>CM061491.1:10232500-13117500 GCA_030867185.1 Tagetes erecta | reverse complement strand
TCCTGTAATCAAGCTCAATTCGAAAATAATTCCAAAAAACTAACCAAACGCCCCCTTATTAGAGTGAGGGGAGTCCACTCCTCACCACCCCACACTTTTTACTCCACTCTATATTTATCCCACATTCACCCTAAATCACCCGGTATCCACCTCACACCACCCCACATCATTTTTTAATTTTTATTTTCTCATTTATTTAAAACTTTTAATATTTTATTATATAATAAAACATAAATCACAATTAATAAATAAATTTTTAGTGTATCCTTCTATTCAAGCTATATCCCACAATTAAAATAGCAAGCACTCACCACCACACACTTCACACCAAATAAATACAAAACAAACCATTGATCGATGGTGAAGAGGTTGAAGTGACGGAGCAACACGGCGGAGGAGAAGACGTTGAAGTGGCGGAGCAACACGGCGGCAAAGACTACCATGACCCGACACCGTTGATCGACGGTGAAGAGGTGACCAAATGCTCTTTCTACAGAGCCGTTGGCCCACTTCAAAGAGTCGTTGCACCGCAGTTGGCCCACTTCAAACGTTCAAAAACTCGGGAAGAGATTCGGGGAAGGGACACCAAATTGCACCCCAAAGTTCGGGGCCGGGGGGTGGGGCGGTGTTCCCGCTCGGGGCCGCTTCGGGGCCGCGCCCACCCCGATACCACTCCGTCTACTCTTATATTTTACTCTTTACTTATAAAAAAACTGTGACCCCCTTTTATACTAATACTAGGTTTAACAATCGTGTGTTACACACGAGTTAAATAATAATATTTATAAAATCAAAATTATTTTGTTTAAAAATTTGTAAATATTTAATATTTACAAATATTTTGTTTCATCAACTCATGCCTGGTATTTTATATCTTCCCTCTAAAACTTTCTTTTATAAAAAATTTCCCCCAAAAATTACTCCCTAAAACCTTGAATTATTATATAGATATACTAGGTTAATGCCCGCGCTACGCTCGGGGACATAACATTTATGTGATGATTTTAAGGATATTCATTGACATGAACAGTTCCAATTAGTTTGAGATAAAACTGTGGTAAATCTGAAAAACAAAATTTATTTAAAATCTTTTTGTTTGGTATAACAATATTATATTCAAATTAAAGAGAATTAGACGTTCGGTTTTATGATGTAGTTTTTTGTTAAAACAATGTCGTATAAAAAGTTGTGTATATTTAAAATAATTATGTATTTAATTGTATGTTATTAATAATTTTACCTCTAAGTTTTAGTTTTATACCATAATAAATATATTTTGGCCCAAACACACCTTAGTAGGAGAGGGTTGAAAATGTAAATAGTCTTAATTTTTTAAATATTGTGCTAAATATTATGAGATCAAATGAAAATTAATATTATTATAATAAATTATTATAGATAGATATATAATTTTTAAATATAACAATATTATTAATTTTGAGAGAATCTCTCAAATAATGCCAACTAAGCAAATTGATCTCAAATTATGCCAAGTAAGTAAATATGATTTTGCTATATTATATAGAAGATATAAATTTAAAAGTTAGAAAACGATATATACATATACACACTATTTAAAAGTTAAAACAAACAAACAATTACACACACTATTTAAACCCTTTTATTTCACTAATTTAGGTTAATAGCCATACTATAACTTTATTCATTTGTTTATATAATACATATTAATCATCATTTCTTTAAAGCGAACCATAATATTTCGAGAATATAATCTTATACGTAACTCATAGGTTGTTTGATAACTTTTGAATGCATTAGTGCTAAGTCAATAAAAGTTTGACTAGGTAAAAAAACTGAGCCAGTAAGTGTAGTTCGGTTGAACAAAACAACAATACATAATGACTAATTTACCCACCTGAACTATTATGTGTTGGATGAAACGTCTTTGTTTCTCAGAATTTTGAATGATTGTACTAAATGACGCATAATTTAGAAAATACAAATTAAACATCATATAAAATCCAAACTACACGATAAACCTTCAAAATCTATAAAAACACCCTAAAAATCCAAATAAAAAATAATGCTTTACATACAGTTTTTATTTGAATCATTTAAAATTAGTTAATTAAATATCTCCTCACAAAGTAGGTACACGCTCATTTTTAAAGGCTCCCAAAAGCCCCATTTTCCCTTATATGGAAGTTAAAGTTATGCTTTGAATGAATTTTATTCCCATCAAATTATTAAGGTATATTGGTTTTTATTGGTCCCAACTATCACCTTTTGTCTTCTACCGGTCCCAACTATTAAATTGGTTGTCAACGGTCCCAACTTTTATCACTTTGGTAACCACTGGTCCCGTCGTTAAATTTTTTTAACGCTGTTAAGTTTTTCTCAAATTCAAGACCGATGTTATAAGTCTTTTGATCGGAACGATAATACGTGTCGATTAATGTTAAAGTTTTCTTGAAAAGGCTCTCTGAACGATAAAACTTTTACATCCGATTGAAACACCGTTAGGTTTAAACACCCGATTGAAGCACTATTTCGTTGTTCGGAGCGCCGTTTTGAGGTAAATTTTCCATCAATCGACTTATATTATAGTTCCGATCAAAAGACTTATAACATCGGTATTGAATTTGGAAAAAACTTAACGGCGTTATAAAAATTTAACGACGGGACCAGTGGTTACCAAAGTGATAAAAGTTAGGACCGTTGACAGCCAATTCAATAGTTGGGACTGGTGGAAGACAAAATGTAATAGTTGGGACCAGTGAAAACCAATATACCAATTATTAAAACATGGTATTAATACATAAGAGTCCCCCTAGAAGCTAATTTTTTTATTTTTTTATTTTTTTTTATCTTTTTTTATGATTTTTTTTTCAACTTCTAATGTGGTGTAGTGGTAAGAGGCTTGGATTCTCCAAAAGATACCCAAGTTCTAGTCCCACTACCACCACTTTGGAAGGGGCAAACGGGTTTTACCGCTAGCTTGTTGTCGTGCCTACGGGCGGACGGGCTAGTGGGTTTCCCCGGAATTGGAGTTGGTTTAATAGGTGGGCTTCGGCTACCCAACGCTGTCTGTGTTCGGAGAGCGTTTGAGGTTGCCTTTCGCCATTGGGTTACCCCGAGTAGCCGAGCTTTATTCGTTTCGCTGTCCAAAAAAAAAAGCTAATTTTTTTTCGTAGGTAACTCAAGAAATCTCATAAATCATCTTAAAACTACGTCAAACAAATTTTAACTAGATTCACTTCAAAAGTTCTGCAATCATTTCATCAAACACACCATCCCAAAAACCTAAACCACTACTCCCTAAAATCTTTAGCCCACCATGACCCCACTTCAAAAACCTAACACCCCCACCCTCATTATAAAAGAAAAAACTATATCTAAAGCTACAACTAAACCCTGAAATAGACATTTATAATGGTAAGTCTGAGCTTCGAACTCGATAGTTATATTGTATTTAGTGGCGAAGCAAGGATTTTTTTGTCAAACAGGGCTAAAGTTTAGAACATTTTATTTTGAGGGGACCAAACTCAATATATATATATATATATATTAAAAGTCAACTACCGACTACAAATCAACACTTCAAACGAAAAAAATAGGAGGGCCGTGACCCTCCTTAATCTCTATGAAGCCTCACCAGTGACTGTACCTTTTGAATATAACGGTTTAACCGCTGCCAACCAGCGTTTAAAAAAAAGTATAATGATAACGAGCACATATTTTTAATATTTATACTTATGATTTTTCTAATCAATATTTAACTAATTAATGTAATCATAATATTGCTTTTGAATACGTCAAAAATTCAGTTACTTATTATATTATAAAATATTTCAGTAAATTGATGACTAGTCTACTTTTGAATAGATGAATAATAACAAATTAACAATATAGCAGCTTTTATACATAAACAAATATGGATAAGCGATAAACAAATATTTATTTATTTTATTCCACGTCGTTTTGATGTAGACTTTCGGTGGTCTACATGGGAACCACTTATATACGTTTGACGAAACATAACCACATGTAGCATCCGAAATTGTCCCACGTGTCTACCTTATCATTTGCTGACTCACACATCCACGTTAACCTCAACATAAAACTTTACACATATACTACCACACACTTTGTTAGTTTAGAAAATAACATTTTTGTACGTCTTCATATTCTTGCAATGTGAATATTTATAGATATATATTATATCAAAGCAAAACTAATTAAAATGCAAAATAGTTAAATATCGACTTGAAATTTATCAGCCACACTACATCTAGGTCGAAAGATGATGACATGATGCGTCTAACATTAAATCTAATATAGTTTGATATATCTACAGAGGGGCATATATTAGAATGTATTAATTTCACGAGGTGCACTAATTTGCCACTAGTGATCAGTTGCATTTGATGCGCACTTGTTAGTTTGTTACTGATTCTTAAGTTACTAACCGATGACATTTGTTGACCAATCATTGACGATTAGTAACAAATTATTGTTGGTTATCAATTCTCTCTATTGATTAGATTTTGAGACAACATTAAGTGGTCATGCCTTTAGAACGTTGTCTATTTGCCTCTATCCCAAGATCGTCATGGAATGATGTCCTAATCGAGAACCCCTCATCAGTGGCGGATCCTGAACATTTTCAGCACGGGGGCTGAAAATTACAGGACCCGAATTTTTTTTTCTTATCACTATGTTTCAAGTTATATTTTTCGGGTTGATGATTTGATTCGGGTCGGGTCAAACAATAACAACACTAGATGTCTAACAACACATATAAAAACTAGATAAGTGTTAACAAAACAAAGTCTAAAATATATGATAATACGAGAGAAATTGTGGGTATCTTAAAAAAGAATTACAACGCTGCCCGACGACCTTTAAGATCTTTGAATTCATCGATTATGGAGTCATAATCAAACTTTTCAGCAATTTCTTTTTTTACGTAAATCACCAAGCTATCCGCCAGATACTCATTTGACATCTTATTGCGAAGACGAGTCTAAAAAAACTTAAAAATATAAAACCCTAGATCCTAAACCCAAATTAAACCAACAAAAGTGAAAGAAAACGAACCTTAGGAGTTAGGTCGTTCGTTGCTGCTGGAGACCTGGAGTGCTGCTCGTTGAGTCGTTGCTGCTGGTCGTACACTCGTTCGTTGCCTACGTCTTCAATTTTCTTACTGTTGTTCAATTTTCTTCTGTTGAAAAGAAAGAATCAATGGCTGCGTTTTTTTTTGTTTCATGTTAATGGGTGGGTCATGGGATATGGGTAATGTGTAGTTGGGTTTTTGTGGCCCACTACCCAATTAAATTAATGGGCTAATGTAGGGCTGGGAATTTCTGACCCGACCTGAAAACCCGACCTGAACCTAACCTGAAAATCGTGGGTTTGGGTTTACATTGAATGGGTGTGGGTCAGTTTCGGGTTGAACCTGCTGACCTGATTTCAAAAACAGGTCAGGTTCGGGTCAACCCACTGGGTTCATGGGTTGACCTGATTTTTTATATAAATATAAATGTTAGGGTATATTGTGTAAATATACATGTATTTTAGGGTGTTTTACGTTAAAATTATAACAATATCGAATGTCTTATATGGTTGTGCGTACATTTGGGAGTCAATTCCCGATTTTCCATAAGCTCTCTCTCATTTAAAAAATGCATTTCTTGGTAATTTTGATTTTTTTAACTCTTGAAAAATGTATTTTATGATAATTCAGGTCAAATGGGTCGGGTTCGGGTCAACCTGCTAAAAATCAGGTCGGGTTCAGGTTTAAGTAATGTCTAAATTTTCAGGTTCGGGTCAGGTTTGGGTTTGTATAAATTTTTCAGGTTCGGGTCGGGTTCAACCCACCAACCCGATAACCTGACCCATTGAGCACCCCTAGGCTAATGTGTAGTTTAGGCTAACAATTTGTTACTTGGGTTTAAATTGTAATGGACTAATGACCCGAGTACCCGACTACCCAACTAGTATACGTGTCGTTTATTATTGACGGGGGCGAGCCGCGAGCTCAATATATATATAACACGGGGGCGAGATCAATATATATATAAACATTTAAAGTATCGGGGTAAAAATCAGTACTTCGGGATAAAAAACACGCAGGGGCCGGAGCCCCTGTTTGTCCCTCTTACCATGCGCCCCTGCCCCTCATGGTCTAGGGCTTTTGTCCCTTAGAACGGTAGAACCTTAGGGACCTTGTCGTCAGAATTTTGAATAATCGTTATAGAGTGTCCACTTCACATATATCGTGACTTGTATCCATGCTTATCACAAGGTTTTCATTTGGTACTAAAAAATCTATTGATACTAAGATAGTATCAAGGACATTATTAAAATCACCAACAAATATAAAATGGAAACAACTTACACGCATGGGTGGCACATAAAAACTGTCACTGAAAGACACTACTTCTAGTGACACTTTTTTTTGTGTTCCACACATTTTATTAGGGTCATAAGTGACTATTGTTTATTGTGGCATTTTCTTTGTATCTATGTATGACAATTTTTTTATCGATCAATCACTTCAACCATATTTTTGTTCAACCACATAAGTTAAAGTATTTATAATCATTCAAAATCTCTTATTTTGTGAGGTCAATCGAATTTTAGTAGTATAAATAACATATAAAGATAAAAAGTTTAAGGTTGCTTGACCTGGTCCTCATAAGATGGTGTGACCTTGCTCTAATATTGATACCGTAAAATTGATGTCAAAAAGATGACCTCGATCGTTATCTTTTTCTATGGTATCATCTGATACGTACCATAGTTATTATCTAGCTACTACATACTTCGAAACTGATGGACCGGCAACCTAAGTACAATGTTATGAGACACGAGATTTAAGATTACGAGTAATGATGGTTAAATCGTGTCTTCTACGACCCACCGTCGTTCTAATTTTGTAGTGTAAAGATTCTAGTGTATTTGACATAGAAAAGTTTAAAACTAATTTTTTTTGGACGGCAAAAAAGTGTTATGCATGTTGTAATATGATAGCTGCTTGTTGTCAGTGTCTTTGGTTTAAATTTTATTAATTGTAATAAACTTTTTGTGCTTAACAATAATTGAGGGGTCGTAGTCCAGAAATCGTTATCAAGTTATCAACTTCTTTAATCAATAAATGGTAGCTTTTTATTTATTAATTATATTTTGATAAATGGATTATATTAAACAAGCCCGCGATACGCTTCAACAAACATTCTGTCCACGAAACACTTTTACAAGGTATATATAGGCTTAAAGAGTTGAAGGAGACTTGTATAAGAAAACATCAAAGAATGGGAGCTGAGCGATAACAACGGTCAACAAATCGTGCAGTAATAGAGCATAATATATATGAGCAACCAAACCGGCAATGATAGAGGTTGATAAAAAATAAGATTTCGTATAAAAAAGAGAGACAAATTTTTTAAGCCATCGGATATTTTTAACATATTGGAGTTAAAATTTACACTGCTAACAAAAAATATTAACCGACAACGACTCTAATCTCTTAAAAGCCATGCCATGCAAAACGGGACAAGAGAATGTTATATTCACCAATTACGAACAAAAATAGAGTAGCAAAAACTTAAGACCAAGAGGGAACTATTCCGCCTTAGCACCATCTAAAGTAGTAGGCAAACTTGGGATTTGAATGCATTGCCTGACATATATGGAGTTGAGCCGTAGCATGGGTTACAGCTAAACTTTTCGCGCGTAACGTAGAATTTAATGTTTTTTTTCTGTTTTATGATTAGAATATACTTAAGCAGTTAAAAAGATAACCCTGAACAATAAAAACATATTTTTAATGACAATTTTTTTTAAACAAAAGTTTTAAGAAATGATGATATTTGTTAAAATGATCCAAATATTGTTAATAGTTATCAAGAAAATATTGATAAAACTTCGGATATTGTTATAAATGATATGCAGGAAAATGATGTTTTGTATGAGTGTATGAAAAAAAAACATTTTGTACGAGTGTACGCAAAAAATTGTACAAGTGTAGAGCAAATTATTTCGGATGATACCTCTGATATATTGGGCTGGCTCTGCCACTGTTTGAATGAGTAGCAAAAAATTACTAGCATGCAATGAAGACCAAGAGAGAGTTTTATGATCGATGTGTTACGGCTAGGATGTTTGTTATACTTTTTTTAAAACGGCAAAATATCCTACTCATAAATTACTTCTAAATATATATATGTCCGGGTTTGAACCTCAAACCTTCCCAAAATGATGCTCCAAGAGGCAAAACCTCTTCTACTGGACCATCAATCACAATGGTAAATGTTTGTTCTACTACAATGTCGGTATCTATATACTGTTTGGATGGTATTCTTTTATCTATCGTCATGATGTTGTTTGGCACATCAAGATGTTGAATTACATTTACCGGCTCGCACGTTGCTCGATCCTAACCTAACCCAGTTTACTCCAAGCTATAGGAGATAGATATACACATTAATCACTACACTAAAATAATGGTTGGTTTTTTTCTCATATTTTATAAACGTTAAAATTCATGATTGTAGAAAATCCCTAGGCACTACCAACTCTATCGACAAAAGATTTACGAGTACTCGGTCATAATAAAAAATTACTCGTTAAATACTCGGCAATGTGAAAATCAAATCCATATTTTGATAAACCGGCTTTAGGTATAATGTCTTTTAGAATATACGAAATTCCACTAAACAGTATATTTAATACTCCCTCCGTCCCATTACAAGTGTCCATGTTGCCTTTTTTAGTTGTCCCATTTAAAGTGTCCACTTTTAAAATTTATTGGTAAACTTCCAAATTTGCCCTTAGTAACATAAAACAAACAATATGATGGACCCACAATAATATTTATTGTCAAGGGTATTATTGTCAAATGACAAACAAAAATACCCATCATTTAATGTGCCTAAAACTTTGTGTTTTTCAAACTAAGACACTTATAATGGGACGGAGGGAGTACTACATTTCCCTTTCAAAATAAGTAACATCGCTGCTTTAAATATTCACTAGTTCCATAATGACAAAAAAATGGTATTAATAAACCCCATCCGTTACGCAACACCAACCATTTTTAACAAAATCCCTCGTTTCCCAATTCACACACAATTTTAATTTTTAACACACACACTGTGGGCCCATCATCTAGTCACCTCCTACGTCACCCATCGTCCCCATTTATATATACACAATTACACATCAACCAAACTATTATTATTATTATTATTCTACACAACACATTGATACAAACTCACAGTTGATCCGTAAATTTCGTCGATATCAGATTTGAATAACAATCACTTCCAATCGTTTCATCGATCTCAAATTTGACCTAATTTATGATTCAAGTTATTGAATCAATACATTCTGATTGAAAACAGTGATGCCAAAGCAACAGATCGTGTTTCATCAATCTCCGATCGAACGCCGGAAGCTGTTATTAGAAAAAAATCTAGATCAACGTGAGAGTTCATCGTGCGGCGGTAAACGTATAGCAGAAGTGGCCGGAGGAACAACGGCGGAGTGTGCAGCGGTGATCTGTTGTTTCCCGTGCACTGTGGTTAATATTCTGGTTTTGGCAGTGTTTAAAGTTCCGGCAGGGTTGTGCCGGAAAGCGTTGAAGAAGAATCGCCGGCGACGGCTTTTGAAAAAACGGTTGTTGGTACAGAGTGCCGGTGATGGTGATGATGTTAATGGAATTGGACAACGGATTAGTATTGAAGGGACGGAGTTTTCGCTCCGGCCGGCGGAGTGGTTTACGGTGAAGTCGATCGCCGGAGATGATGAGTTTATTGAGTTGGAAAATGAGATGTGGGAGAAGTTTTATGGTACAGGGTTTTGGAGAAGTTTGTCGCAACGAGTCGATTAATTTCGGATATTTCGGGTTCAGAAAGTTGAATGTTTCGAGTTTATTTTCGGATTCGAATATTTTTCATAGCCGATGTAAATTTGATGCTGGAATGTACATATTTACCCTCGTTAGTTGTGTAATTTTCTTTTTATTTGTACTAGTTGAAAAGGGCAAAATCCAGAATTTGGGTTTGTTCGGGTTTAAATGAAAAAACAGAGATTTTTTTTGGATTATTATTATATTTTAGTTCAACACGGAAAGAAATTGATGTCATGATTGAATACTCGTGGCTTTTCTTTTACACGTTAAATGTTATAAAAAATGTGTTTGAAATGATAAATTGGGAATGAATTGAATATATGTATGAATTTATCAAACCGGTTAAATTTGGAGCATTGATAATTTGTTCCTTTGTTACTATAAGGGTTTTGACAAGTATTTTGAGCGCTAGTCACAGTTTTGAGGAACAACATTTTTGGATATTTTAAAAATCAAATAATATATATAAACGATGGAGATTAAAATGTTATTTCAGGCGAACGACAGTACGACACTTTAGTTCGGTGTCTAACAGGAAGATGCATACTTTGGTTTTTGAAGGCCTCGGGCTTAAGTATCAACAACCGAAATATACTATTTTAATGTGTGAAGTAGTAGCTTATTGATGTTGAATAGTAACCTGTCATGACATGGTTAAGAGTAAAAAGGTTATTTTGGTTCATGTGGTCGAATCTGAGTTTCAAATGGGATCACATCACACAAACTTCAATAACCCACAATTAAATGACTTGCTTCTATTTAGGCAACTTGGTCGTTTTAAACGTTTATAAACACGCCTACTTAAAATTACATGTTTAGAATATAAATAAAATAAACGAATATGGACCTACGGTACATGTGTTGCTAGAAAAAAAGAAACTAAGTTACTAGTGTAGTAGGCCAGTAGGGTACCAAAGAGAGAATATAAGTTGTAGCACGTTTATTTTTATTTACAGAATATTATTATTAGATACAATGAAAGAAGATACTATTTTAATTGCAGCGAATTTGGATAGAAGTAAAAGACAGAACAAAATAAAAATAGGTCTTCTAGACCACATTGTGACGTAAATATGGTCAAACTACCTTTTTACACTTGCATCTTCCTTTGTACTTCCTCATGGACGCTTTTTCACTTTATTTTTATTAACAATGACAACTTAAGATCACTCAAAACATTTGGTCAATGCGATTATTTTTTATTTTTTATCATGAAAAAACGCACGTTTATTTAAAAAGAAACGTTTTGGTATAACCTAAAACTAAATTTTTATTGCAATTATTTGAGACTAAAATTCACAATTATTTGATTGAGCCTATCAAAAACAAAATCTTGTGTCTTAAGAGTTAAAAAATTGCTATGAATAACTTATTGAACTTTGTTCAAGTAGTTTCCTGTTTCTGTGGCTAAGAACTTAAATGTATCAAAAGCTAACGTCTAACGAATATAAAAACATATTGATTCTTTAATTAGGCATGGAGGCTTTTTCGTTTTTTTACAACCTTACACGATTTTACCTTCAATAGTTCAATGCAACCTGACCTGCCTTGTAGTGTCCTGAGTCCAACCAAAGGGATACTCCTGTAAGGCCCACACAAGCGTGCTTCTTTTATCAAACAAGACGATATTAGACTTTATAAATGACGATTTAATAATTCTTATGAGGTGACTTGAAGGAAAAAAATAACTACTAAAAATTCGTTGGTTATTAGAATCTCTCTAGCGTTAAATAGTTTAATTAAGTTTTTGATTTAAAATCTAGTTAAGTTAAATACTTAAGTCTGTTATTATCTTTATTGTTTTTAAGTTATAATAGGTTTAGTATGATAAAGTTAAAAAAGCCTTTGGGAAACATATATTTATGCATCGAGATACAAAAGAGTTCCCGAGACTATTAAAAAACTGTCTTTTATTCGTTAGTAGATTATATACTATATTGAAATATAAACTACATAAATAGTAAATAGTGTTTTTGTGAGTGTCATAATGCAGTAATGTGGTGCATTGTTATTGGTTTGATGAGGTGGTGGTATGTGATGCATGATTATTGATTTGGTTTGGTGAGGAAGCGGTTAGCTTTAACTTTTATTTTTTGGATATTTTTTTTATGAAATAACGTTTTGGCAAATGGATTTTTTTTCGGAGGTATGAATGTTTCAGTTTATTTGTTTGGAGTTGATTAACATTTGTTTTTTCTTGGACTTTAACCTGTATATAGTTTTAATGTTAGTGATAACGAAAATTTTTCAGCCTGAGCCACTAATAACAGGGGCGCAGCATCTAAGGGACGGGGGAGGGTCACGGCCCTCCCACTTTTTTCCGTCCGAAGTGTAAGTTTGTTGGTCGATAGTTGATTTTTTATATATAGATTAGGCTTGGCCCCCCGAAACAAAGGGGCGGATCTATGTGTTGCGGTACGGTGTCGATAGACACCAATCTTTTTTCGGTTAGTAATGTAACGTAGTATATCGAATATCTTAATGACACTGGTCTTTTTTTACGACCGACACCATTGGCGAAACTCTCAAACTGTTGTGAGTAGAGATGAAAGAAAAAAAAAAGTAAAATTCAGAGTTGGAATATTCCGGTTGCTGGCAACAGAACGTTAATAATATGGTGAAGAAGACGACGACATATATTAATATATATAATAATAAAATCTGTTGGGCTATTTCTAAATTTAAGCCCAGTACTTGTTTTGACATATGATAAAAGGAGCTGTAAAAAAGTATAAAAAAGTTAAACCATGTCTACTAGAGTCAAACTTTAATAACTGAGAAACACGCAGTAAAAAATACTCCATGTCTCCATGGATGGGGTATGTGTATTTAATAACAAGAAATAACTAAATAAGTATAACAAATTATTCCGTTGTTTAAAATTTATATAAATAAAATTTGGCTTTTGTTTTGTTCAACTTTTGTATAAAAACTATAAGTATATATTGTTATTCGTCTAAGTTCTTTTATAAAGTTTTATTTTTTTAAATTTTCACCAGTTATTTTTATAAAAAAACATTTATTGGTTAAAAGCTTTTTTATGAATTGAAAAACCTATTTGGGCTTATGAATAGTTTCATTGTAGACCTTACTCTACAACTTTAAGATACCCGAGTAACTCGTAAACAATAACTGAAAGATGTATATTCTTATACTTTATTATTAGCACTATATTTTTATCGTGTATTCTTTTAATGACAATGTCTTAAAAAAATTTTAACTGATCCGAAATTTGTTCGACCCGAAAAATTACGAAATCTTAGGTTGTTAGAATCCAAGAACTAAAAAATTTCGACACCATAAGAAAAAACTTCTAGATCTGCCACCGGAAACAAGGCGTTAAAAACTTTAGCCCCCCTTGACGTAAAATCCTGGCTTCGCCACTGACTAATAAACGGTGTACAAATGGCTCGCGCAACGCACAAACCCCGCATAATCCTAGTTTCTAGTTCAATTGATAAAAACCACTTTTGTTGTAGTGTTCATCGCAATATCACAAAGAAGAAGGTGAAACTTGTTTATCAAGACTAGGTATAAGCACTTTGGTTTACTTGCAAACTAACTCTTTTTGGTTCAACAAGTCATGTCCATCCAAACATAAAACTATTGGTTAGCCGTGAAGCAGATCTTTCTTCAAGTGAACATGTTAGAAAGTTCACGAAGACCTCATTTTTACCGAAATTTTTGCTCGTTTAAGGACATCACAAAGGACATCCCAAACCAAATCAATGAATCATGCTTGTATTTTAAACCATGAAACACCTTGCAATAGGAACCACAAAATTAATCACCAAAGCATCTAAGCAAACCATAGCGGCAAACTAAACGATGATCATCAGCCGCAAACAAATGAATCATTATTATGGTATAATAGTATAATTCTATAATAGGCTCCAAATGTCACATACAATTGATATTCACTTAAAGTATAGTTAGTTGTACCGATAATATAACATTAGAGATTTAAGTTACAAAGCATTTAATATCATATCAGTGTTGATTATGAAATCTGATTCTTTTAGACACGTCAATTTTATGTTAGTATACGTCTCTTTTCAGTTATGACCCATATTTTTCATGTTTTAGTATTTCATTAACATCCTGGATCTTTTTCTAACAGAATAATGCATGTGACATTATATTTTGTTGTTTTATTATTTCATTAACATGACTTAGAACACTTGGGGTTATCATGTCATATTGTAAAATTTTACATTGTGCATCAGTCACTTGTTCTATCCTTAGTTTGGAGGGTTTTACTACAATGATGAGTTTCCTTTTTGACTGGTGAAACATAGTATATTAGTATGACTAATGCATGACATTCGAACGGTCCAAATGAAAAATATTGTTGTAGATAGAATTCGCTGACATGCCTCTAGCACACAAAAAGTTGTTAGATTCGTAAGTTATTATTTTTAGCAGACACCGCATTTTCGCGGCCACAAACACACGGCACGAGACTATATTAGAGACCTAAATCATTAATCATCCATACATCGTTGACACCCAAAGAGGATGTCTAGTTCGTACCATACGAAGCGTGTAGGAGCCGTAAGCACAACAGGTCCAGTCAAATCCTTAGAACTAAACTGCGTTATTTAATGTTTGATGGACAGAGCGTTATAGAACTAAAAAAGCAAAGACAAATTTTAGAAGTTCATAGAATCAAATTGATAGTGATTAGTAAAATCAATCCTTATTTAGCATAAATCAAAAACCTCTAATTTTCAAATTCATACAAATTAAATTCACATTGAGTTATATAATCTAAGAAGTAATTTAAACAAATACTCATCATTTAATCTCATGAAGAACCTCTTAGTGAACGAAGGAAGTGAAGGTTTTGATAATTGAATTGATTGAATAATTGGTTACATATGAGACCCTATAAATAAACCAAACTTAACAATAATTGTGGCTACAATATCGGAACTAAATCAAAGATGAGTATATCTAAATATCTTCCTCTAATACTCCCCCTCAGTTTGAACGTTGGAACTTTGAGACGTTTAAGCTGGACCGAAAAGCTTCAAAGAGATGTCTTGGGAGTCCCTTGGTGAAAATGTCTGCATACTGTAGGGATGATGGAACGTGAAGAACTTTAATGTGGCCGATCTGTACTTTTTCACGAACAAAATGTATATCCATCTCTACATGCTTAGTGCGCTGATGTTGTACTGGGTTACCCGACATATAGATAGCAGAAACATTATCGCAATAGACCACAGTGGCTTTGGGGACTGGAACCCGAAGCTCCAGTAACAAATTCCGTACCCATGTAGCCTCAGCCACAGCATTAGCAACCCCCCTGTATTCGGCCTCTGCACTGGATCTGGAGATAGTTGGTTGTCGTTTGGAGGACCATGAGATGAGGTTATCTCCCAAAAAGATACAGTAACCTGAAGTTGAGCGACGCGTGTCTGGGCACCCCCCCCAGTCTGCATCGGAGTACGCAACCAATGCCTGATTCGGAGAAGCCGAAATTCGAAGTCCAAATTCAAGTGTGCCATGAATGTACCTTAAGACTCTCTTGAGAAATGTAAAGTGTGGTTCTCTAGGTGCATGCATAAAAAGACAAATCTGTTGGACCGCGTATGATATGTCCGGCCTGGTGATAGTGAGATACTGAAGCGCACCAGCGAGGCTACGATAAAGAGTGCCATCTGTTAAAACGGGTCCGTCAGTGGCACTAAGTTTTTGAGCTGTATCCACCGGAGTGTGACATGGCTTACACGCTGTCATATTGGCCCGATGAAGGATGTCTCTAGCATACTGTGATTGATTCAAGATTAGAGATTGATTGTCTCTGGTAACAGTGATCCCAAGGAAATGATGCAGTTGGCCGAGATCTGTCATTGCAAATTCAGTTGATAACCGGGCTATAGTGCTTTGCAGTAGGGTCGGGTGATTAGCCGTGAGTACAATATCATCAACATATAATAAAAGATAGGCGAGTTGATGCCCGTTATGATAGATGAATAGTGAAGAATCACACTTACTGCTGATAAAGCCCAATGAAGTTATGAATGAAGAGAATCTGGAGAACCAGGCCCTGGGTGCTTGTTTGAGCCCATATAGTGATTTCTTTAATCGACACACATGATTAGGCAGCTGCGGATTAACGAACCCCGAAGGTTGCTGCATGTAGACTGTTTCTTCAAGGTTGCCATGAAGGAAAGCATTCTTCACATCCAACTGGTGAATTGGCCATGCTTTGGAGACTGCTAAGGAGAGAACCGTTCGGATGGTGGTTGGTTTGACCACAGGACTAAAGGTTTCCATGCAGTCAATACCAACGGTTTGAGATTTTCCATTACAAACCAACCGTGCTTTGTATCTGTCTAACGTGCCGTCCGCTTTAAATTTGTGTCGAAACAACCACATAGAGCGAATGACTGGGCTGTTTGTTGGTCTAGGTACTAACTCCCACGTGTTATTAACCTGCAAGGCACTAAATTCATCGTTCATGGCCCGAAGCCAATTAGGGTCCGATAATGCTTTATTATAATTAGTTGGAATAGGAGATATATTGGATGTGACTGCCAAATTGTACCGGGGGTTGGGTTTATGAATGCCCGTTTTTGCTCGAGTTTGCATGTTGTGAGCGTTGTGGGCAGGGTGTGATGGTGGATTGGGCTGAGGTTGTTGGGCCGAGGATGTGGAAGTGGGCTGTGGGGTGTGGTGTTGGGGTGCGACGGGTGAGGGAGGAGGGTTATGGGCCGGAGTGTGTTGAGAGGGGGATGGTGGGTTAGGTGGATTGTTTGTTGGATTGGGTATGGTGGATTGGGTAGGTGTAGGTGTAGTGGACTGTGGAGATGGAGGATATTGGAATAGAGGTTGAACGTGAGTGGGAAGTGGGTCATCGAGAAACTGGTGAGATTGTGGTGAGATGGGTTCATTAAACGGGAATTGTTGCTCGTCAAAAATTACATGACGCGATGTGTGTACACGACCGGAGATGGGATCATAGCATCTATAGCCACGGAAGTCGGTCGGGTAACCTAGGAACACGCAACGAGTGGAGCGGTTTGAGAGCTTATTGGTTTGAGTGGCAGACAAGTTTGGATAACATGCACAACCGAACACACGTAGATGATCGTATGTTGGTTGGCGGAGATAGAGAGCAAATGCAGGGGTTTGAAAGTGAAGTTTTTTTGTAGGAAGTATGTTGTGAAGATACGTAGCCGTATGGAGAGCTTCTACCCAAAAGGTGGGTGGAAGACGAGCATGGATAAGTAAGGCACGTATGATGTCATTTAACCGTCGGATCATGCGTTCGGATTTGCCATTTTGTTGTGACGTTTGAGGGCACGAGAAACGAAAAAGGAGACCATTTGAATTTGCAAAATTTTTGAATTGGGTGTTGTCAAATTCGCCTCCGAGATCGCATTGAAAGGTTTTAATGAGTGAGTTAAATTGTGTGTGGATAAGTTTGTGAAATTTGACAAATGTAGAAAAAGTGTCAGATTTGTGTTTTAGTGGATACACCCAAACATAATTAGTAAAGTTATCAATCAACACCATATAGTACTTATAACTGGAATTACTCAAAACTGGAGAAGTCCAAAGATCACAATGTATTATATCAAAAGCTTTGAAAGTACTAGAAACAGAATCAACAAATGGTAATCGTTTGCTATTGGACACTTGACATGAATGGCATATCGCGTGTGCACTAGCTTTATTACAATTAGGAATAAAATAACGATTGAGGTAATTCAACACATTGGATCCTGGATGTCCAAGACGATCATGCCACGGTGTTGGAGTTGATGAAGATAGCAACGAGAACGAGTACTCTGATGGTGTGAATGGGTAGAGGTCCCCGGTGCTATTGTGACGGGAAAGGTGGCGTCCATCCTTGAGGTCCTTCAAAGAAAAACCAAAAGGGTCAAAGGCAACGATAACATTATTGTCAGTTGAAAATTTTCTAACGGATAAGAGATCTTTAATAATGTTGGGTGCATGAAGAATTTGGTTTAATTGGTAAGTTTTATTTGGCAGTTTATAATAACCATTACCGGAACCCTTAATTTGCAAACGATGACCATTACCAACGAAAATAGGACTTATAGGGGAATAACAAGGTGATGTTAGTTTACCTGGGTCCGCAGTGATGTGAGAAGAAGCCCCGGTGTCCATGTACCATTGTGGATCATTGTAGTTGAGGCTGAGATTGTTGAGAGCAGTGCCTATATCACTATAGTTGAGAGCATTGTTTCCTGGAGAAAAACCTGGTGGGCCTTGGGCATTTTGCTGGGCGATGTGGGCTTGATGGGCCTGAGGGTGATTGGGCTGTGGTGGGTTAGAGGGGTAAGGTGTGGGTGGCGGGGTCCACTGCTGCTGATAAGGGTACTGTGTCGAGCCAAGTTGCTGTTGGTGAGGGTTATAATAAGTTTGAAAGTGATGTTGCTGATTACCCCATTGATTGCGTCCCTGTTGTCTTCCCCGTCCACTATTTCTGCCGCCCCGGTTCATCGCACCACGACCACGCGCCGCTTTAGCCGGATCATAGTTATTGCCCTTGTAACCGTTGGGGTATGGTGATTTGTTGGATTCGAAGGAGGTGTGGTTGTTGGGTTGTTTCTGTTCAGCGCCCCCACCCCCTTGCGCGGCTACGTTGGTGTGCAATAACACTGTGTTACGGTCCTTTCCAAGTCTTCCTGCCTGACGTTGTTGTTCCGATTCAACCATCGCCCGTGCATCATCCCAAGTTGGTTGGCTTTGATTAATAAGAGCACCCACTGTGTCGTACTCCATCGGCAGGCCTCGGACCATTTGTATGACTAACCTGCTGTCGGTGACGGGTTGATCGACATCGGCAAGTTGACCGGCTAGATCTTTTAGGGTTTGGCAATATTCATTGAACGAGGCACAAGATGATAAAGTGGTGTTGGTGAACTTCTGTTCAAGGGTGGCCGCCCGAGCATGCTTATTGTTAACAAAGATATTTTGAACCTTAAGCCATGCGTCCCGGGCGGTGATGTCGTCTTCCAAAATCCGTCCCATAATGTCGTTTGAAACTGTGTTGTAGATCCATTGAAGAACCAAAGCGTCCAACGTTGACCATGTTGGAAAATCAGGGTCTGTTGTTTTGGGTGGAGGCTTGGATCCGTCGATGTGATGTTGAACCTTGAATGCTCGAGCTTGGAGTTTAAACAGCTTGACCCAAGACGAGTAAGAAACAGTTGTCCCGTCAAGGGTCCGAACTTTGGTGTTAATATTCGTAATTGAATACGCTGGGTGTAGGTGAGATTTTTCATTGTTATTGGTGGTTGGCGGAGAGCCGGTTTCAGCTTCTCCGGCCATGGTGGTGGAGAAAGAAAAATTGGAATTAGATGGCTCTGATTACCATGAAGGTTTTGATAATTGAATTGATTGAATAATTGGTTACATATGAGACCCTATAAATAAACCAAACTTAACAATAATTGTGGCTACAATATCGGAACTAAATCAAAGATGAGTATATCTAAATATCTTCCTCTAATAGGAAGACGAACCCTTAACTCGGAAGTAAATCGACCATTGGGGTCGTGTGATATAGTAAACGAAACAGGAACATAAGTTGTTGAAGTCACATGTTTATATATGTTTATTCATAGCTTGATTGGTGAAACTCAAGATTGATTTGTGTATTTTGATTAATAAAAGGATGTTTGTTTTGTATTTTATTGTTTTCATGTTTTCATATATTGCACTCCATCTGATCATAACAATATTTTTGTTGTGTCAATCGTCATTTGAAAAAAAATTAACGAATAATGTAGATAGTCGAACAAAACTACAAAAGTATAATGCATGGGCCACATAGAGGTGCACAAAAAAACCGGAACCGATCAAATAACCGAAAACCGGTTCTTCGAAGAACCGGTTCTACAAGAACCGAACCGGAACCGGAACTGAACCGTAGGTTCTGAATAGGTTCTACTATTTTTTCCAAATTATAGGTTCCAAAAGAACCGGAACCGGTTCCTAAAAAAATCGGTTCTTGGAAAAACCGGTTCCTGGAAGTACCGGTTCTTAAAAAACCGGTATGTTTTAGTGTTGTTATTTATTTAATGTTTTAAAAGCTATATATCTTGTAATATTTAAAATTTTTAATGTTACTTCCGGCCCATATCATAGAAAAAAAGGTATTTTTTAAGAACCTGAACCGGTTTTTTAGGAACCGGAACCGGTTCTTTGAGAACCGGAACTGGTTCTTTAGGAACCGGAACCGGTTACTAGGTTCTAGTTTTTTCACCAAAAACCGGTTCTAAAACCGAACCGGTTCTCTTGTAAGAACTGGTTCTTTTAACGCCAACAAGAACCGGAACCGGTTCTTAAAAAACCAATTTGTGCACCTCTAGGGCTACGTATGATGACCATGTAAAATGGTTTATACTTGAGTCTTTGGACTCGGTAGATATGACATTTCAATTTTCGAGCTCATAATGAACTAATATGGGCCTTGATGTTTCTTGTTTCTTTAAATAAAGATTTGTTGGTGGTTTGGTGCTGCGTCTTTTAGGCCCAATTCTTAAGTAAAAACCTTATCGAATACTTGAATGGACTGACCCGGTTTTAAAGACTTGATCCAAACCGGATGGTTTGGACCAAAATTTAAATTTATACCTTTGTGAGCTTTCACAAGAAAAAAAGCCATTTGTAAAGTCAATCAATCGCGTGGCAATTTTTGCGTTACATAGTGGAAACGTATGTATAATACCACTAAGCGTGTTCATAAATTGTTAAAGTTAACGTCTAGTCTCCCGAATCAAGTTGGCTAGTTTGGTCGGTTTGATTTTCTTTGTCTATTTTAGTTAGACAGTTTAATAGTCCGACCGGTGGCTTGAAACTTTGAACTGATTGTTTATGTTTTTCTTTTTAATTTTAAAGTATATAGACTTGTTTAGGTTGAAGTTCAATCCAAATCACCTATATATTGAAAGAACAACATGAACAAACTTACTACAAAAAAAAAATGAATGTGTATGGTATAACTTGTAGGTTCAATAAATAAGTGAAATTTGTTCTTATTTATTCTGTATTTAGTTATGCTCTTTTCTTTTAAACGAGTATATCAGATTGAAAATAACAAATGATTAAATTTCTTCTCGTTGTTTTGTTTTGAAAAAAAAAACGTCTTTTGCATACAACTAACCCTATCTGTTTAAACAAAAACTAATAATTTTGAATGGTTGAGTGCATAATGTTGTCTTATGCAAAACATGAACATGAAACATCAGTTTTATAGAACTACACACTTGAGCAATTTCAACTGGACATGAGTTGTTAGAATCTTGGCCTGGATGATGATGATAAAGATGACGCTGGTGCAATTTGCTGCCTAAAAATAATGATTTTTTTCATGGTTTGACTTTTTAGCAATTGGTTTTTAAAGCAGTTGACTTAGAAGGTGTGTTGTGTTTTCATTGATTTTAAAATATTTCAGCTCATTAGCATATAATGTAGTCCTTTTATCTTTTGAAAATATAAATGATGCAAATTTAATTAAGCACTCATGACTTTAAAGTTTAAAGTATATATAATCACAAAATTATAGAATTGAATAAAGAAAAGAATATATGTAGCTTTAGATCCCCTCAAGAGAAGCAACCATTTTTACTAATAATGGAACGCTTAACTCTATTAAACATCATATATACTTATTATAATACAAGCAACCATTTTTACGATTGTTGTGTCGTGATACCTTATTTGTTTACTATGAGCGAGTGGGCGAAAAATGATAATTATGATTAAAGGGATACAAGTATTTAATCGATCGCTAGCTTTGTCCTTATAGTATACCATGAAGAATGTTAATGTAACAAGCATTGATTCGCTATCTCAGCCCATAAATTTGGTTGTAAGTTATACATTACGTCTTGTCTTTATAATTAAAGGAGAAAAAGTGTACCAAATTAAGAAATCTTGAGAGCTTTGTTTCCACTAGCTTATGTTCGATCTACTTCTTTCACTCAAATATCCTAAATCTCTTTTGTCCACATAGATGTACTTGAACAACATCTACAAATCACATCAACAAGCTCATATGTCAATATGTCATGAATCATTGATGTTTAGGACATAACATAGTATAATCTTAAACTTTATGTAGTATACAAAATGTTAGTATCGATCAATGTATACACTTCCTTAAATTATGTAATATAATTACCCATAATTATATGATTGTATACACTTCTAGTGGAGCAAGTGGGTGCCCAAGAAGGTGAACATTTTGAATTGGAGAGCAAACCGAAATAGGCTCCCCACATGTGACGCATTGGTCCGAAGAAACATTCGCATCGATTCTATTTTCTGTAAGTTTTGTGGGGCCGAAAATGAATCTATTGAGCATATTTTCACTACTTGCGAGTTGGCTATGGAAGTCTGGGCAAAGGTGGTTTCTTGGTGTAACATTCCGCCAATCTTCCATTTTCATTTAAAGATGTTTTGGAGATTCCGTTCTCGTTACAAGGTGATGATGCTTTCAAGAGAGTCGTTCATGCGGTTTTTATGATCACAACATGGAGCTTATGGAGACATAGAAATGAGATAATCTTTGATAAAGTAAAACCGTCGCCTAACAAGGTATTATGTGAGATCATGGTGGTGGGTTCGCTTTGGATGAAGTCTAGAATTCGAAAAGGGACCTATATTGCTTTGCCGAATTTCCCTGTTGATCCCGGTTGCTGGAGCTGTAGTTGTTCTTTTAGTCATGTTGTTGTTTTTCTCCTTGCTTGTTTCTTGTACTTTTTGAGGTTTTTGACTACTTGTTAGCCTTTTTATATAATATTTATTTACCGTTTAAAAAATATATAATTGTAATTTTCTTTTCTCCTAGTTTCAAATAATTTCAAGTAAAATACTAAACTCTTAAATAATAAATAATTCAAGTTCTCTTACAAGTTACAATAGAAAAAATAACATAAAATATTATATTGGTTTTAGGCCGTGCAATATATTATTTTCGAGATGCATACCCCATGTGTAACAAATTAGATAGCACAACATTTGTCCCAAACAATGTGTTGATGTGAATAGTATTTTCACATTTAAAACCTCTTAAAATTGTGATGTTGACAATTGATCTCCCAATTTGGTGAAATGTCCCCTCATTTCTTGGTTTACATCTCTTTTGTTATTACCCTAAAGACACCCTGAACTATCACCTATTTACAAATTCAGCCTCAAATACTCATAATTACTAATTTATCTAAGTTTGTACACAGACAAATTTGGCCCTTAAAATAGTTAAGTGCATAGCTAGTTGATGCAAGTGCGGGTTGTTAGTAGCGTTGAATGCATGAGTATCTTGTGTTTGGATGCGAGGAATGGCTCATTAGTCTCATCCTGATTATATACATCATGATCAGACTCGTGCATAACAAAAAAAATACATCATATGAATTGATAAAAATAAAGGCATGGACATTAGGACATAAGTATAGGTGAATTTCTCTATGCCTTTTTATGTTTTAAATGAAACATTATTTACTTAGTATTGTAACAAATACGATCATCACTTTGACCGAGTCAATTGTGACTAATAACTAGGAAAAAACAAGGTGAGAACTTCAAACTTTTATCGTCTAAGATTTTATTCATACTTTGTTGATCGTCTAAGATTTTATTCATACTTTTTAATGTTGATCTGAATGGTACAATAAGTGTCAATTGCTTCTATGTTGATTCGATTGTTGCTATGACTTATGTTGGACACATCAGGAAAATACCTTTATAATTTATAAATTTTTTTAGAAATGTAAAAAATTTCATGAGAAAATGAATAAATTGAAACTAATTTTGCCGCCAATAAATTCGAGGCAAAAACAATGGCATGAAGCTTGACGTAAAATCAAAATGAAATTAAAAACAAACAGCTTTAAGGAACACAAAAAAATAAATATAGCGACAACGACATCTTGCCTTCCAGCTAAGCGTTGATTCTTTACTCGGCTTATGCAGCTCGGCTAAAGCCAGCTGTTTTTTTCACAAAACCACGAAGCTGTAAATTGTAATGAATGATAATTAAACTAAATTAATTTATATTGCTAATTCTAGTTTGTGATTTACTACACGTGCTTTTTGTCTTTTAGTAGTTATAAGATACTAAAAATAATAGTTCATATTTTCTCATGTAACTTTTTTACATTTCTTTACCTCTTATATTGAATTCTAGTGTCAATTAAGTTAACCGTGAAAATGAAGATTAAGTGACAACGGTTAATACTTGATAGTTAAATGTGTAAAATTTAATAGCCCTGTAATTTATGAATTATTATCGTAACAATTTCACTTGTAACTTTTGTTTTCTTAGTCTAACTCGCTTAATTATCAAATATTGATATTTAATTTACACTTGATTTTACTCGATGCTATTATTATAAGTAAAATACAGAAAAATATCTTTTCTTTTATGCTAAATTTGACTTGAAAAGATGAAAATTAGAAGTGTTACTAGTTAAATTGTTAATATGTATTATTGTCCAACAATAACATGTAGTTTGAATTGTTATAAATTTAACTTGTTGAACGTTTATCTGTCATCTTAATTATTATAAACTCTTTGATGTTTAAATATATTTGTGATGACAAAATAAAAAAAAACTTATAGTATTAATTAAGCGGTAATAATAATAATAATTATAATAATAATAATAATAATAATAATAATAATAATAATAATAATAATAATAATTAAAGAAAGTGAAAGATGGTTTGCTTTGCCTAAAGGTAAAGAATAAGGCAACAGAAGATTATTGAATTCATCAAAGCAGTTGAAGGATAGTGATTGCTAAACTTTCATAATGTCTTCTTTTACCTGCTAGCTAAATTGATATGTAATTAACTTATATTTTTGTTTAGTATTTTCTTGGTCTAAAGATTTGCAACTAATAAATTAAATTAAATATACTATATATAATAACTTTTTTTATAATATTGACATCATGGTTTTCAGAAGATAATATTTACAAATCTATTGTTAATGCTACATTTACAAATTTGGTTTTACTGATTGTTTGTCAACTCTCTTTGTGCGATGATCAAATGTTCCAACACACAATAACATGTACCGGGATCATATATAACGAATGTTTAAAAACCACTACGTTACCCACGTGAAGATGAGATAATATAGACGAGTGTAAAATGTATCTCATATTAGTTGGGTATCTGTTAGCTAGCTCATTACATATATATGTATCTTGACATCTTCTATATATACCCAACAAGCGATCTTAATTAGTCATATAAATGATTATTGATTAAAAGGTATGCATTGCCCATTGGGACTCCTATATATCAGTCACCATACAACCGATCTTATACTCACTCAAAAAACTGATTTTCAGATATTAAGTTGCGCCCACATTTACATTTAAAACTTTAGTAACTCGTCAATGTTCTCTTGGTCAGGTGGTCAAGATAGAAGTGAGAGGTTTTACGTCTCTTGAAGGTCCTCAATGGCGTTTAAATACTAACTACGTACTAACCTATCGTGAAAAAAAAAAATTAGCTCCTCTCTTTTATTTTTCTTTTGATAAATTAAGAACGGACAATATCAATAGGACACTATTTAATTTGCACATAATTAAGATAGGTAAATTGAATTTTTAATCTCAAGTTTCATTGATCTATTGACCATTATTAATCCCAATTTTTCTATTGGTCATTATTAATTAATTTAACTTTCACTTAAGTGACCATCATTAAGCCTTCTATTATCTTTGATTAACTTTTTCTAAAAATACTGACGTGACACCTACCCATCCATAATTCTATTGGGTGTTTAATTTTATCCATTTTATACTTGTCAAGTGATCTTGTAATGAATATATGATATATTTTATCTTAATTATGTACTCCATATAACTGTATCGATATATTAAAAACTACTAGACCAATTAATTAACACGCAAGATCTCCATTACAACGAAAGTCAACATTAATTTGGATCCAACGTTATAAAGATATTAATCGTATTCATAATGGTGTGAATCATCTTTTATAATAATAATTATAATAATATCTGTGTAATTATATTTTATTTATTTATCACGTGTTACTCATTACTAGCAGATTATTGTAAACACATGATATTATATGTGACTTCACTATAACAATATTGTACAACGTTATACAACTTATAGTGTACGGTAAAAAAAGAAAATAAAATGATAAATATATGTCTTTATTTTACTCGGGAAAATATCGTATTTGTACAAGTAGAAGATTTTTAGGTTCACTTATATCACTCCATAATTCGATAAACTAACAAGTGTTTGAAACATTAGATACAATTAGACAGGCACGTACTAATTGACCCGTTTGCCGAGTGAAATAAAGCTGTTTTCTAAGGATCAAAATTAATGAAGTAAAAACCTAAAAAGAAACTCGATCTCAAGATCTCAATCGATCTGCAGTCAACTAATTTTGTGCTCAACTTGTGCTTGTTAAATAACTATTGTAGTTGTTTTACACTAGACGTGTTTTACTTCTATTGAAGCCACAAGATACATGCATATAAAAATAAAAGATCATGCATATATGTATGGCAACTAATTAAAAAAAGACATATTTGATATTTGTTAAAAAAAACTGAAAAGCTAAGATGGGTGAAAGAGGCAAGACCATTTCTATATTAGTGGGTGAGTGGAATGAAAACATACGAGGCAAGTGAGGCCTCGTCATGGATGTGCTGCATATGTGAAGTGAATGGTTAGAGTAAGCTTATCTCCTCGTAAGATTAAACAAGTCAAACTAAACAAACAAGCGTAGATACATGAATCGAGTAGTGTGATGTGACGGTTGAGTCTTGCGTATGTGACTTTGTGACACGCGTCGACAAACAAAGTGTCATTTCTCGCATATTACAGTGAAATTAAAAGTCGTGATGTGCCATGTACATATTAAAAGACGGATATATATCTAAACATAGATGTCAAAATGATAGTTAAAGTTGTAAGTTGTAGGTCAAAATTGTAAGTTGGGTAACTCATTCAGAATACGAATGGTAAAACTTAAAGTTGGAAGGTTGAAGCTGTAAATATGTAAAAATTGAGTTCTAAATATGTTAAGATGGAGTAAGGGATCAAAATTGTACATTGACTAACTCATCACGAGTTCAAATGTTAAAAAAATAAAAATTGGTGGTCAAAGTTAAGGGGTTGAAATCGTAAAATTTGAAACTCGTCAGTGAAATATGTCAAAATTGAGCCGTAAATATGTTAAAGTAACTAAAACCTTTTATACACTCAATTATATTCTTAAAATCACCACTATCTATTTTATTTTCAAACATAATATATACAGTAAACTAGAATAATATAATATAAATTCCATTGAAGCAAATTCTTGAGTTATGTATTAAAGGGGTTGGTGAAGAATTAAATGTCAAGTCTACAAATTATTTTCCTACTCTTACTACTCCATTACTCACTAGTCACTACTACTCAACCTCTCTCTCTCTATATTATATCACTCATTTATTTTATTTCTTTGGATCCTTATATGTGATCACACCGAACTCACTATTCAATATCTTGAATACAACCAATTAGAAATTATTGACAAGCGTTAAAAAACATACAATTAACTATTTTCTTTAAATATGTGACATGTCTTTGCTTTTCATATATTATATCTTAATTAATCACCTGGCGGTCACACCGTCACACAAACACGATGACCATTAACTCCATGTCTATCGGTTAGACCTCTTTTTGTGTTTTTTTCTTTTCAAAGCAACTAACTTAATTCGAGCCAACTTTTAATCAAGTCCACATGACGATATTATAAACAAAACATGACATAAAATATTTTGTATAATCTTGTTATTTAAATCGTTATATTCATGAAACAAAAACAGGATTGTAAACGAACCAAACGAACACAAGAATCGGTGTTGTCGTATTCGTTCATTTAATTAAAAAGAATACGAACACATAATCAAATATGATTTTTTGTTATTGTCTGTATTTCATGCCTGTTTGAGTAATAGCAATGAGATTCTTCAATATCATGCTAATAATAGATAGGATTTCCAGAAGAAGATGTCATTCGTTTGATGAGAAATAAAAAGAAATATAAAAAATTTGAGTGGCTGAAGCTGAAGCAGCTACTTTAAAAATAACAGAAAGAAAAACAACAACTATAATGAGAGAGTTAGAGTCGAAAAGATGATTACTCACTTCTTTCTCTCATTTAAAACCGTGCATTTTAAAAAACCAAAAATATTCGTTAAAAATCTAAATGAATATAATTGAACAAGTATAAAGAACACTAACACATATAAATGGAATTAATGAAAAATAATAATAAGTCTAATAGATCATAATCATAAAAAAACACACACACATATATATATGTATGTATTAGAGGTTAAAATTACACGATTAGTCCGATGAAATATATATATATATATATATATATATATATATATATATATATATATATATATATATATATATATATATATATATATATTTTGTGTGTGTGTGTATGATGGGTGAAATATGGTACCAAGGCTCCTAGATTTAAATCTAGGAAGGTAAGACGGGCACGATGACGTGCTAGAAATACATGATGGCGTGTCAGAAAGAAACAATGAAAAACAATTTCGAGTAAAATTATACATTTTGAGAAGCATAAAGATACAATAAAAAACATAAAATCACAATTAGATGGAATCACAAAAAGTCTAAAACCTACCAACAAAGTCCCCAAAAGGTAACCTGAAATCACAAAAAAGTCTAAAATCTACAAACTAAAAACCCAAAAGATAAACTCGAATCACAAAAAAACTTACAAACTAAAAACCCAAAAGAGAACACTAAATTCAAAAATCGTAAAGTTCAACGACCCGATTCTAATGTCACTAAAATGAGTCCAATAAAACTTCATTTGACCACCTTATGATGAGCTAGAAAATCTTTCCCACCCTTCATAGCTTTTAGGAGCCTCTTTACTTGAACCAAACTCTAAATATTTTAGCATCTAAACATAAATAGACAAAACAAAAGAAAATAAATGGATTATTGAATTTTAATAATCCAAACTTTTGTATATTGACCGATATTAATCTCAACTTAAAAAATTCCTTGTGGCAATCCCAACTTGTAACTTATTTTCCTACAATAATCCTCCGTTAAAGTTAACTTAACGCCGTTAACTTTTTTTCGAGTTTTTGACCGATGTTTTAAGGTTTATGATCGGGATGACGATACGAATCTATTGACGTAAAACTTATCTTGATCCGATGCTCCAAACGAAGAAATTTTACATCCGATTTAAGCACCGTTAGGTTTAAAGACCCGATTGAAGACCGTTTGGTCGTTTTGAGCATCGGCTCAAGGTAAGTTTTACATCAATAGATTCGTATCATTCTCCCGATCAAAAGCACTAAACACCGATTAGAAATTCGAAAAAAAGTTAACGTCGTTAAGTTAACTTTAACGGAGGATCACTGTAAGAAAATAAGTTACAAGTTGGGATTGCCACAGAGAATTTTTTAAGTTGGGATTAATATCGGCCAATATACAAAAGTTTGGATTATTAAAATCCAATAACTCAAAATAAACAAACGAATATAAACGAATGTATATAAATGAACAAAAACGTAAATTAGCTTATAAAACATATTTTTTGTACAAATGTTATGCTGGACATATTGCCATGTTGACCTGACTACCATTGTGGGCTAGTAGAAAAAAAAACCTCACTTTAAGCGAAAGCCTAAAATTCCCGCCCGAAGACATGGTGTGGACTAACTTTGCCAGGTCAAAAATACAAGCTCACGATCTGGGGAGCTGGCTCGATCTATTCATCGCTTATAATATCACATACTAGATACATAAACGATGATATTTAAACCTCTATCTTTAGGAAACCCAAATCTCAGTCCAATCACTTCACGTAATACTTATTGTCAATGAACAAAACATATAGCTTTTAAACAAAAAGTAAAAAATAAAAATCACGAGTTAAAGTTCTTAAATTAAAGTATTAAACACTAAAAAAAAGTACTTATTTCCAATGTTTTGAAAACCGGACCGGACACTGAACCGGTATTATGATTTTACTAGTCGGACCGGTCCGACCGGGGTCGAACCGGGGTTGGACCGGGGTAGGGTAAAATATATACTTATCAAATTAATGTCATAAAAATTCTAATTTAAACACAACTTAAGTTCAATAATATTAAGTTTTACCAAAAACTAATAATTCAAACAAGTTTAACGCCAACAATCACCAAAAAATTATAATTTAAACAAATTTTAATTCCAAAATAAAACGAGCTCATCATCTTTATCACTTAAAACATTAATATATTAACCCTTCATTACAAGAAAACAAAAAAATAAATAGATTTAAACATAAAATCCAATAAAATCAAACAAAAAAAATATTTTTTTTAATAAAAACCGGTTCAACCCCGGTTCAATTACGGTCCGGTTCCGGTCCGACCGGACCGGTTCTAGCGGTTCGCAGCGGTTCACAAACACTTATCAGTCCGCGACCTATCGAACCGTGATTCCCCAAAAACGCGGTCCGACCGCGGTTGGACCGGTCGGACCGGCCGGTTTAAAAACATTGCTTATTTCAATATATTGAGAAGGTCCAAGAGATCTGACATTTATTATGAGAGAAAATACTACGAGTAATAAATTTGAAGCCAAGCCGGCAAGCCATAGAGCCACAAAGCTGAATAAATAGTTTGTTCCACTCGTGTGGCCCCTACATCCAGCCTGTGTACCTTGATCATCCTAACACATAAAACGACATCACAGACAGTCGTTTCAAAACCTTCTCTCTCCTTCCACCACCTGTCCTGTCTCCCCCTCTTTTAATCCTCTCTGTTCATTTATCATCTCCCAAACACTAAAACCAAACACCAAACATACACACAGAGAGAGAAAAAAAAACACAATCTATATCATCATCTTGTTCGGTTTTATAAGTCTTCCTCTTCTGATCCGTTTTCCAGATCTGCATCATGAGTTCATCTCTGAACTATGATGCATTCAACCTCAAAACAATAACATATCTTCTTCTTCTGCTTGTTGCAGTTAATGCCACCGCATTGCCGCTTCAAAACCCTAAACCCAACCCCCCACAAATCAACTCCAACTCCGTACTCGTCGCCCTCCTCGATTCACACTACACCGAGCTCTCTGAACTTGTTGAAAAAGCTCTTTTGTTGCAAACGCTTGAACAAGCAGTTTCACTTCACAACATCACCATTTTCGCACCCAACAATGAAGCTCTTGAACGTCAAATAGATCCAGAGTTCAAACGTTTTTTACTCGAGCCTCGTAATCTCAAATCGCTTCAGAAACTTTTGTTGTTTCACATCATTCCGGGTCGGGTCGGCTCGAATAAATGGCCCAGTGCATCCGAATCCACAGCTGTAGCTCATCATGAAACGCTTTGTGTTGATGAATCTGAGAATCGTTTACCGTTGACACGTGGAAACAATGGTGAGAAGATTGTCGGTGGTGTAGCGAAAGTGACCCGACCCGATGATGTTGTTCGACCCGATGGATTGATCCATGGGATTGAAAGGTTGTTAGTACCTAGATCTGTACAGGAAGATTTCAACCGGAGACGGAGTTTGACTTCTATCTCCGCCGTTTTACCAGAAGGAGCTCCGGTTGTGGATCCGAGAACTAACCGGTTAAAAAAACCGGCAGCTCCGGTTCCAGCAGGTGCTCCGCCGGTTCTCCCAATATACGACGCTATGGCGCCGGGGCCATCTCTAGCCCCGGCGCCAGCTCCGGGTCCCGGAGGAGCACACCGTCATTTTGACGGTGAGAGTCAGGTAAAGGATTTTATCCAAACCCTTCTACATTACGGTGGATACAACGAACTTGCAGACATATTGGTGAATTTGACATCATTAGCTACAGAAATGGGGAGATTAGTATCTGAAGGTTACGTTTTAACAGTTTTAGCACCTAATGATGAAGCAATGGCGAAGTTGACCACCGATCAGTTGAGTGATCCAGGTGCACCGGAGCAGATAATGTACTATCATTTGATACCGGAGTATCAAACAGAAGAGAGTATGTATAATTCGGTTCGTCGGTTTGGAAAAGTGCAATATGATACTCTCCGGTTACCTCATAAGGTTGTGGCGGAAGAAGCTGATGGGTCGGTTAAATTCGGGGAAGGCGAGGGATCGGCGTATTTGTTCGATCCGGATATATACACAGACGGGAGGATATCGGTGCAGGGGATCGATGGAGTATTGTTTCCGGTGGAGGAGAAACCTGCTAGTAAGGTTTCGCCTGCATCGGAGACGGTGACTAAGGTTGTTGATAAGCAAAGAAGAGGTGTGTTTTCAGTTTTTTAGATTTGATTTTAATAATTACTGTTAAGTGATTGAATTATGTTAAGTGTTGTAGAATTAATTTTTCCGGTGATTAGTTGTTTGGTGTAGGATTAAGTGGTTGGTGATTTGTGGGGGTGGGTCACATGGAATTATTCCTTCGCGTTTAGTGCACTTAGTTTATACTTTATTTATGCTAAGATAAGAGAATAATCCACCTCTTTCATAGCACAAGGGACAACTTAGGTAGTTTGTAGACATGTTCCAATAGAAATAACTGCTAGACTCGTCGTATCTAGCTATGGCGTGAGAATAAGTATAAGTTAGAGTAAACGCCTAAGAGTGCGGAGTTTGAATGTCTTGATTGTTATTAGTCCTTTGATTCGGTCAATAATGAAGAGTAATGGTTTGAGGTTGTTTTTCCTATGGCAAGGTGTGAGTGTGTCGGGTTATATTTAACGTGCAGTAGTATCATTTGGCCTTCATGTTAACTAGGCATTGTCCTGAGGTCCAAGTACGCGTTTTATATATATTTTCTCAAGAACAGTATTTATCTGAATAGTAATGATCTTCGTTCGGACCATTTTGGTCTAGATAAGGTCTTACTTCTTAGCGTCTAAGTTTGTTTTCTGTGAGCTAATGTTGGTCTGAACACTATCTTTGTTGGACCATTTGGTTTGGAAATGGTTTGAGTGTAACATCGGTCCGCATAATGATCTTCGGGACCATTTTGATCTGGATACTAGGGTGAACTTGGTAAATGGTCCAGATAGTAAGTTGAGATTGGTCCCAATTTTACTCAATTAGTGTTGGCTCATATGTTATGAGGTTTGATTCTAATAGGTTGTTTGGAGCTAGATGACTTATTTCAAATGTATTATTTTTTATACGTACTACTGAAACAAAATGTTAAATAAATAATTAATCCCAAGCACTGCCTTCATAACACTTAAAAAGTATATTATGATCAAAATATAAATTGAAATTGTTTTGTGTTTACTTTTACAATTTTAATGCTTTAACTACCTGTCCACACTTGGTAATATGCTAGTTTCATGATGACTTTGCTTGCATAAGTAGACAATTTGGTACCTTTTCAAGTTTTATTATTTGGGGTGACTTAAAAATTACAACTTTTAAGACCATAGGTACAAACTTAATAATATTAGAAACTTTATGCCACTTTTGATTGTAGTTAACTCTTCCTTTCAAAAGTCTTTAACATTAAGCATATCTTAAAGTCCAAGTAAAACCAGAAATGATTTTATATAATTGATATGCACATGTTTAATACTTATAAGCTCTTTTTTTTGTCAATGCAGGGAAGCTGATGGAAGTAGCATGTTCAATTGCTGGATCACTTGGGCATTTTACAAGTTGTTATTGATATATACATACATATATATGATGCAAAAAGGTGGGTGTTTATTTATTTATGAAATAAAAACATGGTGTGTTGATTAAAAATAGAATAGTTAAATATATATTATATTGGAATTTGCAGTTAAATTTGTAGGAAAAGTGTGTGGAAATAGGACATAAAGGGAAGCATGCATGCAAAATGGTGCAGTTTGGCATTGAAGGATGTTTCCCAGAGAATCAGATTCAGACCCCCTTCATATGAGAACAAACTTTTATTTCTTTTTATTCTTTTTCCTCCTTTTATGAAAAATAATTTTCAAAATTTTCTTCCTTTCTTTATGGTGCTCGCTATATAAATACTGTAATTAGTAAAAAGTGTTGATTTTTTATGTATTTATGTTTGATTTTTGCGGAAATTGTATTTTATTTGCCCAACCCTCAAATCTTAATTGTTGCATAATTTCCTTCCGTAAGGAAGGATATTGGTATGAAGTTCTATTTTTGGACAAAATTAGGAGATTAATTATTACTATATCTATCAAAGGTCTTGGGGTTTCGGATAGAATTATGAAAAGGTCTCGAGGTTTCGGATGGAATTATGACATTGGTAACATTTTTGTGTTTAGAGTACTAATGAGTTTTATTTTACAGCGGACAGGTTTATGGAGGAGATAGGTTGCGGTGTATTTATATGTTTCAAACTATTATTTTATGATATACTAATGTAGAACAAATATTTTTTTTTATTCTTTAAAACGTCAGCAGTTTATAATTATTTACATTAAATATGTAGAATAAATATATAAAACTTGTATCAAATATGTAGAATAAATATATAAAACTTGTATGTGTATATGATTTTCTAAATATAATATATAATAGTATCGTATAAATATCGGGCATTATAATTTTCTCATAATTGTGAGTCACAATGATTAATCCTACGTAAAAGCTTTTTTTAGCTCTACCAAAGCATATTAAACACTTTGTTTTCAGTAAAGACAAACAAACAAAGTTATTTGTGTTTTGTTTAGTGGACATTATTAATTATAAATATTTTAAAATAATAAAGCACCTTTTGTTTTACAATTAAAATAATAAAGTTTAGTATTATATTTAGGTTGGATGTAGACGTATAAACAAAATAGGTGTCGGTGGTGTGAAAGGTTCGGTCCTCTTTTTTTTTTTATCAACTAGAAAATCACGGTTTCTTTTTCCCATTTCCCACGGTGATCATATCCAATTAGAAAAAAAAAATATTTAATGACGGAGGTAAATTTATTAAAACGAAATAATTAAGAAGCTAGAACTACATGAAAAAGAGATTACTATCTATGAATAATTAAACGACACCCACATAGATCGGTCCAACCAATTCATCTTCGCCTTATTAATTTCTTATTAAAAAAAATTCGCAATCTCGAATTTTTCAATCGTTTCAAGAGGGCACATTTTTGAATTCTTGAAGATGCAAATCGTTTCTACTCCTTACATTACACTAAAAATAAGCTATTATATGGATGTAACAAAAGAAAAAGACAGTAGACCAATATTATACTATAAATAAATTAATTAAATAATCATATTCAGTGTTTTTAAACCGGCCGGTCCGACCGGTCGGACCGCGGTCGGACCGCTTTTTTTAATAATCCCGGTTTAATTAGACACGGTTTGATTGATGTTTCTGAACCGCTTTGAACCGTACGAACCGGTCCGGTCGGACCGGAACCGGACCGCTATTGAACCGGGTCAGTCATAAAATATATACTTTTATGTTTTGATTTTCATGGATTTTTTGTATACATCTATTTATATTTGTGTTTTTTGTAATGAAAGTCAATATGTTGATTTTTTAAGTGATGAAAATGATGAACTCGTTTTATTTTGGCGTTAAAACCTGTTTAAATTATGATTTTTTGGTGATTCTTGGCGTTAGAACTTGTTTGGATTATTACTTATATGGTATAACTTAATATTATTGAACTTATTTTGTGTCTAAATTGAAAATCTTATGGTAATGCTTTGATAAATATACGATTATCCTACCCCGGTCCAACCCCGGTCTGACCGCGGTCCGACCGGTCCGACCATTAAAATTAAAATAACGGTTCAGTGTCCGGTCCGGTTTTCAAAACATTGATCATATTACTTGTGTATTTAGTATTTAATGAGATGAGATGTTGCAATGATACATGTCGTTGAATGAATGTTGTTAGGTTAATGATTGATGAACATTACCAACCGGGACTTAGCTGGATCTTCTTTGACTACTATTTTAGAACTTATTATTAATGTAGGGTAAGTTACGTAAAAGTATAAGAAACATTATCCAAGTTAATTACCGTTTTATGTAACAAGTTAAAACTATATATATATTTCATATGATAATCTTGTAATATGTTACCATTTTATGTAAAAGTTAATCCTCTAAACACGTTAATATTTTCTAAATTTAATTATTGTTGATTCAAGTGTCTTAATATAACACATATCACAACTTTGAAACCTCACCAACCCGAATTGATGGATCGTTAGCCTTATGATACAAGATAATTAAAGGTTTCTCACATGATTTTAAGTTCAACGAAACAAACTCAAAATATATATTAAAATACTATCATTTTAAAAAGGAGTATTGAATATTAACGGACCTAACTATTAGTTTTTGGACGCTACCGGTCCCAACTTTTATCATTTTGGCCACTAATGGATCCGCCGTTAAAAAAGTTAACGGCGTTAACTTTTTTTTTGAATTTCAGGTCGACGTTTTATGGTTTTTGATCGGAATAAGAATATGAGTCTATTGATATAAAAATTACATCGAAGCGATGATCCAAACGACGAAATTTGTACATCCGGTTAAAGAACCGTTAGGTTTAAACACCCCGATAAAGCATCGTTTTGTCATTTGGAGCACCGTTTCGATGTAAATTTTATATCAATCGACTCGTATTCTTTTTCCGATCAAAAACCATAAAACGTCGACGTGAAATTCAAAAAAAAGTTAACGCCGTTAACTTCTTTTTTAACGGCGGGTCCATTAGTGGCCAAAATGATAAAAGTTGGGACCGCTAGTACATATTTCAAAAGTTGGGACCGGTAACGGCCAAAAACTAATAGTTAGGTCCGTTAGTATTCAATACTTCTTTTAAAATTCTTCTTTTAATTGATAAACCAAAAGATTTTTTTGAAATTCTATAGTTAACTTTTTTGTTTTAGATTTTTGCCACAATATTTTTAATAGTTTACACTTTTAGTCCATATAAAGAATTGTTATTTGCATAATTATCAAAGGATATTGGTAGAACAAGGAGAAGAGAAAGGATAAAACAAAATCCAATGGGAGAGTGGTCCGACGGTGATGGAGATTTGACGGTGGTGACGGTTTGGTCGGGTAGATTAGATGGTTGTAGGCGGCGACGATAGTTGGTGTTGTTGCGGTGTCGTGGGTAGATGACGTCAACGAATGTGCAACTCGAATGATATCTATTGAAAACTCATATAAGCAGTCTGTATTTTCTGCATTTTAGATAACAATTGATTTGACTATCGGGGTCTATGTTTAACAAATACGAAACCGAACATGAAGAGCTAATTAGAAACATAAAGGGCTCGCGCAACGTGCGAGCCTTCGAGTACAACTAGTGTTATTAATTTACCAATTTTAAGTTTGTAACAACATCAACGTGCTATATATCATATATTTTCAGAACATATAAGTATCACCTAATCTCATACTTCTCTTAAAACCGTAAAAAATTTTAAGGCACATCTTGATGTTTTCGGTTTCGGTTTTCCTTTTTTTTAACGCTATCTATAACCTAACCCAGGTCAGCACTATATGGATGTTCGATATCATTTATTTAATAGATTTAAAAACGTGTTTCTAATGACATCTCATTTTTATATGTTTCTTCTTCTATTCATTAAAAGCATAAATCTTGTCCTAACAAGAAATTGGTATGTTATTAGTTTCTCCGTCTTAAGTTGTTCTACAAGAATTAGGTAAATAAGCATAAATACTAACTAGAAACTAAACAAGGAATTCGAAAATCAACTCTTTATATAGGGTACTTACAGATTACCATGGTTTCGATAAATCTATCTCTATCATCAAATTTTAAAGAAATGATTAAAAATATATACAACTCCATTAGATTCACTATCCCTAAATCCTATCATCAAATTTTAACGGATTGTTATTGTAACCTAATAGATTTAGGGGATACTATTTATCCGCCATCATTTTTTCTATGAAAAAATAAAAAAAGACACTAAAATAATTGTTTGCGAGTAAGATGAAGAAAGAGTTAGAAAATGATGGTTTTTGAAAATGAGTTATAAATTTAGAGGGTGGTGACTTTTAGTTGAATTTTAAAAATTGAGGGTGTGAATTATGAGCTGTTTGTTTCAAATTTTAATGATTTAGTTTAATACTTAATCATTCAGCATTCCAAACGTCTGTTTCATAAAAAAAAGCTTTTGAATTTGTTAGTTAAGTGCTGAATGATTAAAAGACTGCATGTAACATATACCAACTTTACCCTCGTCTGAAGTTATATTCTAATATTCATCCCATTGATAGAACCTTTTAATGATTCTGACATTTTAAGACCCATTTGTTTGGACTCTTGTACATTATTTGAACCTTTTCTCTCCGTGGGCAGCCCAATTTGTGGTTACATCTAGTAAGCACATTAACAAATAACAACCCAAGTAAATTTATCCACACATGACCACATGTCATCACGCATGTAACAACTAACAAACAACTAACAAGTTAACTCACATCTCTAGCATGTTGATAAACCTAGACAAGTAACCCCGCACTAAATGAATTGAACAAACACAAACATGCCTTGTTCGTGTTTGTTTGTTAAGAAATTAATGTGTTCATGAACTGTTCACGAACGAGCGTTCTTGCACAAAGATGAACATAAGTGAACACAAACGAACGTTCTTGCACAATGATGACTAAAAACAAACATATATTCATTTCAGAATAAAATTTGCATTTTTTTTTCAAAGATTGCGAAAAGTTCTCCAAAAACAAATAAGCACTTAACATAATTATAGAAGTTTGTCAACTTTTAACATACGCTCAAATTTTAATGCTCAAATGAAAGATATTGCTTGAGGCGTAAAATATAATAAGGGTGTCAAGTTTTTTTAAAAACTAAACCATTAGTATAAATATTTATATAACATACAAAAACTTTTAAATGAAAGTACACAAACAAACACTTTACTGACCGTTCACAAACATAAACGAAACGAACGTGGTCTCTGTTCATTTCCGTTCGTTTAACTTAACAAACAAATTTTCTTGTTGGTCTTCATTTGTTTATTAATGTTCTTATATATTAGAGTAGTCATGTTCTTATCCACGACTATCATATACTAAAAGACTGTTTAATTACTGATCCTGTCTATAATTGTTTGTGAACCGATCTGCAATTCTCTTATGGTTCAAGTTTGGGTGAGTAAAGATCTATAAAAGATGCAAGATCGAACATTGTCGACAAACCAACAGTTTTATAAAGAAGCAAAGTAAAGAATCATATGAAATAATGCAGTTCCAATCCCACAAGAATCAAACAGTTTCTGCAAATTGTATAACATTGGACGAAAAAAAGAAGCAATTCATACATCTTCATATAAACCAGTAGATCATTGAACACAGTCGCTATTCACAACACCGAAAACTTGAAAACCAGAAATAAAAACTATATTAGATATACAGATACAGATATGAAACAAATTACCGCGCAATTTAACCTTCAACTTCAATTGGATTTGCAGACGGGCTTTCGTGGGATTGTTCATTGCAGTCTTTTTCTTCTTCCTGAACTGGCTTTTCCTTTGACTTTTCAGATTTGACTTCAGTTTTAGAGGTTGGAGTTTTGGATTGAGATTTTCTAGTCACCTTTTTAGCAACAGCAGCAGTGGCTTTGTCTCCATTTGGTGTGTTAACATCAGGTGACAAGGCCTTGTTTTTGGTCACATGTGGGCTAACTGCGGTCCCATTGGTGGCTGCAGCCACATTGCTCTTGTTCCTACCAAGTTTGGGAGATTTTGGGCGTGTTGTTGGTATCTGTAGACATAAGAGAGAATCCGAAATATATTTGATCCACAAGTTTGCTCTACTTCTCTTTAGTGAAAAATGTAAATATGATGCAACGATTTGTTATGAAAATGCGATTACTGTGAAAGTGAAAATCAAGCAAATACCTTCTTTAAGTCGACTTTTGGAGGAGGTTCTTTGTAAAACTTTGGCATTGGTGCAGCTTTAAACATTAAGGTCTTTCTCAATTGTTTTATCTCCGCTTCTTGGTTTTCCTGCATTAGCAACTTAACAAGTTATATGTACGTCTCTACGACAACACACATTCTTTTATTATAAAGTAAAGATTTAACGACCTTTGATTTTTCTTGCAAATTGGTTTTCTCCGCTTCTTTTGCATGAATCTTCTCCTCTATCTTTGAGAAAAACTAGTTCACAGAAGACAAAACATGATTGACTTATGAACTATGTCAAAGTGTCAACAAAGTAATGAAACAACCAAACATATAGATGTTTAACTAACTACCTCTTTTCGTTTTTCAGCGCGCTCTTCCAACCTAGAAGAAAATCCCAACACATTGTTCTTGTGCTGTCCACCGGGGGTAACACTTCTAATCATCAAGATAAATACACCAAAAAATCAATTCTTGAAACCAAACATTAAACACTACTATATTTGAAGCAGATCATTTATGAAGAAAAGGTCAAATTCTTGAAATTAACATACACGGGGTCTGCGGAAGAAGTGCCAGCTTCACTTCCATTCGGCTTCCTAGGCTAAAACAAACAAAAAAACAGCAATGCATATCAAGAACATGAAAACCTAAAAGCTACCAAGAACAAAACTTTATTAACTTACCTTAGCCACATGCGCATTTGGACCCGATTCCTTTGTTTTCATACCAGTGGAAGCTCTTCTGTTAGCAGGATTCATGGCACTTGCATTTGACAACGAGGCACGAGCCTTCACAGGGTGCCCATCCATGCTAGTTTTCATGGAATCATTGTTTCTTGGTTTAGCAGGGAAAGATAAACTTTGAGTTAATTGAGGCTTGGGCTTACGCGCCAAATGACCACCTTTTGGGCCATTTTTGGCCCCTTTGTTGTTCTTAGAAGCACCCTCATTAGTAGTAACCTCAACTGAACTTGAGATTTTAGACCCATTAACATCCTCACAAGTTTCACTCACTTCCAAATTTGATGATTCAACTTCATTTGACTTTTCTTGACCCACCACATTGTTTATCTTTTCCACTGTTTCAACACCATTTTCTTCTTCCCCATGAACACCATTTCCAGTCTCCATCTCTGTTCAATTCCCATCATAACAAACACAAATTCAAATTCAAATTCAATATCAAATTCATGCTCATTTTGCCATTGTAACTAACAGATCATAAAATTTGAAAACCAACAAATCCTATCTACTGCAATTTCAATACAACCCCCAAAAATTTGATCAAGAAAACAAAACCCAGATCGAATTTTAATAAAAACTAGGGTTTTAAAACTTCAAAATCACAGATTTGAGAGAAATTAATGCTACTTTAGTCATTTTCACCCTAGACAAATCGACATCAAGCAGCAACCAATCACTTTCATGTTCGAATTACACTAAACATTGCTGAAATAAGTAATAAAAACAAGATCAACGAAATTGGGTATCAATAATTGAGCAAAATACAGCAAACCCACATGATGAAAACCGTCAATTGATTGAACAAATCAAAGCAATTTCACAAAAATGTCAATGATTTAGACCCAAAACATACATGTTTACCTTTGTGTAAAAGGGGTTTGATTTGTGCTTGTGAAGAACAAAGCAAATATTATGCGTTTAAATTCAAATGCTTGTGTAAAAATAGCGTCTTGATGTAGTGTGGGGGATGAAGTGATGAACTGATCAAGTATGAAAATGGTGGGTTGGGGTTAACTGCATGTAAAATGACCATTTTACCCCTGTGGTAACTGGTTGGTAAACATGTTTTAGCTGATGTACACTTTTTCATGCATGTTGTACTAGTGCTTGAAAATGTTGATAATGCATGGTACAAGCACAGGTGTTTATGATATTACTAAAATAACCTTGAACAAGTTTTGGTTATTTGATTCATGATTAATCAAATTATTAGTTGGTGTGTATCGTATGGTGTACACAGTACACCCATGTGCTGCCAGCTCATATCAAGGGTAAATTGGTCATCAAATGTAATGAAATTGATTGTTGATTTGTATTTTATTAAAAAGTATAAATTTGGAAATAAAATAAATGTAGCCTTATTTTTCTTGTAATATTCAGATTTCATACTTATAAACTTTCCTTTGTTAATTAAGATTTCATATATACCTTTTCCTTTGTTAACCAAGATTTGATTTCATATTATCATATATACACGTTCCTTTGTTAATCAAGATTTGATTTCATAATTTCAAATTTGTTAATGAAGATTTGTTTTCATAATTTCAAATTATGATATAGTTGATACTAGCTTAGTGCCCGCGCTACGCTCGGAAATAAAATTCAAGTGATGCTTTTAAAGACGTTCATGAATGTTCCATTCAGTTTTGAGACAAAACCGTAGTAAAACGGAACACATGATATATTTTTAAAAATTAGATTTTTAGTATAGCAATATTATACTCAAATTAAGGAGAATAAAGTGCTTAGTTTTATAGTGTAGTTTATTTTTTAAAAAATCATATAAAAATGTTATGTATATTTATAAAACACTGAGGTCTTTAATTGTATTATATTATTAATTTTATCCATAAGTTTTATTTTTAAACCCTGTCAAATATAAACCGACTCACAGACAACCGTTGTAGTAAAGGGTTAAAAATATAAATACTCTTAAATTTTTCAGAATTCTCCAAAATATTAGGGACAAAAAATGTAATTAGTTTTGTTATAATAAATTTTATATACATATTTTAAATAAAAAAATCATTATTGTAAGATAATCTCTTAAATAATGTCACATAAGCTAAAAGCTATGAAAAGATGTCAGATAAGTTTTTTTGTTTTGCTATATTATATAAGGATTATTATATTTTATTAATTTGTTTCTTTTTTTATATAAATAGACTATTTTATCGTTACAAATAACGATCAAGTAACAATCAAACTAACCGAGGGAAGCAAACGACTCACTTTAGAAAGCCTAGGGTTGCAAAAGGTCTAAATATTCAAGCGATGTTGCAAAGTGCTATTGGATGTAAATTACAGGGGTGCATTTTACACTTAACTCTTTTTAGAACCGTAGTTAACACAACAGAAAGACCATTATAATACGATGAAGTGAAATGATGCATGTCCACATCTAACGGCGTTTAAGAGCGGCACTTTCAGGGCTCCACATAATGAGGGCCCACATCAACCCTTCATTTCAGAGCTAAGATGGTCGGAGTTGAAGACTCGTCAACCAACCGTTTTCAAAGAAAATCCGTTGTATGAATCTTTAACCATACAATGTAAAACTCTTATGCTCGAATTTAAACCTAATCTCGCTGAGTTGAAATCTTTATAGAATATGCTATTAGAAGAAAGTCCCGAGTTAACTACTTTAAATCTCCCGTGTTACACGGGTATAGTCATGAAAAATATAATAAAATCTTAACCTTCTATACAAATTATCCTTTATATTGAATTCCCATGAGATTGAACAGTAACACGTGAGGGTATTTTTGTAATTTCAGTTGTGACTATATAAGTTATCTTCTTTCTATATCAATTGGAGCTTCCATTGACCATTCCACATTTGCACTCTCACTATTATTCAACCTCTGGTGTATTTCCGGCCTAATTCCGGCATAGATCGTTTCCATTTTTTCCGGTGGTTGTTGCCTATGATGGTTGCCGATCTTCTGATCCGTGCGGCCTATGGTTTACGATGGTGGATGCCGTCGTGGTTGCCGATCTTTGGATCTGTGTGGCCTACGGTGCGTGCCGGTGCGCGATTGGTTCTTGCATGTTGTTAGATCCGAATGTATTTGATGATTTGGTTTATACATCTGTAAGTTGTTGGCGGTTGTTAGATCTGTGTGATTTGATGATTTGGTTGATGTTTGGTTGTACAGATCTATACGCTGTTTGTTCCGTGCGTGGCGGGGACGAAGACTGAAACCCTTTTGTTGAGTGAAACCCTTTTTGTTGGTCTTGATGTTTTTTGTTGACTGTAGCGATGAAAACCCCCAGATCTGTTTTGTTGGTTATGGCAAATGGTTTGTGTGACACCCCGCCCGGCGGCGGAAACACCGGGCTGTCATTGGAATTGGATATCCATAGTAAACAAAGCACATGGTATTTATTTATTACGTTTAATAATGATATAGTAAGTTTAGAACATCAGTCTTAAATGGATACGACAAAAGTAATAAAACCGAAACAGTAAATGCAATCGTCCTTATTAATTAAACTAGGTCCAAGGCAATCCTATGTCTTGGCAAAAGCAGCAAAATAATCATAAGCATCACCTGAAATATGTGAAAATAAAGTTAGCTACACAAGCTAGTGAGTAAAACCCAAATTGAATAGTAATAGTATTGAAATCCGAGATCAACAAGATATGCTGCGCAATCCCACATGTATAGTAATTTCGTAATATCACCCTACCAGGACCCCTAGAATAGAATAGCACACCAACCACAATAGAAACCATAGTATCTCGTTTAGCCATTTGTCATGAGAACCACTCATGTAATAAATAATGATGACTTTTAATAACCGTCGTTTACCGTCTCGATATATAAGCCATCATTTAGCAATTTAGGGACATGGCATAGTATAGCATCATAGCATAGCAACATAGTATAGCAACATAGCATCTCGACATAGTAAACATGGAATTAGAAAGGTCGGGTTTAAATCACCTATCGATGTTGTACAAGCAGGTGGGTTTGTCAAACCATTAGCGCTAACATTGTACCGGTGGGATTACAAAGCAATAATACTACTTTTAACTAACACATAAGATTGCATCAAGCCGCGAACTAGATTAACATATTTGTATGATCTCTTTTAGAAAACGAATAGAAAACGCAATATAGTAAAAGACATATTTCAGCCCCAAAATAGTAAAATGGAAAAAGGGGAGTGAGTTTACTCACCTGACCAATATAGATAATAGCAAACGCAAGAAAGTAACTAAATAGAATCGAGGATCGCCCAGATATTAGAATCACCTAATTAACCGGGAAACCCTATTTAGAAACGAGACAAATAATATAGTAACTAGAATCAAGAACTTAGAAATTCTAGGGTTTTGGATTTGGGGTTTTAGGGTTTTAAATTATAAATTGAAAATTAGGGTTTCAAAATATAATTTGGGAATTTAGGGTTTTAAAGTCCAATTTGGGGATTTAGGGTTTCAAAATCCAATTTAGGGTTTTAAAGTCCAATTTGGGGATTTAGGGTTTCAAAACCAATTTAGGGTTTTAAAGTCCAATTTGGGGATTTAGGTACGAGATATAAATATATATTTTTATAATAAACAATTTCTAGTTTTAAAATTAATATATTATTTATATACAATCTTGAGAAATATATATATATAACTTAGAAGTAAGGGGGTTAAAAAGATAGAAATTAAATAAAAGTGGTCATAGTGGGACTCGAACCCACGACCTAACTGAGCACAAACAACGATCCCACCACTAGGCCAGAATACATTTTTGTTAATAAACTCGATTTTTAAATGTTTTATTCTTTTATAAAGCAAAACCCATTTATACAATGAACCCTAGAATCATGGATCCACCAAATTCGATATAACCTGATTCTCAAACACAGATCAAACATAGGGCTTTTGATCGTGGCAACACAAGGATCATTTGTACATAAAAACTTACTTGTTTGACGAAGAATTGAATCGATGAATATGAAGAATAATAGCTCGACGGGTTGAAGATCAAACATGAATTCCAGGGATCTTTCATTGAAATTGAGATAGAAGAGAGTGAAAACGAGTTGTAGAGATGAAACGTGTCGATTGAATTTGTTTAATTTGGTCTAGAAGTTGTCGAACGGTTCGAAGCTTGAATGACGACCAAAAATATTAATTGGATGTTTAATTAGGTGTTTAATCTCAATTGAATGCTATAGCCGGTTTCTAAACGACGAAAGGATCGTTTTGGTTAATCAAATTTGTTGATTGAAACGTTTTAAGTCGATATGAGATTAATGGGTTTATGAACGATTATTATAACCGATCAAAGACACTAGTTATGTTGTTTTAAGTGCAGTTACGGGTAGTATTGGGTTCGAATTGAGGGAAGGAGTATTTTACATATGTTTAATTCGACTAAAATCAGCCAAAACAGCGTTTTTAGGTGTTGCCGGAGTATGGCCAGCGCCGGCGGTGGTTCTTGCCGGAAAAACGGGTCATTCACGCAACAGGGGGGGTTGGGTAATAATTACAGTTTTTGTCCTTCGGGTTTAGGTTTGTGGTTAGTTTGGATTATATACTTTAAGTTTAAGTTTCAGAATTTACATAAGCAGCCCAAAGTTAATTTATAACTCATATTAACTAACTAACTTAACCGAGTAATCGCTTAACTTTTATAAACTTGACGTTTTTGTATGTCTAAGTTGCTGTGAACGTTTTATGGTTATTTTCTTGACTCTCTCTTTTATTGACTTGGATATTATTTACAAATCTCGTTTATGAATTAGTATTTATATATATATATATATATATATGAGATTTATTTATTAGTAGTCGGAATTAAATAGTAGACTTTTAGTAATAACTCATAATAATTTCGATCGTTTTATTAAAGACGGAACTTCAGATCCGACATATTTATTTACTTTAATAAAAATGAAACGTTACATCTTTGGAGATTAAATACGAATACAATAAAAAGAAAGATAGTTTCGGTTACGAGTCGGGCATTCGGGTTCGGGCTTGGGGCAGATGTCACAGTTTGTGTTTGATTCCATATACCAAGAACAAATGCAACTTGGGTTTTTGGTGTATGGATATGCTTTGTCTTTGGTTAATTGACGATGATGATTTTACGAGTGCAAACCCAACTTAGCGTTTTACCTTGGCGTGGCATTTTTGAGTGGTGGTGGGTTTTCACCTTCAACCCAAATGCAGCCATGGTGAAATTTCGTTTAGAATTTTTGAGTCTATTTGGTTCTCTTATTAGAGTGAACTTCTTGATGGTGTTTGGATTTGGATTCATGAATTCATGGGTGTTGGCTGATTCTTTAATATTTTGAATCTGTGATTATTGTTGGGGGTTGTTCTTTTTAGAATGGGTTATTGAATTGGGCTATGATGAGTACATGACAATCCAATTGTGATATTCTGTGGGCGTGGCAAATTATGTGGATTGCCGGTTTAGAAACTCACAATCCCACTGCAGCCACAGTATGATCACGATGTGGTCGTTGATTATGAGCCACTTATACTTTGTTGTTTTGATTTTTTCGGTTTGTTTACATTTTTTTATGTTATTCGGCTATGATGAGTATGTGACGTCTGAGTGTTTTGTTTTTGTGTTTGTAAAGCCGCCAAAAATACGCTCGCGCAACGCGCGAGCGAGCGCATATATCTAGTTGTTATTTAAATGTGTGTTACATGGGTGGAATCTTGAATAATAAAAAGTTTCAAAGTTTATACAAAACTTATATTTGTAAGAAAATTATATATTACATAAAATAAATGTTTGTTAAAGTAAAAAAAACATTTCATTTGTATGTTAACCATTTTAACTAATACTATTTATTTACGTCTGTCTCTACAATGACTATAAAGTGGTACATTCAATTACTATGCATGAAAACGTGTTATTTTAAATACAACAAACTCGTAAAAATATGATCGAAGTTAAGTATAATTATAATAGTTAATATTAAAAAACTTATTTAAGTAACGATTGATAATAATAATAAATAACATATTGCTAAAGTAGTAATATTTATAAAAATATAACAAGTTAATAAAAAAATTTAATACCCTGGTTAACACTTCGTATTTTTAATTAAAAGTTATTTATTAGAGCGAGTGCAATACATATAGCAGGTGTATCTGTCAGTTAATATGAAGGAAATTTGGAAATACTTTAATCAGTTAGTGAGAAAGAAAATTTGAAATTCGCTTAATAATCGGCCAATTAATCGCAATAATGAATTGAAAACCATATTTAATAAATCCTTAAAAGTAAACATAGAGAAATAAATATTGTCACAAATATGAAATTATATATTTTTTAGTGAAAATTAAATGTCAACGATGACTCCATCAATTCTCATGTGACGTTAAAAAAACTTTTATTAAAAAATATTTATAGATAACTATAAATTTTGTATTGAATATCTAATTTGTACTTGGAGAATGTAATTTAATGAGCTTACGTGTCTTTTTATAATTATCACTCGTACATTTTTCGCGTTATTTTAAATCTTAGTCTGTATATATGTTCCAATAATTTAGAAGTCTAGAACGAAATAAATGTAAGTAGTAGAAATTATTTATAAGATAAGATTTGAAGGATATATTAAATCCAGAACAGTCCAAGTATCATCATCATATGCCCATATTTGCATGATCAATCAAAACGAATTACAACTAAGTCATTATACACGGCTAAGGTTATATTCTTCACAATTTCACGTTATGTTGTGATCTATACAATTCTATGAATCAGGTCGGTGAGTTTGACCTTTGTTGTTACACTTTACACCATCAATTTTGAGTTATTACGTAATCAACTGAACATTTTTGGTTAACTTGCACCTTAACCTTTCATTTTTCCCTATTTAATAACTTAGACGTGCCATTTTGTTTAAATTGTTTTTACGCTGAGATGTTAACACGTGTCTCAGCTTTGACATATTTACAAATTTAACCTCAAATTTGACATATGTATGATTTTTATCCATAACTTTGACTTTTTACAATTTTAACTCCTGATGATAGCCAACTTACAACTTTAGCTCATACTCTATTTTGACATATTTATAACTTTAACACGCATGTTTTGAGTTTGTTTTCATTTTAACTTTTATGTTCAGTTATGTCTATGTCTTTAATTATGAGCTGCATTACAACTTTTCACTATAATGTGTGAGGCATGAATTTTTTTTTTATCAATGTGTGTGACAAAATCACATATGCGAGATTCAACCGTCGCATCGCGCGGCCCAACCACATATCTAGTTTTGTTCCATAAATGTCATGTTTTTATGATTTTTTTTTCCATCCCTAGTTTTATTAACAAGTTTTACACCACTTTTTTTAGTGCGAGAGTTGAACCTTAAACCTCGTTAGAAGACACACATTACTAAATACTTTGATACATGTTACTATGTTAGTATGTCACCCAAAGTGTTCTTTTGCAACAACTTCCACAAATGCTATTTTCAGATGAGACGTTTCGGACTATATAATTATGGGTGTCGACTATGCTCACAACCAATAAAAAGCAAACACATATTTTTTTTAAGCGTGTAAGGGTGCCCGACTCTACTTTAAGGGCGTCCCACTCCACTCTAAGATATCCGACTCTACAATATATTTTTTTTTTTGTAAAAAGTTACATAAGATAAATGTGAAAAGAGGTATTTTGGAAATTCTCTCTTTATTATAAGAATAATAATAGGCAAAAACATGAATTAGAAGGATAAATGGATATAAAAAAGTATGAAATATACTTATAAAAAAACTTGGATCGGGTGGGTGTCGGTCCAAGATGGGTTCGGGATAGAACGGGCTCAAGATGACTTGGGTCAGAAAGTGTCGAATCATAGAGTTACTAGAATTTTCAGTCTTCATAAAAAATCACAAATAAAGTTTTACAAGTCAAAACATGCAAGTCAAGAGGTTAGAACGATTACGGGTAGATTGATTGTTTTATAAAGGTATGCTTTTGATTCATGTCAAAACATGTTTAACTAAACCCAGTTAAGGCTAAAACATGTATCTTAAAAAATTCAAACAGTTTTTAAACATATTTTCTTTCACAATTTATGAAATTGTTACTGATTTAGTATAGTTATTTTGTTTTTTGTATTATTATTAAACATTGAAAATTTGATTTGCACATCATCATCACTTGCATATTGTTTCCCCGTTTTCTTACTTATACAAATAGAACTTTTCCCAAATTGTATTGTCCTTATCCTAGTTTTAGACCCACTTTGTAGTGTGATATGTAACACTTGAGATTGAAATAACTTAAAAGGGAGATTTGAGATAACACGAGAATTATAGAGAGAAACCAGAATCAATTTTTATATTTTCATTCATATCTTTAACTCCTAATATACTGGACTATTTATAGCCTTACAAGAAAAACAAATAATTACCCACTAATCTAGCCATTACTCACTAATACTAATTTCAAGGAAAAAAAAAGTGCTTGAAAATTAACATGACATATGCAGGTAGTGGAAACATGAGGTTTAACTTGGCGCATAAGATAGTGATCTTTCAAATACCCGGATCTTGTTTTCAAGACTTTATCAACTACAAGGCCTTCACTTGACTTTCTCCTATTATGTCCGGTAACATTTCACACCACTTTGCCCATTTTTTTTGTCTTGGTTTGCTTTGTTGCTTCACTATTACAACTTTTCCTGACTCTACGTCAGGGGCGGATGTATATGTGTCCGAGCCGTAGCCCGGGCTACGGCTCAACTTTTCGTGCTTAATGTAAAATTTGATGTTTTTTTCCCGTTTTATGTTTAGGATACACCTGAACAGTTAAAAGGCTACCCCTGAACAATCAAAAACATATTTTTATTGGTATTTTTGTTTGAAAAAGTGTCAAGAAAATGATTATATTAGTTAAAATGGTCCAAATATTGTTAATAATTTTCAAAAAATGATAGTAATACTCTAAATATTACTAATAGTATGCAAGAAAATGATGAGTTTGTATGAGTGTGCGCCAAAAAAAAATTTTTTGTACAAGTGTCGCAAAAAAATTTCTTCGAGTGCAGGCTAGTTTTTTTCAAGGGATACCCCTCATATTTTATGCTAGCTCCGCCACTGCTCTACGTCTACCATGTTGATCTTTATTCTTTAGTCAGTGGTTGTACATGTTGGACTGGTCTGGTCACCTTGTGATTTTTGGCGTGACGATCGTGGTTTCTAGCTTTTCTTATTTCGCATTGGATGGCTGGGTGATCTAGACCATCATAAACAATGCCATATTGATATAAAATTATAAAGAATCCATGCTTTAAGCCTTTAAGCATTTTGATGATCCACATACCACATTTCCCATCTAAAACAATTTATAAGTTATCATTATCAGTTACGTACATTACAATCCCTTAATTCTCACAAACATGGAAGCAATGATTGTGAACGTACATAAAATTAATCAAAAAGGATTAATTATTATATAATCTATTTCAAATCAAGATTTGATGAAAACAATTCAAGATCGGCGGTGATGATCATATCTATAAAGATGATAACTTTATAAGGATACGAAGGTTGTTTCCATGCAAAATGTTGACAAAAATAAGAATTTCTTGTGCGAGTTTTGTGATTGTTTGATGGGTTTGTGTCGTGTATGAATTTATCTTGGAGCTAGAAGAAAACATGGTAGTTGAAAATTTGATTTTTGAACCTAAAGGTATACCCATACATAAAACAAGGAAAAAAATTGAATTTTTACACTTTGTCGGAAAAGTTGAGGGTTAGCGACCGCTACCTTTAGTGCTCCTACACTAGATCCGCCCGTGATTCAATGGCTAGTTTAATGTACGTAAGCTGCAATGGTGGATAGATGGTGCTGAAGATTGAAGATATATAGAACGAAAAAAACGTTCAGTGGCCCAATTCAATCAAGAGAGACAACTGGGCTACTCACTTGCCCAATTCACTTAGCAAGTTATATATAGCTAATGATCTATTAGCCTAGGGCCTAGGCCCTAGTGGTTAAATGGTGAGAGGTTTTGCCTCTTTTAAAGGTCATGAGTTTTACTTCAGGCATTGACATATTTGGTGTAAATAATTATAAACTGTTATCGTTCTAAATTAAATATATACTATTATTACAGTCCGATCCTGCGTTATAAGCAGGCCTCCGGTATTGCAAACCAAACCATCCGTTACATTTTGAAGTTTTTGAAACCAAACCATATATGCATAATGCATCACTATTGTACAGCTATTAATTTGTGTTTAATGTATTCAGTTTGACAGTTTCAACCCCTTATATCACAACCCATATGCTTCCTTTTAATACCACATGTTAATTGTCTTTCTGTATCACAACATGCTAGTCATGTATATATGCTTATATCCGTGTTTAAAGTTATGTGTGTTTAAGAACATGTCAAGACAGGGGTTATGGGGTTACGGTGGCCGGATGTTTGACGGCGGTGGCAGATGGTGGCGGTGATGGTGAGAGTTGCATTCGTAGGGATGTGGTGGTGGTGGTTGAAGATAGAGGTGGAGGAGGTTTTTGTTTTTGTTTTTATTTTTAAATTATTTAATTGTCAAAATGACCCCTAAGGACATTTTCTTCATTTCACCGTCAACTAACGATAATTTTTACGGTGTTTGCGTCGAGGGCTATTTTAGCAACAAGTTTTAACACGTAGGGACCATTTATGTAAAAATTCTTAAAAGTGTAACTTTTCACAAAAACAAACAAATTTCAAGAACCATTTTGACAGTTAACTCTAAATTAAAGGTAAAAAAATAAAGGCAAATTGGCTAAAAATAATCCCAACTAACACCTATTGGCCGAGAATAATCCCAACTCAGTTTATTCCCTCCAGTGGTCCCAAATCCAACTTTTTTGGCCTCCAGTGGTCCGCCGTTAAGTGCACTTAACGGGCGTTAACTTTTTTTTTGGGTGTTTTCGAATTTCAAAACAAGGTTTTATGGAAATTGCTCGGGAGGAGTATACGATTCAATTGATGTAAACCTTACTTCGAACTGGTGTAACAAACGACAAAACGGTCTTCAATCGGGTGTTTAAAACCTAACGGTGCTTTAACCGGATATCAAAATTAAACCATTTGGAGCAACAATTGGAAGCAAGGTTTACATCAACAAACTCGTATTCTCCTCCCGATCAAAATCCCTAAAATATCAGTTTGAAATTCGAAAAAAATAGAAAAAAAGTTAACGGCCGTTAAGTGCACTTAATGACGGACCACTGTAGGCCAAAAAAGTTGGATTTGAGACCACTGGAGGGAATAAACTGAGTTGGGATTATTTTCGGCCAATGGGTGTTAGTTGAGATTATTTTAGGCCAATTTGCCAAAAATAAAACAACGCTTAAAAAAGGTGTAAATGTGGAACAGCCCTTAAAGTACTTGTGATTAAACAAATGTTTAAAACGGTCATAAATAGAAGTATTTAAACATGCTTTAATATTAAAAGGGCATTTACATATATCCCCCTCATAAGATCATTTATTACGTATTTACCAAATCTTTAAATTCAATTACATATTTCCCCTTCCTAAACCACATATATTACATATTTACCCAATTTCTTTAAAATAACCTTTTGATTTACTATTTTACCCTTAATGATCTTCATAAATATATTTTTATATTTTCTTATGGTTTGTGTAAAAGAAGGGGCAAATGAGTAATTTATTATGTCAAATGGGATATATGTAATTAAACTTTAGGCTTGGGTAAATATATAATTAATAGGCTTAGGAAGAAGAAATATGTAAAAAAACCAATATTTAAAAATTAATCAAATCAACATACTAATACTAATGATGAGGCTTGAATGTGATGTAGTGGTAAGAGGCTTGGATTCTCCAAAAGAGACCCAAGTTCTAGTCCCACTACCACCACTTTGGAAGGGGCAAATGGGGGCAATGAAGGGAGACTTGTGGCCAACATAAGTTCGATCTCTGAGCCAAACGGGTTTTACCGCTGGCTTGTTGTCGTGCCTACGGGCGGACGGGCTAGTGGGTTTCCCCCGAATTGGAGTTGGTTTAATAGGTGGGCTTCGGCTACCCAGCGCTGTCTGTGTTCACAGAGCGTTTGGGGTCGCTTTTCGCCATTGGGTTACCTCGGGTAGCCGGGCTTTATTCGTTTCGCTGTCAAAAAAAACTAATGATGATATTAATATTTGAAAATGTCCAAATCAACTTTTGTGAAGAAAAAAAAAACGATGTCGAGACTCGAGAAATTCTACCCATCACGCCGGGAAAGCGACGTGCACACGGTTGGGGTTTTGAAGTGTGAGCCACTGCCCTAAATATAAAAATACCTATTTTGGTCCTTTAAGTTACGTGTTGTAATTCATTTGTCACCCTTGGTATATATAACTTCATATTAACTTGATCATCTTTGCAACTTCTTTTACCCATTTGTGCTTTCGACTTTTCCTTCAAATGTATACGAACAAAATTCTTTGGCCATCCTTTTCTAGATTAATTTGTAATCGTGTTGATTGAAGTGACGTTCTGTATTTTTAATATTACACGTATGTTATGTTAATAATATTCTTACACGTTATGTTAATGATATTCTTATTTTATAGACCGTAAACTTGATAGGTTAATTTTGTATGAAATGTAACTTGTTTTAATAATGATTCTTTTAAAATATGTTTATATTAACATGATCTACTCATAATATTACATCTTTGCCTAGTGTTCACGACGAGACTCAAGCCCTCAATCTTATAGAAAGAGACATCGATCAATTTAATACACACGAACATTGCTAGACTAACGAAGCCCTCTCATGGCATGTTGTGTAGCAATTCCCATAATGAATCTAGTATCCATTTGTTGTACTCCTGCTCATCAGCCAAAGACATTTAGAAAAGTATCTCCCCACATACCGCACCTTTCCAGTTCTCTACTTCTCTATTCGGTTCGGGAGATTTTAGAGTCTATCCATGGTCTTCCAAGTTTGAGTATCTCCCCACATACCGCACCTTTCCGATTGATGAGCCTTGTCCCGTATGCCGCAAGGTTTGCTTAGATGCTTTTGGTGATCATGCGGTCCATTGCAAGGAGTTACCCGGATTCAAATACAGGCATGATTTGGTTAGGGATGTCCTATGTGATATCCTTAAGCGGGCAGGCATTTCTGCTAAAAAGGAGGCCCCTGTGAACTTTCTGACAGATCCGCTTGAGGGGAGGTCTACTTTAAGACCAGCTGATATTCTAGTCTTTGGTTGGACGGGGGGCAAACACGCTTGTGTGGACCTTACGGGAGTATCCCCCTTGGTTGCACTTCGGAGCAATGGATTTGTTGCAGGGCAGGCAACGTCAAGGGCGGAATCATGCAAGATTGCTAAACACGAGAAAGCCTGCCTTGACAATCAGCATGTTTTTATTCCATTAGCCTTTAATACATTTGGTTTTCTAGCAACGGGGGCGGTGAACTTCTTGACCAGGGTTCAACGGGTCATTCACAGCAATGTGTCGACCCCTAAAGGCCAAGGGTTTGTTTTCAGTAGGATAGGGTTTGCTATTCAAAAGGGGGTTGCGGCGCAACTTGTTGCTCGTTTACCTGCCACGCTATTGTAAATTCCAATGGATTGTTTAAATTAAAGATCTAATCAAATGAAGAAATTTGAGTTAAAAAAAAAAAAAAAAAAAAAAAATTATATCCATCGTCTCTTTTGCGGTTTGTTGGAATATATGAAAAACACAAATTGAAATTGAGTCCAACAAGTTCATTCCAGTGCATAGTCTTATTGCCGAAATTCTTGAGAAATCCTTCATTTGGGCTATAAGCATAGATCAAGACTTAAAGGTTTCACTTGGATTAAATGGTGTGATTTCATATAAGTGATGTTGTCTTTCAAATTCTCATTCTTTTATTTTCTTTGTTTTAATAAAGTTGTTTGTAAAAAAAATATTATCCATCGTTATATACTGTCTAATGTTTTCTATGAAAGAATTTTGAAAGTTGCAAAACATTGCCTTTGATTTGATAATTTGTAGATATTGGTAAGTTTAATTAAGATTTCATCCGGGTGACATTAATTAAAATATAAACCCGAATGAAATCTACTGAAGAATTAGAAATTTGAATCTCACTCCAAAAACCTAAGTAACATGTTAAAAAAAATAAATAACAGAAAACCTAATCTTTTTCTTTTTATTGAACTTAATTTATGAGTAAAAATACGATAGATTGTATTATATAAAAATGTTAGAATTTATGTTGGTAAGAATGATATATGGTTGGCATCTCCCCTAGATAGGGACATGTACAACTTTTGAGCTTCGTGTTACTACATATCCGGTTAAGGATACCCACTAGGCAATTATCATTAGGATTGGTGACTAAGCGAGAGGTTCTGCTTCTATAAGCACCATTAAGGAAGGTCTAGGTTCAAACTTGCATTACCATTAAAAAATGTTACAAAACGGACTAAATCTTTAACGTGCATTTAATGCTACTTCTTTTTTATTACAATTTTTATATATATTTATTAACCACAACAGACATTTTTTTGTTTTGTTTTTTAAAGAGAAAACTACAAGTTACGTCCTTTATGTTTCAGGATAACTGCAAGTTGGGACCTTTAGCTAAAATATCTACAAATAACGTCCTTATTTTTGTAGTTTTTTACCAATCTCGTCCTTTAAACTAACTGTCGTTAAAAAAGTCAGTTAATTCAGATCATGTGCCACTCACATGGGGGTATTATAGTCTTTTTAACCATAAATGACTATATGTGTAATTTTAATTTTAATAGTCTTTATCTTCTTCATCTTCCCCCATTCTCAACTTCAAACAACCACCCAACCTTCAATCCAGTTCCATCACCACACACAACCATCGATCCAGTCCACCACCACCATCGATCCAGTTCCATCACCACACACAACCGCCCAGCCTTCAATCAAATATTCAAATATTGTCAACATCAAACCCTACCATCATCAGCATGAGTCCAAATACTCAATCGCATGCCTCCATAAGTCAATCTGGAACCTAATGTTCTCATCCGTCTACAACAAGAGTCACGCAACTCTCCCTTCTCTGTTCGTCGACAATTCACATCATCTGTAAACTCTTGGATCTATCTGCAAAAACAGATCTATTTTTCAGATCTAAGATGGTGCGAAGGTGATGGCATAACATTGCTTGCGTGGTGTTGGCGTGATCTATTTTCAACAATTCAAAGCAACAACAGGTATAGCGGGAATTGATTGTGTGGTGTTGAAATTGGTTCAGTTTGTGGTGAGAGAAGTCGTTTAGGCGATGATGAATGACGATGGTACTGACGGAAATTGGTTGAGAGGGCGGTAGAGGATGGTGGCTACGGAATCTGGTTACGAAGGAAGTAGACGATAGTGACGATGATGGCGATGGTGGATCGGTGACCGTAGGTAAAAGGGGAGTAATGGGTTTGTGTGTTTGCGTGGTTATATAAGAACTATTATTTTGTATGTATATATATGTGTGTGAGAGTGTGTGTGTAATAATATTATTATTAAATAGAGGGGTAAAATGATATTATTACCCTCATGTGAGAGGCATGTGATCAGATTTAACTGACTTTTCTAACGACAGTTAGTTTAAAGGACGAGATTGGTAAAAAACTACAAAAATAAGGACGTTATTTGTAGATATTTTAGCTAAAGGACCCAACTTGCAGGTACCCTGAAACATAAAGGACGTAATTTGTAGTTTTCTCTTTTTTAGTTGATAGTTTATTTGTTAGAAGTTAGTAACACCAAATTAATATTATCTTTTATCGAAGATAAAAAGATTTTATCACCGATATATCTACTTTAGACAAATAATGTTGCTTCAATGTAATTGCTTTATTAAGTAGTAAAAGTTAGTTTAATAGAAATTTATGATAATTAAATTTTTTGTAGTTTTTCTTTTACAAGCCATACATTAATCAACATGTAACTTATACAACTCAAATTTGGTACAACTTTTTATTCACGTGTGAATTTCTGATTTTCTTGCAACGCTAGTTATAGTTTTAATAACATCAATCTTTATATTCAAAAAGCATACAATTATAATTGTACATGGACACGTCTTCTAAACGTATACATTGTTTAGTATGATGTAGAAACATATAACAATGTTTCAAGTTTGTAGGCACCATATTCTATCTCGTACAACAAATCAGCATCTCCCCTAAACATAAACATTGTTTAAAAGGGAAAACTCATTTAGATAATAAACATCAATTTAAAAAAATAATATTTTAAATTATTATAATCTGATTTTATCTTTACAATTTAATAAAAGTAAGTAAACTATATGACAAGAGAATAGAAGCAAATACAGTTTGACCGCTAGAAAAGTGTTACAATTTCAAACTACATTAAAGGTTTTTATTGAATAGCATTAAATACAGATAGAAATTTCAAAAGCAAATACGTAATATGATCTACAAAAACATATAAAAGCAAAACTTGAGTTGACTTGGGATTAATCTTAACGGAGTTCAACTTCCGTTTATCTCGGTTGTAAATCGTTAAGTTTAACCATACCCATTTTAACGCAAGTGTGTGTTTTCTTTGACCTTAATCCACATACCCAAACATACACTTTCTCTCTCTAAATTAACGGCATATTTATCTCTCCCAAAAATTTGAGCTTTTCACGGAGACAAAATCCATTAATCCAGTTCAAGAAACACCCACATTCAATCTTTCTTTCTGTGTTAAGTTTCTTCAATTTTTTCTTAAAAGATCCAACCCACATCTTTAATTTGTGTAAACCCACTTGTTTAATCCAATTCAAGAAACACCCACATTCAATCTTTTTTGTTTCTTGAAAACTTTCTTGAAAGTTTTCTTAAAAGATCCAAAAGAAATACCCACATTGGATCTTTGTTTCTTGAAAATTTTCTTGAAAGTTTTTTTGAAAGATCCAAAAGAAGTACCCACATCTTTAATTTATGTAAAGTTTTGATTTTTTTTCCCTGTGTCTACACATACCCTTTATCAGAAAAAATGGTGGTGAATGTGATTAAATGGAGGCCATGGCCACCGCTTGTGTCAAAGAAATTTAGGGTGAAATTGGTGGTGAAGAAGATGGAAGGTGGGAAGTGTGATCCTGTGCATGCGGACCCAGAGAAGGTTTATCATAGGGCTGTGGAGATCAAGTGGAAAGGACCAAAGATTACATTGACTTCTTTTAGGAGGACAGTGAAGAGGAATTGCACAAGGGAAGAAAAGGTTGCTGACCCAAACGGTGTCGTTCAATGGGATGAAGAATTTCAAACAGTTTGTACACTTTCTGGGTATAAAGATAATAATGCTTTCAATCCTTGGGAGATTGGCTTTACTGTTTTGAATGTGAGTTTCTTGATTTCCCCCTTTTTGGTTTTGTTAAAGTTTCTTGTTTTAATGATTTAGTTTTGTTGATATTACACATTGTCTTTTTGCCCTTTTCAAAAGCTTGATGATTTTTTTGCTTCACACTTTCTTGATGGGTATCTTGTGTTTTGCATCTGTTATGCTGTTTATGTACATATACCTATGTACACATTGTATCTATATGTTTCCATTCATATTTGGGGCATTTTAATTAGGGGTTCATTGTTCATGTACATGATGCTAAAGCCAGTGAGATTATGATGTTCACTAAAAAAATGAATACTTCAAAGAAAGAAAGATTGCTCATTATAGTATTATATATATTAATTTTGACCATTTTTTTAATATTGATATCTACACTTATGGTAGTTATTCAGTAGCTTATGGTTAATTTAAAGATGACGAAAGCCCTAGTTTAAGTCACGATATGATTGGTTCATCGGCTAATGATGACGCTAATCATTAATTGTGTCACACCGTGGGCAACATATTTTGTCGCATCATACGTGTCCTATATTGAACCAATGTATTGCATTATGATGTGTTTATGTATTCAGCATGCCAACATATCATTAAACTAGATGATTTGTTTTTAAATAAACTATTTGTATTTATTACATACTCAAACTCATCTAGTTTAAACATAAATTCCAGAACCTTCTTCATAAAATTTGCATGAAGCTTAGGGGTGTTTGAGGTATGTTTTGAAAGTGATTATGTGATACGGAATAATCAGAATCAAATAATCGTGTGTAACACCCAGAGAGAGTGTTTATGATGTTTGTAGTTGTGAGCTTGTGATGATTAGATAATCCGTTGTTCGATTGTTTAGCAAATTCTGATTGTTAAAGGAAACTAATTAATTACCTGCGACCTAACAAACATAATAACTTCTAAAACACAATGCCAAACACTCCCTTAGAGGTTTCTAATAAAAACATATGCGGGAAATTCTATACGCAATCTTTATGGTATTGTTAGCTAGTAGTTTAATATGTTCTGTTTTTGTTTTAACTCAGGGATCAAGCCCGGGACCAAAAAATAAGATTCCTGTACTTGGAACAGCATCATTGAATCTTGCTGAATTTGCTTCTGCTGCTGAAGAAAAAGATCACGATGTCGCAATTCCTCTCACCATTTCATGTGGAGCAACTGAGCCTGGCCCCTCTCTTCATGTAAGTGAACTTGATATTCTAGCTATATTGTTTTTGGTTTATTGGCAATGGGCAAAGAGCTAACTTCTCATTTGAAACTTTTCAGAAAGATAAATGTAAATCCGTTGATTTACTTTGCTCATTGAATCAACAATGTATGTTTGACTCGGTGCATAATTTTAAAAAAAGCAATATCTAGTATATCCTTGACCTTTTCTAGGAAAAAAAATGTTGCTTTCTAATGAGGTTGGTTATGCAGGTACAACTTAGTTTGATGGAGTTGAGAGCGGATCAAGAATCAGCAGAACCGACACAAAGTCAAAGTCAAACATCAGAAAGCTCATCAGGAGAGAAAGATGAGCTTTCTGCACTCAAAGCTGGATTAAGAAAAGTCAAAATCTTTACAGAATACGTTTCAATTAGGCGAGGAAAAAAAACGTCTCGTGAAGATGATCATGAAAGCAGGAGTGAGGAGGGTGATTATTCCTCGTACCGTTTTGACTCAGAATCACTTGAAGAATATGAAGAAGGCGAGTCAACTGAAGTCAAAGAAGATGATGCTACCTATAGGAAGTCATTTAGCTACGGTACATTGGCGTATGCTAATTGCACCACAGGTTCTCTTTATGAAGACAGTGTTTATTACAGTAATAGAAAATCTGATGTTGGTTGCTCGCAAAATGATGATTCAAATGCATCGGTTTCCGAACCATATTTTATTTCGAATCCAAAACGAGGTATATTTCCTTGGAAGAAAAGGAAGTTGAACCTGAGATCACCAAAAGCTAAAGGCGAACCACTTTTAAAGAAAGCATATGCTGAAGAGGGTGGCGATGATATTGACTTTGACCGCCGCCAGCTCAGCCCAGCCGACTCTCTTGGGGTGAGTAAAGTAAAACCTGTTTGTGCTTTTTGGATTTTTAACACAAATGAAAAAATCATTTTGATTTTTAATGCATTTTCATTTTCTTTAAATAGTGGCATATGTTGAATGATCAAGCTTCAATATCTGAATTTGGAGATGATAGTTTTGCTGTTGGAAACTGGGAACAGAGAGAAATAATCAGTCGTGACACACGTATGATGCTTAAGACTCAAATCTTCTTTGCTTCAATCGATCAACGGTCCGAACAAGCTGCTGGAGAGAGTGCATGCACCGCCCTTGTGGCGGTTATAGCCGATTGGTTCCGAAATAACCATGATCTCATGCCAATTAAGTCCCAATTTGATTCTTTGATTCGTGAAGGGTCGTTGGAATGGAGAAATCTATGTGAAAATGAAGTTTACATGGCCCGGTTTCCTGATAAACACTTTGATCTTGAAACCGTTCTTGAAGCCAATGTACGTCCATTATCGGTCATTCCTGGGAAATCTTTTGTAGGGTTTTTTCACCCTGAAGAAGTCGAAGAGGGTAGTTTTGACTTTTTACACGGTGCTATGTCTTTTGATACAATGTGGGATGAGATTAGTCGCGAGTCAGAACCACGAGTCTACATAGTGAGCTGGAATGATCACTTTTTCGTCTTGAAAGTCGATTCTGATGCATATTATATCATTGATACTTTAGGGGAGAGGCTTTTTGAGGGGTGTAATCAAGCATATATCTTGAAATTTGACCGAAACACAACAATTAGTCAATTTCATGCCCCTGAATCGGGTTCTGATGATTCTAACAGAAAGTCAACTACTGAAACACTGGAACTGGCGGTCAAAAATCCGACTGAAAACGAGGTTATTTGTGAGGGAAAAGAATGTTGCAAAGTGTATCTCAAAAGTTTCTTGGCAGCGATTCCTATAAGAGAATTGCAAGCAGATTTGAAAAAAGGTTTACTTTCTTCGACACCTATTCATCACAGGCTACAAATTGAGTTTCACTACACTCAGTTACAACCACTGCCTGTTGCTGTCAAACTTGACCATGTTCCAGTCATTGCACCTGCAGTTGATAACTTGGAAAATCCGGTTACCACTTAGAGGATAGTTTCACAAACGGTGACGGTTTTAGGTTTTAACTTTTATGTTCAGTTAGGTTATAACTTTTATGTTCAAACTAGCTTTGTGTTAAATTTCTTGTTTTTGTTATAGTTTTTGTGTTGAAGACTCTTGGGATGGTAAGTGTTAGGGGATCCCAATTGTGTAGTCTCTATTTCCATCTTTTTGCATATGAAAAAAAGTTTGACTTTTTTGGTCAGCTTTTATATTTGGTTTCAAATTTGCAAATTAAGTATTTGATTCTTGATGTCTTGGTGATTCTGAGGGTTTTGCAATGGTGATGATTGTTTCAGGTGAACCATGTGGTGCATGTTGGTTCAAAAATGGGGTTGACTTTTGGTCAAAGTTCTCTTTTTATTCCAATTTCCAAGTTGAGGGCAATGGGATGAGTCTGTGATTGTTTTGGGTTACCATGTGAGTGATTCAATTTATGTCTTTGCTGTAAAGTTTTCACCTTTTTCATTTGTGCCCATTGAAAGTGACTTTTTGTTGTCTCAATAAAACTTTATGCTTCAAAAAGTTTCAAGTGTTTAGACATATTTAGTTGAGTAAATTATATATCCAAAGATTGAATTGATATCAATCACTCAAACGAAACAATCAACAAGCACAAGAAGAGTACATCGTATAATTCTAAACGCTAACATCTTTTTATGAAACTCTACAAGTCTATTTGGTCCAGGCCTTTTATCTACTTGTCTTGGGTCTAATGAGTCGTATATTACCAACAACATAAGTAGTTCATACAAACAAATATAGTCAGTAAAATCACATCATATGAGATGTGTAAAAAAAGCAAATTTTACCTGATTTGTTAAAGTGACATGTGTTAGTTCTAACGCTAACTCCCATCAAAGTCTAACAAGGTTCTCATGTTTGTTGCATGTGATGGTATTTTGATAATCACTTATGAAAGTATTTATAATGCAACTGGTACAACTTTGAGATGCACTAAATGTGGTATTAATCTTGCTTAATATGACAATAAGCATCCAATGTGATTGCATATAAACAATGAATAATGGTACCACCTTTATTGTACAATGTACAAGTTCTGGCTGGAAACCCACACCACAAACATACAAATTAAATGATATTTTTATGCAGGAACAAATATTATATTGTTGATCACATGATAAAATTTTTGAATTTTGTTTGACTTCGTCTTCTTTGTCATTTTATGAGAGGATTGGTCAAAGATTAACCAATAGTGCATGATTCATTACCCACCCCGGGCCTTTGATACTTGAATATTAATCAAAAAATTAAAATAATGGTCCTAACAAAAATTTTATACCACAAATGAAATATATTATTGACTGGCGAATATTCTTGTGAATAATAAAAATCCAAAAATGGAAGAAAAAAAATACCATCAGTTTTTAAGTATAAAACAAAAAGTAAACAACAGAATAAAATTGGCGATATGATATGGACAACATTTTACTGTACATAAATGTTGAGAGGATATAAGCAAACATAATTATTCATTACTCTTGTATTGATTATATAAGAGTAGGGTCCAAAAAGAATAAGAAGAGAGTGAGGCATAGTTTTTCCGGCAGGTAACAGAAGAAATAATTAAAATACAATCTACACAAGCTTTCTCAATTTAATGTTATTAGTTTTGTTATTTTTATGAACCACAAAAATAAGTCGTCTCAATGTCTCTCAATTCTTCATTGTTTCTATTGAGATCCTTGTCTTAAAACCCTCGGGTAGTATTTTGAATGTGGGAATAAGATACGTAATGCATTGGTGCACCATCATTAATTTAGGCAAGAAGAGGTTCGACCTTCTCACTTTTTTAATCAGAAGTACTGATTTTTCCATCGGTAGTTAATTTTCTTTTTATATATATTAGGTTTGATTTCTCTTGAAAATATTATATATATTGGTATGGACCCATTGATTTTTAAAAATTTTATTTTAAATTTAATATGCTTTATTTTGTTTAACTATCTATAATATAAACAAGAAGGCCAAGCCCATACCCAAGTGCACAAATTATTATTTTTCAATTGTTGATCAATCCCACCTTTCACTCGAAAATTCGGATGTTCTGCTTCAACTCATTCCGATCTGTTGCCTTTCACACCCCTCGTCCCCTCTAATCCTGCTACCTTCCAACAGGTCACCATAGAATTAGGATTTTAGAATTTTATTCTTTCAATTGTAAATATTCAATTTCTGAATTTTATGTGTGACTTGTGATTGCCTTACTTGACTACTATGCTACACTAGTACTCTACTTGTTTTGATTTACCAATTTAGGATTTTTAAGGCTTAAGGGTTTATTTGTTGAATGTTAATGGAATGTTTGATTTTGAGTTTTGTAAAATTGTAAAAAATTTGAGTTAATGGAATGTTTGAAACTGGGCCAGGCCCAGCAAGTTCGTGGACTCTATATTTTCTATTTTCTTTGGACTCGAATAAGTGGGTCTAACACTTGATAATACAGCCATGAGCCAACTCATCATTACTAATTTGTAAAGTAACGGGCTAATTTGCTGCACCAACCACCAGGAGCTAGTGGTAGAGATGCACAAATCGATTAATTTCGGTTAACAGGTTATTTAATACCTTAACTGGTTACTTTTAGTTATTGAGAAAATCGGTTATTCGCTTTAACTAGTTCGGTTAATAACCGTTTTTTTTTCAAAATTTTTGGTTATTTAATTTAACCGGTTCGGTTAATTAACCTGTTTTTTCTAATATTTTATTATTTTTTCGGGTTTTTTCCCGGTTTACCTGTGGATCGGTTAAAATTCGGTTTTAAAAAAACCGGTTAATAACCAGTTATTCATAAAAAATCTCTAATCGGTTACGAACCTGCGGTTAAAAAAATACCCTAACCAGTTAATCCTCAGTCGGTTAATAACCGGTTACGGTTACGATTAATAACCGGTTTTAAGTATTGAACCAGTTATTTTGTACACCTCTAGCTAGTGGTTACATACTTACATTAGATCAAAAAGAACAAAATTTGGAAAAAAGAGTTTAATAAATCAAAATGATAACATATATACAACAAATTTATGTATTTCATTAGCATTTAACTCTACATGATCTACAATATATCATAAGTAACGAAAAATGTAAATGTTCATTCGAGTCGAACCAAACCGATCAAGGTAACAAAAAATCAATCCCGTCGTCTTGCAAGTGGGACCACCTCGGCCAAAGGGGTCGAGAGCGGGGTAGGCAGGGGAGACGTTCGACAATTAGGGCACGTTGGGTTGACCCGCAACCACGGGTCAACACATTTGACATGAAAAAGGTGACCACAATCAGGAAGTTGTTTTAGCACATCCCTTCCCTTGTAATCACCTAAACAAATAGAACAACAAGTCGAAAAGCCCGAATCCAATTTGTTAACCTTAGCATCTTTGTATAGCATAGTGGGATAGCTTGAAAGTGTCTCTTCATCAAGGCCAACATCTACCACACAATGAGTCGAGTCGGGTTGGGCCAGGGCTCGAGCTAAACTATTCCTCTGGGCCCTGATTTGAGCGGCTGATGGTGACGATGACGATTGTGTGGTTCGGTTGCAGAAATAAGAAGCTAGAGTGATTGTTGTAATAAGCAAAAGCATTCCAACCGAGATCCCGATTCCATAACCGAACCCGCTGATGTTTTGTGACCCGAGGAACCCACCGGAGTTCGGGTCCGGTGCAACCGTGTTGTTCATCTTCTTGATTTGGTTGTATGAGAAACTAAGAGGTATAGAAGGAAATTAGAAGGTGAACAAAGTGTTGAAATAATGATGTTGCCAGCCATCTTTGTGGGTGTAATGTGGAGAAATGGCTATTTGGTTGGGTTGATTTTTAAAATATTATTATTAATTTTGTATTCAAAAGTCAACTGCAACGTAAATAGGGGATCAACTTGCAAAAGAAATAAATAATGGGGATTAAGTGTCAATTTTTTCAAAGTAATATGAATCTTTAATAGTATTATATTATGCAAGCTTACGTTATAAATGTCAACGGTATACTTTTTTAAGATACATTGTTGAAATATATACATACTTCACAGACACGTTGATTGTATATGTGGTATATATTCATTACACTAGGTTTAATACCCATGTGTTATACACGGGTTAAATAGTAATATTTATAAAGAAATTATAACCATTATATTTAACAATTTGTAAATATATAACATTTAAGGAGTTGGCTCCATCAACTTGTATGGTGAAAAATTTAGCTAAATTTTACCTCCCAAACTTCCTGTTATAGAAAAAAAAATCCCTCCAAAAATTGCCCCCTAAAAGTTTGATATATTAGATAGATATATATTTTGTTTGGTTTAAATCCGTTTTGATAGTAAATTAAGGTGGTTCATTTTTTAAATATTTTTATCTAGTAATTGACACTTTCTAGTTTCTAGCTAGCTAGCAAGAAAAGTAATTTCTTGTCAACAATATAATTGCATGTACTTTATTAAATATTTATTTTATAATAGGGGAAATGTCATAATAATATTATTTATAGTTATAACTCGAGACGTTTTTAGCTTTAATTAATATTACGTATAAATTAAAATTTTGGTTTGAATAGGAAGGGCGTGGACGTGTTGTTGCATGGTGTAAATGCACGTTGTGAGCACCACAAAAGAAGGGGATTCAAAGTTGTATTTTAAGTATAAAAAATGTATATATATATAGATTCTATTTAATGCCGTTGTAAATTTATGGGATGCCCTATTCACACACTTAACAATCTAACCAAACACTCATTTAACGTCTGTTAAGTCTTTAACGGGCCGTTATACTACAAAATAATTATAAAATTAAAAAAAAATTAAAAAAAAAAATTTAAGAAATTCTAACGGCCGTTAGATGCTTAACGGGCAGTTAAAATTTTAGGTAATTTTTTTTAAATTTTAAAAATGACTATTTTGTAAAACAATTATATGTATCATTTAGATTATTCACTTGAAACATATGAGAAAGTCAAATGCATTCTTATATATGACCTAAATCGTGGATATTCTCATCTAATATATCTTATTTACCCTCTTTTTGAACAAAAGAAAAGAAAAGCACAAAGAAACTCAAACTTCTATATTATCGTCATGCATGTCTCTTAGAGCTACTTTTAATTTATTTTTATAATCTTATAATTGCATATGGTTATCATAACCTTGTTCTTTTTAGTTTTGAAACACCAAGTAATCGGCACATAAAATTTATAATTATAGCAAATTTCACACTATAACATGTTAGAAACTTTTGAAATATTTGATATTATACTAATATGATTTAATTGCCTTAATAATTATTGCAAATTTCGTCAAAGGCCTAACAAACCGTTATACTATAAATGCAAAAAAAAAAACATCTAACGGCCGTTAAAGGCTTAACGGGCAGTTAAATATATTTAACGGCCGTTAAGTTTTTAACGGGCCGTTAAAAGGGTGGATGGATAGAAAGGTTGAGTGTGTGAATAGATAGAACCAAATTTATATATACGATTCATGTTCATCAAGCAACTTTACGATGAAAACAAATCTTTTATTTATTTGCTTCGATCTCTTGTATCCGGTCTTTTATCTAGCATATTATTTAATATAAACATGGCAAGTACTATTATATATGTGGCCGGACAGTGGATATGTTACATATGTAATATGTTAGAGATGGATTGTCATTAGGGTTTGCTTAAGATCATAAGTGGTTCATTGGTAGCACACTTATATTTGTAGCACTAGTTGCTAGGTGCGGATCGTGATATGAGTAGGTTGTGGTGTTTTTTTTAAAAATTCAAAGTGTTGTTAAAAAAAACTTACAATCAGAAAATTAATTTATAATCATTAACACGAGTTAGAAGGAGTAAAAATTTTGATCGATACTAGCCCTTAGGTTAGGGTTTTCTATCCGCCAACTTTGGTCTCTTTCATGAAGTGTGGCATCGTTTCAAAATAGCTATCTTGATGAATAATGTTATAACCGTAAGACATTAATTGTCTATATATACACACACGCATACGTAAAGATGGTCTTTCGTCTTCAATTCCTTTAGCATGTTGGTTTCTAAAAAGTTGCATAGTTGTTTTAGTTTTTCTCTTTGAATTATTCAGTTAAATGTTTAAGAGCATTATTTATCTCATTATAGTTCATAAATATATTTAGGGTATTATGAATATTAAAGTCATCAACCATAAATATATATATGTTTTGTTTTTTTTTCTTGAATTAAGTCAGATTTGGAGAAGTCATTTTCATGCATCAATTGTTTGGTGAAGGTTTGGTTTTTGAGTAGTTGACTAGTGTGAAACGTCAATTCTTATTTTCTTTCAAAAATAAATTATCATAAGCAAAAACAAATATAGTTCTTACAATATTTTTTATGTTATGAACAAGCTGTATAAATTTTTTTTCGAACGGCCCTTAAACAAGTTGTATATATGGATGTAAGTTATCATACCACAAACAGCTAGTCAGTCGCAAATACTTGGTTTACAAAATCAAATACCATATAATATGCACCGATAGTACTGTTATAGATTTTGTTTTTCTGGTTTGCAACTTTTCATATATTAGATTTTAATACTTCAAATATGGACTCGGTGTCTCTAAAGATATATCATTACAATTTGTTTATAACGTTCATTTTTATTGTCAACGTAATGTCACTCGCATGCATTTATAATCTATAGATAATAACTGACATCCGTTCGATAAGAAGTTATTGGGCTAAGGACGTGGCGAACTCAGAAGCTAACTTGTTAAGATTTCCTGCGCTTGGAGAAGGCCCAATGGAAATTAGCTAGCTAGCTAGAGTAATTAAGACAATTCATGCATATAAATGTTCCTTTAGTTTGTGGTAATTGTCATGAAACATTTAGTTTAGTACTATATATATATACATATGCTCTTCTTGATCAATTGAACCTAATGCATGATTTAGTGGCACCCAAGATTACACTGATCTTACAATCACTTAATGTTACAACAAGATAATATATATATATAATACAATATTGTGTCACACATAATTAAGCATAAAAACAAACATGTCTTGAAAAAGTAGCATATATGACGTACAAGATACCCCTTCTAGATGCAATTTTTTAGCTCCAACACAAAAGCTTGGTGTTAGATCACCTGAAAGAACATGCAAATAAAAGCCCATGCATTAAAAACATGGTCAAATTTTATATTTAATTGAGAATATTTTACCTCAAATGTTTTCAAGAGTATCGATCCTGAATTTTCTTCAATTAATTGACGCACAATGTTTTTTATGTCCATCCTTTGTCTTGGGAGCATGATACTCCTCCTATCTTGAGTATTGAAGCCTCTAGTTTCTTCAAATTTAAAATCTTAGCATCAATAACATTGATTACATGGTCTTGCAAAGCCGTCAATAAAGATGTCATCAGTAGGTTTTTTCCTGTCATCACCTCAAATACTAATATTCAAAAACTGTTGACATCCCAACTACATGTCATCTCATTCTCAAGACAATACTCTGCAACTTAATTATAAGCAATTACTTTAAAGAAAACAATAGTATAAGTATATATGTATATGTATGAAAGTCTAGTTTACCTGGAGCGACAAAACCAATTAATCATCGATCACTAGACCATCATCAAGTAAAATGTTTCTAGGCTTCAAGTCACCATGAACACAGGCTGGTTTTGTGAATATAATCAAGTGCAGATGAAACATCAATAAGAATACTTATTATTTGAACAAGGCTTAGTATGGATGTTCTATCATCACTTGAATACAACCAATCATGTAAACCCCGGCCCGGCCCTTTGGACATAAACTCGTATACCAAAGCTTTAAAAATTAAAATCATTTCCTTGAAAGTCAACACTTGAACATGAAGTTATTATTTTCAACAAGTTTCGATGTCGATCATTTTGCCATGCTTCACATTTCTCATAAAGCTTTTTTGAGCTCCTAAATTCTAAAGATCGATGTAGAACTTTAATTGCAACAAATCTATCATCATCATCATCTTTATTAAGAATTCCTTTTATAAATGGAACCAACCTTATGAAACATTTGTTGATAGACTTTCATATACATACATACTTATAGAATTGTTTACACGGTTGACTTTCATATGCTAAATTATCACTTTTGTATCCACACTTTTGAGCATATACATACTTACGTTTCCAACCAAATTAGATTCAGAGAACCCGGCCATTAGTAGCCTTGAGATCGAAGTTGACCGTATTCAACATTTGTTGATAATTTAGACGGTTGACTCTTTTTTTCATCTTACACCAAGCATATGCTAAACATGTTATGCTCAAAAGTGTGGATACATTCAAAATGACTACTACAAAAAGAGGAAATTAACTTGATTTTATGATTGTTTGCCATCACATACAGGAAACTCACATACTTACGCCAACACCAAATTAAGAAAACAAAAAACAAACAATGTTCAACAAAGTATCACGAGCACATCACATTGATCTCGTATGTGAGTATGTGACGTTTCTTTCAACCTCCACGTGAAAGCTTGGTGTGTTAACACGTGAAAAAATATGCACATTTTCTCTATTACAAAGAGCTGAGACGTACTGATATTAATTTCCAATAACAAACATTGTACCTCAAATACTTTGCACTTCATCTAAAATATGTTGCAGTTCATGTACAACCTTTTTTATATCCATTCTTTGTTGTGGGGAATCATCAGAGCATAACACTCCAATCTTGAGCATTGAAGATATACATTCCACTATTTTCTTAGCATTTACTTCCTTGTTTCGCATAACAGTTCTATCGTCTTGATAAACATTTAGAATGTTAACATCAATAGCATCGGTTACACATGACTCTTGCAAGGCCTTGGAAACAAATCCACGAATGCTAAGGCCTTCATTAAAGATGTCGTCGCTAGGCTTTTTCCTTGTCATCACTTCAAGTACTAATATTCCAAAACTGTATACATCCCCACTACACGACATCTCACTCCCAAGACCATACTCTACAAAGTTAAGCGCAACTATTTTATAAACAAACAAAAGTAATATGGTAGGTACGTAGGTAAATACGAAAATCTATATTACCTGGAGCAACATAACCAATTGTTCCTCTAACCCCCGTTGAGCTGTTATGGTATGAAGTTGTTCCAAGAAAGCGAACTAAACCGAAATCTCCAACATGAGCTACCATATCATCATCAAGTAGAATATTGCTAGGTTTCAAGTCACCATGAACAATGATTGGCATGCAGTGATTGTGAATATAATCAAGTGCATATGAAACGTCAATAAGAATGTTTATTATTTGAAGAAGATTGAGTCTTGAGTTAATTTCACTTGAATGCAACCAATCATGTAAATTAACTCCCATTAGGCATGAACTCATATACCAAAGCTTTAAAATCATTTCCTTGAAAGTCAACACTTGAGCATGAAGTTATTATCTTCATTAAATTCCGATGTCAAATGTTCCTCCATGCCTCACACTCCCTCATAAAGCTTCTTTGAGCTCGTTGATTTTTTAGATTCAGGACCTTGATTGCAAAATCATGTTCATCAAGGGTTCCTTTATATACAGAACTGAACCCACCATTTCCAATCAAATTTGCTGCAGAAAACCCATTCGTAGCATTGAAAAGTTGACTGTATGAAACTTCCAAGAATCTTTTGTCCGTTGATGATTGAGACAACTCGCTCTTGCTTTCTTTCTTGCACCAAAAATATATTACACAAATTGTGATGAAGAGTGTTGATGCAGGTAAAATAACTATTACATATAAAGAAAACTTCATTTTACGCTTCTTTGTTATCTTGCATTTGGGTAACCCAAGTTCGGTAATGCCACCGCATAGCCTATTATTCCCCAAAATCGAAACTTCACTTGCATTGGCAAACACTCCTAAAATGGGTACTTCACCCTCAAAATCGTTATATGACAGGTTCAAATATTGTAACCTTCCTAAGAATTCAGGTATTTGACCCGATAAGTTATTGTGGGAAACATCAAGCTCTACCAATGCTTTCAATGAACTTAGTGACGATGGTATCATACCTTGAAATAAGTTTCCATTGAGGGACAACCTTAAAAGACTAGAACAATCACTAAGGCTACTAGGAATGCTACCCGATAAGTAATTACCCGACAAATCTAAATCACTCAACATCTTTAGATCTCCAACCTTGGTTGGAAGTGAACCAGATAGGTTGTTTTGAGAAAGATCAAGTTTTATTGATAAAGATGTTAGTTGAAGAAGTTGTGCAGGTATTTGTCCATTAAGTTTATTGTTATTAAGGTACAACTCTAATAGAGACTGACAATTGCCCAAGCTTGATGGAATAATACCCTCCAACATGTTTGAAGATAAAGCAAGTATGATCAACGATGATAAGTTCCCAATGGAATCAGGAATCTCCCCCGAAAATTGGTTTTCAAATAATCCAAGTTTTTCTAGCCTTTGAAGGTTACCAATGGCTGAGGGGATGTTTCCAGTGAACCGGTTACCTCCTAATGATAGTGTTTCCAAGCCAACTAGATTAGCGATTGAACTAGGAAGGTTCCCATGTAACTGATTTTCATGTAAAAATAGATAACGAAGTTGATTAGAAAGATTACCTATTGATCTAGGGAGCGCCCCTTGAAAATTACAATAAGAAAAACCCAAATTCGATAGTTTGGTACAGTTTTCCAAAGTATCAATAAATTTCATTTCATCGGTTTCTTTGCTCCCAAAGTGATTACCACTAAATTCTATGAAATAAATATCCCTTAGGTTTGCAAAGTCAATCGTAAACTTTCCACTAAAGTTGTTGTTTCCCATCTCAAGATATCTTAACATTGAACAATTAGACAACGAGGACGGAAGGTTGATCAATTGGTTATCCCGTAGTTGAAAGAAAACAAGCTCAGGGAGCATTTCGCCTATGGCAGAAGGAAGGCTACCAGTTAGTTGATTATTTGGTAAGCTAAAATAAGTTATGAGTGAAAGGTTAAAAAGGGAAAGCGGGATGGTTCCAGATAAACTGCAAGTACCTAAGTAAATTTGTTGTAATTTTTTTCCAATTGCCTAATGTGTCTGGTATGCTCCCACCAAAAGGATTTAAGTTAACAAAAAACTCCTGCATTGATGTAATGTTGCCTAAGAAAGGTGTGATTCCACCGGTTAACTTATTATTAAAAAGTGAAATCAATGTAAGTTTGGAGAGCAAACTGATTTCCTTGGGTATGCTACCAACTAACTCGTTATTAGAAAGATCAAACATTTCAAGGTTAGAACAACCGGATATGTTTGATGGAATAACCTCATTGAACTTGTTACGTCCAAGGTTAAGGACACGTAACCTAGATAGACGACCGAGTTCATGAGGGATGATACCTTGAAAGCTGTTGTTAAAGAGAAAAAGCCCATGAAGGAAGCTGAGGTTCCCTACATGTGGAGACAAGGAGCCTTCTAGACCTTGTGACTCTAATACTAAACGAGTCACTCTTCTATGTCGTTTCCCGCATGTAACATGAGGCCAATCGCAGAAATGAAGGGAGTTGTTCCATGAAGTTAGAGCTCCGTATGGATTTTGAGTGATCATTGACTTGATCATCAACAAAGCTTGATGATCCGTCTCATTTTCGGTATAGGAAGCCAACATGGAGGTCAAAGTTAGAAACATAACAAGAGCCGAAAAGATAAAACGAAGACGAACACCAACAGAAGAAAAAGATGATAGCAAAATTGTTGGTTTCTTTGAATTCATTTTTGAAAATAAACTTAAGATGACAAGAATTATTGTTTGGCCTAATTTTACACTCCGTCCATTTTTGTACGTGTTCTCTCACCTTTTCTAAATAAACTGATTATACAATTTCATTGTAATTTCAAGTCTTCAACCGGCCCTCTATTTTTATGTGTTTTTTTTTTCCGAAGACTTGACCAATTCCAAGCAAATTATCTAATAATATAAATTATAAAAGCGGAAATTGTTTTAAAAAGTGGAGGCAACGCAATCAATGTTTTACCCGGATTAATTTTTTTTTAACAAGTAGCTGCAGTACTTCGCGTTGCTAGTTTTTTTTATTTTAACGACAACTTTCGCTACTAAAAAGAGAAATTACATCAATTTATCCATATCTTCAACCACGCGGTGTTAAAAGATGTTTCATATCTTCCTCATCGTAAAAGTAATACCCGCCTACTTTTTCCAGGGATTAAAAGTTTTCTCAGCCCAGACCCAAGCTGGAACCAGAAAAAAAAAACAGCAAAACCGGTCAAAACCTGATCCAATCCTACCCAGTCTTGACGTTGTTGACCAGAACTGGAACCGGTTCTTAAAAAGACCTGATTTAGTGCACCTCTACTGTTAATCAGTTCAGTCCACATTGAAGCTAGTCAGACCCTTTAAATGCCATATCATGCAATTTAGGAGTAATGAATAAAACCAAAACAGTGCTTCTTTTAAAATGATTATGCAAATAGATGAAGAATTGATACTAGTAAAATATAAAACTACATATATTGTACCTACCTTTAATCCTTTCTACTCATCTACGAAACACCTTAATACTATCAAGATCAACTGGCTAAGCCCATCTTTGATACAAATATATCAAAAAGATGCCACCATAAAATTGACAAGAAATACACATTCAGTGAGCTGGATTAAGTAGATTTGACCCGTTTACCTATATATGGAGCAAGTGGATTTGACCCGTTTACTTATAAATGGAGCAAGTAGATTCGACCAGTTTACTTATCTAGGACATTTCATAAAGGTCAAACAAGACGAAAGTTGGCGAATGTGTATTTATTACTGAAGTAGGATCCGAACATACCATCATGGAAGACAGAAAGTCGATGTAGCATTGACATTTTTATCACAAACGCAAATAGATCATCAATAATTGTATTGAGAAACTTGTAACTCATCTGCCTCCATGGTAAATGAGCAACTGAATTTAGCTTATAATTGATGAACAGCCGCGGGCACAACATAATGAAACCTGCAATAATATAGACTAGGATCAAGTACTACGTTTTTATGCGGTTCCCCTTGGTTCTCTGTTGAATGGCATATATATTCAGAGTACTCCTCATAAAGTTTTGTAGGGGCTTACCAAACATGTATACCAGCTCTTGTGGGTTTCATAGATGAGTGAATATACAGAAGAGCATGCCACCAGTACAAAAGGAACACATGATAAATACTTCATCGCAAGATCATCATATTCTTTCGTCTTGTTACCAGCATATGCCTTCAACAATAAGCTCAATCAAACTCTTACGGTAAAAAATGGTAGGTAACACCAATGACCAAACCAACTGAAATATATGGCGATGGGAGAACTATGTAATTTTTTGACATTTTCCAAACAAAAATATGCCACAACAAATATAGAACATCCATAATGATACAGTTGAACAGATCTCAGAAACTGGACCATCCTCATTGGTGTCTTTGGAGTTTCCCAATAGGCTTTTCTTTTTGTTTGCTTTCGACTTTGGTAAGTATGTAACAACTGCTGCGAATCAAAATAAGTTTCTTTAGGTAACTAGGCACACATGACACATGCAATGTGGACAGATAATAATGTAGCTTTTAGCTGATGCCACTTTAAAGTTGATTTGATGAAAAACAACACATTACGATGTTTCAGCCCAAAGGCAGCCAAGGCTGCTACTCAGGGTCATTTGGATCTGCTGGATACCCTGAACGGGCAAAGAAGTCGTGAGCGAACAGACTCCCATTATGCTTTAAAGCCTGAAATTTAAATAAAAAGTTCATTGAATGAAGGTATAAAAACCAGCATACACTGGTTTGTATAACAGCATAGGGATGCTTAGACATGATTTTTAAACAATTTATCTGATTATTATGATATAATAATCTAGTGATTAAATAATCAAGATGGAATAATCAGGTTCCCAACAAATGCAACAAAACCAACCTTTTAACCTATGTTGAGAAACTTTTACTCCCATTTCACAACATGTCTGCCATTTTCACTGAAACACCATTTTTTGGTCAGCAAATTCTATTAATTTTATCAAAATTTGCCAAATCACAAACTTCTGATTATCACAACTCTGAACAACATAAGCACATCCATTCACCATCTCTTAAATCTGGTTATATCCTTGTTGATTACATGATTATGATTATAACATCACATAATCACTTTCAAAACACATGCAACCAACATACATCGGCAAATGACAGAGAAGAAAAGTAACAACAGCCTAAGGTGTAAAAAGCCGAACAACGAGTTAATCAAAATTATACAATCACTCAAGTCAGTTGGTTGTTCAACAAGACATAATCATGCACCATATAACTTACTAGTTACTACCAACCATAACACATTGAACAAGTTAAAAAAAACATTTTTAAAAACCCTAGCTACTTTTGATTCCGGTGGACATCTGATGAACACCTTGCTGCTTCTGCTTCTGCGACTGTTGTGTTTCTCCACTGCCTCCTTCCAGCTCTGCCGGTGGTGCCATATTGTTTCTACAACTTCCAACACAAAAGAGGAGATGCAGTTTAGCTTACAAACACATGAGCAGTAAGTGGTGATGACAATAAATATCTCAGGCTTAATAATAGTTTAGCTTCGGGTTTCTTTAACGGGAAACAGGTTATCCTTTTTTATGTTTCTACCAAGTTATGCCTTTTTTATATCTGTATTGTTGCATAGAAATAGGTTCTCTCAAATATAAGGCAACTCATCAAAGAGATTGTCTTTGGCTTTTGTTAATCCACGGTCTAATACTATTGACCATTTTGCTGATCAATGTTTTTTAGTAGCGGGACATGAACACTTACCTTTAGCACATCAAGCAAGTGTAAACCTGCTTACATGATATCCTTGGGTTGTTTTGTTTGATATATATATGTTGTGGGGGTCGGAGCTAAGGTGTTTGTTTCAGCTTCAAGGAAGAGTGAGAACAAATGATCATTTATTTCGGGGACAAAGTCATTCTTAGGTTCAAGAATTGCTCTCTTGATGGATAAAATTCAATAATGCACTTGTTAATTGTCATGTCTTGAGCCAAATCATCTTTGCAGGTACGAAGTTCTATCTATCAAAGCATGATTATTATTTTTAAAAGATATTATACAAAATCAAAAAGATCCTTCCAAGAATTTCCTTACAAGTTACAACACTGATCTGACTTTTAATAGTCAAATCTGCCACTTTCAAAAAACCTAATTTACAAATGAAATATGTTACACCTCTAGAACTAATTAATGTTTCTAAAGCTTATTACACAAATTGATACATTTCATAAGTTTCAATAAACAATTAATAAACTGAAATCATAAACTAAGTCATAAATTATACAACTTTGACTCTCAAGAGTCAACTTCGACACTTCTTATAATCTGAGGCTACTGTGTTTTAGATAGAGCAGTTGACAGTTGACGGTACTTAGGTTGCACCGTTATGACCCCTGTTCTTGCCTCATAGTAATAATATCTGTTATTCAATATATATGCTTTCAGCCACATAACCAGCTAACTAACAAGAAAATGATATTATGGAGATCTGATAACCTCCTAATTATATTCAAAGCAAAAAAGAAACGCACCCTTTTTCACTGAGAATGCTTTTTATTGCCACCGGAAGTGCAGCTTCCCCTCGGCTGTGACTACCTTTTCCTGCACGATCACAAGTTCAATACATCAATCGCCATGCTCTAACTGCCGGAATAAGTAAGTAGACCATCAAGATAAAAAAAGCTCAGGTGACAAAAGAAGTGGATCAAGTAACAGGTTTAGGTTGACAAAAACATTATTCGAAGAGTTAATTCATTACATATGATTAGAAGAACTACGTTATTACAATACCACTTTACTCTTATGAATGGAATATTGCTGGGAAGTTTGTTTTGCTTGTTTATTACAATACTATAATATTTTTAAATATACTACTTGATTAAGGTGTCAACCAAGCAAATCAGTAAACAAACCACCGTTCAATCCGAACCTAGAGAGGCCATGAACTTCAGAATATACATCTTAGAAAGTTATGATTTTTCTTTTTCTTCACAAGTTGAACATGATTTATTTATGTGCTTCAACTTGAGGAGTAATGTCTACTCGTCTTATCAGTGTTAGAAACTATATCAGGAATTCAGGATAGCATCTTTATATATGCATATCATTTTCAGCAAAGAAGAAAATTTTAACCCGTTTACAATTGAACGGGTCAGATGTTGCCCAAAGTGTGTTTTTGAAGCAGAAAATTTCTTACAATCATTATGTTATTTGACACACTGATTCAAAAAGTGTTTTAGGACAGTCCAGCTCAAACCCAAAAATATTAGTTTTGTCATTTTGCCACTTCTAACTGTTAGTGATGACATAAAACGACTTATTATTAAACTGCAGCACAGTGAAGTTGCAACGATGGTAAGATAGATAAATTTGTGTGTTTATTACCTGTAATGACTTCTAACAATCTTGGTTTAGATAATTGCTGTTGTCTATCTGACTTCTCGGCTTCTAAACTTGCTTTAAGATTGGTTTTATCAGGTTTTGTAGAATGTGTCCCTGACAACCGCGACTCAATCTTCAGTAGATGCTCTAGTAAAACTTGCACTGCTTCAGCAGCATGAAGACCATGCAAGTCCAACTTCCAATCATCATTTCCACTGTTTCTGACGGCTAAAATTTCCTTTGCCGCCTTGGCATGAAGCTTTTCCGCACTACTCCATTCTTCTCGAGCCTTAATGGAATATTCTTGTGCAGTGGCATGATCTCTTCTTAAATAGGCCTCTCTGGCAGCTTTTGAGTGTCGAGAGGCTAACCTGTTCACCAAAACATCATTGATCCTAATATACATAATAATTTTTTACTCAAGTTAGGGGAAACAGCCTCCTGCACAAAGTGTAGGGTAAGGCTGCATACATCAAATCACGAAGCAATATGGCCACTCCCCAGACCCTGCGCAAAGTGGGAGCTATATCAAGCCCCGGGAACGCCTTTTATACACAAATCTAAAACCGTCATAAATTGTAATCATACCTCATTGCCCTGATTGCTTCTTTTCGGTGCACCAGGTACATGTCATCATCTTCCCATTCAGGCTCCACTGGTATCATACTCATATCCATCATAAACCCTTCTAACGGTAATTTACCATCAAGAAGCGCCTTCCCTGAATCGTTACGCTCATCTAACCGTCCATCATTCTTTGCAGTTAGCCCATTATCCTCAATATCATCATCAAGCTCTATTTCCTTCTTATCCTGCAACCTACCACGGGGAGCCATCTCATTTAACAAAATCGACGCTTTGTCAAAATCATAATCCACAGCTACCAATATATCCTCTATCAAGTTCTCATTAGCCCATGGATGATCAACCTTAAGTTTATCACAAAACTCCAAGTTTTCACTCTGACTATTCTCCATCAACGAACCATGAGCATCCTCGCTGGCTATCATATTCGAAACACTCGATGAATGAGCTAACACAGAAAAGAAAGACTTCCCAATAAGACGACCATTTGTTTTAGGATTTTTCCGATGTTCCAACGCAGTATTATTGTTTGAAATAGGTGGGTACGCGTCGTTATGCTGTGTTTCGATATTGGATACTTGTTTCTGCTGCTTCTTATTAGGATCAAATGCAGCCCATCCAGGTGTTTTAAATCTCCTACTAGACATCCTTAAGTAGCTCTAACTTTCAGATACGAGTAATGAATTTGTCCACTCAACAAACCTGAAAACTGACATAACAAACGCCTATAGATATGGATATAGATGCAAGATTTAATAAACATAAGGGCAATTTATGTATAAGTTTATTGCAGTTAAACAAGGAATTTCGGGTAAAAAAGAGGCTCCTGTGAACTTTCTGACAGATCCGCTAGAGGGGAGATCTACTTTAAGGCCGGCTGATATTCTAGTGTTTGGTTGGACGGGGGGAAACACGCTTGTGTGGACCTTACAGGAGTGTCCCCCTTGGTTGCGCTTAGGGACAATGGATTTGTTGCACGACAGGCAGCGTCAAAGGCGGAATCATGCAAGATCGCCAAACACGAGAAAGCATGCCTGGAGAATCAACATGTTTTTATCCCATTAGCTTTCGACACATTTGGCTTCCTAGCTACTGAGGCAGTGAACTTCTTGACCAGGGTCCAGCGAGTCATTCATAGCAATGTTTCGACACCTAAGGGTCAAGGTTTTGTCTTTAGTAGGCTAGGTTTTGCTATTCAAAAGGGGGTGGCGGCACAACTTGTTGCCCGTTTACCTGCCACTTTGTTGTAAATTCTTTGATGTTTAATATATTTTCTTTCTTGATTGAAAACAAGGAATAATTATTAATAGCATTTAACAGGCTCCTTTATCCGTTTCAAACAAGTCAAAAACCGCAAACTTTTGTGAGAAAACAAATTGCATCGGTAACTAATCGAATTGAAAATTGAATGTGAAAGTACCATTACCATTTAAAGTTGATGTTGGTCGGGCGTGGGTTTTGTGCCTCCCACGTCCGATCGTCAAGCGGTGTTGGTGTTGGTGTTGGTGTTGTCGTTGTCGATTAGAGTTAATCTTGTGGTGACGATCAGGGTTGCGTTGACCAGACACAAATAACACAAACTCCGTATATGATTCCAGTGGATATCATCCACACAAATTGTTGTAAAACGAATTTAAATAATCAAGTTTTTAAAGTGGGGCGGGCGTACCGATTAGGGCTTGAATAGGGTTACTCCAAATCGATGATCGTTCGTTCGAAAATTGCTCGAAAAATGATCACTTATTTTTTCGTTTGATTGTAAATGAGTCGATCTGTTCGGTTTAGTTTGTAAACGAGCCAAGTAACGAGCGAAGGTCCGTTCGATTCGGTTTTTAAAGTGGTTTCTTTCGTCTCGTCTCGAATAATATTACTTTATTTTATATATAATTGTATATGTACAATTATATGATATTTTGTTATAATTATGTTGATACTAAATATATATATTTTCTAAATTACTAACTATGTTTAAAGTACTTGAAAATAATAGTCATTTATCTTTTTTAAAAACTAGTTATATACATGTTGTCGTGCATTGCGCGACAGTTGTTAAGCGAGTTATTATTTCTTGCAAACTCTACTAACAACCACAAACAAAAATGTAACACAATAAAAAAACCATAAACAAAAAACAATCAACAAACAACACACATGATATCAACAATAGCAACACAACACCGAAAGCCACACACAAAACATTATTTCATGACATCAATCAATAGCAACACTACACCTCAAACCATCAACCAATATGAACACAACACCTCACACAACATACAAAATACTATTTACAATGTTTCTCTTCAATATAGTTAAATATTTTAGATAATTTCAAGTACTTTAAATATAACTAATAATTAAAATATAATTAGTTATAATATTTATTAATTTAATATTCCAATAAGAATAAAAACAAATTATATATGTGTGCATATATATATATAATAATTTTTTTATATATGTAATAATTTTTTAATTGTTAATTGTTTTATATAAATTATATCAACATCAACCTTAAATTCTAAATAAATTACAAGCTACTATTAATTTTTTTTAAAGCTACTAGTTTATATTTATATACATTATATTCAACTTTAAACTTGTTTTAGTAAAAAAAATTTAAAGGGAAAAAAATGTAATTCTCATAAATTCGATCGACGCTCTACAAAAATACTCGGTTTGATTTTGGCTCATTTACGCTCGATTCGAATTTGACCCGATTTGTAAATGAGTCGATCGACTCGGTTCGAATTGTAAATGATCCAAGCACGAGCAAGCCCTCGCTTGGTTCAGCTCAGCTCGTAAACAGTCCTAGGCTTGAATATGCATGAATGATTTAATGGTGATATTGTTCGAATACAAATAAAGCTTACTAGTTGCTTAAAAAAACAAAAACTAACCTCGATTAGCTTGGGCATTAGGCTATGTGTTACATGAATTGACTAAGGGTTTGACCGCCCTCCGAATGTACCTACACCATAACACTGTGAGCTTGACCGAGTCATAACCCACCTTATGTGACAATGGCCAAGCATCTCCTTTTATATTCCAGTCAATTACATACTTGCAAACTAATACGCGATCAAACCCTGTGGTCAAGCCACATAACAAACCATTTTATCAATCAAGCCTCGACCCATGTGGCGCTTATATGGTATGGTGATCAAGTCTCTCATGGCGTGATAATAACACATACTTTTAGTTGATAGATCCTATGTATCGTTAGAATGTATGTATTAGGCATAAATATAAACATTAGGTGAATTAGTTTGGGATGAGCGTGGAGGAGGGGGAACATGGTAGGAATCATCACCATGTTACGGGCCAAGTCTTGGCTCTTGCCAAGTTGAGAGCATAAATTAAGGTAGTAAATGGAAAAAGAAATAAAATAGATCATTATATTCTATTATCATGTTTGGTTGTCTCATAAGAATTAAATGAATCATTACTTTGTGTTGTTTGGTAGGTAGTAAAAAAAAATTAGTGAAATACCTAACAATGACAAAAATATCTTGACATGGTCATGGTCAGGGCATGAGTTGAGTCATGGTTTGGGCATGGATTGTGTCTTGGTTCAATTCACGAGTCGAGTCACAAAATCAATACATGGATAGGGTTATGAGTTGGGTCGTGGTTCAAGGCACGAGTCAGGGTATGAGTCAGATCATGGTTCGAGTCATGAGTCGGAGCATGGATCGAGATCACGAGATGAGTCAAACATTAGTTCAAGAAATGGGTCAGGACACGGGTTGGGTCACGAGTCAAATCATATGTCAAGTCATGGGTCACTTCATGGCTCAAGTTGTGAGGTGATGCATGGATCAGGATATGGGTTTGTCGTAGTCATTAATTAAAAAAATAATTTTATTTCTTAAAAGAAAAAAATAAAGAGTGGATAAAATGAAATTGATTGTATTTAAAAGAAATGCGATTCCTTTAAATAACGTGTGGCTTCATTCCATTGCCAAACAAACTCAAACTTTCCTAGTATCTGGCAATGATCATTTCATTATGCATCTTACTCTCAAATGCTGAAAACTACCTTAGGTTTAAAGGGTTTAAATTGTTAAAAGATTTATAATCTTTCGTTAAGTTAAATACTCCGTATAAGATTAGGAAAAAACGATTAAAACACACAAGCGGCTTTGAAGGTATCAGAATCATGTTTTGAGCTTGTTTGAAATAACTCCGATGTTAAAACCAATTGTTCATCGCAGCATAACCCAAACCCCCAAATCAATCATCTTCTTCTTCTTCTTCAGATCATCATCATCATCCTCATCTCCCAGAAGCAAATACCACAACTATTACCTCAGAAAAAGAAGAAAATGGCCACATCCCGTTTACAAATCCCGTTGGCACGAGAAATTAAGCCAACAACACGCAATGCAAGCTCTTCGTTCATCATCTCCAACTAATCTTCTTTCTTCTCTACTCAAATCTTTCGCTTTATACAACACTAACCCAACTCCAAATTCTTACCATTTTATCATCAAAACCCTAATTAAAACCTCACAATCTCACCACATTCCTCCAATCCTCCACCACCTCCAGAAATTTGAAACATTTGAAACACCTGAATCGATTTTAATCGATTTGATCAACTTTTACGGAAGGAACAACGACTTTCAAAAAGCAATTGAACTGTTCTTTAGATCACCTGATTTTAGATGCACGCCTAGTGTCGATTCGCTTAATTGTTTGCTTTCAGTTTTGTGTACACGAAAACAGGGTCTTGAAGTTGTGCCACAGGTGTTGTTAAAGAGTAGGTTATTGAATATACGTCTTGAAGAATCAAGTTTTGTTATATTGATTAGAGCTCTTTGTGAGTTTAAAAATCCAAAAAATGCGATTGCTTTGTTGCATCATATGGTTGATCATGATATGGACGTTGATGTTCGGAGTTTTTCGTTGATACTCATGACATTATGCCAGCAAAAGAATTTGGAGTGTGATGAGGTTATGGGTTTGTTGGAAGAAATGAAGCGATTAGGGTTTTGTCTTGACCGAAAAGATTGGGTGAATGTGATTCGGTTTTTGGTGCGGAGAAAGAAGGATATGGAAGCTTTGGAGGCCTTGAGGGAGATGAAATTGGATGGGTTTAAGCCTGATGTTAGTTGTTATACTATGGTGTTGTATGCTGTGATTTGCAGTGGGGAGTTTGAAAGTGCAGACCAACTGTTTGATGAAATGCTGTTGATGGGTTTGGTTCCTGATATTGATACTTATAATGTTTACATGAATGGTTTGTGTAAACAGAACAAATTTGATGATGGAATTAAGATGCTTTCAAGTATGGAGGAACTTGGATGCAAACCGAATATGATCACGTATAATACACTATTGTGTGCGATCTATGAGAGTGGAGAACTTGGCATGGCAAGCGACGTTTTAAAACAGGCAAGAGGAAAAGGTGTTGTTTTGAACTCGGGAACGTATGAGACGATGATCTATAGGATGATCGGTGCAGGTGATATCTCAGAAGCTTTAGATCTTTTGGAGGAGATGGTGCAGAAAAGCTTAGTGCCTCGACCTTCAACATTAGATGAAATAGTTTCTTGTTTGTGCCGAAATGGATTAGTTTCAAAAGGGCTGCATTTGTTGACAGAAATGGTTGGAAAAAATATCCTTCCTGGGTGTAGATCTTGGGAAGCACTGATGGTTGGATTTCAAATTGAACATGCTTTTAAAGAAATTGATTTTAGTCCTATGGAGTGATGGTCTGTTAGATTATAAAACATTTGGCTGTGTAATATTGCAACTAACAGTTTTGTATGGTCAATGTATCTCAAACAATGCATGAAGACTATAGATACAACTAACAACCAATTTGCCAATAATCAATTGCGAATTTTTATTATTAGCAAGAAAAATGAATAGTACTACGCGTTTAGCAAGCGTGAATGTAATGGACAGCGAATCTTTCTAAGCACTAGAGAAAATGTTGACCACAGCTATTCCTGGGCTTCAAATTTGCATGTCAGTTGTCCAAGTTCCTTGTACACTGGGGTGTTTGGTCACATGTCTAGTCTTCAGCTTCACCACCTTTCTTCCGAGTGAATTTCTAAGTCTGGTTGCGCAAAGCAGTACATCTTCTGGGGTCATGCTCATGACCGATACTACTCGGTCATTCTTGTTTTCTGCATAGGTCAATCAAGCAGAACACTTTTATGAATAAGCTAAAACTAATTGAGTTATTTATAAACATAGCCAATACTATCTAAACAAGCAATGTGAAAAGGTCTTACTGAATAATCCTTTCAAATATGGATGTTGGCCGCGGTTAAGCTCGGTTACCACTTCTAACTGAGGATTGCTTTCCTCAAATGCTGGCAAGTGAGATTCCATAAATGCCCTACACATGCAACAGGAAGCTGTTAGTCCTGTAAACACATTTAAACTTGATGACCAATATATTTATTTGTGTTATAACCATCAACTCTAACCTGGGTACACTTATAATCGTGTAACCCAAACATGCCTTGTTTAACCCATTTATCTAAACGAGTCAATTGGACATGTTGTAAGCATGTTAACTGGGTTAGAAGGTTGCAATGAACGGGTTAAAGTGGTAAACATGTTGATGGGTCGACTTACTTAATTAAACAGGTTGAAGGGTCTATTGGACATGACCTATTTGTTAAATGGGTTAATTTGATCTTTTTGGTTTACTTGATATTGTCTTGATCTATTATTAAAGTCAGTGCTAAAAGTATCATTAACAACACCTGGTTAAATAAGAAGCTCTTGGTACACCATTAATTACATATATTGTTAAGATTTTGTGATGCTTAAGTTTAGAGCATTCAATGATAGCATGATGTATAGAAGTACACTATTTAAACAACCATGAACAAAAATTCGAACACCATAAGAAAAAAATGTATAAGTAACTGGTAACATACCTAACACCCCTACTACTTCCACCCCAGTTACAGTAGCTCACTATCAGCTTCTGAAGCTGCCAGACACCTCGTTGCGACATCTGCCAAAATTCAAGAAGCAAACTGTTTAGTTATACAGGTATTTGTGGTGATTGTGAAATTTATTTTGTATCATTAGCTAGAGACCATGAAAATATAATGCACTATAAAATATAATGCACTATAAAATATAATGGCAGTGTGTGTGGTTTCTTGTTCTAATTGTTAATTGACCGGGATGAGAGCATACACTTTGCCAAGAATAGCTTATTGATCTCCAATTTCATGTTGACTGCTTGTTCAAGCAAATTAAACAACTTAGTATTTTCAGGCCTCTTTGAAAGGTAGAGATGCCGAAATGGGCACGCCTGTTATATAATGAGTCAAACGGATAACTAAACAAGTGAACATATGGTGATCTTTCTCTAGAATGGATAAAAAAGGGCCACGGGTCGAATGGGTTAACCATGTTGACTCTTCCTGTTAAAGGGTGTATAGGATTGCTTTTTTCTTTCTTTTTATCGGGTTGCGAATTTAAATGCAGAACAACCAGGGTAATTAAAAGCAGTTTGGCATAACCAGGTTGGTATCTTCCTAACACCAAACACCCTCTTAACACAATAATATTATGAATATCATATATAATCAACATACAAAACAATATGATAAGAAATATCTTAGTTCCTCAAAATCTATACATTCACACCTAAATATTACCTATAAGCACCAAGTTTACAGGATCAATGAAAGCTTTCATCAAACATTCTAGTTTAAAACGAAAATAAAAGGAATCATTGTGTGTATGTATGCAGTGCAATTAAGGGTTGTTGATTGGGGAAATTAATCAAACAGCTGGTGTGCAACAAATAAATAAAATCCATCGTCTGAATATTACTTTACTTAATCTTACATATACACAAACCATATGAATCATCGAAGAAGAACAAAGCCGTAACCAAATGGATGTTGTGAAACAGTTTAACGAATCGAAGCAAAATAAAAACTACCATTGAACCTAGAAGATTAGAGGGACAGTAAAACACAACATCAAAATCTTAACATAAGAATAGAAAATTCGTACTTGAGAATTAGAAGATGTTGATGAATCGTTGGCCACTGATGAAGATGTAGCCGAAATTGGGAAACGTATTTAGGTTCGTGTACGTATTTAGGTTCGTTATAAGGTCTTGCGTTTTCACGTTAAACTAGATTTAAAACCGGACCGTGCGATGCAGTGGTTGGATCATCCAGTTGGATCTTGTGTATTTGACTTCGTTACATGCGTTGATAAACAAATGTCTCATGTCCCGTACATCATGTCGCAAAACCGTAATGTGTCACATATTAAAAAACGATGAAATATCAAAAGTTATAGGTCAAAACGATAACAATATTAAGGTCGTACTATATGTCAAAGTAGAGTAAGAGATCAAAGTCGAAAACTCATTAGGCGCTAAAATGACAATTAGTAAATGTCGGGAATTAAAACCGTAAATACATAGAAAATTGGGGATTAAAACTGTTAATACGTTAAAGTAAAAAAAATTGAAACGCGACGTGGCGTCACGTGACTCGGTCGGTGCAAACACCGACCTTGTCAATTAGGATGTATATAAATATAAATAAATGTGTTTTTTTTTTCATTTATACATAACAAAGAAATAATTTGTAATAGGAAATAGGTGTTAAAAAAAATATAAAACATAATTTTGGTTAGTGTTGTTTTTAAACGTCAAACTGACAATTGAAGGTTAAAATACAGTTAAAGGTACAGGTTGGTATTTTTTTTCTTCAAATTTTGTTGGCTCCCATATAACGTGGAGGTCACCAATGGTTTGTATTGATTCACAAACATAACAAAGCATTTCTAAGCTTTCTTGTTTAACGGTTTAATCCAGTCTTTCCTTAATCATTAATCAATACCTACCCAAAAAATTAAACGTTGTTTTCTTTTAGTTCGTATCACATAGCTTTTGTTTCGTGTGAGGGGTATTCGTCCGGTCTAAACGTACGCTAATGCTTGCTCCGCCGGATCATGTGGGGCGTGAGTTTCCATATTTGATGTGAGTTTACATACATTTATACATGCATACAAGTATATGTGTATATGGTAAATTAGATTCGGGAAATCGATACAGATCGATTACTAAATGTAGGTGTTAATCGTATGTTGTTGAAGATAGCTAGGAAGCTCCATATGATCCAGCTAACAAGCAGCACGAGCCATTCGGTTAAATAAACTAGTTTATTTTCTCCTTCCATGATGAAAGGATTCTTCCGAGGCCTGCGTTGCTTATTCGGTAATATTCATCATATACGTGGTGTATATATATAGTCATTTTCAAACTTGAATTCATTAAACGTCTTTGTGTTTTTATAGACACGGATGATGAAAAAGAACCTGAAATTCAGATTGGAGCTCCGACGGACGTTAAACATGTAGCTCACATAGGAGCTGATGGTCCTTCTAGCGCTGCACCTAGTTGGGTTAGTATGCACCCGTATGTAGTGGTTCAAAAATGGGCAGTACGTGAGACAGTCATGTAAAGGGTTCAACCAATTAAAATGCGTAACTTTCACTCACTAAGTTCGAAATATATGAAGTTTTGAATACATGACGTGGGTAAAAAAGATGTTCATTTTGGTAAAAAAAAATATGATCAACAAGTCCATTTTGGTAAAAATCCCTTTTAACAATTCGTTAGATCCGTTTCATTATGATCTAGTTATAAAGATTTACTTGTTTGACATGTTAGAGGTAATAAGTATGTCTATATGAATCACAGATGAATGAGTATAAAGGTGGTTCAGAGTCTCAATCTAACGGTAAGCCCATGATCAAACTGTTAGTTTTCATTTCCATAGATATTTAAAAAGCATGCTTATATATCATGAACGTTTAAACGTTATGAATTAAAGATCTCGGGTCAGGTGGAGCTGCCAACGCTAAAAGTAGCCGCTCACACAAGACGAATCAAAGCAAGCGGTCATCTCATGGGAACGATACAACAAGCCACAGGTCTAGAAAGAACAAGAGCAACAACGAAGAAACGAATGTTAAAGAAACTAGAAAGAAAAAAGGCCACAATAACACTAGATCTTCCAAAACAAAAGGCAAAGACCCGTCAAGCGCAGATTCGGGTTGCAGTGGTGGGGTGTGCCAAAAACCACATGCTTGAACGTAACACACAATGATATGATTAAACTTGATTAACTTTTTACGTAATGAATCTGTAATAACAAACATTACACTAGATTATTATGTAAGATCTAGCAGATCTATTGTATAATGAACATATGTAGAAATGAGAATGTGAATTAACCTTTTTATTTAAGTAGTAATAGTCTATCGAAGAGCCGCAATACCCAATTTAACCCTTTTGAAAACCCACAAGGCTCCCGTACCACCCCTCAAAGAGGAAAAAGGCCAAACTTAGGGCAAATGCACGATTATGTTTTTATGTCAACTCGAATAAAGATGAGCTTTTGGTACCAAGTATTGAACTGGTATCGGTATCTATTTTTTTTTAATTTTATACCAGTATTTTTAGCATCGATACAGTTCGGTACCGTACTCGCTTTTTCATAAGTTCGATATCGGTATCTTTGGTACGGTAAGGTGTACCGATCTAATTCCTAAACTGAAATACAAGTCTACAAGATATGCATGAAATTGAAGTATAGATGGGCTCGATGGTTGGGCTTGTGGCTGGCAGGAATTGAATGGACATGGGCCTACATGTTTCTTTTCCTCTACTATTGCTTCAAGATAATGAAGAATTGAAGATCATCTCATCATCCCATAGTTGATATCTCGTTACTTGTCTTTTTACATGTCACTTTAGCGTCACATCAGTTTTTTTTCCTTTTGTTTCCAAATTTTGAAAAGGTGTCGTTCCACTTTTCTCTTTTCTTTTCTTTTCTTTTCTTTTCTTTTGTGAGTGTGCATGTGTGTATGGTACGGTACAAGTCTAAAGCCTTAACAATTTCCGCTGATAAACCTGATACATTCTCGGTTTGAGTAAAAAATAAACTTGTGGATCTGAGCGCTGGTATTCCCGGGTGAGGAAAAAGGGTAAGGTTTGTTATGCTCAAATGCTACTTTGTCCCACCTAATTAAGAAGGAACATTCAATTTTTAATTGGAACATGTGCGGGACTGAAGCTGTGAACTAAATTTTATCATAACATGTGAATATTTTTGGTCTAAACTAGTTTGTCAAGTTGCATTTTGTTTTCTTCTTTTGTCTACTTTATGTATCATATATTTGTTCAAGAAGTTATAAGCCGGGTCATATTTAGTTTATAATTTATTTCCCGGAGGCGGAAATTGATTAAAGAAGGTATAAGAATCACCATTTAACTAAAAAGTTTTTTAAAGGAGTCATTAATCCAGAAAATAACCAATAAAAAATGAACGCTTAACCCAAAATAACGTCATATTAAATGGTGTATGCCTATTTTAGGCCACATGTCTGCATTTTATTTGATGGTATATCTACTAATTTTAGATATAATCTTTTGACTTCTATTGATCTCAACTATTTAATTGGCTGTTAACGGTCCCAACTTTAATTACTTTGGCAACCAATGGTCCGTCGTTAATTTTTTTTAACGTCATTAAGTTTTTTCCGAATTCAAGACCGTTCTACGAACAACGAAACAGTACTTCAATCTGGTGTTTAAACCTAACGGTGCTTCAATATGATGTAAAAATTTTATCGTTCATAGAGCCGTTTCGAGCAAACTTTTACATCAATCGACTCGTATTATCCTTACGATCAAAAGACCTAAAACATCTTTCTTGAATTCGAAATAAACTTAACAGCGTTAAAAAAATGTAACGACGGACCGTTGGTTACCAAAGTGATGAAAGTTGAGACCGTTGACAACCAATTCAATGACTGGTAGAAGCCAAAAGATGATAGTTAAAACCGGTATAAACCAATATACCTTATTTGATTATTTTAGGATGCGAGGGGTACCCACGGCTTCATACTACACCGCCCTCGCCCTTTAGGTTTTCATGTTCCGTTTCCGATCATGGCTAGTGAAAGCCAATGCAACTTCACCTTTGTAACCTTTAATGTTTTTAATATATTGTTTGTTAACATGGTGAGAGTAGTGAGCGTAGTTGAAAACTCTAGGCCCACCACTTTGAGCGATGATATTTGTGAGTTATTCGATTGTGATTGGTTGGTGGTGACGGCATCTGACGATAAAGAAACCTCCACTTCGCCTCCACTCTTACATTTCATAAAGTTGGTAGATTTATTTTAGGGTTACTGAATTTTAATACTCTTAAATATAGGGTATTGATTGTTTTCACTCTAAACTAGCATATTTACTGTTACCACTTACAACTTAACACTTCACTTATTGTGTCAATATTCTTTTATACCGCATAAGCATGCCATATAGAATTATAACGCTATGTTGACAAAAACGGAGTGATACGACAAATGAAATGTTAAGTTGAGAGTGGTGACATTGTAGGTGTTAGTTGAAGTTGTAGCAATCAATACCTCATAGTCATGAGTCTTAAAATCCAATAACCCATTTATTTTACTGTGGGAACATGATATTTATGGCCATTTAAGTGTTCTCTGTCTGCTCCTTACATATTGTAATGGTTGAAATAAATAAAGCAATACGGCATTACTAAATTGGTAAAAGAGGAGTGTCAATAATGCAATGTTTTGCTAAAAGAATGAAACAAAAGGTGAACTTAAATGTAAATGTACTTGAGGGTTAGGTGGCGGTAAAAAATGTTAATTTAAAGTGATAAATTTAGAAACAAATTACATAGTTAGATATTTTTTTTTATCATACTAAGTATGGTACTCGATGCGGCGATCGGGTCTTAGTTAATACATTTTTTAAGCTGACATGTGTCGTTCGTTGCGGTATTAGCGTGGCATTTGCGACTTTATATCCAAAAGTTAGAGGGTCAAATTGTCATTAACAAAAAAACAAGAAGTTTAAAAGTTAAGGGGTAAATGTATAAATTATCAAAAGTTTAAGGGCTAATAAATAAGTCACGTTGACATCATCAAAAGAGATGGTGATGTCATCTTCTCTTTTAGTATTAAGTAACTGGAAAGCCGGATCATATGATGTGACGTTCAGGTCTCACGACGTATGTGAATTCATCACACACGTTAATAAAAAAGTTTTATGTCTCTCGATCTGATTTTAAAACTAGTTTAACATTTAAATACCGCCATTTGTCATTGGTGAGTTTTTTTGGAGTATTTTTAAATTTTTATGGTCCTTTCTTTGTCTTTGTATTTTTTTTGTTTTATGGTCCTTTCTTTCTCATCACGTTGTTTTTTTCCTCAAAATTATTTTCATGACTTTAAGTGTTAGCATCCGAGACATCATACGCTTTTTAACTATGTCTAACCATATTAATATCACGGATATAAACGAATCGCATCACACGCGTTAATGTTTAGAACTTTACGCCGCAATGTACAAGATATATGACCATCATAACATGAGGACATCGTACGTGAACGTCACAATCGCAATGAAGTCACAAACGTGAGACTCATCCAGCGCATCACACGACCACGTATCTAATTCCAGTTAATAAAAAAAAGCCAGTCACTTTATTTGTTGAAGTCTACTCAAGCAATAGTGGGAAAATTCTAAAAATGTTACTTTAACTTTGTTTTGTCTCAAAATAATGTCCATTTGCCTTTTTTCATCTCCAAGCACCCTTACATATAAATTCATATAATGAAAATAATTTATTATGAGTAAAATAATACGGAGTATATTAATATGTAATAACGCAGACATAAAAAACTTACAACAATATTTTACAAATTGCTAAGTATTTATTTGTATACGACCATTTAAATTCGGAAGGAACATGCATTTTGGTGACGTTTTTGTTAAAAAGGTACTTTGAGAATTTTGCTTAAAATATCTGAAAAAAGTATTTTAAGCGTGATAAACTATACACAAGTTGAAGGGAAAAAAATGTAAGAGGATAAATTAACAAATTGTTTAATGATTAGTGACTTATTGAGCGTGATTTGATTGCAAATTGGTCAATACTTGTGCGTTTTAGAAACGTAACATCAATATTTTTATTGCAAGTTGGGTTATGTAATTTTTATTTGCCGTGTTGTTTGACCATATATATTTTGGTATATTTTTAGTCTTCCTCATGCAGATTGGAAATTTAATATTGCTTCGGTAAAAGATAAAAGGAAAGAGATCTATTTAATTGAAGTATAACTTTTCCACCAGTATTGTGTGACGGGAATTTGGTTGTTCTTTACTCGTGTTACGTCACATAAGTTTTATGATTATCAGTTCGCCTAGTACAAACAATAATTTTGTTAGCTTTAAAGTATTTTTTTTTATATTATGAAATGGATTTGGTTGTTCTTTACACGTGTTACGTCACTTAAGTTTTATGATTATCAGTTCGCCTAGTACAAAACAATAAGTGAAGACCTACCTATATGGGTTTCAATAATACCAATACCAATAAGAGTGTTGTCTACGCAAAGTACGTTGTCGGTCATGTTAGTTTTATCAATGATATATATAGTCAGGTTGCTTGTAGAGATGGTGTACTTTATAAAGCCATAACATGTGTTTAGATTGTTATGCATTTATAGCGACTTGAAAATACCGAATACGTGCTTACACTAAAACATGAAAAAAATATCAAGTTATGATGACATGAATAAGAAAGACAACCTACCACTTGCATAACACCATGTTGTTACTTACCAATATGTGATCCCAATAATCTAACTTAAAAAAGCACATGATATAATTGCTGCATGCATATTAATTGGTAACCAAACTCTACTTGCCTCAAAAGTAAACACTCACATTTGGACTTTAATTATAACATCAATTGATGGATAATTGGGCCGGTTGTTTAATATAAAAGTAAATACATAATAAATTTTGATGTGCTCATATGGCCATGTTAGTTGCTAGTCATTGTCCATATATAGCCATAGATGATGGAGGTTAATAGCCCTTCGATGAGGGAACTAAGTGACATGCATGCTTAATTAAAGTTAAGTGAAACCCGTGAAGTTGGTCCACAATTTTAAGGTTTTACGTTGAAAGATATAAAAGTGTGATAAGATGGATGGATGATTCGAAATTTGAATAAAAGTGTGATTTATATATGCAGGGTAGTTGGATGAATACGAAGACAATATATATATGTTAAGTTTGTGAACATGAACTGAAGGGATGAATTGGTGTCGCATGTAGTATTGCGAGTGTTAGGTAGGATCGGCTAGAACATGTACATATATGGGCTTTAAATTTGTATGTATGTATGTTTTCGAGTTGCAAGTTAATTGCTTATTTCTTAGATCCATTTGATGTAAAAAAAAATATTGTAATTTACTTAGGAAAGTATAGTACGAGTGTACAAGAGAGGATAAATTATTATTATTATTTTTTTGTATAACTGTTTTATATTTAGTTGTATCTATAGTATACGTATTTATTTTTTATTTTTAAAATTCACCGATAGTATAATTTAAATCCGTTGAACAACGTTATATATGCATGGGTTCAAGGACGGGTTATGTAGGTAGCCCAGTTCTTAGGCCTTGATCCCAACCAAAGCCACCAAATCAGTGTATCTACTCAACCTGATGAGCCTTGATCACCCAACCCCGTGTAATGATCTAGATACCCTTATAACATTTAAATACACTCGATCTACTTGTAAATTAAAAAAGGGCATCTAACCTTATTTTCTACACTACATTAATTCTCTGTGTCTTTTTTCCTCTTTAAAAACTAAAAAGGCTATACTCTCTATCTATGTGTCTTTTTTTTCTCCTCTCTAGAGGCTATACAGATTTTAAAAGGAAAAATTTCAAAAATGTCCATTTTAACCGTTGACTTCCTAAAATATCTCTTTTGACTTCGTCAGTCGTAGTCACTGCGACTATTAAAAATATATATATATCTATCTTTGTTTTTTATGTAATAAAATTGTGACAATATTTACACATATAATTTAGTCATAGATAATGAGCCACTAGCTAGAGAAACAGTCTTCCGGATCTAATTAACTTCAGTCTACGTACATTGTGCAGATCTTAATTTATATATATGATTTTTTTTCAAAATTAATTATTAATGTTTTGATAATGATCACTTTGAAGGGGCATGCAATTAAGATTAATAAAATATTATATATTTCCGTGCATGTATCGCAATTGAATATGTTGTTTGGATGAATCATGAAGAGCTGTAAACTTCAAATTGCAACATCAAACTATTATTTAATAATTAAAAATACCATTATATATATACCATAGTCTACAACTTCTTAAAATAGTAACAACATTTCTTACGTCTTACCAATTAAACAATTGTCACATTGTTATCAAACAAAACGATACAAGGCCCCACCATTGCACATTTCAACGTCAAGCTAGAAAATTAACTTCAAAACAATTCACACAAATATATATATATATACATGCTTGATACAAAGGCATATATATATATAGTCTCCTTTCAGCTATAGCTCTTAAACACAATTCAACACAATTAAAGATGTATGATGAGAGAGAAAGAGAGTGTCACCCTTTGCTAAGTGGTGAGAGAGATGAAGAAGTTGACAAAAATGGAAGCTTATGCTCATCAGAAATGGAGACTTTGAGTAGCTTGTGTGAGGTGATCCTTCAACCACTTCCTTCAAATTCTCTTCATCATCATCATCATGCCAACAAAATCCATTTATTCAACACTCTTTCTGCTTCTCAACATCCGGTTCCCAACAAGGTAACATATATATATAAATCAATCAAAACACGGGTGCATGGTACGTCTGCAGGACCATGGCAGGGTCAAGAGGCCGGCCGGGTCGTTGAATTGACCCATGCCCGGGTGAATTGAAGATACTTTCTTACTTAATTTTTTAATAAAAGAATATTAATTCAAAACCTTAGTTATATATAGTTTATTGATAAAAAAAAAGATAATATATCCTATAATAACATCTGACTAAAAAACTCTGGTTCTGTTACTATTGGTGCCTTGTATGTAAAGGCGTTCTAAAGTTAAGGGTTAAACCATCAAGGCATCAATATGTATAATTGTGTTAGAAATTGTATAAAAGAAATGGGTATTATCATCATCATGTACCCATTAATGTGTTAAGATGCTAAAGGGAAAAAATTCTTTTCACGAAAAATGTCGTGTTTTTAAAATCCGCTTTAAATAAGGTTGAGCGGTCTAAATAAAAAACATTCATACATATACATCTTGAATTAGTTATTGATGATTTATAAAGTGATTGGATATGGAAAATAAAAACTGGATGCAGATTGCTAATCTTCTAGTGAAAAGAGGGTTTTTTGAGGCAGTGATGGTGGTGAGATTGGTTTTGAAACTTCTTTCAACTAGACTTGGAACCTTATTTGTTGCTGGTTCTCTTTGTTTGTCTCACAAATGGCCATACATAAACAAATTCTCTGAAATTTCTTTGCAAAAAAGGGAGAAGATTGTGCAGAAATGGTTGAAGCATAGCTTCTTAACTCCCATTAGGCTTGGCTTTGTGTTCATCAAGAGTCTTTGTCTTTTGACCTTCTTTTCTCAGGTAATAAATTCATCAATATCTTTGCTTTCTTTATTTTTTTAATGATGGATGAACGCGCATGTTAATTACTATCTGATTTATGTCTGACTTTTTTTTAACGAAAACTAAATTTTAATACTCCAAAAAACTATTAAATGTATATTAGATGATACCAATAACCTGGCCAACAAACAATTTGACAGTATCAATCTTAATTCTTTTTTCTTTATAGTTATACTAGTTTAGTGCCCGCGCTACGCTCGGGAACACAACATTCAAGTGATGCTTTTAAGGATATTCATGAACGTTCCAATAAGTTTTAAAACAAAACCGTGGTAAACCGGAACACAAAATATATTTTTAAAAATTAAATTTTTAGTATGACAATATTATACTCAAATTAAAGAGAATAAAATGCTCAGTTTTATGGTGTAGTTTATTTTTTTATTAAAATCCATATAAATAAATTATGTATATTTATAAAACACTGAGGTCTTTAATTGTATATTATTATTAATTTTATCCATAAGTTTCATTTTCACACCATATAAAATATAAACCGACTCATGTACACCCCTTGTAGTAGAGAGTTAAAAGTATAAATACTTTTTAATTTTTTAGAATTCTCCAAAATATTAGGGGACAAAAAATGTAATTAGCTTTATTATAATATATTTTATATACATAATTTAAATAAAAAAATTATTATTATGAGATAAACTCTCAAATGATGCCACATAAGCCAAAAGCTTTAAAATAGTGCCACATAAGCTTTTTTGATTTTGCTATATTATATAAAGATTATTATTTCAGTAACTTATTAGCATCAGGTTAAATGTGATTTGCTGTTTACATTTTTTGGTTGCTTCACATAATAAATATGTTGAAATTAAAAATAATACGGAGTATAAATTATTATTGAAGTGCATGTCTTAAATGAAAGAGTTGTGATCATGTCAGAAATCCTAGAATAGAAAAAGAGTCATTAAGTTATTAAGTGGGGTTGACAATGATACTTCTTTTGGCATTTATTTACTTCGTTTTTATTTATTTTTCATCTTTCTTTTATGTGATTATTAAGTTAACTACTTTTATAGTTTTATGTGTATAACATGTTGGACTTGCTAATTAGTTGATCAAATCTAACAAAAGATAAACATTACCAGTTTTGAATTATAAGTATCAAGTAAAAACTTTTTATAAGACATGTAGTATAGTTGAAATTAGTAATTTGGACAGAATAAATTCTGGAATTGTTTATTATTGCTAAATGAATCAATGCATCAACACAACAGTGTAACATGAAATTTAAGACAAACATTACAACATACCAATAGTCTCTTTACTGACATAAAGTTCTCAAACAACAGGTTGATGAAAAATCAAAAAATCCTTCATGGGACGCGATTGGTTACAGCGTAGAAATGAACGAAGAACTTCCCAATGATCAAAACACACGACCATTACAAAAAGGAATGGTGGAAACAATGAAGGAGAGCGATTACACACTCGCGACTTCCCTTATGCAAAAAGGACTAGACGTTACAGAAAACCTCAAAGAAAACATCTGCAATGTAAAATGCGACGTTGTGATCGTTGGCTCGGGTTGTGGAGGTGGGGTTGCAGCTGCCATACTCGCAAAATCTGGTAAAAAAGTGGTGGTTCTTGAAAAGGGTAACTATTTTACCAAAACTGATTATTCAAAACTCGAAGGCCCGTCTCTAGATCAACTCTATGAATCTGGAGGTATACTTCCAACACTTGATGGTAAAATAATGATCCAAGCGGCTTCCACTGTTGGCGGAGGCTCAGCCATCAACTGGTCCGCTTGCATCAAAACACCGAATTCAGTTAGAAAAGAATGGGCAGAAGATCATAAAATTAAGTTTTATGAATCTTATGAGTACACTTGTGCAATGAATAAAGTGTGTGAAAGAATAGGCGTTACTGAAAAGTGTGTAAAAGAAGGGTTTCAGAATCAAGTTCTACGTAAAGGGTGCGAAAATATTGGTTTAAAAGTGGATGCAGTTCCTCAGAACTCATCCGAAAATCATTATTGCGGGGCGTGCTGTTTCGGGTGTAGATCGGGTGATAAAAAGGGAACTGATTCTACTTGGTTGGTTGATGCAGTTGATCATGGGGCAGTGATCATAAGTGGATGTAAAGCTGAGAAATTTTTGTTGGTAAAAAATCAAAAACCAGGAAGAAGAAAGAAATGTTTAGGGGTGATTTCACAGGTTTTAAACTCGAATGTAACGAAACGATTGCGAATCGAAGCAGAAGTGACGATTTCTGCTTGCGGGTCGTTGATGACACCACCTTTGATGATATCTAGTGGGCTGAAAAACCCTCATATTGGTACAAATCTTCACCTGCATCCTGTTCTAATGGCATGGGGATACTTTCCAGAAAATGATGCAGATGCAAATCTGTCAGGCAAAAACTATGAAGGGGCAATATTGACCTCGGTTCATAAATCGGGCGTTGATGAGAATTACATCCTAGAGGTCCCTGCACTTGGACCAGGTTCTTTTGCAGCATTATGTCCATGGGAATCAGGGAAAGATATGAAGGAAAGAATGCTCAAATACTCGCGAACAGCTCATGTGTTTTCGTTGGTTAGAGATTGTGGATCTGGTGAAGTGAAATCAGCCGGGAGGATAAACTACAATTTACATAAATCAGACAAACAAAGCATCAAGAACGGGTTAAAACAAGCGATAAGGGTTCTAATAGCTGCTGGCGCGGTTGAAGTAGGAACTCAAAGGTCTGATGGGCAGAGATTTAAATGTAAAGGGACTACTAATGAAGGCATTGAAGAGTTCTTGGAGACGGTGGATGCAGCAGACGGGCCATTGTCAATGGTGAAAGACTGGAATATATATTCTTCTGCGCATCAGATGGGGAGTTGCAGGATGGGAGAAAGTGACAAGGAAGGTGCCGTTGATGAAAATGGCGAGAGTTGGGAAGCTGAGGGGCTTTATGTTTGTGACGCGAGTGTTTTACCATCAGCTGTTGGTGTTAATCCGATGATTACTATTCAGGCTACTGCTTATTGTCTTGCACAAAGAATTGCAGACACCATTAGATGAAAAGTTGCATGAAATGAATTGATGTTCTATTACTAGTGTTATGAATGTTTTCATAAGGTTACTGTTATATCATTTCTATTTTATATGTTAACAACCGTAAAAAATTCATTTGGAGATGAATATATAATATATTTCTTTCTAAACATACTGTACTTCGTTTTACATCTCATGAGTGAAGAATAGTAGACACACGTTTTTGGGGGGGGGGGGGCAACGACGTTTGCAAGGCAGACAAAATGATGAAATATTGATATTTAGATACAACTAAGCACTAAAATGATGAAACAAGGTTTCAATAAACCAGCAAAATTCAACGAGATTTGCAAGGCAGACAAAAACGACTTGGTTTTAAGCAAAAGAGCTTGCAAATTCTTATAACATCTCTCTGTATAGCAACATCTTTGACAAAAAGACCTCACACGCTATACCGACCTTTTGTTGTTCTTGCCTTAGAATCATCCTGAATAACCATGTTCAGCAGCATAAGAGATCAAGCATATCCAAACGACTATACAAATTCTATAATAAAACTCAAACTACCCAGGTGATTTGGCTAACAGACTAAGAAACAAAATGTGAGTTTTGGTATCGGATCAGATTGGGTAGATCTGAACGATTTTTGTCCAGAAACTATAACTTACATCAAGATAACTAGCGTCAGATATGATTACAAAATCATATTTATCGCAAGAGTATTTTAACTTTTTGAATAAGTGATTTTCAAGAGGTTTTATGCCTTAACGATATACACTCGAACAGCTTTGAACCCGTTTGAGGTATTTCCTTTTTATCTTTTTGAATTTGATCAGTTATAGATAAGATACATCCTAGATATAACCCATTCATGTGTAAATGGATCAAAATTACCACCCACCCAAAAACAAAACATAAAAGCGAAACTATAATCGGCTTACATGGAAGTTATAAGTGATCTTGTCAGTTACGTCTATGATTTCTTTCCACTTTCTTCCAATGCTCATCTGCATTAAGTAAAAAAATGGTGTTAACTTATCATGTTACAACAGTGAAATAACCTTACATACGGTATCAAAAGAATCAAATATCTCGCATGTTAAAGAAAGCTCATCAAAGTAACAATGGGACGGTCAAATAAGGCATAAACAGATTCTTCTGCATCATAGAGAACATTCACTAATCACAAACTCACAACCTACCAATAACGCACATTTAAAATTCATCATGGTTGCCAAGTACACATCTAACACAACATAATGACACTAAATACATAGTTGATACCTGAACAGCCTCGTTAGCTGCATTCATCGTCCATAAAGAAAGTTTATCCTGCCTTTGACGGACACTAGCTACAACACCACATATTTCCTCACCATCATCAAATTGCTCACCGATTAACGCCATTAACTACAAAAAGAAAAAGAACCAATTGCTTAAAACATAGCCTAATTCGTTAAAAAGCAGAACAGATAAAACGACAGATACATACTGTTTCAAGCCACATAGCCTCGAGGCCAGGCTTTCGAGTACTAGTAACAGTCCACTTGCCTCCATTAGCACAATGTGGATCTTCCCATTTGGGCTCAATCCCAGCTTTAAACAAATGAAAATCAGCATTTCCAGACAACTTGCTAGGCTTGAACACATGTTCATACAAACTACAACAACAGATACAATCTCAAATCAACCTTAACATTTCTTTCAACCATAAATCAGCATAAGTTATTAAAATCTTTTAAAAGAAGATTAATTGTTTGTTAGAGAAAATAAGTAAGTGATTAGGGTTAATTTACCACCAAAAGTCTTCAACTGTGTCAAATGTGTAACCGTTGCGAAGATTGTTGCCCCAAGCGGCGCCTTGTTTAGGTTTGGATTGATTATCAAACCAGAACGTCCACTTTTTATCTAACCTATGAGGCTGCTCCGCCACTGCTCCGCCCACATCCACCGCAGCGCCGTCGCTCGTCGTCATCTTTCTCAGTGTTTTCTTCTTCAAAGATGGGGGTTCTTTACAGAAGTAAAATGGTACATTGACGACCCAAATAGTTGGCCCATGGATCCTTGACTCGGGCCGAGCGACCCGACTTTAACATGAGATTTTGGTTCCGAATATCCATATCCCACGAATATGGAACCAATAAATTTGGTACGGTATTCAGCAATCAGCATTACTTCTTCTCAAATTCGGTTTTGGTATCTTTAGTATTGGTATTGATACGATGGTACTCGGGGGTGGAGCCTCTTCTATGAGTACCTCGTGAGGGGGTGCGGTGCCCTTTCTTTTCTTCAGGAAACCTATTTCGGTATAGTATGAAGGCAGTCTTATATGTTTCTAAACTCTGTCACTAGATATTTAATCATGTTTTATTGTTTCGCCTTATTTGCTTTTGTTTTATATTCAAGGTATATTGGTTTTTACTGGTCCCAGATTTTATCACTGCCCAAATCGCCTTATTTAATCAGCGGTCCGTCGCTAAATTTTTTTCAAACTAAAGATTGATGTTTTATGTCTTTTGATCGGAAGGAGAGTATGAATCGTGTAAAAGTTATCTCGAACCGACACTCTGAACGATAAAATTTTTACATCCGATTGAAACACCGATATATTTAAACACACGATTGAAGCACTGTTTCGTCGTTCGGAGCGCCGTTTCGAGATAAGTTTTACATAAATAGACTCGTATTCTCTTTCCGATCAAAAGACTTAAAACTTGGTCTTGAATTTGAAAAAAAACTTAACGTTCAAAAAATTTGACGACGGACCGTTGGTTGCCAAAGTGATAAAAGTTGGGACCGCTGATAGCCAATTCAATAGTTGGGACCGGTAGAAACCAAAAAGTAATAGTTAGAACCGAAAAAAACTAATATATATACCTACATTCAACTAACCCCTTTAACTTTATTTTTATAGCTTCAAAACAATTATTTACTCTGTTATTTAAAAAGTAGTTAAAACTAAAAGGATTTACGATTTTGAGTGTATTTTCATATATATATCTTTTGAAATATGACAAAATTAAGTTTGAACTAATTATCCAATTCTAAACTAAAATGTTATGCATGTATGCTTTGAGATCGAAATGATTATTATTATTGACAATGAGGCATTATATATATACAAAATTGTCAATGGGAGCACATGGATGGAGCTTCATGAATAAGTAGTTGCCACTAGACACATGCAAGGTTACGATTTTTTACACCCGTACGTACGTTATTATCCTTATATATATATATGCATTTAGCTATATATATGTACACATAATCCTAGCTAGCTAGCTATATATATTAATTAACTAATAATACCAATTAGCATATATGATGCATGTACAGGTACGAAGTCCTGCAAAACTACTGTATAAATTTGATCAAATAATCCTGCAAGATTGGATAGGGTAGTTGTTGCATCTCAAGGAATTTATTTGTGCAAATATATCCGATTTCTCTTCTTCTTCTTTCACCATCATCTGCATGCTCATCAAAACACACAACACAACACAACACAACACAAGCTCAGCTCGACACGTATACTACTGTAGTTTCAAGAAACAATGAATCGGCCAGGTGTTACGTTCTTACTGTTGGATTTAATATGTCCGGACCCGATAAATTAACGTGGCTAACCGAGTTGTGACCCGTAAGAGTTACACCGAAGGCAACGAACATTAAATCCACTTAACTCGTTTAATTGGTAATCACGAACGGAAGACGCGGTTATAATTTATACCATTTATAAATTATATTATTCATTTAACTTAATTAAATGAGTAACGGATTTACTTTGCGTGTTGGGCTCAAACTAATTTAACTGGGCTTAGGGCTCACTAGAAAGATTAGTTTAGGTTAAAAGGGATCATTAGGGAATTAATCCCTTCACCCTTTTTTATATGAGCCTGCCGTAACAAGAAAAAGAAAAAGAAACCAAAAGTTGGTTTTGGTTCTTTTCTTTCCAGCCGCAAGAAACAAAAAGGAAGAAAGAAAACCATTTTCTTGTTTTTGTTGTTTACTGCCGCACAAGACAACAACGATTGATTATTGTGATTTAATTTGGATCACCAAACCAAGCAAGCCATCCTTCCTTGGTTGCCGTTCAATTTTGTTGCTGTCGCCGTTCGTGTCGTTTCTAGCATTCGTTCGTTGTACCTCGGTGTCTCAAACGGTTATTAAATTAACCAAAGGTATAATTTTATCTCATCGGTAGATTAATTATTTATAACCGCATTTGCATGTCTGTAACCGGATCCTGTCGGTTTCACTTTTGGTATAGGTTTTAATGTTAACTTTCCGCTGCGTTAATAATTACCGGTTTAATTATTACTATTGTCAAACCCGTTTTGATATAATTAAAATCTAAAGATACCACTGAAACCCAACAGTGGTATCAGAGCCTTGCTTACAACATGCAAATCGGTACCGGTCTCCTTTTAACCGGTTATAGATCACAAACTTTAAAGTTTTTTTAAAAGTTTCTGATCTATGTAGAATATTAGGGCAATGATATTGTGGTCAACAATTTTATTATTCTTGACCAATAATTTGCCCGATTGATTATTGTGATTATGATAATATATGTAAATCTGGCCAGACCTTGTGGTTGTGTTGTACTTTAATTCGGTTTTTGGTTTTATGGTTTTGGCCACCTTGATGGTTCAAAGTTGTAATAGATTAGGGTTCTTTTGTTTTATATATTTTTGTAATATTGTAACATTAAAGACCCGGAGGAAAGACTGAAGACAACACGGATCTAGGAGTCAGTGGGAGTACTCAAGACAACAAGATGCACTCAAGTCCATCCTTGTGGTTGTTTATGTGTTGTGACCCCGTGACCTAGTTTGGTCTTGCTAAAAGGCTCTGGCAAGACCAAACAAATTTTTGGCCATAAAGATTTACATATTTATTTGCTTTGCTATTGTGGTTGCTTTATTTTATAAGTGTTGTAACATACCAACCTAATACCAAACCATTTTTTAAAAGAGTTTTAAAATAATTTCACAATCAGATAAAAACAAGTTCTAAACATATTTTTACAACTTGTGAAAATTTTATAAAACGACTAGTTTGTTTTATAATTAAAAATAACCAGTACGTTTTGGAAACTTAAACTAATTTTGACTTTCTAAAACTTGTAACTTAATAGTTTAACTATTAACTTTTAATCGGTTATTTATGTCGCGACAAGACTTAGTTTTAATAGGTTATTTAAACTAAGTGTCCTGAGAGATGAAAGGGTTCATCTAACTGTCACGAATTAATTTAGTAAAACTGGATCTTGACCTTATTCGGTAATTACTAAAATTGAAACCCATATTTAAAATCAATAGTCTATGCTATCCTATTTTAAGGAACACTTGGAGCATATAGCAAAACATCAATGTTTGGAGCCACAGCACCGCATTTGATGTGTAGTTGTATCCTTCCAAGGTGCAAAAGTTTCGTTGACACATCCGGACTCTTCCACAAGTACCTAGTTTTAGGACGACTATTACTTTTCCTCTCTTGCTACATGCCCCAGCTGTCTAGAGAGTAAAAGTGAGCATAGATGAGGCTAAACGTATCAATGCATTGACAAAAGTTGTCATTGCGGCCTCATATTGGAGAGTTGCGCATTTTTGCAATTGACAATCGTTGTCGGTCTACCTACCCACTTGCTAATGTTGTATGCCCCAGCTGCCTTTAGCAATTGACATAGCTAGACTCTCAATCCTTATTCTTATTACTGTTAATGGGTCATTAATTAAATAAGGAATAATACATCGATAATACTAACTATATTATTTTGCTTATTTGTCAGATGTCTTCTGAAAACAATCACTCTTTCGCTCTCAAGTCTATACTTGAGAAAGAAAAACTCGATAACACCAATTTCATCGAGTGGCACCGCAACTTGAAAATAGTTCTCAAGTTTGCGAAAAAGCTCTATATTCTGGAAGCCCCAGTTCCTGATCAGCCCGAGGCTAATACCGCTGCTGCGCGTAAGGCCTGGGATAAGCATAACGAGGATGCCGTTGAGGTAGCCTGCCTTATGCAAGCCACCATGTCTCCTGATCTTCAGAAGAACATGGAAGACATGGCTGCATTTGACATGATTGAGCAACTTAAAGGCATGTTTCAGAAACAGGCCCGACAAGAACGCCATGACACCATGAAACAGCTCATTAGCTGCAAAATGCAAGAGGGCTCATCAGTTAGCGCTCATGTGCTTAAGATGAAAGGTTATATTGACCAGATGACCAAACTTGGTAACCCTATGCAAGATGAAATGGCAGGTGACTTCATCTTGAACTCCCTCCCTAGCTCTTACGACCAGTTCGTAATGAACTACAACATGAATGCATGGGTAAAGCCTGTTGCCGAGCTACATGGTATGCTCAAAACAGCCGAGATGAATATCCCAAAGCAGAACCAAGTTTTGATGGTCAAATCTGGTGGTGTTAAGAAGCCCAACCCCAAGAAAAGGGGTTATAATAGCAAAGGCAAGAACAAAGTTAATGTTGTTGTCAATCGCGCCACCAACAATAACAAGGTCGTTGCAAAACCAAAACCACCCCCTCCTGAAGAGCGTCAGTGTTTTGAATGCAACAAGACGGGGCACTGGAAAAGAAACTGCCCTGAATATCTGGCTAAGCTGAGAAAAATGAAGGCCTCCGAAGAAGGCGCTTCAGGTACTTCTATTTATGTTATTGAACTTTTTACTGTCTCTAGCAACACATGGGTATTTGATACCGGATGTGGTTACCACATCGTTAATGTCTTGCAGGAGCATGAAAAGTGGAAGAAGCTGAAACAAGGCGACATGGAGCTCATCGTTGGTGATGGGAAGAGAGTACCAGTTCTTGCAACTGGAACATATCATCTTTCATGTCCTTCTGGCCTTGTAGTTATTTTGAATAATTGTTTGTTTGCACCTGGTTTAACCAGAAACATTATTTCAGTTTCTTTATTGTTTGAACAAGGTTTCAAGTACGTTTTTAATGGGATTTCCATTTCTGCTTACTTGAATGATGTTTTTTATTTTGAGGCTAATCCTCGAAATGGTATCTATGAGGTAGATGTTCACACAAACAATAACATTTATAATCTTTCTAAACGTGCCAAATCTGGTACGAATGATACTTATCTATGGCATTGTAGACTTGGCCATATAAGCAAGGCACGTTTGAAAAGGCTTCAATCTGATGGTATTCTCGAATCCACTGGACCTGACTCCTTTGATGACTGCGAGTCTTGCTTAGCTGGAAAACTCACTAAACACCCCTTCACCCATGTAGGTGAACGGGCTAACGATCTGCTAGCACTCATACATACTGATGTATGTGGTCCTTTCAGAACGATGTCTAGAAATCATGAAAGATACTTTGTTACATTCATCGACGATTACAGTCGATATGCTTATGTCTATTTGATGAAACACAAGCATGAAACTTTTGAAAAGTTCAAAGAGTTTCAAAACGAAGTAGAAAACCAACTCGGCAAAACGATAAAAACACTTCGATCAGATCGAGGTGGTGAATATCTCAGTTCAGAATTCCTTAATCATCTAAAGGAACGTGGAATAATTTCACAACCTACTCCACCTGGCACACCCCAGCTCAATGGCGTGTGCGAGAGGAGAAATCGAACCCTGCTAAACATGGTCCGATCGATGATGTGTAGGACAAACTTGCCTCACTCCTTATGGAGTTATGCTCTTATGACCGCCGCTCGCATTATCAATCTAGTACCGACTAAAAAGGTAGACAAAACCCCATATGAGATATGGCATGGGCATAAACCCAATTTGTCTTACCTTAGAGTATGGGGATGTGATGCTTACGTCACCAGCGATTCTGATGACAAGCTCGATCCTCGAGGCGAAAAAGTTGTTTTCGTCGGATACTGTAACAAAAGCGGACTATATTTCTACCATCCTGATGCAAACATTATTTCCATCAAAAGGAGGGGACACTTCCTCGAGAAAGAAGCTCTTGATCGAGGAACAGGAAACAATGTTGTGGATCTCGAAGAAGTTCGAGAATCACAAACTACCGCTGATGAAGTCGGAAAGTCTGATGCACCAGAAGTCGTTGCAAATGAATCAGACGAGAACACTAGCATTCGCAGAAGTAGCAGGACTCGTAAGGAACCTGAAAGATATCTTTGGAATCTTGAGGGTGCTGAAGTTCTGGTAGTAGCTGACTCTAATGACGCACCTGCTAACTACAAATCTGCTATCTTAGATCTAGAATCTGAGAAATGGCGGGAAGCCATGAATGCTGAGATGCAATCCATGCGTGAAAATCAAGTCTGGGACTTGGTTGAGTTACCTCCCGAATCTCGGGCAATAGGAAGCAAATGGCTTTTCAAAAGAAAACCCGACATGCATGGAAAGGTACACACTTATAAAGCACGGCTAGTTGCGAAAGGTTACACTCAGATTGAAGGTATTGATTATGAAGAAACCTTTTCGCCCGTTGCTATGATCAAGTCGATCAGGATATTACTTGCCATCGCTGCATACTATGACTATGAGATATGGCAAATGGATGTCAAAACCGCTTTTCTTAATGGACATCTTTCTGAAGATGTCTATATGGTTCAGCCTGAAGGTTTTGTCGATCCAAAATATCCTAAAAGGGTGTGCAAACTGAATAAGTCCATTTATGGACTTAAACAGGCATCTCGTAGCTGGAATCTTCGTTTTGACCAAAAAATCAAAGAGTTTGGTTTTGTCAAAAATGAAGATGAGCCTTGTGTTTACAGGAAAGCTAGTGGGAGCTCTATATCATTCCTCATCTTGTATGTAGATGATATACTGATCATTGGAAACAACATCCCTATGCTTAATGAAGTTAAACAATGGTTGGGATCTTGTTTTGCAATGAAAGATCTTGGAGAAGCAGCTTACATTCTAGGAATCAGGATCTACAGAAATAGATCCAAGCGGCTTCTATGGCTAAATCAAAGCACATACATTGACAAAATGATGACACGCTTTAAGATGGAAAACTCCAAGAAAGGAGGTGTTCCTATGACTAAAGGAACCGTGTTGAACAAATCGCAATCTCCTTCAACGGACATTGAAATTAAGCGAATGGAAGCAGTTCCATATGCTTCAGCGATTGGTTCTATCATGTATGCAATGTTGTGTACAAGACCTGACGTCTCGTGTGCCTTAAGCATGACTAGTCGTTACCAGCAAAGTCCTGGCATGGCCCATTGGACTGCTGTCAAGAACATTCTTAAGTACTTGAGAAGAACTAAAGATATGTCCTTAATCTTTGGAGGAGTGGAAGAAGAGCTCACTGTAAGATGTTACACTGATGCTAGTTTTCAAACTGACCGAGATGATTCTCGCTCTCAATCAGGGTTCGTGTTCACTCTAAATGGAGGAGCTGTTTCATGGAAAAGCTCCAAGCAGAGTGTAGTGGCAGATTCAACCACCGAATCCGAATATATTGCTGCCTCAGATGCTGCTAAGGAAGCAGTGTGGATGAAGAAATTCATAACCGATCTCGATGTGGTTCCGAGTATACGAAAACCAATCGAGATATTTTGTGATAATACTGGTGCTATTGCCCAAGCCAAAGAGCCCAGATCTCATCAAAAGGCAAGGCACATTCACAGGAAGTTCCACTTGATACGGGAAATTGTGGAACGTGGAGACATCATGATAAGCAAAGTAAACACAGATCAAAACTTGGCAGACCCGTTTACTAAGCCCATGACACAGGACAAACATGATGAGCATAGGAATGCCATCGGGCTTAGAGTAGCTAACTTTGAGTTTTGATTTAGTATTTGGATGCACGAACATTTTAACAGTTTCTGAATTCATTTGAATTTTCTTATTTTGAATTCTGAAGTTTATAACTGTGTTCGATTTTAATACGTTTAATCCATGAATATTGTATTCTAAATTATCCGTAGTCGATCAGACTCATGGGAATGATTCTGAATTAAGACTATTCTGAATTTGGGCTCAAGTAGTTGACATCCAAATTCACAGACCTCATTGTGAATGACGTTGGAAGTAACTCGTTTCAAATCATCTTCATGGATTGTTGTCATAAGATGTTTTTGATATATTGGTATACTCATTTAGTATCCTCTGACCTGAGATATATACTGGAACTCCTATTTACCAAAGAAATATTCTTTAATTAATGTCAACCGCTGTCGCGTAACTGCCAGTCATAAAGGCTTTAATTAGGAATAATTCTGAAGTTCAGTGGGAGCTGTATGTAGTCAATAAGGGATTCTGTACTCTTACATTCTATGTAACAGATAGACATCTTGGCGCCCTCGTTGATTCAAACTGGAGAAGTGTAAGGCCTTACCCAAACAGACTGTGTGTTTGAATGGACCATTTTGAATCTTGATCGAGAACTATAATGATTGAACTCATATGAGAATGAACTTAATCCATGTCTCATTGTTTCAATTGATGTCTTTTACAGAAAGGATAAATGACGACGATTACCATAAGTCTTTGTATTGTCATAGTAAGTTGTTACTATTTACATATTGCTTGGTTAATGACTTTAAAGTATCATAACTTGTTAGGGGCAGTCATGCGTAGCTAGAGCGCCGCTGACTGTTTGCGTTGAGATTTTATCGTGGTCCGATCAAGTGGGAGACTGTTGGATTTAATATGTCCGGACCCGATAAATTAACGTGGCTAACCGAGTTGTGACCCGTAAGAGTTACACCGAAGGCAACGAACATTAAATCCACTTAACTCGTTTAATTGGTAATCACGAACGGAAGACGCGGTTATAATTTATACCATTTATAAATTATATTATTCATTTAACTTAATTAAATGAGTAACGGATTTACTTTGCGTGTTGGGCTCAAACTAATTTAACTGGGCTTAGGGCTCACTAGAAAGATTAGTTTAGGTTAAAAGGGATCATTAGGGAATTAATCCCTTCACCCTTTTTTATATGAGCCTGCCGTAACAAGAAAAAGAAAAAGAAACCAAAAGTTGGTTTTGGTTCTTTTCTTTCCAGCCGCAAGAAACAAAAAGGAAGAAAGAAAACCATTTTCTTGTTTTTGTTGTTTACTGCCGCACAAGACAACAACGATTGATTATTGTGATTTAATTTGGATCACCAAACCAAGCAAGCCATCCTTCCTTGGTTGCCGTTCAATTTTGTTGCTGTCGCCGTTCGTGTCGTTTCTAGCATTCGTTCGTTGTACCTCGGTGTCTCAAACGGTTATTAAATTAACCAAAGGTATAATTTTATCTCATCGGTAGATTAATTATTTATAACCGCATTTGCATGTCTGTAACCGGATCCTGTCGGTTTCACTTTTGGTATAGGTTTTAATGTTAACTTTCCGCTGCGTTAATAATTACCGGTTTAATTATTACTATTGTCAAACCCGTTTTGATATAATTAAAATCTAAAGATACCACTGAAACCCAACACTTACATGCATAGATTTTACATCTTCATCTGTGTCTTCTTCATGGGTACTGTTTCTATGGTGCTCTCCGAACTCTTCGTTCTTGGCAAACCTTCCTCTTACGCGTGGCCTGCTGTCTGCCAGGGTTTTACGGCATGCATACTGTAAGAAAATATATTTGTGGCCGGTTAGATGATTTTACATATTAAACAAAGGTAAACGATCGATGCATGATTGAGCTAGAGTAGTGTGTACGTACCTTGATCTTCTTGCTAAAGTTTCTTTCATTTCTTTTCTTCATGTATCTATGAATCTTCTCTTTTCGTTCTTCGCTACTTAGTTTGTTAGCCACTCTAAAGCTTTCTGATTCTAAACTTGATATTTCAGGTAACGGAGGATTACAAACCAGATGTTGGCTTTCATTACTAAGTGCCTGCATACGCGCAGTATTTGATCAAACCATATATATATATATATATATATATATATATATTAGCAACAAATTAGCAAATTAATCCCTTTGAAAACTATGAACAAGTCTCTTGAATTGATAAAGATGATATATATATGGGAAAATTTCCAAAATGTCCTTTTTGACCGTTGACTTCTCAAAATGTCCCCTTTGACTTCGCCATCCATAGGCGTCGCGACTATAGTCGTTTTAGTCGACGCCTACGGAATCTAACAAATAACAAGCTTCCACGTGTCCAAAGTGGTGGACGACCATAGTCGTTTTCCGACAAAGCCCATAGGCGTCCGCCCATTCCCAAGAAAGCCCATAGGCGTCCGCCCATAGTCGTTTTCCGACAAAGCCCATAGGCGTCCGTCCATAGTCGTTTTCCGACAAAGCCCATAGGCGTCCACCACTTTGGACACGTGGAAGCTTGTTATTTGTTAGAATCCGTAGGCGTCGACTAAAACGACTATAGTCGTGACGCCTATAGATGGCGAAGTCAAAGGGGACATTTTGAGAAGTCAACGGTCAAAAGGGACATTTTGGGAATTTTCCCTATATATATTACCTGAGAATTGTAAGGGTGTGGGAGGGGATCCGAGCAGAATATGCCATCGTTATCGCCCTGAAAATCTAGTTCATGAGCTTGAAACTGATCATTTGCTAATGACAAATTCCCATTCAAAATCCCACAACTTTCAACTGGTAACATGGGGTTTGAGGTTCTTGATGGGAGGTAGGCCGGATGATCAAGAAAACAATGGTTAGGGGATGATTGATTGTTCAAGCGCATGCACTTGGAAGGTGGCATCGATAGGCACTCGTTTTCACATGATACCATGGATGCCATCATGGACACAACATCAGTCTGATCATTTGGATGAGGGTATGCCGAAATAGGCCCATCGTTTGCAAGGGAAATTTGGTTTTGGAGTAGAGAGAGGTCAAATTGATCTTGTTGACTGAAAGGATATTGATGGAGGTTTGTGAAATCTATAGATGCAGAGATATCATTTTCTACAAGTCTTTCATCAAACATGGCGGTGAAGTTACTGTTGTTGTTGTCGTTGCCAATAGTTTCAGTGGTCGCCGTGGGAATAGGGTATTTGATCATATCAGAAGGGAAAGATAGATTATTATTGGCATAAGATGATTGTTCTTCATAACAACAGTTTGATACAGAAGTAACATCTGAATTTTGTATGGTCTCCTGGAACAAATCTGATTCACAAAACTCCAAGATTTGAGCACTTAACGGGCTCGATACTTGTTCCTGTTAACACACAACAAAATGATTAGAATTAAAACTAGCCTAAATTACGTGTTAACATCTTTTTCAAATTTCGTACCATTACGTACTCTTCATGTTTTAGATTTCAAACATGTGTGGTTAACTATCAGATGTCCACTTTAATATCATAACTTAAACCGCCTAACATCGTTGTCGATGGTGACACAGATATGAGTACGAAAAGAAGAGATATTGGTGATTACTACTACGTCGAAAACGACATACTTTTAATTTGTTTGGTAAAATGATTGAATTTAGGCATGCGGGCGGAGAAGTTTTTCATAGACATTGACGTACTGCTAACTGAAAAACCATAATTAAAAATCTTAGTATAAAATATCTTAGTTTAGACAAATGCTAACTGAAAAACCATAATAAAAAATCTAAGTATAAAATATCTTAGTTTAGACAAATATTCACATCCGGGGTCTCATTTTATATTTCACCCTCTACACGTACACCTTATTTTATTACTGAAATACTGGGTATGTTTGTTTGTTTAAGACTGATATGATGAATGAACATTTTTATACATATATATATATACCATGCATGAGAAACTAAATATAAACATATAATTTAATTACCAGAGGAGGCTGATCAGGTGGATGTACTACATCATTCAACATTCTTCCAAAGAGTTGATTAAAACAATCGAATATATGCTAACAAAAAGTGAATGTTTGATCGAAGATATATCCGGATCAATGGAAACCTGCAACGTCTAAAAACCTTGTCGCATAGGCTCGGTCCGTGTAAGCGTCTGAAACCATCCAAAACTCTATATATAAGAAATATTTACAGATTCAAAAAGAACAAAATTGAAAGAAGAGAATTGAATTGTTTCTAGAGAGAGAAACAAAGTAAGTAACAAATTAAGAATTGAATATTGATGAATGAAATGATTAAGGTAGTTTGGGTATATATTGTCACATGATTAATGTCCGTACAATGTGTTTGTTCTCCTACAACTTCTCCTAGCCACACATTGACCATGTCATGTGTGCTTTTGTCCGATCTGGCATGCATCTAGTAATTTCTTGCTCACGTACCAACCACTTATTTGAATTTCCTTTGACCCATCCAAATTTTCAGCCTAGCTAGCTAATTATATATATTGTGTTATTGTACATGTACAAATGGAATTATCTCTTTTAAGACATTCATACATTGTTAAACGCTCACACCATTACTCATATACAATAATTCGTACTTTTTTTTAATTACATACTTCGGAGACATATCATCATGTGTCAAAAAAAAGCTTCATGCATGCCATGGTCTCCAGATGTACGTAGCTCAGGTCATAACTTTATATGAGTTTCTTCATGTGTTGTTTGTGTTTGTCTAGCTAATCCAAGTACGAGTAGCACGCAGTAGATGGTGTGCGAATCGTCGTTTGTTTTAAACTAAATATTGAGAATCAATAAAAGTATGAAAATTGGGCTAAGTAATTTCCAAAAACATGTAGTCATTGCTCACTAAAGTTTAAGAAACTTATTTCCCAAACCACACCTTATTGGGTGATGGGGGAATAAATAAAGTGTGAAAAAAGAAGAACCAACTAGCTAGCATTAGACACCAAATCTTTTGATTGCATGTGCCTAGCTAGGTAGCTAGCTATGCCTATATAAAAACAATCTTGGTTATGTTGTAACAAACCAAAAGACCATCTTCATTAGGCAATGCCTTGAACTCACTTTCAATCATATTTGTAGTAGCTAGAAAGCATCTGTAGGTGGTCCATGAATGAGGCTTTTGGAAAGACCATCTTAATTAATTCATCAAGCATTTGTTATTTCAAAGATGGTTGTACGTGTCGTCACGATCAACCTTTAGCACATCTTCCATTTACCCGCTTTTGGGAAAATTCTCTAGCTTTGGAATCTTGAGTTGTACATTGCAGGATGGATGATATATAGCTTTGATGTCTCATGATATAAAGGGTATCCGAGTGCATGCATGAGGTTCCCACATGCGTGAGAACTGACGTAGCACAGGCCAACTTGGGCTTCATGTAAGCATATCTAACTTGTATTTCCCTAACATTGACATTCATGTCACAATGCAACAATCATATTGTTGTTACAAGCCTTGCCTCTCATGTTCCACAAAGTGTATCAGAAAGCTTTGTACGTTGACTGTCAAGTGCTAACTCATTTTAACCATGTCTACACTCATGAAAAATTTGGTCTACATATGGCTATAGTGACCGAAATATAGTCTTACATGGTGAGTAAAGCTGTTAGTTTCGTCAGGCAACCTTAAGTCTATCTGATACATAATGCTAATCCATTTTATGGTCTCATTTTATGTTCAAGTATTTTATAAAGAACATACATGACATTGCACCCAAGATTGAGCCTCATTTCTGCTAATCCACAATAAGATGAGAAAGAAATCAACTTCAAAAAACCAAAAGTTAATCAACAAATACTAAGCCTCTCTTTATATGTTGTAAACAAGAGAATGGCAAATTCAGAGTTTTCTCAACTTCCAATGATTTTGATATAAAAGCATTTAGAACGGTATCACGTGTAGTGTTCCTAAAACCCCTAGAAACCACAAGGGACGAATTACAAAGCCAAAGAGCGTTAACCGTAAACGCTAAACCAGAATCACTTTCAAAATCATCTAATAACACCTTCTTGTATGCCTTGCAAACTTGAGATACATACTTACTCATTGGAAGTAAAGATTCACCCAAATCATCATCATCTGAATGAAGATTTACCACTACTGTTCCGTGCTCAGGATGAAGGCGTTCCCCCAAGGCTTTGAGGAAAGCAGAATCCGGGTCCCACAGCTTGCGTGGAAAAACATCGTCACCGTCATAAGCATCTACAAAAACCAAGTCATAAATGTTGGCACTTTCTGTTATGAACTGTTCAGCATCAGATTCATATAGACACAGCCTCTCATGAATGCCATTCCATATAACTTCATCTATAAGACTTGGTTTCGAGTGTAAACGCTCCCCACTTTTTTTCATAATAGAGTAAGATGGAAAACCCATCGCTTGGGTTGAAGCAGAAATAACTACAGGGTCAATTTCTACTATGTCGATTGTGGCACCTGACAAAAAATTACATCAAATTGGCTGAAATCTGACAGTTAAATTTGACAAAGTAAACACATGAAATATGGCTGCATCATTTCTACAACCATCATAACAAATTACCCAGACCAGGCCGCTTTTGACCGACCCCTAAAAAGTTACAATTTTTTATAAACTTTTTAAAAGAAATGGTATAGGCTATTTTCAACCGCTTGACCCGCATTCTTTAAAGTTAGTTTTTTTTAACCAATCGGCATGCTAGATATAAAATATAACCTGAATAGACTCGTTTTTAAGTAAATAGGTTGAAACTGTGGCCTCTAACAGATCATATTCATAATCTCATATCATACTCGAAGAAGGGACTGCTATTTTCAAAGACCAAGTACAAGTAGATAGCAAGTTTGTAAGTTGTCAAAGTAAAACTTGAAAGCAAGATATATAATACTACTATCCCAGAAACTGATATAGTTTTTAAGGAGCAAACCTAGAATATTATAAGCCAAAAACAACGGTAAGCTTCCACCGCCATGCCCGATACATAACACCTTCATACTAGTCTTCCCACATACAGAACTTCGCATATCATAATTACATGAGAGGGAAGTCAATCCAGCAGATACCATACTTTTAAGATCTGCAACAGATACATAAGATCGAAAGCAAACCGTAAAAATTGATAGTAAAACTAAGCATGTCTATATAAAAATATTAAAGTAGATTTCAAGAAAATTACAAGGAACAGCCAAACAATGTGATTGCTGCATTAGAAATATAGACCCAGGATCTGATTCGTTATAAGCAGCCATGACTTTAGCTGTGCTTTGGCGCGTATAGTCATTAAATCGCAGTGTACGCCACTGATACCCAAGAATTCTGAATGACACGTTCTGTTGATGTAGCTCTGCATACTGTTTCCTAAGCCAATTTTCAGTTTTGTACCACTGACTTTCATTCTGTATCAATTAGAACAAAGGGCATGCCTAAAGTTATCATCAAACCACATGTTCAACTAACTTATAACTTAAATATAGAACTTCATACAATGCTAGTCGGTTTTCCTCGAACTAAACTTATACAAAGAAAACACATTCTCAATGGTGAATTAAGTACAAATTTAAAGTCAATATCGTTATATTCAAAACCCTAATTCAAACTATATCTTCTAGTTTTGAATGTGAATTAATACACATCCATTATTAATATCTGAGAGAGAGAGAGTATACAGGTATTGAAGAATGAGAAGCAACAACAGAAACGACGCCGTTTTCCTTGTCGGAAAGAGAACGGAAAACAGTGTTATCATCGGAAGCGGCAGTGTCCCACCATTCCGACGAGTATAACCAATCGCCTTCATCTTCAATACGACGGCGATTCGAATTAGTCAAACACCGAACAAGGTTTTTGCTTGATGCTAATTTCAATCTACTTCTATTCAAAATCATCATCTTCAAGCAATCGATCGATGGTTGAGTTTAGTAAACTAAATGGTGGGGTTTAGGGGAAACGTTAAACCCTAAACCCTCTAAAAAGACTCGGCGTTAATTTTCATTCATCGCTACAGAGTTACAAATAATTGCTCCAACCACCTCCACCTTTGAGTCCTTATACTTTCCTATTTGCACTTTAAACACAAAAATAATAGTGATATATAACACATTGAGAAAGGTGTTGTTATGTTGGTATTGATTGAGAGGCTTCGAGAAGGGGTGTTGTTGATTATAATGAGTATTGTCGAATGGCTATATTAATAATAAAATTGTTGCGTTTGTGATATGCTGAATCATTTAAAAAACAAAAACTTACCTTTTCATCTTACTAGGATTATACCGGCTCGTGCGTTGCCCGAGCCATTTGTATACGGTTAAATTTTTGTCATCATAACAATTAAAACCATACACGTGTTAAAACCAACGAATTCAAACAAACATAACAAAACAATTTTACACAACACCATCATAATGAAAAACATCTAATCTAGTGCTAACAACAGTAGATCACCGTCTCTCTCAATAGAATCTCAGAACAAAAGGAAATCACCATACATTATTCGCCTCCATCTGTCATCCACCGCCACCATCCATTGTCAATTAAAGAAAGATAGAAGACAACGAAGGCGACCGAAAGCAACAAAACGACATTAGTCAAATGAGCCAGCAAGAAAGATAAACAAAAATGAGCATGACTTGTTTTAAGAATCCAAGGGCAAGCAACCACAAAACTAATTGTCTCTCATAGTCAACTTATTTATAAAAGAATTATTTTACTTTGGTGGTCAAAATACAAAACTTACTAAAACTATGGTGGCTAAAATGCGAAACATAAAACAACAGAACCTCAAACTCATGTCTCATGATGGCTAAAATGCAAAACATATAAAACTACATGGTGGCCAAAATGCAAAACAAAAGGTAAACTATTCATGAAGTTTGTCTTTAAATATATAGTAATTTGTGAGTGTCAAGAAGAAGATCACACCAGAAGGATAACACCTCTTCTCCAATTAAGATGTTGTGGTAATGGCGTGAACCCCTTTCATGCCCCACTTTAATCCACAACGTGTGATATCATAGTTTTAATTTTTAACTACATTTTTTATGGGTTATTGGATTTAATCACCTCTAACTATTGGTTATTGGTCGTTGTCACCCTCAAGTATCACTTTGGCTAATATAACTCTCAACTAAACACTTTGGTGTTCGTATCACCAAAAGTCAACAAATTCAAGTCACTTTTGGTTAACTTTTAATTATTTTTTGGTTAGCTTTGGTGTTACGGACACCGTATCACCAAAAGTTAACCAATTCAAGTCACTTTTGGTTAATTTTTTGTTATTTTTTTGTTAAATTTTGGTAATACAGACACCAAAGTGTTTAGTTGGGAGCTATATTGGCCAAAGTGATACTTGAGGGTGACAGCGGCCAATAACCAATAGTTGAAGGTGATTAAATCCAATAATCTTTTTTTATTAACAATTAAATGCGTGAAACAAAATTGTGAAAAGATTTCATTGCTTTAAGGGTAGTTTCCAAAAAATCAACATAGTTTATGTTTTTCTCACAACTGCTTCTTAACAATTTGTTTGCCTTAAAAAAACAAAAATACTTTGTGTTTTTTTTCTTATGAAAGTCTCTTTACATTTCTTACACGTTAAAGTTTCTCAAAATGTTTCTCACAAAAGTCACTTAACATTTTGTTTTATGAATGTTTTAAGTAAGAACTATCGTCCGAGGAGAAGAAGCTATGACAAAATGTGAGGTGGATGTTATTCTGATTTTATATAGTTATACTTATTTATTAACTCATATGACATTTTTTATTAATTTGTCTCTATAGTAACAGTAAAAAAGGATGCCTATCGGAAGCAATATACAAACCATTTTCACATGCTAGCTACTTGCATGTCTCAAATACCATACCCATCATACGACACGTATAGTTTTGTGGCTGCTAAAGAGTCATAATTAACAATAAAAATAACAAATAGAATGATTTTGACATCGTGATAAGGAAACACATACCACCCAAAACGAGTTGAAATCTTATGACTCTTCCATATTTCATAAGCATACAAATATCAGGTGATGTTGATTATGTATCAAGTGTCTTTGACGTATATTATAACCGTGACCTCAACATGTAGGCTTTAGAAGACATCCCACACATGATACCAATCAAACCCCTACGCCTAATCGAGGCACACAACACAAAACGTCTTGTTCATCATCAAATGTATCGAGGTTAATGAAAAATATACACACATGTGACTGAATTGACGAAGTATGTTGAAAGCAAGGGCGGATGCAAAGATCGTCGAGCCATAGCCCGGGCTACGGCCAGTGGCGTACCCAGAAATTTTTTTTATGAGGGTCGGAAATTTTATAGGAAACCTTTGAGTATCAATATATAAAAATCCGGTTTGACTAGGTGCGGGTTGAACCGGGTCGGATCATCTTAAAAATGACTAAAAACTAATATTTTATATGCTTGTACAACGCTTAAACAATTGGGAATACACATTTTTTGTTCTTGCGAATACATATTTTAAACAAATTTTCAATAACTTGTAAGTTTTTTTATTCTATCTTTCATTTTTTTCTTTTTTCTTTAATTTTTTAACAGTATTTTTCTTCCTAAATACTTGAAACCCCTCTATTCATTCATCATATATTTACCAAGGTAACTACAGTTTGGTAAATCACAATTTTGAGTTTCGAGTTACGATAATTTTTTTAAATCTTATAAAATAAATCTTTTATTTTGTTTCTTAAACATCATATGTTACAAATAAGAAGTGAATGAAACCAAACCATGTTTTCCAAATAAAAATATGTTGGAGGACTTGTGTTATGGTATAAAAATTGTGATGTTTAGAACCTTGGTTATACAACTAGACTTTCCACCATTTCTCACTTCTCACTTGATTACTTAGCAAAAGTGGTTAGTTTATTTATGTATTTCCTTTCTTATACTCATGACCATCCAAATCATTAACTATGTTGATGGTTTGATGGTTTTGTGCAATGAAGATATGACGAAACATTAAGATTTATAATTATTAACAACTAGAATCGATTAACTATTTCCTTTCTTATAAGGGATACCCTTGATACTATAGGCTAGCTCCGTCACTGGTTGAAAGCCAAAATTATTGAAGATATGGCGAAACATTAAGATTTATAATTATTAACAACTAGAATCGATTCGAAGACGCACATGGAACTCAACTAAAAATTATGGATTGTAAATTATTACTTTTAGAGTTTGAGTAGGCTCAATGTTTTAAATTTTAGTTATGTAATATATAATATATAATAGTAAGTTATATAGTTTTAATTTAGTCAGATTATTATATATTAAAAACTTAAAAATACTATTTAAGGAAAAAAGTTAGGAGTAGTTAGATTGGGAGTGATTTTGAAACTTTTTAAAATAAAATACAATGTTTTAAAAACCGGTTCAGACCGGCCGGTTAAACCGGTTGAACTGGTGATCGGATATTTTACCGGTACGATATAAGGCGGTATTTTAGGTAACCGGCATGCATGTCATATCACCGAAATTTTCCGGTTAAACCGGTTGAACCATTAAACCGGTTTTCAGTTATCCAATTTTTATAAAAAAAAAGTACATAGTATTTGCAAGAATAGCATATTTCGTCAATCACCAATCGGTATGGTTAAAAAACCGGTTTTTAAAACATTAATAAAATATAAAGCTGACGTGACATAAAGTCAGGGTTAGACGAGATGTGACAGGTTCTAATGAAACAACGATATCCTATCACGGAGCGAGCATCATCCCCAGCCTTTCCGTGATAGGTGGTGTGATGAGGTATAACGTGATAGTAGTCAAGTGCAAAACTCAAAATACTACATTCCAACTAACTATAATACTACATACAATTCAGATTTCAGCTTTGTAATTGTTACACACTCGCCACTATTTTTTTCAAAATAAACATCATCCATATAACTACCTACGTAACAACACTTTTTTACACTCTGGTATGTTTTTTTAACACACCACTCGGACAGTAATAATGGGAGTGGCGGACACGGGACACCGACACGGCCACACTCTTAAAATAGAGTCAAAATGGGATGGGCATGGAAGAAAATCTAACTTGAAAATGTTTTGCTGAGACTTGGCCCCCATAATCTTATCACCTCACTCATCTTCACATCCCATTGGTTATCATTTATCCACGTCAATCTACATAGCTAAAAAGCCATGACATTTTCCCTTTCATCACCACCAAAAAAAACCACAACCATAACCTCACCACCACCATCATCACCATGGCCGCTGCAACCACCGCCATCACCTCACCATTCTCCAACTCTAACCTCAAATCAAAACCATGGTCTTCCGATCCCATCTTTCTCCGATTAAAATCCACAACACCCATCTTACAATTTCCAACATCATTACATCACTCCCGTACAAAAATCGAACCAATACAAATCTCCGGGAAGTGGCCGCTGATGAAGGTATCGGCGTCGGTCGCTCAAGAAGAACCAGCAGTGTCGGTGCCGGAAGAGGTGGTGGCCGTCAATGAAGAAGAACAAATCTCCGGAGATCAATCTCCGACCAACAGCTCTGTAAATACAAAGCTTTATTTTGGTAATTTGCCGTATCTCTGTGATAGTGCTCAGCTCGCCGGAATAATTCAAGATTATGGTAGCCCTGAGCTTGTTGAGGTACATTTCATTTTTCATTATATTATTTCCGCCACGTAACTTGTTACCCGTTTAACTCTTATACAAAAATGTACGGAGTATTAGTTTTATATTAAATAGATGTGATTTGGGCAAAATTTGTTAAAAGATTTGATGTGTTAGAGTCACATTTTAACGGTTTTAATTCTACTATAAATCACATATATCATCACATTGTAGGATTTAAACCCTTAGACTTAAATAGACACAAGATCTTAGGGACATGGTTGAAGGTTTATTTATGAATCATGTTAATTTAATTACCAGGTACTCTACGACAGGAACACGGGTAAAAGTAGAGGCTTTGCATTTGTGACAATGAGTAGCGTCGAAGATTGCAAAGCGGTTATCGAAAACCTCGACGGAAGGGTACGTGGTTTTTTTGTCTCGGTTATATTTGTTTGCGATCTCATTTCACATGTATTAGAACGTCTCGTTTTAACCCAGTCTCGATCACTTTTGACCTGTTATCCAACATGTCTGATATAGGAATATGGTGGTAGAACATTAAGAGTGAATTTTTCTGACAAGCCAAAGCCAAAAGAGCCTTTGTATCCAGAAACCGAGTACAAACTTTTTGTTGGAAATCTTTCCTGGTCGGTTACTTCCGAGAGTTTAACAGAGTTGTTTAGCGAACATGGAAATGTGGTTGGTGCAAGGGTTTTATACGATGGAGAAACGGGAAGGTCTCGTGGTTATGGGTTTGTGAGTTATTATACAAAAGATGAAATGGAGACAGCCCTTCAAATTCTCAACGGAGCGGTAATAACTTATAACTTTAGCTAGCCCTGATATTGTCTTCATTTTTGATAAGATGACAATTGTGTCGTTTTTTCACAGGAGCTAGAAGGGCGGTCGATACGAGTTAGCCTAGCACAAGGAAAGAAGCAGTAAGAGAGATTTGTAGATGCAAGCATGAGTAGGTACAATGTTGTTGGCATTGTACCAAGCTCCTTGCTAGAGTTGAAAGAACTTAATCAGGAGCCATGTTTGCAATAGGAATAATAGTTTACTTGTGCTGCAACCATTATTTTCATTGATCAAGTTGGTTATGAAATCGAAAACTTTATAGGCATTATTTTGAGCATCAAGTTTCATGGATGATACATCCAAAGATTCATGAAACTCAATGGCGAAACCATGATTTTTTTTCCTTATAGTGTTGTTATTTTTGTGTTTTTTTTTTTTAATTTCTAACGACCTGAATTGAATTTTTGGGTTAGGTTTTAACAAGAACACTAAAATCAATAACTAAACTTATAACTAAAATGCATAACTTTAGTCAAGATCCAAGTAACACTACTAATCTCAATCAAGTTTAAAATTTTAATGGAGGCTAAACAAGTTTTCAAGTTTCATTCAACACAAAGTTTCATATAATTACATCTAACTCAAACATTTTAAAATTACAAATAAGGAAAAAAAAAAAGAAAGTAACCAAACTAATAACTCGAAAAAAAACTAACCATTTCTACAGGTCAAAATTAGTATGCCATACTTCCATTGAGCCAAATCACTTTATTGTTTAGGTTTTAAACATAACTAGTATTGAGAGTTGAGACATGAATCACGCAACATGTGCACGGTCATATTTTTTCACTTCGTTACAACTTACACGCGTTACAATAGTAACATTAACGTGTGGTGTCAATGTGTCATGATAATCACATCCGCAATACGTTCGTGACAATAACATTGTTAAATATATATTATAACGGATCAAAATCGTCCCACACCAAGGCAACCCTATGGATGCTGAGTTGGAGCATGTCTTTAACTTAAAAAAAAATATTGAAGAACTGAAATTAAAACGAACCATAAAACTATTGGAGTGTACATCTTCTTCTTCTGCTTCTTCTTCATCATCGTCTCTTTGTTTCTTTCTTTGGATTGAACTTATTTATGGCGGGAAAAGCCCCCTGAAACCCACAAGTGAAACATGGTGATGGCGACTTCAATCTCTATCTCTGATCCTTGCTGGTGTTTTTCCCCTTTTTCTCACCCTTACTTTTTACCTTCTTCTACACTATTATTATCATTATCATGCTCCTCGTAAGTAAACAATCCCTTTTGGTATGCTTAGTAACTCTAAGTGTGTTGTTTCATTGATTAAAGAAATATTTGAATCAAATGTTGTTCAATTGCAATGAAAAATGTTGAATTTATATTTGTGTTTCAAGTATCAGGCGGCCAAAACATGTCTACTGTTCCAAAGATGGGAGGATAAAAAGCACCAAATCAGGAAACAAACTCAGGGAACTAAAAGTGGACAAAGATTATCCTCATATCATTTGGTGGAACCAGGTACTATTCTAATTAACTTATTATTTCTTTAACCAACATCATCATATATGTTTGTGTTTTTCAGAAAATGCAGACATGCATAAAGTCATCTTCTGTTCAATTGGTAAAGAGATTGGTTTATACCAATTTGCTTGGTTTGGATGATAACTTGAAGAATGGGAGGCAAGTGTTGTTTTGGTATGATGTTGTTAACCTAATGCAATAATGATGTGTTGGTGATTTTTCTTTTTTATTTCTTATTTTGTCAAGTCTGAAAGAAGGAACGCTTAATTGCGATATACTGAAGTTCAAGTCAAGGTTCCCTCGGGAAGTTTTACTTTGTAGGGTATGTTGATAGTCCTGTCTCTTCTTTTATCTTGGTGTGCTCTATTGAAAGCATGGTTCTTTCTAGAGTTGGCAAGATGGGTGGGTTGGGAAACAGGTTGAAATGGGTCATTTTTAGTTCGGGTCAAACTGGTATGGTGGGGGGTGGGTTGACTCTCAAGTACTTTGTTTCCATCTTTTAATATTTTTGGTAGATAATGCGCGGGTTATATCGCAATAATAATATGAATCTTTGACAAAATGATGTAAGAGGCTACATGCATTGACGATGAACTTTGGGTGTCCGGTTCAACCTTTTCTAAGTCTGTTCATTTGATTCATTTGAGATAAAACACAACCCATATCAACCCATTGAAAGGTAAATATGTAGAATTTTCACCTGGGCCTTTTCTTTTGTTGTTTTTTATTAGTCATAAACTCATGATCAATTAAGTGCAATATCATGAAGTTTTTCATTACTTTAGGTTGGGGACTTTTATGAAGCCATTGGGTTTGATGCTTGTATCCTTGTGGAGTATGCTGGTTTGAACCCTTGTGGTGGTCTTCGTTCAGATAGCGTTCCAAAAGCTGGCTGCCCTGTTGTGGTATTGCATATAAATCACCATATAATTTTTTTTTATGGCTAGCTCCTATTGGTTTAACTTGGCTATTACACACCATCTCAGTGTAAAAAAATGATTGATCAACCACGGTTTCCAAGATTGGCTATTTCTTGGACTTCCTTTTAAATGATTAGGGCTATCTATGTTTTATTCTGCAGAACTTACGCCAAACATTGGATGATCTGACACGTAACGGGTTTTCAGTAGTAAGTTCTTCGACTTTTGACCGTGGTCACCTTTACTCATTATAATTGATTTTTAAGTAAGCTTCTTTCAGGATTAACCAACCTTACCAATTGTTTGGTTCCTTCATTTTCTTTTTGGTGTAGACAGTGTAGTAGGATACGGTTCTTCCATATTTATGATTGCGAATTTTCATTCTTATTTCTATGGAAAGCATATGACTACTACAATTTCCACTTGCTTCCTTTTAACTTTTTAATAAGATGAAGGCTGAGTTGAAAATTTAACGTTTGTGGTTGTAGTGCATTGTTGAAGAAGTTCAGGGTCCAACTCAAGCCCGTTCTCGCAAGAGCCGTTTTATATCTGGGTAGTTACATGCTCAAAGCTCAGCTTTGCAACCCGCCTCTGAGTTTGTTTTTAACTTCCCTTTGCATTCTACCTTAGTTTGACCAGTTATATTTTTATGAAATATTACTACCAAGTATGTGCACTTACGTCTATTCTAGAAATGTAGCATAAAAACAAACATCTAGTGTATGAAGGAATTGTCATGATCTCAAGTATATCCCAATTTAACTTACTGTGATAATGCAAAACCTTCTCTTTTATCATCCCTCAAAGTTGCAAATGTTCAAGCTGAAAAGAACGTGACACTGTGTCAGTTATAACATGAAGCTAAAGATTTGAACGATTATTTACTTTGGATTCATAAATTCATGAAGGCATGCACATCCTGGAAGCCCTTATGTTTTTGGACTTATTGAAGATGACCGTGATCTTGAGTTTCCTGAGCCGATGCCGGTTGTTGGTATGTAAAAGCTACATCTACTTATTTCAGTTATCTTAGTAGCTACCAGAATCATGTCATTTCATGTTTCTTAAAGTTTTCACATACTGTCTATGTTTAATGTTGACATCTAATATTTTTTAGGCATATCCCGTTCCGCAAAAGGGTATTGCATGGTTTCAGTACTGGAGACTATGAAGACATTCTCTTTAGAGGACGGCTTTACTGAAGAAGCGATGGTTACTAAGCTTCGTACTTGTCATTACCATCATTTGTTTCTCCATAAATCACTGAAGAACAATGCTTCAGGTATCTTTCCTTTTTGGTACAGCATGTTTAGAATAAATAACATATTAATACCATCGTTTCATTAACAGGGACTTCTAGTTGGAGAGAGTTTGGTGAAGGTGGGTTGTTGTGGGCAGAATGCAACGGCAGACACTTTGAATGGATTGAAGGGGATTTGCTTGATGAGATCTTATTTAGGGTTTGATATACTTTTAATGTGTTTTTACTTTTTACATACATCTCTAAACACACTATCAATGTTTACCATTCATGTTTTAAGTTATAACCTCAGGTTAAAGAGCTATATGGTCTCGATGACAAAGTCACATTTAGGAATGTGACGGTTGCTTCAGAAAACAGGCCTCATCCATTGCACCTTGGAACAGCCTCACAAATTGGTTAGCTATATAATCTTTACAAATTTGTTGTATCTAGTATCATTGTGTTCTTTTCTAACACCTGCCATGTGTAACCAGGTGCAATACAGACAGAGGGGATACCTTTTTTGTTGAAAATTTTGCTTCCATCGAACTGTACCGGACTCCCTGCGATGTAAGTGAAGAGGCTGTTAGTCTTGAATTGGCTTAGGCTCAATCTTGCTGAGTTACGTGAAGAAGTGCTTATCTTCTTTTGTTAATAATTCCCATGAACAAAATAGGAATGCGATTTATATATTCATTTATTCCTTTTAACCTTTTATCTTTGATGGAATTTAAATTTAACCTTTCTATTTTGTAATTAAATTTTGTAATTAAATTTAACCTTTTCTATTTTGTTTCGTTTACAGGTATGTTAGAGATCTTCTTCTGAATCCTCCTGCTTACACAATTGCATCTACTATTCAAGGTGAGTTTCTTATTAACATAAGTTGGCATGAAACAATGATATTAGATTGTAATTTTTATGTGGCGAGTTAGTATATCTTGACAAGCAAATTTGTATTTCCTGTTAACCCAAACGGGAATGGAAATAGGAGACTTATGTTGGAGTTCTAGTTTAAAATATGAGATCAAACTCTCTTGACAGCACATTAGTTTTGATAATGTTTTGAAACTTCTACTATAAACAATTGATTAATATATGCCTTGCTTGTATGGTAACTACTTTTTATTTTCTCTTTGACATTTGGCAGACGTCTGCAAACTTATGAGCAATGTTTCATGCACGATCCCCGAATTCACTTGCATCACACCATCGAAGGTATTGAAAATCAGTACTAGTTTGCATTTTAGTTGAAGACATGGAGTTCAAACTTTGACACTTTTATTTCTTTATCTATACATTGTCTGCCATGTTCCTGTAATTTAACCTCTCTTATTCTTGCTCAATATATGGGGCTGCTATCTTGCAGCTTGTAAAGTTACTTGAGTTAAGGGAAACAAATCATGTGGAGTTTTGTAAGATCAAAAGCGTGCTTGATGAGATTTTACAGTTGCATAGAAGCTCTGAACTCAATGAGATACTAAGATTATTAATGGATCCCACTTGGGTGGCAACAGGACTGAAAATCGACCTTGATACACTAGTAAGTGCTGATTTTTCTTCAAATGATTCTTCTGAAATTCTTTCCTAAAAGTTTAATGATCGTGATATATACGTATTAGCTGTTTCTTGTGGGTGATTTTCAGGTGAAAGAATGTGACTCTGTCTCACATAGAATTGGTGAAATTATCTCTTTAGATGGTGAAAGCAATCAGAAATTTAGTTCCTATGTGAACGTACCAAGTGAGTTTTTTGAGGATATGGAGTCTTCATGGAAGGGCCGTGTTAAGAGGAACCATCTAATGGAAGCGTACGAGGAAGGTGACAAGGCTGCTGAAGCCTTATCTTTAGCCGTGAGTTAATAATTTTGATTCTGTTTTATATTTAATGTTTAATAAAATCATAACTAAACATGCAGTTATTCTTTTAGGTTACAGAAGATTTTCTTCCTGTAGTTTTAAGAATAAGAGCTACTACTGCATCATTTGGAGGTCCAAGGGGAGAAATTTCGTATGCTCGGGAGCACAAAGCCGTTTGGTTCAAGGGAAGGCGTTTTGCACCAGCTGTTTGGGCTGGTACCCCAGGAGAAGAACAAATCAAACAACTCAGGCCATCTATAGATTCAAGGGGTAGAAAGGTTGGGGAGGAATGGTTTACCACGGTGAAGGTGGAGGATGCTCTCACAAGGTTAGTTTTTTTTTTGTTTTGTGAAGTTGGTTTCTATTAATTCAAACTATGAACCTTGGTCGATATTAATTCATACTGACAGTTTGGTCACTGATATTCCTTTCACTTTTGTTGCCAAGGGCTATCAAAATTGCATAATCACCATAGATTTGCACTTAATTTTCACCCGGTTTCGCCTCAGTTTTGCATGTATGTGTCTCCATTTCATTCTTAGTAATCATTGTAAGCGATATTGAGAGTAAATCTGTGATGATTATGCTACTAAGATTGCCCTTGATAACGGAAGCGAAAGTTAGAAGTGCCATTGGTCAAACTGGCAATATGGTTATTATAGGCTAATGGGTCATAGTTTGGATTTTAAAGATCTATTTCGCCTTTTGTTTTTGTATTTATTAAATAGTATGTTGTTCATGTAACACTATTTGTGCTTCTTTATTCATGTTTCAGGTATCATGAGGCTTGTGCAAACGCAAAGACATCAGTCTTAGAATTGTTAAGGGGGCTATCTGCTGAGTTGCAAGATAAAGTTAATATTCTCATTTTTGCCTCCATGTTGCTTATCATTTCAAAAGCGTTATTTGCTCACGTGAGGTAGACATTACATTTCACAATCATATGCTAGTTCTGAAGGTTCTTGATTATCATGTGATCAATCACATGATGTTAACTACTTTATCATAAAAAGACAAGCTAACCTGTACATTCTCTCATGTTGACACAGCGAGGGGAGAAGAAAAAAATGGGTGTTCCCTACTCTCATCGAGTCGTTTGATTCTCAGGTTACCACTTATGGCTTAGTTCTGTTATCTAGTTTCTGATACTTTCTTTGCACATAGTTTATGTAATTTCCAACTTCATGTAACTTTTCGGGTTGCATGTGTGTATTTTGTTGATTTGTTCTTCTATTCAAATTTCCAATGTAGGAAAGGGGACAAACAAATGGATATCATGGGATGCAGATTACAGGTCTGTTACCATATTGGTTTGAAGCAGCTGAAGGCAGTGGTGTGAGGAATACAATTGATATGAAGTCCATGTTTCTTTTAACCGGACCAAATGGAGGTGGTAAATCAAGTTTGCTTCGTTCGATTTGTGCTGCAGCACTATTTGGAATATGTGGCTTTATGGTCCCGGCTGAGTCAGCCATAATCCCTCAGTTTGACTCTATTATGCTACACATGAAATCGTATGACAGCCCTGCAGATGGAAAAAGCTCATTTCAGGTAGCATAACCATAAGTTCTTACATCTTAAAGCTCCATATTGGATATTGATATATACATGTTCTTAATTTTAAAGAAAAGCATCATTAACCAAGTGATATTACATGATTACATCTATTATGTTTGCATCCCAGATTGAAATGTCAGAGTTGCGCTCTATAATTATGGGCGCCACTTCAAAGAGCCTTGTTCTTGTGGATGAAATATGTAGAGGAACTGAAACGGCAAAAGGGACATGTATCGCTGCTAGTATTGTGGAAACTTTTGATTCGATTGGTTGTTTGGGCATTGTATCAACTCACTTGCATGATATATTCAAGCTACCGTTGACCACAAGGAATACAGAGTTTAAAGCAATGGGAAGTGAATATGTGGATGGTCTGACTAAACCCACATGGAAGTTGATTGATGGGATATGCACAGAGAGTCTTGCTTTTGAAACGGCTAAAAGCGAAGGAGTTCCCGAGGCAATTATACAAAGAGCAGAAGAGCTGTATGTTTCAACGCACACAACAGACATGAATTCACAGAAAAATGCCCTTAAAGATGAACAACTTTTTTCTAATGCAAAGGGATCTCATGAAACCGACAATCACCAAACTGTTATTCAAAAGCCGTCTAGTTTTTCGTCTGTTGAATCAACTGACCAAATGAAGAAATTTTTGAAGGATGTAGAAAGTGCGGTCAGCATGATATGTCAGAGAAGGCTAACTGAGCTTTGCAAGACGAGAACCACATCAGAAGTTGTAATAAGATATGTTGTCATTGCTCCTCGGCAACAACCACCACCATCAGCAATTGGTGCTTCAAGTGTTTATGTGATTCTTAGACCTGACAAACGACTTTATGTTGGAGAGGCAAGTCATCTCAGTTCACTAAAGATGTCTTAACCTATAAAAAAAAAAGTTATTTTGACTTCCATTCAGATTTTTGATATAGTTATATTTCAGACTGATGATCTGGAGGGTCGGGTGGGTGCTCATCGATCAAAGCAAGGAATGCAAAATGCTTTCTTTTTATATTTCTTAGTTCCGGGGAAGAGTGTAGCGTGCCAGCTGGAAACTCTTCTGATTAACCAGCTACCCAAGCATGGGTTTCAAATGATGAACATAGCTGATGGTAAGCATAGGAACTTTGGTACCTGTGATGTCTCGGCAGAAAGTGCAAGCTTACATAGGTGATTAAAGTAGAAGGCCCCATGTAAATTCTAGAGTAATACGAGGTATTGTAGTTTCAGATACTGGTGTAGAACCTGAACTGTCATTTTTTGTCAACCAACACTATTTTGGCGGGCCTGGAAGATTATAGTTCCTTTTCTATCCTTTTAGGTTAGGTACTTTGACCATTTACTTCCCCATGGGTTGGTTTGGATCGTGTTATCTTAAACAAGACATTAAAGAAGTAAGCTTAAAGTGAAACGGGTCAAATGAGTTGTTCAAAGTGTATTTCTGATGCATACAGAAGCCAGATCACCTGATAAGTATGTCAATGCAGTACTAAAAATTGTATCCTGGGTCGATAGACCTTTTTTTTCTTTTCTTTTATGGAGTTCTTGTTGTACATATATCCACATCATTTGACCCCGAGCTAGTCTCTCATGCTGAGCTTGTTCTCAAGTTGGTCTTATAATCTCTAGTAGAAATTAATCCACCAAGATAAAGGATTAGAAGCCTCGGAACAAACTTCACCATAATACTTTGAAATGTCACTATTTCTTCCAACAATTCTACACTCAAGTTTAAAATAATAAAAAAAACAAAAGAATCCCAGAAAATGAAATAGTACTATACATTATATAACCTGAATTTAATATGTACAGAGCTATAACATATATTAACTGCTTTAAAGTCAGACTAGCAGTCTAAACCATACAACAAAACAATCATGGATCCTGTATGTTAATATTAGCAGACATCAACAGCTTCGTACCTGCAAATGAGAGCTGCAGTAACTGAACTGAAACAGCCATTTTCTATTCACTACGTTATATCTTCATGACATTTGGTTATATGTTTCATTAACTTCCACCGAGAATTAAATCTCTACTTTTTGAAGCTTGTGAGTCTTTCAACCTTTTTTTCTTGTAAAATCTCTACTTTTTGACAGAAATATAAGATGAGTTTCTTTGAAGCGTGGAGCTGCAAAATAGATGCCAAAAGATAGTTCTATGCCTACCTACAAAAGGCAAGAAATATCATTGCAGAATTAGCATTCACAGGCAAAAACATAGGCAGATTTCATGGGATATGCAATGATATCACACACACTGTTATGATCATGTTAAACACACCATTTTTTTTCTTTAATTTTTTTTAAGTATTTTGACACCACTGTGCACCTCACATATAGCGCCTTCCCCTTATGCCTTGGCTTACAGGACCCTAAGGGGGTCATCTTAAAACCAGGGTTAGAAAATAGATATAACTTCTAACAAAAATCATGTTCATTTGAAAGATAGAAAATGTGCAAAACTATTGATCTACTATTTAGGGGGGCCATGAATCTCAACCGGTTGATTTCCTAATAGACTAAAGATATCAATTTGTATCTCATGATGTTTTGCCATAAAGAGAGGTTGCATGATCTATATTTCACGTGTATGCTTGACTATGCGTCCCTATAGATCATTTGCGGTGTGAATTAGCTTGTCTTGCTGGAGCATCAATTTTAAGAGGTAATATGTGGTGACAATTTAAACATTTTGACTCAAGTGGCTGGGTCAACACAAGATATATATACATTATACGTATAGCATCCATCAGGGAAAACATGGCCATTTTAAGTACTTCTAATCGGCTTTGAGAGCTTCTGTACCGAAGCACAAAGAAATTACAATCAAAACTAAATGAAAAGCGCTAAAACACATTATGGTTATGGCTAACGACAATATGTTTTTCTCCTGCCGTTAGGTTACTTTAGCATGCAACATTCAGCTTTAAAACTTCCATCTTACACACACAAATATATATATATATATATATATATATATATATATATATATATATTAATACTAAATAAATATTCCTAAATCAAAAAACGCAATCATTACTCAACTGAAGTGGCATAGAAGTGCTATGATTGTGCCATATGGACATATGGTCATGTCAACAGAACGATGTTAAGGCAATCAACCAAAACAATAAACACAAGAAAAAGAACACAAATGAACAGCCAAAGTAGCAACAGATGAACATGAAATCAAGTTCAGGTTGATCTTAAGAGCAATAACTGGAGTACAACAAAATAGCCCAATAATGTATTCTATCAAGTGACGAAAGATTAACAAACTAAGAGACGATATATTGTATCTACTGCTAGCAAACCCTGAAAACAAGCTAACTAGGCATTTAAAGATACAAGACAACTACATATAGGTTCATTCAAGTTGTATTCTACCTCCAACCAGTTTAGACTATATGTAGTACATATGGAACCATTTATCTACCAAAAAAAAAAAACCATACTTACCTTGGTGCATCACGCAGTCCTGGATCTACATTCAGGTACATAAAAAGCTACTCCGTATTGATTTAGTTACAAATGGCCAATTTCCCTGTCCATTCATCAGCCTCTCCATAATCAAGACTAAGTTCCCTCATAGGAGGAATATTCTCCATAGCAAACAGCATAAGGTGAGGGAATGCAAAATTGGAATGATCATACAACACAAGCTGAACTAAAACATTTGGATACGAACTATGACTCAGATAACAAGCGACGTTCCTCATTCTAGAAACATCCATTGCAAAATCAAGTGGCGGTACAGAAGGATATGATGGACGAACATAATCTGAAAATATTTGGGACAAATCTCCCCATTCTGCCCATCTCTCACCAAATCTATTTGGATAGATCAAACTATCCCCATTCATGCTAAAAAGTTGCGCTTGCTCTCTTGTGAGAATAACTCCAGTGTACTCACAGATAAAAGAACCAGCTTGAATCAAGTCCAAAGATCTAACTCCCCAACCAGTTTCCTTTGACCTGAAAACTTCAAACCTGTTTTTGACACCGTTTTGGCTGACCCGATTGCGACAATTAGGAGGGCAACTACAATGCGGTCCACATTCAAATATTAATGGCTTCCCTCTAACAAGCAGACCATTTTGATCATAAGCAAATTCACCACCATTCTTTTTAGCACAAAAACAACCATCCATACATCCAGAAACACAATTACATCCACCACCATTTCCCCCACGGTGATAAACAAAAGGAGGGAAAACAGACGTTGCCAAATACTCATACAACATCGGTTCATGATTATCGTCAATGTCATTGAAAAGAAACACAGGCATGGTTTCTTTCTTCATCGAGATATCCAAACTCACATATCCCCTAGGCTTACTCTGCAACGTTCCGTTTCTAAGATTCTCAGCATACTTCAGAATCGCACTCCCCATATCAGGTTGGTCTTCCATTCTAACAAGCTTAAACTTTATAACACCAAAACCAGATTTTCCAGCTTCAAGCCATGAGTCAACAACTTTATACAATCCATCATAAACATACACTTTGCCACTCGGGCTACCTTCATACCTAAAGCCACGAACAACACGCACCTCAATACCATAATGCATACTTCGTTCCATCGCAAGATTTCCACCTTCTAACCTTTGATGATCAGCTTGCCTAGAGTACTTATCTTGCCCACCATGACCTGTGTACACAATAACATCACCAGCATCTTGATCATCTTCATATCCACCCGAAACAATTATACTAGTAGCAATTGGATCACCATTAGAGCTCTGACTTGATGTCAAGTAATCAATCCCTGCTTGAGGCAAACCATGCATTCCAACAACACATATTTCCATTCTAAAGAAGAATATATCACCAACATACACTCCTGGAATCGGTCCAACGATTCGTTTATCGCGGTTCAACCAAAGTCCATGTTCTTTCATCACGGAAGCAGATCTCAAATCGCCACGCGCATTCCGACTACGTCCAAACACATGACTGTTTTTACGCTTCAAATCCTCCATTGAAACCAGAACCCTAAGGGAATCATACAACATTCTGGTTTTTCTAACAACGTGTCGAAAATACCTCTCGTCTTCAACCCCTATGTTCGTAACCCTAACTAATTCACCTGAGCGTTGTTGATTCTTCCGACGAGATGAATCAGCAACGGCTGAATGCAAGTTTTCGTCGGGAACCGGAACAATTGCTTGTGAATCAGGATCAATTAACGTCTCCTCAACATACTCCTTGGTTTTACCGGAAAACGCAGTGTGGAACATCTTCGAAATCCGGTTAAACTCTGAAAAAACATCGTTTTCATCAGCAACGGCTTGTTGTTGGAGGTGTTGTGATATATCAGGTTGTGTGTTGAGACTGCAATTGAGGAAGTTAGGGTTTGTGTGAAGGTGGTGTGGTTGTGGTGGTTCGTCGAATGGTTCTTCTTTAGGCTCGATTTTAGGGGCGGTTAGGGTTAAGGTTAAGGAAGTGGTGACGTCAGCGGCGTCCGGTACCGGAGAATCGGGATAGAGATTAAGGTCGATGAGTGTAGCCATGATGATATGTTGCAGATATGTTGAAGGTGCTTTAAGGCGAGAAGAGAAATGAGAGAAAAAAAGATTGAAGAGAAATGAAATGAAATGAAATTTAGAAGAAAAAAATGTCGGAATAAAATTTGTTGGTTTTGATGTTTGAATTTGATTTGATAGGGTTTCTTGTTTCTTTTCTTTATGTGGAAATAATTAATTTAACTTTCATGTCAAGAGGAGTGTGACGTCAAAACATCTTTAAATCTCTCTATTTAAAGTATTTGGAAATATCATAAAAATATAATAATCAAGTTTTAATTTTATTTTAATTAGGTTATTTAAGTATATTTTGTTTTAATTGGATGACTAAATCTTCAAATCGAGTAATTGTTGGATTGTGTTTATATCAAGAAAGAAATTGAAGATATAATGTGAGGGTCAGGATATTTAATATATGTAATTATACTAAAAAATTTAAATATGTTAATTATAATGAAAAATAAAAAAATAAGCATACAATTCACATTACCGCTTCACATTAGCATCAAAAAATGTAAAAAATAATTATTAACTGAAACGTAAAGAAAAACTTGTGAAAACGACATGTTAAAACCTCTAATTTGAATAAAATATGAAGGTCAATGACCTAATTGAAACAATTTTTAAACTTGAGTGACTTAATTAAAACAAAATTAAAACTTAATTATGTTTTTACAAAGTTACCCCTTTAAGTATTACTTTTCCTTAAACATAAGAAGAGTTTCTTAATAATTTAGAGAGCTGAATGATTCAGTATTTAATATTTTAAACTGTTTGTTTTACGAGCAGATGTTTGAATGGTTAATCATTATACTGAATTTGAATGGTTAAGATTTTTTATCTGAATTGATAAGACATTTGTCTATGAATAATCATACAATACACTCGGTCTGAACGATTCAGACCTTTTACAGGTTCGTCACTTGCTCATTTAGAAGTTGCTAAACAACTCATTATATTCTACAAATATGATCTATTGGTGAAGTGATTAAAAGTAAGGTGAGATGTTTTGCTTCTCTTAAGGTCTTAAGTTCAAATTTAGATAATGATGTTTAAATACTAACGGCTAACTTACTAGGCATGAAAACAAAAGTACGTATTTATATTTTTTTGTTTTTATAGGAAGTAAAAGGTTATGGATTTAAATCAAAACATATCACTTAAATACTAACTCGTTGATTTAAACCACTAATTTACCGTGAATTTTTTTTATACTTTTAAGTTTTGTTATTAAGAGGATTATAAAACATAAAAATCAAAATTTTTAAATAAATTTTTATTGATTTTCCCTGCTAGTTCAATATGAATGTTACTATATTAGGTTTCACACTTTCACTTAATTATAAATGTAAGAAAATCTTAAAGCCAAATAGTTTTAATATTAATGTTTTTATATTAGATTCACACTCATACTAATTATAAACCTAAAAAATTCTTAAAGCCAAATAACACACGCATGTAATTTTTTTCACAATTTCACTAACTCTAACATATAATCATTTGTTTAAAAGGCATACATCTTTATTGTTAGATTAAGCCAATGACTCTAACACACGTGTAAAGTTGGAACTTTCTATTGTCTTTCTTTCAATTGGGGAATACATGAAATTTTCTATTTGATTTTCTATTTGTTTGAACTCTAGAATACGTTATATATTTTCTTATTCTTTCGTTCAAACTTTAAAAAACATCATATATCTTCTTTTTTTTATCCTTTTATCTGTTCAACGCGAGAATACATCATTAATGCCACACCACAAGGGAAGAAAGTTAGAATGATGCAGAAATGAACACCAATATACAGGATGGGTACCACACAAATAACATCCTCATGCGACATGCCTACTGTGATCGTGAACCCTATTTTTCATTTGTTTTTTGTTTTGATTGACTTATGCGACGTTTTGACATGGTCTTTTAACTTTTTAACATGTAATTTTATTTTTAAGCAAATATTATCTTCAACAAATTGTTATTAATATTAGTTTATATATTAGTTTATATAGTTGACGAATAGTAGCCAACCATAAAAGTATTATTTACCTATATGGCTATATGTTAATTTTAGTTTAAATACAAATTTGTATGAACGTTAACAACATTTGAGCTTTAGTGCATATAGTAGGCACGTGCCTGAGTGATTTAGTCGATTCAAGTTCAATCCTCCCTAACGTCTAGCCTCCTACTTTTTTTATGGTTTGTGTCATTTAATTTGCAGAGAACCAACTTTAATCATTAACTAATTTCCCATTCATTATTCAAAGAAGAAATGGGTCAAAAGTTTCACACTTTAAAGTTTATTACACATCTTTTTATAAAAAAGACAGTTAATTTTCTACTTTTTACAGAACGCATAATTTTTCTAGACGAAACTTGATTTCAACAAAAGTAAAACTCATAATCGTTTGTTTGTGAGATTCACCTCATCATGCCCGCCACCCACTAACTAGGCACAAAGAGACCCACGCTTTGCACCATGGGACACATGTAACATTTGTTGTGACAACACACTCTTCAAAACCCCCACTAAAAGCGTCACCAAAAACTTTCTAGTATATTAGGTTTGAAATGACAATAGTATTAAATTAAACAAGAGCAACTCTACACTTGTATTAATAATGCATGATTTAATTCCACCTTTGGTCTTTAGTAAATCTAATTATATTATTATACTAAAATCCTAATATCAAAGTTGTATAATATCATATTTACTCATATCATGCTTTAAGATTGTTGCGTATCATGCATTGAAAACTTGTACACTAGGTAAATATGATATTATACAAATTTGCAAGGGTATATATGAAATTAATCTTAATTGCCAGTAAACTTGGCAACAGTGTAACACTAGAAGCTACAATGAAGAAATTAATGAATGATGAAGACCATAAATAAGCGAAAGAAATCCAATGGACCTAAATACACAGTGAGTCGTCTGTGGGCCTCAGGCAGTGATAGGTTTGGCCGGGTCACCGATTCAAATCTTGAGCCTAACATGTTTTAAACATAGGTGGGGGTCATTCCCTGTTAACCACTGGAGTAGGTACCTCCGTACTTGTGTGATTTTTCCATTGAACGCCCAACCAAAATTTGAAGCCAGTGTGCGCCCAATTAAAACAACATAACTAACCGGAGTTGGGTGGTGGGTCTCCTAATAAGGGGGATGCGACCAAAGGTTGTATAATTGGAAGTCACGTTAAAAAACTACACAGTGAGTCTACCATCATTGCCCATTGCCAATCTATAACCAAGATTTCATACAATGTTTTAATATATTAATTTGATGCATCAGTTTTCCTGTATAATGCCACAATGAAATCAACTTTGAACCCATAACACTTGGGGTGTGTTGCCTATTATCTACTTTATTTGTGCATAAAACCAAATCAAAACACTTTTCGGCAAGTATAAGTTCATAACATTCTAGTCCACGTACCTAAAAATGGGAAGACTGCAATCAACAGTCTCAAAAGCAATGGCGTATCACTTCTTCTTTGTCTCCTGCCCATTTTACTCATTGGTTTTTTCGGTTTTGCATATTTACTAGACTGGTTTCTTCCATCAAGTTCTTCCCAGCCACCAAAACTTAAAGATGAACCATTAGTTTTGTTATCACTTGAACCACCAACTCCTGCCACCCATGTTTGGTACGCGCCTGCAGTTCTTTCTCCTTTTACATATTCCTCTTGTCCGTCTTCTATATCCATATAACTGGTGGCACGTGGTGGTGGTTTTGTCTTGCTTTTTCCTCGGCTTCTTGTTTTATAGTGTGGTCTCCCCCATACAGTTTGAAATAACAAAGAAAGTGCGGATTGGCCCATGGGAATGGCTAATGCCATAAGAAAAGCTTTTGGACCATTTGCTAACAGCAAAGATGATATTATTGCAGGAAGCATCCAGCCATATGATTTGAATGCCTGCACTGATTATACATACCTGTATTAACTATTAACTCATTTTCATTTGGCATTATCTTTAAAATGTGCAAAAATTGATCACTGTTTGACTTTTTTGAGGTCAATGCCATGTCTATCAATTTCTTGAAACCTAAAGCATTCATATCAATTTCAAACTAGGAAACTAGGTTTTTTGACTTTTTTGAGGTCATTCATATGATTATCAAGATTTAAAATTGACATTAATTTGTGCAATAGAAAATGATCTATTTGCCTGCACTAACTATACACTACTGTATTAACTCATTTTCAATTGACTTTTTTTGTCAATGCTAGAACCATCAAGATTCAAAATTGACATGAATTTGTGACATGTTATTTAAACCTCTAAAAAAGAATAAAAAATTCTGGACATGGTACCAATTACCAAATTGAAGACGGTACAGTTCCATGAAACCTAAATCATCCACATCAATTTCCAACATAAGAACTATATATTTTTTTTAACCTTCAAAGTCAAAACATAATAAATGATATAAAAAAAATACCTTAAAAATCCACACACCGTCAACGAAATCTTCAAGAACATCAAGCCACTGGTTCATATCATCATCATCTTCATCTTCTTCAAACTCTTCATTGTTGAAATGATAGTTCTTTGTTCTGAAAGTGTCAGCGTTCGAATCCCAGCGGCGGCGATTGTGGGAATAAATCCGGCGATGATGAATAGGTGTGGAGAAAGAGGATGTTGGAGGAAACGTTGGACATAGTTGGTGGATGTCGGACCTTAAAAACAAAGATGATGATGATGGTTGTATGCTTGTGAATAAAGCTACAAAAACCATGCGTTTGGAACAATGGTGGATTTGAGAGTTTTTAGTTCATTTAGCAGACACAAACATAACATTATCCACATTACTCTCTCATGCCTGAAAAACAAAAGTGTTGCTGTTCACATTTTTTTACTGCTAATTACATTTATGCCCTCTAGTGTTTAGTTGTTTACGGTCATGACAGGTTCATCTAAACAGTTATCGTTTTGATTCGGTCAATAAATCATAGTTTAAATTAAAAATAGTCGTCATGTCATGAATTGACAAAAACTGAATAAGATAAAAATAAGTATTTTATTAAAAGACATCATTATTTTTCTCTCTTCTTCTACTATATGAACTCACAATCATCCATGATTAATTTTTTTAAATTAATAATCAAGATTAGTTCCAAATAAATACATTTAATAATATATATTTAGAAACAACCCAAAACTAGTTGATAAGAGAGTAAAAAAGGAGGACAAGGTCCCAACCACCACCATTTATTTTTATACAACTCAATCCAACACAAAAATATTAAAGTTTTCATTAATATACCGGGTTAAGGGAGCAAGGAATGGTGAGGCGAGGAGGCAAACGAGGTGGACGAGAAGAGGCTCGTGGACGAGGTTGGCTCCTCGTTGTGGAGCTTGGTGGAGGAAGAAAAGTGAGGGGACGAGATGTGGCGAGAAGAAGGTGGGACGAGATGCAAAGAGGATGGCCTCTTCTCCGGCGAGGTGAAGACGAGGTTTGAGCTTGTTTGGATCTTGTTCACCACTCCTTGCTCTCTAAAATCCTTACATAACCACCTTAAATATAAAACTACAGAACCATTGATTTACATACATGTAAATTAAGAAATCATTGATTCACATACCTGTAAATTAAGGAACCATTTATTTACATATATGTAAACAGTGATATTAGAATAGTCAATAACTTGATCAAGAGCCAGAAATTGTTCTTTTTGTTCTCGCGTTAAAAGGGTGTTCTGTAGTGATCCTTACCCTATACCTATACGTATATATATGTGGGATTTAAACCCAAAATTAGTTGATTCGATGAAAACCAAAACATGAAATAAAATCTTAGCTGCTTAACGAAAGGTTTAGTTCATTTAATTTGATTACAATACATGTAACAAGTTTACACACAAGTTCATTCTACATTTAAAATGAAATTAATCTAAGCCATCATTTTCTTAAACTCATGGAAATCAAGATAACCATCGCAATTGGCATCATAAGCTTTGATCATCAACTTAACATTCATGTTGCCTGCAGTCTTGTCGCATAGTCCTAACCGTGATAACGCCTCTTCGAGCTCCTCATCACTAATCAATCCATCACGGTTTTGATCAAAAACTTCAAAAGCCTTGAAAAGATCCTTTTCTGACTCACTCTCCCCATCCTTTGAGAGTATACCATATAACTCTAGAAACTCCGGAAAAGTAAGTTTGGTTTTCCCGGTTAAGCAATGCAGCTCATTGACACGGGAAGACACTTTCATGGTGTCGAGAAGCTGGTAGAGCTCGTCGGTGCTTATAACACCATCCATGTCTTGGTCTAGCATCTTGAAAAGCCTATACAAGTCATTGTAGCTAAGAGAAGACATTTTAGAAAAGCAAATATTCGCTATACTTGTTAATAATGTATGTAAGTATATAATGAAAATCACCTATTATGTATGTGTGTGTATATATATATAGAGAGAGAAATTGGGTGCCAAATTTTGTTTTGTTGAAACCTTGTACTCAAGTTTTGTACAGTTTATTTGCTGCCAACTTATTGGTCTTTTAAGTTGACCACTGAAAGAATATTATCGAACTATGTTAATGTTGTGAATGTTCGACCAAGAATTAGTGGTTGTCTATTTGTACGTTCGATATCTTTAAACTCAGAGGTGCAAGAACCAATATCGAAACTAACCCGTAACACCAATAGTTATTCAAACCTCATAAAATGTACCTAAATTAAACTCATTAAAAATCAGTGACAACCCATATGTCTAACAAACCCTGTCAGTGAAAATATATCATCCGATATATCCGTAGTGTAGTGACTCAATCCCATACCTAACAAAACTACATTAATTACATTTGGTTGAAAATTAATTAGCGTGAAAATGCAAGTCCTATTGCATTACTAAATAAAGAGATTCAATAAACGTACAAACAACCCAAGATCAATTGTTAATTAGGAGACTGAAAAGGGAAATGAATGTCCAAGTCAAATGCAGGAAAAGTAGGCCGGGTAACGTATTAATTTACGTGTAATCGATCACCATTTATACCGCCAACAGACTGACTGACTTGTTAATGGTTATAACAAGCTAGTATTAATCAATATATACAAGCTATATATATAGCTTTGTGTGTATGTTTATATATGCCCGGCCTTGAGATGAAAGGAATTTAATTGGTTCTAAAGATGGATATGATGCATGTTGAAGAGCTAGAGCTTTCAAAGTTTGATCATCATCTTTTTGGGCTATCAAAATCCAAAAAGAATTGGATGGACGGAATTTGTATAGATGTAAAAACCAAGAAAAAACAACAAAAGTATTATAGGTTAAGAAATATATATGCATGCACTAGTAACCACTTTATATTATCGTGCACCTTTTTTTTTCGTCAAACTGATATCACATATCCGTGACGTTTATTATAGGTTGAAAAATGCAGTAATAACGAGCCAGTGTTTCTGGAGAGCAATATTGGCACGCGTAAAACTAAAGACGCTTAAAAGGGTAAGTGTTATTTCGTATTCAAGATTAATTCTTGATATGCATGCAGAGAAATCGGAGTTATTTGCATTTGCGAATCTTATAAATTATTTCTTCTTTGCAGGAGGCAAAGCCAATTGGTGGTAATATCCGACGATATCGTAACCAACAATTCTAAAGTGTACCATTGCAGGTTAACCAACCTGCACTTCTTAGTTTCTTGTACTGATTTATAAGAGCTTTTTTTTCTCATTCTATGATGGCTGATTAAAGACGCGTAATGAACGTTGGCTCAGGGTGCATCCTAATTATGTAAACTAGAACAAGTGAACCATCAGCAAACCAAATCTGCACATTTCACATGACGCATGACTCGGCTTGTTCGATCTCTTTGTAATAAAAGCTTAGTTTTTTTAATAGATCGAACAGGATATCACCAAAATTGATGTTGGAGTATTTAAGTAACCATAGACTATCATCTATTTACACGGCAATGTCTTACATATTTTTTGTATCTATGTTTAACCAGGTTAATGTTTAATTACTTTATAACTTATTTATACATAATCACCTGATGAAATAACACAATAAGCTAAAACGTGACAAAAATTCGTTTTTTATACATTAACACTATACGCGTTTTGAAAATAAAAAAAAAATCGTTTTTTGGTGTAGTTTTTATTAAAATAATGTCGAATATAAAAGTTATAGATGTTTAAAGAAATGGTGAAATTGGAAAATGAGGCATAGACTAATATAGTAATATGCCATTGACATGCCACTTAAATTTCTAATTATTTACTATTATGGAGGAAAGATCAAATACAAAATTGATTTTGCCTAAAAAGTGTGAGAAGTGACTTAAATCACATCAAAACTGGGTCAAACGAACTCCGTTTGAGCTCATTCAAGCGGCGTTGGAACCGTCTCGTCGAGCTTTATCATCTTAGCTTCTAGGGTTTAACTTTTAGGGTTTAGCTTTAAAATTTAGTTTTTACCTTAAGGTTTAGCCTTAGGGTTTAGCATTGGGATTTAGCTTTTAGGGTTTAGTTTTTAGATTTTAGGCTTTTATATGGATGTGGTGAGGGGTTTAGGTTTTTAGAGGGTGGGTGGGTGGGGTTTAGGTTTTTGGGGGGTAGGGGTGGGGGGTTTTAGGTTTTTTGGGTGGTGGGTGGGTGGTTTTTAGGTTTTCAGAAGGTGCGGGTCGGGTGATTTAGGTTTTTGGGGGGTGGGGTGGGGGTTTTAGGTTTTTTGGGTGGTGGGGGCGGGGGTTTGACGACACGGTTCTAACGCCGCAAGAATAAGTTCAATCGGAGTTCGTTTGACCCGGTTTTGATGTGTCTAAATATCACTTCTCACGCTTCTTAGGCAAAATCCATTTTGTACGATAACCTTCCTCTACTATTATGTCATATATTGTGTTTATAACCATTTGATCTTCATTTAATTTTGAATTTGGTATATTGGTTTTAAGCAGTTCTAGCTTTCACTTTTTGGTTTCTACCGGTCTTAACTATCGAATTGGCTGGTAATGGTCCCAACTTTAATCATTTTGGCAACCAACATGCCGTTGTGAAAACTTTTTTAATGTCGTTAAGTTTTTTCGAATTCAAGACCGACGTTTTAGGCTTTTGATCGGAAGAAGAATACAAGTCGGTTGATGTAAAGTTATCTTGAAACGAAGTTCTGAATGACAAAATTTTTACATCCGATTGAAGCAGCGTTAGTTTTAAACACCCGATTGAAGTACCGTTTCGTCATTCAGAGCACTGTTACGAGGTAGCTTTGCATCAATTGACTCGTATTTTCCTTTCGATCAAAAGCCCTAAAACATCGGTCTTGAATTTGAAAAAAATGTAACGGCATTAAAAAAGTTTAAACGATGACATGTCGGTTGCCAAAATGATAAAAGTTGAGATTGTTACCAGCCAATTCGATAGTTGGAATTGGTGGAAATCAATAAGTTGAAAGTTAAAACTTTTTAAAATCAATATACTATTGAATTACGACTTCATACACCAAATATTGCCGGTGTGTTCAGGGATTAAAGGTATCTTCCTGACCATTATCCAGAAGACATTCCCAACCTTCTTGAGAGTCTTTGTTTACTGTTAAAGGCAATGGTCCGTTGTAGACAGGTGCGGATAAAACTTTTCTATAAAATATACGACTTTTTAGTTACACGAAACAAAAAAAAAATCGGCGTAAAGAAGTAAACAAGATTGTAGGTCGCAAATCCTCCAGCACCGCTGTAGTTTCCAACTGCTACAAGTGGGTGGGTATGTTTCATGTCGGCTATTTGTTCTTCATCTCATCACTCTGCATAGGGTGACGTTTCTTGAACCCATGACCAACCAAAACACCATAGAAGATGATGGGTATGAACCCTTTGGAGACGAAGATGATTATTACTATCACAAAAGGAATTTCAAGAAAAAAAAGTTGGATTTTTTTGTTTGTGTTTGGTTGTGATGTGATGTTGATTATACTCAACCAAAACGATTTTATACAATGGATAATCTATATCTTTGACTAATATAATTAGGAGGTATTAAAAGTAGACATTTTTTACCTATTAAAAACCATCTTCATTTACCATTGTGTTTCCTACAGGCGGCCCCAGACTACTGGCTTAACTTGGATCCGTACTGGAAACAAACAGGCTCACTAATGCAATGCCATTTTCATCCTGACGGGACTCAAACTGCTGATCCTGATGACAAGGTGTGGGGAGGTCATGAATGTTGCTAAACAATAGTCTCAAGTTTGTTGGCGGACAGGAAGATGAGAGAGCATTATGTGAGAATTAGCCGGTGGCCTGAAATGTCGGTCTCAAGGAAACAGGATTGGGGTTGGAAAATGTCAAACCACCTCTACAGTTATTCAAGCATTCCAGATGCTAATAGGAAAGGTGGCACTGGTCCTTGTTTTTTGGCATACTAAACAGAGCTTGTGGGGGTTTGTTTGAAACAACTAACAACTTTGTTTTTTTGGTATTTTCAGCAGCAGTTTTAACTAAATGTAAGTATATATTAGTGGTACTAAAATGGAGTTTGATGTTTACTATGGCTAGTATGATCTTTTGACAACTTTATTCTCTCTCTGTTACTTTTGTTGCAAAAACACAAATAATCTTCCAAAACGGCATAGCAAATGTATCCATGATTGATATTGATGGATACTAGCGTTCACTAAGGTTTCCAGAATTGGACTAAATTTAAGTTAGGTTGATGTAGTATTTCTCAAATTGCTACAAAGATGAGGCACAACCTTCATGCCTGCACCTGGCTGACTGCTATGATGTTTAGCAAAACACTTGTGACATTATTTAAAGCAAGACCAATAGAGAAAAAACTGCATCTCATGGCACAACAAAAAAGTGTGGTCTGTGGACCGAGTGTTTATCGAACAGCTGAAAGTACCACGAATTGATCGTTTTTATTTTGTGACAACATTGACGTGAACTTAACCACCGATTGTTCTGGCATAAAAAATGTAACGCCAGCATAGCTTTACCAGACCTCAGGTCGCAGCTCACCTGTTGCAGGAGGCATCCATCTTCCAGAGTGATAAACACTCTCGCCAACTTTCCACCCAGGCACATCTTTCATTATCCGGGCCTCTTCCTCCAGATATTTTTTCCACTCCTTCACAAATCTAAAAACAAATCCAACCAAATTATTTCCCTAGAAAAACCAAGGCACTAAGAGGAAGATGAAACGAACAACATTTTTGCTTACCTTTCATCCTCTTCCGCTTGAAGCATGGGCAAAATAGCCCTCCGGGCAGCATACTTTTCCTCCTTTATTCCCCTAAACCAAACAAACACATGTTATAAAACTATTGTAGTTACCATTCATTGATAACAGTGACATCTAAAGCCACCAAGATAGACGATCATGAAAAACTAGAAAGCAAAAGGACAACACCCAAAATAAACAGAGCCATGCCCAGACTGGTTGGGAATTCTAACGAGAACAGACCATAAGCCCAGACTGAGTGGTGATCATGTATTTGCCAATGTCATAATCAGACGATTTCAGAACAAATAAAGTTATGTATTTGATAATTTTATGCATTAAAGTCGATAGGATGTAAGTCTTTAGAATGTAATACGCATATCAACATACATGTTTTGCCCGGTTTAATGCCTATATGTGGCACCAAATGCAAAAACATTAAGCAGAGTCCTAATATCATTCTATGCACTCGACTTCTGCTACTACTACTTACTTACTCAGTACTTGTGAACAAATGTCAACTAGGTAACCAAAACAGTTTTTTTATTTCAGGTTCGTAAGAAAGATATCAAGTAAATTTGGTGCATCGGCGGGTTGGCGAGCACACAACAACTTCCAGATTACCAAATATCTAAAACAACATCAGTATTTCCTAGCCATTCTGAGGTTGATTCTAAGGCACCAAAATCAAAATTATTCAAATATAACTCATAATCCAATTCCCTATATTGCTAATTTAATAACTTAAATTTAAATGAACAGAAAACAAAAATAAGAAAACACCAGGACTCAATCTGTCTTTTTTCCCTGCGCAGCAATTACAAACAACGATAAAACAGACAAGTTATCCTCAAAGGCTTTAAAGAGACTGGAGTCAAAAGCACCTAGGGCCAAATTATTTTGAGAGATTTTACAAGCGTTCCAACTTCCAAATTATTAACTTTCTTAGCAAAATCAAACTTAACACCTTCAAGTGCTTTTAATCTAAGAAAGAAAACAACAAGATGGGAAGCAAACGGTCAGGCTTGTGGAGGTGAATGGTTTTTGAGTTTTCTGATAAATGCTTCAAGGTGTTTTTGTTTGCAACCAGTTTAGTGTGATACTAGTAGCCTAGTGGGTGGCAACCATGTATTTGCCAATCTCAAAATCCATGTCAACTGTAATTAATCGTTACAATGTAATACTCGTATTAACTTAATACGCATTCGTTGATGGTTACGTGAGAACAAAGACCACTTTTGGACAACCAAACTCAACTACAGGTATACTTTAGGATCCTATTCATTCTCTTCTAAGTGCCCTAAAACTGATCAAATTCACATCTTACATTTCTACCAGATCTAAAACATATATCAATCTAGCTGAATAACATTCTAATCCAATCATACATTCAATCGAAAATTGAAGTAACAGAAAATTAAAGCTAGGTAGGGTTTGTGGAAACGTGAAACAGTTACCTACCTACGTATCTTATTGCCTTTGCCGACCTGGTACATGCCCCAAGAGAAAGCGCCAAAAGCAGCGAGGAAAATGGCGACGGCGCTAGGTCCTTTTGACGGAATCCTCCGTGCATATCTCACCGGAGCAAAACCGCCGGGAGGTGGACCGTCTTGGAGAAGAGGCATGTCTTTCACGCTCGCCATACCTGGCTTGTTCCTTATCGCTGCTTCAGTCATCGTTGTTTGATCAGAGATTTGCTCTCTGTTTCTGCAAAAGTTTACCAATACACACTTGTTGGAGATTTCACAATACCTGAGTCGCGCTCGTGTTCAAAAGTGGTTGAGACGAGATATCTAGTTTCTTTCGTAGGTGGCTCAAGTTTATTAAAATGAGAAGTCTATTCAACTATCATATGTGACAAACACGGGTCTCAAGTTACGTAATAGGTTTTAAGGTTTCTCTGCTAACATAAATTTTATTTTTAATGTGCTTTTGGGTTCAAAAGTGATGTTTCTCATGGAGATTTACAAGCCTTAAGGTTTTATACTTAAGAAATGAAGATAATTGAGTGCACAAGTAACTTGTAATGATTTAAAATGCTTGAAAAAAAACTTAATTTTGTAAGTTATATTAATTTCGGACGATTTGGTTTGGGCTTTCTAACATATATATCATGAATGTTAAAAGTAGGGATGTGCATGGTTTGTATAAGGTAGGTTAAAATGTTTCGTATCATAAGTTATTTGTTCAAAATATAAACTAAGAGGTCTAAATTTAAAGGTTTCAGTTTGGAAACCACTGCTAAACACCATTTTATTTGGGCTTTGAAGTTGAAGAAGACACGGTTGACAAACAGTCAAAAGACACCGCTTTGAAATTGTTTATGTTGTTCGTAAGTTACTAGTATATTGAGGCAAAACCTCACACCTCCCTCTTAATCAATAGCCTAAGAGATCATTGACGGCTATTAGTGGAGATTAACGGCGATGAAACTATGAAATAAAGATTAAATTTTCCTTTTTCATAAGGGATAAAGAGGCCGCTTCCATCAAAACCCGTAGAATAATAATTAGATGAGATCTACATAAAAAAAACTACCGCATATATCACTCAATTATTTATCAATTCTATTCTACACATCTAAGAGTTTGTTTTGTCCTACGTTTATTGATTTACATAATCCACAAACTGCTAAAATGCATCTTTAATGTGTGATTTTGATCCCCTGAAGATGAATTATGATAGCTCATAATCCATATATAATTATTAACAATCTAACTCACAAATCAAGGACAGGTTTGATCATTTCTGCCTTTCAGATGGATCCATATCCCTGGTTGTTTTCTCTGCATTACTCATTGAGATGTTTTGACTTCTTTAAAAGACTCCCAAAAACGTCGCGACTGCAAAAAGTAGAAATAACACTCCGCCCAGATACCCAACCTGACAGATTTCAAATCATATAAAAAACTTTTAACAGACGGAGATCATTAAATGATAAAAAATGAGAGAAGGGAGTCGACTAAAAGAAGTACCAGCTTCTCAGATATATAATTGGCGAGAAACGCTCCTCCTACTGCTGCAATAGAAGTTGCGAGTAGGTGACCAGCAATGGCTCCACTTGCCACACCCCACGGAGACTGTCATAAGCATCAAAACTAAATGGATTGAAATGCAACGCTTTAGAAATTTATTAATCGAGGTTTTGGTGCAGTGATGTACCTGAGCTGCTCCAAGAGCTATGGTTGCAAGCATTGAACGATCGCCCCATTCCTACAAATCACATGATGGTCATGTTTCATGACAAATATATGGTTTCATACTTTCATTATCCTCAAAAACACTTTTAACATAGTGGTGTAATATCCTATGTGTAGGAAAAAAAAAAGACAGACTCGGAGAAAATAAAAGAGGGTTACCGCAAAAAATACAAGGGTAAATGACTTCCATAAGATTTCAAATGGATTCTTGAGCTGTTTGGATGCCTTCATAAAAAAAAGTTTTAAAACAAACTCAATTAGTGAATATGTCAAAAGAAAGAAGCAAAGATAAAGGGTGATGGTGATGGTCACCTTTTCTTTTACTAGTTCCTCAGCTTCGGCAAATTCATCAAGTTCATTGCCGTTTTTCTCACCGTTTTTAGCATTACTTGATGGAAGATCCCATGCATCCTTGATAGCTTTCAGGCCGAAGAACATCAAAAGAGACACTGCTGCATATTCTCCAATTGGCAGTGCTGTTTAAATAAACCAAGAAAAATAGTTAAATATATTTAAAAAATGCGGATTAATAAAGACCGATAGAGACTAATGACTTACTTGTCTGAAACTGGGCTGGTACTGAGTTGAATATTCGTCCAATTATGACCGACAAAACAGTCATAAGTGATAAAGCGCCCATTGATCCCAAGATAACCTGACCATCAATTTGGAGATGTTTAAACATCACTGATACTAATAAGTTAGAGGTTGCAATTTCGACCCAATAACTTAATGGGTTAATTCGGTTTAGGTTTTATCCCTAACATAAGTAATAGCTAAAAGGAAACAGGTCAAAGGACGCCCAAAGCGTGATTTAAAGCGTAAGATCTCCTATCAGTTTATTCAAAAAAATAGGGTGAATTGGAAAAATCTAGTTTTAAAGAATCATATTTGACACACAAAATACTTTACAAATTATAGAATGTTTGAACGAAAGTGTTTGGATGAAACCTGGTGTCAAAAAGTACCCGTTTTGACCTGCTACCAGCCAGCCTAACCTGTGCATTATGCTACCTTAACTAATAGTTTTCTTTTATTAGAGATATGTGGAGATCATACCAATCCTTTCTCGTATTGCATGGCCAATAAAGCTGCAATGAAAAACGTCTGACCAAGTAAAGGGGATATTAGTTGCTAGCTAAGGATTAATAAAACTGTATAAGATGTTAGTGGCTGGTGTTAATAACTAGTTACCTTATCTCCAATTTCTGAAACAAAAATCAATGTAAAAGCAGCGGTGAAGCCCGATTTTGCTATTGCTCCTAAAAGAGTTGAAGGGGCGCCCTTTCCAAAGACGATTATCGAAAATACTAAAGCACATCCAAATAGCACAAGGGCTATAGAGACAGGATAAGGAATTTGATCAGGAAGCTTTTTACTGCCACACACAAAATACGTTTAGTGAGAATTATGGTTTGCTTTATAAACATATCAACAAAAATTCTACTTCTAAAGTAGGGTTAGACGAGGGCAAACCTTACCTCTACCCCATAGGATATAGAGGCTGCTCCCAAAGAGACCTAGAACTGAGAATAAGGTTTGTTCTATAGGGTTGTTAAATTATTTCCACTATAAAACTCGTATTCAAGTTGGCGTATAGATAAACACCATGCTCAACTAAAAAAGAAGAAAAAAACTTTAAAAGAAAATATCCGACCATCATAGCCTAAAAGAGGTAACAAAATCTAAGGAACTAAAGTTGGACCATGATCATGGCAGATTTTGGATCAACATCTCATGCTTTTATTTAAAATTTATAACCAGGACCACATTTTCAGTGTAAGAAAGATTATCAAAACGTCTAAAGATAACTCACATATGTGAAGAACTATCACTAGTTGGACCGTTAGTTGATAAACTATGTCTATCATTTTCATCTGCATAGCCCCCAGATCCAACACCAACATTAGATGCGTTTACTCGAACACTTTTCCTTGCCAAATTCCGTTTCAGGACGTCTCTGCATTGTACTGTATAAAGAAAATGTCATACATTGACCAACATATATGATATATATAACAGACAGTCAACCAATAACTTGGAGACTAAAACGTCATCAACTCTCTCGAACATATCCACATCACTGATTATTGATTACATTGTCAAATAGTACAACTATGAACCATGCTGCCTAAGAAGGTCTTGACCAGGTAGCATGCTGGTCTAGCAGAAAAGATAGAATAAGCTTCAACTTTAGGTAAAGCTCACATGCATGTCAATGTTTATACAAAAATTAGTGGACAAAAGTGACCACCTTAATTAGATTTTTAATGAGCTCTAAGATTTTTGACGGTCTTCAAAACATCTCAAAATGCATACTGAGATCCGTAGCAACTGCGAATGGTAGTAACTAATCACCAGTGGTAATTTCGTTATCAGCAGGTTGACGTGACTCACAATTATAGCTGCCAACTGACACTCTCATTCATTGAGAGTAGAGTAGTCAGTAGTGTCGTTTCAAATTAATCGTTGTGTTGAGTCACCACATATATAAGGAAGGCAACCTTGACTAGATATTCAATAATCGAAGTCTCTAGTATATAAGTAAACTTATGTCAGTCCAATAATTATCTGTAACTTGATGTCTAATCTTGTGGTAATCACCTTCTACTGAATTATTTAGTGAGTTCTCAAATACACACGATTGATTTAAGATGACCATGATAGGAGATTAACACAGTTTGCAAATGTTCCCATTAACAACTCAAGTCCATATATACCGCTTATGTGTTAAATTCAAGATCTTTAAAGCATTCATTTCAAACTAATAATAAAGCTCTTTGATTTTACTTCATTTTCCAACAAATCTTTTCATTTTCAAGAGCATATATATATTTTCATCATGATCAAATAATGTCAAATGTAGCATTTTCTATCATCAATCTTGTGCTTCTGAAAAGCTTACCACTTTTCAGGTCAACGAACTAAATTACAGATCATTTGACAACCAACTAAACTAGATCACAAGAACAATGAATTATTCATGTATTTAACAAATACCAACTAATTTCTGCAAAAATGAACATGAAAACTTACATGATGAGTATGAAGGGGATGAACAAGTGGTTCTTGAGGGTAACTGATCAAAGCAAGTGGAAGAATGTGCAGATGGCAGCTTTGTTCTTGGATTTGATAAGACTGATACTGGTGTTTGATTGAGAGTTAAGGCTGTCATCTCTGAGTCGAACTGGGTTTGTACTCATAAATTAAGATTCATTTTTGTAAGTAAACGCAGCTGAATCAATCGATCGAGATGAATGATACTGAATAAAGAGGGTGGTTTATGAGTGTTGTTGATGATGATGAACTGAGGATGCAGCAAGCAAAAGTGTGATTTGTTGTTAAGAGTTGCAAAGATGAGATAAAATGATGACAGACATGGGTCTAAACGACATCGTTGCCATCCATATGCCAGTTCCTTACTAGTTAACATACCATCAGGGTTTTTTTTTTTAACTGTGTAATGCTAACACACCTTTAGTTGAAAGGTGTTAGAGTTTTAGATTATCTATTTAGCCTCCTAATGATTTAAATGTCTTTAATATTAAATTGTGTTTTTAAGTTTACTTAATGAAATGGAAATAAAGAAAAAACTTGGTTATGTTCACGAGTTATACTAAAGAAAAGAAATGGAAAGAAATTAAAATACATTTGTGTTCCCGAATTTTATTAAAAAAATGAAAAGAAAATAAAAAAAAAGGAAGAGTTAATTGCAAAAATAGTCCCTGAGTTTATAAGATTTTGTAGTTTTGGACACTTTTAAGAATTTTTGCACAAATAGTCCCTACTGGCCAAAACCTGTTGCTAAATCGGTCCACAACACTAACGGTGTTAAAAAACTTCCGTTAGTTGACTGTAAAATGACTAAAATGCCCTTAGATGTCATTTTAGCAATTAAATCATTTAGAAACAAAAACTTACTCCACCACCATGTTCAACCACTACCACCACCACATCATTGCCGATGCAACTCTCAACACCACCACCAGCCACCACCCTTTTCAATTCTTTTATGCCAAAACTGGTATACCAAATCATGCCACATATCACTGCTGGTCTTGAACATACATTTGTCAGCTAGGGGAATTGCAGTCACTAAACACCAATCGTGCTGTGAAGGGGAACTATTCATTGACTTTGGAATAGTTGTGACTTGTGTTTGCCATAATGTTCAAAAGCATCATTACTGAAACTTAGAATTCTTATGTTGCAGTATGAAAGGTTTCATGATAAAATTGGTCAAAATAGGGAGCCTTGTTCATAATATGACTCACTGTATTGAAATTGAGATATGCACATAGGAGAAAGAAGAGAAATGGAAAGTGTGGCAACAAATCCAAACATTTTAGCTTTGATTGGTTACACGATAAAGACGTACATTGATGAAACTACTAAAAAAGGGTGGTGGTGGTGAGAGTTGCGTCGGCAGTGATGTGATGGTGGTAGTGGTTGAAGATGGTGGTGGAGTAGGTTTTTGTTTCTAAATGATTTAAGTGCTAAAATGACCTTTAAGGGCATTTTAGTCATTTACAGCCAACTAACGGATTCTTTTAGCACCGTTAGTGTCGTGGACCGATTTAGCAACAGGTTTTGGCCTGTGGGACTATTTGTGCAAAAATTCTTAAAAGTGTAAAAAACTGCAAAACCTTGTAAAACTCGGGGACCATTTTTGCAATTAACTCAAAAAGAAAAGAAGGAAGAAAATAGTTTCTTTCCAAATCGGAAGGAAATAAAAGGAAAAGAAGTGAAAGAAGAGAACAGAAAAGAAAGGAAGTGATCTCGTTCACTTTTTTTTTTATTTTCTTTCGTTAAGTGAACTCGGGAACACAATGGTTTGTTTGTTTCACAAACATATGTCTGAATGGTTAATATTCTAACTTTTAATGGTTCAGACTATTACCGGTCTAGTGGTCCAGCACGTAATGGTTCATACATCTTACTGATTCAGCACTTAATGGTTCAAACGTCTTACTAGTTCAGCACTTACTCATTCAAAAGTTGCCAAACAGCCCTTAATGTTTGAAACTAATATACTTGTTTTCAAATATGTAATTTATTTTTAATTAAAAAGGAATAAAAATAGATTAGGGTAATCGAGAGTAATTGGCGCTGTTAAAAAATGAGAGTAATTGCAGCACTAACTATGGTAACTTAAAGCACATTAATTTGAGGCAAGTAGTTATTGGTTGAATGTTATGTAATATGTACTTAAGGAACAAGGACAATAAAAAGAGCACCCCCACCATCCTCACAAGTCACAATACAAATGAGATGTTATTTTTAGTCACTTGTTAAATTGAACCACATAATAAAGTCAAATGTGTGCCATTTGAACAAAGTTGTAGGCTAAAAATCCTCAAACAATAACACGTTTCAATCTCTGCTTACTCCACATTTAGTAACTTCCGGTAAACAACATTCAAATACTAACAAAAAAAAGTTTTCTAACAAAAAAACATGGGAACTACGTCTTTGAGTAAAGCGATTAACGTTTTCGAGAGGGTGTCGTTCTACAAGGCTTTAAGACCATCTTTTGTGATAAGCCATAGAACGTTTTTCACACGTACGAAACATTTGCAGAAGGTAAAGTATTTAGAGATTGATAGATACTTGATACATATCATTATTACATATCGGGCCATTGCTACGGCTAAACCGTCGCAAATCTGTCGTTAAACACAAAAATCAGTGACTTTAGCTAGTCGTCACAAACTTGGTCGCAACATCATAAATGCTATTATAATTGGTTCCAATTTATTGCACATTCAATAGCAGAATGAGCGACGTATTTTTCTATGGAGTTAGCGACGAATACGTTAGATGACCAAAAAATCACCGTCGTGTCTAAAATTCTCTTACTCATTGCTTTTACTTTATTATTGTTTATGCTGATCTTGGGCAAAGGATCATGATTTGTATAACAAACTTTAGAACGGGTCTGATTATTTGGTTCGTTTCGAGTCTTGAAACAAATTTATAAGTTTTTAAACGCCCCTGGTTTTCTGTCTCAAATTCGTCACAATAACAGCGACGATTTTACCGTGCATTGTATTAGCATGGAATTAGCGATGGCTTCATGATGAAAAGGTTGTCACGTATTAAGTTGAGATCTTTCCGTCTAAATCCGCCATAGTATTAGTGGCGAATTTTGTTTGTCACTCACTGAGAATGGATTGTGCAGTAGTGTATGCACACAATTAAATGTATATTAATTCTAGTATCTAATGATTTGGTGTGTTTTCTAGGATAAGTCGGATGAAAAAGTAGAAAAAACATGTGATCAAGTAACTGAAGCAGCAGATGCAGTTAAGAAAGGGGCAACACAGGTAAGTTTGCAATTAATAGTTTTGATCTGAATAACTGGTAATTAGTTAGTTAATTAATCTTGATGTGGCATTGGTGTTTATTTTGTCCCCACAAAAGTGATCAACATTGTTTTGTGAACCGGTCCAGTCGTATTTATATATTTGGACCATTTTCATTTGAGCCGTTTGGTTACATGTTACACTGAATTAGTTAAATCAGACCCGGTGATTGATCTGGATTACATTTTTTTCTTTCAAAATCTCTTTTTTTAACAACTTAGTTGATCCATGATACGTATATTGCTTATTTAAGTGTGAAATAAAATATGTATTTTAATATTTTGTTTTACAAAATTTACATAGTTAATTTTTACTTCATACGACGTAATCTAGTTGAACCAGTGTATCACTAGGGCGCCAAGTTATATGATTTCGAAAACATTGGTTGCGAGGGTTCAAATTTGTACAAATGAAAGTTGATACGGTGATATTTAGGAGTTAAGAAGGTTAATTAACTAACTAATTAATTACTTGATATGATAGTATTTGTATTATAATTTATCGATCATAGGTTACAAACATGACGAAAGATGTGAGAGGGAAAGTATCTGAAGCAACAGATAGCATTACCCAAAAAGCTAGAGATGATGTTGTTGACGTGGCTGGAAAGAAACTTAAACAAAAAGTCGTTGATGATAAGTGAAGATCGAATTGAAGATTAACAACAACATTATAAACTCACTCATGTTTTATTTATTTTGGACATGTTTATGATCCGATTAGTTATATTTCGGTTGATATATATGCCCTATGAAGATGATCAATGTTTTTATAAAACTCAGTTATAGGTTAATTCCCTAATATCTACACAAATCTAGCAGTTTAAGGGATTTATGGTTGATGTAGTAGACCAGCCGACAAGCTAGGTTATACGTGACAAGTTTATATGAGATTCATAATCAGATGCATGTATAATTAACACAAAAGTTTAGAGTTTTGTTTAGAACGGTCGTTGAAATAAAAATATAAAGTTAATGTGATAAATTTACATGAACTTTGAGTTATACGATGTGTTAGTTATTGAGTGATGCTATAAAAGTTGGTATCATTAATAAACTTTTATAAGTGACTTTTGAAAATATAAGAAGTTATTTTGATAAAGTAAAGATGTTTTGAGAAGATTTTATATACCAACTAATCGACGGAAATACGACTTAATTTTAGATTTTAATATGTATTTTGAGATGAGTCTTAGATAAACAACAACAAAGTTGCTCCACTTATCTAACAAGAGATCTAGTAAAGCATGCAATAGTTTAAGTTTCTTTATTTTTAAGGTCATTTGCGTAGTGGTGAGTATGACAGGAAAATTTTTGTCACGTAACTGATGTGTAATAGTGAAAAGAATGGTAGTGGTCTAATGTGTGTATGATAATGATAAACCTATAATTATTAGAATGGAAAAGATGTATAAATGTAAAAAAACATGTAAGATTGCAACGAGCTCGTGATACCGGGCAAATGAAAAAGCACTAAAACAATAAAAAACTGAGGTGATGAAGCGAGATGATACCGCCACCTCATCGTGTCGATGGGCTGCAACGCCCATTACTGCTATACCTTTTTCTTTATCTTATTAAACACTCTCATTACTAGTATACCTTTTCTTATTAAATATATCCTTGTCAAGTCAACATATGGTAGATGTGATTATTAGACACTTGGCAAATATCAGTCATTATATCATAACTCATCCCACCCAATTAACCATCAACTATCAGCCAAACCCCTAGATCAGTCAAACTATTATCCATTTTCCACCTATCCAAATCAATTTCTTGATATTTCATAAATACAATTGCTCAATGCCCCAATATTTTGGTATTCTACTTTATTTCTACCATCATTCATTGTCTATATATATCAATACAACTCAATCAAACTCTATTTACTTATTAACCGAGGTTCTTTCAACAATTACACAATCCAACAAGATGATGAGCCATCATTATGATGGTTCAAAGCAACCGCAACATTCGTTGTTACCTTGCACTGATGTAATCATAGTGACTCCTTGTGGTGCTTGTAAGATGTTGAGAAGACGATGTGTTGAAAAATGTGTTTTGGCACCTCATTTTCCTCCTACCGAACCTCTTAAGTTTATTATGGCTCATCGTGTTTTTGGTGCTAGTAACATAATCAAGTTGTTACAGGTAACAAGAGAGTGTACATATCATTTTCTTGGATTTCTTTCGAGAATACCATATTTTCTTCATCATCAGACATAAAATCATTGATTGTATTGACGTCAAATCATGTTTTGCAATTTTCGTCCTTGGCATTTTATACAATTGCCATTTCCATTTACTTGCATTAACTCAATGGCCATTTAAGTCTTTATAATTACTCTAAGTTATTGACTAATAAAATCACTTTTAATAATTAATAACATAAGAGGTGATATTATAAGTATTTAAACTATTAATAGTTTGATGAACTTGTAAATGTTTATAGTTATTTATAGTGATAGTATTAACTTAACAACTTTAAAAGATTTTATAAAGACTTAAATTGCTCTAACTTAACGGTCAAAACTAACTCGATATAACAACCTCTTAAGATGTCATGGATGAAAATGGCAATAGAACAACCTTTTTGATGAAAACGACAAAAGTGACTAGAACTCAGAGACGGAAATAACAATTTACTATAGCTTTTATATATGTGTGTCTTATGGGCAAAACTATAGATTTATTTGACTTATGTTGAGAGTTATAGGAACTACATGAATCAGAAAGGGCCGATGCAGTTAGTAGCATGGTGTACGAGGCTAATGCAAGAATCATAAATCCTGTTTATGGAAGTGTCGGAACCATATTTCAACTTCAAAATCAAGTGAACCAACTTCAAGCACAGCTAGCCAAAGCTAAAGCTGAGATATTCACCATGAAATGCCAACACGCGGCAATCGTTACTACAAAAATGTGCCCATCTTCACAAATATTGTCCCAAGAATGTTTTGATGAGTTTAAACATGGTTCGGATGACAGTTTTGATAGTAATAGCCCTAGTGTTTGTATTGATATTGAAGAAGAGTCATTATGGGACATTATTTGGGCATAAACATACATGCTATTTTAGACGAATCTCTAACTGTAGAGCTTAAACGCGAGAGAAACTTATAATATTATATAATAAGAATAATGGTATTGCACTTGGTTCTGGATATCTTAAGAGAAGAACCTAAGTCGATACAACATGTTTGTTATAACACAAACGAAATATTAGTATGTTGATCATTTGATACATGCTTCATTGGATACAACAATTATACACATACTTATCATTTTATGAGTATTTTGAAATTGTTTGATAAGATTTTCTTGCTAAGTTCGTATTGTATAAGAGTATTTGATTTTAATAGTCATAACTATTCGACTATTTGTTATTGACAACTGTCAGTTTCAACCATCGATCATAACTTTTATCATTTTCGACCAACAGACCGTTGTTAAAAAAACTAACGATGTTAAGTTTTTTTTTTCAAATTCCAAATCAATATTTTATGGTTTTTAATTAAAAGAAGAATAAGAATCGATTCATATAAAAATAAATGATGAAACGATAGTTTTAACTTAGTTTAAAATCCTGTTGTATATTTGCAATGTCTTTAAATCCTGTTGTATAGACATCAGACTAGTCGTCTTAATTAAATTAAGTCAGGCCGCATGATGTATACTAATGATGTATTGATGTTGATGGATTTTTGGTTTCCCCTTTTCAAAGGCTATTTGATAATCTTTGTTCCCTTTATTTGCTATTATACACATTTTTTTATTATTATTTAGCTCTTACACTTCCTTCATAAAATTTTGATAAAACACGATTTCAACCTTATTTTTACAGAAGTATATTTTTGTTTTAATTTAATATTCCATAGCTTATAATATTTGTTAAACTGTTTCGTTTAGTTGGCCGGTATCGATTATCGATTACGAATGTTCAAGTGACTCGAAAACCAAAAATAACCAGAAACAAACCGTTTCTGTAACCGGAAAACAGAACCGAATTGTAAACTTAGTTTTCGGTTGAGTTATTTACGGTGACCGAATAGTGAATTTGATATTCGGTTACACAAATTATAGTTTATTTGGTTCGTTTATCTTAATAAACCGTATAGTAACCGGTTTAATCGGATAACCTACTAAAACAACATATTTTGGTTCGACTAGCTAAAAAAATGTCATAATTGAACAAACAAACCTACTAAATCAGTTAAATTCAATTTAATTAGACTAGAAAAAATATTACATAAAAAATTAAACCAAACAAATGGTTAACCAAACCATTCAATAGCCAACATCAAACACTTTGTTTTTTAGTTTCTAAATTTATTTGAAACATTTAAATTTTGACCTTTACGTTTTAACACACACCAAATTTTAAAATAAATAAATGACACTCTCCGTAAATAAACAAAATCGTTACCCACTTACCCGGTCTGGTCCGTGATTATCTCACACTTTGGCGCTTGCTATGCATTCAAAAACAAAAACAATTCTCAAAAACACACACACAGTTCACAGTTAGGGCTACGAGAAATGGAACCAGATCTTCCATTGATTCAAATGGCTGAAGAAGAAGAAGACGACGTTTCTCTCATTCAACAATTACCAGATCTCGATCAAACGCCTTCTAAATCGTCTCTCAATTACTCATCCTTCTCGCCTTTCGCACTTCCACCTTCACTCACCAGTAAGTTTGCTTGATTAAGTATGTTCTACATTGCATTGATAACATCGTATACTGTACTGTTTTAGTTCTAATAATGTATGTTCTTATATAGCGTCACATTTGAACGTGTTTACCAGAATTTTGTAATACTGTATCACTTTTGCTATTCATAGTTTTAATCTAAATCTAATACACGCAATCAATAAAATATTCTCACAATTTTTATACATAATCAACGATGAAGTTGCTTGCTGTTCGTATTTCCCCTATATCAGGTTTATTCTAATAGTGAAGTAGTGAAGGCTTTAGTTGTTTGACGGTTATGTTTGATTTTTTTAATAAATCTGGTTATGGAGACGGAAGTAATCGTTAAGTAATGATGTTTATTTTGTGCTGCAGAAAGTGTGAAAGATGGTGTGCGTATGGAAAAGCCTAGCGGTTCGTCTTCTGGGACTATCAGTAACAAAGAGAATATAAATTCAGATAAAGTAGAAGTAGGAAAATTAGGTATGGAACCTATGCAGATGAAGAAGAGAAAGAAGGGGGTTGGATACAATTTGCGGAAAAGCTTGGCGTGGGATAGAGCTTTTTTTACTGATGAAGGTTGTCTTTTTTTTCCTGTTGTCTGATAGCATACTTCAAATATGATTGATATGTTTGAATTTAAGTGATTCTGTGACTGACACTATTGATTCCATAGGCATTTTGGATCCTCATGAATTGACCTTGATTACTGGTATCGATGCTAACACGTGTGGAGGGGGATTGCCTACCATAAGTGAAGAAGGAAATAGCTCGTTTTCTTCAGAAGTCAGATGTACAAATCAACCCAATGATGTGAAAGCCTATGAAGAAGCTCCACTGAAAGCGTTACGTGAAAATAATCATACACCAAAGAGAAACAAAGAGAAGACAGGTTGTTCAATGAGAAATAGTGATTCTTTACCTCATAATAAAGTAAGCTGACTTAGTTTGGACTCTTATTTTGAACTATTATCATCTGTTTGTGTTAAGCACAGTTGGGTTGCTTTAATGTTTTGAATTTTTATGCCTGCAGGTTACACATAAAGTTCTCTCAAGTAATTACACAAATAGACGCGCACCCAAGATTGGTGGCTGTTCAAAGGCTGTAGCTGCATCTTCATATCCTTTTTTGTGTTTGAGCAAGATAAATTTTTTTCACTTTTTATAACATGACTTAGTTTGACCTTTGAGATAAAATTTGACGTGTTGTTGGTTATGAGCCTTAACTCTCGTACTTTGAAAAGGCCAGCAAGTTCAAACACTTTGAAAACACCAAAAAAAGAATCAAAACTTCCTAAACTACCTGGCTCAAAGGCAGGATCATGTTCTTATGCAACAACAAAGAGTTCTATGACAGCTAGCCAGTTGAGGCATAATCCGATTCCTAAAGCGAGTAAGTGACAACGTATTTGAGATCACTATCTTGTATCGAGTCTAGTGCTAACATATTGCTTGCATGGGAATTTGCTTATAATTTATCCTTTTCTTCCGGCAGCCATAAATGTTGACAAGAGTTTTGGGGTGAAAAGCTCTTTACAGAATGCGCATCGTTCTCAAAGTAAATCAAAAACAGGTTCAGGCAAACTCCATTTGCCAGTTAAAGAGCTAGCTCAAAAAACAGTTAATCATTTGGTAAGAACATTGACACATGAATCTTTGTTTTGAAGTAGCATGGACCTGACATCACCCAGCAGAATTTTAAATATTCTTGTAACTTATCTGCTGACATGATCTCCTAACTTGTGCAGTCACACTCATCTAAAGCTGCTTCTTCAACCAACTCACAATTGGTACACCCTGTACAGTTTGATAGGGCTAATAATCGGTCAGAAATGGTTCAAGATACATTGCAGCTGTCTAAAGTTCAAGAGGAACCCACCCCTATTGCAGCTAAACATAACGCTCAATATGCTGCAGCAAATTTGGTAAAGATTTGAAACTTTTTAACCTGAATCCTTCAGTTTAACATGTAGCTCTGAATGCAATAATGTAATGATTTAATTTGGATGTGACATTGCTAGACATATTTTATTCCCCTCACTAACTAGGAAATACCAACTTACTCTTACTAAATCATGCAGAACAGCTCATTGCCTGAAGCACCTAGGTTGAGTAGTTCAGGACCCTGTCATATTCAAAGTGCTAGTAAGAGCCTGATGCTTTCAGATAAACTGCAGCCATGTGAAAGCCAAGAGCACCCGACTGCACTTCCAAGACCATCAGGACTAAGATTGCCATCACCATCACTGCGATTATTTGGCCAGGTAGTTTTGTATTTCATTTTTTTATATGTGAAAGTATCTCCATCCTTCAGCTATCTAACAGCATATGTATTACTAATGACAACGATTTCAGATAACAGCTTCAAAGTCTGGTTCCTTGCAGCAGAAAAAAAGTCAACAGTATATGGGATCTGATAGAAAAATTGGTGAGCCACGACCACCAACAAGACTGCCCATGAAGAGTAACAGCATCACAGAGAACGCAGGTTGTTCATCGTCCACTCAATTGTGCCCATCACCAAGTTACAACACTAGTATTAACGGGGGCCCAGTTTCAAATACACAGCAAAATCTAGTGGCAAATATTGTGCCAAGAATAGACATCAAGGTGGATAATGAATGCAGGGGTTCTGATCAAGAGAAAAGAATCCTTGGACATGATCCAATAGTTGCAACATGGAAGGGTGATGAAGGAAAAATGGCAAGTCATTCCACTAAGCAGTTGACTGGAAATGTGGGGACTTGTCATCAACTGCTGTCCGAAGGTAGAGTTCCTGAACCACGTTACAAATCTGTGTTTTGTAACAAGGAAGATGGACTGCAAAGTTACACTGGGCAATCCATTCAGCATCTAGAAGAGAACATTTCAAATGGGGTTGATGATCTTACTCAAAATTCTTGGGAACAAGCTGACACTAAAAAATCTGATGATGCTTTTCCTAAGGTTAATCCTGAGTCTCATTTGGATGCCGGTAGCCAAGTGATTGTGGAGTCTCAGAAGAAAGATGACATTCGAAAAAGAGAAGATGATATTGGAACCACAAAGTGTGTTACTCCTGATATAGAAAGCTATTCTGTTCCAGGGCAAGAAAAAGATGTTTCTAAAGTAGTAGACGACAAAAGGTTACCTAATGGCATCACAGAAAACTTATCTTGTGTGGTTTCAACTTCCACTAAAGGATGTTGTGCGCCATCCACTCAGTTGAGCCCATCACCAAATTACATGTTTAACACTGTCACTAAAGGGGTCCCAGATTCAAATGCACACCAAAATCTAGTGGCAAAAACCGCGCCAAGGGTAGACATTAAATTGGAATATGAGTGCAGGGGTTCTGAGCAAGAGAAAATCTGTGAAGATGAGGAAATAGTAGCAACATGGAAGGGTGATGAAGGAATAAAGGCAAGTCATCCCACTAAGCAGTTGGATGGAAATGTGGGGACTTATTGTCAACTGATGTCCGAAGATAGAGTTGCTGAAACAAAATACAAATCTGTACTTTGTAACAAGGAAGATGGACTACAAAGTTATACTGCCTTTTCCATGTCAACATCTGGACAAGCCATTCAGCATGAAGAAAAGAATATTGGAGTTTGGGTTGATGATCTTGTTCAAACTTCACGGGAACAAACTGATGTTGAAAAACCTGATGATGCTCCTCCTAAGGTTAATCCTGAGTCTCATTTAGATGCTGGTAGCCAAGTGTTTGTGGAGTCACAGGAGCAAGATGAAATTAGAAAAAGAGAAGATGATGTTGGAACCTCAAAGTGCGTTGCTCCTGGTATAGAAAGTTATTCTGATGTTCTGCGAAAAGGGCTAGAAATCGATGTTTCTAAAGTAGTAGATGACAGAAGTTTACCAATGGAGGAAGATGGCATTCCTTGCAGCAGGAAGGTTAGCATGACATTTGGAGATTCTCATTCTCTGGAAGATGTAATCGATGCCATAGAGTTGAAAGGTGTAGATACATCCTGTATTTTGTTTCAAAGTTTGAGCACAGAGCAAGGAAATGATGATGCTGATGGTGTAGATGCCTTTTCTACTACTACATCACCTCATGTGAGAGATCCATTTGCTGAAGAGGGCAATAGCATCTGCATCAATCCAGCTACTTCCGTTAACTGTGAAGCTCAGTTACACGATAGTCCTGTGAGAGACACTGTAACACAGCTTAATGATAATCCATCTGCCGAAGGATCCCACATTGAACCACCTACTTCTATCCAGAATAAATATCAGATACCTGTCACACTGCTTTTACATGATAATCCATCATCTACTGAAGGCTTCCACTCCATCCCAACCACTTCCACTAAGAACAAATCTCAGTTGCTGGATACTGGCACAGCTAATGGATCTCCAAAATGCTTTATGGCCACAACTCCTAGCGTTTCTGCATTGCAGAATTTTCAGTTGTCAGTTAGCTGCACTATGCCTGCAGAAAGCTCATGTTTAGAAGAGAGCATGTTACCGTATGTGACGGATACTAATGATCATTTTTCCCAAGAAAAAAGTGTCTCAAGTGCTATGCTTATGGAAGTACCAGGTCAAAAACAAGATGGTGATGTGGATTTGATTCCAAGAGAGGTTGCTCCACTGATTGATGATCAAAACCAGTCTGGTGTCCTCTCACGTCTCGAGCTCATTAGTGAGACTGCATCTTTGGGTGATGACACACTTGTCAAAATGGAACCACTGGTGCAAGGGGCACAATGTACCAGCACTTATCCACAGAGTTTGGAAAGAGAAAGACTGGAGATAGCAGCATCAACAGTTGAAGCTCATCTTAAAATTGCCAGAGAAAATCACAATAACCAGGAGATGGGGATAGCTTTTGTGGCTGAAAACTCACAGGACTCTTGTGGCAATATATTGGAGGCCGAACCAGCTCTTCAAGAGAGCACTGGTGGATCGGAAACTTGTAGTCAGTTTCAAAATGAAAATCAGACACTTGAAGGCTCTGGATGCATTACTAGTATTTTCAAAACAAATTTAGAAGATGTACAAGTGCGGTTATCAGATGATGCGTTAGTTCAATCCTGTGGCAGACTAACATCAGATACACACAATCATTTTATAGAAAGTGCTGATCATTGTGACATACTCAGAAATCAGGCAGGGTTCTCTGATAGTTGGATCAAACTGGAACGAGCTTCCAGAAGCAATGAATACTTTCAGCAGGAGGCTGTCTGTAGAGCGGCTTGGAATGTTGTAGAGGGAGACGATGTTTATGAATCTGACCCGTCTAATACCATAATAGCTGATACTGCTCCCACAGTAGCTGAAGAAGTTGATAACAATGATGGGCAGCTATGTGTTGAGTGCAGAACATCAGGTTTCACAGTAATAGATTCAATTGCTGAGCATAATGAAAAGTACACTGATGGGCAATCTGCAAAGCATGGTGATCTCATGCTCAATCATGACTCGGAATTAGAACCACCAGTTGAAGATAAGATGTTTGTTAAGAATTCAATGTGCATGGAGTACTGTTCAGCTGGAGAGGAGTCATGTTTATTCTCGACTCATTCTATGACAGAAGAAAAGAGAACACTGTTCCTTGACGATCAAGTGCTTATGGAAGACAGTTTATTATCTACTGAAAAGATTGTCGATAGTGTCGTTGCTCCTGAAGAAAACCCAAATAGCAGTACCCAGATTTTGCCTATGCTATCAGTAAATGGAGACGATCAGCCTCAAGGTTTTATTGGGAACATTGCATCAGTAGAAACATATAACTATTTCTCAGATGGACAGTCTAATTCAAGTTTTTCTTTGAGCCAACAACTGACTACAGACGTGAAAACCACAAGTACACCAGAAATATGCAGCTTGGTTGATGGAACTGAGGGGTCAAAGATAAGCATTGGAGATGAGTCATGTTCACTAGCGACTCATTGTATGCTAGAAGAAAAGACAACACTGTTCTTTGACGATCAAGTGCTTATTGAAGACAGCTTATTATCTACTGAAAAGATTGTGGACAGTGTCGTTGCTCCCAAAGAAAACACAAATGGAAGTACCCAGATTTTGCCTATGCTATCAGTAAATGGAGATGATCAGCCTCAAGGTTTTGTTGGGAGCATGCCGTCAGTAGAAACATACGACTATATCACAGATGGACAGTCTAGTTCAAGTTTTTCTTTGAGCCAACAACTGACTACAGATGTGAAAACCACAAGTACACCAGAAATATGCAGCTTGGTTGGTGGAGTAGCTGAGAGCTTGCTTACAAAAACTACATATTTTAATGGAGCTGAGGGGTCAAAGATAAGCATTGCAGAGCAAGATGATACGCATCCAATGGTGGATGAATTTCATCATGAATTGGATGACCTAAAAGATCACAAAGATGTGACAATGTTGATGTAAGTAGTGTTAACTTATATATTCTGTTTTAGACAATTATTTTACCTGCTTATACCCTACTTGATCTTGATAATTAATCTCTAACTTAAGAGACAAATCTTAACCTTGATTTTTGCTCTGTTGTCAGCAAGAAGTCAAATAGCATCAAGAGGGAAGATAATTCTTTGGTCATACATCCCCCAAATGCTGTTCCTTTCTCTGATGAATGGCTGGCAGCTTTTGAAGCTGCTGGAGAGGTAATATATACTATATACGTTTACCAATTAAAGTAATAAACATGAGCCACATAGGAGTATTCAATACTTTTGGTTTTACAAATAAATTAGTTACCTGTAGGCTCTATGGAGGTGTGTTTTGTATCCTTCAGCCCATTCCTATCATCTATATGTGATCATCCTTTTCAGTTTACCTAAAGATTTAGAATGTGATGGAACTATGGGTTATACTTAATCAAATTAGGTCATTAGGCATCACATAAGATAAGTTCTCTTAAAACGCTTCACACAGCATGATTGTTAATTGAACATATTGATTCTGATTCTGATGAAGATCTGTTATAACTTCTATTTAAATGTGGAATTAGCATGTGAACTTCTTTTTAGACAATGACTTCCCATTTTAGGCGATTGAAATTTAGTAATCTGGTTTGAGTGGTTTCTTAAAAGACGATCGTGGTTCTTTTCCCACCTATATTCTTTTTATAACATAGAGGGGCAGCTTACCATGTTCTACTGCCTAATATATTGGGCCCAGTGGAAATACTGGCATTTGATTCAGTTTGATGCATGTTTAACTGTCTTTGAAGTTGAGTAATTTGACACCTACTTTGGAATAGTGGGAGTCTATAATTATCAAAACAACTAACAGACATGCATGAAATTGTAAGCATGGAAAATTGAATGTTGTAGTGTTTCGTGGCATAACTATTTTAATGGACTGTTTTTCAATTGGGAACTAGCATATAAGACCTTTATAAGACAATCTCCACTTCCCATTTTAGGAGACTAGTATTCAGGCACCTAGTTCCTCAAAAGGGCACACAGAACTATTTTCTATCTTTATCTTTCTTGTACCATACAGGAATAGCTTTTCATGTTATTTTTTTTCTTATAAATCGGACCGAGTGGAAATACTAAAACTTTATTCAGTTTGATTGTTGATGCATCATACATGTTCTGTTGTCTCAGTACTTAGGTATTTTGTTACGCACTTCATATTAAGTGAAGTTTTATACTACAAATTTTGATAGCTATACCACGCAGCACTAAAACAATCAATTTCTTGTCCTTACAGTTTCATACACGTCTTTTTATAGCCATGTATCTTAAAGTATTACATGCTTAGTTGTTTAAATGGACAGAAACTCTAGTCTGATATTGCACTTTGGAGTTTCCATGTGCCATTTACAAAAGATTTAAATGCCTACAAACCACCTTTTTAAGATTCCTTTTTCTTATTTCTTACATTATAGCGTATATTGAAAATTCTGCTTGTTAATCCAACATCACTTCAGCATCATTGTTGAGTTTCAATGAGTGCTCTTATTATCAGCATAACATTCAATTGAGAAAGCTTTTATTGCTAACACAATTATCAATTTAGAATTAGAACTTATTTTACTTCAAACTGTAATTTGGTTTGAGAGGCATTTAAGAAACAATAGTACACATGAAATTCATGAAATGCGAGGCGAAGTTTAATAACCTAGCAACCCTCTGTGTGTTTTTATTTTCAGGAAATCCTTACCATGAAATGTGGCGCTGTACAACATTCACCGCAAGACAAATCTCTTCCTGAACCAAGTCCATGGTCTCCGGTAGAATCTATATTCCTTACAATCACTCTTCATTGGCATATGAGCATCACAATACATAACATTTTTACAAAATATTTAGGCAATGGATTAATGAGCCACTTGAAATCAAAATTTAGATCCTTCATATTTCAGAGCTAGTAGTGTGGAAAGATAACTTTTTTTAAATATAAATTAAGGCTTTTTATTTATTTATTAAAGCTCCCTTTAATATTTAGCCAAAGAGTATTTATCTCACATCATGTTTCACCATCACTTCAGAAATAAAAGCCACTAATGGTCACTGTAAGGCAATTATGGATAAATGTTACCTTTTATTTCTAATGACTCAAGTACTCAACCTTAAAATTTTAGCTATGGGTGGGTATGTGTCAGATCCATTAAATGTAAAAAAAGTTTCCCAAAGCCTAAGGAATCAACCATTAGGTATCAATATATGGGTAGGTCTACTTACTGCAGTCAAAGGCACCTACGTCACTTGGCTTACACTCAAGCCCTATGTTATAGAACTCAAGTAAAGAGCAGAGTTACACGAACAACCTCTGATGGAAAATGGTTTCCACTTTAGCTGCAGAAAACACTTGTTTACACTTCAAAATGCATGAAACCTCCTACACTGCTTTACTAAAATAATTTGATTATTATTGTTACTGTAATAGTATAGTTTTGTGATCGTTTAACATACTAACTGATAATAAAATCCAAAAAGAGGAAGGAAACCATTTAGCCCCCTTACTCAACACAGTTGAACTACCCATTTTACAACCTCCACATATACTTATACGCAATATAATTCAAATCTGTTGGCTTGCTCAACTAACTAAGATTTTTGCTATGTTTACTGCTTCTGTAACAGAATTAATTGTCTGTGGGGAAGCACTGAAAAAAGTGCCCCTTGTATAGTCAAGCAACTTTCTTGCTGCTTACAATCTTGTATTCCGTTGATTGAAAGCACAACTTATACTTGTGAAAATGTATTTTTTTTGTGTGTGTTGCTTGCAGTTAAGGTTGCTGATGTTGATTTTTCTAGTTTCTGATGCATATATGATATGTTTATTTATGTTTTTATGGATTTTCAGGTTAAAAAAGCCAATCAGATTGGACCATACGACTGTACAAAGTACACAAATGCCATGCAGTCAAATTCTCAAGTATCAGAACAATAATTTCCTTTTGGTACATTTTTATTCTCCTTAGACAGTAGCAGACGATTGGTCAACATTACGTACTAAAAAAGCTCAGCCGTATAGTTTCTTGTTATCACGTTTTTTAGCTACTAATATGCATCAATGCATTATGTTTCATGTTTGTCCCGGTTTAAAAGTGCAGGCTGATACTGCAAATGAGGCTCTCCTTGTACTTACCGTAACAGTTACCAATTAAGGCAGTAGCCAAACTTATATAAGCTCAAAAGTCAAATCAACTGAACCAGCCTTAAATGGGCTAGAAAACCGTTTAATATGTAACTAACTAGATAAACACATGTATCTAGTTGGTTATATCTAAAACTTATTTGCTGTTATAAGAATAGTTACTCTTTAGATTACGGGGAAATTTTGTCTTTTTAGGCATTTTTACGTTCCAACTTCATTAACAAATGTACTAACCAAACATTGTTTAAAAATCCATTAAAGTTCGATTCAATTTTCATTTCCGTTACAATTCAATTCTGACGGATTTTGAAAACCGAACGCATTCTTAAAGTTCAATTAAAAAATACACTTAAAATATGTTTCTCTTGTCTAGTTTTGAGAGGAACAAACAAAACCACCATGTACAAAATATCTTTATTATAAGTTACATATTCAAAAACATTAGGGTACCCTTTTTGGAATCATCATTAAACACTAAATCAGATATTTTAATTAGTAGTTTTTTTTAAGTCCCGTAGTGTGTCGAACTAATCAATATATTATTGTTCTCTCGGGTTTTTTAGCTACATGTTTTTAATCGTAAATTTTTTATTTAATGGGACTTGAACTCATGAATTTAGGTGTTTTAAAATTTAATATTAACTACTTAATAACCCATTTTTTTAATCTAATATTTGTCGTTAAAAAAAGGTTAATATGTTATACACCTGGTATAAGATTACTTTACAGTCTTTACTAGCTTCACATGTACAAATTATGTATATCAGTATATCTATATTTTAATACATGCACAAATGGAGGTTGAAATGCTAGAATAAATGGAAGTGTATCGAAAGACAATCTTGAGACAAATATACCAATAGCAGAACTAAAATAAGCCACATCAATAATAATAAATCTCAATAATAATAATAATTAAAGTATTAATATATGTTTCAAGTGTTTTTGTAAACATCTTGAAAGCATAATTAGTAATCATGATTGAAACATTTTTGGAAATATTTTGTTTCAACCAACTCCATTTTATGCTTTTATTCCATTTATGTTTCTTAACACAATATATACCATTTATGTTGCTCAAAGAAACAATGCATCTGCCACTAGATCATCAAGCCGTGGTTTATATCATTTATGTTGCAATTTATAATACTTAATAGACACAATTCTTAAAAGTTTGACTATAATTCTACTTAATAATTTATTGTAAACCCACAAATGAATTATAATATCATAATGTTTGAAAACAAATTTCCAGTTTTTAACATAACACAATGCTTAATGCTAACCCTAAGAGCACTCACGCTAAGATCTATATCTCTGTTATCTTGCATCTCCAAATTTTGAAAATTTCTTTCTGCTTTACATTAAAATTTTAAATTAAAATTCGTCTTTAATTTATTTCGTTTTTATTTTCAAATATTAGGAAAGTGTGATAGTTTGTTAGGCTTAATAATAAAAATAGGATTAAAGATTATACTAGAGCATTTTCGTTTTATTCTCTATCTTTATTCATACAATTTAACGACAACTCACAATTTCTTAAATTCATCCATAAGACCATAAATATCTAAAAACGTTCTATAATTCATTCCCCTATCTCAATATTTATTATTATTATTCTTCTTCTTCTTATTCTTATTATTATTATTATTATTATTATTATTATTATTATTATTATTATTATTATTATTATTATTATTATTATTATTATTATTATTATTATTATTATTATTATTATTATTATTATTATTATTATTATTATTAGTAGTAGTAGTAGTACTACTACTACTACTACTTCCACTTACAATTTTACCTATTATCTATTTTGTCACATTATCTTTTTCTTCAAAATTGATTTATAATATTTTTTATGGAATGGTTTCGGGTAAGAACGGTCTATCTAAATTTGGTAAGTTTGATTCAGGTCAGAGGTCATTCAATATATTTTTTTTCTCATAATTTATAGTTTTTTTGATCAATTACTTGAATAATATAAATCCATCTAGTCTCGTGTGAAAAATTTTAAGAGTAAACTGCAGTTTTGGTGCCTGTGTTTTGATCTTATTAACAGTTTTAGTCCTACCTTAACAGTTTTGGTCCCTGTGTTTTTAATTTCTAACAGAAATGGTCCTAAACACTAACTCCATCCAATTTTCCGTTAAGTCTCTCTCACATACGACGTAAAAATGTCATTTCTACCACTTTTTTTGACATGTGACTGAATAAAAATGTTAACCTACATGATGAACTAGATAAAAAAAATGAGAGAAATGACATTTTTACCCCTCAAATGCGGGGCGCATGTGATAGACTTAATGGAAAACTGGATGGAGTTAGTGGGACCAAAACTGTTAAGATGAGACTGAAACTGTTAATGGTATCAAAACACATGAACCAAAACTGCAGTTTACTCAAATTTTAATGATAAACTAATAGGCTCGCATTTGTTTTTCCTAATTTTTTACATAGGTGAATGATGACTATATATAAAAAATACTCGATCAAGACCCATAAATAATATATTACGAACCAAGAAAGATTGAGAAGAGTTAATAAAAATAAAAGCGCATAGTTTTTAGTTACATTTCATGCAAAATAAATAAAATTTTTTACCTACATGATGAGAAGTACACAATCCATAGCCCATGTGTCATGCCATCATGTTTCATCCTAATGCACTCATGACCCATCAAACTCATCATCCTACATTTCTCTTTTTCCTTTTCTACATTCAATTTGTCAACCTCCCATTTCCTTATTCACTTGACCTACTCAACAATCCTTATTAGTTATAATAATGAAAATAAGAAAAATAAAATACAATCATGCTTATGTTTTCTCATCTTTTCCTCGGCGTAAAAGCATTCACACGTACACACTAAATGAATTTCTTCATATATGTGTATATCTTATTACAAATTTTTTTTTAAGTCTTTTGTCTAATTAAATAATGGAATTTAAAGGAACCAAATAAGAAAGGATACTCTAAATCATGTAACTCTAATTAAATATGTGATCAACCAACATTTATTGAATTTAAAAAAGAGTTAGAATAGATGGTTCGATTCTCTTATCTTCTTTTCTCGAATCGAGAGATCCATGAATCGGGATCCTGATGCATGTAGATACAAATGGTCCACTGGGAGCAATAATTTCCAGGAACATTTGGAACATTTCGTTTCTGAGCAGAAGAGGCGTTTTCAAGTAGTGTTCGATCGAATACGTATTAATCCATATTTGATTGATTGGTATGAGGTTATCGTAAAAAAAAGAATTGTCTAAGTCACTTTGTTTCTTTTTGTCCAAGTTGCTTCTTCTTTTTTTGTCTAACTCACTTTCTTTTTTGTTTGTCAATTTCGGGAATATGCTCATTCATAGGTCCGAGATCCACATCTCACTTTTATACATTTATTATTACGTTTTCTCTTTCTTTCACTCACAATCATTTAAAAAATATATAAGATAAAAGTAACTTTTCAAATATAAAGATAAATACTAAAATTTTATCTTTCATACACTCAAAACCATTTTCTAAAATATAAAAACTCCACTTGCAAAATTTAATGTGAATTTACATGCATCAACTTCATCTTTTATCTAGAAATAATAAAAATAATTTAATTTTGTGTGTAAAAATGAGAAAACAGTATATTAATCGTTTAGGTATGATAAAAATATGAGTAAACTAGATTTGGTCCCTAAACTTTCAAAATTATGGATTTAGTCCTCAATTTTAAAATTTGCTTAACAACTTAACATGGGTTAGCTTTTCAAATAAATTCGCATGAATTTACACTTTTATCTTGATTCTTAAAGAAAATAACAACCCTAACCCTAAAGTAAGAACAACTATTGTGAACTTGTTAATTCTTGGTTTAAAAAAATCAAGAAATCAAAAGCTATTTGGTGAAGGTCTTGGTGGATATGATTCTAAATCAAGACCGAACAATATAGTGTATCATCGTGATTATGATTATCATTATACAAAAGGGGAGGTGAGTTTGATTTAATTCAATTTTTGTAAGAATAAGCTAGGGTAATAATTTTTGGACCATTGAAGAAACCAAACATGATAGTTAGGGACCATATTCGCAAAATTTAAAGTTTGAGGACCAAATTCAAAAGTTCACCCAAACCTCAACCACCATCCATGTAACTTACTCTAAAAATACAGATAGGGAATGAGATGTGGCAAGTTTTAGAAAAATATGATACTGTTATAATTAATTACCACAACAAGTGGATGATCTCTTTGTCAAACTTAGAGATAAAATGTACTATGCTAAATAGTTTTACTTGTCTACCAATTATTTACACTTTGTAGTATAAATACCCCATCATGGTGAATGAATATACACACCTCTCATATATACACTTGTATGAGTATACATTTCTCTTCTCATTCCTCTTGCAAATCTCTCTAAAGTTCTTAAGTCTAATCACTAATTTTGTGATAATTATAGTTATATTATAACACGTTATCAGCACGAAGCTCTAATATTCTAATCAAGAAGCACAAAGACAACATCATAATCAAGGTAAACAATTCATCAAGTATATTATATAAGAGGTAAATGTCATACTAAATAATATAAAGTACAAATGACATACTATAATGGACATGGGACTACTAACAATCTAACACTTTATTTATGTATCTAACTTTTGATTATGCATCTAACTTTTATTTTTATGTCAACTAACCTTTATTTATGCAATCTAACTTTTATTTATGCAATCTAACATTTAACTATGTTTACTAATGTTTTACTCACATACTAACATTTATTTATGTTTACTAACATTCTTATTCTTATTATTGTATCTCAAATGACAATTTTATTAATAACTCATTACCCATTTATCTACAAAACTTTATATATATATAACCTTTTATTAACGGTTATATAACGGTAATATAACCGTTGTAAAACGGTAATGAATTTACCACTATAAAATACCAATTATCAACCTCATTTCCTTTACACACTCTTCTTCTCTATAATACAGGATATATTTTTTTTTAAAGATGATCCATCCGGTTTTGTTATTAGTCACCATAATGATGATCCTACTTCTTATCCCTATTACTGAACTCTCACCTGAAGAGTTTAAACTTTTCATATTCTTGTATATGTTTGTAGCTCTACCATTCTATTGTATCGCATTGTTTATTGATATTTATGGTTTCTAATATTTATCTTATTATTTGCTCAAATATTGTTTAGCAACAAAAATGTCAAACCTATCCAAGCTCGAATTTCCTGCTTTAAGCATCAGTGGAGAAAATTATATACAATGGTGTGCGCATGTAAAAAGGCACCTCAAATCAGAGGGTATATATGATACTATACTGGAGGGCAACAAATGCTCAGAGAAAGACAAGGCGAAAGCCGATGTCATTCTCCACAAACACATAGATGAGATGCTCCAGTTTGAATACTCAAATTCTGATAATCCTTCCGAGTTGTGGAAAGATTTGAAAAGTAGGTTTGACCATCAAAAGGAAGTTTTACTTCCAAGTGCTAGAGACGAATGGAACAAATTAAGGTTCCAAGATTTTAAAAAAGTAAATGAGTACGTCTCTAATGTATTCAAAATATGTTCAACGCTCAAATTTTGTGGGGTTACTTTGACTGATGATGATATGATAGAGAAAACTCTATCCACATTTCATGCATCAAATATGTTTTTGCAAACCCAATACCGATTGCAAAAGATTAAGAAGTTTTCTGAGCTAACTTCATCTCTCCTCGTAGCAGAGAAAAACAATGACTTGTTGATGAAAAATCATCAAGCTCGTCCCACTGGTTCACTGGCTATTCCAGAAGCAAATGCTGTTGACACGCATGATGCGAGAAATTATGGACGCAAATGGGCACAAGGTCGTGGACGTGGCCGTGGCCATTTTGTCAAAACTCGTTTGAATGGTCGCAACCATACTTTTAAACGGTACAATAGTTACCAAGGTGTTTCCCGTGGTCGTGGACGTGGTCACAGTCATGGTCAAGGCCGTGGTCAAAGAACTATCACTCCCAGCCAACAAAACAAATTTAAAAATGAAGCTGGTACGTCCCAAAATAATGGTAGTTCCTGTTTTAGATGTGGAAGTGCGAACCATTGGTCAAAGGCTTGTCGCACACCATCACATTTGTGTGAACTGTACCAAGCCTCTCTTAAAGGAAAAGGGAAGGAAGTGAACCACGTGGATAACTTTAATGATATCAACATTGAGCTGAGTACCTCAGACTTTATCAATGACTTGGAAACTTGAAAGACATGTTGCTAAACCGTGATAATTATATGCAATAAGTGTTGTATTTCCCTTGTTATAACTATCTTTCTGTTATGTTCTATCAGTTTCACTTTCAAATATTGCATTTCCCTTCTTATAACAATCTTATCCGTTATGTTTAACTACTTTAAATTTCATGTATCGTATTTGCCTAAATAAGTGGATTTCTTTTTAAAAATTTCATATCATTCGTTAATTATACACTTATTAATTTATTGATATTTGAAGATTAAAAATGAAACTCTTTGAAGCACAAGATCAAACAAATGATGGAGATATATGTATAGCGGATAGTGGAGCCACACACACTATACTTAAATCAAAGAAATATTTTTATGAATTGAAACCAACAAAAGGAACCATTGATACAATATCGGGTCCTACAGACTTGATCGAAGGAGTGGGAAAAGCAAGTTTAATATTACCAAATGGTACCAAACTTTTAATAGAGAATGCTTTATTTTCCCCACGATCAACAAGAAATTTGTTGAGTTTTAAAAACATATATCATAATGGATATGATACTCAGTCAAGGACTGTTGACAATGAAAAATATTTGCACATCATGAGCAAAGGTCAGATTCTGGAAAAACTACCAATGCTCCATTCTGGTTTGCATTATACATACATTGATGTGCCTCAAGCACATATGGTAGTTAAAGAAAAATCTTGTGATCCCGAGATATTCAAATTATGGCATGACAGATTAGGCCATCCGGGGTCTACAATGATGAAAAAGATAACTGAAAGTACACATGGACATCCATTGAAAGATCAAAGGATCCCACAAACGGATAAAATACCTTTGTGTACATCTTGCTCACTTGGAAAATTAATTACAAGGCCTTCGCTACTAAAAGTTGAAAAAGAATCACCTATGTTTCTTGAAAGAATTCAAGGTGATATATGTGGACCAATTCATCCACCATGTGGACCATTTAGATACTTTATGGTTCTAATAGACGCATCAAGCAGATGGTCTCATGTCTCCTTGTTATCAACTCGTAATGTAGCATTTGCCAAGTTTCTTGCTCAAATTATTAAATTACGAACACATTTCCCTGATTATACTGTTAAACGGGTGAGGCTTGATAATGCGGGTGAGTTTACATCACATGCTTTTAATGACTACTGCATATCTGTTGGAATTGTTGTTGAACACCCAGTTGCCCATGTGCATACACAAAATGGTTTAGCTGAATCGTTGATCAAGCGTTTACAATTAATAGCTAGACCATTGATAATGAGAACGAAACTCCCCGTGTCTATTTGGGGGCATGCAATTTTACATGCTGGATCATTAATTCGTATAAGGCCAAGTGCAAATCATAAATATTCCCCTTTACAGCTTGCTTCTGGCCAAGAGCCAAACATTTCCCACCTTAAAATTTTTGGATGCGCGGTGTATGTTCCTATCGCACCACCACAACGCACAAAAATGGGTCCTCAAAGAAGGTTGGGAATATATGTTGGATATGAAACACCATCCATCATAAGGTATCTAGAACCATTAACGGGAGATGTCTTTACAGCACGTTTTGCTGATTGTCATTTTGATGAAGCAATGTTCCCGACATTAGGGGGAGAAAAGAAAGTCCAAGAAAAAGATGTGTCATGGTGTGAACCATCATTGCTATACCTTGATCCAAGGACAAAGCAATGTGAAACAGAGGTTCAAAAGATAATACATTTGCAAGAAGTTGCAAATCAATTACCTGATGCATTTACTGATACGCAAAGAGTAACTAAATCTCATATACCAGCTGCTAATGCACCAGCTCGAGTCGAGATTCCAAATAAACAAATAGATTATGATATGACTCATGAATCTAAAAAGCGTTTGAAGCGTGGAAGACCAATCGGTTCAAAGGATAAAAATCCTAGAAAAAGAAAAGGGCCTGAAAAGGAAATTAATCTTAAGGGAAATGATTCTGATGAAACTCTAAGCAACAAAACTCTTCCTAATGAAGAAGTAAATGATGACAACAAAGAGATGTCTATCAATTACGGCCATACACATATATTGTGGAACCGAGATAAGATGGAAAATATTGATGAGATTTTCTCTTATTCCATAGCAAGTGATATTATGGTCGGAGATGATGATCCCGAACCAAAATCTGTAAATGAGTGTAGAAATCGACATGACTGGAATAAATGGAAAGATGCTATGCAAGCTGAATTAAATTCACTCAACAAACGAAAGGTTTTTGGACCCATTGTTGTTACACCTAAGGCCGTAAAGCCTGTAGGGTATAAATGGATTTTTGTGCGGAAACGAAATGAGAAAAATGAAATTACTAGATATAAAGCTAGACTCGTAGCTCAAGGTTTTTCTCAAAGACCGGGGATTGATTTTGAGGAAACATATTCTCCCGTTATGGATGCAATTACTTTTAGATACTTAATCAGCTTAGCAGTCTCTCAAAATTTAGAAATGCGTCTTATGGATGTTGTTACAGCTTACCTGTATGGATCACTTGATAGTGACATCTATATGAAAATCCCTGAAGGATTCAATAACCCAGAAGCATCAACTTCAAAACCCAATGAAATGTACTCAATCAAATTACAAAGATCTTTATATGGGTTGAAACAATCTGGAAGGATGTGGTACAATCGTTTGAGTGATTATTTGATAAGTAAAGGTTATACAAATAATCTTATTTGTCCATGCGTCTTTATTAAGAAGACCACATCGGGATATGTGATCATAGCTGTCTATGTTGATGATCTAAATATAATGGGGACACAAAAGGAAATCAATGAAGTAATTATTCTTTTAAAGAAAGAATTTGAAATGAAAGACCTTGGAAAAACCAAATATTGTCTTGGTTTACAGATTGAGCATACGAATAATGGAATACTTGTGCATCAATCAAATTATACTGAAAAGCTCTTAAAACGCTTCAATATGGACAAGGCAAATCCTTTAAGTACCCCAATGGTTGTTAGATCACTCAATGTAGACAATGATCCATTTCGCCCTTGTGAAGACAATGAAGAAGTCCTCGGTCCAGAAGTACCATACCTTAGTGCAATTGGAGCTCTTATGTATCTTACTAACTGTACACGACCTGACATTTCTTTTGCAGTTAACTTGTTAGCAAGATTTAGTTCATCCCCGACAAAAAGACATTGGAATGGGGTTAAACATATTTTAAGATATCTTCGAGGCACTGTTGATTTAGGTTTGTTTTATCCTAACGATTCAAAAGAAGGTTTAGTTGGTTATGCAGATGCAGGTTATTTATCTGATCCTCACAAGGCAAGGTCTCAGACTGGATACGTATTTATGAACGGAGGAACTGCAATTTCATGGCGATCTCAGAAACAAACACTTGTCGCAACGTCCTCAAACCATGCTGAAGTTATTGCACTACATGAAGCTTCTCGGGAATGTGTCTGGCTTAGATCTATGACGCAACTCATATTAAATTCTTGCGGAATAGAAAAAGACAGAAGTCCAACTCCGATCTACGAAGATAATGCAGCTTGTGTTTCGCAGATGAAAGAAGGGTATATCAAAAGTGACAGAACAAAACATATACCTCCAAGATTCTTTTCATATACTCAAGACTTGATTAAAGAAAAACAAGTTGAAATGAGATACGTCAAATCTAGCAACAACTCAGCTGATCTTTTCACAAAAGCACTTCCAACAGCAACTTTCAGAAAACACGTTCATGATATTGGCATGAGACACGTACGCACAATTTGAGGGGGAGCTACATACTGCACTCTTTTTCCCTTAGCTAAAGTTTTTTCCCACTGGGTTTTATTTAGCAAGGTTTTTAATGAGGCAGTACTTCAAAACCCCAAAGTTTGAAAAAGAGTCATCCAAGGGGGAGTGTTATAATTAATTACCACAACAAGTGGATGATCTCTTTGTCAAACTTAGAGATAAAATGTACTATGCTAAATAGTTTTACTTGTCTACCAATTATTTACACTTTGTAGTATAAATACCCCATCATGGTGAATGAATATACACACCTCTCATATATACACTTGTATGAGTATACATTTCTCTTCTCATTCCTCTTGCAAATCTCTCTAAAGTTCTTAAGTCTAATCACTAATTTTGTGATAATTATAGTTATATTATAACAGATACGAATTTAAGAGGATGCTATTTTTAGTATGATTGCTCTAACATTGTGATTCATCCTTTCTAAAGATATCGAGAATGATCGAAGAAAAAGTATTACATAGTTATAAATTACTTTTTACGTTAGGTTAAAATACGCCATCTTAAAAAAACTCAAATATTGTTATCAATATACTTGCATTTAAATTGTTAACCATTCATTCTTCAGGGCAGACATATGAAGAGCCCACAAGTACCTCGTAGGATACCCCTTAACTTTTGTTAAATGATGTAACTTTCACCGATTTAATTATTGAGATAACTTTTTCTACCGTTTTAAGTATTAAGATGCCCTGAATGAAATTAAAAATATCTTTAAACGAAAGTTTTCTTTTAAAATACCCTTGAAATTTTGTTCAAGGTCGGTTCACTACCAATCCTCCTATTGACCGTATAACTTTGATATGCTGAACAATACTTTATTTCTAACAAGTAACAACAACAAAAAAAAAATTAAAAATCATCTTCTTCTTAAGGTAAAAATGTGAGTTGTCCTTTTTAACGAAAAGACATCATAAGCAACTCTCGAATTATAAATAATCATAAACCATTTTGCAGGTATTCGATTCATGAAATGGAATAATGTAGTGATATGTGATCGTGGTTGATTTTTTTAAGGGACATTTACATATATCCCTTCATATGATCATTTATTACGTATTTATTCACTCATTAAATTCAATTGCATATTTCCCCTTTTAAAACCATATATATTACATATTTACCCAATTTCTTTAAAATAACCTTTTGATTTACTATTTTACCCTTAATGATCTTGATAAATATATTTTTATATTTTATTATGGTTTGAGTAAAAAGAAGGGGTAAATGTGTAATTTATTATGTCAAAGGGGATATATGTAATTAAACTTTAGGCTTGAATAAATATATAATTGTTAGACTTAGAAAGAGGAAATATGTAAAAAAACCTTCATTTAAAATGTGACCCAAACGTGCTTATTTATAGTTCTTATGTTATTATCAATGTCAAACTTCACATGTAAGATACAAGACTGTTTAATGTGTATGAGGATGAATAAAACATGCTATGTGATTTGATTCAACACGTTCCAAGAGTAAAAACTAGTTATAATTATAATTATTAGTTAATGTTGCTTCTTTGTTCTCGTTTCCATGTATCATATATGATGTATTCATGCAAATTGTAACACCTTAGATTTCATTAAAATTCCGTGTTTCCAAGTCTTATAAATGTTTCTATGCACATTATAGTTATTTGCAAATTGTAACTAAATTATCAAATTAGAGCGTCGTATAACAACAATTTTCATTAAAGTGACTAGTAAACAAGATAATAGATGTTTCATAAACTTTTTTTTAATAGTAAACTCGATGCTATTATAATACATATGACTGGTTAAATGGAGGTAAGAGACTTTGCTTTTCTTGAAGATTCTGAATTTAAATCTAGATACAGTAATGATGTTTAGATAGTATCTGATAACGGCTAACTTAATGTTAAAAATACTAAAATTAGTAATTTGTATTTGGCATTTTAGCTAACACGTTATTATGATATTGTGACATAGATTTTCAAATAGTAATAATTACACAAAAATGGAAGAAATGAAACAAAACAAAATGGGTTGAAGGATGGGCCATGGTTCGTCGGTTCGAACCAATCCAAAACCATCATTGCAAATCTTACGAGTAGCTCAAACTACCCTTCACTAAAATACCCAAATTACCCCTGCCATCACTACCCCTCATGTTAAATTCCATATTTACCCCTACCCTTACATTACAAGACGAACAACATTAAAACCTTTGGCCTCCACAAGCCGCCTTCCCTTTGTTGCTTCAGAATCTGCATGATGATTAGTTTTGTGCATGCCCCCCACCCTACCCCCCCCCCCACACCCCACCCCCATCATTTTTCCACTATATATTTGGCTGCTAATTATCTTTTTTTTTTTTGGACGGCAAAAATGCATTAAAAAAAGGGGGCTAACAAGTAGCTAAAAACCCCAACAAAGTACAAACAAAAAGAAAAGGTAACAAACGACAAAAGAACCGAAATTGAAAATTACAGGAGCACATTAGCCTGGATCAAAAGGGAAGTTAGGTAGAGCAAAATATGTTCCTCTTCTAACTCTTGTCTTTAGCCATAGAGATGTCACCGCCATAATTTCACATAACACCTTTTTAACCGACGGAGGAGAGTGATCAAATATGATCTCATTTCTATGATTCCAAATACTCCATGTTGTTGCCATAAAGATCGCGTGAACAGCCTTCTTATAGTTTTCGTCACCTCTAAGCAAATAGGGAATGTCCATTAAGTCCTTGAAAGTGAAAGCAAAGAATGATTGGAGGTTGCACCATAAGCACACTCTATCCCAGATTTGACTCACGAACCCGCATGAGGTAAAGACATGGTCGACCGATTCTTCAGAAGCCCGACAAAACACGCACCAACTTGAATCGACGTGAATATTTCTTCTAACAAGGGAGTCACATGTAGGAAGTCTGTTGAGAACCGCACGCCAATTATGAACATTAACATTTTTAGGAACCCACTTATTCCATGGAAACTTGTAGATTTCATCTCTAGAACATTTAATTTGAATGAGCCTTTTGAGGTGCCCAGCACGGAAATCAGCGCAATCCATGTTTATCCATTTCCAAGCATCCCCAGTCTGACTAGGAGCAACAAACAGCAACATTCCAAAAAGTTGATTCAACTCCACAACTTCCTGATCCGTAAGCCTAGCCCGCTTCCATCTCCACTTCCAAATCAAGCTACCATTCTGCATATTAAAACACTCATTAATTAAAATATTCTTAGTTTTTTCAATAGCAAAAAGATTGGGAAATAGTTTAAGTAGAGGAACATCCCCAAGCCATCTATCTATCCAAAATCTGATATCTTCCCCGTTACCGAGAACACCAAGTAATAAGCAATTCAAGTCAATGTTGAGACTATTAAAGTCCTCTCCAACTTTGAATATGTTTCTCCAGACACCGGACATGGACAGTTTTACTGGAATTGAGTTCCAACCATTGGATGTGTGATGTATCGACCAAATGACATTCCGCCAAAGTTTTTGCTTATCTAATTTAAACTTCCACCACCATTTAGAGAGCATAACCATGTTAGCATATTTCAAAGGTGTAATGCCTAGACCACCCTCCTCCTTCGGCCTTGTAACAATATCCCAGGCGACCCAATGAACACACTGCTTTTCCCCAACTCCTCCCCATAAGAAATTTCTTCTAATTTTCTCAAGAGTGTTTATAACCTGCGCAGGAGCCCTGTATAAAGAGAAGAAATATATTGGTAATGACTCCAAGACCGAATTAATAAGAGTGATTCTTCCTGCCATCGAGAGATTTTTAGCCTTCCAATTTGTCAACCTAGCTTTGAAAGCCTCAATGACTGGGGACCAATTTTTAACCAAGTTCATATTAGCCCCAACATTTAGGCCAAGATAGGAGAAAGGGAGTTTCCCTACTTTACAGTGCATAATACCTGCCAGATCAGAAAGCTCATTATCTAAGATACCAATACCAAACAACGAACTTTTCTCCCGGTTCACCCTTAGCCCGGAAATCATGAAGAAGCCCCCGAAGCAGGCGCCCTTGGTGGTCAAAATGTCAATAATACCCCTGATTCATTTGCTGACTTAAATCTTGGCAACAACAATGCTGCTACTTCAAGCACCAGGCATCTCAACAAGAAGAATTAGTGTGATGAGTGTCATCTTTTGTTTTGGTGCTTCATTTCACCTACTTCTCTAGCATGGGATAGAACACTAGTTTGCTAAATATTTTGCATGTTTCTGTTTTCTGTTGTATAGGTTCTAGGGGCGAGAGAGGGGTAGTAATGTCATTCTATATGGTGAACTTAATGGGTTTATTTAAGTTTATATTTTGTTTTAGTTCTTGCATCTTTTTTGAAGTTCACACTTTTAACTAGTCATAACAAGATCGATCATTGAGTTATAACTTAAATGCATCCTAATCTAAAACTAAAAAAGTAAAAACATGTGATTCCTATACATCTTTTTATGCATGATTGTTTAAACCCATGTAATCTGCTGTTTTAGTTCGTCCGCAATTTGGTTTTCTTATCTAGTTAGATTTTTTATTTGCGGGTCTTAGACTATGTGTAATGAGACGTTTTTGGGGTGTTTATCACTCAAAAACACCACATTGCAGCTCAAAAACGTCTAAAAACGCCCCCTTTCACCACGTAGGGGCTTCTTGACGCTGTGTAGAAGACACCTAAAAATCTTACAATGCTAATGTAAACTTATCATGTGGCTCTTTAAAAGCTCACTACTATATATGATCTTAGTTAGTTAAAAGTAAATAAATGAATCTATTAAAATAACATATATTCTTTTTAAGTTAGTATTTGAAAATTGTTTTCTCAACACTAGTTCAGTCAATTCTTTTAACTAAAAATATATCAAATTATAAAGTAAAAACACTGTTTTTATTAATTGAAAATAGAATAAAAAATAACAATAAATACATGGTACAATCCCATATATACATATTTTTAATTCATATACATAATAATTGACAAGGTCGGTGCTTTGCACCGGCTGAGTCACGTGACGTCACGTTGCGTTTTAACTTTTTTACTTTAACGTATTAACGGTTTTAATCCCCGACTTTTTACGTATTTACGGTTTTAATCCCCGACTTTTACTAATTGTCATTTTAGCGCCTGATGAGTTTTCAACTTTGATCTCTTACTCTACTTTGACATATAGTACGACTTTAATATTGTTATCGTTTTGACCTATAACTTTTGATATTTCATCGTTTTTAATATGTGACACATTACGGTTTTGCGACATGTCGTACGGGACTGAGACATTTGTTTATCAACGCATGTGACGAAGTTAAATACGCAAGACCCGACTGGTTGACCCAGCCGCTGCAACGCGCGGCCCGGTCTTAAATCTAGTTCATAAGAAATTTGAAGTTTAGATCTTCAAGGGCACGATAATCATTTATAAAAATTAAAACATTAAGTCTTCTATTCCTAACAAGCACATAAAAATACCATCAAGTCTTTTAACACATTTCACATATCTACAAGTTTTGAGCTAGTATAATAATGAGTATTGGGCTAAAACCATATAAACATAATAGTTCTTATTCGGATATAGGATATCCAAATACTCTAGAATTAAAAAATTTTGCTATTTGAATCCGATCTGAATAAAGAATTCAGATTCAGATGAGATCCGATTTGAAAGCTGAATAAGGAATTCGGTTTGGTTTTTTGGATTTGATGCGGTCCGAAATACAATTTTATTCAGATTTCATATTTTTTAACACAAACACATAAGAACCTGTAATAATGTTTGTCCGATATAATGAGAGAAATACAAGAGATGGATATAGGGTTCAATATGTAAGAACAATGTTCACAAAACTAAAACAAATACTTTTATATTTATGAAGACTAAGATTACTAAACAAGAAATAAATAAAGTAGATAACAGCTACATAATATGAAGCAAACTAACAAAAGTTAGAAACAAAATAATTAAGAACATGAAAAACGGGTGTGACTGATAATTTCTATTTAATATAGGTTTTTTAAAACAAATTTCTGGTCACTCAGATGAATCTCATTTGTATCCTATATAGTATAACAACCTAAGTAGATTGCATTATTGGTGTTATCCAAGCACCCAAAACAATACTTGAAACAAGAGCACAGAGAGTAGATAAGTCTGAAAATTCTTCTTAATGTGTAGTGTGTTATACAAGTCACACAAGCCTTGTATATATAGTTGTGATCGAGATATGGATGGTTATACAACCCAAGATCTATTTCATTAGAACAAAGTTGAAATATTCAGTGGTGAGTTTATCACCTTATTATGGTACGTATTAATATAGAGTGTCTTTGTGTGTGATGTGAGCTAAAGATACCTATAATATTTTACTCAATCTACTCTTGTTATCATACAAGCATTAATATAGAGTATAAACGTTCAAATAAAACATATAGAATTAACAAAAAGCACATACGTGCGTGAATACGGACACATATGCTCATGGATGCATGTCTAGAAAAAAAAAATTTATAGAAAAAATCAAAATTAATCAAACTAATAGTGGAGATCATGATGATTTATTTTTTTATCTTTAGGATTAAAGATGTGAACGAGAGATCTATGTATAGAACGTTGATATTAAAGATTATGAATGTTCGTTTAGATAATAATACAGTAGCAACTTCCAATGTGGTGTAGTGGTAAGAGGCTTGGATTCTCCAAAAGAGATCCAAGTTCTAGTCTCACTATCACCACTTTGGAAGGGGCAAATGGGGGCAATGAAGGGAGACTTGTGGCCAACATAAGTTCGATCTCTGAGCCAAACGGGTTTTACCGCTAGCTTGTTGTCGTGCCTACGGGCGGACGGGCTAGTGGGTTTCCCCCGAATTGGAGTTGGTTTAATAGGTGGGCTTCGGCTACCCAGCGCTGTCTGTGTTCGCAGAACGTTTGGGGTCGCCTTTCACCATTGGGTTACCCCGGGTAACCGGGCTTTATTCGTTTCACTGTCAAAAAAAAAAAAGATAATAATACAGTATGAAATAAAAGTCAACCCTTACATAAATAAAAATGATGAGAGAAATATATTTGTAAAAGTAACAACAAATGTTGCCTAATGTTAGATTGAGGTGTAGGTGAGTATGATTAAGACTATGAACATGATGTCACCATTTCAAATCAAAGGCTAAAGTCAAAATTAGAAGCTAGAAGGAGGACACAAATTAAATAAAATAGTAATAAAATAGGCCTATTGAGTGATTATCTTTGGCTCAGTTGACATAATTACACTCCGAACATCAACCTATTAGATTCTTGGCTGGCTCTCTTTGATCATTTTTAATCATAACACTCTTTTTCAAAATAATTTACGCTTTTTTACACTCTAGACACCAAAGTTATAATTATCACAATTATTATTATTATTTATTATTATTAGAGTAAATTACATTTTTTGGCCTTTATAATAAGCCAAATTATGGATTGTGGCCTTTATTTTAAATTTTTGCACTGATTGGCCTTTGTATAAATTTTTGTCATGGTTTTGGGCCTTTTTGGTAACGACCGTTAACTTTTTCCGTTAACTCCCCTCATGTGCAATGCACATGAGGGTATTTTAGTCATTTTGCACTTAAAGGCATGTTATTGTAAAATTATTATTATTATTATTATTATTATTATTATTATTATTATTATTATTATTATTATTATTATTATATACATACAATACATACACACTTCATCTTCTTCCTCTAAATCTAGGTCAAAAAAATCGCAACAATGTCTTCATTATCAATCGCCGTGATTCTTCTATCAGTTCTGTTCACCGGATCGTTCGTCAACGGCGACATCCACGGTGACGGAGAATTGATTGAATTGGTGTCGACTGTAGCTGAACAACGGGAGTTTGATTACTTCGCTTTAGCTCTTCAATGGCCTCCAACTTACCGTTCTAAATCCAGTAAATGCTGTGCTCAAAGTGGCTGTTGTCGAGGGTAATTAACTTAATCAATTGTTCTGTACTATTGAACCCTAAACCCATCTGAGAAGCAAGATCACGTTGGGTCCAAATACCTGGGCCTCTTCCTCTCCCCCTGATTGAACTAGGATCCCCTCTATTTTCGCTGGTTTAAATCTGAAGGTCTTCTTTTGTCAAACTTTGAATCCATAGGATGGGAACTGTAATTTCTCCATGATTCAGTGGACTGAGAGGCTGATTCTCTGTAATTATGCCCATTTTCAGGAGGTTTGTTTCCTCCTTTATATGGTTTAGTAAATGATTGTGCAACAGCTTCTCTCTGTTGTGATTGAGATCTTACAAACTCTCTTCTACGATGTTTATGGTTGCGATCATCGTCATCATCATCGTTGATTTCTTTCTCATCATGATTGCTTTCAGATATGGATCAGGTCAAGATGGTGATGATGGTATGCATATATGTATATATTAATGTTACAATAATAGTCATGTAGGAGAAGTAAAATTACCAAAATACCTTCATGTGAGAGGACTTAACAGAGAAACTTAACAGCCGTTAAATTAAAGGTCAAAAAACGTGATAAAAATTTATATAAAGGCCAACCAGTGCAAAAATTTAAAATAAAAGCCACGATCCGTAATTTGACTTATTATAAAGGTCAAAAAATGTAATTTACTCTTATTATTAATATATAACCCAACCCCAAACCCCCCTTTTGGGTTATATATTAATAATAGTAAATAATAATAATTGTGATAATTACAAATTTGGTCCCTAAAGTGTAAAATGACCATAATACCCTCATGTGCATTGCACATGAGGAAAACTAACGGAAAAACTTAACGATCGTTAAGTTAAAGGCTTAAAACCGACCCTTTAATTTAACTAAAGGTCGTTCAGTGCAAAAATTTAAAAAAAAGGCTAAAACCTGCAATCTGGCCTATTACGAAGGCCCAAAAATGTAATTTACTTTTTTCTTAAACTTTGTGTTTGACACTTAAATTGAGACGGATGAAGTATTATATTACGTACCTCAATAGAAGTGGGGATGATATGAGGAACCTTGCAAAGTTGCACGTAAGTATATAATTATGAGGTTACACCTTTCAAACCTCATTGTTAAGGTGATTGATCAAAGAAACCATTTTCTTTGGAACTAGTCTTTTTATTACAAATAGTACGTGCTAAAACAAATATATCATTTTTTTATATATTGTACATGGTCATTTTTTCTCATAGTTACATATAAAACAAGCGTATCCATATATACTCCCATGCATGTTAATATTTATCTTAGAGATCAACTTCTACGTCTACAATTCATCACACTATCACAGTAAAGAAAGTTTGACGAGTATATATATATGGTGTCGCTGGAAGAAAAGAAACGAACAAGGAGATGATGGTTTGGTTTGGCTGTCTTGAACAAGTGACGACGTTGTCTGTTTAGTATATCGTCTGAAAGTTGTAGATCTAGAGGGGTTGGTGGAGTTGTCTGGCGACATTAACATTTCAATTAACAGCTAGCTAATAATAAAGATTCTAATCTTGGTTGTAAGCGACATAATATAAAAGTTTTAAAAGTAGAAAGAGACTCACATGTGATTTCTAATACTATAAAGGCTAAACCAAATCTAAAATATAAAGATATTGTTAGTTTAGGTTTTACATCGTATACTATATTAATTAGTAAGGTAGGTAGAGGACCTTGCTAATTTTTTACTTTAAGTATTTTAATTTGTTAAAATTACAAATTAACTCAAATTTGACATATTTACGATTTTAACTCCTTAACTTTAACTTATTATTATTTTGATTCCTGATAATTTAGCATATTTATAACTTTGACCCCTTACTCTTTTTTGGCATATTTACGACTTTAACCTCCCGATTTTGACTTGCTAATCATTTTGACCTTTGTGTTTGAATATATATATATCTCTGTCTTTTAGTATTTGACACATTACTACTTTACACCGTAACGTACAAAACATGAAATTTTTTTTCTTATAAACGCGTGTGATGAAGTCACATACGCAAAATCTAGTCGTCACATCACGCGGGGGGTTGTAATAATTGAGGGAAATTTCTGAATAATATTGTGAAAAATGAGTGGTAAAAAACAACAGAAAATGGCTAGTTATCATTATAAGAGATCCAATTTTTTAGTCATTAAGGAGCACAAAAAGAAGCGAAAGTCAACCTACACACGTCATGTTTATTAAACATGTTACATATAGCAACCCAAAATGTGACTGTTTTCATGTAGTGTTCATTCCACCTGTATCTAGTTAATTAGAATCCGAGTGCGGTTTAACATAATTGTATTCAGTCTGTTTGTCGTATTTTACTCTTTTACCGTGCTAAAGACGCAGCCAACACAACAAGGGGAATACAAGTCTCTCCGCCATGATTTAATCGTTGCCTTCGGCAAGTGGGAGTTTGATCCAATGAAACTCGAGAATCTGTTACCAAATAAGGAAGGATCCGTTCATGTTTGGCAAGGTGATGATGATGGGTTTATTTCTATGACAGTGCAACGCTATATCGCGCACGACTCCCATGGATCAAGTACGTACTATGAGCTTGTAGGCCACCTCTTATGCTTTCACATTTCTGCTAGGCAAGTCTTGGGACACTTTTATGTTTGTCCTTCAAAAATCATGTTTTTTTCTTTTCTTTTTTGTTATATTTGTTGTCGTAGCATCTTATTGAGATGTCTTGTTATGTATGATTGGCATTTATTTTCTTGTATATTGTGTTCGACACGTACGTCATATATTGAAATATTAGTAAATATACAAAATGTTACATGATAAACTTCTAAATTTATGTGGATGTGCATGGTACGCATATAGTGACTTGCTATCATAACAACCATGTTACATAAATTTTGCTTTGTTCTCTATTGAGATAAACTTTTAACAATTTTTAGAGTATTAAAGTCATTGTTAATGGGGCGTTGTAGGTCTATAGTTTGCCTCTAGGCCATATTACAGTGGGAATACAACTCCCCCTAATGTAACAAGGGCGTGATGGGTTGTTTGTGAATGTCTTACGCCCAATTATGCTTTTATGTGTTTTTCTTTTCTAAATTAGATGATCAATAAAAAAAAGTGTTATTTATGAACTCTAATAATTACATCGCTGACGTGTCAAGGTGACAACCAATGTTTTCAGAATCGAACCGGACATCAAACCGGTCTCTTTACCGGTTGGACCGGATTTAAGGACTGGGATGAATTCAGAAATATTTTAGATACAAATACATAAAAAATAGAAAAATTTTAAAATTTCCGGTCTAACCTCTTTTCCCCTGGTTTTCTAGTTCAACGGCCGGGACACACTCAAAGGGGTTCAACCCCCTAAACCAGACCGGTTCCTAGTTCAACCGGTCCGACCGGACGGTTCGGTTTTCAAAACACTGGTGACAACACTTTTTCTTTATCACACCATCCACTACTAATGACCTAAGTTGTTAGACCGTCGGCATTCTGATGTATTCGTTTAACCTAAGTTGGTGGGCAATAAATGTGCCTAAGGTCATAGAAGAAACTATAGGAATACCATACATATATAATTGCAATACTATTAACGGAAAAAAGTAATTGCAATACTATTAAAGGAAAAAAATAATTACAGTACTATTAGAACTGAAATAAAGAAGATACAAGACATATAAATGAAGTTGATGACGACAAAACTAAAATGGTTAAAGATTCATGTTCAACATCCTTCAATAAAACGAATTTCAAACATCCCAAAATAACTTGTTTGTTTCGTAGAGTACAACAACAACCGAAACAATACAGCCTAAGTTACATTAGAGCTATAATTGAACACTAGACATAAGTCAAGGTATGATATTTGCCATTACTTCCAAACATCTACAGTCATAAGGAGTGGTTTGAAGTTTGAACTTGATTCAATAATATTTCTTCTTCCCAATCGAGATCGAAGCAGCTACAACAATGGCAGGTGGTGTTACAAGGAAGATATCAGCTGCATCAGCTAGGTCACACACCAGAAAAACCAAATCCACTTCTTCTTCTTCATTCAAAGGTCTGTCAATCATTTTTCTTCACTTCTATACTCATCCTTTGATTTCAATTTGACCTATGTCATGGAACTAAGTTTTAAGCTTCGATTTGATCCCTTTATATGTTTTAGATGTGATTTGAGCTTCAAGTCACAACCTTTATCTGTTTTCAAATCATTAGATTTGTGTTAAGAATCATTTAGGTTCCCAGTGATATGAACAGTTTTGAGATTAGTATGTATACATGTGAGCTTCAACCCTATTAATTGTGCATATTAACCAAATTGTTATAGTAATAGAAGAATTAAATATGCTATGTAATCAGTCTAATCTGGATTTGATTTTGTGAATTGAGGACTATAACCAATATAGGGTCCCATAATCTGTATCATGAAGTGGAACTGATACTGACCAGAAAACAGGCATCTTAGCTCGAAAGATTTTGCTAGCAAGTCTCTGACAACACACAATTTGATCCTTTTTCATGTTGTTATAGTGTATTACTTGAGGCCAACTGGCCAAGGTTAAATGCCAATGGTTTGACTTTTTTGGTCAATGTGGTTTACTGTATAGAATGGAAATGAATCAATGACGACTTGAATACGCAATGAGTTAAGGAACTGTTTGATGTAGATATCTCATATATGAAATATATATGTCATATTTAGCTATGTAGCATGAATCTCCAAAGTTCTACTAACCAAGAAAAGATTTTTATGTCTACGGGTTTGTTTCAAATACCAAGGGTAAATACCGGAGAAATTTTTGGTTTTTAAAATGAATTATGTGAACTTGATTTCATGTTTGAAATCTTAATCTTGCTTCTTATACATGTTGTCTGCAATATTTGGCTACTAAGCTTGACTTGCTTTGCCTTATTTCATTGGAAATTTATTAGGGATTTTCAAGAAATTGTTGCTCGTCCTCTTTTCGGGGGTTCTTGCGTGGGCCTATCAAGCAACACGTCCACCACCTCCGAAGATATGTGGAACTCCAGATGGTCCACCTATTACATCACCAAGGATCAAGCTGCGTGATGGAAGGCATTTGTCCTATCTAGAATTTGGTGTTCCAAAAGATACAGCCGAGTATAAAATAGTCTTTGTTCATGGTTTTGCCAATTCCAGACATCATAATATTTTTGCCACTTCAGCCTCTCCGGTATTGATCTTTAATTCTTCTCTTGTCCTTTGGGTGTTTTGTTTCACTAAAACAAATTAGTTAAATGTTCACATTCTTTTAGATATTTACAGACTAAGAGGATGTTTGTATGTGCGTTTTGATGGAGATTATGTATCAAAATCAAATATTTAGCCGTAGTTGACATACTTGATAAAATAGGGTTTGAATATGCTCCTGTGGTTTGAAATTGTATAATTGGATATTGTGGTTCTTGAATGATAGCCTGTAAAAGGTGAGACTTTGTAAAATGTAAACTAAAGCCTCTCAGACTAGATTGAAACAAATGTAAACTAAAGCCTGTCAGACTAGATTGAAACAAGGAGTAGATACGTATTTTTTTTTAAATTATGAGGTAAACATTTTTGTTGCAACTGATATGAAACTTGATCTTTACAGGCTCTTATTGAAGATTTAAAGGTGCACATTGTTTCATTTGATCGACCTGGTTATGGAGAGAGTGACCCGGATCCTAACCGGACTCCAAAGAGTTTAGCTTTGGATATAGAGGAGCTTGCTGATCAACTAGGACTTGGATCCAAGTTTTATGTGGTTGGAATGTCTATGGGTGGAGAATTGGTTTGGCCTTGCCTTAAGTACATCCCTCACAGGTATTGGTCCAATTCTAATTGGTCTTTAAACTTTCTCCTAAACATGACAAGATGGGTCACACCAGCTCAGTTGGAAAGGGTTCATTCTTATTATGGGTTGAAACGACGACCAGCAATCACTTTTTAATCCTTTTTAAAAATAATTATGAAAAGTTAATGCAGTAATCACGATCACCTTAATAATCATTACAATCATTTTATAAATCTTTGAATAAAATAAGTTAGGAGGTCGTCAACCCATGTGACCAGTTTACCCACCATTTTGCCTAAGCTCGTTTGAGTAAGTGGGTAGAAATTGCCACCTCTACAGTTCATTGATAGTTGGAGTAATTTAATATGTATTAATTATGTTAATGTTGTGTTTGTGATTTAAACAGACTAGCAGGAGTAACTCTCATTGCTCCGGTGGTTAATCACTGGTGGCCGAACTTCCCTTCGAACATATCTAATGAAGTATATTCCCAGATGTTCATTCAGGACCAATGGTCTCTTCGTGTCGCTCACTACCTACCATGGCTGACCTATTGGTGGAACACTCAAAAATGGTTCCCTGGTTCCTCTGTCGCTTCTAAGTCCCTTGATATGTTTTCTCCACCGGACTTGGAACTTCTCCCGAAGCTTATGGCTATATCAACAGAAGCACATAAGGTACCTGTTTAACCCCTTTATCTAAACGTGTCGAGTGGATAGTAATCAAGTTGTAAACGATTGGATGGTTGTAATAAATAGATTAAAGTGTCAAAAACGGGTTGACAAGTTTACATATTTTATTAAACAGGTTGATGGATTGGTCTTTTAATTAAAACGGTTAAACAAGTCAACCTAAACACGTCCTATTCATTAAATGTGTAGATATAATAAAGCAAAACATGATTATTTTCATGTCACTTTTTATCTAGTTAACTAGAAACATTGTTGTATTCAGCCAGTTTACCGTATGTTACTTTTTATTGTGTTAAAGACGCAGCCAACACAACAAGGGGAATACGAGTCTCTCCACCGTGATTTAATGATTGCATTTGGCAAGTGGGAGTTTGATCCAATGGAACTCGAGAACCCATTTCCAAACAATGAAGGATCAGTTCATGTATGGCAAGGTGATGATGATCGCTTTACTCCTGTGACACTGCAACGCTATATCGCGCAACGACTCCCATGGATCAAATACCATGAGCTCACACATGTGGGCCACCTCTTTGCTTTGGCTGATGGGATGACTGACACTATTCTCAAAACTCTTCTGAATGTACAAGATTAGCTTTCTCATTCCTTGCTAGGCAAATCTTGGGACACTTTCTATGATTGTCCTTCAAAAAAACTTGTTTTTTTCTTTTCATTTTGTTATATTTAAGTTGTTGTAGCATCTTATTGAGATGTTTTGTTATGTATGATTTTGACATATATATTCTTGGTGGGTATATTTATACTTTTGAAACAATACCTTTTCTTATCCTTTATTGATACTGAGTTTGGTGCAAGTAGGTTGTAGAACTTGAAAGATTGAAGCAATATTCAACCACAGAGCCTTTAATAAATAATACAGCATTACTTATTCGTTGCGAGTTACATAAGATGTTACACAGAAGATATTACATACAGTTCAACAAACTAAAGTAACATGTTACACATTTAGCTCTAAAATAGTCTTACTAATGTTTCATCATTCTAATAACATACTTCAGAAAAGAGAAGAATTGATGCCATAGCAAGTAATGTTTACTCTATTATATGCTATAGAAACAAATAATGTCGTCCAGTGGCCTCAGCTCTAGACTCTGATAGCTTCCTATGCTAGCAGCTGGTACGGTTGGTCGGGTTCATCCGTTTCAGGTTTTGGTAACTCGGTGGAATGCTTCTCCCTTTAAAAACAAGTAAAGTGTCATATTGAGATCACAGAGCAAAAATGCAATCAAACAAAAGAACAAAAATCAGAGTGAGAACAAGACTTACGTTTTCGAATATATGATGAGACCGATACCAACGAATAAAAATGATACATAGTATAACCAATCCACCTGCAACAATTATAAGGTCAAAAGCCATGGTAAAAGGAAAAAAAAAAGTTTTTAATATTGAATAGGCAGCATATTTTAGTTTGAATACAAATCCGAAACCCTTCTAACTCTCGTGACCCAACCCTCAAGAGATATATAAATCGAGTTGGCAGGCATCAAAGATCAAAACATTGTGACAATGCTAAAAAAATCTTGGAACTTAAGTCTACATACCTTTTGGTGGTATAGAAACACACGAATGACCACTGCCCACATATCAGCTGTGAGCAACGAGAGATTGTATAGCGTGGCTCCACTCTCCTGCAAACAACAATCACTGTTTTATGAGATTTAATCCATATGTTCGCAATATTTTTATCTTCATTTCTTTCTGTAGCACGAGAAACAAACCTGCAGAACAAGGGGTGTCAAAGAAATGAATATAAAGCCTGATATCCCGAAACCAGCAAAGGTTAACACCTGAAACATGTCTGTTTTTTTCAGTTTATACACATATAAACACAGCAATGAAAAACAAAACATTGCAAAACAACATTCACTTACTACTTCTGGAGACCAAGATATCGATTGTATACTCTTCGACTCGAATATGGCCCTACGGTATAGTTAAGGAAAACTAACAAATGTTGTTCTTATTGTGATTTGTGAATAGCATGGTGGCATTGAGTCAGAACCCACAAATATCATTAAGTAAATTACTAGTTGAAAGGATACATCTCAATTAAACTCACAATCATTCCAAATAAACCAAACATTGCTAGTACTTCAACACGATCCACCTTTTTCACACAAAACTCCTGCATATCAGATCATTTCTACATGAATCATGGTTTGTAGAAATCGTAACATTAAGACTAGAGCTTGGATACAAATTAAAAATGGGTTCGGGTCAATATAGAGGGTGCTAAATGGGTTATCAAACATAACCCAAACCGACCCCTTAAATTGCCTATTAATCAGCAAAACCAACCTCGCCAACATTGCTCAATGCAAAAAAACATGTCCCCGCAATTACAAGTGCATCACCAAGAACAGGATTGGAGCCACCTGGGACACCAAAACATATATCATATGAAACCAGGATTTTCGTAGAAAAGCTAACCAACCGACTTAGGACTTCGATTGTTACCTCCACCACCCACACCAGAATCAGAAAGTAGCACTAAACATAGCCCTGAAACGCATATAGCTGCCCCGAAAAATTGCCATAGAGAATATTTTGTGCCCAGAAATAACCAAGTCAGAATTATGACCCAAACAATCGTCCAACAATCGAGTAGTGTCACGCTTGTAATTGATGAATACTGAAATGCTTTATTAACTGCAATCAGACACAAACATCATCATTCATATAACCAACTGAGACATGCAAGAACAGACATATATTCTTCATTGGGTTGACTTTTATAAAAACTAACCATTTTACCGCAAAGTTTTAACGAATATAACCAGCATAATTTCCTTGCACGTCATCATTTATAAAACCAACTGAAATATGCAAGAAAACCATGTATAGACCCACAAGTGGTTTGGCTGTTAATCGACAATAAACCGTTTGACCTAAGTTATTTTGACAAAATTTGACTTTTTCAAGGAGACATGATAAATCTTGCTCTAACTTACTAACCAAGATAATTTCCTTGCACATCATTATCTATACAATCAATTGAGATATGCAAAATATACACATCAAAGATTTTGACAAATTAAATTTGACTTTTTCAAGTAGTCATAATTTACTAACCAAGATAATTTCCTTGCACATCTAGAAATGCTAACAGGACATACCAATACCAAGAGAGCTGCAAAAAGTAAAAAAAAAATATAATCAAATCTTGAACAGAAAACAAACTCAAATTGAAAATCCAGTTTCAAATTACATGTAGCTTTCGACGACTATACAACAAGATGCTGCCAAAGACCAATGTTATAGTCAAATAAGAGCAAAAGGCAAGAGCAAAGGGAGAATTAACACCTACAAAAAAACACAACACATATAATCAGATCAAATCACTTAAAAACATCAAATTTGTCAACTAAATCAACCTAAATTAGTAGATTGAGATGAACTAAAGCTCATAAGTGCCATTGAAAACGACACCAGTTGACCCAATAACACAACATACAACACCCTCCAAAAAGCTCCATACTTTACACCCAAACTGCTGATGACTGAATTCATACTCAGTATTGTATATTAGTGAAAATCTTTAAACCCAAAATCGACAAAAAAAAAAAAAAACAAAAGATTTGGTTTTAAAGGGGTTGTGAGGACTGGGGAGTGTGCAGAGATTATTACTATTAATATTAATATTAATAATAATAATAATAATAATAAGGTGACTGGTGGATGTACCTACCTCATGGATCGAAAGAGCTACTTCCCAAATTAGTGGAGGTCAATATTTACATATTTATTTGACACAAATAGAAGGAGACGTTGCGTGTGATATCAAATGCTTGAACGTCATTTTGAACAAGTGATAAACGGGTTGACAAGTTACATATTTTATTAAACAGTTTGATGGTTTGGTCTTTTAATTAAAATGGTTAAACAAGTCAACCTAAACACGTCCTATTCATTAGATGTTTAGATATAACAAACCAAAACATGATTATTTTCGTGTCACTTTTTATCTAGTTAATTAGGTGCTCTTTAACATTCTTGTATTCAACCAGTTTACCGTATGTTTCTTTTTTATTATGTTAAAGACGCAGCCAACACAACAGGGGGAATACGAGTCTCTCCACCGTGATTTAATGATTGCATTCGGCAAGTGGGAGTTTGATCCAATGGAACTCGAGACCCATTTCCAAATAATGAAGGATCAGTTCATATATGGCAAGGTGATGATGATCGCTTTACTCTTGTGACACTGCAATGCTATATCGCGCAACGACTCCCATGGATCAAATACCATGAGCTCACACATGTGGGCCACCTCTTTGCTTTGGATGATGGGAGGACTGACACTATTCTCAAAACTCTTCTGAATGTACAAGATTAGCTTTCACATTCCTTGCTAGGCAAAATCTTGGGACACTTTCTATGTTTGTCCTTCAAAAAAGCATGTTTTTTTTTCTTTTCATTCTATAATATTTAAGTTGTTGTAGCATCTTATTGAGATGTCTTGTTATGGATGATTTTGACATATATATTCTTGGTGGGTATATTTACTTTTGAAACTATACCTTTTCTTATCCTTTATTGATACTAAGTATGGTGCAAGTAGGTTGTAGAACTTGAAAGATTGAAGCAAGATTCAACCAGAGAGGCTTAAATAAATAATACAGCATAACTTATTCGTCCCAAATTACTTAACATGTTACACAGAAGACATTACATACAGTTTAACAAACTAATGTAACATGTTACTCATTAAGCTCTAAAATAGTCTTTGTTTCATCATCCTAAAAACATACTTCAGAAAAGAGAAGAAAAAAAAACACTGATGCCATAGCAAGTAATGTTTACTTGCTTTTTATAGCACGAGACTCTGATGGCTTCCTATGCAAGCAGCTGGTACGATTGGTCGGGTTCATCCGTTTCAGGTTTCGGTAACTCGGTGGAATGCTTCTCCCTATAAGAACAAGTAAAGTGCCGTATTGAGATCACAGAGCAAAAATGCAATCAAACAAATGAATAAATCAGTGTGAGAACAAGAGTTACGTTTTCGGATATATGATGAGACCGATACCAACGAATAAAAACGATACAAAGTATAACCAGTCCACCTGCAACAATTATAAGGTCAAAAGCCATGGTAAAAGGGAAAAAAGTTATTAATATTGAAATAGGCAGATTATTTTAGTTTACATACACATCCGAAACCCATCTAATTCCGTGACCCAACCCCCAAGAGATCTATAAATCGAGTTGACAGGCATCAAAGATCAAAACATTGTGAGTTTGTGACACTGCTAAAAAAATCTTGGAACTTAAGTCTACATACCTTTTGGTGGTATAGAAACACACGAATGACCACTGCCCACATATCAGCTGTGAGTAACGAGAGACTGTATAGTGTGGCTCCACTCTCCTGCAAACATCAATCACTGTTTTATGAGATTTAATCCATATGTTCGCAACATTTTTATCTTCATTGATTTCTGTAGCACGAGAAACGAACCTGCAGAACAAGGGGTGTCAAAGAAATGAATATAAAGCCTGATATCCTGAAACCAGCAAAGGTTAATACCTGATGGTTTTTTCAGTTTATACAATTATAAACACAGCAATGAAAAACAAAACATTGCAAAACAACATTCACTTACTACTTCTGGAGACCAAGATATCGATTGTATACTCTTCGACTCGAATATGGCCCTACGGTATAGTTAAGGAAAACTAACAAATGTTGTTCTTATTGTGATTTGTGAATAGCATGGTGGCATTGAGTCAGAACCCACAAATATCATTAAGTAAATTACTAGTTGAAAGGATACATCTCAATTAAGCTCACAATCATTCCAAATAAACCAAACATTGCTAGTACTTCAACACGATCCACCTTTTTCACGCAAAATTCCTGCATATCAGATCATTTCTACATGAATTATGGTTTGTAGAATGAGTAACAATAAGACTAGAGCTTGGATACAGATAAAAAATGGATTCGGGTCAATATAGAGGGTGCTAAATAGGTCGTGTCCGCGGGTTGGTGGGTCCAACCCGACATGACCTGGACTTGAAAGTCGTGTTAGGCATATGAACCTAACAACAACACGAATACTTATGGGTTGACACCTGACAAAAACACGACCACTTTAACCCATATGTTATATAAAATAATATATTTTAGTTATAGTCTTACATCAATTTTTGTCAACCATCCAACTGATAAAACACATCAAAAAAATAAAATAAAATGAAATGGGGGTTTCCTTATCAAACATAACCCAAACCGACCACTTAAATTGCATACTAATCAGCAAAACCAACCTCGCCAACATTGCTCAATGCAAAAAAACATGTCCCTGCAATCACAAGTGCATCACCAAGAACAGGATTGGAGCCACCTGGGACACCAAAATATATATCATATGAACAAGGATTTTCCTAGAAAAGCTAACCAACCGACTTAGGACTTCGATTGTTACCTCCGCCACCCACACCAGAATCAGAAAGTAGCACTAAACATAGCCCTGAAACACATATAACTGCTCCCAAAAATTGCCATACAGAATATTTTGTGCCCAGAAATAACCAAGTGAGAATTATGACCCAAACAATCGTCCAACAACCGAGTAGTGTCACGCTTGTAATTGATGATAACTGAAATGCTTTATTAACTGCAATCAGACACAAACATCATTATTCATATAACCAACTGAGACATTCAAGAACAGACATATATTCTTCATTGGGTTGACTTTTATGCAAAATCTAACCATTTTACCTCAAAGTTTTAACCAATATAACCAGGATAATTTTCTTGCACGTCATCATTTATAAAACCAACTGAAATATGCAAGAAAACCATGTATAGACCCACAAGTGGTTTGGCTGTTAATCGACAATAAACCGTTTGACCTAAATTTTTTTTGACAAAATTTGACTTTTTCAAGGAGACATGATAAATCTTGCTCTAACTTACTAACCAAGATAATTTCCTTGCACATCATTATCTATACAATCAATTGAGATATGCAAAAATATACACAAATTCTTCACATTGGTTTGACATTTATTGAAAATTTATCATTTGACTTCAAAGATTTTGACAAATTAAATTTGACTTTTTCAAGTAGTCATAATAAATGTTGCTCTAATTTACTAACCAAGATATTTTCCTTGCACATCTACAAATGCTAACAGGACATACCAATACCAAGAGAGCTGCAAAAAGTAAAAAAAAAATATAATCAAATCTTGAACAGAAAACAAACTCAAATTCAAAATCCACTTTAAAAGTACATGCAGCTTTCGACGACTATACAACAAGATGCTTCCAAAGACCAATGTTATAGTCAAATAAGAGCAAAAGGCAAGAGCAAAGGGAGAATTAACACCTACAAAAAAAAACAAAATATATAATCAGATAAACACCCTTATGATCAGATCAAATCACTTAAAAACAATAAATTTGTCAACTAAATCAACCTAAATTAGTAGATTGAGATGAACTAAAGTTCATTAGTGACATTGAAAACGACACCAATTGACCCAATAACAGAACATATAACACCCTCCAAAGAGCTCCATACTTTACACCCAAACTGTTGATGACTGAATTCATACTCAGTATTGTATATTAGTGAAAATCTTTCAGCCCAAAATCGACAAAAAAAAAAACAAACAAACAAAAGATTTGGTTTTAAAGGGATTGTGGGGACTGGGGAGTGTGCATTGATTATTACAATTAATAATGATAATAACTTGGCTGGTGGATGTACCTACCTCATTGATCGAAACAGCTACTTACCAAAATTAGTAAGTTATTTTAAAAAGTTGTATGCAGATTTTAACATGGTAGAGGGTGACGTTTAACTTGAAACTTTTTAAACATTAGATTGTCAAAGTGACATTTTACAACATGTAGGGATTAAGTCTTGTATCTTACAAGCTTGAAGGATTAGAAGTATTTGTCGGCAAAAGTTAATTTTAAAAAGTTTAAGAGGTTAAAGATTTAAAGTCAAAACTTTATAAACTTGATAGGTTAAATAGTGAGTTATGATATTTTATAAACTTAAGAGGTTCGACGTGTAAAATGGCAAAAACATTGTGAGATGAGAAGTGTATGGAAGCAAAACGTTAAAGGGTTAGAAGTGTGCAATTGGACAGTTCTAATGGCGAGTATACATAATATAACTAACTAACTAACTAATGCACATATCAATTCTGGGAACCTTTTGGACTTTTTATTTTGGTTGTGTTCACTTTATTAATTTTATTAATTCTGCAGATTGATGAAAAGGAGCATAAATGAAGTATACCTTTGATTTTGATGGTCAAACAGGCCACTCTACAGCTTGTAATCAATCTTGTTCCACCATAGGTCTCACCACATCTTACCATTTCCACCAATAGTTTCGTTTCCCCTGACATCATAAAAAAAAATTCATATTAGACGCCTTTATAGAGATTGTGTAGTGTTATTCAACTCGAGTTCTTTACCATTCAACATCATGATAGTAAATTAAAGCAATATTCGAACTGGAAATCAAATATAAAGCCTTACCAATAGAGAAGAAATAAAGTTGGTAGTTTCAGGGTATCCATCGTGTATACATTTATGCAAAACAATGAAACAGTTCTAATGTTATCTCTACATTATTCTCTGAGGCCCAAACATGTTGATTCGACTGTCATGGCTGCAACAGGAGATGCAATTAAAGAACCTAACTTGCTAGCCACTGATTAAGCCACGCCAAGGTGCAAGTGTTGACTTCAGTCAACACAGCCTTGAAATATACCACTTGGAACCAACGACTTCCCAACGTTGATGAAGTAACTTATTCGTCATTATATGATATCCTATTATCCTCCCTCACCTTAATTTTTTCCTATTGTAGGAAGCATGATCGCGTAACTTTAAACGACAAAACTTAGGTCATTAGTAAGCACTGTTTTCCCATTGTTTACACTGATCAAACAAATTAGCACATTGCATTACAAAGTAACTCACACTACATGCCATTGCAGATGATGATCTGCAATAAAAATCAACTTTAAAACAGTTTGTTTCATTTGAGAAGAAAGTAAACCTAATCAACATATATTATAACAAACTCATCTCCAAACAATTTGTAGCATGGGACTTTAAACACAGAGGAACTGACAACAACAAAGCCTAAACCACAAATACATAAGAAAAGAACCTGAATTGAATGCAATCGGTTGTGAACCCTAGCACCTTAAATCTGTCGCCGCCAGCTCCCCAGTACCTTTTCTACTGTACTAAACACATTCATTTGCAATACATATGGAGCTGCTGCATTTTTATGCATTGTTTATCACGTTTTGGGATATATTTCAATTTTGTTCCAGTTTTGTAAGTAATTTGTATGCTTTCGTTTATTGTAGTTTTAGTTTTGATTGGTTTAGCCGAAACGTTGGGCTAATCAATTTAAGTTTTAACACAAGGGTTTAATTTTTTTGGTTTGATTTGAACATTTGTGTGAAATGATTCTGAGAAGTTTTTATATAATGGTTTGATTCTCGATCTCAACCCACCCCGGATCTATTCCGATTATATATTAATTTGATTAATAAAACTGGTCACTTTGTTAGTTAGTCTAATAAAGTTCTTTAATTATTAAAACCTTAACAAAATTTTAATTTTTGAAACAAGAAACATATAATATTTTGTGTTTGTCAGTGAACCCAAAACCATTATAGAGTCTTCAATCTAGTTAAACATTCTGGACGGCGTGAGTGAACTATAATCGATACTTCTATCATTGCAATCCGCACGCTAAGATCTTTAACGGCGTGAGCTTAGAGTAGCAGGTTGTCTCTAGTCAACAAACTGCGTTTGATTAGACAATAGATAGAGTGAGCGTCCGAACGGCGTGACGTCTAATATTGATATAAATCGTTTAGATTAAAAGATCATTGTACCATAATTGTTAATGATCGTAAGCCAAATAAAGTCAAGAAATTGCTTTAGTGTTGGAATTAGTCTTAAATATTTAAATTCTCTTTACGAATTAATTGGTTCTTTTTATTGTTAACTTTTATTTTACTTTGTTTTCTTCAGACTTTTGAGTTTAATTTAAAACCCTTCTTTTTCACAATCGTATCTGCATTAAACACGTTTTGGTATAATAGTTAATCTGTTTCCCTGAGGACACTAATCTTACTTGCACTATACTAGTAGGTTTATTTTATTATATTATTTGATTGATTCGACACCCATCAACATCAAAGCTGTTTCAATGGGTAAGCAGACGTGAATACGTCTAATTGGTCCATGACAAACCCACAACACACTGTTACAAAGGCACTGTTCAATACGTTTTCCAATCAATGTATAGTAATGTATGTTCTTGGCACGTTCATATTACATGTATGTAGGTCGTTTTTTATTAAAAAAAGTGTTTTTTAATGAAACGTCCAGTTTTTGTAATGTAACTCGTATATTTTGAAAGAGAAATATAAGTGTATTATATTAAAAAATGGGATGTTCATATATCGTATCGTATATTTTTTAACACACATAACAATGAGAAGGCTCGTCCTTAGGCTAACATGTTTCATCAAAATATAGGATAATCTTCAACAAGTCAAAAAATAATCATATCAATTTCACACATTTGAGACATAAAAATAGCATTTTTCTAATTTTAAATGGATAAACAAATTGTTACGAAACTTATTAAGTAGAGGTTTGCCACCAATTTCATGAAACAGTTACAACTAGATTAGATAATTAAAATTCTTGTGTTGTTACATTCAAATTACATTTCAATAAACGAGGGAAACTTCACATAAACATATTAAAGGGGACATCAAAGACAAATTTTCAACTGTTTATAAATTACTAGGATAGCGATATTAACTACGGTTTCATTAAGACTGTTTTTATGTACTTGACAACTTCATCAACGTTGACCGTCCACACAACTGAAACTGGCGAATAGCCCGTCCAAGGATTCTCTGTGTTCCAACTGCATTGGACACAAACACTAATCAGTATAAATAAAACACACATGGATACATCATCTTGACTTTTGAAGTCAAACAAACCACTTCAAAACTCAAGAATTTGTAATGACTCTAATATATTTTTCAAAACATTTGACAAGTAATCAGAACATGTTTATAGACCCTATAACTCATATGTGTTGTGCAATGTTGACTTGATATATTCATGAAAATTCATAGTGATTTGGAATTTTTGTTTGACCACAAAAGTCAAAAGTAACAGTAACAAAGACTTTACTTTTTCAATCCTTGGTCCATTAAAGTATGTCCAACACAGAGGCCCTGTGTCTCCACCCGAACGACGCCTTTCTTGTACGTGAAAAGATCAGGTCGAACTAGCACCACGAAACTGACCGGGTCATGAAGATATATCCCTAAAGAAATAAAATAAATATCATGACAAGATCACTATGCATTAGCTGTTTTGATCTCATTCTGGTAATTAAAAATGTGAAATGTTTACCATAAAGACCATCAGATTTCACATGCCAATTTCTGTAAAATCTAGTAATGTCACCCAAAAATCGCGTATGCTTCCCTGCAGACTGCCTCAGTTCATCAAGATCCTTGTCTGAAAGCCACATATCACAATGTCTAAATTTAATTATGTTGCGGGAATCAAGAAATTTTGCGCGAGTTAATGACTGCACCTGATAGTTTAACTTGTGTTGTGATGTTTATGCCAACAACATCTATATTTGCACCAGATGTGAACACAATGTCTGCTGCTTCAGGATCCCCATAAATCTGCAAGTAAAATATAGGCATTTTCGACTCATTTACTTATGAGTAAGTTGATATGGATTTATACTATTTATAATGAGTAAAATGGGTAAAACAAAATGTTGTACATTTGCTTCTGCAGCAGGATTAACGTTTCCGAGTGCAAAGAAAGCTCCACCAAGTATAACTATTCTTTTCACTTTGGTTACAAATGATGAGTCTCTTTTGATGGCCTAGGTTAACACAACAAACGCGTTGATTATGACACTAAATGCACAACTAGAATCTTGACAATGTGGATATTTGTAGCTTACCAAAGCCAAATTCGTGAGCGGGCCAAGTGCAAGTATGGATACCTCACCAGGATATTGAGACACTTTATCAACTAAAAATTCAGATGCTGACATATCTACTTTCTTTGATTTGGGGCTAGGTAGATCTATGTCACCTAATCCATTTGAGCCATGAGCAAAGTCACCAATTATAGGCTCTCCACCCTAACATAGTATACATATATATGGTCACACAACATGGATAGAAAACATCTTGGTGATTATTTCTTTGAAAGAATTAGATGCTACACAAAGATACATACCAATTGATTGCCTAGAAAAACATTTCATTTTCCTTTCTAAAGTGTAGTGTTATGGGACTCGTACCAGTAATCTCAGTCTCATTCCCAATTGTAAAATTGTGACGCGTACCTTGTCGGGTACCCATTACACATTACTTGTTAAGCATAGGGTATACTGGTTACTTTGTTAAAAACTACCCTATAGGGTTATCAAATTCATATCTTACTATTTTCTATTTTTTATATAATTTTATTACCCAAGTAATTAAAAATATAAAAAAAAAGTAGTATATTAATCTATTACCCTTAGACAAACAAAAATAACATGTTTACAGGTATGTATTATACTGTGTAATATCATAACTGTTCACATACATATGAAACTTTTTAAACTAATTCAATATCCGGTCTCGTACCCGAATACCCATTCCAACTTATTAGATACTAAGTTTACTCTCGGGTTTGGGTTCATCTGTCATCCTAAGTGCACACGTTTGATCAAAAGTAGCAATCAGGTGGAGAGAAAAAGAAACATACCTTTAGCGGCCTAGAACTACCTTCGGCAACAGGGACACCACGACGTCCTGCCATCTCACACTATCCTTTTACAAAACAAAACTATTAATCGATCCAAACTCATACGAAACATGGAAATAACTCGAGAAAGTAAGTAGGTACCAGAAGTAAGGCGTTGCGTGTGGCATCTTTTGTTGTAACATTACCAAAAACAGTTGTTAAACCCAAAATCTCCAAGTTTGGTGTTTCAAAAGCCATCATGATTGCCATACTATCATCTATAAACAAAGTTACATCTAATCAATCATATTCAACAATCCATCAAACCCATAATTGATACATGAAACCCACTGGATAAAAAATGTAATTGGAATGTTGTAACCGTTTTCATGTAACGGTTAATGAAAATATGAAACAGTAAAATTAACTAAAAAAGAGATTGAAGAAAAGTACCAATGCCGGGATCTGTGTCGATGATGATCTTTTGAGAGGACCCACAATCGCCATTTGAAGCCATGAGTTGAGATTTGTGAATATGATGCTGAAGATGATGAAGATTGAAATAAAAAAGGGGATTGGCCGGATTGGTGGGTTTTTAGTTATGGTCTGACAGCACAATTTAACTTAACTTTGTTGGGCGGAAAATAATGAATTTTTATGCCAATGGATATTCAATTCAATGTAATCCCTTTTTCCTTGTTATTATACCTATGACCTATCATATCAATTCTTTATTTTCGTGGTATTTGGATGATAACGCCAAATAAGATACGTACGTTTTTAATACACTATAGCTGTTTATTTTCTGGCATGGGAAAGTTTTAGATAGTTTTTCTTTAACTGTAATTTAGATTAGTTACGAGTTCCGGTTATATGTATGTTTTTATTTTTCGATTTAAAAAATTATTTTTTTGAGAATGCTTACTAAGTTACTAGCTTAATTTGAAAAACTTCATTTTTATTTGAACTCAAGACGTAGTTTTTTTTTTAAAATTTTGAGACACTCGACCTGAACCACTTAAATAAAAATCATTGGAGGAAGTTTTGGGTAGTTGATTTTACTATATATGAATTTGTATATGAAATTTCTGATGTAAATTAGTATCATTGTTTTTTCTATTCGGGAACTTCATTCTATTAAATAAAGACGTCGGTAGGTTTGAGCAACATAGTCATTCTAATCATTGTCAGCAGCCAGCAGCACAGCCGTTGACAAATCTGCCTTATTCTCAGGTAGTTGATACTTTCAGGGGAGCAGGATCATCATTTCCACTAAGTCGTGGAACCGGCTTCCATCTAAAAAAAGATGATTAGTTTCATCTATATAAAAGGATGTTCTTAATTGGCCGAAGGCAAACGACCTAATGAACCCAACTACAGCAAGGTGTTTATTGGGCTTTCAGCGCCATGCGCTTTGCTTCGCTTAATATAAGAGAGAGAGAGCATTGTCTTGAGAGTGAAAAGAAAGCGCAAGCGATAGAAAGGATAGCTGGATAGTCCGTCGCGCAAATGAACGTTCAAAATGCTAATAGAAATACACATATACATACATATATATATATATAATATATATATAGTTTTAGATTATAAAAAATTTTAAAAATAAAAACGTATACACATTTACTTTTTATTATAATAAACAAAATAAATTTGCTTATGTGACATCGTTTGAGAATTTTTTTCATAAAAATATTTTTTATACCAATACAAAATTAAAAATAAATTATATGTGAGGTAATATATGCAAGGTAAATCTTAAGCATATAATTATACGAACTTATATTTTTAAAAAACTACATCATAAACCCAAGTATTTAATTTTTTTAATTTGAATATAGTATTGATGTATCAAAAATTAATTTTTTAAATGAATGTTGTGTTTCAATTTTACCACAGTTTTGTCTCAAAACTAATTAGAACAATTTTTACACTCATCAATATATTATTAAAATCATCACTTGTGTGTTGTTTTCTCAAACATATGCCCGCGCCGGCATTAAGCTAGTATAAATGTAATATTAGTAGTTTAGATATTGATTGTCTTGTTTTTAAACTATAAGAAAATAAAAAATAATAATGTGTCGGATACTTCGGATATCTAACCATCCGAGTTTTCTAAAATCATCATATAGATAATCTGAAAATATCGGTATTGAAATTTTCAAATAACTAAAAAATTCAGACTTTTTCGCTTAACATAACTTGGTGAAAATTGAAGGAACATTAATTTGACCAATTTGCATGTATCTTGAGTGAACAATTCTTGACCAATGACAGGGACTTGATTTCACCAAACATGTGTTTCAACTTTCAAATGAAGTACTTTCTTATTATGAACAAGCTCGTTCCTTGCACGTCATAAACATCAACATGCGACTAAGACTAAGATAATTAGCTGCTTGTACCAATTTTCTTTTTTCTTTCATAGCACCTACCGATTTATTGGTACCTTTAAGGAATATGCAAAAATACGTGGGATTTTTACTCTTGAAAGTAGACGGGGTGGGAAGCGGCTTCAATATCTTAAGTAGGTGATAAAAGTTGAGCAGATAACCATTGTCAGCTACACAAGTAGCTAGGGGTGAAAACCCGGGGTACATCTTTTTGAATGCTTTGAACCCACCACTCTACACAATCAATTGGTGTCATATCATTTAAACTCACTCGAGACTAAAATAAAGATGGTGCTTCTTTTTAAACTCATTGAACCCTTTTTATTCATATTGTTTTTTAAATGTAACAACAGTTTTGCATTTCAAAGTGTGTTCATGAGGTGCGTGTTTGGATATTCAGTGGTGCTCTTGATATAGTAAAAAAATCATTGTTTTGGAAATAAACAATAGCTAAATCCTTTGAACTTAATTTGCATTTTTTAAAACAAGGTTTTGTGTAATAGCTTATGACTGATCCTTCAGAGGTGTAATAGCTTATGACTGATCCTTCAGAGGTGTAAGAATCGAGATCGAAACCCTGCATTTAACACCAATTGGTGTTTTTTCATCAGCATTAAGCACTCCCATTACTTGCGAACGTCGTAAAAACTCACCACAATTCTTCTTTAGGAACCAACTTAATTTGCAATTAATTAATAAATTATTTTTTAAAATGTTTTTGTCTTAAACGCTAGCTTTTATTGAATTTGTTGTCATTACCCATTAAACAATTTTTGTCCTGTTCAAACCTGTGCCTTATGATCTCAGATTTATTTCTCCCTTTATTTTTTTCGTTTCGGTGGCATCCAACGTGTATATGATTAACGCTGCGTTTGGTTTATAGAATATGAAGGTACACAATGAAATAAAGTGTGTTTAAAAAATAGGGATATTCTAATATGTGCCCTAAGGGCACAAATAACAAACTTTTAATATGGTAAGTATTCTTACCAATTAGATTAATATTCTACTACTTACCATATTTACCAACAAAAACTAAATATAAAAACATGATTTTGTTGGTAATTATGGTAAATAGTAGAATATTTATCTAATTAGTAAGAATACTTACCATAATAAAAACATGTTATATGTGCCCTTAGAGCACATATTAGAAAACCCCTAAAAAATATGCTTGATTGATTAGTGATGGAATAAAAACTAGTATTTAAAACTTTTTTCATGATTCTTTGTCTTAATGTATCCGGTTCGGTCTATCAGTGTGAGATAAGACGTCACCGGTCTGTATTCACACCACTCACAATGTGAAACACCTTCCCTCAAGAATATAAATTAACCTTTTATGTCCATAATACATATTCTTTATTAGTTTTTTTATATTATTTTAATGTATTTAAAAGTAGTTTTATGTTAATCATACAAACTCGTCGTTTTAGTAAAGGATTATTAAAAGATAGGCCACATGCACCATCATATATGGGTAGATTTATAAAAGGATGGATTATAACATGTTCAATCAGTCTTCAACCAATAATTACAACATTATAAAAATATATTTAGCAGGTCATATATCATGTGTTCAATTTAAAAAAAAAGATTAAAATTAATAAGTGCCAACCAATCTTTAACCAATAATAACATTCTTATGAGTTATGATGTAGAAATGTTTCGTCATGGGAAACACAATATTATTCTAGAGAGTTTCATTCGTTGTGTCAACAAAGGTACGTTATAGAAAAAAGTTAATTAACACGTTGGTGAACTTTCAAATGTTCGAAGCAATATGCCACAAATCTCATATATAATATAACATCAAATAGCTCGATGGATCGATCGTACAAAGATTCAAGGGTTTCTCAATTTCTTGCCGCGGCAAGTACTATTGTTAGATCAGCTCCCAACTCGTTAAAACGTGATAAGTAAAGGTATTGATGTTTCTTCCGTTTTGAGTCTGTTTTACTTAATTGAGTCGGAAACAACGAAACGCTTGTTGGGTGATTGCGAGATCTTGATAGGGGTGAGCTAGGACATGAAATACTGATTAGTACAATTAGGAAACAAAGTCCAACTTAACATACTTGTCAACTTAGGTCTCTTAATTTTACCGACTTGTGAATTAGGTTAGAAATTACCGTCAACATGAAATTCAATCGCTAGGCTTCAAAATATCCTGGTAATATCATTTCATGCCCGGTTTGACCCGATTACATTGAATGCAAGATGTCGACACGATGAGTGATTTGGATTTTACGAAATGACATTATATATTCCTAAAAATACATGCAAATGAGATAAACTATTTTTTATTATATAGTTCATTATTTCTACATGTGATTTGTAAAACCCAATTGCCATTATGTAACTCTTATGTTTCTTTCTTTACTAGTTTCTTCATAGTCTCGTCTATAATTTGTTAATCATTCATAAAATAAAATAAAATAAAATAAAAGAAAAGAGACAATTGATCATTATTCGTACCATGCCCCGTGTTTACCATACAAGTTAATTTTCCCTACAGCCAGGATATGATACACAACGAGCTAGTGAGCGCGCGTCCTTTGCTATTTTGAACCAGTTTTGCATTCACTGTTATATATGCATGGGCTTCATTTCCACGCTCCGTCGCTCCTTTTCAGGAAGACCTACTAGGATATTGAGGATAGTTTCAAACGCTATTAAAAAAATTAAATTTATTAAATGGCTTGAGGGCGTATGTGAGTCCAACATGTTATGCAACTATCCAACTATGCAAGCATCCCATCTCTTCTAACTTTCTAAGAAATTATCTTCGTGGGCTTAATGACATGTAAATTGGACCTTTTAGACACTTTTGGGCTTGATGCGGATCATCACATATGATATGATTATATGAAGAACACATTAATACAATATTATCACTGCAAATTGTAATAATCCAATAATAAATTTATTAAAACAATAAACGTATTAAAAAACAATAACATGAATTATATTCTATTATTATATTATATTAGGTTTTAATATTTGCTAGGTTTAGTAACGATATGTAATGCAAAATGAAATAAATTAAATATTGTAAAGCTAATAGTCAGGTTACCAAAAACTTTCGATTTTTTTTATATAAAAATAGAGGGTAAAATAATGGATTTTTTTTCATTTTTGGCTTTTTTTTAGTTCTTACATGGATAAAAACCTTGAAAATAAATTAAAAAGTAAACCCGGAAAACCTGAGCAGAAATTTAAACCTCAAAAACTAAACCCCTCACCCTCAAAAACTTAAACCCCTAAAAAAACCTAACTAAGCTAAACCAAAAACCTAACCTTAAAAACTAAAATAAAAAAACGTGACAAAAATAAAAGCTAAACGGTGAACCTAGAAGGCAAAAACTAACCAAAAAAACATAATCCTTAAAGCTGAACTATAAAACCAAACTTTAAAGTAAAAAAGTTAAATTAAAGAAAAGATAAATAAATAAAAACATCAAAGCCATGAATACATATAATCTGTTTGAAATCATTAATAGAATTAGTCTAGGTCTAATGGTTTTAACACGGATGTCACGTGTTCAATTCTCAAACGACACTTGATACTTTTAGTAATAAGAAGTAAATATTTTAATAACAAATTGAGATTTTTAAGGAATATTGGTTTTCACTGGTCCCAACTATCACATGTTGTCTTCTACCGGTCCCAACTATTGAATTGGTTGTCAACGGTCCCAACTTTTATCACTTTGGTAACCACTGGTCCCGTCGTTAAATTTTTTTAAAGCCGTTAAGTTTTTTTTCCAAATTCAATACCGATGTTATAAGCATTTTGATCGGAACGATAATATAAGTCGATTGATGGAAAAGTTACCTCGAAACGGCGCTCTGAACAACAAAATAGTGCTTCGATCGGGTGTTTAAACCTAACGGTGCATCAATCAAATGTAAAAATTTTATCGTTCAAAGAGCCTTTTCGAGAAAACTTTTACATCAATCGACAAGTATTATCCTTCCGATCAAAAGGTGTAAAACATCGGTCTTGAATTTGGAAAAACTTAACGGCGTTAAAAGAATTTAACGACGGGACCAGTGGTTACCAAAGTGATAAAAGTTGGGACCGTTGACAACCAATTTAATAGTTGGGACCAGTAGAAGACAAAAGGTAATAGTTGGGACAAGTAAAAACCAATATACCGATTTTTAAAAGAACTACATATTGTGGAAATGACATCTGAAACAGAATGTGAGTTTATAATTTATGTCAAGGGCATGTCTTATGTCTATGTATCAATGATGTGTTATACTTGAAAAAATAACATGTGACAATGATTTATATTACTTCAATCTGAGTACTACAAAAATTACTATGGCCCTTGTATGACTTTCAGTTTACTGGTGGCCATTGTTGCTGTCACGGTTTTTCCAGATGATTTTTATTCTCAGTTGCAAACGATGTTGGATGTTTGTGACAAAGGTGGTACGGTGGGTATATAATTCTTTGTGTGACCCTTTCAATAAGAGAAAATTCCCATTTGCCTCTTATAAGTAAATTACCTTAAATTGTCCACTTAACATTTTTAGAACATAGACACCTTATTTATAAGGTTGGGTTTGAGTATTTGGTAATTGTTTATATTAGACTATGATGAGTAACACTTAAGTGTGATAAAATCATATTAAATTAGCGGTGATATGATGTTGACGTGGCAAGTTTGATAATTGCTCGGTGTATGATCACAACCCTAATACAACCACAATATCATCAAGTGTTATTTATATAACGCCTAATCTCAAACACCAAATTTTCTTCATCCAATCATATTAATCATTTTCATAATTGGTAACTTGTATATATATATATTTTCATAATTGGTAACTTGTATATATATATATACTAGTTTAGTGTCCGTGCGACGCTCGGGAACATAACACACAAACGGTGATTTTAAGGATATTAATAGGACATGGATGATTCTAATCAATTTTGAGACAAAATGGTGGTAAAATCGTAACAAAAGATTTTATTTAAAAAAATTATTAATTTAGTATTGCAATACTATACTATTTAAATCTTTGGGTTTATGGTGTATTTTTTAAATAATGTCGTATAAAAAAAGTAACGACTCTTTTAAAAAATTGAGCTATCTAATTGTAGATTATTACCAACTTTATACATAAGTTTTATTTTTATGCCCTGTCAAATAAAAGATGGCTCATTCACACCCCTCGTAAAAGAAGGTTTAACATTTAAATATTTTTTAATTTCTAAAGACTCTCTTAAATATTATGGGATCAAAATGTAATTAAGATTATTATAATATATTAGGAGAGGGTTTAACATGTAAATAATTTTAAATTTCTAAAGACTCTCCTAAATATCAGGAGATCAAAATGTAATTAAAATTCTTATAATATATTATTATTAAAGATATATACATATTTAAATTATAAAAGTATTATTGTGAGACAAATTCTCTTATGACACCACATAAGCGAAAACCACCTCTAATGATGCCACCTAAGCAAAATTGATTTTGCTATATTATATAAGGATATGCCAGTTTATTTTTATTTGTAGGTCATTAATTATCCATTAAACTCGTAACTAAGCTAACAATCAACGGCTTCCAATTACTTAATCCTTCACATTCTTCAAAACATCCATGATCCACACATAATAATATAATAAGAATAATAATAGAAAAAACAAAAAAAGTGGCTGCAGTAGTATTGGCATTGGCATGGGCAAAAGAGATATGATAGTTTAAGAAATAGGCAGGCAGGAAGTTAAGCATGGATCGGTGTATATATGACACCAAGGTGGTTTTTGATCCACTTGTAAATGACAACGCCCCACGTGGCCCTGTTGCACCTATCACCCAATCATCTTCAACTCCTACTAACGTGGCCTGTATCACATCGATACGTGTCGTTTCCTCATACCTCCAACTTCATGCATCGTCCTTGTACGACATCTGCCATCTTCATTTCCTACTTATGCCGACTTACATGACCACCGCCTCCATCATCACCATCATCTTTAAACTTATAACAATCAAACAAACTTCAATTCTTCGATCGATCTATTCAATTCGTTTATGGAAGTGATTACTACGTCGGGTTTTGATCGGATGATGAAGATTGAGTTGGAAGCCGCGGAGGCGTTGGCCGGGTTGGCCCGTGTTCCCAAGATGAAATCGGGATCTAATGGTGGCGGTGTGTCGGGTTCGGAACGGGTTAAAGACGAGTCCAATGAGGGTAACTCGACGTCGTTTGATATTTTACCCAAGTCATGTTCCAGTAATACTTATGAGGTTTGTTTATTTTCATTTGGGTACGTACGTATGTTATAAACGTTGTGTAATATATATATATATTTAGTTTTGTTGTGTGTACGTTGAATGTGAATAGATTGTTAATTGGTGCATATGATTAGCATAGATCTGGATTTGGTTATATATATTTTTTATTTTACTTTTGCGATGTTTGTTATGCTTTGTGTAGTCTAACGCGTGTGATTAAATGACGAGACAGTTTAACCTGGCCTGTACGTGTCATTAAACAACTTTAGCCGTCTAAGATTTACACCTAAAACTCTTAAAAAACCATAAGGCTCACACCACCGCTAGATCATAAGATCATTATAATTTCGTTAATCCGTTTTTATTAAAATATAAATAAAATAATATACTCAAGTTAACACGTGGCGTCTCATGGCTAAATATCTTCATGGATGGGAAATCTTTAAAAAAGAACATATATCTTGTAATATATCTATTGTTTTTAGTCACGCACTCTTTTTCTCATAAATTTTTGTTCCAAAATTTTCTTTAACTATTCTATTCGATCTATTCGTAGTAGTTATTATTAATTGGATATGTAACTATAGAAAATAAGTTCCTTCATCTTGAAGTCTCAAAATCTCAGATCCGAATAATCATTAATCATTATCATTTTTTGAAGTAACGATAGAAGAAGTGTTCTTTCAACTCATAATCTGGACAACATTTTAAAGTGGTTCTTTATGTACGTACATTATGAATATGTGTTTCGAATTTGACTAAAGGAGATCGAACGAAATTCATAAATTTTGCTATTATTTTCTTTCGGAAGGCATAACAACGAAATCATAGATAAATAGATAATGAATAGATCGATATATATCGCCTCGGATCGAGAAATATTAGATTAGATTAGATAGAGTCGAGTCAAGTAATGAAGCACAGAAGTACATAATCCTCATTACATCATTTGTTTTATATGTGAATAAATGTACGCCTATAACTAATTAAGGTGGTGTTGATGGTCATTTCTTATACACAGAATTAATGGGAAAAAAACACGTACCATATATATAAGTTTGTTCTTAGTTAAAGAGCTATATATATATATATAGCATGATCGAGTTGATGTAAATTTTCAAGCAGGTGGCGACTAATTCTATGATGAAGAAGCCGGAGAAAGCGAGTATGTTGTCGGTGAAGGGTGAACGCAACACAGAACTTAGGTTGAACCCCACTAATTGTGGGAGGAAATCTAGACAAAACTTAACAGAGGTACCTACCTAATTAAGATACAACCACATTGTCTATTAGTACGTATATATTTGATACGAACTTTGTTCAGTTCTAATGTTAAGCACTTAATTTCTTTAGGCGGAGATGGAAGCGCGTAAAATACGCAGGGTGCTAGCAAACCGAGAGTCAGCTAGACAAACAATCCGCAGGAGACAGGTATATATATACACACGATCCATTAACTATGAGTCGTAAATTGTGTATGGATGCATTGTTACTGAGGTCATGTTTCTCTTTTTGTTATATTTGCAAGGCCGTTTTCGAGGAGCTAACAAGAAAGGCTGTGGATTTATCTTGGGAGAATGAGAATTTAAAAAAGGTACATGTTTTTTCTAGCTATAACACCGTCACCATTAAGATGACGGTTCGAGCTTAGTTGGTTGGGTATAGAGAGTTAAAATGGGATTGGGTTTCACTTCTCGTCTCATACGAAGACACCACTAAAAAAATATAAAGCTACAAGTATTGTAATTATGTTTTTTTAGGAAAATGATTTTAGATCCATTTAAATTACATTTTGACCACTTCTAACATATCCCGGCCCATCTGATATGTTCCCTTTAGCATCTATTTTACTTTCACCGATTTGCTTTTGATATTTTAAAAATAAAACATAACGTCAGTAGACCTAGAAACAGTACATATTTTCTACTGTCACGACTTATGTTAACCGAATATGTTATTATTTTTGCAACCAGGAAAAGGATACAGCTTCAAAACAGTTCAATTCTTTGAAGGCCAAAAACGAATTTTTAAAAGCACAAGTAAGAATTGAATACAAGTTTTTTTTTTTCATATAGTTATTTGGTTTATTTCATTGTTCAGAATAACTGATTAGATCTATGATATTTGTATAGATGAAGATAATGAATAACGAAGCGAAGGAAAACCGAGAAGAATCGATCACGACGAACGAACCAACCATTTCCGCCTCATCAACAAATTCCCCATTTTTCAATTACATCCAACCATCCATCCTCCCATTCGTATGGCCTAATTCCGTCCAATTACAATGCGGTCCGCCAGCTGGAATAGTTTTACCGTCTCATATCCCAATCTCATCACCCAACGCCAATAAGCCCGATTCGTCGTGTGAAGAAGGGAGTTCCATGACAATCAACGGCCCCGGAGCTCCCCTATACTTGCTCCCATACCCCTGGCTATTTACACTACCCCAAAATAATAACGAAAACCGCCCTCATTCTTTCAATCTAAACGACAAACCAAAAGAATCATGTGAATGCCAACAATTCTTCCCCGAGAAAGTGAAGTCAGAAACGCCTACGAGCAACGGTTTCCCGCCAGATGGAGGTGGGCGACCGACAACAAACTCTGTGAGTTGTGAAGAACTACTTATTGAACATGATACTAATTATACAGTTGGTGATAACAAACAGGTTGGAGGAGATATACACAAAATTCACCAAGTTCCAGTTGTGTGCTCAGGTAAACGATTGTGTGACACGGCTGCAGCCGCCGTGGCCCGGAAGAGACGAAAACAACTCACAAGACTGAAGAACCACTTTCATTGCCGTCAACTACCGATGCATTGATTAAGAAGCGCGTACGTGTGCCATTTTTTTACGCGTTGGTTGCGGATGAATATTGGTTTTTGCTACTTGCCATTCATGTGACTATGTATGTACATATATAGTAGTATTGAAGAAAGTGTACTAATAGATAGAGTTTTGATCTATAAGTGCTAGTTACCAACACTAGTCACTTGTGATCTAATAAGCGGGTCGTTTTGGGTTTTTGGGTTCAGACTCGAACATCTCGTTTGTCTGTAACCGTCTTCCATGAAACGACCACGTCCTGTCATAATTTTATATTGAATCATTTGTATTGTCACATACTTGACAATAGTCGTGAAACTAGAAGTTCCGACTGGGTTAGGGTTGTAATGTTTATGTGATTTTATATTCGATGTACTTTTTACTTTACTTTATTACGATGGATTTCATTATTATAATGTTACACGTACTTTATTATGTTCGACTCCATTAGTTATGTGTATTGATTTTGTGTATTATGCTACACATTTAGATACGTGTTAAATGAATTATTAATATTCTTTAAAGCAGAGTTTTTTTAGTAACTCGATCTACATAATTCACTCTTACAAGATCTTTACTTAACCATCATTAGCAGCCCGTTATTCTGCTTTTTAAACTTCGTCTAAAACAAAAAAAAACCTGAAGCTGTGATACCAAATTGAGATTTAACGAGTTTAGAATTGAAGATTCTTAAATTTGCAATCATCATTCGTGCACTTTTGGTTAAAATTTTGAAAATCGTGTCAAAAATTTAAGGCAAATTAGCTTAGAATTATTAAAAGTAACACATATTAGTAGAGAATAATTTTAACTTAGTTTATTCCTTCTAGTGGTTTCAAATATAACTTTTTGGTCTCTGGTAGTTTGTCGTTAATATTTTCTGATTTATTGCGAATTTTAAACCAGGGTTTTAAGGATTTTTATCGGGAGGTGAATACGAGTCAATTGATGTAAACCTTACCTCCAATTAGTGCTTAAAATGATATAAATTTAACATCTGATCGAAGCATCGTTAAGGTTTAAACTTTAAACACCCGATGGAAGGTTGTTCGTCGTTTGGAACACCAATTCGAGGTAATGTTACATTAATTGACTTGTATCCTCCTCTTTGTATCCTCTTCCTGATCAATATCCATAAAACATCGGTTTGAAATTTGAAAGAAATGAAAAAAAGGTAAACGGTCGTTAAGTACTTAACGGCGGATTACTAGAGGCCAAAAAAGTTGGATTTGAGACCATCGAAGAGGGAGTAAACTAAGCTGAGATTATTCTCGGTCAATCGATGTTAGTTGGGATTATTTTAAGTCAATTTGTCAAATTTATAGCTAAAGTTGTCATCATATTGTCAATATTAATTTTGTACAATGTTTGCCAGTATTTTCATGTGACAATAATATTACAACAAATGTGTTTTTCTCAAAAGTGTTATTTTTAACCGTATTAGAGAGATTAATTTTATAACCATTTATCTTGTCTTATGTTCATTCTTCTATGTTCGTACATAGTTGTCATCAACTGTATTGGTGGGACATAACATTCTTGAAAGTTTCAGTTTTATATATATATACAAAGACATTTTACCTTTAGTCTTGAGATGAGCTTCTTTAATCACCTAATACTAGGAGATGAATATTAGCCACTTTAGAGTTAAGACCTATTTAATATAAGCAGTTTATTTATAGGATCACCTGTAATGCAAAGAGCACGAACAAAGCTAGAGCCGTCTTATCATGAAACCTACAACTAATATTTTCTTATAACCAAGTTTTTTGGAATAGCCAATCTCAACACATACATTTCACTATAAATATATCATACTTACAAATAAGCTTTCCAAAAATGTAATGTTGGTACATAAGTCTTTCAAACCATAGAAGAGGTTTCCAAAGAACCATGAAAAACAACACATGTTGTTGACCTCTAATAATATCCGCCAATGCCTCTCCTTCCGACCGCTTGTCTTCGGCTTTTCGATATATGCCAATCGATTCTTACGTTTATTTCTTCATCAAACTCGTACCACTTGTCCTCATCAATTGTAGCAACTCGTCCCAACCCTAACGAGCTATAACAATGCCTGACCTCATCAACTAACAAAGCATCAAATTCTTTGCTTGTACTAGTCGTCGTGACCCTCTCAGATGTTGTTCTTTTCAAGACAACCTCAGACTTGGTCTCGACCTCATTACATTTAGCGGTGCAAGTACTATGATTAATAGTCCAATAATTAAAGCCAAATCTGGGTGGTGGTGGTGCTGGCGGTGGAAAACCAGTCATGTTGGTGATCGGGCCAACGTTTTCATCAAGAGCGATCATTTTTTCAACATATTCTTGTCTTGCTCGCCTAAGTAACCGTCTTGGTGCACCAATGAACTTCCTCAACGGCATTGTTTCCAGAACGAAAGCCGAATGGTGTGAAGGACAAATGTTATAAATATTAAGTTTGTAATTTGATATGGATCGAAAATTTTAAAAGCAAGAACTTTGTTTGACATTGTCTTAAGTGGGATGGTGTTATTTACATGTGCTTACACGCCTCTTTATTTCGATACCCATTTTTGGATGCAATCATCCTCGGTCGTCATGATCCGAGGTGTAAGTACAATGAGCATATAGTTCAATCAATCACTATGCCGTTTAAAAAAATTTACTATATAATTAGATCATTACGATGCAATAAACCAATAATTGGTTTAGCTATATATTCTGTTATTTCATTTTACGATAATGCTATTTGCTTTATTTGTTTATTTTGAACTAGGTTGGTAACCACACATAGTCTTAGTTCCGGCACATGTCGCTTTGCGTTATACGTATTACGTTCTTGACAATAGCATTACATTTTCCGGTGTAGTATATATTATGTTTAACAGTTTAGCATGTTGTTACGTAAATTCGTAAAAGTTATTTAAAAAATTATTTAAAACAAAAGAATATAAAAAGAGAAAACGAGTCGTGTCACATCATGTAATCATCACATGTGAATGTGAGTATCGTAACGCGTGTAACAAAGTCACAAACGTGACGTTGCCACTGTAACACATGTCTTGTGTCGAAATAAAAAACACACCAAATTAAGACACTATCGCCGCAACACATGACACCGGTTAAAATTCTAATGTCATCATTGTAATTTGTGTAACAAAGTCACAAACACGAGAAAACTGCCACATCGTGCTGCTCGATTAAAATTCTAGTTTTGTTTAACGATTATTGAAGATAACGTAAATTTATTTTAGTATAAACTAGTTTTACTCTCAGGCCGCGCGTTGCGGCGGCCGGGTCTTAGTTAATATACGTTTTACGGGATTTAGTATTATGTCTCACACGTTACATCTTAAAGTCGTTAAAGTTATTATGTCTCACACGTCACTTCCTAAAGTCGTCAAAGTAAAAGTGTAAAAAAAGTAAAAAATATAAGAATAGGTTGGTAACCACACACGGTCTTAGTTCGTGCACATGTCGCTTTGCGTCTGTGATCATGTTATACGTATTACATTCTTGACAAATACATTGCACCTTGCGGTGTAGTATTATGTTTAGCACGTTGTGACGTAAATTCGTAAAAGTTATTTAGAAAATTAATTAAAACAAAAGAATATAAAAAGAAAAAAACTACGAAAAAAATATTAAAGTTTAAAACAAGAAAATATTAAGTTTGTCGCAATGCTATCGCAATGTGACGTTTGGGACTTAGTCCACCGACCTTTTAAGAAAAAATGACAAGCTATACGTACACTACTATTTTTAATATATCAAATGTCGTTATTGTCACGAGGGTAATGAGTGTAACAAGGTAAAAAACGAGTCGTGCCACATCATGCAGTCATCACATGTGAATGTGAGTATCGTAATGCGGGGTACGACACGTTAATGTCACCATCGTAAATTGGTAGCGCGTGTAACGAAGTCACAAACGTGACGTTGCCACTGTCACGTGTCTTATGTCGAAATAATAAATGGCCCCTTAAAACCTTGATTTATTAGATAGACTAGGTTTAATACCCGTGTGTTACACACGGGTTACATAATAAAATTTATAAATAAACAAATTATAACCATTATATTTAACAATTTGTAAATATTAAATACTTAAGAATTTTTCCCTCATCAACTTATGCATGGTGAAAATTTTTACTCAATTTCCCACCCAAACTTCATATTATAAACCAAAATATCCCCCCAATAATTGCCCCCTAAAACCTTAATATATTAGACAGATAACTTCATACAAATCTAAGTGGCTAGTGGTAATAATAAAGACTAATGTTTTTAAGACCGGACCGGACAGTCGGATCGGACGGACCAGATTTACCAAGTCGGAGACCTTTATAAATAGTTTATATCATTTATGACACACAACTAGTTTTTGTGGACTAATGTAGCATTTGAAACACTAGCTAGGGGACTGATTGTGTTAAGTTATTAAAAGATGCATATAAACATATAAAATAGGGTTGGTAATTGAACACTCTATCTCTACCCACTAAACATAAATTTAAAAAATAAAAACTAAACATCTCTCTCTCATGTTCATTCTCTCACGCCAACACCCACCATCATCGTAGTTCTCTTCTTGCGCCAGTACCGTCGACATCATCATCCCCATTATAGATTACAATTTACAAGCTAGATCACCATGACACCATTCATCTGATCCGTCACCGTTTAACCATTTTCTTCTAACCACCATTGTCATCTTCATCTACACCATCGTATCCAGGCTCCGCCACCATCTTCGGTTGAGATCTGAACAATCCACCTTCTTTTATTCTAAAATATTATCTGGTTATGTACAACTCCGGTCGGATCGCGACCCGGTTCACTGGTTCAACCGGAAAATGTCACAGACCGCCCGGTTATTTTAAGGCCCGTTTTAAGGACATGACCAGACCGCCTTAGCTACCGATTCCCGATCCGACCGGCCGATACAGTCCAAGTTTCAAAACATTGATAGAGACATAGAGTCTTATAGCTAAGATGTTGTATATCCATATATCCATAGTAGAGTCTTAGACTGATTTAAAATCTATATCATATATCCAAACACCTTAAACTCCAACCAAAACCAAAAGTGACATCATCGATCCAAATTAATGATAACCCATTTGTGATTAAACTCAAACCATAAGGGTATTACATGACTAAACTATCTTTGGTGTTAACATAAAACATGTTATCATCTATCTAATAAATTATGATTTTAAGAAACAGCTTTTAGGGAGAATTTTTTTAATCCATAATAGGAGTTTGAGATGGAATATTAAATGTCATGCAATGAGTTGATAGAGCAATATTTTTAAATATTAAATACTAGATTATTACCCGCGTGTTACACGGGTAGAGTCATGAACATATTGCAATCAAGTTTATCAATAAAAAATCTATCACCTAACTGTCTTGCTAATAAAGGTATATGCATTCTATCATAAAAACGACCCCTCAATAGTCCAGTGTGTCAATCTTCTGGCAATTCCATATTTGCTAAAAGTATTGATCGGGACAAAATATCGATTCTAGTCACTTTTTAATCTCAATCAAAAACAAAAATAAGTTTTTTTACTAACCATATGAGCTGCAAAAAGGATAACAATTGTTCTTGTGGCTTGTTAGAGCAAATTACTACAAAGTAGATAAAGATAGAAATTTTGTGAGTTCAACAGGCAAATTCAATAACCAAAATGCATAGCCGAGTATCTATGAATCAGTCCTACAGATAGTATGCTCAACGATTAAGATTAAGAATATTAATAAAGTTAATACCTTGGATATATGCATACACACTTCATCAATGAAAAAAACCTTATGATATAGATTCTGCTTCTAAAACAAAAAATAAAATAAAACAAAATAAAATGATATAAACGTAAATATGCTGAAACAAATGATATAAACAAAAATATATTGCAACCAACTTATCAATAACTTAAACAAATGATCAAATACCATATTTTATATTCTCTGTTGTATATGCAATACTCCATAAGCTTCCTTTGACTCAATAAAAGGTGATCACTGTGCAAAAACACAACTTATCAATAATTTAAAGAATTCTTATGGAATTTGCATGGTTAAATAAAACCAGGTGATGAATCGACCGATGTACTTTAGCAACTGATGAAAACGATTGATGAACCAAATCGATTAAACCATAACATTGTATGTAATGGAATTCGAATCCATCTGAATCACCGCAACCGCAGCAGCGCCGCTGCTTCCGTGCTCTTCATCGCCATCATCATCTGCGTCTACCTTTGATTTACCATTCTACTCGGATTTGAATTTATAAATATGGAATTGGAAATCGGTGATGGAAATTAGTTGATTGTAGAAACATGAATTAAGGAAAGCAATAAATACATAACTAATGTGCGTGCGTGCTAAACAAAAATGGGCCGAGTAGTTAGATCCATATAAAATTAAGCGGGAAAAAAATTGTAAGAGTGGCTTCATTGGATGACATGTGGCATCCAAAACCCTCTTTTATTAGAAGGTATAGATTAGATTTTTGACATGTGTCTCATTTGTGATTCAACCCACGAGTTAGAATGATGAAATGTTGTCCACATGCTATGCAGCACGTTTGTGACATTAACGTGTGGTACCCGTCTGTAAGGCGACACATCTGTTACCTCGTGGTGATGTGTTGTGCATCAATGAACCCTCCACCTTAAAAAAACGCACAAAAAGAGTGATTTTTAGTGTAACTCGTAAAATAACAGAATTTGAAAATAACAATAGGAAAAAAACCAAGAACATACGTCAAAACTTTAGAGTAAAAACCGAATCCTTAATGTGTGGTAGTGATGTTGGGTTTTGATCTTGAGTTCTTAGGAAATCAAAGAGTCACACGTATCCGTCAAAATACCAGCTCATACAACTCACATGTATAACATATTAACATGGGTAGAACCCTACGTGTAACGCGTTGTCTCAGGGTTCCTTGCTCAACACAATCCGTACTGTTATTATGTTCCTTTTTATTTTTAACCATCACCTTCGTATTCAATTTTTTTCATTTAGCAAACAACACAAAACGTTTTTACATTCAATTCTCAATGAGTAATCAAACATGGCAATAAAGTGTAATGATCCATTTATTTTTATTCAATTCTATTACCTCGTATATTCTATTATCTCGTTTGTTTCATTTTATTTTCCATTCTATTACCCACACCAAACTGATCAAAAAATGTAAACAAGTTTCTACAATATGTTATATATAATTTTGGTTAAGGCATTATTTGAAAATTTGGGTCTTAAACCAAGGTTCATTCACATAAGCTATCAGAATGCACGATTTTAATTACATTTCACACCTTACATATAACATACATTATTGATAATGGAGTGATATACATTGTTCTTATCTTTAGATATGAGAAACATGGTAGAGATCTAACAAAATTTACTCACTCTTATAATTTAGTATCTAAATTTTTTTTGTTTTTTAAAACTCACTGAATATCATTAACCGTTTTAGTTACGAATGTTAAGAAACGGAGAGAATATCCTTTAGAAGCTCCTTAAAGGCAAAAAAAACTTTAGAATGAAAGGCAAAAGCCTTTTACATCCACTCATTTCTCATCTATAGTTGTTGGTCAATTTAATCAAACACTTGCCCATGGGCCACACAACAAACAAACCATCAATAAACCCAAATCCCCATGCATTCACGGCTGATGATCAACACCCACTTCACATTTCACGTGCATCACCTCCCTTCATCTTGAACTCTGTGATTTCATACCCATTTGCAGATCTGTAAAACTCAACTGGGTTTTTGTTTTCTTCTTTGTTAGTTACAACAAAAGAATTATGGTTTATACACTTCCTGGGATTCGATTACATCCGCTTCCTTCAATCTCTCAACGTGCTAGTAACGATCGGAGGAGTGTTGTTGCTGCTGCTGCTTCCACTTCGAGCAATCGCTCTCTATTGTTGAGAAAAGATTTGTTTACTCGTAAGTGATGTTGTTTCATAATCGCCTGATTATGTTTGATTTTGATTATGCTGATTTGGGTGTTAAATGTTATGAATTTTTGTTGGGTATTTACAGGTTTTGTTTGATTGTTGATGAATTGTTCTACATGCATGTGTTTGAGGATAATATATGTTGAAATTAGGTGTGATTTGATCAACTAGTGTTGTGGGATATTTCTGCATTTATTTTCAATCCAATTCTGGTGATAAATTTATTGTTGAAAAATTATATCTTTTTTCTTTGGAGAATTGGATTTTTTGATAATCGAAACTATAACTCATTGGCCAACAATAATAAGTACTAAAGGTTATGCCACTTGATCCAAGATATCTTAGATTTACACTTGCTACAATCATTATTGTGAGTGAAATCAATAAAGGTTATGCCACTTGATCGTCATTGGTAACAAAAGTGTAAGTTGGGAGTGCTATTGGTCAAACTGTTAGCATGTGCTATTGGGTGGCGGCGCAACTTGTTGCCCGTTTACCTGCCACCTTGTTGTAAATTCTTTGATGTTTAATATGAAGTCACCAGGTCATTGTTTAGATTGATATCCAAGATATTTAACTAGAGAAGGTTTGCACCTAGGTCTCGGGCCAGACTTCAAGTGCCTTACCACTAGGCTACCTTTTGATGATATTTAGCTCCAGTTATTGATGTTATTAAACCGTTATTTATGTAATGTGGTCCTTCTCTGCAGGGAAGTTTTTAGGTGGAAGGTCAGCATATGAATCCGCATCCCCTTCTTTTATAGCTGCTGCAACAGAGAAAGTGCTTGTTCCTGGCACTCAAAGTGACGGCTCTTCTTCAACTGACCAACTGGAAGCACTTGATGCAGATACTGACGAGTCTAAAGTATGTTACTTTGCATTCGCATTTTGTCTTTAGCATGTCTTATTATGAAGGGATAGTAGTAAGATGAATCTTGAAGGTTAGTAGGGTGCTCACTTGACATGAACTTGCTCCAAATTTGATTGCACTTTTGATACTAGTTTCCTTTCGTAAGGAGTATCATGATACTTGAATTTCGGGGTTATAGGCGTAGAGTTGGCTAATTGGGAAAGTCAGGCAATGGGTCAAAATGGGTTGTTTTAGGATGTTGATTTAGTTGATTCACACGCCTTTTTAGTTTTTTCTTTATTTTTTTGTCCTTTTATTAAAGACAATTAATTTGCTAAATACTAGAAACTGATCTGTTACAACAATGTTCTTTTTTTTTAAGTGAAACAGCTTAGGAGATTTTTAAGCGAACACTTTAGGTGATTTTCAGTCTATTTTTATTGTTTGATCGATTTTCCTTTCAGATAAATTTTGTAATTGATGGTTAGGGATAAACCATAGTTTTAAATGAGCAATTCTATCAGTAGATTGGCCAAATATTGTTTATGGAAAACAATGATGAGACAAGAGTTTTACATGACAGGATATGGGATTGGGGTATGTAATATGTAACACGTTGTTTTTCAGGTAATGAACTAGAATAACATTTTTTTATGTATATTCTTAAAGAAAATGTACACTATAAAGTACTAAACGAACTTTTAGGACAGCTTATGAATACCAGATGGTGAGATTGAGCATGTGCTCCGCCCTTTGACATCATGTAGGCAGTGGAAGCACATTAGTGATAGTCCTGGGCGGGAAAGTTTTTAAATAGTATTTTGCTTCTGTGTTCATTTAAAACTTTGTTTTATTGTATCATGAATGGTTTTGTGGGAGGTGAATATGAACTGTGGGATTCAATGACACTTCGCATTTTCACAAATTTTGCGTTGTTAAAAATAATTACAATATGAAAATGGTGCACTTGTCTCCTTTTGTTTATTCATGAAAAGCCTTGAGGGAGGTTGGATGGAAATATGGGATATTGTTGGGATTTATATTAGGGGTAACTTTGTAAAAACATAACCATATTATTGATTACAAGTTGAAGGAAAGTTGTTATGAACATAAAAATATTGTGTGAAGTAGTTTAATTTTTGGTATATTCTGTTCTTAGGAGTATTAATAATCTGATTGGCTGTTCAGCAACATGGAAACAATCTAATATCACCTATTTAGTAGCGTTTGCAAGATACTTAGAGAAAGTTTATTTATCAGCTGACTTTAGTAAATCATCTGGTGGTTGGTGATCTTTTGGTTTAGATATTAGAAAGTGAAGCTAAGCTGGATGAAGAACAAGTTGGTGAGACGAGTGAAATGACTTCAGCAGTTCTGGTTGAGGATATTGCTGTTACAGAGGAAGAAACTTCACCTGGCGTAGTTATTAGCAAAGAAAGCGAGGCCATCAGACAAATATCCATTCCTCCACCTGGAGCTGGACAGAGAATATATGAGATTGACCCACTTTTGGGAAATCATCGTCAACATCTTGAGTACCGGTTAGACTTCTTCCAAATTTTGAACAACAGCGGGCTGCCAGTGCGTGTGATTTTTTGGCACGGACCATGTTGACTACCTGAAACACTTTTTGTCCAACAAACTTAATTTTCTTGTAAATAAATAGTGATAGCTATGATAACAAGAAGAGTAAATTACTACTTTGGCCGCTGTAGTTTGGGGCATTTAACCCTTTTGGCCAAAAAATGAAACTTTTAACCAAAATACCTTTGCACTTAACAGAAAAATGTTAACAAAGTTAGTGTTAGGGGCCGAAATAGTTAAAAAAAGAAATGTCAGGGGCTAATCTGTTAAAAAGTTTCAATTTTGGGCCAAAAGGGTTAAAAGACCCATACCACAAGGGCCAAAATAGTAATTTACTAAGAAATTTCAGTAATAAATTATTGAATTGATTTACGAGGTTTTATGCAAAAAAAATACACTTTAGGCAACTTGCAACCCATATATTTTTTCTTAAAACTCTGACCCACTATGTAGGCCAAAAATGACACCTCTAGTTGTATGTGTCTGCATGGATAATCAATTTCTTAGTTTACATATACTTCTGGTAGTGTTTGTGCTTAATCTAATCATTTGAACTAACTATAGATATTCACATTACAAGAAGATGCGCGAGTCAATTGACAAGTATGAAGGTGGTTTGGAGGCGTTTTCTCGGGGTTATGAGAAGTTTGGCTTCACTCGCAGGTATTTCTAAATAAATGTTGAGTCCATGATATTAGTTGGATATTGTTTTACGTTGAAGCATTTATTATACAAACTGAAAAGTAAAATGTAATCTCATGTTGTGCATGTTTACTTTTATGCCATTTAAGACGTGGCCATTTACTATGCATCGGATGTCTTGTTGCCATTTGGTTCTAATTTATTTCAGTTGTATTTGGTGGCTATTCTACTATATTAATCTTTTAATCTTCCTTGTACTCTTTTTTTAGTGAGACAGGTATCACCTACAGGGAATGGGCACCTGGAGCTAAGGTTTGTTACTACTTGTTAGATAGGCTATGTTAAGTTTTTGGTATGAGTCGAAAGGGGGCGAGGTTGATCACTCTCTTCTTTTTTCATGAATAGTTTGTTCTAAATATTATTACACTAATATTGAATAAAGAAATCGAACATATTCTTTGGTCACTTTTGATCTGTCTGACCCATCTTTTTAACTATTTTTTAACTTTATTCAGTTGACCTGTTAGAAATAAAACATAGCCCAAATCGATCCGTCCATTAGTAAATTGGCTGAAATTTTGACCTTTAATTCTATATATATATATATATATATATTTGTTTTCAACATGCAAGGATCATATACACATGGCTTCTTGAATTTATTTTTCAGTACTATTCTTCTAAATAATCCTTTTTTGTTAATCAGTGTGTTTAGCATCAAAACTTTTGTCTCGGATTTTACCACAAAACCTAATCCCACATAAGAAAGGTACTGTTGTCCATAAACAACAATTCCATTCTCACTTAATAACAGAAATACATTTAAATTTTGGGTGACATATCTTAATTTTTTTTCTTCTACATGAAATGGGGAATACAACGTTAAAATTTCTTAAAATTATATTCATCTAATAACAATCTGTATATATTCAGATATATGTTTAGGATGACATCTTTCTTAGTCTCGTACGTTTTCTTTTCCTGAATATAACATAAACTAGATATATCTTTTTTGAATTCTAGTCCGCTTCACTTATTGGAGATTTCAACAACTGGAATCCAAATGCTGATGTTATGACCCGGGTATGTTTTTAATTCAGTTGTTACCTAGCTGAAGGTCTAGTCATTGTAAAATTGATTAAAATCTAGTGGCTACATATTTAACTCATGAGTGTCAAAATTGGAAGAGTCCTTTTTTTGTATCAAACCTGCATTGAAACATTTTGGATATTTTAATGCAAATTTGGTTTTGGAAAGTATAAAGTCGGAGTCTCTGAATTGAAAGTTGACTTTATTTTATGGCCAGAGGGACTGAGGGAGTATAATTTGTAACTTCTGTGGTTTTTTAATATGAACAGAATGAATTCGGTGTCTGGGAGATCTTTTTGCCAAACAATGCTGATAATTCTCCACCTATTCCTCATGGTTCTAGAGTGAAGGTAGAAGTTTCCTTAATAATCTATGAAGAAAGTAATATCCTTTAGTGTTCATTTTTTTTATTTCTTTAAATATTCTCAATGCTTGTAACTATCGATACTATATTGAAATTCTTTGAAGTATGCTGTCGTGGTCATTTACGGGACCCACAATACAAAGATTACATACTGGAAGTGAATCAGACCACATATTTTATTTGTCTATTTTATGAATTGTTATGACATCCTTTATTGTGCGTTACATTGTAGATTCGCATGGATACTCCATCTGGCATCAAAGACTCGATTCCTGCTTGGATAAAGTTTTCTGTACAGGCTCCTGGTGAGATTCCTTATAATGGAATCTACTATGATCCACCAGAAGAGGTATTTCTCCGTGTAAAATTCCACACTTTCTTGGTAATTGGTATTGACGATTTATGGTCCAAATATTGAATAGGAAAAGTACGTGTTCCAACATCCTCGGCCAAAGAAACCAAAATCTCTTAGGATTTATGAAGCACATGTAGGAATGAGTAGTACGGTTCGTAAATCTCCTCTCTTCTCTCTCATGCTATAGACTTAAGTTTACTTGCTTTCTTTTTTCTCTAATTTTCAAGTAGCATGATGGCTACAGTCATACGTTTTCTCCAACCTAACTTTTTTCATGCTTAAACGAGCTATATATATTGTAAAAATAAAGTAATTGTATTCAAATATATGAGTTTTCTCCAACACACGATAGGTTATTAACCCGTGTGTCACACATGCACTCTTCAGAGAAATTATAAACAATATATCTAATATAATTAATGATATATATTGAAAACTTGAAAGATATCACACGCTGAAAATGAAAATAAGAGATCATAACCATTAAATTCACCAGTTATGATTTATGAATATGTAAAAACTTAAAAAGCAAGATTACAAACTTGAAGTGTAAAAATCACTAAAAACACATCAATGATGTTTAAGCAAAACTTGCATTACTTAGGAGATTAATAAACAGTCATGCTTTACCTTTTCAGAGGTAACATGTTAATAATATTAAGTATTTTGAAAATGTTTCAAGTATAAAAAATGTTAGTGTGTAATCTATCTATATGCACTACTGATGCATCATAGTAAGGGCAAAGAGTTGCACGAGGAACTCATCAAAGGAGATTCATCACAATCAGTTTTTGGCTTTCTGAGTAACAGATATTGAAATGATATCAAGAATGGGTGTAATTAAAAATGGTAAATATTGAGGACACCATCAATTGAAATTGAGATTCTAGTTGAGTAACAACTTACCAAATTGAAATGCTATACAAATGATCAAAATTTATAATGCAACGATGATGTTTCAATATTTTATCAGTAAGAACACCAACATCATGAATAGTTGAATTATATAACTGTGTCAAATTGTTTTGTTTGAATATAAATAATGTCATTATAGTTTTATGTGTAATGATTATATGAGGAATTAAAAAAGCAATTGAAAGAGTCTAGGTTTGAGATAGAAATATTGTTTTACTAGTATGTATACACAAACAAAAAGGTTTAGGGTTTATATTGTTGGTTCGTATGGATTGTGTTGAGAACTTATCACCAATTGTGACTGTATCGTTATATTTGGTCGTGTATAGGAACCAATGATTAACACCTATGCCAACTTCAGAGATGATGTTCTCCCCCGCATTAAAAAGCTAGGTTACAATGCTGTTCAAATCATGGCCATTCAAGAGCACTCATATTATGCCAGCTTTGGGTAATTTCTCAATAGTCATTTGTGTTTGTATCCTTTTTACCCATACCTTCTTACTTACTTTAGACCGTACTCCTTATAAACTATGCGAGCTATTATTTATTTGTCATTTTTGCATTCTTGTTTTATAATTGTTGTTGCTATCATTTTTAAACAAAAATTGAGTACTTTGTGTAATGCTTTAGGTACCATGTGACAAATTTCTTTGCACCTAGCAGTCGCTGTGGGACTCCGGATGATCTTAAATCTATGATAGATAAAGCCCATGAGTTGGGATTGGTTGTGCTCATGGATATTGTACACAGGTAATCATTACTTGATTGCTAAGTAGCTAGCCGAGAGGTGGATTCAGGATTCTTGAATCGTGACAGATTGATGCATTACTATAACATTATAAGGGATGCATATGCAATGGGCCGCAAATTTTCATTTTTAGTTTTGCACAACATTACATTTTTTAGTGCATGGCTTCCATGTAGGTCCATCCGTATACCTTCATGTTCAAATATTTTTGTTAGAAATAATATAACAAATGAAAGAAGAAACGGCTGTCTTCTTCCAACAAATGGCATTGACTAGAGGTTGAAGTTGGGTAGGTAGGGCTGACCCACAAGTTTTGTTTTTCTCTTTGCTTGAATTTCACTGGTAGTTAATGTAATAGATATGATTACGAAAACTATACTACTAAAATACAAATACAAGATAGCTGAAAAAAGCGACTTCAGCCATAACTCGTTATAGACGTAGAGGTAAAACATAACCAAGATCAACACACTTCTATGAAATGAGTAGAAACTGCCTCCTCCAGTCGATACATTTATTTGTATTTTACTAAATGTATTGGGTTTAATGCAGTCATTCGTCAAACAACACTTTAGATGGTCTAAATATGTTTGATGGGACGGATAGTCATTACTTCCACTCTGGAGAACGGGGTTATCATTGGATGTGGGATTCACGCCTTTTCAACTATGGACATTGGGAGGTACCATCTATTTCAAAATTCATCTAATGTAATGGTGAACTCAATTATTTGCTAGAACTTGGAATAATGTATTAGTGTTGCTGTTTCAGGTACTAAGATATCTTCTTTCAAATGCAAGATGGTGGTTGGATGAATATAAGTTTGATGGATTCAGATTTGATGGTGTGACTTCAATGATGTACACACATCATGGTTTACAGGCAAGACACGTATATTGTATCTAATTATTGAAATGAATGTTATCCTGAGTAGTCGTACTTCCCCTTTTATATGATTAATGCAGAAAAGCATGGATTAAATCCGTATAACTGACACTTTATTTAATCACCCTCACAAATTCTTGTGACGCTAAGTAATAATGGATTCACACTAGAGAGGGCAAGATTGGTGGGTTGGGTGGTGCCCGTAATGGGTTAAATTATGTTGTTTAATGCCATTAAACGAGCTGGAATCATTCCTGTACGTTAATAATTTGTCCATTAGTATTGATGTCAAATCGACTATTACTATAATAGTATAACCATCTAAAAATACACAAGATAATTTAGAAGGTTGTATTTATAATATACCTTGGGCTCGTTTTTAGCTAATTATGGTTTTGATTTAACCTTTTTTCGATAATGCACAATGCAACTTGATCCCTTCATGATTCAGAAATAAATGATTCGAATTGTCACCTTTAGCTGAGCTAGTTTTTATACAATTTTTTCTGTTCAGGTAGCATTTACCGGAAACTATAGCGAGTATTTCGGGTTGGCGACCGATGTTGATGCTGTGGTCTATTTAATGCTGGTTAATGACCTCATTCATGGGCTATTTCCTGAAGCCATCTCTATTGGAGAAGATGTATGCCATCTCTCTTTTCCCAAAATATTAATTTGTGTATTCAGTGTTCATCTTGAATGAAATCACACTATTTTTATTTAAAGGATTACTTTTAATTCTGAAACACGATAAATCTATGTACATACCAGTTCTTTGACCAGCACATTAGTGTGCCAAAGCTGGGAAATGGGTGTGTCTGTAAAGTTAGATCACGGATTAGGTTGGGTCAACCTGAAATACAACCCCGATCGTCTCATTCATAGCAAAATGGGTCAAATTTGCCACCTCTAGTGGCCTGTAAAGGTAAGTGATTGTTGAGACATCTTAAGTTGAATGTGGCAGTCAAACATTATGTTTAGTTTTGAGAAATCAGTTGATGAAACCTTCGCTCTCTAACCAACCACATGAAGGCCTCATTTGGCCATGCTTGTTTTATGTTTAAGTTCATTTTTTAACATAACTTTTGCCTTTCTGACTTCGTTCTATGATGAACTGGGAATGTGTCTAGCAAGACTATTGTTTTGAATAAAGCTGTTAATTGATAACTAAACAAAAATAAAACATGTACTTTATTTGGGCTCAAGGTTTTGTCATTAAAATGATTCCCCCAATATTTTTTCTGGAGTGCAGGTGAGTGGAATGCCAACATTCTGCATTCCTGTACAGGATGGTGGTGTGGGGTTCGATTACCGTTTGCATATGGCAATTGCTGATAAGTGGATTGAGCTTCTTCAGTATGAATCTTCAACTTTCTCTGTGTTTTCTTATGAATGACGTTCCTGTTTATACAAGCGGACCCAATTTGTTTTTGGCCCATTGATATGGCAGCTTAAAAAATATTTAAAAAAACCTTTTGGACATCGTAAAGACTTTTGTGTTGGATTCCCAAGACATACTTTATGTTCGTATCTTTTGGACAGTTGGACTACGGATATAATAGTGTGCAGAATTTGTTTACAAGAATTTATTATTTCGACAATAAAAAATTTAAGCTTTGGGTGATTTTTGACCCTTTCAACCTATTTGACCGATCTTCAATTTTTTCTTATTTTATTCACCTGACCCATTGAAGATAACAAAACCCAAATCGACACATTTATAAGTAAATTATACACCGTTTTTATATTTTTTATGTTTCCTTGTCAGCCTTACTGAAAATGTGGAAATACACTGATCTATGAAATAGTTTTCTAAACCTAAGAGGGTAGAATAGCCATGTGTCTATACAAAAGTTACATGTTGAAAGCTATCTTACTGTTTGACTTAGGCTGAGGGACGAAGATTGGAAAATGGGTGATATTGTTCACACGCTTACCAATCGAAGGTGGTCTGAGAAGTGTGTTTCTTATGCTGAAAGTCACGATCAAGCTTTGGTTGGTGATAAAACTATTGCATTTTGGCTTATGGACAAGGTTACACTTTTTTTTTCTTCATGTTTTTACCTCGTTCTTGTATATTATTTTTCTTAAAAAAACTCATGTTTTGCAACTGTATTTTTTTAAAATGTTTTACATTGATAAATTTGAACAGAAAACTGTACACTGCTGGCTGATGTGGGTGACTGATTTTTTATACGAAGTTGTGATATTGAACTGTTTTTGAAACATGGATGCTTTACTGCCATTGCTAATATCCATTAGTGGTTTCAAATAACATTTGTTTGTGTACTTGACAGGATATGTATGAATTTATGGCATTGGATAGACCAGCGACTCCTCGTATAGATCGTGGTATAGCATTGCATAAAATGATCAGGCTTATTACAATGGGATTAGGCGGAGAAGGATATTTGAATTTCATGGGAAATGAGTTTGGGCATCCTGGTATACCATCTTGTATATTATTCACAATGCTATAATTTTTATGAGGCCTTTTAACAACATATCGTTTTGTTTATCCTTTGATCAGAGTGGATAGATTTTCCAAGAGCCGATCAACAGCTCCCTGATGGCAGATTTATATCTGGGAATGGTAATAGCTTTGATAAGTGTAGGCGTAGATTTGATCTGGTAAGTTCTTTCCGTATTCATAGTATCAATTTTACAAGACAATGATATTTTGATCAAACATGCTACTTTCACAACTCAAGGCATAGAATTTGTTCCTTCCTCTCCAAAGTGCTATTATTATTAATATTTATATTTAATTATTATTATTATTATTATTATTATTATTATTCATATAGTTTAATGCAGGTACTCATTTAGCCACTTTTTCTATAAAATACCAAATAAATTAATTGATCTAGAATTAAAAGATAACTCGTGTTACACTCGAAAAGCCAAATTTTGAACTTTTTTAGAGTGAAAATACTATTAAAACCTTCACTTAATTTAATCATTATTCATATGCATAGGGGGATGCAGATTATTTAAGGTATCATGGGTTACAAGAATTTGATCAGGCGATGCAGCATCTTGAGGAAGCTCATAAAGTATGTACATTCATGTACAAGTTTGCATTTGTGTAATGTGGATTATAATGTTGAACATTTCAACCCATTTACTTCTAAATGGAATTCGGTTCATGTTATATACCAAAGGGGTCAAAAAGTAGTTTAAATGGAACACAAACCGGTCCAGGTTGAAAGTCACCCAAAGTCTATTTGTAATGTAAAAGTCAAAATTATTTTGTTCAAGTAGTATTTTTTATTATTGTTTTGAAATCATAACTAGTTTGCTGATTATTTATACTATACTTTTTTTTAAATAAATGGACAAAAAGTGCTAGCAGATCAACCCAACCAGGACCGTTGCACCTATTGGCACCTCTACTAAGCTATAAGTTAATGCGATCTACTGTATGTGCAGTTCATGACTTCACGACATCAGTATATATCACGGAAAAATGAAGAAGAAAGAGTAATTATATTTGAAAGAGAGGACTTGGTTTTTGTCTTCAATTTCCACTGGTATAACAGTTATTCAGACTACCGTGTTGGCTGTTTACACGCTGGAATGTATAAGGTACGTGAACTAACGCTCTGTATATGTTTACCTGAATGTATGTATATTTAATATACAACGAACTTGGCAATTCCTAACATTAAGCTTGTCAGATTGCCCTAGACTCCGATGATCCGTTATTTGGAGGGTTTGGTAGACTCGATCACGATGCCGAATATTTCACCTTTGTAAGTGATTTCAGTCACTTTTAGTTTTAAGAAAAATATTTATAAGTTTATAATGAAAATATGAAATATATTCAAAATATTTATAACTCCAATTGTTGACCTTAATTCCATAAACCTTTTTCAGGAAGGAAGTTTTGATAACAGGCCTCGATCGTTCATGGTGTACGCGCCTGCCAGAACCGCAGTGGTCTACAAGCTGATAACGGATGTTGCACCCACCAGTGTTGCCAAGTAAGTGTTGGAACTCGACATCTTGCCGAGAACTGTTATGAAGAACTGCCATGGTTGATCATGGAGAAAAGGGCAAATGAGCTGTTAGAGAAGAAAAACTGAGAGAGCGATGTATCGATTCAATCGTGCTGAGTAGGCGGGTTGAATGAGTTTTGATTTAAGTAAGTGGTTATTTTAGTTTTAATAAAGTATGATAATCAGAGTGTTCAACTAGTTTAAGATGTCTGTTGCATTGTACAGGTTTGTTAAACAAATCTTTTTACGTAGATTGTAGTAGTTTATGATCAACTAAACTATATATAGTAAATAAATAAATAAATGTATTTTTTTTCTTCTAATTTGATGAAATTAAAAAGAAGCTTTAATCCACTTTTTTTTAAAAGTTTTTGATTGTATATTGTTTGATGATGTGTTTAATTAAACGTAAACTTTACTACTATTTTTCTAGATTTAGTAGGACTACATCTAGAAAAGAGTAACGTGTTTGACATTCCGTCTCAGACTAACTCGGTCTGATATTAAGAGCAGTTTCAAACACTGTTAAAATAAGAACATGTGGTATATTGAACGGTTTTTTTCTTATAAAGGTTACGATTATTGTTATAAATTTTGACATGTTAGTTAGACACTAGAAAATGATTTCCTTTCAACCGAATGCCGATCTTCGGTTTCATCAACACACGAATGGCTTCCGAAACACTTAGCCTCGTGATGCTTATGATCATTTCCCTCGACCCATTTCTTGAACTTCCTAACCAACCATCCCCGTTTCGTATGTTGTTGACCAGGTCCAAAAAACGACTCATCATGACGCACTACACCCTCATTGTCCGAGTCATGCCCTTTGCATTCTTCGGGTGCTACATTTTGGCTGACTTCCAACCCGACCTCCTGAGTGTTAACCTTTTGTTCGTCGCGTTGTGCTTCTTGCTCGAGCTCCTTCCTCCTTGCTAGCTCATGTCGTAGGCACGCATGGCACCAACGTAAGTATATTAATTCTTTTAGTTCAGCCGCTCGATCCTTTTTTATGCTTTCTAGTTCGTTTACCACTCGATTGTAGTTCTCCGTAAGTACCCGTTCCGCTTCGGCCTCAAAAAAGAAAACAAAAGGACAAAACGTAAGTTTCATTGCTACCAGGGGCTACACGACCTATGTTTGTAACTCAAAGACTTACCTTTGATGCAACCGTGTTGTTCGTGATCTCGAGCGTCTTCATAACCTCGTTCTTCTCGTTCTCCAACCGATCGATCACCGTTCTCATTTCATCAACTTCCCGTTCAAATCCCCCTATCACGATTTCTTTTCTTTCTAACTCGACTTGGCGACTTGACATATCTGCTTCTTGTGCTTCAATCTTCAATTTCTGTTTCACAATCAACCTCAAACTTTGTTTCATTTTTCTCAAAAGCTTCTTCTCCCTTCTTCTAAGAACATTATTCTCCACTCTTGAACATTCAACTTCTTTCAAAGCTTTCAAATACTCAACCACCATCTCATCAAACTTCCTCTTCTCTTCTTCCATTGATGCCACCTCCCTTTGCGAAAACTCGGCTCGTTCTTTCTCCATACGTAAACCGTTTTGAACCTCCATTAACGCGTATTCTTGATCTTTCAACTCAATATATCGAAGAAACCGAACCTCTATATCCCTTTCAAGGTTTTGAAGCTCTTCTGTCTTACATCTGAGGGTCAAAATTTGGTCTTTAAGAAGAACTTGGTCATCATCAACATCGTTGCGCATGCTATCGATTTCAGTTTGTTGGATTTGATGTTGCTTTTTTTCTTTAATTGTAGAAAGTAAAGAACAAGCAACAGAAAATGCAAGAGGGATACCAGCCATGATCAAGATTGAGGTGATCAAGTCTCTTGATCCTGTGGTAGCCATAATTTAATTAGTCAATGTTTTTTTGTTTGGTTTTTTGGGTGATTGATCTTGGTTGTGTTGTTAAAGAAATTAAAATGATTGAATTAAGATGATGAAGGAAATGATAAAAACGTGTTGTTGATATGCAGGTTTGTGATGCATACATATTCTTTGCTTTTGTGTTATGCTTGAGGCTATGTTATGTTATGTAGTTGCTTTTGGGGCACACTTAGTGGCCACAAATGAAACTTTACTGTTCTTCTTTGTTATCAAAAAATTGTTTTCGAATCTGCTTCCTTTTTGTATTCAAACTATAATTATTATTTTATTAAGGAAGATATATGATTCGTTCAAGAATAACAAAAATTCCCCCAGTTTTTCTTCATTAAATAAATAGAAACATGAAACATGTATGTACAAACTTATATATATGCTACTAGGTTATTACCCGTGTACTACACGGGTTTGATAATTAAATTCACTAGGATTATACAGGGCTCGCGCGTTGCGCGAGCTATTTACACACTGTTTATTGGTGTCTCAGATTGAAAAAATTCGTCATCACTATCGTTAAAACAATACACGGGCTACAATTCACGAAAAAACAAACGTTAATCAACTTCAAACAAAGTCAAACAAATAAACTGAAACATCCAAACCACCAAGATGGATCTATTTGCGAAAATGTTATTTCATCAAGTTAACTGCCACCTCATCAAATCAAATCAATAGCCATGCACCACATACCACCATCAAACTAAACCAGTAGCTATGCATCACTTTACAACCATCACAAAACCTTATTCATGTAGTTTCTAATTCAATATAACAAATAAACTAAAACATTCAAACCACCGAGACAGATCTATTTGTAAAATCGTTATTTCATCAAACAAAATATCAACAAAAAAAAAAATTAAACCTAACCGTCACCTCACTAAACCAAATCAATAGTCATGCACCACATACCACCACCTCACCAAACTAAATCAATAGCTATGACCCACATTACAACCATCATAAAATAGTATTCATAAAGTTTCTAGTTCAACATAGTATAATAAAATGACACAAATGCCATTTATTTACAAACAAAATTACAAAACTACCATGTTACTATTCATTTACTTTGTCTTTCAATATAGTTAAATTTCATTACTAAAAATGCAAAGCAACAAAGAATCATATAACGTTTAAACACTCCAAATGAAAACAAATAACTATAATGTACGGTTACATGAGTAAATTACAAATTTGAAAATATTTCTTTGTAAACAATATTTGTTGTAACATTAGTAAGTTAACCATCTTTATCTAAAATTAAGAATTTAAGTCTGTTTTTGCTCTGGTCATTGGACAAAGCCACATAAAGGTAGCCATGTGAAAACCGACCTTTAAAAGATTATCCTTGCAATAGTTGCTTATCCATCCTTAACATCACAAAGTTTCCCTTCTCCAAAATCCAAAAGCCAATCTGCAAAATCTGCGTTTTGTACCTACAATATTGAAACTGAATTAACAAAACCCAATACCATAGTTACAAGAGAGTTGAGTTGGCTAACCGACCTAAAATCTCAGACATAAACCATAGAACGCTCTTGTGCACCATGTCAATAAGCATACAATCAAATGCCTATGCTACAATCACTAAAGATCCCCCACTTTGCATTATGGCATAAATATGCAATCAATCAAGAATCGGACCATAACACATTTAAAAGTCTTAACAAAATACATCTAGCAATGAGAAAGACATCAAAAGTTGATTAATAAATAAAAAAACTAGTTTGCCATAAATGCAAGCAAAAAGATGCTTGTCAAGTTAGATAAAAGAAGGCTCTCCCTATTCAAACATCCCATTTTACTATTTGCACATCCTCTATTGGAATCATATTGGCCAATATGGTTCTCATTGTGAGCAAAGGAATCATATTGGCCAATATGGTTCCCATTGTAAGCAAAAGAATCATATTGGGCTATATGGTTCCAACTGGGATATAAATATTTATTTAAAACGTTTTTTAGAAGTTTTATAAAGTTTTTTTTACAAATTAAATATTTGTTTAAAACGTTTTTGAAATTTTTTTATAAAGTTTCTTTTTCACAAATTAAATATTTTTTAAAAGTGATTTTGGTTTTTTTTAACAAAAGTTAAGTTTGTTTTTTTTATTATAAATCATCTTAGTTTTGTTTTTATAAAAATTGTATTGAAATCCAAACAAATTAAACATATACATACATTATAATAATTAAACAAAACATATCCAAAATATACAAATACTACAAATAATAAAAGTTTAAACAAATACTCCTCCTCCGTCATCAATCCTTATACTCCTGAACAGACAATCCGATCTCCTCATCCGTAAACTCCGGAAGACGCCTAGTAGAGGACATGTTGGGAGCCTATAAAAATTTAAATAAATAATCATTAGTTAACATTAAATTGTGTGTAAGTAGAATAAAAACAAAATAACATACCTGCATAGACAAGTTGGACATAGGAAAGAGTAAATGACGGTCTAGAATGCTATAAGTATTTAAAAAAAATACACATTACATAAAATTAAAGTGCTCGTATATAAATAAAAAAAATAAGCTAACATGCCTGCATGTACGGGTCGGGCTGAGTAAACAACGACATGAGCGTGCCAGGTTGAGTAAAGAACGCAATGGATGTGTGGGGCTGCTGTGAAGAGGATGGCATGGACGAGTCAGACTGATGTGTATGGAACGAGCCCTGGTCTGGGTAAAGTCGTGGTGGTGGACAGGGCAGAAGCTCCATATTCATATGCCTATACATCTCAGTCATTCTTGTCATTATCAACCCTATATCATCACACAACCGGTCTAGCTACCGACCCTCCACTGTCCGCATACGCTTCTCATCCTCATGGTTCTGCAAAATACTACTGAGAAGTTGGTTGGTTGACCGAGGCAACCTAATCACACGTTAGCAATGTTTGTTGTCACTTTCATCCCTGTCAATGACCTCAGGTCCAAATATCTGCATGGAGCTGGGCTGGATACCTCAAATCCACCCAACCAGTGTACCGACTAACACTCTGGGCTATGCGGCCGATAAATGATCCCCCATATATACTCCCACAACGTTGCTTTCTTCCGCGTGTAACAAAATAATCCACCAAGCAGAGATGGAGGGCGCACGAACGATCAGTCAATAAACAATAGAGATAGAAATGATCGGCCTCGTTACGTGCTCGCAACTCTTTCCACGGGCAGCGATGCCCGTGCTAAAGAGACGGTGCAAGTAACGAACTAGCGGGTCACGAATCTTAGGGGATCGAACGCCCTCCGCCTTAGTGTATGGACCGTCACCGATGGTGGGCCACCAGGCAATCAACTGATCATCGGGCATACGATCAATAGTCGTGGTAAAAAAATCCTGAACCAACTCCTCCTCTTTGTAAATACCGGTGGTGACGGCAAACTGACGAAACGACATCTGAAACTCCTCGCCAAACGATCGATGGTCGTGGTAATCAAATCATGAAGCAAGTCCTCTTTGTGATTTTTTGTTTGAAAAAAACCCGTCACTTCAATGTTGGGTTTATAGGTGACAACTGGATGAATGAGAATCGTATTAGGCAATAGGAATCGTATGGGCTTAATTGTTTCACAAACCAAATCACATCTTCGGACTAATGAGAATCGTATTGGGCAATATGATCCCAATTGGTGCCAATGGGAATCATATTGCTCTATATGGTTTCCCTGCTGCTTTGGTTGAATTTATTGGTGGTTAGTTGAACTTATTGCGGGTAAAGTAAAGGGAATCGTATTGGGCTATATGATCCCAGTTGATGTCAATGGGAACCATATTGCCCAATATGGTTCCCCTGCTGTTTGGTTGGAGTTATTGGTGGTTGGACGCATTTATTGTGGGTAAATTAAAAGGAGTCGTATTGGTCTATATGATTCCAATTGATTTCAATAGGAACCATATAGCTCAATATGGTTCCTCTGCTTGCTCATTAAATCCTATAGGAACCATATTGCCCAATACGGTTCCTAACATTACACCAAACACATCCGCAAAGGATTCGTGTTCGTAAGCTTTTATACACTTTTTTGCAACTTTGTAGTTGCCCATGTTTATGGGTTGATTCGGGTCAAACAGTTGAATAAAAACTTAGTTATAAAGCCTAATGAACCCTCATATTTTGAGATCTCACAAACATCAATATGGATAACGTTTACCACATGTCTTTTTGCCGGATTGTTGAACCCGCTTGATTATCTTGCTAACGGGTTAAGCATATGACCATACGAACTGAGTAAATGCCTAAATATAATAAGAGAATGAGCAGTGTTAGGCCGGTGATTTTTACAAGGAAAACTCAAGCATGCAAAATCATCAAAGAAGACTTAAGGAACAAATACAAAATGACAAACAATCCGTATTGGTAAATATATTCACAATAAACGTGGCATACCAGTAGACACAATGATATTCATAAGCAAGTGAAATGGGAACCTAAATACATACAAATAACTAATCCCAAACATAGAAGTCATCGGAAAAGGTAAAAAAATTAGGCTAGGCGTCACTTACTTAGAAGCACAAAGCCACAAACACATACAAATCACAAATCTAAACCTTCTACAACGAAATAAAATAGTGAATTGACTTTATGAAGTTGGATTGCTACAACTCCTAGTAGGATTACACCATGATACCATTATTTCTAGATCACCAAATGTAAGAACATATAATTTGAATATTTCCAACTTCATAATATATCTTCTTTAGAATGGCACTTCCTAATATATTTAACATGGTTAATACATAAGTCAATCTTGACAAATTGAAGTGAAAGATAACTACTTTGACTCTCGAAATTCAAATAAATCCATACCTTTGGTGGTGAAATATCAAGATACGATACACCAACAAAGAAAGCGGAAACAATACCAACAACGCGCGACTGCTACAATGGCCATCATACATGCGTTTGGTTTTCTGAAAATAGTAACATGAAAAAATGATCAAATAAAAACTGTTAATTAACAACAAATAACCAATGTAACGCTGCATTAAAATCAGCAACACATTCATGTCACAACTGAACCAAAACTGCTGTGAAATTCAGCAGCAAGACATCGGACTTTGGGCAACAAATCTGCGACATAGTTTTTTCAAGTTACAACAACAAACCACATCAATCTAAATCTAATAGCAGTACAGGTTTTAGGAGGATATTTTTCCTCATCTTGTATGGTTAAAAAAAGGAAGTTAGCATGTGTTTCTACAATCGCTATTGGATTTTCAAAATCTTAGATTAATAAAACCCAAACACAATTTAAACTCTGTTGAAATTTTGAGTCTTAAGTCTTTTCAAAACTTTTTGGCATTATAGCAGTACCAAGTAAATCCTTACATTACATTGAAAGCATCTTAAAATTAAACTAATGCATAAAATCCTAAATAAAACTCATGTTGTTTATACCTAGGTATTGCATACAAATTCATTGCATCTTGAGTAAGTTTATTCGATCAAGACCCTAATTCCATTTATTTTGATCCCGTTAAAAACTTAAGTTCTTAAGCTGAGAGTACCAAATCGAAACCCTAGCACAAGTCGGGAAAGAATACCTTTAACCCGGCCTAGCGCATGCATCAAAGAATTGAAAAGCGAAAACGTGTTGGTTGAATTCGCTAACTCGATCAAAGTTTTATCTACAAGAGAGAAAGAGAAGCGATGGAAAATAGATTTCAAATTTTGAATCCTTAAATCACGGGTGAAAAAAATAGATTGATTGAAACAGGAGAATATATATGTCAATTTGAAGATTTGATTGTAAACGAAGCAAGAGTAGAATTACTGGGCGGGAAAATGAAATAGAAACAGGCCTAGAAAAAAGACACGTGGCCACCTATATCCTTGTTTATTATAATAGAGATGTTTATGTTCTTAACGTTTTTCGTTCACTTAGATAGTTAAATTCATAATGTTTCTTACGTATTAGGTTAGAAACTTATGTATTACACGGGTTGTTAAAATAATATATTAAATTGGTATATTGGTTTTCACTGGTCCCAACTATCATCTTTTGTCTTCTAACGGTCCCAACTATTAAATTGGTTGTCAACGGTCCCAACTTTTATCACTTTGGTAACCACTGGTCCCGTCGTTAAATTTTTTAACGCCGTTAAGTGTTTTCCAAATTCAAGACCGATGTTTTAGACCTTTTGATCGGAAGGATAATACGTGTCGATTGTTGAAATTTTTTTTTCGAAAAGGTTCTCTGAACGATAAAATTTTTACATCCGATTGAAGCACCGTTAGGTTTAAACACCCGATTGAAGCACTATTTCGTTATTCGGAGCGCCGTTTTGAGGTAACTTTTCCATCAATCGACTTATATTATCGTTTCGATCAAAAGGCTTATAACATCGGTATTGAATTTGGAAAAAAACTTAACGGCGTTAAAAAAATTTAACGACTGCACCAATGGTTACCAAAGTGATAAAAGATTAAAAGTTGGGACCGGTGACAGCCAATTCAATAGTTGGAACCGGTAAAAGACAACATGTGATAGTTGGGACCAGTAAAAACCAATATACCTATTAAATTTAATATTTTACTATTCATGTTATCAAAAGATTAGAAGAAAAAAAAGTTTTATTACAAAAACTAAATGACCTTTTGGTTTTTGGTTAGACTTGGAGGTCGGTTATTGACCTTCAAGTTCAAGTTAATTACATGTTTTCCGTTAATATCAACTTTTGTATTTTGTTTTTTTAGGTTAATATATTTATGATTTTAATCATTGATTTTGACTAATTATCATTTTAACCTCGATGACTCATTCAGTTTCTGACTTTGACTCTTATTCTACTTTGACGTATGTACGACTTTAACCTTCCAGATTTGACTTGATTACCGTTTTGACCTCTAAGTTTTGATATTTCTTTGTCTTTTAATAAGTGACAAATTATGGTTTTGCACTGTGATGTATGAGACATAAAAAAAATTTTAACAGCGCATGTGAGAAGTCACATACATGTACAAGACCCGACCGCGTAACCTGATCTTACATCTAGTTAATAATGATTTTCGAATTCAAAAACTAATAATAATTTCTAAATAAATAATATTTCTAAAACTTCCCATATATGATAAAAGTAATGATTTTCGAGGGTAATAGGTTTTTAATAATGTAATAATAAAAATAATGATTTGATGTCTAGAGAAAGCTAAAAATAAAAAGATTTCAAAGACACATACAGGTGTTCGACCAAAAATTTGAAAGATATTAAGAATAAGGCAAAGTTGCATTGGTTAGATTGGAATATGTGGAAAGCTTTTAACTTAATGAATCAGCTCTCGGCTATAATATCTCACTGTACTTTAGCTTTTTACTAGTTGTTTTTAATATTAAAACCCCTTGATGTTCAAAAATTAACAACAATAACAAAAATTTCCTTTTGAAGTGCATTATACTTTCAAAATTCAATAGCAAAAATTAACAACAATAACAAGTTTCCTTTTGAAGTGCATTATACTTTCAAAATTCAATATGAAATTCATTAAAATACAAACTGCATTTTCTTAATATAATCATGTTAAATTTGAAATACATTTTTGTGATAATCAGAGATGAATTGAGTAACAACAATCAATTGAAACAACTACGATTTGATTAATTGGATAATGAAAATGATTACAAATTAAAAAAACTCACTCACTAATCTCTCTTTGTTGGATCTCTCATAATGACTACAACAACATCTCTTATACTCAACGAACAAGAAGAAGCTGTTTAAGATCAATAACCAATCACCAGCTAACCTGACAACTAATCTTTCAAAGTTGACAAATTCTACCCTCAACTTTGGAACTTATTACACACAACTAATAAAAGTAAACAAAAGAATTAAACTTTGACCAGTTGACCTCCACAGTTGACTTTCTTGACTTCACATTTATATCAAACATTCACAATTTTTAAAACTAGAGGATCAAGAGTTTAAACCTTAAAATGTACACATTTGTGTGAGCGTGTATCTTTTAACTGCATAACATCAACAAATAAATATACATATACTCAGGATAAATACACACATATTTTCTAATAGTTTGATATTATGTCATGTTTTGTTTATGGACTTAGGAAGGGGCATTTACATATATCCTCTTCTTAAGATCATTTATTACGTATTTACCCACTCCTTAAATTCAATTACATATTTCTCCTTCCTAAACCATATATATTACATATTTACCCAATTTCTTTAAAATAGCCTTTTTGATTTACTATTTTACCCTTAATGATCTTCATAAATATATTTTTATATTTTCTTATGGTTTGTGTAAAAGAAGGGGTAAATGAGTAATTTATTATGTCAAAGGGATATATGTAATTAAACTTTAGGCTTGGGTAAATATGTAATTAATGGACTTAGGAAGGGGAAATATGTAAAAAAACATATTTCTTATATCACATTTATATAATGAATATGTAAAAAACATATTCCTTATATCACATTAAAAAAAACAAACTAGAGATTTAATTGCATATTTACCCCTATAAACACCCTCTAAATGCATATTTCCCCAACTAAAAAAATCAATTGCATATATACCCAATGTTAACTAAATGTCTTTATTAAAAATGGGTATATTTGCAAATTAAAGTTGTTTATAGGGGGAAATATGTAATTGATTTTTTTGGCTAGATAAATATGCATTTAAAGTGTTTTAGATGGGAAAATATGCATTTAACCCTTTTACTTAATGTTGCATCGTTTATTCAATCCTTGCAACATATCACATCACGTAAGTACGCAACATATCATATCATGAACATTCTTTACATAACATTGAATTCAACCCATATAATACACAGATAACTAAGTTAATTTGTTATTAAAATTTTCGTTTGACGAGGGTATAATTGTCTTTTTAATAAATAAAATTACTCGAGGGTGCAAATGAAGTATTATGCATCTTGTTAAAACGTAGAACACAATCTTCCAATTTCTCATTTTTCTTCATTCATTCGCCGGAGCAATCAATTGATAGGTGCGTTTCATTATTTCCGATCCTAATACCACATCTTCATTCTTATTAACTTGGATCTAACTCCGTCATTGTTTTATTTTCTTCTCTAGGTTTGCTTAAACATTTGCATTTGATCCACTAATAATCCTTGAATCTAAATACTCCTCATAATGGTAATAAATCTTATTCCACGTTTGATTTTCGTAATTGTTGACTTCAAATCTGAAATTGCATTGCAGTTTTGGATCGATTATGTTTGGAGTTTAGATTTGGTTTATAATCATAATTTTTGTTCTGTGTATAGGTTGTTCTAGCAGCCTCCATTACCAGTAAATCTGGAAAAGGTGAGATCTTAATCTCATTTTGTACATGTTGTAGATCAGATGTGATTGGAATATGAGGTTTTAGTAATTTAGTAATGTTTATAGTTTATACTACTTTATGTTGGAAATGAGTGAACAATGATGATAAATTGGGCGAGGGAATTTGAATGTAGATTGCTTTCAGAGTGTGTGTATGCGGTGAACAAAAACTTTTTATAGTCATACTGCACAACTTCAGATCCTAGGTTCGCTTGGTTAGTCTCATTTACTAATGTAATAACATGTTGGTGACTTGGTGGTGCCTGTGGTCTGTGGCCGAAACCTGAGGACGTACCACCATCTTCCAAAACATATCGTTGAGCATAGTTTATGGTTTTATGGGATTATTGTTATTTGAGGGAATTGATACACGTTTCTCATGGTTTCCTGAGGATCTAGTTAGTATGATGTGCAGTGGGACATTCTTAAGATGTATTTTGTTCAATGCAGGACTAGCTCGTTTGATCTTTTTGTACTTTGTTTAGTTTCTTTTATAATCTACAGAAAGAAAAGTATAATGCATGATAAAGTTTCATAAAACGCAATCTTGAATGCTGATAGATGAACTCTTATTTATCTATCAGCATTCAAGATTGCAATCTTGAATGTGTACAGTCACCCATTATAACTTGAAGTCTCTGTACATCAAGCTTAAAGCCCTTAGAACTGTGCTTTATAGGAGGAAATTGGATTTATCTCGAGTGATGTTTCAAATCTAGCAACTTGATTTTCTTTTAACCTAGACATCCCTCTGGACTCACGGTTTACTAGAAAGTATAGAGATGTGGTGTGGTAATAATGCTCAAGTTTTGACCAAGTATCTATGAGCATGAGTTATGGCCTATGGCTCATACCATGCAGGCACTAGTGGGATAGCTAGTTTATAAGCTATCTAATCCTTTTGTATGTATGTCATGCTTAATTATACTGTAAACAACTTTTGTTAACTAACTATTGTATAATCCTTGTACAGCACTTGTTTCGAGGCAGTTTGTTGAAATGTCCCGAATAAGAATCGAGGGGCTTCTGGCAGCTTTTCCTAAATTGATTGGAAGTGGGAAACAACATACCTATGTCGAGACAGAAAATGTGCGTTATGTGTACCAGCCAATGGAGGGTGTTTATCTGCTGCTTGTGACTAACAAGCAAAGCAATATCCTTGAGGATCTTGATACACTGAGGCTTCTCTCTAAAGTCGTATCCTTTTTAACATAAAACTAGTCACCTTCTTGACTTAATTTGTGAATACTAAAATCTTACTTTATGTGTGGTGTTTATGGCTTTATGCAAGATAAACTCGCGAGTCCTCAAGATTGATGCTATCTATTGCCACAGTATACTATTAGACTTTATGAATTTACAATAGTTGCATCAACATAATACACTGGTTAATTTGGAAATTTGTAATTTTTTCTCTTCACCTTTGCTGTTCATCTTTTGTCAAAGAGTCGAACATACTGTATATGAAATTTATATGATTCAAAACTTTTACGAAAGGCCCTTCTTCGTGTCTCAGTAATAAATCATTGAGAAGCTATTGTTATGATGGCAAATGACATTACTCTGTTCCTCTGTTCCAGTATTGACTATCGAGTACAGTGGACTTGATATATTTTTTCTTAACTATGTATCAACACCATTTTTATAAAACCTGTATGGAGCTCCACTCATTCTTTTTGTACAAGTAAAGAAATCACTGTCATCAATTCATTCTTGCCCTTTGTAGCTGCTTCATATTGATGAAAACAATACTTCACATGCTACAGTTTAGTTGATTTCCTTAACCAGACATAGGTCCCTGAGTATTCTGCTTCATTAGATGAAGAAGGCATTTGCAAGCATGCATTTGAGCTGATTTTTGCTTTTGATGAAGTGATTTCTCTTGGGCACAAGGAGAATGTGACTGTTGCCCAAGTCAGGCAATACTGTGAGATGGAGAGTCATGAGGAGAGATTGCACAAATTGGTATTGCAAAGCAAGATCAATGAAACCAAGGATGTTATGAAGCGTAAAGCTAATGAGATTGATAAAAGCAAGGTAAGGTCATTAGATTTTCTTTGCCCTGTCCCTTGTATTTCTGCTACAACAAGTTTGTGTGAAATTTCTGCAGATAGAGAGGGGCAAATTGGAAAAAGGTGGCTATTCAGCTCTTCAATCAATGAGTTCAATGGGCTCAATTGGAAGAATGGATAGTGCGTTTAGCAATGATATGGGTATATCAAGTGGTAATACCTTTGGAAGTGGTTCGGGATTTGGAATAACTTCTGAAGTTGACTCCTTCTCAACCAAGTCTAAAGGTCAGTAGACGCATCACGGACTTCTCATTTATACTGAACTTTTTAGACTATGAAGATGACATTCAACCAACTACTAGTGGTGTTTATGTTGATTCCTCTCAGGCCGTCCATCTGCTGCGGTTACTGCTCCAACTAAAGGCATGGGTATGAAGCTAGGCAAATCACAAAGGGCAAACCAGTTCTTGGAATCACTGAAAGCTGAAGGTGAAGTTATTGTTGAGGATGTAAGACCAAGCAAAGCTGCTGCTGCTCCACCCCTTACTGATCCTGTCACTTTGACTGTTGAAGAGAAGCTTAACGTGACACTTAAGAGAGATGGTGGTCTCTCTAACTTTGATGTGCAGGGAACTTTGTCTCTACAAATACTTAACCAGGATGATGGTTTCATCCAAGTTCAGGTTCTCATTCCACTACTGTCTTTTTTCTCTTTACTTGCTTGTATGTGCATTGTTTTTGCTTCTATGATTCTACCTTATATTATGTTATATTTAGGAGCTGCTGCAAACCAATTTTTTTAAATCCAAAGTGGAAGTTCCCACACGGTTTATGGTTTTATGCTTTATGCTTAAGCTTTAAAGCTGTAGATTATTGTGGGCTCTATAAAGACAAGTTTGTTATGATGTGATGTACAGATTGAGAGTGCAGGTAATCCAGAGATCAAATTCAAGACACATCCTAACATCAATAAAGAGTTGTTCTCCAGTGAAAATATTCTGGGATCCAAAGACCCTAACAGGCCATTTCCTGCTGGTCAGTCTGGTGATGGTCTTGGTCTCCTTAAGTGGAGAATGCAAAGTAAAGATGAGTCAGCTGTGCCGTTAACTAGTAAGTTTGTATTCTCTACATGCTTTTATTTTGGATGATGTTTCTGTTTTATCTCTCTCTTCTATATACTTTGTCCTGAGCTCAATTCTCTGTCCATCAGTTAACTGCTGGCCTTCTGTTTCTGGAAATGAAACTTATGTTAGCATAGAATATGAAGCTTCGTCAATGTTTGATTTGCAAAATGTGGTTATTTCGGTCCCTCTTCCAGCTCTTAGAGAGGCGCCAAATGTAAGACAGATTGATGGGGAATGGAGGTAAATTCTTAGCTTATGTTAATAATAATTGTCTGATTACATTGTTATTGATTAATGATGTTTCACAACAATACACATGCACATACTTACATACATGTAAAGTCATTTTCTCTTATTCAACTTATAAAAACAGTATCATTATATTTGTGGGTCTGTAAAAATTTGTTTTTCATATTTCCAAATGCAGGTTTGATTCTAGAAATTCGATATTAGAGTGGTCTATACTTCTCATTGATAACTCCAACCGCAGGCAAGTGCACATCATTTAAATTTTGGTTTCCTAGATACATGAATTTGCTAAAAATATAGCATTGTGTAGTGGCTCGATGGAGTTTGTTGTTCCTCCAGCTGATACCTCGGTCTTCTTCCCAATTTCTGTACGGTTTTCAGCAGCAAGTACTTTCAGTGACATGAAGGTATGCATTCTGCCCGAAATATCTCCCCGTGTTATAGTTTGAAATATTGAATCCCTACATTTGTTATGCCAGTACCTGTTTCTGGCCTTTGAATCATGTTATAAAAGTTGTTTGGTGAGAAAAGAAGTACGCTATAGGGATGTTTTGGCTATGCATTTTAAAGTGATTGTGATATTAAGTATATAAATCGGATAATCAACTGTACTAAAACGTGGAGAGATAGTATTTGGACATGCTTCCATTGCATGAAATTGTGATGTCAATCATGATATATTTTATGAAGAAATAGATAAATAATGGTTTTAAGCAATCTTAACATACCCTTTTTCAACCTGTTTCGGCTTGTACCTATTAGTAATCAAGACAGAGGTTTCCCAGACACAATAAATTTTTAGATAATCAGTTATCATTTTGTTCGGTCAAAATGGTTTGTAGATAAACAGTTATCATTTTGAAGGCGACCTTTGACCCATTCGTCCCAAGTTTTAATCTACTTTTTCATATAGTTGACTGACTATAAAGTTACATATGCTCACAATTGAGTAACTGAAATATAAATATTTGCAGGTTCCAAGCATTGTCCCGCTAAAAGGTGGAGCTCCTCCCAAGTTTTCTCAGAGGACTCAACTGGTAACCGAGAGTTACCAAGTTGTTTGATCCATGTTTTGCCATTTAAAGTGAGTCTCGTAGTCGTCCTCAAGTATCCGGTTTTTGAGTTTAATCCCCATAGACCATTTTTTTTGTCTTCTAATCATTATATGATAACATATATTCGAACTATAGAGGCTTGATCCAACATATTTCTATATGATTACTGATTCAAATTTTGTTAATTGTATTTTTATACAATGGATATTCTTGATATGAATTAATTTGTGATGTCAATATGGCTGCCTCTTGTTAGAGTAAGATGGTCAAGTTTATCATGCCTCAGATGTGTTAAATACGGGTTTCGTCCTACGGTTTGCTCAAAATTGTCATCTCAATCCAAAAATATTTTTTTAGTGCCTATTCTTATAATGACAATTGTACGATTCTGTCTCGTAAGATATATGTTATCTTAATCGAGTTGAATTATTCGTTTTTTAGTCCCGCACTCCCAATCGTTCTATGAAAAAAAATCCACCTTTGCATCTCATTTATTTTTCTTTGGATGAGGGGGTCATGGCTCATGACACCCACTCAAAATCAAGCTATTGGTGTAAAATTATATAGAAAGTTCTTTAGGCCCTTTCAGATTTACCAAAGGCACCCAAGAGGCCCCTCTAGATTTTAAAAGGCACCCAAATAGATATTTTAGCAAACTCAATCCAAGTAATAAAAATAGAACTAATGTGGATTATATAATGTTTTGCCCATATATTACAACTCTGGACTAATTGGTTGTATCTATTAGGATTATATAAGCTTAGGTTTGAAGTAGGAGTATTGAATTTTAATAATCTCAAAGTATTATAATTGACCGTTACTAATCCTAACTAACAAAATATGTGTTGACAGTCCTAACTTTTAACATTTTTGTAACCAATCGACCGTCGTAAAAAAATGTAACGACATTAAGCTTTTTACGAATTTCAGATTGAAGTTTTAGGGCTTTTGATCGGATGGAAAATACGAGTTGATTCATGTAAAAATTATTTCGAAACGATACTCCAAATGAAGATTTTACATCCAATTAAAGCATAGTTAGGTTTAAGCACCTGGTTGAAGCACCGTTCAGGATAAATTTATTTGTTGTTTTGGTACAAATTTTTTTTTTGATAGTTGATACGATTTTCCAGTTTAGCTTTATAATGAGATACGCGAGTCACGTTAAATTTCAAGTGGTTTTGTTTTAAACTGTTAAAACAACACTAGCATGATATGATGCTTGAAATATAAAAATTTAAAAATAAAACTACATCAAAGTTTCATGTATAGCCTATTGCTTTTACTCCTGTTAATTTGTCACCAACTACTTATGTTTTTAAATGCTGTTAATAAAAAAGAAAAGAAAAGAAAAAAAAAGTTGAATCTTTAAATTGTGTTAGTGTAGCCGACAAAAGAATTGTCCTTTGCAAGATACAGATAAATAGTGTTGGATTAATGGACATTGATTGCTGAGCCAGGTAACACCTTGCTTGCTTTTTTCCTTTGCTGCTCATTTTCTTTTCTTTTCTTTTTTAATCCTTTTCTTTTATTAAATGTGATAAATTACTTTTACAACTTCACACCATAATATAATATGATGGACATAATAGTACACAACAACTAGCGAGACATAATACTTTTTATCAAATATAATTCAATTTGGTAAATTAGTTTTACAACTTTTTTAAAATTCTTTATCGTTTCAATATTAGATCATATTTATAGCATAACACTTTGCACACTTAACTCTTTTTTATTTGAACGTAATGTGTGTAATGAAGTCACATCCATAATATTATAGCGCATGTAGATATCATATGTTAATGTTGGTATTGTAATACGTATAACAAAGTCACAAATGCACTGCATCACGCACAAAGGATTGAGAGACAAGTTTATATTCAATGTTATTCGTTTGACTAGCATGATCGCTGTTTTTAAAAGATTTAGTTTTCCTATCTAAAACCGCTAGCAACACAACTTGTTGCTCATTTACTCGTTTGTAAATTGAAGTAAATGTTTAAACTTATGACAGTTATGCTTGAAGCACTATATCTTAATTTGGATTCTAACCTCGATCACCGGTAAAGTGTAATATATACACAACTAATAGTTAAAAAAGTTGCTAATGCTACATTAACTAACCTATATCAACACTATTATAAATTTATAATGTTGCAACTCTGGCAACAATTTTGAATTTAAAAAACCAAAAACTGACGGTATATATATTAGACACCGGCCATACAACTTTAGAAATTTTAAAACATAATTAAACAAATGCAAGTGAGGCATTAGTATGAATTTAGTTAAGAACAAAACACAAATTCCAAAAAGAAAAAAAAAATTAGTTGTCATATGCTCGATTTGACACTCTTCAATCGAAGTTATATATACTTTGTCACTGTCTAGCTCATGTTACAGAAATTAATTAGTGGTTTAATTTGACTTGTCAACCTCAACTTCAATTCCTTTTTTAATGAGTCATATTAATATTGCTACTATTTATCCTATGATCATATTCTTATATATAGTGGTACGTCTCTATATATATATGTACATATGTCTTGATTAATTTGCTTCTTTGTAAGATGGAACAATAAACATATTATAACACATCCTAGCTAGCTAGCTAGCTAATCTTTCTTTAAATTTCAACATTAATTAGTTAGTGTTGAAGTCACATATACCGGGCTTAATTAACACTTGGCCTCGGGCCTAAGCGAACTTGACCTATAAACCCGATGGAATTAGACTCTAAACTACATAAATTAACAACATTCCTAAATTAAGAACTAGTCTAAGGTATGATGAAAAACACTACAGAATTAATTAACAACATTAATCTTTAAGCTAATGATGAGCCTGGCCTGCTAGCTAGCATCTAATATATTAAGCCTAATAAAGTAAATGATCAACCAACAATGGTTTCATGGATAAGAAGCAAGACCAGCCCAGTTGGAGTAAGATGAAGTGTGCATTGCAGCCCCATCATAACTGACCATGTTATAGTTGCAGTCAACAGCAGCCACAGCCTGGTTGTTGGAGCTGTGAATGGCGGTCCCTGGTGTGCTTTCGACGGTCTCTTCACCAGACATATCAGTGTAACCGGGTGTGGATACTTCTGCTTGTCTGTTGCTCACATGTTCTTTGAGTATGGTTCTCAATGCTAGCACCTTCATCATGCATGCATATATATATGAAGTTAATTAATTAACCAAAAAATGTGTCAATGAACTAAAGTTGATTAAAGACAAAAATACCACCCTAGGCTAAGTAAAGTACCTCATGTTGAAGTTTTTGCTTCTCTCTAAAGACAACATCAAATTCGCGTTTAAGTGTATCGTACAAGCGCTCAAGCTGCTTAGCCTTCCAACGAGCGCGTCGATTCTGGAACCAGACGGCGATCTGTCTAGGCTGCAGACCAAGTTCATGCGCAAGCTTAATCTTTCTATCAGGATCCAGTTTAATCTCCTCCTGGAAACTGTTTTCCAGTGCCTCTAGTTGGTCACTTGTCAATCTTTTTTTCTTGTCCAGATTGTCATTATTATTATTATCAAACTGGTTCAGCTGATCCATCATTGCTAAATTAGATGCCCCTCCTCCTGTATATATATAGTATGTTTATATGAAATTAAAGAACTGATCATGAAAATGAAGCAAACAGTTTGATAAGTTACCTGTGGGTGTGTGTGGAGGTGCAGGTGGAGGTGGGTATAGATATGGGTCATGAGTGTAGAGAAAAGAAAAAGAAGTTTGTGAAGAGCGAGGAATAAAAGGCATGCTACTCCATTCCATTACTAGCTATTCGATCTTCTTTCTCATTATCTTCTTGTCTTCACACTAGCTACTATATATATATATAATACATGCATGCTAGCTAGCTAGGGTAGGTGAAACTCCAGCCCGCTTCAACACACGACCTGGTCTTAAATCTAGTTTATTTGAAAATCTAAGAATTATTGTTTAAAAAGAAAAAAATATAACAAAATAAGAGTTTTAGATCATTTATTAAATTTTACGGATGGCTTATATTTAAAATTTGCACTTTTTACGTACAAACGAGCATTTATGAACATAAAGAATCATCTATCTTATATCGATCTTCATATTCATTGCACCGAATAAAATCGATCAAAGGTCTCAAGCCATGATTTTCTTGAAAATAACTCTAACTTTAATGAATAAAAGTAAACCAACAAAACTTGGTGGCGTCGTCACTAGACACTCTTAATTGTTCCGTACTCAAACTGCAGGTGGTAACGCTTAAATTTTTTTTAAAGAATTCATCAATTGTTAATATTTTATGTGAGTGATCACAGTTCATATTTTAATTGTTTGAGATCAAATTACCTTTTAGTTATAAGGCTGCTGTTTTGGGAATTATATAACTATGAAGTATATGGGATGAGCTTGAAGTTGAATCAAAGGCTTTAATGGTATGGTGTGTTAAGTTTAATTTAGGTTAAAAAGTCTGAAAATTATCTAGTTTTTGGCTTGGTTCTTTATCTTAAAATCATTTTAATTAATTCTCTCTTTTTTGTTTAAATAGATTAATTGGACCAAGAAAACAACTTGAGAGATGTGGTTTCCTAAAATGTAAGGGCTATATAATGATTAATGAATTGGGAAGCGGTCTATGTCACTATGCGATAACAATATGTATGTAACATCTATTATAAGACGATGTAACTTTATGTATTGTTTTCAGTTTTACTTTGAGGTATATTTTTCAATAAATTAACCATTCAATGTCTTTTTTAGGATTCAAGGTTTTCGTAGTTTTCACTATTATTGTATAGTTTTTAAGGTATTTTTAAGCGATGGTGTTTCATAAGTAGTCAATATATTATCTTGTTAAGTAGTCATTATATTATCATCCTTATTAAAGAATATTTGATAGAATATATGATACTTTGATTTCTCATGTATATAAATAACATAGCACCACTCAAACAAATCTTTTAGTACACATAGCATCAAGACTTGCGTGATTAAAACATAAATGTTTAGCCACATTTTCGTTGTAAAAAATAAGACTTACTGTACAAATTGCCTATCTACAACCCATGTTTTCACACGGGTCTAACACCTGGTATCTATCTCTATACAATTAATTCTTCTCATCTATTTCTGTTTTAATAATTTTTACTCGTTCTTTCACCACAAAAATATTAATAAATACATATAATGAGATGAATAGTGACCCCAAATATGAGAGATGTGTTAAATATGAAGATGAGGTTAGAGATGGTTTGAGAATGCTCCTAATCTGATTATTTTTACTATTATTCATTTATATATCGATCTATAGATATGTAGGTTAATTATACATTACTTACATATATGCAGGTTGTATATGTGAACTAGGATTTTTAAAAACTTTGCGGCATCGGGTTTTACAACTCTTCCGGTTTGGTTTTGGTTCTTGACCTTTAGATCGAATAGTTCACTTCAGATTTGGTTTTACACTAGCTAGTTTACTCGTGATATATATGAGGTTAAAAAAGATATGTGCATATATTAATATTTACACTTTTATAAATATGTGTATAAAAGTAAGATATATACATCATCATGATGTATATATGCACAAGTATGAAAGCATTGGTAGACATTAATGTTTGAAACATGCACCACATACATATATATGCAGGAGCAGGAGTAATAAAAAGAAGAATTAAGAAGAAGAAGAAGAGTGGGAGGGATGTGGAAGGTCACAATCTGGTCCCCAATTGGTACCTGCATGCATCGATCTATATATATACACACATTTGATATAGACTGACATATATATGCCTTCCCTTTTGATGACTCCACCTCTGACTAGTATACAATACAATTACTAATTACGTACATACTGCTCAACAGTTCAGTGTTCAGTGCAGTGCAGCACCTTTTATATCTCTATCTGTCTCCTAATCATACAATTACCTTACCTTGCCTTGGGATATGATCACATCAACGTATAAGCAACATATATGTAATCACTACTCACACCTCTCATATATGTTTACACACATAAACAAATCATCCAACAGGCCTTAGCTGATGTTGATGTGAAATAGATCATGATGTAAGCCCTCCATCTCCCCTTTTTGCTACATCATTTTACACTATCAACTCTTCTTATTAACTTCTCGTGGTTTAAAAAACACGTACGTTTAAGGGGCTGTTGGGTAATTTTTAAATGGTTAAAAGATTTGAATGGTTAAGTCCTGAATTGTTAATTAAAAGGTCATGTTTGGTTGGAACTCTAAATGAGATTCTAAAACTAACAAACAGATAAATGAGATTCTTTCATTTATCTTGTCTCACATTGGTGTGGGAAAAAACATTGTTAATTTATTATTTATATATGCAATCATTCATGACATGCTATGATGTTAAGCTCTTATATTACGTTTTGCTCTAACATCTATCTGCGTGCAGGGCGGTGCAAATTTGCTTTGAATTCTTTGACTCAATGCGACTACGTACCTGGCTTACACAAACTAAACTATTCAGACATGTTAAACTCTTATGTTACGTTTTTTACTCATACATAGTACTTTGGCTTAGGTAGTTGGTGTTTATTGGTTTAAGAGTTGCACGTGTATGTTGGTGTATACGTGTGATTTGCGTTTGATTTTTTGGCTTTTGATATACTGATTTATATTGTTGCGGAAAGATAATTGTTTGATGTTGCTTTCGTTGGTGGTGTTCTCTCTTACCAACACTAACAAAAGTCATCACCACCAAAATCCACCATATTCGTCGTTTAGCCACGACCCCGATTAGTAGTACCGATGAGTTCAAATACAATGTGACTTCTGTTGGAAATAATTCACTTTTATTAAAATAATCAACTTAATATTATAACGATGCTCTCGTTATACATGGGAAATTCACTAGTACGTATACATTACCGTGTACAAAGCCAAATCAGAAATACATGTAGAGAACAAGTTACAAATGATATAAAACCATTGTGGTTAGTAAACTTCAATTGAACAGCAATGTAAACGACAACAACAACAACGAGATTGATGCAACCTGCAAAACAGATATTAGAAAGAAAGATCCGGGCTTGTGTTTAACACAATTCCCTTAAACAGATTCGTCGTCTGTTCCCAGGGTACACCGGATGAAAGCAGCGTACTGCCGGACGTTGAACACTTGCCTGAAAAGAACCGGAGGAGACGATGTATATGAGATTATCAAGATTGTTTGTGTGTTGTTGAACTATATTTTGGGTGTTGATTCAAGCTCTACAAGTTGCCATGTTTCTTTGTTGTTATCTTTGTAGATAAAAAGGATTGCAAGAGTCTTGCAATTCATGACAATTGAATTGTCATAAAACTTAGCAACTAATGACAAATGAATTGTCATAAAACTCATTAACTCAAAAGTTGGGCATCCCAACAATCTCTTCTAGATGTCTCAAAACCGGGTCGGGTTACAGAAACGCAACCTCGAGTTTTCGAACATGCATTCGGGTTACCAACCGACACGAGAGTTGACCTCTCATTTACAAAATATTCAACTTCTTGTCATGGCGTGGCGGCAAGGGTGGATACAACCACAACTGCAGTCATGATATCGTCTTTATAACTCCGAGCTAAAAACACATTTTCTTAAAAATTGATTTCACTTGGTTTTGATTAATTTTGTCGATTTTTTTGTACTCTAATTCACGTGACGCTCAAGCGATAAACACAACTCGTTAAGTTTTCAATTTTACGGTATAAAATTTTAAAATAACGAACTATTATCCGGTTTTACCATTGGGCCATTGTTTCCTTCTATAATTAACGATTTTGTCATTGTTTCCATGTTAACCGTAATACAAAGCTAATCATTGGTCTATATATATGGACTAATTAATTCCTAGCTATATATACACACACGTACATGCATGTTTGGAAAGAATTATGATGTGATGTTGCGTGCATATTGAACAAGTAGGTGGTAGATACAAGTCGAAATTGGTGATAAGAGAGTACGTACGTAACAAACAACAATATATAGAGATCGATCCACATGCAACAAAATCCAAAAACAAAACAAGAGATCGAGCTCGGTAATTAACTAACTTGCTGATTTAAGGGTATCCTTCCTGAAAATTTTCGCTTAAAGATATCTTAATTTTCGTTAAGCTAAGAGTATCCTACATTAAAATTTTCGCTTAAGACCATCCTCATTTTTGTTAAATAAGTTTAGGCAGTGGCGGAGCCACATAGAGCCGATCGGGGTCGGTCGACCCCATTCTTTTCTCGGCGCGTAGAGTAATTTATATACCGAAAAACCGAGCGACCCCATTGTTTTTTGATTACCGATCGACCTCATTGTTATCTAATGATACAATTGGCCATTTAGTTTAATTTTTAAAAAAAGTATTAAATTTTTTGAAATTACAATCACAAAGTTTTTTTTTAAAAAAATTAAATAAAATAGTTTATTTGGTTAATTGTGAGTTGAACTATAAATAAAAATTGTGTAATTGGGCTTAGCACATTACAATATTAACATATTAATTCATTGGCCCTAGCCCAACCCCAATTACTACAAAAAAAAAACTCATCTTGGTCCCCAATTCACATCGACCCAAAATATGTTTTTTTATTATTCTTTACCGACTTTTTACAATTATCGTATGCTTTTTAACGAGAATGGATTTTATTTCGTATTCTGACCCGACCCGACATTTGATTGACCCAAAAAATATCGATAACCAGCTATCTAGGTTGTTGGAATTCACAAACAAAAAAATCCGACCCCGTAGAAAAACATTTCTGGCTCCGCCACTGAGTTTAGGGTATCCCGCTTAAAATGGTTTTTAAAAAGAATTCAACATTTACTTAAATTAATCATTTAAAATACACTTCATAACGAAAGTTTCTCAACACTTTATAGTAGATCGATCCGCACCTGTGTGTGGGGCCATCATATATAATTAAAAGAAAACTTACTTGCATATATATGTACGACATCGATCATGTTTAATTGCATGAGTTGCAGATCGATGGATCGAGAAAACAGAATATATACTTTATTATTATCCCAAGACACATATAGCATGCATACGTATGTACAGTTCACTTCACCACTAATGTACGTAACATATATGTTAAATTACTATTCCTGATTATTTATGGAGACATGTGGTAACACAAGTTTGATATTTGAGTTTAACGAGTTTTATCACTAGCTTGTTGTCGTATTTACGGACGGACGGATTAGTGTGTTTTCCTCGAATTATGTGGACTTGAGTTATATATCCAGCGCTATCTGTGTTCGCAAAGCATATGGGGTCGCATTTCGCTATTGGATTATCGGCGCCCAGTAGCTGGATTTTATTTTTTTTTAAGTTTTTAATAGTTTTTTTTTTTTTTTTTTTTGGACAGCGAAACGAATAAAGCCCGGCTACCCGGGGTAACCCAATGGCGAAAGACAACCCCAAACGCTCTGCGAACACAGACAGCGCTGGGTAGCCGAAACCCACCTATTAACCCGACTCCAATTCGGGGGAAACCCACTAACCCGTCCGCCCGTAGGCACGACGACAAGCTAGTGGTAAAACCCGTTTGGCTCAGAGATCGAACTTGTGTTGCCACAAGTCTCCCTTCATTGCCCCCATTTGCCCCTTCTAAAGTGGTGGTAGTGGGACTAGAACTTGGGTCTCTTTTGAAGAATCCAAGTCTCTTACCACTACACCACATTGGAAGTTGCAAGTTTTTAATAGTTATTTATTAATTTATGTAAATCTTAATAACTTCAAATAGATTTCTTTCTGGACTAATTTCTTTTCACAATATCCCCACATGCTCAATCATGGAGTGTGAGAGTTTATATAGTCAAAAGTGTTTTTTGTATAGAAATGGTTTTTAAAAGTTCATTAAACGGCTTAAACAAACTTCCAACTCAACTCATTCCAACGACGTTAGTTAGAATCGACTCGTCAAATTTTAAATCATAAAAGTTAAACTTTAAATTTCAAGAAAAAAACATAAAAGATGTAATGACAGATAGGAAGACACATTGGGTTGGTAGCGTACATTCTAAAGCCTAAAATCTAAACCATTAAGCTAAATCTTAACTCTAAACCCAAAAGGAAAAAAATCATAAAATAAACCCTAAAACTAAAACCCAAAGCACAATGGCGATCAAGCTGAATAAAGACACAATGACGAGATGCGGATAGAATGAGCTGGAAACTTCAAATATATATAAAACCTAAAAGCTAAACTTCAAAGCTAAATCATTAAACTAAACACTAATGTTAAACCCTTAAACACAATGACGAGCAGAATACACAATTATATAAGCGTTTGACATGCCGATTCTAACATCATCTCAGAATGAGTTCAATTCAAGTTTATTCGACTCTTTTAATAATTTTTTTAAAAAAAAACTTTTACACTTTCTTGAACTCAAAAAGACTATTATTTAACCTCAAATCAAATTATTTTCACCATATTATATATTAACTTTAAATTTGAAGGTTGGGGTTTTCCATTGGCCAATCATGACGTGACACGTGTCACTTTCTAATTGGACCAATTCAATTCAATTTTGTTTTTGTTTTTTTTTTTGCAAGTTCATATATCTTAAATACGAGTTTGTGTGAACTTATGGCAACAAGTTGATGCAACCCAGCTGGTACGCCTTTGTTTAGGTGTTTATATCATGGCAGAGGTCCATTGTTGTTTTTTATTTTCATATTTTGACAATTTTACACTTTTTGTCCTATAATTTAACTTTAACATATTTATGACTTTAATATTTTACTCTATATTGACATATTTACCACTTTGACATCTCTACTCAACCTAATTCAACTATGACACATCTCGTACATTATTTTGATTCAATCACCACTTTGACACCCTATTCAACTTTACATCGAAACGTGCAAATCATTATAACTTATTTTTTCATCACATGCGATGAGGTTACAAACACGAGATCCAGCCGCCACATCCCGCAACCCGATCATTAATCTAGTCTCATACTAAAACAATAATCTACTCTTAACACAATATATCACTAAAATACTAGGTTAGAACCCGTGTATTTCACGAGAGAAACGATATAAAACCAAAAAAATCATAAATTTGTTACAACTTTTCATGACGAAAACTAAATATTATTTTTATCAGTCAACTCTAATACAAAGATAAATTGTTTCCGCGTAGTTTTCCTAAATTCAGTCATTTCATATTAACAAATCAATTTAAAATTTCTTATCTTAAATATCAAGTATAATTTAATATTTATATTAAACTTGTGTGATACACGAGTGTCTAGTCTAGTATGTGATATTTCAAAAAATTTCAAAATAAGTGTTATAAATTTAGTTCCAATTAAAAAGTCACTTTTTAGTCTTAGTTTAGGAAAAAAAATCAAGATAGAAGGTAACTATCAAATACATAAAATTATACTTTCTTCGTCTCAGTTTAAGTGTCATGGGACGCACAACACAAGATGTAAGAAAAAATAGATTATTTTATATTTCAACATATAAAATGACAATAAAGTCATTAAAATCTTTTGTCTTTTAGTTATAAAGTAGCTTTTGTGTTAAATAATTATGGGTAAATTGAAAATTATATTTTTACTTTTGACATTTAAACTGGAACAACAAAAAAAAAAGATGGAGGGAGTAGTTTTTAAAAGTAAAAAATAATTAAAAAAACATTAATTATATGATTGAAGCAAAAATAGGAAATAATGTACATGATAAATACTTTTAAACATATAACAAAAATAATAGAGGGTCTAAAACTATGACAAGTGGTAAAATGTTTACTCCTTTATTTGTATATGGAGAATGGAGATATGAGTAGTGAGGTGAATATGAAATTACTAGGTTAGATATTTATGTAACATATGAATTGAATAAAAATATATTAAAATAAGTATTTAGATAATCATATACTTTCTTATTGAATAACTTGGTGTTGAATTTTCAAACATAAAAATTTAAAGTATTAGTGTTAGAAACCAAAACTTTGGCTCTATTATAGTAAAGTCATGAAGTTTGAGCGGTGAATTCCTTTTTAAGTCATGAATTCAAGCAACGTCTGTAACGGCATAACGTAAAATATCTTATGTAAAAATACAAATTATACTAGATGGATGTCTCGGTTAATGTTATATGTATGTATATAAAAAAAACACTATAGAGAGGGGGGAAATGTGATGTGGACCTATGATAATTAAGTGGGTGGCTAGGTGTAGTAGCAATGTAGCTGGTAGCATAGTACCTCACCTCTGATGCATATATTTATATGTAACGGTACTAGATTTAAGCACATCATCCCCACACTTCAGATTCGGTTCTACTTAATCTGTACATATACTAGTCTACTCTACATTCATTAATCACCCATTTGTCCTCACTACCGGCCACCAACTTCCAAAATTCAATACATATGTTCTCTCTACAAACATAACATTAATTAAATGAAACAAATATATATAACTATTATATATTTGCATAAAACCAAACAGCCTAATGCTACCTTTTTAAAAGGTGTTGCTGGGTTTAGTCCCCACTCCCCATCATACAAACATGTAGAGTTAGTAGTATATCTAACGTACGACGAGGTCAATGCGGGATTAGCCAGGTAGTTGGTAAAGGAAATGCCTTTTAGATTGAAGATCATGAGTGTAAATTGATGTGATTTATGAGTATGGTGAAATAAGTTTAATCTCCAAAAAAAACTGGAGGTATGAGGTATGCCTTTTAGTCCCATCAGGCGTTTAATTAACAGGCAAAAATGAGTGAAGAAGCTTGAAATCATACACTTGTTCAACAAGTTTCTCGACAATAATGCCATTTTAATGGGTTAAAACTACTCATAATCTGCTAACCAAAGCAGAATACATGGCCTGTTAGCATAGTTTCTATAATGTGAATTAGAATGTAAATAACATATAACAAAAGACAAAAACCAATAAGCTGATAGACAAGAAATTATATCAGAAACAATCATATAAGATACAACAGTCAACAAATCCTTGCGCGTAAGTCATAGTATTGCTCCAAAGCAAATACATCTTGCAAACAGACTAAGGAAAGCAACAAAATTCATTTCTTTACAAGTTGAAACCTCCATCACTTCTCTACTTTGACAGTCTAAAAACAAATCCAATAGTCAAGCCAGTTAGTTATCTATATGAGTAGGATGCCTTAATTAGTTGCTAGTATCATGTCAAGCATACAGCTCTCAACATAAATGAGTCAGTCTGGAGGTGGCAATTTAAACCACTTAATGGCCAATTCTATTTCTGATTATGTTTTATCTCTAAAGGGATACATAATCATCACAAAAAATAAACAAACGAATTGGCCAAAAGCCGGTTGACACTCACCCAATGTATAATTTAACTGGAAAGAGATAATATCATTTGTGTAATCACATTTCACACAATACTAATACTTATAAAAACTTAACAATCATGGACAATGTGTTTTGATCTCAGCCCTAACCGACTTGACCACATTCGACCATACCAGAAAATTACCAAACTTGACGTGGAACCCAACAACCATCCTGCCCAGGTAGCCACATCTAATAACTGCTTTAAACAGTAAGAGAGGTCATTCACAATAAAAAAAATACAAAAAATAAAAAAAAAAAACCATAAAATCCATGGGGTGTGATGAAAGCACATGAAAAAAAGCATTTCACACATAACACCCATATTGGTGATTTAGTTTTAACAAAAACACTATAAAATCTGTGAATAATGCTACCAAAAAAAAGTAATGAAGCAAAATGGGATCATAAGCACAACTGTAATAATTATTAACTAACATTGAGGACACATACTTAGCTGCAAAAATCAATCAAGATGACATCCTCCATTACAGTATAGGCTTGCATTATATTTCTTAACTAACATAATATATATAGTGATCACTGAAAAAACTGCACACGAAATGTACCTCAAATTACTTCAACACCCTTCTCCTTGTACCACCTGTAAGAGCACTCGGGATTATTGATACAGAGTCTACACATATTCCACCTTTTGAGTGTGTGCAGTCTATTTGCTTCATCGAGAATCTCACTTCGGTGGGGGGATCGGACTCTTTTACAATAAACTCCCCCACTTTGTAATCTATCCAGCAACCACGTTTATGACATCCATTAACTTCATCTTCAGCACAATCGTCTAAAAAACACTCTGTAGATGCTTCTTGACCGTCTGATGTTGACAAGTTAAATCTTACTGGTTTAATATCCCAGCCGTGAGTGTGTTCAAAATAGCAAACACGTCGTCCCAACCTTTTGGAGAATCTTCCCAAGTGTATTCTAAATGACAATGTGTAGACATCGGCTGGGAGATGAAACTTTACACAACCATCCACCTCAAACCACCATATTTGCTGCAAATAAGCCATGATATTGAACCTGCAAACACCAATAGAATCAATATGTTCTCCCTACTTTAAAGACCCATTAATTTTTGCTAATTACAACGTAAGAATTAGAACACAGGTGAGAATTTCCTCAAGAGTGGCATTTTTTAAACCCATATAATAAAATAATAAAAACTAGAGGTGGCAGGTTCAATCCACTCACTATAAAATGGATGGACTTAGGTTAGATATTCCCTCTATCGAATTAAATGGGTTAAACTAAAAAATGAAACAGGTCAAGCAGATTAAATGGGTTGCTGGTCACCAAAAGTGGTAATCAAACATGTTCAACCTCTTAGATCTCTTTATCCAAAATAAAAACAGGCATTAAGTTAAAGTGTTGTTTTTGTAATCAAACATAAAGCGTTAACTACTTAGATAAAAAAGAAGACTAGAATCGATGGTCTGTGGACCTGGCACAATAACCATTTTGACATGTTACCTAGCCTGCTTATTTTGTCACCTTTGTTAAATATAAAGCATTACCTACTTAGAGAAAAAAGAAGACTAGAATTGATGGTGTGTGGACTTGCTACGCCTTTTCAACTTAGTGTGTGCCATGTTTTTCTTTCACATGTTTAGGGTTTCAAAAAAGGTGTACAACATTTGTCCCTTCAAGGCTTCAAGTAAACATACAATCAAAACCCACAAAATCACAAGTCACAACACGTAGTATTTGATTCACATTTTTTTATGCTTGTAAATCAATAAACAACCCACGTATTTATGCATGAATATATATTATATAGCATTCACAGCTAAACGACATGCTCAAAACATTGTTTGACCACCATAAGAGCATCTCAAAATCATAGCTGCAGGACGGACATGCAGTTTGGCAAGTATTTTCATTCTTATTATATGGAAACCACCACAAACATTGGGCAACTAAAAATGGTGCTTTGTATTCACTGTTGGTGTATTCTTTTCCATTACCATATTCTATATTCATCCCAGACAGATGGATGTTCATGGAGGATTTCTTGTGTGCAGCTTCAGGTCATATGTTGGGGATCAATAATAGGAAGAAACTAGCCTGCTAATATTCATAAAGAAAAAAGAAAAACGATACTGATTTTGTCCTCAACAGTCAAACATAGTAGATTTAATAATACCCGATCACATAGCTACATTTTGAACCTAAACTCTAGCACTACGTATAAACAAGAAATTGCAACATCCATCATAATAACACAACCTTTGTAACGCAACACATCTTAAACGTACAATATCAAGGTTATTAGTAACAAAATTAAGAGCAAAGGGCATCATTTTCGTGACACGTCTTTTTCTCTCATATTTTACAGGTTCTTTTGAGTGTAGACATCGGGTCTTATCATGAAATGTCAGCTCCTAAATGTCCAGATATTACATATATATGTATTGTACCATATCAAAACTATCATGCCATAGCTTGCACAATTTAAAAAACCACGAATTACAAAAGCATAGGGTGAGAATCCAACCTAGATTCTTCAGTATGAACCCAATTCCAGTATCTCCGGTCTTCTATTCCAGTTATCGACATTGCCTTTGCAGATATCGATAAGCAAACTCGTCCAGTAACTTTATCCAACCACACTTCCTGCACCATTACATATTTCAGATAAATACATATAGCAAATACACAACACTCGACACACGCAATCTAAATCTGCTACAATCGATATAGTTACAAGATTATAACTGATTTTTTCCTTCTATTAACTACCAAAGTAAAATGTCCAGCATCTTCAACAATAAAAGATACATATAATCAAGCAATCAAAACCCTAATTCCCTAAAAAAAAACCTAAAAGCCCTAAAATTTAATCAACAAAAATTACAACCTTATTGCCATCGTCGAAGGGAAGAGGACGAGAAAGAAGAGCAAACACATCTTTCTTACACAAACTCCGGTATCTCTCCGGCGGCAACAAGTCGAGAAGATGTTGATAGTTCCGGGGAAGCTTTGATTCCCAAACAGCGTCAGAAGAAGCAGCGTCACGAAAGGCACGGTTAAGGCGAGCTAAATTGCATATCTCGGGAGGTGTGAGGTATAAAAAAACACAGGCGACACAGCTTCCCGGAATGTCACCGAGGCCTGGTCCGTCGCCGGCGATGGGACCCCATTCAGTGAGATTAGACAAGGAGGATCCCATGGTGGGTATCAACTCATGATCGGCCGGCGACAACAGGGTTTTGCAGGGTGGTTGATGGTTGATCGCTGTGCTTTGCTTTGCTGGTTTTTTGGTGTTTTGTAGTGTGATAAAGAACTAAAGAAGATGAAGAAGAAGCACAAATTGTGTTTGTTTTGCTTTAGGTTTTTTTTTGGTTTGGTCCACACGTTATTCAATAAAATATACAAGGGTTAAATGACTAGAATTTTTGTTTTAACTAAAGCGTTTTCGATGATGGAGGTATCTAACTCTTTATATCTGCAGAAAAAGAGGTGGACTAAACATCTACAGTCTGCAAGAAGAAGACTGTTTATTTTTTTTTAACTTCTACAGTCTGCTGAAACAAACTGGTGGGTGGGGGCAGTGATAATGATGGTGGTACTGGATGGTGGTTGGTGGGGGCAGTGGTGGTGGTGGGCAGTGGCTGATGGTCGACGGTGGGTGGTGGTCGACGGTGGGTGGTGGTGGACGATGGTGGTGGGGGACGGTGGTGGACAATGGTGGGTGATGGTGGGTGATGGACAATGATGAGTGGTGGTGGTTGTGGCACACAATGGTGGGTGGTGGTGATGGGATGATGGTATATGGTTGTGTTGGACGGTGGTGGTAGTAGACAATGGTATATGGTTGTGTTGGACAGTGGTGGAGGTGGACAATGGTGGGTGGGTGGTGCAAGTGGTGATAGACAATGGTGGGTGGTGGTGCATGTGGTGGTATACAATGGTGGGTGGTGGTGGTGGTGGTGGACAGTGGTGGTGATACTAGGTAATGTGTTAAACCCTTTGCAGATCTTAAAAGTGATTGGTCAAAGTCTGCATTAAAAAGAGCTCTCACAGATGTTTTTTAATGAAACGTCTTCAAAAACACAAACAGTTCGCATATGATAATGTCTACACGTAACTGAAATTGAAGAGGTTTTGTCATTCAATATAACATGGGCTTCAAAAATAAATTGTTAAAACATTTAAAATGCTAATTTAAGTATATAACCCTACTTTTCCCTTAAAATGTCTTCTTTAATTTGAAAGTTCATCTCAAAATGTCTCCTTGAAAGGTGATGGCCAGATGGTTGTTTTCATTTTATGAAAAAATATATGTATATTTTTAGGTGTACGTATAGATTTTTCCTTGGAAAATAAATCATATAAAGAAAAGAAATTGGCGTTTATGTACACGTGTCTTTATAGCCTTTTTTAAATTAATTTTTACATCTTTTTTTATTGGTTACGAGTAAATGTCGTGCCTATACCAACATAAACGTTAATGTCTTGTTTAAAAGGAACATGTTAAAATACAAAACATATATGTTCTAAACCTTTTCAGTTGATTTGTTAGAAGACGATGAAGACGAAGACAAACCAGTGGTTGATTCTTCGACTAGCAAATGATTTAATATATTTTTATGTATGAGGTTATGCTGGTAAAAGATTGTTCAAGAAATGTGTGAAAAAATGAATCGAATACGTATTTGTAGTTAACTGAAATTTTTTTAAGTGAATATAGTTGTTGGAAAGGGAGACCCGTCTCCAAACAGTCACAAAATCAATGTGATGGAAGTGTAATCAAGATATACCAACATGGCAAGCTTGTTTCCGGCATGCAGTCCACCATTAACGACGTTGAATGTATGCTGCAAGCAGAAGTTTTTCAGAGAAGATCGTGTCCATCATTACGAGCTTGTACACATGCTTCTAAAGCTACTCGATTAGCTACGGCACCAGGTGCATTCCCCCAAGGGTGCCCCTAAAGTTCCTCCACCGAAGTGTAGTACAAAATCATCCCCAAAGATCTCGGTCAAAGCAGGCATATGGCAAACGTGAATACCCCCGAAGCTACAGGCACACACCTGGTAGAGAGACCCAATCTTGAGTGAAATAAATACCACGACTTCTATCTGTTTCAATAAAATCATCACACTGTAAATCAATAAAGCCCAAAATGATTTCTCTTTCCCCTGCAAACAAAAACAAGAAAATATAAAAGAATTTTTAATATCACCAAACAAAAGAATTAACATAAAAATGGGAATAGAATAACCTTGTAGGGTAGGATGTTGAGTTTGCTAGTTGCAAAAGACACTACCAAGATGGCATTTGCACCAAGCTATAATAAATAATTATTTGAAAAAGTACAAGGGGTTGTTTGAAAACTTTTTAGCGGATAAGTACTGAACTAATACGAGGTCTGATTCATTCAGACCCAGTATAATGTTTGACTTATTCATACACATGTTCACGAAAGAAACAATATGAATGAAATACATTTAAACATTTGACTCATTACACGTTTTGCTTGCACCCGCCCCAATTCATTTGAGTTCTCTCCAGTTGTTAAACTATAAATTTATCAATACCAGTTTGAGAGGTTGTGTCCTATAGAAATTAGACTTATTATAATTACCCGCATTACAAAAAAACAAAACATTGCCCATCAAACTCTCTATGCTATACGCCTATATTACTAACATGAAATCAATATAAAGAGGAGGCTCATCATTACATGTTTAATTAAGCATCTACAAGTTTAAGTTTAATTATGAATATATTTATTTCTTAATTGTTTAACTTGGTAACAATGATATATAGACAAATTACATGATATATTTATTTCTTCATTTGAGTTCTCTCCAGTTGTTAAACTATAAATTTATCAATACCAGTTTGAGAGGTTGTGTCCTATAGAAATTAGACTTATTATAATTACCCGCATTACAAAAAAACAAAACATTGCCCATCAAACTCTCTATGCTATACGCCTATATTACTAACATGAAATCAATATAAAGAGGAGGCTCATCATTACATGTTTAATTAAGCATCTACAAGTTTAAGTTTAATTATGAATATATTTATTTCTTAATTGTTTAACTTGGTAACAATGATATATAGACAAATTACATCAAATATATTAAAAAACTTCCAACTTAAAAAAAATGCTGGCTATGGGGTTCGAACCCATGCGCACTTGTGTGCAGAAGATCTTAAGTCTTCCCCCTTAACCACTCGGGCAAACCAGCTCTTTGTTTGTCTCACCTACAAACATTATTTACATATCAATTATAATAGATCTATTTCAATATATATCACAAAATCGTTCGAAAACATACAGCATCTCTTCTACATAAACCCTAACCCTAGGCCCCTAGCTAGTTCATTCAACAATCAACCAGCTGATAATCAAATCAAATCAAATCAAGTAAGTTATGGCGGAGCATTTAGCTTCGATTTTCGGTACAGAAAAGGACAGAGTGAATTGCCCTTTCTACTTCAAGATCGGCGCGTGTCGTCACGGTGACAGATGCTCAAGGCTTCACACAAAACCAAGCATCAGCCCCACTCTTTTGCTTTCAAACATGTATCAACGTCCTGATTCCATCACTCCTGGTGTTGATCCTCAAGGTCAACCCCTTGACCCTCGCAAAATCCAAGATCATTTTGAGGATTTTTATGAAGATTTGTTTGAAGAGCTCAGCAAGTATGGGGAGATTGAAAGCTTGAATATTTGTGATAATTTGGCAGATCACATGGTATGCTGTGTTTACTTTTTATTCAAGTTATTGTTTTTTTTTCTATTTCGGATCCTTATATCTTCTTGATTGTGAGCAGGTGGGAAATGTGTATGTTCAGTTTAGGGAAGAAGAACATGCAGCAATGGCACTTCAGAATTTGAGTGGAAGGTTTTATGCAGGTGCACATTTGTTGTAGAGGGGTGTGGTTTATGAATAGATTTGTGTTTAGTTTAACATGATTGTTTCAAGGGTAGCAGGGTTTGAGTTGTTTTATGAATTTAAATCTGAGTTATTATGTTGTGACTAACATAAATGGAATATATATTTTTATTTTAGGTCGCCCTATCATTGTGGACTTTTCTCCAGTGACGGATTTTCGTGAAGCGACATGTAGGCAGTATGAAGAAAACGTATGCAATCGTGGTGGTTATTGCAACTTCATGCATTTAAAAAAGATTGGCAGGTTAGTTTGTTGTTGTAGCAGGATCATTGGTGGCATTTCGAGTCATTTACATATAGTGGTCAATGTTGTTTCATCTTTATTGAGTCAAGTGATATGAACTGAAACTCTGAAAGATTTAACTGAAAATGAATGGGGGCACATGATAGTAACGATATAGTTTTTGTACTCATTTTTAATAAGTTTTGAATTAATGAGTAAACGGAATGAATAAGGATATATGTGGGATGGCCTAATCCGATTTGACCTTTCTCAAAACAATAAAAGATTATCCATATTGATCGGTATCCAAACTAGCTTATTTTTCTACCCATGTGTTCTACTGTGGTCTCAATAATTGTTGACCATATCAGAGAGTTGAGGAGGCAATTATTTGGGAGAAGCCGAAGGAGGAGAAGTCGAAGCAGGAGCCATAGTCCTCAGAGGCACCGTGGTTATGACGAGCGTGGTGGCCGTGGTTCAGGAAGAAGAGGAGATTATGTAGATCATGATCACCGCAATCATCATGAAAATGACAGGGACAGGGGTGGTCGGAGGCCCAGAAGCAGGAGTCCATCTCGAAGAGGGGGACGTAGCAGAAGCCCTGGTGCAAAAAGAAACCGAAGCCCAGTTAGGGAAGGAAGTGCTGAGAGGAGGGCAAAGATTGAACAGTGGAACCGAGAAAGGGAACAATCTGACTCTCGCCCAAAAGCTGCCAATGATGACAATAATGTAGGAGCGGCTGCTTCACCAAATGGAGACCAACAATATGATCCTCGCCAGCAACATGATGAAGGAGGCTATGATCATTGATCCACGCTTCATCTTCTGGTTTGTTTCTTCTCTCTTTTGTTTTCCTTAATATTACATCATAGCTATAGGTGGCAATATGAGCTGGTGGATTTTGGGTCAAAATACTTACTTTTTTGGTACGGGTTGGATTAACATTTGCTGCCTGTAAGCATCAGATGTCCATGAACCTTTATGAAAGAATATAGGAAGAACAAATAAAGAGAGAATAAAATAAGTGCCGGTTTGAATTTTTTTGAAACATATCCGCTTGAAAGAAATGGCTTACTGCCTGCTTTCCAATGTGCAGGAGTACAGGGTACTGGCGGCTCACTAGCCAATTCTCTATATTCTTCCTTAATTCCTTTCCCTTTTAAGGAAAATGAATAAATATTACAGGGAAGACAGGGAAGAAAGGATCGCTAACTGTACTGCCTGAATGCATAAACCATAGAGTTAATTGCATAAAAAAGTAACCTACTTTTGTCAAATTTTAACTTTTCAAACTCTGTCCAGTCCAAACGTCTAGTCTTTTCCTTTTCTCCGATTTTGTTTTAAAGTTTTCAGAAATTGCATTTTTAGTTTTTTCAGAACTTCCATTCCTCAGCCTTTCTTCCATTTTTCCATAGAATATCATAAATATTTGAGTATCCTTTTTCTTGGAGAAACCAAACGTGTTTTAACCTTCAAGGGGTGGCACAGTGTTTTAACCCCCTTGAAGCATCTGTCATGTTTTACCTGGTTCCATTGGTTAGTTGGTATTGGTGGGATCCCCTGAGTTTTCCTTAACGGGGTCTTACTGTTACCCAAAAAAGTGCTCACGATAGTCACTACTTGATAAATCCATTTTGTAGAACTGTTACAAATAGTTTTTAGATTTAAGACGAGGAAAAAGTCGTGAAGTTTTTATCTCTTGTGATAATGTAATCATAAGTATAGGCCAGATTTTTCTTTTGCAAGGATAGGTTGCAGACCTGACTTTTCCAGTTTATATACAAAATATTTCATAATATCAAGATGGGAAGAGTTACAAATTGCAATGCACTGCTTGTGTGGTACAAAACATTTGAGTGAAGTATGGTAAAACCATTGCTATTTAAACATGGATATTATAAACAAAGAAGTAAATGTGATCTTACATAATTTACTAGTTTTGCAGGTTCAGGTATCCCTGCATCAAGGAACCGGCCTTATTTATTGCCGCTTATGGTTATCTTTGTATACAGGTTGACTTCTCTCATCTTCAGGGCCGATTGTTCTACAATAGGTTTCAAACGTTACGTGTGGGAATGCACTTAATTTGAAGATCATGTGGCCGATTGTTCTCTTTTAATGTGTGTTTTTTCTTGTTTGAAGAACCGCTGTAGAACCTAAAGAATTATGTTCTGTTTTATGTTTAATTCGGATATTAGTATAGACATGGCTGATTGTGCTTGCACGTCGTATCAACAAACTGTTTTTGTGCACTTTGTATGGCAGTTGAAATATTTACCAACTTTCTTGGGTGATTTTGATATGCTTTTGTGACCTTTTTTGTTAATTCAAGCAAATTGTAGTTTAATTAGTGGTTTGGAACTTAGAACCAGGCATCATGCAAAATTGCAAACCAAAGTTTTTCCTTTTCATTTAGTTATGCAGATGTCTATTTTATCCAACCAGTGACATTAGAAAAAGAATGGTTCAAACCATTTAACGGTTTTAACTGTTTAAGTTAGCTTACACACTCTAAACTTATTTTTAAATATAGAGCAATATCCACAATTAGACTAAAATCTTGAACCATTTGAAATGAAAAACTTATTATCAGACATGAACTTGGACCGGATGTTAAACCGGATGATCTAAAAATTTATTAGTCGGATCCATTGAACCGGATGTTATCAACTTATTATAGTGTGTTTAATGTTTAAAAAATGTATGAACTATAATACAACCAAACAGATTCTTCAAATATCTTAAGTTAACCAGAACAGTGAGTATAAATATAATTTTGAGCTTGTAAGAAAATAAAAGGTTTGGAATATATGAAGTTACATTTTTGTAAAAAAGCGGTTGGAGAGCTCGTTGAAAAGCCAAGGCAAACATTTGTTTATAGTAGTGAGCTTTCTTGGATCACAAAATGCTTAATATACTCCCAAACCGCAACAACGTTATAAATCCTTCAAATTTTCTTCATCTTTCATTGAAGCTTTAGCTCGAAATTGTTCACATTTCAATCCATGGAATATTTATGGTTATTGTGGTTTCTCATAGCTGTGTAAGCATCTTTTTTAAAAATTATCACTTACAATACGCCTTGTTAGGACCGATTATCATCTCACATAAATCAAAGTTACACCATATATCTTAGTTCCTTTTCATAGGAATAACTCAAACCCCCATATATTCCTTTAAGAGCCACCACAACAAAAGGAAGATTGCGCCCTTGATGAGCCATTTGAGTGTTTTTTCTCGAACATGTAGAGAATAATGAGCTTTTTTTGAGATTCTTTAGAGTAGAGAGTTTCTTTAACGTTGTGATTGAACCAAAATGCCCACTACATCTATACTAACCATTTGGGGGGTCAAGACGATAAATTTTTTTTTTGCAAAAAAATGGTTTTCCAACGCTCAAAACTGGTTTGCCAAATCAGATCAGCACCAAACCGGTTTGATGAAGTAGGTGACCCAGTACACTACTCACTTTGGTCCAAACCCTTTTTTTTCTTCATACGAGCCGAGTTTAAACTGGTGGAGGTGGTCTTTTAGTCAATCTCTCCTTTGCTTGTGGATGGTCTGCGATACTAACGATAGTAAAAAAAATTCTAGGTTGTGCACAATTAATATCTATGCTAGGCGTGTAAATTATTCTTATTATGTTTAGTTAGCTTGTGGTCCATACTCCATTGGCTTGTAATAAGTTTCAAGTTTTCGTTAACTGTTTATTTATTCAGTTATTGAAACCATAGATATAATATAATAATATCATACATTTCTCATGATAACTTTATCATTTTACAAGAGGGTCGTCATGTCAATCCTTGTGTGTTAATATTCAAAATGGCATTTTATGCTGTTCCTGTAAAAGTTATCGATTACAACAAACAATACAAATACAAATACAAAATTATGACCGAACAGCCACCAGCTTGTACAACTTTTTGACCAAACAGATTAGGATTTCTTTCTTCTCCAATCCAATCGAAATAAACTTTGGTATCCAGAATAAGCAAACCCGAACTTATATGTACAGCAATCAACCTGCAAGAGATCACATGGTAGACAAATTAGAACTGAATGTGTTACTATAACAGATTAATAGGTCAAATGGGTCGAATAAATAAAATTTTAACTAGAAGGGTTGATTGGACGGAATGTGACAATGAAAATGTATCCTAATGTTTGCAGCATCATCATTACGGCAGTAACATAGTTTTTGTGATTATATTTAACAATTCAGACCATTTGTAACAAATGGAGTAAAAATGTTTATGGATCAACACAACCTGACATGGCTTGTGAACGTGATGACTTGCACTAAAACCATATTTGACAATTACTCAAAAAGTCCATTACGCTTTGGTGAGTGAATGCACAAATGACAAACATTAGTTGACTTTTTTCTCGATTTTGATTATCAGGATGTGACCATTTTCCAGCCAGTGGATAACAGGGCCACTTCAATGGCAAGTCTTTTGTTACGCCACATATGCATCCACACGACAAATGTTGGATGAAGTTTGACGGAAACGACAACATTGTTATGCTGACGATTCTTACCAGGTTGCCCATAGATGAGTTATGAAACATCTAAAGCACTTTTTGCGCCTTCATACGAGTAAGGAAACGTCAGTTTGACTTGTTTGTGGAGTAGCAGGTTTTGTTAACGGTCTCAAGGTTTCCATGATGGCGGAGAAGGAAGGGCGCTTCCATGGTTCACTGCAATATAAATTTGTGATCAATAATACGTCTTAAAACGTATACCATCAAAATAGTAGTTTTATAATCTACATATAAATGTTCCTTCTTTATGCTTACTTTGCCCAGCAGGCTTCAATCAATGCTGCTACTTGAGGGTTTACATCAGGAGGAATCTCCAGCCGTTTGCATTTAAATCCTACAGCTGCTACCACCTAACGAGAGACGTATAATGAATAAATACACACATATATATATGCACATACACAAACATGGATATTAGATGCAATTTTTATCAGGATGTAATTCTTGACATTTCTTACAAATATGTTTGTTCATTTTGTAGGTGACGATTTCAACATGTTGGGATAATACACCCAGTGTTTAATGAATGACATACAATGTTCTCCAAGCATGATTTGGGGAAATATGTAATTTTGAAAGTTTGTAGGGGGGTGAATTTAATAGCCTCTAAAAAATTTAGCAATTTACAACCATTTACTTACTAACGGTTTGATTTTCTTACAGGTCACATGACAGACAAAATACGTGTTTTGGTCAACATTGTCCACTAACACACCTAAACCAAACTGGTTGTAGAGCTCTGCCTACCAAGTGGCTCCTCATTTTAAAAGATCAACTATACTAAGAAAATGCTAACATGTATCTTGCAAATAGGTCATACTTGAAAAACAATATGTGTGCGTCCCACTAAAATGTAACTTCCTGCTTCTGCCCTTGCACATGGCTCACTCTCTTTTTACCAAAAAAATTGCAAACCTCACAGGCTAAAAGCTGTGCAGCACACTAAAATTTCCCGGCATAGTTCCAACCCATTTACCATAAAAAATATAGTGGACCATGGACAGAAACAGCAGATAACAATCACTGCTGCTGCGGTGATTATATTCTTAATATCTAATGTAATGACTAAAATTACAATAGAAGATTTTAAAATAATAACATGTCTATAAATATAACATTTAGAGCTGCTAGGCAGTAAAACATAGACCCATTTTCATTCTAGCTATTTTTTTCAGTTGACCTATTCGGGATAAAATAGAACCAAATCAAACATCCATAAAAAATAGTACCAAGTTAAAGATGTTATATTTACTGCCTAGCACCAGAAGAACCAAACCAAATCATTCTAGCTATTTCATTCTATAACCAAATCATTCTATAACCCATAAACAAAAAAATGAATTAAATGATGGTACAAACCTGCGCAGGATTTAGATTACCCCAAGGTTGCTGCAAAGTGGCAAGTTCCCACAATATAACCCCAAAGCTGTACACATCAGATTTCTCATTTGAAGGTTCATCACGAAGAACTTCCGGTGCCATCCACTCAGGCTGTTTTAGAAAACATACCAACCAAGTTCATAAAAAATAGTACCAAATTAAAGATGCTTGAAAATGATGACAGTTGAATATTTAAAGACTTACCGTTCCTGCTGCAGTCTTGGATGAAAGAAATGTATTTGCTTTTAACCTTGAAAGCCCGAAATCACAGACCTGTAAAACAAAGGAAATAAGAAGTTATGTGATGAAGCTAACAGTTGTTAACATAGATTTTGTTAGCTTGATGCATTAATAATAAAGATTAAACCACATTGCAATCTGATGGTGTATAAAGCTGGTAATTTGTTGGCACCGATATTAATTTAGGTTAGCCGAGTTATCTACTTCATCTCTTTCTACAGGTATCCAAAGATGTTACATTCTTTTATTTCCTGTTCAAGCAATCTCTTTTCTTCCATTTCCGTAATTTGTGGCTAGCACTAAGTGAAGTGTGCCAAATTCATGACTGATACAGTTCATGTATGGTAACATCTAGCCAAACCTAGAAATATAGTGAACAAACATGCTTATATGGGGCCTGAATATTTTTACTATAAATAAAGATGTAACGCTTAAAAACAATAGAAAACCAAAATCAACCTGCTTTGAAATAGCAAACACATCTCTCAATGATGCTTGAGGCCTTGGATTCCAAATGAATAGTAAAACAAGCATGCCAAGTTGGCCTGCTAATGACAGATTATACCTAGATGTTTTCACAAACTCAAAATCAGGCTAAGGCTTCATTTATCATGTTCTTTGTTTCAACTTTCAACTATTTACATTTCTTGATTTGACTTCTATTTATACTAGAACAAAATCATCAACAAAAAAATACAAATACCTAAGCTACCCCAGATCATATTCAACAATAAATAAAAACATCATAACACAACACCATCTAGAATCTATGCACACCATAACACATAAATAAAGGATTATGGAAAATGTGCCCAACAATTCTTTATTTTACCTTCACAGTGTATTTCCTGTCTACTAAAAGATTGGGAGACTTCAAATCCCTGTGAACAATAGGAGGATTGCGTCGATGAAGGTAATTCATTCCTTTTGCCTGTGCCAGGAAAGAAGTTATAGTTATTAGTATTTTATAATGGAGAGATAGAGAGATGGTTGCAGATATAGTACGACAAAAACGGTTCTGTCTTGTAAATGCATCAACAGGGGTTGCCCTGATTCATTACTATCACTGTGCTTAAGTGCTTAAACACACTTTGGCAATTAGGAAAAAAATACATGCTTGAAAACACCATTATAGAAAGTATGAGGTAGATACCACATCATATGCCATACTCAGTCGTCGCCGCTCATCCAAGGTTTCTTTCGCCCCAGGTTTGTGCAACAGCCTATACAAGCTACCTCTGCAGTTCAAACAAATACTACAAAATTAGTACCATCCCTTAAACAAAGATACCAAACTTACAAAAGTGTCTGCAAAAAATTAAACAGCAGAGGCCCTTTACCTTGACAAATATTCAGTGACTATGGACAGGTTCGGGGGCTGAGTGACGGCACCCATAAAAAGAACAATATTTGGATGCCGTAGCCGTCTCATTATTGCAACCTAGCAGAAATAGTAAAAGAACAAACTTAAAAGTTACTAAAGACAACACATGTGTACCGGAATAAATGAATCATAAGAACCCTTAGTTCTTAGACCATAAATATATATCAACCAAAAAACATTTGGAATTACCTCCTGCAGGAATTCATTCAACCTCTCTGGATGAAAATCTTGTTCTAAAAGAATTTTCACCGCAACATCCTGAAAGTTGTGGAGTTTGTAAGCTTTTAAAAGGAAAAAATGCCACTTCACATGCACTATTACAGTAATACCAAGAGCTAGAAAACTGATGGGTGATAATGTACATATAAGTGTTACGGGGCTTGCTATTAAAAAAGTTGACAGATTTGAGAAAAGCCAACATAAGATTGCATGGCCTAAAGACTGTAGATTTGAGATTCTTAAGACAGTCGAGAACTAAAGCAGAGAAGAGTTCATTTAATATATAGTTCTGGTAAAAACATGGAGATATAAAAGGGCTCATCATCTTAGGTTCCAGCATCATGACAAAGAAGTGAAAAAAACACACACACAGAATTCGGGAACTAAATAGCCAATTTACTAGTCAACAGCACAAGTTAAAGCCTTAAACTTTGAAGCAACAGATTAAATGACGTCAGTAGCAACATGATAAAAGAAGACTAAATGGTATTAGCAGCAACATGCTAAAAGAAATAAAAATAAAATCTCCACCCACCAACAACAAAATTAAATTGATTTTCCAACATACTAGTCCTCATGTCTAGATTTGAATTAGAAACAAATTCTACTCTTAATTTTGTAACCCAAAAGATTGTATAGCAACTAACTAGTTGATTAGTGTCTTTAGATTGCTTTATATCACGTGCGCACTCTAATAATGTTTATAAATTGTCCAGCAATAATTCATAGTATACATTAACACCAAATGAGATTTATCACCGTTAGTGATACTCTGCATAAGAAAAAAAAACCCTATATTTACCACTAAGGAACCAACATTCCTATTAACAGGTAACTCACTTTTGACTATTTCATGAAGTCCAAACAATATTAAAAGGAAACACAATATTGTTCATATCAAGATTTCTTTTTACTATTAGAATATAGTAGTTTAGAAAAAAGATAATTCTAGCAATCTGCAATCATATGTGTTATCACCATGTGCTTTTAACTCTTGCATACATAAAAAGGTGTGTTTTCCTAAACTTAAAGTAAGACCTTTGGTTTGAGTCTCACTACCTAGCACCCTCTTACTATGAGACCAAAAAAATTCAGTAGATAAGCTATTCAGATCTTATCAGAACATACTAGTATATACACCAAAACTCCAACCACTGCTATATATAATCATCAAGACACATACAGGTTTCATCTTTCAGCCATATACAAAAAGACAAATAATCAAAATTTTACATGCTGTCAAAAAACATAAAAAGGGCATATATAATAACTAATACGAGGATGTACTACTTACAGAGCCATTCCAATCAGCACGATGAACAATGCCAAAAGAACCTGAAAATACATGGAAGCTTGTTTAGATCAGTGGGGAACAAAACCGGTCCAGACAGACAAAACTAGAAAACAAAACCAGAGCTGTGTGGTCAATATATGGTTGGTGTCTTGATTCCGGAGTCTTTATATTACAATATATGGTCAAAATTAATTTTATGGTCCAAACCAGCCCTAAAAAAAACAAAGCAAAGCTGATATTCATAACATTGTGGTTCGGTTTGGCATGGTCAGGGGCGGCTCGTTCCAATCAGCATGCCAAGTCCAGATCATAAAACATACCAGCTCTATACAAGAATTCTAATAGAGTAATAGACAACCAGGACTGACTTCCAACACCTACTTTTGCAGCCTGAAGCGCTAAAAAAATAAAAGATAAGAGGTTACCCGCTCCAATTTTCTCTTTTAAATCCAGGTCGCTCCAAGGAATGTCCAAATCTTCAAAATCAAGGGTTAAATCTCCACTCGCCTTATGCGGTTGACCCCCATCAAACCTTTGATAACTAGCTACCTCCATTCTTGCATTTGATAAGATGTATGATTGGGAGTCTTTAACCATTTTTGCAGTGTCTGTCACATTCTGAGCATATACCTTGGAAAGCTGTAGATTTCTATCGTGGCCTTTGGGACGGGCAGCTCTAGGAGGAGGTAGACGTGAACCTTCATTGCTGTTGCTTGGACTACGTGCAACAATATTTAAATCAACATGATTTTTATCAGACTGCTTATTGTGATAAATTGCATCCCCGGTATCTCCATCACCTGCAACCATACAATCACCAGCCTTAATACTCTGAATGATTAAAATGACAACAAATAAACATGAATAAAGAGGGACTTGGGGGAGGCACTTCTGTCAATTACAATATTTGCCATATCGGCTATTGTGAAGTCTCAAAGTGAGCACATTGTGATCAACCGTTTGGCCCATTTTGGAATAGCACAATGACCTTCAATTTAAAATGAAATGCCAACTTAAAATGAACAACAAATGCACTAAACTAAGAATAATCATATATACACTGGATTCTTTAAATTCTAGTAAAGAAAATTTACTTTCCATGCAAATCACTACAAAAGAGCAATTCATGTCAAAGAATTGACACGCACCAATTTTGTTGGAAAAACTTACCACTGGATGGATCTTCAAATACAAGATTCAGAGAGTCGCACTCAGCAAAGTATTGTTTAGCCAGTGACCTGAAATCAACCATGGGTTCAACTTGTCTAAAACGTGGAAAGCGCAACGGGGAAGAAATTGAGATCGTAGATGGACCATTTAGTAGAGAATCAGGCTCACAGAGGCTTCCAGGGTTCCCAATTAAATCAACAAGAAGTTCCCTGCATAAGAATTAGACTATGTGAAACTGAGACAAATTGTGTATCCATTCTTAACTGGAATACCTCCACACTACAAAAGAAGGCTAAGGAAAAGGTAACTAAATAAACCCTAACTAAATAGACTAAATCAAGATATGTACCCAAAACATATCTTATTCTATAAGATATTCCTATCTATACTGTTTTATATATTTTAACTGCGTTTGTCTGCTTAAGTCCAAAAATTCTCCACGCAAAGTGCACATGGAGAGAACGAGAAAGAAACATGTTCTTTCAACCACGCTAGATAGCTAACCAGATGAATCACTGTGCTAAATAGATCTTGAGAGAGAGGGATAAAGAGCAGAAGAGTTTTTATAAAGGCGGCACACATGCTACTGAATCACAGCACATCTTTGTCCAGCAAATCTTTCCTACAGAAACATTGTCATACAGTAATAGAGAACCATATGCTGGCATTCCATATCACACTAAAACCAACAATGTTTCTTAAAATGGATAGAACAACAAGCTTGCAAGCCCCCCAATCAAAAAATTGTTGCGGTTAGCTTCACACATAGTAAACAGAAAATATGGGCTAAGTATGCTTGAAGCCATCAAGACTTACTTGTCTACGCCAAAACGGACAAGGCAAGATGAAGCATCATCTCTTTTACAATATTTGCAACCCTTGGCTATTCGGCAAGGTAGATCAATTGTGTCAGCTAAAATCTGATGCACGTCATTATTAAAAAAAACATGTAAGATAAAAGTTGAATATCTAAAGGGAAGCAGTAAAGCATAATGTCCGCATCTTGTGGGCCCACATTTAGTTGTATTAAAGAACAAATAGAAATACCTTGAAGTAATATATGACATAGAAGAAGACATTGATACAGATTGCAGTAGTTGATTATTGCAACTTAAATATAAATTATCAAATATGATGCTGCTTGGGTTTTAGATGTGTTAGCAATTTTTGTTGGATTGTAATACTGCTAAGATGTATAATTGTATATCAGACTTGCTACACTTTCAGTAGCAAATACTTCCCCATTCTGGTATCCCTTAAAAAGACTCCCTAGCCAGAAGATATAAAAAGACTACAAATGAAAACCAAATTTCTGAAAATGAAGTAAAGTACAGCCCTGCATGATAAAGATATTACTTTGAGACAATATAAATTTACAATGTACCTTGAATAAAAAAGCCCGATGTCTGCAGAGGCCAACAGAGAGGTTACCCAATGGAAGTACAACAGACCCTAGACAATCCTTAAGATCCTCACTGCACTCCTTCCACATTGAAACCAAATCATCTTCTCCGGTTAAAGTTGCACCCCTTGTGAAGACAATTTATCAGATCATTATGTGATATATGATAGAGACAGCAAAACAGGTTGATTAGGTAACGGTCAAAACAAGTTCGGATCAAAATCGTTGTTTGTCCAAAATGTTTAAATTGTCTTATGAATTAATTAGTGTGGCAATTAGGAATTTAGGATTGCAAAATTTACATTATATCCATAATATTCCACCTTTTAAACAAAATACTTGGTTTTATCCGTTAAAAACACACACGACAAACAAAAACAATATTTACAATCCATTTCCTTAAGGTATTGGTCTTATTTTAATGAAGATAAACACAACCCAAATCAACCCATTTATTATTAGGGTCGGAATTTGCACTTCTAGATGCATAAGTTTCTCAAAGTTCACTCATAAGAAGATAAGCTAAGTTCTCACCCCATCCGATTGCAGACAAGCTTTGCAAGTTGGTCAACAACCTCTAATGTTGTTATGCTATTACAAGAAATACTATGAATCCGGTTTTGTAGCTCCCTGAGGCTTGGATCACTACGTCTATCGATCAAAATCACTTCAACTAAAAACTCGCTACTGATGTCAATGGCTTTCAGCAAGTCAAGTGACGGAATTCGTCCACTCTCTTGTAGGTCACAACACATTGTCCATACATAAGGATCCATCCCGTGTATCAAGTAAAACCCATCAGGGACTTTGTCAAAGTATGACAAACATCCATTTGCCTAGTAAAAAATAGACTTGTGAGATATCAACTTGGAGACATTTAGCTTATATGTACATACAATTAAAAAAACAATGTCTTAGTCGGAAAGTAAACAGCTGATAAATTTTACAACAATTAATGTCTTTATAATAAAAAGTAAATTTGTGTAACTAGCATTCATGCCTACGGCATATAAACATAGAAATGGCAGAATGAACTAATCAAGTGAGTTGGGTAATGAGTTTGAGCCAATATGTTAGCTTTTAAATACATGTCAAAAAGGGTTGGGTGGGTTATTGTTTGTTCCTTTGTCCATTAACTTTATGAATAATTTATGCATCAAAAAATGATCAAAACACCGATACTAAAATGATATTAATATAATCCTTTTGAATAAAGAGGTTTAAGAGGTTGCAAGCAATAAAACACACTTGCGATTCCTTTTAACTCCTCAAGCCACAAGACTTATTTCATATTGAACTATGTTTAGAGGTTTGCTGGTTTGACCAAATGGAGATGAAGGTTATTCCAAATCCACCTTTACCAAGTAATGCCAAAATTGCCACCTCGAATATTGGATAAAGGAATACCTAAAATTAACTCAACGTCCCTTACACGTATGCTTCTTTTATTCGTTACTGGCCTTTTTGTAAATACTATTTTACTTCCTCCAAAATCCTATCGCATTAATTAACGATCAACTTCATATAATAGAGAATTGGAGAAGCCTTGCCCTTGCCATAGTGTACCAGATGCGGCAAGTCTTGTCCGTAAATGACTTTGAAAATGGTTGTATTAGTCATTGTGTGAAAAATGTTTCGTATCAATATGTAGCACAAGACAATCATTGAGACAATAGTTGGTCAAGTGCATGTTCACATGTATGTAGATATTTTGGACATTGTATGCTTAAAGTGTTGCCTTGCAACCAAAATAACTGCTTCTCATTTCTCAAAAACACCTTATCCAACTTGGAAACACTTGAGGTTAATAAAGATCATATGAAGTTTGATGACTTTAACCTTCACACTATGAATCAAGATCGTGAACGTTGTACAATCCTATAGGGGGAGGGGTTTAGCATCTAAAAGTCAGCACCATAAGAAATCATTGTGAAGAACTCTCTAACATTCTCCACTTATCAGTAACAACTGTCATAGATATTTGTGCGTGAGCGTACAATAGACATACTCATGTATTCGAGTAAGACCTGTAATGTTTATATAAGCGTTTACATTACTTTAAATATTGTATCGTTTACTCGTGGGTTGTGGCATAATTGTTTACAATTGGGTAACAAACACGCAAACAAAGGTAAAAATCCCACTCATAAAGTAGGGAAAAACAAAACATGGCGACATGCATCCTAACAGCTCATCTATAACTAAAGGCACATGAACAACTATAAGCACCCTAAGGCCAAAAACAGCCTAAGTGAAAGGTAGGTAACATCTACAACACATGCGCAACCCACGTGAAAAGCGAACTAAGTCTAAACCCACACGTGGGAAGTAAACAACGTCTACACCTAAAGGCATCCTAAATCCTAACTTAAATCACAACCCAATATCTGATCTTCGAAAAATCTCTAGCCTTTATTCAAAGCCTCCAAAGAACTAGGTCTAGTGGTGTCCGTTTATGCGTTCAATGCAAGGAAGGAAATACAACCAGTTACAAAGAGTACCCCAATTGCTATCAAATGAACAATTTAACATGTTAGCAAACACACACGCATAGAGCATAATAGCGCATACCCAAAACCGATGTGATAAGGCTTCTGCAGATGTATTAGAAGATCTAGAACCTGCGGTTTCATCGTTCATAGTATCCAACAAATTAGGATCATCAGAACACATAGCTTCTGACGAAAGCCGCAAAGCCAGCGCCAACTGCAACTGATAACTTTCCTCCGTTTGTTGTGCCCAGCTTTTGGACGAATAAGATCCTCCACCAACAGCAGCCTCCGACGACTTCAACCGCAGTACCTCACCACCTCCTCCATCCGGCAACGGCGTAAAACCATCCAGATCAACACCACCGCCAGCACTGTTCACCGCCGCCGACAACGACGGAACAAAATAATCACCAGATATAGAACTCTCAGCGTAGCTACTACCGCTTGATTGTCTCTGTAAACCAGTAACCGATGCCGGAAACGGCGATTGACGATTCTGCTGCATCCTCTGATCAGTTGTGAAGTTGATCAAGTCCCAATCAAATCCAGATCTATCGTTTCTCTTTTTGTCTCCGGAGTGAGAGTGATGAGATGAGTCGTATCCAGCACCGCCGCCACCGCTACCGGCGCCGGCGGATAACATTGATGAAGAGGAAGGAGGAGGAGGATCGTCGTCAGGGATCTGAGTCAACAAGGTGTAATTGGTACGTCTACCGGGCATTGCCATGTACCTCGGCTAAAAGTAGTAATTGTGGAGTGTGTTGTGATGTGATTATTGTGTGTTGGGGTCATTAACCCTACAAACCACCAATTCAGTGCCTCATTCACACACACCAGGACATTGGTGGCCTAATCACATTGGAAACAAACTAAACTAACCAATTATATATATTATTCCTTTTCGTCTAATGATTCCAGCCTAGCTGGTTGAGGGCACCCGGTTTTACAGTGGTGGTCCAGGGTTCTAACCTCCCTGCCTGTGAGATTTTCCAGGAAAAACCCCATTGGTTTTCCCGGTTGAACGCCTAGCCAAATTCCGATGTCAAGTGGGCCCGGTTAAGACAACATATTGACCGGAGTGGGGTGGTGGGTTCCTCATTGCGGGGGATGCGACCAAATGGTTGCAAAAATAGAAAGTCGCCGTTCAAAAAAAAATATATTATTCCTTTTCTTTCCATTTTATTCCTAATCTTTTCACCTACTCACCTAGTCTATCTTCTAATCTAATCTAATCTAAAATCAATTTTTTTTCTGTTTGAGACATGAACGTAAGACCTTTCATTTTAAGTAATTTCCTCTATGTTATAGTGTGTAACGCTAAAGTTTTGGACCTCTAGCTTTTTATAAAAAATGAAAAACTAGTGTATGATATAAGTTGAGTTTTTGTTAGACTGGTCCAATGAAGATATCGAAGAGAAAATATGAAATGGTGACATTTTATGTTATGGGTGTTGATTTTGATTAATGATGTACGGGTTCTTTCAATTGGTCGATATGGAGTTTAGAATGTAGCAACGGGTAGGGAGATGCTTGAGGAGAGATTAATCAATGAAGGGTTTGGGATTCATAATTTAAGTGTACACCCAAACATTTGATTTGTAATTGACTTGTGTCTTTTTGATCGGATTAATATTAATAAGAGTACATTTGAACCATTAAACGCTCTAAGACACAACAATCTTCTTCCGGTAATAGTCGGTTTCTGGATAATTTAAATTATTATATTATTCGTTTGTTAAGTAAACGCTTTGCAATAGTTTCATTTTGATTTAGGCTTAAAATTCGGTTATCTTTTTGTGTAGTTGCAAACATGTAGATTAATTTCAGTTATGCTATCTATTACGTGGAGATTGAGTTGCCATCAAAAGAAAACAGAAACATATGAATGTTGGATGCACTTTTGAACCTTCATCCCGACTGGGGCTGGAAATTAGGTAACTAGTTTAGACACGATAAGTCGATAATACCTGTTAAACAAAAAAGTACACTATGCAATTTTATACTTTTTTTAAAATAACAAAAATTTAGAGCTTAGAGTTTATCATTTCTACTCTTTGGTACATAAATAATACAACTACCACACTTTAACCATCAAAGTCGAGTGTTAAAGGAGTCGTTTTCATGTTTGATATTTAAGTTAATCGCGTCGTCTGAAACCTATCAAACACGATAAGACACGATTTGTCAGCCCTAATCCCGACAACCTCAAACTTATGCACCGACTACTTGCTCCGACTACCTCTTTGGAATTTGTTACTAAAGACATATCTTGATACAAAGAAAAAAAAACATTTATGAATAGAAACATAATACGCGACAATGTCAATGGATAAACCCCTCATTCCAACGTTGCTAAACAAGAGCATGTACATGGGAGGGTTATATTAAAAAGAAAGAAATTCTTAAGAAGAACGAGAAACAAAAATGACCGGACATAATATGAAAATCGCATGAGAGTTTGATTTGAACGGTGCTATCGCTAGAAAGCGGCAACACACAATCTAAAACATGGTTTGGGCCAAAATTAGTTGGGCGGCTTTTAGGCTTAGTTCCCGAGTTTACTTTAAGAGAAGAAAAGAAAAGAAATGAGAGGAAAGAAAAAACTAGGTGTGTTCCCGAGTTTAATTAAAGGAAGGAAAAGAAAAGAAATAAAAGGAGTTGGGTTCCCGAGTTTCATTAAAGGAAAGAAAAGAAAGGAAATGGAAGGAAAACAATAGAAAAAAGGAAGAAAATTCTTTCCTTCCAAATCGAAAAGAAATGGAAGGACGGAAAGGGAAAAGAAAAGAGGAGAAGAAAAGAAGGGAAGAGAAAAGAAATGATTTTCTTTCCTTTCTTTTCCCTCGTTAACTAAACTCGGGAACATAGCCTTAGGGGGTGTTTGGGATTGCTTATTTTTTCTCCTTTTAACTTCTGGCAGAAGTTAATAAGTCAGGAGGTACTGACTTATTAACTTTTCCCCTCACAACTTATATTTTACCAAACACCTTTTAACCTCCTTTTTAACTTTTCAAAAGTTAATAAGTTATAAGTTGATGTAAATAAGCAATCCCAAACAGCCACTTAACATGGACTTTGGGTTTAACTTATTTCCTCTTTTACAAAACCTTACAATACGTATCATCCACATACTTGTCCCGACACAAACCAGACGCACACGAGATTCAGATCAGGAACATTGCATGACGATAGTGATGAACTCATGATCTATCCGCATCATCCATTCATCATCTCATTTCAATTTCAACATCCTCCATTTGTATTTCCTTTTCTTTTTCATGTTTCTTTCATTGTTTAGCTCTTTGTAATCGATATACCTAGGGTTAGGGTTTCTAATTTATTCAATATCATATGTAAAGTACCAAACTTCCAATTGTAAACATGAAATTAGCTCTTTGAATATCGTTGCATTTTTTTGTTTTGATATCAATGGAGATGGATAACAGTTCTCGCGGTAGACCGTTTGATAGATCATCTAGAGATCCTGCCACGTTGAAAAAGCCTAGATTGATGAAGGAAGATAGAACGTTTATTCGAGGTAATAATGTTTCTAACGGTGGTGGTAGACCGGTGGTCCAACGGCAACAGGCGTTAGGGTATCGGTCGAGTGTAGAGAGAGATAGAGATTCAGAAAACAGCGGTGGAGGTTATCATCCACAAGCGATATCGCAATCGCAGTTGCAACAGCAGCATCAGGAGCTTGTGAATCTGTATAGGACAGCTCTGGCTGAGCTGACTTTCAATTCAAAACCTATTATTACTAACTTGACTATCATTGCGGAAGAAAACGCGCACGCTGCAAAAGCCATAGCTGCCACTATCTGCAGTAATATTCTTGAGGTGATGATTTTGGTTTCTATGATAGAATGAGCAAAAGAAATGTCTGTATAGTTATGGTTAGTGTTGTGAGCTGGTATATATATTGTAGTCTCTTAATTGAAAATAAAAAATGGCTACTTGGTAATTTTTATTAGTTGGTGTATATGGTTTTCAAACCAAATTGATGTTTATATGAGTATATGTGATAAATTAATCAAGTACTAGCAAATTTACAGCGTGAGTGAATGATAAAGTTATCTTCTTGGTGTTGATGGGATGTGATTGGTTACCAGAGCAACTGAATGCTAACTATTACAATCTTTATGGGATGAGTCAATACTTTAGCTGTCCAACAATTATAATATTGACCCAGCTTCAATTTGTTATGGAGGGATCTTTCGTGCATTTGAGTTCATTCTTGAAATGTGCTCTTACCTTTATTTCTTTGCTCATTTATCTTGTAAATCAGCTTAGACAATACAGAATGTCACTTCTGCAATGAATCCATTTATTTATGGTTATGATTTTGTTGAATTGGAAGTTTGTGATGTTGTTAATGCATTTTTATTATGTATTGTGCTACCCTATGGTCCCAAGTTAGCAGTTGCTCTTGTTTAGGTTTTTGTCTTGTGATCTTGGTTTGTATTTGTCGGTTGTATACACAAATTAGCTTAATGAAGAGTTTTGTTTAATGTAACTGTTGTTGACTTGAAAAATTGCTTATAGGTTCCCAGTGATCAAAAGCTGCCATCACTATACCTTCTTGACAGTATTGTGAAGAATATCGGCAAGGATTACATCAAATACTTTGCTGGCAGACTACCTGAGGTTAGATTTTTAGTCACCAGAAGTGTCTTTTACTATGTTAGTATTCTTAGTTCAAATGGTTTTGTTTGTCCTCTACATGAAAAATGCCTTGAAGATTAGGAAAATAAAGATAAATTTGTTATTTTCTTTATTTTTGTATTTTTCTGATGTATATTTGTGGCTACATAAATGAAAGTTGTGCTTAAGTGGTGGCATTTTTTCTACGTTTCTTAATAAGTTAAATTACTGCTTGAAAAATGGTGAACCGTTTAATTACCATTTAAAATGATATCTGATCAAGTATGCTATCTTCAAGTTTGCTGTTAGTCCTATGGATATTAATTATCACTGGTTAGTTGCTCCCTTGGGTGGGTCTTTTAGGTTTTCTGCAAGGCATATAGACAGGTTGATCCAGCAGTACATTCTGGAATGCGACATCTTTTTGGGACTTGGAAAGGTGTATTTCCTCCTCAGTCACTACAACTCATAGAGAAAGAACTTGGATTTCAATCAGCTGCAAATGGATCATCTTCTTTAGAGCCTGACCCACAGCCTCAACGTCCTGCTCGTAGCATTCATGTAAATCCGAAGTATTTGGAGGCAAGGCAGAGACTCCAACAGCTGAATACGGTAGGTGGCTCTTTGGAAAATCAATTTTTTGTTACATTTGCAAGGATATCAACTTTTCTTTTTGCATTACCCAGTCTTCCTTATCGACTTGGTTAAAGATGTTTTGATAAACTGATGGATTTTTCTATCCATCATATTTTTTCTAGTTACATGAGACATTGAGGTTTTTAGAAAGTATTTTGTAGTACCTGTTGAAAAGCAAGTGCACTTTTATTATCACATCCAGCTTATACAACTGTAGTTGAATTTAACCGTCTTTTTTGAACAATTGATGAAGACAAAAGGTCCAACTAGTGACACCAACCTGATTAACTCACCTGAGCATACCGATAGACAAGACAGACCATCGACCAATATTACTTCTATGAGGCCCAACACAGATCCTCGCCTTAAGGTGAATGTATGCTAGTTTATATTTGAAATTTTATAAATTAGCCTTTTATATTTACCGTCGTTGCTTATAGAAGCTTATAAAATTTGGCACCACATTTAGCAGGCACAAAGAAATATTGGGAGTGCTCAACGTGAGAACGAGAACAAATGTGCGCCATATAATGATTTTGATTCAAGTGAAATGGTTAACGAGCAGGGATTTGGCAATTCTTTGTATGGACCTGGGAGCAATAATGCAGAAACTATATTGGGCCATAGAAATGGCTTTGACATTAAGCATGAATTACCTAATTTCTCGGCTAAGAGATCTGCAAATGCTGATGGCAAATTTCAGCCTACAAACAACATTGCAGTTAAAAGATTCGATGAGTTGAATGGGAGCTGGAAAAATTCAGAGGAAGAGGAATATATGTGGGATGGCATGAACTCACGATTGCCGAGTTCTGTCAAATCTGGTGGTAGCTCAAAGAGAGATCCTCGGTTACACCCTGTGCCTGGGAAGTTGGTAAGTCATATGAACTCACATTGCTTCGGTTTTTTTATCCTGCTGGTTTTGATCACATGTAGGATAGATTGTCGCAGTTCTCTTTAATTGCTGAATTTCTGTATGATACCTGAATCTTGATATTTGATAACCAGGATAGGATAATCAGGTGCAAAATGTTGGGTTGTAGAGTAGTGTTTGATGTGCATCCAGTGTTTTGAGCGGCAAATAATATATATTTTGGGTCTTCAAATTTTTGAAGGCAGTAGAATGACCAAAAAGGACATCTTTCTGAGAAAAGGAGACCCTTTTAAATGGGAGTAAAAGTGTCTCAAGCCTTAAATTAGATTAAAGGGCAGACTTGTAATTGAATATTACCCTTAGATAATTAGTTTGCTGCAGCTGGCCTGAAACTGGTTTGTTTTCTTGCAGCTGGTATGAAACTAATTATTTTACCCCTAAACAGTCAGATAATCAGAGGTAGAATCTGTCATCCAAACATTTAGAATCCGACACTTCAAAATAGGCCAGCATTTTAGAAGATCAATGTTCTGTTTGTGTATTATATGTGCATGTAAAACTAGTTGCACCTCCACACTGAGGATATACATTTGAACTTTGCAGGGTTTTGAGAATCATCTTCAAAAACCACAAGGGATACAAGATACTGGATCAAGGGTCGATAGAGAGGCTTCATCTGATTCACTATATGGAGATCACAAAGACAGTGAGTTTTTCAGACTGCAAAGGCCATCAGTAGTAAGGTCACAGGGGTTGTCTTTCAATGGGGTATCCACATCTGTTAACTCTATCTTAAAGTCTTCTTTGCAGCCCCAAATAGGGTCCTCTCATGTTGGAAAGTCAGGATTACTTGGGGTTCTTCCTAGTGCTATAAGGGGCCAGCAACGACAAATTCTTGGAAATTCATCACCACCACTCAACCATCCTACCGCACCCTCATTCCCAGTTGATAATTCAAGTAGAATAGTTGGCCAAGATAGCAAACCAGGTCTATCTCAAGGACCAAAAAACACAGGAGTTTATAGTCACTCTCCTCAAGATTCTTTTCATACTGTTGATTCTCAAAAGCCTCAAATCCAGCTGCCAATACATACAAAAAAGCATGGAACTTCTCATTCATCAGCTACAAAGATGTATGCTGATGTGAACACATTGATCGGCTCATCTTTGGATCATATTAAATCACCTACTGGTGATATCCCCGAACCTTTGACCACTGGTAACTTGTTAACTACTGTTAGCAGCAACATATTTGGTAGCAAGCTTGAGTATAATTCAAGGTCTACAGCAGCAAGTAGTCCTCCCCCAACCCAATTTACATCCTCAGACTCAAAGGTCATGTCATCTCACAAGAGTCCATCTTCACATGACAGCATATTGCTTTCTGCATCTACTACGCAAAGAGAGGCAGACATGCCACCTGTCTCAAGTCTATTGAGTACGCTGGTTGCTAAGGGCTTAATATCTGCAGCGAAGGCTGATTCTCCATTTGACCAAACCCTGATAAGAAACAAGACCCCAAAAATTGATACTCCAGCAGTTCCTTCACCTGTATCGGAAAAGATGAAATTACCCCTTACAAATTACGCGCCACCTCTCCCTAATTCTGTTGCGGAAGGTACGATGGTTACCGAAGACATAAAAAGTGTTATTGGTTTTGAATTTAAGCCTGATGTTATTCGGAGGTCACATCCTTCTGTTATCAGCCAACTCATTATTGATGAACTTCCACATCAGTGTCACATATGCGGGTTAAGGTTTAAACTTGTAGAGCGTTTCGAGAAACACCTCGAGTGGCATACGCTTAATAATCTTGAATTGAGAACTCCTAATAAAGCATCGAGGAGATGGTTCACAAATTTTGATGATGGGGTTAAAGAGAAGCCTGAAGTTCAGCCTAGTGATCAGACAATAGGTCCTGTGCAGATTGACGGTGAGCAGATGGTTGTTGCTGATGAAAGTCAATGTGTGTGCATCTTGTGTGGTGAGGTGTTTGATGACTTTTATTGTCATGAAATGGGCAAATGGATGTTTAGAAGAGCTGTGTACCTTGACATCAAAGATGAGAATGTTTGTGATACTTATGGGCCCATAGTGCACGCACAATGTATATCAGAAAATTCTCTTTCTGAGTTGGGCCTATCCAGTGATGTCAAAAGAGTAAGTATTGTTTTTATAATCTGCCATAGGTTCCTGCGTTATCATTTCCCACATTGCACATTCATTAACGACTGTTGCTAGTTAAGCGTGTGCGGTTACGGTTGGTTTTTTGACATGATTAACTAAATTACTAACATGCCAAACTGAATCTTACATGAAATGCCACACCTCAAATATGATTACAAACTTGTATCATTGATCATTTCCGCGAGGGAGGTCATTTGTACACAATAAAGTGGCTTGTACACAAGAGTACAAGCTGCATTCAGCAAATGGTACCACTGTAGCAAAAAGTTCTTGTTTAGAAGTAATATTATTGTGTACAAATAATACCCCTTTCAATAAGATATATTTTTTTATAAAATAAAATGATTTTGGATGTTTTTTGTGTAATACAAATGTACTTTGGGTAATTGCTGACCCATTTGACTCTTTTGAAGTGTTATAAGCCAGATTAACCAGAATTACAGTTTTTTATGGTATGATCTTATCTTGTTTATAACTTGCAGGAAGTTGAGTAATGCTTCCAAGTCTAAATCAGTATACCATCATACGATGAAGCTGAAAGCAAGTAAAACCAGGTTTGGTTTTTAGTTGCAGGTGCATCCGTAGATTATCGCCTGTCTATGCCTTCAAACTTGGTGCAAATGCCGGGAACACATGCTTTATCTGCTTTCTAAATTTACTTTTTCCGTCAACCTGTGATAGAAAGAAATTTAATACATCCCATGTGGTCTCACACCATATTTTCTGTGATAGAAAGAAATTTAATATATCCCATATGGTCTCACACCATATTTATGTTCATTAACTTACTGGTTGTTTAGCTCTTGTTTTCTTTTTTTTCTTCTTTCATTTGCAAACTTCATAATTTGGCTTTCTTAATAGCAAAAACTGACTGATAGCTCCAGCATCTTGCAGCATGAGAGAAGGCAGTGTGTGTAATGTGGTTGAGTTGCTTAAGACATGAGTTGTATCTGTAGAATAAATATATATGATTTCGTTTATGTTCCTGGTTATGGATACATGTGTTCATCCAAGTTGAAAACACCATTGAATACTATCTTACTAGTTTGGCTTCTATACATTAATGAACCTGTGATCGATCCCCTAATCGATTTGATTTTGTTTTATTGTTTCATTGTGTATGTGAAGTTGTGAACTATCTGAATGATTGCATCTGAGATTATGTATCAACTCGATTTGTTTACAAGGAAATCCCTACACCTCTTTGGAGTTTTGAATTTTAACCACCACCATCACTTCTATTTTCTTCTTAATGCATATCTAACTGTGTAAGATTAACATGTTTTGGTTGTGCTATTTGTTTGAAATTCATCCCCTGTTGATGAAATCAGGAAAAAAAACACAGCTGAAGTTGGTTGGTTTCGCTTTTGTTTCTACTTGATGACCCAGATAACAGGTTAGGTTCTGTATATTCGGATGAACTCTAGCCCTACAGAATTTATGTTTCCCCCAGTTAACTTGGAAACTTGTCATCTAACAATAGTCTCTTAAAACATAACCGGTTAATAAACTAATAATGCTAGTTATTATCTTCAAACTATATCTTGATTAAGCATCTGCTAGGCAAATGATTGTTTTGAATTTGAGATGCTGAAGTTATCATTAATAAATGTACTATATATCTACAGTTACATACTCTTTTCTTTGTGCAAAACCAATAATAAATGTACTATATATCTACAGTTGCATTTAAAGCTACATGCAGCATGCTAGGGGAGGTTGAAATGCCTGTTTGGTGTACAATTTCTGTTGATAGGTTGTATGGGGCTCAAAATTAGGAATGATACCCACTATTTTGTACTTTTTTTTAGAACCCACCAAAGGGTAGGTCTTGAAAACTAAATTAATTTATTTTAATGGAACCTAGAATGTTTGCTCTTAATGTAAAAGGACACTTGATCAATCAACATTTGAATAATAAATATTGACATTGTTCATGCATCTTATTTTAATTTATCTGGTTTACATATGTATGAATGAAGCTGTGTGATTTATCATGGCTCTTACTTCTTATCCCCTTTTTCTTTTCTTTTTAATTTGAAGGTCATACACATTTGTAGAAATTGGGCTTGTAATGTATTTTAACTTAATTATATCATATTATCATTGGTTCATTACTTATATGCTATTTGTATATTTAAAATAGGTTGAGACGTAGCTTATTGTTCATTTATCTGTTATTTTATAATAAAATGAAGTTTAATATCTGTTCTGTTCCATTTAAGGAAAAAAAAAATAGATTTGTGAATATGTAAATTTTTTGTTTGATTTATTGTGTTTGTTAATACTTTGATATATTTACTAATAGAAAAACTAAAAAAAAAACTACTAGTTTTTTAAAATTCTACAAGAACCGTAGCCATACACGAAAAGAATTGTCACGACTCATTAGTAATGCATGTGAAAAAACCTATCACTAGTACACGTCACTGTTTTCATACACCGTTGATAAAACTATATTACTCATACACTGTTTTCCCACGAAACTTCACCATCGGATTAGCAATGGATGCCAATGTTGGTAAAAAAAATCTTCAAATTTATCTATTTTTATTGTTGTTATTGTTATTACACCTTAATTGATTTAAAATTATCTAAAGTTTTAAGGGTTATAGTTATAAATTGCTATGTCTTGATTATCAATCATTAAACCAAGGTATTTTTCTGTTATACATAACTAAAGTTGTGATAATATAAATGGATTTCTTTATTTATATACACTTCTCTAAGATTTAATTAAAATAGAAAGAAATAGAAATAAAAATAATACATTATTTTATCTGCCTTACCTTATTCCCTTGTAAAAATAACTGACAAGCATATGCACTTTCATAATTTTGATGGCCAAATATAGATATAGCTTCAATAAAAAGAATTGTGGGCAAACATGCATTGGCTATGGCTAGACACCATGATAGCACGATTCATTTATTATTTTTTTCTCCCTTAAAGTTGACTTACCCTTTTTGTATTAAAAATGTAATTTGCAAATTGAGAATGAAAATGGCTTTTTCTTTCGAGTGTGTGGTTCATTGGATGTTGATACTTGATATGCTATTAAGAATCACAGTAAAATAATTTTCATCGTTCGAACCGTTGTTTCAAGATAACTTCTATATCAATCGACTCGTATTCTCCTTCCGATTAAAATTCCTAAAACATCGGTTTAAATTTCGAAAAAAACTTAACGCCGTTATATTTTTTAATGGTGTTCTGTTGGTTGCAAAAATAATAAAAGTTAAAATCGTTACCAATCAATTCGTTAGTTTGGACCATAATGTGATAGTTGGAACCATTTAAAATCAAAATATCTATTTTCAAATTTATTTGTTAGTTTGTTTGACATACCCCATCTTAGGGTGGTGGGAGTGGGTTATTGTGAACCCCCACTACCCTCACAATCTACCAATCACAAACCTACACCTCACAACTACCCTCACACTACCCTCACATCAAAAATATGGTGGGTGTCATGTACCCTCTCAATACCCTCACAACCCACCAATCACAACACTCCACCCCACACCTTATTTTATAAAACATAAAAAAAATCATGAAAAGTGATGTTTGGCACAAAAAACGAGGTAAACCCTCAACGGGTACCGCAACCCGTTTTCAACTACCCGCACCCCTACCCACATGGGTGGCGGCGGTGTTGCCGTGCGGGTAGGGGTGTACCCGCAGTGGTACCCGTGTCCACACCCTCCACCCTTATTCCTTGTCTCTATCTCTATATATATTACTCACACCTCTTATTTTTATTATTATTATTATTTATAAACAAATTTATAGGAAGCATCACTTAGGTATTTATAAAGTTGTAGATTGAGACGGTTTAGCTAGTAACTCAATAAGTCTAAACCTAAAAGTCAAACTGTGGTATCACGTCATGATGCTGAGGTTTGAACATGAAACCTTCCAGATGATGCTTACCTTTCCAACTAAGTCAACGATAACCCAATGGTATACTTAGTTTGTTGTAGTTTCACATCTTATGTATCTTGCAACTTACTTAAACTAATGAAAATTAAAACCAAAAAAAGTAAACTGACATATATAATCTTAGTTATTTAAAACATGCAAGTGAGGGATGAGTCACATTTCTTTTCATGCATCCCTTGAATTTGAAGTAAGAAAGAAATAATGGAATGGAATGTGCCATACCTTATTTTGGGACCAATGGTTATGACCAATTAATGTCTCGGACCACTTCTTCATGTACACTTATTACCTTTCAAAATTCATCTACAGTGTCAAATATATATGTATTGGGTTACATTTGTGTTTTCAGGGAATGTGTAACTTTATGGGCCGGTTGGATAAAACTAGAAACTAAATTTTAAAATAGACATTGTTTACTAATTACTATATATATATTTTTTTACCAAAAAATTGTATCTTTTTAGCTTATATCTTTCATGGTCATAGTCCGATCCATTTTATGGGCCGCTAAGCTGTTTAATGACTCAGTCAACGTCTCTAACACAAAATTCTATATGTGTACCCCTAACAAAGTGACAGGTGTAAAGCTATAGGTTTAATGTAGACATCATGCAACTGTTATGTAACCAGCCGAGTCCTTTGATCACGTGGTTCTTCTGGCTTAGCTAATGGTTAATAAGATGATGACTAAGCCGGAGATAAGGGCTTAGCCTAAATGTCACATGCTGACTATTTTCTGTTTTTATCATCTTACCAACAAGCTCATAGCATTAGTTACATGTAAATTACATTACATTTTTAGATCTTATAGATTAAGACGAGAAATGTTAGTAACTTTCACAAAAGTGTTCATCAATAAATGATCTCATAAATAACTAGATTAAGGCGTACACCAATGAACCTTCTCCATATTCCAAGACCAGTAATTCAAACAACCCGGTAAAACCATATTTGTTGCTTGAATGATAAGTTCTATATTACATTTGTCACATTTAACTTTTGCGCGAGAACACAATATTATGCTCCTATGCAACTACAAGACTATTTTACTATCTTGGTACTTATAAAACGAACACATAATGGACAAACTAATAAGATATTGTGTCTAAAAACATTAGTATGGTTCAAGTGATTATATAGATCATTGTTGACATATTAGCGGTGGATTTTTTTATAGCAGTTCTGACATAATTTTTTCAAAGGTTGTATACTGTCAATATTCCAACGGATGTATCACCTAGAAATTAACCGTAGGTGATACCTAAGTTTTCTAGTAGTCTTATTTTCACAAACATACATTGGTAGCTTGCATCATTACCACTACAACTGTTCTTACATAACTTTAAATTGAACTTAATTGATGTCTCGTTACATATTAATACTTTTAAATTAAATATCTATCGAATGCATAACATGGAATTAATTAATTGTCCCATTGCATAAAAAACCAGCTATTCTTTATTCCCAACCTAGGCCCACCCGAATACAAATAATACTTGTAAAAATGCAATAAGGACACACTTTACTAAAATTAAATTGTAACCTTTATTTACAAGTTTAGTTATTAGGTGACCCATAATTTAATTATTTACTTATTATTATGTTACATAATTAATTCATAGTCGTAGTCAGGTATATATTGGTTTTTAATAGTCCTAACTATTATTTTTTAGTTTTTATTAGTCTTAATTATCGAATTGTTTGGTAACAGACTCAATTTTTAACATTTTGGCAACCAACATGCCGTTGTTAATATTTTTTTAACGATGTTAAGTTTTTTTCGAATTCAAGACCGATATTTTAAGACTTTTGAACATAGTTAAGTTTTAACGGTGTTAACTTTAAATTTCAACTATTAAAATTGTTCCTTAAAGTGAATGATTCATTTAAGTCTTTAAAATGTAAAATGTTCTAGAAGTTACACTAGTAAAAATGTCCCAAGGTCCATCACTAGTTAACCAAATGACAATGATTTTATAACCAACCATCTTTAAATGATAATACAAGTTACCTACCATTATAGTGATTAAACTCTTACATATAGTATTTTATTTAACTGAAATATCACATGATACAATTATTATATATAATATACCTTTTTATTAAGAAAAGAAAAAGTATATAAAAAAAATCAAGCAATTGAAGTGAGACTGTGAGAGAAGATCTTTTACTAGTTTTCCTCATTATTGCACAATAATCTGTGGTTAGTTGAGTACAAGTCAAAAGAGTACACTTTATTACTATTTATTTTTAACATTTTTTAGTTTTATAAATAAATCTTCTCATTATTGTAACAGTCTGCCATTGTCTTATATAAACACAAAAAATAGTCTAATGATTCCAGCCTAGCTGGTTGAGGACACCCGGTTTTACAGTGTTGGTCCAGGGTTCTAACCTCTCTGCCTGTGAGATTTTCCAGGAAAAACCCCATTGTTTTTCCCGGTTGAACGCCTAGCCAAATTCCGATGTCAAGTGGGCCCGGTTAAGACAACATATTGACCGGAGTGGGGTGGTGGGTTCCTCATTGAGGGGGATGCGACCAAATGGTTGCAAAAATTGAAAGTCGCCGTTCAAAAAAAAAACACAAAAAATAAATAGAATTGTCTTCTTCACACTCCTTGCTATTTCCAGAGCATGAGTATGGCACATTTTTAATTATATTACTCTGAACTTAGTCGTTTTAGTTATGGAAATAGCAATCTTCAAATTAATAGGTAAAAATTGTTAAAATACAAAAATGGAATCATCATTTAATGCAGATGTGCTGGCCACTAACCCTCTTCATACCCCCTTTTATTTTTAACAACCGTTAAATTTTTAGCCTATCAATCGTCATTACTTGAGTTTAAACTTATATAAAAAAGTTTTAACCGTCTGAATTCTTTTTCGTGTTCTGAAAAAGTTTAATCCAAGGTCGACGAATCTATCTTTTTGATACTCTTAACCATCAGACTAGAAGCAGGCTAAAAGCGTAACTATACATTATATATTATATGTTTATGTTTATATAATTATATGTATGTGAGTATATATGTGTATGTATCAACGTACAAGACATTCATATCCTTTCTTAATTTCCTACTTTCTAAAGATGACAAACAAAACACCTTCTTAACCTTTCTCTCTCTCATTATACACACACATATACATTCCATTCACATATACCTATATATATATATATATCTCTATATCTCACAAACACACACAAGATGTATTATGAAATATATTTGGTGATTTGGGGTTGAATCTTTTTTGTTATATGAGGTGAAAGATGAGAAATTTAGCAACTTGTTATAGTGAACATGCAATAAAGGTTTCAGATTCATATTGTTCTGGGAGTTCAAACAACAACATTTATGTCCCTCCTCCAACTTTGATCATTCCTTCAATCCAAGATGAAGTTTCACTTCTTTACAAGGTCCAACTCTCCTCTACACAAAACATTATGTTCATCACACTCACATGGTCAACTCACAACATTGACTTTGCCTTCACAATCACCATCAATGATCATCATTCTAATTCTTCCAAATCCTTTTGTTTGAGGAAGATCAAAGGCTCTAAAAAGCTTGAACCTTTTGACATAAAGATTGACCTCATTTGGGATCTAACTAAAGCCACTTATGAAATTGGACCCGAGCCGGTCAAAGGGTACTTTGTCGCGGTTTTGGTCAACAATGAGTTGGTTTCAATTGGTGACATTGAAGATTTGGAGTTAAAGAAACTTGTTCTTGATTACCCTATTGCTAAATGTTCGTTGATATCGCGTAATGAGAGATTTTTGGGAAATGTTGAGTACTCGAGCCGGGCTAAGTTTTTCGAGACGGGGTTGTGGCATGATATATTGATCACATGTGTAAGTGATGACAAAAGAAGCAAAAACTCTTTGAGTATGTGTGTTTGTATAGACAAGAAGGATGTGATCCATGTGGAGAGATTAAGATGGAACTTTCGTGGTAATCAAACCGTGTTTTTGGATGGAATGCTTGTGGATTTGATGTGGGATGTTCATGATTGGTTCTTCAAGTCGAATCCGGATTCAAATTCGAATAAAAAACCAAGATCAAGGGCTGGGATCTTCTTGTTTAGACCAAGAAATGGCTTGGATAGTAGATTGTGGCTTGAAGATAAGATTAATATGGATGAGAAACAAGAAAAAGTTGGTGCTTCTTTGTTGATTTGTGCTTGTAAGAACCAACCTACCTTATGATCATCACTAGTTTTATTTTTATTAAATTTCTGCTATAGATAATTGGTGATTAATCTATAGTACTTAAGGAACAAATTACATCAAAAACTTTATTTTACCACTACTAATTTTTTTTTGTTAATCTTAATTAGTTTTACATTTTTGTGATCAAATATGGTGTTATTTTCTATGTATATAATATTAAATTTAATTTTGATTCTAAAAGCATAACTAATGTAGTGGTGTAGAAGTTGAAGTTTATCTATTTTTAGTTCTTCCTTTCCCTTTGTACAAGCTAACTGGAGTATAATATATATATATATATGGACTTTTTTTTACTGCAGTCTTGATTAATGTTAGCGGATAATTATACTTTATTAAAGTCTGATTTTGTTAATAACCTTATTTAAATTATAATAGAACCAGAGGTTTAATTTTATGGGAGCAAGCTTTAATTAAGTTATTTAAATGTTTAAGTTTTGCTGGATCAACATATATACAACAAATTGAAACTATAGCTAGCTTTTTTTTAGAACGACGGTTGGTGTAATGGTTTATGACCGAAGCAGATAGTTTATATATTACTATTTCAAAACACTTGACTAATAAATGCATATGTAGAGGAGAGTTTTAAGTTTTAACTAAAGTGTACTTGGTGACATCTGGGTTTTTTACTATTTGATCTACTTTAATATTTTATATGTTTTTTAATAATGCGACACTTATTTACTGTACGTTCAGTCTAGCTACGTAAATGGACAAATACACCTAAATTTGTAGATACATAAATAAGAAGATATTTATTGTACTTTAATTAAGTTCATTTTTTATTAATTAAATCATTTGTTTTAGAAAAATCACTACCAAGATATCAAATTTGTGTATTAACTCGAACGATGATCATGTTTACAAAATAAATATTATTAGTTAATATTTAAGTGGTTATATAATTTTACAGTGATTTAATTAAAGACCGGTGAGTTGTTTGTCCACAATAATAACATTTTCTTTTCGATCCAATTAATTATATGATTTTTGATTAAGTGGTTTAAAGTTTTCATTGGCTGCTTAAGCTTGTTATTTTGAAGCACAAGTCAGCATTTCATTAGGGGTACAAACTAATGTTTATTACAGTTAAATTTGGTTAGCATTAATTTACCAGAAATTGTTGAAAATTAAGTGTCCACCATCACCTTATATACCACGTTTAACATCGATCTTTTCCTAATCTTTAGTGTTTATGCTTAACAAATTGACTAAATTTTATATATGTGGATATGTTGTTCATGAAAAATAAGTAATAATAATCTTAGACAATTTTTAAGGTTATGTGTAGTGACATGTGATCGTATACTTTAACCAATCACGGAAGCAAGCGTTTCCCCCTTAACGTGAGCCAGAGCCTGTCTTTGTTGGCATGAGACTCTCATGTTTCGAATCTTCCATTTCACCACAGACAATTGATCGACTGACCATATCACATTTTAACACCCGATCAACTTAGGTTATGATTTACAACATTCAATTTAATATATAAATATATCATAATAACATGCTAGATTGTACCAACAACGTTTGAATGCAAGGAACAAACCTTAAATTAGTTATCGATAAAAAAGTGTTTTGTAACTATATACTTTGATTCCATAGAAAAATAACTTTAATTATTCTTGTTATAGTTTGGATGAAGGACAAGAACCCAAAAGTGTTATATTTTTTGTTAAAGAGATCATGATTCTATTCTTCATATATAAGAACAAGAAAGGAAAGAAAAGCATTGATACTTTGTTTATTTCAATCATATTTACAACTATCATCACAACCCCATCTAAGAATCACTTGCTTCAATTAGCAAGGAAATAAGATTCTTTTATAAAGTGTGTTAAAAACAACAAACTTTTAGAAATTAATGATCTTTTTTAATTTAGCTATAGAAGGTCAAAACCATATTTAAAATTCCTTCAAAAGATCGATATTGAAGTTTTAGCTAATGGTGGTCCTTACACGACTAGAAAATAATTCGAGTTTCAGTTGTCATGTCTAACTCTTATAATATGGTACACATTATCGGATTCACATAATCCATTAAAGAGGTTGTGTTCGAGTTAACATGTGTATGTAACATGTTTAATAAAACACAAGGCTGACCTACCCCCACTAACCAGACATGTTTAACTCATGTTTGTAAAATCCAATGACCGGATTAACACGTCTACAACTTTATTGGAAAATCCATCAATCTCTTTATTAATACGTTTAAAAAATTATTTAACTGATTTGTTTGAGTTACATATTTAGGGTTCGATGTGTTTGATACATATAAAAATACAAGTTATATTTAAGTTGAACAATAATTAATCCCACATGATTAACTCCTACGACTTTTACCCTTTTCATGAACGGAAATATATCTTTGCTTATAGAATTTAAATAATGGGACACGAATGTGACGTGATTGAAAAAGAATAATAGCTCCTATTTAACACTTGAAGTTTTTTCCTTTGATTTCTTAATTTAATATAAAATAATAATAATATTTTTAATATAAAAAAAAAGTCAATTAACCAAGTCGACCAATAGAATTATTAAAATTCCATTCGATTAAAAGAATTAAGTGACAGCAACTTATAGGTCGAGGGTTCTTAAATATCAAAATTAGTTGATAAAATAATAGGTTGTTACGTGATTCTTACTTAGTCTCATGACCATCGTGTTGGTTAAAAGATTGATTGATAAGTAGTCGTTTTCGAGGATGTAAATGGATGAAAAACATATCGATGTCTACATTATTTTCTTGTCGAATATGAATGGGATGTGGAAAACAACATATATCACCGGCCGTTTGAGAATTAAATGAAAGATGATATAATAAAATTAATGCTTGAAATAGGAAATAGTAGTTGACCCATGAAGAGAGGGGTGAAGGTTACATTAATATTTTGAGACAATGATGTATCATCCGTAACACCTTCCTTATTCACCATCTAACTCCAACCAACACAAAAGTTGTGTCTAAAAACTCCTACTTTTGTGTCTATTTCATTTGATTGGAAACCGACAAACAAGTTAATTAAACATACTCTAGATATATAACTACAAAAATAAATCAAATGTTACCTAGTGACGCTTCATCCGAATCAAATGATCGTGAATAAATTAACGATAACTCCAGAGAATGTAAAGTTCTGATCGAGTGTGTGTGCGAGAGAGGACATGAATACTTCATATATACGTCAAGCATGATCAATTTGCCTTATATTGTTGAATGTCGCTTTATGAGTCTAACTGACTGATGCCTTTACATGTCAACTTCCAACTAACACATTCACTGTCATCACTCTCAACTTCACATTTCACTTGTGTCACTCCGGTTTTATGATACGACAAGTGAAATGTTAAGTTTGGAGTGATGACAGTAAATATGTTAGAGGGTAGTTATAGTGGTCAATACTTCATACTTTGGAATATTAAAAATTCAATAACCCAAATAATAATTGGTTAACTTTTTATAATTTTTCTTTGATCACAAACAACCAATAAATATCTGAATCTGACCAACACTTACAATCCCAAAGCCCAATAATAAAAAGCCCATTAAGCCTTACGTGTTTCACCGAATCAGGTTATGATTCTCCACTAAAAGCAATCACATACAAAAATCTACTTGTTTTGTTCTAACGCGAATATATAGAAAGGGATACAAAATCAAAAGGGTTTTGGGAATGAAATTTAGCACTCCTTTATAATTTTAAGAAAGGGTAATATTCATAATATTTTTTTATTTGAGGTCAATTATTTTCTTTAAACGGTCCTAATTTTTACAAACAACATTATTTTTGTAAAAATTTACACAATAAAAACATCATTTATATTGAAAAATCCCTTGTGAATAATCGATTAAATCATTTAAAATGGTAAAATAGACAATATATTTTTAACGGAACTATCTTACTATCATTTCGTAAGTGGACTTACAGATTTAAAATAAGGTTTAATGATGTTTTAACTAGAAAACCGAATGAACCAGAAAGTTGTGGACTAAAGTTGTAATCAGAGAAATTGCAGAAGTCACCCACCGGTCGTATGTATCACTACCAAAGAATGAGGATGTGTTATAGGAGCATCAACAGACCCTACATGCCTCATAGTGAAAGCTATCAAAAGTGGGTTAGGGCGGACGCTTTAAAACATCTCGACTCAATCAAAAGCATCAAGAAGCAGTTCGAAAACCACAAAATGTTAAGTTTAGAGTTGAAGATTGGAAGAGTTGACTAGCTGATCATCCAGTCCTTTTATCACTATCTTCTCTATGTTTTCTTTGATTGAGTCGTTTATTGTTCTAGCTACACTAGGCTAGAGGATTAATACCGTCTAGGTGTATATGAAGTTAGACATGGTTTATTTTTGTTAATTTATTAATATAATATGATTTTTTCATTGTAACACAATTAAAGTCTATATACTTATGTTATGTATAGATTGTCACTTTTGTCGGTCTTTGATCATGTCTTGTACTTAGATTGATTAGTCTTGTGTTGAGGCCTCATTCTTTACGTATAATTGTACAAGGCGAGTCGTGATTTTAACAGGTAAATCAGGTGTCATATATGGCAACTTTCGGTAAATGAAAGGTATTAGAAATTATTAAGATCGATGTGCTTTCAATTTCGAAAAAAAATCTTTGACCAGGAACCTTAATCTAAGGTTGCTAAGGATGTTCCAACACATAAGTTCAAAAAGTAATTTCAAACATTTGTTATTGGATTTGGAGTGAGTCTTGGTGTGTGTGAGGCCTATGATTGTTGGTTTTATAAGAGTGTTAACTCTTGGACCCATCTCACATTAATAATAGACCCCTACCGCCTATAGGTAGTTTTAGATAAGTTTCTTTCGATGTATATACCCGCATGCCAAGTATGGTTCGTAACAATCTATCTTCCGGGGCATACGATGATTCTTTCACCATTTGAGGCGTTAACTTACCTACTAAAATTAATATCACATGTTTCCTCCCAAGATACCAGCTTTACAATTCCATTAATATCAGAGTAAATGAACTTCTAAATGCGGTATTTCATTAGTGACCCTTTCGAAGCCTTGCTTAATTTGAGTTTCATATTTACGTATATGAAAAGAAGTGTGATCAATGGATAGACTCTAGCAAGGTATCCAGAAAATGCACAATTCACAAAATGACAAATCCACATGACCAATTGATAATATGAACATTTATCATATAATCAATCACGAGAATCATTGATATTGTTGTGAGTATTAGCCACCTAGCTAAATTGTATTTTTTTTGTTAGTTAATAGTTTTATTCATAAACTAAGAAACCTAACAAAGAAACCTCCTATCAATACAATACGTTTGGGATAATAAAACAAACTAAAAAACATAGTTAATTTGCAAGTATGACTTAACACTTCGATTTCTCCTAGCTAGCTTCTAGCAGAATTTTGAGATCTCATTCGACATCATCTTTGATTTGTGCCGTTTGAAATTTAGGTGATTTCTAGTTTGATTTGTAATTTTTCGTTTGATTTGATATGAAACCAAACAAATGCAACTAACGTATAAATATCCATACCGACCCGGCCTAGCTATATTATATTATGAGTAAAAATATTAATTAACTTTACATAGCATGTAAAGTTATAAAAAACTATTCATAAACAAAAATATTATGAAAGCTTATAACCTTTCTAGAAACCGCAAAGCCGGTGAATCTTAATATAAAAATAACGTGAATGAAATTAAATATATATTCATTAAACGTACACCTAACAAACATTTGACTTTATAAGTGTTTGGCGTTGAGCATAGTATATTGTCTGTCAATGGAAACTAAGCATGGCTAATGACACAATCACCAAAACAATAATTTCACTTTGAATATATTGAAAATAATGCATTAAAAAATATTACAAAACGTAATTAATAGGAGATCTTTTGTTATAATTGATATAATAACACGTAAATCCAATTAAAATCTAACCTAGCTAATAATTTAAAGTTTTTTTGGTTTATTTTTTTTAAGGAAATATATTTCCGTTCTGAGAGGGAAATTAGGAAGAAATTTAGCTTAATGAGTTGGAGTAAAAACTTGTGATAATATCATATGTAAAAATATATTTATAAATATTAAATATTTACAAATCTTTAAATATAATGGTTATAATTTTTTAAAAATAAACATTGTTAGTTAACCCATGTGTAACATGAGTATTAAAGTTAGTAAACTATATATTCTATTCTAGCAATAACATTGTTTGATTGGCTACTTTGACCGGTTAGCCAAAGAGATACCGTTATTCAGTGGCGCATCTTTATGAGGGTCGGGATGGAAGCTGGCCGCTGTGCGTTTCTCGCCAAAAGTGCCGAATTTTACCCAAATACCTTAAATTTGTGTATATATACACATTGATTTCGTCCCGTGTAAAAATGTAAAATACACATTACAGGTCATGTAATTTTCAACGTCCGTACTATAAAAGTTCAAGATGAAATTTTAAGAATTTGACACGTAGCCTCTTATTTTTTCCAAAATCTATATTTGAAACTCGATTCGAATACTAAAGTCATGACATACAAGTGTTGAGTATTAGGAAATAAAATAAGAAGAATATTTAGATGAATTGCAATTTGCATGCACCAGTTAGTTAATTGGAAAACATATCACCATAGAAAATAGTAGAGGGTCACAATGGTTGAATATGCATGAAACCCGCCATTTAAAACGGTTTTTTAAAACAGGCAACAACTATTTCATATATATAACCCTACACATTCTTCTTTCATTTCCTCATTCTCATCCACCTCCTTCAATCACTTTTCATTCACATCTAACATTAATCATGTCTTGCTACAAGGGAAAGTACGCTGGTATCATCTTCAATCCCTCCATTTTCTTCGTTTTTCATTCATGTTTTACGTCTCATAGTCCATTCCTAACCGTAGTTATATAGCTTTAGTGATTAGTTTCATTAAAATTGTAGATCAAGGTTGTTTAATTAGATATATATGTGGATGATTTTGAAATGAGTATGTTTTATGAATGTTGATCAGATGAACTTATTGCCAATGCTACCTACATTGGTACACCCGGAAAGGGTATTCTTGCTGCCGACGAGTCGACTGGCACAATCGGAAAGCGTCTTTCCGCCATCAACGTTGAGAACAGCGAGTCAAACAGGAGAGCATACCGCGAGCTTCTTTTCTGCACCCCCGGTTGCCTTCAATACCTCAGTGGTATTATCCTTTTTGAAGAAACTCTATACCAAAAAACTGCTGCAGGTAATATAATAATACCTTTTTAAATTTATAACATTCGATATTTTACTGGGTATGTTTGTTTGTAAACTGTTACGGATATTGATTTTACAACTTAATACAGGTAAGCCCTTTGTTGAGTTGATGAAGGAAAATAAGGTTCTTCCTGGTATTAAAGTTGACAAGGGTGTTGTTGAGCTTGCTGGAACGAATGGCGAGACCACAACAACAGGTCTTGATGGTCTTGGCCAACGATGCGCTCAGTACTATGAAGCTGGTGCTAGGTTCGCCAAGTGGCGCGGTGTCCTTAAGATTGGGGCTAACGAGCCATCCCAGCTTTCCATCAATGAAAATGCTAATGGGTTAGCCCGATACGCAATCATATGCCAAGAAAATGGTCTTGTCCCTATTGTTGAGCCAGAGATTCTTGTTGATGGACCTCATGACATCAACAAGTGTGCTGATGTAACCGAACGAGTCTTAGCTGCATGCTACAAGGCGCTTAACGACCACCATGTGCTTCTTGAGGGTACCTTATTGAAACCCAACATGGTCACCCCAGGATCTGATTCTAAAAAGGTTGCACCTGAAGTGGTGGCTGAGTACACGATCCGTGCCCTTCAACGAACCATGCCAGCAGCTGTCCCGGCTGTCGTGTTCTTGTCTGGTGGTCAAAGTGAGGAGGAGGCCACAGTCAACCTTAATGCGATGAACCAGTACAAGGGTAAGAGGCCATGGAGCCTAACTTTCTCTTATGGACGCGCGCTGCAACAGAGCACTCTTAAGGCCTGGTTGGGTAAAGAGGAGAATGTGAAAAAGGCTCAGGAGGTGTTCCTTGGTCGATGCAAGGCCAACTCTGAGGCAACGCTCGGGAAATACCAGGGCGGGGCTGCAGGCGAGGGTGCTACTGAGAGTCTTCATGTCAAGGACTACAAATACTGATGCCTCATGGGTAAAAACATATCTGATATCTCATGGGGGAAACAACTTTAATGTCTCATGGGGGACTGTTTTTGAGTTTATATGTTTTGTTTTGGATTTTGTCATATGACATATTTTTTTTTTGTTTGAAAGAGGGATGTTTAACCTCAGGTCATACTTGTGTTTTGGATTTTTACTTTTGGTCTAGTCTTAGTAATGATGTCTAAAAATAAGCCCAGGAAATGTTGGGCATTCGTCGAGGTTGTTGATATCTTGACTCGTTTTTAAAGTTCTTTTTTTCTCCTTGCTATGGCTTATACATCTTGTGCATTTTGATGTTTACTTCGGTTAAACGATATGATGAGACTTGTGTAGCGATTTGTGGTGTGAAGGGCCAAACTCTCCTTACAGGGTAAAGTTATTTATGTATAGCAATGGTTATCAATTGCATAGTCTATACAACTCTTATAACGTTTTGAGACCTTTAGATGACCTTTTATCTATCTTTTTGAAACGTTTAACCCATCTATGCCAATTCTTCTTTGTGATCAATTTGCGCACTACTCACAAATTTCAGTTATATATCATCCTACTTTAAGATATATGGACATTGACTCAAATCTCTTAGGGTGCTAGGTTTAAAACCCGTGTATAAACACGGATTAAAACTCGAGAATGCATACAAATTAATTTTAAAATATATGAATAAAAAATTAGAATCTAACATACTAATCAAATCACATAAAATTAATCAGCAATTATATACTTACTTTTATCGATTGAACTACAACGGGTAATTTCAACTAATTGTTGTAATTGATTTGTTACTAAATAATTGTTGATTTTATCGACAAGTTTACGATTAACTAAAATCACCTTTAAATTTTGGAATCAATTACAACAATCATCTTTGATTTAAAATCAGTTGACGACTTATATTTTGGATACTCCCATAATCTTTTCCTTCCATTCATTTAACTGGTTGTAAATTTCTTTCCCTTAAAATCGATTCATTAAATCCCGCTCAAATTTTCTTCCCCTCAAATGTACCGCCCAATTGGGATTTTTGGAGCAAATTTTGGCGCCCAAATAACTATGATTTATTAATAGATGGGATTTCACATAACCCTGATACATGTCTTACCCAAACATCGAGCTAAGACTTATCTGCTCAAGTGGCGTATGTGTTCTTGAAAATGAGTCAAGATATTAATGTGATTCTTGAAAACAACTCATTTAAAGCTTTAATCAAGCGAAGTTTGAACTAGCTTGAGTCTGAGATTGAGTCTAAATTGAATACGTGAAGTCATAGTTAGCTTGAATAAAAAGTGATTAAATTCGTGTTAATGCAATAATATGGAATGACCATCGTCAAAAGCTATCAGTTTCCCCAACAATATTGGAAGACCAGTGTAACAAAAATACATGCCAACTACCTAAATGTTCGATGATAATAGGATCAAGCCATTGAATTTGTAAGGCACAACCCAAGCTTTTTCTTTTAGAACATGCTCTTTAGCTCATGGGGTGTGCCGTTGGTCATGGGTGTTTCAAGGATAGGCATGGTCATGCTTTTTGAGAGGCACAAGCACACTTCTTTTTGACTAGATTATTGTGGTGTTGAAGTAGCACGAACCCTTGTGCCTTTAGAGGCGAGACACGAGAAGTGTGTTTTTCTTTTACTTGCATATTAAAAAACAAACTAATTAAGTAATAATTCATTTGAAGTCAGTAAAAATGTCGAAATCCGGCAATCATTTGATGCGCAAAATATGTAGAACTAAAAGGCACATAAGGGTTATTGGGTTTCCCTTTGGCCAACATGGGTCAAAGAGAGTGGTTGCGATTTACAAGAACATTATGTTTGAAGACACCTGCAAAATCATAAAATTAAAATATATACTTTATACCAAAAAGTTTTAACAATTGAACACCTTTCTTTATATATGAAAATGTTAATGAGTTACGGATTAAAATTTACAACCTATTTTTTTCTTATGAATAGCCAAATCCTGCTTACAACATAATGGTATAAGCAAAAGCCGGTGCATCGGGTCATTGGTCGGTAAGATATGTTCTTAGGACATACTCTTACTAAATTATTATGTTTATAGGATTTTCATAGTAAAAAAAAATAAATGTAAAAAATGTTGTCGTTAAAAATTTTTAGTACGGATTATGAAAACTAAAATAAATATAAAGGCGTGAGCTCGTGATATGTTAGTGATTCGTATTGTCGCTTAAGAAATAAAAAATATTTAATTTTAACAGTTCTAACTATTTGTTATTGGCCGGTACCGGTCCAACTATCGAAATATGTGCTGGCAGTTCCAAATTTTATCGTTTTTGCCACTAACGAACCGCTGTTGATAAAAACTAATGGCGATATTTTTTTCGAGTTTTAGATCGAAGTTTTAGGACTTTTAATCGTAATAAGAATATGAGTCGATTGTTATAAAAATTATCTCGAAACGGTGCCTCAACCGGATGTGTAAACCTAACGGTGGTTCAATCATATGTAAAAAAATTGTCGTTTGAAGCATCGCTTCTAGGTAATTTCTACATCAATCGACTTGTATTCTTCCGATAAAATCACTAAAAATTTGGTATGAAATTCAGAAAAACTTAACGTCATGAAGTCTTTTTACCATCGATCTACTTGTGGAAAAATGATAAAAATTGAGATCGTAAGCGTTTATTTCAATAAGAAACGGAGAATAACAAATACTCTTTGCTTTGTTTGTATTGAAAACTATTGAAGGAAGGGACTCAGCTTATCAGTTTGGAAGTTGTAAAGAAACGTTCATTGAGAAACATGGATCGAGAATGGGGTTCGAAACCTGGAAGCGGTGGCGCCGCCTCCGCTCAAAACGAAGCCATTGACCGCCGTGAGCGGTTGCGGAGACTAGCTCTTGAGACTATTGATCTCGCCAAAGATCCCTATTTCATGCGCAATCATCTCGGAAGGTAAACCCTAGGGTTTCATGTTCAACACTCTGTTTGTATTGATTGTTTATGTTTATGTTTATGTTTATGTTTGTGATTTGTTTTTGTAGTTATGAGTGTAAACTATGCTTGACACTGCATAATAACGAGGGGAATTACTTGGCGCATACACAGGGGAAACGCCACCAGACTAATTTGGCCAAGAGAGCTGCTCGTGAAGCGAAAGATGCACCTGCGCAGCCGTTGCCTCATAAGCGTAGTGTTAGTCTCCGCAAGTCAGGTAATGCTAACCTTAGGTTTTTGTTACAGTATGAGTTTTTTTATGATACTTTTGATTTGAATAGTGACATGTGGTTTGAATTGTAGAGTGTTAATCAGTTGTTGCATATCCATAACCTTGTAAATTGATCATATGTGCAGAGAAAACGGTTAGGGTTTATTACAAAAGAGATGCAGTCTAGGGATAACTTAGTTTAAGAAAAAGTTCATTACAATAGGATCCAAGTAATGAGTTATTATGCTAACAAAACCTAACAATCTTTTGTTCACGTTAGTGTTCGTGTATGAATTTTGAGTTGATTGATTTTGCCCTTTTGACTTATAGAAACCAATAGTTTTATGGTTTTAGATTAGGTAAATATTAGACCAAAGTTATGATACTTTTGAAGCTAGTAATCTTGAAACATCTGTGTTTATATGAGATTAGAGGAGAAGGTTGTAGTTTTGGTGCCTGATGTTTGATATTGTGATGTAGGGAGTGGTGTGCTTAACTAAGTAAATGCTTTTGAAATTTAAGATTCATATGCATTATGCTCTAAATTTTGGTATTGTATTCACCTTTTTGAAGGGCAAAGTGGTTGCTGGCTTAGATTGGATTATTAAGATGTCTTCTATGATTCTATCTAGTTTCTGTTGTGTCTTTTTTTCTATGCTGTAATTATTAGTAATTTACTTCTTATCACTCTTCCAATGGCAATGTCTATACTTTTATGTGTTCTTGCAACTTTTAGTGACTGCTTCTTTTTCAAGCATATAATTTGGTTAATCCATGTCGGTATTACATGCTATTTTTGTTTGAGTTTAACCATTCACTTTTTGATTGGCCTTATTATATTGTTAGCCATAGATGGCCTGTTTTGTACATTTTATTCAAAAAAGGACTTGCATTTCAAACACTTTGCATCTCATTTTTACAAAAGCTTAACATCAATTGTATTAAATGTGCAGTTAAGATTGGTCGACCTGGCTATCGAGTGACGAAGCAGTATGATCCAGAAACGAAGCAAAGGTCTTTGCTATTCCAGGTATATATATTATTTCTTTTTTTTTTAACGAAACATAATCTCTGTTTTCACAAACTAAAGTGACCTCCTTTGTGAATGTGAGTGATGTCATAATAATTTAAACATGTGAACTTATTGGAGAATATAAAATTATCTTGAAAGAGTATTGACTCTAGCATTGTTCTGGAATTAGCAGATGTCAAAGTAAGAACAGTTGCATTTGTTAACATGGAACAGTACTTAGTATGCTGTTCTTTATATACTTTGCATTGTTTTCATAAGTAGGTATTGATTAGTATCACTTAAAAGTCAAGCAGATTGGCTCAATGTTGAACTGCTTCTATACAAGTATTGTGCATATTAAACAGGAATAGAAATAACAGTTAGAAGACTGTTGGTTCTTTTATTTGATTTGACTTGATATTTTTTGTGATGTAAGAAACTTTTAAAATCTTATAACACAAGGATGAGTTTGTAATGGTCCAACCATGAAGTTTTTCTCGGTCTTCCCATACGAAGTTTGTTGTTTTCTTTATATCAGGTTTATATTTATCACTCTCTACCTCATCAAACTACATGTAAACTAATTGTGGTATCATTATTAGGGCCCTGTTACCGCCAGACTTTTTGGTGGCTTTTTATGCCCATCTATAACAGAGCTCTTACACTGACTCTTGTAAAGAAGTTTATTTCAGTTGCAGAGTTGTGTCTTTTGCATTCAACACTTCAACAGGGACTATTATAGATCAATGTGTATGCTTTTGTCTGTATTTATTTTGATAATCAGCAGTTCTACTCATCTTTCTTACTTGTATTTGGTTTCTATTACAGATTGAGTATCCTGAAATTGAAGATCTTACAAAACCAAGACATAGATTTATGTCATCTGTTGAGCAGGTACAGCTTATCTTGCTATTGCATGATTGTACTGAACTAGTTTCATGCTTGTTTTAATGTCATTTTGTTAATGTTACCTTACCTAGTTTATCTTTACCAACTCATGCTTGTTAGTAGTGTCATGAAGGCCTGAAAGGTTTCTTTTGTGTTTTGCTCTTGGTTTATCAGCCTGCCTTATATGCTATATATATGCATGCTTATTAGTAGTGTCATGCAGGGTTTCTTCTATGTTCTATTCTTGGTTCACAGACGGCCTTATGACTATCACTGTAAATCCGACATCTCTTGATTTTTTAGACATTAGATCCTAGGCTAGAAAATCTGAAGTTCCAGTGTCTCACTAGCATGACTGCTTAGTGTAATATGGTAGCTTGTATGTCACTAGATTTGGCTCATGCTGCATATTGGTTGCTGTTGACATGGATGTCCTGTTAATACAGCCTTTGTTCTTGATGTGGTACTTTCTCTCATGTGTAAGTTAACATTACATGGAATCTGCTCAACTGTCAAAGTTTGTTGCTCACTAGAGTGATGGTTTTGGTCTAGAACAGAAATATTCATTTATTTGGTAAAACCTCACAGATTTTAATGCTTTATTAGAATTGTTGTTGAAGATTATGTTACAAATTAATTCTGCAAGGATATATGTGATGACTTATCTTTATCCATTCTTCATCCGAAGCATGGTTGTTGAGTATATTGATAAATAATCATAAAAATATGATTTCTGAAATTCTAAGTTTGAAGGATGTGAGTGTTGCGGTTACTGTCATATTCTTCTATAGTTGGAATATATGGCCCATCTATATATGAAAGGTTTACCTGAGCCACGTCTAATCATAAACAAGTCAAATGAAAAAAAAACTAAAAATGGTGAAAAAGGCAACGGGGCATATGGGTTGAAAGTCACCTAACCTGCTGAAAACTTTCAAAATTGTCACTATTTAAATTATGATTGTAATAGTGTTGTTTTTATAATAAAATCGTGCAGACTTTTTAGGTTCAAATAAATTTTCAAGTGATATCTAATGTGCATCTGTTTTACTTCTTCAAGTTGATTGCCGTTGACGTTTACATTGGTTTTAATTATAAGTTCTTACTAATGATTATTTCTTTATGCAACTTTGGCAGAAAATTGAGTCTTTTGACAAGAGATATCAGTACCTTCTGTTTGCAGCTGAACCTTATGAGACGATTAGCTTCAAGGTAAGTCTATCCTTTTCTTGTAACTATGATGGTATATAATCAAGTGTTGACCATGCAATTTGTTTTCTAGGTCCCAAGTATAGAAATTGACAAATCTACCCCCAAGTTTTTCTCTCACTGGGATCCCGATTCCAAAATGTTTACGGTAATAGTTCTTATGTCTCTGTTTCTGACAAAGTGACAAGAGATATGCTACATTTGACGATCAAGGTCTAATAGATGATACATTATCAGTTTCCAAGTGATGTCTTCTTTCTAGTTTCTCAAAACTAAAAAGATGGTTTTGAGCTTGTTACTTGTTTCATATCACTAAAAAGATGGTCTTGGTTTAAAACTTGGAATGGGCCGTTTAAACCCTTAGCTTTTACCTCTATTTTTTTTCTTTTTGGATTATATGTAGTTATGCATATGTTTTTAATATATAAACCATCTTTATCATTTTCAATAAATCCTAGCTCGCTGTTCAACTTTCAATTTTTGTCAAAACATGCCTTTTTCTCAAAATTTTATATCTTTTATAAACAGTTAACGACTTAACGTATCAAGTTAAATAATAATCTGATTTTGAAGCATTTTTTCGGTGGTCTGATTAGTTAGACTTTAAGTATTATCTGAATTTCCTTATCTTTTGTTTTCTGAAATTGTTGATATATTTTGTTACAAAGTATTTTCTGATGCTAATTTGGTATATACACTTTTACAGTTGCAATTGTACTTCAAAGTAAAGCCACCAGAGACAAATAAACCCACATCAGCTGCCGTGCCCAATGGAACATCAGCTCCTGGTGTCCCACCACTGCCACCACAGCAAGCTCCACCACCACCTCCGCCTGCGTCAATGGGAAACCCACCTAGAGGCTCTTTGCCGCCGCCACCTCCTCCAATGGGGAATGGACCACCTAGACCTATGCCACCTGGTGGAAACTTCCCTGCTCCACCTCCTCCTGCTGGAGGCGGCATGCCCAACTTTACACCCAGGCCTCCAATCCCGCCACCACCACAAGGGTTTCAAGGGCAGCCGAATCAAGGACTTCGCCCTCCACCCCCACCCCCACCCCAGTAACTCAACCAAATGACCCAGGTTTCCTGAGCCTGCACAACAATTTTATGAACTTGTGGGATTTTTGTATCGGTGACTAAGGATTTCATCATCCTTCAGAAAAATGAGATGTGTGTTATATGCTGCTTATGTGATCTAGGATTTGTGAAAAATGATTTACTTAATTGTTTGATATTTTCAATGCTCAAGTTACTTTTGGACAACGTTAACGTATAATTGTGTTCATGTCGTTGACTTAATTTGTGTGTGCAGCCATATAACATGGTCAAAAACCAAAAATTTAAGCGCAGTACCATGAGAAACCTGCAAATCTTTCTAATTAGGGTGAGAAACCCGTAGTTTTACCCTGAATGTTCAATGCTTTTGTTTAAACCATCAAGTTCTACTCCACCTGCATTCTTGATTCCTTTCATTGCATAGTTTGAGATTTTATGTATGTGGAGCCAATTTCCCCTCTTTAGACAAATTGCAAGTCTGATCATGGAGAAGATCTGAATTTGGTTAGAGTTTATTTGAAAGGGTAATTTTGTTAAAGTTTGGATTATTATAAAGAGATATATGCAATATTAACTCTGAGCAAGGTAAATATGCAAATAACTATGTTTGTAACTGAATACATGCGATGGCACGAATCTCTCACGGTAATGAAATAAACGGACAGTTAAATAGAGCTCTTGATAAAAACTAGAAGTTCATATGATTTAGTTGTTTTATTATATTAGAAAGTAACACAAGTAAGCCCATATATGACTATATTTGTCTGATGTCACTAAATTCAAGGGAAATTTGGTCCATCTATATAAGGTTTAACAGGAAATTTAGTGTCGTTAGGTGTTTGGACTAAATTATCACAAATGTCAGTCAAACTGCATTTAACTCTTTAATATTGTCATGTGATATATGCACGCTGTTTATGAGGGTGATCAATGGAATATTGTCACGTCACTATGTAAACGTTGACCTCTTTTGATCTCTTGAAATGAGGGGTGGCCGAAAATTATCATATTCACCACTAAATGATCTGGTGGGTGGGCCCACATAGCCCGCGACATTTGATGCGAGGTTCTAGACTCATTTTATACCTTGTGGGATGAGGACATGAGGTATGCACAACTCGCAAGTTTGTAGTCCTCATTAGAAGATCTCGTGAGTGCTCCATTTGCTCTTACTAGTTTTACTTGGTCTAGTTTTAAAACATTTAATTAGGCGATATACTTCATAGAAGAGAGTTCACATGAGACATTAAATATTACGAGAACAATGACAACAAACTAAATTATTCATTTTTACAACCAAATTTTTTTTCTTATAACAGGAACGTTGAAATGCAAAATTTATTCATCAATTGGAAAAAAAAAAGAGCACTTAAACAAATTTTGTTTATTTATTAAACCTACATATGTCCAACATTGCAAGTCATGTGTAGGTAACTTTAAAACGTTAAAAATACATATGAACTTGTGCTTTATGTAGAAATTGGAGTTTAAAAAAAATCATTAACAAACTTTTGTGGGGGATTTAAGCTTGTTTTCGCAATATATGAGTTTTCAAACACAAACCTCAATCATCCTTAATAAAAACTATAATGTTGAGATTAACAGAACTTGTCGTTAAAGCCTACAGGTTGATTGAAGTAGGCAAGAGGTTTAACTTTTGTCATTTTTCTACCAATAGACCATCGATAAATAAAGGTATATTGGTTTTCATTGATCCCAACTATCACATGTTGTCTTCTACCGGTCCCAACTATTTAATTGGTTGTCAACGGTCCCAACTTTTATCACTTTGGTAACCACTGGTCCCGTCGTTAAATTTTTTTAAGGCCGTTAAGTTTTTTTCCAAATTCAATACCGATGTTATAAGCATTTTGATCGGAACGATAATATAAGTCGATTGATGGAAAAGTTACCTCGAAACGGCGCTCCGAACAACAAAATAGTGCTTCGATCGGGTGTTTAAACCTAACGGTGCATCAATCAAATGTAAAAATTTTATCGTTCAGAGAGCCTTTTCGAGAAAACTTTTACATCAATCGACAAGTATTATCCTTCCAATCAAAAGGTCTAAAACATCGGTCTTGAATTTGGAAAAAACTTAACGGCGTTAACAAAATTTAACGACGGGACCAGTGGTTACCAAAATGATAAAAGTTGGGACCGTTGACAACCAATTTAATAGTTGGAACCAGTAGAAGACAAAAGGTAATAGTTGGGACCAGTAAAAACCAATATACCATAAATAAAAGGCATAAATGGCGCTAGCAACTACTAAAGAAGCACAAGATCACTTTATACTTAATATTGAACCGTTAAACAAACATAAGCAGGTTTGAAAATTCTAAATTCTTTTAAACCATCGTCTCAAATAAACACTTTAGATAGGAAAAAAAAAATTATTTACTGTACACTTTGGATAAAAACTAGGATGTTTATGGTTTGGCCAGTGTTTAGGTAAAATCATGAGCCAAACACTCAACAACGGTTTATTATTACTGTAAACCAAATCAAAGCGTTACGTAGAATTTGGTTTCACTGTTTGAACCTTACTGAATCAAGAATAAAATGTCTACCCATACGATAACCTGACAAGCTGGAAATTTTATTAAAGCACGCTACATGAAAACTTAAGTGTTTCATTAGCATAAACTGAACCATGAAGCATCATAGAGCCAACATGTTTATACTCTTTACATTATACCTTAAAAATTTCATCACTATTTTATAGTCATGATGAACAAGATAGTACTTTCTTTAAGCTAACAAAATTTTAAAAAAGACTCAATAACAGAACTGAAAATATCACAACTACTTGGTGCCCATGTATCAGAGTATCATCGACGATCAAAGTAATCTTAAGTTTTGGTTCCAACTTCTAAGTGAAAACAGTTACTATTCAAAAAAGGTTTTAAAACTCGAAGATAGCTTGTATGATCATAAGCACGATTGCAAATGACAAGAAACTGAAAGAGGTCAAGTGGGTAAAAAAAATTACCCTAACAGTAGTTTTATGTTGTTAATGCAAACCTTCAAAATCACTTTATTCACTAAAATTGGATTAACACAGTAAACAGCAAAGTAGAAAAAGAAAAAAAATAATTAGGATAAAGTGTTTCCATCCGATCCCAGTTCAACCTGGGCCACTTTGATCCAACAAGTTACCTTACCGTGAAGGATGAGTTAATTCCCTCCCTCCAAAAAAACGAAGGTAGGAGGAAGCTCAATCCGTCTCACGGTTTTCACACAGTAAAGAATCGTCTAAAACGATGGATCTGTTGTCAAACTACTTTCAAATATAACTGACTATACTAGTTTAAAGATTCTGGAACAAGATAACATCCCATATCCAATCCCCCATACCCAAAGTATCCATTTTCTTAGTACAAATCTTTATGCAGAACTACGAAAAAAGAAATCCTTAAGAAAGAGAGTAAAAGACCTTCAAATGGAAACATTCTTATTCTAAGGTTTTAAGAAGCCTAAACAAACCTGCTGCTTCACGAATTCTTGAAAACTCGATGCAGAACGCCTGAACTTCAATGAAAAGATCTTGAACGTTGATTATCTTGTTTCTGATCAAACTCTGCAAGAAAACACAAACGAGCCTCACCAACCGGTTCTGCATGTACTTATCTTTGATATTCTCACAGGATGATATACAGTTGGTTATGTACATATGTACAAACTCAGTTGGTAACTCAACTGCTGTGGTTAACCGGTTCACAACTTCCATTGAATGTAGACTCATGTCCATGTTCACAAGAACCGTGAAGTACTCGGAGATTTCAGGTGAATTCATTAGTTTAATCAGAACTTCAACTGCAATTAAAGGATTGTTCTCCACTAACTCAGGTAGTTTTCTTGGAGTTAACCCACAGTGGTACACGAGTTTAGGGTCAGATGCTAACTCGAGTAAAACTTGTTCTTGTTGGGTTGGAGCAAGTGGGCCTTTCAATGCTTTCACAATTAGGTCACGAACAGCTGCACCACGGCTCGTGTCAGCACACATCCCCAAATCCCAAAGTGGTTCATGAGCATTGTCAGGGTTAACCCATACCAATTCTCCTTCTAAAACAGGGAGCCTGGGTGGGCGGGGTCTAGTCCAGTGAGGGTATAGTCCTTCGAATGAAGAGGATTGCAGCACTCCTGTTACTGTTTCTTCCCTGTCACCAGATCCAATCTTGGGTTTGACTCCAGGCTGGAAGTCAAATTCGGGGGAATTAACATCACACCCACGTGGAACATCCGGATCCGGTATCACATTTTTTATTGCAGCGTCTTTGAAAAAGCAGTTAAACTGACCAGGCTGATTTTTGTCAAGGTATTGTTTCTGTAGCTGTTCGAGTGATGGGAAACTGTGAGATGAGGGATCAAACTTGTTGATGTAATCCGCTGCTGATAATTTCAATACCTCTTTCGTCCCACTTAGTAGATGAAGAATGAAAGACTTTTCAGAACTTTCTGCTTTTTCATTGGTTGCAGCGTTTATAAGCAAAGAAATGTAGGGATTGGTGGATGATTGTGGAGAGGAATAAGCATGATGAAGTAAAGCAAAAGCAACCAAACGCTCAGTGGGTTTCAGAAATTTCGGTGTGTCTTCCAAGAGAATGATAAGGGCAGAGCAGATTCCAAGATGAAGAGAACGGGGAATCTTTGAAGAGAAATCAGTAATGATTTCTTCAACAGGACGTTTCTCACCATCTTTAAGTAAAGAATACAGGACAGCAGTTGCTGGTTTCCCAATCATCTTGTATCCTACAAAAGTATAAAATAAAATACTCAAGTTTATAACTCATCAAGCAAAGAATTGCATAGAACATTTTTTATCAAGTAAACATTGATTTCTAAATAAAGGTTGCTTCTTTCCACATTCAGTACCAGAAAAAAAATAGGTGAAAAAATAGGAACACTGAACACACTTCAAATTACTCTTGACCTGTTCAACCGATTTGACTCGATTTCATGTTAGCTGTCCCTTTTAACTTAACATATATGCCACACACTAGAGATAAAATATAATTCAAATCAACCCATTTATTGGTAAAGTATGCAGCTATACGTGACCAAAAATGTAATATGATACTGATGACTCTTTAAATCAACATATGTTGAATCTTTTAACATACCCCAGTCGAACCTTTAGAGACAAAACATACCCAAAATCAACATACACTGAAGAATGAGAACAAAGTTTTAATTGAATAGAGTTGTAAAAAGTCAAGTAATAGTAAATTTCGATCTGAAACAAAAAAACACATAGCAGATTATACAACACAAAATTTAATATAATCAAATGGTTGTGGTTTATGATGGAAGATACAGAAGACATGTTTAGATTTTTGTAATCCAAATTGTTTCATCTACCCATTGATTGAAAAGTAAACTAGGATTGCTAAAACATATAAAAACCAAAACCATTTCACATCCTCGTCGAGGTGTCTGACTCCGGGAGGGTACGACGAGCAAAAAACTAACTTCTATCCCATGAGCAGAGACTGCACACACACATATAGTACCCCCAGAATAGGCGTAACTAGAAAGGACGACATGATCAAAGTGAAGTACACTAGTTGTGACTTGTGAATCATTATGCAACTTTACTAAAAGATTTGCCTACTGAAGGTGAGGTGGTGGTGGTGGAAGTTAGTAAATGACCAAAATGCACTACTAATATGAGGCAGAGAGCTAGTGTCTTGAATGGAATGAAAGCAAACGCGGCATAGACGGGGTAGGTTCATCAAATTAAACTGAGATGTAACTGATAGTTAAACTTTGAGTATTGATGAAATGAACTAAATGTTCACAACAAAACAGGCAAAAAGATCATTTTTAAGAAACTTACGAACATATACAAAATCCCTAGATGATGCTAAAAAGACATATTTCAAGTAAAAAATATCAATGACCTAGCCCCAATTGAAAGACCTAGGGCTCCAAAAACTAATTGTGAAACAATGACCTAGCTTTTTAGGGCGAAATCTATCAATGATTTAAAATTCAACGAAACTAACTGTTTCCGATTTGCACCGATTAACATGAAAAAGTAATCGAAAATTGAACTAATTGTTACCGATTTGCACCTGATTAGTCGAGCTAATGTGATTCGAATTTCATAAAAAAGATGATGAATTAAACCCTAGAAACAACAAAAGAAGCGAAACGAAGCCTTAAAAAGATGAGATCAAAGATCGATCTTACCGGTGATTAATCGATTGAAGAAACAGATAGAGGGATTTCGGATGATATGTGGATTGATTTTGATTTTGATTTTGATTTTGATTTTGAAATTGTATATCGATTAGGGTAGTGGGTAGATGGTTTATGTATTTGGAGAGCCCACTTTCATTTCACTTTATTAGCCCAAATGGTGTCTATCATTTATAAAAGAGTAAACTGTAGTTGGAACTTAATAGTTTTAGTTTTATTTTAATAGTTTTGATATCTGTAGTTGGAATTTAATAGTTTTAGTTTTATCCCAAAACACTAAATTCATTCAATTTTTCGTTAAGTCTTTCATAAGTGCCCCGCATCCAAGGTCTAACAATGTAATTTCTCACCTCTTTTATCTAGGTTATCATGTAGGTTAACATTTTTTATTCAGTCGCATGTCAAAAAGAGTAGAAGAAATGACATTTTTACTTCGTGTGTGAGGGAGACTTAACGAAAAATTGGATGAAGTTAGTATTCAGGAGCATTTCTGTTAGAAAACAAAAACACAAGGACCAAAACTGTTAAGGTGAGACTGAAACTGTTAATGGTATCAAAACACAGGGACCAAAACTGCAGTTTACTCTCTATAAAAATAAAAAGACATATATGTTAGTCATACGTTCTTAGTCTCGTAGTATTTTTCTTATTGCTTTTTAGCGTACTCTGGAAAGTAAAAGGCTGTTTGATAATTTCTGAATGGCTATGAGCTGAATTAATAAGAGTTCTGAATCATTAAATGTTGAATCAGTAAGATGACATAAACCATTAAGAACTAAGATATTTGTTAACTATTCAAAGACAAATGTCTGACAAATTCAGACATATGTTCGTGAAACAAATAGTCTGAACCATTAAGTGATGAACCATTCAAACATCTGAAGCATTAACATGCTGAAACAAATAGCCCCTAAGTTGCTACCGGAGAAAAATGAAGGTCGACGAAAAAAGAGAGAGGAACAACAAAGCGCACAAGAGACAAAAACTGCAGATAAAAAGACTCACGAATGTCATATAATTAACTAGTGTGAAATATCCAAAATGCCCATAACTTTACTGTTCAAAACTATTCATCTTTCAACAAAAAATAAAAAGATAATTTTATTATTATATATATTTGTTAGAGTTAACAATTTTTTTTGTTTGTATTGACACATTTTACTAAAGATCTATAAAACATTTAAAGGGCTAACATTATATAATACATTATATAATAGTGTTTGTATATTTATATTTAAAAATTTTCCTATACATGTCATATAGAGTATACAACAAGTATAAGTTTTATTGTTTTATTTTTCTTATATTCTTATACGTCACATATAAGCATTATACATCCTAAAATCTACCTAGCATTACCCAAAAAGACTTATGGATGTTATATAATTAACTAGCGTATAAACATACGTACTGACCGACCGTCAAACATAATCCCACACCTTCGTGACCAGAGTGTCTAAATATCCTTTCCCTTGTTTAAAAGAAATAAAATGATAAGAAAGGGAGGAAAGGATTGAGTCATGTGTAATACAAGGACCATATATTTATAATAACACTTATTATTTGTTATACAACAATAATATATGTAATATTGTAATGTAATGAATTTGGTTTTTGTTGCTTAGCTCAGGCGTTGTTATGTTGATGAATTCTAAGCTCAATTTTGTTTTCACCTCATCTCTCTCTCTCTCTAAAAACCTTCTCTCTCTCTCTATACATTTTCTCTGCAAATTCTTCTGATCCGCATTTACAAACCGTCAACAACAATTCTCCGATCGTCTTCAATCTTCAACATTACACACTCGATCACTCATTCACATTCGCAATGGTGAGTTCAAACGTCTCTAATTCTATCTCAATTTCATCCATCAATCATTCATTCAATTCATATGTATGTATATATATATATACATAAATGTGTTTAATTTACTATGTGTTGTTTGTTTGTATGTTTTCGATCTAATTGCTACTTATAACTTCAACAATGCTGCAGCAGCATCATCAATTGATTCCGCCATGGCTTGAGAAGCTTCTAGAAACCGCATTCTTCTCCGTCTGCCGGACTCACGGTGCCGCCGCCAGAAGCGAATGTAACATGTACTGTTTAGATTGCAATTCCGATGCATTTTGCTTCTATTGTAGATCTTCCCGCCATAACAATCATCAAGTTATTCAGGTGAATATATGATTCAAATTTTAATCTAGCTAGCTATACAATGTATGACTTGATTCATTGATTGATTGATTGATGTCAATTGAACTGAATTTTGAAAATGCAGATCAGACGATCATCATATCACGATGTAGTTAGGGTTTCAGAGATCGAAAACGTGTTGAACATCGGTGGAGTACAAACATACGTGATCAACAGTGCTAGGGTTTTGTTTCTCAATGAACGGCCACAGCCTAAATCAGGGAAAACAGTGTCGCACATTTGTGAAATATGTGGAAGAAGCCTTTTGGATGCACTTCGATTTTGTTCATTAGGCTGTAAGGTACGTGATTATTAGCATAATCTCCATCATTAATTGCTCCAATTAATTCTTATTAATACCTAATTTCTTGCTTTTTGCTTCACAATGTTGACATTACAACTCACCCATATGATGTGAATATATATTGCCATCATGTAATAGCATTTCATCATGACATCATCATGCACATCATACACATATTATTAATTAAACAACTTATAAACCAACCCATCATCCACCCAAATTATGGTTAATCAAGACAAAATCATGTCTAATTAAATCAAATATCAAATCTCTTTTATTCTAATTACTCAGAGTAAACTACATTTTTTGTTATGTACATTGTAAATTTCATTTTTCGTCTTCAAAATTAACTAAGAAATAACAAAAATTATTATTTATAATAAATTGCGGTTTTGGTCCCTATATTTTAGTATCATTAACAGGTTTATGTTATTTACTCAAGAGTAAAGGGTGAATAATTAACGTATTTACTCATGGTTTATGTTTTAATAGATTATATTTTCTAACTGAAATAGTCTCGGCCACTAACTCTAACCAATTTTTCGTTAAGTCTGTCTCACGTGAGGAGTAAAAACGTCATTTCTCACTCTCTTTTTGGCATGCGGATGGATAAAAATGTTAATCTACATGTTGATCAACTAAATAAAAAGTGGGAGAAATGACATTTTTACCTCTCTTGTTTGCGGGGCACGTGAGAGAGATTTAATGAAAAGTTGTATAAAATTAATATTCAGGATCATTTTTGTTAGAAATAAAAATCGCAAGAATTGAAACTGTTAAAGTGAAACCTAACATGTTAATAAGATTAAACACAGAATCTAAAACTACAGTTTACTCTATTCTGTCGATTTTTGTAACAGTTACGAAAGTATGAACTTAAATGATATTTTTGTCATTTTCTTACGAGAAATTATGAAAATCATTAAAAGATATGAAATGGTTTATGTTATTTACTCCATAGTAAAGGATGAAGAAGTAATTTACTCATTTATTTATTATAAAAGAAGGTAAACATGAAATGAAAATCAGGCTTAAAAATGTGACATGAATGTGAATGTAATCATGGTTTTTCAGATTATAACTTTTTTACATGTGTTTATCTCATTATTTTCACGACCTACATTGATGAAAATCAAGCAAAAAAGTGTGACTCTAACTATAGATTTGTAAATTATAACTTTTTATATACGTCTATATCATTAATTTTCTTGTCAAGGTTTAATTATTCACGCCGTGCATTAATGATAGCATAATGGCAATCACCATCAAGATGGATGGAATTGACCTTTCTAAACATTTTTTAAAATGATATATATATATATATATATTCATCTTATTTTCAAGTTGGGTCTATAAACTTTTTTTTCTTATAAATATAGGCCGGTCTATTAATCTATTTATAATTGTAAATGTAAATAAAGGTTGTAGGAATAAAAAGAAATGGAAACACAAGCTTTATGTTAGAGGAGATATCATCATCAACAACAAGAATGATATCATCATCATCAACAAGAAGAAGAGGGGAAGAAGAATTGCGTGAAGGCTCACAACAAGACATTTACCCGCCCACACCTCCTTCAACATCATCCAATAGGAGAAGAAAGGGTATCCCTCATAGAGCTCCTTTTGGATCATAGTATATATGTATTTATATATAATCGATCAATACATAACTGACTTTTAAGTAGAAATCATGAGAATCGTATAAAAACTTACATGTATGTTGCTTTAACTTGTGATTCTATCTGAAAAGCAATAAGTATCATGATTTATAAGATTCTCGAGTTCTCTATTTAAAATTAGTTATGTATAAGATGCGATAATATATATAAACAAGTAAATTACTGAATTACCCTTCAACACAAATGCTCTTTTAATTCTCCCTACTTTATGCAACTCATTAACATTCATTGACAATTTGTTTTACCAAATGCACATCCATTTTCAGCATCCCTTCCCAAAGCCTTTCTAGGATATCACTTATATGCTTCTATTTCAAGTGAATGTAGTATCTCGCGTATACCCATATGATAAAAGATGTTTAAAACCGTATAATGATCAACAGGGTGAAGAGTTTAACTCTTTTAGACTTTGTAAATCATGATAAATGGCTCACATATTATCATGTCTTGTCATAAATTAAGGATTTGATGTTTAGTTGGAGTTAAGGTTTAGTGAAGAAGGAAAAGAAACAAATCAAGTCACCTTGAGATTGAATACGTGACATTTAATGGTTATTACATCAAGACAAAATGAAGAAATATTTTAGTCACCATTGATGTAGAGATATCAACCAAATAGTTGGTAGTAATATACGTTGTAGGGATTTGGGGTGGGGGGTTGAAGGGTCCCAAGTACAAAACAAAACTCTTGTTCGGTGAGGCCATAAGCCAATAATTCATAATTGTTATTTATAGTTGAAAGGTGTACATACAATTAAGAAAGTAAAGCAAATTTTTTGTGGAGTCCATTTTATAATTTTGATTGGCCCCCGAACTCACATGGGCCGTTGGCAACAAAGAAATATATATTTTTTTGTTAATTAAAACTTTATTGATTTTATATACACAAAGCAAAAGTTGGGTAAAAGTCATGTTTCTTTGATGGAACCTAGTTTGGTTGGCTAAGTGAGTTGGAATCTATTTCTAAATTTATTCTTGTCTTACTTTATATTATTAAAAGCACATTTGATTCTTCCCTTGATGCAAATGAGTTAGTTTGACAAGTTTATGGTAAAAGTATGTGTTCTTATAAAGTTATCAAAAAAATAGATGAGATTTTGCTTCTTTTATTTTCTTTTTATAGGATTTGAAAAACGACTCAACCATTTTTCAAGCAAGAATAAAATAGACATATGGTAGGTAAAGTCGCAATTTTGGTTTTTGCTCTTATATACAACAAGCAAAGTTCGTTGAGGTGAAAGTTAAGAAAGACATCTGACATGTTTATAAGAACATTTATTTATAAGATTTGAATGCACTTTTCTTGTCTATTATCATTTGTTGAAATTTATGTTTGGGATGTGTGGGTGATTGATAATAATGAGATTTTTGGATAATAATTCGGATCTTGATTAACACATTTTTTTAAAAGTGTTCTGATCCTAGTAAATGCAATAAGTTACACGAAAGAAAGTTCATATAATCCAAGAACATGACATAGTTTTATGTAAAGCTCTTAGAGGAAAAACACAAAGAAATTGCAAGTGTGTTGAATTGTAACATAACAACTGATGTACATTTTTTAACATAACATTAGTGTAGATTCGATCTATTGAGGTGGAGATTTAGTTCGGTCGCTCGTATCCGCTTCATGCAAATTAAGCTGTGTTTTGAAGGTTCAACCTAGCTAGCTTTAATTTGATATGTTTCCAAAAGTTGTCTTAATAAAAATAGTTGTAAAACTAGTCGATGTTTAAGCTAATTAGTCTCAAAGTCGTTCATCATTTGGCCAACTTTCACCAAAATTACCTAACATTTGGTCAGCTTAATTAATTCCACTAAAAATGATACTTTACACCATCTTAGTAAAATGTCTTAAGTTGAACCACACAAACTAAATGTTTACCAAAGTCTTATCAATGTAAATTAAGGACAATGCTGAACAAATAGTACACAAAGCAGGGGCGGACCTATTCACAAGTCAGGGGTAGCCCGGGCTACGGCTGAAATTTCGTTGCGAAGTGTAAAAAATATATATATTCTCCGGTTTTATGTATAAGGATACCCCTAAACAATTAAAAGGATACCCCTGAATCTTTGATTTTAAGCTATAAAAGAACAAAAGAGATAAATCTAGTAGGTATTTTTATAATTTTATGGTATTATTTTTATTATTGTATGAACGTCTGGGAAATTTTTTTTTCAGGCTACCCCTGGATTTTCGGGCTGGCTCCGCCACTGACACAAAGTAATGTTACCAAAGTCATATTATATATGTTTTATTAATAAAATCTCTCGTCTTTAAATAATGAACAGTCAATCCGTTAAACCAATTTTTATATGGGACGAATTTTTTTTTTAATTACATAACCGAATAACGACGTGATTAATAGAAGAAACGACAATTTAGAATATAGTGGCTGTTTAAATAATTAAACAAGTTTTAGTTTTAAATATTAAATAGCCAATAATTTAGTTCGAATTTTCTTTTCATCGTTCGCTAGAAATGCTCATTATTCAAATTAAGATCAAACCATTTAACTATAGGTAGGGGACCAAATTATTGTCGATCTTGATATTTTTATTATTCATCATTATAACCTTTAATATATACAAAGTGTCAGTTACAAAGTTAGATGATTTATGTATGAAAGGTTGAAACCAAAATCTATCCGGTAATTTAGTTAAAACATGAGTTCGATTAAACTCTAGCTAGCTAGGCTCAGTTAGTTTAATAAAATTTAAGCTTGAGGCGGATTTTCTCCGTGCCCTATGTTTAAAATTTAATATCGATTTATAAATAAATTTACACACTTGAGTTTCATATACTTTTGAAAATATAGATTTCGAACAATCAAAAATGGTTTCTACTCTATGTTGTTATTATTGTCTGATGACAATCGATCTTTTATTTAATTAGTATCTTGTTAAAAATCAAATGTAACCTAGTGTCTTCGTACATATATAATCATAGAATATGTAATATATTTTTAACTCTAAAGAAAATAACAAATGCTAAATATAATATGTATGTTCGAATCATATCGATCCTTAAATCAATCACAAAGATATATGATAGATAAAATAACAAAAAAAAATCAATGATTATTTAATACAATAGTCACCGTCAACACATGGTTAAAAGATAAATAGCTATTGGACTATACAACCTAACAACCGCCGGTCAGCTCAAACAAAAATCTAACCCTAAACACTTGAAGAGATATAAAATAAGCGAGCGACGCATAGTCTAAACTTGAATAGACCGCATCCACGAGCTAAATAATATTTTTAGCATCCATGCAATTCATATGTGCGGTTTATATTTTTTCTCCTTATTTCTTTTTCCACTAAACTTGTATGTTTAAAGTTTAAACCATTGATTTAATAAGCCTCTTGGGCCTATTGGGCGGAGATAAGAAAATTGTAAACAAAATGGTTACTGACAAAACTGGCCCGAACCGGAATTCGTATTGAAACTGTTTTCGGAAAAACCGGTTAGGATTAAAACCGAACTGTCGATTTGTAAATTGTAGTCAGTATGTAACTTGTTTCGTACAAACCGGTTTCACTAAAACAAATCGGTTAAAATACGACTCGTACGTTATTTTCGGTTTAGACGAGTCAACTGGGCTAAATATTGCTGCAGGATACTGTTGGACACTTTTCTTTTCATGGGCTGGATTTTGGGCTCGTTTTTGGGCCAAAGAGAATAGTGCGTGTTTTATAAGTGATATTGGATTATGATATAATCTCTCATTTAAGACTCATAAAATGACAACACAAACGTAGAATTTGCTAGTTGTATATAGTTCAGACGAGAGGAGAGGTTCGCCAAAGTAGGGTTTTAACGAAGAGAAGGGTTTTATATCGTGGGTAAAGGTCTGCCGGTTGAACAATACTAAATTTACTTAAACACCATCATATGAAAGGCACATGTCAAACATAAAGTAGAAAAGAGGATGAGAGTGTAAGTGTAAGTGACGGCTTATGTAAAAATTTCCAAACAAGGGCGTCCAATGCTATGTAGTGTAATTTATTAATTTGGTTTATTTTTTTTATTGTAATTCGATTACAGTTCTTTTATGTATTCAAATAGTAGGTCAATAATATGTGTATTGCATGAATTGAAAAAATGTAAACGATATGTAATAAAAATAATATATAAGTAAAAATGTAAAATTAAAGTAGCGAAAAGAAAATAAATAAAAACAACAAAGATATGAATATACATATTAAGTCTGGTGGTTAAAACTTATGCATTTAACACAGAAGTCGTGCGTTCAAATCTCAAATGGCTTGTGATTGTCATTTGAAGTAATAAGGAGTTAATATTTTAATAGGAAATTAAGAAGATTATTAATTGAATGTGAAATTGACATCCAAGAAGATCCTATGTTATAATGATATGTCATGTTTAAGAAAAACATGCGACAAAGATTTACCTTTATAATAGTGTATATTGATCGAATGGTTTTCGACATCTACATCATTTCTACAAGTGGCCCTAAATAGTAATAACACCCAAATATTAAATAAAAACGTGCACTAAACAAACAAGTTTTTAGAATTAGTAATATTCGCATGATACATTTTTTAGAAGGGGCAAGCTTAGTATCTCTTACCATAGTTTGATTCGTTTGACCATCTAACACTTACGTTTCTTTTAGTTAATAATAAGAAACAAAAAACGAAAAGGATCTAAAAAAAAGAAAAACCTAAGCTTGAACCAATCTAACAATTAATCTTGTAGACATATTGATTCATATATGCTAAGCTTTTTCCTTTTCCTTTTCCTTTATGTTTGATACATCGGAAGAGAGTCTAAGTAAAGAACATGATGTGCACAATAAGATCTAGCTTCCACTATTAACATCTACGATGTTACCCATTAATCATTAGAATAAAGAAAAAAAGAAAGACATAGGAAAATGACAACCATCATCGAAGGTTTGTATAAAGAAAAAATGTTACGGAAATGTAAAAAAATAACCACAAGATACTAAACAAACGTGTTTCATTTGCCAACTTAATTTAAAAAAACAAACATTCGTAAAATTATTATATAGGTTTGAAACACTTATTGAAAGTTGATTTTAAAGAAATAAAAATTAAAGTTTCAATGATTTAATTAAACAGTTGTTAAACTTACTTACATTATTTCTACAAAATTATTTAATAAACAAAACAATATTAAATTAGCTTGACAACATAAAATATGATTGAAAAAAATTGTCATGTAGCGAGATGACTAAAGTGAGAAAAGAGACATGCGTTACACTTCCATTAAATAAATATAAACTTGTTATAGTGTTATTTTTATAAACTTTTGTAACTCTTTGTGAAAGGTTGCCACACTTTTGTGCTTTCCTATTATATATTCCTTTTGTTTTAGTTTTATTTTTTGTTAAATCAAATAATAAAAATAGACTTCCACCAAGTTTTTAAATGGACCAAATCAATTTTTATATAATGGCCCTTAATTATTAATGAAAATGACATGGACAAACGTCGTAAAGTAATTAGTCGGTATGACCAATATTACCTTTTATAACATATTTTTATTGTATAATAAGAACCATAAATAAAAAGAAAGATATTATTAATAATATAAAATTTCAGCGAATTTAAGTTCATAAAAAAAACTTCTTCCAACCTGAATTACCTTACTTCTAATAACAAGATCGTAAATTCTGCTTTTTGTTTCTTACAACTTTGACCCATCAACTCACATTCGACATATATACAACTTTAACCACTAACTTTGCCTTATATGAAGACTTTGTTAATTTACAACTTTGACATTGGGTTATCCCGGGTAGCCGGGCTTTATTCGTTTCGTTGTCAAAAAAAAATTTACAACTTTGAACCACCTACTGTACTTTGATATATGTGTGACTTTGAACTCTTAACTTTAAATTAACTATCAGTTTGACCTTTAAATTTTAATAGATAAATTTTAATAGATATGGTAGATATTAACACTTCTTAAATCATAAAACATAACGACGATAAATAAGGATAAAATCGAGTCCTAGCACAATTTTCACATGTGAAAGCTATTCAAATGATTTTTCTTGTGAATTTTCATTTGCTAACATGAAACGCAACCTTATGAAAAATAACAATTTTATCTTCAATTACAAAAAAAAAATGGCACTTTTACCGACAATTTTCTCGCTTGAGATATCTACCAGAAATGTTAAGTTTAGATTTTTAAAATGTATATAATTTTCTATATTTATTATAACTATATAGTGATTAGACCAAAAAACAAGACAACAATCTTAATACTTTGGTTTAGTGGTTAAGGGGGTTTGGGTGTGCAAAATTGTGAGGCCGTGAGCTTGAATCTTCCTGTATTCAATATTTTTTTAGCTACTATTTTTGTATATTCATCACTAGGTTAGAGACCCGTGTTTAACACGGAATTAAGTAAGAATAAAATTTAAATAGTTAAACAAAAATAAAATTTTTGTTTAACTATTTAAACCATACTATGTGATTAAAATTTTATTTTTGCCTCTCAATCGAAGTTACAACTTCTTAAATACTTATTTATGTGAAGTCCAATAATCACATAGTATGGTTTTATAAATTGGTAAAATTGAACTAAATGTAACACGGAAATAGGACAGAAACTGTATTATCTAAATCTTTGGATTACTATCATAATATAATATTGTTTTTCTAATAATTAGTAACCACTGTCTTTAAGCTTGTAAATATTTATGGAGTTTATTATAAGTAGGCTAGATTGCTGCTCTAAAAAAAATCAATCACATATAGAACTTTTTATTTATAAGTTAATAGCGTTTGGAACAAAAGGCTGTGTAGACACCGTCCACAAACTCATCAACTTTCAACATTATAGAAAACAACAACTTCTAATATTCTTTAAAAAACTATGATGTCGTTCTCTTATCACAAAAATGGAACTTGTTAGAAAAGCATGTATACTCCAGTAAGAACAAAAAATGATCACAAGAGAAAACTTAGAGTGACAAAAACTTTGAACATTGAACGCCCCAAGTAAGTTCAAGCATATTCACGATCCACAATAACTTATAAATATGATCCTAGAAGCATAGAAAAATAGTTTAATAGTTATGATTCATGAAAACCACATGTAAACACATCTATGAATCCATGATTGAAACTATAAAACCAAAGATTCTTCCTTCCTATAGTTAATATGTGACTAAATCCCTAATAAGCCGTAACCAAAGAACATCCAATATGCAGCTATAAAACCAACATCCTTTTAAGCATTCATAAGCTTGAAAAAAAAAAGTATAGTAGGCACAAATACTGAATATCTATCTAATATTTCAAAGTTTTAAGAGACAATTTTTTTGGGGGGAAATCTTTTGTTCTATAATAAGAAGTTTTAGAGGTAAAAAATTAAGTGGCATTTTGCATCATACATAAGTTGATGGTGTCAAATTTTTAAATATTAAATAGTTAGAAATCTTTAAACATAATAATTATGATTTCTTTATAAATATTCGAGTATTATTTAACCCGTGTGTATCACACGGGTATTGAACCTAGTATAAGGAATAAGTTGAGACATAAAAATCACATGATCTTAAAGGGATCCTTTTGCACTTACTAAAATTAAGATATGTTGAATTGAGGAACACAAACGTGACCTATGTATTTATTTGTTCAAAAGACATCAATCCTAAAATGAACATGCTTAAAGTCATGTAATCTGAACACATCATGGTTAATTAGCTCATATATAAAGTCAATCAAATGGGTTGAAATACATTTAAACATATGACCTATACAAATATTATGGCTAACCGAATATAAAAACATTTAAAATAATAAAATGATAGATCAATCCAAACTACTACTTCTGAGTTATGACTAAATCATACAAAACTCAAGCACACGTGTGAAATTTGTTAAAGCGGCGGCATTACGATTTTTCCCAAGTGGCATAAATAGTTGATAAACTTGACAAGTAGGATTATGATGGCTAATATTATGCGTAGTGATTAAAGTTAATTTCTAAATACAAAAGATATGGTGAAGATGAAGAGGTAATTAATCAACAAATTAAACATTGGAAATGCTCAAATCTGTTAGATTATCACAAACCGTGAATGAAGACACAGAAATCCTCACAACCCGACTTGAGTTTCAACATTGTAACAACACAATCGGAGGCAGAAGCCTGCATATGTAACTGATTTGGTGTAATAGTGGGGATGAGAAATTGGCAATCTTAGTCTATTGTCAACTAAGCAAAAAAATATGATATAAATAAAACACAAACAAAATAAAAAGACATACCAGCAACCTAAATAAGTAAAGAATTACTTTAAACAACAACATATGAACCTGGGTACTCCTGCAGTTCGTTGACACCAACAACAACAGTATCACAACACTACAAAGGTAAGGCAAATTAAGAGATAAGAAAAGAAATACCAATTGAATGCGACGACATCAAGTTAAACGATATCCCAACCTGAAGCAGAGGAACCTTGATTTACATTTTAAAAGCTAATGGGTGGCCTACTTCCATATCAGCTGCTGTTAGTGTTATTGTACCACACGACTTGAGATACTGGTATGAGAACCATATGTTTAGATGAAAGTATCTACCTGGATAAAAAAAATTAAGAGCTTTCTCATCCATATCCCAAATCTATAATGAGCTTTCTTGTCTACCAGTTAAAGTGCGTGACTAATGGAAAATCAGTGCTCTTTCATTAAAAAAAGAAGATGAACTTGATATCACTTAAAGGTTTCAACTTCAATCCATCAAATTAGTTATATGTTATAAGCAAAAAACAGAGAGCTGTAAGATATTCTTACAGATATTATCAATTAGGGTTTAGCAAAATTATGACCTGTTATATGAAAACCCACAATCGTTAATCGTTCCTCTGCTTCCATCGTCACCGATCGCTCATTCTAGGTTTATGTCATACGCGAACCCCCTAATCGAGGTTTTTATAATGGATAAACAAAGGTGAAAGAAGATGATGGATACACGGTTTGAAAAGGTGAAGATTGATCATCAATGGAGGCGAGTTGCATACTTGATCATAGATGGAAACGCTGGTGACGATTACTGTATGTGAACGAAAATCCCCTGCCAGCAGTCATATTAAACAAAACCTAGATTCAAATAACAAAACAAATGTGAAACACTAAGGAGAGCATGACAAGTCAGCACAAGTATAATGATATCATGCCATGTATGCAATTAAGGGGTAGATATGCTAAGAGATTAACACATGGCAAGAATAGGTTTGTTTTATTATATTTTATAGATTATTAATTTTTTTTAAAAGTATTAGTTAAAAAAACATACAGTATATTGGATAGGTGTGCACTAGCCGTTTTCGAACGCTATTTTCAGCAACCGATTGAAGTTGCTAATCTTCCACCGTTGATACGACATACCTTGGGACGGTGTTCCTTAACGGTAGCAGCTAATAGGGGTGTTCATAGTTCGGTTTAAAACCGTGAAACCGTTCAAACCGATCATCGGTTTGACTTCATGGTCGGTTTTATTTTTAACTTTCGGTCGGTCGGCTTCAAAAAATTTAAACCGTAATGAACGGTTTGGCTTATGGTTTTTACCAAAAACCGGACCGGACCGTAGGAAATAAGTATTTCAAAATTATATATGTTGTATATTAGATATATAATTATTTATAATATTTCATATTATATATTAGTAAATGTTTTTTTTTAGTTTTAGCATAGCCCATTAGCCCGAGCAAACTAACGTTTTATATAATTGAAGCCCTAAATGATTATCCAATATATTTTAGCATAGCCCATTAGCCCGAGCAAACTATGTTTTGACGTAGTTTGTTTTGAAGTTTGAACACCTAATTACTTTAAGCTTCTTTGTGTATTTTGGCAGATTATTCTAAGCTTTTATTAGAATAATTTTATACTTATTATGTGTTTATTTGGTGTTGATTTTTTTGACATCTTATATTAGCCCAAAGATGAACATGTATAGTATACAAGCCGAATATAGGCCCAAACCGTGAAACCAAACCGGAGTCAAACCGTTAGTAACGGTTTGGTTTGGTTTATGTTTTCAATGGTTCGGCTTCGGTTTTTGATATGCAAAAACCGTACTAACGGTTTGGCTTACGGTTGGATCAAAAAACCGTCAAAACCAAACCGTGAACACCCCAAGCAGCTAACACGTGGGTATCCGGATTCATTAGAGCCTCATTTTATAGAAAGTGTGGGGGGGGGGGGGGGGTTTGGCTAGGGGCATGTTCCAAAAAGTTGTTCACATTTGGTCCAATATAACCAATGTTTCCACATCAATTGTCCCACGCTCCCTTTGTAATTCTTATTCTAATTCTAATGTCATTTTGAGACACACTGTATATATTCTCTATGTGATTATTCGGGGTGATTTGGGTTTTTTTGTTTTTGCTTTTGGTGTCGTTAAAAAAAATTAATGACATTAAGGCTTTTTCGAATTTCCAGACCGACGTTTTAAGGTTTTTTATCGGAAGATGAATACGAGATGACTGATATAACGTAATATTTTGTTGATTAAACATGAGATTAAATCAACAACGTACATATTACGTTATATGTATTACATGATTCTCGCAATTGAGTAATTTTAATTTTAAAATACCAATCAAATAGGTTTTATTTGAATCGGGCTTTTAAGTACACGTCTTTCTTATTATGCAAATCATCACTAAGAAATTACTCAACTTAGTATTAGATCAATAAAATATTATGAATTATTAATTTGTTTACATAGAAATGGATAAAAGATATCATATTCATGTGGAAAAAGAAATGTGTATGCTATGAATACATATGATACCTCTTCCCATATACTTGAGGCTAACAAATCCTAGTTTAGTACTAGTACTGGAGCTTTCGTTACCCTATAAAACTGTTTTACATATATATAGGCTAATAAAATCAAAGACTTTTCATCAATTTTATGACAAGTGCTAAAACTTATTAGACATTGTGTTGTAAGGGCGTCACGCATTTGTGACACAATTCCTACAAGTCAATGTTTTTCAAGTTTATCACATTTGTCGGGTTAATGTCGGGCTAGCATAAACATAATAAGACACAGACATAATAGGTGCAAATACGAACACGATACTATAACTAACGGTGTCATTTTTTCTAAACATGAACACGAACATGTTACACGATAAGACCTATTAAGACATGAAAAAAAATTAAAAATCACAGTAAAACAAAATTTGCATATAGTCTATAAAAAGTCTTTACAATTCTCAGTACATTGCTTCTTACCAACTTGTCTCTTGTTAAGATTGACTTTAGGACAAAAACAAACCACTTCTCGTTAGAGTGTTGCGTCATATATATTTTAAAATCGTAGATTCAAGGAAATGTTTTTTTGTTTTTGTAAGAGTAAGTGTTGCACCACTTGTCGTTAGAGTGGGTCACTCATTCAAAAGAAGCCCCAACAATATAATTTGCAATATCATCAAAATATCACTTAGTGATGTCAATATGAAAATATGTCTAGTCTATTCGGCAAATTTGATACATGTCTTAATAACTTAATTTGTTTTTATTTAGCTTATTATGTATATATATTCTATAAGTTCATTTAATCCATTTCTCCTTTCAAAAGAACACAAAGTATACAGCTAAGGCTATAAATGTATCATATATTCCAAAATAAGAAAGAAAACAAAATGTTAGGGAAAGAAATACAAATTAGCTAATGATTCACGTGTTATCACAAGAGGATTATAAAGCCAATTTACACTTATAATGTTATCACTAATTAATGTCTAAATCAATCTTTCGGTGTCTAATTTATTATTTGTCTCTATTAACTAAAAAAGTAAATTCGGTAAGTCAATAGTGATCGTTGCCTAATTCATAAATTTCTATTGCTACACATCTCTTTTTTTTCTTTTTCTCGTGTGCTAGCTATATAATCATTTATTAATCATGTTTATCAAAAATTAATAATTTAAGACAAACATACAACGACACAATTTTACCACTAAAATAATGTTATATTCTCCTATTTCACTTGTTAAAAGATTTGCCTTTTTTTCATAGTTATCGAACTGATCTTGTTTGTTCCTACATGAATATATATATATATATATATATATATATATATATATATATATATATATATATCGATGTCAAGTTTATCAACATGAAAGTGGGAAAGATAAGAAATTACACGTGCAATGTTTAAAACATTCCTAGTTAAAAAAATGGAACACTATATAGAGTTAGGTGTCAATCATTTCATTGACGGATTTTGCAGTGGCGAAGTTTGATTATTTTTTAGTGGTATGTAGGTCGTATGTAAATAAATATTTTTTGTGATGAAAGACTCAATGATACATATAACTTTTGTACTTATCGGTGACAAAATTAATACTACTGACAAAAAAACACAGGTTGACGACTGCCAACTCCACCCTCAAAACACTATACTTATTTGTATAAAAAAAAATACCATAATCATTTCAATTAATGTGCTAGTTAAATACGTACTTATGTTTCTTATCGACGTCTAAACCAAAGACGAATGTTAATTTTGTAATCTGTTTCAAGTTTTTGCAAACATTTAAAAGTAAATATACTATTAAATTGTACCGTATATACAGATTTCTTGTTTGAGAATTAAAAGAAATAAAAACGGGGTCAAACTAAGTTAACAATTTCAAAGTCAACAATACTATTTTCGTTATGAAATTAGTGATAACGATTTGTATCAGAGAGAGAATTTGTTTTTAAATAGCACTATTTATATAGCTATTATTTACAAAAGACGATATTTATTTATATTTATACGTCTTCTATTTTGTAAGGTCGGTGCTTTACACCGACTACTCGTGTTGCATCACGTGGCGTTTCAACTTTTTTACTTTAACGTTTTTACGGTTTAATCCCTGACTTTTGATGTATTTACGGTTTTAATCTTCGAATTTTACTAATTGTCATTTTAGCCCCTGACTTTTTGATCTCTTACTATATAGTACGATTTCCATATTATTATCGTTTTTACCTCTAACATATATGTGACACATTACGTGTTTTGCGGCGTGACGTACGGAAAATGATTGACACTTCTTTGATTAACACATGTGACAAAATCACATACGCAAGATCCAACGACGTGACCCGACTGTTATAACGCACGGTCCGGTCTTAAATCTAGTTTAAAAGAAGTTTTCATCTGATTTACAATTTAGATTATATATCGAATATCATTATAAACAACTTTTTACTTAAATAGTAAACTCTTATCAATATTTTAAAGCATAGTTGTTTGACTAAATTTGCATTTCATACGAATACAAAAAAGAAATATTAACCCTGCCAGTAAACGTACAAATATCACATGGTCACACAATGTTAGACGTTGATTGATAGATATATATAATAAGTTAATGGACCATCGACTCGTTGTGATGACATGTGAGAGCAAAGATATAAAGTTCTTTATAACATTCAAATTACTATGTTTAATGTTTCATATCTATTGTTCAATTTACATTATATTAATTGTACACTACAATACATAAACACATATATATATTCCCGTTATGTTGGATATCAAGTATCAACATGTTTTATACTACCCCCAATTAATTAATTGGACATCATTAAATTTTCCTTTTATAGGCTACAAAATGACCAAGCCCACGTACATCTAACTATTGTCTTGTACCTTGTGGTGGCATCGAGTGTGTTTCGTTGGCGGTCATAGGCGAGAGCGACATCTCAGTACGAGCAGTTTCTGCCTCGGCTGCCTCACGAAACTTCTTGTAGATATCACCGCGGTAAAACTTTCGTGTACGGATCACCAAGATGAAGGAAATAAGACATGCAAATAATGTTGCACCAGTTATAATAAGAAACGACATTTTATAACACTCTATTCCTGTACACGTTAAATCTTCGCCATTTTTCCGTGTCATTCCCCTTGCTATAAGTTGTTTTTGTGCCTCTTTGTCATATAGTTGTCCTGCCACCACCACGTTAAGAATGTAAGCCCCGAGCGGGCTCGCCCCGCCACCCAAATTGTATAAAGTCGAGTAGTATTTCAACCCGAATATTTCAGATATGATTGCAAAAATCAACGGCCACTGAGCTCCGAAACAAAATCCCATTATGACTGACGACACATAGAGCCCGTTCGGTACCCCAAACGCGATCAATAAGTGACCCGCACACGAGATAAAAAGGATGATTGTGAGCATCAACGGGCGCGGAAACTTGTACTTCATTAGTAAATGTTCCGAAAGAAAACCCGACGCGACCCGGCCCATATAATTCCATATACTCACTAAAGTCACAAAAGTGGTTATACTCTTACTCTCGTACCCGAGCGACCGCCCGATTTGCCCGAGGTTATCGATGGCTGTCAACGTCCCACCGACGCCAAAAGTAGTAGTTGTAAACAAGATCAACATGTCAACACTAAACACAGCTTGTAATATAGTATAATCCTCACCTCTTTCTGGTGGAGAAAAAACAGTTTTCCAACAAGAAACCTCTTTTTCCACCGCTGCGGGAGCCACAACAGGCTCTCGCAGCGGTAGACTCTCGGTGGTTATAATCACCGGAAGATGATTAACCACCGATTGTTTCTCTTTCTTTCTTCTCCACTGCTTAAACTCTTCTCTGAAAACAATCCCCACCGGAGCAAAGAGTAAAACAACAACAAAACCAGCTGTTGCATCATACTCGAACTCCGAAAACGAGAGCTTGTTTTGAACAATGATCACAACCATCAAAAACCCTGCTAACCCTAATGAAATATACAAAAACCTGTAAAACGTTCTAAGCTCATTCTCTTGTCGTACAACTTTTATAACCCGAACAATTCTCAAAAACACAATTGAAACAGCTGCAGGAAGCCAACCAATAAACAAGATCAACGATCTCGTATCGTAGCCATACAAACCATGATACAACTGCGTTATAATCGCGCCACTTAACCCTACAAACCCTTTCAAAAGACCCAAAACAACACCTCTACTTTCAGGGAAGTTTTTAACACAAGTAACCAAAGCACCAGTATTAGCAAACGTTTGTGAGTTTGCACCAATGCAAATGAACAAACACATTTGCCAAACAGGTGGTTTTTTTATTTTTCCAGTGACTGATAACCATATCATGAAGTAACCAGAAAAGTTCATGACAGCACCAAGAAGAAGAACAACCCATGGTGGACAAACTTCGTTGATTAAACCGGAGATGATCCCGACGTTTCCGCCTAAATCTTTGAACGTGCTGAGGAGGTTGAGGGTGCTTTGGCTGTATCCGAGTGAGTGTTTGATGTCGCCCGAGTATAAAGCGAACATGTACGTTGCTCCAGCAACTGACATGATGAGAAGACACGCGAAAACCATGAACCATCGGCCCGTGAAGGCCTGTAAGGTGAAGTTGCCGATTTGTTTCATTCCGCCACCGCGATTACCGCCGGTGGCGGAAGTGAAAGGTTGAGGCATGGTCATGTGTTTGTGTTTGTGTTTGTTTTTGTTTTTGTGAGTTGAATGGATAAGAAAATGTTGTGGAAGGGGAATTTGTGAAGGAGAAATGGTGGTATGTCATGTCTATTTATTGGTGCATGTGGACAATATGTGAATATGTAACATCCAATTAGTCCCCACGAAGAGTAAAGATGTTTAGTTCATATATATCAAATTTAAAATCATCGAACGCGTTTTAAGTAGTTAATCATCAATGCGTTTTAAACATATTATATAACTAGGTTTAATACATGTGTGTTACACACAGGTTAAATAGTAATATTTATAAAGAAATTATAACCATTATATTTAACAATTTGTAAATATATAACATTTAAATTTAGTCGCATCACTTCGAGTGAAATTAAAACTGATCAAATAGAGGGCATTTAGGTATTGTTATATAACAATCGTTTTTATCCGATTCAGATTAACGGTGTCTAATTTCTTGTTAAAAAATATCATTAAAACGATTCATAAATTTTATTGGTTTGGTCTACTCTGATCTCCTTCATGCGTACCCATCACTCTTATATGAATTAATCAATTTAAGGGTTGTTTGTTTCAGCTTCTTAATGGTTCAGCACTTATTGGTTTAGACTTAAGACTTTTTGTTTTACAAGCAGATGCCTGAATGGTTCAGACATGCCTCTGAATGGTTAAACATTATACAGAGTCTGAATTGTTAAGAGTTATTATTAGAATTTGACAGACATTTGCCTTTAAATAGTTCATCAATATACTAGCTCTTAATGATTCAGACCTCCTACTGATTCAACACTTAATGATTCAGAGCTCTTATTAATTCAACACTATCTATTCGGATATTGCGAAACAATCCCTTAATATTAAACATAAAATAAAACAATTTGGGTCTTTCAATCTAGAACATAGGCCGCATGTGATTTCATACACCCCTAACACTCTTAAAATGGTAGGTATTAATTAGCCGTAAATAAATAAAAATCTACCTAATAAATCAAAGTTTTGGGGGCCTATTTTTTGGGGGAAATTATTTGTTTTAAATAAGGAAGTTTAAGAGGGAAAAAAAATTAAACTACAAAGTTGATGGAGACAAACATTTATGATTAATGATATTTTTACAAAAATATTTACAAATCTTTAAATATACTGAATATAATTTTCTTAAAATATTTTTATTTAACCCGTGTGTAGCACACGGGTATTAAACCTAGTCTATATAATAAATGAGGGTTTTTTGGGCGGCAAAATTGGCTCCAAAAAACCCCCGTTTGGGCGGTACATTTGAGGGGGAAGAAAATTTGAGCGGGATTTCATGAACTGATTTTGAGGGGTGTGAGGCCATAAATTTACAACCACTTAAATGAATGGAATAAATGATTTGGGGATTTCCAAAATATAACTCATCAATTGATTTGAAATTAAAGATGATTGTTGAATTGATTTCAAAATTTAAAGGTGGTTGCAATTAATCTTAAACAATCCGTTGATAAAATTAACAAATATTTAGTAATAAATCAATTGCAACTATCAATTGAAATTACAAATTTTAGTTCGACCGATAAAAAAAAGTATACAATTATTGATTTTATGTGATTTGATTAATTTGATACGTTCTAATTTTTTATTTATATATTTTAAATTTAATTGGTGTGTATATACGAGTTTTAATCCGTATGTAGGGGTGTAAACGAGTCGAGCCGAGCCCGAGCTCGTCTAGGCTCGAGCTCGGCTCGTTTAAGTTTAACCAGGCTTGAGCTCAAGCTCGGCTCGATTCAAGTTTTAATTTCAAAGCTCGAGCTCGAGCTCGCCACAAACTTCTCAAGCTCGAGCTCGGCTCGGGCTCGGCTCGTTTGATGATTTATTATTTTAATTTTAATTATTTATATTTAATTTTATTTATTTATTTATTTTTTATATTTAATTTTATATAAACTTTTAATTATATGTATTTTATACATAACAAAATACATATTATATATTTTTAATCATAATTTATATATATTTTAACTAATAATAATTTATATTTATAAAATAAATAAAAAAACATATAAATGAAAAGCTCGATAAGGCTCGCGAGCCGGCTCGAGCTCGATGTGTAAAGCTCGAGCTCGGGCTCGATAGCTTAATGAGTTTTTTTCTTAGGCTCGGGCTCAAGCTCGAGCTCGAAAAAGCTCGGCTCGTTCGAGCTTTTTATCGATCCGATCTCGAGTAGCTCGGCCCGTTTACACTCCTATCCGTATGTATACACGGGTTTTAAACCTAGTAAATAAATAAATAAATAAAACTTTATGATTAAACATGCTTTAGTGGCAATAACTTTAGGAGGGTGACATATTAAAAGTTATATTCGAGAATAAAAATAAATCTGCCAAAATGGAACGATAGGTCATAGGTGGTGTATTACGTACAATGACATTAAAGTTGACCTAGCTGCTTGCTGAGAAGTATAAAAGTATTAAGTATATATCATATCGAAGATGAACTCAAATGAAACTTTTGAGTTGATCGATTATTGATGAGGATCGAAATGAAACTTTTGGGAAATTCCAAACAAATCTTGTACCACTCTTGTCTTTTTATGAATCACATGCCTAAATCTATTTTTCATTTTTCCCTACATATAACAAAAATATATATATATATAATATGCATGTATTTCCTTTTCTTATAGATAAAAATAAAAACAAAACAATTTGGGTCTTTCAATCACATGCATATTGTGACGTAAAGTCGTAATGCGTCAAAAGCTAAAATATATTCCAACTTACATATTAAAATGACATCAAGTCGTTAGAGCGGAAGGTTAAAGTTATAGATATGTATGTGAAAGTAGAGCATGTGGTAAAAGCTGTAAATTGACTACTTTGGGAGTCAAAATAAAATGTTCATGCCTATTTTTTCCTAGAACAATTGGTTGGCGAGTTTCGACTCTGATCAACTTGGCCCGTAAGGATGATTGTGGTGAGTCGCATTGGGGAGCCCCAATGCCGATGACAAACATCTATTTGTGTTTTAGGCGGGGTTTCGATCATAGACTATTGCATCAGCCGTTATTATAAAGAATAATAAGTCAAAGTTGGGGGAAGTAAGTCGTAAATATATAAAAGTTAGGTTATGAAGCCTAACTTGGAATTCTAACAAAGTATAAGACTATAAGAGGCAAAGTGGAAAACCAAAAAAAAATTATCCGCTAGAAAAATGACACGTGACTGGTGAATAAGAAAGAAAGCCTAGTCGAAGGTCTAGTATAGTAGGTAGCATGCGTGTTTGTTTTGGCTCCCAAGTGTGGCTCGTCCGTGCTTTTCTATTCCGGGTTTGTCGAGCTTATCAGTTAAAGTAAAATATATAATTACTTTTAGATATTTTTAAGAAACTTAACTAACTATATAGTTTATGAATAAGAATATATGATTGACAAGAGAAAATGAATAGTGTTTTTTTTGTTTGGTCCTTGACGTTGGACCAATCCTTTGATTTAGCACGCGTGTTATATGATGTGTCGTTTTCGTCTTTTGTCCACCCCACACATTTTATGCTCATTTCTACTCTTCAAAATTCGTCGTTTAAAGAAAGATGCATGTAAGTATTAAGTAAGCATATTTATTTAAGGGGTGTTTGGTAGCTTCTTAATGGTCATTCAGAGGCTTACCTATTAATGGTTCAAAACTTCTGAACCATTAAGTGATAAAAAATGTTGAATAGTTAAGATGTAGCCTAAGAATAGTAAAACCACACCTAATTCATCATATTTTTAAAACTCATCATATTTTTAAAACTTACCTTATAATAGATTTTGAACCATTAAGAGGTAGATTCTTACTGGTTATTCAGAGGTTATCCAGATGCTACCAAGCAGCCCCTTAGTCTATTAAATAAATATGCTATAAAAATAAGCTGTTATTTAAAAAAACTATTATCTATACCTTCTAATAAAAGAGGGTTTTTGATGCCACATGGCATGCAATGGAGCCATTGTTAGCATTATTTTCCCGCTCAAAATTATATTACATATTTAGTCCTCCTTCTATTGCACAACATACAACCCATCAAACTAATATATTTTCATATCAGTTACAAAAATAACTATCATATTCTTAGTAAACTTATCATTTACCAAAATATATATTGATATATTTCGGTCCAAGTATATGTCATAAATTTTAACAACTTATTTGAATAAAGATTTTCATCAAGTTGATCACATAAATTTAATAATTGAGTATTCATTAGCATATTTATTAGCATAGCTAACTTTATTGAGCTAACTTTGGTTGAGAATGGAATATAACTTTTGTGAATGGAATAAATGTTATAACTAACAAATATACATGTAGCCATTGTTTTTTATAGGTAATTAGGTGATCTTTTAGCTCTATATCAAAGCCTATTGTTTTTAATAGTACAAGTTGTCATTCATTTACAAGATTTTGACAAAATTTTATGGGAATATTTTGCGTTTTAACTTTTCCTATGTGGTTTTTTTTCTTTGCGAGTGTTAGAGAACATACTTAGACTGCTAATGATTTATAATGTAATGTTTAGTCTTTTTTATATGATTCTTTATTTACTATGCTTGATGATTGTTACATGTTTTAGTTATTTAACCCGTGTAACACACGGGGTATAATCTAGTATATTTATATAAACAGTAGGATCAGCTCATTTACACCTAAAAAGTTTAAATGTACATGGAGTGGAAAATTTTATACCATAAACACAAACCTCAAATTTTTTATACCATGTAAAGAATTAAACCACTAAAATGCCATCTAGGCCGGTTTTGGATTTAATGCTAAATGTGGCCCATGAAGGCCCATAACGAAGGTTTTACTAAGAGGTAGAATAAAAACTATTTTTCTTTCAATGATGGTCGACACTTGTTTTTTTTATCTTAACGTCGTTTTTTCCATGAACCAAACGGGTTTTTTTCACGTTAAGTTTATATTTATACATGATGGAATTTATAATAACATCGATCCATATTATCTTTTGTTAATTGTTCTTACGGTACATTTAAGGTACAATGGTTTTAAACGATCTTAACTATCATATTTTGGTCTTTGTCAGTCTTAACTAACGAATTGACAGGTAACGGTCCAACTTTTATCACATTGGCAACCAACAAACCGCCGTTAAGATTTTTAACGGCTATAAGTTTTTTCAAATTCCAGACCGATGTTTTAGCTAGGTTTTTTATCGGAACGAGAATACGAGTAGATTCATGTAAAGGTTATCTCGAACTCTGAACGTAATATTAATTAAATCCGATTGAAACACTTTTAGGTTTAAACACTCGATTGAAACACCGTTTCTTTGTTCTAGGCGTCGTTTTAAGATAGCTTTTCATCAGTTGAATCGTATTTTCCTTCCGAACAAAAACCCTAAAGCATCGGTTTGGAATTCGAAAACATTTAACAAAGTTAAAAAATATTAACAGCTGTCTGCTAATTACCAAAGTGATAAAAGTTGGAACCGTTACCAGTCAACTCGTTAGTTAGGACCGACAAATAGCAAAAGAAGATAGTTAAGATCGTTTAAAACCAGCGTACCTAGATTTAAATACTAAAATATGGATTGATATATATGTTTTTATTAAACGACACCAAACAAATATATGTGGTTTGAATGGTTTGATATTAATTTCTAAACAATTTGATATATATTTGTTCTAGCACCGGCACTAGCTGGTTAAGAAAAAGCACCACATTTAAAATAGGTATATCGCTTTTCATTGGTCCCAACTATAACATTTTGTCTTCTACCGGTCCCAACTATTGAATTGGCTGTCAACGGTCCCAACTTTTATCACTTTGGTAACCACTGGTCCTGTCGTTAAATTTTTTTAACGCCGTTAAGTTTTTTCCAAATTCAAGACCGATGTTTTAGACCTTTTGTTCGGAAGGATAATACGTGTCGATTAATGTAAAAGTTTTCTAGAAAAGGCTCTCTGAACGATAAAATTTTTATATCCGATTGAAGCACCGTTAGGTTTAAACACCCGATTGAAGCACTATATCGTTGTTCGAAGCGTCATTTTGAGGTAGCTTTTCCATCAATCGACTTATATTATCGTTCCTATCAAAAGGCTTATAACATCGGTACTGAATTTGGAAAAAACTTAACGGCGTTAAAAAAATTTAACGACGGGACCAGTGGTTACCAAAGTGATAAAAGTTGGGACCGTTGACAGCCATTTCAATAGTTGGGACCGGTAGAAGACAAAATGTGATAGTTGGGACCAATGAAAACCAATATACCTTTAAAATATGCATTTGATGGGGATAGCGAAGTGATGCGTTATCAACAAGGCAGGCTGAGGCTGGCGTATGTGACAAGCGAAATCAACGAGTTTGCTAGAGTGAGGAGTAAAAGCAACAAGTTAGTCGGGACCAGGAGCGAATGAACACCACTTCGACGAGGGAACGAACTCAAAATGCAACCATAGAATCTCTCCAAAGTTGCTAAAAAAGGCAAATTCGATCTCTAAGGCCGGGATGGATAAATCACATCAACTTTCAATGAGCATGTGATGCTTTAACTAGCAATTCTTAAAAAAACATATGCCTTGCTATTATGGGAATTAAGCGAACATGACATTAAACTAGTAGTTTTAACGCTTCATTTGTCGGATCAGATTAAAGAACCTGATGATGTTATAGATATGAGCGTGTGTGTATATCTATATTTTGAAGGCAAATTGGACTAGAATAATTTATGCTACGACCTATAGACTGAAAATAATCCGAACCGTGTTTTTTTCCTTGCAATGGTCCAAACTTTTCACTATTTTGCTTAGAATGGTAACACGGTAAAAAACACTTAACACTAAGTGTTAAATTTTTTCGAATTTCGAACTGGTATTTTAGGGTTTTTGATGTGGAGGAAAATATGAGTCAATTGATGTAAAACTTACATTACACAAGTAATCTCGAAATAGTGCTTTGAAAAGCCCTTAAACAAGAAAACATACAATGATTGAAGATACACTCCTTTGAAAGGCCATGTTACAAGTCACTTGGAGCATCGGTTAGATGTAAGTTTTAAATGATCAATTGACTCGTATTCTGCTTTCGTTCAAAAGCTCTAAAATATTAGTTTAAAATTCCAGAAAATAAATTAACGAAGTTAAATGTTTTTAACGTATGATCATTCTAGGTAACATAATGAAAAATTAGGACCGTCATAGAGAAAAACGCAGCTAGAAATTTTTTTTATTAACATGTCAGTAATATATTGTAGGCCAGTTTGTCTATTTTAAAATATAAAAATCATCCATAATTAAATATAATACAATAAATGAAATATTATATTAAACAACGGGATACTAATCTATAATTTAACAGTAACCGGGTGTGTTTTATTTGTTGTGTCTCTCTTTAAGAGATTGAGATTCAAGTTTGGCCTCATAGAAATTTAAAGTACGTATGGGTTTGTCATTTAAAGTATTTTTTATAGCTTTTACGAGGCTTACATTTTTTTAAAAATTTTAGTGATAAAAAAAACTCCATTTTTTCGATCCATTGGTATAAGATACCAATTTACAACGGATGATTATATTTAATTTTTAACGGCATCTGGTGGAACAGATAACTACCAAATTAAAGTTGGTGTGTATATCGGAAAAAGTCGGCGCCGCAATTTACCTGTATCTTCATTCTCTAGCACACCTTTATTTCTTTTCATTTAAATATTTTTCAGATCTAATTACTGTATTTTTAATAGCCATTTCATTAAAGAAAGAAACTATAACGACTAGTTCAGATGATGACTTTAAAACTTTAAACTAGCTAATAGACCCGTGTGATACACGGGTTGAGCGCAAATAAAATACTAATAATACATTATCAAAATGAATACATAGGCAAAAGGTTTTATAATTAAAATAAGAACACAAAATGAATTTATTACACATCTTGTAGACAAAAACTCAATAGTTTAGCAATGAAAGTTTTCATTAAATCTAAATATAGCATACCTACAAACATGTAATATGATGATGATATATGATGATATACGTTCATGTAATATACTACCAAGATTCATCATAATCAGCAAGTAATCATGTATCCTATATCATATATCAAACAATAAAATATTACAAAAAGACCAGCTTTATTTGTGAGACAAAGTTGCTAACAACACGATCATCATTGAAATGCAGTTTATGACCAAAAAGTGTAAAAATTAGCTCAGTCCGAACCTGCAATAGAAACGACAGTAGTAAGATTTCAAGATGCTATGATGAAGCAATAAGTTGTTAGCAACATACATATCACAGGATGGATTAAATGGTATTTCTTGCTTGAGAACTCAATGCAATGAAAAGATAGTTGGGAAGATGTAGTGGGGGATGTGGTTAACAAAACAACACATTTATTTTAGGTATGTATCAAACAAAGCATTAAGTATAGTATATATCGGTAAGGGAGTTGCATAATTGTTTGGTGAAAAACTTTGAAAAAGTGTATGTCTCGATAGTTGACCGTTGTTTCAGATTTCAAACAAAGCATTAAGTATAGTATATATGCTACTGAAGATCATTGCATTCCATCATCAACAACACCAGCTAATATGGAAGTAGGCCACCCATTAGCTTTTAAAATGAAAATCAAGCATCCTCTGCTCTCTCTACAAAAATGTTTGCTCTAAGTGAATTTACTAAATATACCAAAGACAAAAGTACTATAGATCTAACAGTATCTCATAAATCAAAGACATTCTTTCTCTTTATAAGCATGATATTAGTTATTAAACTTTTAAGTGTACAGATTCCAATGTAGTGTAGTTTTACTAACATTTCTCAACAGCTGAAGTAAGTATCAAATAAATATTTCTAACATACAACATCAGATCTAAATGAATCTAACACACAATTACAATCACATACTGAATTATAGTTTCTTCTTACATATCACAGGATGGAATGAAAAGATAGTTGGGAAGATGTAGTGGGGGATGTGGTTAACAAAACAACACATTTATTTTAGGTATGTATCAAACAAAGCATTAAGTATAGTATATATCGGTAAGGGAGTTGCATAATTGTTTGGTGAAAAACTTTGAAAAAGTGTATGTCTCGATAGTTGACCGTTGTTTCAGATTTCAAACAAAGCATTAAGTATAGTATATATGCTACTGAAGATCATTGCATTCCATCATCAACAACACCAGCTAATATGGAAGTAGGCCACCCATTAGCTTTTAAAATGAAAATCAAGCATCCTCTGCTCTCTCTACAAAAATGTTTGCTCTAAGTGAATTTACTAAATATACCAAAGACAAAAGTACTATAGATCTAACAGTATCTCATAAATCAAAGACATTCTTTCTCTTTATAAGCATGATATTAGTTATTAAACTTTTAAGTGTACAGATTCCAATGTAGTGTAGTTTTACTAACATTTCTCAACAGCTGAAGTAAGTATCAAATAAATATTTCTAACATACAACATCAGATCTAAATGAATCTAACACACAATTACAATCACATACTGAATTATAGTTTCTTCTTACATATCACAGGATGGAATGAAAAGATAGTTGGGAAGATGTAGTGGGGGATGTGGTTAACAAAACAACACATTTATTTTAGGTATGTATCAAACAAAGCATTAAGTATAGTATATATCGGTAAGGGAGTTGCATAATTGTTTGGTGAAAAACTTTGAAAAAGTGTATGTCTCGATAGTTGACCGTTGTTTCAGATTTCAAACAAAGCATTAAGTATAGTATATATGCTACTGAAGATCATTGCATTCCATCATCAACAACACCAGCTAATATGGAAGTAGGCCACCCATTAGCTTTTAAAATGAAAATCAAGCATCCTCTGCTCTCTCTACAAAAATGTTTGCTCTAAGTGAATTTACTAAATATACCAAAGACAAAAGTACTATAGATCTAACAGTATCTCATAAATCAAAGACATTCTTTCTCTTTATAAGCATGATATTAGTTATTAAACTTTTAAGTGTACAGATTCCAATGTAGTGTAGTTTTACTAACATTTCTCAACAGCTGAAGTAAGTATCAAATAAATATTTCTAACATACAACATCAGATCTAAATGAATCTAACACACAATTACAATCACATACTGAATTATAGTTTCTTCTTACATATCACAGGATGGAATGAAAAGATAGTTGGGAAGATGTAGTGGGGGATGTGGTTAACAAAACAACACATTTATTTTAGGTATGTATCAAACAAAGCATTAAGTATAGTATATATCGGTAAGGGAGTTGCATAATTGTTTGGTGAAAAACTTTGAAAAAGTGTATGTCTCGATAGTTGACCGTTGTTTCAGATTTCAAACAAAGCATTAAGTATAGTATATATGCTACTGAAGATCATTGCATTCCATCATCAACAACACCAGCTAATATGGAAGTAGGCCACCCATTAGCTTTTAAAATGAAAATCAAGCATCCTCTGCTCTCTCTACAAAAATGTTTGCTCTAAGTGAATTTACTAAATATACCAAAGACAAAAGTACTATAGATCTAACAGTATCTCATAAATCAAAGACATTCTTTCTCTTTATAAGCATGATATTAGTTATTAAACTTTTAAGTGTACAGATTCCAATGTAGTGTAGTTTTACTAACATTTCTCAACAGCTGAAGTAAGTATCAAATAAATATTTCTAACATACAACATCAGATCTAAATGAATCTAACACACAATTACAATCACATACTGAATTATAGTTTCTTCTTATACAAATACCTTACAAATATTCTAAAAATTAATAGTTTTGTACAAATCTAAAAATGATAAGAAACAACCAAACAGCTTTCAAACAAAAGCCAGAAAATGAACAAACATTTTAAGAATAATAAAAATATGAAAGATTTTGAAATATAAAACAAATAAGAGACTAAATATAGATAAACATTTGAAATTTTTCAAAGATACAACAGCAGATCTAAACATTTGATGTACAAAGTGATAAATTTTGTATATAACATGAACATATGTTTTTTCCTAAACTACTGATTGAGTTGAAATTTTGTATAAAACATTATCCCATTTCCAACTACAAATCAAATAAAAAACTCAATTATACAAATTACCAATGAAAACTAATACATTACCTTCTACTTTGTTGTTACTAATGTTTTCTCCCTCATCCCACTTCACATGCACTTCACATGTATCATCCATGAACTTTTGCTTCTTCTTTTGCTGCACTTCCTTTTCAAATCTGGCCCAAAAGAAACATTCTATGTTTCACACAAACAAACATAAGCTATAAAAATTGCTTAACTATTTTAGAGTTAAGGTATAAAAACACTTATCTTTCATAAAACTTAATCAAACAATTTTAGAGTTATGTAGATCTGGCTAAAATTTAGAACTGCAAAAAACACATATAAACCACAAAGAATATACCGGTCGTTGTTGCACAGATTCACCGTGAAAGAAAAAGCAATACAAAATGAACATAACATTCGAGTTCAATAAATAAAACAGTGTAGCATTAACTTAGTAACATTTAATAATGCCTCAATTCCTTTTTCGCAGGTTACTATTTGACACGTGTGAGATAAAGCAAAAACTAAAAAGGGTCAGTTCTTAAGCAAATGGATCAAATTTATGATATTTACATACTGAACATAAGATATGAGTATCACCTCTTTCCAAGATATGATGATTAAGCATTTGCTTTACCCATTAACATTTCCTCAATGACCAATTCATATTCAATGGTTATAGCTGGAGTTGGTTTCACTATAGCTATTTGCTTTGCTTGTGTGCAAACTACATATATTCCGTTACACTATAATTAGGTAAGAAATAATCATTTGAACTTCCAATCTAACTTTCTTTGTTATATTATATAAATGGAAAAGTCAAACCCTCGGTTAATTAACATACTGTGTATAAAGAAAAGTCAAACTCTTTATTATATTATATAAATGGAAAAGTCAAACCCTAAGTAATAGAATTTATTTAAAAAAAATGTGATACCTCCTTAAACCTATATGCATCATTTGTACCCTTGCAGGTGCATAACCATACATTTGCAGCCTTCTTTCATGGCTTCATCCTGAAAAACAGAACCCAGAGAACAAATTAAGAAAGAAAAAATGGAGACTGATAATGGGTTATTTAAGAACAAATTAAGAACAAATTTACCGATAAATTCTGTTAATGTCAAAGTTAAATACAAAATTACAACCTAAATAAAACCAATCATTTGCTAAACCGCTCACACCATCCAAATCATTGCTTATACATATAGCATGTCATCAATTAGGTTGAGAGTAATTATTAAATTGTAAAATCATAGAAATAACCATTCAAACCTATATCAACCTTCTTCCGTGTACCTAAATCCGAAGCCATTTATGATATACATCGTTGATGGCTAAAGGACCTTAACTGCAATTTGCAGTTGCTTTACTACTTGTAAGCTCATCAATTGACAACCATTTATTTAAACTTCATTTGCTGTTGCTTTGAGAAAATCCTAAATTGAACGCATATGAAAGAGAAAATAAGTAATAAGTTTGAAAAAATGAGATCTGTAACAAAAAACCCAGAAAAATAAAGCTAATCATCAACAATTATTTCAAATCAACAAACTTGAAATGGAATAATACAGATTTGGATGCCTAAATGCAGAACAAATACAAAAAATGATTGAACTAAAAAAACAGAAACTTATTTAAACTATCAGATGTGAAAAAAATGAGACAATAACTAACTAAAAATATACAAAAATTACATTCGATCTAGTGTGGACGTGTGGTTGACGTATGTAACAAACATCTGGAAAACGAAAACAAAAACACAAAAAGAAAATGTTAGTACAGTTCATATGATAAGATCAGATCTGGTAAAAAAAAGTGAAAAAGTTAAGAAAAACGAAATTGATATACCTACAATCGTCTAAGACGGTGGTTGATTGCAAAGAACAACAAAGCCGGTGACTGAAACACGTCAAAGAAACAAATTAGGGATCCAGATCTTCAACAAAAATAAGAAATGCGAATGAAAATATCAGATATTCAGATTTTAACAATTAGCAGAAGAAAATAACCTAGGTTCGATTTTTTCAACAGAAAAAACATGAATTGTAAAACACCTGTTGCAAAGAAACATGAAGAAATATAACTTAGGTTAAGAAACATGAAACATATACCTAGATTTTTTTGACCATACTTGTCACCGGAGAAGAGAAGGAGAAGATGGAAGAATAACTATGGGTGAGAGAAAGTGAAAAGAAAAGAGAGAGAAATGATTTGATAGAAGAGTGAGTAGGTGGATTTTGAAGTTCAAATAATACAAGACAGATCAAAAGGAATGGATAGTATTTAAAACAACTTGGCTGACGTCATCTATTAACCAAATATAGCAACGTGGATGTGCTATTTACTTGACACGTCTTGTTTATGACGTCATCGCGAACCCTCTTTTAGTGGAGTAGTAAGATAGTAACTCAGTGATACTTTTTTTTAACGACACTAACTTAGTGATACTAATTGTTAAATGTTAACATGCTATTTAGGAAAGGGCATTTACATATATCCCCTTCTTAAGATCATTTATTACGTATTTACTCACTCCTTAAATTCAATAACATATTTTCCCTTTCTAAACCATATATATTACATATTTACCCAATTTCTTTAAAATAGCCTTTTGATTTACTATATTACCCTTAATGATCTTTATAAATATATTTTTATATTTTCTTATGGTTTTGTGTAAAAGAAGGGGTAAATGAGTAATTTATTATGTCAAAGGGGATATATGTAATTAAACTTTAGGCTTGGATAAATATGTAATTGATGGACTTAGGAAGGAGAAATATGTAAAAAAACCTTTAGGAAAAACTCTAATAAAAAGCTAAAAACAAAACATACAATAGTAAACATGAGAATCAAATCAATTAATAGGACATAAATCTACACCGCGACCTCCGATTTAAGTTTATCATTTGATGTCAACCAAAGGAATAAGAGTATTTAATATCCCTAGTAATATTGTCGCTTTAGAAAAAACATTAACTAAAACATTTACAGATAACTATGTAACGCACAACTCCGATACATATATATTAAACACAAACAAAACTTGAACAACCGGAGATCTACTACAGTCATAGATCAATTGATAAAACAACTTGCAAGTCCTTAAATGCAAGACTAGGATGTAGCTGGAGATGTTATAAACCTGCAACGATTTGTTGTAGGTTGCACCAAAACGATGAGAATGCTTATGACCGGAGGATTGAGCACACAAAAGAGATTAGGGTTTACGTTATAAAGTGAAACGTAAAAAGTAAGGAGTGCCTTCTCGCTCAACTTCTTTTAACATCCAACTAGTATTCACAACTCCACATTTAATCCATGACCCCACGTGCTTTTAGAAAGTAGATGAGTGTTAAGACCAATACAAGTCATCCAACCAGATACATACCTTTAAATGAAAATAATATTGTGTTAAAAACATGAAAATATTTATACAAAAACAAATAACAAAAGTTTTGCGTTGAGATATAAAAGCTTATTTTTTTAACAATCGTAATCCTTCGACTTAGTGTTAAAAGTTTCATATTTCTCGCCTTCCAGATACACCAAAATGAAATTAATAAAATTTATTAGCATATAAAACTTCATTGTTAGATGACATTATGAAACTGCTAGCTACTTGGGAGATCCAAAACACTTTTCATGGTGTGCAACTATAGTCTAGGAGCCTTGCACCATGACATAACTCCATCCCATATGCGACTACGATTCATCATCAAACAAGCACGTTCGATATATAACATTATTTAAAATGTTCCTATTCAAACAAGTGAACTTACACGGAATGTGATCAATTAAGGCTTTCCATACAAACACATTCACTTTATAAGGTACCCACTTGAATTCCTGAAACACCTACCAATCTAAAGACAAAATGTGAAGCCAATGATCCTTTGCTCAAAATGCTAAGGTGATGTACCTAAGACCCAAAAAACATTTTGATGTTGTTATGTTGTTGTTTGATCCACTAAAGAGGTCTTAACTCTTATGTGCTCACGTAATTCACATAAGGGCTCAATTCTCCGATCAATTACATACTAAATAAACCATGACCATATTGTTGAGTATTTTAATGAAACTTGCGTAAGAGCGTGCTACCCGAGTCAACTACGTAGTCAATGACCATGACTACATAACATCCTTTAAAAATTATCACATGATAATCTACTCTGACTATCCCGCAATCATATAATTAAGTTATATATATGTTTATAAACTTCATCCAAATCCAACATTATATAATCATACAAGAGAACTAGACATGTCATTACTTCAAGAAGATCTAATTAAATTAAGCATGAATAATGACTATTTTATCCCTAACGTCCCTCCATAAACGAATTGAAAGCAGCTTTATTTTTTTCTATAATGATTGGATTATATTGTGACACAAACAGTTGAATTTGGTTTGGTTTATGGTATGATGAAGCAGATGTTGCAATTGAGGCGGTATGGAAGAAAGAAGAAGGATGAATGGTGAGATGGAGAATTAAGGGGAAGTTGTGGAAGATGAGCAATTTACGCCCTTTTTTTATGCCCATCACCATCTCATTCGTTTGTGGTTTCAACGCAACTTTCATTCCTCTTTTTCTGTTGCATGATTATCAACCCAATTCATCACCATCACCATCACCATCACCATCTTCATCTACTATCACCCAATTCACAATCCTTCAAGATCTCATCTTTTTGACTTCAAACACATCAGACGTCATTCATTTCTCCTTCTCTATGGATCCTCTCAAAAGGGTTTCTATCTTTTCCATTAGATAGTATAAATGCACCTCACTATTTGACAATTGCATTTACTTTTTTTTTTTTTTTTTTTTTTTTTGTCTTTAGATACTTTTTTCAGACTTAATGCCAATATTTATTCCATGTTTAAAACAACCTTAGTGATTTGGGAACTTTTAGTTTTCTTTTTCTTGTGTACTGTGGATACATGCTTTGGTTATATCATAATGTGTTCAGAAACCATATGTAAGTATTGCATAATTGTATTCGTTTTCCGTTATATGTATCGTTTGGTATGTTTGATTATGTGGAGAGTTGGTTTATTCTTGATCACGCGCGTTATTATGTTCATTTACTTATAACCAAATGCTTTGTTGGATGTTGTTGCTCAGCTCGAAAGAGAATTCTTCTCGGAGTATGGAGAGGCGAGTAGATACCAGGTTCAAGAAGTCGTTGGTAAAGGAAGTTACGGTGTTGTAGGTTCTGCTACAGATACACACACCGGAGAAAAAGTTGCCATAAAAAAGATAAACGATGTTTTTGAGCATGTTTCTGACGCCACAAGAATTTTGAGAGAAATCAAGCTCCTTCGTTTGCTAAGGCATCCGGATATTGTAGAAATTAGGCATATTATGCTTCCTCCTTCTAGAAGAGAGTTTAGGGACATTTATGTAGTTTTTGAATTGATGGAATCTGACCTTCACCAAGTTATTAGAGCAAACGATGATCTCACACCCGAACATCATCAGTTTTTCTTGTACCAACTTCTTCGTGGACTAAAGTATATTCACTCTGGTGAGTTACGAGCAATTAACTCCTGCTTCAATTCTAATCTGGTTACTCAACTTTGAAATTGTTAGTGACACCATTTTGCTTCTCAGAGTTTATTATATTGCCTGGAAACTGGTTTTTATAGCCATATAACCATATTTGGTGTTTTGACTTTTTATTAACTGTATTACCATAAGCTTTGCTGACATATCTATGGTTATGATGTTGTTATTAATTATCATTAATGTAACTTTTGCAGCTAATGTATATCATAGAGATTTGAAGCCCAAAAACATTCTTGCTAATGCTGACTGTAAATTGAAGATTTGTGACTTTGGGCTTGCTCGGGTATCATTTAGTGATGCACCAACAGCCATATTCTGGACAGTATGTGCTCTTTTGTGTACTTTGTGATTTATAAAGAAACAATGTGTTTGGCTACATTATTTATCTTGAATTAATGCAGGATTATGTTGCAACTCGATGGTATCGTGCTCCTGAACTCTGTGGCTCCTTTTTCTCGAAAGTATGGTGCTCCCAACCTAACATCTTTCGACTGTAACATATCAGTATTAGATGTGACAATTTCGACCCATTTACTAGTGAATGGGTCGGTTTGGGCTGTGTTTTTCTTCATATGGGTCAACTGTCAAGTCATATAGTTCTGTGGATTTTAATTCTGTACTTTTATCTATTTGTCCACAATCAAAACATCATTTGTGTTTAACTTGTATTTATGAAATGTTTATTAAGAACTGGAATGGTGGCTACTAAGATGCTTTACCTTTCAGTATACTCCGGCCATTGATATTTGGAGCATTGGATGCATATTTGCGGAAATGCTTACGGGTAAACCGTTGTTTCCTGGAAAGAATGTGGTACATCAGTTGGATCTCATGACTGATTTGCTGGGAACCCCTCCTCCTGAAACTATTTCTAGGGTTAGCTCTTTTGGAAAGTTCTAGAATGTGTTGGCTTATGTTAATCTAGAGGTGGAAAAAAGGAGTTAAAACGGCTGCTTTTGGCCATTTGGGTATGGTTAGGGTTGAATTGGCCTGAAACACTTTTTTAGATTTTTTTTTATAAAAATGTAATTATAAATGAATGATTTATACATCATAAGTCATTGTTTAATAAAGTTCTCACCATGATTGACCCAAGAAAATTTACTGGTCATTGAACGCTATGGTTTCTAAAGTGTGGCATTTAAGTGCTGTGAAAATGCCAAAATGAAAGTGAACTACTTGTTTCAATGTTGATAGTTCAAGGACTGTAGTTCCTTCTTAGTTAACATACAAATAAAAGTTCATATTAACTATGCAGATTCGCAATGAAAAGGCAAGAAGATATCTTAATAACATGCGTAAAAAACAGCCAGTTCCATTTACAAACAAATTTCCTAATGTGGACCCTCTGGCTCTTAAACTGCTGGAACGCTTACTTGCATTTGATCCCAAAGACCGGCCATCAGCTGAAGAGGTAATGCTACCAAATGAATTTACACTCTGACTATTTCAATTTATTGATAAGTTAAAAGAAGGTACTAGAGTTGCCATAATGTGTTGAAACAGATCATTTTTTGTACAGGCCAAATCGGATAGGGTTGCATTGGGTTTAGCCACAAACATTTGTGTCCATATTCTTAGAAAAATATCATAAATTTTGGTTACGAAAACAGTATTATTACAGCAGCAATCTAAATCTTTGAATAAAAACAATTTAGGAGGTAAGCTTTAAAATTGACTTATGGGTGATTTTCATTGTGTTTGACCCATTCCACTTTCAGCTAGCTTTTTATTTGACATGAGATGAAACACAACCTAAACCGAGTCTAGAAAGAAGTATGTATCAATTTGGAGTTCTCTTTTGTTTTTGATGATATCACGTGCATTCTTTTGTAGTCACTAGCTGATCCTTACTTTAATGGCTTGTCAAATGTGGACCGAGAACCATCCACTCAGCCAATATCAAAACTTGAATTCGAGTTTGAGAGGAGGAAATTGGGAAAAGATGATGTTAGAGAGTTAATTTATCGAGAGGTTTGGTTATCAATTTTTATTTGTTATTATTATCATGTTCATGTTAATTTTCTTTTTTAAACAACAATTGTCTTATATATAACCAGATCTTGGAGTATCATCCTCAGATGCTTCAGGAATATTTACGTGGTGGTGAACAAACTAGCTTCATGTACCCGAGGTCATGCACTTCCTTAAGCCCGTCAATAAATGTTACATCAAGTTGTTTTTGTTGAAAATTTAATTAATATAATTATTTGCAAATATATTTCTGTTAATTATTTCAGTGGGGTCGATCGGTTTAAGAGGCAGTTTGCACATCTTGAGGAAGGTCTTGGTGGTAAAGGTGGAACTAATAGTCCCACTCCACTGCTAAGGCAGCATGCCTCACTTCCTAGGCAAGTTGTTGTATTTACAAATTACATACTTTCTTTCCATTGTTGCTTATTTCTTTTGGTGACCATTTACGCGGAACCTGCTAGTACCCTGATGACCAATAGGATTATGTAAAAGCATAAAACACACTTTGCGTTGGCCAAGGGGCCTTCGAGGGGTTAAAGCAGAAATCCAGTAGAAACTAGATTCGAACTTGAGACCTTAGCTTGAGGGACTAAAGCGCTTACTATGGAGCCACCACCTCTTGAAGGTTATACCATTGTTACATACTAAATACTATAGAGTGTTTGGATATGAGCAATTATGATTTTGATTTTAGGACTAGTAAGGGTCAAAATAGTTAGATCTAGAGAAGCAAATAAGAAGTTGTTACAAGAAAATTATTACTTATAACAGTGTCCCATAAAGCATCATGCCTCGTTAGAGGTGGCAATTTAGATCCATTTATAAACCCGTGGGTCGATCTGAGCTATATGGTCCATCTCTAATGGGTCAAGCTAAAAGCTATAACTAAAAAGAAAACTGGTCAACAAGGTCATACGGGTTGCCATTCAAATGCATGAAATCTTTGAATCAGTGAATAGAAAAACGTTTATGTTATTGTTTAAATGAAGGCTGGATATTAAGAATGGTGATATCTTTTGGTACTTTGATTGAATTTATGTTATGTGGGTCCAGAGAGCGTGTTGCTGCACCCAAGGAGGATGATAGTTCTCAAGAAAACGACCCTGGAAAACAAACTGCAGATGGCGTTGAAGATCCAGAAAACGCACAAGGAAATTACAGTTCTCGTAGCTTGTTAAAGAGTGCAAGTATCAGTGCTTCCAAGTGTATAGGAGGGAAAGGCACACGTGCTACAGAGGTAACATTTTATGTTTCAAACTATATTATATTGTCTTCAATGTCATGACATGCAAGGAAAATAAAAAGCAATAGATACATGTGATCATCTATGGTTGACACTAGGGCCGTCCATAAAGCTTGTCTGAAAAAAGCTCGCTTGAAATTGGTAGTTTCTAAATGAGCCTAGCCGAGCCAGCTCGTGGCTCGCTTGTTTGGTTCATTTAAATTAAAGGCTAAACCATAAGTATTTGATTATAGCCCAAAGTTAAAGCATATTGTCTAAATTAATATTTGCTATGAGCCTAATATTTAAATAGTCCGTGAACGTATGTATTTTGACCCTTTTCTAATTGAAAAATAAACAAATATAAGATTATAGAAGATGATTATAGCCTATCAACAACCTTCACAATTTGTTTCTAATTGGTTCAGTGAATCAAGATTCACAAATTAAAATAAGGTAGCCAGCTCGGCTCGGTTTTCAACAAGCGGAGCCCAAACTCTGCAATCCAACTTATTAAGATAAACGAGCCCGAGCTCATTTTAGCTCGGATCGGCTTGTTTACAGCCACATTTATAGCCATTGGATCCCTTAAATCGAGGGCCACCTTCTAATACAACAAATATTAGAGACAATATCTCTGGGTTGTTGTTGCTTTATAAAAGAACTGCATAGCAGTTGGCACCCGCACCCTGCATTGCTTCAAATATATATGCAAGTTAGACTGATCGTTGATAACAATATAATTTAACCAATACTGTTGTCTTTTGTAGGAAGGATCCGATGAAAATCAACAAGATGAGCAGTAAGAGACAAGGTCTTTCGTCTCTAGAACAAAAGGAAAAGACGTTACACATTACAGTGATAAAGATTGTAAATTTCATACATAATTGGCGCCACCCGACATGTTTTTTGCATGTCAAATGAGGAAAGAGTTTCTTCCTCGTTTAGCATTTGCAAAACCGGGTTAATTGTGAAATTTTGTCCCATTTTCAGCGATGGTTTCATCGTTAGTCATGATTCAAAATTTTGAATCGACTTTTAGGCTTGATAACACATAACTTGATGAATAACAATGTCTAAGGTGTGCACCTAGCTTGGAGTTTGGTTCTTTTGAGTTAAAATCATTTTTTTTATTGGTGTTAAGTGGATTGTGTTTGTGGATTGACGGATTAACCCGAACATGACACAGACTAGAAAATTGTGTCAGACAATGTGCCTGAACATAATACATCCAATATACAGGTTGATCTCGCAGATATAGAAGCATTGATAAAGTTTCTGTTAGGATACTATAGGAGGTTCATTTGGGATTTATTGAAGATAGATACCTTATTGATTGTGTTGATTCGGAAGCGACTAAGTTTGAGTGTGGACCTAAACAACATGATACATTCAATGTACTAAAATAAAGGCTTAGTTGTGTTCCTATACTAGTATTTCTAGAGGGAACAATAACCTTTCTAGTGTTTTATGATGCGGCACATGATGCTTTAGGATGTGTGTTGAGGCAAACGAACAATGTTTGCTTAGAGTTTAGGTAACTAAAGATTCATGGGAAGAAGTTAGAGCTTTGTCCTAGTAGTGTTTTGGTAAAAGATATGGGTGCACTACCTATATGAGATAGAGAAGATGGATGGAATTGTTGAATAGTTAATGAATGTGAAGTCTAACTTGATCCAAGGAAGGCTAATGCTTAAGATGGTGCATTGAGCCGAAAAGGTCTATACCGATTAGAGTAAAAGCACTAAAGATGGACGTGCGGATTGATATACTAGATCAAATCATTAGAGCTTATGGAGAAACTCTACAAGATGGGAGGTTCAAGAAGGAAAGGATGGTAGGTGAGGTGAAATTACCATCAGCAGAAGATAATGCGATCTTACAGACGTATACGGTAAACGAACCATTCAGAAAGCGGAAGATATTCTTAGGTCAAGTGTTATAGGTTTTGTAGGCAATTAAGATTATCAATTTGATGTTAATAGAGATATTATATAATGAGTTACCCTACGTATAACCTTATATAATAGGAAGTGTAGATTACACATGTGTTAGACGAAGGTGGGGCATAATCAATTGACAGGACAAAAGATTATCCAAGAGACAAATGATAAGACAGTATATGTTAGAGATGGTTGAAAGCTACTCAAGGCATGCAAAAGGGCAATGTTGATAAGAGAATGGAACCGACAAAGCTAATTAGGGATCGGGTGACGTTAAAGGGTTCACCTTGGAAATAAATCATAATGCTAGGTAAATGGAAAAGATTAAGCCTCAGATACATTAGACATTTCAAAATTGTTGCGATAGTTGGGGAAGTATCTTATAAGCTACAATTACTCAAGACACCGGGAGGAATTCATGGCACATTTATGTGTCGATTTTGAGAAAGTATTTGGCAGATCCAACACAAAAGCACCACCAAAAGACATTCATATGAGTTACAAGCTTGAGTACACGGACGAGCCGATTAGATTCATAGATAAACGGTTCTGTTTATGTCATTGCGACAGGACCATGCACACTTAACCTATGGTCTTGTCGCAATGAGATAACCAGAACCGTCGGGAATTCTCAAAGCGAGCTACTTGTCGTCAAGTTGTTAGGAGTTTTCAAAGCATGAGGTCAACGACACTCTCAAGTATTTTCCTTTGATAGAGATCAAGTCTTTACTCTTGTTAGGCTTGTAGTTTTGGTCTCTCTTGTTAAACGATAATTCATATGGGGTTGTTAGTTTAAGGAAAGTAGTTGATATAGCTTATTTCTAGTGGGTGATTGGAAGACTTACGTTTTACGAGTCTAAGTTTACTCTACGAAATGATTTCAAACATAGAAGATACTAATTTTCTCAATACACATGATTGTTTCTTATTGATTTATTATTTGTTACTAGTGTTTTTTTTTAATTAATGATAAATTAGAAAGCCGTTTAATTTATGTTCCTAATCCATTAGTTCTTTTAATACTTAACACCGTTTTTTTAAACGATACATGAGACTTACTCTATCTAGCCTTACTATCACTATAACAAAACTTTAAACAAAAGAGTAGTGAAACAACAAAAACCTTGATTGATTAAAAGCCCAAAGTTGACCCCTTTACAGCCTTATGCCACCCCCCACACAACTTGTTGTCACAAATCACACCTAACAAAAACAAAGAAAAACATGTTAAACACTACTACTGTTGATAATAATAATAAGTAACAATTTGTAAAAAAGAAATGTAGATAAGTATCATGAATAGACAATAGCTAAGCTGGTTTATTTCCAAACAAGTCATCAGCCAATAAGCAAGCTTTGTTGGTACATATATAGCAATCACATCCACAACTATATATAAAGATTTCAACTTTAATGTTCAATCTTCCACAAAATTAAACTATTCAAACAACTCTCTAAATCTTTTTCTTCATACCTCAAGTGGGTCGTCGTATTATGTTGGTGTCATACACCCACTACTTGTTCTTTATCATCCCCCCTTTTTTTCCCCATAAATTTTCTTGTTTTTATCCATTCATCGTTTCTTTATCCTCCAATCGGTGCATTTGTATCTCCAATTTGTGCTAATTTGATGAAATTGGCATTGACTTTGTTGGATGATTGAGGAAAGAGTATGAAAAGCCTTTTGAAGAAGCTACACATGAGACCAAATCAATCATCAGAAACCACAAACTCACAAAGATCTGAATCTGATGATAAACAATCTTCAATTGCAGGATGGTTTAATTCAGTCAAGAATAAGAGAAGTCAAAGCCCTAAATCAATTGAAGGGTTTGACTCAATCAGCAGCAGTCAATTGGATGCTGCTATGGATGAATTAAGGGTTTTTGATAATTCTAGAGACCCTGAAGCAGAAGAAGAGTATCAAATTCAATTGGCTTTGGAGTTGAGTGCAAAGGAAGATCCTGAAGCTGTTCAGATTGAAGCTGTTAAGCAGATCAGTTTGGGTTCTTGTCCTCCGGAAAATACTCCGGCTGAAATCGTTGCGTATCGTTATTGGGTAAGTTGAGTTCTTATTTCAGCGGCGCAGCTTGTTGTCTGTTTACCTCTCATTTTGTTGTAAAAAGTGTATTGGATTAGAGATCAATAGTATGTGATTTAATCATGAATTGGGAATAACTAGACAGTTATCTGCATAATGCTCTGTTTGATTGTCATTTATGGCAAGTTGAAGTGTTTGTGGTTATGGGGCTAATCAGACTGTTTATAAGTTCATTTAGGCTGCATTAAGTAAGTCATGTTGAGTTTGATTGTTACTTTGTTTATGCAATTTGGGTCAAACTATTTGGCTTACAAGTGTTCAACATGTGTACCAAATTTTTTGTTTTGATATTTGTTTGAACATAAGGATTTGATTTATAGTTCATAGGGTCCAACTGACTATGTATTGTGCATATAATTGTTTGAGCTTTGAACATAAAGATTTGCCAAGGCCTGAATTTTTCTTATTAGTTGTTAAGGCAATACACACGATAAACTCAAATTGATGAACACCGAAACCAAAATCACAAGGAAATATGGTGTTCTAGTAACGCCACCAGATATCGATCTGCAAAGTTAAAACATCAAAGTTTAGGTTCCAAGAGATTTTCAAGTTAAAATACATATAAAGAAGTAAGAAACTGACATCAACATGTACTAAGAACTACAAAGTTGGTTGCTTTCGAGACGCATAATAAATGATATCTCATGATCTGAATTTATAAAATTACTTGTCTTTTGATATGAAATTTGTTACGTATTTTGATCATGCAAATGCCGTGATTGCTTATCTTGATGCGAGGGAATACCATTGTTGCGTTATTTTTGTAACTTAACACTAACTAATGCCAGTCTAGCGGTTCTAAAAAAAATAATGCGAGTATAGCTAAACTACAAGTCTTACTGTACGCATGTTTTGTAGTTGCCTTTGGAATCTAACATTTTTCATGTCCTAGACTGTTCACAGAATTACAATGCTCTTAGCTATGATGACAAGATTGTTGACGGGTTCTATGATCTGTATGGGGTGTTGACGGGACCCACATCTTCAAAGATGCCTTCCCTTGTGGATTTACAAGGAACGCCTGTGTCGGATGAAGTTACATGGGAAGCAGTTCTTGTTAATAAGGCTGCAGATTCTAAGCTTTTAGGACTCGAACAGACGGTCCTGGAAATGGCTGCTAAGTCAATGTCTGGTTCTATTGATTATACTGGTCCGAATTTGGTGCGGAGACTTGCGGTTTTAGTTTCTGATTACATGGGGGGCCCTGTTAGGGATCCAGAAAATATGTTGATAGCCTGGAGAGATTTTAGCTCAAGATTGAAGGAAACCATTGGAAGCATGGTTTTGCCTCTCGGTTCATTAAAAATTGGAATGGCTCGTCATCGTGCGTTGCTTTTTAAGGTATATTTATTCTCTCTTTTATGTTATTGTAAAGCTACAGGGGTATTTCATGTTTGAATGTGCATTCTGAAAGTCTTTGTGATATTGAGCAATCAAAATCAGAAAATCAGTCGATCGTAAATCGTTATAAAACGAGATGTAGAAAATAATGTTGAAAGTGTTTTAGCAGTTAGAAGTTGTAAGAATCAGATACTCAAGTGTTTGGAAAGTTCTGATTGTTTGAAAAAATAATTAGAAAAAAGTTATTAATAACCCAAATAAAAGAACGAGGAACTATACAACAAGTCATAAATGTGCATGCTGCCTTAAAAATGTTTGATATCGATACCATTTAGTTAAGGGTTAAATGTTTTTAGTTAAGATTCTATTCTGGCAATATCTAAAAATAATGATTAAAATCATAAGAAAAGCAATTGTTCTTATACGAATATCAACTGTAACGTAAGCACATCAATTAGAATAGAGAAGATTAGAGCATGCTAATTTCGAAAATAGGTCCAACTAACTCTAGAGGAAAGTGCAGTAAATGATTATAGAAATATTTCTAGATCTAGATTTAATGTTAATGTGTAAGAAGCATCAATTCCATGACCCTTTGACATGACTTTGTGATACAAATGGACTTATACCCACTAAATATTTTAATTTTGGTATGTAAGTGGACCGATCCAAGCAGTGACCAGCCTAAATGGGCTGACCTAATGGATCGTTTGTTGGACCAATATATTATTATTTACGGCAAAATTACACAACCACTATACCTACCCCGTAACTACATCATTCTGGCCACATTGGGACTTGAACCCACCATTTTATCACCTTGGTACCATTGTGCTACATCCAAAGTACATTTCCGTTGGTGGATCAATATGTTATCTAATGATCTATCGGATTTAGATACTGACTACATTTGCATGTCTATTCGGACCCACATGAAAGCCACGGCTGAAATTACTTCATGTTGTTTAAAAAGATATAGATATCGTTATTGTAGTGCGTCCCTTAGCATGTCTTTTTATGGTATTGCATTATCATGGTCAAAGATCCTGGACTAACCGCCTAGCATGAACAAACACTCATAAGCATGTAATAACAACTTCTTTTATTAGTTATAAGTTTTTGCTGTACTTTTGAGTGTTTCTTCTAAAATGCGATGAATATAGATATCACTTGATAGGTGCTATGTTTTTTTAATATATTCTTTTATTTTCATTTGATGATATACTAATTCTTACTTCCACTCATTTTTAGAGACTATTGTAGCATGATTCAAATTTTTTAATAACCCGTCTCCTTTGTAGGTTTTGGCTGACAGTGTAGGTATTCCTTGCTGCTTAGTAAGAGGGAAACAATACACTGGTTCGGACAAAGTTGCAATGAACTTTATAAAACTTGGTGATGGCAGGTTGTGCTCTTTGCTTTACATATTCATGTCAAATGTCAACTTTATAGTTCAGGATTTAACATGCGTAATTTCCTGGTTTAAGATCATTTTTCTAGCTAATAACTGAAAAGAGGGCATAGAAAGCATACAAATTTGATTAGATAAGGAAATAAATAATGCGGAAAGTAAACAGTGGGTGGGCAAAGAGCTATCCAATAATGACCTAATGGTCACCTTTTTCTGAAGGTGGCAAAATGCATGGGACAAAATGGGTAACCTTTATGTGCAGGTCACTCGGTCAGGTTGGTTTGACCCACAAGCTTTCTTTATCCAACTTCTATTTTAAATTGTAATATCTAATGTCTAAATTTTGATTGCGAAACTGTATTATTACTATAATAATGTGACTTTTTTTACAATGTAGCAATTTTAAAGGATTTTTGGTAAATTAAATTTGAATACATGTTGGATGATATCAACCTGCTCTCGACATTGAACCATATTGGCGTATCCTTTTTAGCTTAACCCTTTTAATATGTTGACCAATCAACCCATCTATTGCTAAATGGATTGCTGGTAAATATGTTACCAGAATAGCTATAACCCATGTGAATATTATATAATTGTACTGTTTCAGTTGCTTGTAAATATGTCTACCTTAATAGCTATATAACCCAGTGAACATTATATGATTTCGTGTGAAACCATTCTCTTCTATATTAAATATAATTAACTAATGGAATCATTAACATAACTGCCAGGGAATATATCGTTGACTTGATGGCTGATCCTGGAACTATCATTCCGTCTGACACACTAGGAGGATCAAATGTAGATTATGAAGAGTCTTATTCATCAAGTCAGTGGTCCCGAGATGAAGATTCGTCTTATCTAGCTTCCTCCACAAGCGGCCTCACCACTTCATCTGTAGACTACATGGAAAACAATAACAACACACATTTATCGGGTTTGTCGCAACCGATCAAAACTGAATTAGAACCCAAGAAATCTTTACCCCAGTATCCGCGAAAAGGATACAAGGAGAAAATAGGAAATTCACAATATGTGCATGCAAGATCTCCTTCATGGACCGAGGGCATAAGTTCCCCTGCAGCACGTAAAATGAAGGTGAACGATGTTTCACAATACATGATGGAAGCTGCAAAAGAAAACCCTCAATTAGCCCAGAAACTACATGATGTGTTACTTGAAAGTGGAGTTGTTGCTCCCCCAGACCTCTTTACCCAAGTTTATGAAGAGGAATCACAAAACAGTACCACTGAAAGTCAAATTCAAAATCATTTAATCCAACCTCGTTTTTTACCTCCACTGCCACATCCACAAACAACTTCTTCACAATCTGAAGTAAATCCAGTGCAGTACATGAGAAATGTTCCTGCCGCAGCAGCAGCGGCTGCAGCTGCCGTCGCAGTTGCTTCCTCTATGGTGGTGGCTGCCACCAAAACAATGACGGACCAAAGTATTCAACTACCTGTAGCTGCTGCAGCCACGGTAACGGCAGCAGTTATGGTAGCAACAACAACCACCACTTCTGTTGTAAAGCAACATGAGATATCTGGTAACTTGCAAAATGAGAATTTAAATGTTTTGGATTCTTCTCCAAGAAGGGATGAGGATAAGGGGAGGAGTTCAGAAGCACAATGTGAGATGGGTCAAGAGGGGGAGAGAATATCAGATAGGTCAACAGGTAATGAAAGCACAATGTCTGAAGTATCACTTGAGGATGTAGCAGATTGTGAAATAGCATGGGAGGATATCACATTGGGTGAACGTATCGGATTGGGTACTGACTTCATCTTGTTACTTTTCAGTGTTTCTCATGCTTAATGTTATTGGTATTTTCTAGAAGTGGCAAAATGGGCGGGCTAGGTAATTGGTTAAAACGAGTAATAATTTTTAATGCGGTAGATGATTTTTGTAATAATCTAAATGTTTGAAACTTTGAATAAAGTTTAGGACGTCATGTACCTTAAAAATACACTTTGGACAGCCCAACTCAGTAAACTTGTATGAGCGAGTGTATGCCCTATTTGACCTAATTTGTTTTTAACTAAATTTTCATTTGACGCATGCTGTTTTCAGCTAAAACTTTTGTTCTGTCGCATTTGGGATGAAGCATAACTCAAATCGATCAATTCATGAGCAAATGGGCCCGAATTGCCACATCTAGTATTATTCTTTCGTAGTATATCTAATGGTAACTGAATTTCATGGAAAAGCTATGTCCCTTGCATATACTCTTAGAATCATATGATTCATATCAACTACAATTTAAAACCTTTTTGCTTTGTTTTAACCAAATCATTTAACAATAAATAGTTAATCTAGGGCCAGACCGTAGCATGATCAATTTAACGAAGATGTTTATCATCTCAACTATTGTTGCTTATCTATATTAGGTAAGGTTATAGATGTGTGTTTATAAATAAATTTGAGTAATCAGTCCTGAGTGTTCAGCATAAACTAGCATTTCGTGTGCAAATGGTTCTGCGTGGAAGCGTGATTATGTCATAAGATAATTGAATTTGTAGATATTACTAAGGAGCGTTTGTAAGAAAATTGATTATTGAGATATATGCAAAATTGGGTAACCATCCTTTTTTGTTAATTGCTTATATGATTCTGATTTAAATCCTTCAGTTTGTGATAATCACTTTGAAAATGGACTTAAACAACCCCTTGATAAAATTTGGACAAAAATGAGGTACTGTATATGATTTCAGGAGTATTGAGTACGTGAGCTGAATCTCTTTGTTCAAGCATGTAATTTAAAGAAATATGTCAAAAGACTCAGAACTACAGTGAAATTTCCGTCTATTATTTTGTCTACCTTCTTATAACTTACTTAATCACACACAGTTAGTTAAATATATATTCTCTCTTTGGTACAGGATCATATGGAGAGGTATACCGTGGTGACTGGCATGGAACTGTGAGTTCATTTTCGTACTCATATTGATTTTGTAGTGCATAGTTGGATACTTTTGAAATTATTTTTTAATGATGCGTTTGAAAGAAGAAGATATAGACGACTTTGAGTAACATTTTTATTACCATTAGTTATTGTTGAGCTTAATATTTGCGATGCTATTTATTTGTCAGGATGTTGCTGTTAAGAAGTTCCTAGACCAAGAAATAACTACAGAATCCCTTGAGGAATTCAGAAGTGAGGTACCCACAAAAACCACGAGTGTGATGCGTGCACCTAATTTAATGGCTTATTGGTGAATACATAATTAATATTATCAGATATTGTACATTCCTCACTTGTAGAATAAGAAATAAAGAATCACAAAACCAGTTAACAGCTAGTGCTTAATGTTAGGGACAGTTATGTGATTTTACATTTTACCTCAACAATCATTTTTTTACAGCAAATCCAGACCTTCTTTTCTGATTTCCAATATTTTGACCCACAATAATTACTTTAATTACACATCCATACACTTCTAACTCGTATAAAAGTAACGCCATATTAGTGGTCAACACTTTATATTCCAATTGTAAGGCCCCTTTCTTACTAGGGGACAGTGCAGTTACATGTATTTCTGTACTAGTTTGTGTGCTTATCCCTACCAATTTTCTAAATTTTCTAAATCTTCTGGATTACAAGGTCAGGATCATGAAAAAAGTTAGACATCCGAATGTTGTACTCTTCATGGGGGCTGTAACACGTGCACCACATCTTTCAATTGTTACCGAATTTCTTCCTAGGTATGTTGCACATTACCTTTTCACCTTCCTTTAACATGTAGGCCTCTCTTCAACTGTTTGTAATAAGCTTACATTAACCTCACTATCAACTGTAGTAAACCTCAATACACTAGTGTTACTTACCTATTGTATAACAAAACATGTTTTTATCTTATGCAGAGGTAGTTTATATAGATTACTCCATCGGCCCAACAACCAACTAGATATTCGAAGGCGCTTGAGGATGGCTCTTGATACTGTATGCTCTCTTTTAGGGAGTGTTTGAACCTTGAATGTGCATTTAAACTCATTAATGTGATTTGAAGCGTCAATAATCAGCTTAGAGTGTTTGGGTAAACTGATTATGATTACGGTTTCTGATTATCAGATTTGGATAGTCAGGTAAGCTGTTGTTGTAAGAAAACTAAAATAAAGAGTAAATTTTTGTTTTGCTCCCTGGGGTTTGGTCAAAGTAACCATTTTGCTCCAATAGTTTGAAAATGTCCTTTTTCCTCCTTGAAAATGGGTGGTAACTTCAAGGAGGAAAAAAGACATATTCAAACTATTGGAGAAAAAATGGTTACTTTGATCAAACCCTAGGGAGCAAAATAGAAGTTTATTCTAAAATAAATGTACAAGTACCTAACTATCTTTATATCTTAAGGCAACAAGTTATCATTTTGTCATTCAGGAAATGGTACCAAGCACTCCAAAAACCCCTTAGTAACCTTTGATCTCATTATAATTTTGATTCTCATCTTTAAAGGTTTCACTAATCATATTAGTATCGTATCTTATTGTTGTTTTGTAACTGCAATTTCAGGCTCGTGGTATGAACTATTTGCACAATTGCACGCCTGTTATTGTTCACCGTGATTTAAAGTCCCCGAATCTCCTTGTTGATAAAAATTGGGTTGTGAAGGTAGCCTACAAACCTTCAAGCTCTAAAGTTGTTAGACTGATTTAAGTCACTGCATCTTTAACAATTTGTTGTGGCTGATATTTTAATGTTCAGGTTTCTGATTTTGGGTTGTCGAGAATGAAGAACAGCACGTTTCTTTCTTCAAGGTCTACTGCTGGAACAGTATGTATTATCTAGTATATAGCAGGGAGAAATGTAATCTACCACAATTAAGAGGTGGTAAAATGGGCGAGTTGGGCAATGGGTCAGAACTGGCAACTTTTGGTGCGGTTCAAAGCTGGTTGGGTTGGGTCAACAAGAAGGTCTTTTGTCTAGAAAAAAGTTATATCTTATATATAATTTGTGTCGTGCATCATTACGGAAAAAAATTATATCTATAATGTATTCAAACAGACATAGCAAGTAAGATCCCACTCAATGTATGTGTGTATATTTTAATAAAAAGATGGAGGACGTTTTTTAAACCATTAATGAACTTTGGCCGTTCTACCCATTTGACAGGTATCCCTATAATTAGTTATTTGATTTTTCCCAATTGACCCATGTTGACCCATGCGTAAGGCAGTGAGTCAAAATTGTTCTCTCCCGAATAAAACTAAAATTGTGATAATTGTGTTATTCTTTTTCAGGCCGAGTGGATGGCTCCAGAAGTCCTAAGAAACGAACCCTCAGATGAAAAGTTAGTATTCTTCTTACATAGAATGAGATGAAAAAAGAAATGAGTTTCTTGACGCCATAAAAATTAATGTTATCTTGATCTATTATGATTTGCAGGAGCGATGTTTATAGCTTTGGTGTGGTTTTATGGGAGCTTTGCACGCTGCAACAACCATGGGGTGGAATGAACCCGATGCAAGTTGTTGGTGCAGTTGGGTTTCAACATCGGCGCCTAGAAATTCCAGACGACATGGAACCTGTCATTGCAGACATCATTACAAAATGTTGGCAAACGTCAGTCTTCCATTCTTTTGAACCAATATTATATTGCTTGTTCAGCATCTTTTTATCAAGTGTTGGTTTTTTATATCCTATTGTAAAGTGTTCCACTTAAGTCACTCATACTTTTTTTGTTCCTATAGAGTCACTCAACTTTCACTAGGTGTTCCAATCGCGCGTAATATTTTTATAAATGCTTAAACTTCTAAAATTAAGCGAAGCACGAACCATATATGGATATTGATTACTATTTAGTGCTTGTTTTGTCCAAATTGACCTAAGTTTATCAATTCTGAAACTTGGTTATTATTTTGTTTTTGCCTCAACATAGTATATTTTTGTATTTTATAGCGATCCAAGACTACGGCCTACATTTGCTGACATCATGGCCGCCTTGAAGCCGCTTCAAAAACTGATTACAAACTCTAAAACAGTTTAAGACCAATGGGATTGCATAATCTAGCAGCAAACGGGGCAAAGTGTCTTAGCTCGCACGCAATCTGTGAATAATGAAGTCATGGAAGCTATTCAATGGATGTAAAATGTGAGGAATTTGTTGTTTAAATATGGCAATGAAAATACAGACACATTCAAAGGATTATGATTCTTCTGTGAATTATGGTTCATCATGTAGTTTTAGGGGCTTGGTCATGTGACCATCTCAGTTTTATGTTTTGCTTTGTAAATTGATGTTGTATCATGGTCATTATTACTTTGTTTATAAACACTCACCATGTGTTGTTATAATGGGATGTTGGAAACAAAGATTTTGTGAAGACTTGTCTTTCTTACACACTATCTATACTTTCTATTTTCATAAACATTTTTATCCATGCCAAGAACCCCTAACTTTATCCTCTATATCATCTCTATGCCATATATTATTCTGTCTCTAGCATAAAAATACACTTGTGGTGTATTTGATTTGTGGTTTTAACCCCTAACTTTGAAAGTCACCACGTAACACTAATGGTCCCTAAAGTGTAATGACAACTTTTAGCGTTATATGTTACGTGTCTATGTAGTTACCAAAATGCTTATTAAAGAAACTTCCTAGAAAGAAAAAAAAACTTAAATTTCTATGGGATTTACCAGGTTATATTATATTTTAATTATTAGGTATATTCTAGTCATTTTACTATTTTAGACACTTAGGTTATGTAAAATACCTCATGAAAAAGGGTGTGAGCCTAACTCCCTACGTGGAACGACAACCTCGTCTTTTAAGAGATGGGTGTGGGTTAGTCTCCGTGAGATTTCTCAAAGGTGTGAAATAGTTGTGAGGCCAATAATGTTTTAGATACTTCTTTTATATTGGTTTTAAGTTTGTTAAAAAATAATAACTCACACCACCCACATTCACACATTTATGCTCCTCTAATATGAGACACACGTGTTATCTAGTGACATGTACTTTTCACTCACATCACTCTCACTTATACAAGTATACCACATGCCTAATAACCGTGAGACTTAACAATCATCCACTCTGGGAACAACTAGATTTATGGTCGGGCACTTGATACGGTTGCTGGGTCTTGTTGACCTTGTCACACGCGTTACAACGTTTCAATGATGCCATTAGCCTTTTGACCTTTTCCGCCCACTACGACGTAATAGTTTTTGACACACGTTACAATGTGTGGTGCGTTAGCTTGACATGAGCCATACATTACGCCGACATAGTTTTTCAGACTTTGTAACACACGTGAACAATGTTTTCAGCTTAAGAACGGATCAAAGTTGCAAATTGGGCAAATATTATAGAAAACATGTAGTTCCATAAAACTAGAAACAAAAGCCGAATATAAGCAAACCAGAGGGACTATTCATGTACTCATTTCGAAAGTTCACTCTTATCAAAACCTAAAACACCACCTATAAATACCCATCATTCATGACCTAGGGTTTCATCTCCTGCCTCATCATCTTCATTCAGCTGCCTCACTTAACCTTCACCAAAAATGGCCGAATCACTCGTCCTTCGCGGCACCATGCGAGCACACACCGATTGGGTCACCGCAATCGCCACCCCAATCGACAACTCCGACATGATCGTCACCTCTTCCCGCGACAAATCCATCATCGTCTGGCGCCTCACTAAGGAAGACAAAACCTACGGCGTCGCTCAACGCCGTCTCACCGGCCACTCTCACTTCGTCCAAGACGTTGTTCTTTCCTCCGACGGCCAGTTCGCTCTCTCCGGTTCATGGGACGGTGAGCTCCGTCTTTGGGACCTTAACGCCGGCACCACCGCCCGTCGTTTCGTCGGTCACACCAAAGACGTTCTCTCTGTTGCATTCTCTATCGACAACCGTCAGATCGTCTCCGCATCACGTGACAAATCGATCAAGTTATGGAACACTTTGGGTGAATGCAAGTACACGATTCAGGACGGTGATGCTCACTCCGATTGGGTTAGTTGTGTTCGATTTAGCCCTAATACGTTACAGCCAACGATAGTTTCAGCTTCATGGGATAAAACTGTGAAGATCTGGAACTTGACGAACTGTAAGTTGAGGTCGACATTGGCGGGACATGGTGGTTATGTGAACACTGTTGCTGTATCTCCTGATGGTTCATTGTGTGCTAGTGGTGGGAAAGATGGGAGTATTTTGTTGTGGGATTTGGCTGAGGGGAAGAGATTGTATTCACTTGATGCTAGCTCTATTATTCATGCTTTGTGTTTTAGTCCTAACAGGTACTGGCTGTGTGCTGCTACTGAGTCAAGTATTAAGATTTGGGATCTTGAGAGTAAGACTATTGTTGTTGATTTGAAAGTTGATCTTAAGCATGAGAGTGAAATGGCTGTTGAAGGCACTGCTACTCAAACTAATGCTGGAAAAACCAAGGTTTGTTTTTTGTTGCATTTTATGATATTGTTTGCATTTGATTTTGTTATATATGATGATTTATACATCCAATTCGGTTAAGTTTATGAATTTTGTGATTATTAAAGGTTATATGTAAAATTAGATTTTGCTGATTAGGTGACAAGGTTTTGTTTAGCTGACTGTTTTGTGTAAGTGTGAATGCTATTGTTTTAAGACACATTTTTGAAGATGAATAATCTAGATTATGTGTGATTTGTTGGATAGTTGCAGTTTTTATGATGGAATATACTTGCAAGTTGCAATGTAGTTGTGTAGATTTTAGCATATTAAGGTGATCATCCTATTTGTAAAAGTCCAAAAAGAATTAATTCTGAAAACAAGGTTTCTTACAATGGTTGTTTGTGTAGTGCTTTCGCTAGGTACCGTTGTTTTTTACTTGAAAAGTTTGTAGGCAATGGTTAATTACTTATGAGTATTGCAGAGAATTTTATTTCATTTGCATAGGCATAGGGGTCATACAGATATTAAATAGGCGGTCATATTGCTTCAGATTGTTTAAACAAGGTTAAAAACACATTCTTGTATGCTTCTTACAGTGATTAACCTTTTACAGTCTAGTAAGTAGTAACTAAATGTTTTGTAGGTGCCAACCAAGTACATTGTTGTTACCATTGTGTTTAAGCAACTTATGACGTTTTGTTTTGATATACTAGTTTACGCTTCTGAAGATCCATGATATATGTTTATATATATTAGGTTTTTTGTGATGATTTGTAAGGATGTGTTTTAAGGTTTGTTTGGTGTTCATTTGTTTACATGTTTTTTTTATATTTCAGGTAATCTACTGCACAAGCTTAAGCTGGAGTGCGGATGGTAGCACACTCTTCAGTGGATACACAGATGGAGTTGTAAGAGTTTGGGGCATTGGGCGTTACTAGAGATGAGTTGTCGTTTTGAGTAGCGTACTATAAAAGAAGCTCTATTCGGGTTTCAACTTTATGTTTTGGTTATGGTTTTTAAAATTTTGGAGACATTTGTTTAGTTGTTACTTTTTGTTATTTTTATTGGCACCAGAAGGATAATGTCATATTTATGCTTGATCTTTCTATTTGACAACCGTGTGATGTGCATTTGTTATGGGTTGCTTGTGCTGTAGAGTTTTTACTCTCTGCTTGCAATTTAAAACAGTAGTTGGTTTTTGTTCATATTTTGATGATGGATGAGTTGTTTTTATTACTGAATTTTTCTAGTTTTAATTAACTACTCCAACTTCATCTTTGTATACTAATCCAACTAGTTTTAAAAACTAAGTGCTAGATACTTTAGTTCAACTTGAACCTTTTTACTGAAAGGCAGAGAGGGTGTCATGTTGTTTTGTTGTATCGACTCGTTTACCCTTGGACGGGCACCCTAAGATTGAATTCTTGTGAACACGTTTGCAAACAAGATGTATTCATCAACCATCATGTGAGGTGAACCTCAGTCTGTCACACCCGGAGCGGTACCCGACTACGTCATATGCTTTGTGGCTCGTACTTTAAGAGTTTAAGCTTCACGGTTTAAATAATAACATTTTTAATATTTAAAAAGTTTTAATCAGAATTAATAATCTATAACCTTTTTTTTTAATGCAAAAAAGGATTCAATATAAACACCCTAGCGAGAAGCAAGAAGAAATATTACACATGGATAAAGAGAACTACAATGGTAGTGAAAACGATTGCCACTGCTCCCAATTTACTAACAACTCGGACGCCTTATTTGTGATCCATAGAAACAAAAGAACTTTCACTTCATCGACTATGTTAATGGTCTAAATTGAAACTATCAACTAAAACCGTAAAGAAGCATTAATAATCAAATTAGAAGAAAAACAAATAATTACCAACACTTTGCTATATACTAACAACAATTGTCCCAACAATTATAATATAAAAATTTGTAGAAATATTACACCAGCAATATAATAACTTAATACGTATAATTATCAATGTGTTTCATCAAAACAATGCATAATTACCGATTCAAGACAAAATAACAAGTATACAAGTCAAACATGTATATATTTTTTTTCATTTTATTTTCTTTGTCATAAATGTATTAATTAATGTTTAGTGTGTTAAAGTCACTTGTGGACTATCCGGGTTACACCATGGATCGTCCGTGATGAATTGCATCCAAGAATCGTCTTTATCATCCTCTTCCATTATGCATGACGATGAAGCCACAGGAACGTCCGGTGACATTGTTTCATAGTCATTTGTTATTGTCGGAGAATATTGTGACACTGACATGCTTGTATGTCCAATGTCTTGAAGTTCAACACATACGCCATTTTTCTTAAAAACACGACACAATGCGTACGAGTCCTGTACATATTTACAACGAATTATGTTTTTAAATAAACAAACACACATTACATACATGATACATCTTACATAAAATGTCTAACAAGAACTTAGAATATTTATTTAATCATTTTCTATAACACACATTTATATTTAATCATTTTCTATAACACACATTTATATATATAAATAAAAAGGAAACTAGTAAATAAATTAAATTAAATACTTTTGATTTTTGATTGGGATGTGAGAATAAACTTTTGCCGATTAGAGTAAAAGACAAAAAGTAAATTTAAGACCTTTGCTTTGCATGGAGGAGATGTAATATTCATCATCACCACAAGTAAAGAATATATAAATATAAATATTTGAAATTTTAAGTTTTTAACCTTCATACATAACTATATATAATCATCATAATTAACTATGCGTCTCATTATATAAAATATAAAGGAAGAGTGAGTCAGATCTAAAGCGAGAAGTGAACCATACTTACATAACTCTTTTATGTAAATCTACTAAACAATAAATACAAGTGTCTATGTGGTTCTTGTGATGTGTACTTTAAAATGATTTTTAGGTATTTGTATGTGCAATGATGTTGTAGTTGAAATAACTAGACTAGAGACGATACCTGGATACCAAACGAGTCGTGACAATCTTTATCGTCGAGACGATACTCATGCATGACCCAATCTGTTCTAATTCCTTGAGGAGCACGTCCACGATAATAAACCAACGTCTTCTTCATCCCAATGGCGACTTGGTTTTGACCTTGACTAGTAACTTTCCGATCTTTACCCGTTGATTTCCAGTATCCAGCCCTCGTCGCTCTGTTTGTCCTGAACCCGTTTGGATATTTCCGGTCTCGTGGTCCAAAAAAGTACCATTCTGGATCTCGACTCGGTAAAAACGACTTCTCTGCCCATCCCATCGGTGTATATCATTAACAACATTCATACACACATTCATAAAAATAAACTTAATATATACACATCTAGGCACTTAACAAATATAATGTATCATGTTTAGTTTTTTAAATCAAAACGTCCTATCTATATAAGACGTTTCAACCAGTATCAACTCTTTTGATTATTTTTAATCGGGTCATTAGTAAATGACCCGATTGACCAACATTTTAAACAATGCAAGTAACCAAACACATTTTTTCGAATGTAACGAATGTGTCAGATAAGTAACTAAGAAACTAACCTGCTAACTCCCATGGTTCACATTTATAGAGATCAACTTCAGGGATGATGTCAAGTTCAATCTCTTGGCCATGAACCTTTCTTTTAAGATAATAATTCACGAGCTCTTCGTCGGTGGGATGGAAGCGGAAACCTGGAGGCAATCCGACGGGCGCCATTGTTAAGATTTCGGAGGAATTGACAGATATGAAGATACATATATATATATATATACAGGTAGGTTGGTTGGTTTGTATAGTATACATGTTATTATTGATGTGTTAGTAATGTGTGTGAAGGTTCAAAGTTGCATATCTTTGAATCATCTCTTTATGCTTTAATTTCTTTATTAGATTCTTGAACAAACGTTTGTATCAAGCCAAGGGAATTAATTAACTTAATTATTAGTGATCGATCGGAGCTTTAATTCTTTCTGTGGGGATTAATGTTTGCTTTTGTTTTGTTTATTTACACTTTTTACATTGAGAAACTTGTGGTTTAGGTTATGATTAAAGAAATCAAAAAGAAATATAAATGTGTGTGATATATAGAAATAACAAGTTTAAAAGTCGTATGAAGTGTACGAAGTTAATTACATGACGTAGTGATCGAGTTAAGGTGTATGTTTTTTTTAATCGGGGCGGAAGGGTAATATGGTAATTTTGATTCTTAACATGAAATGAGAAAGAATATATTAAAACGCTAGCAAGAAGCTAAAGATTTAGATAGATGTAAAGAGAAAAAAAACTAAAAAGAAAAAGTACACCAAGAGTTTCAATCTAGATTAAACATTTTCTCACGATTTTGATTCAAAGGAATGATCAGGCTTTAATGTCCCTCACGTCGGATGAAATCTCCAAGCGTGAGTCATAAATGTTCTCATATCTGTCTTTCCAAACGCACAACATGGTTAAGAGAAAAATCGCATAGTTTTGATAACAAAAGTCAGATTATACAATATGAATGTCACCTAAAATAGCTTATGTGATCATATGACCTTGAATCAACAAAAAGTTAACATGCGTTCCACAGTTGGAACGCGCATCGGACTCCAACATTTTGACCACGATCAACAAGCTAGACATGCAAATGTCAAAAGACTTAGGGGCTGTTTGTTTCACCTCTTAATAGTTCAGTTCAGTGCTTAATCATTCAGAGCGTTGTTTCTATAAAAAAAGAGCATCTGAACGATTTAGTTAAGTGTTGAACGGTTAAGAGATAGAAGATGCTGAATGTAACATGTTCCAAACTTACCATCATCTAAAGTTTTACCCTAACATCTCTTAATAGAGTCTATTAATGGTTCAAAACTCTTAACTATTCAGCACTTAATGATTCAAATTTTACCAAACAACCCCTACAGTTGTTGATATTGTGAAACCATGGATCAACTGCATCTTTTCTAGAGAAATTTAAAGACTCGTAAAAATGAACAATGAACGGCGTCTCGTTCTCTCTCCTACTATATGCACAACATACAAGTGTTCATACGGTTCTCATGGTTATTACTTAAAATCGGTTATGTATCAAACACACACCACATATTATCACAAATTAGAGTATTAATTCCATGACAGATATGTCCTTATGCAGGAAACTTTGAATGCATCCCACAATTGTTCAGCAACACCAAAATACAATGCATGATACATTACACATCTAAAACACAAAAGGTCTTGGATTTCCACAAAGATCTCAACATTGTCTAAAGTTTCATATTTCATATTAAACACTTGGTTTATTTGTAGTATACATACATTGTTATTATGAACGATTGTCGATTGATCACGCTTTTGAACAAACTCGCCAACAAAATGACTCATAAAGAATATGATCCATGTATTGGATGTCAAGCTTCACAGCATCATAACCACTGCCACATCATGTTGTATTTGTTCTTAATCTTTGTTGTTCCCGTTTTGCCCCTTGTTCGCATTTTCATCGTTCCACGAGGGGTCGACATCAGGGAGTTGATATTCATCAGGCTTCAAAGCCAAAGCAAAATCAGGTAACGTCGGCGCTGTTTCCATGATTCTACACTCATTTTTGTAATTAGATTAGTAAAAAGTTCAACCAAAATAGAAAAGAAACAAATAATTCATTACAAATATAACTACTTGTGTGTGTAAGAGAATAACATAGAAAACATCAAAGAAACAAACTTAAACTTACTTTTCATAAGTATATAAATCCCGGTTGATGCGAACCTTGCTAGAAGTGTCTTTTGGTATTTTTTCAGTAAGATACTTCATAGTTCCCCAAAGAGGTGGTGTTCTGCAACAAAAGTAGAGATCAAGATTGGGATTATTTCATTTTAGTGACTTTATAAAACTTGTAGCAAATTAACGATTTCTAAAGAAATTATAGTATCGGAAAAGAAAAGTTTTAAGTCAACCCAACTCAGAAACCACCTGTACCGACATAAGAGTTTGACTGCAGTATAAAAGTCCACATTTTGTATGCAACTCCAAGTAGGGCTGACGTTTAATATTTTCACAAGTTTAAGAAAGAAATTATACCTTGAGATAGGAACTGCTGTATTGAAGGCTTCACAAGCTCTTTTGCTTTCTTTCAGATACTCATCTGCGGCTTGTAAAGCAGAGACGGCCATTCCATGTGATTTTTCAGTGTTACCTTCGTCGAGAATCAATCCATGATAATAATACGCTGCTGCCTACAAATTGTTTAAAGAAATTTCGTTTGCTGAATTTTAAGGTATGCAATTGTTTGTCAAAGAATATAAGGAAAAATGTAAGAGCTAATATGTGATGGATCTTTTCTCTATACAGCCAACAAGCTGCAAGTTCAGGTTGTTACCTAAGATTCACAACACCAAATTATCAACATTCAATAAAGCCCATTAAAAATGTTAATTTTTATATTTGTAGCAAATGAAACATGACACACATCTATGTTCCAACTCCAGAAGTATTTTTAGTTTATTACCGTTTCTTTTATGATTTTCACTAGAAATAAAATAATAGTTTGGTCGGCAAGTCGGGTATTGGGTCAACTGGGTTCTGGTAGAGATGGGTAGCTTTTAAGTATGGGCCAAAATAGTAGGGTCAGGTCGTGTTGACCAGCAAACATTCATTGATGCATTAAACATGATTACTAAAACACTATTTAGAAGGTTCTTGCATTGAAATTCGGTTTACGTGTCTTTGTCCTGTTCGAAATCCGTATTATCTTATTATTCTTTAGGTATTTCCCATTTGACAACATAACTCAAATGGACCTATTCACAAGTAGATCAGTCAAAATTGTCACTTCTACGTATCACATTTAGGGTTACAACTTAAAGTTTACAGGCAGTACCTCATTAGCAAGTTTGTTTTATTGTGGTTAGAGTTATATGGGTCTTTTTTTTTCTATGAGACCCCTGTTACCGGTAAACTCAATGGTAAACTAATAGGACCCACCAATGCCTTGCTCACAACGGGATGAGCTAAATGATGCAAATGATCTTCAAGAGGTCATGGCAAGAGAATTGAAACCAAGAATTTGGATATAGTGATTACCCATATTATGTATAATTAGTTTTCTTACACCATAATCTATTGTTTTTTTCCTTCCAGACTATGCCTCAAACCACCTTCGATGGAGGTCGACCAAAATATAGGAAGTAAATAGATGATGTACCTTGGCTTCAATATATTTCCACTTGACATAAAAGCGGTGTTTCTCACCCCAACCATTTGCTAGTGGAAGGTTTGTAATATTATCTTGGGCCTGCATAAAAACCAAAATAATGAAAAGCTAAAAATGACATATGTATCAACCATTTTAATCTAATAAGCAACTAAAGTCAAGAGCCTAAACAAAACATAGATGATGTGTACTTCCGAAATCCGAAAATATGAAGAACAGTTACTTGCCTGTTGCCAATACTTGACCATCTCACAAGCAAGCCTTCGTTTCACTGCAAGTGTGGCTTTGGCACTATCAATTGCAAGCCCGAGTTGAATGTCGACACCCTGATTACAATTCGACAAATAAAAACTTAATCAGTTGTCTTAATGTTATGTTGTATATATTTGCTACTAGAGTTGCCAAATTTGACCAATTTCTATAAATAACTATATATTAACACCCCACTCCAACAAGAGGAAGAGAAATATTTAAAAAATAGATCATACAACATTAGTTTGATGTGAAATATCAATAAAAATAGTTTGATGAACAAAATCTTGTTTGTTTAATCTCCATGGAAACATCAAACATGCATTATCTATCCACATGACACCTCGACAACCTAACGGAGACATTAACTTAGTCAAAATCCTCATATAAACAAATCAACACTTTTAAAAACCCAACTGCTCATGAGAACAAGACCGTTTGCTTTTAGTTCATGGTTACATACTTATATGGCTATAAAAATCATTTTATTGCACGCATGATAAATAAATGTCTTGAAAAATAAACTTTCAACATGTGATATACGGTGACCCTGTTGGTTCTTAAATAACAATGCATGTTACTTAAAGGACATGCGTCATAAATGGCTATTTGAAAACAAAATTACCCGGTTCAGCTTACAACAACTAATAGGTAAATGAGTTGATTGGGGTTGTACCTTTTCTATCACTAATCAATAGGTAAAACTGAAAAAAAAATAGCTAAAATGAAAATGGGTCATACCTGTTGAATGGTCAAAGGTCGACAAAAGTGTATCCAAAATGCATAAACACAACCCAGATTGACCCGTTTAAGTAAAAAAATTATTTAATGGGTCAAAATCCCACCTCCAGTAAATCTACAAGAGATGATTTAAAGGATGCTGAAAGCTCTATCAGAAGAGAGTTGTGTGGGACAATACCTGTCCTAGTGCTTGAAGGCAAAGTGCTCTCAAAACTCCTTCAGCAAGGTCCACTGGCAGGTCTCTCCTAAAACAAAACCAAGAATTTTATAAAAATTAAATTTCCTATAAAGCATAGATGATATAAGAAACTAGAATTTAGAAATCTATGAACCTGTGTTCAGGAGGCAACTGTGGAAGTATGTGCCTTACTGCACAATCAAGGTATCCGGCTGCCTTTAACAAAATATCAATGGCGGATCTCCTGCTTTCTGTGATATTAAAGAAAATACCATATTTCATGTCACACAAACTGGACCAAAAACCATTATTCATCAGAATAGTGAAATAATAATCTCAAGAACCCATTAAATAACAAAAATCCTAAGAACATATTATTGTAACCCTTGTTTAATCTCTGTCACAATAACTAGTTTTTAATGTCTTAGTAAACAGACTCTTCTTCTGCTTCGGAATACTAAAGGGTCAAATTAATCACTTTTGGATAAATAGTTTCATACTAACTAAAACAAGACTTGTTATCTAAGTTACAACGTTACCTATAAACACCTTTGTTGAATCTAAATTTATAGACACGTTTGTTTCACAATGCATCTATGCTTGTCTGACAAGAATGGCCCTTAATGGTCATTTTTATGTTTTAATTCTGTAAACAAATAGAGTTTGACGCACATTGAAATCACAATTTCAAACAGCAGGCAGAAACACATCCAAACTATGTTCATATTAAATATCATATAATCAATTTCAAATCGCACATCTAAACCCTCTTACTTTGCGTTCAAGCAAGGGTAATGCTTTTTTAGATAGCAAAACATGCTACCATTTTAAATATGGTTACAACTTAAAAGAAGGCATCTCATTTATGTATGACTTAACCAGATACAAAGGATTGGACTTGGCGATCAATCAAACAGTTACCAAGTTCTTAGATGATCAACTTCTGTAACATAATTATGACATTAAAACTTAATATATAGTTTATATAATTATCATGAGAATACATTTTCTGATTTATAGAACATACAAAGTATACAAGTAAGCAAGACTGACAACCAGTAAGCAAGGTATTGTCTACGGCAGTGGACTCATGTTGCTAATTTAGTTTATAACAATAAATGTCTACAAATTAAAACATGCCATTTGGCCCTGCTCTGTTGACTTCTATATAACATACACAAACATATCATTCTCAATCATTGATTGGAAACATTAAATATATTATCCAAATATATATTTTAATAACGACAATTATTATTCAATCCAGATTACCACCTAAAATCAAATGATTATATGACACTATGTGTTGCATAGTCTTTACTACATATAATACTAAAATATGTATTATAGTATCTACGAGAACCATATGGAATACTCTCATACCAGCTGAAATTTCCAAATAGAAAAGACATCAAACAAATGCTAGCATCATGTTAAGTGGCAAGATGAGTAGATTAAGCAATGGGTCATAACTGCCAACTGCTCAGGTTGAAACGGGCATGTCATGTTGTACATTAATTAATGTGCTAATTACAATTACAAAAACAATACTATCACAATAATTATTTAAGTATTTGAATATAAAGGTTTAGAAGGTTGTATGCATTAGAAATAGACTTTCAGTGACTTCTAATCCATTCGACCCACTCCCCAAATACATCTCAAATCAACCATTCATAAGTGGCTCAATACACCACCTTTAGTGAATCACCATTATAAATCTGACATTTTCCTTGCATTGCTTTGAGAAACATTTATCTCTCTTCCTGTTCTTGTAATTTTCCTTATTTTTTCGAGTTGCAGCTTTTTTAGATAATATAAGAAGACACACATCTGATCTAGTTAAAGCAAAGTTGAACACAAAACATCCAATGACAGAATTATAACATAAATGTTTACTTGTAACTCCTGTTTTACTAAGCTCAGTTCATGACAAACCCTTGAAGTGTTCTATTTTCCAAATGCACAATTTTAAAAATTTATCAAGAATAAAGAGTGATCCACAAATCTCTACCCTCCAATTATAGATATATCAGAATGAAGATTCTTGATGAAGTGTCTAGCTACATTGATCTGTTCAATTATATTATTTTATATAGCCTTTTTGGCATCCTGATATTAGTAAAATTAAGTTGCATCAATATCTCCTAAATTGCTTTAGTGACAATATGATTTTTTGGTTAATGCTTATGCAGCAAACATGTGGATGTAGAGAATTTTGAGACCATGAACATAAAATAATCTATCTTTTCATCTGATATGAGACCACTAACCTTCTGATACTTTAGGCAAATAACCATCTGTGGACGTTCTCGGGAGAAGCAACAAGTTTGCTTGTGACAGTGATAAAGTAGCCATTAGGTGCAAAACAGATAATACTTCATACCAAGCACTATACATCCCTACTTCCTGAAAATTATAATTATGAGTATAAGACAATGTTTCACTTAATTCATAGTAATATGCCAACAAAAGAAAATCAACTTATAGAGTTATGGTACACAACATAAATCTAATTATTACGATTTAAAGTCACAATACTCAGTTTTTCATGTTGTAACAAAAAAAAAACTCATCTTCTAAGGTTTTATTCCTTCCTTTAACCTAATTTAGCAGACTTTTACTCACATTCACAAAATGTTTCCCTTTTTTTTTTTTTACAAAAAACGTCCTTTTGTCCATTTTAACTACATGTTAAAAAAATGAAAATTAGCCAAATCCTCTAACATCAAATCATCTTATTATTACAATTTCAAACAACATAAGCACATCTAAACAGCACCTCTTACAACCCATTCTATTACTGCCAATTATCTGATTCTGACTATTTGATATGACATAACCACTTTCAACACACACATCTAAACACCCCCCCCCCCCTTATATTGTTGCCTTACCTCTGACTCATCCTCCTGGTTTATCCACGTAAATTGTACTTTATGTTGTAACGGGCTTCCTGCAAAGTGATTGGAAAAAAATCTTGTACAGTATTGAACATACTACATAAGCTAACAAGATGGCTTTAGATTATGATTTACCGTCTTTAACCAGTCCTAGAAGGACTGGTAAATAATCTTCAAGGGCTTGCAGAAGATCACCTAAACTTGAACCTCCTAAAAAAGAAGTAAAAAACTGTAAATATAAAATTACTACACTAACAACTAAAAATATACAAAAATATTTTTTTAAAAGTAACCATGTTGGGTGGCATTTCTTCTTCGTGTTCTTGTGATAGACGGTGCTTCCTGTCCTGCCATAACGACTATACGTGTCCTAAGAGCAGAAAGCTTTTCCACTAAACTTTTGCACAAATGGTCACCAAGTGACTCAGAAAAATCCACAGGTTTAGGTATCCTTAAACCAGGAACAAAAACCGCCACTTCACCAATGTTTCCTGGCCGCCTTCTTTTCCCACCAGTATCCTTTGGGGTTGATACAAAGCATCCCATATTATATTCTGATCTTTTAAATATCTGACAGCCCGACGTTATTTTGGATGATGATGCTCTTCACCGATATATCAATTCTATACATAAAAATAAAATAGAAAAAACAGATGATGAAATTTCGGTGTGAAGAAGGTTTTAGTTGCAGGATAAAACTTGAAATTTATTACCACTGAACTAGTCACAGAACAGCAAGCCTCATTAATGTTCAACCAAAAAGCAGTAAGCTAATCACGAGCGCGATGTAAAAACTAAATTTTATCATTGAATCAAATACCATTTCAATGTTAATAGCATACAACTATACAAGTATAAAAGAGAAATGAAGTTTCACAGCAGGAAGAAGAAAAAGTTAAATAAAGTGTGAGTAATATCACAAGAAAGACATGAATTGTGACAGGTGTTTCGCATTCATATATCTCAGCCTCTGCTTTCTGGTTCAACAAAATTAAAGGCAACAACAATTGGGAATTTCAATTAACCATAATATAACAAATCATTAATTCAAAATCCAAATTAAAGCCATATTATTATTATTCTTATAATTTAAAACAAAGAAAAAACACCAACCTCAAGTTACAAATCCCTAAATTAATGTCTGGTTTATAGGGATTATACCCTCCCTTTTTATTCTTGGCCACACAATTCTTTAAGCAAACAACTAAGAAGCAATACAAGATTGCAGAAAAGTAAACAAAAAGTCACAAACCACATAATTTTAATCCCAAATGAGTAATTAACAAGCAACAACATTACAACAAGATCTTACCAAAAAGGGAAACAAACACTAGTTAAAAAAACATAAAAACCCCAACTTTCATCAACCCCAACACAAACAACATCACAATTCACCTTAATTCGATAAGCAAATCGCACCCCACTTGAAAAAGATCATAAACAAGTACCTTGTAAAACAAAAGAACGAGTCAAATCCCAAATCTTGAACCAATTAGGGCAAAGAAACACTCATAATCCATGACAACTCAAAATTGGAAAAAATGCTGATGAGAGTTGGCAATTGTTGTTGTTGTGAAACGATCAGAGAGTTAATTGATTGGCCTTGCGGCCTCAATTATCGATCTGGAAGATGAAATTGGAAGGGAGAGTGAAATTGGGTTGATGATATAATAATTATTGGGCAAAGGGGGGTGGGTGTTGCTGGATGAGGATGATTAGTGTGTAACAAGACTTGTGTGTGTTGAATTGTTGATGTTGTTGTTGTTGTTTGCCTATACACAAACACAACTATTAGTCTATTATTACTATACAACTTCTTGTTATAGCAATAAAAGTAATTTCACACAAACCAAGGGGTTGTTTGGTTCAAAGTTGAAACTTTAAACAACAGTTATGTTTGAGGGTCAAGTTTATATATATATATAGTTTTAGTTTATATATGTTTTATAACAAAGTCAAAGGGCTTGTGTAAGTTTGGTTAGATCAAACTGCATGGTAAACATGTTTTGTGTGAGTTACTTTGTAGTTTTTTTAACCGTGTATTTTTTAAAAAATTTTAACTTTTAAAAACGTTATGACGTAAGTCTTTGAGAAATCTGATTCAATTAACTTAGTCATATTTAGGTGATTTTTAATTACTTTTTGAAAATTACATAATATTATAATATTATAAGCGATATGAAAATAAGAAATTGAAATTTTATATTTATATGTTTTGCTAAAAGTAAGTATAATATGGAGTAAATTTCGGTTTTCGTCCCCGTGGTTTGAGTTTTGTAACGGTTTTCATCCAAAATTTAAAAAATGCTCAATATAACCATTGTGGTTCCAAATTTGTCCCAATTAGATCCAAACCTCTAACACCGTCAAGTTTAACCGTTACTCAGCCCTCACTTGCCCCTCACGTGAGGGGCATTTTTGTCATTTAACCCCACCATTTGCATAGGTTTCTTGGTTGATATATGCAAATGGTGGAGTTAAATGACAAAAATACCCCTCACATGAAATGTAAGTGAGAGCTGAGTAACGGTTAAACTTGACGGTGTTAGAGGTTTGGATCTATTTGGGACAAATATGAAACCACAATGGTTATATTGAACATTTTTTAAGTTTTGGATGAAAACCGTTACAAAGCCCAAACCACAGGGATGAAAACCGTAATTTACTCTATAATATGACTACTAAATTCATGTGAGTAAAAAATATATATATAAGAAAAATTTAGGTTTATAAATAAGAAAACTAGTCATATTTGCTAGCTCGGTCGTTGCGCGAGCCTTTTTCATTACCGGTTATGAGCTCCTGAAAACCAATGTTATTTATAACTGGTGATGCGCAAAACATCATTTTATCTCCTAAACCCAACTTAAATAATCAGTGAAAACAAAATTGTATACATGCAAATACCGACATTAAAAGGCAAAAAAAACCGGTATGCACAATTCATACCTTGGATGCAATTGTATAAATACAAATACACTGACATCAACAAGTAAAAAATTGACCAATGTTCAAACCTCATGTATACACCAACTAATTTACTGTTTATTTCATTTGCTAATCAATAAAGAGGATAATTTGCTAATCAATAAAGAGGATAATGTGTGTAATTGATGTCATAATTTTAGTTTAAAGAAAAGCAAAGGGCAAAACAAGAAATATATTATATGTGGTCCAACATTGTAAATGGATCAAATTTATATGGATCCTTTCAATCCTCCGGCTAGGACTATATCTTCCAAGACACAAGTACACCACCTGTCAAACCAATTTTGGAGCTTCTAACATATATTATATTTCAGATTTTATGACTTTGCTTACTTAAGTCTATTAGTCTAAAAAAGTATAGTAATTTTCAAATATAAAAATGAGTTAATTCTAGTTTTAGTCAATGAGTTTTGATTTTTTTTTATTTCCTTCTAAAAAACTTTTTTTAGGGTCTTGACTTTTATAAAACGTTATTATTTCCGTCTATCTTCGTTAACTCACTTAGTTAAGGGTTTTTTTTGTCATTGGTCTTATGGTCCAATGGCACGGGGTGATGGTAAAAGTTTGATCTTTGAGGTCTTAGGTTCTAATTCTAAATCAAGGGAGTTTTTCTCCTAGTTATGGGTTTCCTCTTTAATAGTGTTCTTGATTGAGTCAAGTCTGCAGCGTCAAAATCAGTATAGATAGGTGACATTCCTTAATAGAAAGACTCACTTAAGCATTAAGATAAGTCTAGACGCCGTTAAAAAAACTCTAGGGTTTTTTTTGCAAGACGATATTATTTCCTAAAATGAAAATATGCGGCCTCCTCAGTTACGCATGAGGATAGTTCTTAACGCCGTTAAAAAAAATCTATGGGTTTTTCACGAGACGATATTATTTCCACATTAGGTCTAATTTCCACTAAACCACTTTTCATTCAATAGCTTTAAAGCTACCACAACTTTGAACTTGAATTTTTTTTTTTTACTTGAATCGTTCTTTATTTTTTTCTTTATTCTCTTCTTAGGCAACAACATTTGATAAACAAGTCTTTTTAGTTTCACAATCTAACTATTTCAATGAGGCATGATTGTAGGATGCATACTTCAAGTGAAGACACACTGATCGATCGAGAAATTATAGGTCAAGGTCCGAGCGTAATGCGATTGTGCGACAAATATAGTAGTTCGACCCTGCTCGTTGACGTGACTTTAGAACCGTGATTCATTTGACTCTTGCGAAGTTTTAGAACGAGGGTGTTACATGACAGTTAGCAAGTTTGATATATATATATTTTTTTTGTTACACATCTCTAAGGAATTGATAAAATGCCAAGGACTTTCATTAATTGTAGCTAAATATCAAATTAAAAGACTATTATATTCGTTACATATTAGCGAACACCTACAAAGTTTGTATTTGATAAAATATCGACAAATAAAGTACGAGTGCCATTTGGAGGCATAGGGCAACTACACGATATTTACATAGCAATTGCGGTTATGAATTTTTAGTCTATGGGGATAGTATACTCAAAATTCCAATATTCTTGATATTTCAAGTTTCAACATTTCATCTATAAAAACAAAAACTTATTTTTTTAAAGCGTCAGTCGGCGTAAACATAAGACCATTACATTCAAGTGGTGCAGTGGAATGACCGTTGTTAAAGCCCCGGCATGCCCCTTATAAGCGGCCTAGTAAAACTCCCCAAAATTACAATCGCAGCAGATGCTCACCTCAACCCTCTTTTTAGATTAAGTTGGTTCAGAGTTGAAGACACGTCAACCAACCCTTCTAAAAAGAAAACCATGACATGAACCTAAAACCTTTCCAATTTTCCATGTAAAATATTTCAGTTCAGGCTCGGACCCACATTTCCTCAAGTTTAAGATTTATTATCATACCATAAAACTGAATAGAATGTGAGATTTAAACTGTCACTAAGAATTCTATGTGACACCCAATCACTCCGTGAAGCGATGATTTATTCAAATTATTAGCACATTACTTTTAAGATGTTTTCAAATGAAAATGCTGCCATTACAACATAACAAGTTGCCCCTTTTTTTCCTTTTTAACATTAAAAGTTGTCTTTTTAAAATTCAATAACCCTTACTTATTTAGGAATAATCTTTTCAATATTAAATTGTCCCTTTTTTATTTTTTAAACCAAATAATACTTATTATATATAACTCTTTAAAAATCCTAACAAGTTGCATGGAGAGCTTTTCTTTCCATAACCCAACTTGTTCATCATCAATGCAATGCATGTAAGATGCCCAATTATATGTCATATATGTAACACACTTCTCCTTGAAATACTAGGTTTTAGATTAAAGTTCCATCTAGTAAAAAAAACGTGCAAGAGAGTTTAACACGAGAGTGATATGTGTAAGATTACAACTTGTCTTTTTAGCTCTTTCATGTTTATTATTTTATTTACCAAAGTAGAATGGCATCCCCAACCAACACTCATCAAACAAAAAACCATATTTTTCTTTTAGGCCCCGAAAAAGACGAAACATGCAACTAAGTTCGAAACTTAGACCATTTGCTACCATATGCTTTCAAAGATAGGTCATTTGACTATTATTTTAAGCGGGGTTGCAAAGTGCTTTTGAATGTAAGCCACACGGGTGCAAACTACACTTTAACTCTTTAACAAATTATATTTGAAATTTTATAAGAGTTTGACAATATCCATATTGCAAAAATGTAGCATGTACATGACTTGAAGCAAATTTAGCAAACTGTAGATGTACCTCATTTCTAAAAGAGCAACTATCATCTCCTACCATATAAACCTCTGAACGCCAGATTCATGGGGCCAATGAAAGGGCCGATATAAGAACATTATCATTATGAAGATATTGATGGATGTATACATGAATCCCATAAGCCATACCCGTTTGTCAGTCACGTGACAGTGAAGAATCAAGAAAAAGAACGGGATCGTGTAGTATCTGAATTCTATCAACGGTGCAGGAATGAGAACAGCAGCTGAAGCTAGGAAATAAGCTAAGATCCAGACTTTGTTCTGAACTTTGGCTGCCATTAATATTTGTATGTTGTTCAGTGGTAATGAAAAATCATGGGGGAACAGAGGTGGAAACTTGGACCAGTGGGACAAAAGGGCTGTAAATGACTTGATCCGAGGCAAGTCAGAGTGGTCTCGGGCTCAGCTTGTTTATCTTAACAAGCTGAAATGTAGAACTTGAGCTTGGCTCGTAAAAATCAAGGAGAGCCAAGCCGGATCGGCAGCTTGTTAGCCAACTCGTTTAAATAAAAAATATATTAAAAACAAAATATAATATTTTTTGTATTTGCTTATCTTTAACTTGTTGAACCAAACCAATGGGTAGTTCATGAACTAAGGTTATCTTCTAAATTTTATATTTATCACTTAAATCAGAAAATGTCAACTAGCCAGCTAACGAGCCAGCCATGAGTTGAGCTTACTAAACCAAGCTCAACTCATTCACAAATGAGCCAATTTAGAGCAAGCTTTTTTCAAGGGACCCGCGAGCTTTTTTACAGTCCTAGACGAACTAAATTATAAAGTCGATAAGTTGGGTTGACTCGCAAACACCTTTTTGTCCGTTTTTATGAACTTAATAAATGACAAAAATTAGCTTTTTTACACAAATAAATGCTTTAGACGGTGACTTCAGACTGATTTACCCGTTTTATCTTTAGCCAAGTTCACAAAATTTACCCATTTGACCCGTTTAATATAAAAGATAACCCAAATCGATCCATTCCTAGATAAACGGGTGAATGCCGCCACCTGTATAAAGAAGTACAAAAAAAGTACTTGAAGTGGGATACTGACCTAATATACAAAGTATAGAAGTCCAGGAGTAAATATATAAGGGAACCAGCAGGTATCTCATTGACCAATGAGCATTTATAATCTTCCGCCAGAGGTAAAATGGATAATGGCGATTATCAGCAAGGAGATATGGGTGAGCAATGCTGAAATGGTGGAACAATCACATCATCAATAGAAAGATAACTGGACCCAACATGCAATTATTGAAGTATACTACATCATACATACAGGTTATTTAAATCAGTTAAATTCAGCACTTCAGCTTATACAGTTCCAAATGATTTAACAAAAAAAACAGAAATTAAAATATTTTAAAAGTTGAATTCTGGTGGATGTGTGTGTAAAAAACATTATCTTATACTGAATAACCCAGACAAGATAACAGTATAGAAGTAATTTTACTCTACCCTTAAATAATCAGATGAGCTAAGCAGAAGAACATTACCCAACATTAGAAACAAATAATTGTGTCGTCGACTTGAAGTTGCAAACAACTTGATAATCACTTTCAAAATATGCATCCAAACACCCAATTATACCAAATCTCATCCATGTATTTTCTTTGCTTAAAAGATAATCATCGGATATAACCGATGCAATTCATTAAAGTGGGAACTAAACTATAATCAAGCAGTCGAGAAACCAAACCTGAAATAATGCACCCAAAGAAAGCCAATAACAGTAACTAGAAACCACAGAAAAGGATTGAGGGTTGTATTCTTCCAGAATGACCGAGCCAAAACTGCAGCTTGGCTTGTACTAAAATGCACAGGAGCCATAAAACAACACGAGACTAAACTGAAGTACAATAACTGAGCAAAATGCGGAGAAACGGTGTGAGCTTCTTTAGCCCCTGCAAAAACAAATACAAAGTTAACATGGTTTGGCCTTTTGGTTTATCAATTTATTCTCTTTAGTTTGAAATTCTATTTAACCAAATCAAACCCCATCAATAAAAGCAAATCAAGTTATCAATTTGGTTTACAGTTTGATTCAAATAAAATGTCTTGAATTTGGTCAGTTTTCTGTTGATTTCGGTATGAATTAGATTATAATGAAGTAAAGTATAATTTTATTCATTTATAATTAGTTAACTATATATATATAACATATATTATTCTTGCCTACTTAGTATGATGTGTTTTAACTTGAAACCTTCAGATTTAAAAATCAATCTGAGAATCAAAAATCCAAAATTCTTTGAATCCAAACACAGTCGAATACAAATCCGGATGGTTCAGTTTTGGGTTCCAAGTCAAAACAGAAAAATGAACATGTGCAACTAAAAAAATGACAGAGCGAAAAAACACAAAAGCCAAATATCATAAACCAGATATGAAACTGAGCATTACCGAGAACAATACTGCCATTCCAAGCTACAAATGCAGCAAAAGCCAGCAATAGTGCAATGAATGGGCTAAAAGAGATAAGAAGCTCCCATTTTAGATGCCAAGCCGCTATTAAGATGCTCCAAATCTCACTTAACAAACCTACATTAATAGCATATAATAGAGGGATTTGATATTGATACCATGAAAAAAAGAAAACCTAACCTTTGGAATGGAAGTTTGCTATCATGCTAAATGAGACGAGTATTATAAAACTAAAACATCATATCGAATAAATTTACATTTGAGAAGTGGCCATCACTTTCATGTTAGTGACTATACCATATAAAGGCTTTACTTTTTCTTAAATTCACTATACGGAATTTTAATTTACAAGCCATTCTTCAACTCGTTCCCTTTACTTTTTAGCTTGGATGCATTATGAATAGATTGATGTTTTCATCTCAACATTCTAAATTTTTTCATGAACTTTTAAGGTTTCATAACGTTTAACTTTTTACGTTTTCGCTTGATGAAAAATGAAACATGCCGGGCCACGCATCGTAGCTTTTGGACTTTGACCATGCTTACTTGAAACTCTTTGCACTACAGTTTACTTCATAATTGCATATTCTTATGGGGTAGGACAAAGTTATAATGCCTTGGACAATGCAACTTTCATTCCATTTCATTTTTATCTATGTTTTTAAAAAGTTACCGCCATAACCCATGATGACCTTAGTAAATGAGTTGAAATTACCAAGGAAGTGTACATCTTCCCAAGGAAGTCTGGGAGAAGAGGAAACGAATAAAATAACGATCAGGGGGTTTCAACTTTCTTTCACTATTGCCTTTTGTGCATGCTTTTATGGTCATGTAGAACTTCGTATCATACATATCCTGATAGATATTTGTGAATTTAGAATGCAATAAAAGGAGGCAAACCTGATGAATGACCAGGAAGAGAATTTTGACTTGTTTCATGAGTGGCAGTATGAATAGCATTACCACGTCTTCGCCTTTTCAGGTTTGAATTGATATTAGCATCTCTACTGGAAGCAAAGTCATCACTTGTAGGTTCTGATAACATATTGTCTTCATGTTTCTGATTAGCTTGGATAAGATCTATAGCTCCAGTGCATGCAACAAACAGTACCCAAATAATATTTGTTTGTCGTACAAGTAGAGCAACAGCTCCAAGCTGCATTGAACTTGATTAAATTCAGTTACTGCACTGACACACATTCATCATCAAATCACAAGTGCCAAAAATGTAAATCTCTCTATATACAAGTAAAATACAAAATTCACCTAAGGCGGTCCAAATGTCTGCTGTCTAGATGTAAAGAGAGTTGTTATGTTGTTTTAGTCTAGTCTAGCACCTATGATCAATACTATTGGTGGCAAAACAGGCTGATTGTGTAACAGGTTAAAACGGGTTGGGTGGCATTGGGTTGACTGTGTTTGTCCATTTTTCTTTTGAGGTCAGACGAAAGAGTGGTAGAAAGGTTAGGCTCAACAAAACATGAGAATGACTTTCAAACGAGTAATCAGAAGCAATAATGTTGCAAACTGATGGGGTGTTTGGACATCATATTCAAATTATAATGTGATGATCATAATTCAGATAATCAGTCATACCGAATTTTGTTGCTTAAAGTTGTTATAATCACTTTTTACGGTACTGAGTGTTTAAAAATTCTAATTATCTATGAAAGTAACTGATAAATAATGGTATAATAAGGATATACATATATATAATTAATTAATGAGCTAATTAAACTTATTGTAATTTTTTATGATTAATTTTGTTGCAGCTAGTATTAACTAGTTATTTAAAACAGTATATCTGACTCCTAACCAATCAAGTAATCATAAGCCAAAGTAGGTTACCTAAAAACTATAAACTAATTTATTATATAATCATCTCCTGCAAAAATCCCATCTAAATACCTAACAGATAGATTAAAGAATGATGCAAGCAATCCAGAAGGGCCTCAACGGGTTACAATGTTCACTAAATGCGGTAATTTCAATCCATATACTGTACTAATGAATTGGTTGATCCAGGCAATTCTTGATCTCAGCGGCAAAAACATGTAGAAAAAGTTAAAAAGGAAACAAGTCAGATGTCAAGGCCAAAAGCCGCCTAACTTGTAACTTTATGCAGAACGCCTCTTAAATTGTTTCAATTAAAAAAATAGATATTTATTGAAATAGTATAGTGTCCGTTATCATATGTGGTAGTATAAATCCCGTCAGGTTGGCAAGTTGAATCACTAAACCCAATGACCCATAAATTTATTTGTGCCAAAAACATCAACCCTAACCCAGACACACTTAAATTCATGTAACGTGGCCACAACCCATTTAACACCATTTTCTACACTGGATGGCAGGTTTTTATCAAGTTGTAATAAAGTTGTAAATGGATTAAGATAAGTAAACAGGTGAACCTGAACACATCCAGCTTAACTAAGAAGATTAAATAAGTCAACCCGAGCATGAGCTACTTACTGAACGGGTTAGAGGTAACTCAAAACTTTATTATTATTGTGTAATGTTTCGGAGCGTGTCAGGATTTGTTGCTCCTAATATTTGGTATGCTAAATTTTATAATTTATTAAAAAATTTCTGACCCAAACTTCGAACACCGACCTACCTAGTTTGCCACCTCTACATCAAGCAAACGAGAAAGGGTTATAACTACTCTAACTTAATAATAAAAATGAAGGACAATAGCAAAACCAACTTCAAAATAAAGGTGCTTATTACCAAAGCACTGCACATGTAGTTCTTCTTGAGACACATAAGATATGTAGCAAGAACTATTGTAAGCGATGCAACATCTGTGTAGTAAAGAAAAGTGAAGAACCAGTGAAGGGGGTATAGGGCTAAAACAACTGTGTAGAGAGTTCTTTTTCTGTCATTGAGTGTTGGCTTTAAAGATTTAATTATATCATGAACCAAAATGCTGCAAATTACAGCCAGGAAACCATTAGTAGAACGAAGAGCTGCAATTGAGCATGCATTAATAAAATTTGTGGCCAGTTGTACAAATAGCATGGAAGGAAACAAAGAGGCAACATAGGCAAGTGAAAGGAAGTACCTGCAAAAAATGTGTACGTAAATGTCTGTCAGAAACAGTCTTTTATTTTGAGATCAATAAATTCCTCTCTAAGTAGCTTTCTGAAACAAAAGCCTAGTTGGTAGGTGCGCCAGCAGGTTAGGTAACATGTCGAAATGACTTTAGGTCAGAACGGGTAGACTTTTGCATGGGTCAGACAGTTTGAATTGACCTGCCATCATTTTATGCTACTTTCTCCTTGAATTTATTAAGGAAACAATTATGTAAATATGATTTAAAACTATATGGTCAAGATATTCTGAGGTTGAAACTTGTTAGCATTTAACTACACTTCATACCACCTTCAAAGCACTCAACCCATTTGAATTGTTTCATTGTTAAACAATAGTTTAAAATTCATCCCTTAGATTCAAGTATATCCTATAAATGGGCCAAAAGTTCTACCTTTACTAGTTAGTGTTGATTGCTAGTTCAGATATCTATCATAATACCAAAGATGACTTCATTTCTAGAAACAAAAATTTCAATATGAGACCATATTCATCTAAACATGTTTCTAAGAGTTCCCTGAAAAAAGATATCAAAGGTTAACTTCAACTATCAAAGGGGCGAGATTTCCATGCGATAAGAGAAAATAAATCATGTAAAGTTCTAGAGAGATTCCGGTCAAATCTTGTCAACTCCAGCCAACAACTTCTGCCATTTTTGGCCAAACTTATTTGAAACATCTAAAAATGGCTCTAAACCAGCCCTAAACAAGCCTAAAACATGTCTAAAAGACTAAAACCCCTAAAAAGTATGTTTATGCTACGCGCCTTGCTTATCTCGGGCCCTCGCCCCTTGTACAACTATGGTCAAAACTAGAAAAAGAATTTATTTAGCTAATAGGTGAAACTTACAGCCCAGGAGGAGTGGTTATCATAGGATCCCAACTTTTAAAATGGCCTGCACAATATTGTTGAGCTTGAGGAACATGAAAGATCTCATCCTACACCAACAGTTCAAGTTAACTAAACGGTTTATAAACTGGATTATGAAATTGTTATTGTGAATTTGGTACCATGTATGGTTCAGGAACAATGCGATTGACGATAATGGAGATAGGTATGATCCATGAACTAACAATCATTGCAACTGCAATTCTACCCATTTTCTCACTCCGCCTCAAAATTGTTTTGATTTAGGTCCGAACTCAACTGAAAAGATCCAGAATTTGATTAGAAAACATCAAGTCAAAGATGAACGAATTCAGAGTAGAAACCCTAATAAGTATAGAAATGGAACAATTTGAGAACTGATATACTTACTCTGCAGTTAACTCTGTTAATAACATAGCAAAAGACACAGCTAATTGTTCCATTTAACTATAGTTGGTACCGTTTTGGCAACAGATGATACTTAAACCCTAACGTTATACACAAGTTTAACTATAGTTGGTACCGTCTCTTAAGGTTAGAGCTTGCGTAACAAAAAAACCATACAAAAATACAAATTTCACTCGACTTCAAACAAATATAATGAAAATGTACATACAATACAGTTACAATTAAGCGCATTTAATATGGTGCGGGCAACAGCAGATCACCGTCTCTCTCCATATAATCTCATAACAAAAGGATAGCACCTTGCACCATCCGTCACTGTTCGTCATCCACCACCACCATCTATTGACGATTGAAGTAACAATAAAGGCGACGGAGCTGAACGACAATAGTCGAACGAGTTAGTAACCTTGTTCCAAGAATTTCAAGATTGTAAAGCAACCACAAACTATTTGCCTCTCAAATTACCAAAGATTATAAAGCAACTACAATCTCAACTTAATAGCAAAAAAATCATTCTATGCTGGTTGTTAAAATGTAAAACTTATGAAAAACTATAGTGGCCAAAATATTAAACATAAAAGAACATTTTAATGAAGTTTTTCTTTTAATTTAAAATTTTTAAGTAATAAGAAAATCTTTGTTGTAGTTCCTAGATGTAGGCAATTTCAACCAGACTACATTAAAATGTTAGTGAGCATGTTTAGGTTTTCATTAATTATTAGAATTGTGTAAGAAGTTTTTAAAGTTTTTCAATTTAGGGTCTAAATATTTTGCTCGCCTAGCGTTTAGCGGATTTTAACGATTGGTAGGACCGATCTGACAATGGCAAATCACAATAGTAATCCTCTCACACCCGCATTTTATAGTCGTGGTCGTCAGCCCGTAGCATGAACACCCGAATAAGTAGAAACGTTGACAATCAGCGTTCAACGAATTTTAACGTTTGGCAGGACCGACCCTGACAATCACAAATCACAATAGTAATCCTCCCACACCCGCATTTTGTAGTCGTGCTCGTCAATCATAGCATGAACACCTGAATAAGTAGAAACGTTGACAATTTTTTGATCCCTAGTTATGAGCTGTCGGAATACGCAGTCAACAAAAACAAGATAGAGTTTTGACAACAATAGCGTAGGTTACCCCAAATTAGCCGTTTAAGAGGCAAATGGCGGTAACTTCCAATTTAGTGTAATAATAAAAGACTTGGATTCTTTAAAAGAGACCTAGGTTCAATTCCCATTTGCACCACTTTAGAAGTGACAAATGGGAGTAATTATGAAAAACTTGTGGCAACACAAGTTTGATCTTTGAGCCAAACGAGTTTTACCGCTGTACGGGCGGACGGGTTAGTCCGTTAGTAGGACGAAATAGGTGGATTTAGGTTATCCGGTGCTGAAAAAAAAAAAGAAAAAAAAAGGCAAATGGCGTGAAATATCGGTGGTGTGGTGATCGTCGGAGAAGAAGAAGAATGCGATGCCGCTAGGAAAATACTACTGTGACTACTGCGATAAGCAATTTCAAGACACCCCATTTCACCGTAAACGCCATCTTCAAGGTCTTCATCATCAAAAAGCCAAAGCCCTTTGGTACGCATCCATACCACCAGGTATATATATATATATATCTCTCTCCCTATACATCTTCTTATCATATACCTCTATCATCTCATCTTTCACTCTCATTTCCAGATCCCAATCACCCCTTTACCACCGCTCTCTGCAATCGCTTCATCCAGACGGTAATATTTTCTCATTCTGCTCTTTAATTTCTTTCACGCACACCAACTGTTTGATGTTATGAATAATATCACATTGTAAAGACTTTCATACCATGCCCTAGATTTGTTTTGTGTCTTTAATTTAGTATGTATTTTGCAGCTTGAATTCACTAAATTGCAATAGTGCGTTTAGGATGTGTACATTTTGTTTAAGGAACTGAGGTTGATGATCATTGAGATAACCTAAATTGCAATATTGCATTGATTTTTAGCGAACCAAACGCCCCGTAGTATCCTGATCAGTTCCAACTTGATGTTTTTTCAGGGTTCATGCCCGTACGGTGATTCCTGTAAGTATGCTCATCCCAATCAAAACCTGCAAAACAGGAATATGCAGCAGGGTTTTACAGGTAAAGTTCATGCTCTTTTATATGCTCTATCAACTTATGGAATTATGGGTTGCTTTACTTCATATATTTTGCTTGCTATTTAAAGTGGTTAAATCTGATCTCTTGTTTAGTTGCAAACAACATGGATGCTCAATTGCCGATAAGTCAACCCATTGACAGATCCTCATTGCCAGGCAAGTTTATAACTATGGGGGAAGAATTGTCTCACTATATGTCTTAACATTGTAAATGATCTAATATGATATGATGTATAAGATTGTTTGATACGATGGCAGGGGGCATGCTGGGAAATCTACCTCCGTCGTTGAGGCCTCCACCAGAAGGCGGATATCCATCTCTACCATTTGTGGATTGGGGATAATAGATTATAGCTTTATAACGAGCCTAGTACAAGCTTGGCGTGCGAGTAATCTTACAAACTCGTGTTCAGCCTTGTTTTTTGTGTTTGTGTTTATGTTTATGTTTGTGTTTGTGTGTGTGTATATTTAATATAACATAACACAGATGACTTTTTAGCTTATCTATCATGTTACATATGTATCTATCTAATAAATCAAACTTTTAGGCAATCTTTTTAAACCGGCCGGTCCGACCGGTCCAACCGAGGTCGGACCGCATTTTTGAGGAATCACGGTTCGATAGGTCGCGGTCTGATAGGTGTTTGTGAACCGCTGCGAACCGCTCGAACCGGTCCGGTCGGACCGGAACCGGACCGTAATTGAACCGGGGTTGAACCGGTTTTTATTAAAAAAATATTTTTTTTGTTTGATTTTATTGGATTTTATGTTTAAATCTACTTATTTTTTTATTTTCTTGTAATGAAGGGTTAATATATTAATGTTTTAAGTGATAAAGATGATGAACTCGTTTTATTTTGGAATTAAAACTTATTTAAATTATAATTTTTTTGTGATTGTTGGCGTTAAACTTGTTTGAATTATTAGTTTTTGGTAAAACTTAATATTATTGAACTTAAGTTGTGTTTAAATTAGAATTTTTATGACATTAATTTGATAAGTATATATTTTACCCTACCCCGGTCCAACCCCGGTTCGACCCCGGTCGGACCGGTCCGACCAGTAAAATCATAATATCGGTTCAGTGTCCGGTCCGGTTTTCAAAACATTGCTTTTAGGGGCAATTTTTGGAGGGATTTTTTTTTCTATAATAAGAAGTTTGAGAGGTAAAATTTAGCTAAATTTTTCACCATGCAAGTTGATGGAGCCAACTTCTTAAATGTTATATATTTACAAATTGTTAAATATAATGGTTATAATTTCTTTATAAATATTAATATTTAACCCGTGTGTAACACACGGGTATTAAACCTAGTCTACCTAATAAATCAAGGTTTTAGGGGGTCATTTTAGGGGGAAATTTTTTGTTCTATAATAGGAAACTTTGGAGGGAAAATTAAGTGAAATTTTAATCATGCATGAGTTGATGAGCTAACTTAAATATTACAGTAATATTTATAAATCCATAAACATAATAGTTATAATTTCTTTAAAAATATTATAATTAACCTGTGTGTAACACACGGGTATTAGACCTAGTATAAGTGATAGAAGTCAAACTATGGATTTGCGAGTTGCGACCATGTGAGCGCCTTGTGAGAAACATGCTTCAAGTCGGGTACAATTGATGTATTGTTCAACTATGGATTGATCAACAACCCTGACATATTCAATAATGTATGGTGTATTGGTGTGTTTAGTTTTTTCAAAGTAATAGAAATTAATATATTTTAAAGTTAATGATGATGTCATAAAAAATGTTCTGATTTAAAACCTCTTAAAGGTTACCATTTACTCATTTAGTGCAAGTTATTTTTAATTGCCCTAACATGCGGATGAATTTGTTATACAAGCTCGTATTTAAGACTCGAGCTCCGGTCGTTTAAATTTCAAACAACTAATGAATAGTTTGACTCATCTAAAATAGACCTATTGATATCAAGATTAAATAAACGCAAGTTAAATATCATTTGCAATTAATCTTTTGGTCCAATGTCAAAATTAATATGAACGATCGTGTGGGTAGTTTTTAGCACATTTAAAAGCTTGGGGAAAAAATGTTGAGCCAAACAATCGTTGTTTAGTTCAAATACATGACCATGGCAGCAAAAAGCTTGGGGAAAATGTCGAACCAAACAATCGTTGTATGCTTCCATTAAAATCGGCCCTTTTTCTCTCTCTATTTCCGCATATAGCGTTTGCTTCATTAAACCAAGGTAGATTTCGTTTCCTTCCTTCCGATTACACGTTTTCAATAACAAGCGAGAATATAGAACATACAAATCATCAATAACAACATACAGATATTTTAGGATTAAGTTATTTGAAAATTAGGTTTAGTTTTGAGATATGGATGTGAACACAAGAGGAAGAGGAGTTGTTGTTTTGGTAATTGTGTTGGTTGTTGAATTGGCATCGGCTAATGTGGTTTTTCAGGTTCAGAATAAATTTGGTGGTGGTGTAAGGTCTTTGAATGCACTCAAAGCTCATGATGCCAACCGCCACCGCAGAGTTCTAGCTGCCACTGATATCCCCCTCGGTGGCGACGGCAGCCCCACCTCCGCAGCGTTAGTCTCTGTCTTATGATGCATAAATATGGTTTGCATTGGTGATTATTTTTCTCCTAATAGAAATTGTTGTTTAAAAAATAAATAAATACGGTGAGGCGCACTTGTTTTTCACATGAAAAGAAAGCAGGAGGAAACGAGGCGTGTTTTTAGGTTGAAATATAGGGTGTGTAGATGTTAAAGAGTTTATTTATGTTTAAGTTTTGGGTAGGTGATGATAGAAACCTATGAGAAACATAGATAAATAATTTGCGCTTAGCCTATGTAAAACCAGTGTGCTTTTGCATCAAGCGCGTCTCAAAGGTTGTGCATATATGTTATCTTGATATTAAACAATGTTTTGAGCTTATTTTGGATAGGTATTGTGTATTTGCTTGATCATGCACATGTTTAGATACAATATATTGGATAACAGTAACTATATTTCATGTCTAATATGGTTAATGAATCTTAGATTTCATTTACAATACTTTCCAAAATGAATTATTTCAGGCCATTTGACAGGTGTTTGAGAATTTTTTGTAATGGCTCTTGCAACAATTTTTGAAATCCAGTGACCGAGCTAGAAACAAATAAGACTAGTGAGTAGCAATTTCTAAAATGCTCCTTAATATGTAAAATCATGAAAATATTAAAGATGATTTCTTCTTAGGATCATTGGTATGCTTGAGTCTATTGTTAGTAACAGTCATGGTTCTGCATATTATAATATAAATGATGTAAGTCTAGAGTATGGCAAACTCCTTTGTTGTCACGATGGATAGATGATGATGATGAGGTGCAGTAAGCTGATGAGGATTTGATAATTTAACATGACATGGTGCCACACCGTTGTTTACTATATTCTGATTTCTTTTTAAACTTCAATGAATTGACATGAAGAATCAGAATTCTTCACTAGTTAATCATACGAATGATGATGATGGTATGAACGATGTAATCTCTTCTTAAAGAAAGAGATACATTTTGAAGTGCTTAATTTGGAGTTGTTAGTGTTTTAACTTTAAAAGTTATATATAAATTCATTGGTTCCTTACTCTTTACATGTTCTGTTTCTGCAGTCTCTATTACACTAAAATTCAACTCGGGTCTCCTCCAAAGGATTTTTATGTGCAGGTTGATACAGGGAGTGACCTTCTATGGGTGAACTGTATCGAATGCGATAACTGCCCTAAGAAAAGTGGCCTTGGAGTATGTTTCAGATTTTAGTGCTTCACATTATTACTACTGCTTAATACTTGGATAAACGGATTCATCTTCTCGTTATTTAATTATTTGAGGGTCAATTTATACGCTGGCTACAAAACTTACATCAAAATTGACTATGTAAGAGTAAAATGTAATAGACCATACTCTTTTTTCTAACCTAATTTTATAGACTTTTACTCAACTTTCATGATTAAGAAGTCAGATTTTTTCAAAGACTCAAACATCTGAGTACCTGATATTTATAACTTCAAACAGCACATCCTGTTGGCAATTTGGATCGAGTAATCAATATTAACACGGTTCTATGTCGACACTTTTTATTAATATCAAAAGACCACACCTTTACAATGAAAATATAAGACCCCTATTTATACAAGAAAAAGTAATTGCTTCCTAACTAAAAAAATGTAATGACTCAAAGATTGCAAGCTAGGACTTTGACCGGTTAACTTTGAGCGGCTGACGTTGACTCCTGAAAACTCAAAGATTGCATACACCCTTGAACAAAGATTAATTTCTAACACATCCAAGCAATTTATTGTATAACTTGTTTTTTACTACTGATTATCTGATTCTTTACCACTTTTAGGATTATTTCTTACAGTCATATTTAATTATCATGCTACACAGATACCCTTGTCGCTGTTTGATCCAAAGGACTCATCAACTGCCAAAACGGTTGGTTGTGATAATGAATTTTGCAAATCTACATTTGATGCACCAAGTAATGAATGTAAACCGGGAATGCTGTGTGCATATTCTGTTACGTATGGTGATGGGAGTTCAACTGCTGGTTTTTTTGTTGATGACATTGTACAACTTGCCCAAGTATCTGGAAACCGCCAGACCACATCTATGAGTGGGAATGTAATTTTTGGGTGAGTCTTGATGCTATCTTTTACCTTCTGTCTTAGAGTCCAGAAAACTGTAGAGAAAGGGAACGATTTAGAAAATAATGGAAAGAATTGAGTTTTTTTAAAAGAATAAACCATAAGGAAAAATTTGTCTAATTTTGTTTTCAAGATGTGAATAGAAAGGAACTAGAAAAGCTTTACATAAAAATATTGAGAAAACTGATATCTTCTCTTCTAATATATTTTTATGTAAAACTACACATGAAGGGTATAAATGTAAAATTGTTAGCTTTTGCTCCTTTCGCTACATCTCAAGAAATTGAAAAATACGTAGAAATGTAAAATGTGTATCCCGAATGTGTACTTTTATTTTGGGGAACATCCTCACAAAAATCAAGCCTTTTGGGGTTTATACTTAAAAAAACACATATTAGTGCACAATGATCAACATGGGTAAAAAAGTGTTTTTTCTGAAGTATAATATCAAAACGTTTATGTTGGTGGAAATTAAATGAAAGTATCTACCTTCTTCACAATTTTCCAAATTAAAAAACTACATGTTTTGACTTTTAGTTATACACTTAGTCCCCCCCCCCTTTTGTTCTCACAAACTCTCTTCTTTTATCTCCAAACTTGAGTACTGTTACACGTTTCATTAAAAATTGAAATTAAGAGTATGTTCCGAGTCTAACAATCAAGTCTTTGAGTTTACATATAATGTTCATAATTTCATTATTCCAATAAGTTAGGTGTGGAGCCAAACAGTCTGGAGATCTGGATTCATCAGACCAAGCGCTAGATGGTATTCTTGGATTTGGGCAGTCAAATACTTCGTTGCTTTCACAGCTCGCTTCAGCTAAAAAGGTGAAAAAAATGTTCTCACATTGCTTGGATGGTAAAAATGGCGGTGGCATTTTTGCTATTGGAGAAGTAGTAGAGCCAAAAATTAAAACAACACCAATTTTGGATGATACGTAAGTTATCTTTCTTTGTCATTGAATTGCGTTTATTGATAGTGAATGAAACAGAATTACTGAAATGCACATCGGGCCATCAAGATCTTAAAAGATTAGTATATCATTAAGAACAGAATGAAACATAGTGGAAATGACAGAGAAAATAGAGCTGTTAATGAATGGGAGTACAAAAAGTGTCAAAATAGAGTTATAGAAATCATCATTTGGGTCTGTTAGATATACATGGTATATGATGCACCTACCACATAAACTTTACCTATCTAAGATAGCATGTGATCTACAGTTGCCAACAATTTCATGAATATTCAATAAAATGGAATAGAAAATTTGAAATAGAATATTTAAAATGGGGGGAAGTTGCAGCGAATTTGGGTCTCACATTTGTGTCAAAATGGCTAAGCCTGACTGCTGGGACATGCAGTCTGTCAGTAGCTTTCTGCAGACCGGTCATGATTTTGATTCATGATTTATGTAGGACACATTTTAACATTGCATTGGATTCAATTGATGTGAATGGTGATGCTGTAAAGCTCCCAACAAGTATATTCGACTTTGTAAAGAAGCAAGCAGCTATAGTTGACAGTGGTACGACTTTGGCCTATTTTCCTGACGATGTCTACAACCAAATAATGGAAAAGGTATGCTGAAATATATAGGTTTCATTTGCTTTCAATTTGATGTATTTATCTTATACACAGAGTATTTTTTCTTTATAATCCTCAATGTTATGCTTTTGACCCAGATCAAGGCTGCACAACCCGACAACAAGCCACACACAGTTGAGAAGTTGTTTACATGCTATAAGTACTCTGGAAAGTAAGTGGTTATTTTACTCATTTTCCTTGAACTCAATTTAGCATTTGAGCATTTAACTGTTAATCGGTGTGGGTTGTTTTTGATGTTTAAGTTGCACTGCTACTTGTTTCGCTTAGCATGGTTGGATATGATTGTATGTGTATAGCATGAGAATATTTTTATATAATAAAAATGAAAATTTCTCTTTCAGTGCATCCCCTAGTTTTTTAGTTATGAAAATGCTTACTCTAAATCTGCCTGGTATTTTGTTGTTTTAAAGTAATTAATATTAACACCCCTTAAAGAAATATGACACTATGTAAACAATGTTTAAGTCGCCTCCTCCCTTTCTATCGATTTTTTACTTCATACGTATAATACTATATTGTGTATATTCTGTGAAGGCATACTATCTTTCATACCCTTTGTCAAAAGATTCACATTTGACTATTTGAGTGTCAAGTGAGTTGTTAGTTTAAACTTTTTATTTGACCAAAAAGACTTATTTTGCTTTTTTGCCTGTCTTGTAATACAGCATTGATGAAGGTTTTCCAACAGTTAATTTTCACTTTGAGAATTCGCTTTTATTGAAAGTTTTACCCCATCAATATTTCTTCCAAGTTGAGGTAAATATTTTCATACTAATTTAACATGATTTCCCTTGAATTTAGTTACAGTTTTTATTATCTCTCTTCAGGAGGATGCATGGTGCATCGGTTTTCAGAACAGTAACCTTAAATCAAAGACAGGAGACGAAATTACTTTGTTGGGAGGTATGTTATATTTCTTTTCTTGTTCACTTAACTATGGTTATTTCAAATCACTCTTTTCATTCTCGAGTCAAAATGGGTTGGTGGGCTGACCCTTCAACTTTTTTTTTTTTGCGTTTTATGGATAATTAACATATTAAGTATGATAACTGTTATAGTTTTCTTGCTTTTAGCTTTATCTTCCAAATTCAAAAGAAATATGACTGCTGTAGTTTTCTTGTTTTTAGCTTTACATTTGACTCCCAAAAGTCAAATATGAACTATATGAATATTTAAGCAGCATTATGTAACTAGAAGGTATAGATTATTATGCAGATCTTGTTTTTATCATTTTGTTTCATATATGCAGATCTTGTTCTGTCTGATAAGTTGGTTACGTACGATATGGAGAATCAAGCTATTGGATGGACCGATCATAACTGTAAGTCCACTTTGCCTATGTTCAAAGTTGAGACTTGAGAGCCTATGATTGAAACTTAATTGCATAAACAAACACCTTAATTAATAAATTCAAAAAATTTGCTAATTCGGGAAAAACTGTCAACTTCAAAAATCCGGGCTCCAGATTATGGAGTCCGGGTACGAAGTTAGGCGAGTTTTTGTATAAGTTTCATATTCAAATAAGTTAGCTAAAAGAAAACTGATTATTTGGATAAATATAAAATTACCAAACTATTACTGGTTTTGATCAACCAATTATCTTATTCTCTATTTCTGATTATAATTATGCTTCTTCAAGCTGTAACAATCACTTTTGGTGCTGCTGTAATTTCAGGCTCGTCGAGCATCAAAGTGAAAGATGAAAACACCGGTAACGTGTATGAGGTTGGCGCCCAGGATATTTCTTCTGCACATTATACACGCAGCTCTCAAATGGTTTTAGGGTTGCTTTTATCACTTGCAGCTACCTGCTTGATCATCTAGACAAACAAAAATGCTACTATTTAGGACCCGTGAATATCAATCAGGTTTTTGTGTCATGGTGCATGTTCTTACTACTAGTAAGTGTATATAAACAGATGATTCATTGATCTGCATCTTTGTACATACCGTACAACAATTTCGTTCCATATTTTTTTTGTGTTATCAGAAGTTTAGACATGTAGTCATTTCTTGATATAAGATTGTAATCTTATAGTTTTTACAGAGTTTGAAAATATAATTGGTGAAGTTGATTATTGTCATGATAACAGTTCATAAAGGAGAGAAGAGAAACAACATTTGTACCATGATGAGAGGGGTGGTTGTAATTGAGAGGATTAACACTTTGGGACATGCCTTCAGTTTTTGCTGTTCTGGCCTTTCGGTTTTCGACTTTTCGCTGTCCTAGGTTTTATTACTTGGCTTGTAGTCGTTTGGGCTGGAGATTTATGATACGAATCATTAACACGGCATTACTTCGCATGTAGTGAAACATGTTGACTTGGTGTTCAGACTTCATATCATAAATGGGTTTGGGTCATAAATAGGCATGTGAATGAACCGAATGTTCATTAACTGTTTTATGAAGATAAACAAAATTTTTGTTCATTTATGTAAACAAATGAACTTGAACACATGTGTTGTTCGTTCATGGACATTCGTGAACGTTTCCTGAAAGTTAAAATGAACGAACAGAAACATGTCAATGTTCGTGTTTGTTCGGTTCCTTTAGATGCTTAGTCATAAAATGTGGACAAGTTCTTAACACGATTAAGGTCGTGTCTAAAACGGGAGACAAAGTTTTATAACCAGTTTATGATATGCATAACACGTTTATCAAAAGAGTATAGTTTTATAGTGTTATAAATAACGAGTCAACAAAGTTGTCGCCACGACCTGCCGAATTGGCAACAGTAATGACGGACAAAATCGTTGTTTCCATCGGTAGCTTCTCTGCTGATCTTTGTTACGATCCTCTTAATTACACCGTCAGTTTTGAAGAGGACTCGTGTGAGAACGTCGAAAATGATGTGCTCCGGGATGACGGGAAAGTGGAGAAGAGGCTGGTGATGGAGCTGTTTATGGTTTTGAAGATGATGGAGATGGATCTTTGCAAATTGTACAACTTTTGGTGGTGAATGCATTAAAGCCTAAAAGTATATTGAGTAAACATTTATGAAGGCAAATACGTAGTGAAGTCATCATTGTGTAAACATTTATGAAGGCAAATACGTAGTGAAGTGATCATGTACAGCATAAAACTTAAGTAAAACCGAAGACATACTTTGATTATTAGTACCCATGTTACAAGTATAATTTTACTCGATATGTTTGTTTATTTAGATACATGGTGAAAGAAGGAAAACTAAGAAAATCTTAGGGTGATGCAGGTGGAGGATGGTTGGGGTCTGCGAGTGGATACACCGCAGTCGTTGATGGTCGGGTTGTGGACGGGTAGGGTATCCGCATCATAGTTGAGGGTGGGGACCACAAAATATGAACGTTGGACTGGTTTTTGAATGTTGGAGGTTTTAACGGTTGGATTGTGGGTGGGGGTCATTTGGGTCGGGTAATTAAATTAAGAGTAAATTGCCAAAAAGGTCCCTGGGTTTGTACAGTTTAGACCACTTTGGTCCTTATTTTTTATTTGTTGCCATTTTGGTGTTTGCTATTGTAAAAAAACGCCACTTTGGTCCTTCCGTCAACGATAACCGTTAAATGCCACTCACGTGCAGAAAACGTGAGGGTATTTTCGTCCTTTCTGGTTTGTAGATATTTGTAGGGACGAAATCGGCTATATAATCTCGCTATGTGGACCAAATCACAAACAAACCACTCTTTCTTTTCGATTCAAACCTACTTCTTCAAGAAGCTTCTCTGACGGCAACAATGGTGAATGTGCTTTGCTCATGCGGATGTGCTACTTCGATTCGAACTTCCTGGACGTCCGCAAACCCTGGGCGTCGGTTCCATTGTTGTGTGAGTTCTTTGTAAGCAAAACCCTAGTTTTGATCTTTCAATGTTGTTAATGTTTGTTTAATGTGTGATTAGGTTGCTGAATGTGGATTCGTTAGCTGGTCAGATCCACCTATGTGCCCTAGGTCAAAATCTATCATCCCTGGGCTCTTGGTCTCTCTGAATAAGTCTCAAGAGTTTGGTGCTACAATGGTGGTGGAGAATATTGGTATGGGCATGCAGAACAAGAGGTTGAAGATGCTTCTGTTTTTGAGCTGGTGCATGTTCATCACATACCTCCTTTTCTGAAGATGATGGTTATGGTATCTGATGGTTAGGTTATATGACGGTTAGGTTATGTTATCTTTTGGTGATGGTTTTGTATTGTACTCTTTTGGTGATGGTTTAGTTATGTAATCTTTTGGTCAAATATTGTAATGTTATGGTGATTATATCACCTAATTTTGAATGAAATTGTTATGTTTTGGTGATTAGATCTACTTTGTTTATGTAATGCAACACAAATGGTATGAATAAAAAAAACCAACAGTGCCATCAAGACAAAAACCACCTAGAAATATTGTTTAAACCACCTAGAATACATGTTTAGCTACAACATTGTTCATAAACCAACAGCGCCATCAAGACACAAACCAAAAGATTAGAAATATTGTTTTAAGACAACATTGTTCATAAACCATAAAGACAAATGACGAAACTAAAACTTGCAACTCCTGGCATTGTGACCTTGACCTTTGCACTTGCTACATCGCTGCCCATACCTGGTTTGGCTTCCTTGGGTTGCTTGAGTTGCTTGGGTGGCTTGTGGAGCATTTTGGGTAGTAGGTTGTGTTGTTTGTGTTCCCTGACCCTGACCACCAAACCCATGAGCCTGACCACCGTTCCAATGACCCTGACTACCCTTACCACTAAACCCATCACCTTGACCACCCTGCCCCTTACAGCTCCTGGAATTATGACCAGCATTTTTGCATTTGCTACAATGTTTCATATGTCCATACCTGGTTAGTTTTCCTTCCAATGGCACTTTGCTCATCATTTCATCTTGTGTCTTTCTTCTTTTCTTCTTAGGCCTACCAACTTGTATGTGATGCTTGGGTGGTAACAGTGTTGTTGGGCAGTTTGATGGGGTCCAAAGCTCAACACCACATATGGGAACAATTGTATGTTTGTATACTTCATGCCATGTGGATAACCTGTACACATCAGAAACCCATGACTCTGGAAGGCCAACATTCATGGCATTAGACCCCATGTTCCAATTCACAGCAACAGCATGCTTGCAAGGTATGCCAGTCAATTCCCATTTCCTACAACTGCATGTTTTGGTCTGCACATCAACCACACATTGGTCCAACCATGGACCACTAACCTGCCATACAAAGTTTAATTTAAGTATATAGTAACAAACAGGAGTGTGTATGGACATTTAATCATTACCTGGTACTTATTACCCCCTGCCATAACAACATTGTACTCAGCTGCACATTTTTTAATCTCATCTAGTTGATTCCTCACAAATGGTGTCAACGGGTACTCTTGAGTTTTTGGCTTGTCTATCAAACTCTGCACCTTCACAATCCTCTTCATCAAATACTCCCTAATGAACTCTAGACAAGTGATTATGGGCTTGTCTCTTGCATCAACCAGTTGTTTGTTAAACACCTCACACCAATTATTTAACAAGACATCACACTTGGCTCTTCCTACATACACAATAATCAGTTTCTTGTATAACTTTAGACTATATACCAGTGAAATGAGATCTAATATATACCAGTGAAATGAGATCTAATACATACCAGTGAAATGAGATCTGGCCCAAGACTTGGCTGGAATTTGTGACAGCCATGTATGAAGAGATGAGTCTTGTTTTTTAATTTCTTCCATTCTCTTGTTAAACTGAGGTATTGTTGTAGCAGTTGCAGCCCTCCATAACATGTCTTTGAACTGTTGGCCCCTCCACTGACTTTTCATATTTTCATGTATGTGTCTCACACAAAACCTATGCTCAGCATTAGGAAATACAGTTTCCAATGAAGGTAGAAGACCCTGTGGTCATAGAAAAAAAAAGCATTAGACATTAGATTTCAAATACTAAACACAATGAGATAAAAAAAATACCTTTTGTCTATCTGTTATGAATGTGAAATTGGAGTTCAAATCCAGATCTAGATCATCTCTTAGACACTCTAGAAACCAAGTCCATGAACTAGTGTTTTTTGATTCAACAAGGGCATATGACACTGGATATATACCATTGTTACCATCGACACCAACAGCAGTTAAAACCTGTCCAGGATATGGACCCTTCATGAAACATCCATCTAATCCTAAGATCTCTCTCCCACATTTCTTGAAACCAGCCTTTAGAGGTCCGAGACATATGTAAATTCTCTTGAACTGCCTGGAGGGACTACTTGGGTTAAACTCTCTTTCAACTGCAATCTTGATAGTAGTACCAGGGTTGGATCTCATCAACTCCTCACAATAATCCCTTAAAATACCATATTGTTTATTGAAATCACCCTCCAATTTCTTGAGAGCTTTCATCTTTGCCCTGAATGCTTTGTTTAATGAAACCTGAAGCTGGTGCTTCCTCTGGATCTGATCTTGTAGTGCCCTCAATGGGATGGTAGGGTTTGATTGAATTATTGGTTCAATCTCTCTAGCAATGAAGCTGATTGTGTATAGGTTAACATCCCTAGTTTGTAAACAATGATGCTGGTCAACCAATGTTTTAACCACAAAAAGTTCAGATTCTTTTTTCCTAGAAAAGTACAAGACCCAAGGACATGTGGGTTGTGGTAGCTTTTCTTTGTTTAATGCACACTCATCTTCTTTATTGGATTCTCCTTCATGGGACCCACATATTTCAACATCACTTAACCCATCAAAACATTTTTCACCCTCACTTAAATTTCTAGTTTCACCCGGCACATTAACACATGAATGTGGATGCTTACCCATACAAATCACCCTAAATCTAAACCTGTCATTTTTCAATACATATAACTGTCTTCTAGTTTTTACTGCATAGGCAGTAACTAGTCTTTTGATTTGCTTCTTTTCTAGTATGCTCTGGCCTAGATAGAATGGGCATCCAGATTGTTGTATTGCTTTAGCATTCTTCTTTCTTAGTTTTTTCAAAGTGGACTTTAATGGAGGGTCATTTTCATCATCACTTAAACTATCAAACCCATCTGGATCAACCTCAAAACCATCAGAATCTTCACTTTCAATTTCTTCTTCTACTTGTGCTTGCTCATTATTAGAAAAAGACCTTCTATTGTCACCCATTTCAACAACAACTTCTTCAACAATGTTTTCTTTATCAACAAACTCTGAGTTCCCTCCCACATGATGCACATATATCTCTACAAGCTTAACACTTTCTACATACCCACAAAGTGTAGTAATGTCATTGTCACTTAAAATAGGCCTAAAATCACCTTCCAAATCCAATCCAGGGGTCTTATACCAATACTCAACTAACTCATCATCAGAATAACCAAGAGTTCTAAACATTTGCCCTAAAGCATAAATAGAGAACTCAGAAGCATCAACCAAATCAATGTAATTCTCTTTACCATTAACATATCTAACATCAGGGCAACCCAAATTCAGAAATTGACCTCCATGGAACAATTGTATGGTAAACCAGGTGGGATCTTGTGCTATCAATAACATAAAACAAGAAATACAGTTCAATTTATTGAACAAAACAAAAACTAAGACCAAGTAAGTGAGTCGATTGCATATACTTACAGTAAATGTCGTATAAATCTAATCCGTCAGGCCGACTTTTACCACGCACCTCCCACTGTGTAACATGAAACGAAGACATCGAAGAAGCAAGAATGAAGTGAACAGAGTAAGTGAATGGATGGTGAAGACAAACAAAGAAATGAAGATAATCGGGGGTGTTTAGGTTAAAAAAAGGGATGACTTAGGGTTTTATACATTTGAAACAATGAAAGGACGAAAATACCCTCACGTTTTCTGCACGTGAGTGGCATTTAACGGTTATCGTTGACGGAAGGACCAAAGTGGCGTTTTTTTACAATAGCAAACACCAAAATGGCAACAAATAAAAAATAAGGACCAAAGTGGTCTAAACTGTACAAACCCAAGGACCTTTTTGGCAATTTACTCTTAAATTAATATTTACTTTACACTATACAAGATCTTTTGCAAGTTGTCAATGTTTGATAAGGTATAAAATAAACATAGAGATAAAGTTGGTAATAACATACATAACTTTTTTAATATCTTTGTATTTTTTAAGCATGCATAACTTTTTTATAAGACATTATTTTTTTAAAATAGACCATAAAATCGAGTATTTAATTCTTTTTAAGTTGATTATAGTATTGTAATACTATACTACAAAAATGATTTTTTTTAAAACAAATCTTGTGTTCTGGGTTTCCCATGGTCAGATGGTTACTACTAAAATATGGTGTTTTTGATACAATAGTTTCTGACAACTTAATATTTCAAAAAGTTTATGACAACTTTTCTGACAAAATATAGAAACAAAAAAGACAATAATTTATCCCATAATTTTCAGACAAAACAATCACAAATTGTCGTTATTTTGTCGCAAACCAAAAGGTATAACTAAGTCATAAAAAAACTAGTTTTGTGGCTAAGTTGAAAATGTTGCGACGACCCAGTTTTGTCACAATTATTTAGCTAAAGTTATCGCATATTTTAGAAAGTATGTCGATCTTTTCGTTTGGCGACAATATTACGAGTTTACGACTATAGTGCGACAACTATGTTTGACTACAAAATTATAATTTTTAGTAGTGGGTTCTGTCTCAAAACTGATTAAAATTATTCATTGTCTCCATGAATATCCTTAAAATTATCACCTGGAAAAAATAATATGAACACTGCACTAGTATATATGATATACATAATACATATGTAATTTCTAGGAGTTGAATAAAAGATGTTTTAACAAAATTTAAAGAGCTAGGAATCAATTTGGTTTACAAACCACAAACTTGGTAGATTCTTGGCCAATGATATAAGTACTATATACCAACAGAACAAACAACGTTGTAACTTGTAAGCCGTCACGTAGATAAGATTCTGTTAACCTTATCAAACTTTGTGTCAGACCATCAAGATGTTTTCAGAATATTAGGAACCAAACACAGTAAGTTAAAAGATAAGCTAGCTAGGTTGACATTAATTATTAATATTTCAATAATATATGTTAATTACACATATATAAAGCTAGGTTCATGCATAGAATAATATAGGTATGATAATAAGAATATTAATTTAAAAGGCTATAAACACGTTATGGATTTCACATGTGTCATTTTGTGTTTGAATTAATACGTAAGGTTGTGTTATAGGTATTAATCACTGTATTTTACGTTTTATATTATTTTATTATTGATTTTAATGTATTTGTTGTTGATTAATTGTCACCTTGTTTGTCATATTAAACTAGACGCCGGTGTTATTTTAACATTATGTTTTTTAGAACATTTTATTTAAAAAAACATAATGGTGTTAAAAAACACAATGACGTATAGAAAGGATACAATGATCTGATGAAAAAACTCAGCGACGTTTTTTTGTGTTATTTTGTCATTAAACTTTTTAAAAGTATTAAATAAATAAATTGTATTTTTTTCGTTGTTTTTACGTATTAGAAGTACACAATGGTTTTATTTTAACATTGTTTTTTTTAGATTCATCTCTTAGAAAAAAACAACAATAATGTTTAAAAATTAGAATGACAAACAAGATCTATACGCTGACCTAAAGAAAAGACATAACAACTAACAAAAATCGCAATGAGCTGAAGAATGTGAATTTTTGTTATATATAGCATTACTATATATAATTGTTTAAAAAACACTTTCTTATGATATGTTTTTATAAAAAATAATGTCATGTATAAGAACTTTCAAAAAAAGAACTTGAAAAAAATGATCATAACTAAAATACTTTGCCACAAACCTTATCCTTAAATTTTATCCACACCCTCAAAGTCTAAATTATCCATATAAATTGATCAAATAGTAATTTAATTGTTAGCATTACTAAACTAGAGTTTGAAGTTCATCTTTCATTAATTTATAAAATAATTCGTTGCATTTTATATTTTTATATGTAAAAAACACAAGTCAAACAAGATTAACACCTAAAATCGAAACAATAGATGAAATTTATATAATAAATGACGACAAATACAAAATCGGTTCTTTATGCATGTTTGTTGCTTGAACTATATGCATGCTTGAACTAAAGATAATATCTTGTTTAATCTGAGTAATTTTAGTTTTTTTACATAAACATAAATAACTTATCATTATTTAATTTCTTTTTTAATAAATTGCTAAGCAATGACATCACACTGTATCATTTGTCAGTACCATAACCTCTCTATGATAAATCCATAATATTATATTTTTAACATTTGTTAATTTTTTCATTATCTATTTTAATATAAAATTATATAATTTCTTTTTACCGTTCAACTTGTGGGTACCTACGAATATTAACCTAGTAGTTAATATAATACTAAACACATGAACTTATAGGTTAAAATTATATCGTTTAAATGTTGTGATCATGTCGCATCATGAATCTAGTTTCAGTTTCCGAATATAAATAGTTAGAATTGATTGTATATAGGGGATGGCTAGAATGGAAACCCTATTTTATCATGAAAACCTTGAAAACTCTATATGCACCGTTGATTAAATGTAATCTATGGCTGGGGTTTTGTTGGTACAAAGTGTTATATTCAATTGTACCTTAATGTTTTTTTATTGACATTCAAGTACACAAAAGGGTAAATCTGGAAAGATTTATTGCACACAATCTCTCTCTCTCGTACTCAAAATCCAGCAGGTCACACCCCCATATCCTTTATGTCCTTTCTTCTTTCTTCTATCTTCTCTCTCAACAAACAGATCTCCAGACGACCAGATCTCCATATCTTCGTTTCCTTATCCTGTTCTCTCATTTCTTCGCTATTAACCTAGTTGAAATGTTAAAGATGAGCAACCGAACTTTCTTTTGGCTTCTGAGGAGAGGAAGGTATGTTTGTAGGTTTGTTTTTGTTCTGATTTGGGGTTTTTTTGGTTTTTGTTCTGATTTGGGGTTTGTAGGTTTGTTTTTGTTCTGATTTGGGGTTTTTTTGTTATTTTCACATATAATTGTTGTAATGTAATTAGGGTGAAGAATAAGAAACCAAATCAGGGTAGTAAAGTTAGGGCAACAAATCGTTTTTTGAGAAAGCGAAAGTTAAAGACGACAACAAACGGCAAAATTAAAAAAAGAAGAATTGTTGAGGAGGACATTGTTGAGCATCTGTCGGAAAAAAAAGAGGATAAGCTGTCGGAGTTAAACGAAAAAGAGTTAGAGTGTGTGGTTGAGTTGACATCGAATCATCGAGATATAAGTCGTCCAGGTATTTTTTAAACAAAGTTCATGTTCAATTCTACTTGTTATTCCATTTTTATAATTTTTTTTATATGGTATAGGTCGTAGAAGTGAAAGAATATTGAAAAATTCTCTAAAGAAATTTGAAAACACAAAAGAAACTGCTATCATAATCGAAATGGAAACTGATTCGGCGGATGATTTATTAGGCAGCAGCATTCGGATAGCAGGTATGAATACCGAACATTTACACAGACAAGTAAAAATGCTGTTACATATTGTTACATGTTACATATTGTTCCAACGTGTTCAGTTTTGCAACATATTGTTACATGTTAAAACAAAAACGGGTACATATTGTTACATTTTTGAACTTGGTTAATTTCATATCACATTGACAAAGCAGTTACATATGGTTACATGTGCAACATATTGTTACTTGTAGTTACATTGTGCAACATATTGTTACTTGTATAGTTACTTGTAGTTACATTGTGCAACATATTGTTACTTGTAGTTAAATTCGGCAACATATTGTTAATTTCATATCACATTTAGACAAATACAGTTGCAACTTGTTTTAGTATAGTTACTTGTAGTTACATTGTGCAACATATTGTTACATTTTTTAACTTGGTTAATTTCATGTTAAAGGAAAGCAGTTTTGTACATATTTTTACATGTTAAAGGAAAAACTGTTACATATTGTTACATTTTTGAACTTGGTTAATTTCATATGCCACATTTTGACAGACAAGTGAAGAACAGTGTTACATATTGTTACATGTTAAAGAAAAAGCAGTTACATTCGGTTGCATAAAACCCGTTAATTGTGAGTTTTTTAATATATTGCAACTTGTGTAACCTTAGATTCCAGCTCTAACAAGGAACTAAAATCAAGGAAAGCATCAAAACCTGTTGGAAGGAGTACTACGAAGAATGAAAACATCAAAAGTAAATCGATTGTGGGCAAGAAAAGAACGAGGCAAACTGTTAGAGAAGAGACCAAAAAGATGAAGGGGGCTGGGGTTTTATCGAAGAAAACAGTTGTTACAAATAAAAAGGATAATAAATCTGTGAAAACCAAGAAGGTAGTTAAAACAAAAAGAGAGTCCAAAATTCTTACAAGAGGGTGTATAAAGAAAAAAGACCCGGAAATTGTTAAAAGAGGTGATACAGATATTGAAGGTGATGAAGTGATGAAGAAGGGAGAATGGTTTTCAATAAGAACACGTTCATCACCTACACAGTTTCATAGATGTGTGGGTTTGTTAAGTGAAATTCAAAAGAAAGCTGTAATTGACATGGGATTCGAAAAGCTGTTGAAATTTAATGTGGATGGCATACCAGGGAAACTTGGACACTTTGTTGTTGATAAGTTCATCCCTGAAAGTATGGAAATGAAGTTGTGTGGCAGGAAGATTAAGATAACGGAAGATGTCATTCAAGAATTGTTAGGCATCCCGCGTGGTTCAAAAGAAATAGAAAGTAATAATAAATCAAAGAAAAGAGATCCAAAGGTGGATAAGTGGAGGAAAAGGTACAAGGGACGTTTTATAGCCCCCAGTGAAATTGTAAACAACATTGAAGACAAAGATGTTGGTGGATTTAATTTTAAGATGGACTTTTTAATGTTGTTTCTGTCAGTATTGGTCGAATGTTTGGGTCAGGGGCGATGTAAGGAAACAATATTGGACTACATTACAGAAAAAATGGATTTTAAGGGAATAAATTGGTGTTCGTATGTTGTTAAGGCAATGAAACCATGTAAGATTAGCTGGGAAAGAGAGAACCCGAAAAGACAATTTGCAGGCCCTCTTACAATTTTAACGGTAACTTTTGTTTAATTTTAACGGTAACTGATTATATGTTTAATGTGTTAACTGTCTTATATTGCAGTTGATATATGTTGAGAGTTTGGAGTGTAAAGCCTTACAACGTGATCCCACAGTAGACGCGATAGAATATTGGAACATGAAAAAACTGAAGGAAAGAGAAAACTGGGATATCGAACATGGGGGGTTTGGAAAAGGCAGAATAAGACAGTTAGGAGATTCGAGTGATTATTTGGAAGATAATACTGGTGGTGCTCAGGATTTAAAGGTACTTTTATAATGACTACATATTGTTACATATTGTTACATATTGTTACATATTGTTACATATTGTTACATAAAATTGGGTGGCCTTCCTATTGTTACATAACATGTCTATTATAATGGTAATATTGATACGTAAGATGTGTATTGACATAATTGTAGGATGAAATCAATGAATTAGAGGACCAGTTTGAAAACATGGTTGACCATACCGTAAATTTTAAGAAGAATCTGAAGTTAAAACTGCAAAAGTATCCAGATTGTGAGGATATACTGATTATTAGTGAAAATTTCAAAAGTTTTCTGCAAGAGATGGATGAAATGAAAACGGAAGGTGAATCACCTGAAGACATATTTAAAGATAAGGTACCTGATGATGTTCATCTGGACAGTCTTGCAGGTAAAAAATCTATATTTTTAAAAATACAGCTCCGTAATCAGAACATTAATTTTTAAATGTTTTCAACAAACAGATGTTGAGGAGAAGAATGAAGAAGTAATGCAAGTAGATGATGCAAGGGCCGGTATATGCAGTGTGATTAACGAGTTGGTGCAAAACTATGGAGGTGCCTGTTACATCCCCTATATTTAAGTTTAAGTGCTTTGGTGCCTTCATTTAACATAATTTTGTTTGCATAGATGGCCAGGATTCAGAATCATTGGATAACAGCTCTGAGAATGCACTCGAGGCTGAACAGGGGAAATATGATGACCAAGTTTATGAGAGTGTATGGGTTGCGGAACTTGCATTTAATGGGGACGAAGATTTCGATAGCGCGTTTGTTGGAAGGAGTCCTGAAAATGAGTTGGCCACAAATAAACAAGGTAGAAGCTGTTAGACTGTTAATGATTAAATGTTTACTACCATACGCTTAATGGGCTACGCTTAATAATTGACATTTTCAAGATTGGGGTGGTGTTACTTGTTAATGATTAAATGTTTACTAACATTAGGTGAGATTGACGTGGGAAATGAGCATGGATCAGAAGATGAATGTGGAAAAGCAAATGATGAGTATGGAGTGATGGAGAAGCAGTCTATAGAAACCTTCAATGTTGAAGGTATGTATACGTTATACAACAACCTCCTATGTCTGTTGAAGGTATGTTTACACCTTATTTCTGATTATGCAGCCTTGAAAACGGACATGGATACGAAAAATGAAACAGGTTTAAAAAAGTTACATACAGTTACATTTTATTAATTGTTTTATAAGGTTACACTAATTGTTTTCCAAAATGAATAGGTGAAACATGTGGAAAAGCAAATGATGAGTATGGAGTGATGGAGAAGCAGTCTATAGAAACATTGAATGTTGAAGGTATGTATACGTTATACAACAACCTCCTATGTCTGTTGAAGGTATGTTTACACCTTATTTCTGATTATGCAGCCTTGAAATCTGACATGGATACGAAAAATGAAACAGGTTTAAAAAAGTTACATACGGTTACATTTTATTAATTGTTTTATAAGGTTACACTAATTGTTTTCCAAAATGAATAGGTGAAACATGTGGAAAAGCAAATGATGAGTATGGAGTGATGGAGAAGCAGTCTATAGAAACCTTGAATGTCGAAGGTATGTATACGTTATACAACAATGTCCTATGTCTGCTGTAGTTTGAAAAACTAAGCAATCTGAATAATATAGGAAATAAAGAAGATGACCCTGAAAGTCGAGAGTTGTCGGAGAGATCTGAAACGCATGACAAGGATAATTGCAGTCATGAATTGCCATCATTTAGCTTAGGGATGACACCTTTGGGATTAGAAAACATTTGCAATGTAGAAAAAGGTGACGGTATTGTCTGACATTAGCTCATGTTTCGTCCGTTTGACACCTTTTTATATTTTGTCTTGCTTATTTCTGATTATGCAGCCTTGAAATCTGTAATGGATACGAAAAATGAAACAGGTTTAAAAAAGTTACATACGGTTACATTTTATTAATTGTTTTATAAGGTTACACTAATTGTTTTCCAAACTGAATAGGAGAAACATGTAAAAGTATACACAATTCTCCAATTCAAAATGATATACCAAAAGACAATCAAGATGAAGGTAATTCGGTTAATATATTATGTAAAAGTATGTAACTTAGTTGAGATTTGTTTTAAATGTATTCTGATGAATACGGATTCTTTTTTGGTTAAGGGAACAATGAAACCGACTTGGATAAGCAAATGTTTGTTGAAACTATCGAGAAAGTGGATCTCCAAGATTACTGCAATGAAATGCCTTCTTTTAGCTTAGGGTTGACACCTATTGAAAAGGGTATTTTAATTTGTACACAGATACATACAGATACACTAACTGTTTCGCGCAAAATTCTTAAAATTTAATTTTTAAACCCGTAGGTGAGTTGCAGGATAAAAGTGTGGAGTCAGAAAAATGTTATATCCAGATTCAACATAACACAGACAATCAAAAAACAGGTGATTCTGGTATTGCATTACAAAAAATAGTATGTAACTGGGTAGATGCAGACTGATGAGTTTTTTTTATCAATGTTGAGACATTAAATGTAATCTGATGGATACGGATTCTTTTTTTGTTAAGGGAACAATGAAACCGATTTGGGTAAGCAAATTTGTGCTGAAACTCTAGAGAAAGTGGATCTCCAAGAATACAGCCATGAAATGCCTTCGTTTAGCCTAGGGTTGACACCTCTTGAAAATGTAGTGGGAAAACAAATGTGTGTTGAAAATGTTGACATACCTACTGGCTATACAGCAACTTCAGTTGATAAAGGTACTTCTTTTGTGTAACTTGATGTAACAAAAGTGTTTAGTTGTTTAGTGTAACTTGTGTAACTTGTGTAACTTGTGTAACTTAATGTAACAAAAATTAGATACGGAAGAGTACAACACCCCAATTTCCAAGATTGAAGATGGCAGGGAGAAATCTATAAGGGAACCGAATTTGACAAATCCACACAAATCGCCGTACGTAATGAGGGGTGTGATTATAAATCAAGCCATTACAAAGGAAGAGGAGCTGGTTTGGAATTATTTGTTTAAAGAAGAAGGGATGTTTTATAAGCTTTTAAACACAAATACTGAAGAACAAGAAAGAAATGACAAAAAGTAATTTGTCCCTTGATTTTTGGTTTCAAGATTGATTATACTATATGTCTGAAAAACGATTTAATATTTTGCAGGAAAAATAAGGGTGTATCAACCAGCTCCGATGATCTTCGGAAGTAGGTTTAACTGTGACATGAACACCATTATTTATAATATTTTTAGTTGTACCACTGTTTTTTTAAAAAAATCTAGGGTTTTTTGTTTTTTAGCGAGCTTGTTTTTATCAGTTTGGATGGGGTGGAGGTGACTAAACAGGTTATGAAGTGTTTGAAAAAAGAGGAGTATGTGTCCAATGTGGTCATTGATGCATGGGTCAGGGTATTAAATTACCAAGAAAGGTTTAAGGCACCCGAATCTCCCCGTAGGTTATTTTGTGATACAAAAGTTGTGGTAAGTGGTTTCCTTTTAAATTAATCAATTTATGTATGTGGCATATTATTATAGAACGATACAAAAGTTGTGGTAAGTGGTTATATTTTATAGGTTGAATGGATGTTGGCGGATGTTAACTGCGATGAAACAAGACGGATGACAAAATTTCAGGCAAACATCCAGGGGGCACTGGAAGCTGCAACTGTTCAAGACCTTTTGAAAATAGACATGGTTTTTTTCACAATGTTGGAACAAAATCACTACTACATTGTTGTTTTTGATTTAAAAAACCCTGCTATCACAGTTATAGATAATTTGGGAAGCTCTAATGCCATCGCCAATCCAATTGATAGTCCTCATTTCTTCGAAAAGGATACCCCATACAAATTGGTAAGTTACACACTTTTACATTAAAATTAATAGGGATGTTATTGGAAGTCTAACTGTTGAAATATTGTGTACAGAAGCACATGTTTGTAAAATATTTGAATATGGTGAATCATTCAAAGGCAGGGGCGCTTTTTTCTTCTAAGATACAGAGGCTAAAAATTGCATGGGCTACTACCACTAACGAAGTGGATTGTGGTATCTTCGTTATGAGGCATATGGAGAAGTATATGGGGCCAGGAGACAGACTGTGGAGTGGTTTTAGTAGCCATGGACAGAAGAAAAAAGGGCAATTAAATCATTTGCGAAAAAAATATGCTCACCACTTATTGCTTTCTAATTGTAATTTGTTGAAAACAAAGATTGAGATAGAAGCACTGAGGAAATGATGACTGGCTGTGGTATTTGTTTTTGGATGTAGTGGTAATGTCTGTACGCAGGTTAATTAGAACTAGATCCTATGATAGTAGTTGTAATTTTTTGTTATCGTGGCCTGTTTTAGTCGGATACTTTGAAGTACATTTTGTATGGGGTTTCAACATTTTGGCATGAATTAGAAACGAAAAATTCAATGTTATATAAACATAATGTAACCCCTCAATGCAGTTGATTGCTGATAAGTTACATATTGTTACATATCGTTACATGTTCATATCACGGTTTGCATATTGGTAAAAATTTTTGTTTTGTTGCAATTTAGCGGGAGATTTTGGATTGAATTATTTCAATTTCCCTCATTTTATTGTACTTTTGTTCAGTGGGTTATAAAATGGGCCCCACACACTGTTACACACTGTTACACACATAGATTCCATTTGTACTTTTGTTGCCTGTTGTAACATTGAATTTCTGACCAAATTTGTAGTTTTGTTGCAATTTAGCGGGAGAATTGGGATTGAATTATTTCAATTTCCCTCATTTTATTGTACTTTGTTCAATGCGTTATAAAATGGGCCCACTGGATAGTTACACACTGTTACACACTTATCACAATTTCTACAAATTTGTGGCAATTTAGCGGGAGAATTTAGATTGAATTATTTCAATTCTCCCTCATTTTCTTGTAATCTTGTTACATGCGTTATAGAATGGGCCCACTGGATAGTTACACACTGTTACACACTTGATGGGTATTATACATATTGATGGGGGACCATTAACAAAGAGTTTACTATTATACATATTGATGGGTACATAGAAAGAGTTTACTTTTATACATAATATCCTACATAATACATAATGAAATCACGACATAATAGAATAATGGTCCTAGAAGAGTGCCCCTACCAACGTGAACTATTATACATAAAAATACTACTAGATTGCTTCTTTTGGCGACTGATCTGACCCACCATATTATCCTGATTCTTTTGGCGATTGATCGTCATCTGAATCATCAAAATTGTATTGTAGTTGTCTGGCGAATGGTTGACTGTCCCAGAACTTCCAAAATTGACGGAATTTACAATCAGGGTTACTGCAATACTCTGCCTCTGGGTGTGTGGTTTGTTGACTGACGTTTGTTGGAGTGTTGTCTAATGAAGTCGGATCTTTGTTAACTTCAAAGTCAAAATTCATAGCCCAGTCAATAACCACTGGGTCACTCCAAAACTCGTCCCAATCATCGGTTACTTCTGTTTTGACCTCCAACTTAGGTGTCTTTAGAATCTTACCTTGCGAAGTTAAAGAATCAAATGACTTCCTCTTTAGGACTGGTGTGGCGATCTTCTGTTCAGAGTTTTGAACATCAACAGGCAGTTTAGTGGAGGAAGAGGCACCTACGACCTCGTTCTCACTCTTGGGAATTTTTAGTGGGCGGAAAGTGGAAGATTGCATTTTGATAATGGTAGTAGTTATGAACTTCAATATTATTAAGGGAGTGGATATTTATATGGAGTGTAGCACGTATGGAGAGGGAGAATTTGAATTTTTGTTTCCAATAGAGCGGGTATTAAATTGGTTAGGTGGGGGAGTGAATTATAAAATCATCAATGGGCCCCATGCATGTTACTAATTTGTTGGACCATATATTTGTCTTTTTGTAAAATGGGCCCCATGCATAGTGAAAAAACTCACAGGAATTTAGTGTAATAAAAAAAACAACTTACAAAAGTGATAGCTGAAGAACCATCATGATATCATATCCAGTTAACCAAAAAGACAATACGTCATTGTTACACAATGTTACATACATATTTGTTAAGTGGTACATAAACAAGATGCCACACTTTCATACTATCTTTGTTCCATTAAATAACAGTTTTAGATGTTCTATGAAAAAACAACTATTAAACTGTTATTCTATGTAACAAATAAATATGACAAAAAAAACACCCACCAAAATATATTAATAGTCTTAAACATAATAAAGGGTGTGTTGACTACTTGATATTAAGGGCCTGCGTTCTCTTGTTCCTGAGCCTGCGCAGTAATCTTTTTGCAGTTTCGTGAATCATGGTCATCAACATATTTGTTACAAGTATGGCAAAGTCTAACACGTCTGGGCTTCTTACTTTTTTTCTCTGCAGGAGCATGAATTCGACCTCGCTTCCCAGTACCCTTGTTTCTTATTCCTTCAGGATTCGCAACTGAGATTTCGCTCACAATTGGTTGACCAACCAACTCCTCAATCACAGAACAAGCTGCATCCTTACCTTCAGGTTCACGATAACCTTTTTTAATCAATTCTTGTCTCATATCTTTCAATTGATTTGCAAATGTGGAAAGACCCTCAATATCACCCCTTAAGACATCACAACACTCAGTCATCAGATCCAGTATTTCAGTTCTCAGCACAGATTGTGGCTGATTGTCAACTCCATAACGACTATGCAAAGAGTATATGCTGGAAGGCAACACATTCCTTAACCAACGCTTGGAAATATATAATTCAGGGATTTTTTCAATTTTGTTTACACGGTAAACAGCGAAAATGTAACATTATGTAACATGTATATGTATTGTGTAACATTGTGTAACATTCGAAAAAGAGTTAAATAATGTTACATACGCACGACATATAAATATGCCCTTTGACAATTGAAAAAGAGTGAAAATGTAACATTGTGTATCATATAAAACAGAATTATATAAATAAACATACGCAAGACATGTAACTGATTGTGTAACACGATGTAACAAATTGTTACAAAAAAAAAACGATAAAAATGTAACATTGTGTAACAAAAAATATACTAATCAAGAAATATACATCAGCACATGTAACTGATTGTGTAACACGATGTAACAAATTGTTACAAAAAATGTAACAAATTGAAAAAGCGACAAGATGCAACATTGTGTAACAAAAAAATACTAAACATTATGTAAAAAGCATACGCACGACATGTAACTGATTGTGTAACACCATGTAATATTGACTTACAAAATATGGTAGGCTTGGGGTAGATGGCCATGAAAATGCTTGGGTAACAAAAAGAAAAAGGACCCGGAAATGCAACATTGTAGGTGCAACATTGTATAACAAAAAAAACCCTCAATATATTCAAAATTAAGCATAAGAACGACATATAAAATGGTAGGGGCAAAAAAGAAACTCATTGTCATAAATAATCATACAAACGAAATATAACTAAGTGTGTAACATGATGTAACAAATAAAGTACGGTTTTGTAAGATTTTAAAATTTTTTTCATAATGTCTGGTAGATCTGGATTACGTCTGTATTACATAGATCTGTAAATAAAAAAAGATATATTAATGGCAGGTAGGGTGAAAGCAACTAAAACTACCTTGACTGGTATGTGCATGAAGAATATACACAACAAAAAAAAAACATAAAAAAAAAACAGATCTACATAAACCTTGTTAATGGCTGGTAGTGCATAAACCATGTAAAAATACAATGGCAAGTAGGTTGAAAGTAACAAGAACTAACTACCTTGACTGGTAAGTGCATGAAGAATATACACAACAAAAAAAAAACATAAAAAAAATACAGATCTTCATAAACCTTGACTGGTGTACATAAACCTTGTAAAAATACAAACTATAAAAACCTTGTTAATGGCTGGTAGTGCATAAACATTGTTAATGGCTGGTACACAGATGTTCAAACAAAAGATGTTCTAACTCGAAATATGTCGAGGTTCACAGATGTTCAAAAAACTTAAATGAAGAAAAAACAAACAGATCTACCTGGTTAGATCAAGAAGAGCTAAAAACGGTTCACGTCCAAGTTGCCAAAAGCCGGCCGGTTTTGTAAATACTTGCCGGAGAGGTGGAAGAAGATGAGAAAAATGGGATCGACAGAGAGAGATCTTGTAGGACATGTTTGAATTAAAGGGAGTGGGTAGATGGGTTAATGGGTGAGGTTTGGGGAGTAGGGAAAGGTGGCAAAATGACGGTAATACCCCCGAGCATAAAAGACAAAACAATTGGTGAGTGAAGGATGTGGCTGATTTTAAGCCACAAATAAAGTTTCTAAGGTTTTCTAAATAACACAAGGTTTCTATACTATACATCACCTTGATTGTTATTCTTTTACATTGAAAACACCTTTTTATATAAACTTTGATTTTCTTACATCATCAATAGTAGTGTCTATAACATCATTAGTAGCTGGTATGTGTGGTCATTACCTTCTAGAATAATGATAAACTTAAAAGCAAATATAACAATTATCTTCAATTCTCCATTCATGTGTCCTCCACATACCATTACTTTATATTTTTTTTTCCATTACTTTATATGAGATTGACCCTAAAAACCATCAACTTTTAAGTTGTCCTCCAAAACCGAAACACCGAAAACCGATCGGTTTTTGTAGTGTAAAAACCGACCACTTTGGTTTCGGTGTCGGTTAATGGTAAAAACCGAACCGAACCGAACCGTGCACACCCCTAATTATGATGGCGAAGTTGTAGGAACTATTCTTTAAACCATTCAATTTCGATTGTACAAAGTACAAAATCCCTTAAAATAGTTTAAAATAAGAATAAAAATCGTAGTTGGATTTTAAATTCAAAATATATGATATTAAAGGAAAGGAACTTTAAAAAATAATTCTGCAAAATTGATTCAATCAATAACCTAGATTTTTAATATAATTGAGATGATTAATGTAAGGGTAACGCATATGATAAAGTAAGGTGACAATAATCTGTCATGGTTAAGAGAAATACATGTGATAAAAATTTAGTATTTATTAGTATTGTGAGATGAGATTTGAAAACTTATAATATATGCTATGAGTTAACCAACAAATAAATTAATAAATAGAAAGAATCGTAATCTTGTAGTAGGTTTTGGAAAAGGAAAAGTAAAGAAAGAAGAATCCATGAAGAATTGAATTGAAGGTTCACAAATGAAATCCATTCATTTAACATGGCGTACTTGTTCATTAGATTCTAAAGTGGTCATCAAATCGTGTCGCTTCCTTGTAACTTGATCGATCTCCTCATGCCAATGTCCATGTTTTTTTTCACTTTTCACTGACCTCACAATCGCTTTATAATTAAATCTTAAAAATATATTTGGACATAAGGAAATTATTATAATGTCCGTGCGACATGAAGGGAAACACAATACCTAGGTTGGTGATTTTAAGTGTATTGACGTGCTGATGAGTGTATATAAAAAGATAGTTAGTTTATAAACAAGATAATATACGACAACTCAAAACAACACGTTATTATGGCAAGACCACTCACCGTTGGTGTAGTCTATATATAGTGATGGTAAGATACTGAGTTTGTTCAAAGACACAAGAGTTTTTAGTATCAGCATATTATCAGCGTATGTATCTAACTAAACAAAAAATAAAAGTGTTAATATTCGTGCGGCAAGAACTTACTCAAACCGAAATCCCAAACCATAACCTCTCTAACCATCTTTCAAGCAGTTAGCATAAAAAACACTTGAATGTTTAGACCTCCATAACACAAAGTTAGTGGTATGTTTTTAAGATTTAGACCTCCATAACACCAGACTGAAAGAAGGTGCGTCAGTTACCTCTCATGTTAATGATTTCAATACCATTATTTCTCGTTTGCTTTCTGTTGATATCAAGTTTGATGATGAATTGCAAGCATTACTTTTGTTATCCTCGTTACCGGAAAGTTGGTCAGGGACAGTTACTGCAGTTAGTAGTTCTTGTGGGACTACTAAGCTTACCTTTGAAGGGGTCCGTGATTTGATTCTGGGGGAAGACATAAGGAGAAAGAATTCTGGTGAGTCATCTAGTTCATTACTGAGTACTGAAAGGAGAGGTAGAAGGAAAGAAAGAGGTAACAGCAGGGGCCGGTCAAAGTCTAGAAACAGAAGTCAGTCAAAGCCGAGAAAAGACGTCCAGTGCTGGAACTGCAAAGAAAATGGTCACTTCAGAAGTCAATGCCCTAAACCATCAACTTCAAAAGAAAAGAAGGAAGTTAATGCGGCTACAGATGATTCAGACGATGCTCTCATCTGCTGTGTTGAAAATTCTACAGAGTCATGGATTATGGATTCGGGGGCATCTTTTCATGCTACTTCTAGCACGAAGACGATGAGGAATCTACGAACAGGTAACTTTGGTAAAGTTCGTTTGGCTAATAATCATACTCTTGATATTACAGGGATGGGAGATATAGATTTGAAGACTCCATTAGGTACCTCGTGGACCTTGAAGAACGTTCGGGTCATCCCCAGCCTTAGAAAGAAGTTAATCTCTATAGGGCAACTAGATGATCAGGGTTATGACGTTAAATTCGGTGGAGGACAATGGAAGGTTGTGAAAGGGAACTATGTAGTCGCAAGAGGTAAAAAGAGGGGCACTTTATACATGGTTGAAGTTCCGGAGAATGGGGTAAACGCAGTTACTAGTGGTCCGAGTCAATCCAGTTTGTGGCACCAACGACTCGGCCACATGAGTGAAAAAGGTATGAAAATGCTTGTTTCCAGGGGAAAGCTTCCAGAATTAAAGAAGGTAGAATCTGAGTTCTGTGAACCGTGTGTATTCGGGAAAAAGAAGAAAATATCTTTTGTGAAGACAGGAAAGACACCGAAAGCTCAGAAATTGGTGCTTATTCACACAGATGTTTACGGACCTACCTCAGTCTTTTCAGTGGGAGGATCTCACTACTATGTCACCTTCATAGATGATTCGACACGCAAGGTATGGGTTTACTTTCTTAAAAATAAATCTGATGTTTTTTATACTTTTAAGAAATGGAAAACTGCTGTTGAATTGGAAACTGATTTGAAGGTGAAATGCTTGAAGTCGGATAACGGAGGTGAATACGTCAGCAAAGAATTTCGGGATTATTGTGCAGAGTACGGTATTTGAATGACTTATACGGTCCCAGGCACTCCTCAACAAAACGGAGTGGTCGAACGTATGAACAGAACTTTGAATGAAAGAGCCAGAAGTATGAGAATCAATTCAGGGCTTCCAAAGATGTTCTGGGAAGAGGCAGTGAGTACTGCAGCTTATTTAATCAATCGTGGACCTTCTGTTCCGTTGGACTTCAAGATACCAGAAGAAGAGTGGAAAGGGAAAGCAGTTAGATATGAGCATTTGAAAGTGTTCGGGTGTAGTGCCTATGATCTAGGGAAAGATGGTAACAAGCTTGATGCTAAAGCCAGGAAATACACTTTCATTGGATATGGGTCAGAAAGTATGGGCTACAGACTTTGGGATTTTGAGAATAGAAAGGTAGTTCGAAGCAAGCATGCCACATTTAATGAGGCAGAGTTATACAAAGACAGAAACACTACAAACTCAGAGGTTCAGAAAGAGCAGGTTGAATTTGAAGTTGATGCTCAGAAGCAAACAACAGAGCCAGTTACTGAACCAGAAATTGAAACTGAAGAAAATACAGTTCCTGAGTTTGATGATGGTAATACAGGTGGAGATGAAGAGCCAGTGGGAGCTTCTGATAGTGGGAGTTCAGATTCTGAAGAAGAACAGTCACCACAGTCCCCTGACCAGACTCAAAATCAGGTCAGGAGATCCACCAGAGTTACTAAGCCGCCAGCCAGATATGATTCCTATGTTAATTATCTTCTTCTAACTGAAAATGGTGAACCAGAAAGTTATTCTGAAGCAGTTAGGTTGAAAGATTCGCTCGAATGGGAGCATGCCATGAAAGATGAAATGAACTCTTTGATGAAGAATAATACATGGGAATTAATCAAGCTTCCGCCAGGTAAAAGAGTTTTACAAAACAAATGGACCTACAGAATCAAGGAAGATCATAAAGGATGTAAACGGTACAAAGCTCGTTTAGTGGCCAAGGGTTTCCAGCAAAAGAAGGGGGTTGATTATAATGAAATTTTCTCTCCAGTTGTGAAGATGACCACAATCAGATTGATCTTGAGTATTGTAGCTACAGAGGGTTTGCATCTAGAGCAGCTAGATGTCAAAACAACGTTTCTACATGGTAACCTTGATGAGGAGATCTATATGGCACAACCTGAGGGGTTTCAGGTTGCTGGGAAAGAAAATTTAGTCTGCAAATTAAAGAGGAGCTTATATGGTCTTAAGCAAGCACCCAGACAGTGGTACTTGAAGTTTGATGACTTTATGGTGAGAACTGGGTACAAGAGATGCGAGACAGATCATTGTTGCTACCAGAAAAGGTTTAAAGGTTCCTACATTATCTTACTTCTATATGTAGATGATATGTTAATTGCAGGTTCTGATATGGAAGAAATTCACAAGTTGAAGAAACAGTTATCTGATGAGTTTGAGATGAAGGATCTTGGTCCTGCCAAACAGATACTTGGTATGAGTATTAGCAGAAAGAAAGATGGCTCCATAACACTATCCCAGGAGAAATACATTGGGAAGGTGTTAGAAAGATTCAAGATGAATGATGAGAAGATGAAACCGAGAAACACACCTTTAGGAAGTCACTTTAAGCTTTCTAAAGATCAGTCTCCTAAATCTGAAGATGAAAGAGCAGAAATGGCTAAAGTTCCTTATGCATCTGCTGTCGGGAGTCTCATGTACGCAATGGTTTGCACGAGACCTGATATTGCTCATGCGGTTGGGGTTGTTAGTCGCTTTATGTCAGATCCGGGAAGAGAACACCGGGAAGCAGTAAAGTGGTTACTCAGGTATTTGAAGGGCACTTCTTGTCACACCCCGACTCCCAGGGCCTGACACGTTGCATAACATTAGCCAATCAAATAAAATAATATAGCGGAAGACTTAACAAAAAGACCACAAATACGGTCCCAAATTGAACTTTCATTAATTGTCTAAAAATAACAACATTGTCTGACACTCGAAGTGAGTGTATTACATCATTATAACAAAACTAAAGACGCTAGTCCCAAGCATCTTTCTTCCTCCTATGTGGAGTACTATCATCCAATCGTCTCTAGCTAGGCCTTCCTAGCTAACGTCCACGGTTATTTCTTTCACCTGCATCACGAGCTAAAAGACGTCAACAACAACGTTGTTGGTGAGTCGTAACCAGTGACATAAGACACATAAAACATTTAGACATCATTATTCATACATGTGTGGTTAATAAGTTATCTACAAGCCAACTCTTCTCTAACGCCATATCTGATGGTGGCCAACTTTCGTTAGAGCCTGTTAACGTATATGCCGCATACAGGGATAAAGAAGGTACCCTTTTCTTTGACCCCCTTTTGGTCACATCATCGTATTGCCTAGGCTTTTGGTACCTCTCCTGTTACGAGCAGTCAGTCTACCTAATTGGATCCAACTAGACGCATATACATCCCGAGACGGGGCCGGTAGCACTCAATGGATCTACCCCCAGAAGCCCTGTCTTAATGACTTGCCCTGTGGCATGTAGCCGCCATCCTTTTCGTCGGATGACTCGTCAAGAAGCTTATTACCGCGGACCAACAACACAACAACCGGACGAACCTGGAGTTGAGGTGCGTTGAATCACCAGGTAGCGATCTACTTATAACCACATATATACATATGCGTATACATACATATATATTCATAACATTCATAAAACATTTCATACTTTTCATACTTTTCATATAAGCTCGGATACAGCCCCGAAATCATGAAACATATAAAAAGAGGGGCGGTTAGACTCACCTTAGTGTAGCCTAAGTATCACGATCTGATGGCTAATTGAGACAACCCTGTAAACATTTCATACTTATCAGGAGTCATTCCCCTAGGGATAATCCTATCATTTCATTACCTTAGTCACATTATATGACTTAAGTGATGGCTTTAGTTCTTGGCATAATTATTTCACTCAGAGTGCTTTTAGCATCTGAGTCAGGGTTATCCTATGTTCTTATTATCATTTTATTTAAAAGCCACATTGTTACATCTTCGTGTTTCTCACACGATTCTATCGTTTATTGAAAACACATTGGGTTCCTAGTAATATTATATGACTAGGAATGTTCTATTCTAAAACCCTGGTTCTTCCATGGACTTAAGTCATACATGCATCTTAAACGAGTACGGGATCTGGGACGTTACCTAATGAGTCGAGCAGAGTGGGGGCCTGGGTACGAAAGTCTCTTTGGACACGGGCAGCACCTAGCCTCGTTCAGCGGTCCCGAGCTCACTTGCTAGCGGGAGGACACCGTTCACTATAATAACGGGTTTCGTATCCCTTTAGTATCTTAGGTGCATACATATATATATATATATACATCTAACTATATATATATATAAAACGGTAAATACTCGAAGGAAACTAAAAACGAGTCTTACCGAACACCGAAGATTCCCGTAGACGCTTCGTGAGTAAATCCGCACTTGAACCGAACTTTTGGAGGCTTCCGCTACGAGTCGGAAACCCACCGGAACTTTGTCGGGACTTCACCGGACGTTCTTGGTCGGATTTTAGAGAGAGAAAGCTAGAGAGAGAAGGAGGATGGTGCAAGAAATGAAGGGGAGGTCGGCCTCCTTTTATAGCTGAAAATCCTGCCCTACGCGATACGCGCAGGGCATGCCTCCACCTGCGCGTATCGCGTAGGGGAGGTGGTTTCGCTCGAGTCTGCGGCTGCCCCTGGTTTCGCGTACCCGGGTTTGGTTGCCTTAGGCGATACGCGCAGGCTATGTCCTCTTCTGCGCGTATCGCGTAGAATAATAATTTTTTTTTTAAGTCTTTTTATTCTCGTATGAGGCGGAGTGTCACACTTCTAGACTTGGGTTATGTTTCAGGGGAAAAGATACTATTCTCAGGGGCTATTGTGATGCTGATTTGGGTGGTTGTACTGAGACTTGTAAAAGCACTACAGGGTATGTTTTCACAGTGGGAGGAACGTCAGTTAGTTGGATGTCCAGACTTCAGAAAAGTGTTGCTCTATCAACTACAGAAGCAGAGTATATGGCTATAACTGAAGCTAGTAAGGAGCTAGTGTGGTTGAAGAACTTTCTTGAAGAGTTGGGAAGGAAACAAACTGAGTTCCCTTTATTTTGTGACAATGAGAGTGCAGTGAAACTAGCGAAGAATCCAGTCTTTCATAAGAAGACGAAGCACATTAAGATGAGATATTACTTTGTCAGAGATCTGATCAGGGATGGTACGTTCAGTCTGAAGAATATCTCAGGTGCAAAGAATCCAGCAGATATGTTTACCAAATCTGTGACGTTGGATAAGCTGAAGCTTTGTGTAGCTTCAGCTGGCCTTCAGGAATAATGTTGAGAAGGCGGGGTAACTAGGAGGAGCAAAAACCAGATGGGTTTACTTTACAGAAGTACAAGATATGCAGGTGAAGTCATTTAACGCATCCAGGTGGGAGCAGGTTTAAATGTCTGACGCATTCAAGTGGTGGTTAGAGAAGATGTCTCGAAGCCCAAGTGGGAGATTGATAAGTTGTGGGCTCCGATCCATCTCGGGTCGGGCTCGGATAATTAGAAGACCTAAAGGAAGTTAGAGACCGGCCGGCCCTAATCCTAATGAACCCCAGTTTACTAATCTATTTTTGGTAAAGGGTGTTAACCCTAATTGTCAAGCTCTATAAATATATCTCTTGTACTTGTAATGATTTATTACTCAATAATAAGAAAACCCTAGTTACCCGAAAGTTGACGTAGGTCATACACCGTGACCGAACCACTATAAATCGCGTGTCTCGTTATTGTTTTGATCGTTGTTTGTGTTTCGTGTGTGATCTAATCCTAACATAGTACACGTACACTAGCTCATACTCTATTTTCTTTTAAACACAACCATCCTTAAAACAAAAAGTTGCATATTATATGCACTAATTAACACGCCATGCCATGTATATATAATGGAAGAGAGATAAACGTAAAGATTATATATGTTTATTGATCAATATTGCATCACTTTTCTATCATTCTATATATATTAATTTCTAGCTTATTCCTTTATAACTATAATTAGTATTAATTCTTACGTGCTAATTACACCCTTTATCTATATTAATGAAGTAGTTTATTGCCATTGACATGATCAACTTTATTCTTATAATTATCTCCGTCGTCCACCGGACCCACTTTCACGTTGGCAGTTGAAGTAAACCGCAGCCACAGGAGAACCAAGGTTGTACAACTCTGCAAAGTCTCTCGTGTTGAAGTTTTGGCGCCATCCTGGTGCGTACACAGTTTGTCGACCCAATTGTCGAAACAACACGAGAACCATACGATGAATCCCCATTGAGGGTCTTGGACTCTCGTAGCACACCACTTCTTGGCCTACACAAAAAACCAACTAATTAATTAAATTACAAGTTTTTTTTAAATAGTTAATTAAAATGTGATGAATTAAAAAAAAAAAAAACTCACCAAAACGTGCTCCAGTGGTGGCAGGAATATCAGTCACCAACCTATATATGTGGTTTATAGAGAATAAATAATAAAGTGCATGTACGTTTCAGAATCAACATAACATATGAGATACAAAAAGTACCTTGGCTGATATTTTGATTGTCCTAAGAATATTTTACATACAAATTAATATATATCATCACTTCCAACTTTCTTTTTGTTTGTAATTACTAGCTTGTATATATCTTATATATAGCTTTTAACTAATTGTTCATGATCTTTCTTATTAAACTTCAATGATAATTAAATTCATTATAAAGAACAACACAACTTACCAATGCAAATATTCCCTAAGGTTAGGGTCACTTGGGCTTGGAGCATCAGGATCCACCATAACCTAAAAACAATTAATTCATTTACATATTTCATTCAATAATATTTCTTCAAATCTCAAGGTAAGGATCATTTGAAAATATATTAATTAAAACGAAAATGAATTAATTCGTATATAAGCAAGAACAAAGAAAGCGAAGAAAACAAACAAACGTACTAAAGTGTGAAAAGCGCGTAGGTCGTCGCCTCCAATATCAACTCTAGGTTGGTTCACAACTTGAGAGGGTTTTAGCGTGCACCCATTGGTAACTTCCCTATCGTTATACGTAACGGTAAGGTCAATAGACTTTGTGAAACTATCAAGAACATCTCCTATCACACGTCCCACGACCAACGGGTCCCTCTCCCTTGGCATCGTATGTATAGAAAATATATATGATCAAACTTTATGTGATGAGGTTTGTTTATGAATGTACTATAGCTGGTTTGAAAGAATTGTAGTATACACATTGGTATTTATAGGAGTTTAGAGACATGGTACGTGGCACGAAACATCAACTTATATTTCGCATGACAAACATATATATTCTGTTTGCGATGTGATGAGTTTAGCTAGCTAGCTAGCTAGGACATGAAGAACTATATGATTCTCATCTAGCTAAAAGATAGAGCGGCCAATGGTGATGGGAGAATGATAGACGGATCAAATACGACGTCTATTAACGCGCTACATTTATGGAATCTTGAAATGTGTATATATTTCACCACAAGAATTATTCATATGTATGACTAGGCTAGGAGACTTAAATTACTTCTGGTGTGAACCTTTCTCCAAATGTGAAAAAGGTAATTTGGATAGGTATATGCTGTAAGGATAATAACAACCAGTCCAAATATATATGCATCATGTTATGATTGGATGTAAAACAAACACCTGTGTTACTGAATATCAAGAACAATTAAATGAATTAAGATATATATATATATATATATATATGCTAGCTAGCTAGCTTTTGAAATGGATCAAATTAAAACACTCTTTTCATTATAATTAGCTACCTAGTATAACATGCACTTGCAATTACATAGCATTGTTTGATATATGGATCATAATCACATTACTTATATACATGTCCCTACTAACTGCCATATTGACTAACATATGTGACCTATATAAACTAACAATACATACTTAGGATGATAATACTAAGACTAAAACGAGTTTTGTATTGATTAAAACATAATTCAACACCCCTTTAATTAATTAAGTTAGACTATATTTTTTTTAAATCTATGAAAGAATTTGTAACATCAACATATATATGATCTTGCTTTATATTGATTTGTTGGACAGTATCTTAATTAACATTCTTGATCATACGACCTTGTAGAAAAAAATCCTTTCTTATAGTAATATATATATATACCATCCAAATATTCTAACTTTTCATACGATTAAAAGTGTTTATGGTATTTGATTCCTTGCCTTTCTCATTAATCTTACCCCCCTTATATAGGGAACCATACAAACAATAAACTAGGAAGAGATAACATCAAATCACAATCAAATAATAACTAATCAATGATAAATATAATCCTAATATATGTATCGCTAATACTCCCCCGTAGTTGGAACGGTAGTAGGACGAACGTGCAAACTAGAGCGGAAGTCTTGAAACAGTTGACGAGGCAGTCCTTTGGTAAAAATATCTGCATATTGAGCCGAAGAGGGCACGTGAAGTACACGCACATGCCCAAGCTGTACTTTTTCCCGGACAAAATGAATGTCGATCTCGACATGTTTGGTCCTCTGATGTTGAACCGGTTTGTGTGACAAGTACACTGCTGAGACATTGTCACAATAAACAATGGTTGCTTTAGGAACCGGAATGTGTAGCTCAAACAGTAAATTACGTAACCATGTCGTTTCGGCAACTGCATTGGCCACCCCTCTATATTCGGCTTCAGCACTGGAACGAGAGATAGTGGCCTGTCGCTTGGACGACCATGAGATCAACGTATCTCCCAAAAAAACACAGTATCCGGACGTTGAGCGTCTCGTATCAGGGCACCCTCCCCAATCTGCATCTGAATAAGCTGTGAGAGCGACAGTCTTCGAAGGTGTCAAATTGATGCCATAGTTTAAAGTGCCTTTCAGGTAACGCAGAATACGTTTCATGAAGGCAAAGTGGGGCTCGCGAGGTGCATGCATGAACAAGCAAACTTGTTGCACAGCATATGTAATGTCGGGGCGAGTAAAAGTAAGATATTGCAATGCCCCCGCAAGGGCCCTATATAGAGTTCCATCCGGTAGAAGCGCCCCATCATCAGCAGCCAATTTAGAAGTAGTGTCAACCGGTGTGGCACTCGGTTTGCAATCATCCATCCCAGCGCGATGTAAGATATCTTTTGCATAAGATTCTTGAGACAAAAATAAACCATTGCCAGTGATAGTCACTATGTATAGGTTGGACCCACCGGCTTGTCGGTGTTACTTTTGTTTGTAATTGTTTAACTTGTATTTGTATTAGTGCTAGCGAACCTACGGGCGAATCTATAGATTCGCCCGCAGGTCATCATGTCTTTTGTATTTAGGTGTCGACTGGGCGAACCTATGTGCCCAGCGAACCTGTGTTGGTTCGCTAGATAGATTCGCTAGAGCGAATCTATCAGCGAACCTAACACCTATATATTGTAACCTTATCTTCACATTTATACAACTTTTGCACATCTTTTACTCAAGCTATTTCTCACTGATTTGTGTTGTGTAATCGTTCTATTGAGGTGCTAGGAGCATATATCTGTCATCTTTGTAGCTTATATACCTCGATTGTGTGTTAGATCTTGTTATTGGGTTATTTGGACATTTTACACTTTGTTCTTCAAGTCTTGGTTATATTTGTGTTAAACAAGTCAACAAAGCACTGAAATCACGATCATTATGGACCTACAATATGGTATCAGAGCCTTAGTGCTCTTGATTGTTTGATTCAAGTGATTTTTGTGTTGATTTTTGAAGTTTTTGGGTCAAAACACTTTTAGATGAACCCAACACCAAACAGCTTGATAGGCAAGTTATAGCATGGAAATATAACTGTTTGGTGGACGCTTACATGATTAAACGAAGGGGTGGGGACATCACGTACGTCAAGAACCGAAAACACTTTGCCACCTTTCCTCGCTGGGACTTGCGTAGGCTTGCAGAGCTACCACTATTAGGGAAAGAGGATAGCGGGAGGGCTTGTGCGTTTGAAGCTACAATTCAGGAGGCTGCAAAGTCGGATTTCGTTAATTTTGGATACCAAAAGCCTAGGAGGATGAGGCAGAAGGAGGATAAACATTGGGTATCGTGGAAGGGCAAAATTGTTTTGAAGATTGCTGCACCGAAAGTGATGACAAGGGTCAGGGTCCCAGACACACAGCCACCCCGACTGCAGGAGTTTCTTAAATGGTTTTATGATAACAGTACGGGTGAAGCTGTTATCCGTCTACAAGGAAAAGATCGTCCTGAAATCAGACTATTTGACCCAATGGAGATCTTTTCCTTCTGTGATGAGGATCTGAAGGTGCTATGTGAGAACAGGATTAAGCACGGGGCTGGAGATGACACTGCTGCTGAAGCGAACCTGTTTGTGAAGGTCGCAAACAAAGCCCGGGGGATTCGTGCTGAGCTGAAGGCTGTGAATGAGAGGTTAAGGAGGTCGGATGATCTGCAAATGGAGATGGATGACTTGACAAGACAGCTCGATCAAACTATCGAACAAAGGTTTGAGAAACCAGTTGAAGTGATTGATTTGGAGGTGGTTAGCGAGGAGCAAACTGCAGAAAATCAGGCGGAAACGACAGTTCATCTTGAGCCTGATACAGAGGTCGCAGATACTGAGTTCGTAGATTCAATGCTAAATTTGAGTGAAGATGAGGCCGGAACTGAAGACTATACAAACCCAATGGCCGGGATCAAAGAAAGGGCAGGAGCGTTCATCGAACATCTTTGAAGCCTTAAAGTCGGAGCTTAAACAGAAGACTTCCCCAGGTGAGGTCCAACCTAGGGGGAGTATTGATAGTCACATGTATAGGTTGGACTCACCGGCTTGTCGGTGTTACTTTTGTTTGTAATTGTTTAACTTGTATTTGTATTAGTGCTAGCGAACCTACGGGCGAATCTATAGATTCGCCCGCAGGTCATCATGTCTTTTGTATTAAGGTATCGACTGGGCGAACCTATGTGCCCAGCGAACCTGTGTTGGTTCGCTAGATAGATTCGCTAGAGCGAATCTATCAGCGAACCTAACACCTATATATTGTAACCTTATCTTCACATTTATACAACTTTTGCACATCTTTTACTCAAGCTATTTCTCACTGATTTGTGTTGTGTAATCGTTCTATTGAGGTGCTAGGAGCATATATCTGTCATCTTTGTAGCTTATATACCTCGATTGTGTGTTAGATCTTGTTATTGGGTTATTTGGACATTTTACACTTTGTTCTTCAAGTCTTGGTTATATTTGTGTTAAACAAGTCAACAAAGCACTGAAATCACGATCATTATGGACCTACAATATGGTATCAGAGCCTTAGTGCTCTTGATTGTTTGATTCAAGTGATTTTTGTGTTGATTTTTGAAGTTTTTGGGTCAAAACACTTTTGATTCTGTTTGAAGCTTGTTTCTTGTGTTTTGGAGTTGTATTTTGCTCAAGGTTTGTGGTATTTGGACATAGAAAGCTTTTAAAACAAACCTGTAGGCAAATGGTCAAGTTTTGAGGGTTTTCGAACTGTTTCCGTACTGTTTCAGGGTGGTTGAGCTACCAGCGAAACTATCTGTTCAACCAGCGAAACTGTCAGTTTATCCAGCGAACCTAATTCAAACTTCTGTCCTGTTTGGGTTGTGTTGTGGCCAGCGAATCTGATATATCATCGAACGAAAGTTCACTTGTTTGGCTGACTGTGCAAGCGAATCTGTGATTGCTTGTCAGCGAAACTGTTTGCTTGCCAGCGAATCTGTCACCAGCGAATCTACCAGCGAATCTGCTGTGTTCTTCGAGCGAATCTTGCCAGCGAAACTGTTTGTTTTCAGCGAATCTATTATCTGTTCAAAGTTATGACTTCTTCAACACTTAATATGAATGATCTAGACAGCGTTCAACCTAACAGGCCACCGAGGCTTGTTAGTGGTGAAAACTTTGAAGATTGGAAAAGATGTTTGAAAGCGTTCTTCTACTACACGGACTACAACCAATGGGAATCTATAGTAAATGGCCCGCACGTGCCAACAACTGTTGAAGGAACTGTCACCTCAGTAAACACAGACCCAACTACTTTTACTGAAACAGATATCAAGTTACTGGATCGTGACAAGAAGGCATTAGGGGCATTGATACTGTGCTTGCACCAAGACATCTTCAACCGGTTTGCAGAACACACAACTGCAAAAAGTCTGTATGATGCATTGTGTGAATTTTATGATGGCAATGAGGATCTGAAACTGGACAGAAAAGCTCAAGCCGAAAAGGAATTCAACTCTTTTGTTGGGTATTCACAAGAGAATTTGACTGATATTACAAATCGATTCCTGTCTGTGTCAAGTAATCTGAAGAAATATGATGAAAAGCTGGGTAATCACGAACAAGTAGCAAAATTGTTAGATTCACTTCCTCCCCAATGGAGCCTTCAAATCAAGCTACTGAAACAAGAAAGGAATTTTCCTGATTACAAATTGATGGACGTCATCAACAAGCTGAAGTCTTTTGACCTTGACGTGAAAAGAAGAGAGTATAATCAGTCAATGATGGTTCCAAACATTCCGTCTCAAAATGCTGCACTTATCTCATCCGCTGCAAACTCTTATGCCTATAGTGCTGCATCTAGAGGACCATCAAGTCATGTATCTGCTAAATCTGCTGGTGTACCTTCAAATGTTGGTTCAAGCTCGAATGCGTCTGTCACCACTCAGATTCCGTCAGATACTATGGCTTTATTTGGGATGTTTGTCCACAGTTATGAAGCCCTTGTTGCAGGTGAGTTAAAAGGGAAGGGTATGACTGTAGAAGATATGTATCAGGTGGACCCTGATGATTTGGAGGAAACAGATATTCAATGGCAGATGGCTATGCTCACTCTTCGTGCCAGACGATTCATGGAAAGAACTGGCAGAAGAAACTTTGGAAATCAAGGACAGAATGCTAAGCTGGGATATGACAAGGGAAAGTTACGATGCTATAACTGCAAACAACTGGGCCACTTCAAGAGAGATTGTCCATTACCAATCGTTACTGAGCCAGTTAACTCTGCAAATCCAAGATCTGCTCCAATTCAAGAAAAAGTTGAGGAAGCAAAGTCAAAGAATGAAACTGCACTGCTCACCAACTTTGACTGGAGTGCAGAAATCGAAGAAACCAAGGAGGAGATTAACCATGCCCTTGTTGCTGAAATTGCTGAGTTTGATGACAATGACATAAATCTCTTTGATCCGTTCAAAGAATTTTATGGAAAAGAAGAGGAGGAGAAGGTGGAAAATGTCGATAAAGTTCAATCAGATGTTATTGCTCAAGGGCATCTGAATCATTCAGGTTTGGTTTGTGAAGCTGCTGTTAATGAAGTGAAGAATGAGGAGGAGTCAAAGATTAGCCTGGAAGAAATGATTGAGAAGGCGAGGTTAGATGCAGTTGATGAATTCAAAAGAAGCACTCCCTACTGTCAATGTGATCGTGCTCTGGCCGCCGAAAAACTGGTAATTGGTCTTCCTTACGATGTTATTGAAGATATGTGTTCATCTGCTTGCAAAATTCGTTTAATTGGCATATACAAAGCTAATAAATTGTTAATGTCAAACGAAAACGAATTAAAAAGAACCATCAAAGAGCTAAAATTAAGTGAATCAAAATATTTTGTCAAGTTAAGAGAAGCTTTAAAGGAAAATGAACACCTAAAAAGAACTCTTTTAGAAAATAACTGTGAAATTAACTACTTGACTGAGCAAGTTACACTTGCTGAATTTGAAGCAAGAAAACTTAAAAACAAATTGCAGCAGTGGACCATATCTGGTATGAAAAGGGAGGAACTGTGCAAGAATCAAAGGGGGGCCAGAGTCAAGACAGGTTTGGGTTTTAGTAAAAATGAAACATATGCATATCCTCCACCCAGTACTTTCTGTTATTCTCCTACACCTATTCCTCATCCCTCAAATGAGTTAATTCAAGAGATTATGCAGAACGATACTGACAGTTCCATTGCAGGTTTAAGTGAAGTAAACCTTAAGGAAGTTAGAGAGGAGTACGCATATGGTGGGAGTGTTGGGCTCGGTTGTTCTGGCAGTAGTGATTGCAGTAGTTCTGATTCCAAGAAGTCTTTTGAAGACATTTGTTTAGATAATCCTGTTTGTAGTAATGTGTCATATTCAGACAATTTCATGTTTAATAGTAATTTAGGGTGCTCCACTTCAAACCCTAATGTGTTGAATGATGCTGATTTGATTAATAATGTGTGTGTGAATGACAAAGACAAACTTTCAGGTCAAGTCTCTGAAAGTCAAACCAAAACAAACTGCTTTCAAAAGTTTTTCACTCACCAAATTCCAACGTTCACACCTGTGAGAATTTCAAAACCAAAAGAGAAGGAATCATCTTTTTCATACATTCTTAAACCAAAACCTGAATCTGATACAGTTAAAGTCACAACAGGTAAGTTAAAAGAATTCTATGACACTTACAGTGACTGCAACTCACAACTGTCTGAATGTGATGAGGAGATTGAAATGGATAAAATTCCTGTTAACAGAGTTCCCAAAGCTGGTTTTAAATCTCACTGTTTTAAATGCGGAAATACTGGTCACACTGTCAAGCAATGCTCCAAATTAATCCAAAATAGTCCAAAGCAAAAATCTATCAGAAAAAGATTAAACACTTTTGTAAATAATTTCTTTTGTAATACTTCATCTGCTTCACCACCCAGGTACACAAAGACTTGGGTGCCTATTGCAAAGGTCTAACTTTTCTTTTCTTTTAATAAATGTCAGGAACATTCAAATGCCGTTGTAAATAGTCATTGGCATATTGACAGCGGATGTTCCAGACATATGACAGGATTGAAGGATCTTCTTACTAACTATAGGATCATAAATGGAGGTTATGTTGCTTTTGCGGGAGATAAGAAAGGTGGGAAGATGATTGGTCAAGGAGAAGTCTCAAATGGCTCACTTACTTTGGAAGACGTTAACTATGTTCCTGAACTGGCATTCAATCTTCTGAGTGTATCACAAATCTGTGATAAGAATATTCCTGTGATGTTTCTTCCAAATGAATGCCTGTTCTTGAAGCCAGAGTTTACCATTCCTGAAGATATGGTGATCATGCGAGCTCCGAGACGAAATGATACCTATATGCTGAATATGGGATCAACAGAATCAAACTCCACCGTGACATGTCTTCTGTCTAAAGCATCATCCTTTGAATCATTTTTGTGGCATAAACGTTTAGGACACATCAATTTTAAAATTCTGAATAAATTGGTTAAGAACAATTTGGTTAGGGGTTTACCACAAAAGGATTTTTCTGTGGTCGAGAAATGCATGGCTTGTGCTAGAGGAAAACAGCACAAAAAGCCACATAAACTCAAAATTACAAATACTATCTCAGAACCCCTCGAATTGTTACATACTGATTTATTCGGTCCAATAAGTGTCAAATCTATTGCTAAAAAGTCTTATTGCTTGGTTGTCACAGATGATTACTCTAGGTACACCTGGGTGAGATTCATGGCAAACAAGAGTGAGACAGCCGAAGAGTTGATGAAGCTGATTCCTCTAATAGAGGTTCTTGGAAAGAAGAAGGTTCAAGCCATCAGAAGCGATAACGGAACTGAATTCAGAAACCACATCTTCAACTCCTTCTGTGAATAACGGGGTATTCTCAGACAGTTTAGCGCTGCTCGAACACCACAACAAAATGGTGTTGCTGAAAGGAAGAATCGAACCCTTGTTGAGGCCGCTAGAACTATGCTGATCGAGTCAAAACTTCCAATTATTTTCTGGGCTGAAGCGGTTAATTGTGCAGCTTATGTTCTTAACAGGGTACTGATTGTCAAGGAAAAGATGAAGACTTCATACCAACTGTTTCGAGGGATTAAGCCGCTGATTGATTTTCTGCGCCCCTTTGGATGTTCTTGCACTCTTTTGAATACTCAAGATCAGAAGACGAAGTTTGGTGCTGTCTCTGATGAATGCTTCTTTGTGGGATACTCGACCACACAAAAGGCGTATCGTGTTTACAACAAGCGAACGCGGATTGTGCAAGAGTCCTACTATGTTGATTGGCAAGAATCAAACACTACCAGTATTGGTAGTGAACCAGCTTGGTTTTATGATTCCACCACCATTTTCAAATCATTTAATCTTCCTGACTCTGACGATGACGACATTATTCCACACACATCGGTTTCTATTTTCAATCATACACCTACACCATCACAATCACAACCTTCCACATCCGCCACACAACTACCTCCCACTACATTTGACATCCCATCACCTCCACCAAATATTCCACCACCTCAAACTGTTCAAACTTCTCCATCAGATATTCCATCCACATCCACTACCATCCCATCACCTACACCTCCACAACCATCAAATCAAACACACTCAACCGATCAAAATCCTTTACTACTCAACACTGACTTCAAAACCCTGAAAAACCATCCTCACGATTATATCATTGGATCTATTACCGATGGTGTGCGAACCAGGAGTCAGAGCGGTTTGATTAATGAATGTCTTTATGCTGCCTTTCTGTCCCAAGTTGTTCCAAAGAATTATAAACAGGCACTTGAAGATCCGAGTTGGGTGGATGCCATGCAAATGGAACTACAGCAATTCAGGAAGCTCAAAGTTTGGGAACTGGTTGATCTTCCTCCGAACAAGTGCCCAATCGGCACTAAATGGGTTTTTCGGAACAAGCCAGATGATCGTGGTGTGGTAATTAGAAATAAAGCGAGACTGGTTGTTCAAGGATCTGCTCAAGAGGAGGGAATTGACTATACCGAAGTTTTTGCTCCAGTCGCTCGCCTGGAAGCCATCAGAATCTTTCTTGCTCATGCCGCCAACAAAAACTTTAAGGTTTATCAGATGGATGTGAAATGTGCATTTCTATACGGAGACATCGATGAGGAGATCTACGTATGTCAACCACCAGGCTTCGAGGATCCTGATTTCCCGTCAAAGGTTTACAAGCTTGACAAATCGTTGTATGGGTTGCATCAAGCTCCAAGGATCTGGTATGAAACTCTGACACAGTATCTCCTCAGTAAGGGTTTCTCACGTGGGAGTATAGATATGACATTATTCAAGAAGGAGGTGGATGGCGAGCTGCTGATCGTTCAAGTGTATGTTGATGATATCATTTTTGGTTCGACTAATGAAGGGTTGTGTAGAGATTTTGAGAAGGTGATGATGGATCGTTTTGAGATGACTATAATGGGGGAGATGTGTTTCTTCTTGGGGCTGCAAGTGGAGCAAAAGCCTGATGGAATTCTAATCCACCAAGAGAAATATATCAAGGAAATCCTCACAAAGTTTGGCATGGATGACTCGTCTCCTGAATTGATTCCTTTTACAGCTCAAACATGCCTTACTTCCGATGATAATGGGAATCCTGTGGATGCTCATCGGTACCGCTCGATGATCGGATCTCTCATGTATCTGACAGCAAGTCGTCCAGATATTACATTTGCCGTCTGTTACTGTGCTCGCTTCCAAGCCAATCCAAAAGAATCACACGAAAAAGCTGTCAAACGAATTTTCCGTTACCTTAAGGGTTCCTCTCGTTTAGGACTTTGGTACCCAAAAGGTGGGAACTTTGATTTACATGCTTTTTCTGATAGTGATCATGCTGGTTGCAGGATCAACAGGAAATCAGTCACGGGCGGATGTCAATACCTTGGAGAATGTCTTGTTTCGTGGCAAAGCAAGAAGCAAACAACCGTCTCTCTGTCCACAGGAGAAGCAGAATACATTGCCGCTTCGAGTTGCTGTTGCCAAGTGCTGTGGATTCAACATCAGATGATGGATTATGGCATCAACTTTCTTCATACGCCACTCTTTTGTGATAATGAAGCTGCTGTTGGAATTGCCAAGAATCCTATTCATCACACTCGAACCAAGCACATTGAAACGAGAATTCATGCAATCAGGGATGCACAGGAAAAGGGTTTTATTGATATTATTCCTATCGAAACTAGAAAGCAAAAAGCTGATCTTTTCACAAAAACCTTTGACAAACCACGTTTTTATGAACTGATCTCCATGCTGGGTCTTATATCTTTTTGAAAACCTTTTTCTGTGAGAATCCTTTTGTAAATATGTAAATAATTTTTTTTCTTCTTCTTTGAAAAATCCGTGGGTCACTCGATTCATTGCTCCGTTACGTTATTTTATTTTATCTTCTTTTATCTTTTTTTTAATTCTATATATATATATTAAGAAAATCTGAAAAACAAAAATTTCTTATTAGACGGCTATTATATAGAAATTTTGGGGGAGATATAAAAAGATTAACTATTTATAGTTTTTCAAATTTTGCTATTTCAGGATCTCCGTTTATTTTGATGTTGAAGAGTCGTTGAAGGAGGTCAGAAGCATTGCGTTTGGGATATGTCAGATAGGCTCAGCCCGAAAACGAAGTAAACTGTGATTGTGCAGCCAAACATAACGCTCAAGATCTCGACAACAAGGATTATCTCCTTGACGTGATTGGATTGCACAAAGATAATGGTTCTGTCAAAAATGGGTTGAGAGTGTCAAATCTTTGTCTTGATTTCCCCAAAACATCCCAAATCACCCTCGCCCTATCCCCGAATCGAGTTTCTAGTATGCAAAACAAATAAAATAAAAAGCTGCTAGTGATGCTCTTCGGAAAAGCCTCTGAGTGAGTTACTCGTTAACTCCTCAGAACGTCTTGAGTCAAGTGCTTAACTCCTCTGCTATACGGAAGTATTGACCTGGAGTTGGTGGATCTTCTCTGCTATACGGAAGTATTGACCTGAAGATTCACCGAGCATGCTCAAATGTTTATCTCCTCTGTTATACGTCAGTATAGACCTGGAGCTCTAGACTATTTGAGTTTCCCAAATAATAAGTCGCATTGTATTCAAAAGAATCAATTGCTGACAAGCTCCACTCACAAAGAAAAGATGCAAAAACTGCACAAGTGTCAAAAGAAGCTAATGCATCGGTCAACATTCAAAAGTTGATCATTGAAATTCAAGCAAAGTCAATCGTATTGCTCAGATATACCCTGATGACAGAACTTGTTCTTTTTACCTAGATGTCTGTGGGGACCGAGTTGTCTGAGTTTCTTCAAACAAACCGAAAACATGATAAAAGAAGCTGCTGATCTCTTGTTGAAAGGACTAAGGCATGGGTTTAAATGGACAAACATATCTGCAATCCCGCCAATCGATGATTCTCCGGATTCTACTCAAAACAATCATGAAGAATATATATCCTTTCTAGCGTTTAAAACCGTCTCCTGTTAATTCTATTTTATTTTATTTTATTTTATTTCATTTTACTTCATTTTATTTTTTTAAAAAATTAAATTTTAGGATTATATGTATTTATGTTTATTTTTGGAGCGTTGATATCGTGGGACGTATTTACGGATTTACAAAAAAAAAAAAAAATTTAAAAATTTTAAGAAAATCCAAAAATATTTTTGTTGTTTGTCTAGCGAATCTATAGCGAACCTACAGGTTCGCTTGGACCCTAAGGTTCGCCCGGAATGTCTTTGATTCGCTGACATGAAACATCCTTGTTTATGTGTCAGCGAACCTGCTAGCGAACCAGTCGGAGGCCTTGACTTTTGGTCTTCCGGCGAACCTAAGGTTCGCTGGTCTGTCTGCCAGCGAACCTATGGATGTATATATATACAGCGACAGCGAAATTTTTCTCACTTATTCGCTGACCACTGTACTGTAGCAGACGATTTTCTATTTCAAAACCACCAACGTTCGATTCTCACTATTTCACGGCTTTTTCACACATTAAACATCATTTAAGTGTCTGGTATGTCATCGTCTACATCCTAATCTCCTTTTTAAACTCTTAATCGCACTACAAACCCGTCAATCTGTCAAATCTGTGATTGCGTGAAAATCAAAGACTGTTTTGGTGTTAAATGTTAGGGACTTTCTTCATAATAGCCCCGTTTAATGTTTAGCTTACCTGCTTGTTGCTCTATATGCCTAAAAATGGTTGATTGCTTGTGATTCTGGCCGTTTTTTAAAATCTAGGGTTTCCAGCGAACCTAAGTGTTCGTCTGGCGAATCTGAACGAAAGTTCAAGACCTCGAGCGAACCTATGTCGTTATGCTGCCCGCGCAACCACATAGATTCGCTCGACTGTTTCTAGCGAACCTATACATTCGCTCGACCACAATGACTGATTTTTCATGTCAGCGAATCTATAGGTTCTGGTGCCAAAATCTCAGGTTCGCTATACCAGCGAACCTAATATCCAGCGAATCTATTAACAGTTTTTCAAATCTTCATTTCTGATCAATCTCCGTTTATTTTTCAGGCAAAATGTCGACTTTATTCTTTGAGAAAAAGCACAACATGTGTGCTTTACTTGATGAAAACTTTGAAAAGGCCAGCAGCTATAGAGACGCTATCAAATGGCTGAAGTCGTCACATATACATCATGCCATCTCTCATTCACCTACTATATATGAGACGCACGTTCGGGATTTCTGGCGAACTGCTGTCATGAACGTGTCGGTGCAGCCGTCACGCATCTGTGCTAAGGTCGGTGGACACGATCTGGAGTTTACTGAAGCCGATTTGGCTAGAATCTTAAGACTAGAAGAGGATGTGGGTGAAGAGGTTAGTATGACGGCGGAAGAGGTGTATGGGGCTTTCCGGACTGCTGGGTATGAGGGTCCGATGCCCGGAGAGAAGAAAATGGAATTTGTGAAGTCGTACCTGATCCAGGAGTGGAGGTATATAGCACATGTGTTTATTATGTGCCTGGATCACAGGAAAGGGGGTACGGACGGGCTGAACTTGGACTGGGCTCGAGCTATGATGCTATTTTGCCGGGGGCAAAAAGCAAATCTTGCGAAGCTGATTTTCAACTACTTGCTCGAGAACATCCATGCCAGCAAAGGGGCCAAATGGTTAATGTATCCCAGATTCATTCAGATGATTCTGAATGATAAACTACCAAATCTGCCGGTGGAGGGTGCAGAATTGAAAGTCTGGGATATGCATTCAAGGATATTCAAAGACTGTAAATCGGTGCGACCGGATTGTGTAGGAAGGATTACTTATTTGTGGGAAAACATGTATCCGGCTGAGAGATGGGTGTATATACAGAGGTTGATTGAGACTGAAAGGAAACGGGGCGGTGAAAATATAGAGGAGGTCGAGAAGAAGATTAGAAAGAGAAAGGCATATGCAAAGGATAAAGACTATTCGTTTGATAGGGAGGTGGATGAGATCCAAGCCGAGATTGACGCTGGAAGGGAACTGAGGACGAAAAGAAAAGCTGATACACACGCTGAAACTTCAAAGAAGGCGAAGCATGATATCGGGGGTACATCTGCTGGGTCTGAAAAAGAATTAAAGGGTGTTGTTGAGAGACTGGAAGCAGAATTGGTTGAACTGAAAAGTAAACATGAAGAGCTGGAAAAGCAGGATGCTGAGAAATCTACCGTTATATACGAAATGGGTCGGATGATGAAGGACCAGCAATATCTGTTGGTTAGAATCTTCAAAGAGTTAAATAGTTTGAAGGAGAAGGATGGGACTGAACCGGCTATGTATGAAGCGGAACTGAACTCCTTAACGGATATTGCAAATTATCCGTTAATGGATGTTGATTTTGGTGATAAAGGAAAGGGAAAAGCCGTGGAGGAAGAGTTTGATGAAGAAATGGGGATTGATATGGACGTATTTGAAGGGGATGAAGTGGTAGGAGGATCGGGTGTGGACTTTACTTTGATAGATGAACCAGAAACTGATGTTGATGCTGACAGTGAAGAAGATTTAGATGACGAGCCTGAAATGTATGAAGTTGAGGAAAAGGGAATGAGTTACCAGTTTGAACATGCTGAGCTAGACAAATCTGAATGGTTCAGGAAGGAAGAAGCTGTGATACCTGAAGTGCCGATATTCCAACATTTAGATGAACCCAACACCAAACAGCTTGATAGGCAAGTTATAGCATGGAAATATAACTGTTTGGTGGACGCTTACATGATTAAACGAAGGGGTGGGGACATCACGTACGTCAAGAACCGAAAACACTTTGCCACCTTTCCTCGTTGGGACTTGCGTAGGCTTGCAGAGCTACCACTATTAGGGAAAGAGGATAGCGGGAGGGCTTGTGCGTTTGAAGCTACAATTCAGGAGGCTGCAAAGTCGGATTTCGTTAATTTTGGATACCAAAAGCCTAGGAGGATGAGGCAGAAGGAGGATAAACATTGGGTATCGTGGAAGGGCAAAATTGTTTTGAAGATTGCTGCACCGAAAGTGATGACAAGGGTCAGGGTCCCAGACACACAGCCACCCCGACTGCAGGAGTTTCTTAAATGGTTTTATGATAACAGTACGGGTGAAGCTGTTATCCGTTTACAAGGAAAAGATCGTCCTGAAATCAGACTATTTGACCCAATGGAGATCTTTTCCTTCTATGATGAGGATCTGAAGGTGCTATGTGAGAACAGGATTAAGCACGGGGCTGGAGATGACACTGCTGCTGAAGCGAACCTGTTTGTGAAGGTCGCAAACAAAGCCCGGGGGATTCGTGCTGAGCTGAAGGCTGTGAATGAGAGGTTGAGGAGGTCGGATGATCTGCAAATGGAGATGGATGACTTGACAAGACAGCTCGATCAAACTATCGAACAAAGGTTTGAGAAACCAGTTGAAGTGATTGATTTGGAGGTGGTTAGCGAGGAGCAAACTGCAGAAAATCAGGCGGAAACGACAGTTCATCTTGAGCCTGATACAGAGGTCGCAGATACTGAGTTCGTAGATTCAATGCTAAATTTGAGTGAAGATGAGGCCGGAACTGAAGACTATACAAACCCAATGGCCGGGATCAAAGAAAGGGCAGGAGCGTTCATCGAACATCTTTGAAGCCTTAAAGTCGGAGCTTAAACAGAAGACTTCCCCAGGTGAGGTCCAACCTAGGGGGAGTATTGATAGTCACATGTATAGGTTGGACTCACCGGCTTGTCGGTGTTACTTTTGTTTGTAATTGTTTAACTTGTATTTGTATTAGTGCTAGCGAACCTACGGGCGAATCTATAGATTCGCCCGCAGGTCATCATGTCTTTTGTATTAAGGTATCGACTGGGCGAACCTATGTGCCCAGCGAACCTGTGTTGGTTCGCTAGATAGATTCGCTAGAGCGAATCTATCAGCGAACCTAACACCTATATATTGTAACCTTATCTTCACATTTATACAACTTTTGCACATCTTTTACTCAAGCTATTTCTCACTGATTTGTGTTGTGCAATCGTTCTATTGAGGTGCTAGGAGCATATATCTGTCATCTTTGTAGCTTATATACCTCGATTGTGTGTTAGATCTTGTTATTGGGTTATTTGGACATTTTACACTTTGTTCTTCAAGTCTTGGTTATATTTGTGTTAAACAAGTCAACAAAGCACTGAAATCACGATCATTATGGACCTACAGCCAGTACGAGTGGCAGTAACACCCAAAAAATGATGCAAGGAGCCCAAGTCGGTCATCGCAAACTCTCGTGAAAGAGTTTGAATGGTAGTATGTAACAGTTGATCACTGGATGCTGTTATCACGATATCGTCAACGTACAAGAGAAGATATGCCCGGTGAACCCCATCATTATAGACAAATAATGAATTGTCACATGAGCTGCGCCGAAAACCATGAGAAGTGATGAAGGTGTAAAATCGATTGTACCATGCTCGAGGCGCTTGTTTTAAACCATATAAGGACTTTTTGAGGCGACAAACAAACGACGGCTTTTGAGGATCAACAAACCCCGGAGGTTGGTGCATAAATACGGTTTCTTGTAGATCACCATGTAAAAAGGCATTTTTGACATCTAACTGATGTATTGGCCAAGAGTTTGACACTGCAATGGTTAGCACTGTACGGATAGTAGCAGGTTTAACAACTGGACTGAACGTGTCATCACAATCTATACCCACTGTTTGTGATTTCCCATTAACAACCAACCTCGCCTTATAGCGTTCTAGTGTTCCGTCCGCCCGGAATTGATGTTTAAATAACCACATGCAACGAATGATGGGGTGGTTGTTCGGACGGGGCACAAGTTCCCAAGTGTCATTGTCCTGTAAAGCTCTATATTCATTGTTCATGGCATTAAACCAATTTGGATCTGACCGGGCAGTGTGATGATTTGTGGGCACAGGGGAAATAGTGGTAGTGTGGAGGTTGAGTCGAGTAACAGGTTTAGAGATACCTGCGCGTGCGCGAGTTGTCATGGGATGGTGAGAGGTGTTAGGCGGTGGTGGGGGTTGGGTAGAAGCAGAAGGGGGGGAAGGTGGTGAGTTGTGCTGGATTGGGCCGGAATTGGTGGTCGAAGGGGGCGAAGGTGGGCTGAGGTCACACGGTTGTGGGCCAGCATTTGAAGTTTGTTGTGGGCCATTAGTTGTGGGTGGGTTATTTTGTGGTGATGGGGTAGTTGGGATTGGCGTGTGGGGGAAAATGATCGGGTCATCAAGAAACGAATATAAATTCGAGGTAGGGGGATCATTGTAAGGGAACGATGACTCATCAAATATGACATGACGGGAGATATGAACACGACCAGTGGATGGATCAAAACATCTATACCCACGGTGATCTGGCGGATATCCAAGGAATATGCATCGCATGGATCGAGGGTGAAGTTTATGTGGGGCGGTCGCTGAGGTGTTTGGGTAACAGGCACAACCGAAGACCCGTAAGTGATCATAGGAGGGGTGACGAAGATAGAGGGCAAAGTGTGGTGTGGAAAAATTTAGGCGTTTTGTAGGTAATATGTTGTGAAGATACGTGGCGGTGTGTAAAGCCTCGACCCAAAAGGAAGGAGGCAAATGAGCATGGGATAACAAGGTTCGAACGATGTCGTTTAGGCGTCTAATCATGCGTTCCGCCCTACCATTTTGTTGTGAGGTTTGAGGACATGAGAAGCGGAAAGTGAACCCATGTTGAGCGGCAAATGTTTTAAACGCATGATTGTCAAACTCTCCCCCTAAGTCACATTGAAAGGATTTTATATTGCAATTAAATTGAGTTAAGACAAACTTGTGAAATTTTGCAAAATTGGTGAACGTTTCAGATTTGAATTTAAGTGGATATATCCAAACAAAATGTGTGAAATTATCAATTAATACCATGTAATATTTATACCCAGTTTTGCTTTGAATTGGTGAGGTCCACAAATCACAATGAATGATATCAAATGGATTGACTGTAAATGATTTTGAATCATAAAATGGTAAACGTTTATTCTTAGCAATCTGACAAGAGTGACATAAAGATGAAACCGAAGTCTTATTACATGGAATAAAAGGACGTGTACGAAGTAAATTCAAAAGAGAATCGCCGAGGTGTCCTAAGCGATTATGCCATTGATCAGTGATTGAAGCGACAAAAGCAGACTGGATAGATGAAGGCGTGAATGGATATAGCTCCCCCGAACTATTGTGGCGAGAAATATGAGCTCCAGTCTCGAGATCCTTCACAGTAAAACCATAGGGATCAAACTCAATTGTTGTATTATTATCAATGTTAAATTTTCGAACAGATAAAAGATCTTTGATTATGTTAGGTGTAAAAAGGATGTCGTTTAAAGAGTAAGTGCGAGTAGGTGTAGGGTGTTTGTGGTGGCCAGATCCATGAATTGGTATTGAATGACCATTCCCAACATAAATAGAATTTATAGGACTAGATGACATGGGTGTAGATATTTTACCTGGATCAGCAGTAATGTGAGAGGATGCCCCGGTGTCCATATACCATGGATCATTAGCAGTTAGATGCACCTGCTGCATTGTTTGAGCGAGCTCGGTCGGACCATAATCTGTGTAACCAGGAAACGGGCCAGTTGCTGAAGGTTGGTTGTGCATATGCTGTGTAAACTGTGGGCCTGAAGGGAGCTGCTGTGGTGGGCCCAAAGGTTGCTGCTGCTGGCCCATGTTGGCAGCATAGTGAAACTGCTGCTGTTGGGCTCCATGGGCTGTGGGCCATTTCTGGCCTGAAGATGATTGCTGTTGTGGACCAGTCCAAGGGTGGGCTGCAGTGGGGTAGGGTGATGGAGGCGGTGCCCAAGAATTATTATTATTGTACCATTGTTGTTGCGATGGATGACCAGTGCGATCACCCCTACCCCCACGTTGCGAATTCCGACCACCACGACCCCGATAAGATGAACCACGACCACGATTTGCTTGATAGTTGGGATCGTAGTTTTTACCTTGGTAACCCGTGGGTTTATAGTTGTTATTAGACGAGTGACTTGAGTTACCTTGGTGGCCACTTGGTGCGACTAGAACCGATGGTGGTGGATTTAGATGTTTTTGGCGCTGCAACTCTAGGTCCAGCATATTACGAGCTTCATCCCACGAGGGATTCTGTTGATTAATTAGGGAGCCGACCACTTCATATTCTTTGGGCAAACCTCTAACAAGTTGTAGAACGAGACCAGATTCGGTCACCGGATGATCGACGTCGGCTAACTGGTTGGATAGATCCTGCAGTTTCTGGCAATACGCATCAAAAGATACACATGACGTTAACTGTAAATTGGAAAACGCGTGTGTTAGAGCGGCTGCCCTGGCGTTTTTATTGTTCAAAAAAATCGACTGAACATGGATCCATGCCGATCGGGCTGTCATGTGCTTTCCGGCAACAACTCTAGCGAACAGCTCATCCGACAGTGTGCTGTAAATCCACTGTAATACCAAGGAGTCAATGGAAGCCCATTCGTTGTATTTTTCATCTTTTTCATCCGGTGCTTTGGTGCCATCAATGTGATCAAGGACTTTGAATGCGGTTACCTGGATTTCAAACAAGCGCACCCAAGCAGAATATGTTACTTTGATGCCATCGAGCGTTCGTACTTTGGAGTTTATGTTGGTTACGGTGTATGCGTGATGTAGGGGGGTTTTGTTTGAGTCGTTGTTGTTGGTATTGCTTGGTTCCGGCGGTGGTATCACTCCGTCAACCATGATCGTAATCAGTGGTAGGGACGACGGCTAGGGTTTTTTGTGGATGTTTGGCTCTGATACCATAAAAGTGTTTATGGTATTTGATTCCTTGCCTTTCTCATTAATCTTACCCCCCTTATATAGGGAACCATACAAACAATAAACTAGGAAGAGATAACATCAAATCACAATCAAATAATAACTAATCAATGATAAATATAATCCTAATATATGTATCGCTAATAACGATGAGTGTTCTTTTCACATGCACCGAGGTACTCGTCTGCCCATCCTATTCGAGATAGGAACGAACAAGTTCCGGATTGATTCCCTGTTAATGTTATACCAAGCCCGGCCTTAAAAAAACCAATTACCCAAGAAAAAACCTCGACCCATGGTCAGGTTTAAACTTAAGACCTTCTAAGTTGCAAGCCCTAACCTTCATCCTCATGTCATTACGCCTGAAAAACAACCGCTCCATATGACAAGTTAGGTTGTGAAATATAATTGTAGTCTTCCATGAATTTACGGGACTTGTTTGATCTGGTGCCTTCTTCATGCTATTTTCTATTGAATCAAATTCGAATATAGAAATTCAAATAGAATTTTGAGTTTTTAAATCTGATTCAAATACTAAACACTCGTACTCACGTCCATCTCTAATAAATTAAACAAAATTTTTTAATTCAAATCGATTAATTTATTTATAAAAGTATTAAATGGATAGATATGAGAGATGAATAGTAACCTCTTAAATTTTAGGAATAAGCTTGTTTTCCCTTATGGGGATAAGTGAAATATGAAATTCATTAAAAAAATCAAACTCATTTCTCATCCTCAATCAAACTCGTTCCCATATTTAGGGCTATTTAATCCCATATGTGTTTTTTTGGTACTTATACAGTTTTATAAGTGGAAGAAATATAAAAAATGATAAAGAAAATTTTAATTAAAACAGAAATATAAATGGGAAATGAGTTTTATGGTGTATTTAGGAAATGAAGAATAAAATAAAAAAAAAATACTATTTTTAGTTAAATTATAAAGATGAGGATGAATGAAGCTGAATGCTTTAATTCATGATAGGTTCATCATTCTGATACGCAAAACATTAAAGGAAGTTAAAATGAGTAAATATGGTGATGACATAAACATAAATCAACTCTATGTTGAATAAGAATTCATGCATAACAAATGGATTGGATTTAAGATTTATTGGATTGAAACTAAAAGTATAGATGGGCTCGTGTGAATCATGGATGGGCTGCAATAAACTCTAATGGCCCTAATTAAAGTGAAGGTTGATTGGTTAGAGTTAGTAGACACTCTACATTCTATTCTTGATTTTGTAATCATTTGGTTATAAGATTTCATGCAACTAAAATTAGAGGTGCACAAATCGGTTTTTTTGAAGAACCGGTTCCGGTTCTAGAACCGGTTCCGGTTCTTGTTGGTGTTAAAAGAACCGGTTCTTACAAGAACCGGTTCGGTTCTAGAACCGGTTTTTGGTGAAAAAACTAGAACCTAGTAACCGGTTCCGGTTCCTAAAGAACCAGTTCCGGTTCTCAAAGAACCGGTTCCGATTCTTAAAAAACCGGTTCAGGTTCTTAAAAAATACCTTTTTTTCTACGATATGGGCCGGAAGTAACATTAAAAATTTAAAATATTACAAGATATATAGCTTTTAAAACATTAAATAAATAACAACACTAAAACATACCGGTTTTTCAAGAACCGGTTCTTCCAGGAACCGGTTTTTCCAAGAACCGGTTTTTTTAGGAACCGGTTCCGGTTCTTTTGGAACCTATAATTTGGAAAAAATAGTAGAACCTACGGTTCAGTTCCGGTTCGGTTCTTGTAGAACCGGTTCTTCGAAGAACCGGTTCTTCGAAGAACCGGTTTTCGGTTATTTGATCGGTTCCGGTTCCGGTTCCGGTTTTTTTGTGCACCTCTAACTAAAATAATTGACTTACATATTAAATTGCAAAACCTTTTTAGTCCTTATTCTTACTTTGATACTTATTGTTATGATTGATTATATTAGGTTGTATTGGTAACTAGAGTTGATTATTTATCCATTTATGTTATAGATGAAATTTTAATTTCAGTTATTTTTTTGTAAAATCTAGACATAGTTTCAATCTCAGTCCTTTCATCTCAAACTTTATTAGTAATGGCGTTGCAGAGCCGTTTAAAAAAATAAATATTTGATTATTAATCTAACTAGTTTTCTTCCCGCCGCGCGTTGCTGCGGCAATATATTCGGCTGCCTGTGATTTATACTCACGTATGTTGTTGCGAGATGGAAATTTTTATATGTAAACACTTATTAAGCCTCAAACACAAAAGGTTGATACGTATCTAATCTGTATTTTGTTGCAAGATGGAAATTTATATGTAAACACTTAAGCCCCAAACACAAAAGGTTGATATGCTTCTAATCTATTTTTTATGGTGCTAAGAACCTTGCAACTAATGAAAAAATTTGACCGGCTCATATCACCCGAGTTGTTGCATAACAAAAACTGCCATATATGCATGAACTGGAATGAATTTCAAGATGAATTGAACCTACAACTAATGTGTAACTGATGCGACAGGTTGTCCATACCTCTTTTGTATCTTGATGAAACAATCAAACACACACATCTAAGTACAAAATATGACACTATCATATTGGCAAACAAAAAATGGCATGCTCCTTGCCTCATATGATAAAAGTTGATAATACTGTTTATAAAACCAAGCATAGCTTCTTCATATAATCTTGAATCGTTGCTCAGTTGCTTTGAGTTCCTATGTGTTCTTTTGGAAAAGGCAAATAAGAAAATCAGCAATTGTACTAAAAGAACATAGTGAAAAGTGCAACATGGACCAACCAAATTTCAAAATAGACAGGTTATGTGATCAATTAATATGCAAATACTCATCGGTATCAAATCATCAAATTGCATTTCAAACTTCATTTTGTAATTGTTCTTTTCTACTATACCTACCTTAGTCGGATGAGAATTTTAAATTTCTGCCTTCAATGTCTATCACTAAAATCCTCAATTCGTTTAATCCCTATCATGCCTTCAGATGGTATTTAGTATTCACATTTAGAAATTTGCAAGCTAAACGAATTCAATTTATACTCCAGCTACAATTGTGGCTATTTTAGTGGCAATTCATTTTATAGTAGTTCAACAATTATACTTGAGCTTTAATCAACTTTTGATTCAGCCTCAATCTAAATTACAACATAAACAAATTACCTTATACCTACATATGTAACTGTTCTTGGCAACGATATCATGATTATATACATAAGCTATAGTTATAGCATCATCATCATTAATGAATTGATAATAGTATACATCAACTTTCCTACGTACCATTTAGAACAAATTAAGTAGATGAATATCAGAAAGGTGGAGCCTTACCTGAATATCTCATCGAAATCACTTAACTAACACTGACAATGACTGGCGAAACGAACTTATGTGACCTCAATACCCAACTAATACATTCAATTTAAGACGCCCCTTCTCCGAAATCACCCCCCACTTAGCATCTGGACACGCTGTAGAGGAACCCTAATCGCCACCACCACCCGGGCCAAATCGCTACCACCTAACACCATCTCCTTTACTACAGCCTCCGGGAGCCACCATCGCTACCCACCAGATGCCAAAACGAATGTCTTCCACATCAACGGTCGGACGAAGAGGCAGTGCGACATGGAGGTGTCTGTCCGGCAAACATTCTCGGAAGAAGACAGTGAGAGAAAATGTTGTACAGGGTTTTGTGAGATGTACAAATGTATTTACCATTTACACCCTCGTGGCCAAAGTGAAAACAACAAAAGTTGCCTGTACTACTGTTCAAAAAACTTGGTTTTCAATAAAAGGATATAATAATAATAATAATAATAATAATAATAATAATAATAATAATAATAATAATAATAATAATAATAATAATAATAATAATAATAATAATAATAATAATAATAATAATATAATATTGAGTTGTATTGATTGATTTTAGGTATTTACGGCCACAAAGATCAACAACCAATCAGGGTTTGTTCCTTGTTCCCCTTTTTCTCTTTCGTTTCATCTTCATCATCAATCCAAACCCTAACCCTAACACTAACCCTCGCCTCCAATCATGACCGGAAAAGCAAAGCCGAAGAAGCACACGGCGAAGGAGATTCAGGCCAAAGTAGACGCAGCCACAACCAACCGCGGCGGCGGCAAGGCCGGAGTTGCTGATCGTACCGGCCAATTAAAAGGCGGACACGCCAAGTTCGAATGTCCTCACTGTAAGATCACTGCACCGGATATTAAAACGATGCAGATTCATCATGAATCGAAGCATCCTAAGATTCCTTATGAAGAATCGAAGATCACTAATCTTCATGCTGTTCTTGCACCTGTTGTTGAATCCAAGCCTCGTCCTGGTGTTCGTGGAAGTTTGAAGAAGTGAAAACTTGTTTGTTCATGGATCGACAACATCTGTATCGTTCGATCTAGGTTTAAATTGTTATCCTTTTGTTTGTGATGACTTGGATGATTGTGTTTCTGTGTTGTGTTCAAATCTATGTGATGCGCTAATACGTGTTATATCTTATATATTTATCCATCTTTGCTTTTATTTTGTGATCATGCTTTTGTTAGTTTATGATTTATCCATCTTTGCTTTTATTTTGTGATCATGTTAAATAATTTAGGATTAGCATTGGTTTTCAAGTTTATTGATTAATCTTACTATGATGGATGAATTAGGCATAGTTGTCAAAGGCGCAAGGCACACTTATGATAATCGAGTAATAAAAATACAATTTTTATGGTTTTTATGATTAATCTTACTAGTTTAAGCTGTTTTAGATTTATTCATTGCTTGTTTGTTGCAAGGGTAGCTGTTTCAGACCAGTTTAGATGATTTTTTTTACTAGAATTCAAACTGAATTTGGCATGAAAATGCTCCTTAGCCCCTGCAAACTGGGGCTTTTGAAATGAAGTGACAAGGCTGCCTTGGGCCTGGGGCCTAGGTGCACGTTTTGTCGGCTTTTGACAACAGAGGAATTAAGGGGTGTTTTGACAAGCATTGGAACTCGACTGTTTTGATTGGAATAGAAGTTTTAGTTCACTTGAGTGATTGGTTTATTCGGCTTGCAGAATATATTACTGGTATTTTAGTGTAAAAATGCCAGGTTTGGATAATTGGTAAGGGGTTGTTGTGTTACCAATGATCAGCGAGATCAAAGTGTCAAATTTTGTAGACGAGTAACTGATTCTTGACGGTAAGTGCATACAAACATCCCTGTAGGTGTCTTTTGCTTTTGTTATGCGTCTGTTATTTTGACTGTCTTTTGTGTTGTGTTACCTCAAAGTTATTAATCTAAGAGTTAAGTGTCAAATTATTTGTTTTGTATTAAAATTAGTTTATGCTAGCTGTTTTTGATAACTTAAACCTATGTATCATAAGATTCAGATTTGATGCTTTGTGTACATTGGCCTACTAGTCCCACAAAGTGTCATTACTCTTCGCTCTGCAAGTCTGTCGACTTGGTAACAAAATATCTGTCTTCATTCTTAGTGTTGTATTAAAACTTGTTTATGTTTGCTGTTTTGATCACTTCAACATATGCATCATAAGATCCAGATTTGATGCTTTGTGTACATTGGCTTACTAGTTCCACAAAGTATCCTGTGAGGTTTCTTAAAGTTATCTACTTTTGAGTGTGGTCGATTTGCGTCATGGTAACAACTGTGTTTGTATGGGTATTTTGGGTTCCCAAAATTTGCTTGCTTGCTTGCATATGGGTACTTTGGGTTGTGCCGCTAGGACCCTAACAATTAACAACTGTGTTTGTTCTTTATGTTTAGTATGGATTGAGTTTTCAAGTGTAGATATGCTTGATGGGAAAACTCCTACACACAAGAAAGTTTTTGATTTAAGTGGTTACTCATACTCTAGTGATATGAGATTTAAAGTCAATGAGACTTTTGACCTGAGAGAAAAAGGTCAATGGAAGTCACAAAAATAATAAAACCCAAAACCAGAGTACAACTCAAACTGTAGAAAACTGTTTTTTGACATCTTGTATTGAGTCTGATAAAAATATAGGGAAGGTTTTATGACAGAAGTTTGAAGAGTATGATTTGCTTCGATATGCTTAAAAAATAGTTATTAAATTTAGAACATATAGCTAGCAAAAGTATATTTGTGGCAAAAAATCAAAATTCAGCTATGTTTTGTAAAGGGTGTGTCTATACACATCCTCTTCATACTTGTTACATCTTTTTTTAAAATAAACTTTTGAAACTTATCAAAAATTACCCCTAAACTTTTATTATCTTTATTAGTTAAAAAATTGTGTTCCTAAAACTCTAAAAGAAGTAATTAATCTGCAACACACTTGAAATTATGTCATTAATAAAATACTTAATGGCTCCCCAAAAACAGAAAGAAAAAAAACAATGTATTGTACAAGAGCTGCACACGTAGATGCGCTGATGAAGTAGACGTTCATGGTTCTAAGTTTCTGCTTTACTTTCACAAAGCCTGCATCTATGTTTTGTTATCCTCCAACATACGCGATGAAGCAGGCCCATATATATGTCAAATTACAAGTCCTGCAAAAACAAGACACTCTTAAGTATACTCATGGAAGTAATTGTAAAGAACAACAAAATCCTCCATATCCCCCTTAGAATGTGGCTAATGATTAGAGGTCGAATATCAACTCAATGATTTAGAATTGAGTCGATTTGCATTGTGTTCTATCTAAAACGGGTCAAAAGAGTCGAATAAAAATATTTAGCTAAAAGGGAATGCTGGAATGGGTCAAATATGTCCCAAGTGTTGAAAGTTACCTAAAGTCTCTTTTTGATGCATACAGCATCCTATAAATGATTACTATTCTAGCATTTTCTGTAATCACTGGTAACATGTTAACTATATCTAGAAAGTTCCCAAATGGTCAAACAGGTCAACCTATACCATATATGACATGTTTTAACCTGAACCTGTATGCCAGTTACCCAACCTTCTCAACCCGCTCTGTCTTGCAACCTCTACTAATAGTAATACAAGACTTCAAGTGAGAATGTAACCTGGTGCTCGCATGCCGGGTCTAGGAGGGTGACATGCCAACTTGGGCCTGATGTACGCAGCCTTAACCTGCATGTCTACAAGAGGTTGTTTCCACGTCACATGGCAGAAACTGTTGCTCCAAAGTTCGTCTCTCCGGTGAGATTGTAAGCTTACAGAAATTATTAGTGGAGAGAAACTTATACTTCAAATACAAAGATGGGAAAGAAGGTAAACAAAATATACATAGATCAAGGTTGTGAAATAGAGCAACTGGTAAAATCGGGTTGAACAAAATGTGACAAAAATGAGGAGTTGTACACAGCATCAACACAGTTCAGATCAGGCAAGCGAATTGATTTTTCAGAACAGGTTGACTTTAACATGTATTATGTACATCTCCAACAATATAAATGAAGTTACAACTTTTTTGTTTTGTGTTTTAGATTCTCCAAAAAAATTGTAGAGAATAACCGGTAGAAGTCATTTGGGAGGACTTTATCCCTCTGTGTCATTGTTGTCATCACTCGAGGGAATTTGCCTTCTCTCCGGAGACAGATTTAGTACAGCACCGCCAGAAGATGAGCCTAACAAGCGATGGACATATGGACCGTCAGCTGATGTGGATGCGGAAACACTGTAAGCGAAAACTCCCATCGGGTGGTCAAACTTGCAACTTGGACCAAATTTGCACACACCGTAACGAGAATAGAATACACACAAAGGCTCTCCCTGTATTACATTAAGTTGAAAAAGAAACTTTTGTCAATTGAGAGGGTATATCTATTAATTTGCTTACAACTAAATTAAGGGTGTAAATGTGTCATGCTTACAGGCCAACCTAACACAAACTTGGAAATTTGTCCACAAACCCAAAATTTGTGTTAGGTCCCAAACATGCCTCCTGTATTTGTGAGTTGACATGAAATTAACCCTTTGACCCGAAGTTTTTAAATTTTATTTTTTTGCATATTTGATATTGCTACTTCAAATTTATAAATTCACGGCCAAAAACATAAACTTCAATATAAAATTTGTATTTAAACTACACAACCTCATTGTTTCACACCCATTCTCTTTTAAGTTTTAAGTCTTCAGTGTGATATATAAATTAGGGGTGTTAAATGTGTAGTGTTTTCAGGTCAGTCTATCGCCAACCTTGAAGTTCCATACGAACCCAGAATTTGTGTCAGGATTCAAATATGACTACTGTATTCGTGGGTTTACACGAACTCAACCCCTTTAACCCGACCTTTTTTTTTAATCCTCTTCTTCATACTACTACTAGTTCACAGTTAGGAACATCAGCGTCTGAAAAACACTTGCATTTAAACTACACAATCTCACACCCAGCAGATTTATTCTATACTCGATAAGTACCAATACGCAATGGGGAAGTTAATGCCATTTTCTATGAGCCAATTTATTCTCTGTTAACTTTAGTGTTTGATATAATTTTACTCAAACTGTTTATGTTTGGACATAGAAATGCCTTTTTAAATAAGTTATAAAAATAACGAGTCAGCAGACGAACCCACCAGGTGGACCAGGCCCCAACCAGTTTAGCTAAACATGTACATGGGTTGACCTGACCCCTTTAGGCTAAACCTAAACCTGCAAATTAGTATCGATTCACATTCCTAGTTTCAATCATGTCTTATAAACCATGTTCATATCATACTTATTTTGTCAAAACATCACTTGAACTGATGCAGTGCACAACTTCAAACAGATGAAATACATAATATGGAAATAGATCAGCAGAACTAACCGTGCGTAAAGGAAGGCCCATTGGGCTAAGGAGACAATCAGGCACTGGAAGAATCCTCTCTTTGGGGTGATGAAATCTACAAACTGAACCAAACTTACAGTCACCAGTCTTCATGTAAAATTGGCATTCAGGTTGACCAGGTCTCTCAGGGAACACATTTTCACTCGCTAATGCATAATAGCCTGTACGGTATGTAGAATAAGTTCCTTCATTAGCTGCTTCATTTTGGCGTGAAGTTCCGTAAATTTGACTGGTTCCAACTGTCTGTTGTTGGCTTTCTGAAGATGAAACTGAACCAAGCTGACCCTGATGAGAAGCTTCAAGTAGTAAGATTATAAAGTATTTGCATACCAAGGCAGGTTGTATAAGGGTTCAAAATGGGTAACTCTAAAAATACACTTTGGGTCACTTTCAACATGTTTCCTTTTCAACTATATATCTTATTTTGTATGTTTGACCCGTTTCCTTTTTAACAATAATTCGATACAGCCATATAGGTCAGGTTGGGTTTGAAATACAAATATAAAGATTGTATTATTGCAATAACAATGTAGTTTAACAAAGTTGATTTATGAGTTTTTATGCATTAAAAATAACCTTTATGTCACTTTCAGCCCATTTCCTTTTAAACTATATTTGTTATTTTACATGATTGACCTATTAGCTATATAATATAACCTGAATTGACAGTAAACGGGTCAAAAATGCCACATCATAAATACATTAAAACAAACATATATCTGAAACAGCTTACACTATATGCGCCCCATCCAGGAAGAGATACCACACCTTGTGGTAGAATCATGGGTGCATAATTTGAAGGAGCTTGCCAACGTGGACTAATAAAGGATGCTCGAGACAGAGACCAAGTGGTTAACCCTCCAGGGTACGACTGCTGACCTGGACTAGTCGGCGATTGGACCGTAGGATAAACAGGTGAACCGCCATATGGTACCATCATATTAGACGGTTGAGGGTGGTGGAATTTACAAGTGCTTCCAAATTTACATTGTCCTGTTCTCAGATAATAAGCACATTCAGCCTCATTCTGCATGCCAAAATAAACAGACCTCATTATTATATGATTAATAGCTTCAGATATCAATTCCAGTTTGTGTTATTATAAGAGGAAGATATATCAAAATGCAAACCGTTCGAAGGGGATAACCCAAGACGTTCAATGAAACTCTTCCAGCAATCCCAGCCTTGTCGCGCGGATGATTAAACTTACATGTTGGTCCGAATTTGCAGGTGCCCGTCTTCAAGTAGTACTGTACAACAAACGCTGAATAATTATTTTTTTTAGAACGGCGGTTGGTGCAACAGACTATAACCGAAAAAAATACTTGCCTGACATTCAGGTTGTCCTGGTCTTTCAGGATATTCACCTCTCATTTTAGCAGTTGCAATAGCCTAAAACCAAAATTATATTAATTAATATAATATATATAGAAAACAAATACAACACCACAAGTAATAAGTAACATTGTTGATGAATTGTGTTACCTACCAGTTTCCTGTTAGGTGGATGATTGAAACGACACGTTGAACCGAACCTGCAAAGGCCAGTTCTGATGTAATAAGAACAATCCGGCTCTCCATCACGTACAGGATAAGCTCCTGCTTCCATTATCACTTCCATTCTTCACAGCTTCAATTGTTTATCATCTGAAATAGCATAGTAAGAATCAACTCTAATTAGTTGAAACCAGTAAATGATGAATGTAAAAAAACAGAAACATTTGATCATCTAGCAAACACATGATAAGTCAGTGATGAAATTTGAAAGAGAGAGAGAGAAAACCTGGTAGCTTACAGTGGTGGATCATTGAGCTAGAAAATGAAAGTGCCGGCCAAACGGCGATGACAAGTGAGTGTCGCCGGAGGATGAAATGTGAAACGTGTGAGTGAGAGAGGGGGATTTGGTATGTGGTTGGGTTGGAATGAAAAGTAACCAACCAATTTCCGGAACGAAACCAAACACACAAACCAGTCATCTCTTTGCTTTTTTCTATTTTTTGTTAACCACACGCGCGCTTAACACAACTGTTTCAACACCTGCAAACCCTTCGTTTCTTAAGTTATTATAGGGTTATTGGATTTTAATAATCCGAACTTTTGTATATTGGTCGATATTAATCCCAACTTTAAAAATTGTCTGTGTCAATCCCAACTTGTAACTTATTTTCCAACAATGATCCTCCGTTAAGATTAACTTAACACCGTTAAATTTTTTTCGAATTTTTGACCGAGGCTTTAGGGCTATTGATCGGGAGGATGATAGGAGTCTATTCATGTAAAAATTACCTTGAGCCGACCCTCCAAATAACCAAACGACCTTCAATCGGGTCTATAAACCTAACGGTGATTAAATCGCATGTTAAAATTTCTTCGTTTGGAGCATCAACTCAAGTTAAGTTTTACATGATTAGACTCGTATCGTCCTCCCGATCAAAAGTCCTAAAGCCTCGGTCAAAAATTCGAAAAAAGTTTAACGGTGTTAAGTTAACTTTAACGGAGGATCATTGTAGGAAAATAAGTTACAAGTTGGGATTGACACAGGCAATTTTTGAAGTTGGGATTAATATCGGTCAATATACAAAAGTTCGGATTATTAAAATCTAATAACCCTATTAAAATAAGTATACTGCTAACCACTAACAGGTTCACTAACAGGTTGTGGTTGTGATTGCTTGAAAAAAATTATTTTTTAAAAACTTAATTTTTTTTTGAAACGGTGACTTTCATGAATTATAACGGACGTAACCCCCCGTCACATGAGGGTCCCTAAACCGGGCCCGTTGTGATGCATCTAACTTGACAGTGCGCTCACAGGGAAAACCCCACAGAGGCTGGCATAGCAACCATTATAGAGGATCGAACCCTCGCCCGTGAGTAAAACCTGTTTGTCTCACCAGCATTAACTGGATCACTGACTGGTATCGCTAGAAAATGAGGCTTGTGGGAATTGAACTTGAGACCTTAAGGTACATCAAGTATCAATATAAACTCACAATCTTCTTAAAAAAACAAACGTGACACGTTTTTCTTTAAAACTAGTCAATTTGAGGCACTTTTCCTAACACAACCCGACAAACCAAGGCAATTCTTCCAAGTGAGATCGAGGCCAATATGCTTCATGAGGACGATCCTTTATCACTTTATAGACGGAGTACATCTTAAAACACACCATTCAATGAAGGTTACATGATTGAACATTTATAGTGAAATCGTTTTAACTCTCAATACTCAATGTTATTCCTTTATTAATAGAAGATTACTGCCTTTGTAATCAGACAATTAACAGAGCGAGCTTTGTTGTCAATTGTTAAAAGTAATTACGGAATAGAGTTTTCAATCACAAGAAGAATACTCGAGGTGAAGAATCAAAGAAGAACAAAAATGATAAAACAAGGACAACATAATTTTGATGTTATTGTTGATGATGTTTTGATTACAAGAAAAACAACCACTAATTACCACTCAACTAACCAAACTGCAAAACACGGTTAAATACTTACAAACAAAAATGACCCTTCCTAACTCATATATCAGAAACAACAACTTCAATAAGATTTTTTATTTTAATCGTTCAATAAAAGTAATATCAAATTAACCGCAACACTATTAATAACAACTTTAAAACGTCTCTTAAATTTAAGAATCCATCCGTCCGTGTTACATGAATTTAAGCAAACACCAGCCATCAAAACCAACTATCAAAAGTATAATTTCTTAAACTAAAAAAAAAGGTTCTTTCCTCTTTTTGATTGTAATGTAATAAAAGAACGCTTTGCACGTGTTTAACTAACACAAAGGAGAAAAAAGGTAGTGCGCGAGTGAAACACACTTTCATAGTAGCAAAAACATGTGAGTTAGCCGCGCGTGTGCTTTGAAAAAAAAAAGCAAAGAAAAAGATGACTGGTGTGTGTATGTTTGGTTTTTGTTTTGGGGGGGTTTCGTTTCGGAAATTGGTTGGTTCCTTTTCATTTCAACCACAACACCAAATCTCTCTTTTTTTTCCTCTAACACACACACACACATACACATTTGATCCGACGCCGGCGACACTTGTGATCGCCGGAGACACAATTTGTCCGGTGGTATATTCTACTCTTCATCTCCTATGAATTTAATTATAACTCAATTTCGTTATAAGTTATAACCATCAACAACTCTAAGGTAAGCACCTTTTTGTTGTCATTGCTGTCTAAATTGTTATCATCCAATCTCTCTATTTAATTAATGTCAATGTTCTTTTTTTGTATTTATTGCTTCACATGTTGTTGTTTTAGTGTTTTGCTAATTCTGTATCAGATGATGAACAATTGAAGCTGTGAAGAATGGAAGTGATAATGGAAGCAGGAGCTTATCCTGTACGTGATGGAGAGCCAGATTGTTCTTATTACATCAGAACTGGCCTTTGCAGGTTCGGTTCAACGTGTCGTTTCAATCATCCTCCTAACAGGAAACTGGTAGCTAACACAATTCATCAGAAATGTTACTTATTACTTGTGGTGTTGTATTTGTTTTCTATATATATTATATTATATTAATATAATTTTGGTTTCAGGCTATTGCAACTGCTAAAATGAGAGGTGAATATCCTGAAAGACCAGGACAACCTGAATGTCAGGCAAGTATTTTTTTCGGTCATAGGCTGTTGCACCAACCGTCGTTCTAAAAAAAATAATTATTCAGCGTTTGTTGTACAGTACTACTTGAAGACGGGGACCTGCAAATTCGGACCAACATGTAAGTTTAATCATCCGCGCGACAAGGCTGGGATTGCTGGAAGAGTTTCATTAAACGTCTTGGGTTATCCCCTTCGAACGGTTTGCATTTTGATATATCTTCCTCTTATAATAACACAAACTGGAATTGATATCTGAAGCTATTAATCATATAATAATGAGGTCTGTTTATTTTGGCATGTAGGATGAGGCTGAATGTGCTTATTATCTGAGAACAGGACAATGTAAATTTGGAAGCACTTGTAAGTTCCATCACCCCCAACCGTCTAATATGATGGTACAATATGGCGGTTCACCTGTTTATCCTACGGTCCAATCACCGACTAGTCCAGGTCAGCAGTCGTATCCTGGAGGGTTAACCAGTTGGTCATTGTCTCGAGCATCTTTTATTAGTCCACGCTGGCAAGCCCCTTCAAATTATGCACCCATGATTCTACCACAAGGTGTGGTAACACTTCCTGGATGGAGTGCATATAGTGTAAGCTGTTTCAGATTTGTTCTTGTGTTATATATTATTAGTCTGCTTGGTTTTATTGTATTGACAAGGTGGCAGTTGTGACCCATTTACTTGTTAACATACCAATTCAGGTTGTGTTAGGTCACATAATAACAAAATTGCTCACCTTGAACTGTTACACAAATTTCCTGACCATTAATTTTGCCACTTCAAATGCATTGCGTTTCGCTAATGAAGCATGAGTTGACACGTATGGAATTCAAGTTTCTTTTTTTATTTTTGCTTTTTTTGGTATGCATTGAGAGCCTTTACTTTATAGTTCCGGTATAGCCGATGGACTGTTGGAATAATTTAATCTTGATTAAGAGGCTGAAATTTTGAACTGTGACTGCTAGTGTACAAAATTACAGGTCTTCATTTGTGTTTTGAACTTGGTATAAATACTTTATAAACTTACTACCTAAAGCTTCTCTTCAGGGTCAGCTTGGTTCAGTTTCATCTTCAGAGAGCCAACAACAGACAGTTGGAACCAGTCAAATTTACGGAACCTCACGCCAAAATGAAGCAGCTAATGAAGGAACTTATTCTTCATACCGTACGGGCTATTATGCATTAGCGAGTGAAAATGTGTTCCCTGAGAGACCTGGTCAACCTGAATGCCAATTTTACATGAAGACCGGTGACTGTAAGTTCGGTTCAGTTTGTAGATTTCATCATCCCAAAGAGAGGATTCTTCCTGTGCCTGATTGTCTCCTTAGCCCAATGGGCCTCCCGTTACGTCCGGTTCGTTCTGCTGATTTAGTTCTATATAATTCATCTGCTTAAATTAGCACACTGCATCAGTTCATTTGACTACTTTGACAAAAATAAGTATGAAAAATAACCAACCAAAGTTTCCTTTTCAATTTTATACAGGGAGAGCCTTTGTGCATATTCTATTCTCGTTACGGTGTATGCAAATTTGGTCCAAGTTGCAAGTTTGACCACCCTATGGGAGTTTTCGCTTACAATGTATCTGCATCTACGTCAGCTGATGGTCCATATGTCCATCACTTGTTAGGCTCGTCTTCTGGTGGTGTTGCATTAAATTTGTCTCCAGAGAGAAGACAAATTCCCGCGAGTGATGACAACATTGACAATGAAGGATGAAGACATCCCAAGTGACTTCTACCGGCTATTCTCTACAATCTTTTTGAAGAAACCAAAAAAAAAAAAGTTGTAACTATTTATATTGTTGGAGTGTACATAATACATGTTAAAGTCAACCTGTACAACTCATTTTTGTCACATTTTGTTCAACCCAATTTGAGCTGTATATTTTGAAAGCCGGGCCGATTATCGACTCCGGGCGCCTGCAAGCCAGTTGCCTCATCATTGACACACACTTGATACTTGTCTGGCTTATCTCAAGTCACTAACATCACCGGATTCTTTCGTCATCACCATTATCACTAAATGACACGAGATTACCTCCAACAAGAACGTAATGATCGTCAGCGGATCGTCTCCTTGTGAATTAAGTCACTCTTGTTCAAGTCCAAGATATGATAAAGAACACAAACACTAACTAACACGCAAATAGCTACTTTCCGGTATTATGTAATCTCACTAACCTACTTTGTTTAGAGTATTTAGTTGTAATACAATTACAAGTTTACAACTCACCATCATAATTCATAAACATACTAGTCTAGTTAGGACTTAGGAAGCTCATTAAATCCGCACTTGGATCAGTCCACTTGCCTCACCTTTAAGACCGGCCCAATGCCAATATTAAGCCCAAAAAACCAACTTGTCCACTGGGCTTTAGTGAATTATCCTTTGCAACAATCTACTCTATAATTACTGGTATAGTTATGTCTAGGTTTTTCATTGTTTTTGTCATTTTGATTGCCAAAAGACTCATTACAAATCCAACAGGTACTACACATTTGATGTTTTTAGTTTCTCTGAACACTAGTGCACAAATAGATTCTTGCGCCAGAATCAGTTCCAGGTACAAGCCTACGGGGTATAAACGGGTCCGGTTCCAAACAGGTTAGGAATTGGTTCCGGGTGCGGTGGTGGGGGTTCAATACCCTTAATACCCGAGTAGGGTAGGGTCGTGTCCGTTTCCTACCCGGAACTGGGTACAACCGGGTATTCCTTTTTTCTTGTAATATGAAGTTACTAAATAAATACAATTTATTATAAATTTAAAGAATTAATCAAGAGTAAACTGCAGTTTTGGTCTCTGTGTTTTAATGTCATTAACAGTTTTAGTCCACCTTAACAGTTTTGGTCCCTGTGTTTTTATTTTCTAACAGTTTTGGTCCCGAACACTAACTCCATCCAATTTTCCGTTAAGTCTCTCACACACGCCCCACATCTGAAGGGTAAAAATGTCAATTCTCCCTCTCTTTTATCTAAGTCATCATGTAGGTTAATATTTTTATTCAGTCGTTTGTCAAAAATAGTGAGAAAAATGACATTTTTACTTTGCATGTGTGAGAGACTTAACGGAAAATTGGATGGAGTTAGTGTTCGGGACCAAAACTGTTAGAAAATAAAAACACAGGGACCAAAACTGTTAAGGTGGGACTAAAACTGTTAATGACATCAAAACACAGGGACCAAAGCTGCAGTTTACTCATTAATCAAATACAAGATATTAAAGTTATGATGTAAAAAGCTACAGTTTTTTTAAAAGTAAGATGATATATATTTTTCTTGAACTACCATCTTCTTCGTCTTTAACTTCTTCGTAGTGCATTGTTTGCGAGTTCTTCATTAGATATTGCGGAGGATAGTCCCCCCTTAGTCTATTCTTAGTGTATTTTTGCTTCCAGTTCGATTTCGTCTTCTAAGAGCGTTCGGTCTTGTATACGATCCACCGCGTCCAAGTGATCCTTTAGAAAAATCACAAATGTACATCTTCACCGCTTCCGGAGAAAGTTGGGTCCTCCTTAACAATACCACCCTGCCACTAACAGAAAAACAGATTCCAAAGCTATCGTAGAACCTTGGGAAGTTAGTAAATCGCGAGCCATGTGTAAGATCCTACATGATCGTGAGGGAGAACAAAACTTCCTTATAAGGGGCCTGATACCCTCACCATCATGACGTGTTTTAAAACCGTAAGCGGCGGTTTGTTGGGCCATTACAGATGGTATCAAAGTCAGAGACCAAACTAATGTGTCAGCAAGGACGTTGGGCCATTACAAATGGTATCATCACGTATATTTACGTACCATAAAGTAATAATTCGTTCTATAAATATATAACCAAAAATAGTTAAAGAAAATGATTTATTTTATTTTATTATAGTCCGTTTCATTATCTCATAGACCAAGTTTATTGGGAAATCTCTATACCTATGGGATCCATCTAAGGAAAATATCACAGAAATGCAACTAAATTTACCCAGTTCCAATTAAATACCTCAAACTTTTTTTTGTCTTTCATAAGTGTTCCAATCATATGTAATAATTTTACAAATGTTTGAATATTTTAAAATTGAGTTGGGCATATGAAACATATATGAGTTATGATTATAAAAAAGTGATAGTTTTTTTCCAATTAATTTGAATCGGGATCTAAAAGTGAAAACTAAAAATTTACAACTTAATAAAAAAGTTTTAAATTTATTGACTTTAAGTCAAATTGAATAAAAATAATCACCAAATAGTATCAAAAGTTTATATATATTTCATTTGCCCAACTCAATTTTAAAAAATTCTAATAATCGTAAAACTAGTACATAAGATTGGAACACTTAATGAAACTTCAGTAACTTTAGAGAGACAAATAAAGTTTCAGATATTTAATTGGAACAGTTGAAAAACTTGGTTACATTTTTACGAAGTTACCCCATCTATCTATAATCTAAAACTTCTTCGGTCTATGTTCGCGAGTTCATTTCCTTTCTTTTTTTTCCTCTTCCTTTCTCTAATCTTCTTCCTTTATTTTTCTTTCATTTCTTTTCAAATTGGAAAGAAAACATTTCCTCCTCACTCATGTTTTTCCTTCTTTTCTTTTCTTTTCTTTTCCTCCCTTCAATGAAACTCAGAAACATCACTTCTTTTTCTTTTTTCTTATTTTAATGACACTCGGGAACATGACTAGCTTTTTGTTTCTTTTAATGAAACTCGAGAACACAACTTCTTCTGGTATTTTCCATCTACTCTTTGATATCGAGAACCGAGCCACTGCATGTAACTTATACGTCACGACAGCAACGTGAGATGTCAGCACCTAGTTTTGAGTATGTATGTATCAATGGCTTACCGAACAGATTAATGCCTGAAGAAGATAATGTTAGTGATCCCCTTCACTTCTGATTCATTTGGTTATAACCTAATATATATTTCACATCATATCATTCATCATCCTCACTATAAGAGCAGTCTATCTCTCCAGAACTAAATCCCTGCAGAAATTTGCATAAGTTTACAATGTTGTTTGAACCTTTCAAGAACAATGTAACATAAAAGACAACTTTTCAAAATGTATATATGCTAATTAATTTACCTCTTGTTTATTTCCGTGTATATAAAGAAAGTCAATGTCTTCCCCGACAGTAAAAGAGCCGAACCTTGTCTCAATCACAGTTAGCTTTGGAGCGTCTGAACCTTCGTCGATGAAAACTGATATCAGTGGGCATTCTATGATATCCAAGGTATCCAATGATGAAAATAAACAATCCTCTTGCCCTGACCAAAACCCCTCTAGACTTGAAAGAGTTTCAAGTTTTAAGGACTTTAGACAAGGAAACTTTATCTCACTCACTTCGTCTTCACAATCTTCTTTTTTGATAATTACTTCCATGTTAATGCATCGTCGTATATTTAGCTCTTTGAGCTGCTTCACACAACTGACCATGGAAGGTGTAAAAACATGTTTTAAACAAATGCATTTGTTTAAAGACAGTTTTGTTAGGTTTGGAAACTCCAGTACTATCCAATCATTGCTCTTCCATACAGACTTGAGCATCAACAAATAATTTAGTTCCACTTCTCTTAGCTTTGAAAGTTTCACTACATTTTGCGATTCGTTGTTTGTCGCTTCCATTGCTACTTCGAATACCTCCTCTATATCCCAACAATGCCTTGCATGAATCGTTTCTAGATTTTGCAGATGTTGCAGCTTGTTGGAAGGAAAAATCTTTTGACGGTTATTATTGTAATCCAAATTGCATTCGATCAAATTATGGAAAGACCAAGGTTTCTGTTCATAAATAGTAAGGGTCGAGCTTAAAGGATCTAAACTTGTAGATGGCTTCTGCAAATCCGGAAAAAAATAGAGAAATTAAACACAAGGAGTATATTAGATGTAACATCTTTATTTGGTCCACTACAAATAATAAGAAAGTTTTACATCAAATTTATGCATTTTGATATTCTAAAAAAAAATAAAAATAAATCATATATACCTGAAGCAATGTGGATGTCACGTAAAAGTTAAGGCCGCATTCAAGATTATGTTTTCCAAGCTCCGTGTGTATGTACTTGAGTCTAGGAGTTGTGGACCGAGCAGCTGTAAACGCCATCATTTGGGGGCAATCATTGATCATAACATAATCTAATAATGGCCATTGGAAGTGAGTGTTTGTCCCCAAGAAGAAACCTGCAAGGTTTGGTAGACGGGCTAGTTCAATTGATTTTAGATGAGGAAAAACCACCACGTGATTGGATGATGTGGTTGTTTGTTCTCTCACAATCACTTTCATAGCCTCACAATCTCTTATCGTCAATGTTTCGAGTCTACAAAGGCTTTCAAGTGTGGAAAATGTGAATATGTTTTCCAAACGACAACAAAAATGGATCTCCAAAGTCTTTAGGTTAGGGAACTTATGAATAGCAATATTTCTCGGTCCTGGAATTGCGGTTGTAGTATTATCAACACTTCCGGGGTCAATGTTAATACTACTACAACCACAAATATTGTTATTGTTGATCTCTGTAGTTTCAAATATCTCCACTATTGAAGTGCAGCATTTTATACTCAGCATTTGAAGCTCTTGCATTTGTCCTGCCGCATAAGATGGAATCACACTTGGCAAGGCATGGCACCCAGAGATACGAATCTCTTTAGAGTATTGGCATAGTGACCAAGAAACAACATTTACTTGAGAAAACAACTGCAACAACATAAAGTTAGTACAAGATTATTTAACTAAAGAAGCTCTTGTATTTTTCTAGTTATTATTAGATGTTAAGTGGATTTTGATATCATAATGATCATTTATGTGATTCATAAACTTTTTATGTAATTGCTAAAGAATGTTTCCATAGTTTTATCTATTTGTTTCCATAATGTTTCCATAACTGTTTTATCTAGTTTTCCTTTTAAGGATTGGGCTAGCTATAACATATCACAAAAATAATAAGAAGATGAATATTAAAAAGTTTAAGTTCTCTGGCCAGAAAACATACCTCAGATTGGCAATGACCAACATTAGTTGTACACTTGGCAACACCACCACCAATACACATGAGATTATCCATGTCATACAGCTTAAGGAGATGAAGATGAGGTAAGAAACTCGTGGTTGTGTAGGAAGATGTAGATGTCATAATGTCATCATCTTCATCGTCTCTGTTTGAAACAACTTCTTCCATATCGACACAAGAGATTATGTTGACCTTTTGTAGCTTGGAAAGAAGTTTCATCATGAGAGGTGAAAACAAGTACTTAATGCGTTTGCATGATCTTAGTTTTATGGTTGTGAGGTTTCCGAATGAGGATTGTGGTTGATGTATGTGATGAGTATAGAATGCATTCCAATTACTACACTTCCATACATGAGTCAACATGTTCATGACCTTTAAATCTAAATACTCAAGAGAGACAAGTAATGGTAAAGATTGTTGAATATTTACCAATTCTTGATTACTTGGACTCGTTATCTCAAACACCACTTTCACCCCTTGAAATTTATAGAGCTCAACCTTACGAAGGTGATGAAAATTTAGTGTGCTTTCATATGATGGCAATGCAAGTATAGGCATAAGAGGACATACTTTTAATGTATCTTCCTCTAACACACTAACAATCTGCATTCATATATCAAACAACAAATGTAATTAGCAATGTGCCTCACACTTGTCCTTTTCTAATTCTTTTTTATATGTATTATAATATGGTATTTGACATTAATCATTTTAATTTGAATGAGAGAAAGGTAAATTCCCAAAATTTCTTATTTTATTATGATAGTTTATTAAGATGCTAAGTTACGCCACATCTCACTTTGTGAAGTCACAACCTAAGACATAGTGCTCCAAACACAAGTGTGTTATCAATGAACCACCAACCTCATTAATTAGCAACCCTTATAAATAAACGTAGTACACTAAACTATGCAAAAGTAAGTTAGTTATACATAGGAAATCTGGAGTTTAATACTTAAAACTATGACTCATTGACCAATAACAATCCTAACTTTAACTTCTATTACCAAATTAAGGCAATCTCAGTAGCATAATTTTCATAGATACACACTTAATTGTCTTCCACTTATTTCGCTTGTATGTTTTCCCAGTTCATTCACGGTCATCATGTGAGTGAAATCGAGTGGAAATCAAGCGCACATATTTGTAAATATGTTAAGATTTTGCTATTGGGATTGGCCTTATAATAAAAGCAAAAGCTGTAATTAATATTGGCCAATGTGATAGTATGGATTTTATCGGTCAATCAGTCATTGTTTGAATTATTAACATCAAATTTGCCTTAAATATATAGAAAGTGAAAGGCATATATATATACCTCTTGCTCTTGGTTATGCTCAACCAACTCACTCTTTCCCTCCCAATATTCTCCACAATTGCTAATACAGATAAGTAGTGCTCTCATATCAACACAGACAGTGGCAGGTGTGATTATATTTCTAAACCTCTCACACCACTTGATCTGTATGGATTTAATACCTTCAAAGCCACAAATGAGGAGACCATGGTTGTTACTTTCAACATCTTTTATCTTCCACACCGCTCTTAGTTTCTTTAGACTCTCCACTTCAATGCATCCCGCGATGCTGCTGCTAAGTTGCCCAATGTGGCCATCACATCCCAAGTCTATGTCAAATAACACTTCAATGGAGTTGCATCTTATAACTATAAGCTCTTTTAAATTACTTAGTAACTTCATTGGATATTTCAAGAAAAGACTCACAAGGCTACAACAATCTTCCACTCTAATCTCTCTCAACCTGAAAAAAGTATCTTCCTGACCGCTAGTAATTTTATCATCACATTCAAAGTTTACATCGAATAACACTTCAATGGAGCCACATGCATATACGGCAAGTGTTTCTAACCGACTCAGGAATGTTGTTGGAATATTTGGAAATATATTCACAAGACTATCACAACCTGCCACTATAATCTCTCTTAACATGAAAACATTATCTTCCTCACCACTACAATCAAATTTCAAGTCTATGTTGAATAACTCCTTAATGGAACCACATCCTATAACTGTAAGCTTTTCTAAACGACTTAGCAATCGCATTATATTTTCTGGAAAAAGATTCACAAGACTATCACAACCTTCCACTCTAATCTCTCTTACCATAAAAACATCATCTTCGCTAGTAGTTCTATGGTCCGACCCCAAGTCTATTTTGAATAACTCTTGAATGGAACTACATCTTATAACTACAAGATTTTCTAAATGACTTAGCAATCGCATTATATTTTCTGGAAAAAGATTCACAAGACTATGACAATCTTCGACTCTAATCTCTCTTAACATGAAACCATTAGCTTTCTCACCTCTATTGATTTCATCATCTCGTGTCAAGTCGATGTTTAATAACACTTCAATAGAACCACATGCTTGAACCGTAAGCTTTTCTAAATGATTTGGTAATTGCATTGCGTTGCGTGGAAAAATGTTCACAAGACTATTGCAAAACAAAACTTCAATCTCTCTCAACATTGGAAGAGTGTTAACTTTCTCCTCATTACTACCAACTTCAGATGGCCATATCTCCCTTAAGTTCTTCATGTTATTGATTGTCAATTTCTCCAACTTTGGAATGTTTATCTGCACAAACATATATTTTGGACTTTTATTGAAAAAAATATGTTACTAGTTAAAGAAACAGTAAACTCTAAAGTCTAAACAATAATAAAATAACTTTTAAGATCATTACCTCTTTTTTCAACAATGGCTGGTTTGCATGATTATTAACATTATTCTTTGGAAAGATGCTAGTTAAACTTGGAATTAGATCAAGATGTAACTCCAGTAGTTGCGGTAACTCCACTACACTAGTAGCGTCACACAAACTTGTGAACCGCGGTAGGTCATACAAAGTTAAATTCTTTAACTTTTTAAATGTGATCACCCTATCTTTCATATTCTCACCATGTACCACTGATTTCAAAACATGACATGACCTAATTTCAAGGATCTCAAGCTTTGTTAAACCTTTTGCTACGGATATTGCGAAGAGGAATGTCAAGCTTGCACACTCTGAAAAATAAAGGGCTTTTAAATTGCAAAAGGATTTATGAGAAGGATGCACTAATATATCTTCAACATCACTCATATCATTCACTTTCAAATAAAGTATCTCTGTTTTCCCAAACAACTCATTAATTTTGCAATCAAGAAGTTCTCTTCTGCTAGTCATAAGCTTCAATGTATTTTTGAAAATGCCTTTGTCTAAGAGACATCCCATGGATATTTTAAACCTTTCAAGCTTCTCGAAGGACACTTGCTTTGGATGTGCCTTATTACCAAAGAATTCAAGCTCTAATGCTATAAGTTTGCATGAAAGCATCTTCAATTCATCGCAATTAGTATCTGTGAACTAATAGGGTTTTGAAAGACACTCATATAAAGCTCTTCAAGTTTTTCCAAGTTTCTAAAGACATTGTCATCAATACGCAGATCATCACATCCGGTCAAATCAAGTAACTTCAGCCTTTTTAATTGTCCTATTCTAGACGGTATCTTGTGGATATTGTAACAATGGGCAAGGGAGAGCACTTCCAAGTTAATAAGATCTCCAAGAAAAGAGATATCATTATCCACCAAATGGCATGAATGAAGAACTAATGCTCGAAGGTTGGTTGAGTTTCGCGGAAGCAATGGTTGATGAAAATTCATGTAAGTCACAACTTCAAGTTTCTTCATCGTTGTATAAAAATCTTCCGGAAACTTGAGTTTATTATACCCACCCATTAGCATCAACATTGTAAGGTTTGGGTGGTTGAAATTTGTAGGAAACTCAAACATGCCTCCACACCCCAATGAAATTCTCTCATAAGACTCATATTCTTTAAGTTTCTCAGATACATTAATGTCATGATTCATTATAGAAGCTTGCTTGAACTTCAAAAAGTTGCTTAAAACAAAATCACGCACGAGATCATGCATTTTGACACATCCTTCACGATCACTTTTAATCAGCAAGTTTGAACGTTTGAGATTGTAAACACACGTGTTTACCCTGCTCCTTGCTTGTGATATAGTATGTACATTCTTAAAAACCTTCAATCCCCATCCATACCTCAATAAGTCCTCTATGTCAATAATGTAGTCCTCAGCAAACAAGGCGCAAAGAAGGAAAATTGTTTTATCATAATCCTCTTTGAGATTGTTATAGCTAATCTCGAAAATTTTATCTAGGACACGAAACTCTTTGTTCTGTAAACGAAAAAGTGCATCTTCCCATGCGTACTTTTCTTTGTTGTCTCTTAGGGTAGCGGCAATGGTCTTTATGGCAATAGGCAAACCCCCACATCCCTTTACGATTTCTTCTCCAATGTGGTGTAGGTCAGGTTCAATATAACTACCTGAAACGAACCCTGCGATTTCCCAGAATAAGGTTTTTGCTTCAAATTCTTCTAAAACAACTACTTTGAAAATCAAACTAGCTTCAACGCCCATCTGAGTGCAAACAGCTTCTTCACGTGATGTGAGAAGCAACTTGAACCCATTTGAAAGAGGACTTGCTAGTCCAATATCATCAAGGTTAAACTCCTCCCAAACATCATCCAATATTATAAGAATCTTCTTTTTACCCTCCTCTGACATCTCTTTAAATCTCTTTTGAAGACGTTGAGCCCTTACGTCTTTAGTTGTTTCTGTTAAAGCTCTACCAGTATACTCTGCAACAATTTTTTGAACATCAATCGGGTTTGGATTCTGCCCAACGTTAACCTTCACAATCGAATCAAACATGTTCCTATCTCTAGCAGCCTTCTCTAGTCGTTCCATCATTGTTGTCTTTCCAACACCACCCATACCGCATAGAGCCATCTTTTGGTTCTTATTGTTGTTTGATTCAAGGGATTTCAATGCAACATTGAATATCAAATCTCTAGACTTGATTCTAATATTGTTTTGATCATGCAGTATTAATGTGGATGTTGTTGGCCTTGAAGGACTAACCATGGCAAGAGGTATTATTTCATTAGTCCACACCATCTCGGTTTTGTCCTTAATGAGATTGTTTATATCCTTGATAAGAACATAGGATTGTTTTCCAGCTTTGTATCTCATCTTTATGTTAAAGCATCCACCTCCACTACTTGCAATATTATCTTCCCTTACTTTGAGTTTCTCAGCTTCTAACAACCATTCCGCAACATTATCCGGCACCACTAGACTGTTTGCATTATGTGTCTTGCGTTTAGCATCCACAACACGTGCCGTCCGAGTTAATTCCCTGACTTTAGCATGCATGTCTCTAACATAGTTTGAGGAGGAAACCAAGAAACCCAAGTGTCTTCTAACAGGGACAAGCAAATATTCAACAATAGGAGTGATAATTGGAGTTACAAAGTCCATTTTTGAACCTGTAGTTTATACAAACAATAACTATATAAGGGAATTGAATGAAGAGTTTGTTAAAGAACTAATTTACAAATTAAAAAAAGATATGTCCTAGTCCTATATATTTTCAACATCTTTCATTTGTGTTATCATGACTCGATCATATATCCTAGGGCTGACAATTTCTGACACGGACACGATAACATGACATGACACGACACGAGATTAACATGTTTCGTGTTTGACCTTAACGGGTGTCATGTCATTAATAGGTTAACACAATATGGGATTTTGCATAACATGTGTCATGGGTTACATATAAGATATTTAGCATACACATAATCATTATTTGGTCGGTTCGGTTTTCATGGATCGGTTTTTTTACAAAACCCAAACCCAACCCGAAAGTTCGGTTTTTATAAATTAAACCCAAAACCCACGGTTTCTGTTTGGGTTTGGTTTTTTCGGTTTCATGCTCACCCCTAATTTGAGGCAACTAAAAACATAAAAACCTACGAATTCGTCCTTTTTAACAAGCACCGTTAAGTTGTGATGAGCCATGAAAGCTGCCTCCCAACCCAAAGATACTATATGATCTTGAGCCTTAAAGAGATGGTCGTTTAATCATTACATGTACATCTATGTTAGCAATGTCGCTCCACAAATGTGACTTACTTTTAGCGGAGACATTTTCCGGCTTTAGCGACGACTTAGTTGGTACATGTGTTACTTTTTTTTTTCTAAATTTATCCCCCAAACTTTACTCTAGTGTCACATTCAACTTCAACTTCTATCCTCTTATATTTGAAAACCGTCATAACTCTTCCTTCAACTTCTTTTTTTAGAACGATAATAGTTATAATTATTTACACTAAATATGTCAATGTCTGGACTACAACCCAAGACCTTCAAAAGAGGCAAAACCTCTCAACTCCCTCTTAATCAATAGGCTAAAAGATCATTGGCTCTCTCAACGTATAACTTTCGACTCTATCCCTCAACTTTTTAAAATGTTAAAACTTATCTCTCAATTTAAAGTTTTCTAACGTTTCAATTTAAACTTTCAACTTTGTAAAATTTTTCTTTAGATACCTAAACATGTTGACTACTTCGTCATATATAAAATATACACCCTATCTAAAATTCAAACCAAATATTAAAAGATCTATCCCTAGAAAAAACTACAATAAAAACTAAGAGCAATCATAATACAGCTTTCTTTTTCAAACCAAATGTCTCATATCCAACCAATATCTATCCATGAATATCAGACTAATTTTTATCAAAATTATGAAATAAAGAATCATAAACAAATAATAAAGTAATAATTCAATAGCCTGCCTGTTGTTCTAAAAAAGCTTATATTTAATAATTAATAAATAAATATAAGAAATTAAGCTAAACATGAGTTACCTTCAAATAAAGCACCACCAATTGAAAGATTTCGAGAGAAATGGAATATTTGTGAGAAAATAGTGAGAGGTTGAGTTTTCCTTTTAAGAAAAGTTGCAGGGCAATTTCCTTTTCATATAATATAATGACTTAATTTCTAAAATGTCCTTTTAGTTTGTTGTTTCAATTAAAAATTATTTTTTAAAATTTTTTGTTTAAATGATCCTTAGATGTCAAATCTTATTGTTAAATTAGTCATTGACACTAATACTGTTAAAAAGTTATCTTTAAAAATCATTTTTACATTTAACTCATTTAAAAAGTTTCATAAGGGAATTTTAGTCATTTCACAGTCAACTAGCGGTGTAGTACCGCAACAGATTTTGACATGTTGAAACCATTAAGGAAAAATTTTTAAAAGTGTAACTTTTTATATAAACAAACAAACCTCAAGGACTATTTTAACAATTAATTTATAAATAAACTAATAAACTTGAATTATATTCAATTATTCATACCGATTGATAATGACACTCAACTACTCAAGATTTTTTTTGACAAACGAATAATTCACAATTACTTAAAAAGAATTCATTTCAAAGTTTATACAATAAACAAAGACAAAACTTCAGCATAAATATCCAGGTTTTTATAGAGTTTTTTACACTTACAAGGAACTAAAATAATAGATAAAGCGAAGCTAGACTCTGTTATGAAACCTTTTTATATTTATTTTGTTTTTAATTAATAATAATGTTACCCGGTTCTTGATTCCAGTATGCCAGTGAACCGGTAAGACTACCTGTTTGATGGCTGATTCGGTTCTGAAAACGTTAGCATTCACAAATAAATGGATGAAAAACATTCATCTTATCTAGACTTTTGTCTTTTGAATGAAAATGTGTTGACTAGGTGAAGAAAGAAAACATAGTAAATTACCAAAATATTCTTGAGTTTGTATCGATTCGACCACTTTGATCCTTATATTTTTTTCTGTCATTTTGATGTTTGAGTTTGTAAAAAATTACCACTTGGTCCTTTTTGTCACTTTCGTAAACATTCTCCGTTAAGTATGTGTTAAAAGACCAAAATACCCTTTTTATTACACTGTCATTTTGATCCTTTTCATACTTTTGGTAAATTACTATTTTTTTCTTTCCACACTAGCACATAACACCACACCATCACCACCACCAGCAAGACACCACACCACACCACTACCACTACCACTACCACTACCACTACCACTACCACTACCACTACCACTACCACTACCACTACCACTACCACTACCAGCAGATAACACCACACCAAACCACTATTTCCTAAAGATACAAATAAACAAACCAAAACAAACATGTGATACTTCAAAACATATAACTAAACCGAAGCTTGATCATTAACCCTCCCTTTCAACAGTAAACACAAATCGGACAAAATATTTAACAACAAACCATTCACGGATAAGAGTTGGAAAAGTGTGTCGAGAAATGACTCGAGGCGGTGACGATTTGGTCCAGTTGAGGTGACGATGATAGTGGAAGCACCGCTCACCAACATTTAAACCCTAGTTTAACCAAAATTAAACTCTGGTCACCGATTGAACCATAAAAGCTTCGATTTCGTCTCTGTAGTCCACCATCCATCGATTGAACCACCATCCTCTGGAGGCGTGTGGTTGAGGTGGTGGTGGGTGGTGTGGATGTGCAGGTGTTGAATATATGTGTTGGTGTGGGGGGTGGTTTATTATAAAATAATAATAATAATAATAATAATATAATAATAATAATAAGAAAAAGACGATATTGCCTCATGTTTTTTGCACATTGGGGTCAGTTAACAGAAAACGTACCAATGGGCTTTGCTCCAGCGGTACCCAATGCGCTGTAATGGAATGACCCACTAGGGTTCGAGTCCTAAGTAAATCGGTTTTATCTTATCTTTGTCGCTTCGCGTCAAACTGGGACTGTGGCCCAGGAGGTGGGGGTTTTCTCCGGGGGTGGTTACTAATTGGTTGAAGTACTGTGCCCAACACGTCTAGCCCAGCTGCGTGGGGTGGGATTTCGCAATTGCCCCATCTGGGCTATTCTTCGCCCTATTATTTGCCGTTCAAAAAAAGTTAACAGAAAACGTTTTTTTCACCAACAATACCTGATACACCTATAGCATTTCCGAATGTTTTGGTTCTTTACTTTTTCTATTCTTTATCTACTATGTTTTGCTATACTAAGCTGGTGCTTGTTTTTCTAAAATATCTGCGTAAGATATATATTGTCTGCGTCACACAGACCACGCGCAAACATTGTCATCTGTATACTGTTTGTTTTTTTCAAAGACGTTCCATTAAAAAAACGTATGCACGAGCTTTTATTGGTGCAAACTTTGACCAACCACTTCTAATATCTTCTAAGATATACGGTCATCACCCAATGGGAAAGTTTCCCACCACCACCGTCCATCAATGGAAAAGTCTCTAAAACGGGTAACAATCAAAATTAGCCTCATGTGCAACACACATGACTGGATTTAACCAAAAAACAAAAGAACTAACAAGGTTAGTAGAATTGACAAAAAGTGTGCAAAATTTTGAAAAAAAGACGTCCGTTATTGAAGTGCAAGGACAAAGGACATTCCTTTGTGTAGAGAAACTGAACTACAACTATATTACTTGAAGTGGTAAGTTACAAGAAGATGATGCTCCTATTTATAAGGGGTGAAACCCTAATCTATGGCCCATGGGCCTGAACTAACATATTGGGCCAAACTACATTATCTAACCTAATGGGCTAACTATATACATAACTAACACTCCTCCTCAAGTTGGAGCATAGATGTTAATCATGCCCAACTTGTTACATATAAAATCTATTTGAGTTTTCCGAAGAGGCTTTGTAAGGATGTCTGCAAGTTGAAACTCTGTCTTCACATGAATCGGTTGAATGGATGGTGGATCAACTTGAGTACCGGTCACACGATCTCTAATGAGATGACAATCAACTTCTATGTGCTTGGTTCGTTCATGGAATACTTGATTTTTGGCTATATGTATGGCTGATTGATTATCACAGTACAATCTCATCAAGTCTTTAGAAACAACCCCAAGTTCCTTTAAAAGACGACGAACCCAAATCATTTCTGAAGTAACATCTGCCATAGCTCTATATTCTGATTCAGCACTTGATCTGGAGACTGTGTGTTGCTTCTTGCTCTTCCAAGATACCAGGTTTCCTCCAACAAATACGCAATATCCAGTCGTAGATCGTCGAGAAAACGGGCACCCTGCCCAATCGGCATCTGAGAATCCTGATATTCGGCCATCACCTTCCTCGGTGAATGCACCTACCCGACAATGACCCTGATCTGAGTATAAGATTCCTAATCCTGGTGCGCCCTTAAGGTACCGTAACACACGCAGAGCTGCATCCCAGTGTCCCGTGTACGGGTTTGCCATAAACTGACTTAGGACACTAACGACAAACGAGATATCTGGACGAGTGACAGTCAAATAGTTAAGCTTTCCAACTAACCGTCTGTATTGTTCAGGATCTTTCATCGGACTTCCATCTTCTGGAAGTAGTTTTCCGGTAGCCAGCATTGGACTATCTACCGGCTTGCAACCTAGTAAACCACACTCAGTCAGCATTTCAAGGACATACTTCCGTTGAGACAGAAGGATTCCTTGTGGAGAACGGGATACCTCAATGCCAAGGAAGTATCGAAGTCGGCCAAGATCTTTAATCTGAAATTGTGACTGAAGAAACTGTTTGAGATTGGTGATCCCAACCTCATCATCACCCGTGATAATTATGTCGTCAACATAAACAACCAGGATGATTCTCCTACCCTGAAGGTGTCTGAAGAACACAGAATGATCATATGCACTACGGGTCATCCCAAATTTACCCATAACATCAGAAAACCGACCAAACCAAGCTCTGGGTGACTGCTTAAGACCATACAATGAACGGCGTAGTCTGCAAACTTTGGAGGCCTCCTCCTTAACAATATACCCAGGTGGCTGCTCCATATATACCTCCTCCTCAAGGACACCATGAAGAAAGGCGTTCTTGACATCAAGTTGATGGAGCGGCCAATGATTAATGGCAGCAAGAGCAATCGAAATGCGAACCGATGGCATTTTGGCAACCGGAGAAAACGTCTCATCATAATCAATGCCATAAGCCTGGGAATATCCTTTAGCAACTAAACGGGCCTTCAAGCGAGGCACAGGTCCATCAGGGTTTGGTTTAACTGTGAACAACCAGCGACAACCAACAACACGCTTCCCGGGAGGGAGCGTTTGAAGATCCCATGTATGATTGCCTCGAAGGGCTCCAATTTCTTCTTCCATAGCCTGTCTCCATCCTGGATGGGCAAGAGCCATCTTCACATTACTGGGAATTGGGTAGGAATCAAAGGCGGTAGTATACGCATGACACTCAGGTGAGAGACGGGCATAGGAAACATAGTCCTGGAGAGGGTAACGGGTATGGTGTCTGGGTTCTCTTCGGAAGGCAATGGGAATGTCAGGATATGGTGCACCTGGTGGGTCATAGTCGGGTGTCGGTGATGTAGTGGTCGGGAAGGGTGTATCATTGATATCTGGTGGGCACTCAACTGCAGACGTACCCGAATCTTGGCCAGGTTGTGAATCAGGAGCCCTAGTCGTGTCCTGGTGTACTGTTTGAGGTTCTGTCGGTAGGTCGGCTGTAACAGGAGCAGTGTTTGTTGCATCAGAGACCGGGGGAGCAAATTGAGCAGAAGGATCAGGGATGATAGGGACAGAGATAGAATCGGAGATAACCGGGTCAGGATCAGGAGTAGAACAGGGAAACAGATCGTCGACTGAATCAGCCGACTCAAGGAAGTAAGGACACGACTCATGGAATGTAACATCTGCACTAGTGAAGTAGCGACGGAGGGAGGGGCTGTAGCAACGGTACCCCTTCTGAACACGAGAGTAACCAACAAAGACGCAACGAATGGCTCGGGGGTCAAGTTTAGTGGTCCCAGGGCGATGATCATGTACATATGCTACGCATCCAAAAATTTTCGGTGCGAGCGGAAACGGAGTGTGTTTAGGGAACAGGACAGATAAGGGAGTTTGACCATTAAGAACAGAGGATGGCATGCGGTTGATCAGATAGGCAGCAGTAAGAACTGCATCTCCCCAGAAGCGATGAGGGACATGTGAATCAATCATGAGGGTGCGAGTGACATCCAACAAATGACGGTTTTTGCGCTCAGCAATCCCATTTTGTTGGGATGTATATGCACAGGAAGTCTCGTGAATTATGCCATGTGTACTGAGATATGAGGAAAAGTCAGTAGATAAGTATTCTTTTGCATTATCAGTACGAATTGTTTTGATTGATGCTTGGAACTGGTTTTGAACATATGAATGAAATTCACGGAAAGTGGAATACAATTCACAACGAGATTTCAACAAGTAAACCCATGTAGTTCGTGAATAATCATCAATAAAAGTAACAAAGTACGCAAAACCAAGGGGGGTCTTAACAGGTGAAGGTCCCCAAATATCAGAATGCAGAAGTTCAAACGGATTACAGACTCGATTAGACACTTTTGGGGGATAGGGGCGCCTGGTGTGTTTGCCAAGCTGACACGACTCACAATGAAAATCAACAGGAACAGATAAATCCGTTCTCTTTTGCCTCAGGACTGCTGCAGACGGATGACCAAGCCGACAGTGGACCTCTCTAATACTTGAATCACATATGTTAGCTATAGGTTGTGATGCCAAGGACAGACGGTAGAGACCTCCTGATTCAACACTCGAGCCAATCAGTCGGTTCGTCCCCAGTTCCTGAAAAATACAGTGTGTGGGATAGAACATTGCACAACAGTTATTTTGTTTAGTGAGTTGACTTACAGAACAAAGGTTATCTGGAAACTGTGGGACTAATAAGACAGACGATAGTGTTAGGTTTTTCGAGTTGCTAATGGACCCAACACCACGAACCGGGCATGAGGATCCATCAGCGATTCGTACAGGGGGGTGAACTACATTTCTAAGATTGGACAATATACCCTGGTTCCCAGTCATGTGATGAGTGGCCCCTGTATCAACAATCCAGGATGAGTTGGAGCTAGAGATCATACCTGAGCGAGCCGAATTGGCTCGAGGGCCGGAGGTGTTTGACTGAAGGTGAAGAAACTGCTGGAACTTGTTGTACTCTTCTTGACTAAGTATATGAGTCGGGGTAGGATGATCAGAACCTTCATCAACAGTAGCGACTCTTGCTTTGGGGCGAGGAGCTGGTGCAGATCCAGGACCTCTATTCGGACAGTTGTACTTCATGTGTCCATCTTGGTGACAATAGTGACATGTGATAGTACCTCGACCAATACCTCTCCTTTGAGCCATGTGAGATCCTCGACCCGTGCCTCTACCCAAGGGTGCATTGGTATACATAGCAGTTGAGTCAGATGGTTCAGAAGTTGAGTTGGATCCATACATCTCACGGAGGAGATGATATGTGGATGCCACAGACGATGTAGATGCAGAGTTGCTCAACAGTAAGGGGCGAGCGCTGGAGTACTTGGGTGATAAGCCGGCGATGAATATCATGATATCCATCTTAGTGTTGCGCTCCTCCTGGACCTTTAGATCAGTGGTTGGTGGGTACAAGGCACGCAACTCATCTCGGAGTCTTGAAAACCGGGTGAAGTAATCAGTAAAGGTAGACTCACCTTGTTCCACTCTACTATAAGCTTGGACAACAGAGAACGCGTGAGAGAGAGACTCCTTTGCTGAGAATGATGAAGACAAATGTTCCCACATTTCTTTCACCGTTGAGAAGTTCTGAGCAATACCGAGTACTTGCGGCTCCATTGCATTCCAAAGAGCCATTTGAATCCCACTATCATCAATACGCCACTCTCGCGTAATCGGGTCCGGGGGGGACTTAGTCAAATGGTCTTCTTTTCCAACACTTATGAGTCCTTTCTCAACAAAAAGACTCCAAGAACTCCAATTTTTTGAATCAAGCTTAACAGGAATGCGTAAAACAGCGGTGTAGTTGATGATACCTGGTGTAATCTGGTTTGTAGTGATAACAGGAGCAGATTCGGTCTTCTTTTCATCACCCATTGTATAGATCTATCAGATCTGAGAAACCACGAAGTTGAAGGAGACTGAAGTACCCGAACAGAACTGAAAAACTTTGCTGGAACTGAAAACTGATGACACAGGGCAGCGTGAAATGGAATTCTGAACGTCGTGGCAGAAAGACGGTCTTCGACGGAGGCTTCACGCGCTCTCACGCGCCGGTGAGAGGTGGCGCGTGGGACAGATGCAGGTGGCGCGTGGGGGCGCGTGGGACAGGGTTGCGGCGCCGGATTTTCAGGGCAGCTAAATCGGGGGTCGGCGGAGCTAGTGGTGGTGGCGGTGTAGCTGGATCTGGTCTCGAAAAAGGATTTTGGTAACTGGGCAGCAGGTAAGTGAACCGAGACAGGTTGTAACCGGGTCAGATTTTCAGGTGGCGGCTCGGGTTTGTACCAAGAGCCTTGTTGGCTCTGATACCATGTAGAGAAACTGAACTACAACTATATTACTTGAAGTGGTAAGTTACAAGAAGATGATGCCCCTATTTATAAGGGGTGAAACCCTAATCTATGGCCCATGGGCCTGAACTAACATATTGGGCCAAACTACATTATCTAACCTAATGGGCTAACTATATACATAACTAACACTTTGTAATTTACTCAAACAAATGTCTATTTGATAATCTTTCTTGTGAACAACAAATCACAACAATGATGGAAAAGAGTGATAGATATATGTTAATGCAATACACTGCAAGATAATGAAACATGATCACTCGTTCAACATGATACACATTAACAACATTATTCATCCTCGCTAGAACACGACCCAAACCCCTGCAGAATATATATAAATAAGTTAATAAAAGACGGAAGTTAGATCGAGGAATAACTGAAAGCAGACGGTGAGTTACCTCTTTTTTCTTTGTCACTATAAAGGTATTGACGTCCTCTTCAACATTAAAGGACCCAAAACTTGTGTCTACTACTTTTAGAATCGGAGCAATTGTTCGTCCTGCAGTGAAAACGTTTATCCTTGCGCATTCCTTGATTACCAAGGCATCCAAGGATGAGAATGTAACATCCTTTTTCTGTAAGCAAAATCCTTCAAGACGCGCAAGATATTCAAGTTTTAACGACTTTAGACCAGGAAACTTAATCTCACTATCACAATCTTCTTCTTCCTTCACAATTGCCTTCATATTTCTACAACTTTGTATATGTAGCTCGTGGAGTTGCATGACACAACCAACCATGGAACATGTAAAAACATGTTCTAAACGTTCACATCCTGCAATCGACAATTTTGTTAGGTTTGGAAACTCCAGTATTCTCCAACGAGTGTTTTTCCATATACACTTGAGATTGCACAAACTATTCAATTCCACTTGTCTTAGTTTCGGAAATTTGACAATAGTTTGCGATTCATTGTTCGTCACTTCCATTGCTACTTCAAATACCTCCTCTACATTAACACAACTTTTCACATGAATTGTTTCAAGCTTTTGTAGTTGTTGGAACTCATTGGATGGAAAAATAATTCGACGAAAATAGAAAATCAAATTGCATTCTACCAAATTATGATAAGACCAAGGTCTCGTTTTTGAAACAACAGGGTGTGAGCTCATACGCTCTAAACTTGTGGATTGTGTCTGCAAATCCTGAAAAGAAAGAAAAAATTAAACTGAGAAAACACAATGCGTATATTAGATGTTGTAACATGTATCTGCTAAGTGATTCTTACATTTTTTGCTACTCAACTTAAGAAGAAGAAAAAAAATACCTGTTGCACATGTTTGCCTAGCTCTGTGTATAAGTACTTGAGCTTGGGAGCTACTGATCGAGTAGATGTGAAATCGATCATTCGGGGGCAAAAGTTGATGACAACATCATCTAATAATGGCCAATGGATGTCAATATGACTCCCCAAGAAGAAACTTACCAGATTTGGTAGACTGTTTAGTTTAATTGATTTTAGATGAGGAAAAACCAAGTCCTTAGATGATGCATTTGTTTGCTCTCCATATTCTTCCCTCACAATCACTTTTATTGCCACACAATTTGTTATAGTCAAAGTTTCAAGATTCTTGAGGCTTTCAAGTGTGGAAAGTGTGAATATGTTTTCCAAACGCTCACAACCGTCGACTGTCAATATCTTTAAGTTGGGGAGTAAATGCGTTATATGTATTGATCTTGGAGTTGTGACGATGCTTCGTGGGTCAATGTTACTACTACTACTACTAACATTGTTATTGTTGATCTCTTTTGTTTCAAACACCTCCATCACTGACCCACAATCTATTATACTCAGCACCTGAAGCTTTTGCATTCGTCCTGCTACATAATATGGTATCACACTTGACAAAGAAGTACACCTGTATATGTCAATCTCTGTTGAGTACTGGCATAAGGACCATGAAACATCGTCAACTTGAGAAAACTACAATAAAGAAAAATCAATGTTCAGTTATTTAATTAACCAAGATAGTCATATCCGCTTAAGCACACATGTCTTTCCTAGTTAATATTAAATGTTTAGTTTGTTGATGCCGGATGGAAAATGATATGTTCAATGCAATTGTGTACATATAGACATAGTAAGAAAATGGTAGTTAATTAAGGGAAAAAAAGAATATTATAAAACTTAGTTGAAGACCTGGGAAGCATACCTGAGATTGACCGTGACTCGCCTTAGTCGTACTTTTGGCAACACCACCACCAATATGCTTGAGATTAGACATGCAAAAAAGACGAAGAAAACCAAGACAAGGGAATAAGGTGGACGTTGTTGTTGTCATTTTTTCATCATCTTCGTTTGAAACAACTTGTTCCATACCATCACAAAACTCTATGTCAACTTTCTTTAGGTTGGTAAGAAATTTCACCATGAGAGGCGAAAACAAGTACTTAATGCTTTTGCATCCTGTTAATGTTATGGTTGTGAGGTTCTGGAATGAGGAGGATTGTGGTTGGCGTTTGTGAAGAATACAAAATTCATTCCAGTTGTTGCACTTCCACACATGACTCAACGCGGTCATATGTTGTAACCTTAAATGTTCAAGGTAGGGAAGTAATGGCAACATGAGTTGTTGTTGTTGAGTTGTTACCAGTTGATCATGTCTGTTACTTGGAACCTCTATCCAGAACACCACGGATGCTCCTTCAAACGCATTAAACTCAACCTTACGAAGGCGATTGAAACTTTGTGTGCATGGGAATGATGCAAATATAGACATATTATCACCCTCTTGCTCTTGGCTGTTCTTATCCGACTCATTGTTTCTCCCACCAAATTGTGTGATGCAAGATATATGAATGTCCTTAAGTGCTCTCATATCAAAACTGACAGTCGTAGGTGTCACTATATTTCTAAACCTTTCACACTCACTAATAACTATAGATTCAATGGCTTGAAATCCAGAGACGAGGCGATTAGAGTAGTTATTTTCCGCTTCTTTTATCCTCCACACCTCTCTAAAGCTGTCACACCTCCACACTCCAATGCTTCTCAAGTTGGTATACTTAAGTTGCTCAGTTTTACCCATGTCTACGTTGAATAACACTTCAATGGAACAGCATGACTCAACTGCAACTTCTTCTAAATGACATAGTAAACCTATCGGATTGGTCGGAAAAATATTCACAAGACTATTACAATCTGTCACTTCAATTTCTTCCAACATGGACATATTATTAACTTCCCGCTCACTACTTCTAATTTCACACGGCCATATCTCCTTCAAGTTTTCCATCCTCTGAAGTATCAATCTCTCCAACTTTGGGATCACAACCTGCATTAACATTAAGCCTTGTTAAATATGTTGACTTTATTATAGAAAAAAAATTGTACTTAATCAACCTACTTCTTTGCTGAAGAATGTTTGCTTTTCATAAACATTGATAATATTCTCTGAGAAGATGCTAGTAAAATTCGGAAGACAATCAAGATCTAAAACAATCAGCTGCGGTAATTCCACTGCATTAACCGGGTCGCACAAACTTACTAGCTCTGGTAAGTTATGCAAACTAAGAATCTCTAACTTTCGAAAACTAATCACCTCAGTTTCGCTATTATCACCATTTACTACAAATTTCAAAGCAGGGCATGACTGAATTTCGAGTCTCTCAAGTTTCGTCAAACTTTTTGCCAATCGAATTGTGAAGAGGTATGTCAAGCATGCACAGTCAGAAATACCAAGTGCTTTTAAATTGCGAAAGGAATGTTGGGGACGCGATAAAACATCTTCAAGACGGTACATGTCATTCACTTCCAAATAAAGTAGTTCTGTTTTCCTGAACAAGTGATTAATTTTGCATTCAAGAAGCACACTACTGCTAGTCACAAGCTTCAATGTATTTTTGAATGAGTATACATCACTATAGTCCCACCCAATCTTGTCCTTGGCTAATAAACAACCTATAGATATCCTAAACCTTTCAAGTTTTTCAAACGACGCATGTTTCGGTTGCACGTAGTTCTCAACAAGTTCAACCTCTAATGCAGAAAGTTTGCTTGAAAGCAGCATAACTAATTCGTCATAATTAGCATCGGTAAACCTAATAGCACTCCTTCCGGAAACTCCCATGTAAAGCTCTTCAAGTTTTTCCATGTTTTTAAAGACGCCATCGTCAATACAAAGGTTAGTACAACCGGTCAAATCAAGTAACTTTAGCCTTTTCAACTTCCCCATTTTAGATGGTAGCTTGCTGATCCCACAATAAGTGAGGCTGAGTACTTCTAAGTTAACAAGATCTCCAATAAAAGATGTATCGTCGTCTCCCAACGAGCATGAATGCACAAATAATGCTTGAAGGTTGGTCGAGTATCGCGGAAGTAACACTCGATGCATATTCTCGTAAGCCACAACTTCAAGGTTCTCCATTCCTTTATAAAAGTCTTTCGGAAACTTGAGGTTCTTATCCCCGTCGATTAGCTTCAAAAGTGCAAGGTTAGGGTGGTTAAAAACGACAGGAAACTCAGTCATGCTTCTACACTTTAATAGAATTCTTTCGTAAGACTCGTCTTCTTTAAGTTGCTCTGAAACATTATTATCATGGTTCACTATTGAAGCTTGCTTGACTTTCGAAAAATTACTTAAAACAAAATCGCGGATGAGATCATGCATTTTGACGCATCCTTCCTGATCACTTTTAATCAACAAGTTTGAACGTATGAGCTTGTTAACACAAGTGTTCACCCGACTTCTTGCTTTTGCAATAGTATGCACATTCTGAAAAAACTTCAATCCCCATCCATACCTTAGCAAGTCCTCTTTACCAATATTATAATCGTCCGGGAACAAGCCACAAAGAATAAAAATTGCTCTAAGATCGTCCTCTTTGATATTCTTGTAGCTAATCTCAAAAATTGCTCTAATATTATAGTCATCACACGTTTTGTTTCGTAAGCGAGAAAGTGCATCTTCCCATTCATCCTTTTCATTGTTATCTCTTAAAGTAGATGCAATGGTCTTTATGGCGATAGGCAAACCACTACATCTCTTTACGATGTCTTCTCCAATCTGGTGTAGGTCAGTTTCGATATTGCTTTCTGAAAATAATCCTGTTGTTTCCCAGAATAACTTTTTTGCTTCAAGATCACTAAAAACAACAATTCTGAAGATAGAACTAGCGTCAATGCCCATCTGAGTGCAAACACTTTCGTCTCTTGATGTGAGCAATAACTTGAAGCCATACGGCAAAGGACTCGTTAGTCCAATATCTCTGAGGTTAAACTCCTCCCAAACATCATCCAATATTACCAAAATCTTCTTTTTACCCGCTTCTGACATTCCTTCAAGTTTGTTCCGAAGACGCTCAGCCCTTGTATCTTTAGTTGTTTCAGTTAGAGGTTCACCAATGTACTCTGCAACGGTTTGTTGAACAATCACCGGGTTCGGATTTTGCCCAACATCCACCTTCACAATCCAATCAAACATTCTCCTATCCTTGGCAACCTTCTTTAGTTGTTCCATCATTGTGGTCTTTCCAACACCAGCCATTCCACACAGAGCCATCTTTCGGGTCGTATTGTTTGGTTCAAGGGATTTCAACGCATCACTGAATATCAATTCTCTAGACTCGATCCTGTTTTCGTTATGCTCATATTTATCATCATCAACTATTGATAGCCTTGGAGAAGTAACCATGGCAAGAGGTATTTTTTCATTGTTCCACACCATCGCGGCTTTCTCCTCCACGAGACGATTTATAGCCTTGATAATATCACATGACTGTTTTCCTGTTTTGTATCTCATCTTTACATTAAAGCATCCAACTCCATCCTTTGGAAATCTCTCCACCTTTGCTTTGATTTTGTCGACGTCTGCCAACCAGCCCGGGACACGATGAGATACCACTAGACTGTTTACTTTGTTTGACACTTGCTGTGTATGCATATCATGCGATAAACCATCTAATTCTGTCAGTTTTTCGTGCATCTCGCTAACATAGTTTGTGGATGAAATCATGAACCCCAAGTGTCTTTTAATGGGAACAAGCAAAGATTTAACAATGGGAGTGATAATTGGAGTCACAAAATCCATTTTCCAAATTTGTTCCTGTATATGCAGTTTTAATCAAACAATGTTAACACAACCACAGTAGCATAATTATATAACAATTATTAATATTTACCAATAGAGGTGTTGATACATAATTACATATAATAATTGTAGTTAGCCTTTTTAGTTAATCATTTGATTCTATAAACAAACAAACATATCCAGTATAATTCGTTCATAGCAAGGAAAAAGAGATTTTTAGTGTTGTCGCCTGTCGGTCTTCAATAGCACTAAAATCACTTGATTGCACGAACCGTTGTTCTAAAAAGGTTATATCTACAAATTAACCAAGATCTATAATCCTCTGATTTTATAACTCCAAACTTTAAAAAACTTTTTATGTATCCTAAATTCCAAACCTTAAATAAAAAGTGAAAAACCAATAGAGTTTAAAAATAAATATAAAAACTTTCATGATTATACACATAATACATCATAGTAAAGTTACAAGTAACAACAGGAAAGATTTGTGATCAGTTAAAAAGGTGAAAATGTAAACTTTGAAAAGGAAATATGATGATCAATTCCAAGTTGCTAGCCAACTCAAACATAAGAACAAGAAATAGTAAATCAAACCATATAAAAAAACTACCCATAAAACCATTGACAGTTAGTGATAAAAAAAACTACTCATAATTAATAAGATAGGAAAACTCAGATATTTATTAGTGGAGTTTAAACTTTAAATCCAGTTATGAATCAAGATCCAGGTGTATCCCATTCTAGTTCCAGTCTTAGAAGGTCGTTCGCGTCTAGAATTGATCTGACATATATGAGATTTCATATAGTTGAACATTGTGGCAAGAAAATTACCTTCAAGTAAATGCACAACCAAACCAGGAATGACTTTGAGAGCCAACTTTGTAGAATGAGTTTCTTTCTATTTGAGAGTGAGTGGACAAAGTGAAGTGGAGCAAAATTTAATTCAAAAAAAGAAAGAAAGTGGAATTAAAAGTTATTAAATATATATAAAAAAAAGAAATTTAAAATAATAGATAAAACATAATTAAAGTTACGGACTTAGTAATTATTTGCAATTGCAAGCTTTATTAAAGTTGTATGAATGAATTAAAAAATCTTTATATAAAGTTTTTTCAGTTTTGACCTGGTCAACACACGCATATGGTCGGTGGTTATGATGTTCCGGCTTAGCTCCGAGAACACACGTGTTAACCGCCGCCTCTGATGAGACTAATTTTTTTCCGGCGACTGTTTTCCTTTGCTTGCCCCAACAATGGTATCATGCTTACTAATAATAATTTGGTTTCAATTTAATAACAACTATGCACCGTAAAAAAAATATTGACAGATATTAATCTTAATTTTTATTATGTTACCATTAACACCCTCGTCTAATTGTTTGTTTTCTGTGGGTTTTTTATGACACTACATGTGACGTGTCCAGGCAATCCAGAGGCTCTTCAAGGGCATTGATCGGCCGAAAACCTAACCGAAAATCTAAAAAGACAGGGATTATAACCAATCTATGAATTTTTTTCTTGTGCAAAGAAAACGTGTGTTAACAAAGAATTTTGGAACTCTAATACCATTTTTTAGGTGCCAAGTGGAAATTAACACACACGGATAAGCACAAACAAACATCATGTATAAAACATAAATTAAAAAACACTATATTTTATAGTGATTCGATCGGTATAACTTACGCGCCTTGCTGTAATTAGGTATTTTAATTTTCAAGATTTGAATATACATGAATGCATTAGTTTAATTACTCAAAACATTATTAATTTATGAAGCAACAAAACCAATATTATCACATGTGTGTATAGATAATCTATAGCTAGCATATATTATATAGATCAATCAAGGCATATATAACCAAGATTTAAACCCTTCCATGGTAGTTAACTAGAAAACCAGATCATGAGGATTATATATAGGCCAGGTACATTAACAAAACAAACAATCGACTCTTAATTAAAACTCCCAAGTATCCCATTTCTCATCATCATCTTCATCTTCATCTGGTAACATAAATCTCACCTTCTGACCTTGTTGAAACCGCGCTAACTTATCAGGTGTGTTCTTTTTCAAACACGGCTTTAAACAACCATTTCTACTAGTAGTTGCAGCAGCAGCAGTTGGATCTTCATGATCAGAACGTGTACCGACGTGTCGGTTGCTTGGTTTCTTGCCTCTAACATTTTCAACTTGGACAATCTGGTGGAAAAATGAAGTGTCCACATTTTCCATATGATGATCAGCTGGTGTTTGTTTGTTGACAGCCTCATTGTGAGTATCTGGTTTGCAGTGTCGGTTGTAACGGTAGCCTCTTGATTTAATCATACGATAGACCGTATGGTATGGAACGATGAAAAACACTTTGCCCGGTCTCAGAACCGACTCGGGTTTAACCACAATGTACGGGTTCCTGAAAAAGTCAGGCCGGGTTACGCAGTGTCTCGGGTATCTTTCCATGATTCGGGCTGCTTCTATAGGATGTTTATACAGTTCGACTATACCACCGGCGCGTACGAGTTTTAAAACTCCAGTTTCTTTACTAACTATTCCCATTTTTCTAGCCAAAAATTAACTAGAAGAAGAAGAGGTGGTATAGATTGTGCATTCATTTCTATGTTAAAGTTCTCTTATAAGACAAACATTGGTGACTGATTTTACAATGCTGATGATCATTGAACCAATCGAAGGATGCTTTGTCTTGTGAATTAGCGTTGGTTTTAGATATTAAGAGGATGGGTTTGACACGTTGTTTTGATCAAATCTGTGGCCTGCACTATTTTTGTTTAATCATTGTTAACCAGTTGTTTGTTACTTAAATATTGGTCAAAAGAATATATGAATAATAAGATATATTAATTTACTACATTTTAGATGACTTCGAAACCATTTCATCAACTTTAGGCATATTATTTTTACAGTATTTAAGTAATTTATTAACCGGACGGATATAAAACACAAGGCCGATTACTAAACAAAGCGTGAAAATTTTGTGAAGTGTGCGAAAGAATCTGGGCCGCTGATCATTCCAACATGCGGCTCAAATCGTTTGTGCGACTAATTTCATGCTTCTTGCGTGATAATTTCATCAATGTGTGATGATTATCACGTAAAAATGCAACTATTTGTTCTTGCGTGATAATTTCGCATGAAAGATGTTATTGTATTTAAAACTCTCTATAAAACATGGCTGATACCCCTTTACCCCTAGCACTACAGCATGTAGCCATGTAGGTTTGTTTATTGGTAATAGTGTGTTCTTCAACCGAATGATTGTGGATTAAATCTTGCAGTAAAAAGGATTGGTAATAATATTTCAGATGATAAAAGTTGTTTGTTAAAAACTAAACTACCATAGTCAATGCTTAGGCTTTGTTTACAATAGGTATAAGCAGTTGGTAAAAGTTTGGCTCACAGCTAAGTTACAAAACAACTGGATTGTGAAGTTCTCACCCAATTGATCTAATTCAGCCATGGGGCAAGTATTAGATGGTTATGGTAATGTAATATAGAAGTGCCAATTTCAACCATTATATATGATAGCCACTTAAAAGTAATATTTATCTTTATCATCTCCAATAAGTATTGAAATAATACAATATACACAATCATACTTGACAATCAGATTATGTATTAAAAATGGTCAAAAGTTATTCAGGGTTAGCCCGGATCATACTATATAATATAACTACCCGCTCTGACCCATTACCAACCCATAACTATTTTAGTATGTTACCACTTCTAAATCCCATATACATGAATACAAAAGAACTCAAGTGTCATTTCTTCAGTATTTGGAACGTGATTACAACAAAAAAAGCCGTTTTACAAAACTGGCAACACTTAAGAATCTTACAGAATTTGTGAGCTTGTTTTCAAGATCATTTTTGTAGCAAATCATAACACGCGTCACAAGAACGTCTTCTAATGGAATATAACTATTTAAGTAACATGATTCTCCAGCTAACCTTGATGGCAGAAATCAATAATATTGGAACGCTTTCTATGGACTACCTGCACTTTCAGTTGAACATATTTGGAAGCGGTCTAACTGCCATGAAAGCATCCACCATCTGCATCAAAAGAGAATGTACATTGTAATCTCAGAAATAAATCTCCCTCTAGTATATATCTTTTTGCCAAAAAAATAAATAACCAAAGAAGGTGTTTGGACATGTGTTTTAAAATGTGATCTATTTTCGGCAACTTAAAGTAGAAAAAACATGTTTCTAGTGATTGAATCCCTTTTATCAGAGAATAATTAAGATTAGCAAGACAAACTGCAGTTTTAAAAGTGATTACAGCTTCAAACAACATAAGCACATTCAAAGACCATCACACCATGTTTTTAATTCGCTCAGATTTTAATTATTCAATATCACAATCACTTTCAAAATGCATATCCAAACACCCCTAAACCCCCCATCACTTGTGTAATCACCAAGTGTTTTGAAACTATACAGTAGAATAGTAACACGAGTTTCATGTGCAAATACCTCATCAGTCACCTCTGCCCTTGCTGCACGGTGTCTCTCCACTATTTCTGTCAAAACATCAGTCAGTCTCTTCTTGATTTCTCCTGTAAGCATGCGTCCCGAACCATACTCCTAAATAGTAAAAGATAAAAATATTATACTTTTCTGGGGTTGAAAGAATTTTCCATCTTTATGAAAAATTAAAAGCGTCGATAAATAGTTTTCTTACCTTCCTAATATGTTCGAGTTCGTCATCGTCTTCCAAGAAGAAGCTAAGGTATTTAAAAGGTATGTCCACCTACACAACATCAACAAAATTAAAACACTACATATGCAAGATATTTATAAGAAGCTCAATAGTAATATATAACCAACTTTTGATAGAAAAAATAACAGAATGCTTATAATATATACTTAAAAAAACATGCTAGATACGCAAACTAAAAAGACAAGATCAATTAGATAGAGGTAATTGTGTGAAAAAAAATATACTAGAGGTGGTAGTTACTAACTTGAAACTATTGTAATAATATAGCTTTGTAATTCTTTTAACACAACTATTTATAAAATCACAAAATTAGACCCAAAAAAGGATTTCAGATCCAGCCAACGTGGCCCGCATTAAATAAAAAAACCCATGTTGATGAGAACTCATTCATACACATCATGATAAGATTTTGCTAAAACTCATTCATATACCTCAAGATTTGCTCCATACTTTCTATGATTTTCAACAGAATCTTGCCCTCCTGAGAAAGCATATTTGTTTACCTAGAAAATACATTCATATAATCACCTTACAACAGTAAGTGGATAAAAGAATATGACATTGACTGTACACCGATTTATGCAAAAAGGGTTAACACAATATAAAAAGCAAAGAACTTCAAACACCTTGGTCTTAATTTCCTTTTGAGTGTCAGTCACATATATTGCAGAATTTGCATCACTGGCAGACATTTTTCCTGTCTCTCCCTGGAAAATTTAGCAAACAAAAAAATATATCAATGTACCAAAAACCAATACCAGGTTTGGCCATCTATAAATGCATGCACATTTTGCAAACATAAAAATCTACAATATGAACTACATGTACCTGAAGGGCTGGAAAGAATAGTGATTCAATTAAAGCAGGCTTGTTATAACCTAATCGAGGAGCAACATCCCGTGTCATCCTGAAATAAGGATCCTGAATCACCAAACTCAAATTAGTGAGCATTTCTCACATAACAAACACGGACTAACAAAATAGAAGTGTTAACTTGACAAAAAGAGAAGAGCTTTAAGATGACAGCACAAAAATTCAGTATATGGTTTTCCATCTTTTAAAACAGTTTCCACTGATTTAATACTGTGTCTACTAGTTGATTAAAGCATCCCTATATTTTGTTTATTTAATGATAACTGAGATGTTTACATCTACTACACAAAAATATAATCAACTAGCGCTGACAAGTTTTGATACATTTACTTGCTAATGGGTTGATTTGGTTGTGTTTTCTCAAAAACCTGTCAAGTTGGTGATTGGTCAAATCAGAACATTTAGCTGAAAAGAGAGTAGGTGACACGAGTTGAAAGTTGCCCAAATTCTTGTGCTTTTTTCATTACACACTTCAGGTACATCAGTGAACTTTAGCCAATTTTTACAACAGTTGTCATAGATTTGCCCTTTTACAAGTATTAAAAAGCCTTCATAGTTCACAAATATGGATTTATCATGTATATGACTAAAGTAAAAAAAACTAAGAAAAATTAAGAATTTTACTCAAATATAAAACAATAAACAGAGTTGGGAAATAGTATATAGACGTAAGGAGGAGAAACAACACTCAACCTGATCAATTGCACATGGAATCAAGCAGCGAAGTTTATCTTTGCCAGAAAATAAGTGTGGAAATGAACTGGGGAATGATGGAACAGCCTGCAGAAAAAGAATGTTAACAAACCTTCCATAGAATAAATTGAATACTTTTTCTATAAGTCAAAAAACTGATTGTTATAGCTGATTATCGAATTACAGTGACAGAAGCAGACAATAAATCTAAATACAAAGTAAAGTGCTAAGCAACACAAAGTGTCTTCTTAAATTCTTTCATATCCTATTTCTTTTCAAATGACTGTAGAGCTGAATGGGAGAACTATAATTAGTGGTATAGCTGATCTCAGAAAGAAAGTACATATCCTATTTCTTTTCAGCGACCATAGGTTTCCGTTTAAACTCCGGCATAATTACAATGATTTTATAAAAAAAACAACTTTGGAGTATATCACAAACAGAGGCAACACTAGTGATCCCATCATAAAAAACTGTTGGTGTTTCCAAATCTAGAATGATTGGTTGGTTGTGATCTAAAATTCAAACGACTTGATTTCCAACTTCTTATTGAGTAAAAAATCCTTAATCTTGGTTTTTTTTATTCTTTTGAGAATGCGTGGATTAAGTTAACACTATTAGCATCCCTTAAAGGCTAAAATTTCCATCTTCACGGAAGTACAAGATTATGAGCCAAAAAAACAGAAAAGCCTGACCTGAACCGGAGGAAAGCTGATCTTCCCTATATGATCTTCACCAGTGAAACCAAATATACCAACAACCTGCATAACTCCAGCAGAGAAACTTCTTAAAATTAAAGGGATCCAAAAGACAGAACTTAAAACAGTAAACTGGACGAATTAATGAATTATAACCACATGACTAGTATAATCACCTTATTGTATGTGACACATTTTGCAACCTTCACCATGTTCTCATAGAAGGCACTGCACAAAAGACCCTCTCATCATATAGGCATAGGGAATGCAATAAACTGAAAGAAGATATAAAAGCATAGAAAAACACAAAAAAAAACATTTTTGGAAACAGCTGAATTTTAGAAGTCAGCAAGCATCGAGTCTCTATTCTACTAAAACGTTAATGCATGACAATTGGCTGGTAAATTAGTACTGATTGCCAGTTGGGCTACATGCCACAGGTTATGGAAAAACCTACAACTAATTATATCCATCATGGTGCATACTACTTACCCACCAACATAATCAAAATCTGAGAAGATAAAGGTCCTTGAAATGTCAAATCCACAAGCAATTATATCCTTCGCATTCTCACGAGCAAGTCTCTTGCTTTCTTCTACTGTAAGGTTTTTCCACATGCACTTTTCATCATCTGTTAGTTGTATGACAAGAGGGACCTTGAAAGCCTCCTGCAAATATCTGCAAGCTAGTCTTAGAGCATTTCCAAAAATATTACAATGCAAATCAGTTACAATTTTGACCTATTTAATTATGAGCGGGTCGACTTGTGACTTTGGGTTGTGTTGTAACACAAACGGACCAAATCAGTTAAAAATTAGCTAAAAGAGAAGCGGGTTGAAAGTCACCCAAAGCTTATTTTGATCATACAATCTCCTACATTACTCTCATAATCTCCTTTGAAAACTAAGACTATTATTTAAAATATATATTTTTTGTAATCATAGTTAACAAAATAACTATTAATAATAAGAGAATTATATATGAAAAAAACTGTGTTTTTCACTACCATGCCACTATCTATACAATTTATATCCTTAGCTAATGAGACACACTAGACTTCTATAGTAACTCAAAGAGTATGCGTCCAGTACTAGCTCTTTATAAGCGGTGGATCCAGGATTTTACCATGATAAGCACAGACATAAGAAAAACTTTAAGAAGACACACTACAATAAGAATTTATCATTTTTTATTTAGACTAGCAAAATCTTCAAGGTATGCATGTCTTCCATCTAGGTGAAGCTTCTTTATTTTCATTAATAGAAATCATAAATTATAAAAGAAAGGTCCACGCCTACTTAACTATGTTATTGCCTCAAAAGCAAAGAAACAGTTTGTAAAGTAAAAAAAAACGTCAATAGTCTTTGTACTTGAATTGCAAAACTGAGATATAGGTATACAGCTGGAAGAGCGTACTTGGTGAACATGAAAGGAACAAGATGCCCCAAATGCAATGCTTCAGAGGACGGGCCTCTGCCTGTGTAAAGATAGAACTTTTCCCCACGTTCATAAGCATCCAAAATCTCATTAAAGTCCCTGTTGTGTTATAAAAACATAAATAAATCCTAAGTGATCAAAATTCAGATCTGGCTCAAGCATTCACATTTCATCGATTATTAGCAAATATAGAAACGGTGAAAACTACAGCTGATTTACTACAAATATGACACATGCATTCTTCAATTTCATATTTTCATGTCATTATCACTAGATAATCATCTTCAAATATCATACTTTCATTCTTACAGAATAAACAACAGATAAATAAATCCACACGTTAGTAGGCAACCAATGATCAACCTCAGAAGTACACTTTCTAATGCTCCAAACTCCTTCAACTGAATATCATTTAACTTCCATTATCCCATAAACACTAACACTAATCAAACTTCCAAACCCCAAAACTTAACAGTAGCACAAAAAAAACTCCACATTTTGAACCACTTGTTCAGACCACTACTTACCTAATTAATAAGCCAAAACAAACCTATATCAACACACAAGCATCTTCATTTTCAGTAGATTGAAAGTGAATTGAGTACCTGTGAGCGAAGAAAACGTTACGGCGAAGAAAGATATGAGGAGGACGAGAAGTGAGGCGATGAACTCGATCAACAAAGGATTGGTCAAGCCTTTGACAACCAAATTGATCGATGAGTTTGTCATAATCAATCTTGCCTTTAGAAGATACTTCCCATGGATTCACAACTTGAGCAGCTTCTTCTTGCTCTGTTTTCGCTTCCTTCTCCTTCTCCTTTATCTTCTCCATTGATGATGCAATCGCTCTTTGTTACTCTTGTTTCCTGTGGAGGCTCAATAAAATGAATAAAAACCCTTAATGCTTTTTGGACTTATTTCTTATTTGGTCCTTCTACTTTTCTTACTAACCGACACGTGTCATGTGTTGCAACGGTAACTTTTTGTTATAATGATAATATTAACGTGTAATAGCAGTGCGTGACATTACATTTTTTTTACTTTGTTACGCATGTTATGTACTTATGTCCGTGTCATAAAATCGCTAGACAGATAAAAATATATAATGTGTCGAACGTTTGTTTGAGCAGCAACACCTTGATTTTCAAAAAGAAATACATCACAACCTGCTTACAGCAAGACTAGAACCCATGATCTAGTGCTCTTAACACAAGTGTGTTATCAATGGACCACTAACCCTATTGGCATGATGTGTTGGACGTTACATTGTAAAGTTATAAGAGTAATTTAGGATGTTGTGATGTAAACTCGTAAAAATAATTTAAACAAAATGTAGTGTTAGGTTAAAAAATATAAGGGTTAAAGCTATATGCATTAGCTAAAATCGTAAGTAAACTCGACACTGTCAAACTTTTAAGTATCCCAGTAGTTAAAATCGTAAAATTTGAGAGCACTTTTTAGAGCAACTAGACATTGTCAAATTTCTAAGTTTCTCGGTAGCTAAAATCACAACAATGGTGTTATTGGTTGAAGATGATCGACCAACACTTTCGTAAACCATTTATAATTTAAGAGCATTTTTTTAGAGCAACTTTGAATTGATAGAATAGAGCTTTTGTGCGAGCTCTGATAGAACCTACATCCAATATCTATATTTTATAACAAGTGAGGTAAAAATCACAAGCAACTCTAAAAATTGAGTTCAAACCGGCTACAACGGTTACAATGCCATTTTCAATGGCTATGAAGGGTCCAAACTCATGAAGCTGTCCACCCAGTTTTTGCAACAATCCGGTATCAAACTGATGGTTTTTGCTACAATCCGGTATCAAACTGATAGTTTTTGCTACAATCCGGAATCAAACTGATGGTTTTTGGCTTTTTGCTACAATCGGGTATCAAACTGATGGTTTTTGCTACAATAGGACCATAATGCTGAAACTTACCAAATAAACAGCCAAAAGATATAATTGTTCAAACATCAAGTATCATTCAACAGTAACAAGGCCAGAAAAAAAAAGTAAACTATTTATTTCATCAATCTCTATTAAGTAACTTTCAGAAATAAAACAGACAGCCCATATGCAGAAACAGAAACCGAATCAAACCAAATCCCGAGACTTGACTTCCTTCCAAATCTTTACCCATCCTATCATGCTATCAGCTGCATTAGCAAGCTCAGGATGCGACCTCCCCATACCCTTTTTTACAGCTACAGCCATTTCCGCCATACAAGCCTCTACTGTAACCGCCTCTTGAGACAACTTCAATGACTGAAAAAAAGGAATCAACTCCTCCATCAACTTAACCCCTTGCCATTCTTTCTTCAAACTATCAATCGCGCTTCCTCTTTCATTCCTCCAAACATACGGGATTCCTGTTTTCACACCCAACTGCAAGTGATCACACACCACTTTCACCACAAGCCCACACCATATATCCTCCATTGTTTCCCACCTAACCTTTCCTTCTTTTGCAAGCTTCAGAGCAGGCAAAATCGCAGGACCCATGGTCTCTCGCTCAAAAGCTATGTTGATACCGCTCATGGGCATCAATGAATTCTTGGGTACAGTTAACACTGCATCAACATACCGGGAGTTTCTAAGTTCTGGTTTTAAAGCTTGAGTAGGTGCATCATAGTCTGCTAAATTAAGCCAGAGTCCACATGAAAGAACACAAGGGACCCCACTTCGTAAGCTAAATGGGTACCCACGAACAAAGTCGGATCCTTTCCTATACGGGTCGTAAAGAGTGTTGAAAAAGAGAGGAGTTGCAGGTGTTTTAAGGTTGGTGATGTGTTGGGTGACTATGTCTACTATAGCACCATTGTTGTCTTTAGCTGGACTGCAGTCGTCATCGATTGATATTATGTACTTTCTTTTGGATACAAGATATCCAAAATAGCGACACGCATATCCAGAAAACATGGAAGCATTAGAGGAAGATACTAGTTTGTCTATGTCTGATTTGGAGTACACATCAAAATCAAAGCCTTCAGGGATTTTAAGTTCCTCTTTGAGGTCTGGATCTTGGACGATTATCAAATGAAATCGAGAAAATATGGGCCGCCATTCTTCCAAGAAAGATGTAAGATCAGAACGAAAAGCGCCAATCACAATATCAACCTCATTTCTATCAATGGTTACTAGAGACATACTGTGATATATCCAAGAAAAGATGATTCAATCAAAACTCAATTACAACTTTGTTTATCGTGCACTTGGATATTAGTCAAGCCAAAGAATGAGGTCAAACAGTTTTCAGTTTTAGAACTTGTCCGAGCATCCTGTCATATGTGTTTCAAATGTCAAAAAGAGTAACTCTCTATTATAAGGAGGTGTCGAGGTGAATTAGATTGAGATACAACTTACTAGTTGGGAGAACAGGGGTCAACACAAGCTGGATATTAAGTGCTTGGATCATAGAAATAATTTCTTCTTTCTCGCTTGCAACAAATATCTTCAAAATCCTCTCGGTCAGTTTCCCAGCCTTGAGGGTTTTCTGACAAATAATAAGTTAACACTAAATAGAAGATCTAAAATAACCCAAATGGAAATCTTTTATGAAAAATAAAAAAAAACTTCAGGGTACGGTTCCATCTATGTAATACTTCAAATGTTCTTTGAAAACTGCAGTGTTAGAACTCAAAATTCAAGCCTTTTCTTTCTTAGAAGTTGAAACCGTTTTTTTATATGTTTAATTCCCTCATGTTTACCATCGCCATTAAAGTAAGTTGATGGTAGTGTTTTCATTCCACAACATTTTTCTATCAGGTATTTATTCAGAGATATAGACACTTGACAAAGAGTTAAACAATGTTTATTGAACAATGTATGAAAAATGAAAACAAATGCTACCTTTTTCAATTTTCATGGAATGAAAAATGGAAACAAATGCTGACCGAGAGGTATTAAAAAAGACAACGAAACAACTCGATAGTCGATAAAACAAAGTAAAATTATGATATTTATATCCACAAGCATTTGACTATTAAAATGATGAGGGGTAAGTCTATTCAAATAAGAACCATATATGACTTGCAACCATTTTAAACACCATCTTAGTGTCATATGATCACTACGATCATGGAGCATACAATAAGAATGAGATGGTCTAGATTCATGAAGGGGACGAGACATAATTCACTCAGATTCAACCATCGATTGAAGTATCGTCCAAAGGCCAAAAGTGGATCCTAACTATTTAGCAGTTTGAATCTCCCTTAAAGTAATGAATCAACATCTCAAACTTACTAAATAATAAATCACAGTCAACGTATCAAGAGAAACAACAACAAACTCATACACAAACAACTACTTAAATTCTAAATAGTTAGCATAAGTATAGTCCTGATGAGATTTAGAACATCAAGTATCAATACATGTAAAATGGTTGCATGACATCTGAGTTTATGCACCAGATCATATAATTGCGTAACTAATCATCTAAACTTGACTCTAATTCTAGTTCTTCAGATCGCAATAATCAGTTAGAAAACACAATCACATAAACATATCCATTAAATAAAAATCCGTGTTCAGATCTAAGGTCTGGATCTATCTACATCCTTAATTCATATCTCGATTTCAACAATCTCTGATTTAACTGGATGTTGTTTGAAAAGTAAGAGAGGAAATAGGGATACCAGAAAGAGATCGATGAGAATATGTTCAGGAAGAAAAGAGAGATCTGAGATGTTGTTGAGATTGAAAACTGCAGCATCAATGGCGAGTGAAAGCAGGGAAGGTGGGCAGCGATTCATTCATTACAACAACTACCAATTCTCTCGTGTTTCTTTTCGACGCTTTTCGTGTTTCATACTCTTCAATTTCCCCAAATACAAGGTACAATTTCATTACTCACCGTCTCTTGGATTGGATGAAAGGACCCCGAACCGTTTATTCGGATTTTGACGAGTTAAAATTTTACTCGTCTAGAAACAAATTGTTCGAGCCAAGTTGGAACTTGAAAGTGAAACCGTAAAGAACTCAAGCTTTATCATAACCTTGTGTCGTTGGACTAGAAGATCATTTAAAGCTATTGTTAGTTTGGGAGGTCAGGTCGACTTTGTGGCTGGTTTTGATTTATTTTTTTTAAATGTATATATTTGAGCACAATTGATTACAAATTTTTAAAAGAATAGTAAACAACTCATCTAAGCCTCGGTTAATCCCACGCGTAATGTGCGTGGAATTGTATAAACCTAGATTTATTTGTTTACAACTCTACTTATAGAAAATACCCAATACCCAATTAAACTGAACGACATGTATATGATTTGGGTAAATCAGATCAATTTATTATATCGGATTTGAGTTAGCAAGCTCATGTATTTGGTTTAACTATCTATGTTTTGGTTCGATTTTAAGGTTGCAATTTAAAAGTTTGGTAGACCTAGTTAACTCGAAAACCAATTCAATCATATATGAAAAATGATTACTTGAATAATATGATAGATGGGCATAGAAAAAATAATGTTTGTGGTTAGAAATTCAATTATTATAATCATAAAGTTGAATAGGTTATGTATTTTATTATTTATATTGACGATTGTTTACAAGAGAGAAATGCAATGCCATAATTTCTTTTATGATATTAAAGTCACTCTCTGATTATCAAAAACCCTAATTGTCTCCTATCACCATCGTCCTTTGCCTTCTCTTATACCTTGGACAACAAACTTCACATTGCAACACTAGTAATGAACATCATAATTTCATCCCTTTCACCCTTTAGATGGAGAACATGAGATACAAATCTTAAGATAAAACCCTTTAATATTGAATGTCACGTGTTCCAGATTAGTAACCATCTCGGTTCCAAAACAAACTCTAAAAGTGCATATTCATTTGACAATTATAATTAGGTCTGTAAATGAACTGAACTGTACCGAATGAGACTATGTTCATGTTGTTAAGTTATTAGCAAATTGACGAATGGTTCACGAACACATAACCAAACAGAAGTTTATGTTTGTTTTTGTTTGTCAAGAAATTTAAAATGTTCGCATTTGTTTGTGTTTATTTTTTAAATTTATAAATGAGCCAAAACAAACACAAATGAACACTAACAAACACAAACAAACATATATTAGCTTAAAAATATATAAAAATCATTGTTAATACAAAAAATAAGATATAAGAGCATTCACAATGGAGAAATCAAATATATGTAGGGGTGTAAACGAGCCGAGCTACTCGCGAGCTACTCGAGATCGGATCGATTGTTAATACAAAAAATAAAACTACTATTCACCCCATATATTTTTTATAATATTTCTTAAAAATGGTCGTGAGTGGAGAAGAGAAAACCTGTAATGATAAATGTATAAAATATTAGTATTTAAATAGAAGATAGATAAGAGAAAATTTAGTGATTTTTAATGTAAATTAAAAAATACAAATAGCGCATATATTGTCATTATTGTGAATGCTCTAATTCATGCTAAAGTACTTAGCAAATTAACACAACTAGTTGATAATAGTTATCCAAAAATAAACGAACGTTCTGAAACACATTATCGAACGTTGATGAACAAATGAACGAACACGAACTCTATTCATGTTTGTTTGTTTATCTTAACGAACTAAATTTCTTCGTGTTTGTTTGTTTATTTAACAAACGAACTTCCCACCAAACAATTCACCAAACGTTTGGTTCGTTTACAACCCTAATTATAATTATAAGAAGAAAGTTACAACTAAAGCAATCACCATTACGCTTGATATTTAGCTTCACATAGACACCAGTGTCCTTCGGTTGAATTATAATACAATTCAAGTAACTTGCTTCGCACCATCCTTATGCCGAACTCTACTTATTAGACATGGAATATTGGAATGTACTCAAAAACGTATTTCAAGAAAATTAAAGTACATGGAGCATGTGTTCATATCCATGAACTTGATAATTTCTCCAATGTCTAATCTTATTACCAAGCATTAAAAATGTTGTAGGACCAACTGAAACACGTTGAAGCTTCGGCTACTAACCGTTTAGTTTGCATGTTTTTTTAAGGAAAATATCATAGAAACATAACACAGTTTTTTTTTTTTCCAGTTTAGTCATTTAAATTTTGTTTTGTTTCAATTAGGTAACTTATTTTTAAGTTTTGTTCCAATTAAATCACTCAAACTTTTTTTTGTTTCAATTAGGTAACATAACTTTAGGAATGCGTTCTAATCCTAAATAACTAAGTTGTATAACATGTAAAAAATGATTTTTAATATTCAAACTATAATAAAAAATAACTTTTTGCCATTTTTTTTACAATTTATGATAGTTTCTAAAATGATTTTTAATATTTAAATTATAAAAATGTTTCACAATTTTTAAGAATGTATTTCACATATATAAGATTGAAGCATTAAAGTAAACTTAAGCTATATAAATGAAACAAAAAAAAAGTTAGAGTGACGTAATTGAAACAAAACTTTGTGATGAATTATCTAATTGAAACAAAGAAAGTTTGAGTAACTTAATTGGAACAAAACTTAAAGACTATTTACCTAATTGAAACAAAACAAAGATTAAGTGACTTAATTGGAACAAAACTGAAACTTTGTTATGTTCTATAAAGTTACCCTTTTTTAACAATAATATTTCTATATTATAAAATTAATTCATCATAACATGTCCATCACACGATTTAAACTTTAAAATTTAACACTCTAAACAAAAAATATTACGAATAGATGTTAGTGCATTCACTGGTTTGTAGGTGAAAACCTTTTATAAAACTACAAATTGACCTAAAATAATCTCAATTAACATCCATTGACCGAGAATAATCCAACTCAGTTTATTCCCTCTAGTGGTTTTAAATCCAATTTTTTTGGCCTCTAGTGGTGATTTTTTTCGAATTTCAACCGATGTTTTAGGAATTTTGATCAGGAGGTGAATACGAGTCAACTGATGTAAACCTTACCTTCAATTGGTGCTTTTATTTATTAATTTTAACATCTAATTGAAGCACCATTGGGGTTTAAACACTCGATTGAATACCGTTTCGTCATTTGGAACACCGATTCGATGTAAGGTTTACATCAATTGACTTGTATCATCCTTCCAATCAATATCTACAAAACATTGGTTAGAAACTCTAAAAAAGATTAACGGTCGTTAAGTGCATTTAACGACGAATCACTAAAGGTAAAAAAAATCGATTTAAAACCATTTGAGAGAATAAACTAAGTTGTTATTATTCTCAACCAATAAACGTTACTTAGTTATGTTTATTTTAGTTCAATAAATCTATTTGTTTTAGGGCCCGTTAAATCCTGACGACGGCAACAACTACCACGTCCGATCAACCGGAAAAACCTGGTCAATTCCCACTCCGACGGAGATTGAAACTGAAACATCAAAAATGGAAGATACGAAGCCCACTTCCTTAACACCAGAGCAACAAAAACAGCAACAAATTCTGGAAATAAAGCAACGACATCTTCAACAAACTCAACCGCATCATATGCAACAAAGTATCCTTCTTTTACAGCAGTATCATCAACAGCAGAAACTACAACAAGCAATCTCTCGATTTCCTTCTAATATCGATGCACATCTTCGTCCAATTCAACGTCCCATCAACAATCAACAACAACAACATCAAAACCCTAACCCTAACCCTAACCCTGTTTCCTTAAATTCACAGCTTAGACCTACTAATCGAACGCAAACTCATCCTTCTCCAGCAAACCAGGTTGAATTGCAGATGGCGTATCAGGATGCTTGGCGTGTTTGCCATCCTGATTTCAAACGCCCCTTTTCTTCGCTTGAAGATGCTTGTGAGAGGTACTCGTATCATCATTCATTCATTTTTTAAAATTAGACTGATTGGTGACCTGGTATGATTTTTGTTTGTAAAAGTTTTGGGATTTGGTAGTTAATTAAGTGATTAGGGTTAACATGATTGATTGTGATTATTTAGGATCAATTTAGTCAGACAATGTACTCGGTTGTTGAGATAAATGTAAGATATATAACAATTGACAACTTAACTCTAATAGGCGGTCGTGCATATCAAAAGGCTGCAAATTTTGGATCTGTTACATATTAGGGCTTGATTAGTCTATCGCTTCGTTCTATTTATTATGTGCTTGTCTGTTGTCGTTAGGTAGTGAAGTCCTGCCACAAAATCACATAATTCTTATAGTTAGGTTGTGCTTTTAGGGCCAGTATTTGTAAATATTTTGTTTTCCTGGATTAGGATATAAAACGAGAATTTTTATAGGCTTCAAAACCTAATTTTGCTGTTTGGGCTACGGATTAACATGTATGTTGAATATGCATTGACAATTAACTAACTTCTTTTCCAAAAGGTATTCCAAGAATCATACCGCACCATGCTGTATATGTACTAGGTCTAGGGGATGCATATAAAGGGTCTTTCTGCTTTTTCATGGGATGTGTGTATCCAACGTGTTCCAGCAATAGCTTATGATTGGTCAGCAGAATGGAACGTTACTTTTTCTTTGATGAGCAAGATATATATATGTTTGTATATGTCCAGAGTTCTCAACGTTTTGGTTTCTTTATCAAGTGTAACCAATTCCTGGTTACTTGGGTTCACAACTTCACATGCCATATTTGGTAAAAAGTGTTCCATAGAATGCAAGTGCTAGTAATAATATCACACCAGAGGTTGCAGCTTGACCCATTTAGTTATGAATAGGTTGTTTTAGGTTATGTTTTATCCCTGGAGGGTTGAACAGGCTGAAAGTCTCTCAAAGTGTATGTTTAATGATAAAACCTCAACCTAGGTAGCTTTAATCAGAAAAAAAAGGTTAGATTACTATTGAAATAACACTAAACTATGACATTCTGATCCGTTAACAACACCCCTGACCCGCCTATTTTGCACCTGTAGATTTAACTTCAAGTTTTAACCGCATAGAAGTCATTTATATATTTCAATATCTCTCTGCAGGCTGCTACCATACCATGTAGTAGCAGACTATGAAGCCGAGGAAGACGATAGAATCCTTGATTCCGACAGCACGGGCCAGGTTCTATCTCGTACGCAACAATGGGACCAAAGCATTGCCAACAAAGTCTCAGAATTCACTGCTACCTTTGAGAAACAAGTACACGCCTACAATATCATTTCCAAAAAACGGGCCTTTGGGGAGTTCCGCTCAGAAGAAAGATTATTTATCGAGCAAGCTCTCCTTCAAGAAGAAAGACGATCATTACTTGAGGCAAGGGCAGAAATGGAAAAACAACAAAAGGCGGGGCGAGAAGCCCAAGCAGCCAATATGAGAATGGCAGCCATGGCTCAAGCGGAACAAGCTCGGGCTGAGATGATGGCTAGGGGACCAATACGAGCTAGTGCAATGGGATCAATGGGCGAACAAGAACAGGAAGTAAATCATGATGATACGATGAATGGATGGAACAATAATGACGATGATGATAATACTCAGAGAGATGAGAAAGAGCCGTCTGAAGACTTCTTGAATGATGAGGAAAGGGAGAATGGAGATGCAGGTGTTCAAAGTGATTGGCGTGAAGGGGGTGAGTTTGATTTAAATACAAGATAAAAGGATGTTAAGATTATGTTTGTGTTCAAATGTATCTTTTAGTAGTTTAGCCTGGCTATCTGTATGGAAGAATGACAAGGGAAATTTGTTGATGTATGTGGAGAAAGGGTGTGAGTGGTTGTCTAATTAAGTCCTCATTTTTGAGGCTCTAGGAACATCTATAGCTCTTGTTTGTTTATGGTAAGAAAAGTAGGGTTAGGTAGTATGTCAATGACATTAATCTTCTTAATGTTTAAATGAATTAACAATGCTTTATATAAATAAACCATGATTTTGAGCTGTGTCGTGCGCTATGCAACGACAACGCCTTATTTACGAATTTATTACACGTATTATGAGGATTACATTAACTTATGGTGCCTATATGTGACATTAGATTACATGTTTTTTTACCTTTTTATGCACGTTATGTTCTTACTGTTATCGTCGTTGGACTTTAAAAAATATAATGATTTGGATGTTGCGGGTGTAAAGTCGTAGCGCTATAACATTTGAGACCTTTAGTCCTTAGCGACCAATTTTTTAAGTTACGTGCTGGCGGAATTTCGTCGCCAAAGGTGTTATTGGGCTATGGTGACGAAATTTCGTCGGCAAAAGGTTGTCGTATAAAGAAAAAGTGTTATAAAAAAGGTTTGCTTGTGCCGACGAACACTTGAACTGCTGACATTGAAATTGGAAATAAACATCGGACCTCGGCTAACTGAAGAAGGCATACTAGGGCGGAGGATCAGAAAATGCAACACAACAAGGGGCGAATCAAAGGATTGAGTGAAGGAAGAAGCGAATCAATCATAATGGAGAAAGAGAGAAGTAAAAGATAGATTTCGAGCCTGACATATAAACTACCAGTAGTGGAGTGGCTTGCTATGTTCAATCAGGAAAAGAAAGATTGAGCAATACAAAGGAGAAAGAAGTGAAAGGAACAAGAGAAGATTTCCAAAAAAACTCTTCAATCTTCTAAACCCTTGAACTATAGACGATTTCATAACCAAATTCACAATTTCACTTATAGTGTTAGGTACTTTTGAACTAAATCAATAAAACAGTGAATATTAAGAAATTTTTATACCTTAAAGAGTTAAAGTACATGAACACTTGAAGAACTAGAGAATATTTCCATAAAACACTTCGATCTTCAAAACCCTTAAACTTAAAAAACTTGATGATTTTGGTGTATTTCTTGAAAACCACGTATAATCTATTTTACCAATGGCTAAAGTCGTCGGCACATAGTGTTTTTCTTGTAGTGTAAAAGTAATTTAAACTAAATGAAGTGTCATTACCAACAGTTAACGGGTTAAAGTTATCAACTACCAAAAGTTAGGGATTAGTTTGTAACTTATCAAAAGATAAGGGTTGGTATAATGTCCTCAAAGTAATAAAAAAATAAGGTGTCAATTACCAAAGTTAAAAGGTTAAAATTACAATTACATTACTTTATGAATCTATCTAATAAATCAAACTTTTAGGGGCAATTTTTGGAGGGATTTTTTTTTTCTATAATAGGAAGTTTTGGAGGGAATTCACATGCATTAGTTGATGGAGCAAAAAATATGAAAGTTGAATGCATTTTTTTAATAATACATTTATAATCATTTTTTTTCTCATTCAAGTTTTAAATTTAAAATATTTAAAAAAATGGCTTACAAAAAAAGTATAGAAGATGAATGTATTTTTTTAATATATTATCAAATTATTGCTATTTACTAAATGATGCGTAATTTAGATAATCTGTGTATAAATCAACATGTGTATAAATCACTCCGTGTGTATACACGGGTATTAAACCTAGTCAATGTATAATCCTCTATTCTAATAATTTGCTAACAAATGACACCACAACATGCCACTTGTCATTACCTGGTGCCTTCTCACAGGTTTTACGGATCCTCCCGGTTTAACCCGTTTTACATGCGGATCCTATTTAAATTTAGATAAAGTTAACCACCACACAACCCTAATTCTCTCTATGCGATTTCCTTCCGCCTCCATCGTCACTCTCTTCGTCGTTTTCAAGTCTGCATTAATCCAACTCTCTGTTGATCTTCAAGGGTTGATCCAGGTAATGTTTTCTTGATCTGTTAATGGTTTTAATTTTAATTTGTATCAATGTTTTCTTGATCTGTTAAAGGAAATTGGTTTCAATGTTTCACTTTGTATCAATCCGAAACCCTAATTTTTGGTCAATCTATAAGTTTTGTCTAACTATTTCATAGTGTTCTTGCTTCAATCAGTTATACATCTTCGTTATGATGAACAAGGTATTGTTGTTAATGACTGTTGTTCGATTTGGTTCTCGATTTCTTTGTGTTTCATCTATTTTCAATCCCTTATTAATTTTGTATATGAATCCATGTTCAATTTTACATATTGGTTTGTTTCAATCAGAGTTACAGAGGATTTAGGAACACCAATAAAGGAAAGGTTTTTTGGTCTCAGTCGGTTTTATGAGATGTGTGATGCTTCTGGTAAAATTATATATATGAATTTTAATTGCTAAATGTGCTCGGTTTATGAGTCTGATTTGTTAAGAGGTCTAAATGGATGAGTTTGTGATTTGAAGGTGTTTCATTGGTGATTACAACTTTTTTTAGGCAGGGTATAACATGTACATTTCAGGTTTAGTTTGTTTGATGCAGTTTATATCTATGGTTTCCAAAGCAAATAAGGTTTCACTTTGGTTTTGGCATAATAGATGTGTATAGATGTTAAAATTGTGAAAGCGACTGGTAAATTTAAAGTTCTTACTGGCCAGGTTGGTGGCTTTTTAACAAGCTGCATTTATACTTAAGAGTTAAGAGTTGGTAATATATAACCAACAACTTATGAAATGGTTGATTTGGGTTATTGTCTATTTCAGATGGTAAACTAGAAAATATCCATAAGGGAATGAGGTATGACATGTGGACGCTAGAGTTTATTTATGGAGAAAGGATACCCGCATCGTGATCTCGGATGTTGATTGAAGAGTTACAAAGTAAGATTAGTGATAGAAAAGCTATTAATTTGTTCACATTTTGCTCTTTTGTTTGCATCTGTTAAGTTTAAGAAGTCTATTTGTGAATTGTTTATATATTTGCAAAGAAAAGGTTCTATTTTGCAGGTCCTAATTGTTCTAGCAAGAAATCTACAAAGCAGGTTTTAAAATTTAGTACAAATTCTTTCTATTAACATTTCAATTTCATTGTTTGTTATGTTACGCAAATAAGGTTTAGCATTTTAATGATCATGATTTAATAATAGTTTTTCTTTTTTGAAGAAACATGTAAAGATGCATGCGTTGGTATTAAGAATATGACATCAATTTTGCAGTTTTTATGTGATGCTTCTTTTGTAGAATCTGACATCACATCACCTTGGTGATGCAGGTTCGTAATAGAAGTCCAAAATGGATCAACATCTTAGACTTGATTGTCATTCAATTTGAGGTACTTCGCATTCAGAAGAAAACACGGCATCTAAACATGTGATTGTAGGTTTGTGAGCTTTTTTGCTTTCTTAAGTTTGGTCCTCAGTTTGTAAATGGGTAAAAGATTATTTGAAGTTAAGAAACTCACTTTGAGGTACTTCACATCCACGTAACATGTTTTTATATATTTCATTTGTATTACAATTTGAGTAATATTATGTGTTTTAATTGCTCATTTTAGTAAACCGGACAAAAAGAAACTAATTGCTCATCTTATAATTTATAATGTACTTTGAGCACATTTATAATGTACTTTGTTTGCTAAATGTTATTACTTAATTTGATGTAACGCACTGGGTTATTACATATTTCAATATAAAATGCGTAAGTATTTTTTTTCCATTAAACCCCGTGGGTACCCACGGGTTCTAACCTAGTATAATAATATAATATATAACAGAGAAACACACTATGAGGAAAATAAAATAACCTCGAACATTTCTGCAACATGTTATAAATGTGACAGTTTCAATTATTATTATTTGATTGTACGTGCTCACAATACAAACATTTGACAGTGCTACAATTGCAGCTAAATCGTACACAAAGTTATTAAAATTACAACTTACAATATCCAAATATACTTACTGCATAGAAAATTATCAAATGAAATCAACCATAGAAAGCAAGAACATACAAACAAACAATATATCGATTCAAAACAGACGCATAGTGCTGAAACTTGACGATCACACATGAGCAGCAGCATCCAAAGCCATGATGGTGCTAAGATTCATTGGTGACATGTAGTCGGTTGAGCCTGTTAAAATTTGTCGTACAATGATCCTGTTCGCTCTCTCAGATGGATGGAAAGCATCCCAAAATGCATATATGTCTCTATTGGGACACACATTTGACAACGCAGTGCATAGCCCAAGTCCATTATATGGTCCTTGTCCACAACACGCAACCTTTGATGTAACAAACCCTGATCAATAAGATAAACATTTAGTATTCATCTAATTAACACTTTAAGTCGTGTTTTAGTGATTATCGAAACTTACCGTATCTTGCAGGGTCACGAATGAAATCGATGTTGCTTTGTCGAATATTGGCGCCAATAAACACGGTAGCACCGATCTCACTATTGATACTATTAATCATTTCTTGGAGTTGCGGGTTGAATAAACCGGCTGCTCTTTGCAACTCGGGTACACAATTACCGTCTCGGCTACGCTGGGCTAGTTCTGCTGGCACACATCCCAAGGGTCCAGTTCCCGTCACCAAAACCCTTCTTAATCCCAATTCGTAAAGCCTCTGAGTTCATTAACAAATTTTAATAATTCAAACTATAATCCACCGTCTCATAATATATAATCCGTACTAAAAAAATCTAACTTTTTTTTATTAAATTTTATATGAAGTCATATCTCATATATTAATCCAACCGACACACCTATAAAGTGTCCTTTGAACTATTCATTTGATTGTCAAAAAAAACTTTAATATTGAAAAGATTGCATCACATGGGGAGTGTAGCATGCTACTTTAACTAGCAATGAATTATGATAAGGACATATATATATACAATTACCCCTACCATCCCTTTTTAATATTATAATCCAAAATACTCAAACTTCACCAATAAATTGGACCATAGTATTTATTTCAAAATTCATAATAAACTATTCATGGGCACAGTTGACAACCCATGCAGCATAATTAACATGCTAGGAAAATAAAGATATTTTACGTTTGTCAAAGTTTCATGAACTAAATTAATATGGGTGAAACGAATAGAATAGAACAGAATAGCATAGAATTTAGACGTACCAATAAAACTTTGCGGTATTCAGAGATCAAGTAGACAACATAATCCGGAAGCGAAAACTGTCTAGATCTTGCTGAGAATGGGACTAGATAGTAGTTGTTAACAAAATCATTGCCTCCCAATGTGATTAGTGTCAAAGCTTGATTCACAAGCCTTTGAGTCTCTGCAGGCCCAATTATATCACTCACCCTTTGTTGATATTGTTCAAAATATTCCATTTGGAGTGTGATCCTTATTATGTTAGCCTGCATGCATGCATGCATGTATAATAATTAAATTTCATATACCACATAAAACTAAATTACTAATATTTATTTTAATATATACAGACAAACAAACAAACAAACGTGTCCAGTAATTTTTCGTTTCTAAAGATAAAAACTTACAAACTGAATTCCTGTGTCATTTAGTATACCAACACCAGCAGAAGCAAAATTGGCACCAACAAGTAACTTTTGACCAGTAAGAAAAGGGCTCAAGTATGGCTGTGTTGGCTCTTCACCAATGGCTTGACCTGAAAATCAATCAACTTATTCAATATTTATCCCTTGGATCGATATATAACGCGAAAACAAAGAATTAACTAAAACGTGATAACTCAACTGATAAGGTCAGGAATGTTAAATCCGTTTGAAAATCGACCAGTTGGACGATGAGTGGGATAATCAATCCCATAAGGAGGTGCATCAGCTCTTGCCGAGGTAGCCAAGTAATTATTGTTGCCATTATCGACTAGCGAGTCACCAAACACAAAGAAAGCTCTAGCCTCAGCTTCAAGAACCACATTACTTAAAGCTGCTAGTGTCAAGCACAATAGTATGACAAGTGATGAGTTTGAGCTAGCCATTAGTAATATATGTATATGTATGTATAGCTAGCTAGCTATAAGTAGCAGTGTAAAAACACACACACAGAGAACTGAAAGATGTGTTTTGTGAAAAACAAGCAAGGGGAATGAGGTCTATTTATATGCAACTTGGGAATTTGTGATCTCCAATTGTAGTCAGTGTTGAGCCAATCCCAACTGCACAAGGTTGTAGTAGTTCCAGTGTATTTAATTTGACAGTTATTTGACAGCCTTTATGAGTAAAAAATATGACACCAATTCAGTCAGCCTCTACTTATACCGTTATTCCTAGATGATTCTTGATTATATTACCATAATGTTTGGACTGTCTATCTACAAACTAGCTAGCACTCTACAAATCGTACGTTCACCGCTTGTTAGGGTACATGAGTTGGCTCCACGAGCTCGGCGAGTACACTGGGCCAGGCAGGGCCGTCTCAACCTTTTGAGGGCCCTAATCGAACTACAAAAAATGAGGCCATTTACGAAATCTGGTATCTCATTGGAGAATGATAAGAACGGTTGATTTTCATGATTTATTATCTTCCAATTTTAACTTTTTAACTGATTCTTAATCTTATTTTTTGTTTCTTAACTTCACTTCCTTGGACCTAGAAATAATAATAAACCAAACCAGATAAACAAAATATCATTATCTAAATATATAAACAGACTTTTAAAATTTTGAGGGCCCTAGTTTTTAAGGGGCCAAACCCAACGAGTACTTCACAATGAAGTTAAGACGGCCCTGGAGCCAGGTAAGGTGAGAAGAGCCCTCAAGCTCGGTGACAAGCTCCGCACCTCAGTCTATTAACTTGCTCGCGAGTTCAACGTTGGGTGACGTGCATTTTTAATTTGTACCATTGGAGAAAATGACCATTTGTGCATTAAAAAGTACAATGACTGGAAAAAGTCAATGAAACGGTAAAATGAAAAAATAAAAAAAGCCAAAAAATTGAGCAAGACGTGCATCATGCCTTGAAGGCACGTCACATGTTTACTTCAGAAAAGACAAAAGATCTTCCTAAATACGCATAAGTTTCTAAAAACACGTTTTGTCTAGACACAGGCCGAGTCCTGAAGACACAATTGTTCTATGTCTTTGTAGATTCTCACATGTTTACTGCTTGAAAGAGGGTTAAAGGTTATTGGTTTGGGATACTGGGTTGGTTAAACTCTTACCGCATGTAGAGTGAGATTATGCCCGAGCACGAGGACTTGGTCTAGTTCATTGTCATTACCCTTGTCGAGATATGATCATTCAAAGGGGTCCATAATGGTTAGTGGGTTATGATCCCTTATCATAATCGGTATTTTTCTTAATATAGTAATCTAGTATTGCGAGTATTGTTTAGCTTTGCTCTACTATGGGTTCGAGACGCAAGAGCGGACCATTACATGACATTTTGTTACATACAATTTTATTTTCTTCATGACGATGTCCGGAGGTGACATTTTGTGAACACTATCGTCAAACACTATTAAAATATTATATACACTCTATAAGACATCATACATCATATACACCACATGATAAATAGGTGATGAACAAATAAAGAATACAAATACAACAAAGCAGGATTATTATCAAAAAACTTTGGTAAACTTACCACAATTTATTCACCCAATCATACAACTTACACTACAATTCAACGCTTCAAAACATCAAATACAAACAACACTTGGTTCAAACATAATACAAGATAAATTAAAACAACCCAAGAATGACAATCATTGAGCAAACCTAAGTACAACGGATCATAGTTATAGGCAACTATAACTACAAAAGATCAAGTCAGCTTCGAATCCGTGGCCAAGATGGTGCTGAGGTTCATTGGAGTCATGTAGTTTGTAGTGCCACCCAACATTTGTTGCACGATAATTCTGTTGGCCCTTTCTGAAGGGTGGAAAGGATCCCAAAACGCATAAACGTCTCTATTTGGGCATAAGTTTGACATTGGTGTGCATAATCCTAGTCCATTGTATGGTCCTTGTCCACAACATGCTACTTTAGATGTTATAAACCCTACATGCATTATGAATAAAGTGATTGTCAAGAGGGGTCTAAAAGTGCATAATTAAGTATGAATATATAGACTAAAGTTTCACTTAATTTTGAAAAGGGTATAGAAATTAATGCATGCAAATGACTCATATATGTTTTATTAATGTTTGACATGTTACCAACTTATCAACAACTACATCTTAACACACATAGACATATAGACATTTTGTAGTGTACATATAATTAACTTCATAGGTACATATTCAATTTTAAGTGGATATATACATAAGCATACACTTATGAAGTAACTTAAAATAAGTATGAGTGATATTACCGTAGGCTTGGGGACTTGATATGAAATCCATGTGCATTTTCATCGTATTAGCGGCTATAAAAACATGATCCCCCTTTTCGTTATTGAGACTTTCTAACATTTCGTTTAGTTGAGGGTTGTACAAGTCGGATGCTCGTTGCAACTCTGCTGAGCATTCCCCGGTTCTACTACGTTGAGCCAACTCTGCTGGCACACACCCCATCGGGCCCGTCCCCATCACCAATACCCTCCTCGCTCCTATGTCATACATTCTCTGCATTTTCATATAATAAAGTTTTAAAAGAATCCAAAATTATAACATTACACCTATCATAAAAGAGATTGTACCTATAAGGGTAAAATGTGTATTCATAAATAATAAATTAAACTGATATGATATATCGATTAACATGTGAAACTTCAAATTTTAGTCTGCAAGTATGAATGAATTAAAATAATTTTATCCTTAATTAAATCCATGCAATATTTGTAATTAAAAAACCAAATGATTCTATATAACGTGTTATTATTGATTAAAACATACCAATTATATATTATGTATGAACGGTATTTTAAAGACAAATTATCATTAAAAACACAAATATATTGTCGTAATATATCTGAACAAATATTGTATAACTTAAATAATCATTCATATATTCAACCTATATATGGAAGACAATGATAATTGATGTATTAGCAAAGCATTAATATCCACATGAAGAGATGTAGCTAATTCTAGCTAGCTAGATCATCACACCAACCACAATACACCATTCATTATAATGGCGCTATATTGTATCCACCATACTCATTAAAAGCCATCCTCCATAAATATCATTTCAAACACCAATATATTATATATTATATATCGTGTGGATATTTTTATAATATTAGATCTTTAATGATTTTTTATAACTCCTCTGATTTTCAGCCTTCGTGTTACAAATTTTCAGGATCCACGACTACTTAAATAATCATAATACCTATCTAGTTGCTAGTTAAACGACTGCTAAATGTTGTATGTATGAATGCATGCATATATAAGTTGTAAGACGAAACAGAAAAAAGAATTACGTACCGAGAGAACTTTTCTATACTCGGAAACTATATAACGAACATAATCAGGTAGAGAGTACTCCCGAGATCTAGCAGAGAAAGGAATCAAGTAGTAGTTGTTAACGAAGTCGTTTCCCCCAAGGGATATGAGTGTCAACCCTTCGTTAACGACCTGTTGAGCTCGATCAGATCCGATGATGTCTGCCACTCGAACTTTGTATTGCTGGAAATACTCTAGTTGTTTCCATATTCTTATTATGTTTAACTGTATAAACACGTTTATTAGTGAAATACTCAAAATGAGATTATTAATGATTATCATAAAAGCTAATAAATGTTAATTAGCTAGCTAGTAGGTTCTTTGTAGTGACCATGTGACATATACAATTTGCTCTAAATGTTACCTAGCTAGGTAGGTTGTTTACTAAGTTAAATGGTTTATTTGTTCATGGTTCAAATCCAATCTTCAAAACTAGCTCTTATTAATAGATAATAATAATTCATGCTAACAAACTAATTAACTAATGACACTCTTAATTTTGTTTTTCTTGTAGGCAATATTTATCAAGTGGAAATAGTGCAATTCTATTGCAAATCTTTAGTCCTGGTACACACTGAATCGAAATTTAGATTATTAAAATCCAATCTGATATTAATCTAAGTAGTTGGTTAAAAGGCATATATACGAGGACATACGAATTGAATTCCAGTGTCATTAAGGATTCCAATTCCGGCCGACGCAAAGTTGGCACCGTGTAGAAGCTTGTTACCCTTTAGCCGCGGATTTAGGTATGGCAATGGTGATTCCATTCCCATATGTTCACCTTTACAACAAAATGAACAATAAGATTTAATGCTGTCTGCAGATCTATAAAATGTGGTTTTAAATGTCATAAATTAATAAAACCAAATGAAAAGATTTATTTTATATAAATAAACAAAATAAATAATTAACACACTTATAAGTACTATTAATGTTGCAGTCTTGTTAAAAAAACAGATGTTCTTCAATATATATATATATGTTTACTGTAAAAAGATAACATAAACTGTTATATGGTACGCGCTTTTGATAGATAATAAATAATTAAACACGCAACTGATAATGTCGGGGATGTTAAGGCCATTTGAGAAGCGACCAGTGGGACGATGAGTGGGATAGTCGATGCCATAGGGTGGTGAGTCGGCTCTGGCAGTGGTGGCTAAGAAGTCATTGTTGCCATTGTCGACTAGCGAGTCTCCAAAAACAAAGAAAGCCCGAGCCTCGGTGCCAAGTGGGACATTGACAAATGCAACCACAACTGACACCAAAATCACTAAAGTGCATAATGAGAATGAACCCTCCATAGATCAACACGATATACAAACTTTGAACTAGTGTTTTCGATAAGTGCATTGATCGATGCTAGAGGATCATTGGCTTTATAGGGGTTAGAGTGATGCATCATGGTACAAAATAAATGGGCAATTGCTACTGTCACCGGAGAGTTGATGCAAGTGAGGCTAAAGATGTTTAAGTTATAGGCATACTTTTGGAAATGCAGGACATTGCCTTCACATTTTAGGCATATTGTGTAGTGAAAGAACTAAAGTTGGTCAAATAGTTTAATCCTCATTATCCGTATCAAAATTGTTTTTAGGTCCAACAACAATTTGGGTGGTATGGGCACATTAGCAATTACGATCGAAAAAATCAGTTAAAATCAGCAACAGAAACCAAAACAGTCGCAGATTATAACTTTTAACCAAGAGATCGATCACTAACACACTTTTACTAGAAGTATATGTATCATTAATATTTTAAAAGTAAATTATCAAAGATATATAGTGATGTGGTCTAAACTATATATATTTTATATTAATATTCCTCTCACTTTTTGGTTACTTTTAATTGAGTTTTACTCCTAATTTGTTCATATTATTATTTTATATATTATAGGAGTCTAGGAGCAAAAATGATGTGTTTTATTTAAATTTGAGACCAACTAGAGCTCAATGTTAAACTGCTAAGTAACTAATTGATTTATATGTTTAATTCGTTTGCAGATAACTTCACGTAAAGGATGACTGAAAAAATGCATGTTTGAAGTTAAATGCCATATGCCTTGAAAGTCTAATTCAAATGGGCCCGGTACACTTGTGTAGAAGCCCACGTGAGAAATAAATCTAACTAGAATAAAAACCCTAAAAGAAAAAGAAAATAGGGAGGAGTTTTGCCGTGAAAAAGGAAAAAAAAAAGAAGTGCGTTCGTTCGAAACAGGAAGCAGGCACACACACACGTCACGAAAGTCACACTTTGATCGACAATTAATTTAAGCAGGCTAGCAGGTAGCTGAATTAATTTAAGCTACCAGACAGGCTGCTGAATTATATTTATTATCTTTCGATGAACGGTAACTCTATTTATGTTTCGGTTTTTGTTTCTACTTTGATTATGGTAGGCTAATCGTTTAAAACTACCTAGGCGTTATGTTGATTCGTTAACTTTGTTTGACCTCATGTTTGGATTGTTGGTTATGGTTTATGTTTAATTAAAAGTTTGAACCTTTATGATTGTTTAATGCATTATATATGTTTGAATTGGTAGATTTGATATTATTAATCCATGTGTTCTTGGTGATTGTCTATGTCACGTAATAGGACTCGTTTAGTCATTGACGTGAGTTGTGATTATTATGGTTTAACTGCAGTATAACCATAGGATTAATAGTGTTAATGAAATCGGTAATAACGTGTAGCCAACTTAGATATCCGTGAGGTGATAGGTTGTTAACAAGTCTTGGTTAGTCAATTTGCTAGGTTTAGGTTTTTGTGAAAATTCCGGCTTAGTGTTAATTATTAATCTTGCTTGTTAAATTAAATGATTGGGTTCAAATGGCTTTAAGGGTCGTATCGTGAGATAGATCTTTAGCGTGGGTCAATTAGGCATAATTTGATTAGATAACCGTGAGGAAGTTTAATCCCGTAACCGGTGTGCTAATAACTTAATAGTTATCCTTTAGGTTTCTTCTCGAGAAGGGTCGAGGGTCTTAATTAGGAAAGCTTTTAAGTGAATAAATTTAGATCCCGGTTCCATAACCATTAATCCAACGTGAGTGATAACTGAAGTTAACGATGATTCTAGCTTAGGTGGTTTGTTTTCTCTTATCTGTTTTAAATCCGTCTTTAAATTCTCAGTTTCTATTTTTAGTAAGTTTCCTAATTTAGTAAGTTACTATTTTTAGAAAGTTTCTATTTTTAGCAAAACCCCCCTTCTTAAATAATCTTTTAATTAAAGTTCGTGTCTAGTCAGTCGAGTCTTGTTTAGTTAATTAAACGTAGTATATAGAGTCTGTGGGTCGACACCCGGACTTACGTTTCACTATATTACATCCGATCGGTCCACTGCCGGTTGTGTGTGATTTAGTAGTTCGTCTAGGTTTTTATAAATATTAAAACTAGGTGTTTTTAGGTGTTTATTTTATATATATATTGCACGCATCAAGTTTTTGGCGCCGTTGCCGGGGACTCTTGGTAATTGCGTTAAATTAACTTTTTGAGAGCTTACTTGCTATACACGTGCTTTCTTTTTGTGTTTGTTTATTTTAGTCTTAGGAGTAGTTTTTATTTTGCTCTGTTTTTCTCTCCATAGAGTCTTTCTTGTAATAAGTATGTGTGAAATCTGCGGAGGACCTCATTTTACTTGCTTATGTCCAGATTATTCGAGGCCCTCCGCACCAACTTGTGTTACTAACTCCTTTATGCATGCACATACATATTATTCAAAGGAGTGTTCAACATCCCAAAATCTCGGGCGATTGAGTAGAATAGAGGGCATGTTGACGGAACTGGTGTCTAACAATGTCAGCTATGATCCTCAACCGCGAGATTCCGGGAAGTTGAGCAGAATAGAGGACTTGCTAACCCAGTTAGTGTCTAATGATGTCAATGCTCAAAAGAGGTTAGCGGAGCAGGAAATCCGAGTACAGCAAAACCAGTTGATGCTGGAAGAATCTTATAAAGCTGCAAAGGAAAGCAGGAGGTGTTTGGAAGAGGTTCAGCGTCAGAGGCTACAACAAGAATCAAGTAATGATCCTTATCCTTATCCTAAATTCAATACTTTTTATGATGATTCGGATGAGATCATGCACGCACAGCCCACTCCTTGGTTGCCAGGTAACGATACATCTAATTCTACTGGTGCTTTTGATTCTTGTGATATTTTAAATGAGCCACAAGATAGTTTACACTTGTCTTGTGAGGATGAGATTTTGCAGGAGTCACAAGTACAGCCGGAGACTACAATGGACATTTTAGTCCCACCTCCGGTTTGTCAGGTAGAACTAGTAGAACGAAAGGGTCGATCAGTTGTTGATTATTCATTGAGTAAGGAGGAAATCGACGCTTAGTTGAAGGAGTACATGCGGGGAAAGCTTGAGGAGTACAACCAGATGATGCAGGCAGAGGATGACCCGATTAGCCCAAACTTGGAGACGAAAATGGACGATGAAGTCCCACCTCCAGGTAACGTAAATTTTATTTATCCTATTGATAGTGATTCTGATGATGATCTAGATGAAGCAAAATGGGCCGAGTACAGGGAATCCTTAGTTAGGGATGTAGTGCTTGAGGAAGAAGTTGAGTTAGGAGACTCCTTAGGCTGGATGTTTGGTACAGATGAGGATGAGTTAGAGGTTCATTTATCTGAGGAGGATGAGCTCTTAGATCTAGAGTTAGATAGTTTACCCGATTATAGTGATTTAGGTGTGATTGATACCGAGGGTGACTTAACTTACTTAGATAGCCTCCTGGAAGATGAACCAGTAGAGATGATCGACCCTACAACCTATGAAAACACTAAGTGTGGGGATCATCAAGTAAGTGTGGTGATAGAAGAGGAACACCACAGCCGGCCCGTGCAACATTTCGAGGATAAAGCTATACCTAGTTTACCTAAGTCATGGGATAAGGCAAATGAAAGTAAACGGAAAGATCAGGGTCGGGTTAAGGATGAATGTTTGTACAAACCTAGGAAGATAGAGCCCTTAAAAGTTAAGCATGATCAATCCTTTAGGTATATGCCATGGATCCGTTTCTTTCCAGGTAAGTTTAAATGTTGGTGGTCCGACCCGTTTCGAGCTTTACAATCAATTGTCCAAATTGTTCTCAATTTCACTTGCACGTTTTTAAGTGTTTATTTGGATCGGGTGGAATTGAACGGGTTGGATAGAGTTCAGATCAAGGAGAAACCTCCTGATTAAGTTCTAGTGTGGGGAGGTTTCTTACTAGTTTGTAGAATTTGCATAAGTTTCGTTTGTTGAGTCAGTTTTATTTTTATATTATTTTATTTTATTTTTTTCGAGTCAGTGTTATGCTCGGGTATCTTTTGGTTGTTTTTGCAGGTTTAAATCATTCTCACCCGTACTCAATCTCCATTCGGGTGAGTTTGTATTTGTGAAGACGAAGATGAATCTCGAGAGTGTCGGTGAAGCTCGATCGCGACCGAAATTCTATACGATCGGAGCCGAAGTTGGAATGAAGACTTGGAGCATACGCGTTCGGCATATTACCAGCTAAGTCTTTTCCAATTCACCTTTTTAATTTGTTTATTTTTGCATTTTATTTTTATTTTTAGCTGTTTTCCATTTCTACATTAGGGACAATGTAGAACTTAAGTGTGGGGATGGGAAATAGTCATTTCTAGTTTGTTTAGTTGTTTGTTTTGAGTCTTATAGAGTCATAAAAATCCAAAAAAATTGAAAAAAATTGAAAAATGTCTTTGTTTAAGTTGTGCACTTTAATAGAAAATGATAGTAAACTGATTTTGGTTTTCAAATGAGTTGTGATTTTTAAACAAAGATGAATTTGGATAAACTTTTGGTAACCCAATTAGCTGAGATAGTTTCCCTAAGTGTCTTTAATTGAAAAGTAATTGTCGTGAATCTCGTGGGTTGTCATCTTAGGAGGAATAGGAAGGCCTTAACTAAATTAAATTAGGCACCATTTTAGGCTTTAGAACTTAAATAGGTTAAGGGGTAGTGCCATTTTGGGATTATAACACGCTTCTTGTGAAAGAAGCGGCGCATCCGCAAATAAAATGTCCACCGGGTATAGTACTGAAAAGCGCTCAAAGTAGCTGCTAAATAAAAGAGCTCAAAGTAGCCAAATAAAAAAAATGAAAAATATAAGGCAAGTGATCCAAGACCTCATGTGCTCTACCTCCGGGATAGCGACTTGGATACGACACCCCTGGGTGAGGTGATCTTGTTTTATGAAAAAAAAAAATGAATAAACAGTCTATACCCACAAAATTCATCCATCAAAATCCACCCTAATATGGCACTAGTTCTTAGCTTAGTTAAGTTCTTTAGGTTATTTTGGTAGGAAAACCTTTGTGGTTTATCCTGTGCCTCGTCAAGCAACAATTAATCGGGCTAACTTATTTTTCCTTTGTGTGAGACCTTCTAGACAAATGATCTAATTAAATTTAAATTAAACATAAGGGGAAACTTAATTGACTAGTGTTAGGGTGTTTAATTAAACACACCATTGTTTATCAGAATTCGATTCTTGTTTGAGAAACTGTAATGAAAGTTGAAACCTTAATTAGTTGTGATTCTATGTGCATGTTTTTTCAGGGACGAAAAAGATTAAGTGTGGGGATATTTGATGTGGTCTAAACTATATATATTTTATATTAATATTCCTCTCACTTTTTGGTTACTTTTAATTGAGTTTTACTCCTAATTTGTTCATATTATTATTTTATATATTATAGGAGTCTAGGAGCAAAAATGATGTGTTTTATTTAAATTTGAGACCAACTAGAGCTCAATGTTAAACTGCTAAGTAACTAATTGATTTATATGTTTAATTCGTTTGCAGATAACTTCACGTAAAGGATGACTGAAAAAATGCATGTTTGAAGTTAAATGCCATATGCCTTGAAAGTCTAATTCAAATGGGCCCGGTACACTTGTGTAGAAGCCCACGTGAGAAATAAATCTAACTAGAATAAAAACCCTAAAAGAAAAAGAAAATAGGGAGGAGTTTTGCCGTGAAAAAGGAAAAAAAAAGAAGTGCGTTCGTTCGAAACAGGAAGCAGGCACACACACACGTCACGAAAGTCACACTTTGATCGACAATTAATTTAAGCAGGCTAGCAGGTAGCTGAATTAATTTAAGCTACCAGACAGGCTGCTGAATTATATTTATTATCTTTCGATGAACGGTAACTCTATTTATGTTTCGGTTTTTGTTTCTACTTTGATTATGGTAGGCTAATCGTTTAAAACTACCTAGGCGTTATGTTGATTCGTTAACTTTGTTTGACCTCATGTTTGGATTGTTGGTTATGGTTTATGTTTAATTAAAAGTTTGAACCTTTATGATTGTTTAATGCATTATATATGTTTGAATTGGTAGATTTGATATTATTAATCCATGTGTTCTTGGTGATTGTCTATGTCACGTAATAGGACTCGTTTAGTCATTGACGTGAGTTGTGATTATTATGGTTTAACTGCAGTATAACCATAGGATTAATAGTGTTAATGAAATCGGTAATAACGTGTAGCCAACTTAGATATCCGTGAGGTGATAGGTTGTTAACAAGTCTTGGTTAGTCAATTTGCTAGGTTTAGGTTTTTGTGAAAATTCCGGCTTAGTGTTAATTATTAATCTTGCTTGTTAAATTAAATGATTGGGTTCAAATGGCTTTAAGGGTCGTATCGTGAGATAGATCTTTAGCGTGGGTCAATTAGGCATAATTTGATTAGATAACCGTGAGGAAGTTTAATCCCGTAACCGGTGTGCTAATAACTTAATAGTTATCCTTTAGGTTTCTTCTCGAGAAGGGTCGAGGGTCTTAATTAGGAAAGCTTTTAAGTGAATAAATTTAGATCCCGGTTCCATAACCATTAATCCAACGTGAGTGATAACTGAAGTTAACGATGATTCTAGCTTAGGTGGTTTGTTTTCTCTTATCTGTTTTAAATCCGTCTTTAAATTCTCAGTTTCTATTTTTAGTAAGTTTCCTAATTTAGTAAGTTACTATTTTTAGAAAGTTTCTATTTTTAGCAAAACCCCCCTTCTTAAATAATCTTTTAATTAAAGTTCGTGTCTAGTCAGTCGAGTCTTGTTTAGTTAATTAAACGTAGTATATAGAGTCTGTGGGTCGACACCCGGACTTACGTTTCACTATATTACATCCGATCGGTCCACTGCCGGTTGTGTGTGATTTAGTAGTTCGTCTAGGTTTTTATAAATATTAAAACTAGGTGTTTTTAGTATTAATTTTATATATAGTATTACACGCATCATATAGTAAAATATATACTTGTGAGTTGTTACTATACAATATACATACATATGAGTCATGCAATTCCTTTTGCATTTCTAAATATGGGATGACACAGTGAATGGTTGTGAGTGATGAGCCACCAATTCATCTATTATGTCTTTAGTTATATGGCCTGGCCCACTAAGGATCATGTCCCTGGTGGCTAGTCATGTGAACAAGCTGGTTCCACCTCATATATATATGTGAGTTTCTAATTCTTATCATATATATGTTTCAAATGTTATTTATCAATTAACAATTATAACATTATAAGATTACATCAAGCATACTAACTATAATATAACAAGAGTGTTATATTATATAGAGAGCTTAACAAAATTTACTGGAGTTGAAACTTGAAATTTATTTTGTATGGTGTTTCGTTTGTAAAATTGTGTTTAGTCGAAAAAAATCGAACTTTATTCACTCAAATTCCGTCATTGTTGCCCCCACCCAACGATACCCTTGTCATCGATGCTCCCTCTTCTCTGACGACCAACATACATGATTCAAATTCCGTCATTGATGATGGTATTGTTGTGGATGATTTGACGACCAACAATAGACGGTGACGGACATAACGTGCAATAGGCTATGAGTTGTGGTCATGTGGTGGCGATGATGGTGGTCATGAAGGTTGGGGTTCACGAATGTGACAAATAGGTCTTCATTGGTGACGACTGACAATAGTGGTGTAGAACAGATTAAGCAGGACACGTGTGGAAACGGCTAGTATATGTGATGGTTGCAACTAGTGTTGTAAAAATCGGTCGAGTCAGTCGATTAATAGGTGATTGTTGAATTGAATTACCTTGTCAATTTTGTATAATCGGCCATATAATTGTTAGGCGGTCCTAATCGTAGTAATCGGTCAACGAAAGTCAAAACATTTAAATGGTTTTTAAAGCTTAAACTTAACGACCTGATCCATAACCCATGAGTTTTAATCTTTAAACTCATAACCATGTGTGCTAATTTCACTTTTCACGATCAAAACTCACAACTTTAAGTACTTTAAAGTATTATGTTCACATCAATGTATGTATAATTGAAATTTACATATAAAAATACAAAGAACAGGAATCTGAAGTATTATACTCAGATCAATGTGTGTATATATATAAAAAACTGAAATTTACATATAAAAATACCAAACCGATTAATCACGATTAATCTAAATTCCTAGTTTCAAGATATCTCGTCGCCTGACTACCGCTTATCGAGTTCTACAACATTGGCTACAATGACAAATTACAATTCTTTTGTTACCCAAAAGTCATTACAAATTCAACTTCCTGAAAAATAATTCTTGGTTCCTTCATATTTCGGTTATTTTTTTTGTCAAATTTCAATTCGCGCGGTTGAATAGATTACGCGAGCTAAGTGCAAGGTACATCAAGGCGAGTTCATCCTTCTTAGTTCTTACATATAAAGTAAAAGTTAAAAAACAAAAGCCCTCAATAATACGATACAAAGGGAGGTATAAGATGTGGGTAACGTGGTTATAAGACGGGGTTTTTGTGTAATAACAACACCCTTTTTTTTGGAAAAATAAATTTTTTTAATTTTAGTAAATTAACATGAAATAATCTCAACTAACACCTACTGCTGAGTATAATCTCAAGTTCTCAACTCAGTTTCCTTCAGTGGTCTTAAATTCAACTTTGTTGGCCTCCGGTCCCTCGTTAAGTGTACCTAATGGCCGTTAATTAAAGTATCTTTATTTATTTTTTAGAATTTCAAACCGATGTTTTAGGAATTTGATCCAGAGACGGATACGAGTCAATTGATGTAAATCTTACCTCGAAACGGTGCTCCATATGATTGAAGACCGTTTCGTCGTATGGAATACCGGTTCGAGGTAAGTTTTACATCAATTGACTCGTATCCTCATCCCCGTCAAAATCCATAAAACATCGGTTTGAAATTCAAAAAATATCGAACAAATGTTAACGACCATTAAGTGTGACACCCCGCCCGGTGGCGGAAAACACCGGGCTGTCATAGAATTGGATATCCATAGTAAACAAAGCACATGGTGTTACTTTTATTAAAGTCTAATAATTATAGTCATAAGTTTGGCAAAACCCAAGTCTTAAATGCGAAACGACAAATTCATAATAGCAGTAAATGAAATAGTCATGTTTAGTATTATTTCTAGGTCCAAGTCCCTATGTCTTGAATAGCAAAGAAACAAGCCAAAATCACGCGCCACCTGAAATACGCGAAAATAAAGTTAGCTACACAAGCTAGTGAGTAAAACCCAATTGAATAGTAATAGTATTGAAATCCGAGATCAACAAGATATGCTGCGCAATCCCATATGTATAGTAATTTTGTAATATTACTCGACCAGGACCCCTAGAATAGAATAGCACACCAACCACAATAGAAACCATAGTATCTCGTCTAGCCATTTGTCATGAGAACCACTCATGTAATAAATAATGATGACTTTTAATAACCGTCGTTTACCGTCTCGATATATAAGTCATCATTTAGCAATTTAGGGACATGGCATAGTATAGCATCATAGCATAGCAACATAGTATAGCAACATAGTATAGCAACATAGCATCTCGACATAGTAAACATGGAATTAGAAAGGCCGGGTTTAAATCACCTATCGATGTTGTACAAGCAGGTGGGTTTGTCAAACCATTAGCGCTAACATTGTACCGGTGGGATTACAAAGCAATAAAACTACTTTTAACTAACACATAAGATTGCATCAAGCCGCGAACTAGATTAACATATTTGTATGATCTCTTTTAGAAAATGAATAGAAAACGCAATATAGTAAAAGACATATTTCAGCCCCAAAATAGTAAAATGGAAAAAGGGGAGTGAGTTTACTCACCTGAACAATATAGACAATAGCAAACGCGAGAAAGTAATTAAATAGAATCGAGGATCGCCCAGATATTAGAATCACCTAATTAACCGGGAAAACCTAATTTAGAAACGAGACAAATAATATAGTAACTAGAATTAAGAATTTAGAAATTCTAGGGTTTTGGATTTGGGGTTTTAGGGTTTTAAATTATAAATTGAAAATTAGGGTTTCAAAATATAATTTGGGAATTTAGGGCTTTAAAGTCCAATTTGGGGATTTAGGGTTCCAAAATCCAATTTAGGGTTTCAATAACCAACAACGTTTCAGAGAAAGTAATATATTTTTAATGGGTTTTTTAAATTATGACAAGAATTTATAGAAACCTCTTTGGTAACGAGTTAGTTTTCTTTTTATGTAGAAATTACTTGTATTTGATATATAAAAAGAACAAGCTATAAAGAAAATATATGGCCAAAGCCAGGTTCGAACCGGGGGTCCCTGCGCCCAAGTTTTGAGCAACAAACCAGTAGGCCGGACTAGACTTTTGTTAACATTTACCTCTTAATATTTTTTAAAACATTTGTTTCTCAACCTTCCCCCATCATCACTATATACACATGAACCCTAAACATCCAAATTCCCAAAACCAGACCTAAACAGATGAGTTTTGGTTAGGGTTTTTCGTTCCTGAGGAGATAAAAGCATCTTAATCGTATAATACATACCCGGAGACGATGGATGGAACGACTATGGGGAAGAACAGAAACTGCTGTCGATCGATTGAAACCACCGCGGAGACGTCACAATCCAATTCAACCTCCCAACACCTTCAGGTTAGACTTGCGATTGAATCTTGATGGTCAATTTCAGAGGAGAACACCGGTCGTTGGTGGTAACTCGAGTTGCAGGTACAACAATGGTGGCCGTCAAGCTTTGGTTCTCAGAATTTTGAGTGGATGCCAGAGGGTGATTTGCAATGTCAAAGAATCGTTCTTTTTTTTCTTTTTACACGATAGCTACTTGGACGATTAGAAAGAAAGTAACCGAAGACTATTTGGGTTTGATTAGTAAAGGAGATTAATTGCCAATTACTAGGTGTAATTAGTTCGAATGAATGCTACAGATGACACAAACCGGTTGATCATTTGATTCGTTTCCTTGATAGTAACTGCTGCAATTAAGTTCTTTTTCAGTTTTGAGATTGTGGTTCTTGGTGTCGGTTGGACGGAATAGGTTTGATGATATGCGTTAAACCTTCGTAACAGGCTCAAGTCCCACACAGAAAACGATTTGCCATAAAAACGAGTTAGAAAACAGCCAAAACCCGATCCGTTACACCTTGCCGGAAAACGCAAATTCCGGCCAAATTGGCCGGAATAGTCTTACGCCGGAAATACGGGCTTTTGAGGGGGGGGGGGGGGTTGGGTTAGAAATGTAACTTAATTATTTACAAACCCGACCCTTGTAGTTTGGGTTGTTTAAAATTAGTTGTTATAAGTTTAATAATAGTTTGTAAATTGACCGTTTTGGCCCAAAGTTAATTATATACTTATTTCAACTAACCATCTTAACTAAATTGAAACGTAACGATTATGCAAGTGACGTTTTTATGGTTTTAGCTCGTTTAAGCCGTTACGAGACCCTTTCGAGACTTGGAGGCGTTTTGGCTTAACGTTTTCACTAATTTTCTTTTACGAACTATATATACATATATTTATTTATATATATATATATTTTGAGATTTAGTTATTGTATTTATTAGTAAACGTTATATAGTAGTTCGATCATCTTTATCAAAAACGATATACCATAAAATTCAACACATTTTTATTCATATTAATACTGTCGAAACGTTACATTTCAGACAAATAAATACGAACACACTTAAGGATTGGTAGCTTCGGGTTTGAGTCGGGCATTCGGGTTTGGGTTTGGGGCAGATGTCACAGTCTCCCCTCCTTAAAGGAATTTCGTCCCGAAATTTGCTCAAACCGAAGTAGTTGAAGTTGAAGCGAAGAGATCATCGTTAGGCGGCAAAAAATAACGATTTTTATTTTATTTATTTTTACTGAAAGTTTCATCGAATTCGCGATAATCGGGACATATACGGAATGGGTCATCTTTCTTTTTCTTTACATCAGCACGAGCCAAAACGCAACATAACTCTAACGCCTATGCTTTTGAGTTTCAACGCAAGGCAAAAGTTTCAACCGTCGAAACTACTGAGAGTCATAGACAAAAGATAAACATGGAGGAAATGTGACCTTGAAATGTAAGTTCGCACCATAAATATAAAAACCAATAGAAACATTTTTTTTCGCTTCGACTACCCCATAAAGATTATCGAGTCTAACACAATTAATAGCAAATGATGAAACACAATCTAATGAAACAAAAGTCTTATCGGCCTCCAAAAATAGAAACGTAGAAATCATTTGGGAATCATATCGTTCACCACGTCATTGTTAGCTTGAGCTTGATTAGCGATGATATTGAAGGTTCTAGCACGACCAGCTTGGTTAGCATTAGCGTTGGTGTTCACGTTGACATTGATAGGTTGAGGACAATCGTTGCGGAAATGAGTTGGATCACCACAGTTGAAACAAGCACGACCTTGATTACCCCGATTATTATTCCAACAATCTTTAGCCAGATGCCCATAACGTTGACAAACAGAACATTTAAAACATGGAGTTTCGGGAGCATGATGAAAAGGACATTGGTTGCATTTGGGCAAGAACCCCGTATAAGGCTTACGGTTATCATTACCCCTTTGCGGTGCCATAGGAGGAGCAGGAGCAGCAATAGCATAGTTGGTGGCATTGTTCTTACGCTTCTTGGAATTGAATGAGGATTCGGGCTTAAAACCCTTATAAGAATCATCCTCAGATGATTTAGAGTCATCACTAGAAGAACCTTTAGACTTTTTGTTACCCTTACGAAACAGAGAGCCAGCTTGCACATGATTTTCAGTAAGGCGACCGGCTAAAGTCATTGCCTCACCTACAGTAGCTGGCTTACTACCCCAAACAGCATCTTGGATAGTCATTGGCAGACCTCCGATATATTGCTCAATGCCACGAGAATCAGGAGTAACCATATTAGGACACAAAGTACTGAGCTGGGAGAAACGATCATTATAAGCCACATTATCACCACTATCTTGCTTAAGACCCCAGAATTCGCCCTCGAGTTTACGAATCTCGCTAGGAGGACAATACTTATTAGTCATGTTGGTTTTGAACACGGTCCAGGTTAAAGCTGTTACAGCGGCTTCACCGAGCCTACGCTTTTCATCATTCCACCAAGTCAAAGCACCCTTTTGAAGAACACTTGTTGCATATCGGACTTTAAGATTTTCAGGGCAATCACAATTAACAAAAGTACTCTCCATGCTTTCAAACCATTGGAGAAGTCCCGTAGCCCCTTCGTTACCGATAAATTTGGTTGGACCACACGAGTTGAAGTACTTAAGAGTACACTTAGGCTCATTGTTTTGATTAGCATTATTAAGTTGGTTCACGAGATTAGGCAAAATATTAGCCATTTGGGTCGCGATAACATTAGCAAGTCGTTGATTTCTACCCGCCATTCTACAAGATAGAAAACGATTTCGTGAGACATGGAACATTCTTTTTAAAACATAGTTCATAGTAAACACTTATTGAATTTGAATGGTATTTAGAAATATCATAGAATCTCCTTAGAAAACACTTCATAGTAAACATTTAGAAACCATAGAAACACAATCAAATAGTTTAGGGTGACATTTTAAAATCACAAAGAACCCATAGAAATAATTAGAATGTATAGAAAAATGATAGTATTAGAAGAAAGAAAAAAAAAATGATTAAATGGAATTTGAAGGCTTAGGAATGTGTCTGGGTTTGGACACTCAAGACTTATCAAAGTGTTAAGTTCGTTCTCAACGTATTCGAGAAAGCGTGCTTTAGCCTATAGGTTCACACTCATCTCGTACATCCCCAGGTAAGCATACAGGTCTCTTAAAGAGATTTATACGAAATGCTTGCCTTAGACAGGATGTCCGTGATACAGGCGTTCCCCCTTCCAGATTGCACACGTTCCCACGTTTCAAACTTACTTAAGACGATGACGAGATTCCACAAAGAGAAAGATCCTAATCACACAGACGAGTCTCTTGTAGCTCCTTCGCGAAATCGGATAAGAAATAAGATAAAGAAAAGGCATAGAATAGTTCATAGAAATAATAAATAAATGAATAAATAAATTCTGAAGAGTTCTCTAAGCACATTAATTTGCACTAAGGACTCTTAGGTTATAGTCTAGGTCGGTGTGTTTCTAATACCCTATCCTAGTTCTCTATAACCATGGCTCTGATACCAACTGTGACACCCCGCCCGGTGGCGGAAAACACCGGGCTGTCATAGAATTGGATATCCATAGTAAACAAAGCACATGGTGTTACTTTTATTAAAGTCTAATAATTATAGTCATAAGTTTGGCAAAACCCAAGTCTTAAATGCGAAACGACAAATTCATAATAGCAGTAAATGAAATAGTCATGTTTAGTATTATTTCTAGGTCCAAGTCCCTATGTCTTGAATAGCAAAGAAACAAGCCAAAATCACGCGCCACCTGAAATACGCGAAAATAAAGTTAGCTACACAAGCTAGTGAGTAAAACCCAATTGAATAGTAATAGTATTGAAATCCGAGATCAACAAGATATGCTGCGCAATCCCATATGTATAGTAATTTTGTAATATTACTCGACCAGGACCCCTAGAATAGAATAGCACACCAACCACAATAGAAACCATAGTATCTCGTCTAGCCATTTGTCATGAGAACCACTCATGTAATAAATAATGATGACTTTTAATAACCGTCGTTTACCGTCTCGATATATAAGTCATCATTTAGCAATTTAGGGACATGGCATAGTATAGCATCATAGCATAGCAACATAGTATAGCAACATAGTATAGCAACATAGCATCTCGACATAGTAAACATGGAATTAGAAAGGCCGGGTTTAAATCACCTATCGATGTTGTACAAGCAGGTGGGTTTGTCAAACCATTAGCGCTAACATTGTACCGGTGGGATTACAAAGCAATAAAACTACTTTTAACTAACACATAAGATTGCATCAAGCCGCGAACTAGATTAACATATTTGTATGATCTCTTTTAGAAAATGAATAGAAAACGCAATATAGTAAAAGACATATTTCAGCCCCAAAATAGTAAAATGGAAAAAGGGGAGTGAGTTTACTCACCTGAACAATATAGACAATAGCAAACGCGAGAAAGTAATTAAATAGAATCGAGGATCGCCCAGATATTAGAATCACCTAATTAACCGGGAAAACCTAATTTAGAAACGAGACAAATAATATAGTAACTAGAATTAAGAATTTAGAAATTCTAGGGTTTTGGATTTGGGGTTTTAGGGTTTTAAATTATAAATTGAAAATTAGGGTTTCAAAATATAATTTGGGAATTTAGGGCTTTAAAGTCCAATTTGGGGATTTAGGGTTCCAAAATCCAATTTAGGGTTTCAATAACCAACAACGTTTCAGAGAAAGTAATATATTTTTAATGGGTTTTTTAAATTATGACAAGAATTTATAGAAACCTCTTTGGTAACGAGTTAGTTTTCTTTTTATGTAGAAATTACTTGTATTTGATATATAAAAAGAACAAGCTATAAAGAAAATATATGGCCAAAGCCAGGTTCGAACCGGGGGTCCCTGCGCCCAAGTTTTGAGCAACAAACCAGTAGGCCGGACTAGACTTTTGTTAACATTTACCTCTTAATATTTTTTAAAACATTTGTTTCTCAACCTTCCCCCATCATCACTATATACACATGAACCCTAAACATCCAAATTCCCAAAACCAGACCTAAACAGATGAGTTTTGGTTAGGGTTTTTCGTTCCTGAGGAGATAAAAGCATCTTAATCGTATAATACATACCCGGAGACGATGGATGGAACGACTATGGGGAAGAACAGAAACTGCTGTCGATCGATTGAAACCACCGCGGAGACGTCACAATCCAATTCAACCTCCCAACACCTTCAGGTTAGACTTGCGATTGAATCTTGATGGTCAATTTCAGAGGAGAACACCGGTCGTTGGTGGTAACTCGAGTTGCAGGTACAACAATGGTGGCCGTCAAGCTTTGGTTCTCAGAATTTTGAGTGGATGCCAGAGGGTGATTTGCAATGTCAAAGAATCGTTCTTTTTTTCTTTTTACACGATAGCTACTTGGACGGTTAGAAAGAAAGTAACCGAAGACTATTTGGGTTTGATTAGTAAAGGAGATTAGTTGCCAATTACTAGGTGTAATTAGTTCGAATGAATGCTACAGATGACACAAACCGGTTGATCATTTGATTCGTTTCCTTGATAGTAACTGCTGCAATTAAGTTCTTTTTCAGTTTTGAGATTGTGGTTCTTGGTGTCGGTTGGACGGAATAGGTTTGATGATATGCGTTAAACCTTCGTAACAGGCTCAAGTCCCACACAGAAAACGATTTGCCATAAAAACGAGTTAGAAAACAGCCAAAACCCGATCCGTTACACCTTGCCGGAAAACGCAAATTCCGGCCAAATTGGCCGGAATAGTCTTACGCCGGAAATACGGGCTTTTGAGGGGGGGGGGTTGGGTTAGAAATGTAACTTAATTATTTACAAACCCGACCCTTGTAGTTTGGGTTGTTTAAAATTAGTTGTTATAAGTTTAATAATAGTTTGTAAATTGACCGTTTTGGCCCAAAGTTAATTATATACTTATTTCAACTAACCATCTTAACTAAATTGAAACGTAACGATTATGCAAGTGACGTTTTTATGGTTTTAGCTCGTTTAAGCCGTTACGAGACCCTTTCGAGACTTGGAGGCGTTTTGGCTTAACGTTTTCACTAATTTTCTTTTACGAACTATATATACATATATTTATTTATATATATATATTTTGAGATTTAGTTATTGTATTTATTAGTAAACGTTATATAGTAGTTCGATCATCTTTATCAAAAACGATATACCATAAAATTCAACACATTTTTATTCATATTAATACTGTCGAAACGTTACATTTCAGACAAATAAATACGAACACACTTAAGGATTGGTAGCTTCGGGTTTGAGTCGGGCATTCGGGTTTGGGTTTGGGGCAGATGTCACATTAAGTACACTTAACGGCAGACCAGTACTGAAGGCCAACAGAGGTGAATTTAGAACCACTGGATGGAATAAACTGAATTGAGATTATTCTCAACAATAGGTGTTAGTTGAGATTATTTTAAACCAACTTGCCTTTATTTTTTAGTGCCCAAGAATTTTATATATTAATTCCAACAATCAAAGCCTGTTATGTTCAAAACCTTCGTATATATTAATAACCAAAACATGTCATATATATAAGACATCAAAATTCTCAGGATAACACCTCAAAACCTTAACAAAAAGCAGGTACTCTATACATCAAAAATACCAAATAACATAATTAAGTCTAATAACACATACAACTGTTGAACAAAGACATCACCGCTTCAACTAAGCGTCTTATCAGTTAATATTAGCATCAATTCTACGATTAAAGCATCTGGTTATTCTTTTGAAAAGATCCCTTGTTGTTTTCATATAAAACAATTAAATAAGATTATGTTGTAAGTATATAATTTAGCATTATGTTGAATATATACAAAAACTTTATACGAGCGGGAAGATCATGTAGAATATTCTTGACAAACTCCTTCGTATGTTTGATAACCATTAAGCGACATTCTTAATCTTCTTTTTGCTGTAATACATTATGTTCATAGCTAGTTAAGTGACTTTATTTTAAAAGAAAATTAATAAATTATTGATAATATACGTCAAGAATACTTCATTCCCACACTTCATGAACACTTTTTTCGGCTTTTCAAATACGTCTCGAGTATCTTGACAAGACGGTATTGTTTCAAGCATTTTGCCTCGCTTCTTTTGAAATCCACCCAATGCTGTTAAATTTGAATTCTCTAAGGCTATAAAGTGTCGTCTTCTAACCCACCAGCACCTTTTGCTCCCTTTTTTTAGTAGTGCCTCCTTCCCCTACCCCTCCTAAAAACTTTTATTCTACGTATAACCCAATATCCGGTGATAATCACCACTCACGTGCTCTCTAATGACAACCCAATCAACCATCTCTATCACCATGTATTCACTTGAAACCAGTGTTGTAGAACTCGTTAGGCGGTAGTCGGGCGGTGAAGTACATTGGAGCTAGGAATCAGGATTAATCGTAATTAATCGGTTTGGTGTTTTTATATGTAAATTTCATTTTTATACATAAATTTCATTCTTATACATACACACACACACACTGATATGAATATAATACTTCCACATTCATGGATTTTGAATTTGTATATGTAAATTTTAGTTTTACACACACACACACTGATGCGAACGTAATACTTTAAAATACATCAAAATTCTAAGTTTTAATCGTGAAAAGTGAAATTAACACCTAAGGTTATGTATTTAAGGACTATAACCCATGGGTTATGGATCAGGTCGATAAACTGAAGGTTTAAAACTCATTAAAATGCTTTGACTTTAGTTGACTGATTACTACGATTAGGACCGCCTAGCCCCGCCTACCGATTAATTGACCGATTTTAGAAAATCGACAAGGTAATTAATCGATTACCGATTAATCGACCGCCTAGACTGAGTTTTACAACACTGCTTGAAACTATGAGTGGAAGTGTTTGTGATGGGGAGTTTTAGGAGTTTGATTACTAGATTCTAGTGGTTCAAATCCTAAAATCCTACATGTTTTGTTATATTTTAATATTTATCCTAAAAAATTAAGAAATTGAATTGTTATTTACCTTTCCGTCTTGTTCGATTTGTACGTACAATTTTCCTATTTTTATCTAGTCCGCCGTGAAGCATGAGAACTCTACTAGATTAAAATAAATAAAAAATATAAAATTTCAGTTGTTAACTTCGAAATAAACAAACAAAATATCCCACAGATGACAGAACATATATATGTATATAATACATTAATATGCATGTATAATGTCACGTTAGCAATGTGTGTATAATTTTGAAACATCATTTTCTTTACATTAATGATAATTAGTCCGATATGATGCTAGGAAGATTTTCCAACAAAACACACATGATTGTAATGATAGAGATTTCCATCATTTTCATTTCTTAAATTAAAAAAGTGTATCATAATTAAGTTTGGGTTGTGTTATGGCCAACATTTGAAAAAGAACAATATCCCAAACACTTTATCAAATTCATATCTAAAGAGACATTTAGACATTAATTTTTGATTTTGACTAATCGCCATCACATGTATTATTGAAACCATCATTTTCCATGTATCAATAATCCGGACATTAGAAAGATTTTGTAACAAAAATATATATGATGATTATATATGTATAGTATCATGTGGCAAAGATTCCCATCATTTTCGTTTCATAAATAATTAAAGTGTTTGATCAATATGGTTATGCATGGCCAACATATATTACATGCATATTTCCAACAAAATGCATGGATCTAATGGCATTCGGACAAGGATCTTTTAATATAATTAAATAATAATAAAAAGTCATGAAAGCTTCATAGTTGTGTAATTAAGATAGATTTGTGGAATGATACACGTCTATCTTTTCTTTTATTTGAACCACTGATGATCAAAACCTCACATGTTTAAACAAACACACCCACTAGAAAATCTCACTCATAAAATAGGTTTGAGGAGGCCGGATTGAGATAGAAGCAAACATTAACCTTGCCCATATCCTATTAGATAAAGTGACTGCTCCTAGCGAGACCCACGACTTAGTGAGCAAAGAGAACCAATTCAGATGACAAATTTAAAACATATAACATGCATGCAAGATATAATAACAAATAATAATCTATTAATATTGAAAGATAAAAAGAGTAGAAGACGTACATATATAAATAGGGGTGTGCACGGTTCGGTTCGGTTCGGTTTTTACCATTAACCGACACCGAAACCGAAGTGGTCGGTTTTTACACTACAAAAACCGATCGGTTTTCGGTGTTTCGGTTTTTCGGTGTTCGGTTTTTTGCGCGGTTTCGGTTCGGTTTTTCGGTGTTTCGGTTTTTTTCTCATCCTTACTTATTAACCCATTAATATTTGAACTTTTGAAAACTTGTAAATATCACCAACGAGATGTCAACATGAAACAAAAGTACACAAATGTATTTAACATAATCACTTAGTCAAATATGTTATCTTGTAACAAAAAAGAAGATGATATTTTTATATATGTTAATCTTTAACTTAAAACCAACAAACAAAACTTGTACGGGAAATCTTTCACATTTTTACAATCACTTTCCACGAGTTCACTACACCACTTTAGGATGGTATAGTCTATTTAGTCAAGTTTTTTTCATCTCAAATAGTAAAGTCTTATGTGCCTTATTTCGGTTTAAATAATATAAAAGTAACATACATATGTTAATACTTAGGATAAAAAACTAAACAAAACTTGTATAAAAAGTATCGGTTCGGTTCGGTTCGGTTATTCTCACTTGTAAAACCGACACCGAACCGACATTATCGGTTTCGGTTTTTTTCGGTTCGGTTTTTCTTTTTTTTTTGTTCGGTTCGGGTTTTTCGGTTCGGTTTCTTCGGTTTTTTCGGTTCCGATTCGGTTAATTCGGTTTTCTGCTCACCCCTATATATAAACAAGGAGCACATAATCCATGAAGATTAACATATACAATAATCAAGGGCTTACAGCTTATGACTAAAGGCAACTCCTATCATTTATACATACATCAAAATGACCTAAGTGAACAAACACAAACCAAACGATAACCCTCATTTTCTACCTATTCGATCTATGCACCCTTCTCGAAATCCCTAGCTGTAATCCTATGTCTCCAAAACCCTCACGTCTTTAGAGAGAAATAATTCGATCCTTTCATCACCGGGGCATCCTTTTGGGGGTGGTACACATCTATTTAGTATTGTCTCTCAATCAACAGTAAAATAAAATGTACTAGACGCAGCTGGAAAAGAATCTAACCTGAGATCGAATCCGAGCATAAGAGTTTTACATGTGATAGTTAAGGGTTTCAACAATGGTTTGCCCTTGGAATAGTACGTTGGCTGACGAGTTTTCGTCTCCAACCCACTTGACTATAAAAGAAAGGGTTAGGGTGAGCCTTCATTATGGATAGCCCCCTGAAAGCGTTGGCTAAAAGCGCCCACTAGATGAGTGCAGGCCGAGGCTTCGAACTCGGCCATTGCACTTCATCTTATACAATGAGTTTTCCATTGTGTCAACCATCGTTCTAAAAAAATTAAATCAATAAAAAAGGATTTTTATCCGCTTGTCACAAGCAATAGATGGTTGTGTATTTACCAAGCAAAGGTGGGTTGGTATTTATTTTAGGGTTTAGTAATAGTTATACTATATCTACCTATTCTAATAATTGAGTAACTTGTTAAAGTGTAATCATTTTAGATGTGCCACAAAGTAAAAATACTATGTGGCGAACTCTTCTTTCATTTAGCTCATGGATCTTATTCGGGTCAAATACTACCCACATATATTTTCAAATAATTAAATTTATCTTTTCATGTATTTATCTATTTAGTTTAAAATTGGTTTGGATATATATTTTGTTTGATTATTTTTAAAGATATATATGAAAATATTATCCATATAAAATATAAATTTTAGTTTGGATATATATGATATATTTATATATATATATATATGATATTTGACATTATTTTTAGTAAATAAATTAGTATTTATTTAATTACTTTATGTATTTAATTGCATCGTTTTTTATATGATACTGTGTATTTCACGGGTTGTAATCTAGTTTTACTATATTAATGTACCAACTTGATTAATAGTGTTTTGGGATAGTTTGGTAATTCCTTTGTTTTGATCGGGTGATGTTGTTTAAGTGGTTGATGGTGGGTTGTGGTTTTTTTTTCTTTTTTGTTTGTTGTAGTTTGTGTATTCATATTTTTATTGTTGGTATATGTATAGTACGTATTTATAGTTGTTTTGTTAGTATGCTTTTTGTTATTTGTGGTTGTGTGGTTCGAGTCTTACTCTCATTATATATTCTTTTTTTTCTTTAATACGCGTTAAGTTTTTGTGGGACACAAGTGTGTTTTTTTTGCTTGATACATGTTTTTAGGAGTTCCATGCAACACTATTAATGTATGTGTCAACCATGTTAAGCTACACAACATGACAATCGTTACTACTAAGTTTTCTTTTGTAACTAAATATATGATATATGATGGGGGTATATTATAAAAATGTTAGCAAGCTGGATGAACCTCTCACCTAGTTTCCTTAATTACACATACTACTAAAGTGTATGGTCGGTGGTGACCGGCCAATCACCGTCGGCAATGTGTCACGAGCTAACTAGTCGATTTTACTTTTTTATTATTTTCTTTTAAAAAATCCCGAAATTGTTTGTGCATATATATATATATATATATATACCTTGTACTTCAACATCTACATCAATGGGGATGTGGCTCAACTAGTTTGACTTTGTTTTCATTGTGACATATTTACGACTTTGATCTCATACTCTACTTTGACACATTTCTGTCTTTAACCATCTGGCGTTGACTTTGTTATCATTTTGACATTTAAGTTTAAATATGTCTTCGTTTTCTAAATGTGTCACTCATTATTACTTTGCACTGTAATGTGCAGGACATGAGATTTTTTAATCAAAACATGTGATAATACGAGAGACCTGACATACACATTGAGACCTAGTCTCAAAGCTAGTCCATTTTAGGATTAATTACATACATACCCTAGCTTACAAACCCATATATACCCAACTAAAAAGTGTAATTGCATATATACCCAATTTGATTATATGACAAGATGTAAAACTCACGAAACACAAGAAAAAAACTTAAAATAGTTGGAAAAACCACAAGGAATGAGTAAAAATGCAATAATCAACTAATTTTCATAAACTGTTTTAACAATATAAATTAAAACTTGGTAAATTTGTCAATTAAAAAGGTTTGTAAGGAGAAATATGCAGTTAAATATTTGGGTTGGGTATATTTACCATTAGTGAAGTTTAGAGAATGAAATATGTCGATGACCTTTATTTTTCTTTTTCTATAGGAGACAAAGTGATGAAATGCATAAAGTTGCAATGACATGTGCTTTGTTGGATTGTCATACATAAATATGTGGGGATGAAAAGGTTAATGTTTTGATCTACTAAAACGGCTTAGAAGAATCTTTGAATTACTTAGGGTCACTTCTTTATGCATTTGGGTCCTATTTGCAACCACTTACATGACCATCGTAAATGATTGTCCCCAATCTCTCTACTTGCCTTCATATTTCTTCACCTATGTAAACCAAAAAAATCGGCATAAATTGAAGACATAATTTAAACCAAAGCATTATAGGTGAAGAAAAGTGATATGTAAATATATGGTACGTTTTATCTATTTTATGGAAAACATGTCCTATAATAATACCACCATGCAAACTCTAGTACATTTGATCTGTATTATCGGTGTCTATTTACCATATCTATGAGCTTGAACTTGTTGAGGCGGAAGTTTAATTATGTAATTAATACCTTAGATGGTTTTTTAATTCATAAAAAAGTTAGACCTTAAAAAACTTTATTAGTATTTAGTATTTACTTGCGTGTGTATGTGTGTAATTTATATATGACTTAGAAGCATTGGAAGAGATGAAAATGTAACACGTACATGTATATTGTTGGTTCTAAGCGATAAATAGAGTAAACTTTGTTTTGTCTCTTTGAGATTTACCTAAAATAACGGTTTGCATATAATAGTTTTAAAATTACGTTTTGTCTCTCTAAATTTATCAATTTGTCACCGTTTGCTACATCGCGGATTAATTCCGTCAAAAACAAAAGTTAGTCGGTTACATCTACCTCTCACGTGAGAGACACTAGCTTTAGTTATTTTCAAGCTTTTACTTTTCGCTCTTTCTTAAATGAGTTTGGGAATGACAAACATATTTAAGCAACAAGAAAAAGAAAAGGCTTGAAAATGACTAAAGTGCCCTTCACGTGAGAGGCACATGGACCGACTAACGTTTGCTTTTTACGGAATTATTTCAAATGTAGCAAACGGTGACAAAATAATAAGTTTATGGAGGCAAAACATAATTTTAAAACTATACTGTTATTTTAGGTAAACCTTATTGAGGCAAAACGAAGTTTAGTCCGATAAATATGTGCTTCCATTTAGAGTATTCACATAAGTTTCTTTATATTTATACAGTTTTTTTTTTAACATCAACTAGGGATGTCAATAAAACCCGAGCCTGATGGGAAAAACCGAAGTATTGGGCCGGCAATGACCCGGGTTTTCGGGTATGGGACCGAGTATGGGATTTGTTTTTTAAAAAAAATCCGGGTTCGGGTATGGGTATGAGATCATATGAACACGTCCCATACCCGGCCCGAAGATAGGGATGAGATTGGTACTGTACCGGTACCGAACCGGTACCGATACCGAAAATACCGATACCGAAAACATGGAAAAGTGGGTACCGGTACCGATACCGAATCTATCGGTACGGTACCGGTACGGTATAGGTACGGAACATACTTTTAGGTAAATTTAAGGTATTGGTACCGAACCGGTACCGATACCGAAAATACCGATACCGAAAACATGTAAAAGTGGGTACCGATACCGGTACCGAATCTATCGGTACGGTACCGGTACGGTATGGGTATCGGTTCGGTATTTCGGTACCAAACGCTCATCCCTACCCGAAGATATATATATATATATATATATTTGTTTTCCTTATATATAATCACTAGTTTTCTTTAGTTTTAACCTTTGGATAAAGTAATTTTTTTAATATGTTTTATATTAGATGAACTAGTTTTTTTTAATATATTTTATATTAAATTTGAAAGCAAGTGAATATCTTTGTTTTGAGTATTTTTTCATGGATCTTTTTTTATGAACTAGTATGAGCTTGTTTTGAAAGATGAACTACTTACTTATTTTGATATTGTTTAGAGAAGGAAAAATCTTTAGATATTTACCGCTATTGCTTCTTTTAAATTCATATATCATGAGAATTTATTTATCTGGATATGATACATTTTACTATGTATATATGTATGTATCATTTTTATATTGTGGAAGTAATTGACGGGTATACCCGATACCCATGAGTATGCCCGATACTTGACGGGGTAATTACCCGACTGATACCCGATGAGTATTGGGCCGGGTATGAGACTGAATTTTACATTTGGATACGGCCTGGGATTACTAATACTTTTCCCATACCCGGCCCATTGTCATCCCTAACAACACCACTTTAATTTTCAAGAAGAAATATAACACAACCTAAAATTAGCAGTATTAAAACCTTGATCTAGTGCTCTTAACACAATTTTATTACCAATAGGCCACTAACACAACTTTTCCCATACCCGGCCCATTGTCATCCCTAACAACACCACCTTAATTTTCAAGGAGAAATATATAACACAACCTAAAATTAGCAGTATTAAAACCTTGATCTAGTACTTTTAACACAATTTTATTACCAATAGGCCACTAACACAATTTATACAGTTGTATATCTAGTTTTCATCTCTCATATTTGTATCTTGTTTTCCAAAACTTTTAACATTTCATTTAATTCATTAGGTATGCAGTATACCCTTGTGAGTAAGGGTGGTGTGAAAATAAAATGGACCATGTGAGAGCCATTTCACTCATAAAAAATTATCACATGAGAGAGGTATATATATCCGTGTGAGTGTTGTGAGATTAATTTTTAAGCGTTTTTAATAGATAAATTTAAACAAGAACTGAAGTTAACTAAAAGTTAAAACAAAAAAACTTAATTTAAACAATAACATACAAGTTATTTTGCTTATATCAAGGCGTTTGCTCTTAGGTGATTTAAGGATTTTATCTAAAGATGGTACGCTTGCTTCTATTCTTCGTCAAGTTCTACTAATGTCGACTGGACACAATTGGATTTTAATTATGACAAATTTGTACCCTGACGTCGCCCACTAAAATCATATTATGTAAAATAACGTAAACGTACATTACATTCCTTATTTTTGTTTGAGACCAAATGTACTCGTGTCGGATTTGTCACGATATACCTTCCAAACTCTCGCTCAATATCATTTCTTGTCATGTCATGAGCGGCTTTATACATTTCACGCCTCATACCTTCGGGACACAACATATTTTACATTTGCATTGTATAATTTTGGGATATATCGTCCTATTAGCAAGATAATATCCACACTTATAATGCACATCTCTTAGTTCAAATGAAGACTCAAATGCGGTTCCATTTACCATATCATCGAATAAAGCTTGGCAATTGATCAATCACATTAACGTCATTGTTGAAAGCAGCCATGCCGAAAAAGGTGCGCCAAAACCAAAGGTTATATAAAGCCACCACTAGCATAATGGACGAGTGAGGAAGATTCATACACAAAAACTGTCCACGCCATGCATTGAGACAGTTGCACCTCTCCTAATGCGTGCAATTGAAGTTATTGAACATCCTAAGCAAGCCGTGTTAGGCTTCATGTGACACGTATAATTGATGAATTTCAAAACTTGTAAAAGTAATATCGTTGAATATCGAACATCCTAAAAAATAGCACTTTTTGAAACACGTCAAACGAAACTACCGACAAACTTTCTAAAAATTCTATTGTAGGTAAAAAAACCCGTAGCAAACTTATTTTTGACAATATTACGACAACTTTAGCTACAAAACTGCGATAATATAGGGTCGTCTCAACATTTGCGACAACTTAGCCGACGAACTAGTATTTTTATAACTTAGTTATACCTTTTGGTTTGCGACAAAATAACGATAAATTATGGTTGTTATATTGGGAAATTGTGGGATAAATTAGGGTTTTTTGTTTTTATTATTTGTCATAAATTTATCATAAATATTGGATTGTCGTAAGTTTATTGAAAAAAATTATATAAAAAATCACCATTTTTTAGTAGTAATAATATTTTGGAAAAAGCTTAACCTTGCAAGTTGTAAACAGAGACCAGTTACCACTTTAAACGATTTCAGTCATTTCACTGCTCTGTACAGGACCGTTAACATCCGAATGTTTACATGATATTTGGGCCAACTGGACTGATCATATGTGGGCCTACAGAAAGCAGATTCAAACTAGCATGTTAATGGGCTCATACTTTTTACGTTTTATTCACAAACTAGTTATATGATTGGGTCGCATGATGCGACGGTCCGGTCTTATCTATGTAACTTCGTCACACATGTTGATAGCGCAAGCTTGCCTAGCACATTACGGTGATATTAAAAAATAAATATATGTAAGCATGTAAAAGTAATTTAAAAATAACGAAACAAAAAAACCAAGAAATAAAAGACATCTAAACTATAGAGTCAAAACCGAAACTGTAACATACGATAGTGATATTAACAACCTCATAGAACTTAGTAACTTAGAAGAACTAACTAATTGAGCCTAACAAAACAAGGATTTAACAAAATTGAAAAAGCCAAAGAAGAGGATGCTTTTGGGACAAAGGACTAACCAAGTTCAACCAACTCAACCAAGTAAACCCCATAGAACCAACTCAACCAAGTTCACCTTTGTGCCCTTAGACACAAATGTCTTATAACACACGCGCTTGCCAAGGCCGGCCTCGCCCATCGACATTGGTCTTTAGTATTGTATAAATTAAAATTATATGTAGCTCTAACAAAATCATAAATTTAAACACAACATCATCACTCATATGTAAAAACCATTTATGACATGTATGTATATTATATCTCAGGTTAGTTCCGGATCTCAAGCATGACCTGATAACCATGTCACTTGACAACACATTTATCATAATAACAAGTTATATATGACCCGATTAAATAATAAAGCTACATAACAATATTCATTGCATTGTGTTGTTATTTGGTGATGGACTTGCACTTGTTGGCTCAACCTTTCTCATCATAAACCCTAGTGGTGGGTGAGAACCATCATCTTCATCATGATAAATGTAAGCGAACCCGCCATGTCTAGTCATATCCATTCCTTGCATTTCATCTTCTTGTGACACCCTTAATAAGTTGAGCTTTTTCAACGCGTAAAAGAGTGGGGCCATGGTCCCACTCACCCATCCGAAGATCACCAGTATTTGGATGATTTGTGCTGCTAGTAACTTCCCACCACCGCCCATAAAAAGCCCGTATGGTCGCCCAATGGCATACACCTCATGCACGTATTGTTTCTTCGCAAACAACCCTATGAATACATGTGCACAAAAATGGTTATTAAATCGGAACTGGTTGTTTATAGCTGTTGTTCGAGTTTTTTACATATCAATATGTGCACCTTTACCTGTGAATAACAGACCCCATGTTCCACACCCTCCGTGTAACTGAGCCGCCTCTAGCGGATCATCATACTTGAACTTTTCTGCGAGCTTGTTGCATCCGGTTAGAACCCAAGATGCAACAAACCCACAAATGATTGCAGCCCATGGTTCCACCACTGCACAACCGGATGTAATGGCTGCAAAGCCGCCTAACAAGCCATTACAAACATCAATCACGTTCCAATGACCAACTAGTAGTCTTTTGCTGAACAAAGTAGTTAATGCAGCAGTGCACCCTGCCAATGTGGTGGTTATAGCAGTTCTTCCAATCGCGCTCCATTGACCATAATAATCATTTGATGTGTTATAAGATTTTGAGATTGTTAGAAATGAACCTGGATTGAACCCATACCAACCGAACCATAGAAGGAATGTACCCAAAACTACAAGTGACGCACTGTGTCCTCGTAAGGCTACAGATCTTCCAGAGCGGTCGAACCGTCCGATTCTTGGACCTTCGATTAACGCACCCCATAGACCAGCAATCCCACCCACCATGTGGACCACACCAGAGCCTGCAAAGTCGATGGCTCCTGATCCAAATAGGAGGCTGCCGCTTGTTCGTGAGGCACTTGCCCAACCATCACTAGACCATACCCAATGTGACACTATTGGGTACACGAAACCTGTAACCATTTAAATTAACATGTTAGCCGCTACCTGTCACTTAACTGAATATTAATATTTCGTGTAATTCCGTCACTAAAGTGCTCACCAACAGGGCAGAGCTATCGAGATACCTTTTTTTACCATTGTAAGTATCGGGATAACTCTGAACAAAAATTATGATACCTTTTTGGGTAACTGTTTTCAGTAAACAGCTACCCAAAAGGTGGACCTTGACTTTTCTGACTTTGTATCCACTGATCAACCTAGCGGACTCTACACTTTCACACCACCCCATCTACTTGTCGCTTGATAAATTAGCATACTCAAAAGTTTGGTTGTCACACAAGCGGATTTAAAGTCAGAAAAGCCAAAGTCCGCTCAAGAGTAAACTGTCATAAACGCTGCATAATTCATTCGAAATCAAACTATTCACGCCAATATTACCTACAGATTTGTATGTATATTTATATTGAAAGATAAATGATATAGGAGATAGACCTGTTAAAAATGAAGAGTAAATGAGATAAGCCACAAACTGAGTTCTCTCAGCAATGGAACCACTTGTAATCCCAGCAGCTGCAATAGCAAACGCCCACTGATACAAAAAGAAACTATAATCATAAACCGCAGACGGGATCGACTTCAGTCCAAAATAATGCTTGCCAATAAACCCATTCGACGGTCCACCAAACGCGAAAGCAAACCCAAATATGTAATAAGAAAGACCGCCAGCAGCAGCATCCAATACATTAGTAAGCATGATGTTCATCGTGTTTTTGGCCCGTACTGACCCTGCACACAGCATGGCAAACCCAAGCTGCATGGCGAATACAAGATAGGCTGAAAAGAGGAGGTAAGTGTTGTTGATGGCGTATGTGGTGGTGGTGAATTGGTTAGTGGTGGCGGTGAAGCGTGTGCATATGTAGTCGGCTGCGGCCGTGGCGTTGGCGGTGAAGCTAAGGAGAGGGGTTAGTTCGGTTAGGGAGCATGTGGGAAGAGATGACATTGTGAAGGCCGGGTGGTTGATGATGGTTTGTGTTTCTGAGTTTGGGTTATTTATAGAGAGTGAGAATGTAAGTCAACGGTTTCTCAACCATTGAGATGAGAAATGATGTGTACGTTGTTTACTGTTGTGGTGTTTGATGACATCTAAAGTTTGAATGTTGAAACCGGCGGGCTACTTTTTAGTTTTTATATCTAGATAAAGGACAATGGATTTGTTGCACGATAGGCGGCGTCAAAGACGGAATCATGCATACACGATTGGTAAACACGAGAAAGCCTGCCGGGATAATCAACATGTCTTTATCTATACTATATATAAAGGAGATTAGAGGGGCATTTTAAGATACCCAAAAAATAAGAACATTAAACAACTTTTATTGCATGGTGTACACAAAAAATAAGGGTAGTTTAGTCCTTAAACACTATTTTCATTTTTACCCTTACCATTAGTTACACTATAATCCTTAACTTTTGAAAAAATATTAGTAAAATTGCAACTTACACCTTTAAATAATTTCATTAAGTCCCTTGTACCATAATATATGTATTTTTTTTAGTTTTTTCGCTATATTTTTTAAACAATTAGGTTTCAAATAATTTTGAAAGTGGTAGTGCAATCTGCGCAATTTTATAAACATTTCGGTGTAAAAATTTTATTAAATCAACATGGTATATTTTGATGTACAAATACTTAATGCTTGAATGTACAACTAGATATGCATAACCTAACTATGTCATGCAAATCCTAAACTTGGTCTAAATACAATGTACTAACAAAACTGAAAAGATAACATTACAAATTGAAAGCTAGCTTAATTAATTAGAGCATATAACAAGTATTATAACACATGCACCCATCCGAAGCTAAACAAGAGTTGTAACTTCCACTCCTTTATTTTTTGCCGTATTCACCTAAATATCCCTCATTTTCAGGTAACCATCTTTTCTGTTAATCTTTATTTGACGTTACAGAGAAAACTCTATCTTCACCCCAATCAAGCATCTCCTCTTCCTTTCACCACTGTCAACAAGCTGGTCGTCAAACGTGAGATTCACCATGGAAGATGCAACCACATTTGATCAATCTTCATGAAACCGAAGCCACACCTTCATCTTTGATCGATTCCCTTTTTCTTCTCTTTCAGATTGTCTCTTTTGATTTAATCGATTACTATATTAGATTTATGTATTGGAAGTAACGTTTCTTTGATTGTTTTCGAAGAACACAAACAAAAATGCAGGTAAACATTTTGACTGCTGTTGATTTTGGTTAATGGGCTTTAATTTTCTCAAGATTGTTTATTTTTAATTTGGCTTCTAATAAGTATATGAAAATAAGATTTTTGTTGCTACTACAGGAGCAGTAGACAGGTAAGCAAGAGGCTACTGCAAATCCCTAAGCTCCCTCTAGATGATACCTGGTGGTGGGAAAATCTGGATCTTATCAAAGAGATATGTAAGAAGTACGACTAATTTCCGTCTCATCTTCATGAGCTCACAACAGATTATTTATTTTCAGCTCGTATGTTAAGATTTAAATGTTTACGTATTTAACTCATGGTTATTTGAATATTATCGTCTACGGTTTTAATCTTCGGTTATTAATTACTTTACGCATGCACGCCCTCATCACCTAGGTCCATGCTATAAACAATTGTCACCAGAAATATTGACCCCGCTGCATCGCGCGGGTCTCTACTAGTTTTTTTATCAATACCAAAATTAAGACACCTTGTTCACGAGTCATAAGAGTTTGTTACACATCAAATTAGTGACTAGTGAGTACGTACTTGTCTTGTAACATGTATTCAGCTTCACAGGCCGAAAGCATCTTACGAGACAATTAGAACAACGGATTGTAACCTAATTAATGTTGTTACAGCTTATAATCTTTGTTATGGTCGGGCCGTGAAGATTTAATTGTTTTTGAATTATTTGACAAGACGTATTAATTCTTGATTTGACCCAAGATTATGTCAAAAACTACGATATCAACATTCATATTTATTTCATTTAATGCATCGACATTACTATTACTAGTTTTTTGAAGATGTCGTCTAACGAATGTAACAAAAGAAGCTGCATTAACACAAGTCGAAATATGTTCATCTGAAAAGAAGATAGTACCTCCTTGGTGTAAGGTCTATTATACGCGTCGTACATGAACTGACTATGATTTTTTGGTGTACCCTCTAGGGTTTCTGGAAAGCAGTTCTATATGGTCAATTGTAACTTGTAAGTTTAAAAACATATATACGACATATATTTGAAATTTCGTCTCAGGTTTTAAACTCGGGTATTGGTGATCGATCGGTACCTATAAACCCTAAACACTTACCGTGGAGTTAAAACGTTGTTAAAAAGAATTTAGCATTGTTAATATAATAACCGACTTGTTAGTATCTATTATGTGTAGAATAAGTGTTTACATTTTAAAACAAGCTCAACCACTCCCCTTTTGTGAGTTGTGACAAGCTACGAAGCAATTAAGTAGTAGGTTTCGGCATGGCCTTTTAGCAGCGGAAATGGAAGAACTTTGAATTAAATATATATATATATTGCATGTTGTTCCCCAAAAGAAAACAATATATGTCAATAGTCAATACATAAATAAAAGAGGTTGCAAGATATTAAAAGTGATTTTAAGACTTTTTAAGCGTACGTAGAATATTCATGTGCCAATAAATTAAAACACGACTAGGGAGATTCTAGGATCCATGCAAATTTTATTTTCCAAATCACTTCTTTTAAAGTGGTTTTAATATAATTTTATTTTATTAACTTAATTATAAGATGAGATTTATTAAAAAAAATTATTTAATTACACATGTTACGTTGATAACATTAACGTGTGATGCTTACATACGTCACGACAACACCATCACGTGTGATGCTCCTCTGCTGCAACCTAGACATCAATCGCCTTTAGACGAAACTACTGATTAAATTTGTTATAGGCTAGATGCTCGTATCACTTAGAGATACATTATAAACGTTCACACGCGAACTATATCAACTTTAGCATAAACATTCACCTAAACTTCAATTAAAGTTAAGCACGAGTTATGTAAACTACATAATGAGGATCACAATCATTGATACAGTTTGGATACCAAACTATCTTAGAAGCGTTTGAATCATCTCGTGAATGTAAATTAAATGATTTATCAGACAAACACCCTACGTAAACAAGGAAAAAAAAGGTTTGGTTTTATTTAATTTCCCAAATGTCTAAAACTATTGTTAAAAGATCTTCAAACTGGCATAACAATACTAATATTTTATTGGGGTGACAGGTTATTGATGATCAAAGAGTGATAATGAAAGGAACCATCATCCTCTTATTAAATAAGTGTTGGGCTGCCCTCTCAATTAACAAGAAGCGTAAAATTATATTTAGTGGTAACGAGTATCATGGTTAAGAGCTCAGTTTTTGAAGAAAATTATATTCACCAAAAGGCAAGGTTGAACTTACTAAATTAAAAAGCACAAAACGATTTTTTTTAAAACTGTTAGTTTAAGCCACGCTCAAAACAAGTATTACATGACATGCTAACAGGCCTGTGACACCCCATTTCAAAACAAGAAACATGAGAGAATGCTGCTTCATTGGTTAGTTTAGAGTTAAGGGGTGAAGTTTGAACTACTATCATTTACATTAAACTGATACATCTATCTGGATGCTCTTTCACCATTGTGGGATGACCATCCCTCTAATAGCATTCACCCATCACCAATAATAGTAGTTATTGTTGGATTTGATATGTCCGGACCCGATAAATTAACGTGGCTAACCGAGTTATGACCCGTAAGAGTTACACCAAGGGCAACGAACATAAAATCCACTTAACTCATTTAATTGGTAATCACGAACGAAAGACGCGTATATAATTTATACTATTTATAAATTATATTTATTCGTTTAACTTAATTAAACGAATAACGGGTTTATTATTGCGTTGGGCTCAAACTAATCTAACCGGGCTTAGGGCTCGCTAATTAGATTATTTTGTATTAAAGGGATCATTAGGGTTAATCCCTTCACCCTAATTTTTAATAAGTCTGCCGTGGTAGAAAACAAAAACAAGAAAAAGAATAGATTTCAATTTTGTTGTGTTCGAGATACCACAGCCGCAAAAGAAGAAAAAGGAATTGATTGGAAGTCCTTTTTTTATTAATTAGTACACAAACCAAGCAAGCAGCCCCTTCCTTGGTTGCGGTTCGACTGTTTGTTACCGTCGTCGTTCGTGATCGTTTCTAGCAATCGTTCGTTGTACCTCGGTGTCTCAAACGGTTATTTATTAACCAAAGGTATTATTTTGTCTCATCGGTAGATTAAATATATTAACCGTATTTGCATGTCTGTAACCGGATCCTGTCGGTTTCACTTTTGGTATAGGTTTTAATATTAAATTTCCGCTGCGTTAATAATTACCGGTTTAATTATTACAATTGTCAAACCCGTTTTGATACAATTAAAATCTAAAAGATACCACTGAAACCCAACAGTGGTATCAGAGCCTTGCTTACAACATGCAAATCGGTACCGGTCTCCTTTTAACCGGTTATAGATCACAAACTTAAAGTTTTTTTAAGTTTATGATCTATGTATAATATTGGGCAACAAAAATTGTGGTCAACAATTTTATTATTCTTGACCAATAGTTTGCCCGAATGATTATTGTGATTATGATAAAAATATGTAAATCTGGCCAGACCTTGTGGTTGTGTTGTAATATAATTCAGTTTTTGGTTTTATGGTTTTGGCCACTTTGATGGTTCAAAGTTGTAATAGATTATGGTTCTTTTATTTTATATATTTTTTTGTAAAATTGTAACATTAAAGACCCGGAAGAAAGACTGAAGACAACACGGATCTAGGAGTCAGTGGGAGATACTCAAGACAACAAGATGTACTCAAGTCCATCATTGTGGTTGTTCATGTGTTGTGACCCCGTGACCTAGTTTGGTCTTGCTAAAAGGCTCTGGCAAGACCAAACAAATTTTTGGCCATAAAGATTTACATATTTATTTGCTTTGCTATTGTGGTTGCTTTATTTTATAAGTGTTGTAACATACCAACCTAATACCAAACCATTTTTTAAAAGGAGTTTTGAAATAATTTCACAATCAGATAAAAACAAGTTCTAAACATATTTTTACAACTTGTGAAAATTTTTATAAGACGACTAGTTTGTTTTATAATTAAAATAACCAGCACGTTTTAGAAACTTAAACCAATTTTGACTTTCTAAAACTTGTAACTTAATAGTTTAACTATTAACTTTTAATCGGTTATTTATAGCGTGACAAGACTTAGTTTTAATAGGTTATTTAAACTAAGTGTCCTGAGAGATGAAAGGGTTCATCTAATTGTCACGAATTAATTTAGTAAAACTGGATCTCACCTTATTCGGTAATTACTAAAATTGAAACCCATATTTAAAATCAATAGTCTATGCTATCCTATTATAAGGAACACTTGGAGCATAAAGCGAAACATTAATGTTTGGAGCCACAGCACCGCATTTGATGTGTAGTTGTATCCTTTCAAGGTGCAAGGGTTTCGTTGACACATCCGGACCCTTCCACACGTACCTAGTTCTAGGACGACTATTACTTTCCCTCTCTTGCTACATGCCCCAGCTGTCTAGAGAGTAAAAGTGAGCATAGATGAGGCTAAACGTATCAATGCATTGACAAAAGTTGTCATAGCGGCCTCATATTGGAGAGTTGTGCATTTCTCACAATTGACAATCGTTGTCAGTCTACCTACCCACTTGCTAATGTTGTATGCCCCAGTTGCCATTAGCAATTGACATAGCTAGATTCTCATTCCTTATTCTTATTACTGTTAATGGGTCATTAATTATATAAGGAATAATACATCGATAATACTAACTATATTATTTTGCTTATTTGTCAGATGTCTTCTGAAAACAATCACTCCTTCGCTCTCAAGTCTATACTTGAGAAAGAAAAACTCGATAACACCAATTTCATCGAGTGGCACCGCAACTTGAAAATAGTTCTCAAGTTTGCGAAAAAGCTCTATATTCTGGAAGCCCCAGTTCCTGATCAGCCCGAGGCTAATACCGCTGCTGCGCGTAAGGCCTGGGATAAGCATAACGAGGATGCCGTTGAGGTAGCCTGCCTTATGCAAGCCACCATGTCTCCTGATCTCCAAAAGAACATGGAAGACATGGCTGCATTTGACATGATTGAGCAACTTAAAGGCATGTTTCAGAAACAGGCCCGACAAGAACGCCATGACACCATGAAACAGCTCATTAGCTGTAAAATGCAAGAGGGCTCATCAGTTAGCGCTCATGTGCTTAAGATGAAAGGTTATATTGACCAGATGACCAAACTTGGTAACCCTATGCAAGATGAAATGGCAGGTGACTTCATCTTGAACTCCCTCCCTAGCTCTTACGACCAGTTCGTAATGAACTACAACATGAATGCATGGGTAAAGCCTGTTGCCGAGCTACATGGTATGCTCAAAACAGCCGAGATGAATATCCCAAAGCAAAACCAAGTTTTGATGGTCAAATCTGGTGGTGTTAAGAAGCCCAACTCCAAGAAAAGGGGTTATAACAGCAAAGGCAAGAACAAAGTTAATGTTGCTGTCAATCGCGCCACCAACAATAACAAGGTCGTTGCAAAACCAAAACCACCCCCTCCTGAAGAGCGTCAATGTTTTGAATGCAACAAGACAGGGCACTGGAAAAGAAACTGCCCTGAATATCTGGCTAAGCTGAGAAAAATGAAGGCCTCCGGAGAAGGCGCTTCAGGTACTTCTATTTATGTTATTGAACTTTTTACTGTCTCTAGCAACACATGGGTATTTGATACCGGATGTGGTTACCACATCGTTAATGTCTTGCAGGAGCCTGAAAAGTGGAAGAAGCTGAAACAAGGCGACATGGAACTCATCGTTGGTGATGGGAAGAGAGTACCAGTTCTTGCAACTGGAACATATCATCTTTCATGTCCTTCTGGCCTTGTAGTTATTTTGAATAATTGTTTGTTTGCACCTGGTTTAACCAGAAACATTATTTCAGTTTCTTTATTGTTTGAACAAGGTTTCTAGTATGCTTTTAATGGGATTTCTATTTCTGCTTACTTGAATGATGTTTTTTATTTTGAGGCTAAACCTCGAAATGGTATTTACGAGGTAGATGTTCATACAAACAATAACATTTATAATCTTTCTAAACATGCCAAATTTGGTACGAATGATACTTATCTATGGCATTGTAGACTTGGCCATATAAGCAAGGCACGTTTGAAAAGGCTTCAATCTGATGGAATTCTCGAATCCACTGGACCTGACTCCTTTGATGAATGCGAGTCTTGCTTAGTTGGCAAACTCACTAAACACCCCTTCACCCATATAGGTGAACGGGCTAACGATCTGCTAGCACTCATACATACTGATGTATGTGGTCCTTTCAGAACAATGTCTAGAAATCATGAAAGATACTTTGTTACATTCATCGACGATTACAGTCGATATGCTTATGTCTATTTGATGAAACACAAGCATGAAACTTTTGAAAAGTTCAAAGAGTTTCAAAACGAAGTAGAAAACCAACTCGGCAAAACGATAAAAACACTTCGATCAGATCGAGGTGGTGAATATCTCAGTTCAGAATTCCTCAATCATCTAAAGGAACGTGGAATAATTTCACAGCCCACTCCACCTGGCACACCCCAGCTCAATGGCGTGTGTGAGAGGAGAAATCGAACTCTGCTAAACATGGTTCGATCGATGATGTGTAGGACAAACTTGCCTCACTCCTTATGGAGTTATGCTCTTATGACCGCCACTCGCATTATCAATCTAGTACCGACTAAAAAGGTAGACAAAACCCCATATGAGATATGGCATGGGCATAAACCCAATTTGTCTTACCTTAGAGTATGGGGATGTGATGCCTACGTCACTAGCGATTCTGATGACAAGCTCGATCCTCGAGGCGAAAAAGTTGTTTTCGTCGGATACTGTAACAAAAGCGGATTATATTTCTACCATCCTGATGCAAACATTATTTCCATCAAAAGGAGGGGACACTTCCTCGAGAAAGAAGCTCTTGATCGAGGAACAGGAAACAATGTTGTGGATCTCGAAGAGGTTCGAGAATCACAAACTACCGCTGATGAAGTCGGAAAGTCTGATGCACCAGAAGTCGTTGCAAATGAATCAGACGAGAACACTAGCATTCGTAGAAGTAGCAGGACTCGTAAGGAACCTGAAAGATATCTTTGGAATCTTGAGGGTGCTGAGGTTCTGGTAGTAGCTGACTCTAATGACGCACCTGCTAACTACAAATCTGCTATCTCAGATCTAGAATCTGAGAAATGGCGGGAAGCCATGAATGCTGAGATGCAATCCATGCGTGAAAATCAAGTCTGGGACTTGGTTGAGTTACCTCCCGAATCTCGGGCAATAGGAAGCAAATGGCTTTTCAAAAGAAAACCCGACATGCATGGAAAGGTACACACTTATAAAGCACGGCTAGTTGCGAAAGGTTACACTCAGATTGAGGGTATAGATTATGAAGAAACCTTTTCGCCTGTTGCTATGATCAAGTCGATTAGGATATTACTTGCCATCGCTGCATACTATGACTTTGAGATATGGCAAATGGATGTCAAAACCGCTTTTCTTAATGGACATCTTTCTGAAGATGTCTATATGGTTCAGCCTGAAGGTTTTGTCGATCCAAAATATCCTAAAATGGTGTGCAAACTGAATAAGTCCATTTATGGACTTAAACAGGCATCTCGTAGCTGGAATCTTCGTTTTGACCAAAAAATCAAAGAGTTTGGTTTTGTCAAAAATGAAGATGAGCCTTGTGTTTACATGAAAGCTAGTGGGAGCTCTATATCATTTCTCATCTTGTATGTAGATGATATACTGATCATTGGAAACAACATCCCTATGCTTAATGAAGTTAAACAATGGTTGGGATCTTGTTTTGCAATGAAAGATCTTGGAGAAGCAGCTTACATTCTAGGAATCAGGATCTACAGAAATAGATCCAAGCGGCTTCTATGGCTAAATCAAAGCACATACATTGACAAAATGATGACACGCTTTAAGATGGAAAACTCCAAGAAAGGAGGTGTTCCTATGACTAAAGGAACTGTGTTGAACAAATCGCAATCTCCTTCTACGGACATTGAAACTAAGCGAATGGAAGCAGTTCCATACGCTTCGGCGATTGGTTCTATCATGTATGCAATGTTATGTACAAGACCTGACGTCTCGTGTGCCTTAAGCATGACTAGTCGTTACCAGCAAAGTCCTGGCATGGCCCATTGGACTGCTGTCAAGAACATTCTTAAGTACTTGAGAAGAACTAAAGATATGTCCTTAATCTTTGGAGGAGTAGAAGAAGAGCTCACTGTAAGATGTTACACTGATGCTAGTTTTCAAACTGACCGAGATGATTCTCGCTCTCAATCAGGATTCGTGTTCACTCTAAATGGAGGAGCTGTTTCATGGAAAAGCTCCAAGCAGAGTGTAGTGGCAGATTCAACCACCGAATCCGAATATATTGCTGCCTCAGATGCTGCTAAGGAAGCAGTTTGGATGAAGAAATTCATAACCGATCTCGATGTGGTTCCAAGTATACGAAAACCAATCGAGATATTTTGTGATAATACTTGTGCTATTGCCCAAGCCAAAGAGCCCAGATCTCATCAAAAGGCAAGGCACATTCATAGGAAGTTTCACTTGATACGGGAAATTATTGAACGTGGAGACATCATGATAAGCAAAGTAAACACAGATCAAAACTTAGCAGACCCGTTTACTAAGCCCATGACACAGGACAAACATGATGAGCATAGGAATGACATCGGGCTTAGAGTAGCTAACTTTGAGTTTTGATTTAGTATTTGGATGTACGAACATTTAACAGTTTCTGAATTCGTTTGAATTTATTTATTTGAATTCTAAAGTTTATAACTGTGTTCGATTTTAATACGTTTAATCCATGAATATTGTATTCTAAATTATCCGTAGTCGATCAGACTCATGGGAATGATTCTGAATTAAGACTATTCTGAATTTGGGCTCAAGTAGTTGACATCCAAATTCACAGACCTCATTGTGAATGACGTTGGAAGTAACTCGTTTCAAATCATCTTCATGGATTGTAATCATAAGATGATTTTGATATATTGGTATACTCATTTAGTATCCTCTGACCTGAGATATATATTGGAACTCCTGTTTACTAAAGGAATATTCTTTAATTATTGTCAACCGCTGTCGCGTAACTGCCAGTCATAAAGGCTTTAATTAGGAATAATTCTGAAGTTCAGTGGGAGCTGTATGTAGTCAATAAGGGATTCTGTACTCTTACATGCAATGTAACAGTTAGACATCTTGGCGCCCTCGTTGATTCAAACTGGAGAAGTGTAAGGCCTTACCCAAACAGACTGTGTGTTTGAATGGACCATTTTGAATCTTGATCGAGAACTATAATGATTGAACTCATATGAGAATGAACTTAATCCATGTCTCATTGTTTCAATTGATGTCTTTTACAGAAAGGATAAATGACGAGGATTACCGTAAGTCTATTATATTGTCATAGTAAGTTGTTACTATTAACAATTGCTTGGTTAATGACTTTAAAGTGCCATAACTTGTTAGGGGCAGTCATGTGTAGCTAGAGCGCCGCTGACTGTTTGCGTTGAGATTTTATCGTGGTCCGACCAAGTGGGAGATTGTTGGATTTGATATGTCCGGACCCGATAAATTAACGTGGCTAACCGAGTTATGACCCGTAAGAGTTACACCAAGGGCAACGAACATAAAATCCACTTAACTCATTTAATTGGTAATCACGAACGAAAGACGCGTATATAATTTATACTATTTATAAATTATATTTATTCGTTTAACTTAATTAAACGAATAACGGGTTTATTATTGCGTTGGGCTCAAACTAATCTAACCGGGCTTAGGGCTCGCTAATTAGATTATTTTGTATTAGAGGGATCATTAGGGTTAATCCCTTCACCCTAATTTTTAATAAGTCTGCCGTGGTAGAAAACAAAAACAAGAAAAAGAATAGATTTCAATTTTGTTGTGTTCGAGATACCACAGCCGCAAAAGAAGAAAAAGGAATTGATTGGAAGTCCTTTTTTTATTAATTAGTACACAAACCAAGCAAGCAGCCCCTTCCTTGGTTGCGGTTCGACTGTTTGTTACCGTCGTCGTTCGTGATCGTTTCTAGCAATCGTTCGTTGTACCTCGGTGTCTCAAACGGTTATTTATTAACCAAAGGTATTATTTTGTCTCATCGGTAGATTAAATATATTAACCGTATTTGCATGTCTGTAACCGGATCCTGTCGGTTTCACTTTTGGTATAGGTTTTAATATTAAATTTCCGCTGCGTTAATAATTACCGGTTTAATTATTACAATTGTCAAACCCGTTTTGATACAATTAAAATCTAAAAGATACCACTGAAACCCAACAGTTATGACTATGATTTTAGGTCATTGCCACTATGTATATATATGGCTCGACCAACAGAAAATTAAGCCATCCAAATTGGAATTAAGGGTTCGTGTTTTTTTAATTGTACATAATATACATGAAAAAACTTTAACTCATAAAGCAAATTTGGACTTTAATCACTAGACCGTAACGTTTGGGCCATAGATGATAGACCATACGCCATAGTTTGAGCCGATTTAGTAGGGCTATGCCCAAACAACATGGCCTATTACAATTTACACAGCATGACACAACTACAATTTATTTATTTATTATTATTTTTAGAACGGCACAAGTACAATTTATTTGCTTAAACTTCATCCGATCATAGTTTTGCATTAAAACGTTATGAGATTATGTTATGGTCACTCACTAACTGTTTTATTGTTGCAATCTTAATAGTTGGATTAGAACCGACTAAATAGGTAGGCTTATGTGGCAAGTAGACATTTAGCACACAACTAGATTTAAAATCGGGTAGGTTTGATTATGCGTTGTTATCTTGTATGTACATTGTCACACCTCGTAAATTCAAGGTGGTCTTACGTATTTGACTTCATCACATGAGTTGATAAAAAAGAGTCTCATGTCTCATACGTCACGTCGCAAAACCGTAATGTGTCACATATTAAAAAATGATGAAATATCAAAACTTAGAGGTCAAAACGATAACAAAATTAAAGTCGCACTATATGTCAAAGACTCAAAGTAGAGTAAGAGATCAAAGTCGAAAAATATCAGGGACTAAAATGACAATTAGTAATAGTCAGAAATTAAAACTGTAAATACGTTAAAAGTCATAGATTAACTCATTAAAGTAAAAAAATTGAAACGCGACGTGATATCACGTGACTCGGCCGGTGCAAAGCACCGACCTTGTCAATTAGTATATATATACCAATATGGCACAAGCAACCGACTATAGGCAAACAATATACCATGATCAACAAAGAGCACACAAAACATTTAAGAAAATCAACAAACCAATCAGTATACAATAAACAACACTTATACGAGATTAAAGAAAAACAAGTACTAACAAACAGTCAATCAGTAACATGTAATGGCTAAGACGTGTATAGAAAGCCATAAACCCTCCCTAAAAATCTGTCTCTAGTCTTCCTCATGACAGTATTGAGTCTTAACCGCTCTAACCAAAGCCCACCCATATCCAAACGAACTAAATAAATAAACACATAACTAAAACTTATTCAATCAAATCATTAGACAAATTGAAAGAAAAATTTAACCCAAACTTGTGCTACACAGTACGGTACACAGTGTATTGTGGTTCATGTATTCATTTGTTTGTACTCATACACCCTCAATTTGATTCTTTTTCTTTATACCAATTCCCCTCCCCCAAATTCTTGTTTTTGAACAATTCTTCGATCTAAATCACCAATCAAATTCAAAACCCCACTTGGAATAATTTCAATGGCGACAACTCCAAACACTAATGAAGAAGGAACTGCAAAGCGTTTTTGGGATAAATTCAATCAAGAAACGATTTTGACACTCTACACACCCTTTATTGTTTCTTTAGCTTCTGGGAAGCTTAAACATGATACATTTGGACATTACATCGCTCAAGATCTTCATTTTCTTAAATCCTTTGCTCAAGCGTGAGTCTGATTTTGGTTCTTCAATTGTCTTTTTTTTTTTCTCATACTTGTGGGTCTTTGATTTGGGTTTTTGTTTTAGATATGAATTGGCTGAGGATTGTGCGGATGATGATGATGCTAAACTGATGATTGTTGAATTGAGAAAAAGGGTTCTTCAAGAGCTTAAACAGCATCAATCTTTTGTCCAAGTAAGACCTTGTTATTGTAGATTGATCCTGTGTTGTTTATGCAATTGCTATTGTTTCCATATTTTATTTGTTGTTGTTGACATTGTAAGTATTGAATGAGCAATCTGTTTTATATAATGTATTCAAGTTTTGTATGTGCATTGAAATTAAGAACTTATGTTGAAGTAACATGTGATATAGGAGTGGGAACTTGACTTGTCAAAAGAGACAACACCAAACCCCGCAACCTCGAAGTACACAAGTTTCTTGTTAGCAACCGCCTCAGGGAAAGTTGAGGGAGTAAAAGGTCCAGGAGAACTAGCCACTCCTTTTGAAAAAACAAAGGTTGCAGCTTATACACTTGCTGCAATGGCTCCTTATATGAGGCTTTATGTTTTTCTTGGTAAGGAGCTTAGATCCCTTGTGGATGTTAATGGTTATGAACACCCGTACAAGAAATGGATTGACAAGCACTCCTCTGAAGCTTATCAGGTTTGAAATTTTAATTTTTTTGTTTGACTTTCAGGGTCAAAGTATTGGCCCGAATCAGTAGCTACCAGCTTACCACCAAGCATGAGGGCAAATGAACCATTTGGCCCGAATCATACACACTTTTTGAAATGGGCTTATTTGGACATATTTCATATTTTTAATGTGGGTGTATAATCTTATAATGTGGCATCATGAACAAAATGTTGGTGTATTTGAATAGTAAGATTCGTATATAATATCTTTATAGATTGTATATGAAAGATGAAACAGAAAGTGTGTACATGGAAGCCCGTTTAATAAGCAACTTGTAATTCATTTTCCAAAAATTATAGGCAGCAATGCTCCAGACTGAAGAATTGCTGGACAAGTTAAGTGTTTCTTTGACGGGTGAAGAGCTTGATACGATGCAAAAACTGTATCACCAAGCGTTGAAACTCGAGATGGAATTCTTTTTAGCGCAGCCTGTTGATCAGCAGACCGTTCTTCCATTATCAAAACATCAAATACCTACTGAACACGGTCTTATGCTTTTTTCTGATTTCGACTTGACTTGCACAGTGGTGGATTCCTCTGCCATTTTGGCTGAGATTGCAATAGTTACTGCACCAAGATCCGATCAAAGTCAAGCTGAAAGTCAAAGTCAAATTGCTAGGATGACTTCGGGTGAGTTGAGAAACACATGGGAGGTACTCTCAAGACAGTACACGGAAGAGTATGAACAATGCACCGAAAGTATGTTGGCCAATGAGAAAGGTACAATCTTATGTTGTAATTGTTAGACTATGTCGGTTTACTTTAGTATAGACCTAATAATATTACAATAATCCAGGGTAGCTAGATGTAAATTATATCTTTATATATTTGGTTGTAATCTTCCTATTATTCAATGAATACAATTACCAGTTTAATTTGGTATCAGAGCCAAATCAGGCTCTAACCCTAATTCTGCCGTCATCTTATTTCTGCCACCATCTACCTTTGCTGTCAACCACTATTGGTCAACCATGGCAGCCATCGCAGCCTTCACTAACACTGAGAAAACCACTCACAACTCTCATAAATTCTCATTCAATCTTAAACCTACAAACTATGGTCATTGGAGATCGATGGTTGAATCGTTTCTCACATCACACAACCTCTTCGGTTATATTAATGGAACCATACCCTGCCCGGCACAAAAGGTGACCGTTGGAACCGCCACCACTGATAACCCTAGCTACACCCCGTGGATCTCAAACGATGCTCACATCAGATCCCTCATTGCATCTACAGTGTCTGAAGAATCCTACCAGCATGTTCAAGGCAAAACATCTCGTGAAGTCTGGCTCTCGTTAGAGCGGGCCTATGCACCAAACACGGCTGCTCACGAATTCACGCTTAAAAACCAACTTCTTCGCATCACTCAAACCGGTGATGAAAAACCAGCAGATTATCTCTCAAGAGCACAAGGATACGCAACCGCTTTAGCAAACATTGGAGAACCGGTAAAAGACAAAGACCTTGTTATGTTCACTATTGCAGGGCTTCGAGAGGAGTATACTGGCCTCAAAAGCAACTTACTCACTCGCTCTCCTCCGGTAACCTTTAATGAACTCCATGCTATACTTAGTGATCATGACTACCTAGTTGCTACTACTCTCAACACCAACCCGAAGGCTTTTACTGCTGTCCAACAGCCTACTTTTTTGCCTTCACAGCAGTCCCTTTCAGCTGCAACAGCAACATCAAAGCAACCAACCCTTGATCAGCTACAACAACAGCTTAACAGCCTTCAACTAATAACATCTCAACTTGGGCAGCAGCTAAATTCAGGTGTTTCACCCAAACCGCAGGCTAATTACAGTTCTCGATCTTACAACAACAATAATCGAGATGGTCGAAATAACCGTGGCTACTCACGTGGCAACTCTCGTGGGGCTTCTCGGAATAACACCGGTGCACGTCAGTTTTCATGGGCCTCCACTCAAAACACAGTTTATGGTCACTGTAATCGTTGTGGAATTGGTCATCTACCCTCACAGTGTCCAAATCAGCAACCTGCTTCCAGATCAGCTCCTCAAGCCAATTTTGCAGCCCATTCGGATGTTGGCTCTTCATCCGGCCATGCTTGGACACCTGACACTGGTGCAACACATCACGCCACTCCAGATCTGTCCAGCCTAGACAACTCTGAGGCATATTATGGTAACGATTCCTTACTTGTTGGTAATGGTAAAAGTATTCCCATTTTTAATATTGGTTCATCAAAAATCTATTCACCCAACAAAACCTTCAACTTATCTGATGTCCTTCATGTTCCTCAATTAAAACAAAATCTTTTATCCGTTCAAAAATTTTGTCTTGATAATAATGTCTATTTTGAATTTCATTCCTCTTATTTTATTGTGAAGGACGAGTCTACACACAGTACCCTCCTTACGGGTCCCAGTGAGCAAGGCTTATACTCCATTCGTCTTCCACAACTCAAGTCTCTACCCAAGGTCGCATTCACTGCTGTCAAAGCTTCCTCGAATATTTGGCATCAACGTTTGGGACATCCTCATAGTCAAGTGTTTAATTCAATTGTTTCTCATTGTTCTTTACCAGTTTTGGACAAATTATCAAATAACTTATGTTCTTCTTGTCAAATGGGAAAATCCTCCAAATTATCTTTATCTGATTCTACTTTTCGTAGTAATAATGTTTTAGACCTTGTATATTGTGATGTTTGGGGTCCTTCATCATCACCATCTTCTGATGGTCATCGTTATTTTTTGTTATGTGTGGATCATTGCACTCGCTATATGTGGATTTATCACTTAACACAAAAATCTGATGTTTATATCACCTTAACCAACTTCATCATCATGGCTGAACGCCAATTTAACACTAAATTAAAATGTATCCAATCTGATTGGGGAGGCGAATTTAGACCTATTTCAACTTTTTGTCGCAACCTTGGCATTATCCATCGACGTTCTTGTCCACACACAAGCGAACAAAATGGCACTGTTGAACGTCGTCATCGTCACGTTGTAGAAACTGGATTGTCCCTCTTGGCTCAATCCAGTCTTCCTCAACGCTTCTGGCACTTTGCCTTTGAAACGGCCGTCTATCTCATTAACCGACTTCCTTCTCGTGTCTCATCTAATAAATCTCCATTTGAACATATTTTCAAACGCAAACCTGATTACTCATTCCTTAGAGTTTTTGGCTCTCAGTGCTTTCCTTATCTTCGCCCGTATAACCGTCACAAAATTGAATTTCGTTCCACACCGTGTGTCTTTCTTGGCTATAGCTTATCCCATCATGGTTATCGGTGCTTTGATCCTTCCACCAACCGCATCTACATCGTTCGACATGTTCGTTTCAATGAACATATTTTTCCTTACAAAACACCACCTAATCCTCTCTCTACACCACCACCATCTCCATACATCTCTGTTTTTCCCAATCCCCCACCCGGTTTTCCTTCTGAACCAACACCAATTAACTCCACTCCAACATATATATCCAGTCCAACTGACCCAAATCCACCAACAACACCCATTACACCACCACCTCAACACAACCCGCAATCACCACCACCACCACCACCACCACCACCACCACCACCACCAGCCCATCGTACCCGACCGCCCAATCTTCGTCCCAACCCCAAACAAACTGGTCGATACAATCCAGCAGCCTATACTGCTACTTCCTCCTCTCTTCCTCCCACTAACCCAACCAGTTTTACCATTGCTAACAAGTATGTTGAATGGCGCCATGCTATGTCAAAAGAGTTGGATGCGCTTCATAGAAATGGCACGTGGACGCTTGTACCACCTGTGCCTAATGCTAATATTGTTGATTGTAAATGGGTTTACAGGTTAAAATCAGATGGAAAAGGTCAAAATACCAGGTACAAAGCTCGACTCGTTGCAAAGGGCTTTCATCAGCAGCATGGTGTGGATTATCATGAGACCTTCAGTCCGGTTATCAAACCTACAACCATCCGCACTGTGTTATCTCTAGCTGTTACGAACAAGTGGCCTCTTCGTCAGCTTGATATTGACACAGCTTTTCTACATGGTAATCTTGAAGAGACCATTTACATGCGTCAACCTCCGGGCTTTGTTGACCCAACAAGACCACAACATGTATGCTTACTGAACAAGTCTATCTATGGTTTAAAACAAGCGCCTCGTGCCTGGTTTAACAAGCTTTCTACAGCCCTTCAGCATCTTGGTTTTGTTGGTTCCAAAACAGATCCGTCACTATTTATTCATCACTCAGCTGGATCGCTTGTTTATTTGCTTGTTTATGTCGATGATATTATCATCACTGGTAATAATTCTACCACAGTTGCAAAGATCATTGAACAACTCAACCTACTGTTTCCTCTTAAAGATATGGGTCAATTACATCATTTTTTGGGGGTCGAAGTCATTCACAAAGGACACGACTTGGTTCTATCACAGCGTACGTATATTCATGATATCATGCATCGAGCTGGTTTGATAGATTGCAAACCTGTTCCTACCCCAATGAGCACCTCCTCGGTTTTGCTACCAGATGATAGTCCCTCACTTGATGACCCCTCTCGGTACAGACAAATCGTGGGAGCTCTTCAATATGCTACTCTTTCGCGCCCAGATATTGCTTTTGCTGTGAACAAGGTCTGTCAATTCATGCATGCTCCTACAGAAAATCACTGGGCCGCTGTCAAACGAATTCTGCGCTACTTGAAAGGTTCAATAAACATGGGTCTTTGGATTCGTCACAATACAGGTTATCGGCTTCAAGCCTTTACAGATGCTCATTGGTCGACTAATCTTCAGGCTTTCTCAGACTCTGATTGGGCTGGTTGCCCAATCAATCGTCGATCTACGGGGGGATTTGCCATCTATCTAGGTACTAATCTCATCTCTTGGGCTGCCCGCAAGCAACGAACTGTTTCTCGCTCTTCAACTGAATCTGAATACAAAGCCATCGCAGACACAGTTGCGGAATTAATCTGGGTAAAAGCTCTTCTTCGAGAACTTGGATTGGAAAGTGACCCACCAACACTTTGGTGTGATAATCTTGGAGCAACCTACCTCACGGCTAATCCAGTTTTTCGCGCTCGAACCAAGCATGTGGAAGTTGACTATCATTTTGTTCGTGAACAAGTTACTCAAGGAAATCTTAATGTTAAGTTCATCTCCACAGAAGACCAGATCGCTGATATCTTTACAAAGCCCTTGTCCTCTCAGAAGTTTGAATTTCTTAGGTCCAAGTTGCAGATTGCTAATCGCCCTGAACTTGCGGGGGAATGTTAGACTATGTCGGTTTACTTTAGTATAGACCTAATAATATTACAATAATCCAGGGTAGCTAGATGTAAATTATATCTTTATATATTTGGTTGTAATCTTCCTATTATTCAATGAATACAATTACCAGTTTAATTGTAATTATTACTTGTTTTGCATTCTTTTAGAGATGTTTTGATGTAGTTTTTAAAGTGACTAAGTGACTTATTGATCATAATCAGACCTGGGAACTAATAGATAATATTGGTGGACTTGGGTTGTGTTCTCTCTCAAACAGGTTAATTTACAAAAAAAAAGGTTTTAGTTAAAAGGGTAAGATGTCTGTGGATCGAACAGGTTAAAAGTCGTCTAAACTCTTTTTATCTATGCGTACAACCTTCTAACAAAGACATAATATAATTTCTGTCATAACATTGTTTTCGCAATTGTAAGTAAAATAATGCATGTGTATTTAAAAATGGGACAAAAATGTTATCAAACTGATTGTGTTTAAATCTGAATATATACCCAAAAGAATCAGTCAATCAGATGATTCATAAACAGAAGTGGGCACCAAATTTAGTATTTTTATTTGGTGGTTTTGCAGTTGAGGATTTCAATTATGAGGGACTGAAGACAGCACTTGAACAACTATCAGAATTTGAGAGGAGGGCAAACATGAGAGTGATTGAATCAAATGTACTCAAGGGTTTGAATCTTGAAGATATTAAACGTGCGGGTGAACGTCTTATTCTCCATGATGGTTGCATGCGTTTTTTTCATATCATCACCAACGACCAAAATTTAAATGTGAATGTCCATGTCTTGTCCTACTGCTGGTGTGCTGATCTTATTAGGTCAGCTTTCTCATCAGGTATGATCATCGTCACTTCTATATTATCTTAAAAAATGTAGAAAAAAATAATACTGCACTCACAAGTATGAACTTATGGTTAAATAGTCTAATAATATTTCTTTTTATTTTCTAAATATATGTTGTTAACCATATTCCTATGGGACATGGTTAGCATTTCCCTAATTTGTTAACTTCAAAAAAGTTGGACACAGAAGTGTAGGTATGCCAACTCGTACCCCTTTTGGCATGTTTTGTCCCGTTACCCAACTTGACCGGCCGCTTAGAGAAAATGCGTCACCAAGATTTTATTTGACTCTGTAGAATGAACTGAATTTGATATTGGACAGTGTAAACTAGAAGTAGAAACCATAGAAACCTAACTTGTGCCAATTGGCTAAATACAATTAAACCCTAATAATAAATTAACTAGTAATATTTGGTTTGTTTTTATCAAATGCACAGGGGGTATACAGACGATGCACATACATGCAAATGAGTTTGTGTACGAAGACACTCTATCCACTGGTGAAATCATCAAAAAGGTTGAGTCCCCCATTGACAAGCTCCAAGCTTTTACCGACATACTGAAAAACAGTGACAAAACCAATCTGACAATTTACATTGGGGACTCGGTTGGTGACTTGCTTTGCCTTCTTGAAGCTGATATAGGCATAGTTGTTGGTTCAAGTTCAAGTCTTAGAAGAATTGCAAGCCATTTTGGTGTCACTTTTGTTCCACTGTTTCCCGCTTTAGTCAAGAAACAACGAGAGTATGTTGAAGGAAGCGGTTTTAGTTGGAAGAGGTTGTCGGGTGTTTTATATACAGTTTCTAGTTGGGCTGAAGTACATTCTTTCATCATTGGTTCCTGAAATGAAACCATATTGTATGTAGTTATAGCATGAAAAGGAGGCATCTCTTACATATAATAGAATGAAGATATAACCTCTTATGGCTGGTTTTATTATGAGCCATATATTTTTATAAACAATCATGCGTATGTTCATCACACTACTGGATTTCTGCTCACATACAAATATCTTCAAGTGGGTATGAATCTTTTCGCCATCTTGTTGACTTTTCGTTTGACATTTTGTGCTGCTGTTGACATTGTCTTTGGTTCTTGCAGGCAGAGAGTTTGTGTTGCGATTGGGAGGATCTGTTTTCATAATCCAAAGTTTTGAGTTTGTTTGATATTCAGATTTTGATTCAAATTTTTGGTTGGTAAATATGTGAAAAACTTGTGATGATACTTCTGTTCCAACAGATGCTATTTTTCTATTGATATGGTAATGCTGGAAAGTTCTCATCAGCATCAATATAAATTGTATTTAAGTTCATTTCATTTGATGAAATTAGTTTAGAAAAGACCAATATTTGCATTCAACCTAAGCTTTGCAAGAAGATACCACCCTTTGCAACCTTAGGTGTGTTCCAACTTCCAAGAACCAATATTTCCATGATCCATGATGCTAAGCAACAGGTGCGAATTCACAAAAACACCAAAAGTAAGGCAACACATTCTCATTCAAGAGCATCTTACGATATCATTAGATCAAGTGCCAAAACAGCAAATGTTTTTCCGATCAAAAGGCCTAAAACATCAATCTTAAATTTGAGAAAAACTTAACGGCGTTAAAAAATTTTAACGATGGACCAGTGGTTACCAAAGTGATAAAAGTTTGGACCGTTGACAGCCAATTCGATAATTGGGACAAGTAGAAGACAAAAGGTGATAGTTGGGACCGGTAGAAGACAAAAGGTGATAGTTTGGACCAGTCAAAACCAATATACCTTTAAAAATAAGGTGAACATGAAATAACTTGTATAGGCATGTAGCATTTATTTGAGAATCATGTTTAATACCCGTGTGTTACACACGGATTAAATAAAAATATTAAAAAAATTATAACCATTATATTTAAAGATTTGTAAATATTTTTGTATAAATATTATTAATCACAAGGTTTTGGCTCCATCAACTCTCTTAATTAATTTTTTTATCTCTCAAGCTTCTTTTTATAAAACAAATAATTTTTCCTTAAAAAAAATATGGTTACCTTAAAAAATAGGGAAATTGGATTTTATTAATCCCAACTTTCATGTATTGGTCATTATTAATCCCAACTTTACTATTGGCCATTATTAATCCCAACTTTCACTTAAGTGGTCACCATTGAGCCTTCCGTTAACTTTCACTAACTCCGTTAGAAACTAATGACGTGGCATCCACGTGTTAGATGACGTGGCAGCTGACATGCAATTTTTTTTATTTTTTTTCCCATATATAAATAAATGGCAGCTGCCACGTCATCTGACACATGGTTTCCACGTCATCAGTTTTTAACGGAGTTAGTGAAAGTTAACGGAAGGCTTAATGGTGGCCACTTAAGTGAAAGTTGGGATTAATAATGACCAATAGTAAAGTTGGGATTAATAATGGCCAATAAGTGAAAGTTGGGATTAATAAAATCCAATTTCCCTAAAAAATATATGTAAAACTTTTACACCAAATATTTGATTATGTGAGGGTTAGCCAGCTAAAATCATATATATCGAGTCATTATATAGCCAATAATGGTTATTAATAATCACATTGGGGGTTATGGTTTGGTTAAATTCGAATAACCTGCGTTGAAATATAACCAAAATGGATTATTGAGAATGGTGTTATGAAATCTAGTAAATGACTTAGAGAAGAGTACATAATCATAAAACAACGTGAGATGTAGATGTAGTAAAAAATGAAAACCAGTGTAAATATTCGATAATTATGTCCCGTCATTAATACTAAAAACAAAAGTAAAATCATCATATGTTAATTTGATATAACGAATCAATATAGTAAACAGTAACATCCATTTTATCAATGTTTATAGTTGTCATTTATATAGGGCTTACTACTCACACACACAACATATATCCAAACACTCTTTTAATGGTCTGTTAAAAACTCTACGAGCCATTATTTTGTTAGTTAGTTGACAAATGTTGTAACTTCTCAAATCAATATTTTTTTTACAAAAAATACTCTGTCTTGACCCTATAACACACCTAAAACAAATTGAATAAAAAAACAAAGTTTAAAAAATTTTAATTTTAAAAAAATTACTATTTATTCCCATAACAGACTAAAACAAATGGAATACGAGAACAAAGTTAAACAAAATTACTTTGTTTTGACCCTAATAGACTTCAAACAAATGGAGTAAAATAACGATGATCATTTTTAATTTTTTACTAGCCATTTCTAACGGCCATAAAATACTTAATAACTCGTTAGAAACTAAAACTGACACCCATTAACGTCTACCAACACTATTAAACATACAAGTAACATGAAATAAAATATAGATGTTTATATACAAGTAGATAAACGAGTATAAGTAAACATTATTTTATAGGGAAAATGCCATGTAAACATAATCAACTTTCAATTTTGTTTCAATTAAGTCACTTAAAGTTTTTTTTGTTCTAATTAGATAACTTAACTTTAAATAGGTGAAGTTTGAATTTTATTTTATAACGTTCATTTAAATAAATAAATCAGTAATTCACAAACCTATATCCATATAACCCACTCACAATTTCCTTTACGTTCACTGTGAAAAAATCCATTTTAAAAAACAAATCAAAAAGCTAATCCATATGCATTCATGATTTCCTTCGGACATCGTTAACAAATTCCTTTTAAGTTTTTGTTTTTTTGCATTTCGAAAACATTTTGTAATTTTATTTCAGATTTTTAGAAGTTTATATAAAAATTGTAATTTTTTTTCAGTTTTTAAAACTTTTCATGAATATTCCATATTTTAAATTGAATAGTAAAAAATATAAATCAATGTTAACCTATTAATCAAGTTAAATACCTAGGATTAGAACATTTTTTAAAGTTAAGTTATCAAATTAGAACAATATAAACTTTAAGTGACTTAATTAGAACAAATTTCAAAGTTGGTTATGTTTTTGCAAACTTATCCCTGTTTTATACTATCTTTCTTTCTTTCTACTTAGGTTTTCTAAACATTATTGGTGGCAAATACAAGCAATTTTCCCGCCACTTCGAACATCCTGAAAACCATTGATTTTTGCCTCTTCTGCAACTCATCCACTACAATCGAAGAAGAAAACACCCGAGAGAGAAATGAGTGGAAAAATGAGAACCAAAGTGCACAGCAAGTGCAAGATGAGAGGCTACACACTCAAAGTAGAAGCCCTAAAGGAGATCCTTTCATTCTTAAGCAACTACGAAGATGCAGAAGATGAAGCTCTTAATCTCCTTCTAGACGAGCTTCAAACTCAACCGCGTAATTTCCCCTTCAATTTCCAATTCGATCTTACAACTTCACGTTTCTAATTCAGATTTAGGGTTTTTGTTCTAAATTGTTGTTTTCAGATCTTAAACTGATGATACGATATGATTGTAGTCTAATTTGGTTATGTTTGATAAAACGAGGCAGTGAAATCATCGGTTTTGGAAAAGGAGGTTGTACAGGGTGTTGTAAACAAGCTTTGTGAAGCTCAATCTGCACCTGTTGATGATCCTGGTACAAATATGTCCACATCTGTCAGCATAATTGACGTCTTTCACGTTCCGAAGTTCCGGTATGATTCGATCAGAAAGATGTTTTGCCAGTAAGTCTTTTGCTTGGGGCTACACTCATTGAATATTTTTGTTGCCTTACCATTAGTTATATAATGTAAGTGATACCATGGTAACTAATGGGATCAGTCAACTTTAATACCATAAGTTACTGTCGTGTGTGTCGGGGTGGGGGGGAGTAGGAGACAAGGTTACCGGACAATGTGAAAAATGATAGTTACACAAATAACGAACACTACCAGTCTACCACTAATTGCACTAACCCAGTACATTTATTTTTATATCATCTGTCGATAAAAATGAATTGACAAGCATCACATGGAGTTGTCTAATAATGTTTTTACAAAGAGGATTAACATTAGTGATGGTTTTCGTGTGCTACTATATGTATAGTTACATTTGAATCTGCCATATGATTGTTCATGTCATTTTTGGATCTAGTTAGCCTTTTTAGTAGCTCTTTTTGAATTCATTTCATTTTCTGCTACATTATGTTTTCCTGCCAAGTGACAAACTATGCTATATGTTTATTGACAAAATGAGAAGTCTGCCTTATTCAGTTATATATAATATATATTTTGGACTTGAGTTGTGAATATGTAAAAAGACGTGGAGTAATCGCTGTTTATATTGAGCTGAAGCTTTAATTGAAAGAAAATGGCGTCACTTATGCTTCTTTATTTAATGTAGGCACACGGGGAGACTTCCACTTCAAGGTGATGCTCAATCAAAAGCTTGGTTGTACAGAGATAGGTTTCTCTTGTTGTCTCAGAGGCTATCACGTATTCCACAATTCTCCAAGCCTTCATTTAGCAACGACTTATCTGAATTTGGGAGCTGTGAGGTGCTTTTTCTCACTCTCTGTATGTGTGTGTGTGTGTATCTTTTGTATATATTGCTGTGAATATAGTTGTTTTCTATATATTGTTGTTTATTCATGTATTTTGTAGATATCTCAAATTCAATCTCTGGTTGGACGAACTGGAATAAGTTGGGTAATGGGTGCCATATCTCAATTTGAAGATGGCCACTTTTACCTGGAAGACCTTACAGCAGCTGTGGAAATCAATCTGTCCAATGCAATATCCTTAATCACTTGAATTTTTTTGCTTAATTATCATGTCATGTTTGATGGACTGCTTGAAATGAACTTAGATTATAGTTAGAGATTGGTATTTGGTAATCATAAACAAATACATATCTGAAATATGCACTGCTGTTTTATAGGTAACACTATCTCTTAAGTGTTAGTGTCCATGTGTGTTTCATTATATGAGACATACTATGAAAGTGTTTTCTTAACATTACTTACAAAATAACAACAGGGTTCTTTACCGAGAACACTATAGTTTTGGCTCAAGGCGAGATGCAGTTAGATGGTATTTTCCAGGTTAGTCTTAGTATACTGTTTCTGTTAAATCTTTTTAATCTTGTTCCATGATAGCGTGAGAACTATAATCCAACTAATTTATTTATTTAGTGGTTCCACATACTTTCTTAATGCGCATTTTAAGTTTACCCGTCAGAAACTTTCTTTATAGCTAGCTTATACTTACTAGAGGGCCTCAAGGTGTATAGGAAAGACGTCTGTTCTTATGTGGTTGAGGGTTCAAGTCTCATGGTGGACAGATGGTGTAGATTTAGGAGTAGGATTAGAGAGCATGTGAGTCAGCCATTCTACAAAGAACACTAGTTTTTACCCTATCCATCAGAAGTAGTTATTTTAAACGGGAGCACATTCCTGAGTAAAAAAGGGTTAGAACGCCGCCTCAACTATCACTCAAGGAACTCTGATTTAATAAACTACATATGATTCACGAGGCTTGGAAGGGAATCATATGAAATGTAAAATAGCAATATGGCTAACACAGATGATATGTTTCTTTTTTTTATTGTGGAAAAAGTGTAAAGATATGTACATCAGTTTTTATACCTTTTTATCTGGTGAGTTATCCATATCTATTAGATGTTTGTTACTAGCTCATAGTTGTACTTGATTATTATCATGTAGGTTCAAACATTTGGGTTTCCACCATTAGAAGACAGAGAGAAGTCAACCTCTTTGTTTTCTGGGCTTGATTATTTTGGTGGTGGTACACTTGCTAAAGAGGACAATGTATCCTTTCTAAGTCTTTTAACGTGTATAGTTCAGTTCTAAGTAACTGTAATCCAATTGCCATGCCACTCCTTTGCTTAAACAATGAAAAATGTTTTGAAAGTTTCCTTGATTGTAGTTCCAGCTCAGACTTGCAGAGATGGAATCAAGGGCGGTCAATGAAATGTTTGTTATACTATCTGACATTTGGTTGGACCATGAGGAGGTATCGAGTTTGTATTAATTTTGGCATTTCGACCTATTTATTTTGGGGCCCACCAATTTTACTAGATAAACCACCAGATGCGATATTAATAGCTTATACTGCATGGTTGTGGTGTATCTAGTATATTAGTGGTGTATAAATACCTCTCTTGCATGGGTGTCAACTGAAAAAAATAGCTAAAAAAGAAACTTATCAAATGAATCTGCAAACCAAAAGTTACCTGCCTCCTGAATGATTATATTTAATAAATCAGAATATGAGTGATTTAATATAAATTCATATTATACCGAGACACATTCTTTATAAAAAGAGGTTTTGACTTTGGACAAATGCGTTTAAGGCTAACTGAACTCGTGCAAAGTTAAATGTTTTCACTAAAAGCTACTTCAATCTGCCAATAGTAGTAACCTTTTAGCATGCATCGTCTAATATCTTGATTATATTCTTTACTAGAGAAGACCATGGCAAAGCTAGAGACTGTGTTAGATGGTTATGAAGACGTCGAAGTAGTTCCTTCTCTCTTTGTGCTAATGGGAAACTTCTGTTCATACCCTTGTGATCTTTCATGTAATTCTTTTAAAAGTATCATGTGAGTGCTCTTGGTGTGAGTGGTAGTATTATCTATGCATTAGTTATTTTTATTAACTAGCTAAAAAGGCAACAACTTTGCAACACAGATCAAATTTTGCAGAACTTGGGAAAATGATTGCAAATCATCAACGGTTAAAAGAACACAGTAGATTTGTTTTTATTCCTGGACCAAATGATATAGGTGAGGAACGTTGAATTCTTTACTCGTTTCTTTTTGTATTTTTATGCATTTATCTTTTCTACTTGTCATTTTAGGCCCTTCAAAAGCTCTACCAAGGTGTCCTTTACCCAAATATATAACCACAGAGCTTCAAAAGCACATCCCAAATGCTATATTTGCAAGCAATCCATGCAGGTGCATATGCAATTCTTTGCGTATAGTCTTTAAGTTTCTGTTTTTTTCTAAAACATGTAATATTTGGTATGGGCTGGTTGGGTCCTAAAACAGTTTTTTTTGTTGCTTTAAAGCTTCCAAATATTTAGTGTTAAAATATGACTAAAATCTATTTTACTACAATATTAATCTATTGTTTTTGCAAGACGTGAAAAAAACTATATGTATTATAAATACACTTTTTACTTGTTTCTATTTTGACTACTCTTTTCGACTCAGCCCATTAGAGAGAAAAATAACCCACATTGATCCATTCATAAGAAAATGTTTTGGGATTGCCACTTCGAATTGTGACTGACAGACTTCTCTTTTTTGGTTTCAGAATCAAGTTTTGCACCCAAGAAATAGTATTTTTTCGTCAAGATTTGCTTTACAAAATGCAAAGATCTAGTTTGATTCCTTATTCAAGAGAAGAAACCAGTGATCCTTTTGAGCATGTGAGTTGCATACTTTGACATGATTTTAATACTATTGTGTCATAAAATAGAGGTGGCAATACGGCTGGTTGGGTAATGGTTCATTTTCAAGTGAGTTAAAACTTGTCTTTTTTGTATTCTTAAAAGTTTAAATAGTTGATGTATTAATAACTAAATACACACAATCCAATGTACCCTAATATCTCACTCGTAGGGTACAGTCTGAGTAGGGTGAGGCGAGAGCAAACCTCACCTTTATCCTACAAGATAGAAAGGTTGCTCCCGCATACCATGTCTTAGAAATACCCTCACTTAAAAAAACATGTAAAATACAACATATATTTGTAGTTGAAGGGGAAAAGGGATACGAGGACTAGAAGTGATTTCAAATCACCTAGCGAGTATCAAGCACCGAAACCTAGAAAGAAAGGTAGACAACAATGTTAGATTCGTCAAGACACCAAGGCCTAGCTAAGGCAAAAACTATACGCCTTTCTAAAAATTTCTAACCTTTATTTGACGTCTTCAAAAGTGTTACCATTGCCTTGGAGAAGTGCAAATCTAACAAATCATGGTTACTCTGCTTATCCCATGTCAGATTGGTTCTGTCTATGCTCATCCTCCTGTCCGTCATAAGGGTTTCCATGCTTCTTACAAGCATCATCAACCCAAATAAGGAATGGAGTTTTTCGGGTTAAATTGGGGGATAACACACATTTCGGATAAGATAATCTCTTCTCTCAAGAATATCCTAAATCACTCGTCGGGGTAGACTCTCATAAAGTCATAAGCCTTTTAAAGATAGAATAAGCACCGTATTTTGAATCGCTATACAGCTTGCCACATGTACTCTACTAACTCCATGCTACTATCAAGAGTTTCTACATTCCAAGAAACAAAATACAAATATACCCCTTTTTTATTCCTTTGCGTGCACATATACTAAATACTATATTGTTGAGAAAATAATTAATTAATTAAATAATTAATTTACAATGTTTGTAGCTAGTGTTTTTTTAATATATATTTTACCTGTGACATGTTATCAATAAAATGAAACCTAATTGACTTCTCATAAAAAAATGACTGAAAGTGCCACCTCATCATCAAAACTGTTACTAATTAAAAACGATTTTTCATGCAGCTTGTTGCTACTATAACACATCAAAGTCATCTCTGTCCTCTCCCTTTGAGTTTACAGCCCATTAGCTGGAATTATGATCACTGTCTTCACCTCTATCCAACACCACACACGGTAAAGTTCCAAAGTTCATTCTGTTATCTGTGTGACCTTTTATATGTTGCAAGAGTTGGTAACCAATTGAAACATACACATAAATCTTTATTCTAGTTTTCATTCTTGCATTCTTAATTTCATTTTTTTGGACATGCAAAGGATACCTTCTAAGAAGGATATTTTTTTGGGAGTAGATTCAAGTCGATTCAAAGAATTTGGTTTAAAAATGAAACCAGCTGTTAGTGTATTTTGAATGCATACAAAATCCTAAATCATTTTGTTCAAGATATTTAGATTGTTATTGAAGTAATATAACTTATGCTATCATACTTTGCACGTTATTTCTGTCCATCATCATCATAATCATCATACATGAAAGTTTCACCTCCATCTCAGCCCGAGCTCAATTGGAACGGAAGCCATTTTGACCCACAACAAATTGTGATTTTTATTAAAAAAGACTTGTTTTGACCCAACTTGTTTATTGTGCGGGTTTTTTAGCTATTACAACATCTACATCTAAAAAGGGAACTACAGTGATGAAACTTTATGTATTTATTCATTACAAAATTGTTATGCGTAATGTTGTGTTTTGACCCGTTTGCAGATTGTATTAGGCGACCAAAGCGAACAAAAGGCCTTCAGGTACACCGGCATAACTTGCTTCAATCCAGGTTCTTTCTCAAGAGACTACACGTTTGTGGTGTATCGTCCTTGCAATCAAGAAGTTGAACTGTCGGCCCTTGAATCTTAAATGCAACATACCCGTCTGGCCATTATAGTCCCAAAAGCCACTGGTTCATTACAAATGTAACCTGGTTATTTAATCACACAATTATAGCAAATTTTTGTTTATTTTTATTGTTTTCGTTAGCTATTCTTTTTTTGCTTAGTTGTTTCAGGAATTGATTTGGGTTGGCATACATGGTTATCAGCACTCAATATTTGACTTTTTGTATGACATGTTTTCATTGATTGTAATCTATCTAGCATTCGTCTATCTGTTACTTTTGATTTTTATTGCATGTCAGCGGACGTCACAAAATAGCTGTTTCTTTTTTCTTTAAGTTGAATAGACAGGTGTAAAACGTCACAACGTGTTCTGACAAGAATAATATTTATCATGAAAGATAAAGACTACTGCACGATGTCTGGAACGGTGGCTTGTCACGTTACAATAAAAGTGTTAGATGGAGTTTACAATAAAAGATAAATAGTTTGAAAAATGGTGCTACAATTACAGCTGTTTGTGTGTTTCTTTACATAACAAAATACTAAAATTTGTATTTAAATACGTACTTAACTTCCACTGTTAGCCCCAGGAGGATTGATCCAAGTCAATTCGAGTTCTAGCTCACCACATTCCACCTTTTGCAGTCTGAGACACATATTTTGAATAATCTTGTTATGTTTCCACGTTATATGGCTTTGTTCAACCAAGAAATTTGAGCGAGCAGGTTGTATTGTCTTTAAAATCGTCCCATTCGGGAGGTTTTTACGTGACAGTTTTAATGCCTCTAGAAAAGGTTTGATATCAACTTCTGCATCTCCCATATTGTCATCCTTGCTAAATTTGTCATGATCATACACCGTCTGCGCTCAAAGACATCAATGTTTTCAGAACTGGACTGGACATTAAACCGGTCTCCTTATCGGTCCAACGGTCCGACCGGTCGAGTCGGATTAAAAGACCAGATGATTTTTAAAATATATTAAATATAAATACATAAATATAGAAAAAATGTAAAAAATTCCGGTCCAACCTTTTTTTCTACCGGTTCAACCGGTTGGACCGTTGTGACCTGCCGGTTCACGACTAGAGCGGTTCAAACCCCTAAACCGGACCGGTCCATGCCCGGTTTCCAATTCAACCGGTCCAATCCGGTTTTCAAAACACTGATAGACACATACATACATAAATCCAAACACACGACAAGAAATACTCATATTTTTTTTTTGTCACATATAGTTAGAAGAGTTAATAAACAAACTGTTTGGGTTGTCTAATTTAAATTGTAGAGACATTTACTGATTTATATCTCCTTCCTAAGTTCTTTTATTACATATTTATCCAGCCTTAATGCCTTATATTCAATTACATATTTCTTTTTCTAAAGCAAATATATTACACATTTACCCATTTTATTAATATTAATTAATCAATAATTATTTTCCTCTTAATGACTAATTAAATGATTATTTACATTAAAAGCATCAAATACATATTTCCCTCAATTTCAATCCAAATCGAATCCATTAGGTCATTATGTTTACAAAGTGTTTATATTATATTATTTTTTGAACGACGTTACAATTCACTTGTTTATTAAAGGTCGTCATGGATATAACTTTGTTATTTGATATAACAATAGCAATTTTTGTCTTAATCTCACCCATATATTATTTATGGGAATTGATAGAAAATGGTAATTGTGTCAATTTTTAATGGAAAGAGGAAATATGTAATAAAAACTAAATGTTGAAGATACATATAATAAAGAAGGTTAGGAAAGGGAAATACGTAACAATCTCTAAATTTTAAACTAATATGTTTGATTTGGTTAGATAAATGGCTAAACGGGATGCGCTTAGGTTATAGAGTTTTGTTAGGTTGATGTATTTGACACGAATGAATATACACGTCTTGATAGGGTTCAATGAAATTCGTTATTCAAAATGAAATATTCAATTAGAAGCAGATAACTTTATATCCAAACATAAAAATTGATTACTGTAACTTCAAATAAGAATAAACTAACCAGATAATTAATTCTAAAACCAAAATCCAAACACCCCTTAAATAAGTTGTCATGTGATCAATCATATGTGTGAAACATACCAGCTTAATTGGAAGATCAGGATCTTGAATCGAAAGAATCAAGTCTTCGTTCCATTCGGGGTTAACATTTCTCTCGACAATACGAGTCTTCAGTTTCTAAAACATCTCAAAAAAATATTTATTAAAAGATGAATTTAACAATCATTATACATTTACAAGGTTGCAGGAACAAGGATATACAATGGGTAATTTTGGTTTTGTTAAACAAAAGATGAAAATTCATGCATTGCAAATTTGACTACAATAAAGGATAATATCAAAAGCAAATTTAAGTGTAAGGTTGTTAAGAAGAGATGGGAGAGATTTGAGTATTTTAAAAAGAAATAATTCTAGTGTCACACTTCCTTCAGTTGTTTATTGAGTTCTACCTATGTATTTTAAAAAGAAATAATTCTAGTGTCACATATGAGTTGTTTTTTAGGTTCTACCTAAAAACCTAAATCTTATTTAATTGTACATACGTTTTTAACGGTTTTAAAGTTATCATGATAAGAAATTCCATCTAGTATTCATTAATATATATTTTAAGAGTAACGTGCACTTCGCGTACATGAAGCTAGCGCCCTTGCCTCGTGCCTACTGCCTAGTATGCATGACACCCTTGTAGCACCTCATGACATTAAGAACCAATAATCTAAGAACAACCACATTGCGTTAGAGCTCGCTAACCACCAAGGTGGAACTTTCTGCTAAAAACATATATAACTCAAAAACCCTTAGAGATTGGGTCCACTATACAATATCAAAATTTACAACCTTTTAGTCAGTGATAGTCTCTTGAAAGCCCTTCTCTCTTCGCTCTCTCTGTCTCTCCCACATGCAAATCTTGCTTTCACATCAGAGTTGTAAAGAGTCGACGAATCTAATATTTGTTTTTAAGCATACCAACTACCCATTTCTGTCCCCCTGACAAAAATATTATAAAATGCCAAAACTTTTTACCTTTTTACTAAATAATCATGCTATAGATAACCAGAAAACATGAACATCAACAGAATACCCGATAACACCATCACATGACCTGTGTAGTTGGTGAAAAAAGGTAACACAACCCAAAATGTAACAATCAAATCGATTGTGTACTTATCACATCAGTCATTCCATGTCAGTCATGATAGGTAAAATAACCCATATGTATCTATCATATGGTCTGGGTTGCATATACAAACGAAAAACACACCATAGATTAAACCAAAGATTAAACCTAATCTAAATTTAACCTTACATAATTCTTAAGGGTGATTGGATTTAAGATCGATAAAATTAACGATGATGTTGAATTTAAAAGGTGCATGAAGATACCTGATTACCCATCTTAACAACAACATAGGGATCGCTCGTTTTGACATCACGAACCGCCAAACTCACACCTTTTTTTATCTTCATTTTAAGAGCACCTGTTTGATAACAATTATTATCCATTGTTCCTAGCCCCCTTCTTGTTTTCAATTCAAAACAAATGGTGTCATCCTGCACATAATTATGTTTTTTTAATCAAATGCATGCATGTTCCTTAACAAATTTTGGATTTGGGTATAGAATGTGTTAGATTTTTGCATGTTATTAACATATTATATTTTTTCCTACTAAGAAAAATATGAAAAAATAAACATGAATGCCGCGAGCTTAAATAAATTAGTTTTTTAATATTCTTAAGTCGTGATGTCATGTTTATGTTACCAATGCATTTTAAGGTTTCATTTTTTACTTTACATTTTTTAGCATTATCAACTTCCTGATCGTAACACAGGTGGTACGGGTTTTACATTAAACTCTTTCATGGACTAAAGTTTTTCTTTAGTGTTACGTCTCTTTTACACCACAACATGCGAGACATAATGTTGTTTATTATCTATGCCCAATCGATCACGTTATGTCACAAACGTAACAAATGTAACGAAGTCATAAACACGTTGCGTCACGCATGAGTCAATAATCTTGGTACAAACATTAAAAAATCTACACAATAAAACTCATAACAGTTTGAGTATATATAGCCAATCCACTTTACTTTTTTTTTGCCGTGAATGTGAAGAAGAGCAAATGCACCAAATATGGTAGATGAAATAAGCGGATTATACTGGATTTGTTAGACTTGCACATCTCCGTAGACACGATTGGTGATAGACACTGATTTTTAAGAGAGCTTATAGTTTTTGGTCATGATTGGGAATTGTGTCGTCGCTTGTGCTTTATTTAAGGTTGTCTTTACTTGTGGATGTTAGCTACGCTCTAAGTATGTCTTCAGTCGAAGTTGTGCCCAACACTTATAGGTGTGTCTATAGCCTAATTAAGACACACTTTAGCGTTCAAGGGCCTTTTCACTTTTAGCTACTTTAGCTTTAGTATCTTGTTTGATTTGTATATCTTCCTCTATAGTTGTCTCACGGCAGCAATAGTTGTGATGTTTTATTTTATTTTATTTTTTCCTTTTTGGCGTTTCCTTAATAGCTAATCTTTTTATTTTTTTGGGATAATGGTAAGGCATGTCCTATTTTATATTCTTACTCTCTTTTCAATATTTAATGTTTTACAAGTATGAGTGTTTGTATAAAAACTAATTCAAAATTTTATATAAATAACTAACCATTCAACTAGATCTCATATCTTCTCGTGCATGAAATTATGAAAGTACACAACAAAATGTGGCATTGGTGACACGTGTGATGTACAAACATGACCCAAATTGCATGCACACCCAGTCTCCAAGATCAAAATTTACAATCACAATTCCAACAAATTACAAACCCTACATTTCATTCAATTAACTAACATTGATCAAACTTACCTTCACATTTTTCAAAAAATTTGGATAATCGTATGGGCGGTTTTAGCAGAGATCGATTTCAAAATCTATTGTCTAATGGACAATTTGTTGGGTCTTCTTAGAATTAGGGTTAAAAGAGGCATAGATCTCGTCATTCGTGATTTCCGATCCAGCGATCCTTATTGCATTCTTAAATCCGGCGAACAGGTTATCTATCGATCAATCCTCTCCTAAGTTTTTGATTCAGTTGCATGATGGTAATTGTTCATTTGTTGCAGAAATTGAAGACTCGCATTATTTATAAAGAACTTAACCCCGTATGGGATGAAGATTTGACTCTTTCAATTGAAAACCCTGAAATTCCGATTGAACTGGTACGTAATTCAAAAGAGAGATGCGGCGTAGCTTATTGGCTGTTATAATGTAAATGTTTGAATGAAATATATTTCATTTAGAATAGTTTACAATAACAAAATATATATATATATATTATCAACCTCTTAAATTTGTTCATACACACAATCATTAATGAATGGTGATGTTACCATGTGTCTCAATCTCTTTACTAGCTAAGCTTGATATTGTGTATATTTGTATATGTTTGCAGTTGGTGTTTGATCATGACACGTTTAGCAGGGACGATGAAATGGGGGATGCAGATATTGACATCCACCCATTTATGGAGGCACATAAGATGCACCTAGACCCGCATACGGTCCCAAATGGCACTATTCTGAAGAGGGTTGAGCCAACTGAGGCAAATTGTCTGTCTCAAGAAAGTTGTGTGACATGGAAAGATGGTATGATATCTCAAAATATGCTTCTTAAACTACGGAATGTTGAGTCTGGTGAAATTGAACTCGAGTTGCATTGGATTGACCTTCCAGGTGCCCACCACACTTAGAATGTGATTGTGTTGTGTCTTAGAGTGTTCTACATGTTGGTTGGGTTAACTATCAACATCGGATCTAGTAGGAATTAGAGTATTTTTGTTCTTTTTTCTGTTTTTTAGTTTGTGTAGTGTAACAATTAAATAAAATTAAAAATATTGGAATAGTAATACACATATGAAGTGCAATTTTACAACCTTAGATTCGTTAACAAATTCATTAACAATAGTTAATGTATAAATCTGAACTCTGAAAGATTTATCTTTCTCTGGATCGCATGTATATAAATCAAAAACTGATATGACAATTCTAACCATTCACTAAGTGTCAAAGCCACGATTTTTCTCTCGAAAATTCACAGCATATTTTTAGAGTTTACCGAAACCTAATCACCTAAATAACGACTTAAACTTAATTATAACATGTTCAACTTACGAGTAACGTGAGAAGTTAATTCTCGTGTAACATGGTTTATGCAAAAGGCACATGATCAATTCCTAAGTATATTTATTAGCCAAATTGCTGAAAAGAGGAACCTATCAATACATATCGAACGTTGTAACGCAACACTAACCAAGTATGGTATAGGACTATGCAAAATATTTTTTAACTAACAAACAAGATACACTCCTCGATCTCATACCCATTGCTAGAACTCAAATACACATCCGATACACACTTATTATATACTTTTACTAGGTTGAATACCCGCGTGCTACACGAGTTGAATGAAAAGATTAAATCTTAAATACGACACGATCATGTTAAAGCTTAAACCTAAAATGAAATGGAGTTAGTACGCGAAATTGATTTTTAGAAGGAAATAAAAACAAATCCGATGTAAACTACGATGTCAAGGAGCAAAAGATTACTTGAGTATGATTTTGATTTTGCGTGTAATCGAACGACGCAGATAAGAGAAAACGAAACATGGAACACATAGAGTAACAGTGTCTTATGGAAAATGATTTGATTGAGATGAAGAATAGAAGGTTTGATTTCTTGATTCTCAACGGATCAAGAAAGGGATGACCTCCGGCTGAGAGCAACACAGTGGTTAGGGTTACGTATGAAATGTAACCGGGTTTTCATTATCTATATGGATCCGGATTGGTTTAATTGACTCACGAGTAGTATATACGGGCCATCCAAAATTAAGAGTGAATATTAGGTTGACATGTGAATTAAAAGGGATGAGTCTGCCATGTGTTCAATTAGAAGATACTAGTTTACTGCCCGCGCGTTACGCTCGGAAATACAACATTCAAGTGATGATTTTAAGGTTATTTAAGACGGTTTCAATCAGTTTTAAGACAAAACAGTGGTAAATCAGAACACATGATTTATTTTAAAATTTAGTTTTTACTATAACAATATTACACTCAAATAAAGAGACTAATCTGCTAGTTTTATGGTGTACTTTTATTTTAAATATATTTTAGTATAAAAAAATTATGTATATTTATAAAACACTAAAGTCTTTAATTTGTATGTTATTAATAATTTTATCCATAAGTTTAATTTTTACATCCTATTAAATACAATCGACTAATTTACACCTCTTGTAGCAGAGGGTTAAAAATAAAAATACTTTTAAATTTTTCAAAATTCTCCTAAATACAAGGGGACAAAAAATGTAATTAGTGTTATTATAGTATATTTTATATACATATTTTAAAAAATCATTATTGTAAGACAAACTCTCTGATGATGCCACATAATCCAGAAACTCTAAATGATGCCACATAAGATTTTTTTATTTTCTTTTATTATATTAAAGATGCTTAGTGAGAAACAGCCACAAGGCACAAATTAATTTCTTTTATTATATTTTATTATAGATGTTGGAGCTTGATCACAAGGCATAACGTACCTCTTTTGACAAGAGGCTTGAGTTGTTTATTCAATTATTCCATTGCAATTTAGTGTCCGCTAGAAAATAAGCTACGTGATGTGTTGTATTTGTGAACTTTGTTATGCGCGTGAAGACTGAGACATTAATATGATTAAGCACATAAAAGAAACACACTATGAAGTTCCAAACACATATATAAAACAATTATATAACATTGATGTTCTCACATAATTTTTCTTAACACAATACCCCTCGTAATTAATCATGTGAGGTAATCAGTCACTCACTCCATGGAAGATCAAAACAATTCAACAAACTTTTATATAATAACATTTTAGAATCACTCCAAAATCAGTACCAAAGATGCTGAACTTAAAGCATGATTTTGATGAAGCCAACCATACATGTCATACCTGATCCGTATTTATGCAAGTTTATAAAGAGACAAACAAATCCAAACTTCTATGAAAAAATAATAATGCCCCTTAATGCTTCAAATTAGGGCGGCCGAAACACCCACATGAAATCCCACGTGAACGATGGTGGAGATCTCATGGTAAAGGTAACATGAGAAGGGATCTTGTTCAAATGTTCATGAACCGTTCAACGGTTCGTGGTAGGTATTCAGACCACGAAGGGCTCGCGAGCCCGTGGCCTCCTCGTCTATGTGCTTCAAGCACTCTTAGGATGAAACTAAAAATTCGGGTTGCAACACAACAACGTAAGGATAAGGATTAGGGCTTGAGACCGTAAAATATCTTAAGTTTAAACTTGACCTTAGATTTTACTATGTAATTAAGGTTTGACTAAAAATAAATCTGAACCTTATCATATCCCGCTTTGAATGAGATAGATAGATAAATAGGTACCAAAGATACTCGTAATATTAAGAACAATCTAGAAAAAATGACGAGTTAAGTATTTTTTTTAATAAATCCTACCAATAAAAAGATGATAATCTCGAATAAAACAAAAAAGGGGTGAATGATTGAAAACTTTGAAATGTAACAAATAATCCAAATCTGATGTAAACTCAACACTTTGATTAGCTGGTTGAAGGTTTCAACAGACGACGACGATGTTAATGGTGAATTAGTAGCAAACCATAAGTGCCAGCAAACACTATAACGTGTTGCCATCACAAATGAACAACAAAACCTTTCATCATCTCCTCTCTCCACAACAATCACCATGTCCTTAAACTCCTTCATCATCATCTCCTACATCTAAGTCAACAACAACAACAACAACAACATGACCGCTATCGTCACCGGCGATCGCTACCTCGAATCACTTCTTCACTTCGTCGAGAAACAAGCCGCTCCGTTGATCGAAGGAACCCTAGTATTGAAGTTGAATCCGGTAGGTCTTCACTACGTTCAATCCAGACTCGAATCCTTGGCGGAGCTTGAACGCCTTCTCGCCGGAGCTCCGGTCGATTACCTTCGTGCTTATGTGTCGGACCTTGGTGATCACCGCGCGCTTGAGCAGCTCCGACGGATTCTCCGGATACTTACGTCGCTCAAAGTTATATCTGTTCTTCCAGTTCAATCATGCAGAGATCCTACGCCTCTTTGTTTGTTGCCGTTTGGTCGGTTGAAGGTTTTAGAGCTTCGTGGATGTGATCTATCTACTTCTGCTGCTCGAGGTCTACTTGAACTCAGACATACTCTGGAGAAGATTATCTGTCACAATTCAACTGTATGTTCAACTGATTTTGCATTTTGTGATTAACTCAATTGCTCTGTTGTCACGGTATTATGATAGGATTAATTGATTAAATTACTAAATTAGTATCTTGACATGTTGTTCTCTTGTTGTTGAGGTGAAATAGGATGCGCTTCGACATGTTTTTGCTAGTAGAATTGCAGAAATAGAGGACTCTCCTCAGTGGAAGAGACTATCGTTTGTTTCGTGTGCTTATAATGGCTTGGTTTTAATGGATGATTCCTTGAGACTCCTGCCTGTTGTTGAAACTCTTGATTTAAGTAGGAACAAGTTCACCAAAGTGGATAATCTGTGGAGATGTAACAAGTTGAAGCATTTGGACCTTGGTTTTAATCAGTTGAGAACAATTTCGTCATTTAGTAAGGTAAGGTTAATTGGTGTCTTTAAACTTCTGCAATTGTGGAGTTGTATATTTACATGGTATAGTTGTATGTTGTTATGAATCAAGTGCCAAATTTGTGCTGAAGCAATGAGTCAGGATACTTGGCTATCTGACTATCTAAATGCACAACTTTTGCATTGCATAATTTTTCTGGTCATCAAATGGATAAATTAGGTACACAAAGTTCATGATTTGCGGGCACCTGGCTACAATATTTATGCTTAAACATCCTTTTCTTATTGTCAACGCTCATGTAGGCATTTTTGTTCACTTTCGAAAATTTTGGAACAGTTTTGGATTAGTTGTTCGATTGAACTTTCATATGTTGCAGAGATGCCATGTGTATACATGGTTGACATGCATAGGTTTCTTTAAAAAAAGATATTTATCAAGTTCAATTTGTTGCTCTTGAGGGCTATGGAAATGTTCAAAATAGTGGTTATTGAAATTTGTTTTATGGAGGCTCTTTTATTTATTTAATGTGTTAATTGTCCCAAAAGATGGCAATTACATGTGATGAAACAATAGCCTGATTTAAATCAGCAAAGCTTTCCAAGTATATTTTTGGTACTTCTATCATATGGTCAATGTACACGCGTTTTAATTTAGGAGAATATGATAGGTGCCCCTAACCATTAAAACCACACTAGATAAACTGAACCGATCACAAGGAGAATAAAAACGGTATAAGGTTCAGCAGGTGTGTGGTTGGTGTTCATAAATTTACTTAATTGGTGAAGCACATGTTGTCCTATGAATTGATACCTAAGCACAATACAAAATGCACCTCTACATGAAAGTAGTCCTTTTGCATTTGATGGTTGGGCCCATACCTATCGATGTGATACTGGAGGAGATTATTAACTTTAAACAAAAAAACTATAAAATCAGCATGCTTTCTAGAGGCAGCACTGCAGCAGTCTCTTCTAATTGACCTACTTTTGAAAGTTTGGTTCTCTCCATGTATGCTTAACTTAATCCCTGGGTTCATAATCAAAATCAAGCAGAAACTATATCTCACAATCCCTACTAAATAGTGTTACAATATTATGGAAACAATATTGCTACCTATATTGTTCAAAGAAATATTATGGCTTAACGATACTATTTTTATTAGTTAACCCTGGTTGATTATTTTTACTAGTCACCCATATATGGTACTTGGCAAGTTATCTGGGTTAGTTAGTAAAATGGAGAACAATTGTATTTCCATAATCGAATGAGGCATGTTTCAGGGTTATACCAAACAAATGTGTTTTGACTTATTGAAGGAAGTATTATGTTCATTAAATTGGTCAAGTTGGTTGATTACTTATCTTCCTCATAGTTGATGTCTCTTAATTATCTTGGGTGCACCCCCTAGTTGAAATTACATGTGTCGGGCATGGTTATGCCTATGAAGGTATCTTTTCAATACCTGAAACTAGTTTTTATGGAACAATATTCTTGCATGCAGATCTCAAGTCAAATTGTGAAACTAGTGTTGAGGAACAATGCTCTTACTACCATTCGTGGAGTGGAGAATCTAAAATCACTAGAAGGGCTTGATCTTTCCTACAATATTATTTCTAACTTTTACGAGTTGGAACTCCTAGCTGGTCTTCCATCACTTCAGAATTTGTGGTTGGAAGGAAATCCAATATGTTCTGCCAATTGGTACAGAGCACAACTGTATAGCTTCTTCTCTGATCCTGATAAGGTAAGAATGGAAAACAAATAAATATAATATTGCTCAATATTTCTCACTAATTTGTGATCAATATGGTATTTGGGGTTCTCTTTTCTGTAATTTGCAGCTGATATTGGATGACAAGAAGATCTCAACTAGAGAGGTATGGAAGCGGCAGATTATTATTGCCAGTAGGCATAAGCAACCAGCTAGCTTTGGATTCTATTCCCCAGTCAAAGATGATGCCGAAGCAGAGGGGAGTGTTAACACAAAAATGGTTGGTAATTAGGAATGTGGTTTTTGATTGCGTGACTGTAGACTTTCTTGGATGGTTTTCATGTGCTATCTGAAAGTGATTGTGTGATACTGTATAATCAGAATCTGATAATACACGCTAATAATACGGGCTGTAGGGGGTAGTGTCTGGGTTTACCTGTGTTGTTTGAAATTGTACTATTCAGATAATCAATTGTTTGATTTTATGACAAATCTTGATTATTAAGTAATTGATAGATAAAATGACCAAAAAGGACATTTTTTGTGAATTAAATGAGGTGGAAATGGAGTAAATGTACACCAAGTCAGGTTAAAAGAATAAGTATGTAGGTAAGTTTGGTATGTCGTTCAAGAATTAGTTATTTGTAGCTGGAATGAAACTGATTGTTCAGAATCGATTCTTATACAATCAGATAGTATAAGAATTGATTGTAGCTTTTAAAATTGATTGTAGCAACTTCAACTCGAAAGTCAATTCAAAATGCAAATCCAAACACCCTCTAGAGTTTGCTCATAATTTGAATACTTGGCAAAAGTCTACATAACATGCAAGGAAAAAAGGTGCATACATTTGGAATTCTTGACTGTGATTACTTTCTGACCTATTTTCAGAAGAAGCTGTCTCGTGTTGCCAGTATTGAAAGTGAAGCAGTGAGCACTATTGCAAATTCTGATAACGACTCTGTTACTTGTGATGATGAGGATCAAGTCAATCAAGAGATTTGTGACGCAAATAAGGGAGCTGAAATTGACGATTTCATGAAAAAAATCGAGTTCATGAAAAAAGAGAGTTCCGCTTTATGGCTGGACGAGTTTCAAAGGTGGTTGACTCATGTTTCTGATGATCATGTGAAGGGCAATATACAAACAATAGTTCCTAACAAAGAACAAGAATCTAGAAAACATAGAAGATTAAAGCATTTTGGTAAAAGATCAAGATATATTTCTTCTTCTGCTGAAGTTTTTGATGATGATCACCAGTTGGAAGTTCAAGAATCTTATTACCCATATGATGATATGTCTCTCAATACTGTACCACATGAAACCAAAGATGTGTCTATTTCAAATCATATGAAACTGAATTCCTATTATAATAAAAGGGTTAACCGCGCTAAAAATACTCAACCACCAGAAGATGAGGGGTCATGTTCTAACAGTGGTATCAAAGTGTCGTGTTCTAACAATGGTATCAAAGTTGAAGGACCTGAAATGACAATCTTGGACACTGTGGGTGATAGCGTTGAAGCATGTTCACCCTCAGTTTATGCAGGATCACCACCTCATTATCAAGAGGACATTCTTCATCGCCGCCATAATTTAGAGGAAGAATTTTTGCAGTTATCTGCCGAGTCATATTCAGTAGCTTCTTCAGATAGCGATACCAGTGATAGTGGATATGATTATGGGGAAAATGGATCACATATTCATGATGAATCAACAACTGCTGATTTTTCAAGAAGTATGGATAGCTTAACAGTTGTATCTTGTGAAGATTTACAGAAAATGGTAGAAAGCGACTCATGTTCTATAAAACTTGGGGATTTTGAAAAATTAGGCAACAACAATTATAAAGGAAGTTTACATGATGGTGAAATAGTCGGTCTCATGAAGCAAGAAGCAAATTGGTTGGAGAAGAAAATGTGTAAACGAAAATCAAAACGGAGGATTGTATCACTAACAGATAAGATGGCACAAACAGACGCTAATGATTCACATAAAGCGAACTGCAGTGAACATGATGTACACGAGCTATCTTGGCAAGAAGCTAGCATGAGTGATTACCAGATGCTGGTTGATGGTATAAGTTGCACTTTTAACCTATTTACTTATGAATAATTTAATTCGGGTTATTCTTTTATCCAACGGGTCAAATGGGAAAAAAATCAGAAAATTTTCAAAGGAAGCGTGCCAAATGGGTTGAAATTCGCCAAGAGAATTTTCAATGCATAAAAACTTCATTTTATTATTATTAAAATAATAAAGTTTTTGTAATTGTATTTTACTTACAGTTATTTAGGTTGATTTTTTTGGACAAAAGGTGTAAAGGTTGAATTTCTTGAAATGCAGGAGGGGATCTTCTTGAAGAAAACCTTTCAGGCCTAGGGACAGAAGAATTTATCTTAAAGAATTTCAATGTAGATCTTGCAGATTTTGGGGTTAAAGAAACATGTACGCAATATGTATCTTGCATTTGTTTGCTTGAGGATCCATCTGGGTGCAGTAAAAGGTACTGTTGTCATCAACATTTCATATACAGTTGTTTTATTAGTGGTTTTACAACTTCTAAGCTTAAAATGTACTGTTATACCCTTGCTCCATATTCTGAACCTGAAAGATGTGTGGGAGAAGTAAAAAGTATAAGGATAAAAGGAAACGATAAAACAAATCACAGTTTTGGAGTCTGTTGGGAGTTCTTAATGTAGGTGGATTGTGGAGGCCACCTATGTATATGCTTTTTTAATACCAAATCTGCCCAAAAACATGCCAATATATTTTAAAATGACAAAAAGACCTTAGTTTTCTAACTTACATTTAATCATTGCTTTCTAATAGACTGATTCAATGTTTTTTTTTTCATTTTCTTAATGGTAGTCTGTCAATAGACATGTTTTTGGCTGAATTTGGTATTGACTACACTTGGGTGGCCTATACTGTAGTTTCGGCATATGGGGGCCTCGGTACCCCACATGCAATATCCACTTGTAGTTTTTTAGTCTTTATCAGTTTTATGTCTGTATTGCTATATGGTTCATAAACGCGGGTCAACATCTTTCATTTTTCATTGATTAAGCTCAATATTTTTATTGCCTTTATCAATTTTAACTTAATGTGATGCTATGTGGTGGCTGAACGTGTGTGAACATCTTACATGTATCATAACTGTATGTGGTGGCTGAACGTGTGTGAACATCTTACATGTATCATAACTGTATGTGGTGGCTGAACGTGTGTGAACATCTTACATGTATCATAACTGCAGTTTTGTTTTTAGTCACCTCTAATTTTCTTTTTCTGATTCGTTGGTTGACAGTGGAATGTCATTATTACTTAGCTGTGAACAGAAGTTGTATGTTGTGCTTCTCAATGGTCGGCATGATGGGTCAGGTTAGGTTCGTTGCGGTATGACCATTATGCAAATCAGAATTGGTTAAAATCTTTTTAATGATACTACTTATGCAAGTGTATTTTCTTTCTGTTCAGATAATTTGAATTGCATATTTACATTTTGCAGGATCTAGCCCAAGTCTAGTAGGTTGCTTCGGTACTGAAGATGTTAGAGAAGTTTTAGTAGGTTTAGGACTTCAGGCAGTGAGGTGAGTGAGTCAGCACTTCAATACTTGCTTCAACTTGAGGTGGCCAAATGGGTGGGTCATGTAATTTGTCTTAATGGGTATTTTTTTGGTACAGGTCGTCATGGGTTGATGTGAAACACTATTTGTTAAACTTTTATTTTATTTTTATATTAACCATTGTGTCAAATAATGCATTAAAGCTACACTTTCGGCGAACCTTCGAGGTGTTTGAGAATTTGCCTCTTGCCCCCTTTACGATATCTTTTTAATTTCACCTGCTGACCTGCTTAAAGCACTAGATATAAAACATTATTTGAGTCCACCAAACTGCCACCTCTAGCTCCGAACCCACACCCCTTTTGGTTTTGTCCAACATCTGGTGAGCCTTGTGGTTTTCTCTTTTTCCTTACACAACATGCACGTCCTGTTTTTGTAAATAAAACGTGCATAGAAATGCGCACTTTAACTGTTTTAGCTAATTAGGTTTTTTATAAAGTTCTTCCCATGATAATCTGTTTTGGCTTTTCACTTTATTGACGCGTGATAAATGTTTTATTAGTCAAGATAAACCCTATAATGTAATGTGTTTGATTGATTGAATAATGATTACATAGGGATCCCTATGTATAGATAATAAAGTTACCCTTAACTACCATCTATTTATATTAAATACAATTAATAATCTAACAATAAGTAACATTTTAGGGTTATGAAAACAAAGACAGACGAGTTCAGTATCTGTTAATAACATATTAAACAGGCTTGTCGTTAATTACATATAAAAAAGACAACAGATTTTGCTACTTTCTAAGTACTGGATGGAACATCATTTTACTCTATTACCTGTATATTTTATTATTTTTTGTTTCTTTTTGTCCCATATGTAAATTTGATCTTACCATTTTGACCTCATAGGGTGTACGCTAAACGAGGGGCAAGGTATATGTTCATAACTAGGAGTACTGAGAAATCAAGGAGGCTTATATCTATATTGGAATTCTTTCATTCAAATGCCAAGAAGAAAGGGTTTCCTCTTATAAGGTGATTACCAACCATTATTGAAATCAAACTTTGTTCCCGTGGGGGTGTTTGGACTTTGGATGCACAATTTATTAGTGATAATGTGGTATGGAATATGCATAAATTAGATAATCATTTGTAATAAAATGGGCTGTTAAAATTAGTGTTTGAATATTCTTTTTTGCTTCAAGTTGTAATAGTTAGATAAACATAATCGGCTAATCTCATTTATGATTTATAAGTTTTTGACAAATTTTGATTATTTAAGGAAATAATAGATAGATTGGCTAGAAAGGATATCTTTGTTAAAAATGAGAAACAGTTTATGAAGTAGGAGCAAAGGTTTCCCAATCAGGTTAAAAGATGGTGTAGACAAGTAATTTGGTTTTACCTTTAGAGGATTAGTTTATTTACAGCAGGTAATCAGGAATGAAACTGATTATCCAAAATTGCTCAATTGGCCCCTAATTAATTAGATGTCAGAAACTGAATCTATATGTCCACTTTATAGTACTAATAGTATTAAAACAAATAGTTCAAAAAATCAAATCAAAACACCCCCTAATGACGGTGGTTGAAATTGAGAAAAACATTTCTCTTTTTATTCGTGTATTCCACTTTGTTTTTCTGATGGGCTGGTTTTGTATATGTATGTCAGTTTGGACAAGATCCAGGTTGCTTTGTTTGAGAGAGATGTTTGTGGGGGATCAAAAACAAACATCCTACAGTATTCAATGGTGCTATTTTGGAAAAGTAATTCTGAAGGTATTTATTTATATTTAAGTGGATTCTCACCACTTCTAATATTCTTGATTAATAGAAAGAAAATTACTACCTTACATTGCGGTCATTGGTCACATGAACATTAAAGTAAATTGTGTCTTAGAAGGTTGCGTGCATCAAAATTTGTCTTTGAACGCCTTTTTACCCTTTTAACATGTTCCCCTTCTAGTTAAATATAATCTGACTTGCTTCAAATAAAACTCAACCCATTAATAAGTAAATGGCTTGTAACTTCGACCTCCAATTAGAATTGATAAATTCTCACAAAACTTAATATGGAGTAACAGACTTTTATGCCCATTTACTTAATAGTTCAATGAATCCGTTTACATCTTGTATCATCTAACACGGGGCGTACTTTAAATACTATTTGCATGTAGCAGATAATCAGTGGTTTTCAAGATCATTGTTTGTTCTTGGAGGACATATACTTGTCTGCATTGAGGATATCTCGCAGTTTGGTTTTGATTCCCAGGACACATATACTCCATATTTCTCTCTTGATACATGTTGTTCTGTTGTGAATGCCTTGGAAATGGTAAAACTTCACTTAGTTTTTTGAACTTTGCTTACTTCATGGTTTATTTTACACATTCATGTAGCCTGGTTTACGATCGACCATGTTTTGATCAACACTGGTCTCTTATGGCTTATCATGTTTAATTCAATATGTCTTTCACTCTTTCCAAACAAATTAACAAATTAAAAAAATTGGCTAGAGGTGCGAGATGGGGTTGGCAGGGCAACAGGTAAAAAACAGGTTAATCTGGGTGATCTAACGCAACCCAAATTGACCTGTTCATAAGATGGGGTTGGTAGGACATGTCAAAAAAGTTTATCCAAAATTCGTTAGTTGGTCTGTTAGTTTATCACCAATGAAACCAAATGACTGTCACTCTATTTTCAGGTTATAGATACCAGAGAGAGCTTTTGTGTGACATTAACTCTCAACTCGGCTACATCAGACCTCTCTCCTTTAAACTTAGCCTGCAAACCAGAAAACCGGTCACTCAACAACCAGTGTGCAGCTTCTATCCCTGTGACTTGGAAATTGATGTGGTTCAGTGAAAATGGTTTATTCAAATTTGTTGCACTCGTGAAGGCACTCCATGCTGGTGCTGGGCCTGCATCTTCTTTAACCATAAGATACGCTTCTTAGTTCTTCCTGCATATACTTTTTGTAGAGTATGATTTAGGTCTTTTAGCATCATTTCATTCATTGATCCCTTTTTGAATAGTTTTCTTTTCTTTGAAAAAATAGGTGGTGTTGTTTTGTACAGAATAAATGTACAGGTAGTGGTGTTGAAATGGTTTTTTGTTCTACTTGAGTTTCTTCTGATAATTTGTAACGTTTGTGTGGTTTGTTTTTCTTATCTTTTTCTGTGTATCATTCATCCGACATGTTGTATTATAAAAAAAGATAGATGATCATAGCCTGGAAATCATGACCTATTCTTCAAGAAATGGATTGATTTGGTAATTTTTGTTTGTCAAATAGGTTGATTTAGATCTACTCAAAGTATACAATGGGTCTAAACGGGTTACTGCCTGAAACATGCTAACTTAGAAAGTCTAAATTGGTTGGCACCACCCGCTGTTACTTTCCGTCGTGCCTCCACTACCTTCTGTACCAACAAATATAGTTGGTGAGCCAATTTTGATATTTTGGGCAGAACTCATTTTGAGCCAAATTAAGTTATACTCTTTCAGACAACCTGTTTGACCCATGTTTTGCCAGACTTATTTTCGCCTATTACATATGTGCATTTCCAAGGTTCATATATAAAGTGTATGTTATAGGATCTGAATACTAAATCATTGAAGTGGTGGATGATCTCGCATGAGATGGAACATTTCTTTGTTGGCAAGTTTTCAATCCATGACAATCTTTCAAGATAGATGTTTGTCAAGAGATTGATCCTTAGATGGCTCCTTGCAACCCTGGTGAGCCCTTGGTTGACCTTTGTTCGAGTTTTCTTCAACCATTGTATCTAACACCTTGTGAGTTAACTGTTAACCTAATTTCTTTTTACTTACAGTTAGATTCTGATTTTAATCTCCATTTCAATACTTGAACGTTTCTTCTTCAATATCAAATCTCTCTCACATGCGTATCACCTTAAGCACTAAAACAAGCTTCGGTTTCACTAGTCAAATAGTCATGTTTAAATTCATATTTCAAAAAGTCAAGGAAGTGGCTTATGAAAGTAAATAATGTGATAACTCTATTTCGGTCACATGTGAAAAACCACTCAACGAGAATAGAGTCGAATCTTAGTTATGTCTTTAAGGTACCAAAATGAAAAGACTGTTAGGGCATTACGAGAAAGATCATAAAAGACTGATTCTTATTCTACACCCAACTCAAGGCTATAAGAATGTCTACAATATGTGAAGCTTACGGACGTGCCACCTCAGTAGCTATCGTCCCAAGAACTTTACTCTAGAATCCTACAAACTGCGCACCTCTCACTCTTCTCCTCGCATAAACAACCCAATTATGCTATAGTTGGTTCGTGTGTAAGGACATGAGACTCTCCCTCTCTGGCACGCCACCTAAGTAAGCTTTATAAGAAACAATTTGTTTTTAGTGATGTGACACATTACCAAACTTATAATTTACAAGGTCGGTGTCTGCACTTGTAAATTACAATATGTGTCGGATACGTGGATGATAAGTACGATGATTTTAGGGTATAGGAGTTTTTCACTTTTAAGAAGAAAGAGAAAAACCCACATATGAGAATGATGACTTCCCAACTTACACTAAATTTAACATTATACAGTGTGTTTAGATTAAATAAAAGATAAATATGTTTTTAAAAAGGGAAAATATGATAGAGTTATAATCAAGTTTACTCATTATTTCAATTAAATATTTTAATTTTTTTTGTCTCTGTAAAGTCACTGAAGTTTCATAAGTGTTTCAATCATATGTAATAATTTTACTGATGTTTGAATTTTTTAATATTGAGTTGGGAAAATGAAACGTATATAAATAATTATTATTAAAAAGTGTTTTAAAATTTTTGAATTTAAGTCGAATCGGATAAGAGTAATCACTAAACCATATATAAAGTTTATACATGTTTTATTTGCCCAACTTAATTTTAAAAAATTTTAAATAATCGTGAAATTATTACATAAAACTAAAATACTTAATGAAACTTCAGAGACAAAAAAGTTTTAGGTATTTAGTTAAAACAATTGACAAACTTTGTTACGTTTCTATAAAGTTACTCAAGAGCTTTATCTTGCACACAAAACCTTGAATTAAACTACCAATTACATCTAAACTCTAGTGACTTGGTGTTGAAGAAATATTAATAAAGCATCAAGAAAGTTGATTTGTTTTTAACGGCAGTTTGAATCACTCACGTGCTACCATCCTAAATAATCATTTTCATTCTTCCATTAAAAGAAAACTCATCTTACCTAAAATAATCACTTGTCTCATCTTAAAACTTATTTTTTTTATCAATTACAATTTGAACTCAAAACCTTCTCATTTGTTAAGTACCCCATCCCACTTAAGAAACTTAACTACTATTTAATCTTAAATAAAAATAACCCCTTTTATCTCTATTCTTAAAGTATCCACCTTTATTTAACATATAAAAAGCCTGTAACACAAACAAGAAAAAAACAAGATTAAAGAAACATATTCCAAAACCACCGAGGCCACCACACCTTACAAAGTGCAAACACTTGATCTTCTTCACACCTCAAAACCTGCAAATCTCATTCATTCATTCTCTCTCTCTCACTTCATTTCATCATGATCACTCTCTCCGATTTCTACCATGTCATGACCGCAGTTGTCCCACTTTACGTTGCCATGATCTTAGCCTACGGCTCTGTCAAATGGTGGAAAATATTCACCCCTGATCAATGCTCTGGCATTAACCGTTTCGTCGCCCTATTCGCCGTCCCTCTCCTCTCCTTCCACTTCATCTCCACCAACAATCCTTACAAAATGAACCTCCGTTTCATCGCAGCTGATTCACTGCAAAAACTTGTGGTTCTAGCACTTTTTGCAGCAGTTAGCAACCTTACTAAGCTACTTACTTTAGAATGGTCAATCACTTTGTTTTCATTGTCAACATTACCAAACACACTTGTTATGGGGATACCTTTATTAAAAGGTATGTATGGTGGTGACTCTGGTAGCTTGATGGTTCAAATTGTGGTTTTACAATGTATTATATGGTATACTTTGATGTTGTTTTTGTTTGAGTTTCGTGGCGCCCGCTTACTGATTTCGGAGCAGTTTCCGGGTACTGCCGGTGCTATCGCCTCGATTCGGGTTGATTCGGATGTCGTGTCGTTGGATGGACGACAAGTGTTGGAGACGGAAGCCGAGGTTAAAGAGGATGGAAAGCTTCATGTGACGGTTAGGAGGTCGAATGCTTCGAGATCCGATGTGTTTTCGAGGAGGTCGCAGGGGTTTTCTTCCACGACTCCTCGTCCGTCGAATCTGACGAATGCGGAGATTTATTCTTTGCAGTCGTCTAGAAACCCGACCCCGAGAGGGTCGAGTTTTAATCATACTGATTTTTATTCTATGGCTGGTGGTGGTGGTGGTGGGAGGAATTCGAACTTTGGGGCTTCGGATGTGTATGGGCCTCCTGTGTCTAGAGGCCCGACTCCTCGCTCTTCCAACTATGAAGGGGAAGGCGGAGGGAGTGGGGCTAATAAGTCCCGTTTTCATCATGGGGTGATGGGTGGTGGTAACTACCCAACACCGAATCCTGGGATGTTTTCTCCATCAACGGGAAAACAAAGTGAACCTTTGACTAAAAAGGTCAATGGACAAAAAACAACAGATGAACCTTCAAATGATCTCCACATGTTTGTTTGGAGCTCGAGTGCTTCCCCTGTTTCTGATGTATTCGCGGCTCGTGAATACGGAGCCCTCGACCAACCAACTACAAAAGATTTAAAAGTTCCAATATCACCAGTAAAAGGTATATTTTTTCTCAAAATCTTTTTAATACCTTATTTTATTTTTTAAAAATTTAAATATCACATTTATTTAGGTAACGGAGAAGAATACTCGGAGAGTTATGGAAATAACAACATCAACATCGAAGTAACAGGCGAAGGCATCATTGGCGGTAAGGCATTGCCACCAACGAGCGTGATGACCAGACTAATCCTGATCATGGTGTGGAGGAAATTGATTAGAAACCCGAATACATATTCGAGTTTGATCGGTCTCGTTTGGTCTCTAGTATGTTTCAGGTACATAACACAGTAGATACTTAATCTTTTATTTATTTATAGTAAATATTTATTTAAATTGACCATTAGTTTTTTTTTTTTTTTTTTTTTTGACAGATGGAATGTTAATATGCCTGCAATCATAACAAAGTCGATATCAATACTGTCTGATGCAGGGCTTGGCATGGCCATGTTCAGTCTTGGTTAGTACTAAACATTCTCTTCACCATATTTCATGTCTTGTTCCACTTACATGCAACATATATCATCTTATAATTTTTTATTTTGATTTGACATTTCATATATTATATATTTTATTTTATATTACTTATAGCATAAGTGTTAGTAAAGTTATAAAAAAAATTAAAGATGAGTGTAAACCTTTCTACTCTTTTGAGTGATAGAAAGACTAGTCCCATTGGTTTTATATATAGATTGAACATAATATTTAATTTTGATAAATATATATTTTGAAATATGTTACCAATAATAATAATAATAATAATAATAATAATAATAATAATAATAATAATAATAAAGATATGTAATTTTGAAATAGAATCTTTCTGTAAAGAGAACCTTTGTATATTTCTTGGGACCATTTAAAATAAAATAAATAACATTTATTTCCTGGATATATAAATATTTCATATTGTAATAATCATTTTTAACTGATGACCAACTTTTACAATATTTAATTTTAATTATTCATAATTGAATTCAAAATCCATTAAAAATGGTCATGAGTATATTTGAGTATTAAAAATGATTTTAGTATATAAGTCAAATCAAAAAATTTGATTGGTATTGGTAATACATCACCATTTGAGTTTGAGTGTTACAAAGGGAACCGACATACGAGTCTTATGTTGTCCGGTTCTTTATGACACCGATTTGAATTTTCATACTTTTGTTGGTTTAAAAAAAGAAATTAATAAAACACCTTTTTAATCTTAATAATAATATTTTATTTAATTAATAATTAGAATCTTAAAACATAGTAATAGTATATTTTTCACACTAATTCTATTTATTTTTCTCAATTCTTTTTGTTATTTGCTTGTTAGTCGATCAGATTCCTAAATTCGAAAATTACAGGCAACTATTAGTGTTCATTGGTTCTGTTTTGCTTCCTTTTGAATAGTTCGTGGTTCAAAAAGAGAAACCTAATTTAAAGTTGGCAAAACCAAACAAAAAACCAAATTTGAATTTGATTCGATTTTTGTTTCAAACTGGGAATTTGATTCTAACAAGAACTCAATAATAAAAGTATAATTTGTGTTTTTCGGTTTCAGTTCAAACCAGATTGAGCTTTCTAGAAATGAAATATATTGTCTTTGTTTTTCATTCGGTTCGGTTTTTCGAAAAAAAAAAGAAAATAATTCTAAAATATAATGCTTTATTATTATATTTACTTTAAAAAAAAGAATGCAAGTAAAATTACAAAATTAGCCTTAGGAGTCAGAAGTAATGTAAGTTGATTCTCTTTGACACACATGATGAGTCAAGTCTTTTTACTTTTGCCCCGACAATCTAAAACACCTTTACATCATCATCCCCAGTTCCCCACCACTACTTCCCCCCTGCTTCTAAGTAATCATACTCATCATCACTTTCGTCACCATCACCATCACCATCCTCATCCTGCCTAACTAATTCCATTATTATTTTCCCGAGTATTAGGTCTTAGGTTCAAATTCTATACTAATCAGATTATAATGCATTTATCTTTAAAATCTAAAAGTTGCTCTTAAAATAAGATATTTGTAACAATTTAAATCTTTATTTGAAACATTTAATCAATAACTAACTATAAAGTTTACATACGTGTTATATCCAGGCTTGTTTATGGCATTACAACCAAGGATCATAGCGTGTGGGAATTCAATGGCAACTATGGCAATGGGTGTGAGATTTTTTGTAGGACCTGTTCTTATGGCGCTCGTTTCTTATCCTGTAGGTCTACGTGGCGTTCTCTTACACATTGCTATTGTCCAGGTCATCTATTCTTCTCTTTAAGTAGATGATGATAAGTTTTTATTTAATTGTATACAAGTTATAAAACAAAAAAATTGGCTTTTTGAACATGACAGTTTTTTTTAATAAAAAAGAATGATAATGAGGGTCATGTGAGAGTCACGTGAGGGCATATCCAGGCCTTGATTAAAGCAAAGATAAACAAAGCAAAGCGTGCATTCATTTTATTTAATTACACACTAAATCCGACACTCCCATTTTGTCTGCCACTCTATCTCTTTTTTATTAATATTGATTTATATAACATTAAAAGGATAAATGTCCAATACAAAAAAATCCTTTTATTTTTATCATGTAAAAAGCATTAATAAATTCATATATGATATCCTTTAATATCCTTTAAAATTAAATAAACGAAACATTCTTTCCAAAATAAAATATGTTTTACTAAATATAAAAATAAGCTTACTTAACATATATCTAAGTAAATGTATTTTTTAATGTAAAAAAGACACTTTAAACTTTAAAAACACGTGTTAATACAAAAGTAAAAGTTGAATGTTATGATGATTTTAACTTTATTAATCCTTGGATAGTATAAAAATGTTTCATGTTATTTTAAACAAGATAAATGATTTAAATTATCAAAATCTTGTTTAGATACTTTTACATGCAAAATGAAAACATAGCTAGGTTGATCATTTAATGGTCTTAACAAACTTTTATTATAATAATAATAAATTGTGTTAATAAGTTTGATGGTTGTACAAATATAGTCCTTTAACTTTGTTCTTTTATGCTAAAAAACAAACAAACAAACAGGCTGCTTTACCACAGGGTATTGTCCCCTTTGTGTTTGCCAAAGAGTACAATGTCCATCCTGATATTCTCAGCACTGGGTACGTATACATGCACTTTCACTTTACCCTTTTCTTTTCTTTTCTTTTCTTTTTTATATTCCCTTTTTCTCTTACTTTTTACCATTCATTTTGTTTTTATACATATCTTAATTAAACAAATTACTTCACTTTTATAAACTAACATTTTATCTGCCTTCTATTTACACCCTTTAATTTACTAATTACACCCATCCCATATGTTTAATTATCTACTTTTTTTCATGTATAAATCTGATCACAAGCTGAGTTGTATCGACTATTTTTAATGGTATTAGATACAGCTTAGTTTATGATCACTTATTCCATAAGATATTAGATAAAAGAAACATGACGTAACACTATCTTTCAATTTATGAACGAAAAACAAGATTGTAGTCTCATAAAATTATCACACAAGGTGTAAGTTTGTAATTTATGGGAGCAATTTCATGTACATTGATTACAAAAATAATTCCCTTAAATTGATTTACTGATTTTGTAATAGTTACTAATTAATTATTACCTTTGTTTCATGTCACCATTGCAGTGTTATATTTGGTATGCTAATAGCCTTGCCCATCACGCTTGTGTACTACATTTTGCTGGGGTTAAAATAGATCAGTGTTATAATTTCATCGAAAATACATCAACACGATCGAAAGTAGTTGGTTACGTAGTTTTCAGTCGCTAGAAATAGAAAAAGATGGTCGTTGGTTAAATTAAATTCGTTCCATATTGTTTAGTTGAGTTAATGTTATACGAAAAATGTTAAACTCGTCTTGCTTAATGTAGTTCGTGTATTTATGTTGAGTCATGTTATTTTTTCTTCTAACGGGTCAAACAAGTCAACTCAATTCAAACAGTATCACACATAATTACTTTTATAGAACCGGCCATTGTATATTTTGATCGAAGAGGAAATAAAGAACGATATCCCCGACCCTCTAAAACAGCCGGGTCGGGTCCGGGTTCTTTAAGCTTGAAGAAACTGAAAAACATGAACAGAGTAAAAAAAATGGCAATAATACTACAATGTCTTCAATAATCTTTAAACCTTTCATTTCCCTGCTGCTGGTTCGCAGTTTTCATCATCCTCACCATGAACAAAACTGGGGAGTGTTAATAATGTGTTCAACCGCGAAACACCTTCAAGGGCAGACCAGTCTATCCCTGTTTCGGCATTCATGGTGGACGACGACTCTTCTTCATCCATGTTCTTCTCCTCATTCATTTTGGTGGTTGATGATGAATGCAACCCAAGAAACAGGCACACGACTGCACAATCATCAACTTTGGAAGTCGGGTATTTGTGCTTCCAACCACGAACCGCTGACTCCACCACAGCTTGAGATGCACGCGAATGTGATTCAGCAGATGCTACAATTTCAATCACTTCTTCGTTTGTAAGCACGTCCCAAACCTGTGAATGTATTAAATGAATACATATAAATTATAAATGCACCGAGTATTTATGAACAGGTTGATTCGGGTTATGTATCTGTAATGGTCATAAATGGAAGGATTTCATACCCCGTCGGTTGCAAGGACAACAAACTCGTCTTTTTCTGTAAGGCATCTATATGAAACTTGAGGGATGGAAATGAGACCAAAATCCTTGAGACAAAAATCCCCAAAAGCACGAGCCATGGCCAGCCCGGGAGAGTCATGGTTTGGAAGCCAAACTCTAGCAACTTCGGGTTCATCTCGTAAGGCAAACACGCGCCCTTTACATTTACGGATCCGCTCAGATTCCTCTGCATCAGTTACACATGTAAAAAAACAAATCAATAAAAAGAACAATCAAACTTATATTTTGAAGGAACCGGCTTCTATATTATTTTCCATTTTCATTCAGGATTTTCATCAGGGTGTGGATTATCATAATCTTTCTCTCTTTTTGAAGATGCACTACAAATAACCATTTAGTTTTCTACATGCTCATATGCTATCACAACAACTTTATTCGAGGGATTTATAGGACCCAGATCCGTTTATTAAACAGGAACAAAGAATAGCAAACAAATATGGTTCATCGTCTTTTGGAGAGTTCGACCAAAAAAGCAGATTCAGGTTATTTCTATTAAGAAATCAAGGGTTTGGTCCCTTTAATCTTGATGGTATAATTCACTTTAGAGATAAGAGTAGTGAACTTTTATCTTACGTTTCTAATCTTACTATTTCACAGTTGTCTCGGAGATTTTTGTTCTTAACTTTGAATTCAAGTTTCCATGCTAAAAATTTCATCCTAACCAGCCTTTCATTTCCACATCATGTGAGAACCATAGATGCAAATTTTTAAAAGAGAACACGAAACCTGTTTCACTTCCTACTTAAAAGTTACCCACTTTCACTGTTACCGGGTCCAACAAACCTGGCCGTTAACGTTCAAAAGTCTACTAGGCAAAAAGCCAAAAATAAATATGACAATAAACGAATAAAAACATAGAATAATCATATGAGATTGGAAGGATTTCAGAGAGAGGAACCTGGAAGGTTTGGTTTCAAATCCACCGTCAACTGAAAAGGAACAAGAGAGTTATCATCATCCCTTGTACACAATACAGCTCTTGAGTCCCCAATGTTTGCAATTATAAGATGCTGGCCCTATAACCAAACAACAAAGATTGTTAATTACATTCAAAAACAAAAAAAATATATAAGTTAACACATTTACAACCATCTGACCTGCTTGATCAATGTTACTGCAGTCGTCCCACTACAGAAGCAATCAACATTCCCATACATACTTAACTCCCTATCCATCACTTTAAAAGCCTTCAAAAAAGATTCCTTTAAGGTTTGAAAGATTTCAGGGTTCTTATCGGTCTCTTCAAAATTCACGGAGGTTTCAACAGGTGAACTAATGGATGTTCCTTCAGAGTTTAAGTTGCCAGCCGTCTCCTGAAGGACATCATCGGTGTTTTTTAGGTTAACCTCCCAGTGTGCACTTAGCTTCAATGGGAGTAAATCTCTCACCCTCTTAGCAACCATGTGACCAAACGGGCCATGACCGTCAAAAACACCACAGAATACCGTGTCCGTTCTTGACCCAAAGTTCTGAAAAGTTAGAGTGTAAGAATAAATATGGATAGCACTATTTTTAATGTATCAAATTTAAATCACGTTGAAGTTCTTGAATTCGTAAAAACAAATTCATTCCGTACTCATAGTGGCATATAGAGGCGGCATGGGTTAGATTGTTGGTGAATTTGTGTCATGAATCAATTAATGTAGTTGAGTTTTACATGACACCCTTAAATTAAGCTCTAATATGGGTTATCATATCATTTATATAACCACTTTTAGAACATACATCCAAACACCCCGTATGAGTAAATTTAACCCACTTAGATATATAATGTACATATACAAAACATATCCACATGACATAGTTATATGAGTACACTGATATGAATATGGTTAATCTTTTTCAACCCATTTGTCAAGATCAAACGAAAAAGTTGTTTAATAGGGAAATGAAATCGACAAACCTCCCAAACGATCATGGCATCTTGATTGGTTCCTTTCTTGCCTTGCTGAGTAAAGAGTGAAGCAATATCACTAGACCCATTCAAGAACCTTCGACTAGCAATTCTATGAAGATGCTCTCCCCTGCGCTGATCAAGCGAAGGCGGCCTTTTTCTAAAATTTTTCCTTTTTTTAATCCCTAAAGTTGACGTTGGAGAAGTTGGGACAGGGTTCCTGCTTTCTGCAGAGAAGCAGGACCCCATCCTCAGGGCCCTGATTATGCTTAATATGCACTCCAGACCACCCACCGAAACAAACACTCGATTCTCAACCGAGGGATCCGTTGTAGATCCCTTTACTATCACAAAATTCTCTCTTTCTTAGCCCTAAAAAACATGAAATAAACAACCAATAGAGTCAAATATATGAAAAAAAAAACTATCTTTTTACATGTTATAAGATTTTACACTAACTAATAATATAACTGAGCAATCTTGAATATACCCTATTGCAGTTAAGCTACAATCTTTTGTAATCAACAAATCAAAACCCTAGAAACACATATCTCTAGAGCTAAATCAGTAACTGGGAAACACATCCAATTGCAATTAAACAATACAGCTATTGAAATCAACAGCTCAAAACGCAATTCAGAAGAGTAAAACAAAAGAAAACAAAACAAAACAGTTGGTTGAATATTAAAATACCCAATTGCAATTAAGCGGTTGAAATGAATGGAGTTTGAAAAAATGTATGTACCTGATTGAAGATGAGTGTGAGAGGAGAAATAAGTTGAATCAGTAGTGGATCTAAGTTGTTCGCAAAGTTCCAAAATTAACTCCAAATTTTAATGAAATGAAATTAAAGTGGAGTTGAAAGGTGTTGTTGGTGATGGTGATAAATCACTCCACAGATCCAATCCAACCAAGAATTGTTATTCATGGACCCATTTTATATGTTGTTATTATTAAACACCTTATCTTAAAATTCTTTGTTTCTTTTCTTTAAAATTATAAAATATAATAAATTGGCTACATAGTAGTTTATCGGATAAATTGATAAGCCGGACATTCTCGGTTAAATTGATAAGATGGACATTCTCGGTTCACAAAGTGAAACTAGTGGGTTTTTTGGTCACGGGCAGCTAAAGTTATGTGTATATTTGGAAATTTCAGGCCAGAATAAGTCATATGTATGGGGATGCAAATGTCCATAAAGTTCTGGTAATGAGTAAATGCGTTGAAATAGAATATCAATTTGTTCATAACACTTACACGACAAATGATGTAATTATTATGGTATTAAATATTGTTGCATACAACAATATAGGATGAAAATGTATACTTTATAAATTGTTTTGAATACTTCTTTGTGTGAAAAGATGAGATAAATTCACTTAGATATAGGGGTTAGATTTCAATATAAGAGTCTTTTAAAATTACAAGATAGTTCCACGTCATTAGAATATGGTTAACTGAAGTTTGTTTGACCGCATTCTCACGACTTTGTAGATTCAAAATAAATTTTAGTATAACCTCATAATTTCATTAGCTCTTGTTTGTATTTCAATGGAGCATCACCCGGACATCATTCATTATTTCAAGTCTAACAATCGAATAAAACACACATATAATAAAAGTTAATTAAATTGTGATAAATATAAGAAAGTCAATTTTAAGCATTAGGAAGAGTAACGGTAAAATGGTCATATTATAAATTATATTTTAAAATTTATTAATGGATATGTAGGATATTTTAACAATTTATAAGGATACTAGTTTAGTGCCCGCGCTACGCTCGGGAACACAACATTCAAGTGATGTTTTTAAGGATATTTATGAACGTTCCAATAAGTTTTGAAACAAAACCATGGTAAACCGGAACACGAAATATATTTTTAAAAATTAAATTTTTAGTATAGCAATATTATATTCAAATTAAAGAGAATAAAATGCTCAGTTTTATGGTGTAATTTATTTTTTTTATTAAAATCCATATAAAAAAGTTATGTATATTTATAAAACACTGAGGTCTTTAATTGTATATTATTATTAAGTTTATCCATAAGTTCATTTTCACACCCTATCAAATATAAACCGACTCATGTACACCCCTTATAGTAGAGGGTTAAAAGTATAAACACTTTTATATTTTCAGAATTCTCCAAAATATTAGGGGACCAAAAATGTAATTAGCTTTATTATAATATATTTTATATACATATTTTAAATAAAAAATTATTATTATGAGATAAACTCTCAAATGATGCCACATAAGCCAGAAGCTTTAAAATTATGCCACATAAGCTTTTTTGGTTTTGCTATATTATATAAAGATAAGATATTTAATTACCAATATTTACAAAGTGCCAACTTGATCTGTTTGTATATTATCATAGAAAATAGGGGGTCAATATATGGAGTGGAGTTATACTACAAAGTTTAATTTTCCTAGAAAGTCTAAGAAGCCATGAGATGATGACATGTGGCACTCCCTTAAAATTAGAAGGAAGGGTAAAGATGGTAATGTCTCTATATTTTAAGTGCCATCCCATTTTTTTAAACGTCCATAACTTTTACATACGATATTATTTTTTAAAAAAAATTGCACCATAAAAACGAGCATTTTCTTATCTTTAAAACGCGTATAATATTCATATATAAAAAACAAAAAAAAAAATTCACGTTTTTTAGCTCGTTGTGTTATTTGTCAAGTCATTGTGTTATTTATTCAAGTCATTGTGTTATAACACAATAACCTAATGAAATAACACAATGATCTGAAATAACACAATGACCTGATGAAAATATAACACAATGACCTGATGAAAATATAACACAATGACCTGATGAAATATAACACAACGACATGACGAAAATATAACACAACGACCTGACGAAAATATAACACAACGACCTGATGAAAATATAACACAACGACCTGATGAAAATATAACACAACGACCTGATGAAAATATAACACAACGACCTAAAGAAAATATAACACAACGACCTGACGAAAATTTAACACAACGACCTGACGAAAATATAACACAACGACCTGACGAAAATATAACACAACGACCTGATGAAAATATAACACAACGACCTGATGAAAATATAACACAACGACCTAATAAAAATATAACACAACGACCTGATGAAAATTTAACACAACGACCTGATGAAAATATAACACAACGACCTGATGAAAATTTAACACAGCGACCTGATGAAAATATAACACAACGACCTGATGAAAATATAACACAATGACCTGACGAATATAACACAATGACCTGACGGATATAACACAATCTGAAAAATATAACACAATGTCTTGACTAATATAACACAATGAGCTGAAAAATATAACACAATGACCTAACGAATATAACACAATGAGCTGAAACTTTAAAAAAAAAATTCGTTTTTTATATATCAATATTATATGCGTTTTGAAGATAAAAAAACGCTCGTTTTTTGGTGTAATTTTTATTAAAAAGTATTGTCGTATGTAAAAGTTATGGACGTTTAAAAAAAAGGGTGGAATTTGAAAATGAGACAAGACTAATATACCCTTGGCCTACCATTTAAAGTTCTAACTATTTACCATTATGCCACCTTGTGTTTATAAGCCATTGATCTTCATTTAATATTAGATCTAATGGTCCAAATTACTTCTTAGACTTTCTAGGAAATTTAGACTTTGTATTTGAACCTAATTCTCAATATATGACCAACACATAAAATTAAATTGCAATCTCATATGAATCAAACAAACATGATTCCCATATATGTTTATTCTGTCTTGTAGTAGTAAAATGATGTTTTTGTTAACCAAATAATTATGAGTTTATATTCCGCAAATGACATGCATAAAACATTTAATTCTATAAGCCTTCTAAAAAAAATAAGTAAATGAAAGTGTCACTTTATGGTCCAAAGATTCTTTTACCGGTCTTACTTATTTATATAAAATTTTGTTTTCAAAACAATTACAATTTTGTGGTGATTAATTTCCAGATCTTATACCACCCATATAATAAATATGTTTCTAACGTAACTGATTAATAAACATTCATAGATTAGCAACACTTGTATTTATATAATCCATTACATAGTGTAAATAACTTGCGTTATTAATTATCCAAGTTTTGGGATATGACAGCCAAAATGTTATATTTTAGGTGACTCCTAAACTACGTACTTCAAATTTAAACTCGAGACTTTTTATTTAAAAAGCAAAAACGTATATCAAGTGTGCTAGTCTCACAGTTATATATTAGTTATGAATTTTGAAGTATATGAGGTGTTGAGTTGCATTTGAAAGTTTGAAACAAAAGACTTTAAACTATATATGTGCACTAGAGCATGATTGAACATATCACAAGTATAAACAGTATAATAGTATTGCTTAACAAGATACAGTGTTGTGCCTTTCGTGCACTTAGATATAACGAAACTCGATATTTCGTACAATAAGGCCCGCCATAGTTCCTTCATAAGTAATAAGTTTTAGATGAACAAAAAGATCATACTGCAATTTATACTCCCACAAAATAACCTCCATCCATCCATCCATCTTTTCTTCTTTTTGGAACCTTATAAGTATCGCGTAAATTCCATCTTTTCTCTTTTTGTTCCTAGATCTAAAATAAAGAATTTCCGTCTCTTTCTTTCTCCAATCGGATAGATCTTGCATTTCTTGTCCCACGTTTGCTGAAAACTAGGAACCATACCTACGTTTTTGTTTGTATCACTTTGACAATGGAAAATTAAGCAGAAAACTGAATCAAAAGTATAGTCTCTCTTCTTTATATTCTTGGAACCTAACCCACTCAACGGGTATATCTATCAGAAAATTGACTATCTGAAATTGGTCTATAACATACACGAAAGCAATCAAATAACTCAAAATCTCTAAGTTCCAAAAAGCGTCAAAGCCGAAAGTCAATCTAAAAACTAACAATGTTTCAAAAGCCACGAACAACAAAAACACATAGAGAGTTCTATCTACCAACACCTAGGAATACGATAACTAAGCAAAAACAATAAAACAAAAGCGATAGCAATCCAAACTCAAACATTCAAAAACAAAACCCGATTCGTTGCACCTGCGTCACTTACTCTTCATGTTGAGAACAAGTTCATTAAAGGCATCAACAAGAACTTTTTGCAAATGTTGAGAGTTGTAATTATCATTTGCACTTGCATTTCGACTTAAAGAATGTACCTATGAGGCTAAGACTCAAATTTCCGCAATCCTTTGTTAACCTAGACTCTCCTAATCCAGACATCGAGCGTCTCTTTTGGACGTCATGTGTCATGATTCCTGAAGACGAGGGAACACAATGATTCGCATTAGTTATCTATAAAGACAAAAGATTGTCTCAGGTCAACCCATCTTATCCAACCCAACCCAACCAAACCAAATTTTCATTTCCAAATTGTTTACTAGACTTATTGTTATGTATGCGTTCCATTTAAGTCACCACATCTATCTTGTGATATGATCCGCGTCTTTTTGAAAATTTAAAACTAATATGAATCCCTAGATTTCTAGCACCAACTTTTTTGTATAAAAGATGAAATTTTGCAGGTTATCGAGTTCTAAAACTAAACATGTTAAATTACCTCTAATACGGCCTTAGCTTCACCGTCAAATGTTTTACAAAGAATTTCATAGCTCTCCTCCTGTCCAGTCACTCCCATCTGCAAGATAAGGGTGTAAAGGTAGCAATAGTGAGCTATTTTTAAAGGAACATATATGAGCTTGTAGAGAAAGCATAACAAAACAACCAAAATGAAAAATATCCACACACGCGGGCGCATTCATACATAGTAACATAACCAAGCTTAAGTAGAAAACTGCGAAAACTAGTTAAGCACATAGAGCTAACCAGGTATAGTGGGAGAGCGAAAGAGAGGTAGATATACAGTTACATATAAATTCTCGAAATTCTCCATATAAATTGGTCATGTAGTGAAGGACCCTCTCTATTTATGCGTGCACGTGTCAGTGTGTGTGGTGTAGTGTGTACAAATGAAAATCGCTAAATAATTAGGAACCATTTTATCCATCTATGAATACATGTATTCGAGAGTGAATACAATTCTACGAATAGCATAAACTATCATATGAATTATTTAAGAAATAGTGCATTCACCCGTGAATAAAAAGGTTCCAACTTCCAATTATTTATTGGTTCTCATTTGCAGCACCCCTATGACATGTTGGTAATCAATTGAAGCCCTTTTCATACCTGTTGATAAACTTTTGAAGGAGAAATGCTTGATATATTGTATCTGCACATCAAAATATCAGGAATAAATTTGGCCCCAATATTATGCAGTCACAACAATCTATATAGCTGCTACATTAACATGACTATAATATGACTTTTAGATAAATAATGTTAATGACATATTTCGTCTAGTTTTGACGCAAAATAGCTCCTAACGATAAAAAAAAATTATTGTATTTTATACTTAATGTTATTGCAGACTCGTCTAAATCTCATAAACATTAAGCAGGACGTAAATGCATGCGTTGCTCAAATTCAATCTGGATCCATCTAAAATAACCAATACGTGCAGTCGTGTTTTACATCCAGTATATGATGCAGGTATGAATATGCTACCTTAGCCTATTCAAGTAAAAACTGATTGCTGAAGTGTTTTGTTTCTGTACAGTAAGCACCACAGCATCCATGCCATTCTGAGAAAAGTAAAAACAAAAAAATTAAATATCAAACCAAAAATGTTATATATAACAGATATAACTTTGCAGTGTCAATTAAGCACTTTGGATTGATACAGGAACAACTGCAACAACTATACGCACAAATTTCTCCTTTCAAGGATGCCTCTAATCTAGAATGAATGCTTAAAAGAATACTATAGATTTTCAACCCATTTACTTTTAAACATGTTTCAGTGTGATTTATATATTTCTCTAATGGGCTAAATGGTTAAAACTAAAAGAATAGCTTGAAAGGTAACACGCTAACGGTCATCCAAAGTGTGTTTAGAACCCATAAAACCTATTAAATCATTTTATTTAAAAGTAAAGATAAGTATTTAAATAAATCAATTCTTGTAAGAATGTTTGACACGTTCAATATTTCATGAAATATTTATAAGTTCAGGGAAAAAACGTATTTTACTAGATCTGTACCAAAAATGATCAGAACTGCCCGTTACCCAACCAATGTTGCGCAGTTCATTCTGCAACCTCTACTGATCATGCCATCTAAAATTTGTTATACACAAGAATATAATCAAACAAAATGAAAATTGGTTACTTTGCATGCAATTAGCTCAACTAGTTGCATCAGGAACTTTCCAAGTCCTTTCCCTTGATAAGCTGGTTCAAGCTGTAATTCATAGACATAAAGTACAGGTATATCCTCTTCAGTGGTGAATCTATAATGTACAAATCCAATTATGGATTCCTTATTGTATACAAAGATATACAGTGCTTCGGGAGAAGACATTTCTCTACGCTTCAGTTTTTCCTCTGCAGGCCATTCTTCTCCAAATGGTCCCTCCATATTCACCTGCTCAAAAGAAAATATACAATCCTTCTATTTTTGGTAATATATGATACAACTAGGCAACTAGCATATTTCATAGGTGGCAATTTATACTTTTATGTGAAAACAGATTGATTTGGACTTCGGTTTAATCCTAATGGGTCAAATGGGTAAAACTTAAAATTTTAATTACAAGAGGGGGTCAAATGACTAAATGAGTTGACAAAAGTAGCCATGATTAACTAGTGTTCATGACCTATATTGTTAAAATAAAAAAATTGGGATTGTTACTGAATAAAAAAGTTATATCATAGTTAATATATTAAATTATTTATTAAAGTGAAAACGAAGACAAAAAAGATGTTAGTAGTCTAAAAACAATACCTGTTTTGAATCTTCACCCAACCCCTACCAACCAATTTTAGTATTTTACCAAGGGCAGACCTAGAAAAAATACTAAAGCAGGGGAAAACTAGGGATGCTCATCGAGGCCAGTTTAAGGAATCAGGTTTGTTGGTGTTTGAAACTAACCAAATTCAAGTTCTGTTGGGTTTCTGGTTCAACCAAAAATTCTTGTAGGGGTAAAAGATGGAAATGGCTGTATTTTAAGAAAAATACACTAAGCACCAAAAAATGAACGAGACCAAGTGCTCACCTTGCCCCCAACTCGGGTCCACCCTTGATTTTACCACATAAAACATTTTGATAAGCAAACAACGCCTAATTCAGCTATACCTTAAGGAGATTTTGAATGTAGTTCTTCAAATCAGATGAAAGTTTATTCCCACGTCCAGACACAAGATATAAGGACAGGCCTATTAATACGAGGGCATTAGCAGGTAAAACAAATTAGATATATAACTTCCAAGTGTCAGATGCACCAAAATGTATGGAACTTGACAAAGTTAATTGTATGTAGTAAACTTCAAAAAGTACTTTCTGATGTACCAAACTTTTCTAATTTTATATTTTAGTGTATCCAACCTAACTAGATGTGTTAAAAGGTAAATTGTAAGATTCCGGAACATCAAAGGAAATTTTGAAGTTCACTACATACAATGTGTTAAGTTTGACACATTTTGGTTAACCCAACTTAGAATATTAAACTTTTCTATAGAAAATTGGTCAAATGAAAAACTTTTTATACAAGAATTAAGGAAAAGGAGAATAAACGATCATACGTAATTATAATTCTGTTATACTTTGTTTGCCTATAAACAGGAGGAAGGATGGCATTTTACTTTTAAAAAACACCATGAGTAAATATCTACTTCAAGAACCAGGTTTTTCCACTTTTCGATCTTCCTAAAGCAGAACTTTGAAATATAAAAGCAAATTATATACTTCTTAACTTTTACATTAACAAAGCATCTTAAAGTTTCTTCTATAAACCTTGTGATTTTGAGCACATCCGTTCATCAATCATCATAGTTCTAGCAACCCTAGTTAGCCAGTTAGTTCTATGCCACAACCTCAGACAAACTCATCTAATAAAAAGTATATATTTCTGATTGATCACATAGTGTCACTGTTACTTCTATATCATAGAACTAAACTGTGATACCTTATCTACCATTCTAGTCCTTATCCGTGTCGGACCCTGTTTACCATAGAGCTTTCTACTTAATCAAATAGCATTCCACTTCCACCCTATGCTTGTCAAATAGACGCTGTAAAACTACAACAGTATCACAGACACTAAGAGTGATTATGTTACAGTCAGTAAACAAAATCATACAATCATCAACTGTAACAAAAAGCAATGCAAGATACAATGTTTCAATGTGCTTCTCCGTTCTAATAATTCACATTTTTGGCAACAAAATGATTTTACTATGTACAAAAATTATTCGACTCATCAGCTATACAGCTATTATTACCATAAAATAAAAGCAGGTTTGATAAGCAGAAATAGGTTAACAGAAGAATAAAGTAATTTGACAATTGAGACTCAAATTGAAAGAGATGATGAAGCAAACCATTTGTGTTGTAATGGCGGAAGTTCGGAAACTCAGATAGGTGATCTATGGCGGAAGAATAGGCGGATCTGAGAAGCTCTTCAATTCGTTTCTTCTTTTGCGTTATCTGTAAGTATAAATTGATCATCGATTTAGGTAACATATATAATTTTATTTGATTATTGTAGATTGTAATGCTACGGTACCTGCGTCCTTGTTCGCTTCTTTGATCTGCTGTTGGTATCCGCCATTACCTTTTCATCCTCACACTCCATTGTTCACCTTTATTTATTTGAGCTTTACAAATAGAGTTTGAAACGAACTGAATATAGAACTTATAAAAATTTAGACTGGTTTTGATCAGTTGTTTTACAGAATAATATTGACATTTTTGAGGTATCTAATTTTTTTAAAACTGCGGTTAGAGACCGATGCACTTATATGTGTAAATACCGAGATCGAAATACCACCTCTAACACATTACATTAATATGTGTTTTTTGTCGGTATTGGAGCTTCACCATTACTGCGAATACATCAGTGGCTCACTAAAACCCTCTTTACGAGCCAAGTTGTTAAGATATGAAAATTTATTGAGAGATGCTGGATATGGGTAATGGGTTTCAAGTCAATTGAGATTAGTTTAACATTCATGTTCATTCAACAAGTTTTTTATTCACGTCAACAAACAATTTATGAGTAAATGCCTTTATCTACAATCTCATTTTTTTCCTTTATAATTAGTTGTCAAAATGATGAATACACTTTGTTTTGTTAAGTAAATTCATTTGGTGTTTAATCTAATTCTTAATCCAAAAAAAAAAAAACAAAATTGAAAAATGGGTATTCAGCAACAAGTCCATTAGGTAATTTGGTCATCTATGAGCATTGTCATAAACACTTTCATAATCTGAAAAGGACATAAGCTAATCGAAATATATTTGGGCTATAAAACAACATTAATCAAAAACTTATATTAATCACTAGTTTAGTGCCCGCGCTACGCTCGGGACACAACATTCAAGTGATGGTTTTAAGGATATTCATGAACATTCCAATAAGTTTTGAAACAAAACCATGGTAAACCGAAACACGAAATATATTTTTAAAAATTAAATTTTTAGTATCGCAATATTATACTCAAATTAAAGAGAATAAAATGCTCAGTTTTATGGTGTAGTTTATTTTTTTTTAAATCCATATAAAAAAGTTATGTATATTTATAAAACACTGAGGTCTTTAATTGTATATTATTATTAATTTTATCCATAAGTTTCATTTTCACACCCTATCAAATATAAACCTACTCATGTACACCCTTTGTAGTAGAGGGTTAAAAGTATAAATACTTTTAAATTTTTCAGAATTCTCCAAAATATTAGGGGACCAAAAATGTAATTAGTTTTATTATAATATATTTTATATATATATTTTAAATAAAAAAATCATTATTATGAGATAAACTCTCAAATGATGCCACATAAGCCAAAAGCTTTAAAATTACGCCACATAAGCTTTTTTGGTTTTGCTATATTATATAAAGATTTAGTTGTTAGTGTTAAATGTGGAGATGACATGGTAGCCATCATATGTGTGTATCTTGGTCTGTTTATTTACAGATTCTTATTAGTTATCATTTTTGTAAATTAATAAGGATAATGACTTTTTTTTAATGTTAAACCCTAATGATTGATGTTGGCTTTAGAAGTAACTTTAAATTGGTTCAAATGCATGTCCTGTTTTAATTTAGTTGGCATGAACTTTGATTATTTGGTTATTACTAATTTACTCAAAATCAATTGAACTTTTTTTTTATCATAACTAGATTGGTGTTACTTATAATTATGTTTTTTTTTTTATTTTGGTTTTGATGTCAAAGTTTTACATTGGAGTTTTACATTGATGTTTTCATTAATTTTGGTTTTGATGTCAAAGTTTTACATTGGAGTTTTAGATCGGATGGTTTTTTATAATTAAGTTAATTCTATCATTTTTTGGTTGTTTGTCATGCAGTATAGGTTGTTAGATGAAGAAGTACGTATCTTGACTTGTGTATATAAGCAAACAAAAGTAGAAGGTGGAAACTACATGCTATGAATTCTTTTATAATTCAAAAGCAGTGAAGCCTACAATTCTTCATTTTCAACTTTGCACCAATATATTATGTTCACTTGCTCACTCACTTCATATATCATGTGAATTGGGTTATGGTTTTTGCTCAATTTGATTATTTGGTAGTGGGAGTATGATTCAATGCAAAAACGAACGCAACTTAATGTTTATGTGCTCCTTTGAGTTTCTTCACTTTCAACTATCTGATGCAAATACCTAGCCCAAAATCAGATCTGTCCTTTTTCAAATCTTTATAATAATTGACAGTGTAACTTAATAGTGAGCTAAATGAAAAAATATATTATTTGGTGGTGGAAATATGATTTGTTTTTGCATCAAATCACAACTTTAGGAATTGAGTACATGAATCTTTATTGAACATACTAACTTTAACTTTTAAATAAATTTGATATTAATTTGAGGGTAAATCTCACAAGTTCTGTTGTTATATATATAGGTGGCAGTTCAATTTGTCTTCATTGTCTTCAACTTCTATTAATCTGCCTGAAAACGTGCTGGCTATTTCAAAAAGATGTGTGTTGCCCACTGCTAAGGAACTTGGTATGGGCTACCTCAAAGCATGATGTGGATCTTATGTCTAACTACTCGATGATGCACTGGTCATGACGATCACAAAACCGTGCAGAAGTCCTAAACTTTTCAAGGCACATAGCAGTAGTTAGCACCTACTAAGACATTATTTTGATCGACACTTTCCTGATATTTTGTTTTCAAATAGTTGAAAGTATACCGGTGTCAAATAATTGGCATTTCATTTTTCATAAACTAATTTAAATCTTTTACTTAATAAAAGTTGCTTAATTTTCTCCTACTTTCCAAACTATTGTTCTCAACTTTTAATGTTTTTATATTTGATAGCAAGTCACTTAACCGAAATCCACTTTAACAGTCAAATTACACATTTTTTAATATAAAAATATATAATTTTCAACCCGTGGGTACCACGAGTCAGTAACCTAGTCAATTTATATATTTCATAAGCTCTTTTTATTAGTTTGAAGCTATTCATTACTCACTTCCTTACTTGCTCCTAATTCAAATCAAGAAATTTGTCAACCATAATCGTAAGGTGCCCATCAGCAGAAACGCCCATTATAGATCGCAAAGTGCACTCGTAAGTAACAACAATCATCTCTTTGTTATCCCATTTTGGGTTTCAAAAATAAATAGCATAATCATAATAAAATATGACTTTCAATTGTTTACTGTATTGTTAAATTAGATGTTAGAATAATTTACCAGAGAATTAGAAGAAGCAATTTGAGGTTCCGGTACGATTATGAAGGGAAACTATGGCCTGATTATAATTTCTTCTTCCTTTCTTTTGGCCAATTTATGCAACTACCTCCATTACCATTAAGAGTGTAGATCTGGTTGTAGTGTTAAAACCGGTATTTGACCTAAGCCCGAGCCCGTTAATGTTAAAAGCCCGAAACCCGTTTTTATATAGTGGTCCAGTTAACGGGCTTCTACTTGAGTTTAGTTCGGGTTATGAGTCGGGCCGGGGTTTTTCACTTTACCCACTCCTACGTGTAAATAGTGATTTTCATCGTTAAAAAAGTGAGGTTTTAATAAATTTCATTTATTATATTAATAAATAAATACTTGTTGAAGCGCCTTGGTGTGTGTCTGAATAGACGACAAGAAGAAGATGAGGTTCACAGACAGTTGCAGGTATTAGCAAGCAAGCGTAATGTTTTCACCTAACCAACAGCAACAGGTATGATTGAATGAGTTATCGCCCAATTTAATTAATTGCTACTATCTGTATTTCTTCATCATCTATCTCAAGACTTGAAGTTAGTGGTTAAGAAGATGCAGGTGCAGGTCAAGTACGGTGGTGTAAACCCTGTGGGCATAATTAAGAAGAAGATAGATGAAGTTGTTTTGTGGCCATGGCAGAAGCAGCAGCAGAAGAAGAAGTTGAAATTAGTGGGAGGAGGGTTGAGTGTATCTCCAATGGGGTTTGGAACATGGGCATGGGGGAATCAACTGCTTTGGGGATACCAACAATCCATGGACCCTCAACTTCAAACCATTTTCAATCTAGCTCTTCGTAACGGCATCAATCTCTTCGACACCGCTGACTCTTATGGAACTGGTCAGCTAAATGGACAAAGCGAGAAGCTGCTTGGAACCTTCATATCCCAATTCCAAGGTCCTCTTATATATATATTCTCTTCATTTATTCATTTCATCTATCTATATCTATAAATAAATATATGTATGTATGTATGTATGTATGTATGTATGTATGTATGTATGTATGTATGTATGTATGTATGTATGTATGTATGTATGTATGTATGTTTACTTACTTCAGGAAATGAGGTGGATAACATTGTGATCGCCACTAAGTTTGCGGCCTATCCATGGCGCCTCACACCCAACCAATTTGTCAACGCTTGCAAGTCTTCTTTGGATAGGTTGCAAATTGAGCGGATTGGAATAGCACAACTACATTGGTCAACTGCAAACTATGCTCCTTTTCAAGAGCGCGCTCTTTGGGATGGTTTAGTCGCAATGTATGACCAGGTCCGTCGCTTGATCATTCATCATCCATCTGCTTCTGCTTTACGTAATAATTACTTACTTGTTTGTTCATATGGATGGACAGGGTTTAGTTGAAGCTGTTGGAGTGAGCAACTATGGACCAAAACAGCTACCCAAGATTCATCATTACCTTAACCAACGGGGAGTCCCTTTATCTACAGCTCAGGTAATGTATTAATTCTATTTATGAAACACAAACACGTATAATAATAACTTTAAAAAACCTGATTGAAATGAAGGTGCAATTTTCATTGTTGAGCATGGGTGAAGATCAAATGGAGATCAAGAGTATATGTGATTCTCTAGGGATACGTGTGATAGCTTACAGTCCCTTGGCACTTGGCATGCTTACTGGCAAGTACACACCTGCTAATCTTCCACGCGGACCAAGGTACGTGCCTCCATCTTCCTTTTTAATATCTTCCACTCTTTTGCACTAACTAATTCTATGGAGATCACGCTAGAATGTGCTTTTTGCTATTAAAGGCTTAGCTTTGGTATGTCTGCACCACTCGAAGCAAAACTCTGAATGTAGAAATTTTGTAACAGAAGAAAATAATAAAACCTTAACCCGCTGGTAGATAATAATTTTTGTTTAAAAGTGATCAACTAAGTTAAATTTGTATGGTGTGTGTTTGACAGGAGTTTGCTGTTCAGACAAATAATTCCAAGGATGGAGCCGTTGTTGATTTCATTAAAAGAAATAGCAGAAAAGAGGGGCAAAAGCATACCACAGGTGTGTGTGTGTGTGTTTTATTTAGTAAGTTACATGAGTGGTGTGAGGTCAGATAAGACTTTATTGGCATTTGTAGGTTGCGATAAATTGGTGCATCAGTAAAGGCACCATTCCAATACCAGGAGTAAAGTCTGTTAAACAAGCCGAGGAGAATCTGGGTGCTATAGGCTGGAAGCTGAGGTCTGGTGAGTTGGATGAGTTGGAATGTGCAGCGCGTGACTCTCCTGCCAAGATGATCCAAAATGTCTTCCAGACGACCTAGCTTGTTCAGGAAGACGACACCAATACTAGCTTGTCTGTGTTTTAGGAAGAAATATATATTAAAAAAAGGGTTAGGGGATGACATGTTGATATACCATACTTTATAATGTTTTTTTTACTTGTTTGGAGAAAACATTTGTTTGAATTGAAAGATGATCTCATAAATTACATCGATTAATGTTTCAAAGATTTGTTTATGTTTGTTTGTCCATTTCTATACCAATGTACTAGTAAGGACCGCACGATGCAGCGGGGATGATATTATCGGTCGTTTCTGGGTGTTTTGTATATGTTTTTTAGCCTTTACATAAAAGATAAGGATATATATAAAACATGGGAAAATGCTATATTAGTATATGTTTATCGTATGACATAACTAGTTGTTTGAACCACGGATGGATCTATTAGTAGTTAAGGATCATGATTGAATTGAATTGGCTTAATTAATTTAGGGTTGTTTGTTTCACCTTTTAATGGCTCAGTTTAGTGTTTAATCTTTAGATTCATCATTCAGAGCGTTTGTTTCACAAAAAAAGAGCCTCTGAATGGTTCGGTTAAGTGCTGAATGGTTAAGAGATTGAAATATGTTGAATGGAACTGAATGAAGCATATATCAAACTTACCATCACCTGAAGTTATACCTCAATATCTCTCTCATTGATAGAGCCTCTTAACCATTCAGACCTCTTAACCATTCAGCACTTAATCAATTAGTAGTTGCTAAACAGCCCCTTTGTAGTATTAATAATAATAATTTCAGAATTGGAGGCTGGCTTGTAATATTTCAATTACATTTGCTGGTGATGCCAAGAAAAGCAGCCCTTATATGTTTTTTAACCCATTCTTTTGTATCGTACGTTCTTCTTCCTACCTTTCCTTCAGCAACAAAGGCGTAAGGAAAGTTATTGACTGTTTTATTTTCTTCTTCTTCTTCTTGTAAGAAAGAAAGAAAGAAACGGTTTATTAGAGGTCTATGTTATCTTTAGCTTAGCTTAATAAAAGAAACAATTTATTTGATTTTATTTATATAAAAGAAACAATTTATTTGTTTATTAGAGGCCTATGTTATGACTTATTAATTATTATTGTTTGTTTTTATTATGTTCTATGTTTTATTACTTTGATAAAAATTTTATTTTAAATTTGGTGAGTTAGCAGCCAAAATATAATCTTTGAGGGATGCATATATTTAGCAGCCAAAATGCAAGACTCTTCAAACTAATGTTACTGTACAGTTGGTTAGTTAAAGGACCATTTTTGCAAATGTGTCATTGTATTGGGTTTCAAATGTAAATCATAACCATTTCTATTATTTTTTCAACAAACCTTTACAGCCATTGATTGGAAAAAATGTGTGCCATCAATCAAACATGATCATCACTTCATCATAGTATATCATACATAGAGTGAAAATGGTAAGAATATAAAACCAAATGCAAGTCCCATTAGAAAACACACATATTGCATTAAAAATCAACAACCAATCACAGTGATTCTACAACATAGAGAAGTACTTAAATTACAACCAACAATAAAGCTGAGCCTCAAGCACCAGTCTTTTATTCCATAACTTCAAAAACCACACTAGAAATATAACATGCCCATATGAGATGCAGTCACTTCTTTTTTGCCAAAAACAAGCCCCATCTTTGCTCCCCAGAACCAGTCCTCACCAGCTTTGCCTTCCAACCGCCAACGATATCATTGTAGTCTTGCTGCATATATCAAGTTCAATGTAAAACGTTAACAAGTCGCCCACTATTCGCTGAAGAATGATCGTATGTGTTTACAAGTGTGCTAAAAGTAATGTGTAAATGCAGTTACCTCAGTGAAGTCATAAATGAATTCTTCCTTTTCCTTCTCGATCCTTTCTAATTCCCTCTTAAGGACTTCCCTGAACTGGAACGAATGAAGGTAACATTTATTAATCACAGTTCAAAATGAGCTTGGCCAAAGCTGGTGTCTCAAATATGCTTATGAATATCGTTTCATAACAGTTTAATATATGGACTAAAATGAGTTACCTGATCTGTTCGATCTTCTGCTGTCACTTCTTCAAAGCCAGCATCTCTAAGCATCTAAAGAATAAGAATAAAAGAATCAACACACAACACTAACATAAAAAGCTGCCATTTTTATTATTTACCTGCCCGTAAGTTTCTACATCATGAAGATCATATCCTCTTTGTTTGATATATTCTGCAAAATCTTCAGATGGTTTTCCAGATTTTCGGCAGTAATCACTAATCAGAACTTTGCCACCTGGTTTCAACCACTTATAAAAGGTTCTGAACAATGCCGGTTTGTCCTGTTAAATTAAACGAAAAGAATAGGAAAAACATCTTAAAAGGTTTGGAAAATTCCAACTATTTAAGAAACAGATAGATAATATAAAACAACCAAAAATGACATTTTTTAAAATCTTACTTGAATATGGAGAATGGTGTCACGGCTGTAGATGACATCAAACGTATTGTCAGGATAAGATTTCTTAGTACAATCAGCAACCTCAAACTCAACTGAACATTTGAGCCCAATTGCACGTTCAAGGGCAAAAGAGATCATATTAACAGAAAGATCAATGCCAATAACATCAACATCAAAGTTTTCAGCCATGTAGAAGTCGCCTCCCCCAATCCCACATCCAACATCTAAAACTTTTTGCCCTGGTTTCAGATCCAGCATTGCAACAAATTCTTTTGTGGTGTCTGTTTACAATAATACAGTGTTTGCTCAGAACAGAGAACTTTGTTTTCAAGAAATAGGTAAACAAATAGCACTTAATTTAAGATGAAATAAAAAAATGAGACAAATACATATTCAGGCAAAAGTAAATTTTGCATACCTATTCCTCCTGTGCTCACAAACCCCTGTCCAAACATGCGTTCATAGCGCAGTATACCGTTGCTTTTGTACTGAACATTATCCAAGAACTGTTGGAAGTCCCTGTCATTCTCTGAATTCACCACCTTCTGCCATATCCAGCAGATCTGCAATAAAGACCCGCATGAGTGCAGTTCAGTAGAGGTAGCAAATTTGACTCATACTTCATTTACTTATGAATTGGTCAAGCTTGAGTTATTTTAATCTCAAACGGTTCAGACTAAAAAAACACTATGAAAGGAAATAGATCAAACTACCCGCTGAAACGGGCAAACAAGTTGAAAGTCTCCCAAAGTGTAATACAACATCAAACATCTCTCAAATAAGTTTATCCAAAGATTTAGATCAGTGCTGTTATTGGTTGTTCTGTATTCATAATTTGTTTATCAATCGTTTTTTTAAAAAACATCCAATAAGTGTATACAGGTCAACTCGACCTGACCCGCTCATACTAACAATTGACATGTTTAGCCAACCCACCCGACCCGTCCACCCTGCCACCTCTACGTTCCAAGATCAGTAATTCCTTAGATGAGAAGAACATATTGCATAAAGTACCTGATTTTGATTTTTCTTGTTGCGCACATAAGCTCCAATACATTTCGATCCGGTTAGAGTAAGTTCATAGGAAGTACCAGATGCATCGGTAGTGTGACATTCCTTAAAGGCCTAAACAACCATACCCAAGAAAAGATCCATTATAGATATACACATTCAGGTGATTCAAATATGATCAACTAAACGTACAATATTTGTAGCATATATCTAAAAGATAGTTCCTACTTGTGGTGTCCATAAAGTTTTCAAATTAAATTTAACTATTCAACAATATCAACATAGCAAACAACTTGACAGTAATAATTTGAGCTCACAAGATTCAAACTTCTACAAATAATCAAACATTTTTTCTTAATCTAATTGAAGTGACACTACGCAACTTTCATAGTTTTAAAATAGTATATTTGTACCTTGGTATAGAATCTGGGTTCGCGATAGTGTGTTGGGTTTTGCTTTCGTTTATGGTCTCCAGATTGGTGAAAGCATGACTCTCTGAAGAATATATGTCCTCCCACTTTCACCCATTTCAAAAATCTTTCAGCAATATATTCCACCTATAACCACATAAAGGATCAAAATAGCATGATTTTTATGAAAAAATTGTATCCATTTCAACCTCCTTAATACAAAATACATGTTAATATTGACTACAAGTGTAAAAACTTAAGCATGCTAGCCATTAGCATATGCTTGGCATGTGACCTTCAAGGGGTCAAGGACGAAACAAGTGGAAGCCGGATTCGAAGCGCAATCATACGCTTACCACTGCGCACCCCTTGAAGGTCTTCATAAATCAAACTTGAAAATGGAAGATTTTGAAGAAACGAGTCACGACTCACCTCTTTATCAGAAAGATACATCAATAACCAGTTCGAGAAGATCAAATCAATGGATTCAGGTGGAAAGTTGAGGTCTGCTGATGTAACATCAGCACACAAAAATTCAACATTTTTATAGTGCCCATTGTTGCTCTCATTCTGTAAGAATAACAATTATAAATGACAAAAAAGATACCACAGGAAATATAACTTGTTTTGAATGATGAAAGATGCATACCTTTTTAACCACACTTTCAATGAAATCAAGAGCTATGACTTTGCCTGCCTTTTTCGCTAGCTCACCGGTAAAACGACCAATGCCAGCTCCTAATTCAAGGACAGTTTTCCCTTCATAGGGTGGGAGTAGTGACAGTACCTAAGAAAAGAGTAAACATGAGACGCGTGTTACAACTATGAACTGATTATCTGATTGTTAATTCTTTGAGTTGTGATAATCTGTTTTTAATATCTGGATAAACTTATTCTGCTTTTGATTAATCAATCATGTAGTGGTTAAATGGACATATCAATCCAAACATAAGTATAAGGATTTAGTTTTGTTTACTGGTTCTCATGGTTAAATGTTACAAATGAAAACAAGAAATGATTTCCTTCAATCTCAGATTATAAGTTGAAAGAAAAATCCCATTTGCTGTATAAAACAACAGATTAAAACAACAGAACTTTTTATTTTTTTATTTTTGTCATTACTCATTAACATATATCAATTTATAATCATTCACTTAAATCCAAAGAAAACTATCATACACTCCACACAAGTTGCCACACGGACGACCCACCGCGGATGCAACCCCACACAATCTTGACCCGTATGGATCCGGTATCAAATCTGTTCACCACAGTAACTATTTTCTTTTCTTAATGAATCTTTTTAAGTCAGCAAAAACCCAATCCTTCTTAAGAAATTAACAATTACTATAGATGATATGGAGTATGGACTCAAAACACAACTAAACAGCTTTGGTCAAATCATCATTTACTATAAATTAAATAATTAATATCAAAAACAAACAAACAACACAAAAGTTAAAAAAAGATAATAAAAAAATAGATGATCTATGAATGACTCCAAGATTCTTTAAAAAATAAAAACATATTATAACCAATCAGATCACAACTGACATAAAACAAACAAAAAAAAACCCAGAAAACAGAAACAGCAAAAGGATCTAATAACACACCAATCAATGAACAAATAATAATAATAATAAAGAATAAACAACACACACCCAATTCATAAAAATGTAAAATTTACCTCAGGTCTTTCTTCTTTGTCAAGATCAGATGCCATAGAATCAAGCATCATAGCTTCAACAGTAAGATCAGCAGAGTGTTCAACCCAATAATTCTTCTGAATCTCACGTTCTTCTCCTGCAAATTCAAATCAACAAATTAAAGAAAATGTGTTATTGACATAAAGATGTTAGTGGATCGGAAGAAGCAATTACCATTAACAACGGTAGCCATTGCAGAGATTTGGATCGAGAAGATGAGGTTTTGGTGAAATGGAGATTGATTAATTACTAATTAGTAATTATTAATTAATAATAATAATGATGATGAATAAAGGATAGTACGTAATAATAATAATAGTAGTAGTTAAATGGAGAGAAAATCGGAGGTGTGATGTTTATGTGCCCTCGATTGCAAGACGAGCTCTTGAAAAGGATCGTGATCTGCTGTTGAATGATCTTCCTCTTGGCTGCATAGAACTGGCAATGCTGCAATGGGATTGATTTGTTTTGATTTGATTTGTGTGGGATTTGGTTCGTTGGTGTGGGTATTTATGCGCAAAAAATGGACTCACTTTGAATCTTCTTGATGATGATGATGATGATTCATGTCACATGCTATGTAATTTGTCGTCATCTTATGTTATGTGTATTGTTACTTTGTTAGTGTTATCACTCACCCTAAGTTTTTGGATCATGTTCCAAATTATTTTACATTTACATTACATTACATTTCTCCTATATATGTATTGACAGTAAAGTTTTATGTGTTTTAATTTTGGCCACTAAAGTTAACTCCACACTCAAACTAATTCAATTACTGTTTATCTTCACCAATCGCATCATTAAATCACCGAATTTCACCTAGCAAAACCTACATCTGCGAATCAAATCACTCTACCTTTCATGATCAACGATGATTAGGTAGATACAATGTTGTTACAAGCGGTGGTTGGAGGTGTCGGTATAAAAATGAATGCAACGATCTTTAGGTGCATGTGCATCCGGTGGAAGTGGTGCCATTACATCAGGCATACAAAAGTGTCGTTGTGCCGCTGAGAGTGAGGATGAAGGTTATTCAAGGTATGTCTGGGACGATTGGAGGTCTTAGTTTGTGGTTTTGTCGGTTTGTGTATATTGTTGTTTCACTTGCAGTCTGGCTTCAACAAGTGATTTCTCGTTTGTTGTTGCTTTCTGGTAATGTTCTAGATCCGTTTTGTTGATGAACGTGTGTTGAATTTCGCTATATTATTGTTTTATGTGGTTTTGATAATTTTGTTAGTTGAAAATATGAATTATGTGGTTTTGGTGACTTTGCTACTTGTATATGTGAAGCAATTAAGTTAAGCAAATGGAGTTGATCTTGTACGAGGAGTGAAAATTAAAAACTATGATATATATATTGTTTGATTGAATTGGAGAGAAGCATCATTCAAGGATAGATAAATTAAATGAATTAGTAACAACTGCTAGCTGTTTCAATCAGTATAATATCGATTTAGCTGCTCAGTTTTTATAAGGAAGCAATTAGTTTAAGGAAATGGAGTTTGTAAAAGTTACTTTGAGAGTGTAAAAATTTGGAATTTATGATGTATTTTGGTTGATTGAATTGGAGAAAAACATCTAAAATGGACATACTAAACTACTAGCACTTGTGTCATTATTTCGGTTAATTATTTGACATGATGTACCCTCTAGCGCCTTCATTGTCTTTATTTCGGTTACTCGCGATGCCAGCAATGGATGGTGGCGATGTGGTGCATGGCGCTCATAGTGGTCAATCCGTGTAATTGCTCATCAGAAACCATAACTAAATAAAACCAATACTCGCGCACCGCGTGAGCTAGCGAATAAACCTAGTTTGTATTTATATCCTTCCTAATTAGGAAGGTCAGGTGTGATAGTACCACCCACGTGCTAACACATGGAACAACCGCGTGTTGTCACGTGACATTTTTTAATTCTTATGTATTTAAGGTTTTAGCCCCTGACTTGTACTACTTATCATTTTAGTCTCCGATGAATCTTCGACATTGGTCTCTTTTTATACTTTGACATATAGTACGACTTTAACATTTCGGATTTGATTGGATTATCGTTTTGACTTCTAACTTTTCATATTTCGTCACCTCAATATGTGACACGTTACGACTTTATGCCGTGACGTACGAGACTTGAAACTTTTTTTATCAACGCATGTGACGAAGTCACATACGCAAGACCCGACCACGTGACCCGGCTGCTTCAACACGCGACCCGGTCTCATATCTAGTTCCTATACTAAAAAACATATTATTTATATAAATTTTGTGTTCCGGTTTAACACGGATTTATCTAAAAAATTAATTTCATTTATTCAGGCCAACTAGTTTTATTACAAAAGTTAAGGGTGTGAATCATTAATTTCATTAGTGCTCGCCGTAAGGAGGGTTGTGGTGAGTCTCCGCTGTATTTACTGTAATGGGAGAGCTCCAATGCCGATGAAAAACACTTATTGGTGTTAGAGACGGGGTTTCGATCTCGGTCCTTACACCTCTGAGTGCTTCGGTCATAGGCCATTGCACTAATCGCCGTTCTAAAAGAAAATAAGGGTGTGAATCATTAATTTCATTAGTGCTCGTGCAATCATTTAATGTGATAAATAGTAAACTTTTTTTAATGGTAAACACTTTTTAAAGGTTTAAAAAATATGTAAAAAATAGCCATTAAAAATAAATATACAAATCAGATAAAAAATAATGGTGAAATGCAGGGAAGGATTTAGGAGGTCGGGGTGAGTTTATAGAAACCCACCGTATTTTGTAAATTTGATAGAAATTATATAAAAAAACTGAAGATAAATCTATATGTATCATTAGAAGTGAATCCATATAATAAAAAGTTGTGATAGCTCATTGGACCCTTGTTTGCTAGTGTTTGTTAATTACTGCTACTTGCTAATTTTCATTTCCTTCTCAATCTCAATTATCAAATCTCACTTGCTGTTAGCCTATTAAGGTTGGTATTTCATTAACCTGTCTTTAACTGGTGTTTGTCAAGCAATGTTTCAACTCTTAAGGACTAAGATTTTGTTTTAGTATGCTAGGTTTTGCTATTTGAAAAGGTTACGACACAACTTTTTACCCGTTTACCTGCCTTCCTATTATAAATTGTATATGCTTTTTGGAGACGAAATGAAATGAGACATATAATTAAACTACTACCTATTCACTGTTAACTAATAAGTGATAATTGTTAACCAAAATGTTCTAGTTTTTTTTTTATCTTATTCACTCACTTTTTCCGTCATAAACATAGGTCGTATATATTTGGAACCATATATTACAAATTTTATCTATGTGATGAAATTTACACGACTTGAATCGTCGAACCGGAACGTGAATTTTTATGCCGGTTTTATTATATTTGAAACATATATAAAAAAATACGGAGTAGTAAATTCACGGATAAAACTTTCTGGATCTAGGCGAACTGTACCAACTAAATTATACTGTAGACAATCACATGACAGATGTTAGAATTATATAAACATATTTATAAAAGTTGGTCGAAGATGATAAATTCTTGATAAAATAAAACTTAATTGTTGCCATGTTGCATGTTGGTGCTAAAAACCGAAGAAAATTGAGTATGGACCAGTTTAATCCAAAGAAAACAACTATCCTTTTTATCAAAAACACCAAACTATCCCAACTAACTTTCGGTACAAAAGGGTTGACCAATTAGGAGCTGCCACTTAATGTGTAATGTTATTATCCTTTCACGTGTAACAGGTCACAAACACATTACACGAACTTAACGTGCGTGAAATGAAATCTCTAATGTGTCCATACGTTAATGACACTATCATAACATATGTAATGAAATCACAAATGTGTTGCTATCACTCCAACGCGCGACATGAGTAAATAACCTATTTCTATAGATTATACGAGGGGGACATTTACATATATGTATATAGGGCCGGTCCTACATCTCAGTAACTTCCGTTGGGCCGTGGGCGAGAATATTTTTTGGGCTCTAGAGTGTATATATTTATTTGCATCGATCCTACATAGTGTAAATATTTGTTTGCATACCAAATATTTTTTTATGGGGAGCGAAAAAAATTTTAAGAGCCGCTTTCGTATCACTACATAATATTTTTTTGGATGCATCGGGTCCGTCATATTAAAAAATAATCAAACTAAATTTCATATAATCAATAAAGATACGTCAATTGTCATTACACTAAATATATATAGTTTAATATGCAAAACAATTCATATAAAACAAAAATTCTACATTGACAATTAGAAATGAATGATATAATTTACGTTTTCGAAATACTTATAAGTTATAATATTTAAATTATGAAAAATAAATGAATGACCTAATTGGTTTCTCTAGTTACGAAGAAATTATGTGAAATTTTACATTACTTTTCCAACTTTACAAAACCCTTAAGTTTTACAAAATCTATCGTTTTCTTTTATTTTCTTAAGCATTGATTTATTTGGGGCTGGATTGGCTTAACTAATTTAGGTTTTATAAACGGGTGAATGAAAAAAAATTATTTAAGTTTTTTGTTGTTGGTAATTGGGTCAAATGAAGTGTGTTAATAGGTTGTAAAATATACTATTTTTATAAATATTTATTTTGGGCCATAACATTATTGTTAAATGGTAAATTAAAATAAAAAAAACTTTTTTTTAATATTTTTTTCCTAAATTTCGGGCCCATTAGAGACCGGGTTCGGGGTGGTCACTTGCCTCGCCCCACACAAAACATATTTCCTAATTCATGCATAAAAAAATTCTACAACATTCATTAAAAGCTTATTATTTAATAAATTACGTGAAGGGTGTTATGATGACTCACAACATACAAAAAGTTACGTTTTAGCATTATAAAAGATTAGTCGTAGTCATATCGGATTTTTTACTATTGACTAGTTTTTTGTCATACTTACAAAGTATACAAGTTATGCTAGTGAATTATCGGTTATATATCTACATCAATAATATATTGTATTCTAGTTACAAAAAATTGTTATACTTAGCTTAGGTAGCCATAATACAAAACTTACATAGTCAAGGCTTCAAAATGTAAAAATGTGGAAAAAATAATGGTGGTCAAAATTTCAAACCTATAAAAAAATTTGTAAAGTTTTAGTGACAAAAATACAAAACCTGCAATAACAATGTTAGCCAAAATGTAAGAAAAAACTATTAATAAAGTTTTTTAGCTTTGATGATCAAAATTAAAAAAATAAATAAAACAATAGTCGGCAAAAATAAACCGATTAATAGTATATTGTATAAAACTCTAATTTTGAAGGTCAGTTACCACCCGACCTTTAAAATTACTTATTTGCCCCCCTTCTTAAATTTACACTTTAGTCCTTTAGCTTAGTCAGTTTTACACTTTTGACCCTTAACTTAACTTTAACATATTTACAACTTTAACCCCTTATTCTACTCTAACATATTTATGAGTTTGACCCCTTATTTAATTTTGACATATTTACGACTTTAACTCTTCGGTTTTAAGTTAGTCATCATTTTGACATATATGTCCGTTTTTTAATATGTGACTCATTATATCCTTACACCGTAACGTGAGAGACATAAAACTTTTTTAATCAACGTATGTGATGATGGTTTACAACTTTTAACCTCATACTCTACTTTGACATATTGGCGACTTTCATCCTCCAGCTTTGACTTATTTGTTGTTTTTACTACTGAGTTTGGATAAATATCAATCTTTTAATATGTGACGCACTATGACTTTACAACGTAAAGAAATTTTTTTTTTATCAAAACATGAAATGAAGTCACATAAGCAAGATCCGGCCGCTGCAACATGCGGCCCGACACAGAAACCTAGTTATGAAGTAATCTATTAGGTTATCAAGGAGAGGGATAAACATTTTTTTTTATACAATACAGCAAGTGCTTTGAAAGTTATAGTTTAGCCCCCAAGTTACATTTTGGCCACATACTTAGCTATACCTACCATTTATAACGTATACTTATCTTTTTGTTCTTTTTATATATTTCTCCTTCCTAAGTACAACAATTACATATATCCCATTTGACATAATAAATTACTCATTTATCACTTCTTTTACACAAACCATAATAAAATATAAAAATATATTTATCAAGATCCTTAAGGGTAAAATAGTAAATCAAAAGACTATTTTAAAGAAATTGGGTAAATTTGCAATATATGTGGTTTATGAAGGGGATATATGTAATTGAATTTAAGAAGTGGGTAAATACGTAATAAATGATCTTATGAAGGGGATATATGTAAATGTCCAACGTCTTGTTAAAGGAAATAAAATAAGTTCATATCATGTATATATATATATAGGATGAGAATCATTACAGAACCACTTCTTATTGCGAGAACAAAAAGAACAGCTAGTTTACACTGATTTACATAAATGTAAATCAAGTCTTGTGATATTTAGGCTGTTTTACATATATATACTCATGTATGATTTACACATATGTAAAGAGGGCTTATTTTTGTCAGGCTTAATTACATGTATGTAAATCAATGGTTCTGTAGTTCTGTAATTAAGGTGGTTCTGTAAGGATCCTGACTTAGTCAGTGGCATTTCGATATCAATTTATTAGGATTTAGATGTCTTAAATATAATTAGAACCTATAATATTTAATCTAGAGCCACATATTTTTATATCATGCTAAATGTATATTAAATATAAAACACTAAAACTAGATATATGTGACCGGGCCGCACGATGCGGCGATTGCGGGTCACATGTATGTGACGAAACATTGAGAAGAAGAGTTTCATGCATCGCACATTACAATGTAAAATAGTAATGCGTCACATATTAAAAAAAGAGGTTTTATCCAGACATATGTGTCAAGATAATAGCTAAGTCAAATCCAAAGAGTTAATTAAGTCGTAAGTATAAAAGTTATAAATTAACTAAATGATAATAAGTTAAAGCCGTAAATATATTAAAATTAAAGTGAAAGGTCAAGTTATAATTTGCCCAAAGTAAAGGGGCCAAATAAGTAATTTAAATTGTGCACCACACACTCTAAAACCATGTGATGACTGTTGTTGATTTGTCACTTTGCAATTATTCATCAATTGGCCCCTTGTTGTCCATTCAGATTCTTTTGGCTTTTTAATATGTGGAGAATAGACAATTGTTTAATTTTCAATTCACCAAACCCCATATTGTTTTGGCTTTTATACTTAATTATAAAGGGAACACTTATTTTTAATTATCATTTTAACATTAATGAAGAAAACTAACTTTGTGTTTACTAAAAAAATATATATGTTTTCTAAAATGTCAAACTGCATCTATAAAAAGATTAGTAACACCTGAAACAAAGAAAACAACGTATAAAAATAGGGTTATTGGATTTTAATGCTCCTAACTATAGGGTATTGGCCGTTGTTATTCTCTTCGTTAGAAAACGCTAACTCTGTTAGTGTTTGTGTCAAAAGTGTCACTTTGCAAACTTCAAGGGAAAATTTTATGCTTGTTTAATATATATTTCACTACTACCACCCACGTACCACCCTAACCACCATCAACTCCGGTCACCACCACCAACTCCAGCAACTCCGGTCACCACCACCATCTCCGGTGAATTTCCGGCGACTCCAGAATGTTAAAACTCTACCTTATGATAACCTTTAAAAGTTAATCAATATACGGTTCAATGGTCTAAAGAAATAAAAAATACACAAACTAATATCGGTCTTATTAATAACTATTATTATTTGAAATAAAAATAAGATATTATATTATTCTTTTTGGAGAGTATACAAATTCAATCCCCAATGATGTAACACATAAGATGATATACTTGCATAGTGGACCACTTGAATCACTAGAATTGAAAGTGGCATGCAATACTTGAGTACGTCTGAACATGAAAACTGGATTACTAACCTCAGAAATAATAATAACGAGGTTCATTTTCGGGGGTGCATGATGTGACGGTCACGTCTTAGTTGCGTTGTTACGGTAGAGGCGAGGGGCCTTGTACATGTTTGTGATCTAGCCATACACGTTGATATAAAAGTGTTTTTTGTTTAAGTATATCTTAGATTTAAAATATTTACCAAATTTTCTTAATACTTATCTTTATTGACTATTCCTTTTATATCTCCATAATCATAGGAACCATCATTTTGATGTATTATTATTTAAACCATTCTTGTATCCATGATCGACTACTACGGAAATAATAATCTTCTTTGAGTCATCTTTTTCTAGATGGTATCAGAGCAGGATTAATCCAACCCACTAAACCATTAAAAAAAAAAAAAAAAAAAAACAACAACAACAATGGAGGCTGCAACTTTTACGGCCTTCGCCTCGATCGGTCGTGAAGAAAACCAAAACTCAAAACAAGATAAACCAAATCAAAAGAATGGCAAACGAGTTGATGTTGTAGAGCACTGCACGTTTTGCGGGAAGGATGGACATTCACGTGATGGGTGTTTCAAAAGGGTAGGCTATCCGATTTGGTGGCCAGGAAACCGAAGACGAGAAGAAATCAAAGCAAAGGCAGCTTGTATCGATTCGGAATCCAGCGTCGTTCCGGGTCTAACCAATGAACAATATGAGTCATTTTCAAAGCATTTTTTTAAAACATATGGTTCTGGTAAAAACGTTACTACACCAAATGCATTCATGGCAGGTAAAGGTAATGTTGATGATGATTGGATTGTAGACTCGGGTTCCACTGACCACATCACGTACGATTCGAACATTCTTGAAAACAAAACAAAAAAACACTTTGAAACCCCTGTAGTTATTCCTAATGGGAATGCCATACCTGTTGAAGGGAGAGGGGAATGTGTTTTACCAGGAGGAACCAAAATAAAAGGGGTTTTACACATTCCTAAGTTTACTTGTAATCTTTTATCAGTGAGTAGATTGAGCAATGATCTACAGTCAGCCATAACCTTTTTTCCTGATTTTTGTGTAATGCATAAACTCCGAACGAGGAGCTTGATTGGTGCGGGTGAGTGCAGGAATGGTCTATACCGAATGAGGATGCTTGGGAAAGAAAAGAAAGCTATGATGACAACTATGGATGTTTGGCATAGAAGGTTGGGTCATGCTTCAGGTGAGAAACTTGTTCAACTGAATTTTCTTAACAGTTATTCCTTCAATGAAGTTTGTGATTCTTGTTCTAAGGCAAAACATACTAGACTTCCTTTTTCAGATAGTAGTATTAAAACCAAGGAATGTTTTGAGCTTTTGCATTGTGACATCTGGGGTAAATATCGATTCCCATCCTTCTCAGGAGCGAATTATTTTTTAACTATAGTTGATGACTTTAGTAGAGCTGTTTGGGTTTTTCTTTTAAGATTTAAACATGAAGCAAGTGATTGTTTGGTGTATTTTCACAAATTAATAAAAACCCAGTTTGATAAGTCTATTAAAAGGATCCGAAGTGATAATGGTGGGGAGTTTACTTCGAATGATATGCAAAGGTTTTACCATGAGCAAGGAATTTTACTTGAAACAACTTGTCCACACACCCCACAACAAAATGGGGTGGTCGAAAGAAAACACAGACATTTGCTTGAAACTGCTAGAGCTTTAAGATTTGAAGCAAAATTACCAAAAAGATTTTGGGGAGAGTGCGTCTTGACTGCAGCATACATCATTAACCGCTTACCCTCAAAAGTCATTGGAAATAAAACTCCATATGAGTTAATTTTCAATCTAAAACCGGACTACAATTCAATGAGAGTTTTTGGGTGTCTTGCTTACTATTGGAATACCGAAACCAAAGGTGACAAGTTTGAAGAAAGGGGGAGACCGGGGGTGTTTTTGGGTTACCCGCCAGGAACGAAAGGTTATAAGATATATGACATAGTGAACAAGAAAATAATCATATCAAGGGATGTGAAATTTCATGAAGACAAATTCCCTTTTGGTAAGGTTGGTAACATAGAATACAAAATAGACCCACTTGATCCACAGCCCTATACGGCTCAAAATGAAAATTATCATGAAGCTTTGGGTCTTAACAATCCACTTGAAACTTGGGTTGAAAATGACGATGTGGACTTAAATCAAAGTCCTACTGTTGAAATTCCAAATCAAGATAATCTTGAGCCATTACCTCAAAATGAAAACAATGAAGTTCAAGAGGAATTACAAGACCATTCTGGTTTGAACCAAGAAGAATTATTAGATGAATCTGACCAGTTGAGTCGACCAAAAAGAATCAGGTCACAACCAAAGCATCTTGATGACTACGTTGTCAAGCTTCCTCCATCGGTAGACAATGCACAAATCACACCAACACAAGCGTCCTCAACGGTACATCCTTTATCTAATTTTGTCTCATATGATCAATTTTCTACTTCTCATAAGGCTTTTTTAGCGGGAATCGATGCAATCGATGAGCCAAAATTTTTTCATCAAGCAGTCAAAGATGTTAGGTGGATAGAAGCTATGAAGAAAGAAGTGCGTGCTCTTGAAGAAAATGGTACATGGACTTTAGAAGATTTACCTGATGGGAAACATGCCATTGATTCCAAATGGGTCTACAAGATTAAACACAAGCCCAATGGAGATGTTGAAAGATTCAAGGCACGTCTTGTGGCGAGGGGTTTCAAACAAATGGAAGGTGTGGATTATCATGACACTTTTGCTCCGGTCGCTAAACTCGTCACAATCCGAACCCTTTTAGCAGTGGCTGTAAAAAGAAACTGGTCTATTCAACAACTTGATGTTAACAACGCCTTTTTACACGGAGATTTGGATGAAGAAGTTTATATGAAAGTTCCACAAGGTTTTGTAAAAAGCGGAGAAACAAAGGTGTGTCGGTTGAGGAAGTCAATGTATGGTTTAAAACAAGCCTCGAGGAACTGGTACCAAAAGTTCACCAATTTCCTACTTGAGCTAAATTACAAACAATCTAAAGCCGACCATTCCTTGTTTATTTACCAACAAGGAGAAATATTTTTGGCGGCTCTCATTTATGTTGATGATGTCATCCTTGTCGGTAATGACGTGACTAAAATGGAACACACTAAAACCAAGCTTAATGAAAAGTTTAGCATCAAGGACCTAGGGAACCTGAAATACTTTCTTGGTATAGAAGCTGCTCGTACTTCTGAAGGGTTGGTGTTAAGCCAACGAAAATACACTTTAGACATACTAAATGATTGTGGGATGCAGGGGTGTAGACCAAGCTCTTTTCCTATGGAACAAAATCATAAGTTGGATAAAAGTGAAAACAAACCAAAAGTTGATGCTACCCGATATCGTCGCATTGTGGGAAGACTTCTTTATCTGCAAGCCACGAGACCAGACATCGCTTACTCGGTGAACATCTTGTCTCAATTTGTTGCTGACCCGAGACAAACACATATGGACGCGTTACATAGGGTACTTCGCTATTTGAAGGCTACGCCAGGCCAAGGTGTTCTTTTCCCACGAACAGGAGGTTACAACCTTACTGCATATTGTGATTCGGACTGGCTTGGTTGCCCATTTACTAGAAGATCAAGGACTGGATATGTGCTTATCCTTGGTGGTGCACCAATTTCATGGAAAACAAAGAAACAATCTGTTGTATCCCGCTCCTCCGCAGAGGCAGAATATAGGTCGATGGCATCTACTGTTAGTGAGGTATTATGGGTTCGATGGTTATTACAAGAACTAAATGTCGCTTCCGCTAGTCCAACTCCACTTTTTTGTGACAACCAAGCTGCACGACACATTGCAAATAACCCGGTATTTCATGAACGAACTAAGCATGTTGAGATGGATTGTTATTTTGTTCGAGAACGTATTGATTCCAAAGAGGTTCAAACCTTCCCTATCAGCACCACAATGCAAATTGCGGACCTTCTCACGAAAGGATTGGGTACTCAACAACTTCGGTTCTTACTTGGCAAGTTGGGAACTAGAGACCTACACGTTCCAACTTGAGGGGGAGTCTTAGATTTAAAATATTTACCAAATTTTCTTAATACTTATCTTTATTGACTATTCCTTTTATATCTCCATAATCATAGGAACCATCATTTTGATGTATTATTATTTAAACCATTCTTGTATCCATGATCGACTACTACGGAAATAATAATCTTCTTTGAGTCATCTTTTTCTAGAGTATAAACATCTAAATTTAAAGGTCAAAACGATAGTTAAGTCAAAATCGATGGTGAAAGTTGTAAACATGTCAAGTGGAGAAACTAAACTTGTTTTAGTAGTGAATAGTGATGACTGATGAACCTAGATTTCCCGGCATCAATTTGTACAATGTTTGTTGAATCGATATCAATAATGTCTCATACTCTCATTAAACATTTTACAGTCTAGTTGACATGATGAGTCGATACCACATAGGTTAATTTGCCATGGTTCTAATTTGGTTGTTCAAGAGTAAATTGTTCCTTATATACGTTCCGTCCAAACAAGATGTATTAATTAAATGGTTCATTTTGTTGTAGAAGCGTTAACTAAGAAAATGTATGATTTAACAAAACATGGAAAAGTATGAAACTTTTTTAATATGATTTGAAAATTGTTAGAAGAATATTATAAAAAAGAAAAAAGAATACTATAAGTTATTATTGGTATATTTAAACATTGTGTAAGAAATATAAATTGTTATATTAGGTTAGTGACTCTTTTACTATACACACGACTTGAAAATCATATATGTTATGTATATAACAATAAGTTGAAGGTAATTAACTATTTGATGTTATATGAGTCAAGTATACTAAGTGAGACATTTAAAAAAAAATAAAAACAGGTCTTAGTATCATATATGTAAGGTCTTCGGTCTTGCGGTATCATGGGGTTCGAAATTCAAATCTAACTGTTTATAACTGGTTGATATCAAAGTACTCATTAAAGAGAATTTCATTGCAAGAAGAAAGAAAGAATATTTACACAAATATGTCTGCAAAATCGTCATCTTATATATGCTCCATAGATGATCACACCCATTGAACTTCAACGTCTTCACATCTTTAGTCCCCCTACGCAAAATCGTGTATCGTTATGTATGGTTATATCATCTCGATCTTTATCCGAATCATGTAAGTGCATTGCCTCCTTAGATGATCAAATCTTTCTTCGGCCAAAAATGGTCTTGTTAAGATGAATTCAACCACATTAATTGTAAGAGTTTTAACTTGATCTTGTATTGGATATCAAAGTTGCAAATATATTCATATACTCTATAAAATGGAATATTCTGGGACCTAAGAGTAGTATATGCTTGGAAATAGAGGATACAAAATATTTTTCATGGAATATTCTTATTCACATTGCTTTCATGATATGATATTTTGATTAATTAATTAAGTTCTCCTAGAGAAAAATGCATATATCGTTATTGTGGTTTAACTAAACTACACATTTGATTCTTAGATTTTAAAAATATTAAAGTTAGTCAAAACTTTTTTGTTTGCCCGTTACAAGTTAGTCCCCCAATACTAAATGTCTAGATCTAGTTACTTTTTTTAACGAAAGAGTTATCTAATGTGAGGGTGAACCTATATATATGTTGGTTGCAGCTGCCACCGTTAAAACCTAACGACGTTCTAATATATAATCACACTAGGTTAGTAACACGTATGCATATTACACGGGTTTATAAAATATAAACGATATGTGATAAAAACATAATCAAAAATGCTAAAAACTAACCGAAAAGAAAAACGTAACATTTAAAACTTAATCTTAAGGCCTGACCCCACAAGTTAAAACCTTGAAGTTAAAAAAAAACATAAAAAGATTAAAATAAATAAAAAATCAAATGCATGATCAATACATATTATGTGTTTAGATTGATTAACAAAAAGGTATATTGGTTTTCACTGGTCCCAACTATTACCTTTTGTCTTCTACTGGTCCCAACTATTAAATTGGTTGTCAACGGTCCCAACTTTTATCACTTTGGTAACCACTGGTCCCGTCGTTAAATTTTTTTAACGTCGTTAAGTTTTTTCCAAATTCAAGACCAATGTTTTAGACCTTTTGATCGGAAGGATAATACTTGTCGATTAATGTAAAAGTTTTCTCGAAAAGGCTTCTGAACAATAAAATTTTTACATTTGATTGATGCACTATTAGGTTTAAACACCCGATCGAAGCACTATTTTGTTGTTCGGATCGTCGTTTTGAGGTAACTTTTCTATCAATCGGCTTATATTATCGTTCCGATCAAAATGCTTATAACATCGGTATTGAATTTGGAAAAAAACTTAACGGCGTTAAAAAAATTTAACGACGGGACCAGTGGTTACCAAAGTGATAAAAGTTCGGACCGTTGACAACCAATTCAATAGTTGAGACCGATAGAAGACAACATGTGATAGTTGGGACCAGTAAAAACCAATATACCTAACAAAAATGAGCATAGGTTTCGTGGTTAAAATTGTGATGATTATTGTGGTAATGACACATGAAATTAAATGTGAGATTGACACCTAAATATATCTATGTAACGATGATGTCTCTTTCTTAAAAATAGACATATGACAAAGATTAACTTTATATCAGCGTAGGTAGATTTTCCTACTTGCATTCTTATAGTTGTTAAGATCATAGCCCTATCTATATGTTTTTATTAATAAAACTCAGAATTTAACAAATCGAATCACGACTATGTGTGTATTTGATTTTTTTTAATAGCAACTCGAGCTCCCATTATTTGGGCAAGGCTCTAACCTAGAACCTTTTAGTTGGAAGACTCGCACTACTAAAAAATGATATTTTTCTATACAACAATTTCCGATAAATTTCGGACTTAATATTTACAACAAACTTATAACAATTTTTTGACAAATAATAAAAACAAAAAAAGTCCATAATTTATCCTATAATTTTCCGACAAAACAACCACAATTTATCGTTGTTATTTCGTCCCAAACCAAAAAGTATAACCAAGTTATAAAAAACTACTTTTGTGGCTAAGTTGTCGCAAATGTTACGACAACCTGATATTGTTTCAATTTTGCAGCTAACGTTGTCGTAGTATTGTACATCAAAAATAAATTTGCCACAACTCTTTTTTTCCAACAATATGATTTTTTAGTAAGTTTGTCAGTACTTTCGTTTAACTATAATATTTCAACAATTATGTTTGTCTTAAAAATTGATAATTTTAGTAGTGTCACCTCTTAAATTCCACTCCGACTCGATCAGTGACTTGAACGGTGCTTGATGGCCGGCCCTAGCTAGCTCCATGTTAAATTAGTGGGGCGTGCTGCAGGGGCATAATTGAAACCGTGAAAACAAAGATACTTCTTTAAAACACTAGTACAATAATATAAGGTGTTGTGTGCCTTTAATAATATATAATATTGTTGTACTAGCTTGTACACATGCAATAACACATGCAATAACACATGTCCCATGGAATGTCTTTAGAATCATGGTTTGGGTTTCATTTACAAAATATTAATCTACCATGCATCCCAAAATTTCGATTTTATAACATAAAAAATATTTTTGAAAGATAATTAAATACACGTACATACTTCGATTTATAAAACTTAATGGTATACATACTTGAGTATATATGTATCGTTACTAGCTTAATTGTGTTTTGATGTTCCGTCAATAGGTGTTATTCACTAAGCTTTTTGATCCTTCCATGATCAGATGGCCGGAAGTTAACAATCCAACTTACGTGCATTCATTGGCCTCTCATCAAGAGTTGTTATTCATTGAGATCGATAGCTGATCGATGTATACAGATCATCACTAACTTTCCATGTTAATATATTAAGGGAAATGATCATGTATATATACAAGTGCTTGTATATGTGAGTTCTCTTCTAGCTGGTAAATTGTTTTCTTCTCTTGTTTTTCCTTTTGACCTTAATTAATTAAGATTACACTTAGAATATATATTGTAAACAAATAATATTATCACTCAGATATTCTATTCTGTGTGTTTCTAAATGGAATAGGTGACTAAGTTAAAGTGTTTGAAGAGAGTGGTCTAAATTAATGTATGTGAGTTTCCTTTATCTTTGTTTTTGTTGTATTTGTTAGATTGGATGATATTCTTTAAATTATATGATTTTTATTTTGAATATATTGAATATATAGACAAACATTGTTTAATAATTAGACGTGATATATTTGTCGAAATACTGTGTTAGAGCATCTTTGACAGAAAAAATAATATATGTTTAAAACATTAAGAAATAATATCTAATTTACTTAATTTTATTGTTGGCTGAGACACCTTCTTTCTTTATTATTTTATTAGATTAGATTCGTTGTGTGTGTTTTACTCTCTTTATTTATTGATTTTAGTTAGGGTGATAAAACACAGTCGTTTCAAATGGTTTTAAGATTGTAGTTTTTACGAACTTTTCAATATGTTAGGTTGTTTTGTATTTTCAGAAATCTTAATTAACCAACTTTTGATTCATACAATCCTTTTTAAAACGACCTCAATCGATATAATATTTATTAAAGGAACTCGAATCTATCAAGGATAGAATTGAATTGAAATTTGATTATGTCAAAGTAAATGGAATTTAATGAAAGGAAAATATGTCACAAAAATATAACATGTGGTGCATTCATATAGTTAACAAAACATATGTGTAAGTTTGTTAACAAGCTGCAAATTATATATAAAGCTTAAGTGCTTAAATCCATTAATGGTTTCAATTTAGTGCAAATATTGCTTTTTGTGATGTGTCCTTCTATTTGTGTAAGGGTCACATGACTGTTGGCAATAAAAATGGAACCATCATTATCAATGAGTGATATATCAATGGGGTCAAAGACAATGATTTTTTACTTTGTTATAGCACCAATAATGCAACTTTGCTGATCAAAGTAAGATCAAGCAAGATCTGAGAGAGTTAAAGAAATATATTAAAACAAGCTATTGACATTGATGGAGAACGAAAATAAAATTTGAATGTGTTGTATTAAAATGAACAATGACAAGTTAAAATGATATTTGGTATTAGTAAGATTAAAATTGTATAAAAAGTATTATTAATGAAATGCTTATATGAGAAAAAAAGTGTCCGGCCATTAGTTCTGTATTTAACTCTAGAGTTATTAAAAAAATAAAACAACTAGAAAATAAGCTTCGGTTAACTTGATTGCTTGTAACTTTCGTAAACACTTAATAGACATGTGTGTAAATAAAAGTATTTCTAAAACTGTCTAAACAGACACACATGTATCCTCTATGAAATTATCTATTTCCAGTGACTGTTATATTTTAAAAATAAAAAAATGAGATATATATTTCAAAAGATAGTGTACCATCAAGTATATTTAATATTTTAAAATAATATCTATTATCATAAAGCAAAATAATTTTGGCCACTTATCAAAATTTTAGACACTTGCTGATATTTGAATTTTAAATTATCTATTATAAATTGAGTAACTTAATTGTTACATTCACTAAACTATAACTTTAAATTCTTCTTTGATTAATCTATAAAATTAAATCATTACATTTCATATATTTATATGCAGAAAAACCCAAATTAAACAAGATTAACATCTAATTCACAATAAACAAAAAAAAACTTTAGTTAAAATTAATTTTTTCAAGTTAATCATAAAATTAGATAAACATCAGTCGGCAGAGACCAATTAAGACATGAAAGAATGTGTGAACCCTAATTCTAAAGAAATATACAGTTTTGGATAAAAGTTATATGTTAGATTGTCATGGTGGTAGATTGATTGGTATGTATACTCGAAGATCTGAAATGGAATCGAAAGCGATGATGCAAATCCGAGCAAGAAAATTTCGATCACGAGATGAGATAAACTCAGATCATAACCTAGATGAGAGAATTTTTCAAAAAAGGGGTTTGCAAAAATGAATGTGAAATGGGCATTATTGTTAAAGCGGGTAGACCCGTATGCTAACTATGAAGATTGATTTAGGTGATAAGACATAATCAATCTAATGTAACAGATGATGTTAATAGCATTTGAAAGTGTCATGTGACTGCAATTTACCTATGCATTAGGTAGATAATATATAAACATAATGAGAAAGTTTAAAATACAAATTGATGAAAGTGTTAACATTAATTACACAAGTTATAATGGAGAGATGAAACTCTTAAGCAAGAACACATCTTGCGTGATACTTCCATCCACGCATAGAAAATTATCACGTAACTGTGTTTCATTCTCACACAAATTATTTAAGTTATAAATGAAACTTTCACACAAGGTTTTTTACAAGATGAAAATACCCACACAAAAAGATGATATGAATTAGCCCATCACTTCACACACAAACACGAGTTTGCATTCTAAGTATTTTTAACTGACCTCTAAAACGTAATACGTTATACGTAATAGTGTAATACTCTTTTTGTGATACATTAATGTTACAGCCACAGCCCACAAGGCTTGCGGGTTAAAAACCGGTGTTTAGAGTTGATCGGGTTGGGTGAAGTTATTGACCCGAGGCGAATTGTATCTTCTTCTTTACGCCTGTTCTCTTTCGATCACAACCTTCACTCCGGTCACTTCTATACTCGTCATCTTATTCCGGCGACGATACTCACCGGTAACTTTTGCAGTTAGATTAAGATTATTTGTGTTATTATAAGTGCCAATTCGTTTAATCAACCTATTTCCCCTCATTAGGGTTTAATCATATTTCTATGTTTTTCATCGCTAGTTGCTTATATCCATAAAATGCAAGTATAATTTGTGAAATTTAAATTTAAGAGTGTGTTTCAGTTTTTCAATTTCACTAGGAAGATCAATCTTTGTATAGATTTTATATTCAGTTTTCACTATATGCAATGTTGAAAAGACAAACTGTGCATCTTGTGTTGAAGGTTCATTGTAGAGTTTTAGAGGAAGTTTTGAGCAAGGATGAGACTAAGGTATGCTATGGTATGCTCGTCGAATCAGAATCGAAGTATGGAGGCTCATTTCTTACTGAAGAGGGAGGGTTTTGATGTTTCTTCGTATGGAACAGGCACTCATGTTAAGCTCCCTGGTCCGTCCATAAGAGAACCGAATGTTTATGAATTTGGCACGCCTTACAAGCAAATGTTTGATGAACTCAGGCGTAAAGACCCTGAGCTGTATCCTTGTTCTGTTTGATAGTAAATTATTTGCGCATTTGTATGTCATTGTGAAGTGATATCCAATGTTCTTAGGTTAATCAAAATATAAAATGAAGCTTGAAATCCGGATTGAGTTATGTAATTAAAGAGTTTATAGTGTTTGATGATGTTGAAACGGAGATTGGCTGTTGGCATCCTTAATTATTACATAGTTATAAGCGCAATGGCATACTCCCGATGCTCAAGAGGAACTTGGCAGTCAAAACTGCACCTCAACGCTGGCAAGAAAATGCTCCGGATGGGCACTTTGACGTTGTCTTCACATTTGAGGAGAAAGTATTTGATATGGTTGTTGAAGGTTAGTGTTTTCACATTTAGATTTTTTGGTTGACTGTTATGCATATATACAAATGCCCGGTTCATACCCAACTGCTCGTTGCATCCTTGAATTCCTCTTTGATGTGTTGCAACTTGCACAGTAACATAGCTGTTTGCCTGTTGCCCTGTTTGGTAGGATAATCTCACAACTTGAGTCATTATCAGAAGTAATAAGTAATAACAATAGTATAAATGGAAGTGTATACCACATATACTAATAAAGGTCTTGTTGTGTGTTAAAAGGTGATATTAGAACAGCCGGAAATTTCTAGCTTCGTGGTATTAGTGAGTGTATATTATGTATAACATGCCACCTTTCACTTAGGAACTGCTCTTTGGGATAGACCCTTAACAATTGTAGTGACAGGTAAAATGTTTTGTTTTAAATATGTTGGAATAGAATGCACTCCTATGCTATTAAGAATCACGAATATGTTGAGAACTACTAAGAACCTCTTTAATTCTTTTCCTGCTTATTACACAAATCGACCAAAATGCTTGTACTTTTAATATTTTAAAAAAATACAATATTTATAGTCATTTTTTTAAATGTTTATATGCATCCACATTATATAGTTTGCTTTTTATGAAGAATTGAGTTAGGAGATAAGATCAAAAGAAATAATGGGAAGATGGAAATAAACCGTTTTCTTTCAATCTTACCATTTATATTGAAGCAATGAAGCGTTATGTAGACGGCTTATCCGGTTTTCATGGTTCTCAACATATATGTAGTTCTTAATAGAATGCACCCCTATATATAATATTGTAACATCATATTCAGTGACATTATGCACTATTGATTAACGACCAAAGAGATGAAAAGGAAAGATGAGAAGAGACAAAGAGAGGGAGACACAATGTATAGACGCCAAAGCTCAGTCTAGAAACATATGTTATTGAAATAAACTAAAGAGTAAAGAGGCATCTGACAAACTGGTCTCTTCTTTGACTTTCCTTGTACCAATGAGAATCAGATTAAAGAAAAGTCAAAGATGATTTTGTGTTGACTTTAAGAGAAAGACTAAATAGAAACTCGGAAAGAAAAACCAATTTGAACATGCTTTATGATGTCCGTTGGATTATTTTTGAATTTGTAATTGCATCTCAGTAGTAAAATTCTAGATGTGCACAATTGCAAGGATGTTGGAAAAACATGTTTAGTTAAGACCTTTAGTTTAGGCGAAATTTGGTTTTGAGGTCAAACGTCGAAATACACCCATATTTGAGCTGAAAGCAATTGTTCTAAATTTTGAATCGGAGTGCATGATTTGAGTTTGGACAGTTGTATCTAGGTTTAAGATAGGTGGATTTTAAGTCATGAGTGTTTACTTTTAATGAGATTGTGCTTAGAAGTTGTGATTAGAGGGTATAGTAAGTGAAACCATCACTCCTTTGTGTGAGGACACTTCTGAGTTATTATAAACTAACTACTATTTTTCCGTTAAGAAATATCTAATGGTTTATGGTCTACTGTTTCACTCACACCCCTAATATCAATGGCCCATAACTATAACAGAATGAACTGTTCTTTAAGAAGTCAAGTTTCTGGTAAGAATTTCTTTTTACGGCTCCTTGTGAAAATGAAGCTCATGGAAATGGCAGAGAAGTTGGTTCGCAGTAAATGAAATTAATTGGAATGTAAATGGTGTATTTCATGATGCGCTTTGATCACAATCTCATCATATTATCACTATTAAATACACAATAGTATGCCTTGGTATCTTTTGGGTTGAGTATAGCTTCCAAAGCCTTCGTCACATTGTGACCCTAATCAATGTAAAGATAATAATACCAAGTGTATTTTGAACAGAAATAATATATCCTTACATGTTTAATTATGTTGCTAATAAGAAGTTGTGTCAAACATTCCACATGCAGATCTTCATACTCGTGATCATGTTCTTCTGAAACCTGTACTGGTAATAAACTTGGAAGTAAAAGATAACCATGAGGAGGCTGCCATTGGTGCTCGCCAAACTTTGACATTGTGTCAAGAGGTATCAACCATTCATGTTCTTGAACGCGTTTCATTTTAGTTAAGAGGTGTCAGTTTTGACTCATTCACATACTAATGGGTCGATTTGGCATATGTTTTATCTGTACTGTCTGGTCAAATGGGTCAAGCTACAAGAGACTGAGTAAAACTTAACCAGGTTAAATGGGCTTAAAGTTATCCAAAATTCCAAATTTGTTCAAAAGCGTAAGACCTCTTAACCTGATTATACTGAACAATGAATTTTTCTTTGTGATAAATATAGGACTAAGTTACACGAATGGCCCCTATGGCTAGGCCAAATTTCACTTTTGGCCCTTAACTTCCAGAAAATTACATGGTTGATCCAATACGTTGCACTAACGTAACACCAATGACCCCTGAGTTTGATGTCACTTGACTTGTTTTGTAAAGCACATGTGAAATTACTATTATACCCTTTTGGTTAACTAAGAAGTTAAATAAAAAACTAAAAAGGTAAATTAAACAAGAATACATAGTCTAGGTTCGTGCTTGGATTGTTTTAATTTTATGTATATTTCCTGTTATACTTTCTATATATAGTATTATAGATACGGAGTATTATTTAATTATTTTTTTCATAATTCTATGTATGATAACAATTATTTACATAAATATATATTTGATAGATTAAATAAAAACTATATAAATAAAAAGCTCATTTAGGATCGAGCTCGATATAAGAACCTCAAGCGCGAGCGCATTTATAAAACGAGCCATAATATGAGCTCGGGCTCGACCTCGTTTAAGCTCAGCTTGATTTGAGCTTTTTGACATCAAATCCTGAGTACTTGAAACCACCTTGACCTATTTGGTAGGAATAAAGAGTTTGCCCATTTTGACCAACGGGATAACTTGCATGCTTGCCGCTGCCAGTTTGAGTTTTAGATCATTTATCAAAACCATTCTTTGTGTTTCTGAACATGTAGCTTGAAGCAACTGATCGTTGGGAAGATGTGATTGACGATGTCATATCTAATTTTGAGAGACAACACCGCAGAAAAGTGGTATACACCATCTCCTACTATTGACTTGTTACTTTAGTATCTCAGGTAGCCCGACTGAATTCATTCAAATGTATAATGTTACTTTAGGATCTCTGGTGTGCCACCCTCAGCTCATACTATATTGAATGCCTATGTTACAAAATGTTTAAAATCAAATTGGCACCAAACCCTTTTTTTCTTTCTGTGACATGTTATGTGTAGAAATACAAAGTGTGACTAAAAACAACAATATATGTTTAATTAACTTTGGCAATATGAAAGCATTTCCTTGTATGCTTGAAATATTTTCATGTCTTGTTCTTCTAAAGTCACATTTGCTTCAATACCATCTTCATTCGGAGTGTCTGTCAACACGAAACCAGTAGCAACCGAAGATCTATACGATGCACTTGCAACTGTGGGTTTTCCCCATCCGAAATCGACTTTGTTACAAGGGAACCCACATAAGCTTGAACAGTAAAAGGGTTTATTGGCAACATTTTCTAAACCTTCATCCCCCATTATACTTGACTGATTGTTTTGTAACGCCTGTTGAAAGCTTTGGATATTGTTTCGTTCCATCTTCTTCTTCTTTATCTCCGAAACCACCGCACTTAACGAAGTATCACTGGTCATGACCATCATCAATACGGCGAAATTTCCTACGGTAGTTTGGGACACTTTTGGGACAAAAGCGTTACGTGTGTCCATCGGAATAACTAATACAGTTGGTTTAAAAGAACCTGACTTTTGGGAGGTTGTTGCCACCAGGGTTTTGTACAACAGAGAGATTAACACTTCCACCCGTGTAGGCTTGTTAATAGACACCGTTGATCCAGCTTCCGCAAGGACCTTATTCTTGAGCTCATTTAGCTTTGAATTGGGGAACACAAATTTCCTCGTGACACGAGCGTTACATGTTTGATTTGTCCAAACCAAAACTTCAGGAAGAGAACTGATAGCCGTTGGGAATTGAATAAAACAAGGGTTAACCACCTGTTTATGATCAGTGGAACCATAACGTGCCACTGAAGCCCAGTGACTAACGTATGAGCTAAGAGTGCACGAATCACCAATTCTATGTGACATAGACACCGCCACCGCCATTCCACCACACGCAAAGTGATTGAGTTGAATCCCAACAAGACTGGTAGCATGAGGAGTGTTTTGCCACACCATGCCATCAGCAAAAAGCTGGTGGAAACTATTGTCGTCTTCTTCATCGTTCATACAAGATTGGAACTTGGAGAGTTGGGTATCGCTTTTAGCTTCAACAAACACAACTCCCTCATCGTTACAATCTACATAAGTTGCGGTTGGTGTGGGTAACCTGCCTGCAAACGGATAGTATCGTGTTAGGCTTTGTGACAGTGACTTCTTCATCTCCTGAGCTTTTTCATCAGCAGTTAAACTGCAGCTTTCATTGTTTGGGTAGAAGAGAATAAGTGTCATGTAAATGTGTGGGGAGAATTGATCAATTGGGGAAAGATTATAAGTCTTGAGATGAGATGGGGTTGGAGATGAAGGCTTCATTATTTCTCGACAAACAATATTTAGCATATACCCCGTCATTTTCATTTCTTTAAACGGAAATTGTAGCTCTAAATTAAACAATATATGCATGTTTATATACCGATCGGTCTCTGTTAAAAAAACTTCATATTACGTCCACATGCAGATCGATCGATCATTGACTTGATTTAAAGAATTTAATATTACGTCGACAGATCGATTATTAATTAACTGATTTGAAAATTTTATATTCGTTCAAGATCACTTAATTTGTTAATTTATGTTCTCGATAGGTCAACTTGTGAAACGTACGCATGTATAATTACAATTACAAGGCCGGTCATGAATAATTTAATGTCGTGTGAGTCATAAAAAAAGTTTAACTATTATATCATGACATGGTCCAAGGGCAACACTTTTGGTAGTGGGGTTTAGGGTTGACAATTTCTGACATGGACACAATAAAGACACATTATAGTGGTAGAGGACGAGGTCTAGCGTTTGTGACTTTGACAGGCGTGTTGATAAAGAAAAGTTTTTGTCTAAAGTGTAAACATTCATAATTAGGGATCAAAATATAATTAAGTCAAAGTCGGATGAAGATGTAAATAATTCAAGTCGAGGGAACAAAGTTACCCACTTGGAAAAGTCACAAAAAGACAAACAAGAGAGTGGTGTGTGGTAGTGGTGAGATATATAGTTTTCTCATCCTTAACTTAGCAAAGTGACACTTTAAACCAAAATATTAACATCGTTAGTGTTTGCTAACGACGAGAATGACACAACAAGTGTACTGTTAGGCTGAGAGTTGTGAGAGTGAGAGTTTTAGTTGGAGTGGCAGCAGACAATACCTCTATAGTTAAGAGTATTAAAATTCAATAAATCTTTACGAATGCACAATATTGTGAACATTATTTATGTCATCAAAGTTGCAAAATTGAAATCACAAAACTATTACAATGAAGTTTATCGGCACCCTTTTGTTACTAATCACAACAATTACGACTCTAGTTACATTTGATTTATATATATAAATATTATTTTATGTTTGTATTTTTCTTTTAATATATTTTAAATATCAAATCTACCTCTACCAATATTTAGGCTAATAAAAGATTAAAATGTTGTCACTTATCAAGCTATAGTTTTATTCTTTCATTTGTCACAATTCTAGACCCCTACTATTTATATATATATATATATATATATATATATATATATATATATATATATATAGAGTTAGGATCAAATGAAAACAAACTTTATAATTAAAAACACTAAAAACCAAATAAACTTAATTTCAACTATTTTTATTTTTAAAAAACTGAAAAGGGTATAATAGGAATAATATGGTTTTATAACTACTTCCGTGTAAATCTCAAATCATCTTCAACATTGTATTTAATAAATCAATAATTATTCATAATCAATTCATTATATGGACACCGCCAACCACCACGGGCTTTCTCAGTTTTATTCTCGCCGGAGAACACCACCGCCCCACTCTTCCGGTGTCACCCCATCCAAAGGCCATTATCTCTTAGGTGCTATCGTTTTTGTAGCACAGAACCAAAACATGACTGATAGCTATACTATTATTGAATCCAGGTAACAATCTTGAAATTTTAAGTTGTTGTTAGAACTGTTAATTATTCCTAAAACTTAATTGGCAACCGATTTTAGGTTGTGAAAGCTTTTAAATCCTAGGTGGTTTTGGAAGAAGATAACCTATAGGCTACAAATATATTTTTATTAATGAATATGAAACAATTATACTTTTTAACCTACTAATCCTATACACGATTGAAGAAATATATGTCATTGATTTGGTTATAAGTTCTGATGTTTATTTTAAATCGGAAATACGTGTATATGTACGTGTATATGTAAAAATGTGTTACTATACGTATACGTAAAACACTATCGTTACACACATGTACTGTTGTTAGTTTATGAAATATATTCTTATGTTTGGTGATATTTCACTTGTAATTGCATAGATGGTAACTTGATTTCATGTCATACTTCTAAAAAAATATGCACTTCACACCATGTAATTCATTTATTTTATGCAAATTTAACTTAGAGATAAATATATGTGATACGTATACGTAACACCGTTGATACGTATACGTAACACCATTGATATGTATACGTAACACCGTTGATACGTATATGTAACATCGGTGTTACGTAACACCATTAACCACACTTTTTAGTTGGTTTTTCCTTATACGTAACATGGTTGTTGGAAGTGAAGATGATGTTGATGATTGATTGAGCAAGATGAACTCAAAGATGATGGTGATGTTGAACTTGAAGATGAAAATCGTTGTTATATATACTAAAACTGATGTTGCACTTTTGTTACACATGCGTATATGTTTGTTTAGCATATATACTCTTATGTTCGGTGACATTTTACATGTAGTGATTGTAACATGATTTCACGTGATGCTTAAATCTAATAAAATTATATATTCCATGTCATGTATTTAAATTATGGTGTTTTTAATTGCCATATATAGGTAATTAAGCGCGTTACATATATATAACTACTTCTGCAAACTGAAAAAGGCTTTAATTTTTTTTTAAACGGCGAAAAAAGACTTTAATACGTATACGTAACGTTATGAAAAGAAAAATATGTGAATTCGGAGTAATGATAGATGAGAGAGGAGAGAGATTTTAAATTATTGGGAAGTTATGGATTATTTTTTTCTTTGACTAAATTACTCTTATTGACTAATATCTTTTAATTAGCAAATACTTATCAAAATTAATTACTTCTTTGGTTTTCAATGTTTTCATTTATAAATGTGTTTTCAATGGATCCTAACCCTATATATATATATATATATATATATATATATATATATATATATATATATATATTTAGAAACTGTTTTGTAATTATCTATGTAATTTTCTACTTTATTAAGATTAATTAGCAATAATATATATACGATTATATGTAAAGAGTTTTATTCGTATGAGGTCGTATTTTGTCATAATTAGGTTACCCCGAGTAACCGAGCTTTATTTGTTTCGTCGTCATATTAGTTTGGGACGTAGCCGAGTCGAGTTCAATCTTCCATGTTTCACATCTCCGTTTCAACCATGTTCCTCTAGTATCTCCTCTTATTTTGAGGCCTCTTATAACCATCATCAAAGGACAATCGATGCTTCTTAACTATACTACTCTCATCATTCAATTTTTCATTATGAATTGCCTTCACTTACCCTGCATTTTTTACCCATAAACCAAAGGAAAGAAATACCTTTTAGCCAAAAATCTTTACACATCTAAACATAAAACCTTTAATATTAAAAAGGTACCTATTAAAAAACCTTTAACAAAGGTTTAAAATCTCAAATTCTTTTAGCACAACCAAAACTTCAAATGTAAGTGAAATAAATTAAGCAATATATATGGTCACCTAAACACCAAATCCTTACAATCAATCACTAGCGGAACAAAAACAAAGTGAACCTTGTAAAAGTTTCCTACACCCCATGGTAGTTTCACAATTACTTTCCTAGTTTTTATGAGGACACCTTACTATTTTGTCAATTAGGCGCCTGACCGGTTTTGTAGAAAAATCCCTTGTAGTGAGTTCATAAGAGCGGTAAGAACTTAACATGTCATGAAGTATTGCATATATAAGTTAACTGTGTTTTTATTCCCACACCAATGTGGGACAAAGTAAATGAATACAATTTTTAGGATTTGTTTGATAATTTTAAAATCTTATTTAAATATCCAACCAAAAAAATCATCTTATCATTCAGCACTTATCATTTAGAACTCTTAACCAATAATACATTTTAACAATTCAACATTTTCCAAATAGCCCATTTCTTATACTATATTGAATGTCATGTGTATGTATAAATTTATGTATAAATCATTATCTTGAATAAACTAATGTGAAGAATATTATGTATAATAAATATTTAAACAACAAGTTATGAAAAGAATTTATTAGATCAAAAGTAAACGTTATTACAAAATGATAGATTTGGTTTAGGCAACGTGTAATACGACTATTTTAAACCAAGTTGTAGTTGTACAAACGGTTCTCAAATTATTATTTTTTATATTTTTTATGTAACAACTACAATTAGATAGCTAAGTAAACGTTGTTACAAAATGTTTAAAACCAAATTGGTCCTATCAAATATTATTTGAACGGCCAACAAAGACTTATTATATAAAAAGATGGGCAATTAGAAGTAGATTCTTTTACCAGAAATTTTTTTTCATAACTCAATCATAGATGATGAAATCATCGTTTGAGTTTTTCAAACTCTGTCTGTAACTCACTAGAGACCCCGAAAACAAAGATAAGATGTTTACAAACGAATGTTTACAAACGAGATATGCAGCAACAATAAAAAGGAAAAGAATTGCATAGAGAAACTCTCGAACATTTGTCAGATGTGTCGATATCAATGGTAACTCATTATTTCGATGGGTAACTCATTTATATGGGGATGGTTGTTGCCAATATATACTTTGACCCAAGTACGTAGGATCATTTGTTTACAAAGTGTTGATCCAACATCCATCAATTAACTTTAGGACCTTAGTCTTGAGGTCACTTAATAATCAGTCAATGATCAAGTTAATATTTCTGCTAACACATTCAGCATACCTATGACTCAACCCCAAAGTTTCAGGCAGATTAAGAGAATTGGTAATAACTGGAGATTGAATTAAATGAATTGAAGGTTAAGCATTAATTATGATTTGCACCAATGTTCATTTATATACAATGCTCTTGCAATTATTAATCCTTTAAAAGAAAATTCTGAAACTTGGTAACAAAACAAACATGAAAACAAATAAATATACATACATATATAGTACAATCTCAAGCAAAAGTTACTGGTGGATAAAGACAGGTTATTGATCAGATGCGATAGAAAGATTAATTGTTCCCCAAGTAACATATATAAAGTGTGACTAAAAACAACAACACACGAGATCAAATTTAATTAGTTTTGACAAAATGAAAGCATTTCCTTGTACTTTTGAAACATTTCCATGTCTTGTTTTTCTAAAGTCACATGTGCTTCAATACCATCTCCATTCGGAGTGTCCATCAGCACGAAACCAGTAAGCGTTGACGATCTTAACGATATACTCGCACCTGCAGGCTTTCCCCATCCGAAATCAACTTTGTTATAAGGGAAACTGCATACACTTGAACAGTAAAAAGGCTTATCGGCAACAGGCTCTAGCTCCTCATTCCCCAACATACTTAACTCATTGTTTTGCAAAACCTGTTCAAAACTTCGGACATTGTTACGTTCCATCTTCTTCTTTTTTATCTCCGAAACCACCGAACTTAACGAAGGGTCACTAGTCACAACCATCATCAATAACACGAAATTTCCCACGGTAGTTTGGGGCACTTTTGGGACAAAAGAGTTGCGTGCGTCCATCGTAGTAACTAAACCTGAGTTTTTTGTGGTTGTTGCCACCAGGGTTTTGTACATTAGAGAGATTAACACTTCCACCCGCGTAGGCTTGTTTATAAACGCCGCTGATCCAGCTTCCGCAAGGACCTTATTCTTGAGGTCATTTAGTTTCGAATTAGGGAACACGAATGTTCTCGTCACATGATTGTCACATGTTTGATTTACGCGAGAAAACATTTCAAGAGGAGGGGAAAAATTGGAACTGTCTGGTGATTGAATAAAACGAGGGTTAAGTGGAAGTACATGTTTGTGATCAGTTGAACCATAACGCGCCACTGAAGCCCAATGACTAACGTATGAGCTAACATTGCACGCATCACCAATTTTGTGCGCCATAGACACCGCCACGGCCAATCCACCACAGGCAAAGTGAGTGAGTTGAACACCAACAAGACTCGTAGCGTGAGGAGTGTTTTGCCACACCATGGCATCAGCAAAAAGTTGGTGGAACGTATCGTCGTCTTGTTCATTTATCATACGTTGGAACTTGGAGAGATGGGTATCGTTTTTGGCTTCGACAAACACAACTCCCTCGTCGTTACAATCTACGTAAGTTGCGGTTGGTGTGTGTAACCTGCCAGCAAATGGATAGTATCGTGTCAGGCTTTGTGAGAGTGATTTTTTTAACTCGCGGGCTTTGTCGTCAGCGGTTAAAGTGCAAGTTTTATTGTTAGGGTAGAAGAGAATGAGTGGCGTATAGACGTGTGGGACGAATTGATCAAGCTGGGAAAGGTTATAAGTCTTGAGATGAGACGGGGTTGGAGATGAGGGTTTGATTATTTCTCGAGAAAAAATGGTGTGAAGTTGCCTTCTTCCAAGTCGTAGCATGTTCATCATCACAGTTATTTACTTTAAACGAAAAGATGGATATATAATATTGTAAGTAACTCAGCACCAAATGTACGTACGTATATATAGTAGCTGATGTGTATGCAAGTGGACAGATCGATCATTAACTTAATTACTTGAAGAATTTAAAATTCTTTCATGATCACTTTGTTAATTTAGGTTCTAGATCGGGTCAACTTTGGGAACGTGAATCACATAAATAGAGAGATTTTAATATAAGTGATGTAAATGAGTTAATTTTCATTTCATTTTTCACGTGCCCATTCTTTAATTCTTTCCTTTAATAAAACTATGAGTAATCCTTCACGCGCGTTGCGCGTGGGTGGGGACAGATTACACCACTGCTCAGATGAAAACGCGTGGAAGGGGATGGATTGCCTCGCTACTCAGATGAAAGTAAACGTACGGCAGGGTTTCATTTTGATGTCGAGGTGTAAGGCAAGATAACGGATGTTGCAAAAGAGTGGTCATACTATCTACAATATGTGAGAAAAAGTGTGTCTAGTCTAAGAGTAGTATACAAAATGTTGGTAAAAAGAAACACAAACTCTTATTCTCGTAAACGTAGGTAAGATGTATTGCAACATATATTCATAATGCATCAAATAACACAATGCATCACATCCATGCTTATTACAGTGGTAACTAACAACATAACTGGTGTATTTGAATCTGCAGTAGCATTAGCAGCTTTAGATGATAATAAACCTGTCAAAAGTTAGGTAGGTTACTATTTACTCATGAAGTGGAATATCTAAAAGCCAAAACGATGAAATAACATTCTGTTTGTATACAACTAAATCATATACGAATGTTATTGCCAATTCTTTTTGCGCTTTTAATCCACCATCCGACCTAGTAAGAGGAGATCAGAGAAGCCGAGTAGTTTATCTCCAATGTTGAATCGGTTGAAAATGTCACAAACCTATTAATTCCAACAATTGCTTCTTTTAGTTGTAAGTAACAACCTGCAATAGCAAAGTCATAAGTCAAAATTGAAACCTTTAAAACTAAAATCACCTACAGAGATATGGTATCAATACAATCATAAACGAATTTGGACTATAAAAGGAGATTTTGCGTATCCTATAAAACCAACAAAAACAGAACACTAAGCTGCAAAACATAACAACATTAAAAAGACACCATTATATACAATTATAACCAAATCATAGAAGAGTGGAACCGGAAATTACCCAAATATTATTCATTCATTTCATTTATTCCTCATACAATGGCCAATCACACCATGTACAAATGAATATAACTGATAGAACAGAATAGTAACAATAGGAAGTTCTATACAAATCCATATTCAAAGACCCTTTATTTCTATTCCATGACATTTAATTGTCAAATGAACAAAACATTAACAATACAAATCTATATTCAATGGCACTAATATAAACCAAGCTGGTAGACTGAATGCTTTAAATATCACTGGACAAACGAAGCTTGTAAATCAGTGACACCGTGGCTGCGGAGGGGTTGTCGGTACACGCCGACATGTCACGCCAACACAACATCACCAATGAATTACCATGACCTCATCACAGCCTAATATAACTTATCACAACCCATCATCAACCATAATCAGAAACATATGGAAAAAATCATAAACACAACCAAATAAAAATAAACATTGGAAGCTTCATTTATCTCATTATAAATGAAACAATACGAACAACAAAGATAACCGAACAGCCATGATCATTGATCAATAGTGAAACCCTCAACTGGCAATAACAACCAAAATAACCCAATAACCATCGCATCAGCCTTCATATGATCAGATATGTCATCATCATCGAGTAATTATAACGTTTGGAGCCCCAAATATCCAAACCCTAGTAGGTTAATTAGTAATCGGATAAACACATTCATAGATCTGAAAACCCTAGAGGGTTAAAAAGGTAGGCAATAGTAATCGGAGAAACACAGGGGCCACCCAAGGTGGCTTGAAATGGCCGTTGACGTCACGCTACCTCTGTCCATTTCTCTCTAACACACACATCCCCCAACCAGAAAGCACCGATCACCGCTACAAACATTGACTGAAGATATTAGAAGTGTGACGGTGTTTTTCTTCGTGAGGTTTGATGGAGTTTGATGATGATGCATCGCCACCGTTGGCTTCATCGCCATCTCGTCTATATCTTTGTCTACTCTCAGTTGCTCCTCTCTATATTCTCTGCTTTTGAGTTTTGATGATAACGAAGACAAATTTCTCTAGTGCTTTACAGATGTCCACTTCTAAGTCATCGCATATGCTTCCAAGCACGCATCACAAATCTGTACCCTCAAGCTTAACAGTATTACTTTACTGTACTACTGTTCATTTTCATTTAACTTTCAATATAAAAAATAAATAAATAAATAAATAAATAAATAAATAAATCTACCTATTCTAATAATTAAGTAACTTATCCACATGTCACAATTTTAGCTACTCCACATAGGATTTTGCTTAGGTGTCATGTTCTAAATTAATTTGATAGAGAATTTTTAGACGGGTCATGGTATGCTCCATATTCGAAATAACCCGATATGTTTAAATAAAAGATTCACAAATTATAATCAGTTATCTTCTAACCTAATATGTTTAAATACAAAATTTACTAATTATCATGATCTATATTTTAACCCTATATGTTCAAATTAAAAATTTACCAATTATCATGAATTATCTCCTAACCCGATATGTTCAAATAAAATATTAATCAACTATTATGATCTATTCTAACCCGATATGTTCAAATTAAAATTTTGCCAATTATCATTAATTATCTCCTAACTCGATATGTTTAAATAAAAAATTAACAAGTATCATGAATTATTTTCTAACCCGATATGTTCAAATAAAAAATTTACCAATTATTATAAATCATATCTTTTATTTTAACATATGGTTTTTATATGAATATATTTATAAATATCAAAATCGATTTAATAAGGGATATGTTAAAAATAAATTTGATATCTAAATTTAGTTAAAACCTATAAAACTAAAATCTGTGTAGTACACAGGTACTAATCTAGTAAATAAATAAATAAATGAAAATGGGTTAAAAAAACTAAATACGATTTTGGTTAACAAATGATTAAAATTAATTCTTTTATTTTAGAGTTAATTGTCAAAATGGTCCCTAAGGTTTACAAGGTTTTGCACTTTTTTACACTTTTAAGAATTTTTACATAAATAGTCTCTACAAGTCAAAACCTGTTGCTAAATTGGTCCACGACACTAACGGTGTTCAAAAAATTTCGTTAGTTGTTTGGTAATTAACTAAAATACCTTTCTTCTTCTTCACAGGGATCATTTTGGCAAAACCATCACCACCACCACCGCCGCCACCACATAGAAGTTCATTTCTCCCAAAATGCAAAATTCTCCAGCCACCACCATCCACCACCCATCACCACCACCAACTCCGATCACCATCTCCGACCCCAACAACCCATACCCAACCACCTTCGTTCAAGCCGACACCACATCCTTCAAAACCGTTGTTCAAATGCATGAACGAAGGTTTTGAAGGATGAGGTGTCGGCTTGAACGAAGGTGGTTGGGTATGGGTTGTTGGGGTCGGAGATGGTGATCGGAGTTGGTGGTGGTGGCCGGAGAATTTTGCATTTTGGGAGAAATGAACTTGTAAGTGGTGGTGATGGTTTTTGCCAAAATGGTCCCAGTGAAGAAGAAGAAGAAGAAGAAGGGTATTTTAGTCAATTATCAGTCAGCTAACTGAATTTTTTTAACACCGTTAGTGTCGTGGACCAATTTAGCAACAGGTTTTGCCCTGTAGGGACTATTTATGCAAAAATTCTTAAAAGTGTAAAAAACTGCAAAACCTTGTAAACCTCAGGGGCCATTGGCAATTAACTCTTTATTTTAAAAACTATTTTTTAGTTCTTAAATCTTTATAATAATATACAAAAATAATTTTATCACTTCTCATCCTTTAATAGTAAGAGTGGAGTTATACTACAAAGTCCAATTTCTCTAGAAAGTCTAAGAAGCCATAAGATGATTACATGTGGCACTCCCTTAAAATTAGAAGGAATGGTAAAACTGGTAATGTCTTTATATTTCAAGTTTCACCTCATTCTTTAAACGTCCATAACTTTTACATACGATATTATTTTTTTTTAAAAAAATTGCACCATAAAAACGAGCATTTTCTTATCTTTAAAACGCGTATAATATTCATATATAAAAAAACAATTTTTTTCACGTTTTTCGCTTGTTGTGTTATTTGTCAACTCATTGTGTTATTTTTTCAGATTATTGTGTTATTTATAAGGTCATTGTGTTATAACACAATGACCTGAATAACACAATGAGTTGAAATATGAATATAACACAATGACCTGACGAATATAACACAATGACCAGATAAATTTAACACAATAACCATATACATATAACACAATGATCTGACGGATATAACACAACGACCTGACGGATATAACACAACGACCTGACGGATATAACACAACGACCTGACGGCTATAACACAACGACCTGACGGATATAACACAACGACCTGACGGATATAACACAACGACCTGACGAATATAACACAACGACCTGACGTATATAACACAACGACCTGACGAATACAACACAACGACCTGACGTATATAACACAACGACCTGACGAATATAACACAATGACCTGACGAATATAACACAACGACCTGACCAATATAACACAACGACCTGATGTATATAACATAATGACCTGAAAAATATAACACAATGACCTGAAAATTATAACATAATGTCTTGACGAATATAACACAATAAGCTGAAAAATATAACACAATGACATGACGAATATAACACAATGAGTTGAAACTTCAAAAAAAATTGTTTTTTACATATCAACACTATATGCGTTTTGAAGATAAAAAAACTCGTTTTTTGGTGTAATTTTTATTAAAAAATATTATCGTATGTAAAAGTTATGGACGTTTAAAAAAGAGGGTGAAATTTGAAAATGAGACAAGACTAATATACCATTGGCCTACCATTTAAAGTTTTAAGTATTTAACATTATATCACCTTGTGTTTATGGGCCATTGATCTTCATTTAATATTAAATCTAATGGTTCAAATTCTTTCTTAGACTTTCTAAGAAATTTAGACTTTTTATTTGAACTCAATTGTTAAGAGTAATTACCACTTTGTTAATTTTGCTAGGCTATTAATCGTAATGATTAGTTTTGTACTAGATTGTGCATGTAAGATGGGGCAATGGGAAAAAAACGTAAACATCACAACTTTGACTCATAAGTTCATTTATTTTTATAGAATTTGTGATTGACGCAACACTCAAGAGGTATCGAGTTTGAAGCCCCGGCTTGCCATCAAAGTGGGCTTCTATCATAAGCATAAATGTGAGTTCTTGGGGAAGATCACTAAGGCCGACTTCCGTCCCTGCTCGACGGGTGTGTCTTGCAGTAGTTTATGTAAAAACTTAATTAAAAAAACTATAGATATTTTATACTCAATTTTAAGTTTATAAAATGACCATTTTTATTGTCTATGCTTGTTTAAATAACGTATGAAAAAGTTATAGCTAGTACGTTAAAAATCTTTGGGAATGTTATGTTAGAAAAGAAATTAAAAGTTTTATTGGATACCAAAGCGCGATTGGAGATAGTTGAAAATGTAACTACTGTTAATTTTTGAAGTTTTAGCTAAATATTAATTAGGAGATTAAAATGTAACTAGTGTTATTATAATATAATATAGACTAGGTTTTACTCCCAGACCGGGCGTTGCGGCAACCGACTCTTAGTTTATATATATATCACGGGGTTTAGTATTATGTTTTGTACGTTACAACTTAAAGTCGTCAAAGTTATTATGTCTCACGCATCACATCCCAAATTCGTCAAAGTAAAAGTCTAAAAAAAGTAAAAAAGATAAGAATAAGTTGTGTAAAAGATTTTAACGCTTAACCTCAACCTAAAAACGAAAAAAAAAAATTATCCGGTTAAAACGCGACATGTGTTCATGGTCGGCGAGTCCACCCATGGCCATGATCAATTTTAGTATGTAAAGGGAATATATATATACATATATTTTAAATGTATTAAATATTGTCATATGTCAAATGTCTTTAAAGAATGTTTAATAGTAAAAAGATTTTGTATATTATAATAGAGGTATATCTATACTAAATTTTAAATTTTATTGAGATAATATTTTAAATTTCACATGAATAATATTTCACTAATTTCATGTATAACCTTCTAAAACTAGTAATAAAGAAAATAAAAAACGTACCTACCAAAAAATAAGAAGAAAAATTGAGTAAAATATAAAAAAATACGAATTTGTATTTATTCATACATATAAGTATAGAAGTGAATGTAATATTTTATTATCTTCCGTTATAAAATGTAATACGTATTTATTTAGTACAAATGTAATTTAATTGCATCATTTTTATACAAAATATCATATATCACACAAAATTCCACGTACCCGAACCAGCGGGTACAGATGGGTTTCAGTTCTTTTAAGAAAGTAGAACCGGAACCAATTCCAACTCAACCAGGAACCAAAAAAACCCATTCAAACCGACCATAACCCGGTCATACCCGGAACCAACCCGACCCAATTATGTTTATCGACCAAAAGGGCAAAACCTAACCATCCGGAATCAGTTCTTAAAAAAATGATTTTTGCACCTCGATCTAGCTTAGAGCATGTGTTTGCATGTTTCATGGTTGGTCACTTGGCTGTGTTATGCAACATTGCAACTCCAAGAGCTACATAAAGCAAAGTGTGAAAATATGAAGGTAATTGTCAAAGTGGGCGGGATTAAGTTTGCTTGTCTATGCATGTGGAGAGATCGATCATTAACTTACTTGAAGAATTTAAAATTCTTTCATGATCACTTTGTTAATTTATGTTCTAGATCGGGTCAACTTTGGGACGTGAATCACATAAATAGAGAGATTTTAATATAAGTGATGTAAATGAGTTAATTTTCATTTCATTTTTCACGTGCCCATTCTTTAATTCTTTCCTTAATAAAATGGGTTAAAAAAACTAAATACGATTTTGGTCAACAAATGATTAAAATTAATTGTTTAATTTTAAAAACTATTTTTTAGTTCTTAAATCTTTATAATAATATATAAAATAATTTTGTTACTTGTCATCTTTTAAGAGTAATTACCACTTTATAAATTTTGTTAGGCTATTAATTGTAATGATTAGTTTTGTACTAGATTGTGCATGTAAGATGCGGCAATGGGAAAAAAATTGTAAACATCACAATTTTCACTCATAAGTTTATTTATTTTTTTTTAGAATTTGTGATTGACGTAATAGTAATACTGTTGCACTCAAGAGGTATCGAGTTTGAAGCCTCGGCTTGCCATCAAAGTGGGCTTCTATCATAAGCATAAATGTGAGTTCTTAGGGAAGATTAGCCTCTTATCCCTAGAGTAACTTTTATTCGTTGAGCGACGGCCCTTTCACTCGGCACCGTCGGATCACTAAGGCCGACTTTCGTCCCTGCTCGACGGATGGATCTTGCAGTAGTTTATGTAAAAAACTTAATTAAAAAACTATAGCAATATTATACTAAAATTTAAGTATATAAAATGACCTTTTTGTTGTCTTATTTGTTTTAAATACGTATGAAAAAGTTATAGCTAGTTAAAATCTTTGGGAATGTTCGTTTAGAAAAGAAATTAAAAGATTTTTATTAGATACCAAAGTGTGGTGGGAGATAGTTGAAAATGTAAGTACTCTTAATTTTTGAAGTTTTAGCTAAATATTAATTAGGAGATTAAAATGTAACTAATGTTATTATAACATAATATAGACTAGGTTTTACTCCCAGGTCGGGCGTTGCGACAACCGAGTCTTAATTAGTTTATATACGTATCACAGGGTTTAGTATTATGTCTCGCACGTTATACCTTAAAGTCGTCAAAGTTATTATGTCTCACGTGTCAGATCCTAAAGTCGTCAAAATAAAAGTATAAAAAAAGTTTTAAAAAAAAAGATAAGAATAAGTTGTGTAAAAGGTTTTAACACTTAACCTCAACCCAAAAAATGAAAAAAAATATTTATCCGGTTAAAACGCGACATGTGTTCATGGTCGACGAGTCCACCCATGGCCATGGTCTGTTTTAGTATGTAAATGGAATATATATATATACATATATTTTAAACGTATTAAATATTGTCATATGTCAAATGCCCTTAAAAAATAATAAATAGCAAAAAGATATTGTATATTATAATAGAGGTGTATCTATACTAAATTTTAAATTTTACTGAGATAATATTTTAAATTTCACATGAATAATATTTCACCAGTTTCATATACAACCTTCTAAAATTAGTAAAAAAAGTACCTAAAATTATAGGTTTAAGGACCCATAAATCTTCCATAAGCAACCCTAATCAGCCATTATCTCTATCATTTCCATCTAATTCATCTCCATCTTAAAGAGAGAAAGAAGAGTGAGAAAGTGAATAGTTTTAAGATTTGTGGATTTTGGAATTGAAGAAGCTAGAACTTGTTGTTTGGGGATCAAATCATCAGGAAAAGAGCAAGGAATCCGGGTAAGAATCATCTCCAAAGCATCTCTTTAGATCTGAATCAAATATAGGGTTTTCGGTTTTTAGAAAAAGTGAGCAAAAATCATAAAAACGTAACATTTTTATGTTTGTAATTGTATAAAAATGATAGATTTAGTGTTCTGGATGATAAACCAAAGATTTGGAAGTGAAAAGGTTGAACTTAAGCAAAAAATGAAGATTTATGGTAAAAACCGAGCTGAAACCCCGTTTTGCGAAACTGAAGATTCATAATGCGAATCTATTGTTCCTTTTGTGAAATTGTAATTTCGCAAGCCATGCGAAATTATAGTGTCGTTGGTATCTAGACCTTTATGACTTGTATCTGGAGTGTGCTTGCGAAAGTAGTATAAGTCCCAACGAAAGTTGGGCACGTGCCTTGCGAATCCGCATGCGAAAGTGCTGCCGAAACAGCATGCGACACTGTTGTTTCGCAAATGCGAAACTAGCTAGAAATGACCAAATTATATGTTAATCCTTATGCAGGCAGTGTAGTGTAATTTGCTTATACTTGAGGTTAACCATCGTATCATGTGAGTTCTAGATCCCCTATTTGTTACTATTTTAAACTGTTTTGGGGAAATATGCATACCGAATGACAAGATTTTTATAAGGATTTTTATTCCGAGTTTATAAGAAAATGAAGATTTTCCAATGAATTTCCCGTTAAAGACTTGTACCAAAATAAAATTTCTTGACGCGACCCCAACCAGGGGCTGTCTCCCTTTGGACCTCGCTATCTCTTTGGACTTAAAAACATTTTCCTATAACTAATTTAAGTTGTCGATGTTTGTGTAGTATCTTGGGTCATGTGAAATATAATATGTAACCTTAAGTAATATTGAAAATAAAGAATGGTAATTGGGCCTAAAAGTGGAGTTACATCTAAAAGAAAGTCTTGCAAGCAAATGGGGAGAATTGCATTCGTTACATTCTCGTGAGCTACATCTTAAAAGTGGTGCTACATCTAAAAAGACGGATCCTATACTAAAGCCGGCTAATGGGCCATCGGGCATTAGTGGGTCAAACTGTCAGGGACCTTGCTAGCCACAGATTTATCTACCTGATAGGGGCTTAAGACTACAGTAATGATCGAGTTCGGCCCATTGACGAATTCAAAAAGAAGAAAGATTAGTCTGGTCCTTTGGCAGACTGTGAATTGACGGATATATAAAGATGAACTCTAATTCCATGAACTAATGAATTAGAAAGAAAGTGTGACGAATGAAGTGTAAAGATGAGATTCGCTATATATACATACGTAGCTTTGTTTATGAGATTGTGTATTAATCATAAAACTAGAACTCACTCAGCGAAGCTGACTTTTATATGCATATTAGTTTGACATGTGAGGTGATGAAGTTGTGGATGGCATGGAGTGCAAGCTACTTGAGGTGTAAAGGCTCTCATTCATTTGGGAAGATCATTAAGAAGACTATCTTTTTATTATTATTATTATTATTATTATTATTTATTTTAAAAGACAAATGTTGAATGTTTAATGGTTTGTAATGACTTACTTATGTTTTATGACTAATTCCGCTGCAATGTTTTAAGATAAGTGTTTTAAAACTTATTTTCATGTTGTGTATGACCAACTGTAAGATCTCCTGAGATCAGGGACCTTACACAAAAAATAAGAAAAAAAACTGAGTCTAAAATGAAAAAAAAAATAAAAAAATTTGTATTTATACATACATATAAGTATACAAGTAAATATAACATTTTATTATCATCCGTTATAAAATGTAATATGTATATATTAAGTATAAATGTAATTTAATTGCATAATTTTTATACAAAATTTCATACATCACACAAAATTCCATGCACCCGAACCAGCGGATATAAATGGGTTTCAGTTCCTTCAAGAAAGTGGAACCGGAACCGATTCCAACTCAACCCGAAACCAAAAAAACCCATTCAAACCGGCCATAACCCGGTCATACTTGGAACCAACCCGACCCAGTTTTGTTTATTGACCAAAAGGGCAAAACCTAACCACCTGGAACCGGTTCTTAAAAAAATAATTTTTGCACCTTTAGCTTAGAGCATGTGTTTGCATGTTCCATGGTTGGTCACTTGGTTGTGTTATGCAACATTGCAACTCCAAGAGCTACATAAAGCAAAGTGTGAAAATATAAAGGTAATTGTCAAAGTGGGCGGAATTAAGTTTTCTTGTCTAAAGTCGTTAAAACTTGATGATCTTTCATGTCTTAAGGGGTTTTGTTTAGAGAAGAAGGATTTCACTACCTACAAATCCAGCGAAGCGTCATTCTTTGACCCAATTGAAACGCCAACTCAAGTAGAAGTCGGACATTGTTTAAACTATATGTAAGTCTATAACTGCTTTGAGCGTATGTTTTAGTAACCATATGTAAATATGTTTGATCTAAAACGCGCTTAACTACATTGACCAATTGAGTGGAAAATGTTACATGACACTAGAACCCATAGATTTTAGTAGCCAACCAACATGTAGAAAAAAATAGTGGCCTCTCAAAATCGTATATTTACAAGATGAGCAGTACAATTAAGTAACAAGAAGTGGTCAAATGTGGCTACAATATTTACACAATGATATGCACAATATGACTGACCTCAAAAGTCAAAATTATGGAAGATCATTGCTAGATTGCTTTGGTTTGATGCATTCTGATCTCATCCACCCAATTTTCTGCCTCACGTTATCGTACGCAATTAGATTTCCACGCATCGATATGTCTGAAAAAGGAACAAAAGAATGACAAGTCAAAAGTTATACCATTTTAGACTAAACCAAAACTCACAAGTTCCGTTTTAGGTTCGTGTCGGATAAGAAATCTACATCCTTAATTCAGTCCATCTATAGCATTTTTAAATTTATTTTACCAACTTAAGACAAAGTATAACCTATAACTCTCTTGCATAGCAGATTACACATAATATAAAGCATGGAATAAAAAATCATACCTCCAAGAATAATATGTGATCCGTCAAGCAAATCACTACCATCAAGGATGCCCAAGCACACATTTCCCTTGCTCTACAAAAGTATATAGGAATTATAATATAGGTCAGAGTTGCTTTGCCAGATAAATAGCCTACAAAAACTTTAAAAGAAAAAAAATCTTACACTTATGATCAAGTAACCCTCCGGAGGAATGTTTAAATATGTTGAAATAGTCCACCACTTTCTCCAAAACTGAAATGTTAGCGGTTTGAAGAACTTGCCAACATCTTTAATGGATCTGTAAGCATGCCAATAATTACACTTCTAATAAATGTCCAAGATTTATTATTCAAATAGTAGAAGTAAGATATTTGGCCCTTGATATAAATATAAGCAATTTGTAAGCACCTTATTGGAGTTTTGGATTGCCAACAAATAGGCAGTGTTGTATCTGAAGCATCCTGGATGAAGCCATCACGGGAGACATCTTTGAGCTGCAATTCAAGTACTTAAAGTTTAAGAGTGATGTAGAAAAAATATAGTTATATGGGTGAACTAGTATAAAAATAAGGGGCTGGTATCAAATAAAAAGGGTCATTAACATAAAAGTTTAGGAAGGATTCAGATTCTGACGAGTATTATGATGCACTGTGCATAATGCCATGTATCAGCACTAGACGAGTGAAATAATGAGCCACAATATCTCTGTCTTTGAGCCTCAATCCTTCCTACACTTGTTATGTGAGTCACCATTTTAGGTTAACCATCCCGTAAAAGCAAGATACTTACCATACTAACTAAATCAGAATAAGCTTGTCTTGAGAAGTAGGTATAAGAACTCCCACTATCAAAGACTATTCGTCCATTTCCTTTCTTAAAACGGTCTAAACCAAGTTGCTTGGATCCATAAGTCACTCTAGAAACTTCTGCAAGATAATTCCTTTACACAGAAAGCTACATATTAGAAAATGAAGCATACAAGAACCATGAGGGAGAGAAAATACAGAGGACAAAAGCAAAAAGAACTAAAAAAATGAGAAATAATGAACCACAACACCAATGGTTAGGGCCACTTAACACACTAGACATTTCACCAGAATATATGAATGTGTTGCTTGTCTACGATGGATATTTATATAAATGAGCTTCCTCCTCAACAATATTAGCCAAATTCAGAGATTGCAAAAATTGTGGATCGAAACACTCAAAATATGCTACAAAAATGGTATGGGTTGAAACAATGAAATAGGTAGGATGAGTTGACTAGTATTTGTTAGTTTGTTAAGTACTAATACAGCCAAGAAGTATATTACTACCGTAACAATATAACATTTTGAATGAAGTGATTCATAATATTATATGCATTATACATGAACTTTGGAAGACTTGCAACCCATTTGACCGCTAAAGATGAAACACGGCCCAAATCGACCCATTCACAAACTAAAACGTTGAAAATGCCTCCATAATCAAATGTACCTCAAAAACCCTAAACTACAGGGATGTGAACACATGTGCGTGCATGTCCTCGAAAAATTTTTGTAGCTTGAAATTAATAAATAATAATGATAATATTGTTATTGTAGCTTAGCAAATACATATATTGTTTTAGAACAAAACAGTACATGCATTTCATATGGTTGTGGATAGGGAGAGGTTCGAAAACAAGAATATGAGCACGAATACCTTTGAACTAATTTTCTTTTCCTTTTGCAGAGTATAAATATAAAAAAGGGATACCCTTTAAACTTGGTATAGTATCATATTTATCTAACAAAAAAATACTATCAAATGTACCCATTTATAAACTTATGGCATATATAGCCTTCTTGTAAAACTTGTATCAGGACATATGAATATGGAGTGTTAAGAAGAAGAATGGTATACTGCCCATACTATAAATTGTATTTAACCAGATGGGTAAGCATACCGCATATATGATATTATTATTCTGGTTTCGTAAGTATAATATATGAAATAGCCCCTAAAAATGTAATGGTGGTGCAGACTTAAAAATTGAGCCTAATACTGTTTTCTTTGTTTTCATCTTCATTATGATATTTAATAAATATATCCACTAAAATGATTATAAGAAAATACTAAATAACTGATTACAAAAGAAACAGAAACAAAGATCAAATGCTCACATGGAACCATCATTGAGCATGGGAACCCAAGACATCTTTGCTTGTGGCACAATGTCTCCTCCTAAGAACATGTATCCACCACTCACAGAATCAGATGTGAGACAATGGCCTATCACATTGTCAATAATACCTTCTTTTGCCAACTGAGAAGGCAGGCTCACTTTAGCCCTGCTAAGACCAAGGATCCCATCTGTTTTTGTCAAAGAGTTTAACAGTATGCCTTGCTGATCATATGCACACCTATGACACAATAAATAAAAATATAACTTTTGCTTAAATTAAACAATTGCTGTCAAGGAAAGTTATTAGAAATCAAGTATTAGAGTTGACAAAATAGGGTGGTTGGATAAAAATGGATAACTTTGGTACTGATAGAAACATATCAAGTCAAGTTGACCCGTATCACTTTTTCACCAACCTTTTGTATCTTTTAAGTGCTTAGAATGTAAAATATGGCTAAAAAAACTCATTTCAATAATATAATGATTTAGGAACCCATTCAAAGTAAATGGGTTGAAATTGCCAAACGGTCTACATCTATTAGAAATATTTAAGAAAAAAATTGTACCCAATGATAACTTTAGAGTTAATTGATGAATCATTCATAGCTACTAAATGAAGGTCATCTCTTGAAAGCACCCCCAACGAGGAGCTATGATCAGCATACTCAATTTCGTAATCACACTGACTGCAAGACTCGCAATAACCGGATTTGCTGTTACGTTGGACATCAAAACAGAATGAATCTTTAGAAGATAAGATATTTCCTCGAGACGGCTTGTAATACGGGTGTGCTCCCTGCATTCATAATTCTTGTTTTAGCATCCGAATCTTTTTTAGCCATTCAAAAAATATATAAATAAACAATGCTACAACATACAAATCACCCAATTCCAAACCATCATTTTGCCTCGCCGATAAAATCCTCTTGGATAATCACTAAATCAATTAAATTTTACCTTGGCACAGCTAGTGCATGGCGCATCACATTGAATCCATGTCAAGTCACTACCGGTATCTATGTCAAGAAAATAAGGTCTTGGAGGGTTTCCAACATGAATCTGTGTATAATACAGCCTGCACAGTTCTCAAAAGAAGAAACAAACATCAATTCAAAAAGGGTCTCTTTATGACATAACAAACAACTTAAAATAAAATGTAACTGTAATCAACTGATCTCAAACGACAGAATAAAGAACTAGAACAACACAAACATCAAAAAACATATAGGTGCAACCGAAACAACTCAAGTCCAAACACATCCAAGCTCAGGCTCGACTCATTTTAATAAGTAATGTTAAGCCAAACCAAGGATATGTTAAGTCAAATATCCAAGAATTGCATCCAAACTGTCCATGAATCATCTAAAAAATTGCCTCTGGATGTGTAGATGAGCTGGTGGGATACCAAGCAGTAACTAAGTCACATCGATGAAGATGGGGAGGAACCCAAGTTCAAGTCCCACAGCGTGCACCTCCCATCCAATTTCAGTGAGTCCAGCTCATTCCGTCTTCGACGCATGAGTATTGCCTCCGGTCTCTTGGGTACCACCCACCGTGTCACCCGGCGGTCAACATGTCCGGTAACCTTTTTTTATCATCTAAAAAATTCCACATTTTAAATGCATGATTTCGAAATACACATGTACACACACAATCACCATGTCATATATCTTGGGTTAGAATAGAAAATTTTGATAATTTATGTTGCTAAAACTTTTACAAAACTGTCTATTAACTACACATATAAGAGGCAACCTACAAAATTTCATGAACATTTGATTAAAAATAAAGCATACCCATCTCTAAGCTCATCTCCATTAACAGGCAAAACTGCAGTGGTTTTATCTGCAACTTTGTTAAACAATCCTCCATCATCAACAGGCAACACTGAACTTTTAGCACCAAACATCAAAAACTTCCCCAACTTAACCTCCATATCCCTCATTTTACTCAATTCCCCAAACCCCAATTTAGGATACAAAGGGAAAACAAACGAACTAGTGCTTTTATCATCATCTTCATCATCGTTTCGATCAGCTTCAGTACCTGTTAGTTTCAAAATGCTTTGCGATGATTGTAACGAACAAAACGTTAGCAGCGCAAAAAGCAGGATACCGAACAAAGTCCACGAAATTCTTCTTCTTCTAGGGTTAGTGAAAACAGTTGTTCTGGTGTAATGTAATGAAATCGGAAGTGGTGGTGGTGGTGGTGATGGTTGTGGTGGATGATCGGAGAGAGTGAAAGCGGTGATGGTTTTGCCTAACGAAGGGTTATCGTGAGGGGGAAGAGTGATGATTACAAATCCTTTAAGTTGCGGTTGATCTTCTTCGTTACCAGAAGCCATGTTTGAAACTAGATTTGAGGGAATGAAGAAGAAGAAGATGATGATGAATAGAGATTGAATATTGTATGGTACAATTGGCTGCTCTGCTCGTTTACTAGTAGAAACAGAGGAAGATGCGATGAAGTTTCTTCAGCCATTGTTTCACATGTGATCATGACAGCTTACCAAATCACAATTGACTATTTCACTCGTTTTCAACGGATAAACAGATTGAAAATTTTATTTTCAAAATGATATAAAAAAACTAAATATAGCTACTGATACGGTTTAAAAACAACACTTAACTGAACGATAGTTATTTTCCCAACAGGAGTTTGGTGTTTAACTTTTTTTTAATCCTATATGATGCATGTTTAATCGTTAGTCGAAGATGAAAAATCATAACATTGGATACATAAACCGCTTTTGATGATAAATTGATACCAATGCCAGGAGGATCGATGTTTCTTCAGCAGGTTATTGGTTTGTTCGTCGCGATAACGGTAGTCGCATTAACTTAGGATACCAAAAATACTCAATTGTAAATACAAATTTGATTTAAAAAATTATATTGAAATGATGACAAGAAAATAAAGACAACCGCGCATTTTATTTTAAGAAAAAAAAAAAGTTAACGAACTAAAGTTATTAAAAAAATTATTACAAATGAAAAGGGGTTAAAACTTAAATTATATAGAGAGTGATATGTGAGGGTTGAAAATGAAAATTACAAATAAATAAACCTTTTAAACTTAACAAAATCCATTAAGGAGAATTACAATTTTTTTCTTTATAAACTTAACATATTATCTTTTTATTGAATGAACCAGTTGTATGCTCGTTTGTTCCCGAATGTGATGATAAAATCTGAATCAATTTATATTCTTTGACTTGTATACTTGATTATTATCAGTTGTAATGATAAAATTTGACTTAATTTACATTTAAAGTCTATGTCCAAATGAGTTTGATCCAAACCACAATAAAATTCAACTCTCACGCAAGACATAAGAGGAGAATAATGCTAGTTAGTTATATACATAACCCAAAACTATTATTCATATATCCACGTTTTAAACTTAATAAACATATGTTCATTGTGAAAATATACCATGACCATCACCAACAAATGGTAAATGTATATACTTATATCATGGTGGGTTTAAAATTTGATTTTTTATAATTTCTCTAAAGCATCTTTTTAAATAATAGTCAAATTTAAATCTAAACATTACACTATGATTGCTATAATACCACCTTATCTTTTTTTTTCTTTAATAATTTCTCTAAAACGTTTTTAAACTGCATTGTCGGTTATTATAGCAATCAACTATGATTGCTAAAATACCACCTTATCTTTTAGTTACTGATTAACCGATATAAGCCTTAAGGTCATGCATTTCAAACAAACTAGTCCGTTATAAAAGAACCACAAGACCAACCTAACCGAGTAAATATACGTCGCTTTACCTTTCTACTAAAAGGATCTCGTTGTTGTTCAGCCCACAACTGACCAACCATAAGGATTATTGTGTTTCTTGATTTGATATTCCCTTTTGTATCATGCGTTCTTTATTTTATCACTTACTCCATACCCGTTAAAATTCATACATTACCACTAGCTTATAAAAAACTACCCGTTCAAATTTCCAAATACATTTCATATCATTTTCAACTTTTATCTAAATTTTATATCCAATGAATAAAAATAGAAAAACTACAAATTTGGTGTATTAGTTATTTACTCTTTTATCCGAGAACAATGGACAGTAAAAACAAAACTATTTTTTTACGACTATAGTTTGTGTAAGCATATATGTATGTTTCGGGTAATCAAATCAGTCTCACATAACATCGTACCATTCCCTACCGGCAATTTTTTTTGGAAAACTCATCTTATATCCGTCTCAAATGTTTCGGTTTTCGGGTTTACGAGTTGGTCTGGACTCAATTAGGCTTTTTTACAATTGTAAGCTCACTTATAACAATATAAAGACACATTTGGGCTGTCTTAGCCCAATCCCAATATCCCTAGCCCCTTGCACTTGCAGGTTGCCTGCCTGGGACAACCAACATCTTCACCTGAGCTCGGCCGACCTGCAAACTATTATTCGATTCATTTTCATCTCCAATCTCCCCATGAGGGTTGATGATTGATTCGATTGATCATCTTTCATTATCACACACACAAATCTTGCTAACCTTTTGTCATGTTTCCCGATGGGGATTCACTCTCCGATTCAATGGCTGATTCAATCGCCAATTGCTGCATTTGCTGACCCTAGGTTAAAGGTATGTGAGGGTTTTTACGATATCCTTATTGCCCATTAGCAGATTAGATTAGGAACAATAGTACAATACCAATGAGGCTTTATAATCATTTCCCAAGAACATGTTATCTACCAATTTATTCGTTTCGCTTCACTAATCTCCAATTGGTTTCTAAATTTTCATCCATTTCGAAATCGCAACGTCAATTTGAAGGAAAAGGGTCGCTTTGGTTCTTAAAAGTTGTATGCACGCTATATGTTCGACGAAAGTCCTCAGTGAAAGGAGTTTGTGTTTCTGAGTATCTTCGCAAGAATTTGAATTCACCGATTGCATTAAGTGTTATTGAGCATTTGATTAGGAATTGGAATAATCCTAGATTGGCTTTTAGTTTTTTAGAGTATAGTAAGAATATGTTGAATCTTGTTCATTCCATTGAGATATATAGTTTTGTTTTACGGTCGTTTTGTCAAGTGGGTGTTCATGATTTAGCCGAACAAGTGATCGATTTAATGAGGATTGATGGCTTGTTGTTGCCGGATAGTGCGATTTTAGGGCTTGTAGTTACTTCATTTGTGAATGCTGGTAAATTTGAGGTTGCTAAAGAGTTGATTATCAATCATTCTCATAAGGATGGGGTGGTTAATTGTTTTGTGATTAACAAACTTTTGAGTTCATGGGTGAAGAATAACAAAGTGGACGAAGCGGTTGCTTTCTTTGAAAACTTTATTTTAAGATCACAAAGCTGTTCTCCTGATGCTTATGGTTTTAATATAGTAATCTCAGGTCTGTGCAGGGCTATGGAGGTTAACAAGGCTTATAGGGTTTTCAATTGTATGAAGAGCTTTGGTTGTTTGCCTGATTCAGTTACCTATAATACCCTTTTGAATGGATTTTGTCGTGCAGGCAATGTTACAAAAGCACACGAGTTATTAAACGAAGTTTGTATGGTAGATGAATGTTCACCAGATGTAGTTACTTTTACTTCAGTTATATCAGGATATTGCAAACTAGGTAAAATGGAAGAGGCATTTGTCTTATTTGATGACATGATGGATCGTGGAATTAGACCTAACACCATAACCTTTAATGTCATAATTGATGGTTTTGGAAAGATGGGTGATATTGGTTCTGTACTTAATATGTATGAGAAAATGGTTAATCATGGTTGTACCCCTGATGTTATCACTTTCACATCTATCATTGATGGCCATTGTCGCGTAGGAGAATTAAACCAAGGGTTAAAGGTTTGGGATGAGATGAATAGAAGAAATTTATATCCTAATATATACACTTTTTCGATTCTTATTCATACTTTATGTAAAGAAAGTAGATTAAATGAGGCACGTGACCTCTTAAAACAGTTGAAGACAAGAGGTGATATAGTTCCCAAAGCATTTATTTACAACCCGGTCATTGATGGTTTTTGCAAAGCTGGCAATGTTGATGAGGCTAATATGATTGTTAAGGAAATGGAAGAGAAAAGATGCAAACTTGATAAGTTAACATTTACCATTTTAATAATTGGGCATTGTATGAAAGGGCGAATGGTTGAAGCAATAGGCCTTTTTGACAAGATGCTTATACTTGGTTGTGCCCCAGATTCAGTTACTGTAAATTCATTGGTGTCACGCCTTCTAAAGGCTGGGATGCCCAAAGAAGCTTTTCAGATAAAGAAAGCTGCTTCGGGCATGCAGGTTCCACAAACGGATGCTTTGTGTCGTAAAAACATCGCTATCCCTGTGGCTGTGTAGCTGATGTGGCGTTTTGATGTTCCTTTTGAACATAGCAGTTGTTGAGGTCACCAGTGCATGCAATTGTGTAGATGAGCTTTATACATGGCATTATCAGGTATGCATGATATGACTATACATGATGTTTCATGTTTATTTGCTACAGTGTTGTGAACTTCTGTTTGGCATTTAAACTTTTGTGCTTGAAGGTGGTCCTGATGGGTTAAATCTAGTTACAAGTTAAAAGAATTCAGAGCGTTATAAAAAAGAAAATGAGTTTATAGGTTGGCATATTATGCTTTCACATTTTGTTTTAGTGCATATAGTGCACCATGTTCTGAATTTACAATGTTGAAAAATGAAAATACTTTTTATGCATGGCCAAGATACAAACTCCTGACCTTAGTATGCTATGATCAGTAAATACTCAAAAGATGATATTTGTGATAAACACTAGAAAAGAGATTGCATATCTAATATTGTTTTGTTTAGTTTATGCATGTAACATAACTTCCAACAAGAAACAAAAATCATTGTCTAAAATTGAACATCAATATGACTATAGTTATGTATCTAGCAGTATGCCGATGAAACACTTAACTAACATGAATATCATAGACAAAAAAACGAACATCCAACAGAAATAGAATTGAAGTATTGCATCGTTCTATTATTTAACGATTAGACGACAACTAGCTAAGTATCTCCAGGCTAAGTTGAAGAATCCTTGACCCTTAGATACTCTGAAAATAATGTTTTACTGTTTTTTTCTTTTTTGGGTGTGTGCTCTTTTGGGAGTGCATGCAGAGGTGCTTGTGTTGCGTAGCTATGGTATAAATTTTTTTACTATGTTACTGTGATTGTCAAAACACAATAATCTTACCTACTTTTTCTAATATGTTCTGAAGTTGATCTACTGTGTATTGTATCTTGTTTCTTTTCATGTTTCATCTAGTTGGATCTGTATTGACTTAGACTCTTAGTATCCCCTTGAATTTGTCTAATTGTTTTGATAAGCGTATTCTTTTTTCTTTCAGCATGGTTTTGCATCTTTTTTGTATGCCTTAGATGCAAGTGCAAATTGTGAGTTATTTGGCAGTAACAGGATTTATATTAAATTTTGGCGGTTTCATATAACTTGGAGGAGATGTCACATTTATCAGTTTCGACCTCTATTTTTTCTTAAACAGGTCAAATCTGATGAATGTCTTGAGCTCATGCTAATCCGAGATTCCGAGTCTCATTTGATTCACCACAAAGACATGGGCCCTGATGATGGTATGATGCAAGGATATATCAGCTGAACAAGATACATAATGTGCTCCACTTTCATTTTACAATATCATATCACATTGTCCAGTTTGATAAATTTGATGGTATTTCTTACCGAGTAGTGAATATCTTTTCGTTAGTATCCCATGGGACTTGAAATGCATGGTGCTAAAGTTCAAAAGTTTCTTAAATTGCAGATAATGATACATACACGTTTAAACTGGGTTTTCAACTTGATAAAAATTGACATAAAGAAGATTCGGAGGTGGCTGATACACTAAGGCACAAACACAAACGTCACAGGCAAAGAAACAATCAGGTTGGTGGATTTGTTCATTCGTCCCAACTTTTGCCTTAGAAATAAATTTTGGTTCCTCGCTGATTAATCATATATTTATTTTTTATTTCAATGTAAAATTTTGGTAACGAGTTTCATTCTTTTTATCCTAACTAAGGTAACTTGCGGTCCTTCTTGATCCGCATGATACTAGAGTTACTTAGGATTTACATATAATGGTGCATAAGGGAAAAGCACATTTTTGAACTTGTTTTTGACATTTATTTAATGTAATTATTCTTTAATAGTATTGGAGAATTGTGCTTAGGCAATTTATCTTAAATGTAGATGAAACATAAAATAAAAACTATTAACTATTTGTTAGCCAGAAATGATCTATGGTTTTTATTACATAAATGATCTGGAACGTATTCACATATAATTCTCTTTTTGTCATTCAATGTCATATATTTTTGGTTCTTACATACTTGTGTTATGTAATAAAGTGTGAGGGACCTATTTTGTAATAAATGGAAGTATGAGGGTATGTTCTATTTTGTAAGAGGGAGTTAGTTGCAATTGAGTTGTAATATGGAGAGTGAACTGTAATTGTGTATCTAACCAATTTGTTAGTTAGTTGGTTGTAGCATCATCTACTTAACCTTGTAACTATAAATAATGAGAGATTAGCAAGAGTTTGGTATGTTCTTATTCAATCTCTTTCAACGTTTATTTTGGGGTTGGCCCAATGTGACAATGCTCATTTTCTAATTTTAAGTTTTAAATTTTTTTCCCTTAAAAGTTGTGACTTATGCAACAGCCAACATGACATATGATTTATGGGCTGGACCGTCCGGGAGATTAGAGATATGTATGATAGATTCTTATTTTCAAGACAAAAAGTACGAGGTTCTGAAGTGATGATACATATCGAACAAAATCCTTATCAAAATTCTTTATGTTTGTTGTAAAATAAAACAAATTGGTTGTCATGTTGCTTACTTAATTTGATAAATATTTTGGATAAACGTTATCTAATTTTATTAAATCATGACAAGATTAGGATATAATTCTAGTTAACAAGGAAATGTGCCCAAATTTTATAGTTGAATAGCTGGTTAATTATGTCATTTACCTTACAGTCATATTAGTTAATATCAATCAGGTATTTAACAATTGGGTGTCGGACATATCAGTTAGTTTCATAAAACAAGCTCACGTTAAAAGAATAACTAAAAATAAAAATAAAAAGAATTAAAATACCATTAAATAAAAATAAAACTATCGCGTTTATGTATTCAGGTAAACATTTATGTTTAATCGGGTAACTGGGTCAGGTAAACGACTATACACGTAATCTCATACCCACTAAAAAAAATTAAACCATACTCAATCACATACTTGCTTACTCAGATCACATATTCGTCCTATATTATCTCGAGTTTCACTGTCATTTCTACCTGAACAACATACCACTCTCTCCCCATACCTTCTATACATATATATTTTCTCGACCATCTCATTCATAAAAAGTCCTCATCTTTTAGATTAATAACATATAGGGGTTGCTTCTTATGTTTTACTCCTCAAACTTTGACAAAATTACACATTTGACCCTTAACTCAACTATACATATTTATGACTTTGATTCTCCAATTTTGCCCAATCTGTAACTTTGACTTCTACTCAAGTTTGACAATTTATGACTTTCACCTCCGACTTTGACTTAATTGTCATTTTTCATGTTATACTACAATGACCCGCTTCTTTCACACATTTATATTTTCTACTTCAGCTTTAGATATATACACTTTTAACACCCGCCTCTCTGTACCGCTGCAATGTGTCACACATGTCGAAGTTGAAAACGTTGTTAACACGTGCTACAAAGTCAGAACCACTATGTTGGTGCAAAGCACAACTCGTGTCAAACTAACACACCGCACATTGTAACATGCGTCAAAAGCACTATCGCACTATCACACACAGCAAATGTCAAAATCCTAATATTATTATTGTAACATATGTAACGAAGTCACAAACACGTACGACGCAACCCGACCATGAATCTAACTAACAAATAAAAAGTAAGACATTGCGTATTCATATACGGGTGTCTCTCTTTTCCTTAGCGTGTGCCATTGCAAAATACCCAATGAAACCCTTAAACGGAAACATATGAAACAATGACCGACTTATTCGTCACAAAAGGTTTTTTAGGCTTCAATCCATGTCTCTTGTAAGTTGTAACAAATTTTATCTTTATCTATAACATGCATTGTATATCTTAAACGAGACAACCTAACATAAGCACTAAGTAGCATGTGAAACCCATCTTGTATTCATGCACATCAAACTTTTTTTCCTAAAGATATAGCACACTTGGCAAATTTAACAATTTCTCTTTTTTTTTTCTTTCTTTTTGGTATCCATCTTTTTCCTTAATTTCCAGTTGTCTTAATTTCATCACTAAAAATATTATAAGTTGTTGTTAGAACAAAATATAAAATTTTAAAAAACATGCATATAGAATAAAAGTAAAAAAATAATATACATTTTTATAAAAGAGGTGAATTGAGTAGAGTACAAAATGAGTATTATTTTGTCCGGTATATTAAACGCAAGTTTGTTCTCCCCACTCTCAACCATAAACGTGAATTAATTGTCACCTATATTTGTGAGCCCCACTAGTGTCACGCTATAGCCCCTCTTCCATCAATTTATCACATAAAATTTCCAACCACCCTTGTCACCCTTCTCTTTATGTCTTGATTATGACATTGCTACTCACTTTTTTATATGTGTATCGAGTTTCACTCTTTCTTATCTTATCACACTTATACCCGACCATGATATGCCAACAAGTGTAAACAAACATGACTAGAAATTAACTCGTTTAACCACATATTCTACTCCACTTAATCCTCTAATGTTTAGTGAGTAACAAAATGCTTTTCAAAACGGGAGCAAATGGCTAGAAATGACTAGAAACTATGTATACGCCAATTCACTTCAAAGTCCGGTTAAATGATTAATCTATTTAGATTTGCGGTCTTTTATTATTCAAGACGTTAGATCTTGCAAATTTCTATGTTTTTGTTGACTTCGATGCAAAATGAAAGACGTGATGCTTGGACTATGTGTTTGCTAATTTTTTTAATTGTTTCAAACTTTCATACTTTCTCATTGTTCGCCTTAACTCTAGGTTCGTTCGACACAAAGACGTCAAGGACTATACATTAACCTTTAAAAACTCTGTGTGAAACCTAACATCTCCGCCCCCACACCACACATACACACGCCACCAAATTTATCTCTATATAATTTTCTTAGACTTTAGACCACAAATAATCATACTAATCTATCACCACCGACAAAACTCAAAGTCTTAACCTTAATGAGACATGTCCATTAATTCAAATAACTTTACCATTAGACTCAACCCTTATCTACACAATACACGATATTAGACTAGACCTCATTAGACAATTACTAGTTATTATTCATATGATAAATTCAAAATGTTGTAACTATAAAACATATAACAATAATTAATAGTCTTTATAAACACACAAATAGTAAAACATCAAAATCAAACAATAACTCTAACCTACTTTGTTACCAAGATATTAAAAGCATACAAATTTCATACTTCTTCAATCTTTCCTTTAATTTCAACAATTATTGGGCGAAAAAGTAACAACCGATTTACTCATATCATAACCGACACGTGTCCCTTGCTGCTGAACATTTCCAATAATCGACAACCGTGACTCCGTCGGCGCAAACGCCAAACAAAACTTCCCACTCGAGTCCACCGGAATTAGATAATTCTCCGGCTTCAACGACAACGTCTTCCCTCCGGCGAACGTAAAACCCACCGTCGGCACCGCCACTCTCGTCAACGTCGAAAAATCATAACAAGTATCAAACAACGAAAACCCATCAGTCGGTTTCAAGTTCCTCGCTTGCTGAGTAAACGCCTCACGTAACGAGTTATACGCCTGACTCTGCAACCGAGTCACGGCCGTGCCGGAGTCAACTATCGCCCCACCGTTACCGGAATCATCGACGGCGAAAACCGACGGAGGAATCGCCAACGGTTTCCCACCAACTGTTATCCCAGTCAACCCGACGTACAAATACGTCATCATTCTCGGGTTACGTAACAACGGAGCTGTTACAGAGTTCGCCGGAGGCGCAGAATTAAACTCCAGAGTGGAAGCTTCTTTTGAATCACGATCAACAAGACAATACGAAAACGACGTCGCTTTTATCTGCGACGGTAACGATAACGGTCCACCTCCTAACGCTAACAACCCAGCAGATCCAACAAACAACCCTTCATTATCATGCCCACAACCAACAGCTACATTCGAAACAGAGCCTGAGTTCCCAAACGACACCGTTTCTGTCACAAAATCACCAACGGTAAACGACCCGTCACCATACGACACTTGGTATAAACACCCGTTGTTTCTGCAAGCTGTAACTTCAAGCGCCTCGCATTGTTGAGAGCCACAAGATAAAGCATTGTAGGTGGTTGATGAAGAAGGGTTGTAAATTGGATCTGTTTGTTGATAACAATCTGAACATGGTTGACATTGAAGCCAGTTTATGTCACTTCCGGTGTCAATTACCATGTAATATGACTGTGTTGGTGTACCTAAACCGACTTTAGCGAAATATTCACCACTTCCTTGAGAGATACCGGATGTTACAGGGGTAGATAAGTCTTGCGTTTGATACAGAGAGTTTGGTTGGGGTTTCATATCGGAGTTGTTAGTGCCGGAGATGGCGAGATTTAGCTTAGTGATGAGTGAAGTGACTCGGTGTGAGTCGCGAGTGAGTCTTGATAGAGTTAAGGATTTGTAATCATGGTGGTGGTGGTGGTGGAGTGAGGATCTAGGGTGGATGGTGAATGAGAGTGAAGAAGAAGAAGATGGTGGTGTTTTTGAAGTTTGTTGTTGAAGGAGAGATGGGTTGAAGAGGTTGAGGGTTTTTTGTATGGTGGCGGTGACGTCAATGGTGGTGGTGGTGGTGGTGATGGTGAGAGAGGGGGTGGTTAGAGAGAGAAGGAGGAGGGAGAAGAGGAGAGAGGAAGACATGTCTGGTTTTTGGTTTGTGAGTTGAAGTGAGGAAGAAGATGAAGATGAGGTTTATGTAGGAAAAACAGGAGTTGGTGACGTCATGGTATGGACAAAAAAATCTTGTAGGTTAATGGTGGAATGGTATCAAATTGTGCTCAAAATGTGTTTGGTTTTATAAATGGTTAAATATTTAAGAGTTTGGATAGAGAGACGTATGAATTTATAAGTAGGATTTAAATTAAAAGTTTTTATAAATAAAACTTAATATTTTGAAATGTAAAGCTATTAGTGACTGAGTTTTTTTAAAGGTTCATTGTAGGTTTTGTTTATTTTTTTACTTTTGCTTTAACTAGGAATGTTCTGATACCTATTGTGATCCGTTGGGGTTAACTCTAGGAAAAACAAAGGTTACAAGATAAAAATCATTGTTAAGCCACGAAATAGTTAAGATCTTTGAAGAAACAATTAAAAATATAAACATAGCGAACGTATTTGAACAGAACCGATAAAAAGAACAAGAATTTACAAGAGTAAAATATAGAAAAGAAAATGTAAGAATATTCGATTCATTTAAAACCTAAGTTACAAAAGCTAGGCATTATGGGTTGTACCTTGTGCAACAAGGTTTATAGAATTTTTGACTCTGACCAATTTGACTTTGAAAGGAGGAGTTGTGATGACCATCCATTATGGGAAAGCCTCGAAATCCTCGTTCTTAAGCGCCACCAAATGGGACAGAACATGATTTCAAACTTGGTCATTACACTTCATACAAGTATATAACGGTTTTCCGTTGCCCTAACCGTCGTTCTAAAAAACTATCAGGGCAACAAATTCTCCTATTATATATACATAGTTTAATATTTGTTAATACAATATGATTATTTAAATATTGTTATTAAGTTATTTGGTAAAAGAAGCATATAGTGTGTTATTTAATTAAACATATCAAGTTTAACGGCATAAAGAACAACAATCTTTATTTGGTTATCAAAGTTTAAAGATCACCATAAAGAACTTAAGGTGGTTAAAAAATATAAAGTTTAGTAGAAGTCCCTTGGTTGGTAGGGTAGGACTTTTAATTAAAATTATTAAATTTAAATTCAAAATTATTGAATTTTTTTAAAAAATCTCATTAAGTTACTAACCGGCCTGTAACCACAAATGACCTTGAAAATTAACTAGACTTTGATATATGCTAGAGATCTTGATTTTACTGCTTGTTGGGCAATTCCATCGGCAACCACATGAAAGGTAGATCCGTCCTTATTAACCTCAAGTAATCAAGTCCAACGCTTCAGATGCCGTGTCAAATCACATAAGTACGTACGTTGTTTCTGCAAATAAAGTATAATATTGGAAGCCATCGAAATCACTGGAAGATGTATTAGAACAAGTTCTGTATCCAGCGACAAATAAAATAGGGCTCCAAAAAGTGACGTACCTCCATTTCAACTTGCCCCGCGACCACCATACCGTTGTATCATATGTATACAATCCGTACGTAACTCTTGATGTCAAAGTGAAAATTAATACTTATAACTTTACTATATTAATGTTCAAAACATGTCTTTTCAATAAAACAAAGAGTAAATTGCCAAAATAGTCCCTGGGTTTGTACCGTTTCGACCACTTTGATCCTTATATTTTTTTTGTTGCCATTTTGGTGTTTGCATTTTGCAAAAATTTGTCACTTTCGTCCTTCCGTCAACGATTTCCGTTAAGTAACCCGCACGTGCATAAAGCGTGAGGGTATTTTAGTCAAGCATCCTTAAGCATCCTTCTGCAATAAAAAACACAACCTCAAATCTTTAATTCAACCTCCCACCATCACCACCACATCACCTTCAAATCTTCGATCTTCTCCATGACCACCATTGTTCACCACTATTCCAGCCACAAAAAACCAACTTCATAAACCACAACTTCCATCTCCATGCATCATGATTATTAAACACCATCATCAACATCCCACCTAAAACCTCCTTCCATCTTCTTCGTCACCACCGCCGCCGTCAATTTTAATCGGAATACAACCCACCGAAAACCTCAATCGCATTTTTCAGTTAACAAATCACGATTTCGTCGTTTCTTTAACAGTTTCTTCAACCGTTAAACCAACAAATTCCACCGTGTATCGTATCGTCGCGCTCGTTTCCGTCGTGGATCGTCACCAGCGTTTTCTGATTCTCACGTTCTATAAACTTCTACACAATTGGCGTTGTCGTTTCTCCGGTCAAGTAAGTTGAATCCCCAACCTAATTGTCTTGGACCTAATCATTCAAAGCCCTAACAATTTTCACAAAACTAGGGTTTTTCATCTTGTGGTTTCACCATACGAATATACGATGGAGATCTGTGGAATCGGTTGAGATGAATTTGTCTATCATTTGGGGTTGATGAAGATGATGATGGTTGTGGAGGAGGCGTAATCGAGTGACAGCGGTGGTTGAGAGCAGGTGGTTTTTGGTGCTGCTAGGGTTGGGAGTGAAGATGATATTTTGGTTTATGTTACTAAAATGACTAACTTGCCCCTGATCTTAACGGTTAAACTAACAGAAGTTAGTAAAAGGACGAAAGTGGCAAATTTTTTACAAAACCAAACACCAAAATGGCAACAAAAAAAATATAAGGACCACAGTGGTCGAAACGGTACAAACTCAGGGACTATTTTGGCAATTTACTCTAAAACAAAATATATAATGTGAGGTGAATTCATAATAAACCTTTGTTTTTTTCTTTAAAATGTATAACTTACACATACACTTTCTAAATAAACTACTAATTCTACGCACGTAGTCACTACATTACTAAAAAGCTTATATTTAAAGAGTAACATCGTTTTTTAAATTGTTGATACCGCTAAAATAGATACATGATGTTAAAACGTTTGCTAGATATGTAGTTAAAGTGAACTATATGATACAAATTTTATAGGGATGTGCTATTTACACCGGGGACAAAAAACAAAAAACCGTCTTATACGCCGCGTATAGACCTATACACGGTGTATATGGTACGATGTTCAAACTTAATATGTCGCGTATTGTTTTTTTTTTTACAGCGAAAAGAATAAAGTCCGACTACTCAGGATAATCAAATAGCAAAATCCACAAGAGGAGGAACCACGTTTAATTTTACAACCAGCATGAGGCATTTTATATTTTGATCTCTAGCTTCGCTTCCTTGTCACAAAAACCAAATTCACATTTTCAGCCCCATATTTCACTACCTTTTCGCTGATTCTCCTTTATTATTTACCGGAATATGATATTTTGTTTGCATTATAATCTACCTTTTTTATTTATAGCAAATTTATATTGGAGTGATAATATTATGGTTCATGGATCACAAATTAAAAAGACTTAAATTGTTGATATGACAAATCCTATTCCCAACACAACACGTGCAAGTTGTTCATTCCATATTTTAAAAGCTCTCTTGTAGGCGATATAAACACTTGTTGAATTACCACACTTATTTTGAAGGCCTTTAATTTACACCTTCGGCACGTACACATATTTATCTCCATACAATTGTAACTTCCAATGTGATGTAGTGGTAAGAGATTTGGATTCTCTAAAAAGAGACTCAAGTTCTAGTCTCACTACCACCACTTTGAAAGGGACAATGAAGGGAGACTTGTGGCAACACAAGTTCGATCTCTGAGCCAAACGGGTTTTACCACTAGCTTGTCGTCGTGCCTACGGGCGGACGGGTTAGTGGGTTTCCCCTGAATTGGAGTCGGGTTAATAGGTGGGTTTCGACTACCCAGCGCTGTGACCGCTGTCTGTGTTCGCAGAGCGTTTGGGGTTGCCTTTCGCCATTGGGTTACCCCGGGTAGCCGAGCTTTATTCGTTTTGTTGTCCAAAAAAAATTTATCTCCATACAAGTTGCCATACAAGGGAACATTTTATTTATATCTAAACACCATATATTTTCAAAAGCTAAACATATAACACAACGGCTAATGATCTCTTGGTCGATCTAATGGTTCAAGGGGGATATGTGTCTCTTTTGGATATCATGGTTTTAGACCTGAATTGACGAAATATTTATTAACTTGATGTTACTAACTTTTAACATTCTAACATGCATGTTGTTAAAAAACTGATAACACAACGAATAGTAGTCGTTTTTACCGGATGTCAAAAAGTTCCTAAGATTTATTTCTATTAAGTGTTTCCATCTCTTCATTCATTCCCCAATTTGTGATTAAGATGGCTTCCCTAAAACACTTTGGTTTTACACTTTTGTTTAGTCTAATCGTAAAACTTAATATATTTTTTTTGAGCAAATTCGAATAGTTTACCACTCTTTCTAGTCCATATTTGACTTTGCCTACAATAACAAAGTCTTCAAGTTTTTTAATTTATTGAAAGAGTGGCATTTTATGGGTTATCACTATTTAGTATTTACCCTCTTGTCATCATCGGAATTTTTGTTACTAGAAAACTTTACTCCCATCGCCGTTAAAAAAAGAAGAAAAATTAATATGGTAATGAAAAGGAACATTAGTAGAGGGGCCTTTGTGGTGTTTATGCAAAAGTATTTTGTTGAGAATTACTTGACTTGGTTAATGAGTAGAACACATATATGGTTTTATTCTTGAACTCACTCGTGAACTGATTTTTTTTAATTGAAGGCTAATGATAGTTTGAAAGCATCACCGGCAGGAATTAAAGGTTATGGAAATATAAATTTAGCTTCACAACTCTTCCTTCATGACTAATAAAAATATAATATGAATCTCGATCTTATTTTTTTATATAGTTGCGGATAAATAGATAAAAATATATCTACTTACCTAATATATGAGTAATTTTGAATAGAGCTTTCATATTATGACACTTGTCATCATCACAATCACTCTTACATTCCTTCATTTATTCAATCAATTTACAAATTATTAAAAAAATATATTTAAAGTTTTTTACCTTAATTATCAAGTATCTCTTCCATTTATTTAATAAAATTTTAATTTATAAATTAATGTTTATATTAAAAAATCAATTTAAAGCTTTTTATCTTAATTATTAAATATTTAATTTAATATTTTCAATGTACCCATGTAATACACCGGTGTTTAACTTTGTATATTGCAAAACTAATCATATTTTTTAATCAATTGCATATATCTTTCTCTATACTTATAAAACTTTACGTTTCTATCTAATTTTATAAGTTTAGATAGAAATATATAATCCCCTTTAATTTTATTTTTTTAAAGTCGATGATATTGCAACTTTAAGACATAAAAAACAAGCTCTCACTTAAAATGTGGAAATTTAAAAATAATTTACTAGCTTTTAAATATTTATCAAATTATTAATAGAGGAGATAAACTTTATGATACAAATTACAAAGTAGAACGTCGGTTTCCTTTTGGAGGATACTTTTTCTTTAAATGAACAAAACAAAGCATTTATTTTGTATACCTAATTCTTTAATTAAAAAAATTTAATGTGGAAATAAACAATTTTATTTTAAAATTAAAAAGGTGTGGAGTGTAGTTAATGTCAAATAAATTGTACGATTGAAGCTAACAAAAATAAATAGGTAGTAACATGTTACTCTAGAAACAAACTTAATGTCTAACAGCAAAGGAATTCATTTTCATATCAACTAGCAACGTGCTAGTCAATAATATCTTAATCTTATGTTCAAAAGTAAGATGAGAGATTTTGTCTCTCCTAAAAATACGGAGTTTAAATTCTGACATTAGCGTTTAAATACTAATTATTTGCCAACCTGTCGTTAAAAAAACAAAATTGACAAGATGCTAGCAGGTTACAAAACAATCAAAATGAAAAAAATGAAAAACTACACCTTTGCTTCCATCTTAAATTCTCCATTTTAGCTTTATGCTTGATCCGAAGAAAGTGACTTAATGTCACACAAAATGTCATAATCGGCCTTGCTGTCTTTAAAGCTTTCATAGTTCCTTACATTGCATAGGCTCCAGAGCATTGTTAGGAATATAGCACGTATGAAATTTATTTTCCGGGCTTGCAACGACCATGACTCTGGAAGAGATAAGAGATCACTAATCGTATTCACCGAGAAGGGAGGTAGTTTACACCATGTTGCCAGAGCACTCCAAAGATGTTTCAAATCATGACAATTTATTAGGACGTGATCAGTGTCTTCTTCGTGATATCCACATAACTGACAAGTCTGAATCTGGAAGAACATTTCTTTTAACTAAGGTCAACTTAGAAGCAGTTCTATCCAATGATGCACGTCGACCAAATACATTCACTTTTGATGAAAGTCAAGACGACCAAATAAAATTACTTGGATTTATAGGAAGTATGGCAGACTCGATAGTTTTTCTTACTTCTTTTGTATCAAACACGATAGGATTTTGTATCCTTCTTTTGTTTGGTTTAATGACATATAGCATTCACATAATTTAAAAAGAAATATATTACATTCATTATATATTACACTTTTAAGTTATTATATATGTAGCATGTTTGTGTATCAGATAATAGGTGAAAAGGGTTCATATTATAAATTTTTAGGATTTTGATGTACAATTAACAGCAACTAATATTTATATTACCATTGCCAACTAAATTGACGTCAACAGTTAAATATCTGCATCAAAAAGTTTAGTAAAATACAACACTGGTCATAACATGTTGCACCTCCAACTGTTGTTTTAAAAAATAATATACATACATTTTGTATTTTGAATTTTTTATTTGTATTCAATTATGTTGTATATTATAACATGTCTTTTCATCATTTATTCATTCCCTTACTTTGCAACAATGGCAAACCATCATGATCACTAAAAATAAATTTATTTAATCATTTGCCTTATCTTTTGAATACATACGTCCCTGGTATTTGATTTCAAATACTTTGATACAATATTTAAGGGTGAAATTGAATTTTATTAATAACGTGACAGTTGACGTGACATCCACGTGATAACTGACATGTTTTATTTTCAGGCAAATTGGATTTTATTAATTCCAACTTTCACTTATTGACTATTATTAATCTCAACTTTCACCTATTGACTATTATTAATCTCAACTTTACTATTGGTCATTATTAATTCCAACACAAACACAAATAAACCTTAATTGAGATATGATCGACCATCATACAAACACAAACAAACCGTATGTCTCAGTTGAAATTGTTAAGCATTCGTATAATTTTCTCCAATTCAATGTATAAGAACAAGATACAAGATGAAGTGTCAGAACATGGTGAAAAATCAGGTCTTCAAAACTATAGCTAAACTATAAATAAACACAACGATTATAATGCCTTCCACTTTACGCATTTGACATGCAGCATGACTTAACGCATTGACACAATAACCTAACGTATTTAACACAACGATTATAATGCCTTCCACTTTAAAAACAATAGATAAACTATATATAAACGCACGTGCATCTTACAAATATTATTAAACTTTTTAGGTTAAAAATATTCTTTTTACCATAACCTTAGTAACGTATAATATAGGGTTATTGGATTCTAATACCCCCAACTATGGGGTATTGGCCGTTGCCACTCCTAACTAAGGCCCTCGCTCTCATCACTCCCAACTTTACATCACAGTTGTTGTATCACCCCCGTCGTTAAAAAACACTAACATCGTTAGTGTTTGAGTCAAAAGTGTCAAATTGCTAAGTTGGGGGGAAAAATTATGTTTTGTTTAATATATTTATAAATCCACCAGACCACCACTACCACCTCCACCAATTCCGGTAACCAACTCCGATGACAACTCCGGTCACCACCAAAAACTCCGATCAGCCTACTAAAAACACCGCCACTGTCACACCTTGTCATCTTCCACCACCACTATGGCAATCGTCCCTGTTAGTTTACAAATTGCAAACGGTTGAGCGAAAAAAAAAACAATCGTCGTATTCAAGTTTTGATTTGCAAGCGATTTGAACAAATTAGAAGTCATCAGTTTGTTCGGTGGTATTGATGAAACAGAAAACAAAATAAATCAATTGTTCATGTTTGAATTATATATATTTTTTTCCGATTGAACAGGGGATACAATCAATCATTCTTATTCAAAATCAATTTGCAATTGATTGAACAATTTAGAAAGCAATGTACTCGTACGGACTCAGAGACGAACACAGATCGAAGGCGAAAGAAATCACTTCCAGTTTTGATTTTTCGAAGTCCATGTTTAACATAGTTGAGGACAAAAACGGTTTGTTGTGGTGGAAGATGACGAGCTGTGGCGGTGACGGTGATGGTGTGGTAGGAGCTTATCGTAGTTGATGGTGGTGACCGGAGTCATTGAATAGTCGTCGGAGTTGGTGACCGGAGTTTATGGTGTGGTGGTGGTAGTACTGGGTGTGGGTGGATATATATATTAAACAAAAAAAGTCCCATTAACTTACCAAATTAACACTTTAGACCCAAAAATTAACGATGTTAGTGTTTTTTAACGACGGGGGTGATACAACAACTGTAATGTAAAGTTGGGAGTGCTGAGAGCGAGGGCCTTAGTTGGGAGTGGCAACGACCAATACCCCATAGTTGGGGGTATTAAAATCCAATAACCCTATAATATATATAATTTACTGTTCCAAAGACATTGGAAGGATAATAATCTTGAATTCTTGATAGCAATTACCTGGTACACCATTTTAATTTTATGGTTAAGAAGTGGTAGCTTGTTCCTTTTCAAATTAATATCTCTATATTATTATATTATTTTTAGTCCACAACCTTTGGAATGGACCACAAATAAGAAAGGTGGCTTGTTCAACAAATATTAACATGGTTTCTCTTTTCATGACACATCTTAATGCCATCAATCTTTTACTCTTCATGCATTTTAATTTGTAAAATTATGATGCTTTCTTAAATATTCTAGTAAAAAAATTAGTGATGTTAGTTAGGATTGCAACTGTTTTGCCATTGGTTCTTTAGAATTTAGATACTTACGCCAGCAATAGCAATAGTACAGAAAACCTGAAATTGTTACAAACTTCTTATGTATTAAATTTCTTTCTTCCTGCAAATTCTTTTAGGCCATGACGGCAATTCAGGCTTAACACCATGCCTCTTCATAGCCCATGCATGTCTATACCTTACACCAGATTTCAACCATGAATGGTTAATTTGACACTCGAGGACAGCTCCTAAAACCTATGACTTGCATATGCCTAGAGCGCTCAATGGCAGCAAAATTTTAACGCTAGCGGGATTAGAACTAGTGATCTATAGCAAATTTTTCCTGCAAATTCTCACCCTAACAGTATGGAAAAGCAAGCAGAACACAGCCAAAAATAAAGGATCAAAGTCATCAAACACAAATAATCAAGAACATATCCAAGAACCAAGAGTTCTATAATTATCACCTCTTTCATCCAGTCAAACATAAAGCTTTTTATTTAACAAATAAATGAAGTATACCATTTCCATAAAATACAATTAGCCACTGAGATGTGTGTATAATATTAGCTTAAACTGCTCTAACACTTGGGAGCAACAAGGGCCAAGAATTGAAGTTGTACCTTTATTATCTCTAGAGGTTCAAATCAATTGTCATGAGTTTATGGCGGTTCAATATTTTACCAAAAAATGGAACAGTGCATATATTTCTCTCTGCTTCAGTCATTAACTATTCTGTGCATTAAATTTTGATCTATAGAATTATAAATCTTTCAGCTTCTAAATGGTTGCATCTGCAAATATCAAGTCAATGAATCTGTTACATCATTAGGAAACAAACTAAAAAGATATGACTTTTAAGGTAAAACATACCACAAAAAGTTTTAAATTGCAAACAGTCAGCTGGACTGTTAAAGTTATCAGCAGTTTGGCTGGTTTGTAATTTATAATTTTTGGTCTTAGCGGTTTGGCTATTTAACAGTCCATCTGACTGTTTGCAACTTGTAACCGGCCGAGTAAACGAATCATAAGTTTAAACCTTTTTTATGTATTTCTTCTCTTCATGTTTGGAATATGTAGCTATGTAGATGTATTATATATATGAACCATACTAATGATTTAGATCCCAACCGCCGAAACAAATCGGTCCAGCACACCCACCCAACTTGGCCTGTTCGATTTGGTGTTTCCCAAAACTCTAGTAAGTGGTTCGGCACTTCGGCCCATACTTTTGTCAAAACCAGAAGCATCGGACATTGAACACCCTTATAGTAATGCAAGTTAGTCAGTAACCAGGATCAAAAGACCCAAGTATTGCTCAAAATGTTACATACGTGGAAGTGATTTACATGTGGATCTCTAAATAAATATGTAATTACTAAAAAAGGTCAAGAAGTAATAAAGAGAGCATACCATTAGGCATTAACCTTGAGACAAGATCACAAGACCAAAGTATGTAGCTATACCAAGAAAAACAAGAGAGACAAGTCCCCTGCAAGATGAACTTACTTATGTGATGTATAACGACATGATATTGCCAATTATAATAATATCTCTAGATCTCACTTAAGTTTCAACACTTTGTTAGTTAGATGTCATGTGAAAAGTAGAACATTTCAATTATATGAAAACAGGTCAATTCGGGTGATATCTGTTCATTAACGGGTCAAATGGGTTACATGTATACATATATGTATATGTAAAATAACTAAACATGCAACATCAAATGGGTCACAAACAAGTTGGACAGGTTAAAATTTTCAACCCATTATGAAGACGTGCCAATTTGGGTTGGTATTTGTTTGATAGCAAATCAAATGGGTTCACCGTAGAAAAATAGTCTTTTAATGATAACTAAAACGTTAACTATTTAGAAATTTTGAAAAATGAACAAAGAAAGCGTACGTAAAATAGCAAATTGGCACAACCCAACCAGACCAGTGGTGACCCACACATAAAAGCTACCAGCTTTGACCTCAACCAAGTATCCAACCCACCCGTCTTGATAACTCTATGATTATGTAATCTCAATTCTGATTACTACAGTCGTAACAATAACATTTTTTAAAGCATACAGGAACACCTCCCTAATACTACAAATTTAACAAGGTTCTCATAATGCTGATATGTGATTATTAACAGATAGATAAGAGGTAAATTAAGCAAAGAATAATAACTGACCAAATGACACCCCAGCCGACACCATTACACGGACAGGGACAAACTTCTGCAAACTTCTCAGCATCACTAGTGTGAACCTGTCTAGAAATTAAATCACCGTATATATCTGCATAAAAATATACACATTTCATCATTAATTCTATAAAGTCACGCACAATGAGTATATCAGTGGTATATTTGAATATATTCCCCTGAAATTGTAATCACCATATATAGAAAACACACTGTTCATCACACCTGCAACATTATTGAGTGACATGCAAGGAACATATTTCAGTCACTAAAGCTTAACTTATGATGTAGTAATAAGAGAGATCATGAAGAGTTGAAGATAGTGGTACCAATGAACATTATAATGTACCGAAGAATTCGAACTTTAGTTGTTTCTTGCAAAACCCAAACTATAGCAAGGACCACAATAAATCCTGATAATTGTAATGGACATAAGAAAGTGTCAAAAGCTACAATTTTATTTATATAATTAAGAACAGAGGTGATAAATTCAACTCATTTACTTATTAATGGGTAGATTCAGGTTTCGTTTTATCTCTATTGGTTCAAACATGTAAAATAATAACGAAACGGGTCATAAGTTACCAAACCCGCCCGACCTGCCCATTTTGCCATCTCCAATTGGAATGAAAAACTTTTGGAAGCTAGTATGGTCATACCTATGCAAAGCCCGCGAAGTGTCCACTGTCAAAATGACAAGAGTAAAGATCAGGAGATACTTCTAAGCTAGAGGGGGCAATTTCAACTGACTTATGTAAAAAAAATATTGGTCAAATCGTGTTATATATTATAAATAAGGGGTCAAGGGTGTAAAATAAAAAAAAAAGTTTAGCTAAAAAGGAAACAGGCCGAATGGTTAAGGTCGCACGAGTGATTACAACTTCTAAAGTTATTTTATTCGAGACAAATGAACCATGAATTAACTATAATTCTGTAACTAAATTAACCACTTAAATACTTACAAGATCAAACAAATAGATAAAAGGTTTTGGTTGTTCAACCCAACATGATTTTCACACAGCCTAAAATTTTGCCTGTTTTGACATGTTAGCCCCATCCCACCCATTTTTTCACCTATATAATCTAAGCCCTTGCTTCTATTGGTAAGGGACTTACAACTTTACAACTTAATATGGCTCTTGTTTTTAAATGAGTAAAGGTTTTGCAGGGGAAAGCAACCCATTTGCAAAATATTTGGACCCGTTTTAAATTTTTTACTAGTTTGACCCGTAAACCAACCTGCCCGACCTGTCATTTTTGCCACCTCTACCAAGGAGCGTTGGTGGGTAATTCATAAAAAATGGATTTAAGCAATGAGATGGAGGAAGTGGTTTACATTTTTAGCAACGAAAAGAACAATAATCAAGGCGGCTGCTAAACATCCAGCAGCAATTCTTGCTGCTATAAGATTTGTTGATGCCAGTATCAAAACCATCCCCCAAAATGAAGACCCCAAATCTTCAAGAAACAATGTAAAAACTTAGTGTGCAGCTGAAAACTGATAACTTTTTAGGAAGGAAAAAGAAATTTACATCCAGCTGGTAATATAAACCAATATACACCGCCACGTGTCTGAGTCATTCCACCTTCATCGGCAAATATTTGCATTCCTTCCACCTTCATTTCACAAGAATGGTTAATTGAGCCCATGTCAAACCAATGTGTAGCAACCAGTGGTGGCAATTTCAACCCATTTACTTAGAAATGGTTTGATTTGGGTTTTCTTTATCTTATCAATGAGGTTGAAAGTTAACTAAAGTCTACTTTCAATGCACACAACCTCCTAAATCATTTTTATTCAAAGATTTATACTACTATTGTAATAATACTATTTATTAATCAAAATTTATGCATTAATTGTTCTTAAAAAAGTCATCCAAAGAAACATTATTCATAAAATAACTAAAAATTGAAAGAAAAATGATTGTGGGTAGGCTGATTATTGAGTGAGCCAAGCCGAGCCAGCTTCAGCTCAGGGTCGGGCTAAAAACTAAACAAGTTGGGCTTATCAAATGGCCTGCTTAACTTGAGCGAGCCAAACGAGCGAGCTCACCTTGGCTCAAAATTTATACTAGCCAGCTCGGCTGAAAATTTATTCAATCTGATTTCGAGTGAACTTTATCAAAGCTATTTTTTAGCAAGCTTCAAGCCATGAGCTATTTCAACAACCCTATTTGCGGGTGACCAACCACACCTATCCATTTTGACGCATACAAAAAGGTGACCTATTTTAGCCCGGTACCCAATATTCCAAATCTGCTCGTCTTAACACATTTACAATGAATATTTAGCATAGAATCATTAAGTAAGTACTCTATATCTCCCAAAAGAAATTGTGCACAATTTCTCACTTGGCTGACTCCACCACTTTTGAGTGTTGCAAAGGGAACTCATTTGTATGTATGAATAGATTCATATACTGTTATTTGGAAATCAAATGTTTTACATCTAACAAAAGAAATGAAGTACGGAAAAATTGTATTTCATACATGTATGGGTTGTGCCTAACACACACGCACATGGGCACGCAAGGACGGACCTGCAGTCAAAATGGGTATGCCCTGTAATTATTTTGCTATTATTTGTGTTGTAAAAAAATCATTTCCAGTGCATACCCTATTTCCTATTGATTGATCTGCAACATCTAAAATTGAATTTATATAATGACATAAGAAATTGTTACATGGCCACATGTGAGTTTGCAAGCAACAGCATGACTTGCTTCATGGAGAAATATAGTTACAAGCTTGAATGGTAAAAGCACAATTGTCCTCCATAGCTGTAACATGAAATCACATAACCCCTATAAGAAAGTAATGGCATATGATATGACAACTAACAGTAACATAAATATATATATAAATATATATATATATATGTATGATTATGCTTAATAAGATAAATGTTGAGTTTTACATCATTAGGATAAATAAAATGAAGAAGAGTAAAGAACAAACCGCAAGGATGACAATTATGCAGAAAGCGAGAGTGATTAGAAACACTAATTGATCATGCTTGCAGCAGTTGTTGAGCTCCCAATTCGCCATTTTTATCAACTCAACTCAACTCAACTCCAAACCAAACAAATGATTTACAAATTGATAAAGTAGGAATAAAGAAAATTAAAAGTTTTAATTGCAGGTGGATTGGGATCTAGAGAGAGGATGGGCATGAACATGATTTTTGTTTATGTTTATGTTTATGTGAATCAATCAATATTTTACAAATATTTTCAAACTTGGGGAAGAACAATGGATTTGATTATAATTTTATCGTTGACTTCATTCAAACCTTTGCTCTTATAGTATTATATTCATATATATATATATATATAGATTGGGGATTTTCTAAAAAGGCTCAAAACTCTAAGAAGTGTAGGAAGCAATCAACAACAAGCACGTGGCAATGAGAGAAAAAAAACACGGAGGGGCATCTTCGTCATTTATACGCGCGATGCTGAGATGTTCAGTTATGGTGTTTTTTTGGCGCGATGCTGAGATGTTCAGTTATGGTGTTTTTTCACAGCGCGATGCTGAGATGTTCAGTTATGGTGTTTATTTGGCGCGATGCTGAGATGTTCAGTTATGGTGTTTATTTGGCGTGATGCTGAGATGTTCAGTTATGGTGTTTTTTCACAGCGCGATGCTGAGATGTTCAGTTATGGTGTTTTTTCACAGCGCGATGCTGAGATGTTCAGTTATGGTGTTTTTTCACAGCGCGATGCTGAGATGTTCAGTTATGGTGTTTTTTATATGCATGTTGAAAACGCGTACAATGACTAATCTACCCCGGAACCTTATCGCGCGTCATTAAAAACATCATAATATTTACAATATTGCCACCGCGTTAATCTTGACCGTAAACACCCTAAATCTAACGTCCCAGATCACTTCTTAGTCTTTTTAGAGTTTTAGCCATTTGTAGAAAATCCCTCCCCTATATATATATATATATATATATATATATATATATATATATATATATATATATATAGAGTGGGGTTCACCTACATAGTGTTATAAATTTAAGAAGGCTAAGAAGCAATAAGAGATTGACATGTGGCATCTAGGAAAATTAGGAGATGGGGTATTTTAGTCATGCCCACTTTTTTAAATATTCTCTCTCCACATGCAAGTCACATGTCAATTCCCCCACTTTTTTAAAACGTTTATAACTTTTACATACGACATTATTTTTTAAACAAATTACACCATAAAAACGAGAATTTTTTTCTCTTTTAAACGCGTATAATATTGATATATAAAAAACGAACTTTTTTTCACAATTTTTCAGCTCATTGTGTCTAACGTCAGGTCATTGTGTCTTCCGTCAGGTCATTGTGTCTTTCATCAGGTCATTGTGTGATTGTGTCATCCGTAAGGTTGTTGTGTCATTCATCGGGTCATTGTGTAATCGTATTTGACAAGTATTACACAATGATCTAATAATAATTACACAATAACACAAAAAGTATTTCAAAGATCTTGCTCTCACATCATCCTCCTTAATAAATAAATAAACAAAACTTAAAAAAACTACTATTTTCTCATTGTGTCTTTTTTCATTGTGTCTAATTTAAAAAATAAAAAAACGGTAATTTTTTTAATTTTTTTTAATTTTTCGTTTATTTATTTTCTGAAAGAGGAATACATGGGGAACAAGGTCTCCGAACCACTTTTTTCAAATTTGATTTATATTGTGAGTTATAATTTTTTTAAAAGTGTCATTGTGTCTTTGTTTACCATTGTGTCATTCTCACACTTTGTAACAAAAAATGACGTTGTCTTTGAACATTTCTCAAACACATATTAACAATTTGTGACACGGTGATAATTTCTAAACACAATATGACACAACAAATATTTATAATAAGATGATATTATATAATGACTTAAGAATGAACCGATAAAAGTGATATTTCACTAGTTATAATAAAACACAATCACATGATATTACACAAGGACTAGACAAGTGCCGAAATTTTTTTTATTTTTTATATATCAATATTATATGCATTTTAAAGATAACAAAACGCTTGTTTTTTTGGTGTAATTTTTTTAAAAAAATAATATCGTATCCAAAAGTTATGAAAGTTTTAAAAAAAGTGGGGGAATTGGCATGTGCCTTGCATGTGGAGAGAGAAAGTCAACAAAAGTGGCTATGACTAATGTACCCTTCCACCAATTTCCTTTCTTACAAATTGATCTCAACCATTAAAAAAGAGATCTAAAGGTCATAAATCCTTCTTAGCCTTCTTAGATTTCCAACACTATGTAGGATAACTCTCCTCTATATATATATATATATATATATATATATATACACCAGTGGGTCATGGATTCTAGTCTTGAGGGAGAGGGGTTTTACACAGAAAAGTATAAAGGTTTCTGCTGTGGTTTTCCCCCGGGGCGGTTAGTTGACGAGTCTTAGACTCCGACTTTCCTGCTCTTCGGAAAGGTTGGTCAGTGCCCCGAGAAGAGTATTCTTCTCTTAGGTGAGTTGCCACACTCTGCCGCAAATAATCCCTCTTACAGGGGATAGGCCGTGGGCTTCTAGGCTCGGTCATTGCACTCCCCTGAGCCACCGGTTAGATGGTGGTGCAACTGCCGTTCCAAAAAAAAATAATTATAATAAAAAAAAATATATATATATATATATACACCAGTGGGTCCAGGTAAGTAATTAACTAATAATCATACATTCAAGTATTAAACCGCTTTGAAAAACTGATAGAATCTTTTGGTTTAATGATTAAAAGATAGACGAGATATATAACCTCGTTTGAACTTTGAAGGTCATAGATTCTAAACTAGTCATTGAGTTATTTACTAACTTCTAATCTATTAATCAGTTGCTTAAAATTAATATTTATAAAAACAATTCATCTTAAAATAACATGATAAAAATTTTTTTATACCATAAACATAAGAGTGTTACGAATGAATCAACGACTCAAATAAATAGCAAAACATTATTAACAAAAATAATATAATACCCTAGGACTTAAATTAAACTAACTCGTATCATTAGGGTAAAAGTTTATAGTGTTTGCTGGTTTTTGGTTTTTTGTGCTAAATGTCTAGATGTAGTGTGCAGGGGCGGACTTAGTAAGGGCGGGTGGGGGGCGCCCGCTCCCCCTGCAAAATTTTTTTTTTTTTGTTTTTATATGTTAAATTCTCGATCGACCCCCGTATAATTTAACCCTCGACCCCCATCCAGTTTTGAAAACTCAGTTTAATGCCCAGTTAGCAGCCTATATGAGACACATAATATTTAACAATGGATTGGGTTATATAATGATTAGAAGATAGTAATATATATTTATTTATATTGTCATGTATAGTCAAGCATTATGGTATTATAACCTCAAGTGTTTCACCATTGCACAAAACCATCAACATAGTTGATGATTTGGATGGTCATGAGCACAAAAAGAAAATACATAAACAAACTAACTACTTTTGCTAAGTAATCAAGTAAGAAGTGATAAATAGTGGAAAAATTAGTTGTAGAACCAAGGTTTACAACATCACTATTTTTATACCATAACACAAGTTTTCCAACATAATCTTGTTTGGATACATGGTTTGGTTTCATTAACTTCTTATTTGTAGATTAGTGACTTAAGAAAGATGTATAATGGAGGCATATGAAGTTTAAGAAACAAAATAAAAGATTTATTTTATATAGTTTGAGAAAAACAATCCTAACTCGAACCTCAAAAATGGTGATTTACCAAACTCTATTTACCTTGGTAAATATATAATAAAATTCATAGAGAATGTTTCAAGTATTTAGGAATAAAAAAAAGTAAAAATGAAAGAAAAAGAGAAAAAATTAAAGAAATAATAAAAAACTCACAAGTTGTTGTTGAAAATTTGTTGAAAAAAGATGAAATTCTTAAATAGATTGAGAGAGTTTGAGAGATAGTTTAGATTATGAAAGTAATTAAAGAGATTTGGTTTGGTATTTATAGATAAAAATTAGGGTTAGACATTAAAGAAGTTAGTTGAGTGGAGGGAATGAAATTTTTTACTTTTGAATATAAGTGGAGGGAAAATGAATTTTTTTAATTTTGACCCCTCAAATTTAGTTGTTACCATTTTTTTAATTTGACCCGACCAGGTTCGACCCGAACCGAATCGAACCGGATTAGAAAAATATTATATATCGATACTCAAACGATTACTACCAAATTTCCGACCCCCATAGAAAAAATTTCTGGGTACGCCACTGGTAGTGTGGCATAACTGGTGTAACAAACCGGAGTTGTAATGTGTTTGCTGGTTTTTGGTGAGTCCGTCCTAGCGTCTTGCTAAGGACCGGATGTTAATAATATGCTTGCTGTTCAAAAAAAAAAAAAAGGGTAAAAGTTTATAGAGCGATATATGGCTAATGGAATGTAAGGTAAATCACATGATGGTTCACGTTTTTTGCTGATGAAACACAAGATGGCATATTAAATTATTCAAACCTAGTATTATGTATAGATTTATTTGTGTCAATTATTAAAACTGATGTATTTAATATAGAATAACCTGAACATGACCTATCTAACATATTATTTTTTAAATGTGTGGTCGGTGGGGGTTACTAATCAAGTTGTAGTTCGTTTTACATCTTCCGGTTAAGATAAGGAAAGCAAGGAATCTACTAAACGAATAAGTGTGTGATATTTCATTGTTCTTTGAACTTCTTTAAAGCATCAAGTAAGAAAACATTTTCTTCTTCCTAGTAGCTAGCATCTTTGGGTTACCGATCCATTTGTAAACGAAAGGTTAAAAGTCGAAGTTTCCCTACCATTGAAATATTGCTTAGATTTTGAAAAGGAGAATCTCTAAACATGTGAAATAAGTTAACATGAACACCATTAATTTATTAAGGGCATGTGGTATACTTATGTAAGTGATTGTGGTTTGAAAATATATGCAAGTCATATGGTATCCACCTCACCCGCACAAGAGGGGTGCACCGTGTGGGTGGTCAGGTGTGAGTTTTATTTTTAAAATTATTTTTAAATTAAAAAAAACTCAATTAATAGAAAAAGTATTGGTCGTTTGAAGATAACCCCATCCCATCGGTGAAAATCTTAACATACTTTCTCCTCATGTATATAACAGTCTAAAACCTGATTACTCAAGAGTCGCAACCTCTTTCACTCCAGGTATATGACAATCTAAAACCTAATTGTTTTTAGTTAGTTATTCGTGTCAAGATGGAAATTGCTACATCTATGAAGGGAGGTTACACTACATTCTCCTCGTGATGTATTAGGCGGAGCAGAAAGCAATCGTAACTTTAGGAGTTCACAAACTCTAAGAAGATCATATAATCAAAAGAAAAAAAGTTGGAAACGAAGACCAGACCAGACCATACGCGTTAAGTTTTAGTTTTTTTACATTAGTTCAAGAATACCAAAGAGACAGTTTACAATATTTAAAACACATCTCGGAATCAAACGATTAAGTAACAATGTTGGTATTTAATAACTACTTTTCATCAGTGACAAAATGTAAAAGATGTAACAAAGTCTTTAAAACATCATCATCTTTGATGTCTATCGATCCTGATACTTTTTCTGCATTTCCTGAAAGAGAGGAACACGTTCGTAAGCTAATCATACGATAAAAGTTCAAACAAACAAAATGTAACAGACCGCCTGGTTGGACCAGATTTTCTAAAGAAGACATTTTTTTTCTTTTAAAATCTCATTTTCTATTATATTAGTATTCATTGGATATATTTATAGTTTGTTTAAAATCGGATGTGTGCAAATAATTTAAAATTTTTCTATTGTTTATGATGCCATCCAGTTTAAAATCTAGTTTGACCGATCTGACTAGCGGACCAGTAATACAACCGATACGGGTTTGAAAACATTGATATCAAGTAATGAACCCATGTCTAGTGTCACAAATAAAGGTTTGCTTAATGAGAGTGGTCCACGGTTCAGTTCATGGTTTCTGTGAGTGACCGAAGGAGATCAAGAGATACAATAGCCATCTTGAAGACTTGAACCATAGAATTATCTCTATCTATCTGTAAATATAGAACTTTCAGCATACACCTACTCTAAACCTCAATTTGATTACTTTTATACACAAAGAAGTTCAAATATATACAATATTTTGTTAAATAAGATTATTTATTATAATTAATAACTTGCTAAACCTGTAAAAGATAAACTTCTAATCTCAAATATGAACTAATGCAATTGAACCACTTGCTTCTCATTCTTCAGAAAAACCAATAAATCAATTGGATCATCTTTTTGTAATGAAAGATAACTTTCCACAAACAGAAAAGAAATATTTACCAATGATGTTACTGACGCAGCATCTGCTGAAGCTGAAGCACTTGGTTTCTTTGATCTGGTGGTAGCAGATTAATCTGTTCTGGTGTGAGACTCATCACTTGTTGAAGTAGTGCCTTTTCCATATCAGCAGTTAACTACACAAATACAAAATTCCAAGTTAGAGCCATAGCTTGTTATCCCCTCTATTCCTAAATAAAAGAATACCTTGACCCCGCATATTAAAATTAATAAAAGAAATTTAGAAGTTTAGCAAGTCGGCTTTGAACCCTTTGAAGTTGATCGCTTCCTTCGTCTGACCCGTTATCATATAGTACAGCCCAAATCGGACTTGTTTTCAAGTAAGTAGAAACGGGTTGGAATTTTCATACCAAACTACAATAATAAGTTATGTGCAGTTGAGGAAATAGAGAATAGACTCACAGATGCAGGCCGAGGAGGCTGACCAGCAGGGGTCATATGCGGAGGAAGAAAGGGTGGTGATGGTCCTCCAGGAAGGGGTGCGGCGGTCTCAGGCATCCAATTGGGTCCTCTTTCTGGTTGGATTCCCATTTGATTGAAGTCCATCCCTACATGTGAACCTCCTCCCTGTTCAACCACCAGAATTCTCAAGTTATTAAACTTAAATACAAAACGAATGGAGCAAATTGGCACTATGAAAATTCAAACTCGTATTTAGCAAGATCTAGAAGTAGGATTCACAAGTTGCAAAAGTTTTTTTGCAAATACGATGACCCAAGGTGGCCAGTGCGCGGGGTTCAGGGGGTTAAAATGAGTCCCTTCTAGTGCACTAATTAAAAGGAAAACATTAGGTTTGTGATAATATTCTAAATCTGTGAATAAACACGACTAGGGAGGTTGAATGCATTAGATCTAGACTTTAGCGACTTTCAAGCCCCTTGATTTGTTCCCCATTGAGTTAAATTTGTTTAACTGGCCCGTTTGAGACAAAACACAGCCCATTCATAGATAAGTGGTTCAAAAATTTCCACCTCTAACATTATCATGCTAAAGAAAACAGAATAAGCTGTTTATGTCAAGAAATAATGACTTCCTCACATGTGTGACATAACAAATGGCAACTTAAGCAAACATCAACTCGTTCGATAGAAAAGAGAACGAAATAATCTGTTTAAAATTTGTGCAAAATTCGTTTGTTGGGTCAATTGCGTAAATCCTGATGACATTTATGCGTTCCTACATCTTCCAAATAATGGATTTTATTTCTGCATATAAAGTAACTTACTACGCAGTATGTTGTATATTATACAAATATTTTTTTATATATGGGTATGCTTTTATAGCCAAAACATGAAGGTATATTTTTTATGACCAAGGCCCATAGAAACATTTTTATCTCTGAAAACCGAGACAAGCTTTGCTCATTGCAAAACATATTTTTAAAACTGGTGCGATACCGTGGAAGAAACCTGATTGGTTTAAAAAGCATTTTCAAAAGATGCATATGGTTGAGTATATCAAATTTGAGCATATTACTTGAGTCAAAATTAGACTGTAACAAAGCATTGCATGGCATAGAAAGTTCAGGGTAAAAAGTAATTAAGATTTTTCCTTATGCGTGTCTATTTTAAAGAAAAAAAGACCCCAAAAAGAGAACTAAAATGACGAAGACCTGGTACAATGTTTGAGGTAGCTGCTGATTCGGGAGTGGCGTCTGTCCTTGAGAAAAAGGGGGGGCCATACTAGTGGGCGGTCTCAAACCTGACTACAACATTATAAGAAAAAGTTAAATAGAAATGCAATAGTTACAGAATGAATGGGAATAGAATGAATGGAGTGATGGAATAAGCAATATAATGAAAGATTCCACTGAGAAAACATGTTTTGATTGGCCAGTGAAAAATGGAATGTTTTCATCATTTTATAGCTCAAATCTTAAAACTTCTTTTATTTGTTCAAAATGTTGTTTTCACCAATTGAACAGATCATAATGGCCTTTACTGAAGAGAAGTTAAAGGAAGCTAGTCAAGCTACCCACTACCAAAAAGAACACACCTAAGGGACTAAACTGCTAAAAGCCTAAAACAACTGGTGTTCAGAAACCATAGAAACCTACAAAACCACCCAAATCAAACCAAATCAGCTGGTTTGGCTAGTTTGAGATCAAGAAGGTCTGGTTGAAGGTCCTGTTTTGCGGTTAGACACTTAGACGATTCAATAGTTCATGCAGTTTAAAATTCGGAACCAGCCGTTTGACCTTAATTTTTTATGTTTTTTTTCATTCTAAAAATACCCTATGTGTATGTATTATTATCATGAACCATCTTTATTATTTTAATACATACTAATGGAACCGTCAAACCAGCCAACCAAAATCCAACCCATCAAGTTTGGTTCGTCGTTTCCCAAATCATAGTTAGCACTTTGGCGCAGAATTTTCATCAAAACCAGCTAAAGTAGACCTGAACGCTGGCTGTTTTATCCTATAATAACACAATTATATGTCTTTTCAACAAGTCAAAAAAGAGTTAAAAGGATATGACTACCAAAAAGATTGGAAGGAATTAGACCATTTCAAATGTTGAATATTGTTGGTTAAATCCCACATCAACCCTCCAAAGATACATTGTCTAGTTATTTCCCTAAATTTAAAATATTATAATAGAAGTTTTGATATTTAGAAACTAATATGTTATTGAATATTAGAATTTAGATATATAAAGTTTGGGAAACTGTTATTTTCATTCATTTCATTATAAGGTAGAACACCATGAGATTACTTCAGGAAATGGTCCATTCCAGTAGACAAAACAAACAACTTTTTTTCATTGCCATGAATGACCATTCTGTTCCTTCTCTAATTTCACAGTACCCAAGAGACAACACTGCATAAGAAACTCAAACAACACCTACAATAGTGACTTGATTCTTACATGGAACATGGGTTGTGAATTGTGCAGTTGCGGTGCACCCTGATGCTGAAAACCTGTATTGGGTCCAATAGGAGGATAATTTTGATGAGGGAAAGTTGGTATAGAAGGTGGTCTAGGTTGTGACGGTAGTGGTGGTTGAAGTGGCAGATGAGGCGTGCTGCTTATATGTAAAGGCTGCTGCGACGGAGCAGATGCAGGCGGCATTGTGGGTTGAATAACTGGTGGTGGTGGCTGCGTAGAATAATGAAGGGGAGGGGCCGTCATATTTGAGGATTGTGCAGATGGCATCGGTGGTGCCAACTGGGCATTGATATGACTTCTGCTATGTTGTATTGGTTGTAAGGAATGTGATGTCAAAGAAGGGTTTGAAAGCGAAATAGATGAAGACGACATAGGTGCACTTGTTTGCTCCCGCAAATTAGTTTGACCAGGCAATGGAGGGTTTTGGGCATTTGGCTGCTGAGCAAGTGGTGTTGCTTGCTGAGGATGTTGAGGTCCATCCGGTTGAATTTTAGGTACCTGAATTATAGTTACAGTGTCAGATTTAAAAATAAACAAATACACACACGTAAACATATTACGTCCCTTGCATTCCAAAAATCCCCCCCCCCCTAATAGATGTGGCAAGATCAAACATTTACTTATGAATGAGTCAATCCCTCTAGCGGGTCAAACAAATAAAATAAAACAAACTAGCTTAAAACATAGTTGTCAAAGGCGCAAGGCGCACTTAAAGCGCAAAGGGCTTGCTTGGGGCCTAGGCGCAAAGCGCAAAAAAAGCGCTCGCCCAGGATTAGAAAAGCGCAATAATAAAATGATTAAAAATATATATATAATAGGCTTAAAAATATTAGACTATTAGTATTTTGAGAATATAATAAAAATTTAATATACATACACCTCATACAAAAATTAAGAAACAAGAAAAAAAACAAGTAAAAAATAAATTAGAAGGAAAAGCAAAAGTTCCCCTTGTGTTTTACTGTAGATTTGCAGTGACTAGTCTTTTCACAAGCATACAAAGCTTGTCTTTTTCTTTTTTTCCCTAACTTTTCCCCTATCACACATCTCCCACTCTCACACCTCACCCACTCTCACACCTCACCCACTCTCACTAGCTGTAATTTAAGATCCGGCAGCTGAAATCCGGTGACCTGCAACTCCGGTGACAAGATGGAAGAGAAGAAAGAAGAAGCAGAAATGATGATCGCTGAAGGTTAACCAACTCCTCACTTCTCTTCTTGTTCTTCAGTCCAGTTCTTCTAAGAAGTTGGCCGAATCTCACCAGAATCTCACCGAGATCTCGCCGGAACTCGCCTTGACCATCACAAAGCGCTAAAGCTGCGCTGCGCCTTGAAATTGCGCCTAGGCGCAAGAAGCGAGCGCTTTTGACAACTATGGCTTAAAAGAAAACATTTCAAAAGTCTCTGAAAGTGTAATTTAATGTAAAAAACCTCCTTTATCATTTTCTTCAAAGGGAAAAAGTGTATTATATCACAAAAATGATTAAGAAGTCAGCCGCTTCAACATGCACCAAAAAATCACCTGTTTTGACCCATAACCAACCTGCCCATTTTGCCACTTTTTTAATAATAATGATGTGCCGATAGTGATAAGCCTGGCATACCTCTTGAGGCGGCTGCAGCATTCCAAGCATTATTTGTGCCTGATGAAACAAAAAAAGAGAAATAAAGGAAAAATTAAAAAAGATGTTGAACTAAAACCCGCTAATAAGAGTAATTTAAACAAGTGAATACTACAGAGCACAAATAATACTACCCCAACCCTAATAAATTAGCTGCATTGGCTATCTGTATTGTCCCGGATTACTTTAAAGTCTCTATGTTTGGACATCAATTTAAATCTTACCCTTGAAAGATTTTAGAATCCGCTTGCTTGGTCCATTCGTGATTTCCATTCTGTGGATTCCATTTTCATGTGGTGAGGATAAATGGATAGAACCCACCAAACGGAGAAGAGAATGGAAGAAACAATTAACAATACAGAAAGATCAGTTTCAACCCACTTATTTTTTTAAAAAAATGGGCTACATTGTACTGATAACAGATCAAACAGGTGAATTTAAGAAACTCGGTACAGATAATACAAGTCAGACATTTCTGTAGTTGCTTAAAGTACCGTCAGGTGTTTACAGCCTCATAAATTGCTTTATTCAAGAAAAGGAAATCATTACTTCAGTAACTAGTTCTGTAATCATAATTATGAATATTTAGTATTTATCGAAACGTCGGATAGCAAAGGTTTTTAGGAGTACTGAATGGTGATTATGAGCCAATACCCATCCCACCCCGGCCCATACTGAAGAGTTACTAAATTCAGGATCCAAAGCATGGAGCATGAGGTACCAACTCGTCAATGTGAAGTGCATAGCTTATATTTAAGATAAATACATACATAAATATACATTACCACACATAGTAATTAGGAATAGCAAATAAGCATACATGATTCTAGTGGTATTAAGATCGGTGAAACTAAAAACATATGAAGTTTCAATGACATTCTAGCTAGAAAACATCAGTTAGCAACTAATTAGCTATATAACAAACAACTACCCTAAGAGCATAAACTGCTGGAAATCAATTAACATGAAGTAAAGAATCAGCAATTGATATCAACAGCACATTAGACATCATATCAACTAACCTAGAGCTCATATATAAAACCAGCAGACAAAGTGCAAGAAAAGGTAGACAAAGAATCATCTCACACAAGAAGAAATGAAGATGCATACCTGAGGACTGAGGTCGAACAAATGTCTTAATGTTATTGTTTAATATCATAAACCCTTATTAGTAGGTTAAAAAAATGATCTTACCCAAAGCAGAACAGTCATGTCGTGTTTCATTGAATCAACTCAGTGTATAATACCAATGTCTTAGGTAAGTAAACAAGCAAAAGGCTAAAAATAAAGAAGGAAACATTCTTAACCGGGTTGACCGGCCACGCCGGTTTACTCCATGAACCTTAGAAATTGAATGAGATTGAGTTGGAATTGAACATGATTTAAGTTAAATCTTGATACAATCACACCTATTCACTTTCGCCCAAACATTCAAGTCCAACACCAACATAGAAGCCCTGGATAAAAGAGTTGAATAATAATACCTGAAAAAGAGCTTTGGTGAGTGGAGGGTTTTGAATCAAAATTTGCCTAGCTTGATCCTGGTTCTGTTCTATCAATGTCTGCAAAAATACAACACAGGTACATCAATCACATTAAGTCAAGTCAAAATAAAATATTTACTTTAAACCCTAACGCTAACCCTAACCCTAAATCAAATAAGTGAGGTGTGAAACAAGTAACTGAAGGGTAAAAATGGTTGGAAAAAAGAGCGAAGATTGTGTGTTAGCACCTTCATCTGGGACATGATATCGTAGAGTTGATTCTTTGACATTCCAGCCAAATTCATCGATAGACCATCACCGGTTCCAGCCATGCTCCCGTTTGCTTGTTTGTTTTTTGATTTAGGATGATGAAAGCTAGGGTTTTTTTACAACCAAGTCTCGTGTCCAAAGGATCGAAACCTGCAAAATTGGCTCTTGTTTGTTTTCGTTTCATAGCGTACGATTACATTCACATCTTATTTATATACGTGAATTTCACCAAATAATAATAGTAAGGCCACCCGGTATATAATATTAACAACGCTACTTTTGTAAGAGTCCATTGCTATCTAGTGGGTGTTAAGTACCAGCCACGAGCTCGCCTGCTAAGAGGTCATTGTTTCCCACTTTGTTCACCTTGCAACAATGATCACTATATAACATCCAGCTTCGAGTTAACACTAAAAGAACATTTTTGCCACGTTACTTTGGTCGGTATCGGTCTAGCTCGTCATAAACCATACAATGATTGTTACGTGGGCAAGCTCTAAAACACCAGCTTTTAATTTAGTCGTTATTACTCCGACTCGTTGGAAACCATGAAAGCGAAGTTTGACGCCAAAATGCAAAAAAAAAAAAAAAAAAAAAAAAACGATAACGTTCAACGTAAGTTTGGCATTTTAAGGTTACCCGCATAACTTTCCTTTTATGCTTTCCGATGAGTCGGACGAATCTTGACCAAAGTAATCCAACTTTGCGAATTGCTATTGTCAAAATGTCATTTTAGTGTTTAACTCGAACTGTTTCTTGCATATTGAATCAACATATGTTATTTATAGTCTAAATGACTAAACACATGATAATTTCACTGCATCCCAAACACAAACACATACACATGCGATTACCGTCACGCAACACATAATTTGCACGCGAGACGTGAATATAAGTACTTTATTAACGCGAGACGTGAAACGTGAATATAGGTACTTTATTACATTTGTAAAAAAAACATTTTTATTTTGTTACTACTATTTCTTCTAATACAAGGTACAAACCTTCCATGTGAACAATAATCGGACACTTTCCCTTATCATTCTCTCTCGATGGACCCAATTCCCGATCACCAATCTCCGGCGATGACTACTAACCATAACCATGGCCACCCACCTTACTCCGAGGTAACAACTAACAACCCTCTTTAACTTCCCTTTATTCTTCAATCTTTAATTACTTAAACCACCTCCAAAAATCTTTAATTTCAGATGATTATAGCTGCAATTACTGCTCTAAAAGATAAAGATGGGTCTAGCAGACAAGCAATTTCGAAATACATAGACCAAAACTTCACTAATTTACCTCCAATTCATTCCACTTTGTTGACTCATCATCTTAAACGTTTGAATAACCTAGGTCAACTTGTAATGGTTAAACACTCTTACATGTTACCCTCTTCTAGTTTTAGTCAATTTCAATCTTTTGATTCTGGGTATCATCCTACACTTGATTTTACTCATGTAAATGTTGATGATACTGTTGGTGTTAATGTGGAGGATCTGCAGCCTGGTTTGTCGAAACGGAAACCGGGTCGTCCTCCTAAGCTTAAACCTGTACCAGTACAAGATCAGACACCAAGTGTAGAAGTTTATAATCCTGGTTTTAGTTATGGAGATGGTTCCGAGCCGGTTTTTGCTGCACTTGGGTTGGATGATGAGGGTGTTGTGGTGGAACCATCACCAGTGGCGGAGAACACGCCTGTGGTGGTGAAAAGGGGTCGTGGTCGGCCACCTAAGTCTGCTGGTGGTAAAGCGGTTGGTTCTGGTGGTGGTGGTGAAATTCAAGCTAATGTGGCTGGTTCTGATGGTGGTGAAGTTCAGGGAGACGAGGCGGGGAGGAAGCTTGTGGATGGTGATGGTGCAAGGGCGAAGAGGGGGCGGGGAAGACCTAGGAGGTTTGGAATAGGGGCGGTGACTGTGCCGTTATCTGGAAATTTGCTGAGGCCAAGAGGAAGGGGAAAGAGGGTTGCTAGACCAAATGTGGTGGCTAATGGCGGTGCTGGTCAGGGTGTATTAGGTCTAAGAAGGCGTGGACGGCCTTCTCGTAACTTGTCCGAAAAATCGTTGGGTAGGCCCAGCAAGGTAATTAGTTTTTATTTTAATCTTAGATTTTTTTTGGTTCTTTATATAATTTTGGTTCTTGGATCATGCATTGTGGATTTCATTGTGACATGGAGTTGTGTCACATGATGTAGGAGGTTTTATGCATTAAAAATACACTTTAGGCGACCTATAATTTGTTTCTTTAACATTTTATTTTCTTTTATATTTCATCCACTTGATCCGAACCAATCGCTGCATGATAAATGGGCCGACTGGCATTTGACATTCAACTCTTCTTTAGCCAACTTCTTTATTTTTTTCCAAAATGAAGAAATAATGCGAGCTCATATCAGGTCTCTTGTGTAGGGAGGTTCTCACCTTTATCATTTCTTGCTTAAGAAGTAGAGGTCAATTATTGTTTCTTGTTCATATTTAACTGTATTTCAATTAAAATGTACCTTTTGTGCAAACTGCAAAGGTGATTCATAGGAGTCTATTGAAATCATCGTTTTACGGTATACTTTAGGTTTCTTGATTAAGAGTAATTTTTAAACCACGTGATTTGGATGGCAGGATCGACTTGGCACATCAGTAGTAGTGACAGACCCACGACAGCTTGTAGTTTATCAAGAATTAAAGAGCAAATATGAGCATCTAGTAAGTTTCATATGAATCCTTGACTACTTTATTAGTTTATTTAGGGGTGGCAAAGTCGCCCAAAGTAGGTTTTTTAACGCCCATAAACCCTCTAAATAACTTTGTTAAGAAAGATTACCATTTAAAAGAACTTAATTTCTGTAAATGTATTTGACGAATTGACGCACTATCAACCAAAATTTAAAGTTTTGGACAAAAAGTGTTTCTGCTCAATGGGTCAACCCAACTTGGCTGATTGACCCGTACCTAACAACTTACACCTGTTTTGACCCATTATCCACCCTGCCCATTTTGCTGCCTTTTTAAGTTTTTGAAGAGATTAATGAATAGGTTAGTTGGTGGTGACCGGATGGTATCGGGCTTGAGTCATGAAAACATCTGCAAACAGCACGTTGATGAGTTGATCCGCCTATACTTATTTGACATATCAAAACTCTGATTATGGGGGTGGGTTGATCCGCCTATACTTATTTGCTTATTCCTTTTAATTTCAATAATTAATGCATTGAATATGAGGGCAAAAAAGTTATTCTAACAGTGATGTATATATTATGAGTGGAGTCTTTTTAATAATTTTACTAACACATATAAAGTGAAAATGGCCAACTCTCCATCAAATTAGCAGTGTTTTGAAAACCGGACCGGACACTGAACCGGTATTACAATTTTACTGGTCGGACCGCGGTCGGACCGTGGTCGGACCGGGATCATAAGAAATATACATTTATCCAAATTATACCATAAGAATTATAACTTAAACACAACATAAGTTCATTAATATTAAGTTTTAAGGCCAAATTTAAACAAAAGTCATAACTTAAATAACTTCTAAGTTCAAAATAAAACCAATCACATCATACGTTCTAATTTCAAACGTCACGACAGGTATCCAAATCATCATCATCAAGTAAATTGAATTCATCATCTTCATCGCTCAAAACATCAACGTACTGACTTTCTTCACCTAAAACACAAAAATTTATAGATGTAAACATAAAATCCAAGAAAACTAATACGACATTCTAGTATATATTTTAATACTAACCTTGAGTTTGGGAAGAAGACTCTTCAAAGAACGTTGGTTCCTCTTCCTCAAGCATATTTTCTAACTCATCAAAATCAAGCTCTCCTTCCATTGCCTCATCAACCACCCAATACTCAGTCTTATCGATGCATTCATAATCTACCGGATCGTAAGACGGTTTATCATTCTTGAGCCTATACAAATCACAAGTCTAAAACTCATAAAAGCATTCACCAAATAAGATAACAAATACTTGAATCACTATATCATACCTATTTTGCAACCGCAAGTTATAGTGAACATAAACAAGGTCGTTAAGCCTTTGATGCTCCAACCGGTTTCTCTTTTTAGTGTGTATTCTTTCAAAAACACTCCAGTTTCGCTCAAAACCGGAAGAAGAAGCAGTTTGACATAGAATCCTAATGGCAAACTTCTGTAAATGCGGAGCACTTCCACCAAAAATCTTCCACCACGCATCTATCAATATTTAAAACGTATAATAATATAATTTCGAACAGTACATAAAATAATATAAAAGTAGAACATAACATAAAACATATAATAATATATTTACCGGGACACATATTTTTGCGAGTAGCAGCCGCCATTTCTTTACCAAATGAACCGTCGGCTTCAGAAAACTTGTTTAATTCCAGTGTTAGACGCATTTTATCGCTTGATTTATGAATCATATCAAGTACCCCTGACATCACCTCGGGATCGTCCTTAAAGTTAACTTCATCATATTGAAAGACCGGATTTAACCAATAAGCCGCTGCATGTAAACTCTTACGCAACATACTATCCCACCGTTTGTCAATTATATCAGTATAAGGCTGATACAAATTTTTCTTATTGCGAAACAACTTTTCAATTCCTTTCTTTGCCCTACTCATTCCCTCAAACACGTAGCCTAAGGATGATTTCTCATCCGAATCACAAATACGCAAAAGCTTCAATAACGGAGTCATCACTCTTACTATTATAAGACAGTTTTTCCAAAAAACTTGATCCAAACAAATTTGTTTCACATCCCTGGCTTTTGGCAACTTAAACATCTTCTTTTGATAATCAACAGATATGACCAAAGCTTCCAAATCAGATCTATGATCATATAAGCTCTGTAGTGCAATGAACGAGGTACCAAAACGAGTAGCACCAGGACGGATAATTTCAGTCCAACCCTTCCTGTTCCTCAACCATTCAACGGCCATTTATGATTGTATATAAAAACAGTCACTCTAGAGGCAAGTGTAATCAAATCAGCAACATGAGGCATGTTAGAAACATCCTTCAAAATCAGATTAATACAATGGGCAACACATGGAGACCAACAAATAGAAGGATATCGTTCACATAATAATGTACCCGCGGCTTTGTAATTCGCAGCATTATCAGTAACGATATGAACCACATTTTTTGGACCGACAATTTCCATGATCTCTCCAAACAAGTTACATAAATTCAGAGCATTGCTCTCAATATCAGATGCATCCACAGACTTAATAAAATATATCCCTTTGGAAAAACAAAATATATTAGATAAAAATATATTTTGGAACAATATATAAGATAACACGAGTTAAGGTTAATAAGTACATGTAGCAAATTTGAAGTTTTGAACCTTTTACTTACAAATATCCCGATTTGGGTCAAAAGGTGTTGATGTAAATGATTTAACTAAAATGGAAACAAGCCGAAAGGGTCAAATGGGACAATGGGTTGAAAGCCATCTTTACTGTGTGTGTTTGAATGCATAGGACCCTCCTAAATTCCTTTACTAACAAAGCTTAGGTTTTTTTCTGGTAATAGCACACAGAACATTATTTATGAAGTATAAAGAAATGGATAATTAGTGAGTTTAGGGGTTGGGCCTGCCCAGTACCCGTTCATATTGCCACAATGCCACCTCTAGCCCCTGGCCTTTGCAAAACGAATCAGTCATCATTGGTGCATTTTTGTCTATGTGTTCATTAACATTTAAACGGTTGCAGCAATCAAAAGTGAAGCAAGTGGCAAGTGTGGTGAGGTCATGCATTGACCCTGATTACAGAAACACTGCATTAGGTGCATTACAAGAACTAGAAGACTTGGCTGCAGAAGTCGGTGCGCTGCCACATGGGTCAAACCCATGAACCAGCACTATCTATTTAAAACTAGTAGTAGATGTGTAAAAACATCTGAAAATAGGTGGGTAAGTGAAGGTGACCCAGAAATGGATTTGTAAAAACATTGTCTTCCCATGAAGTCATTGCTTTCGGTGGTATGTATGTAGTCAGTCATGAGATGATGCTAATTTTAGTTGCCATTTGTTAGGATTTGCCTCGTGTATGGGGATTTCTGATGTGTGAGAAGTATGATGATTTTTTATAATATTTTTTTTATTTAGTTTTAGTATTCTAATTTTAGCAAATTTCATTTTTACCCAACAAAAATTAGAATTGGATTGGGGTAGAACACTAAACACGATTCAGTTTTTAGATATGATACTTCCTTGCGAGACGAAACACGTTTAAACAAAAATATAACAAGTCGGGTATGTTTAATCGTCCCTCAAAGCCTCAAAAGGGACAAGAAATCGCCTTATTTGTAACACAAGTCAGCCCGACTATCCCATATGAGTCATATGACCATATCACAGAGACACAGAAGGTAGAAAACAAGAAGCACAAAATTGCCTAAACTTTCATGATCACAATAAAACATGTGACATCAAAAGTCTGATTTTCTATAAAAGATACTGTAAAACACAAACACACAAGATTGTTAAAATTACCATCTGTTGGTGGGTGGTTTAACTTTGTAAATCCTAACTATCCAGTTTGATGTTGTGAATGCTTCTTCCAAGTATTCAAGTTTCACATCTTTATTCCCTATTTCAACACCCCTTGCTCTGTCATACCTGTCAATTTCATATTACAAAAACCACCTTGTTATAAAACATCCGTTTCATCCTAATCTCAACCTAACAATGTTAAACGTGAAGGTGGCAATTTTGACTCATTTACTTATGAATAGGTTGATTTGGGTCGTGTTTCATCGTCGATAGGTCAATGACTTTTTGCTTAAAGGTAAAAACATAAAATAGGTTGAAACTTGCCTAAAGAAAAATCATGTTATTTATATAGTTAGATTATCATAGAACTAATGTCATATGTGACAACAGTTTGTGATGATAAAAATTAATGATGTAATAAAGTTAAGATACTCACCCTGGAGGTTTTCCATATTCCGTAGTCAGCTCCCCAAATCTATAATAGCATAGCTTGTACCTACAATCAGTTTCAAATAATTAATGTATTGCTTAAAAAAAATTCACAAATATAACTAATTACACAAAACACAGGTATGATTAATAAAAGAACTTCTAATATATTTAAAAACTTCAATAGCAGTCCCAACTCAAAACAGATTAAATAAAACAAAAGCTGATAAGAGCAAGAACTTACATTAGACAGTTTAACATTTTGGGAGCTGCTCCTTTATCAACACGATATTCACCATTGACGAGATAATCAGGTTCTTTGATCACAGGGAAAACTCCACCTCCAATTCTCACCATCCACAAAAACCTATACACATACATTAGTGTACTTTGTAATAAACATCAGGGAAGACACTACCATATAGTTAAGCAGTTTGAGCGCCACAGATTTGTGTACATCATTAGTTTCAATCAATACTTTCATAACCGAGCTCGAAGGTGCTAGTAAAACTTGGAATTCGTTTAAAAACTAACGGTGTGACAATTTTATAAAGTTCCAAAGTCAAACCTGTTATTTACTAGAGATGAAAGTTCAACCCATTCACTGATGAAAGGGTGTATTTGGGCTACTTTTTTTCAAATGGGTCAAATAAAAAAATAGCTAGAGCAGGCAAAGATCAAATGGGTTGAGTCTCCCAAAGTCTATTCTTAATGTATATAACCTTCCTACTTGTTATGTTTTCCAAAGATTTAGAATATTATTGTAATAATATTGATGATGAAATCATAACATATTCATTTATTATTCTGTTTTTTAAGAAGATTTGAACAAAAAAATTGTTTGTGGGTCAACTACTCAACTCATTCCAATTTAGCTTGATCAGTTCTAAGCTGATCCATTTAAACATGACCTTGTTTTGATCCATCACCCAACCGCCCATCTTGCTACCGCTAACTAAATATAAATAAGATAACTTCTGGATAAGCATGTTTGAGCTGAATACTTGTTAATGTCATCAGAAGAGTAGCCGGTAACACCACCAAAAACAACCAACACATAATCCACATCGAGTGATCTCATTATCTCATAAGCTTCATCCTCATAAGAAGACATTGCCCGCCCGACTGTAGCAATATGTGTATTATTCCACGTGTTATTGTCTACAATAACAGTTCTGTTTCCCATGGCTGTAATTTGATAACCATAATCCCACCAAGACATTATTTTGGCATCTGAAGGAGTATTCTGTCTAAGCCAAAAGTATGCTTCACGGTAGTCATCAAATATCACTCTCTGACCATGGGCCCCACGTGCGACCAAAACAATTGATGGTGATGAGTATGCTTCCGATGTCACCCATGTACAATGGATCGCGTATCTGCTTAGTAAATAGAATGCACCAAGAAGCAACACGCTAGCACCATTTTTAAGGAGCGGTATAGATTGATCAACTGACACTTGTTGCTGCAAAAAATAAATTACAAAAAAAAACTCAAAACCCTGTTTCCAGAAAAATGCACAAAACTAGTAGAAAATTTTGAAGTGAATATTTTAATGAGTAAATTACAAATTTTGTCCCTTGGTGCACTTGTGCTTGTTCAACAATTTTGGATTTCGTCTAAAAGTTGGAGAAGCCACACAGTTTGGGTCAAAAAATGTTTCAATATTAGTTTAGTCGAAAATTTATCACATGTATCCGAGAAATGATCAAATTACCCTCATCTTCTTCTTGAACAGAGCTTGAATATAATGGAAATAATCTAATCATTTGTTGTCACGTGCCATGCACATGATTGAATATGTGTTCAAAGAAGAAAGGGCTTACCTCAGATATAGATTTTAGTACAAGAAAGGACATAAAGTATCTCTTTCATGATCATTTGACTATCACTATCAATAGCAACATCAAGGCCATACCATAAGATTCTCATTTATTTGTTAGAACAAAGATTAATACTGTCAAGGTCCTACATGAAGCGTGGTTAACTAATCAACTGAATCCTACTATCCATTTCTTTACGCATTCATAATTTACTAAAATATACAAAAAACTAAAATTAATTCTCTTAAAATATAATTGTATTGGATTATCAATTGCACGGTGGCTCAACTTAATGTTTCAATATATGGGTTAACCGAATCTATCATTGTTTAGGCGATTAGTCGCTTTCCTGCTAAAATTAACGCACAAAAAAATTTACAAGAAAGAACATATGGCGAAATTAACTCGATTACAGATGCTGAATGTTGCATTGCATTTGAATAAATAAGGAAAACTTAGTGATGGTTGTAAGACACTTGAAAGATGAATTCATACATTTAAGAAGGTAAAATTTTCCTTGGACCTATCAGATTCACTTGTAGGTTACTCTGATATTATATGAGTAAATGTTTGTCCATAAATACTACTTTGAAAGCAGCTGTTGTTAAGAAAAAGTCCTACTATCTGAAGCCTTAATCATATAACCATGCACTATATATGTCGCCTTCAAATATGGCATTGAGTTAAAAGTTATTCCATCTAAACATTAAAAAGAGATTTGAAAGTTGAATTTTTAATTATTTGATATTTTTAACTTTAATTGTTGTATGTTGAATTTTTAATTATTTGAAACTATAATTTCAGCAAACTTCTAGTTGTATGTTTGTAATTTTGTATATTAAATATGATTACATTCTCACCTTAGAAGATCCCTTTGTGCTGTTTGTTCCCTTGGCAGACATGCTTTGAGTGCTTTTTCCCCTGATAGATTGAGTCAAGTTCTTTATTGTAGCAGAGACTGCAATTGCACTTATAAGACATACCGCGGGTGTTGCAACAAGAATCAGCCGAACCATCACCCCCGCAAAATACATACTTGTGAGACCGTACATTACAATGAAAATTGTGGCATCTGACAACCGCTTGAAACAGAAATATAAGCCAGCTGGAAATAGAAAAAGCAGGATATGGAAATCAAACATGAAAGATGACCATGCAGTAGGCTGATGCTCAGAGACGGAAGCTATAATTGGTATATGATCTTTAGCATATGTAGGGTCCAGTAAAGAGTAAAACCGGCCCGTCCATGGTGAAATATAGCCAGAAGCTGTACCTAATCCCAAAGCAATAGCACCTACACTTACCGCTGATGTTACACCAATCCTCAAAAGAGCTTGAAACAGTTTTGTATCACTTAACATGTGCTTGACCCAAACCAAGAAGTAAAACACCTAGAGGCATACCAAAACTTTGTGAGATTAGTATGGTACCATGTTTAACTTGTTAGCCATCACTTGACAGTGGACTATTGAGCTAATGATGACAACTCAATTGTTACCTAACTTCCAATTATCAAAAAAGTCCAAACATTCAATTTATTTTCTAGTGCGTTCTATTAGTTTCGTTACAATGTAACAGAAATTATATAAAACCTTAATGTCAAAGTATTTAACAAAAGTGAAACTCTTGAAGTGCCAAAGGCCCAAAGCCATACCTGAATCAAGAAAAACACTCCCATAGCAGCCATATGTTCCCCTGACTGAACATGCTGAAACCCAACAAACCTAATCTGCATTGCGAGCAACATTCCCACTATATACATACAATTATACGCCACATACAATCTCATCGAATACCTCCCAGTAATCAACAGCACCAACACATAAAGCGGAATTAAGTTAATAATAAACACATAACCACCCCAAGCAGAAACCATATAAAAGTACCCAAAAGCCGAACCAAGCGCCCAAGCAAGCGAACCAGTATTAACAGCCTTAACAAACAAATAAAAAGTAAGCAACAATGCGAAGATAGCAACACCTTCATTATCATACGACCCAGCCACCGACCTCGAAATATATCCAGGACATATAGCAATCAAAGCAGCAGCCACAAGTCCAGCACCTGAATCCCACACCTCTTTCCCAAAGAAATACGCCACCACCGTAGTATTCGAAGCGAAAAATGGAGCAGTTAACACGCAAACTTCACGGATATGAACCGCAAACCTTAGAAACTTAAGAGTCCAGTAAATTACAGCAGCAGTGACCATAAGACCAGGATACAAAGTTCCACCAATGATCCTACCGAGTGGATACCAACTCTCCGAGTCAAACCAGTTCCAAAACTCATAAAAACCTTTTTCAGTTAAGTACAAAGTAGTTCGGTAATTGAAATAAGGATCAAATTCATGAATCATACTCTCGTAACGAAGGACACTGAAGAGGCGAGTGATGAAAGCTAAAATGTAAACGAGGCAAAGGATTGTGACTCGGATCAATACCTCTTGTTGCTTTGTTTTGAGTTTTAGCGTTTTAAGTGAAAATGTTGGCGATGTAGATGATAGATCGGGGTTGGAGGTGGCTTGATCGGACGCCGGCGACGGAGAAGATTTTGTAACGCGCTTCATGGCGACTGTTTTTACAGCCATGATCGATGCCGTGAATTAAGAAATTTTCGTTACAGATGATGAAATTTTGTTCAGGTAAACCCTACGATGGAGATTGATTGAAGATGATGATAGACTGGTGTTTCAACACTCACATCGTCATCCAAAAACCCTTTTACCAACCAGTTTTTTCCGACGAAATAATAGTTTGACTTTTGAGTCAACACATTTGTTGTACTGTGTCTGTGTGCAATATGTTCATGTACTAACGGAGATTGAACCGATTTGATTGGTCGGACCGAATTTAAAAACCGTGTGCATAACTGCAATGTCTTATTGGTTTGGTCCGAACCGATTTAAAAAATGGATGACATCATAAATATTATTAAAATGAATATAAAATATTAGAAAATATAAAAAAAATCTAAATATATAACACTTAAACCGGTCAGGTTTACACTGGTTTTCCAGTTCGGTCAGATAAAAATGGTTCAACATCATCACTTGTTGGTCCGGTTTCAAAACATTGGTGTGTGGTGCTCGTTATTCAATTAACTCGAAGTTCGCTAGGAAGAAGAGAGAGAGTTACACATATGACATCACATCGACAACAACTACTAGGATACATCATTTTAAGTGTCATGACTATCAATAATTCTTCATAACATCTCAATAAAAGCTACAATGGGTTGTTTCTACACTAATTAATATAACACATATTACTGTATCAAGAATCATCTTGCTACCTATGATCTGGTCACCGCATACAACCGGTCCATGATGGTCAAGACCGGTGGTTGATTAATCAAGTAGAGCCAACCCAAGTGTGTGGTCCGTTTTCTGGTACCGGGCCGCCATTCATTCCAGCCTGTAATGCCGCATTGTTGTTCAGAAGTTGCCTTCCCTCTTCACCCATTTGCTGAACTTCAGAAGGCGATAGAATCCTGATGCATCGCACGCACCCTACAAACTCCCTGCATTTAACACCACAACTTAAGACATTAAAACGAATTTGTCCTTTCAGGTTTTGCATTATAAAAAACCATGGAAACAGAACTTACTCCCATGGATCATCTCCAACAAGAAGAACATCCTTCTCGAAATCAACATACACCAACTTCCAACCCGATCCTCTCGAATCATTGAGTAATCCCTCGAGCCCAAACATCTTTTCAATCTCACTACAAAGCTCGTCATAGTTCTTGAAACTTGATACATCTATAGACCTCCCGACAGACCCCGCCTTTTGAATCTGCAAATAACACAAAAAACAGGTTTTTAATCTCGCCTTTTAAATCAACTTTAATGTAAATTCAAAGAAAGTTTTGAACTTTGACCTTGGTATACGTTCGTACACGCGTAGGAGGAGTGATTTGCTGCCAGGAGTTATTATTCAAAAACGCGCTATCATCAAACTCACCATTGCTAGAAGACGTCCTGCCCGAGTTATGAGGCAATTCTTGCAATGAGTAATCTTGAGAATCAACAAGGCTAGCTGAAGTGATCTGTGACTGAACATCTTGGCTTGAGCTGAAATTATTACTTATCAAATAATTAGATGCGTGTTGGAACTCAATGTCTTTCAAGTTGCAGAACTCGTCCAGTACCGTACTCGAGACTGAAGGATCCGTACTGCCATCGTTACTACCTTCAAAATTGAGACAGTGGTATACATTGCCACTTTCAGGATTGTTGTTGTTCACTTGCGGGTCCCATGTTTCTTGCCCCGGAGATGGATACGGGTTCAGTAAGTTGGGATCTAGGTACGAGAATAACCCGTTAAGATTACAAGAATCAATCTGAGGCGAATCAAATTGCTGACCATGGAGTATGCTTGAATCAAATGGAGACAGTTGACTAAGAAACGGAAGCTCGTGAGTGTTGATTGGTTTCGAGTCTGATTTTACTATTTCCAACTGTTGGGCTGCTTGATTTCGGGGAATATTTGTATTGGATTGTGGCGGTGCGTTTGATGTCACCGTGTCTGTGTTCGTGGCAGTGGTGGTGTTGCATTGAATGAGTTGAAACTGGGGGCAGTTTTCCACTTTTAACAGGCTTCTGTTGGCGGGAAAACTCTCTTGAACTATAGGTGTAATGGGTGTTGCGATGTTGTTAGCATTTTGAGGCTTCATTAACATCTTGACCAGTTGCTCTGACCATAAGCTAGACATTGAAGGGTTCAAAAGGTTTCCATTTATGGTTTCCGGGGTCCGCATGAACGGCCGATTAGCCATGTTGTCCCATTCGGGTTGAGCTCCTAGAAAAGTGGAATTAAACGGTCTTTTAAGACTTGATGTGATGGACGGAAAAATGAAGAGACTCTCGGGGGCCTCGATATCCCACGGGCTCACTCTACTTTGCTTATCACCACAACCGGGCTCATCCCACTCTACTTGGAGATTATGCCACTTGGAGCCGGGCCATCTTAACGGGTCCACGTCACTTATGTTGGCAATCGTGCCCATGTATCTGCATTTCGGTCAAAATGAGCGGTTAGCACCACTTGTCTGGAATTTGGCCCATTTGTGTCGGTGGATTTCCAGATATTTCTTATGTTGGTATATCAATTTCCGATGCAAAAAAAAACTGAATAGACATACCTGCGTTTTCCTGATTCTTCGGTTTCAAACATCATTCCAAACCTCATGCCTACTGAAAGTTGTGTCCCATATAGTGATTTCCGATACCTCGCCAATGGAATGACAAACTCCGAAGGACATGCCCTAATTGAATTAAAAAAAAAAAAGATAAATAAAAAAGTAGTTTTTAAGTAACATTTTTGTATCAGTGGTTGCTTCTGACCCATTACTTATAAATGGGTCAGATTGGTTAGTTTTATCTCAAAAGGTCAAATTAAAAACAAAAGTAGCTAGAAGGAAACGTCCAAAGTGATTTTATTCAAAAAATGTAGATTAATGATTTAGTTTACTAATTGTAAGCGGATATGGACCAACCCGTTTCTAACCATACTAAAATTTTGGGTCGTTATTTGGCCCGTTTGACCTAGCATATTGCCACCTTTGTATAAAACAATTACCTTGGGTTATAGAATATTGTAAAAGGAGTTTGATTAGCAGCAGCATGAGCTGCAGCAGCAAGGACTCCTATGTGCATGCTATCAGCAGATAAAACCGATGATGGCAAAGACGAATTTTGACGAACTGCTCGTCGTACTCCCAATAACAACTGCGATTTTTCATCCCTGCCAAATTCAGCAAAACAAAGATAAATGACAAAAATATCCCTCTGTATTATCATGTGGTCCTTTTTGTTGTTTGCTTGAAGTCATTGTATTACACTATTACCACATGGTTGTTAAATCTGGTATAACTCAGGGTCAAAATGGGGAAATGACATACTCCTTCCTTCTCAACTAAAACTGAAACTAACTCCATTTTGGGATGTATGGTGACAATTACAATTTACAACATAACCCTTTTTGTTTCCGTATAAGATTTACTCTTTTGCCCCTTATCTTCACGGAAAAAATATTTTAGACATTTGAAAAATATTTTTAACTACTTTTAATGGAATCATACCTTATAAACAAAACAGCATCACCAGCTTTAAGCCGTTTTGCACCAACAAACATGCTCCAACCCGTGGTAAGTAGGTGTCGTTTTGGCTGCCCTGCATGAGAATACACGAACTCAAATTAAAACTACAGATCGAGATGGAAATCATTATAGCCCAAAGAAAATTTTCAGCTGCTTTTTGCTTCTAACGCTTTCATTTGAATATTGGAAAGATATAGTGATAAAGGAAAAAAAAGTTATAAAAATATTAATGACGATGTAAAAGTTTCATTTCTTCTAACTAAAGAACACACGAAAGAGAAAATCACCTCGGTATATATGACGGAATGTCCATGTGTTATCATGCAAATCTCGAACAATAAGCTCTTGAGTTGGAGGTTGCATTGAAAAGTCCTAAATTTAATCACAGAAAGACCAAGAATCAAGATCATATAATCATTGCTTAAATATGGGTTTTAATTTTTTTCTTATTAAAAGTTGGAAGAGAATGAAATGAATTTCTACCAACTGTGGAAAGAGTTTTTCTGCTGCTCTACGAGGGACGGAAAAACCACCATGCGTACTCGTATCGCTCGGGGTCAAAGTCTTGCAGAAGAATTCACTTGGATGTCTACTTGGTTTCGTTCCAAAATCTGGTATAGGAAGAACATCTTTTTCCTAATTCCCAAGTTAAAACAAGAAAATTCAGCCCATTTACGATTAGACTTGAAAACTGAATCAGTAGTTGACTTTTTAAACAATGGTAGTTTATAGTTTGTTGCAAACAAACCAACATTTTAAACAAACACTCCGTTTTGCAAGAAAGGTGTCAAGTATGATAGTGTTGAGTTGAATTTACATGTCTGATATTTGTTCACTAATTTCTTGCAAAGTATTAGAGATTCTATTTAGAACTTCTTTAAAGTATGAGTTTGACTTTACTAAAAAGTCAACTGTTGACCTTTTCTTTTGGATGAATGTTTTCATACAACTCACCGAGTTCACGGGTCGAAGGCTCATTTGGGCATAGATCTCATCGGTATCTTTATCTGCCTATTTAAGCAACCCAAATAAACAAAATGAGTCTGATGAGAGCATAGCAAAAACGGAAAAGTTTATATAATTTGATAGGACCTAAGGGGTCATACATGTAAGGTAGCATCTAAAACTTGGCACAACAGTTGAGATGGCAGATTTGGGTAATTAGGCACTTGTGATGTCGCGGATCTATTTGTCGAAACAGCAACCTGGTAAAGAACACTTTGTTAGCCAATAATATAGCTTACAATAAATCTAGTGTTTTGCAAAATATATAACTAAATTACTAAAACTTTGTTAATGAAGTGCAACCTATAAAAAATGTTATGGTGGAACATATCTAGTCAAAAACATTTGATCCATCACAATCCAACTTCAAAGGGACCACTTTCCATATAATTATTAGTACTCCAGGTAAGGATGTGTGGAAAGAGAAAGAAACAAAAACAATTGCGCTTCTTAGTATGAGATAATTTCATCATTAAAACTAGTATAACAAAAAATCATGATATTAAATAACCCCATTTTCTTATTTTTGGCATAAATACCATTCTCTTATGTAACATTTTAGGTCATAAGAGTTTGAAGTGCATGGAGAAAGAGAAGGGCATAATGGTCAAATTATAAACTATATTTCATGAAATAGATAAATGTAAAATTTATGGGTTTTGAATGAGTATATTTTGACACTAAGTTTTTTGGTGAGATGTATATGATATTATTGCAAGCTTTAAAGCTTATATATTATCCCAGTTATCAAGCCGAGCCGAGCTAGGCTGGGCTCGAGCTCGATCTTAAACGAGCCAGCTCGGCTCGGCTCGTTTTTCTTATCAAGCTGAAAAGTCGAGCTCGAGCTCGGCTCGTTAAAAGCTCGAGCCGGCTCGTTAACTTTTTTTTTAATAAACAAAAACATAAAGAACTAACATATTTATATGTATTATTTATGTTTTTGTTTCATATTGTTATATATTTTGAATTAATTAAACTAAATCTTTAACATTTTAACCATCTCCCACCTATTTTTTAAACTTAATACATTTACTAAAACTAATATATATAAATTTATATTTCGAGCTGGCTCGCGAGCTCACGAGCCGAGCCAGGCCTAGCTCAAGCTCGGCTTGAACCAATTCGAGTCGAGGCGAGCCAGCTCGTTTACAACCGAGCTTTTTTCGAGTCGAGCTTTTCTCGAGTCGAGCTTTTTTCGAGCAAGCTTCGAGCCGCGAACTTTTTCTAATCCCAAGCCTAAAAGTGTAAATGGACCTAAAAACTTTAAATAAAAAACCATGGAGGACTACTTAAAAGGGATGTGAAACATGATGTGAAAGTATACAAAACAAAATTTCAAGTGAAGATTAGTATACAAAACAAGATTTCAATATAAGGATTGATTAAAGTTGGTTAAAATGAAGGTTTTGAAACAAGTGATGGAAATCAAACCTGTTCACTGTGTCCTTGTGGGAAGTAATAAACCAGGCTTCCAACCTGTGGCAGGGTAACCAATGGGCCAGCACATGCATGCCATAGCTCAGAATTTATTGGCTTCTTTATCACTACAAATTGTAACAAACAACACAAGAATTAAAACCAATCCACAAGCAATCTAAAACCCCACAAAGAAACAAGCTAAAAAGATTTTTATTTTTTTAAACTAGGGTTGGATCTAGTTTCAAGATCTTACAAAAATGTAAAGAAAAAGGAAAGGTTTTTATGCAAAATATAATTTAGTTGAAAAGTAAAGAAAAAACTTACCAGAATGGTCCTGCATTTCCTTCAACAGTTTCATCTCCTCAAGCAAGATGTGTGCCCCACTGCTCACACCTGATGAATTCAACTTCTCTTCAATGTTTGTCATACTTCAATTCATTTCTACATCAACAACTTTAAGAAGAAGAAATTAAAAGCCTCCTCATCATGAAAACCATCAAATCATATCAAACCCATCTCATAAAAATCCAATCTTGCAAATCTTTACTCAAAGTTGTTGACCAAAGTCACCTAGTTTTTCATCTTAACAAACAAGCAAACCCCACCAGCATGTCCATGAACATAAAGCTCAAAACTTACTTGACCAAAAAGAAAAAGAAAGAAAAATGAAGCAATATGTATGTATGTATGTCTAGTTTTTTTTAAAAGGGGCAGGCACAGAAGAATCTAAAATACAATCCAAAGAGACACAGAAAATGCCCCTAAAACACACAACCAAGAAACACAAACCTGCAAAATAAAAGTGGGGATAACTTGTAATGAAACCAGCAACAGCAAAAAGGAAAAAAAGATAGAAAAAGGGTGTGTGTTTTTACATCAAAAAGCAATCTGCTTTTCTGTGAAAGTGGTCATAATACTCATCTTCACTCCACAAAACAACAAAATCAAAACCAACCCACACAGATGACCTTTGGTCACTAAACTAAAACCTAGAAACAAAGTGCATGCTCAAATGATAACTTTGGTGATTACATTTGCAGCTTTGGAATTGAATTAATTTCTATTTCTATTAAATTTAATAAAAAATCTGCAGGGACAGAGAAAATAAAGAAAGAAAGAGTATGGATACACGAAAACGAAGTCACACATTCAAGATCGAGACAATAAGGAGAATATTAAAGAATTGGTAGTTAACTTTTATACATCCCTCTCTCTCTCTCTCTCTACAAAAGACAAAATTTCCAATGAAGTGTCAATTTTTTTATTCTTTTTAAATTGGGTGTATTTGTTTTTTTATTTTAAAATAAATGTTACTCTTAATACATGGTATAGTGGTATATGTTTTTTTGTTTCTTAACATTTTTTAAGACGTGAATGTATAGACAAATTACACCCCATATTGTTACACTAGTTTGCGTTTTAATCCGTTACATATTTCAAATAATGCTTTTAAAAGTAATGTTTCAAACACTTAATCACCGACTATACTGTCTTAAAGGCTAAAGCCACCACCTAAGATGATAAGATGAAATATTAATTGTAACATTAAATCAATAAATAAAACAATTTTGTTAATAACTAAATAAAACTATAACTTTCATTAATAACTAAGATTATGAATTACAACAAAAAAGTCTAAAACATAAAAATAAAAACTACGTAATAAAAAAAATTAAAATAAAAATTACGAACTTTCATCAACGTTCGATGATATCGTATTGTAGCCTATGATGCAAATCAATATTCTTTAGTCGGTCATCGCTAGATGTGGCATCCTCTTCATACGGTTCGGGATCACATGTGTCATAATTCTCTTGAAAATACTCGAACTTCTCATTTATGTCGTTGACATTTTTAAAAATAGGCTCTTTGACATACGATAATGATCTATAAAAATCTCCTCACTAAATTTTGAATCATATACAAAGTAATCGGTCATGAGGCAGCCACACGATCTCGACGAACACAAGTTCTTGATAATTAGGCCGTATCTTGAGCATCGGATTTGGATAAAGATGACGAAGAGGATGATCATATTAACGCGTCGGATAACGAAAATAGTTGTTGAATAAGCCGTATCATATCCATTTAAAAAAATGGGAAGTGTGGGTTTGACATGAGAGTTTTTGTGTAGTGATTTTGTATAAAATTGTATGGCTTATATAAGTGTAATATAAGATTTAAAAAAGTTTTTATACTTTTATTAAAACTAACCGTGTAATATAGGATTTGAAAAAGTGTCGTTGGATCAAAATAGTCATTGGATCAACTCACTTCTTCTCCTCCTCGCCACGACGTGCAAAGCTCGTTTGTCACCTTGCGAGGCCACCTCGTGGCAACCGAGGCAGTGTGCTTGCGAGGCGAGCTCACCTCGTTGCCCACCTCTCCAGTGCATCAGGTGGCCTAACATAGTGTCACATGAGACCTTTCCAAGAAAATCTAAGATGAAAAAAATATATTCTTGTAATTTCTTCTTCTGTCTCCACAAATGATACATCAAAGACTTTCACCTCAAGATCTGACGAGGTCAGTCATATTTTTGTTGTTAGTTCATTGCCACCTTAGGTCCGTAGAGATAAAGTTTATCGGCAATGCTCTAATAATGCTTCAATAGTGAACCGATTTCTACGATATCTTAGTTCAAAAATAGGTTGTTTGGCAGCATCTGAATAACCAATAAGAATTCATTTTTTAATGGTTCAAAAATCCATTACAAGGTAAGTTTTAAAAATATGATGAATTTGGTGAGACTCTATCATTCAAAGGTCACCTCCTAACCATTCAGATGTTTTAAACCGTTTAAATTTAAGTTTTTGAATGACCATTAAAAGACTATCAAACACCTCTTAATTATTTAGTTCTAAAGTTTTAAGATCTCTATCGAAAACTTTAAATTAAAAAAAATTATAAATTGATACGCTGATTGTTGGTTGTTCTTACCCTAAATGATGACAAAAATATCTTACCCTAGAGATTTTAACATTTTATTTTAGGGTTATTGGATTTTAATACTCCCAACTATGGGATATTGGCCGCTGCCACTCCCAACTAAGACCCTCACTGTCACCACTCCCAACTTAACACCGCACTTGCTATATCACTCACGTCGTTAAAAAACACTAACAACGTTAGTGTTTGGGCCAAATATGTCATTTTATTAACTTAAGGGGCATATGAATGTTTTGTTTAATATATATATATACATACATATTCACCACTACCACTCATCATCACCACCAACACCATCTCCGGTCACCACCATAAACTCCGGTAACTCCGGTCACCGCCACCAACTTTGGCAACTCCGGTCATCCCACCAACACCGCTCTTCACCCAACCTCCACTTCACCGTCAACCTCCACCATTCACCAACATTCACCACCAACACCCGCCACCATATCCATCGCCGAACCACCACACCCATCACAATACCACTTCTGCCACAACATTAATCTCAAGGAATAATCATCTGAACCAAAATGCAATATTAACAAAGCAACATATCAAATTCAACAAAATCCATGAAAAACAAACACTAATTGAACACAAAATTGAATAGAGGGGAATTAGGGCTTACTTGTGTGTACCGTAATCGTGTTCTAAATCAATAAGACAACAAGAAGATGCAATCGGAGAAGCAATTCCTTCTTCAATTGCAGTTCCAAAACATCAAAAACTTCCATTGCATTTGATTCTAGAGATCTCCTGCTTGCCATATGATCACAATTTAGCTGTCACCACAACCACTACCACTTCCACCACAACATTAGTTTCCGGCGACAACGACCGGTGGTGTTTTATCGTCGAGAATGGTGGTGGTGTTTGATCGCTAATAGAACGATTGAGGAGGTGCTGTTAGGTTAGTGTTGGTGTTTGATCTTCAGAGAATGTGGATATGTATATATATAAATATATATATTAAACAAAACATTCATATGCCCCTTTGTAACATCCCAGCCCGTCGCACCATGATATTGTCCGCTTTGGCAGCCGGAACGCCCTAAGACGCCGCCCCTCACGGTTTTAAAACGCGTCATGGTAGGGGAGGTTACCACACCCTTTATAAAGCAGTGCTTAGTTCTCCTCCCCACCGATGTGGGACCTTACAATCCACCCCCCTTAGAGGACCAGCGTCCTCGCTGGCACATCGGCCGACGAACCTGGCTCTGATACCATCTGTAACATCCCTGCCCGTCGCACCATGATATTGTCCGCTTTGGCAGCCGAAACGCCCTCAGGCGCCGCCCCTCACGGTTTTAAAACGCGTCATGGTAGGGGAGGTTACCACACTCTTATAGAGCGGTGCTTAGTTCTCCTCCCAGCCCGTCGCACCATGATATTGTCCGCTTTGGCAGCCGGAACGCCCTCAGACGCCGCCCCTCACGGTTTTAAAACGCGTCATGGTAGGGGAGGTTACCACACCCTTTATAAAGCAGTGCTTAGTTCTCCTCCCCACCGATGTGGGATCTTACAATCCACCCCCCTTGGAGGACCAGCGTCCTCGCTGGCACATCGGCCGACGACTGGCTCTGATACCATCTGTAACATCCCTGCCCGTCGCACCATGATATTGTCCGCTTTGGCAGCCGAAACGCCCTCAGGCGCCGCCCCTCACGGTTTTAAAACGCGTCATGGTAGGGGAGGTTACCACACTCTTATAAAGCAGTGCTTAGTTCTCCTCCCCACCGATGTGGGATCTTACAATCCATACAGATGGTATCAGAGCCAGTCGTCGGCCGATGTGCCAGCGAGGACGCTGGTCCTCCAAGGGGGGTGGATTGTAAGATCCCACATCGGTGGGGAGGAGAACTAAGCACCGCTTTATAAGAGTGTGGTAACCTCCCCTACCATGACGCGTTTTAAAACCGTGAGGGGCGGCGCCTGAGGGCGTTTCGGCTGCCAAAGCGGACAATATCATGGTGCGACGGGCAGGGATGTTACACCCTTAAGTTAATAAAATGACACATTTGGCCCAAACACTAACGTTGTTAGTGTTTTTTAACGACGTGAGTGATATAGCAAGTGCAGTGTTAAGTTGGGAGTGGTGACAGTGAGGGTCTTAGTTGGGAGTGGCAGCGGCCAATACCCCATAGTTGGGAGTATTAAAATCCAATAACCCTTTATTTTACAGGTAGTCGATTTGACGAGTCAATCCGTGGAGTTGACGTTTAATAATAATTGATTTAAATACTTATATATTTGCATTAATAATAATAATACTATTATTATTATTATTATTATTATTATTATTATTATTATCAATGTTAATATAAAACTACTTTTTTATCGATGTCCGTCTTTCAAACATAAAATATTACTGTTACATATTATTAGGTGTCAATCTCGTGTTCAATTAGTACTATTTTTATTTAATATCGAGTACTGATTACTAAAAACACGAAAATCACGTCATTTAGTCTTTCGTCTTTCAAACATGACACAAATTTATCACATAGGCTTAGAGGTCAATCACATATTCAACTAACTATCTTTTTTATTTCTTATTAAGTATTATCTCTTTATTACTAAAAACAAAAATTACACATCATTTAATATTTAAACGCATGACCTTCTAGTTATGTGTCAATCACAAATTCAACTAATTATCTCTCTTGTTAATGTACACACTACACTTGATCTCACTTTGTAAGTATTTACATTAACAGAAAACTAACGTATATCTTTAAGGATTATACTAGTGAGATTGTTATTAACTTATAAGATAAATGCTAGATATGTAATTTATCAAGTTGCCAACATGAATTGTTATAGACAAATAATAGTTATGAATTATTAAAATTACGTTTACTTATAAAACTAAAAAATGTCAATGGGGTTAGTGACTAATCGGTAACACACACTTATGTTAAAAGCACTAAGTCGGGGGTTCTAATCATTCTGTAAGCACGTTATGTATTTCTTCTTTAAAGTTAAGTTGTTACTGTTTAAAAAATATATAAAAATAATATTTCATGTGCGCTTAGAGTTTTAGGTTAACTAAATGAGTTTTTAAGTGGGGTGCGGTTGGATCAAATAATAAAGTCATTAGAGTTATTAGTGATGTTTTTTTTTAAGGTTAAGACTTTAAGCCGCATTTATAACGATTTTATAAAAGTTAGTTATGACGTAGATTATGAATAAATTACAACTTAGCCTTTCGGTTTTTCACTTGACAAGAATTAAATTTATTTAACTATATTGAATTACAAACTTTATGATTAGTGTTTGGTGAGTGTTGTGATGTAACTTATGACTATTAGTTTGATTTGATAAGGTGGTGTTATGTGGTAGTGACTATTGGTCTAGTTTGGTGAGGTGACGGTTAGCTTTATTTTTTTAATTTGTGATATTTTGTTTGATGAAATAAAATTTTAGCAAATAGATCTGTGTCGATGGTTTGAATGTTTCGGTTTATTTATTTGGCTTTGTTTGAAGGTGAATGGCTATTGTTTTTGTGGATTTTAACCCGTGTATAGTTTTAATAATTATGATAACTGAAATTTTTTAATTCAAACCATTATATAAACAATATACAAATTGCTAGCGCAACACACATGTTTATAATCCCAATAAGTTTCATAGAAAAATTAAATGGTTGTTTGGCAATTTCTGAATGGTTAAGTGCTGAATGGTTAAGAGGTCTGAATGGTTAAGTGCTGAATGATTAAGAGAACCTGTTTGGTTAGACCTCTGAATAAGATTCTAAAAAAACCGAATTCATACGAAAACGGTTTTTAACAAATGAATCCTTAATTTTTTTTTTCTTTTGGTTGCTCTTTTAGAAAAAACAAAACCTAAATTTTTTTTTCTTTTGCCCTTTTAAAAAAACAAAACCTAACACATCTTCTTTCTTTTCTTTCATAACCTAAACCTAATCTCCATCTCCTTCATCAACGTTCTCCCTCCTGCCGTCGCACACATCAGAACTCGTTCCGTCCCCCTTTATGCTCGCCGCCCCTCAGATCTTGGTCGCCCACTCTCTGCTCGTCGTCTTCGACTCTTCGTCTCCACCTCTAAACCATTCAGCACCGCCTCATCTCTGAATGGCTCAGAGGCTTCACCTCTGAATCGCTCAGAGGTGATGTTGCTGCCAAACAACTCCGAACCTCTGACCGATTCAGAGGCTCCTTCCGTTCAACGCCGTTTAAAGGTAAATAAACAGCTCCTAATAGTGAAAATGCTACATATTAATTTACTCCGTAGCATATTAGATTGGAAGGGAGGATAGCAGCATACGGCGCAGATTAGCACGTGGCCTACGTGGAAGTGTAAAAGGGTGTCTTTCGATACACTTTTTCAGCAATCGCGACTTTCGGGGCTTTTTGCTTTTCCAATATTTGATTAATTATACCCTTTACCCCCTTATACTTTCCAACAAACGTCACGTCTACACTTTTATTCTGAACGATAATTTATTAGTAAATATTTGTCTGTACTCTTTAGCAAAACGCTACCACCTGAAAATACCATCCTTACAAATAACACTCTTTAGGTTAAAATTACATTAAACATGCAATGCTAAGCTTGATAGCTTTGCTCTAATTCTAAGCCATGAAAAAGAAATATAAATGATATCGTCCACCGTTTTAGACACCAAGATGGTTGCCGCCTCAAAGACGAGAGGATTTATAGTTTTTCAAATTCTCCATATAGTTGTATAACCACAGCTTGAATCACCTTCTTTCTTTTAGTAGATCATCCCAAAACCATTGTAGAGTCCATAAGGTCACGAATTGAAGGATGCTTGTAACTAGAACCCTCCACCAAGTGTTAGTTGCTTATTTAGGCATTGTTTATAATGCATTTAGCGTTTGTTTTGATCATATTTCATGCATTTGTTACACACATTATCATTTATTTTGTAAAATATTAGTTTTTTGTAGCAAGGAACCTACTTTGGTTCTTTTTTATTGATATGCAGGAAAGGAGTGTTGGAAAATTTTGTAATACACAAATTATATTTTGTGACAAATACAAAATAATAAATTAGTTGGTGTTATAAGTTTGAATATTTTGTGAGTTTCAACTAGTTAATTGTGTTGAATATATATTTCAACTCATAATTAGGTTGACTAAGTGTTTTACTCCATGTTTATGGACAATGAATGGGGTGTTTCAACTCATTCTTGTCCTATAAATACCAAGGTGAACCTTGGTTAAAGACACACCAAATACAACACCAAAGAACTCCAACTATGAAAACATTCTCTCATTCTTTCTCTTCTAATTATTTCAACATGTAGTTGATCTTCTTCATCTCTTTTCTTTCAATATAATTTGGGTTGTGAGTCAATCCCGGCAGTACATACTGCTTCGGCTGTTGTACCCTGGGAAACAAACGAGTTCTCTTGGGAGACTCGGAATTTGTTTTAAGGGACCCGTGTTGAACACGAATCCTCAGCCATGTTTTTGCTTCTGCTTCTACACTTTTCTTGTATTGTATTGTATTTCGGTTGTACTCATAATGTAATTTACTTGTATTCTTTTATTTCTTTGTATTGTAATTGAATTAATAAAGAATTTTTAGTTTTTTGTACGAACGGTTCCTACAAGGAGCGGTCATGGGAGATGACAAAGACATGCGAAAGCATTGGAATGATTGTGGGTAGCAAAAGTATAAAAGTTGAAGATATTTTGTGAAACATACACTTTAGATGGCCGTGCAGAATTTATTCACATATTTTAGACGGTCGTGTGAAGCTTCAGTTTGGAGTGGAAGCAATATTTGTTAAAATTAAAAGTTTGTAATTCCTTGTATTCATTATTGGGCTGCAACTAAACTAAAAATAATTAAAATGGGTGGGCCCACGAAGAGCCTACGCATAATTTGAACTTTGAAAACGCCTAAGAGTGGTTGAGGCGTTTTGAGATGCTTTCAAAGGCAAAATGCCCCATCACACATGGTCTGACAATAGTCATGATAAAGTTCATTTTTCCGCTAACTCCATGTTGGACCCATGATGAGACTATTGTCACGGCGATCTTTGTGTAGCAAACAATCAAGATTGGTTGAACACATGTTACAATAGTATTGGTCTTTTTTTCATTTTTCTTTTATATTTCACTTGAATTAACTTTAACTATAGTCTTGTTTTTTATTAATAATTTTTAATAAATAATATTAAAAAATCTAATAACACCGTCTTGATCAGTTTTTTTTTGTTATGAACATGCCGGTATATATTTAATTAAAAGCGGAGTTCGTTTATTTTTTTAAATATAAAATACATGATATTATCTAAAAATCTAAGAGAAGTGATAGTTGTTTTTAGTGTAATTATAAAAATGAAGATAGTTTTTCTACTATGAATGCTCTAAGTGCTTAGGATCTTTACCGTCTTAGGTGCAAACTTGACTCAAAAGAGTTCTGTCACAGTAGTGAGTTTCTTTTTTGATGATGTTTTCTAGGTGAGTCAATCAAAAACGTCAAAATTAGTATAGATGGTTAAGATCTTGTCTAAAAAAGACACATGGCGTATTAGAGATAGTGCCAAATGCCATTGAAGAAAAAGAATTAAATACAGATCGGTACGGTTCTAAGCATGTTTGCTGTGAAGGACCATTGTACAGCCTCTGTGACAATAAGTTGTGTTTGGTACAATAATAACACCAATGAAGAGGAGGTTATCCCTGTAGATTCTTTAAGGCATTAAATATAATGTTATTTGGTGTAAGCTTTTATCTCCGGCAAATAATAATTACTTATTATTACACCTTTATTATCAAGTTTAATAAATGAACGATTCAATTTAAGACCATCGGATCGTTAGATTGGTAAACATAATAACTTAAGTTTATGGATCCACAATTATCCTAAGCAAAACTGATTCTTTTATTCCTATAACAACAAAAAACTCAAACTTATTACCTTAATTAGCCTCTAACAAAATAAAAGAATTGAACATAAAACATGCATAAGATGGATCAAACATCTCGATAATCCTTGAGAACACGTAACGAAGATGAATTCCGATTCATAAACATCGAATCAGGATTGTAAAACGGAAGCTGATGGCTCGACGCACACAAGAAATCCGTGTTAAATAGGGGTGTAAACGAGTCGAGCCGAGCCCGAGCCTTGACCCTAATCGAGCTTGGCTCGTTAAAATATCCTGAAGCTCGAGCTCGAGCTCGAGCTCGGTTCGAGCTATGATTTTGAGATCGAGCTCGGCTCGTTAAAGTAATAAAAAGCTCGATAAAAGCTCGACAAGGCTCGATTTTGTATAACAAAAACAAGAAATTGAGCAATCAAATGTTCTATTGCCTTCGATGGACGTTCAGTTTTTAAACAATACAACGAGAACAAAAACTTTTAAATAATTAAACCAATTTATTAAAGTGATAAATGAATATATGAAGTATGAAACTAAAAAGTTACAAACAAAGCCGAATCAATTAGTGAATAATGATGATGAGTTGATGACGGAAAGGACGGCAATCGAATGACCATATGGCATGTTGAAATTTGACGGCTGCGACAAACATGGTTGAAGGGAATTGGATTTAATATGAATCTTGAAAGTGGACATTTTGAAAAGAGGAAAAACATGAACGGGATAGTTTGGGGAGTTAGGGATGACATGAAAATATATTAATTGTTAAATATATGAAAAATAAAGTAAAATATTAATGGGCTCGATAAGGCTCGTTAAGGCTCGCGAGCTTTGGTTCAAAGGCTCGAGCTCGAGCTCGATTATTAAACGAGTCATATTTCAGGCTCGAGCTCGGGCTCGAGCTCGTTTAGGCTCGGCTCGTTCGAGCTTTTTAACGAGTCGATCTCGAGTAGCTTGCGAGCCGGCTTGAATCATTTACACCCCTAGTGTTAAAATAAGGATCAAATCCTGGATACGGTGGTGGAGCCATCGCGTCAACGAAACAAGACTTAACGGGAGATATATCATTAACACTGCTCCCATGTTCCTCCGTCACGACGGAGGTAGATTCATTATCCTGATCAGTGACATTATGGGCTTGACATTGGGACACTTGTGTGTCATGAGGTTGTGGGGTGTAACCAGTGAGTTTTTGAACCAATGCCATGAAATCTCGTGGCTTCGTGTGGATGACTTTTGGTGAATGTGTGTAGATGATGAGGGGACGTGGGGGCGGTTGTTGTTCGTGGGATCGGTTCTTGAGGCCGGCGTCTGAGGGTGGGGGTAGACAGTGGATGAATTTGGAGTCTTTGTTGATCTTGAGAGGCGTTGGATTGTACGCGCTACCGTCGTCGACGTATTGTTCTTGCTTTGCATGAAATGGTGCAGGGCTCATGGTGGTACGGAGAGGGGATGGATGGATGTGAAAATATTGGTAAGTATTAAAACGTGGTTTTGTGAATTGTGTGGATGTGATGAAGAGTGTGTTGTTAGTTTAGTTTTTCCTTGTTGTGAGGTGAAGTTGTTAAGGAAATGAATGAATCTTTATATAATATAGGAAAACGTAAAAAGCTTATGTGGCACAATTTTAAAGCTTCTGGCTTATGTGGCATAATATGAGAGTTTATCTCATAATAATGACTTTTATTTAAAATATATATATAAAATATATTATAATAAAACTAATTACATTTTTGGTCCCATAGTATTTTGAAGAATTGTGAAAAATTTAAGAATATTTATATTTTTAACCCTCTACTACAAGGGGTGTATATGAGTCGGTTTATATTTGATAGGGTCTAAAAATGCAACTTATGGATAAAGTTAATAATAACATACAATTAAAGACCTCGGTGTTTTATAAATATACATAACAATTTTATACGATTTTTTTTAAAAAAAAATAAACTACACTATAAAACTGAGCATTTTATGGTGTAGTAAATTTGAGTATAATATTACTATACTAAAAGTCTAATTTTAAAAGTATATCATGTGTTCCGAATTACCACGGTTTTGTCTCAAAACTGATTGGAACATTCATGAATATCCTTAAAAACATCACTTAAATGTTGTGTTCCCGAGCGTAGCGCGGGCACTAAACTAGTGTAAATATATATAGGGATTAAATGAAACACGTTTGTTCATTTAATGTTATGTAATTACTTTTTACACAAATATATAACACACACAAATTTTATATTTAAAAGGCTTTTTAGCGTTTGTATTAATTTAATTTCCTCATTGAAATTTTAAATTCATATGAAATTGGTAAGTGAGGGACACATAAATAGACAATAAACTGTGTGAGAACTTTTTTAAATAACAAAACCTAGTCTATTAAAAACAAAATTTTGGTCTTTAGGATCTTTTTTGTTAAACAAAACAATAAAGACGACTTTCGAGAGTCATGGAAATAACAAAGTTGGTTTAAATATTTTTGTGATTGATTAAACATGATTTAGATTACTTTCGTATATAATTAAACTAGCATAAAGTTAAGATATAAGAGGGTTCCAACTACATTTTTCGCATTTAGTTATGTCTGGTAAGTCGGTTGGTTTATGTTGAGTAACACGTAAAAACGAATTCAACTTATGTCAGGTTCTGGTTAAGATAGACCTTTTAAAACTGATATCAAGTAAGTTCAACTAAAATTATGTTTTGTTAAAATATGTCTTGTTTTAAAATGCATAGCGTTATACATTTGAGTCAATCCTTCCTCCTTTTCAATATAAACGGTTAAAAGCTAATATATATATTTTCTGATACCATACAATATATATTCTTACAAAAAATCAATTGCTTAAACAGACCCTCCAATGATCATGTAAAATTAAGCTTTTTTAACACCTCAAAATTAAACGAGCACGTCTCAACTCAATTTGTAAAAAAAAAGCTCGAATCGACCCTATTCTGAGCCGGTTTGGTACTTTGGTTCAGTAGTCGGTTCAAATTGGCTTTACGACACCGCGAAAGGGCGTTTCATGTTCGTGTCCCAAATCATCATCTTCATCATCATCTTCCAGCTGGTTCCAATCAAATCAATCAACACTATTGACTATCTTTTGGATTCAGGACACTTGTCACCCATACACTTCATATTTATATCTACCTTGCCATCTTCGTTTGATTGAATTTACAAATCTGATCACCAAATGGGCGCATCGTCCTCATCGGAACAAGTTTCGCCGGAGCAACGTGAGGCTGAATCATTGGCTGCCTCCACCGGCGCTCTTACTGTTCTTGAAAAAACGTTTTCAAACCTCTCAGATCCTGTTACTAAAACCATCCCAATTGATTCCTTAAAGGTATAATTTTGCTTCTCAAACCCTAACCCTAATTCATAAACATTAGCATAGTTATGAAGTTATGGTTATAATACAAATTCCTATATAACCTGACACCTGAGATTAGCAAAAAATGTAATTTCCGGCAGAAAACTTGGTAATTTATGTGTTTATTTATAACTTTATATACACACACACAAAACTAAGCATTTTTGTAAAATTAAATATAAAAATGTGTGCTTATATGTATAAAACTGAAAATTATATATAAAAACACCAAACGGATTAATCTTAATTACTAGCGATTCAAGGGCGAAGGATAACAGGGGTCGGGAGGGGCCACTGCCCCCTCCATTTTTGCTACATTTAGTGTAAATTTTTGACCCGGTAGCTTAAATACAGTGATTTGATAGCTTAAAAATTTGGTGTTTGCCCCCCTATATTTATATGAAAAGTTGTCGCCCCATATATATACTCTCAAGCTCCGCAACTGTAGCGATTAAATCCCTTCATCGCTATAAGGTACCTTACTGCCCGACTAGCGCCTAGCAAGTTCTACAACATCTGACATTGAAATGCTATTATGGTTTTTTGTTTCCAGGAATGCTTTAAATTATCAATTGACTACCAAAATTGTGAAGCATCTTTCAAACCAGAAAGTTTTCCTGGATTACTGAATCATGTTGGTGATTCAATACTTGATCATTTTTTCTTATTAGAAAAGGATGGTGTAAGTTGGATTTCATTCTTGAATGGCTACACCAAATGCTGCGGGAGAATGGCCACATCAAATTCATTAAACAATTTATTAAAGGTATTCGGGACAGCCGTTGTGAAATCAGGAGCTACAACAGGGTTACAAATCGAGTCTAGTGATGCTGATTATAAGATTAATGGGTATTTACTTCCAGCTGATTTGTTGATGCTTCTTTGGATGTGTTGGGTTATGTCTTGGAGTTGTAGAAATTTACAGCTGTATAAAGGCAATGCAACATTAGGTCTTCCGGATATAAGTAATTTGGTGTTATCTGCTGTTTCCTCATGTGCTGAAGGTGGTACTGAATTAAATCTATGGGATGACAATGCTGTGGGCTCTGATAAGCAACTTCCTATAGGGAAGCTTCATGTTTGGGTATTGAAAACGATGCCATATCTTCCGGATTGTTTGGTGCAGTTTATTCAATCAAGACTTTCCAATTCTGCATCTCAACAGGTACTTTAATTCTTCATAAGCTTTTAGGATTAAATTTCCACTTTTGTATCCATGATGATGTTTTTAAGCTGCTTCCAGCAGTAATTTCTTTGGTGATTAGATCAAATTAAAGGAGCGAATTTTATTCCATTTACCTAAAATGGGTAGCTTTTGGTTATATTTGAACTCTAATGAATCGAATGGGTACAGTTTGAAAAATTAGCCATAGATGGAAGTATGGAACAGGCCAAATGGGTGGCTTTGGGTTATATATATCTGCAATCGTTTGAATGGGTCGAAAGTCATCCTTATTGTATCAAAATCGCTCAACCTCCGCATAACTTTATGAAAAACTTTGATCATAGATTCATAGTTTAGTAGTATTGGTTTGTAATCACACTTGTTTTAGTAAAAAATGGACATACAGGTATTGTCGTGTCCACCCAGCCGGCTTTGCTATGTGTTTAACCCGTAATAAAAATCTATGTATTGCTACCCCAGTCCCCAACCCATTTTGAGCTTTACACAATCTAATGTATATTCAGGGTTTTCTTATGCTGTAACTTACATACTGTGTAATATGACAAATCAGTGCTATGTTTGTTTGTGTAGACTGTGAGTTGTTGGGGGATATGAATGTCATTTAGGATTTGTACTTCACTTTGAACCCATAATTATACTGAAACAAATTCCTGCTCAAGGTACCTTATTACAAAAATTAACGTCCGCCAATCAAGTGAGTTTTTACTACCTACTTTCTGAAGTTAGTAGCTGTACTTACATAATAAAGGTATTAAACTGCCTTAAATGCTTCATCATGATCATATCCCAAAATATATCTGTTATTCATCGATGAATATCACATCAATGGGTGTGTAGAGCTGTAGGCATGTGCTTGGTTGAAAATTTTCTGAGTTCACTAGTCTAGAAGGACTGTACCCCCCAAAAAAGAACATGAAAATACATTTGTTGATTTTTTGTTGGTTCTTGTGAATGTTTTACATTATTTATATTAGCCTTTTGAGTTCAAGTAATTTGTACAATTGTTATCTACTAGCCATGACTTTTATTTCCTTTGTAAATAGTGCTTAGTTTGGTTTGTAGTTCTGTTTCAGTAAGCCAAATGAAGGTTTAGGTTTCTTTTCATTACATATGAACTGGTAAGCGTGTCATCATATGTTTGATAGACTTGTTATGTTGAACGTCTTATTGTGATGATGCCATGGCTGAGGTATAAAGTCACAACTATGTGAAGCAGCCACATAAATGTAGGTGGAGACGTGGAGTTAATAATCTTCAAACTTGAATTAAGATGTACTGATTGGCCCTGGTTTTTCATGAATCGTTGAACAGCTGCAGCTTTGCTAAAGCTCTGTAATTCTCCTCCTAGTAGACTATGGGGGTGTTTAGATGTGTGTTTTAAACATCGTTATCTTATCATTAAGATTTGAAGTTGCACACAATCATTTCTTAGTGTTTGGGTAGGATGAATATGATTCGGATCATTTTATATGTATATAACATAACAGCTTTGGATGATCAGTTTTGGGGTATTGGCAAGAAACCGATTATCCAAGGAAATTAAGTTACCCTTTTATCCTGCTTTTAACCTTAGAGAATTTTCGTATCATTTTTGGGCGCACAGTTCTTCTAATGCCTCCCCCTCTCTCACACACACGCACGGGCACACTTATATCAAACTCTAAATTTTCTACACCAGATTTTGTGTATCTTATATACTCAAAAGTTTTATGACTCTTATCATTTAGCACATCCTGATATAGCGGAGTGCATGTTATCAGTTGGAACTAATTACAATTATTATTGATGGCAGGGCATATCGGAGCCATCATCCTCATCTACCAGTGAGAGTCGTTCAACAGCACAATCCAACCGTTATCTTCTGGCACCTGGCAGGGCATGGTCTATTTCCCTTACCCTGAGAAGTACTATGCGTGACGAAATCCTGAAAATATGCTTTGCACCTGATCGTGATGAAGTTAAAGAAAATCTTCTTTATCGGTTTGTGTCTTTTTTTATTTAACTAATTCTTTGTAAATATACAGTTGACTACATAGTACTTATACATTGTCTTCATCACTTGTTGCTTGTGTCAGACAATGCCTTGTCAAACTAAGTTAGTTGAGTTATAAATAAGATAGTAACGGGTGTTTGCATGCGTGTTTAAACAGTTTCTTTATGATATGAAGGCGTAAATGCGTAATAATCAGTTCTGAGTGTTATACTGTTTAGGATTCTGATTTGCTGATCATATAGGGTCAAAATTTGGATAATCTGGTAAGGAGTTGCTGAAAGAAAACTGATTATTTTGATAAACAGAAAATACAATTACCCATCTCTATTTTTAATCATCTAATTTTCTAATCAAGTCATTTAGCCCGCAATTGTCACTATAACTTGTGTATCTAAATGCTCCCAAATGTGATATGTTATTACCTACATGAGATAATACTAAGAAATCAGTGTTTACTAGACAGTATTTAATAATCAGTTCTGAGTGTTATACTGTCTAGACTCTAGAGTTGACTTCCTAGACCCTGCATGCCTATTCAGCAATTAACCTTATTTTGTTCATGATACTTATTTTCAGCTGGCCTATACTAGGTGATGGTCATTGCTTTGTATTGCATTCGGTTTATAGTCAAACACTTGATTTTTATATCAATGTTTTTCTTCACACCCTTTAAGCTTTGTCATGGCCTAACATTTAACCTACTGTTACATTTTACTTGCATGTGTGTGATATAGCTTTTTCCAGCAAAAAAGTTAATTTGTTTGGAAAATGGCAAGGCGCATTGAGTACACGAGTTTATGGCCTACAAAAAAGTGATTTGATTTTGTTTTATCACTTTTATTTAATATTTGTAAAGCCACAGACTATACATGTCACTCCCAAGAAAAGAAAAAAAAGGAATCCATATATCCAAAGTTGAATAGGCCTATGTAAAACAAGATTACACAGATAGCGCATAAAACTACTCATTTTAAAATCCAACATTAAGTTGAATCGGATGTTTCCTTGATCATTACTAACATAGGAACAAGTTACAGTCATTATCTTAAATACATGATATTGTTTTTTTTTTCCGAGTCTTTTAACTTTATGTTCTTGTAAAATCACTGTAGGTCTTCTCTTCATGGCAAAGGGTTAAGCAGATTTTGGTCAAATGTTGAAGGGTATAATGGTCCAATACTTGTGCTTATCTCTGCTACCGCAGAAGATCATAGCTGGTCAATTGGTGCACTTACTCACCAGGGTTTTGAAAACAAGGACACATTTTACGGAAAGTCTGGAAGTTTATATGCTATAAGTCCTGTTTTTGGTCATCTTACATCTTCAGGTGTGTAAATCTTTAGAGGTGGCTTTGCTGGTTGGGTTGGGACGATTGTCTTATATGTATCTGTCCATAAATTTTGTATTTTGTAAATAACTGTAGAACCACATGTGATTAAAAAACTCTATTTTTTAGCTAATCAAATTAGTTATCTTAAATTAAAAGGATTGAATGCATTGTAAGCATTTGAGTACACGCTAGATGACTTTTGACCAGTTTCACCAAATGCCCAGTTTGTATGGTTTCATTTGCAGCTACCTTTCTACACTTTACCCATTTGATACTTTTTTTATAAATTGCATACCTAACATTGACCTGTTTGAAGAACTTAGTGAATGCACTTTTCGAGCAGGTAAAGAGAAGAACTTTGTATACAGTCACTTGCATTCAACCGGCTATGAGGCTAAACCGAAGCCTGTGGGAATTGCTTTTGGTGGGTCCATTGGGAATGAGAGAGTTTTCATGGATGAAGACTTCTCCAGAATTACCGTGCGTCATCATGCGTATGATAAAACCTACCAATCAGGCGCCCTTTTCCCAAATCAGGTACATTCTCAACATGCGCCCGTTTATTGTTGTTTATTGCGTATTTAGAAGAATAATTTATTTGCCCATCCTTTTATTGTAAAAACTCGGTTTTCTGTTAGTCCTACATTGAGATGGATAATATGAACTGCTGATAAGGTTATATTTCTTCATCTAAAACAAGAAAATGAAAACTGCAATTCAGAGCTTTTCATTTTCTTTTCCTTTTAAGGAACAAGTATGGATAGAAGTAGGTTTTTTTTGTTCATTTTAAGCTATAGACATAGAAGGTCAATCTTCACCGATTTATGTGAAAACAGATCATTTTTGGTGTGACAGTGTTACATTCAATAAGTCACCCAAGTTGTTATAAGTGCTAACAACCTTCTAAGTTTTTCTTTTTGAAAAAACTGGGTCTGTGCTCTATGAGTAGGTTATCTGTGATCATATAAAGTTTTTCAATGCTGTTAAAAAGTTAGTTTATTAATCAATCATTTAGAGTGATTGAGAAGAAGTTAAACAAAAAGTGTCTGTGTAATCTGTAAACCAACCTTGTTAGCAATATATATTTTTGTTTGTTGTATGGTCCTATCATGATATGGATAAGCTGATACCTAGAGGTGGTAACATGGATGGTGCTGAGTAACTTTATCCTTTTATGTATATATTTTTTAGTACATGTCATACTGGTCAGGTTGGGTTGACTGAGAACCTTTATCCTTTTATATCTTTTATAAATAGTTATGTGTCAAGCATTATTTAAATAATATATGATTTCAATGGTAATCTAATTTTGTGACTAAAATCATTTACGAGGTTTTATGCATTGACATTACACTTTGGCCAACTTTTGTCCTGTTTGATATGTTATTTTTCAGCTGGCTTGTTTGGTTTATCTGTTTGATCTGTTGGAGATAAAACACAACCCAAATCGACTAATTCGTAAATTAATGGGTGGAATTTGCCCCCTCTAAACCTATGAGCACCCGTTGGAAACAACAGCTTTATAACTCCCGTATTTGGTTTCCTGTAGGGGTACTTGCCGACAGAAGCTCAAGTTTTAGAGGTGGAAGTATGGGGATTAGGAGGCGAAAAAGTGAAGGAAGCTCAGAATATGTTCCAGAAGAGAGAACAACTTTTCACGGAACAAAGGCGGAAGGTAACCTGAATAATAAGTTTTTTAAAAGAACCAGTTTTAGAAACACCTTCATAGCCTGGTCTATTTCTTTGGTCTTGTCGGTCCGAGTTGTCGCTATTATATTCTTTTTATTTGTTACCAATTTTCGTTTTAATCTCTGTAGGTTGACTTGAAAACTTTCTCAAATTGGGAAGACTCGCCCGAGAAGATGATGATGGACATGGTTTCAAATCCCAATGCTGTACGGCGTGAAGAAAGATGATCAAAACATGCTTCAGATTAAGGTATAGACGGTTTTTACTTTGTACAAATGAATAAAGGCTTTTGGGCATGATGGTTATCGGCCTTTTTGTTGCCTGGACGCGGTTGAGGTTATCTGATCGCAGGATCAAGATCAGTCATCTTGTCTTCGAATTTGCTATTAGATTTATTGAAATTAGATGAACAGCTATATGTATATTGCTGTAAAACCACAGGGAGCTTGTTTCTCCAAATCTGTCTAGGTACTCGAATCCCTCGGAGCACCTATTAGTTGGTAAAGGTATTTGGGTTTATGTTGGTTTCGTAGATAGATTTCAATTATGAATGTCTCATTAGTGTTTGTCTAGTATGAGAAGACGCGATTGGAGCATGAATCCCATTAAGCACATATATAACCCATCAGTTATTCAATATAGCTGTCATCAAATTCACTTTATATGAGTTGGTGTTTAACTGTGTCGGCCACTGAACCATGCACATTCTAATATTCTATGTAGTTTACAAACAATTACAAAAACATACCATTTAAGAAGAAAATATGGCACAACTAATCAAGGAGATAGAATAAATGCCGGGATTAGAAATTTAGAATGGCCAGGCCACCTCAGTTATCACTTTACATTAGTTCTGCCATTTCCTCTGTTACAAGTTCATAAACCAATCAGCAGAAGACATGTGGCTAACAAGAATCTCATCATATGCTGATTTAAGTTTCAGAACAGGACATGCGCCATTTTGACCAGTTACCCAGACGCTAAATTGTACCACCTGCACTGTTAAAGGGTGAACGGTTTTAGAAGATAAAGCAGAAGATATCAAGTTACGTTACCTGGATAGCAAATCGGTTACTGAGTAGCTTCTCAATGGAGATATATGTTGGATGTGGCTTGGTTCTAGAATCCTTAAAAAAAGGCATACAATAATTAATGCATGATACAAAGCCAGTATGATCATGATGGAATAAGTGAATAACTTCTGTAATATAGGAGATTTTTCAAAGTAAAAAAACCAAAAGACATAAGGAGATTTTTTAAATATAGCGTGTTGTGGGGCCTGTGTTGCGAGACGTTACATGTAACATATGGGTATTGTGTCTCGGACATTGCGGTAAACATGACATAACATTAGAAGTAATATAGAATTTAAATAAAACAAAAAAAAAGAAAATAAATAAAAAAGTCAAAAGTTGCAAATGAGTTGGAGATAATGGGAACAAATTGTCAAGCATAAAAAGACAAAAGCATTGCTTAAGATGACTAGTATTTGGCGTTAAACCGATGTGCTAATCGTTAACATGCACGAGACCAAGTTTCTAGGGGCACTAACATGCATTAAAGGTTCACGTGATAACGGGTTGCCAGACGTGAGACAAATCACACACACAATCAATCCATTTCCTACTTACAAAATAAACCGATGGTAGTTAAGAAATGTTAAATTTCGTTAAAGGGTTCTCTCCGTCTCTCCATCCTTCAATTAGCTAGTTTTCATGTCAAATTCAATTTTCCAGTTAGATAAATATGTAATAAAAGTGAGTAGAACAAAAATATACAATTAATCCTTAAAATTAAAGTCATTAAAAAAGTAATAAATAAAAATCAAATTCGATTTTTAATAACTAAAATTTAAAACTCTAACCTATTAACCAATAATAATCCAATACTATTAGTTTAACATATGACAATCTCAATTTTAAATTTGTCACCACTAAATCAACCATATTCTGTTCTAAAAAAAAATAAAAAAAAAATCAACCATATTCTCATAGTTATAGTTATTGTAAACTTGTATTTAATTCTTACCCGATTCATTTACAATAATAAGAATTATTAATGATATAAAAACATAAAAAAAATCTAGTAAAATACATAAATAGTGAGTGTGAGTAACTGATAAATAAAAAAAGTTGTAATATTCAAATACTTGGCACCCTCCATCTCTATCAATCGATGATATTATATACAACTTAATTAAGTTGTATGAATAGTAATAGTATGTCTTCATCACGTTCACTCCAATTTTGAACAGAAATAACCGTCATCATCTTCCGCCATGAACACTGCAACAACCATAACTATAACTCACCATTTCTTCTTAGTCCTCACCGTCCTACTCTTAACTCCGGCAACCACCGCCGAACAAACACCGCCTCCATCTTCTCCGGTACCTGGAGGCTGCGCAGACTCAGTCATCTCCTTCTCGCCATGTCTTCCCTACATCTCCGCACCGCCTAATGATCTCTCCGATCAACCTTCATCTCAATGCTGCGAAATCTTCAACGGAGCATTTGATTCCGACGAAGCTGAATGCCTCTGTTACCTTGTTCGTCAGAATAGCCTCCTCGGTTTCCCTCTTAATGTTACCAAACTGTTGTTGTTATCAGATCTGTGTGAAATTAAGAATGATAGTCAAGTGAATAGTACTGATAGCAACTCTCTCGTCTCGATCTGCTCAGGTTTGAATGTTTTTTTTATCTGTAGTTTTGTTATCGGATTTTGTTCATGCAACTTGATTGTTTCGTTTTTGTGTGCGTGGTAGTTGTTTGTGTTTCGTAGAGATTAAGTGAAAAGCTTAAAACGATTTTGATCTCACATGTCTGAATAGAGTTGAGGTTATACAGTTTTGTGAATTGGAGAATTTTGAGCCTAGTTTTCGAGAAGTTAGAACAATTGGGGAAATTTCAACCTAGGGTTTCAGTATTGTAGTTTGTTGAATGAAAGAAACAAACACAACTAACTGAATGAATGTTCTGAAGAAATTGTATGCATGTTTCAAGAAAAATAATGCAATTTTGTTGTTCATTTTGTTGTATTTGAAGTTGTTATGTTCAAATATACTTACTGCTGTTCCAAATGTATTGATTCAGGTTCACCAACTCTGCCTCCTCTCATCGCAACTCCGAACAAGCCACCTCCATCAGGTTTCGATTCTATATTATTTATTGAATTTTGGCATATGCAAAATGTACTTGATTCTTTCAGTTTCGTTAATATAAATCATGGTGATCTTGCAGGTTCTAATGTACGGCACACACCTCCTCCCCCACGTCCTGCCCTGAATCGCCCTCCACCATCAACAATCACCAAGCCCAAACCTGCCAACAATGCAGCATCCACACAAAACACCACTAAGCCATCTACTGCAGAGCATAGTAATGATCTGGAATTAACATATGCTGCCTACATCTGCTGTTTCGTGTTTGGCTTCTTATATTTTGTAATAGACCGGATATAGCAGCAGGTATAGAAGACTAAATCCCTCAGTAATTGTTTAGTGTTACTTTTTCTGACTGAGTTTTGCTTTAACTACAAAATACGCATACACGATTTGATGTACATCATAGATGAAGATATGAGATGTAAATGAGTTCAATAAAGCATACCTTTTCAGTGAATCAAAGCCATTTCAATGGTCTATTGTGGGCATTGTAAATAAACAATACCAATTATTGAGTTTAAATGATGCATTAGCTTCTGATAACTATATATGCAATGATTAAACAAACTCCACAAATAATTTTTAATTTAAATTACTTCTAAAAAGTCCCCGAACTAGTGTATGTCGCACCTTGCATGCATCTTCCGGGGACTTCTTCTGGTCTTGGCGGACACGAGCTTCAGTATCTTGCTGTTTTTGTGTAAGAAACCTTAAGAACTTTTAAGTTACCTCAAGCAGTGCAACCTTCTGCTCAAGTTCTACTGCATGCTTTTGCAGTCCTTTGATAAGCTGGTCACTAATACAGAGAAGAAGTTGCAAAAAATGGTTATAATCATAGTATAATTGAAAATAAGTAGAGGAGTGCAACTGTCTTGCTCCGCAACTCAAAACTATCACTGTTTAATCATAGCAACTCAAGTAGTTTGCTAATAGTATGCTAATATAGCAGAATTAAGTTAGTGTATATCACATTCAACAGGGTTGCACTAGAGGCAGGTTGAAAAATAAAAGATCAAAAGGAGAATGGTAATTGATTGTGTAGTGTATTTGAAGTAGCCAGCAGAAATGAACCCAATAAACATCATGGTGAACAGAACAAGCAGACATTAGAAAGCGTTCATCACACAAGCAACATACTCAATAGAGGTGGACATTTCAACCCAATAACACACTATTAGAGTTGATCTCGAATTTAACAAATTACTCGCTCGATCTTTAGATACACATAAGTCAGAATGAGTTGAGTTCAAGCTTAGAAAAGTTTCTGCTCCACTTGTTTTCTTTTGGAACAACTCCTAAGCTATTCCTATAAACCACCAATACTTCTAGTTTGTAGGATTTAAATGATCCACCTATTGGACATAAGGATTATGTTCCTATTGGACTTGTTCTACTCGTCTGCACACCTAAATTTCGACAGTTTCTCCAACGCTATAACCAGGAATCTTCTCAACTTTCCTCCCCTTCATAATCATTCTCATCCTTCCAACATCTTCCCACAACCCATTGCTTGCATAAATATTTGACATGACCACATAAACACCATCATTCCAAGGTTCCAATTGTTGCAAATGCTTAGCCACCCATTCTCCCATCTTCACATTCCCATACTTCTCACAAGCACCCATCAAACTCCCCCATATCACTACATTAGCTTTCATTGGCATCTCTTTCACCATCTCTCTTGCTTCCTCAAGCAACCCACACCGACCCAACAAATCCACCATGCATCCATAATGCTGCAACCACGGCTCGATCTTGTACTCATTCTTCATCATATTAAAGTAATGTCTCCCTTCTTGAACAAGCCCCCCATGCACACACGCACTCAACACTCCCACAAATGTTACACCATTAGGTGTAACATGCGCTTCTCTCATTCCACGAAAGCATTCTAACGCGTCACTAACATGCCCGTGCGTTGCATACCCAACAATCAACGACGTCCATGACGAAACATTCCTTTCACACATTCTTGAAAAAACCATATAAGCCAAATCCATTCTACCACATTTTCCATACATGTCTACTAACGAATTCGACATCAAAACATCCGATTTCCCTATACTTTTAGCTTGAAACACACACTTATGTAGCTGAAAAGCTAAACCCAAATCCCCTAAACTCCCACACGCCGAAGTCACACTAACCATGGTCACATCATCCGGCTCCAAACCGCTTCTCTTCATCTCCAAAAACATATCAACCGCTTCTCTACCACGCCCGCCTCGCGACAACCCACCTATAACAGCATTCCAAGAACCAAGATTTCGTTCAGGACTTTCATCAAACACCTTTCCTGCATCATTAAACTCACCAACCTTAGCATACAAACTAATAAACCCACTCTCACAAAACAAATTCGTCTCCAACCCATGTTTAATAGCAAGCGTATGAAGCTGTTTCACCATTGAAATGTCGGTCTTTTGAGACACAGCTTTCAGAACAACAGGCAATGTGTAGGTATCCGGGTAGATCCCAGCACGGGACATGGCGATGGTTACATACAGTGCTTTGGAAGGGAAGCAAAAGCTGGTGTATGCTCTAATAATAGTGTTCCAGTAAAATGGGTCGCTGTGAAAGTGAAGCATGTGGGTTCTGATGACATGAGCGTAGATTTGGTTGAGTTGATGTATGTTTCTGCAGTTTGTGATGTGGGTTGATATCGTTTTTGCCCAATCTTGGGTTGTGAAGTGATTATTTGCATGTTTTTGGGAGTGATTTGTTGCAAGATATGAAGAAAGATTGTGATTTAAGCGTAAAGAAAAGTTGATGTGTTTGGGGATTTGATGTTTTGAGATGTTATTGAAGAGAAGAGTCATGAAAGAGTGTGATGGATTTAGACAACAAACGAACGTTAATTTCTAATCATTCATTTGGGTTAACGTTCGTTTTTTTATACACAGAAAATTTTTTTTTGTATGGTTAATAGTTGTTAGTGGTAGTTATATCAAAACACCAAATATTTTGTTTTTATCTCCCGTTTACCAACTCTGAACTTTGAAGATAAGGAAGATATTTGGGTTTGGGGGATAAACTTTTATGGTTAAAGAGCTACGGTATGAGATTGAATTGGGTCGTTTAATTTATCGGAACTGGTGTTCTGTTGGTTTAAATTAGTTCCGGTGAAGACTAATTTGTTTAGTTGGGTGGAGGCTTTAGGGAGAATATCGTAGATTTGTGCAAATTCCAATGACTTGTGATGGTTGTATACGATCTGGAAACTATCAGGCATGCGCTTCTCCAATGCCAAGGCGTTGATGAGGTTTGGCAGAGTGTTGGGATAGTGCAGGATGCCATCATTGGTTTTTTTTTTTTATCAGTGGAGGAGGTTTTAAAGGCTTCTGATTCTTGGCCGGGAAGTCAATCACGTCGGGATCTTTTGCATGACATTTTGTTAACTACACTTTGGTGTGTATGAAAGGAGAAACAATGTTGTTTTTAGTGGCATTAGAAAATCCGGGTGATATTGTGGAAGAGGTGAAGGTTCTTTCATGTGTTTTGATTAAAACTAGATGCAAAGATTTAAATGTTCCTTGAGGTTTATGGTGTAATTCTAATTTTTAAATTCTTGCACTCTTTTCTAGCCCCCGGCTAGATCCTTTTCAATACAAACTTTAACAGATCTAGGCCACCGAAGTATAAATTTTACCAAAAAACACTTGTGAGAAAATACAACATAAGTTATAACTTGTCATCTTCATTTATATCATCGCCACAAGTTATTGATGCTGCAACCCTAATGGAGGAACATTTAATACCTTGATATACATTTGCTTAATCACGACAATGATATAAAATCTTTCATTCGTACAAGATATTGATTCCGCTTTTCACGAGCATTGCCAAATTGGCGTCAGGACTCACCATCCCACATTTTTACCTATATCCCAAGGGTCAGCCCGTTATCCTAACTTCTTATGCTAGATAAACAAACTGTTGAGAAATATTCAAGATATATAAAACTTGGTTAAGTTTTCAGGACTTTAATCTGCCTTCAAACCAGCACAACAGTTCAATCTGATCACTCGTGGTTGCTTCAAGCGGTTGTTAACGATGGTATTCATACGGATGACTTATATGTTATCACATTACTGAGATTATTATGTTTCTTGAAAGTTGAGTCATTTCAAATTGACTTATAACAATCATACAACGTTTTATAATATGTGTGCCGTTGTATGATAGAAAGTGACTGACCTAAAATTAGATCAAATATCCTGTCTATATAGTGGGGATGAAATTGCTTTTGAGACGAAGATTGCTTGCCTAGAAGGACCAGGTATAACTTCATTTCTCATTTTCGGTTTACATTAGCCAAATCTATCATTGCCACAAGATATTAATGGTATGACCAACCCAAACTCCTTGGATTTTTAAGATCGTTACAGTCTCTCTTCTAACAGATTTTCAAGTTTGATGGTTGCATTTGAGAAAAAAGATCTTATACCTCTTCGTTAGTTGCTTTGGATACAACCATATTACATCTAATTTACCAGTATAGGTTATGGCTGGAAAAATGGCTTCTAATGCCAAGGATTCTTTTTCGTTATTGTTCGTGTTTTTGTTGGACTTGTCGAGCTTTTTTTCTGCAAAATAAAACGTTTCTAAGTCGACGCAGGTGAAAAAAAAACATAAAAGACACGAAAAGGAAACATGTATATACATACCGATCTAGATTTCTTTGTCTTCCCTCGAATCCTGTTCCTCTGAGGTTTTAGTTTATATATCCGAACCATCCAATGGTGAGTGGTGAACACCTAGATTATATATACAATGAGGCAGTTAGTTCTCATGATGTTAACTTGAACACTGATATACATGAAATAAGTATGGTATTATTCGAACTTACCTCTTCAAAATGAGTTAATTTAAAATGTTTCTTTCCGATTTCAGTCCCTCTTACTCTATCGTATCCTTTACCGCCATCAGTCTCCACAAACCTGGATTAAAGAACCGAAGCTAGGTGTAATGAAGAGATGAAGCCTCAAAAACCAGTTATATTATGTAACTGTATTACCTGAAATATGATAGTTTGTACATGAGGCTGTTTAGCATGGTTGGAGTGGCTTGTGAATCAATTCGGTATTGACCATCTCTCTGTATAAAAGGACATGCATGCATATACTTGAGTCAAGACTTCAAACATTGATGAATATGAATGATCGCATAAGACTATAAAAGGTTAAGTTGGAGAAATAATCTTTTTCTATAAACATGTTTCCTGTTCAGTTTCTCTAAATATCTCAATACTATGTCAATTTGATGACAACATTTTATTTGCTTAATAGAAAATCAGTTTCTCTAAAAATCGCAATACTATGCCAACTTGATGACAACATTTTATTTGCTTAAAATAAAAGATGTTTGTGTGTAGTGCATATGTATCTATGTACGTATGTATGTACTTACAAGATAATCAGGCTCCTTGATATGTGGAAAGACGCCTCCTCCTATACGGACCATCCATAGGAACTTATTAATGTCATCACTAGAGTAGCCCACAACACCTGAGATATGAAAGAGTATAATAAATATTTCTTCTTGTTTATTATCTCACTTTTTTTGTTCTTTTTCTGTGTATTTGTTAAAGAAAACTAACCTCCAAAAACAACAAGCACATATTTTACATCCAGGGAGTTGAAAATCTCCCAAGCAGCTTTTTCAGGAGATGACATGGCAGTACCAACAGTAGCAATATGTGTGTTGTTCCATGTGTTGTTGTCAACAATGACTGTGCGGTTAGCCATTGCAGTTGTTTGGTAACCATAGTCCCACCAAGATGCAACCTGAAGGCAATTAATTACTTAATAAGTTGGTACAAATCGTCAGTCATACTCAGTGTGACAAATTCGACCCAACTACTTATGAATGTGCGGATTTGGGTTATGTTCTGGACTTCTGTCTCTACCAGATCAAACGGGTAGAAGTCAAAATAGTTGGTTAAAACAAACAGTTTAAACGCTGGCAGAAGTGACTTTTTAACGCATAAACTTCCTAAACATATTTTTTGAAATGATATATGTACCCGTATACGAAACAAATTGTTCATAAAAATTGAACAAAAAGTTACAATGTCCACCCAACTCCACTAGACCAGTATAAAACTACCAGTAAGTCAGTAACTCGCCCCACCTGCCCATTTCCACCTCGTGTGTTTTATATAAGGTAAGAGAAGAGTTCAGAAGATTTTTATGCAGTAGTAGCAAGAATAAGAGAGTGAGAAACTGATAATTACACACAAATGCTTACTTTATCATCAACATGAGTGTTATGGCTTAACCATGCATATGCCTCTCTGAAATCATCAAAAACATGAAGCCCATCACGCGAATGAGAAGTAAGCACAATTGAAGGAGCTGAATATGCCTCTTACAAGGACATATATATAAGTGAAAGTGAACTTCCCAACACTTTATAGTTAAATTTCTTATTTCCAAAATATGCAGTTATGCATTTGAAAATTATTCATGAACCATCCGTATCATTTTTTAAAATTTGATACAAACAATTTTAAATTAAAAAAACGGTTCAAACTGCCAAGCCAAAGGACTCAACCAGCCCGGCCTGTTTGATTTGCTTTTTTATGAAACATAACTAGGCAATTAGCAGTTCGGCTAATAATCTAATGCAAAACCTGCTGAAATATAAAGATGAAGGATTTTCATTCCGTTTTTTTATTCACATGCATATTACCACATAGAAGGCAGCTAGCAACAAGATTAACAACAGAGCAAACACAGATGCCTCAACAGGTAAGACTAGGGGCCTCTTTTCAGTTTGGGATTTCTTTAGAGGTTTTTCAACGTTCTCCTTTTCTTTCCTTTTGTTTTTCTTGGAAGGTCGTTCCCTCAACAACTCTTCTTTTTTGTCATTCTCCGTCACATCAGTTTGCATAGAATCAGTACTAGCTGATACTGTATCCCCTGTCTTGGTGATCAATATAAAAAAATATATAAGAAATCCAGCAACAATTGTATCACTAAAAATTTGCCATTACAAACCCACATGGAGTACTTACTTGAAATGCATAGAATTTAATTGATCTTGTAAGGACATCAAAGGCATCAGAAAGAGCAATTCCAGACATTATGCATGCCGCTGGAGCAAACACAAGCATTAGTCGTACCTGCAATGTCATTAGACATAAAGGCTAAGATGATTGGAGCATAAAATACATTAAAAGCATGAAGATTATGTATGGTAAAATTCATACCATGACCCCGGAAAAATACACTGACATTACTATGTAAAGAATCACAAAGGAGCTTGCATCAGATAGCGGTGAAAAGCATGCCTGATAAATAACAAGGTGTAATGTGGGGTAAGAAAACAAGATAGAAAACAAGTCTAAGGGAGCAGAATGGCAAGATCTAGAGGTGGCAATTTCGACCTATTTACTTATGAATATGGAACAAGCCAAAGAGGTTAAAGTCACCGAAAGTCTAATTCTAATGCATACAACCTCCTGAATCATCTTATCCATATATTGCAGTTATACTATTCAGTAAATAAAGCTAACGCATTACTATTTATTAAACATTTTAACGTACGGGAAAAAGACATTTTCAGATCAGCCCAACCAACCCAGTCCATTTAGTAAACGACCTGCTTCAACACCAACCTGTTTTGACCTGTTACTCAACGCGCGACCTACCTATCTTGCCACCTACACCAAGAACTGAATCCAGATAAGCATACTGAACTTACAATAATTCCAGCAGGAACCAAGAATGCTAATACATTTATATCCATGAAATAAGATGGCCAAGTAGGTGGTTGATGCTCGCTAACACTTGCAATAATTGGTATGTACTTGCTTGCATACGTTCTGCCAGATATACAAAATATGAGTTTCTTAGAAGAAGCAACAGACAATAATGGAGACAATGTTGATTTTTTTTCTAAACACATAATGACTAGTAAAAGAACATAAAATGTTACTACATTGATAATGTCCTAAAGAGTTAACAGGAAAAACAACTAGAACGTACGGATCAAGAAGACTTAGACTTCGTCCGCTCCATCCTTTTGTTGGACTAGATGCAACCACTGCTATAAGTACTGCTACTACAGCACAGCATACCACCCTGAATGAAGAAAAAACTAAATATACAAGCAAAGGAAGTTTCTCTTTGATGAAACCAAAATTAAAATTTAACTTGTAAGGTGCGATGACAAAAACTTTCTGAAAAAAAAATATTTTGTTATTTAAATTATAGCTCTATATGTTCTCTGTTGAATGCAATATAGAGATTTCCGATATTTAAAAGGGGCTTAGATGGACAAGAAACAGCATTAGCATAGTTCTATACCGTGATGAAAATTAAAAAAAAATCAAGCTTACAGGCCAACTGATACAACAAGGGTGGCAGCTACTTTAAACATCTTTGGCGAGAGGATTCCTTTGATATAATATGCAAGACCAACCACATGAATAATAATGAAAACCTGTAATAAAGTTAAAGGTATAATAAACACCTATATGTTTTATGACAAGTAAATTATTACATGTCAAATGAGAACACTTCTCCATGGGTACCAGTACTTAATAACTTATATTCTATTTTGGATTCTACACCAAGTAAAAGCATGATATTTTTATGTGTTAGTATGTACATGTTCACCCCTAATATAATAAATACACAAAGATATTCCATTGCTAAAAACTGCTGCTATGCTAAATCACCTAAAAAGACATTGAAAACAGAAATTGCACAAACAACACCCTGAAGAAGTATGATTCATCTGTGTAACTCACCAAAAATGATGCAAAATGTTCTGACGTCATAACCGCATTAAAACCAACAACAGGCACTAATGCTGCCATTAATGTTCCTAAGACAACCTGCACAGAAACAGCAAAACTGATTATTCACATAAGTTAATAAATAGTTATCTCAATATCAAATTACCATGCTAAACCTAGAAAACATCATAAAGCTACATACATTCTTTCCCACCATCAAATAGTTGGTGCATTCCTTGTTTCAAGTAAAAGCAGCTATGGACTCTTAGAAAATATCAAATGCAATCTTTTGGTGCCTTACTGTATTGGTTTCATCCTTATTATAACAGAAAACATAAGCAAGTGAAGAACTTACAAGTGGAGCATATGCAATGTATAACCGAGGTGAATAGCGACCGGTCACAATGCAAAGAAGCACATGCATTGGTATTAGGTTGATAATAAAAGTGTACCCTCCCCAAGAGCAAACCTGTATGATTGGAAAATCTGATATAAGCAACCTAAGGTGAAAATACAAAAATATGATAAAAAATAAAAGATATAGATCATGTACTTGAACAGAAACAATTCAGAATGGACTGTATCATTCCTACCATGTAGAAGTATGCAAAGGAGTTTAAAGTAGCGTAGAAAAGAGACCCCGTGTTCAATGTCTGCAGATAAAGTAATAACCTTCAGAAAATTGTTTTATAACTGTTTATCAATTAAATTTCTTTTTTGCCTGGAGAGACAGAAACTGAAAGCAACTTTTTCAAAAAAGTTAACCTTTATATACAGATAAAAGGTGAAGATCAATGCAAAGATGGCTACAGCTTCATTGTCATAGCTCCCAGCTACTGATCGAGATATGTAAGATGGTACCTGTAAGATATTGCATAAACATGATAAAAATTTGTGCAGATAAATTTTAGTTGGCAATTCATGATTATGGAATAAATATGCAACTATCTTGCACATCAGTTACAAATATCTATCTCGATATGAACTGAGGAAATGATATCAAGCGATGCAGCTTAGGCAAGGGTTTTAAGCGCATGAGATAAATCCTTGAATCTTCCTGATAGTTTTTTTCCTCAAAACATGACAGATAAATAGAGCAAGAAACAACAAACCATGTTTCCAAACTTTTCTGTATGCACAAACAAGGAGACTCATTCACATAACATGGTGAAAACAATATTAAAAGCATGGGTTATTAGTTATTACATACAGCTATATGCATCAATTTTCATCTACATTCTACAAGAATACTTAAACATGACAAGTATCAGATAAATGATTTACCATGGCCAGAAGAACTGCAGCTGTCAGTCCAGCTCCTACTCCCTTAACTTCCTAAATAAAAGCAAGAAACGGTAATGAGACATCTTTACACAAAACTACATGTATATAATTCAAAACCAGATTACTAGATTCAAAACAAACCTTTGTCAAGAGATATGTGGCCCATGCAGCAAAGGCAGAGAATACAGGTGCAGTGAATACACAAACAGTTTCCACTGATAGAGGAATATTAAAGAAATGGAGTACCCTGCAATAATGGATCAGTGATCATTCACACCTAAGATACTGTAAAGATGATCCTAATCGTCGATATAACCTATTCCAACTAGCTAGAAATAAGTCTTTGTTTTTGCATTCTAGGTTATTAAACAAAGAGAAAATTATATACGAGATACTGATTTCAGTAGCAGGGTTAAAATGATTTGGTCAGAAATCATCAAATACGCACTTCCACATAGTTCCAGCTGTTAAAGTCAACCCAGGGTAAACCGTTCCACCAATGACTCGGCCAAGAGGATACCTTAAAACAAGTGATAAATAAGATACATCAGTTTAGTTGGTCAACTAACTAAAAAACATAAGAGAAAACAACCTCATACAAATTTACCATGTTCGATCATCAAACCAATTCCAGAAGTCATACACCCCATTCTTTGTGAGAAACTGCAAACCGATAACATCTTGTCATAGGCATATCAAATATAGAAACATAAAATGATATGAAGGCATACACCAGCAACAAAAGCATTAAGGGTGGAATACGATTATACGTTCCACCTACCCTCATACACAAGTCAAGCTTGTTCCCTCAGTCCTCGGACAATTAGTTGTTTAAAAAACATACAAAAAATCAAGGAAAAGAATAGCATTAACTCAATGATAGCACAGACTCAAATCAATAAACTTCATTAGTGTTAGACAAGGAAACAGACCCTACACTAGGCCCAAATCATCTTAACGATATGAAATGATCAAATTATCTTCAACATTATGCAGTTAGTAGTTAAGGACCTAGAGAACAGCAATTAAAACAGCTCTTGTAACCGCTTTGTATAAGTTGTCAACGGCATACATAGAATCAGATATGAGAAAATCATTACCTATATCAATTTAGAGAAACAGTTGCTAACTTTTACTTTAAATTAAACGGTTCCTTACTTCCTTTTGGCATAAACAACTCATAACTTATATCAAATCCACAGATTATAAACAAATTTTCAAATCTGAAAATGAAACCTGAGTAACTCTGTAATTGAAATAAGGATCGAACTCGTGAATAACGCTTTCATACTTAATAACCTGCAACAAAAATGTAGCAGAAACATAATTTTGAAATCAGATGAATAAGATCAATAGAAACCACTGCGTTAGATCCAACAAACTTACAGAGAAAAGGCGGATCGAGAATGCGAGCACGCCGATTAACAGGAGAATAAAGAAGGCGAGGATGTTTCCGGAGGCGTGTCGTAGAGACGACGATGGTGCTGGTGTTGTATCTGTTGAGGCCGCCATGATCGGCGGTAGTAAAAAGCTTTGATGTATGTGTAATGTGTGTGACTGTGTGTTTGAGTCTAGTGATTTTGGTTGAGTCAATCGGAGTAGACAAAAGGAGACGACTTTTTAGAAGTTTTTCTAGCTCCGATGAGGGTCTTTTACCATTTTACCCTTGGTGTGACATGTCACTCGGCACGTGGAAGCGAATTATTGGGACACATGGATGCGAGTTATTGGGAGCAATGTGTACGTAAAATTTTAATGAATAATATTTTTATCACTTAATCTCTATTATACGTCAATACATGATCTTCTTTGGGCCGCTCAGTCGATCATCTTGTCCCTTGAAAAAGATATAGTTCGTGCAATTGTATCAGTTGGATTATGGTGTTTATAGAGACTTCAGGCATAATTTAGTAAAAAGAGACCATCCTTAACGCTGTGTTTCAGAGTATAGATTAGGAGAGAAAAGAAAGGAAATGAAAGGAAAGAAAAATAGAGTTGTGTTTCTAAGTTTCATTAAAGGGAAGAAAGGAAAGGAAATAGAATGGGGTTGTGTTCCTGAGTTTCACTAAAGGAAAGAAAGGAAAAGAAATGGAAGGAAAATGAAGAGAAAAAGAAAGGAAAAAGAAAGGAAAGTGTTTCCTTCCAAAATGGAAGGAAAAGGAAAGAAGAGAAGGGAAAGAAAGAGAGGAGAAGAAGAGAAGAGAAAAGAAAATTTTTTTTTCCTTTCCTTTCTCTCGTCAAGTGAATTCGGGAACATAGCGTAAATGTACTTTTTCTTATACTTCTGACAATGTTTAAAGACATCAAGAGCACGAGATTCCTATGGGTCAAGAGTAGAGCTCATATGCTTTCTTTCTATTAGAGTGATTGGGTTGCATCCAAAATGTAATTTATAGTTTTGGTGTAACTTCGGTGTGGTTTCCTCTAGCAAATTACTAGTAAAATTATGTTAATAAAATTCCGCCTTAAAAAAAGGAATATTATTTGAAAGAAGAAAACACTTGTAAACCGCAAGTTACTACTATGAGGGATCAATCATGTGACATGTGCTTCGGCAGTATAAACCTTACTACATGTGTCGTAGCTACATTTGTTTCCTTTCATCAATCAGTTATACATAAAGGTAAATTTCGTTTTACCTTCATTCTAGTAATTTCTTTTGAATCTACGTTTTAGTGTATCAAGTAGGGTTTAAGAGCCCACTATTATAATCAAGAAAATACCATTTGATTTTTTTTATTAAGCCATAAAAAATGTGTTGAATATCATATTCGTTGAAGTTTAATTTAGTTGAAGTTTACTGATTATAATTTCCTGCTAAAATAATTGATGTAGAGTAAACTCAGAAGGTAAGAAACAACACTCAGACTAAACAAGATGAAAATACATATAACACTAAACAAGATGAAAATTTAATAGCTAGTAAGGTCAACAACCTTCCTGTAGATCAACTGGTGGAAGTAAAGACTTTTGGTTAGGAAGTTTTCCACCGAGGACGAGCCAAGTCATCTTCAAACCCAAACGTGTATGAATTTCCAAATGGCAATGCAGTAACCACACCCCTGCTCAATCAACACGCACATAAAGAAAAAACAAAATAGAATATTTTCATCTAATTTTATCATAAGAAACCTACATAATATATATATATATATATAGAGAGAGAGAGAGAGAGAGACAAACCTGGGTTATCTGCACAAAATAGTATCGCAACCCACCCTCCGGAAGGCACCCTAACTGTGTTTATTTAAATAGGGTCGACGAGATTAAAGTTTTTAGGATCATTTTAGGATCGTACGTAGTTTCCAAATCCTTGACCAACAACGAAGAAGTTGAAGCCATGAAGATGAAGAGGGTGGCTTTCAACGCCAAGATGCTAGTGTCTTGCATGACCAACTCCATAGTAGTATTAAATGGAAGAACCATAAGTTTCCATTGCTCACAAAGGTATTATTAGGAGGGGTCCCAGTATTAGTTAACATTATAGTTAAACTAGTGTAACAGGTTGGATGGAAAATAAGGACTAAAAACACCATCTGATTGACCAAAATAATGGGACTCGATCGAAAAGGGCAACACTTGGTTGTACAAAGGACACATTGTTAACAGAGGCGGCGAACCTAGTTCCATTTGGACCTTGGCAAGTATTGTTTTTCTCACAAGGACTCGTACCAAGTCCAAGCCTCTATTAGCCGGTATCACACATCTAATACGAAAAATGTCCATTAGATAATCAGGGCTAAATTATTTGTGTCTGTTTTGGTCAAAAGTATAGTCAAAATGTCCGTAAGGTATTTTCTCTTAAAAAATTGGAGGTTAAAATGGACTAGTAATCAATAAACCAAAATATAGTCAACCACCTACAAGACGACACCAACTTATATCATGAAAACAATATATAATATAGGAGTATTGAATATTAACGGATCTAATATTAGTTTTTGGCCGCTACCGGTCCCAACTTCTGAAATATGTGCCGGCGGTCCCAACTTTTATCATTTTGGCCACTAATGGACCACCGTTAAAAAAGTTAATGGCGTTAACTTTTTTTTTTTGAATTTCATGTCGACGTTTTATGGTTTTTGATCGGAATAAGAATACGAGTCGATTGATATAAAAATTACATCGAAACGGTGCTCCAAATGACAAAACGATTCTTCATCGGGGTGTTTAAACCTAACGGTTCTTTAACCGGATGTACAAATTTCGTCGTTTGGATAATCGTTTCGATGTAATTTTTATATCAATCGACTCGTATTCTTATTCCGATCAAAAACCATAAAATGTCGACCTGAAATTAAAAAAAAAAAGTTAACGGCAAAAAAAGTTAACGCCGTTAACTTTTTTAACGGCGGTCCATTAGTGGCCAAAATGTTAAAAGTTGGGACAACCAACATATATTTCAGAAATTGGGACCGGTAGCGGCCAAAAACTAATAGTTAGGCCCGTTAATATCCAATACTCATATAATATATATATGCACGAGTATAATCTATAATAATAGATCGATCGAGACATAAAATAACCATATACGTATATATTGATTAAAAAACAAGATAAGGAAAACAGTTGATTATCTTCAACAGGTGGCTAAAAAATGTGCAGATACCATTCAATATAATATTTGCAGGGACAAGCCTTAAGAAAAAGCATATATAGTTGGTACAACAACATCCAAATGTTCAAATATAATTAAATTTATAACATTAGTTCCTAACAAAAAGGAAGTGTAATATCAAATATAAACTTATAACATTAAATTTACAAACAACCGATAAGTAGTGTTATATATGCACCCGTTTGGTTTTTATATCCAGTTTATATACACAGTTTCTATGGTTTGCTTAATTTATAAAAAATATTAGGACCAATTTCTTACGACAAAGGGAAGGTTTTAAATTGAATGAACACCTGTATAGTCTTTCTTGACACTCTAATGTTGCACTCAAACAACAGCAGGTGGTTCATTAGAAAACATTCTTTAATCTGCCGGCCAATTAACCCGGCCTATATATATTCAAACTCAATTGCTTACTTCATATGCAAAAGTAACAAATTCAAGCTTTCTTCATCAGGCGGAACAACAACGAGAAATTAAGATGGGAGGTTTTGTGAGAATGATGCTCGCCTGCATAACTTTACTTGTTTCGCTGCATTCTGTTACTGGTGCTACGAGGAACTATGAGTTTAATGTGCGTAGTCTCATTTGATGTTCTACAGATCTTATTTATTAGTTTTTAATAAATTGAAATGTATAAAATAACTTTGTGCAGATCCAACTGCAAAATGTGACTCGACTATGCAACACTAGGAGCGTGGTTACGGTGAATGGGATGTTTCCAGGTCCACGTATTGTAGCTAGGGAAGGTGACAACTTACTTATCAAAGTTACCAACCATGTCTCCAACAATATTACAATCCATTGGTACTATTGATTTTCTATTAATAGCTAATTAACACATACCGTATTAATTACCAAGATTATATACGTAGTAATTGATATATTTTCCCTTCTAACTGCAGGCATGGTATCCGTCAGCTACGAAGTGGGTGGGCTGATGGGCCAGCATACGTAACACAATGCTCCATACAAACCGGACAGAGTTATGTTTACAACTATACCGTCATTGGACAAAGAGGAACTTTGTTTTGGCATGCGCATATCTCATGGCTACGCGCAAGTCTTTATGGTCCTCTCATCATTCTCCCAAAGCATAACGTCCCGTACCCTTTTACAAAGCCCTACAAGGAAGTTCCCATCATCTTAGGTACAAAGTCAAAATTTAAAAGTTTCTTAATTTGTGTTAAAGTGATATGCTGGCTAATTTATTTATTTATATTTGCAGGAGAGTGGTTTAATTCTGATCCAGAAGCTATAATTGCCCAAGCAACACAAACCGGTGGCGGTCCAAATGTTTCTGATGCATATACCTTCAATGGTCTTCCCGGTCCTTTGTATAACTGTTCTGCTAAAGGTATCAACTTCTAGCATTTGTTAGTTACATGTGCTTAATGTTTGTACACATGCATACATATTTATAAAATGTTAATGTTTCAATAAATTGTCAGATACGTTCAAACTGAAGGTTAAGTTGGGGAAGACATACCTACTTCGGCTAATAAATGCAGCGCTAAATGATGAACTCTTTTTTAGTATAGCAAACCACACCCTCACAGTCGTTGAAGCCGATGCTATCTACGTAAAGCCTTTCAACACTGAAACAATTATACTAGCTCCCGGTCAAACAACCAATGTCCTTTTTAAGACAAAATCAAAATACCCTGGAGCCAAGTTTCTTATGTATGCTAGACCCTATGTAACCGGACAAGGCACCTTTGATAATTCGACGCTTGTTGGTATTCTTGAATATGAGTCACCTGTGGTCATTCTAAATAAAAATCTTCCACTCTTTAAACCAACACTTCCATCTCTAAATGACACTTCATTCGTGACAACATTTTCAAATAGACTTCGAAGCTTGGCAAGTGCCCAGTTTCCCGCTAATGTTCCACAAAAGATTAACAAGCATCTTTTTTTCACGATTGGACTTGGTACGAGTCCTTGTGAGAAAAACAACACTTGTCAAGGTCCAAATGGAACTAGGTTCGCTGCCTCTATTAACAATGTGTCCTTTGTACAACCAAGTGTTGCCCTGCTCGAGTCTCATTATTCTGGTCAGTCAGATGGTGTTTATAGTCCTTATTTTCCATCCAACCCGTTACACTGGTTTAACTATACCGGGACCCCTCCAAATAATACCTTTGTGAGTAATGGTACAAAACTTATGGTTCTTCCATTTAATACTACTGTGGAGTTAATCATGCAAGACACTAGCATTCTTGGCGTTGAAAGCCATCCTCTTCATCTCCATGGCTTTAACTTCTTTGTTGTCGGTCAAGGGTTTGGAAACTACGATCCTAAAAAGGACCCAAAAAGCTTCAATCTCGTTGACCCTATTGAAAGAAACACGGTTGGGGTGCCTTCTGGAGGGTGGGTTGCCATACGATTTCGAGCTGATAACCCAGGTTAGTTTGTCTCTCTGTATATTATGTAGTGCATACGTCTTCTTAATTCTTACGATAAATGTAGATAAATTCAACTTTTGGTTAATTATATATGTGTCATGATGTATCGAGCAGGGGTGTGGTTCATGCATTGCCATTTGGAAGTTCATACTAGTTGGGGTTTGAAGATGGCTTGGCTCGTCCTTGATGGAAAACTTCCTAACCAAAAGCTTTTACCTCCACCGACCGATCTTCCAAAGTGCTAATTAAATTAACTATCCTTTTTGCATAATCATTAACTCCATTCGATCATTTTTCTTCTTCAAGTTTCAGTTATATATATTTGATGGGATTTATCGGCTAAAACTCGGCATTGAAGTTATTCTACATGAGTAGTTGATAATGTATATGTATTTACGGGAAGGTTACGAGCTTACTAGCTATTGAATTTTCCTCTTGTTAAGTGTAATATATATGTGTGTTCAAATATCTCTAATAATAAAGTCTTAGTTTTTGTTGCTTGTTGATTTTACTCGATCTACAATGGTTATCTCCGCTTGAAATTATGATCAATACAAAGAGAGCCAAATTAAGTAAGCTTAAACAAATTATGAATTTCAACACATATTTTGTGTGGTTTAATTTGCATAAGAAAAACCAATGGTATTAATTTCCATGATTACGATATAGTGGACTCTCAAAACCGATACGCTCAAATGCACCAAATCAAGTTAATCCAAATGAACGAAAGAGATTATATATCTCCATGATATATATTATGCATTGACTTTGATTGGTTTTGACGTTTTTTGACTTCCAAATGCACCAATACCAAATGAAGTTAGAAGGATGACACGAATCATGTTTCTTGAAGCCAAATCTAGAAGACATGATTTAACCAGGTTATAAAAGCAATCAACAAAACGTTTTACCTAAATAGAGTATTTAACAAAATGTTTTTTTAATAAACTTTTTCTTAATTTGTTTTAAAAAACCTTTTTTTTAATATAAGCCAATGAGATTAGAAGTAACAATAGTTTTAAAAAACACTATTTTGATTAATACTTTTCTAACCACTCCATTTTGATAAATAATTTTAACATCAAAAGCAATTTGGTAAAAAAAAATCGAGGTTTTATACACAACAAACTATTGACATTACCTTCTTCTTATTATTATTATTATTTGCTTTTCATATAGACATTGTAACTTTTTAATTAAAAAATATTCATTTGCATCTATATAATACATTAAGGTTTTAAAGGATCATTAAAGACTCTTTCGGGTGAAAATGAGGGGGAAATTAGGGGAGGAAAATTGAGCGTCATTACACATCTTAAACCGTGTTTTATTTCCCCCTTTTTCTATTCAATATTCCGTCCTTTTTTCCGGAACTAAAATTACGGGAATATTGTTTTCACAATCAATCATTCCCTTCTTTCATATTTCAATTTTTTAAATCATGCATTCATGAATTATAATTGATTCTTAAACTTAAATTTTAACTACATATGAATACAGAAGAATATGTAATGTAATTAAATACTTAATTTAATAAGTAATTTTATTAAACTCATGTCGTGTATCACACATGTATTAAACCTAGCTAGTAAAATATAAACCATTGTTGATTGGATATATTCATAGAGATCGATCACCCTCCCCAACTTAAAGCTAAATGCCCTCTGTGGGGTTGAAAGTTAGAAGTGTTAGGTTTTTAGAAAATACTATAACATTCAAGTGCTTCAAATATAATTTATACAAATACTTTGTTGATTTTAGAAATGTAATAAAGGGCGTTAATAAAACTCGGTGATACGATTTTTTAAATAAAAATGTGAAACATTATTAGTGTGATGTAGATCGATCATGATCACTTTTTATTATTGATTATGCTTTTCCTCTCACGGAATTTCTATATATAGTTGTTAGTAGAACATTCAAGACAATCATGAGCTACAATTTTAGTAGAAAGATCGACGTTAGCTAGGTAAGATATATATTTAAATAAAATTTCTAAAAAGGTTAAAACAAATAGAGTAAGAATGATAGTTTATTGACTTGCGAACATTATTTTTCCATTCAATTATTCGTGCAGAAATTGATATTGACGTACGTATTTGGGTGCATAACCTTGTTGAACTATTTATTTTATTTAATTATACCATCTTAAAAGATATACTAATAAGTAATAAGCTCTAGATGCCTAGATCTCATGTGCTATTTTTAATTTTTTTAATATATAGATATTAAATACTGATACGACTTTTTCTTGTTGATACCGCCACCTTAAGTTTTAAGGAATCATGGTTATTTATTTATTATATCATTTGACCTTCTCCAAGAAAACTACACTGTCTATTTTCGGAAATATCACATGAAACATAATTTAAAATAAGCGATAAAATAAATTATATCAAGAATTATAACTAGCACAATTTTATTGTCTACAAAAATAAAATCCAGACAATTAATTAATTAAGTACATATCCAATGTAATTCTTATTAAAAGTTGAGATCATATATATAAATAAATGTATAATTATAAGAACATAAATAGCAAGAAAAAACTTAATGAAATATACTAAAATGTCAAAATTGACAAACCTTTTAGTAAAATATCACACGTACTTATTAATTCAGCCTCCAGATGTCTTATATGGTTTTCTGGCCTTCATAAAACATAACCATTTTCGTAAAACGTTGGTCCATTTTAACATTTTGGAAAATAAATTAAAAAAGACATGTATATATATTTTTGTTAATATATCAATATTGCCATAATGCGGCATCGATGAAAAGGCTCCCAGATACAACAACACTTCCTGAAGTCACCGGCATTACATCCACCGTCGTCTCACCACCAAAACACCCACCGTCTCCGTCGTCTATCCACGGCGTCGATGAATAGTAATAGTCCCAACCACCATTCAAAAACACACAATCACAACCCTCTCCCACCTCCACTATCTTACTCACTTCTTTCGACGGTGTCTTTGACACCTCGTCCATCATCACCGGAGTCAAAGTGGACTCCGATGATGATATTGAGGGTGTCGTTGTGGTTGCCAGGTGAACCATGGCGGCAGCCTCTAAGGCTGCCGCCTGGATGTCAGGTGGGGAACAAGAAACGGGTCGGGGCAAGATGTGGGAGAGTTCGGGGAAGTTAAGAATGGCGGACTCGCCTTTGATGGAAAGTGCCGCGACGTCGTGTGCACGTGCGGCCATTTCTGGGTCGGAAAATGTTCCGAGCCAGATCCGTGATTTTTTCTTGGGTTGGCGGATCTCGGATACCCATTTTCCCCATGCTCGTCTTCGAACACCTCGATAAGCCGGATGCTTAGTTTTGGCTTTGGTGGTTTTAGTGTTGGTATGATAGTTGTTGTTATCATCATCTTCTTCTGCTTGTTGTCTGCACCTTTTGACTTGTTTGATGTTGTTTGATTTATCAGAACCCATTGTTTAGACAATGGGACGTCGGATATCGCGTCTTCGAGCTTGCAGTGTTTAAGTATGGCTACTATCTTTACTTCCAAAGTGATCGAGATTTGGATTGGAAATGAGATCGATCGAGGACAAAATCAGGTGTACGTGTATGGAAGAGTTGAAGTCTAAACGAATACATATAAGTCTCATGAGAATTGAACTATATATATATATACACATCATCAAGTTTGTAGCATCAAAGATCGATATTGCATAATTAAGTTATTATAATAATTAAGATATTTTAATATAAAAGTTTTTGCAACATCATGGGACGTAGGTATCGGTCACGTCTCGCTTCAAAGGTTATCGTGTTATCTCAATTCTCATGTGTGATGCCATTTAATGTTACATATCATGATATATCATATCCTATCATGCCCGCCATTTACTTATGAGTACGTTTAAAATTAAAAATTATTGTATGGGAGGGTTCATTCAACACCACAAATATATAGCAATGTGATTTAAGAAATGAAACATATATATGTTTAATTAATTGAATCGGTGATTCAAGAATATATTGCAAGGGATCACTAGCTACTTGGTCTGACCGGTTCGACTCATAAGTACTAGTCATAGAATTAGTCTTGTTATGCCTATTTTAACCGTTTTTTCAATCAACGTATGATTGAAACTAATTTTATTTTTATTTTTTTAATATCTTATCCTTCTAATATTTCTTATTTATTGTTTCAGTTAATTAATTATCCATATATTAGTTATTTAAAGAGATGATAATGTGGGTTCCGCAGCATACATATTCATACAGTTCATGCATGTTACGTGATTTCAACTGTTAATCGTTAGTTTGACGCTCGAGAATGACGTCAACATGTTCAAGGAGAAAACTGATGAGTAGCTCATAAAACTCTCTGACATGCTTATGCCTGGAGAGCACTATCAGTGGCGAAGCCAGGATTTGAAGGCTAGGGGGGCCAAATCTTAAAACGCTTTGTTTCAGGGGGGGCCAAACCCAATATATATATAAAAAATCAACTACCGACCAACAAACCAACACTTCGAACGGAAAAAAGTGAGGGGGCCGTGACCCTCCCCCGTCTTAATGTAGCTTCGCCCATGAGCACTATATAACAGCAACTCCTGCTAATGACTACTGTATAATATTTTGTCACTAGTAATGAGATTTGAACTTGTCACCAAACGCTTAATTAACAAACTAGTACATGTCAACGAAAAAGATAAAAATTATTTCATCTACGTACTTCTACTCTTAAAGGACATGACAAATGTGTAATACCAAATTACATATAATCCTGAAAAAAATTAAATGTCACCTTCAAAACAACCTGCAATTTTTGGTGGAAGTGATATAATTAGCTAGTTACTAAATAGTAAATACATCGATCTATGAATTGATGTATAGCTAGATAACTTTCACTAATTGACATTAATGTGAACACGATATATGTATGTTGGAATTGGCAACCAGCTTATTATTATGATCGAGATAATATTTTGAAAAACGTAAAGAATATATTGAAATAATAAATACCAACAAGCTAGGTTGAAATTAAAAAACCATGCATATTTGCTTCCAATTCAATAACTGATCAGCCTAATTATATTATTGATCATGCATGCATGTTTAATTTTAAGAACAATCTTCCAATATGCGCGCATACTCTAGATTAACTGTCATGTAATTAATATAAAATGCCTAAAGTTATAATCTAGTAATTAAATATATAACATCTAAGTTAAATTTTGCAATATAACTGATTTTGTTGGCCGGTAACATATATAATATAATAAAATATATAATAAAAATAATATGAATTAATTAGTAGTTTGATAATTTTGGGATCTCAAGGCGTAAAAGTATGGTGATGCATGAGTCATTAATTACTAGCTAGGGTTTTAATTTATGGGCTGTGCTTAATGAACTGTATCAAATTAATGAACTGTATCTATCTGCAATATTTAAATGAGCCAGGTACAAATACACAGCAAGTTACAACATGCATGTACGTTTAATATATATACTTATTAATTCGATCTCCCCAGCTTAATTTTACTCAAAACTTAAAATGAATTAATCTTACTATTTATTTTTTATATATAGAGTCACGATATCGAAGACTTGAACTAGAGATTTAGTTAACATGAAACTTAGAAATTAATATTTAGAATACTCAATAGTCACGAAACTTGTGTACGTGACCTAGTTAATTAGTGATAACGTACGAGATGTGAGCGTAGAAAGTATATTCTTTCCCGGGGGTTTAAATCGATCTAATGGTAGCTAGTTAATTGGACTTAATCGAATTTGTTGCATGTAAATCGAATGAGTCACGGTTAACTATTGGTTTGAGTTATTATTAATGTTTGTTAACTGTCTTTTATTTAGTATTTTATCTGTGTTATAAGCTAGGTTATCGAGTCAATAAATTAATCCTGAGTTTGTGTTTAATTATTTTAAGTTTCTCGGTTATAAATAGGATATGAACGTAATTGTGCTTTTATTTATATTTTTTATAAGATAAAACTACTACAAGCTGTCCATATGACTATAACGTCATGATACTAAGAGAGCAAATAACAACAGACTCAGAAATCACAGAATACGTGAAACCTTAATCTGTGAAGACTTGATCATAATCGATTGTAAGAGCGTTGAGAGGAAACACGAGAAAAACTAAGAGCTCGAATAAGCCTTCCGGAAGCTTCTAAACGAATATATAATATCAAACACACATGCGGGTCACCAGTGGTCCCAGTGGATATCCATAGACCCGAGTGTTTGTTTGTAAGCCCACTAAGACAACTACTAGCCCATTACCACAGCTATTTGCCTATTAAGCCAACTAGTATTATACAATGGCCCGCGCGTTGCGCGGCCCTTTTTTTTTCACTTTATGTTCAACTTTGTGTTCATGTTTTTAAGTTAACCGAGAATGTTAAATTAATATCGTCTCAAATTATAAACCTGAGTCAAAAGCTTTTTTTATTCAAGATCTCTAAAATATAAAGTAACATAACCAATTCAAATTTGAGGCTATTGTTTTCAAAGTCATTTAAACATCAAAGTCATTAGATGGTTTTACCAAAACTATCAAATCATTTGACCAAAACCCAAAATCATCAAAAGGTTTCACTAAAACCAAAAACCATCAAACGGTTTTAAATAAACAAAAAACCATCAAACAGTTTCACAGAAACACAAAACCGTCAAACGGTATCACCAAAACCCAAAACCATCTAACTTATTCATTCCTTCATCCTATCTTTTCTACTTGAGACCACAAACACAGGATTAAACTGAACATAGTAAATGTATCATCAAAAGGTTTAAACCAAAAAATAAAGACCAAAGATGGTAGAAAACACAAAATAGGCTCAGAGGGTGTCAAACAACATCACCACATGACTGCAGTAAATGCCCCGCCATGGAGACATTAGAACCTCGTCATCATCGTGTTTTTCAAGGAACCTCACGACTGAAACACATGTATTTCATAGACCATCACGCACCACCATGAATACAACCACTAACATTTTTGTGTAAAAATGAATCATCTACAGCAAAACAACAATATAACCTAAGTTGCCAACAGCAGTACAAAACACACAACCACCATAACAAACATATACCAAAAGCAAAACAGCCATCAAATTGGCTGCATATCAGTGGCGGATCTCAGATCCACAACCTCAAACACGACAATCAGTTGCTAAAAAACATGAAACTAAAGGATCTGTATCTCAATCGACGTCTCAGATGCAGAACCACGTTCATCGACATCACAAATCAAGAACCACAAAACGCACCACAACAACCGCCAACCGTGACATGTTTATCTCAGACAACAAATCGTCATCATCGACATGCAGTTCAAAAACCCCAAAAGGTTTAACATAGATCCTGATACAGATCCACACCATCGCAAATAACCATCGCAAAATATAGGACACACGAATGATCCGGTAACCAAAACGATAATAACCATCAAAAACCATAGGCCACACAGATCTTAAAATCCGGCAACCATCATCAGTAGCAACAAAAACGGTAATAACCATCAAAAACCATAGGCTACACAGATCTAAAGATCCGGCAACCATCATCGGTAGCAACCAAAACGGTAATAACCATCAAAAACCATAGGCTACACAGATCTAAAGATCCGGCAACCATCATCGGTAGCAACCATAAGATCGATAAGACATAATTAGACAATAGAGGCGGCGTAAAAGTCGTAAACGACCTAAGGTTTGCTCGCTTTCCAGTCTACAAACACAAAAATCACGCCGATCGGCGTTGAATCCGGTAGAAAAATGAGAAGAAGAGAGAGAGACACACACCAACATTTGTGTGTAAAAATGAATCATGTACAGCAAAACAACAATATTACCCAAGTTGCCAACAGCTGAACAAAACACACCACCACCTCACCCTTAAAACTTAACTTAATTACAAAAATGCCATTCTACTATTCATTCAGTTTTCCTTTCAATAGAGTTTAATTCATTCATCCAACCTGAAATTATAAGATTAACACAAAATTATAACTAAGCTAAGGCTTGTTAATTACGACATGCCAGCAAAGTACCCTTTCACACAGTGCCCGACACATTTTATATGACAGAAATCATAAAGCGCACCCATATTGTATGACGTCTTTTGTATACGACAATGAAATCAACGTGGTTAGGTACTTAAAAAGAATGACAATAAAAGATACTTTTTAAAGTTAAGGGGTTATAGTCAAAACTTTAGAAACCTAAGAAGTTGATCATAGGCAACTTTTGACGCATCACAAACCTAAGGTAACTACTTACATAATCAGGTCGTGCGATACGACCGTCGGATCTTAGTTGTCACGTCTCGACCACGTGTCGTGCATTGTGACGACAAAGGCACCAAGGTCTCGGTGTTTAAAACTTAGCCACACGATCGAGTTAGAGGTGCACAAACCGGATATTCTCGAGAACCGGTTGCGGGTCTGGTTCTTGGTTGAAAACACACGCCTTACATATGTACCCAGTTCCGTCTATTTAAGAACCAATTCCTCTTCTTATCGACTTTGGTTCTTACCGGTTTCTGTTCCGGGTATTCAAGACATGTGTTTCAATAACCTTTTTATAGGTATTCGAAAATCTTAGCTAAACATATAATAACTAATTTAAAAAGTCTAATAACATTAAACTTAAAAGGTTACAAACATTGATAAATGTTCCTAACATGTCATATAACATAAATAAAATATAAAAAAAAACTAGGTAGTGGCTACCAAACAGCAGTGGTGTGTTTTCATCTGTATGAAGCATCTGAAATATACAAGCAACTAATTAAAGAAAACTCTTGAACTCTTCGGGAAGCTGAAAAGATCAAGACCTTCATTAGCAAAACTCAACTTCAAAAAACATAGTTAAAGAACAAAGAACATTAGTCACGTGGAAGAGGCAATGCCGGTGGTTAACGTCCTTGCTTGATTCCGAAAGACCGGACCTTGAATCATATGACACGAGTTTAATCAACTAACACTAGAATTACGAATCTAATTAGCTTCTCAATATCAAACGAGTAGCACACTCGCTAGGATGCGTGTCATTCAAAACTTTACTATGTTATATCGTGTCAAACGTATATAAATAAACGATACAAATAACATATAATATTAAATAAACCAAAAACTTAACTAGTTCCCCATGTTCTTCTCCTTTCCAAGCTCAACTAGCATCGTTAGCAAAGCTTCACACATCTCCGAAGCATCAGCCCCTATTTGATTCTTTTTCCATGATGAATAAACCATCCATGCATGATCAAGTTTTTGGTCAGGTCGAACCACAACCGAGCCAGGGACCTCTGCATCACGACACGTAACTAAACCATCACTCTTCTCCCCATACCGAAGTTGCAGGTGGAGAGCCGACACAGCCATTGCAGCAGACACAGGAACCACCACTGGCACTTGATGTTTCTCAACGGGTCCCGCCTTGAAGTCAGAGTTGTGGGACCCACGTCCCAAGAGGGAAAGCTTAGGAAGCTCCACGTGTGCTATGTGGGACATCATTGATATCACCCCGGGTCCCACATTTGCTTCGGAGCGAAATGAGATTAGTGGGATTCCTTTTGGAAGCTTGTGTTGGCTTAGGAACTGCTTTCTTTTTTCGTACGTTAGATCCTCGAGAGACCTTATGTCGCCCTATGTAAAAAGAATAACTCATAAACCACTTCTTGACTTAATAAAGTCAATCATAGTACTCTCCAAATGTAAGGACTTGAAAGTGATTACATGATCTTAAATATTCAAAACCACATCTTTATATATTAATATAGCTATCGAATCTCGTTCAACTACAAACATATCATTGTACAATACGCATATGAAACTTAATAAGTTTGACTCTAGAAAGTCAAAAATAGCGTTTACCTTGATGATCTTGCAGACTATAAGTTTCATGATCCTCCTAGTTTCTTTATCAGCAAGCTGGCCTTCACGCATAACATCAGAGGCGATTGGGGTTCCACCATACGGACTCTGCACCAGTGCTAATCCTGCAACTTTGTCTTTCAAATCAGGCCAATAAAGTGATAATGCAGCAGCAGCATCCACACCACCCTTGCTGTGACCAAGCAACATCACACGTTTTCCCGAACCCCAATACAACTCTTCAATATATTGCTTTAATACCAATGAATTGTACTCCACTGACGCCTTGTTCACAAAACCAACCGGTCATAAAATCAATAATGTAATTCGCGAAAAAAAGACAGGAATGAATTTTTGGATTGAAATTCAAGAAATTTTGGCAAGAGACAGACAATGCCAAAATCTAAACATATAGCATTTTCTTGATGTTTAGTGTGAAAATCAAGAAATGCTATCAGAATTTATTCTCCATGATATCATAAACAAGTTTTTAATATAAACTTAAAGCATACACTTTCTTGATCTTCAGAACAGAAATCATGAAATGATACCTCACTTTGTTATATTGAATATCAAGAAATTTGGTTCAGTTGAAAACAATGTCATACTATAAACATAATGCATAAACTTTCTTGATATTTAGGTTTAGAATCAAGAAAATGATATTTCAATTTTTTTCTATCAAAATTAAAAAATACAGTGGAATTGAAAATAGGATCACAGTCTAAACATAAAAGCATAAACTTTGTTGATATTCAGGTTTAAAATCAAGAAAACAGTACTTCAATCTTTTGGACTAAAAATCAAGAAATCTTGGTCAGACCGGAGATAAGATCATAATCTAAACATAAAGCATAAACTTGTTTCATTTTTAGGTTGAAGATCAAGGTAATGATGCTTCATTTTATATTTGGACAGCAAATAGATAAATGAGTAAATTACATTTTTGGGCCTTTATAATAAGTCAAATTACGGATCGTGGCCTTTATTTTAAATTTTTGCACTGGTTGGCCTTTATATAAATTTTTCTTACGGTTTTAGGCCTTTTTAGTAACGAGCGTTAACTTTTTCTGTTAAGTCCCCTCATGTGCAACGCACATGAGGGCATTTTGATCATTTTACACTTAAGGGGCTGATTTTGTAAATTTATTATTATTATCATCATCATCTTCATATCCACCACCATCCTCTCCATAACCATCACCAATTCACCATCACTACCGCCGCCACTACTAACACCACCTCTGACGACCACCAACCACCACCATATATATTTGAAGAGAGATTGATATGATACTTACATACATTCACGGTTGTTGCAGTTTTGAAATGGCCCTCATATTGCAGTTTTGAAGATGTCATAATTGAAATTTTGAACAAACATGGCTCCATTGTCAAGGCTAAAGTCAAACAATTAGTTGCAAATCTTTTTAAAAAATTGTAAAATTATACAAAAAGTTCAAATAAATGCATTATTATCAATTTTTCCATACCCACATCAACAGTTTCAAAACAAACATGATCCAAAAACCATTTATTTATTTAGATTGAAATACTATTTGGTACCCCATACCAGTGACACCAGCTTCTGAATAAGGCTTCAAAAGGTTGTACGGTACAACCCCAGCTCCATTTCTATTCTTCCTAGTTTCATCACCATTTCTACCATCAACAATCCCTTCCAACTCCTTCAACTTCCCAGCAAACACTTCAGAAGCAGCTTTTATACTCGGATTCGCTTCGTAAACTGGTTCGATCTTTGCCCCGATATACTCCTCATCCGGTGAATGATTCGATATGATTCTTTGGTGGTTAATTGGGTGGGTTTAGATGTTTGGCAATGATGGTGGTGTGGTGATTTGTGGAGGTAGGGTTGTTGATTTGGTGTGATAGTATGTGGGGGTGATGATGATAATGATGGTGGTGTGGTGGTTGTTTATTGTATGTTGGGTAATAATAATAATAATAATAATGTTACAAAATCAGACCCTTATGTGTAAAATGACTAAAATGTCCTCATGTGCGTTGCACATGAGGGAACTTAACAGAAAAAGTTAACGCTCGTTACTAAAAAGGCCTAAAACCGTAAGAAAAATTTATATAAAGGCCAACCAGTGCAAAAATTTAAAATAAAGGCCACGATCCGTAATTTGGCTTATTATAAAGGCCCAAAATTGTAATTTACTCTAGATAAATCTAGGTAAGCATATATTTTGACATTTATGTAGAAAATCAGGAAATGATACCTCACTGTGGATTTTTGCAATATGGCAAGCTAAGCCCATCTTTGAAAAAAACCTCTTGGTGCTAACAAAGTATAACGGGCCATGGTTGCTAAATAATCCTGATAATGACACAAATTTTACATGTAATTAAGCTTAAAGAACAAACGAAAAATTAGCAACTCAAACAAATACAAAGTAAGTGTTTCATACCAGGAATCAGTAAATACACATATGATCCGGGCAGCTTGTGCTCACCATTCCTTATGAACAAAGAAAAGGCAATTATTTCAAAGACCGTCATTTTATCACTCAATATATTGGAAGCTTATACAATTGTTGGTACCTTATGGCATCCAGAAGTTCTAAGAACCTTGCAGAACCGTCTTTGACTGGATCCATGTTAGGATCGCGTTGCATCCATCCGATGTCATTGCAAGAGCCATAAAAGGTAATCTGTAATCGAGATAGGAACCTGAAAAAAAATCCAGAAAAATGGAGGAAAAAAAACATATCATAAATAATGTTAAATCTAAAAAAATAGTGGAATTTTCCAATTATGTTGGAAGTTAAAATGAGAAAACCAGTTATTATACCCTTTCAAGTAAATCTGTGCACGTTGAGCACAATGAGAAGAGATATGACAAGGAGCCAATGCTAGAACCAAAGTTGATTTTACAAATAATCTTGTGAGTTCCAACCTGCAATTGTACAGAAGAAGAACTGCAAATAATCATCAATTTGTATGACACAACAGTAACTGATTAATAGAACAGCAGAAAGATTGTGAAACAGCATGATCTTAATCATACGGATGAAAATTTGAATGTCAATCTAACAAAAGTTACTCTTTATGACCTATTAACAACCATTCCAACACACTCATCATGCCACTCTAACCCCATTGGTCAGATTTGTTCAACTTTTTAACAAATAATTAATATCACAAAATACGCATTGAGCACGCAGTAAATACCCTTTTAGAATGAAGTGGATGCCCCCGTAAAAGAACTTCCTTTCTATCATTTCACATCTCGAATAAGCAGTTGAACGATCATGAACACTTGAAGTTTCTCTTTGAAGCGTGTCAAGATTCGTACCGAAATTCTTCTTGGACGTTGAAGAGCAAGAAACAAATTTCCCTCTCGACGATTGCAGATCTTGAGAGGAAGAGACCACAACAAAATGTTCTGAGAATCTACTAACATCTCTGTAGATTAGATCATCTATGGCAACATGTAACATAAAAAAATAGTTATGTAATGTAAATAGCATACCATGTACCAACTACAGAACACAAGAAAAAATCTTTTAAGGTCCTCACCAAAAAAATGGATAAACCGATTACTTATGTAAGAAGTCAATGCCAAAAGACGCGAGAAAACATCATCCAACAATGCTTGTGGCATAAAAGGACTAATAAACCCCACGCCATTATTGTGATCCTGATCAAGACACCTATATGAGAAATGATAAAGAAAAGGGAAAGAATGGTTTTTATCTTAAACCATGAATTTGAAGTTAATATAAGCAATCGAGTGGCACTTGTATTCGCACTCACTAGTGATTGGCTACGTCGAACTCCCCCATGGATATACAAGTCTCCCATTACAAACAGTCCTGAAGAATTTTCATATAAAACAACTAAACAGTCAGATAATCAGTTTTCTTGCAGCTACCCTTAACTCATTATTTGACCCCTAAATAACCCAAAAAGCAGAGCCAATTACACTCAAAGTTATAGTCACAAAGGTCAAAAATTTACATTCACTCAAACACATAAAACATATCTATATGAACCCATTAATGAAATGTTTCTTTTCAATCTATTTCAAGATCAAATAATCAAACACATACAACTAAAGAACAAAACTTACAAGATTTGGTAGAAATGTATGTATCCTGAATCACTTGATCTGCAGAAGCCAATACAGATTCACTTTCAGAGTCACAAGAACCCTATATATATAAAGAGAAACAAATGATTAAAAGAAATTAAATGCAACCGCATCATCCGCATGAACTTTCCCAAAATGATTAAAGCATTAAAGAAATCAATAAATGATTATTATAATATTAAGGAAGAAGCAGATGAAAGAAACAGACATTGATTTGGCGCAAAGAAACTGATCCAAAAAGCTCATCTTTATCCAATGACAGTTACATTGGCCCACCTAAATCAGATGTGGGGTTTTCAAATTTTCTGAAATTTTGAAAGTCTTCACAATCAAGATATAAAGAAGATAAAATCAAGATTTGAAACCCTAAAATCAAGATTCAAGATTTTTTTTAATTCTTTTTTTGAAAGATTTGAAAAGTTGATTGCTTTAAAATTTCCCACTACTAATGAAGATCAAAAGATTGCTTGAGGTTGAATTCATGTGTTCTGACAAAAGAGAAGAAGGCCAGATTTTGTTGGTAAGAAAGAAAAAAAGAAAGAAAGAAAGAGGGAGAACGAAGAGTGGGGACACGTGTCACCTAAAAACGGATATCGTTGAGGAGCTGGACACGTGGCGATTTGGGTGTTGCTTTCTTTCTTTCGGATGATGATATTTTAACTTCCGAATTTTCGGTATTATACTACTAGGTTAGATACCCGTGTCTTACACGGGACTGTTTTAAAATAAGCCGTCAATTAAAAAAATGTTTGAAATTACATAATATGGGTTTAATTGTGTGGTTTGGTTTCTCCAGATCAAACAAAAGATCCGCGTGGTTTCAGATTTTGAGTAAAAGTAAACCTGTGTGTATACTTTTGAGGTGTTACTTTACAAAGCCAAGTGGCAAAAATAGTTTAATAAATTGCCATGTGGCAAGTGTTGTTTAATATTATGACAAGTGGATGAAATTGGTTTCTTTTATTATATAGGATTTTTAAGTTTTGTACCAAAAACAAAAATATATATGAATTGCTCGGTATACTTTTTGAATTTTGATCTGATTGATTCAACCGACCGAATCGATTTGAATCTAAAAACAGTGCCATTAAATTGTTTTGAAAAGATTGATTTAAACAATTTAAGCTTTTGAATAGTGACAATCTCAACTTCTTGTTATGTTATTAATAATAATCTTAGTTTAACATATCGCTTACTTCATTTACTTTTAATTGCAAGATGTTTTACGTGGCATATGACATGTCGCAAAATTGAACAAAATAGAAAATCGTAGTGCTCGAACCATAAAAGAGAAAATAGATATGTAATTAGAAATCAAATCGGACAAACCGGACATATTGAGAACCTACTAATAGAAAGCTAAGTTGAAAAGGTCCAAGTCATTATAAGTTTTCATAACAACAACACCTTGATTTTAAGAGAAAAATACATCAAAACATGTTAACAACAGTATTATAACTCCTTTATGCTCCTAACATAAGTGTTACCAATGAATGAGTAACCCCATTGGTCCAAATCATCATACGTGTCATGTCACATGCCAAGTCAAAAAAATAAGTTGAGTTATTAATATGTTACATCGAATTGAAAAATTCCAAAGGCTAGTCACATATTCAACTCACCAAACAAAATCAAGATTAAATATTAGACTAAACATCCTAATACACATGTGATTAATTCTTGATAAAATTACACAATTCGTCATTTACAGTATGTCGTTAATGTTAAAAAGTTGCATTGGACGTTCTTTATTTCTTATGTTTGTTGCATTCTATGTTTTTTACACTAACTTCCATCTATGTTGCATTCTACGTTTTTTCATTCTTGCGGCATTGAAACCGTTTTGTCGAACTCTATCATCTTAGGTTTTAGGTTTTTGTTTTAAAATTTAGTTTTTGTCTTAAGATTTAGTTGTTAGGCTTTTTGAATGTGGTTTAAATTACCAAATTATTTGTTACCAATTAATAAAAACTTTAAATTTCTGCCTTTTAAATATGTATTCATAAAAAGACAGCAATACAATTGAAAAAACTAATACATCAAAATTCTAAGCTAAAATGTAAAATTTTGTGACCCTGTATTTTCTTAGCAGCAAATTGACCATATATCCAGCAGCCCTGGGACATCTTTTTGAATCTGCAACGGGTCAAACGCGAAATGGGAAAGGAAGACAGCAGGATTTTCAGCAGGCATAATTTCAACAGGCAATGTTAAATTTAGGTAGCTTGTTATTCATTTTAAATTTATTGCATTCATTTTAGATTTACGGATTTCTTTTTAAACTTGTCGAGCAACAGATTTGTCTAGCAGCAGAATGTTGTTGGGAACTCGAGATGGAGCAGGGCAGCAAATGGTATTATGGTAAATGATACAATCAGCAAGCCAAATGTAATATCTTAAGGTACAATAAGTATTTTAAGTTGTTGATTGTTTGAGCTTTTGATTGTAAAGATGTGTTGCACCACATTTGTTACAGCTCAAACGGTTTATTTACAAACTCGGACACGCTGGTTGTCAAGCAGCTCGAATAGAAGACTGTTGAGCAAACTATTCACGACATGAGCACCAGCTGCAAAAACATGTAATGACTCCACTTTTTTTCGACTTTTTAACTGTTTTGTTTGAGCTTTTGATTGTCAAATTGTGTTGCACCACATTTGCTACAGCTCAAACAGTATATTTACGAACTCGGACACGCCGGTTGTCGAGCAGCTCGAATAGAAAACAGTCGAGCAAGCTATTCACGACTTGAGCACCAGCTGCAAATACATGTAATCACTCCACTTTTTTTTGACTTTTTAACTGTTTTGTTTGAGCTTTAATTGTAAAATTGTGTTGCACCAGCTGCATCTACATTTGTTACTGCTCGAACGCGCCAATGATTTGCCGATTGCTGGAACTTGTTGATTTTAGCTAGCTATTCTGTTTTTTTATAAAAACTGGACTGTATTCGAACTGTATTTAACTGTGTTTTGGACTGTATTTGGACTGTATTTTGGTTTAAACAGGATACTAAATGAACAAAAGTGGAATGTATTTGTTTTTGTAGAATACTGGACTGTATATTGGTTTAAACAGGTTGTAATTTAATGTACCTGATTTTTAAGTCTGTTTTTTGTAAAAAAACTGGACTGCATATGTTTTCGGAAAAATTTTAGTAGTTTTTTTTAAAATCTAACAGAAGTGTAATCTGGAGTATACATTTAATATACATTTCGTAAATTAGTGTTTAGAATGTAATTAGTTAGGTTTTAGAGTGTAATTAATTAAGAGGGTTAAAAAGAAAATTGTGTTTAAAAGACCAAACAGCGCTTATTTTTCTTGTACTTTATGCAGTTGAGTTAGTAAGTTGTTCTTATTTTTAAGGTATCTTAAATTGCCCTTCTAATTGGCTTTATATATAGTATAGATAGAATAAATATTGATAATTAGAGAGTAATTCAGGACATGACACATGACACGATTTGATAATAAGAAGTTTGTAAGATTTTTTTAATATTTAAATTTCTTGTTTTAATTATCAAGTATACTTAAGCTAAAAAATTTCATTCAACCCATGTAATAGAAGAGTATCTAACCTAGTAGATTAAAATACAAAAAAATTCGAAGATCTAAATCGGAAGCTGATTTTAAATTAGATAAGAAAAAGGTTTGTTAGTTATATCGAAAATCGATTTGAAAGTTAGACTGTGAATTTTGAATACAATCATTAATTTTTTCCTTATAGTAGGACTTTTTATAAAGTTTGTTTGGACTTTCGTTTGACAACAATATAAGATTAGTATATTACGACTATACTGTGACAAGTATGTTTGTATCATAAAATGTTTTTTTTAAAGTAAAGTAACTCAGTACTTTTTTAAGGTTCCGTAACAATCAATAGCCAATTAGGTAGTAGCCGAGTTAAGTGAACGTACTGGCCTATATATTTCTATTGGTTAAAACTAGATTTTAATATGCTGAAATTTCACCCAACCAACGGTTCATTATGTCAGTTTTCCCAAATGCAATCCATCAAATAAGTTTAAAATAAACCAAATCTAACACATTTTTAATGGCTCAATCAAGTACAATTTGGAAACAAAGTGAGAAACTTAAAAATACATTTGCCTTGTGCCGATACAATGATCACAGCTTATGGTACCAGTATACACCTTGGTGTTTACTATCTTCATCTGGCTCGATATACATGCACTCCTTAGTCTCTCTCCACATTGCTTTAAAGATTGGAGTCCTATCAATCTTGTAAAAATCTCCCAAAACCGGTTTGATCGCGTCCCTCGCTTCCTTTGCATGATAATGTGGAATGTATGAGATCAAATGATGCAACACATGAGTGTGTGTAACATCATGGAACACCCTATTCAGGAACCCAAAATCTCGATCCACTGTCGATAGCGCTCCTTTTATCCAGTTCCATTCGGTGGAATCGTAATGAGGCAATGAGAGATGTGTGTGATGCAAATAAGTGATCAAAACAAAGAAAGCATGTACACCTATGACAGGAACTAGATACATGCACATCACCCAACTCAACCCTTTGATTGCTACAAGATGCTGAACCGTGTAAAGAGCTGCAAGAATACCAAGATCCGATAGCAGAACCTGAATTCGTTCACGCTCTGTGAAAATGGGACTCAGTGGATCAAAGTGGTTTGCGAATTTTTCGTATTTCTTCCCAGACACATTAGTCAAGAGATACAAAGGAAATCCTAAGGTCAACCTAAAAACCAAAGTGAAGACTCGACCGGGTGGGTTGTTAAGAACTTTGGAATAGATCATGACTTTAGATTTACATTTAGGAATGTAAACTTCGTCGTTATCGAGTGAGTTTGTGTTCGCATGGTGACTTCGATGGCTGTATTTCCAAGAGAAATAAGGGGTGAAGAGAGCAGAATGAAGGATGAATCCAACAGTGTCATCAACCCACTGGTATTCACTAAAGGCGTGGTGACCGCATTCGTGACCAATCACCCATAAGCCAGTCAGGATGCTAGCCTGGCAAAACCAGTACACGGGCCAGGCTAGGTAAGCTAAAGGAGAAGGGAGAATGGGAATGTAAGTGTTTGCAAGGAAGTAAAAGATGTTGGGTTGAAGGCTTTTGGGTTTTTGGGTTTGGTCCGGTTTGGGCCTGGGGCCCATTGTGATTAACCCTAATTAGGTTTACTAGTTGCCTTATTTACTAACCCTAATCATAGTCTTATATATACCCATGATTGTAATTGTATCTTGCGAGCACCTAATAATATAAACCCTAGTTGCAAAGTGGACGTAGGTCAATTGGGACCGAACCACTATAATTCTCGTGTCTCTAACTTTCTGCGTGATATTCGTTTGTGCGTGTGTGTTGTTTCGCTTCCACGTACCGCTTGTTCCTAACAACTGGTATCAGAGCTTAGGCTCGTTGAACACACGGTTCTTGCACTGAAAACGATTCGCTGAGAAACTTGATTATGCGTGCCTGTTATTTTTTTTCGTGTTGATCGACGTAACAAAAGAAAAAGAATTCAATTGTTCTTATCTTGGAGTTCGTGCTTATAACAAAAAGCATAGTTTTATTTGTGTGAGTGTCGCAGGAAAACAAAAGGTTTTTTTTGTTATTTGAAATTCGTACAAGAAGGAAAAAGAGCATGTTATTTTTTTTTTGGTGTTGCAACAAATTAAAATAGGAGTTATTTTAACTTGTGTGATTAAAAAAAAGAAGGAAGACAACAGGTTTAGGGGTTTTGGTTATTATTGAAGGTTGCTCGGCTTCAAGCGCTTATTTTTCTTGGTTTTCTCTGGTTCTCGTTTGCGATGTCTGAAGACGGGAAGGTTCGAGTCGACAAGTTTAACGGTACTGATTTTGTATGGTGGCGAATACAAATAGAGGCGTTACTTGGTGAGTGCGACTTGGAGATGGTACTGGAGGAAAAACCTGCGGGAATGAGTAAGGCTGATGAAGCGGTATGGAACTCAAAGGACAGAAAGGCAAGGGGTAAGATTACATTGGCTTTGACAAGAAACGTAGCTTTTAATATCATGAAAGAAAAAACTGCTCGTGGTATGATAACAGCTTTGTCAAATATGTATGAGAAGCCGTCTGCCGGGAATAGAGTGTTCTTGATGAGGGAGTTATTCACGATGAGAATGCGTGAGAGCGGTTCAGTTACTGATCACATTAACGAAATCAATTCAATTTTGTCTAGATTATCGTCTGTAGGCATGAAGTTGGATGATGATACTCAAGCTGTGATTTTGTTATCTTCTTTGCCTGAAAGTTGGTCTGGTTTTGTGACAACGGTCACTGAAACTACGGGGACCGGAAACTTCAAGTTTGATCGGATCCGCGATAGTGTTTTGGGTGAAGACGTTCGCCGGAGAAACTCTAGTGGAGGATCATCTTCTGGTATATTCAGTGTTGGCAGGGGAAGGGATAATAACAGGAACAGTGGGAGTCGTGGAAGAAGTTCGTCTAGAGCTCGGAAGAATGTGAGGTGCTGGAACTGTGGTGAAAAAGGGCATGTTAAAAACGAGTGTCCTGGTCCTATGAAAAAGGATGAAAGGTCAGTGAATAATGTTCATTCAGATGAAGATTCTGGAGATGATGCATTGGTTTGCTGTGTAGAGTCTACAAACTCTTGGGTCATGGATTCTGGTTCGTCGTTTCATGCTACGCACAGCGGAGAGACGATGGTGAATTTAAAAACTGGTAACTTTGGGAAGGTACGAATAGCTAATGGTGAGGTCCTTGATGTTACGGGCATGGGTGATTTGAACTTAGTAACTCCATTGGGTACCACATGGAATTTGAAAGACGTCAGGGTTATTCCGGCTTTGAAGAGTAAACTTATCTCTGTCGGTCAGCTGGATAAACAGGGTCTAGAAGTAAAATTTGGTGGAGGTAAATGGAGGGTAACTAAAGGTAATCTGGTAATTGCTCGTGGAAACAGACGTGGATCGTTATACATGGTGGACGTATCTGCTGAGGGAAGTATGACCGTTCCTCAAAACAAAGTTAGGCTCGCTGAATCTAAGGGGCAAAAGAAGGTTCAATTTGCAAGAGGTGAACCTTATGCGAAGGTGATTCAAGCTGAGTGGGTTCGGAGGTTTAAACCGAGTCGGGGGTTTAGTGACAGTGGGAGCGCGCGGCGTGTTCCGGGTACAGTTACAAAACAACGATGGGTTTTGAAGACCGTTAGTCCGACTGCGAAAATCTCTCCTATGGAAGTCTTGCTAAATGAGGAGAGTGGTTCTCGGGTTATCTTTGGAGCTGGGGGATTGTGCGAACCAGTTGAGATAGAGAATGAGTTGGAACTCGGTGGAGTTTCAACTGCCCCTTCATGTAATTGATGAGTGGGGTGGCAACTAGGGATGATCATGAAGTCTTAGCTAATCTATGGAGATTGAGGCTTGGAAGACTTGAATTCTGAAGATACTGAAGTTACTGAATCTGGGTCACTTGGATAGAGGATTTATGGACTGCATAAAGCCTTCAAGTGGGAGATTGTTGGGTTGAAGGCTTTTGGGTTTTTGGGTTTGGTCCGGTTTGGGCCTGGGGCCCATTGTGATTAACCCTAATTAGGTTTACTAGTTGCCTTATTTACTAACCCTAATCATAGTCTTATATATACCCATGATTGTAATTGTATCTTGCGAGCACCTAATAATATAAACCCTAGTTGCAAAGTGGACGTAGGTCAATTGGGACCGAACCACTATAATTCTCGTGTCTCTAACTTTCTGCGTGATATTCGTTTGTGCGTGTGTGTTGTTTCGCTTCCGCGTACCGCTTGTTCCTAACAAAAGACATAGGTGATAATAAGATCATGAACAACATAATACGATGAATGGATGACAGACCGCTCAAAACAATGGGCTGGGATCGCTTTTTTGAGATCGCTCAATGAGAATGGAGGATCAATGGGTACACGGGTCAGGATGTGGTCTTTCACTTGATCAGATGAATCCAACATACGACCACCGGCTCCCATGTTTATTGAGTACGTGCCTAATTAACTAGTAATACAAGATCGAATTAATGTATCTATGTCTGTGTTGTGTTGTGTTTGTGATAACGTACGTACATTGAGTGTTATTTATAGTTAAAGGGTAGTCAAAGACGTGGGCGAAGTTAATAATTTAAGTCCTGCACGTATACTGTAGGTACGTATACTTGACTCATAATATTATCTTTAATTAATTATCTTATCACTAAGCATGCATGTTGTGGTGATAATATTTGAAACCATCATCTTGATCGATCTATTTCATCATATGGATTATATATCTTAGCTATATATATGTGTATATTTGAAACATGTGAAAGGTGAGTTTGGTGTTTAGAATATATATTTAATTATTATATACAAAGTAGCTATTATACGAAAATTGTTGGGTACGTTTGTGTGATGCAACAACTTAGTTTGTGTCTTTATATGCAAATCAATTGGATGACCGCGGGTGTCGTTGCCTGAAGCAATATATATTGGAGTCAAATACGATAGGCCAACCATGAGCTAGCTAGCTAGGATGCATGTGTCTATTAATTGTCTATTAGCAAAAAAAATGAGTATAACGTATATAGAGTTCAAATCATTGTGTATAACATACTATTCCATTCTCGGACGGTTAGGTTTTAAATAAAACTAGGGATATGAACTGGTGTGTTGTGCCGATATATTTTGTGGAAAGCCTAGCGTGTTAAATGTTAAACCAAGTAAATTAAAAAGTATTTAAAAAATGAGTCCAATCAATAGAATAATATTTACAAGGGTATGAATAAAAACCGGATGGTTTAAACATTTACTTACAACGCCATCTATACTAAAGCAACCCGTCTTTTTTATTAATCATTTAGTTGTATGTATAATAAAGCACAAAAATTGACAAAAATCTTCGAACTCACGACCTCAAATAAGGTATAGCACGTGCGTGACCAACAAACCAATTAACCTTTGTTATGTGTTATTTTTTTAACTGCTTTTAAGTTTTAACGCAAAATAAAATGGTTAGATTAAAAAAACCGTTTTCTACCATACATTGTTCTGATGTTAGTGTAGACAAGCACTTCGGTGTGATTAAATTGTATATAACTACTTTAGTATCTGTGTTATGTAGTTATGTTTGAAAGCAACACCCGGGTGGTGATTTTAAAGATATTCATGAAGAGTTTTCAAATAAAGCACGTCACACAATTTAATAAAAAAACGTGATAATTAATGAACAAGATAATACTTAATAAACTTCTAATTATTTGAAGGGAAAAAATGATGGAGACTCTTGCTTTATATAAGCGAACATAACAAACAACCTAATTTGAATAGAACTAGGACTTTTACTTTGACTTAAAAACTTAAGTACGAGAATTAAACATAACTAAACAAACCAAGATATACTCAAGTACTTATGATAATAAACTAATTATTATTATTGACTAAAATAACCATTAACTTTTGATCTCCTCCAAAACCACCCCTTGAGACCAACCGTACCACCCTCGGTTTAACATTGGCTAACTTTTAATAATTCATAGGACATAGACGGTTTCAACTATAGTAAAAACCGAAACACAAGATTTATTTTAAATTTTTTTTTTTAGTATAACAATAATATACTCAGATTAAAGATAATTAAATACTCGGTATTATGGCGTTTTAAAAAAAATAGTGTCGTATAAAAAAGTTTTGTGTGTTTAGAAAATATTGAGGTATTTAATTGTAGGTTATTACCAATTTTATCTCAAAGTTTCATTTTTATACTCTACAAATATAAATCGGCTCATGCATAGTATGAAATTGTTGAAAATATAATACTATTAAACTTTTTAAAAATCTTCTAAACATCATGGAACTAAAATGCAATTAGTGTTATTATATTATATTATTATAGATATATACATATTTTAAATATAAGTTTATTTAGATTTATTTATAAAAACTGTTTTTTAGTTATTATGAGAAAACTCTCCAATCATGTCATATAAGCAAAATTGATTTTGCTTTATGTGGTTAGAGATTTATAATGAGTCGTAACTGTATAAGAAATTGTTAAGGAAGAAAAATTTATTAAAATGTATATCAAAACACAGATATTAAAACACGTCATGATGGTATATTCAGAGTTTTGTACAACAGTTTATTTTAAAAGCTATAAGACTAAAGTTGTTAGACTAGTATATGTGAACATTGTATAATATAGCTAGGGTACTATAGAGTAAATATTGTAATTTTATATATCATATCAACGAGAAGGGAAAAAAAAATACTCTGGTTAGGGTCAGATAATCAGAGAGTGTTATAGTCCCATAATAGATGATTCAAAGTCTCTTTTCCCTTTCATTAATACATTATGTATAACTACAATATTTACTCTTACTCTCTGGTATCTTATATTATATAACTAGATTAAGCCCCTTGTGTTACACGTGTGGAAATATAAAAGGACAAAATTCTAAAACTTTATGAAAAAATAACATTTGAAAATAAGTTAAACGTTACATGAAAGATATATGAAGATAGAAACACAAATTGTTTAAACTCTAATTTAAACATTGAACAAATAGATTTAAACTAAAAATACACTATTAATATCAAATTAGATGTCGACGCTTTTAAAATTGGTGTCTTATAAATCCTATCAATTAATTAAAAAAGGGTAAGAAAAATTGGCATACAAATATTCTAGATGATAGATATCCGGCAAAATTCATGGTGACACTCATGTACCGGGTCGAGCGTACATGTCGGCAAGCATGGGTGTAGGTCACAAATTACGATGCGTTATTTGTTAAGTTGTTTATTTTCCGTTTTCACATTGATTTTAGAGATGTAAATAAGATAAATTGAAATTTTGAAAGAGATTATTATGGGTGATTTAATGTTTTTGATTTCTTTCCATACATAGTTAAAACTAGAAGATTCTTAGTTTTGAACGGGAAAATTTTTCAACACCTTCTCTAATAAATGACACGTGTCCTCTAAAACTCTTTTTTATTAGAAGGTATAGATAGATATAGATGTTCACATATACTAGTCTAATACATTATACATTATATAGTATATGGTACTAGTCTTACGAAACCACTCTTATATATATTTGTAAGTAACTTGAGTTTGGGAGTTGTCAGCAAGTTATTTTTCACTTAATTAGCTAGGTTCAAAATATTAATTTGGTTAAATATTGGGTTTTATACTTTTATATTGACTAGTTTAGATGACCTAAACGTATATATATAACTTATTGGATTTAACTTGAGCTATGATTTTAGTTAGCAATTTAGTTTTTCTATATGATTTTCTTTTACAAGAATTATTATTATATATAAAAACAATATATAAATATGAAAACTTCTAGTCCCCTAGATAGAGTAGTGAGAAGACTTCTAATTATTACGTACATTTTGTTAATTATAAGACTATCCCACATGGTCATTAAGACGGAATAATATGATGTCTGGGTAAAAGTTGATTATGAAAATAATGAGTAGAAATGATATAGTGTTGGGGTAAAAGTTGATTATGAAAATAATGAGTAAAAGTTAATAGAAAACTGATATGACCGTGCTGAGTTTTGAATGAATGACTACGATGCAAACGTTACGATAGTCTAAGCAATACAAGTATGATGCATTTGTTGTTATAATTTTTTTTCAAAGTGAAATTATTTATATTCATCAATATAACTTTTATATAATCAAACGTACCTTTTACATTATACGAACCAAATATATATGGATATCTTGTACAAAATTAAAAAATAACCCATCCAATATACATGGCCAATCAAATTTGACTAAAGAGTGAGTAGATCGAGCTATCTCATCTTTAACCCATTTCCTGAAGATAATAATTCAATTCTAGCAACGATTATTTGTATATAAATACAAAAACTAAGTTGTTACACGATACAGATCGAAACATATGTAGTTCAAGACTAGTAACTACAATTAGAGCCCCAAGAGTATGTTTCTACGAAATCTTAATTATTCAGCCGACGCTTTTGACTAAGCTTTTTAACTATAAATAACACTCGATCATGTGTAATCACAAACACAACACAACACAAACATACATACATACTTTCTTGTATTACTAGCCACACTCAATAAACATGGGAGCTGGTGGCCGGATGTTGGATTCATCTGATCAAGTGAAAGACGACATCCTGACCCGTGTCCCCATTGATCCGCCATTCTCATTAAGCGATCTCAAAAAAGCGATCCCAGCTCATTGTTTCGAGCGGTCTGTCATCCGTTCATCGTATTATGTTGTCCATGATCTTATTATCACCTATGTCTTTTACTTCCTTGCAAACACTTACATTCCCATTCTCCCTTCTCCTTTAGCTTACCTAGCCTGGCCCGTGTACTGGTTTTGCCAGGCTAGCATCCTGACTGGCTTATGGGTGATTGGTCACGAATGCGGTCACCACGCTTTTAGTGAATACCAGTTGATTGATGACCTTGTTGGATTCATCCTTCATTCTGCTCTCTTCACGCCTTATTTCTCTTGGAAATACAGCCATCGAAGTCACCATGCGAACACAAACTCACTCGATAACGACGAAGTTTACATTCCTAAACGTAAATCTAAAGTCATGATCTATTCCAAAGTTCTTAACAACCCACCCGGTCGAGTCTTCACATTGGTTTTTAGGTTGACCTTAGGATTTCCTTTGTATCTCTTGACTAATGTTTCTGGGAAGAAATACGAAAGATTCGCAAACCACTTTGATCCATTGAGTCCCATTTTCACGGAGCGTGAACGAGTTCAGGTTCTGCTATCGGATCTTGGTATTCTTGCAGCTCTTTACGCGGTTCAGCATCTTGTAGCAGTCAAAGGGTTGAGTTGGGTGATGTGCATGTATCTAGTTCCTGTCATAGGTGTGCATGCTTTCTTTGTTTTGATCACTTATTTGCATCACACACATCTCTCATTGCCTCATTACGATTCTACCGAATGGAACTGGATCAAAGGAGCGCTATCGACGGTGGATCGAGATTTTGGGTTCCTGAATAGGGTGTTCCATGATGTTACACACACTCATGTGTTGCATCATTTGATCTCATACATTCCACATTATCATGCAAAGGAAGCGAGGGACGCGATCAAACCGGTTTTGGGAGATTTTTACAAGATTGACAGGACTCCGATCTTTAAAGCAATGTGGAGAGAGGCTAAGGAGTGCATGTATATCGAGCCTGATGAAGATAGCAAACACCAAGGTGTATACTGGTACCATAAGCTGTGAGCTAGTTTTACTTGATTGAACCACATAAAAAGTGTATGTTTTGTTTCATTGTTGTAATACTCATATGTGTTACTTGGTCTGGTTTTTAATTCCATTAAATATGTATTGTTAAAAATAAAATATCACGGAGAATATGAAATATGAAATCCATATTATTTGAACTTACAAGAAAGTGATACAGTTTAAAAATTCTAAGAAGTGTAATATCTTTTAAATGTTCTTAATTTTTTCATAATTAAGTTATTATTTTTTTTTAAAAAATTACACCAAAAATTCAAGTTGTTTGACAAGTACTGAATGATTAAGTGCTGAATGGTTAAGAGGTTTGAATGGTTAAAAGGTCTGAATGATTAAGTGCTGAATAATTAAGAGGAACTGTTTGGTTGGAAATCTGATTGCGAATATCTGAATGAGTATCTAAATTTTTTTCACTTTGTCCCACATCGGAGTGGAGACAAAACCATAGTTGGCTTTATATATGCAAGTCTTCATAACATGTTAAGTTCTTATTTTACATTTTACTCTAGCACCTACCCGCACGCAAGGGGGTGCAAATTTGGTTCGAATTCATTGCCTCAATGCGACGCGGACACGAATGCAACTCCGAAAAGCCGGGTTCCTGCGAGGGTAGTTTTTGAGTCACAAGTCTTTTTTTTCCTTTGCGTTTTTCAGCAACAGCTTAGTCGCATCGTTTTTCAGCAGCAGCTTGGTCGCATCACCCAACCTCTGAACGGTTCAGCTACACAACAACTCTGAACGGTTCAGAGGTGAAACCTCTAACCGAGAGGTGCAACCAAACATAGCAATGCCTCTGACCGATTTAGATGTGAATCCATTCAGAGCTTATTAAGAGGCTACCAAACAGCCCCTTAGAGTATAACATTGGCGTATTAAAAATAGATAAAAAAAAAATATGTCGTGATTTTTTTGATACTACATATATGTGTGTAGTATCGGATCTTGCATATGTACGGTATAAAAAAGTATTATAAACATATAGTATAATATTACACATGTACAATATAGAATTTGTTTAATAACGTTATTTATAATCAAATGAAAGAAAAAAATTGTTGATTTAATAGTGCAATGTTTTTTTAAATAACGTATGCAAAATTTTATAGATTTTATGTATTTAAAGTTTCATTCTTATCATTTCTTAAAAAAAATTAATACCTATTCTTTAGTAGTTTTTTTATAACAATAGTTGGTGCAACAATTTATGACCCATATATTCAGATGTATAAGAATTATGATCGAAACTTCATCTTTAACATTAATACTGTTTTTCGTCGACATTAATGCTCTTGCATTACTACAAACACAGCAAAAACTCATCACAGTCTTTTTATATGATTAAAGTCAAAACTCTGCATCGACCAACCATGTAGTAAATACCTAAAAAAATGAAGTTTGGTAAAAGCAGCCGGTAAAAACAATACAGGTGTAGGTTTGGTGTAGGTGTAGGATGTCGGGGCCGGAATGCTTTGCGAATCCTCCGCCGGTGACGATGAACACTAATTTTGGAAACGAGAGCGTTGTCGGAGGCCTCAAAGCATATATCACCGGCGATCGATCATCAAATCGTGCTATACTTTTAGCTTCAGATGCTTTCGGTATCTTCATCATCTTAATAACTTCACTATTACTATTACTATTCTATTCTTCATCTTCATACTCATATATCATATTTGTTGATATATGGAACCGTTAAAATATACAGAGTTAACGTATTTGGATGAATATGACAATTCAGTTTTTAAAACTTAGGGACAAGAGGAACAAAAGTTTTTTTTGGATAAAATGACAAAAGTGCTAAACACATATATATGCTTTGAAAACAAAAACTTGAACAAGAATTGATATGTGAATATTGAAATCAATTAAGACCAGGTGCTCAACACATATATATGCTTTGATGTATGCAGGCTATGAAGGAGTGATGCTGAGGTAATATATAATGGTGATCATTTTTCATATATTCTTTAATTGACTTATGTTTTAGGCCATCTTGTTGAACCCCAAAACAACTCCTTTTCATAACACTAAAATAAAATGATTGAGAATTATATATATATATATATATATATATATATTCTGACTTATGCAGGAAACTTGCTGACAAAATCTCTGGTCTTGGCTACTTGGTTGTGGTTCCTGATTTCTTCTTTGGAGATTGTATTCACACCACAACTCCTCCTGAAGTTCGTGCGAATTGGTTAAATAACCACTCTCCGGTCTGTTGTTTTATATGTTTTCAGTCCTAGAATAATTTAGTCATCATTCATTACATCGAACCAAATGAATCATGTAATACCTATTGATCCATTACAGGAAAAAGGTTGCGTAAATGCAAGGAAGATAATTGATGAACTTAAAAGCAGAGGAGTGTGTTCTGTTGGGGCTGCAGGTTTTTGTTGGGGAGGTAAGGTGTTTTCTCAGTTAATCTCGTCGGTTATTCGTAACAATAATGATGGATGGACAAACAGATTGTTTTAGTTAACAAGCTAAAACTGATATAGCACTCTCAAAGATTGTGTGCAGATTGTATCCTAACATTTTTTCTCTTTCTCAGGGATGATGGTTGTTAAGCTAGCAAAATATCATGACATTAAGGCTGCTGTTATATTGCACCCTGGTCGCTTGACTGACGATGATGTTAAAGGTTTGTTTCTGTTAGATGTCGTAAAACAGGCGAGTTGTGTAATACGTCCCTCTTAGAAAAAAATATCTGGGTCGGGACGGGTTGAAGTGAAGTTTTTTTTTATTGTTATTGAACATGTTAGAGATTAAACATAACCTGATTCAATGTTGTTTCAGAGGTGAAGGTTCCCATTGCCATACTAGGAGGCGAGCTTGACCAACTGTGTCCACAAGAAGAAATCAAACGTTATGCGGAGATTTTATCAGAAAATCAAGAAGTAAGTTCCATGATCTAAGGTTATCTGTTTGAGTATAATATAGTTTTCTGTTTTTTAATAAAAATTGCAGGTTGAGAGCCTGGTGAAGATATTCCAAGGTGTAGGTCATGGATGGGCTTCAAGATATAGCGAGGATGATGAATCTGCTGTGAGGAGTGCTGAGGAGGCTCATACAGACATGTTGAACTGGCTTACCAAGTATGTCACATGAACTAAAATCCTAAATTCAGCCTCTTAGAAACTTAAATTGAAGAAAAAAATATATAATTTATAAAGCCTGTGAGAGACGCGTCTTGCCCTTGAACCCATGAGTAACTATATATGCGTGGAGTAGAATAATGACCTACTTTTTATTACAACAATATTTGTAACTAGTTTGTTTTCTATGTTAGTTGGTTAGTATGTAAAGCGTTCTTGTAACTTAAGAAATCTTATGCGATATATGTTGATCTTATCATTTATCCATATTAGTGTCACATTCTTAGCTACGTGGATTCGTGATCGGAGTGATACCTTCTTGATTGATTTGTCTTCAGTATTTGTTAGTTTAGTTTATTTAAGTGGTATTTTTAGACTTGAAGTACTATATTGGTTGCTTCTTACATTCCTTGGTCATGTTTCACCTATTGTATACCATTATATGACATTTCCCCTTATATATATTAGCATCATCGTCAACACTAATGAAATCCCTACCTTCATTGAAATAAATATTCATCTGTTATTCACTAAAACTGGCAAAAATCAATCAAACACCTAAAGAACAAAACTAAAATCCTATTATTTGAAAGGTTACACTTGTTCCAACTTTCTTTCTACTTGGTGCGGTTGATCTTCGTGTTCACAATACCTTTTCCAAAACCAATGATTTTGCCATAACAAATGAATCTCTTCGATTGGAACCTGCTTCGTTTCAGGCAAGAGGAAATAGATAAAGAGAGTCATGATCACAATGAATCCACCAAACACCAAGAATATGCCATATCTTAGATAGCAAAGTGAAACTAAGAAGCATTGCGCGATCAGAGCTGTAAACAACATGTTAACACAAACAACCACACTTTGACCTGCAGACCTTGTTTCCAACGGGAAGATCTCGGTTGGAACGAGCCATCCTAGTGGACCCCATGACCTCCCAAAAGCTAACACAAAAAGGCTTATTGTAACTACAAGGAAAATGCTTGTTCCTTTTGACAGTGCAACACCTTGCCCGAAATTCATCGCTAGAGTTACAGCCACAGCCACCTGACAAATCACAAGCATAATGTGTAAGCTTAACGAAACAACCTACGTCATCCTTATGAGTTCGTTTGTTTGTTTTTAATAAGGAATTACCATGCAGCAAATCATTTCGATACCAGCTTCCAAGAAGAAAAGTCTTCTGCCTAACTTATCAACAAGAGCCATTGATATAAATGTACCACAAACGAGAGCACCAGTCGTGATTGTAGAAGACCAAAGTGATGCACCTGATCCAAACCCCAAGCTTTGAAAGATCACAGGCGCGTAGAACAACACAGAATTCATCCCAGTGAGTTGTTGAAACGCAGGTATACCTAAAGCTCCTATAACCAGTTGCGGGCGATTCTTTCTCTTGAGCAAGTTTCTGAATGGATGTTTTATAGCTTTCGCAGCTTCACTTGCTTCAATAAGATCTTGAAATTCTGCTTCGACTTTTGTTGTACCTCGGACTCTTTCCAACACTTTTCTTCCTTCTTCTAGTCTCCCTTGTTCAACTAAACTGTTTGGCGTCTCGGGTAAGAATAACCCACCAACAAACATTAGCGAAGCTGGAACTGTTGCTAAACCAAGTGATAATCTCCATCCTTTTGGATGTTTTTCAGTTGCATTGTTGACAAAATTGGCTATGAATATGCCCAAAGTAGTTGTTAGTTGAAACAGTTGGTTTACTGCACCTCTCATCTTTGCAGGTGCCATTTCTGATAGATATAGTGGAACTGCCTTCAAATATTCACATGAACAAGATACTGGTAAATAGTAGTTAACTACATCTTTGACAAATTCACAGTTTCAAATCGTTATTGGAGCTTACTTGGTTTCCAAATCCAATGCCGATGCCAAGAAAACATCGGCCTAAAATGAGCATGAGGATATTTTGTGCAAAAGCGTTTAGAACTGCACCGGAAAAAAAACTGACTGCTCCGACAAGAATACTGGCTCTTCTACCTTTGTTTCTGGTTACATGGGATGCTGCAAATGTAGAAAGAAGAGCTGCAAAGTAAAGAGACGATGTAAAAAGTGTGAGGAGTTGGTTGTCGTATTTGCAGTAATCGGTTTCTTTGAGATGTTCTTGTTTTCTTTTGTAAACTTCATGAAAAAATTCCTTCAAGAAATGATCCATAGATGTCACTCCTCCTGAAAGACAAACAAATCTCTTTCAAAACATAATCATCCTTCAAACTCAGTCATCATTGCACTGCACCTTTTAGTGTAACAGTCTTAACGTTGTGCCAACCACCGCTCTAAAAAAACTAAAGCAGCAGTGACAAAAACATTATATGCAATAGATGCCAAAACAAACCAGTCATGTAAATCAAACTGATCTTATCATTATTTTGTGATGATCTTTAATCCAGAAGAGGAATAATGTGTTATGGAACAACTCTTATATAATGATCCCTAAATTAAAACATCACTACAAAATGTAACATCAGTTTTGTATGTGTTCCAATAGTAAAACTATCTGCAGCTCAGATCAGACAAATGTGCAAAACATAATCAAATCAAACACACATAAACAAACACATTTGAGACGAGCATAATGCCATTCGTCTAGAATCGTAGAAAACTCACCGGAGACACCAAGATCATAGCCGAAAAGAGAACCACCGAGCGCAGCAACGATGGTAGCAAAAATGAAATACCAAGTGATGTTATACTCGTAAAACTCCGCCCTTGTTCCGTGGTGACCATCCACGAATCCACCGCCTGCCATTGTTTTGTGTCTGGATCAATTACGACGAATGTGTAGAAGAAGTGCAAATGTAGATTAATGGATAAATGAGCAGATCAAAATGGGTGTTTGAATTGGGAGATGATGCCAAAGATTGTGGAGCATTATGGATAAACTGGGATGATGAACACATTTAAAGTTTCTATTTATATTATCTTTATCCGAAATAAGTCATAACTAACACATGAGCTTGATAAACTAACTAAAAATAGGCCTAGCTTGCAAGAAGAGTGAGATTCATGACAAAATATTTTTTTAATTTCACTAAAAATAGGCCTTGCAATTATGTGTGAAGGGAAAACTTTTATTGTATTTTGAATAAAGATATATTCTAGCGATATTAAAATGTGTATAAGTTGCAAATCATTCACATGTGAGGGGGCTCTTTTTAACACCTACAAAGATTTTTGTAAGCTATACACATGTGTAGTGTTGGGAATTTAGAGACACAAGCACAAGAATTTTTTTAAATACTCTTGAAAGAAAAAGGTGGCGAGTGATAAAGTTTGGGATTCAAAGTGAATTCGTATATGCCAACTACGGATTCAGTGTTTAATAAACACTTACGGTTGCTGAATGGGTCAGGTTAGAGGGTTGGTGGGTCGAACCCGACCTGTACCTGAAAAATTTTCACAAACCTAAACATGACCCGAACTTGAAATTTTAAACATCACTGTAACCCGGACCTGACCTGATTTTTAGCAGGTTGACCTGAACTCGACCCGTTTGGCCTGAATTATCTCAAAATAAATTCTCCAACAGTTAAAAATTCAAAATTACCAATAAACGCATTCTTTAAATGAGAGAGAGCTTATAGAAAATCGGGAATTGCAGCCTAAATGTATGCACAACCATATAAGTAATTCGCTATAATTATAGTTTAAAAAAAACCCTTACCCTAGACTACATGGTACAATATACCCTAAACTTTATATTTATATAAAAAAATAAAAAATATCAGGTTAACCTACTATACCATTCTAAAAAAATTCACACATAAACAAACTTCAAAAACGAAAAGAAACAAAAATTTAGAGTGGTAATCTAGTCTATGCAGCTACTTAAATCTACTTGATTTGGGTAACGGTTTAGATCACAATTTGTCGATTCGGATTTTCAACGCCTGTGTAAAATGATGATGATAATGGTGATATTCTTTTTTCCTTCCTGAATTTTTAATAATGCATCTTAACTAAAAAATACAAAAGAATTAACAAAATAAATATATAAACTTTAATTTAATATCCAAAAATTAAATTTCCAGAAATGAGAGATGATTCAAAAACCAAAACTCATGCATACACACACATATATGCCCTATTTACAAAAGTTGAAAAAAGAATTGAAAATCAATACACTCTGTATAATGTCTGCTTAGAAAGTTTATGCAAAAGACTTATAGCAAGAAGAAGATCAATGATTCATGGCCGTTGACTTTGAATTAATTACTACACACAAGTTCTGAGACTCAACCTTCTACCAGTCTTCGAGCCATTCTGGCGTGTTGAGTTCATCCACATCATCAGTTGCCAAAACTGGCGCTGAGATGTCAGGGGGGCGAGTCTCGAGGTATTGATCTATACGGGTGAGGATCTCCTGCGGAACTGTGCAGCTGCTGTTTTTAAAACTTTCCCAGTTGACACCATTAAACCACATATGACTTTTCACAGAGTCAACGCCTTCGCTTCCAAGTCTTTCGTTTTCATCTACTACAAGTAGCTAGTGATTCAAAAAGAACACAATTGTTAAAAAAAATAGAACCCATAATCATTTAAAACCCAAAAAAAATATTTAACCCAAAACCATTCATAACCAAGAACCTAACCACGGTGCAAGTAATACTGATCAAAACTTGAAATTTTAAAGAACCCGTATCATTTTGCTGCTCGATTTGTAATAAAAGAGATACCCTTGACTTTTGAGGTCAAAGTAGTTGTCAATCACAAAACTGTTCAAGAAACCAAAGTAAAGGATTATTAATTCAGGTGTACCTTGGTGATAAGATCAACAACTTCAGGGCTAAAAGTTTCTGGGAGAGTAAATTGTCCTTTGGCAATCTTTGCAAAAGTATCAAGTTCATTTTGTCTCCATGAACCAAATGGCATTTCGCTTTGTAACATGAAGTAAATCAACACTCCCAAAGCCCACCTGTATGTAATGTATTATTAGTATTCATCATTCAAGTTTTTACCTTTTTAATACCTTCTATGTTGTGATAAAGAAGAATCATCATTCTCACAACCCCCTTGTAGAAATGACAATCTGGACCCGCTTATATGCAAATGGGTCGATTTGGGTTATGCTTAATCTCTAGCAGACAAGTGGGTTGAGTTATAGGATTTATTAGAAAAAGAAACAGATCTATGAGCACTTTAAATAGTTACAAAAGTTGATGATTTACCAGTCGGCAGCAAAACCATGGCCTTTCGCTTGGACAATTTCTGGAGCTAAAGAGTCGACCATTCCACAGATTGTAAATGTTCTTTCACTTGATAATTTCTTTCCAAATCCAAAATCGACTAGCTACAATACAAAACACAATACACACTCCCATTTACTTATGAAAGGAAGGATCTGATTTATCCTTTATCAATGAAGAGTCGAAGGGGTAAGAGTGTAAGACGGATAAATTAGCTAAAAATGAAACCAGGTCAAGGGTCGAAGAGACCAAAAGTCTCTACCAAAGTGGTACTTTTAAGTGGCAGTTTCATGTATACTGCTGAAAAATATCTACCCAGCTATAAAGCTAATATCAAATACACACGTTACAAATACTCAAAAATTCATATTTACCCATTTTACTAAATACAATTTATATTCTCTTTCTCAAAACACTGGACTCTCATATACCCTAATGCATGTTCTAAGATAAGCGTATAAAATTTCAATAATTTGTAAAACGATTATGAGGTTTTTGGTTGGTAAATATGGATATTGTACCGAGTTGTGAGTGTGATATATAGAATTATCCCCATTTTTAATGCATAAAACCACACAATTCGATTTATTCAAAAAACTAGATTATTATCTTTTGTAGAGTCATGTTTGACAAACTCTGATTATCTATATAGAAAATTGGACAAAAAACTGTTTCAGGTTGACCAAATCTAACCATCACAAAAAAAAAATAAAAAAATGGTCCAATTACCCAACCCACCCCCTGCCAGTTTTCCACCCCTATGTATGGTAAATAATACTGAACAGGTCTATTAACCAGAAACACACCTGCACATGTCCTGTTTGGGCAAACATTAGAACTTCCGGTGATACCCCTCGGTAGAGAATGCCAGCCTGAATTAGAAGAAATTAAATAGATAAATTTAGAGGTGCGTAAGATATTGAAGCAATTTGTGGGGGTTAATGACCTTGTGTAGTTCTTCCAAGGCTACTACTACAGAGGCGGCACAGAAACGAGCAGATGGTTCATCAAGTGGAGAGTGAAGTATAGAAGCAATGGGACATGAAATAAGCGTGTTCAAGAGTATGCCAACATGAGTTCGGTCAGCACATGTGCATAACACTTGTGGCACACCAGCTGATGCACTTATCTCTTTGAATAGTTGCTTCTCCTTCAAAACTTGTTCTTCCTTCCCAAGTTTCTTCAGCTTCTGTTTTGAAAATCTTTTTAGGCTAAACAAATGTTCTGGTTCAAGGAATAAATGTACGTCAGTATTATAATACTAATTTTGATTATACAATAACAAGAGTTTGAGGATATGAATAACATCTGCCATTACTAAGATGCCTATGATCCTATTAAAGTTGTTTGAAAAAATTGACTTGTTCCAACCTGAACCCTTTTTACCCGTTACACAACCTGTCCAACTCCCGCCTCAAACTTTAATTATCAAATGCACTCCATTGTTTGACCTCAAAATCGTTCTTGGGAAAACGGAGATGATAAAAGTACAAACCTGAATCCTTTGGTTGTACAAGCCCAATCTCACAGCAGTCGGTGGAATATAAACATGTTTTCCATTCCTAAACAATTATAGACATAATTTCATCATAATCTTGCATTCAAGAATCAACACAAACAAAAATACTAGTACAGTTTTCATACCAAATCAGAGAGCTGCACTTTTGAAAGCAAAGACGTATCTACAATTCTGGCAGGTTCCCGTGGAAAATCACTAGAAACTTCCCTTGACCTAAATAATTTTTAAATGGAGCAGAATCAGACATTTGAATCATCTCCTTGCCAGAACCATATCTTATGTAATAATAGTTAGAAACTTGACACAATTACAAACAGATAATTTTTTCCACTACTGCATTATTAGAAATAAGAGCTAAAAAAAATTACATCAGGCTAACCGCTAACACGACATCCCTACCCATACCAACTAAGCAATGTTGACCGAAACCCAGCCCACTCAAATTGTTATGATAACATACCTGTATCCATCTTGTAAGATCTTTGGCAAAGGACCAACGACCGATTCAAACTTTTCTTTTGTTAAAACAGCACATACCACATTCCCTAAAGCGACAACATTTAAAGAATCTATGCATTCACCAAGTAGTGTCCATTCTCCAAAGTAACTCCCCTCGTTTTTCTCCATTGACAGCTCTGTGCCACTATCTTCATCCAGTTTTTGGATGTCAGACATGAGGCTCGATGCATTTTCACTACTTATATACGAGTCAAAACTAATCCTCACTTTTCCCTTCTGGATCATATAGAGTCCCAAAAGATCATTACCCTACAAACACACATAGTAACATGTAACAACAAGTAAGAATATAATAGGTAAAAACAGGTAATTTTGGTGCTGATCGGGCTGGTTGACCAAAGACTACAAATATTTCACAAAAAGGTAGTGTCTTATATTATTACAAAAAGTATATTTTTAATAACAATAACTCAACTTATTAATAAAATGCTAAAGGAGATTTTGTTTGGCCATTTCACCTGTTTCCTTTTTAGCAGGATTTTTTTTGTTCTAGTGTTTGACAGTTAGAAATAAAACATAGCTTGAATCGGCCCATTCACAAGTGAACGGGTCAAAATTAGGTATTCTTTTAAATTAGTGAGTTTTACCTTAGTGACTATTGTTTGCCCATCAGAGAAGGAAACTTCAGAAAGAGTATCAGCGATGAGATTGAGTTGTAAAATAGTCAGCCTTGAAAGAAGATCAACGGATCGGAGTAGCTTCAGTGAAGATAAATTTGAAAACTCCGATGTTAAAATTCCTCTAAAATCTTCTCTTCTTAGGGCCCACAGAGTTCCATTTGTCACAGCGCGAACAGAAGCTTGTAGGGGTTTATTGTACCTGTATCAGTGCAAAAAGAAAACTCTAAAATCATCTGAAGCAATTTAAAACAAGAAAATACTATTGTAAAAGCTACAACAGAATGGAATATGTCTCACATTAATGCCAGCTCACCGAAGGATGACAGCTTATCGGCTGTGTACCGCTGTAAGACCCTAGGAACCGCTCCAGTTGTTTCTTCCTGTTGACAGTTATAAATTAAAATTTTATCATGCATCTATCTTAAATGAGTATAACTAGTTAAGTATTTAAAGAAGTCATCACCTGCGTTGCAAAGACCTCAAATTCACCACTTCCCACAACATAAAAACAATCACCCTCACCACCCTGCAAAATAAATTAAATTGTTAACGATCGGGTAAATCAGTATAAAACGAGTATAAAAATGACTTACTGCTTAATCATGGTTTCTTTATATTTGCAGCATAAATGTAAATAACAATTACCTGTTTGACCACGGTATCCCCTGCTTGAACTTCAACTCTTTGCATGCAGTCCAACAACACGTTACACTGAGAGTCGGTAAGTTTTCTGAAAAGAAAATGATCATGCAAAGCTCGTTGAATGTGTGCCTGTTAACAACATTAATTTAAATTAGTAAAGATCCAGAAACAATATATAATTAGCATGCAAAATAATTCAAGTGGTGAAAGCTTTACTTCTTCTTCCCAAGTTTTTCGATGGCCTGGAGATGGTGGGACCCACATTTGCCCGTTCTCTAAAGAACTTTCGATTGCTCGTAAACGTGTTTTCGATATATCAGTCCGTGCTCGCTGATTTTTAGCATGCCAGCTCATTGTTGTTGGAGACTCCGATCCCGACATTTCTACAACTTGTGGTATTGGAGGTCTTAACGCAGTTCCTGAAATGGCTGCTTGACCAACCGTAGCCTGCTATAAAGACATAAATTAAAAATAGCAAAATAAATTAAAAAATGTTATAAAATAGCCATATATCAAGATGTTATAAACTGGCATGCTCGATAACAATGAGGTAGCTCACCCCAGTCAGTCCGCTTATTTGGACTACTATGACAGTGATATCATCAGTCCGGGTCTCATATTGCAACCAAAGACGATAAGATTCAGCTACAATTGCAGCACAAGCATCACGTGGATCCGTATAGTTTGAAACCTATTGCAGGATATAAGATGTTAAAATGATGATTTTGAACAGGATATTGATAAATCTGAAGGGTTCAACATATTATGTTTCAATTAGACCCAATTAGATCATTCTATAATATATTATGCAACCCTGTTAATTAAAGTTTCTCCTATATCAATCCGTTACAATTGGTCAACCGTAATTAAACCAACATTCAGAAAATGGTCAAACTTATTTGATGATTTAATATCACTATGAAGAACATTTAAAAAAATCTGAAATCTTCACCCATAACTTATTCTCAAAACCATACTTAATTTGATTATTTCTTAATTTGATTGTTTAAGTTACAAATATGTAGTACTAATAAGAGTCATGAAATCTACACATATGGATTGGGTTTAAATGCTATTATTAGTGTATCGTTCTTTTCGTTTCTTCATTAATACGCTTAAGGTAACTGCTTACGTTTGCAAGTACAAGTCCATTACTTTAACATCAAGCAACTCACTTTAATAATGTGTATAATGATTTCATGACAATTATTATAAATAGGATACCTTACCATGTCAACCACAGCTTGACTAGAAAGAAACTCAAACACTCCATCACTAGCAATCACAAAGAACAAGTGTTCTGGTGTGAGGTCCAACGCAACAATTTCAGGAGTTGCTACAACACCAATCGTCTCAGCAATCGAATCGCCAATACTTCTAGTAAAAGCAGTCCCCGGATACATCCCATTTGGGACCCACAACCTAGGCGGATCACCATCGTCGCCTTCTTCAGTGCCCCAACACTGCACATCTGGATTCTTCAGACCTTCAATCTGATCCAAAGTAAGAACTCTTGCCCCGCAAAGTTTCACTCTTTCAAGCTCATCTTCCCTGAACGGAGTTTGATCTATAGACAAGTCAACCGCCACAATATCCGTCCCTCTTCTTTCCGCTATAACAGCTCTAGAATCACCACAATTAGCAACGTAAAGCGTCTTCCCACGCACCAAAATGGTAATTGCAGTTGTCCCACTCATACTATCATCTACATCCATGTCAGCATGTAATTGGGAATTCGTGGACATAAATGCAGCATGACACGCTTCAACCGGGTCAATGTGAAACTTGCTGTTTCTGAGTAAATTTTCACATAACTTTTGCTTCACAAATTGTGAACATTGAGCTCCAAATTCTCCATGTCCATCAAACACCCCAAAGAAATGATCATTAGGATTTGTCCCAAACGGCGTATGGATGCAAAAACTATCTTGATTAGCTTTATCAAGAGCATCAGGGTAATATCCTCTTTGAGATAGATACGAATACTGTAACCGGTAATTTCCAGTTGGAACAACAACAATTCTAGACCCATCTGGAGGTAGAAACTGCGACGAAACCCTTCGTAGCCTCGTTATACCCACTTCAGGATTCTGATTTGCTTCCACTTCATCTTCTTTATTAGGCGAAAACACACCAATTTCAGATGCATTCACATTATCAATATCTTTGGATTTAGCATCTCTAGGTGCACATATATCACCAATACAGTTACAATCTATAGAATAAACACAACCCATTACTGCAAACAACAATTCACCACCATAAACCCATCTGTATTAAAACAACTCATTACAAAATTGTTCACTGCAACAGCTGCTGGATGTGTCACTTGTTTGAGTTAACAGCAACTGTCAGAAAGAATCAACCAATTAAAATCCAAGAAAATCATTACCCAGTATCATAACCTTTAACTAAATCCCAAAATCAAAACCCCCAAATAATTTTTCCACTAAATTTATACAAAAAAAAAGTGAAGCAAAAATGTTTCCAGGTTGGTGTAATTTCGTGAAAGTGATGTGTAACCTAGCAATTATAATAATAATAATAATAATGATGATGAAGCAAAAGAAAAAAGAAAGAGGATAGAAAAACCTTATCTTTTGATGAAATAGCAAATAATTGAGTTGGAAAACAAAAACCCACAAATAATTAAACCTAGAATGTGGAAAGAGAGAGTTGATTATTGAAGAAAAAAAGGTGTAAGGTGAATGGATATGGATGATTAATTGTACCTTGAAATTGGATGATAAAAAAGGCACTTGCTTGCTTGCTTGTTTGTTTGTTTGTTTACAAGTGAGAGTGGGGTTTTGATGAATTGAAATGAAATGGGGTGTTGTTGATGTTTGTGAAGGATCGATGCGATTTGATGCATGTGTGGAGAGACAAGCTTCTCAGCTTTTTACTTGATTGATGATGAGATGAGTGTAGCAAAGTAGACACACGCGCCCCTTATCAAGACGCGCCGCCCTATTCATTTCTTTTCATTACACTAATCAGTTTAGTTAAGTTTAACCGGAGCTTTTTTATTATTATTATTATTAGTAATTAGTAATAAATAATATATTGGATGTAGTAATAAATTCAACTCTGGCTTTATTAGATCTTGCATCCATCATATACCTACATTTTAAATCTTTCTTCTTCTCACCGTACAATCTGTCATGATTTTATTTTTTTTATCAATAGTACTTTTTATAAATAGTACTTTTTATCTTTTTTTATAATCTTTTTTTTTTAATACTTGGGGTAGTTTATGATAGGGGCGGGTTTTGATTCATCAACAATTTACCTAGGAAAAGATTGAAGGTGATTTGTTTTTTAGCCATCACTTATTTATAGTAGGATGGGTTCTCAGTGATTAATGAAATACTATATCGTTTTGAGAAAAAAAACATGTTACATGATTTGTTTTGAGGAGAACATGTGTAGGCGAGTTCTCATGCTTATTTCAAATTAGTTTCACAATTCGCGTGTCCGCATTAGGTTTTTTGACAAAGAAGGTCGAGTTGGAACTTGTCATTGCCAAGGACAAGCACTCCTTAGGGTTTACGCATATAAAGTTACTTTTGTTTTTATATTGATATCAAACCATTCGAACCACCTTCGTTAGTTCTTCTTCCATAATGAGTTCAAGCCAACTTCATTTAACTTCAAGAAATCTATACAACGGAGTTATCGTCATGTATCGACCTTATTGGGTTGTGTTGCAGTCGTGTTAGGGTAGCATGCATACCTAAAAACTCACAAGTGTTGTATTGGTATTGGTATTGGAGGCATTTGGTGGTTTAAGTATCGTGTGGGTAAGTGGTCGTTGCGCCTCAGCCAAAAAGGTGGATGGTAGTTGTATATGACGTAGGTAAGCATGGATAATGTCATTGAGAAGACAAATCATTCGTTCTACGTCACCAATTTGTGGTGACGTCCGGGGCAAGAAAAACGGAATACTGGTTGTTTGTATTGACATGGATTTTGAACTCATTGTTATTAAATTCACCCCGAATATCACATTGAAATGTTTTAATGAGACAATTGAATTGTGTATGGATGAGTTTGTGACATTTGACTAAATTTGAAAATGTTTTGGATTTAAATTTTAATGGGTATATCCAAACATATCGTGTAAATTTGTCAGCAAGAACCATATATACTAATATATTTGGTTGTAGTCATGATGTGTGAGGTCCATATTTCATAGTGGTAACAAAAGGTAACCGTAACTATTAGAATAGAAAGTTGACAAGAAGGGCAAACAAAAGACGAATTTGTTTTGTTACAACTAAGAATAGAATTACGAATAAGATAATCAAGTATGGTCGGATCGAAGTGATCAAGTTGGTTATGCCAAGGAATGAAAGACGTGGTAGATAGCATTATGGAAGTTCGCAGAGTGAACGGATAAAGATCCATGATGCTATTATGTTTGGGAAGAAAGGTGTCATCGCTTACCTTATTGTCAACATCACCTGTATTCAATCGACTCGTATTCTTCTTCCGATCAAAAGCCCTAAAACATCGGTCTTGAATTAAAAAAAATGTAGTTAAATTTTTTTTTACGACTTGTTGGTTGCCAAAGTGATAATAGTTGGGAACGTTACCAGTCAATTTAATAGTTGGAACCAGTAAAAACTAAATTTTGATAGTTTAGACCTTTCAAAACCAATATATATTTTTTTAAAAGACAGAAATTTTGTTTAATAGACAACACAAAAGGTTGCAAAATCAAGCAACAAAGAGAATGCATCAAACAACAAATTGTTCAAAAAAAAAAACAAATAAGCAACGAAAAACTACAATTACACCCAAAATCTAGTCTAGTTCTCCCAATCTAGTGAGGTGTTTCTTGACCTACTTTTGATTAGTATCAAGCTACTTGCTTTGACGTCTTTCAAAAGACCTTTTAAAGATGGTCTCTTGCCCTTGAAAACAGTCGTGTTGCGTGGTTTTCAGATACTCCAATTTTTATTTGCTTGAATGGTTCAGTTTTTGGCCTGGGAGCTCGAACTGGTATTGTGTCTGGTTTATTTATTAGGTAAATCTAAACGGTCGAAAATGATTTTCCCTTTTGAAAATGATTTATTTATCCTTATATTATGAGAGAATGTTTGATTTTACATGAAGGTTCAGGTGTCGCATATCGACATATGTTCTAGTGCTAAATTTTAATTTTATCCATAATAAACTAATCCATGACTTCATGAGTAGCTTTTCATACCCCAAACCAAACATTCCAAACTCCAAATAATGGACGTCCAACGAACATCATTTATTGCTCAAACAATAATATAGTATAAGTTTTTTCTATACAACCCAAAATTTGCAATGTACATTGAAATAGACAATTTTAAGAATTAAAAAAAAGGTAGTATACTACTTATACTAAAAGTGTCGTTCAAACAAAATTATATCAAAAGTAATAACGTTTATAACACGTTAGTATCATATTTTTAAAGGCAATCTACATCACTTACGATAACTGGTTCACACGATCATCATTCACCTATATTCTCTATTATGAGAAAACTCACTGATTCAATCGAAAAACCCTATTTTTATCTACGTATAACGGGTTTTTTTAGTTATATGAATGCTTTATAACAATTCAGTTGCCTTTCTATGACTTCCATTAAGTTAAGAACTTTTTTACAATATATTATAAAACTAAATTTGTTTATTAAAAACTAACAAATATTAATGAACAAAAAATATGTTATCCATAACATTTGAGATACGGTTAAGGAAAAAGAACATATACCTCTCATTTATGGGTTTGTCCGTTAGTGAAACTTGGTCCCATATATTTTCTTATTACGTGTAGTTGGACCATTGCTTCTCTTTACTATTATTTGAGTAACATTAAAATTAGAATATTCAACCCTAAAAGTAACCTTATAACACCACATACGTACTATATCTCACGTGTATTCACAATCTCCAATGCTTATACATCTCCAGAAAAACATCACATAGATGCTAAGTCTTGTTAGCGTGTGAAGTGTAAAAAATAATTGCACAAATATAATTTTTAACATGTGGATAAAATTCTCATGCAAAATAACATTATGATGCAACATGTTTTTGCGTGTGAGAATTCCGTTGTGGCGTTAAATAATTACACAAGTATAAATTACACCCGCGTAATAATCTTTTACACTTCGCACAAAAACATTTGTTTGTATTTTAAACATTTTCTAGATATATATGACATCGTTAGTATGTTCTTGAAAAGCAAATTCATGATGATATTTATGAGGCTATAACGATTCACAATTCTCGACATACATCCTCTAAAGAACTTACTGGTAAGGACGAGTCAAAATAGATTTCTAAACATTATGACATAACCACCTTAAACTACTTGAAATGGCCAGAGCGCATGCATGTCAGGCCGCTTGTGCCCTACCTAACACAACCCTTCTAGCCAATGAGGTTAGTGGCCCATTGGTAACATAATTGTGTTAGGAGCACTACGTCAGGGGTTCTAGTCCTGCTGATCACAAGTGGTGGTGTATTTCTCCTTGAAAATCATGGTGTTGCTGTTTAAAAAAAACACAACCCTTCCAACAAGCGTCGTTGGAGAGGCACCATCCATCTCTGTTCGCTTGTAGCTAGGGGATCGGAGTTGCCCTTGCCTTTTGTTTATTTTTTACAAATTCTATCATTACTTTAACGAAATAAGTTTTTTTGATAATTCACTTTCCATCGTTATATTAAAAAACAAATAACTGTTGAGAAGAAAAGTGATTATTTGATAATTTAATTTCTATCATTATGTTAAAGACACAAATAACTATTGATCAAGAAAAGTAGACATAATATGTGTCAGTGTGTCACTTGTAGAGCCTGTAAAGGTTTTGCCTTTAAATGAGAAGGTCACATTCAAATCTTGACATGAATTTAGTGTGAAGTAGAGTATTATTTTGATAGATTCTTCTGTATATTGAAAATTGAACTAAATGAATAGTAATATAGGAAAATTTTATATGTTTTAATTTTGACCATCAAAGTTTTATTCATATATGATGAAAGGCTTTTGCCACCACCTCCTTAGGTGACCCCACCTAGTTGTTATTAAAAAAACACAGCACACCGTAACTCTTAAAAAAAAGTTATTGGATTTAATCACCTCCAACTATTGGTTATTGGTCGCTGTCACCCTCAAGTATCACTTTGGCTAATATAACTCCCAACTAAACACTTTGGTGTCCGTATCACCAAAAGTCAACCAATTCAAGTCACTTTTGGTTAATTTATTACTATTTTTTTGTTAGCTTTTGGTGTTACGGACACCGTATTACCAAAAGTTAACCAATTCAAGTCACTTTTGGTTAATTTTTGGTTAATTTTTTGTTAACTTTTGGTGATACGGACACCAAAGTGTTTAGTTGGGAGTTATATTGGCCAAAGTGATACTTGAGGGTGACAGCGGCCAATAACTAATAGTTGAAGGTAATTAAATCCAATAACCCTATTTAAAATTTAAATCCCATCTTGAACAACTGATAACAAATATAAACAGTGACTCTGCGAGTTGCGGTCAATAAAATGTAATTTTAAGTTCGATACAGTTTTAATGTGTCCAATGCTTTTATAAAAGAGTAAACTGCAGTTTTAGTCCCTGTATTTTGATATCATTAACAGTTTTAGTCTCATCTTAACACTTTTGATCCCTGTGTTTTTATTTTCTAACAGAAATAGTCCCAAACACTAACTTCATCTAATTTTCTGTTAAGTCTGTCTCACATACGGAGTAAAAATGTCATTTTTCTTACTTCTTTTGGCATGCGACTGAATAAAAATGTTAACTTACATGACGACCTAAATAAAAGGGGGGAGAAATAACGTTTTTACCTCTCAGATGTGGGGCGCATGTAAGAGACTTAACAGAAAATTGGATGTAGTTAGTGTTCATGACCATTTTTGTTAGAAATAACGTTTTTACCTCTCAACTGTTAATTATTAATGATATCAAAACACAGGAACCAGAAGTCCAGAACTGAAATTTACTCTTTATAAAAAGATAATAGCATCAAAATGCAACGAACCTTCCGTCTAGTCATTAAATGCCTTATAAATTAACCAAAAGTGACTTGAATTGGTTGACTTTTGGTGATACGGATACCAAAGTGTTTAGTTGGGAGTTATATTAGCCAAAGTGATACTTGAGGGTGACAACGACCAATAACCAATAGTTAGAGGTGATTAAATCCAATAACTTTTTTAAATATCAAGGAGGGACAACTTCTAGGGACGACAAGACCAAAACCCATTTGGTAAAATTTAAAATTACACGAGTAATAATTTACAATGGTTCGTGCTTAAAGTATAACTCTATTTTCCAGAGTTACTATCTTAAAATCACAATACCACTTCTACGCAATCATAGGCGGTGATAAAGTAACAAACAATATGTTTTTTTAGCGCGCAAGAGAATTTGTTATGGGTAAACCTTGAAACACATGTCAATATCTTATATCCTCCTAACGTAATCAAGTCGATCATAACTTGATCAACTAGATAGTATTTAAGAGGTTATGACAAATAACCAGTGAATCGCATAGTTGAAAACCATAACCTTTGAGAGTTTGAGTAAACAAAAAAGGTATCACATTTTAAGTTTTGATAAGCCCGAACTTATAAAATGTTCCAATCATGGTTCATCGGATATTTGTTGAAAAAAACAAACAATTCCTGTTGGAATTTAGTATGCGTACCGACAATCAACGTTGTAGCTCCTCCATAATTATAACTCAAACCCAACCAGTTCAAATGTAAGCTTTATACAATTCATCAACAACACTTTTCTACAACTTCATAAATCAAGACCTCTGCTTTCTTTGGCTTCACACATTTCGGAAGTACCCCCGACCCAGACACCCACCCGCCTACCGAGCAACTCGGATTTCAACCGATTTTAGTCTGACTCATCACCAAGCAACCGGATTTCAACCGCACATTCTGCAGATCAAAACAATAAACATAAAACATGTTACATTAGAAACTAATCATGCTAAGATCATAGCATGGGTTTGGTAGAGGAACATAGAAACCTACTATCCAGGGAATGGGTACAATAAATATGCCATGGGGGTGTCCCTTTAACTCGATCCCAATTTATTAACGGCCCCACGAATGAAATAGACGTCTAAATGTCAATTTCATTCTATTTCAGAATGAACTTCAATGATAAGAATTGATCCAGCTAAAAGAAACCCAAAGCTTATACAACAAAGGTGTAAAGAAAGCAAGATGTTACAATATAAGAACACAACCATAATAGATAATCAAATAAGGAAGGTTTAGAACTATGTGCACAAGAAGGAACCTTTAAAGGAAATCAAATTATAAAGAAAGGAAAAATGAACACTTGATGGACATTTACGTGTTACATGAGAAGCCAAAACCCGGAGTTGGTTTGGAGTTACTTGTGAGATTTGTAATCAACGAACGACATCGGGCTTTAGATATATAGCTTCTGAATTCTATGAAAACAAGCATTCTTTGCCCTCCATGATTGAGCTTCATGCATCACCACTATCTTCACTAGAAGCTATCTGAAAACACATAAGAGCCATATGTAGTCAACAAAACTATCATTTAACATATAACTTTACTCAATGTTGACCCGTTAGAGATGATACATAATCCAAATTCGCTCATTCCTCATAAGTAGTAAACAGGTCATATGAATTACCAAATATATTACTTGGCAGAAGAAATGCGGCGCAAAGAGGAAATCCAGCTGCTAGAAGGACCTGTTGTACTGTCTGCTGCATGATTAGGGTTTGTAGAGTCAGATGGCATAGCTGGTTTCGTGAGGTATCTTTTTGGGCCACCAGATGAGGATGGTGGCATTTGTGAATGGTTCAAAGTCTGCAAAAACAGCATCATGAATAAACGAGATAATATATATATACACACACACGCAAGTAAAGGATTACACTATCATTCTATTAACAGATGACTCACATTTCTTTCGGGAGGATTGTCAGGAACTGTTCTGTTGATCGGTGATTTTAGTTGCATTCGGACGCCTGGACTGGTGGCAGTGTTTGACTTCATACGGTCTGTTAATTGAGCTGAATAGGTAGCATTGTTGCTTCCTGCCATTAAAAAGTTATAAAAAGCGCTAGTTGTTATGATCTACAAACTTATTCAGTATTTAAAGCACAATCTTGAACCATTCAATTTGATAAGACCATTTGTAACCTTGATGTCTTTCCATATCCTTCCGAATGGCCCCAGTGCTGCTTTCTCCTTGAGCTGGCTGCAAAATATGGAATTGTTGTTCAAAAAACAAAAAGCAAAGTGAAATATATATATAATCCTTGAGAAACGAGCATAAACTAGAACAACGCTAACCAATACATGTGGCTGGGTTTTACTCTTTTGGGACTGTTGATACTTGAGGATAGTCCAATCGAAGATGTAATCAAACTCAAATCCTACATTAGACATGTTAAATAGGTGTTCTCTATTCAAATCTGTTTCATGTAATATCTAAAAAATGCATTGTAACTCAGGTTCAGATATAATACCTTCACGAGTGAACAATTCTCGGAATAGACGTTTTAAGAATCCATAATCAGGCCGTTGATCAAATGTCAAGGAGTGGCAGTAATGAAAATATGACGCAAATTCTACAGGGTGAGACTTGCATAGAACCTTTTATAAATTAAATTTGTAAGTCAGAATACCAAGAAACATGAATATCTTAACTTGACTAAACAAATACATCACATGTATGTACCTCAATTGGAGTTGATAATTTCTTCTCACATATTTTGTCATACTTCTGCTTTTTTGTGGCAGCTTTAAGACCCTGCCATGGAAGACTAGACAAAACACTTTGTCAAGACAATACAATATGAAGCCCTAAATAGAAGAAACATCCACAAAACTAAGTTTACGAAATTACATAACTAGAAAAGTAGAACATATAGCAGGAAAACTTATACCTTCCCCTCAAAAAATAGAGAAGCACGTATCCAAGAGACTCTAAGTCATCCCGGCGACTTTGCTCTGAAAAAGACACCATTAAAAACTTAACTTTCTCAAGATCTTATTTATCAGGGTACTACCTATCTGCTCGAAGTTTAATCTTACCAATCCCAAGATGAGTATTGCAACTTGCGTAACGTGCAGTTCCAGTTAAATTTTTGTTCTCCCTACATAGATAGGCAGTGTACTTTATCAAATGAATGTGTATGTGCCACATTAAGATATACATAAGTAATAACTGGGTTGCCGCTGTCATAGAGAAGTAGTGAAACAACTAACTACATTTAATTAATGGTGGTTATGCTGAAAAGGTAGTATACCTGTAAAGAATATGCCGGTTGGTTGTTGCATCACGATATCTTTTAGCAAGCCCAAAATCTATAATATAAACCTGGTGGACAGAATACAAGTCAAGAAATATAAAGAAATTGAAAAGAATCTAGGATAATCAAATTATGGAAAAATGACTTCTTAATCAGTAATAGAACACAATAGGGTCCTTATTATCACCTGATTTGCTTTTCGACCAAGACCCATGAGAAAATTGTCAGGCTTAATATCCCGATGCAAAAACCCTTTAGAATGAACATACTCAATTCTTGTTATCTGCAAGAGATTAGCCCTTAATCCATTGTAATGTAAAATAGAAGTAATTATTGCAGTATACTCAAAATGTGAATGCAAAGGAGAAACACATTTCTTAGGAATATGGAACCAATCAAACATCAAACGACCCAGCAGAAACTATGAGATACAAAATGTAAGGAAGCATAAATTCACCTAGAAGTTTACATATAATCAAGAGGTACAATGTTCAAATATGGTGTATAATTACATATACTTACCATTTGATCAGCCAGCATCAAGACTGTTTTCAACTGAAACTTCCTCCCACAATAGACAAACAGGTCCTCAAGACTCGGTCCTAGCAAATCGATTACTAAAATATTATCCTCCCCATCTACACCCGACCATTTTATGGCAGGTATACCGCCTACAAGCGAAAAAACAAACATTAGAAACTATATTTATCATACCTAAGCATTTAACTCAAAATGAAATAAAAGATAAACATTTAAATCCGCATTGTGATATTTCTATCAAAGCATACATACTTCCCCCCTGAAGAGTTTGGTATAACTTGGCTTCATACAAAAGCTGTGGATGTTTTGTTTTATTGTTCTCCTGCATAATCAGAAATCAAAATTAGGTCTAAATTCAAAACAAACCAGAGTAACAATTTCACACAAATCACCATCAAAACGAGTAATTCAAAGCATCAATCAAACCAATTGCAGGTCTGAAGCTAATTTCGAGTTCAATTTCACTAAAGGAATAATCTAACTGATCGAAAAAACGAAATGAATTGATGTATAACACACTTACGATCTTGACGGCTACGATTTCAAACGTATCAACATGCGTGGCTGCACAAAAAACCTCAAGTGATTGAAGTTGAAGTTAAATTTGAAGGTGAAATAGAGATTTGTAAGAAAGAAGGAGAAAGTAAAACCTAGATGAATTTCACCGAAGGATCCACTTCCGATCTTACGACCAAGCTTGTACTTTCCTCCGACGATCCTATCCATATATATGTATATATAAATATAGATACAGTTGAGATCAATTACAGGAGATTGAGGAAGAAGAAGAAAAGTGAAGCAGGTGTTTGTTGTTCGGAAAATTTGAAGGAGATAAAGATGAAAGAATTATTGGAGAAGAGAGAGGATTTTGATTTGGTGTGTTTATTTTAAGGCTTTTATTTTTGTCATCCAGAAACAGAAACTTTTGGTCTAACCTGATGATTAGCCTTATAGTAGGTGTTAATGTATAGGTTAGTGCCTAGTGGCTTTGGTTTAGCCGGCTGGTTCAACTAAAGGAGATATGAAACGAGGGTCGGTTAATCATGTATTTCACTTTGGATTAATGGTCGTATCAGCTTACTGACATGGTATAACTAGTTTTATACCCGTCCAGAGGCCGGGTTTCGACACGTTATTGACGACCGACAATGGGTCTCATGTAGCGTTTTCCTTTTCTGACTATTCGTATATATTATTACCAACAATCAAACAAACAATTTTTAACAACACCATCACAAATAAACACAATAAAATCTTATGTAGGAATCATATATAACACATTTGAACCAAATTAATCCACACGACAACAACATTTGGTAGGGCGGAAGTGGCCAGCAACTACAGTCGATGTCCCAGAAATTAAATGGATGAAGCAGAAATGTGGGTTTCTTCCTTCCCATCCGATATCTGAAAAATAAATGTGTTAATGAAGTGCAAAAGTTGTAAACCAAGCATTCATGCTTTGTTAGTTATTAAATAAGACACTTTTGTATCTTTGCATTGCAGACCGTAGATGCTCTTCTTAATGGCAAATCCCCTCTTATTTTGAAACCATTTGGAACGACTGGGCATAATAAAAAGTCAGCAACGATTGCCAAAGCAGTCAAAGCTCTCTTATACACAATCTGCTTGGCATTCTGGATGTACAATAAGGATTCAATAGTTAATGTTCATTACATTACAAAACTTTGGGCATATGAGTTCAATCAAATAGTTGAAAAGCATTTGAGATTTCATACAAAAAGACCTTTTTATTTGACATAAGTCAGAACTCAATAGGACATGATAAGCTTCAAGTTTTCAGCACAACCAAACACCAGAGAGATTAAGTAGGAAATTAGGAGTTGCTCTGTTCTAAAATGCTATTTTTTTTCATGTTCAACCTTCTTAGCAGCAATAAACGCTTCAACCGTGTATTATTAGCATGATATAGGGTATTTAAGGCCCTCCAATTTTATAAAAGAGAATGAATATTAGGTCAATTAGTACCTTTGATATGACAATTACATTTGATCCCCCAAACAGTTAATTATAGCATAATTTCCATATATAAATTCTGCAATTTTAAAAGTTGAAGAACAACTTGCTATACATACTCATAAGTAAAAAAGAGAGATTAAAAATTAGAATGCAAATGTGGAATATTAAAACCACCCCACTTACATGTAAATGCTTGTTTCATATTAACTTTTAGTGCATGCTCATTGAAACTGATGGCATGGTCACTTCTCTAATCCACTCCTCATGTTGGTTGGATTATACAAGATCTGTTGAGAATTAATATCTCCTATGTAAAATAGCATATTCTTGGAACATGACTCATTGATTCCACCAAAGTTATTTCAGTTCCAATGTATGCACCAATACATAGTTTTTTACACTACACAAAATATACTTTTCATGTAATGATAGCTATTATGTTACCCACATTTAGTACTAAAACTGTTACACCAAAACTACACCTTTTATTAGTATCTTGGTTGGAGGTGGTTTACACGCTTATGGTGTTTGGGTGCATACATAATAGACACGTTTTAGCGGAGATTATCAGTATTTCAACTACATATCGCAATGCCATGCAGTTTATGAATAGCAAACGTCAAGTATTATTCCAATCAATATCAACGTCAAATATTATTCCAATAAAGACATTTGAATTTCATGATATTGGATGAATTTAATAACTTAGTTAAGTATACACAGGAAGAAGATGCACATTAGAAAGAATACATTTGAATTTCAAGCTAATGAAAAATAATAACATAATTGCATTAAGTGAATGAATATGATAAATAAGCATACAAGGAAGAAGATGTAAACTAATGTATAAGATCTACAACCACAAAAGACAATTATATTATATCCAGATATATAGAAAACTTATATTAGATTGCTTAAAAAACAAAAATGTAACAAAGAAGTGGTATACATGTGGAGAAATAATAGCAAGGAGAGCCATTATTAAAGGTGTCATTACAATTGGACTCATTTGTGCCTGAAATTAACAAAAGTGAGTATCAATAATTAAAATAACAATAATAGTTAGCTATGTACATATTTTTCATGATGAACAATTTTAAACGGCCAATATAGTAATCATCTCAGAAAGCTATTCATATCGAACAAACATAGAAAAACATGGTCATCAATCGTATTCAAACTCAAAATCGCATTAAATTTTAACCAAGTGCAAATGTAAGACTATGATTCAAGTAACCAATCGTATTCAAACTTAAAATCACCTGGTTAATTAATCAAGAAAGAGAGAACATTTTCAATTTTAGGCAATGAAGAGATTCATAAAATACCAGACTTTTGCTTCTGAATCCTTTCTAGAAAACACCATATTTGTTTTGGTAGTTGCATCCCTTGCGAACTACCAGATTTATAAGATCAATTGTTTGATAATTTGAGGCAATTACTTGAATTCTGGTTTGATGGGACCGCTCATGAATCCATTGAAAGCTACAATACATATAGAACAGAAATAATCAATCTTCCATAACAAACAAAGTTAAAAGGGATAATATCATCTACCAAATGATCTCACTTTAATGCAAAAAATGAAATAAAACACATAAACATAACTTGGAAGTCAAACTTAGTAATAAACCCAAAGAGAAAACTTATACATGCCGAAAATGCAAATAGCATTTGCTACAAATCAAGAATCCACCATGAAGTACTATTATACTAAAAACACTAACAAAATCGACATCCTAAATAAACCAGTTACACATGTTATACGAAAAATATACCTCTCTTATTCATAAGAGCTGCTTTGTAAGTTGTTTTACCACCACATGAGGCCCTGCAAGTGAAAATCGGCATTCAAACTTCAAAAAAGCTTATGAAACCATAAAGAACACCTCATGGTATACCACATCCATGTAATTAGTCAAAATTGTCATCATATGCATATGCTATTGTACTTGAGAAAACAATAAAAATTAGGAAGCAATAAATTGTTTGCACTTGATTGTTGATAAACATTTAAAAATCAAAAAGTTCAAAATTACACCCTAAAGTCTTAAATATATGCACAAATTAAAAAAACACAAAGAACAGGGTAACTGCATTCACTCACATCTCATCGTGAATATGACCCCAAATCAGTTTCTCAACTATGATTCGGTTGATTCCTCTAATTGCAGATCTATGAGTATTTGTAATTGATAGGCCACTTCATTTTTGGTGTGTCTAAGCCATCACATGACTGAAATTGAAAAAAAAAAGATTATAACTCCGATATGGAATTAGCAGCATTTAGATGAATTCGAAGTATTGATTAAGCGATAGAACCTGATGGTGGTGCTTCAATGTTGATAAGTGAATCCAAGGGTAGAAGAAATCTATTATGTTGAAGAAGAGACCTGAAATTGCAACTTCATATCTATCATCCCTTTACGATTTCATCTTCTCGAAGAATAGAAGGTGATGGATTGGTAGAGCTAGAATGTGCAACGGTGGTGGCGATCACGGTGGTTCATCTTTGTATGATGTTTAAGATAGGGCTTGGAAATTATGAAGACTCGTAGGAGCGGTTGAATAAGAGAAATTAGGAGTAGGAAGAACATGGGAAACCGCTAGTGAAAAAACCGCCAGTGAAAAAACCGTCAAATAACCGACCGAAAAAAATTCAACCGCCTAGTATCTACGGTCAGGATTTGATTTCAGCTTGATCCTACGATCGGGATTAAATCTCCCGGGTGGTTACACTCACCGGGAGCAATATAATATATAATGATTGGCTACATGTTTGTGATTAGTTTTTATCTTTACATATGTGTAATCTTTTCAAGTTTTTCACGTGGGAGAGATACATGAGTTTTAGTTAGTGATAGATCTAAGAATTTTTTTGAAGGGTTTTATTGTCTTTAAGGCACTAGCTTTATTAAATTTGCGTTTGAAAATTTTGGGTTGGTTCGAGTTGAGTTAAAATAACGTACACTTGGCTTTAATGTTATCCGGGATGGATGGACGTATTTTTGGCGAAGATATGAGACTTAAGGAACTAGAAGTAGGTGTCAGTTGGCATTCTGCATCTACCCAAATAGGTGTAGCGACATGGTTGATTAGCATAATGGTAGAGACATAATTGCATAATGATAACTGAATAAGTAAATAATTAAAGCATAAATCAAAGATATATGATTCTATCTGACTTAAAGTTTTGAAGCAAATTGTACTTGTAAGTTACAATTTTTAGTTTCAGACTTCAGTTGCATGAAAACTGAACTTTTCCCATTAAACACAAGAATTATTCAACTACTAGTTAAATACTCGTGTCTTACACATAGTTTAAATAATAATACTTTAAAAAAAGTGATGCAATGGTAATTTTATTAAAATTTATCTGCCCATAATACTAAAAACATCACTCAAGATCATATTCATAATTTCAAACTAATTCACAAATCCTAAGTCAAAAATTAAGAGAGCCAAATATGATGGTCATAAATAGAGTCGGGTTTTGGGTGAATTTTTAATATTTAAAAACCTTAATAACCCGACTAAACATGTTTAAGTATTTCTCAAAACTTTGTTGCAATTACTCATAACATTTCAAGACTTTCTTAGAAAAAATAAGATTGCCAACATAAAAATTCCATTAGTGTGCATGTAAATAAGAAAAACAAAAAAACAAATAAGAGCATGAACATAGACTTCAAATGCATACTGAAAACCGAATTTGAGGTGCACAATGGTGGAATCATGTTTGTTTAGTAACTAGTATTGTGGCTTGGAGCATTCAGGAGCCATCTGCCAATTAAAACGCTTATAATCAGTACAATAGTTGTAGACCATGTAGTTGTCTCTAACCCACTTGAGCTTCCCTTGTTGATCCCAGCTCAGATGGCTATAGACAGGGGATGTCCACCAATTAGTCGGGTTAGGATACGCACACTGGTAAATGCTAACCGGTCCATTCCACTTACAAGCCCTGGCTTTAAACTTACGTAAACTGGCCTTGAATGGTGCACATGACCAATCAATTTTTACTAGACCACCTCTTGTTGCCCAGTTATCAGCATTCCATAAACTAGAGTAGACTTGCATTCCTTGATGGTCCGGGAATCCGATCCCTTCACTTTTGTAGTTTCTGTATACTCGAATCGGTATGCTATCAACATACCACCTGCATAATTTATTGTCATTTCCATCTATATATTAGGGATCTTGGTAATTAAGTGGTGTATCCCACAGCTAAAAGGACGAGGGTTAAGTTCTCAACCCGCAGAGTGTGTAATTAATGTATTTATCCTAGAAATTAAATCTAGAAATGAACGTTAAAAAAAACTTACACAACTGCATTTGGGTTCCAATGAATAGTATAGTTGTGGAAATCAGTGGTCGGGTCAAACCATAACTTGAACTGTTGCTCCCTATTTCCTTTGCCTTGGGTGAAGATGTTTGTGTGCATGGTGTAAGGTTCTCCTGATGAGTTCCCTAAGAACTCAAAGTCGATCTCATCATGATACTCACCGGTAGACGAAAGCTACATTGATTTAACACAAATGTTTAGACTCATGATATATTTATTATATATGATGATGGCCGCGCCAGGATTAATTAGCTAATTTGTGATTACTAGCTTGTATATTGTACTTACATAATATGCTGTGACGGTTCCTGCAGAGTTCCCCGGAACCAACTTGATCAACATTTCAATGCTTCCAAATAGGTATGAGTTGTGTGATTGAACACCAGACCCTATATATATAATTAGAGTTACATCTATCAGAATATATATATAGATACTAATTGTTAAGAGTTGATGTATATATGACTATGATGAAATAGTGAATATTGAAAACTCTACCTGCAACATTATCAAGGACCAGATTAAGATCTTCACCATTGCCAAAAACATACGAATGCTTAGCGCCCCAGTTGAAATACGTGTCGGTGTAAAAATTTGCATTGACAACGCATGATTCAAATAAAATTGCTGACAAAAATACAAGTGCAACCAAATAAGCCTGCAATGCAGATCTTGCCATTGTTTCTTTGTTTAGTTTGAATCAGGACAGGATGCTATTGCCATTGTTTCTTCACACCTTATATAGACTTTGTCTAGTATAAGTCCACAATATTAAAATGTTTCTTGACCTTGTCTAGCATTTTTGACATTTACTGTCTATTGACTTTTATTAAACAAAAGAAGCACAAGTTAAGTCATCACACGCTCTCTTTTCGTCTTTAAATCTACGTTTTTCATGTATAGGACTTGAAACCACAACCGCGCGCTATGAGAATAACACATTTTGTATGCCGCTAGGCCACATAACCCTTGGTTTATGACATTCATTAAATGCCTCGGATATTAATATATCTTTACTTGGCCATATGATCAATTATGTTGCCAATTAATGGCCTAGTTAGATTGGAGTAAAAATAAAGTTGTTAAAAATATGATCAAATATGTTAAATTGTAATTAAGGTGTTGAAACGACGTGCATCAGACTAAAAGGGAGGAGGTTATTAGCCAGCTATATATGAGTGAACTAATTTAATTGTAAGACAGACATACAAACAAAAGAAAAAGAATAGAAAATTATTGAAAGATGATGAATGAACAATAAAAAAAAGGGTTTTTTCATGGTTGGTTGTTAACTTGTTACTTAATTGTTAGCTAGTACTATCAAATGTGGTCATGATACAATGTAGTCTATATAACTAGTGTCCATCAATTAAACATTTTGCTGCTTCATTTACAATAATTATTATATTTTTATAAGTTTATTGTAAAAATATGCTTCATATAATATACTTATGAATATATGAGAAACGTATCACTCATATTATTGAGTAAATCATCTGAAAAACATCATACCTATTAAGGTCGTTCTAAATAAAAAAATATATTATTAAACAAATTTTTTTTAACATGTTTCTTATGAAAAAAAGATAAAAAGGGAAACTTTAAATAAAAGTAATTTTTTTTTCATTTGTTTCATTAAAATAACTAATAATTATTTTGTTTTTTTAAGACACTCTAACTTTCATATGTCGTTCTAATCTCATGTAATAATTTGGTTAAATGGGTTACTTTGATGATGTAATCTCGTGTAATAATTTAGTGGGTTTATAAATAAGCTACTTTCAAGCTAGCAAGTTTTTTTTTTTTTTCTCTGATTTCTTTCCAAATTAACAAGCTTCAAAGCCATTTGAGAAGCCTTAATTTAAACTAAGGGTATACCCCACCAACACAATCAAAGGCTTTCATTTGAAAAGTGGACATGGCTCAACAACAGGAGATCGAAATAATGATTATACCACATGCAGGAAAACAATAAAATCAAAGGCTTTCTTTTCAATAAAAGCATGTACCTAAAGATTTTCATTTCGCTTGCTTGATGGACTGTGCTTGTGATAACTATAACGAATATGTTTTTTATCCATGTTTTCATATTTTAATTACATGGTTCGTATTGAAACGTTGTCTCAATGATAAGGGGATAGTAGTCTAGTGCTGTGACTGAAAGGTTAGGGTTCAAATCTTGCTTTGAGCATTTTTTTCAAAACATGTTGGTAAGCCAAATGCTTCGCGAACCATATTCTTAAGGCATGCAATTCGTTGCACTTAAATCACCCCGCCATGCCACTAGATCCATAATGACCGGCGAGTCGGAATAGGTATGACACTACTAGAAAAATGGCCAATTGCTACCAAAATTTGCAACCGAAAAAGACGGTCGCAAATATATAGACCAATTTCCAACCGAAATCTTATTGGTAGCAACTTTAGCAATTCGGTTGCAAAACAGTCGCAAAATGTTGCAACCCTACCTTCTGTCGATTTTCATGGAAAAGATCGAGTATAATATAATTAATTAAAAATGTTAACTGGAGTTGCGAACCGTCTCATTCGTCGCAGTTTCGGCTAAATAAGTTAATAAGTATATGTTCTCTGTTATTTATTTATTTCACATTGGGATTTAGGGTTTCTATTGAGAATGTACAAAATCACTCCAGCCACTCCGATCATCTAGCCATATGCATTCACTCTGAACTCCTCCATTGATCTGAAGTCCACAAGCTTAAATTTTCCCGTCGAATCGGTGACAATATCTAATCTCTTCAATCATTTGAATCAAGATAGAAGCCGCTTCAGGCTTTGAGAACGCACCGATGTGTTTCGAAATACGAAATCTGAAATCTGATGAGTTGTGGATTTATATGCAGAGATCGTTGCATTCATTCTGGTATTTCAATCTTTTCAAATCGTACATCATTATCTTCGATTTCATTTTCTATTTTGATGCTAGTGCTTTTGTTATCATCAATCGGGTTAATCTACAGATGGCGATGGTTCAAGCGTATCGTAGAGTATCTGGCGGTTCGGTTGTTTTTGCAGATTCGTGTAGGTTCACGACGAGCTGGCGACATTTTTCTACGTCATTTAGAGAGGAACGGGATACGTTTGGACCGATTCAAGTTCCGTCTGATAAGTTCGTGCTTTTGTTTCGTTGTTTAATCTTCGTTTTGTTGTTGTTAGGGTTGAAGATTTGTGTTATACAGTATACAGAACATGCCGTTTAGTTGAAATTTGAAACTATTACATGATGCAATGGTTTTTTTTGTGAATTAGTGTTTTAGCTCTAAGGAAGGTCCATTTTAAGCAATTTTATATATATGTGATTAGATTAGAATAAATGTTGTATTACTGGCTGTGAAGTTTGTATATATGTTTAGATGTAGGTCATTTCTTGTAGCATACTTGATGACCACATAATAGTTTTTTTAAAAGCTTAGTTTTACTAGAATTGGACAGAAGATTGATTATATAAGGTCACTTCACCACATATGTTATGTTTATAAAAGCTGGAGATTGATTTTAGTTGTTGACTTTGTCATTGAAGATTATGAAATAATATTATTACCTGTAAGCAATTGGAAATCATGTTGGTATTAAAGTGGGTGGTTCAAATGGCCATTTTAAGCTTAATGTTTTCAAGCTAATGATTTTGCTAGCTCTTTGTTACATGTAAGTGGGCCCAGGAAATCACTATTAAAGCGGTCATCTGATATTTGTTTTACACCTTCTAATACTTATATGTTTATATTTGGGTTTGAAGTCATTGAAAATAGATTCTTGCATATTACTATATGATACTCATGCATTGGTCTTGTTTTTACACATTGTGTGAGAGGCATTCAAGCAAATAGGGATAGGATTCAAAAGTTATTACATGAGGTAATCTAACTGTAAAAAGGAAGTATTTAAATTTACTGTGATTTAGTTTAATTACAATGTGATTCCTAATGCTATTATATTTTGTGATCCTTTGCAGTCACTTATGCTTGTGACATCTTTGAATCCTGTAAGCATATGTTTGAATTTACATTTCTATGTCTTTTACACACTTTAATTTCTGAATATTAACTAAATGATGTAAATTGTCGTTTGAAATCGTTTGATGTAGAAAACTGGATATGAGTATATGACAATGCTGCAGCAGTTGCCAAGACAGCCCACAAGAAGGGATGTACACTCAAGGTGGTTGTCCTCTCTTTATTATTTTCTACCTCAAACCTCCAGTTTCAGGAACTCACTGAAATAATTTTTTCTTCTGAGTGATGACATTCAATTCATGGAACCTGTTAAAGAACTTGTTGAGGAACATGTCACCAAACAATATTTTTTGCCAGATAAAAGGTTTCTTACTACTTTGTTCCAACAGTGTTCACTTCCACAGTGTTCAAATAAACAGTGTCAAACCTTAATTTGCTAATTGTTTATGGTAAAAAATAAGAAAATATTAAATTGGTTAATGTTTAAGATTTTGGTTTCATACTTAGAATATAATTGTTTTTTCGGTTACTAACATATAGTGAAATGGATTTGTATCCGTTTAAAACCGAACTAAACTGAACTAAATTGATTAATGTTTAAGATTTAGGTTGGTAGAATCGTTTAGATTTTGGCTGCCTCAACACCTATCATCTTCTTTCTCCTGCCTTCATGTTTCTTAACTGTTGCCACTAGAAATTACAAATCCACAACACATTAACTTTAACCATCATTTTGAAGTTAAAATGTTGTGGATTCAATTTATTGTCTAATTAAATTTTGAAGAAAGAGGATGTTGTAGGAGATCTAAAAGAAGGTATACAAACGTGCATTCTTTCTCTATTGATTGTTAATGTAATACAAAAGTTTTGATTATCATCTAGCATGATACATGTAATCTCACAGATGCTAAACTGCAATTGGTACCTAAAGAGGCATATGACGCTTCGTTTCACCAACTATTTGTTAAAACATTTGAAAAATGACATTGAGGTGATGATTTCTTGAACCAAATTGCAAGCAATATTTGTAGGTAATACAACCTTTAAAGCTACTGTTTATGTAGAATTTGTTATGTATGTATACATTTTTTTGTAGCTTGTTGATGATTAATTGTTTCAATTTGGATGACTCATCTAGATATAAAGTTTGAGTCTTTTCTAATAGTGAGGTTTTGATAGCTTGTGGAGCTGCACAACTGAAACTGAAACCAAAGGAATTGTCTTAATTCATAGCGTTGAGCAGGTGCAGTATATTATTTTTGTTCTTTATGCTAAATTTCTGTTTGTATCTAATATACCTTTTAATATTATTCTTGTCTTTTGAATGACACTTTTTATTAACAGTGATTATCTTGCCCTTGGAAACTCTACAAAATATCAGGTACCCAAGTTAATAAGTGTTTTTTTAACATGATGTTTGTAAATAAATTTTTATTTATTTGGTGCATGTATATGGGTTTAACTTATGATTGATGATTCGTGGATAAAAGATAAGAAGAGACCCATCATGAGTTGAGCCGTTGAGGACCACGTTGAAATAGAGTAGTGGCAATTCATTTGATTTTAACTTAAATTTTGTGAATGCCTTGTTCAGATGTTTCAAAGGTAATGAACTAATTCCCCCAACCTTCTTGAAGTTATGAATTTTCAAGTTTGTTATTTAAAGTTATAACTAGTTTGGTTTTCTTTCTATGATTATAGATCCAGAGAAGGATATAGGGAAAAGTTTCTTCAAATATTATGGTTAGTTGGCATTCCAAAACTATATATGAAACAATTATCATTGGTTAATTTGTTAGTTCGCATGTTCAAATATGCCATTGGGTAATTTGTTGAATCTATAAATTCTAGTCACGACTGTAGGCTCTTGAAAGTAAATGGAAATAATACTCTAGCCCAACAAAAATCTGTTGCACACAATGTTTCTAACCAATGCTCAACTGGTAGTTCCATTTAAAACGAGTTATTTTTTTGTGCTAGTTATGTTATGTTAAAATAACTTCAAATTGTTCAATAGATTCATGTTGAATGTGTAGTGTGACAATTGATATGTAGCCGAGCTTGTATTCAGTTAAAGCGGATAGTTAAAGTAATGTTTGTTAGGGATATCATCTATATTCATCCAAATCTTGTTTATGGGTTGTTATGTAGATAGGAAGGTTAAACAAAGTTATAGAGGAGCTTGTTAGAGAAAAAGATGAAGAGAAAGAAAGGATGAATGGAGTTATTAAGGGGTTGGCGGCGGAAAACGAAACTATGTGCAACAGGATGGAAAACTTTGAAAGTATGCTAAAAGTTATGGCTCAAGGAGGAGGGCAATCATCAAGTTATGTCTAAAAACTTGTCTATTAGTTGTTATAGAAAACTTGTTTATGGGTTGTTATGAAAAACTTTGAAAGTATGTTTGGTTGTTTTAACTTTTGGATTGTTTAATGTAGTTTTGAATATTTGATGAATGGTAAATTTTAAAAGTATGAGCTTTATTAGTGTATTTTAATGCTTAATAAAAGGTGGCAAAAGCTTGTTGCAGCAACCGGTAGGAATATTTGGTCGCTAAAAGAGGAATAAAAAACTGGTGGTTGGTCGTAAAATCGTCACAAACTATTTTCGGTCTCAAAATCGTCACAAAATATTTTCGGTCGCAAAATGGTCGCAAACAACGGCGGTCGCAAAAATAGCGACGGCAACAACAGTCGCAAGATTTGCAACGGAAAATGCGGTCGCAAGTATAAAATCGGTCGCAAAATGGTTGCTACAGGGCATTAGAGACGAGCGTTTTTCCAACTAACTTTCCGGTTGCCAAGCGGTCTCAGATGGCCTTTTGAGACCGTTTTGCGACCGAAATGGCCGTCGCTATTGCCAAATTTTCTAGTAGTGTGAATATAACCACGCGGAGCGCCGTACCGGCCTATCGAAGCGAAGCGTTGTTGAAGGTCGTCCGAGCTTCTCCCGGGAGTATGGCATGGGTTACTTCAGCGCCATAGCGCCTGGTATTCGAACATTGGCTAGAGGCATTTTCAATTCATAACCCCTAAAAAACAAGGTCAGCTTACGTCCTTGAACTTTTGATGCTCATCCCGGGCTACCACGTGACTTCGTATCCAAGCCTAAGGATTTTACGTGAAAGTTCATGTCCGGTTTTGCCTTTGAATATTATTTGGTTGACGAGTTTCGACTCCGATAAACTTGACTCGTAAGAAAGGTTGTGGTGCTCCGCTGCGTACGCAGTAATGGGGGAGCCCCAATGACAACGAAGAACACTAACTAGTGTTAGAGGCGGAGTTGTTGTGAGTCTCCGCTGCGTACGCAGTAATGGGGAGCCCCAATGCTAACGAAAAACACCTACTAGTGTTAGAGGCAGAGTTGTGATGAGTCTCTGCTCCATTGCACTAAGTGATGTTCTAAAAAAAGCTCGTGATTCAGTTACATGCACAACTCTAGAACAAATATTGATATATATGCTAATTGACAAGGTCGATGCTTTGCACCGGCCAGTCACGTGACGTCACGTCGCATTTCAATTTTTTTTTACTTTAACGTATTTAAGGTTTTAATTCGCGACTCTTGACGTATTTACGGTTTTAATCCCCAACATTTACTAATTGTCATTTTGGCCCCTGATGAGTTTTGACTATGATCTCTTACTCTACTTTGACATATAATACGACTTTAATATTGTTATCGTTTTAACCTCTAACTTTGATATTTCATCGTTTTTTAATATGTGATACATTACGGTTTTACGCCGTGACTTACGAAACATGAGACGTTTTTTACAACATACGCAAGACCCAACTGCATAATTTGACCACTGTAACACGCGACCAGATCTTAAATCTAGTTATAATAATAATTTAGTTATAAGAATAAAAAAATAATATAAAAGCACACATGAAAAATAATGTCTGATAAGGTTACTATTTATCACACCATTTTTAACAAGTTACAAGTTATATTTATATTGTATACACTACTAATTGAGAGACTAATTGAGAAGGGGCAATTTAAGGTTTTAACAAGGTTTTAAGGGGTAATTTTTTAGAGGAAATTTTTTTTAATTTATAATAAGAAGTTTGAGAGGGAAAATATAAAATACCATGCATTGAGTTGATGAAGCAAAATATCCTTAAATGTTAAATATTTACAAATGTTTAAACATAATGATTATGATTTCTTTATGAATATTATGATTTATCCTGTGTGTAACACACATGTGTTAAACCTAGTTTAGTATAAATATGACTTTGATAATTCGATTTTAACGTATTATCATTTTAATATCTGATGACTTAGTCAGTTTACAATTTTTGATGAATTAGTCAGTTTACAACTTTAATCCCTTATCAAACTTTCAAATATTTACGGGTTTAACTCGTTAACTTTGACTTAGTTATCATTTTGACATATATGTTTGGATACATCTCTGTCTTTTGATGTGTTACACATTACAACTTAACCAACAACGTACGTGACGCGAAACTTTTTTTTTATTAAAACGTGAGACAAAATCACATTCGCGAGACCCCTTGCCACCGCATATCGGGGCCAGGTGTCATATATCTAGTTTAATACAATTTTAGGTATTTTGAAGACTTTTAGAAATTAATCCCCAAGAACTCTCTCTCTATCCTTGAGGTTAGCACGTCTAAGTTCTAACAAACCACCAACCAAGATATTTTTTATTATATTCTTCTTTCATTCATCATCTTCTGGTTTTCGGTGTTAATTGCATGTTCACTCAAAGCTAGCTAATAATCTCCAATTTTTAGTCCTATGCACGTCATTTTCTCCTCCAATGTCAATTGCCATCCTGCCATTTTTCCTTTTTTTTCATCAGAGAAAAAATAACATGCACCTTAATAATTAATGTCTGTTTCAGCTGGCTAAAAACCATTTTTTACCCGGTTATAAAGATTTTCTAGACAATTAACAAGCCAAATGTTATGAAGTCATTCCTTAATTTTGAACGTAGGGGTGTCTTTAAAGGTGTGAAATCGCACGAGACCTAGTTACCAAAGGAGGTCAATATTAAATGTATAGCATATATTGGTGGTGAGTTCAAGCCCATTTGATACATTTAAGTATATAACCTCACAAAGTCATAAATACTGGCTCAAAATTTGTCACCTTTACACATAAAAGGTATGATAAATTTTGCTTTAAAATATGAGGTTGACACGATTATAATATATATTTCAGGCGTGTCAAAATGCAAGACAATGTCAACATGTATTTGATATTTTTTATACTAGACAAAGTCTATATAAGGTGTGAAGAAACAATGGCAATAGCATCCTGTCCTGATTCAAACTAAACAAAGAAACAATGGCAAGATCTGCATTGCAGGCTTATTTGGTTGCACTTGTATTTTTGTCAGCAATTTTATTTGAATCATGCGTTGTCAATGCAAATTTTTACACCGACACGTATTTCAACTGGGGCGCTAAGCATTCGTATGTTTTTGGCAATGGTGAAGATCTTAATCTGGTCCTTGATAATGTTGCAGGTAGAGTTTTCAATATTCACTATTTCATCATAGTCATATATACATCAACTCTTAACAATTAGTATCTATATATATATTCTGATAGATGTAACTCTAATTATATTTAGGGTCTGGTGTTCAATCACACAACTCATACCTATTTGGAAGCATTGAAATGTTGATCAAGTTGGTTCCGGGGAACTCTGCAGGAACCGTCACAGCATATTATGTAAGTACAATATACAAGCTAGTAATCACAAATTAGCTAATTAATCCTGGCGCGGCCATCATCATATATAATAAATATATCATGAGTCTAAACATTTGTGTTAAATCAATGTAGCTTTCGTCTACCGGTGAGTATCATGATGAGATCGACTTTGAGTTCTTAGGGAACTCATCAGGAGAACCTTACACCATGCACACAAACATCTTCACCCAAGGCAAAGGAAATAGGGAGCAACAGTTCAAGTTATGGTTTGACCCGACCACTGATTTCCACAACTATACTATTCATTGGAACCCAAATGCAGTTGTGTAAGTTTTTTTTAACGTTCATTTCTAGATTTAATTTCTAGGATAAATACATTAATTACACACTCTGCGGGTTGAGAACTTAACCCTCGTCCTTTTAGCTGTGGGATACACCACTTAATTACCAAGATCCCTAATATATAGATGGAAATGACAATAAATTATGCAGGTGGTATGTTGATAGCATACCGATTCGAGTATACAGAAACTACAAAAGTGAAGGAATCGGATTCCCGGACCATCAAGGAATGCAAGTCTACTCTAGTTTATGGAATGCTGATAACTGGGCAACAAGAGGTGGTCTAGTAAAAATTGATTGGTCATGTGCACCTTTCAAGGCCAGTTTACGTAAGTTTAAAGCGAGGGCTTGTAAGTGGAATGGACCGGTTAGCATTTACCAGTGTGCGTATCCTAACCCGACTAATTGGTGGACATCCCCTGTCTATAGCCATCTGAGTTGGGATCAACAAGGGAAGCTCAAGTGGGTTAGAGACAACTACATGGTCTACAACTATTGTACTGATTATAAGCGTTTTAATTGGCAGATGGCTCCTGAATGCTCCAAGCCACAATACTAGTTACTAAACCAAACATTTGAAATTATATATTCCTTTTTATTTGTGCTGTTCTCTTATTTACAAGCATAGTTCGAAGATGGGTCCTGAATTATTATGTTGACATTGTTATACACGATCTGAAATTAAGTGTCCTAAAATCAGTCTTCATGTGCTATCACAAGTTGAAACATTGTATCTTTTTTTTATTTCATAATACGTAATATTATACAAAATTAAATACTTCACATTTTGAGTAAATTGCATAATTTGATTCGTTAATGTTAACATGTTCAGTCTAATTTTAACATATCATGTGTCTAACATTTCATGCTTTAACATAAGCATTTGTAATCTAATTTTCGTCTATGATTCTGTTAGTTTCTCTCACGTGGCTTAAACGAGAAGGGTATGATTGTTTTTCTTGTCGTTCCCACCATTTGTTAATACAAAAAAGCCCTACGGAAGTTAGGTTAGAAACGTTTTATGTTAAAACATAAAATGTTAGGAACGTAATATATGTAAGTGCCATTAAGAGTTTGTGACATGCATGTGTTGACTATTGTTTACATATGTAATTAAACAATATCACGGCAGCTAATATATCATGACTGAAACTAATTATTCATGATTTCATCTTTACACGGTCATAAAAGCCTACAATGTCCCTTGATGATAAACTAATTAAATTTCTAAACAGGAAACACATGAAGTGAAACTTCTATAGTTAACACAATCTCTACTAGTCAGTCAATATGGACCCAAATACCATGTCCAGGGACACCAAGCCGATTCACAAACAGCATGTAGTACCCGGGGGGCGCAATTTTTCCCGACGGCGGTGCAAGCGCCGAGATCACATTATTTTCAATTCTCTTTATTGGGGGAACAATCGATCTTTGATTTTGGGAGAAACCATGAGTTGTGAATGGTGGGTAGATCAATGTTATCTTAGCCTCACCTAGTTGCAACATTATTTTGGTCTTGAATGTGACCGCAACCTTAAACATTGCTCGGTACTTCAACACTTTATCGGTACGAGCTACATTGATTTCTGGCCTGTCTTTGTTGAGTGCACGGTCCAAGTAAGGAGGGGAGAATTTCTCGACTCGTAATTCAGTTGGGAACTGGACGTTGTGCGTGTAGAACTGGTGTGGGTTGCTGCCCGCGACCAAGATCTTGGTGTCGGGTAACAATGCTGAGGTTGAATGATACATCCTTGCAATTGTTGTAGAAACCATTTCCTTAAACCTTTGACCCATTGGTTTAAATGGACTGTATAAAACCGGGACAAAGTTGGGATCTATGGCATTTTCCCAAGCTGCGGTGCCTTTTTTCGCACCGTTAAGCATGAGGAGATCGCCGGTTGGAAGGTGTAAAAGATCACCCATGATCCTTGGTGTTGGCATGTCTTGTTCTTTATCCCATTTTGCACCTTCCATCATTGGATGGATTCGATGACAGTCTTTCAAAGCTGGGACAAACACTTTTTGCTGGATAGGCCTTGCATCCACCACTTCAAACGCGGTCGGTGTGTTACCGCCGCAAACTACGACTTCTACGTTAAGTGGATGCGAGTTGTCTACGGAGAGTTTGAGAGGAAGTAGAGCAGACAAGCCTGAAGCAGGGTAGTTGCGGGATCCACCCGGTAAAAGTGGATGCTCTTTAAGTACTCTGCCTGATAACGGGTTTAAGTTAATGGCCCGATCGTTGGCGAAAATGAATACATTTCCGTCAGGAAGTAGGTAAACAAACGGGTAGAGATTGTTCTCGATGAACCGGATCGGTCCCTTAGGAGGGGTAGATGTTTGTCTAAGGAAAGGTAAGTCCATTCTCTTCGGTTTGAAGTTGAGCGACGGTGGCACAACCTCAAAGCTGAAGGAATCACGCCCTCCTACCACGATTGCGCTCCCGTCTTCCAAAACTTGATTAGACGAATACCTGTAATCGATTCAATCCAAAATTCATACGATCATACGTTGTTTTAAACCATGTAACACACGCCTTCATAGCGTATCTACAATTGGTAACTTTAGTCACATACCATCTAAAGTCACCAAGAGCATCTCTTCTTTCAATAAAGTTAGCATTTGGATCATCTTTTGGCAGCATTCTTATACCTTTGACACCACTAAATGTACCTCCGGTCGCGACAAGGTTACCATTAGGCCACAAGTTTCCAGACGAGCACCACGGTTCACCTGGCAACTGCCATATATATTAGTTAGGATTCGTTACCTGGGGCTGATTAATAATACAGAAATTAAGTTTGTGATAACATGATATCTTGCAACATACATACATACCACAAGGGTTTTAACTTTTCTGGTTTTCCAGTCATACGCGATAGCATGAGCCCAACAATCTGGCTGGTTCTTCGTATCCGGATTCGGGGGACAGTTACCCTTGGGAGACAATTTTATAGCAGAAGGGCCAAGTGTGGTTGCATCATACCAGACCACCTTATCATTAGGCATCAATTGGAGTTGCATTGCAGCCACACCCGCATTTCGATTATCAACCACCCATGAGCCTCTAAAATTTGTCTGAATCTCTGGTTTCGTGTAATCGATTCCACCATCCCTCAGAACATTACCATCTATGTTGCGCGCTGCGCTTACAGAAAACAACAAGAATTGAAGGGCCAAGAGGATGCAAGGGTTCAACAATGAATCCATTGGAAGTTTTAGTTTTTTAGATGATCATTATACAATATATAGCCTTTATAATTGTATGAGCCAAAAAGTTTGTGGATAAAATACAAGGGAAAATGATTCTAACAATAGTTTAAGGTGGTTGCTTATTAACCATACACAATTCAAGATATATATATGTATGTTTACTTATCATGATCCTAAATGAATACTTTAAAAGGAACCAAATATTAGTAAATACATATGTAAAAACTTTAACCATCTAAATTCATTCAATTTATAGGATTAAAGAGACCTGAAAAATCACTAACCATCTAAACTGTGAACAGTAAGCAAAACTGTGAACTTGAACAATCTCATTCTTTTTGCTTTCATGTAACAGAGCGTAAGTTTTAATCCCCGCCATGAACAATAAAACACATAATGTTTGAGCAATCAACATAGTTGTATTAACATAATACTAAGTATTTTAAATCAATAATATAAACTAAATCAATGAACATATGAGGATCAGCTCATGAGTTTACAGTGTAAGACATTATGGAACCTCAATGGGAGCTTGAAATGATCCTAGAAAACTTACATTTTTTGAAAACATGATAAATTGGTTCCTAAAATTGCAGGGTGTTTCATGAAGAAAGTAAAGTCATTTGAGATGTGTCATGCAATTGTGCTACAAAAGGTTTAACTTTCTTGCAGACGCGACTTTTTGAAGCCTAATTTGCTCTCTGAACTTGGCTATAAACTCCTCTGCTTTCCTGTCAACCTCGCCAGAATGGGGTTCAGTATCACTGAATTCATCACCTTTCACATTCATGTCACTGATCCCCGGTTGTGATCTCGTTTCAACTTTCTCATCGGTTTGAACCTGAAACGGTTTGACTTTTGCTTCAACAACTTGTTCTTTTGATCTGTTTGTTCTGACGGACTTACCCTTTTTGTAAACATTGGCAGGTTTTGGAATGGAATCGGAAATGTCCGCATTTTCTTCATTTCTCAACATGTTCTTGAAGGTCTCCATATTCCTCTCAGAAGACGTACCAATGTTAGATGATTGACTATTTGACTTCACAAACTGCGCATCTCTATCATCATCAACCTTACCCTTAACAAAATCTTTCATAATTTCTTCATCAAATGCAACATTAAAATCTTGCTCAGAAAAACTACCAATGTTGGATTCTTGAGGCTTCAACTCCATGAATGATGTTTCACTTTTCCGATACGGCGGCTTCCTGTACCTATTAAATTCATCTTTTTCTGAAAAATTCTTGATCTTGGATGACACCCCAGATCTCATTGATTGTGATTTTAGACCTTGAAAATCAAGATTGTTAAAATCAGTATCCTCTTGTTTCTCCAGTTTCATAGATTTTGAACGCATATTTATAACTCGAGAATCAGAATCAGAACCAGAATCAGAATCAGCTTCTTTAAACTTTTCCTCCAACTTTATCGGCACCAAACCCCTAAACTTTCCAAATTTAGTTTCATCCCAGCCACTTGAAGAAGAATCTTCAACAACTGATTTACCCGCAGCAGCAGAATCCAAACTTTTCGATCCAAGATTTCGCACGGGCAATCGCAACGGCTTATTTTGTTTAGCTGACTTTGATCTACTACCACACAGTTGCTCAAGAACATAACTTTCATCATCAATAACAACCATAGACTCACCTAAACAATACTGATTCAGCTTCTTGTTCTTATTCCCAATTTCAAAACCCTCAAACAAAGATTTATTATTATCTTCAAACCCATATGAGTTATGTTCGAAAATTGATGAAATATGTGAAATCCCAGACAAGTAAGCAGCATCATTTTGTTCCCCAATATTATTATTAGTAGTATTATCATCAGAAGATGTATGAAGAGTAGTATCTATTTTACGGCTAAATAAGCCATAAGAAACAGCAATGCCGATGACTAAAAGGTAAATAAGGTCCCAAAGTTTGGTGAGTATGGTGTTTTTCTTGAAAAATTCAGGAGCTTGTGAAGGGAAAAAGAAGAAAACAAGAAGTGCAAGTATGATTATCAGGGATTTAGACAAGAAATAAGTTGACTTGAACTTACTTTTTGAGGGTTTGGTGGTCGCTGAAGACGATGAGGGGATTTGGGTTTTGTTCGATGATGATGATGAACCCACCATTGTTGTTAATTTTGTTGATCAGTGATGAAGCTTTTGCATTTTAGGGTGTTTCTTGGTGAGAAAGATTCATACCTAACATCAGCAACAAACCATTTCAATCCATTTGCCCTATTATGCTGACTGTATGAATAAGAAATTAAGAATAGGTTTTGGAAAAAAAATTATGTATAAAAATCAGAATAATTAGCTTTAAGTAATCTAAACACTTAGATTAATTGTTTTAAGTCACTTAAGGTCTTGTTTGGCTTTCTCTGTACGAGCCTATGAATCTGATTATCTGAGTGATTCAAAGGTTGCACTGGCTTAAAGCGTTTAGCAAACCCGGAAAGGACTGGCCGAATCAGACATTAGGTCTGAGCGGACGTTTGAGCGGTTCAGCCTTTTTCCAAGTCTGAACGAGGTCTGAATGAAGGCGGCAACGAGCTGTGACCAAAAGATGAAAAATCGAGTGAGCTGCGACCTAACAAAAACGAAAAAAACAAACGAGTTTAAAAAAACTGTCATCGCACGGGTCCAGGTTTTTGTTCGTGTCCGCAGGTCGCATTATGACAAGGAATTCGAATCAAACTTGCATTCCCCCTGCGCGTGGGTAGGTGCTAGAGTGAAACATAAAAAATGTATTTAACATGTCATGAATTCTTGAATATATAAACTTAGAATGTTTGTGTCTCCATTCCAATGTGGGAAAAGTGAATAACACAAAATTTTTAGAGATCCTATTCAGATGTCCAAATAAACAGAACCTTTTAACAATTCAGACATCTTAATCATTCAACACTTAAACATTCAGACATCTTAATCATTTAGACATCTTAGTCATTCAACACTTAATCATTCAACGCTGCCAAACAGCCCTAACATTTTATAGGTATTTTATAGGTATTATATACAACTGATGCGGTTCTAAGAATTACAAAATTTGTTGACAAGTGTATTCATTAAACAATTCTTAAAATAGACAAGCAGATAGATATCATTCTCTAATACACATTTTAATGCATTATATACGATGCTCTTAAAGTGTGATTGAAATAAATATATAACTTTGTAACTTTAGAGGGAGATATATACAATTATGTATGCACACAAACAAAGGTGCAGCTTAAAAATTACATTGTTGCGAAGATAAACATTAAACTTCTTGGCTGCCATGTTTCCCACCCGAATTTTAGCTATATCTTTTCATCTAAATTTCATTTAAATATTAACAGTTTAATTATAAGAATTATTATTATTCAAATGGGAATTAGATTGAGTTATTGAAATAAGAAGTTAGACATCCAGAATCGAAATGTAAAACAGTTATTAACGCCAAACTGAGTTATTAACGCCTGAACGTTAAAAGTTTGGAACATATTTCCAAACGAAAAAATTTCGAAAGTAAAAGGTCATTAAAAGCTTGCTGACCCTTCGTTACACATAACTATAGATTTAGTATAAAAAAAAAGTGATATATATATCAAAATGCAAGAAGCTATGTCCAATTACATATGTGGTTAACAATTATTTATTTTGTTGAGCAAAGTTAAAGTTTTCAACCAAAAAGGTCAAATATTGGTAGACCATTTAAAGACATGCACATGACCGAGTCTACAGATGTACAAATTAACAAACCGTCTTCATAGGAATTTTAGTTCATTTGCCATCGATTTTTTAGGCCTTAAATTTGTTTATAAAATGTATGCATGTTATGGTGATCTATTTTGAAAGAAACTAATTAATTGCTCCAATGACACCACTAATCAACATCATTAATGTCCTTTTTCATATATCGCTTGCATCTTATGTCCTTGCTGCACCAAATATAGTCGACCCTCATAGAGACCCAAGGTTACCAGACCCTCGTCTCGTCAAAGATAAAAAAGACTCTCCTATAAGCGATGGCGGATCCGATTACACAAAGCCAGAGCTCGAGACTAACTCTTTGGGCGAATGGGTACTCGATCACCCCAATGCCGGTGTTGCAGCCATGCAACTGCAGTTGATGCCTAATGATCAGGTTGTTTGGTTTGATACAACATCGCTTGGCCCTTCGGGACTCAAACTTCCTGATGGAGTGCCCTGCCCCGAAAACCCGGATACACAAAACAAGCCTGATTGTTATGCTCATGCCATTGCTTACGACTGGAAGACAACGACATACAGAACGCTTACGGTTTGTTTCCATGTGTTTTAAGTATGTTTTTTTAGGAAATTTATCATACCAATGTCATTACATTGTTAAAATGTAATTATCATGCATGTATGGGTTGGATTATGTTACTGCAGTTGAAGGGTGACGCGTGGTGCTCGTCGGGAAACTTGTGGCCGAATGGGAACCTAATGGCTACTGGAGGGACATTCTCTGGAGATAGAGCTATTCGGGTGCTGGCTAACGATGACCCTAAAGCTGATTTTGACACGCGAATAGGTGTTCTTGCTGCTGTTAGATGGTACAACAGTTTAAAAAATAATACTCATTCAAGATTATACACTATAGGTTTTTTAGCAAATGACAAATTAATTAGTTTGATATGCACGACAGGTACTCGTCTAACCAAGTTTTGGCAGACGGGACTGCAGTCGTGGTCGGAGGCAGGGACTCATACAGTTATGAGATCGTGCCTCCGCAAATAGAATTTACGCCACAGAAGTTCGATCTCCCTTTCCTCCAGCAAACAACAACCCCGGGTTTAGGACCCGGAAGGCCCGTTGAAAACAATCTCTACCCTTTTCTTTTCTTACTACCTGATGGTAATGTATTCCTCTTTGCCAATAACCGGGCCATCAGCTTCGCTCCATTTTCCGGAAAAGTGGTCCGTGAGTACCCCGAATTACCAGGTGGGTCTCGAAACTATCCGCCTTCAGGCATGTCCGCTCTTTTCCCACTCAAACTCACACCTGATGATCAACCCCCGAATCCGGAGATTGTAATATGCGGTGGTAACAGTCCAAAAGCATACGAAGTGGTGGACGCAAGACATGTTAACGATAAGGTGTACATGCCTGCTCTTCAAGATTGTCATAGGATCCAACCTCTAAATGCAGATGCAGCATGGATGGATGAAGATAACATGCCGTCGCCAAGAACCATGGGCGACTTGATACACCTTGCCAATGGCGATCTTTTTATGCTTAATGGCGCGAAAGCAGGTACATCAGGTTGGGAAGACGCTAGGGACGCTAATCTTACCCCTCTTTTATACAGACCATACAATCCTAAGGGTAAAAGGTTTAAAGAACTGAATACAACAACGATAGCTAGAATGTATCATTCATGCTCAGCATTGTTGCCTGATACTAAAGTGTTGGTTGCTGGAAGCAACATGCACCAGTTCTACACGTACGATACCGAGTATCCAACAGAACTACGCGTTGAGAAATTCTTTCCTCCTTACTTGGACCCTGCATTCGACAAATCCAGACCTGTGATAGACCCGAAGGGTACGGATGTGGTATTACAGTACGGGAAACCATTTAAGATTGCAGCTACTCTTAAATCACAAGAGCCATTGGTGTTGGGTGAGATAAAGGTAACCATGTTATACCCACCGTTCACAACTCATGGTTTCTCACAAAACCAAAGGATGCTCATTCCCGCGATAACAGGAGTGGAGAATAACGTTGTCACCGCGGTTGCACCATCAACGGGAACAATTGCTCCTCCCGGGTACTACATTTTGTTTTTAAGTCGCCTTGGTGCTCCTGGCCAGGGAATTTGGGTTCACATTGACTAATGTTGTTAAGTTTTGCTTGAATTGTATCTGCTTTTCGATATTATTGCTTGTCATCAGCAATAAACGTACTAGATATATATCAATAAATTAGTCCATCTCTTCATATGTGCTTGAGTTGGTTTGGTTTATATAGAGGCCGGGCAAATGATGCACAAGGCTTCGATCTGCAAGCACCATGTTCTGAGGGCCAGGGCCGATTGGTCAAGAGAATGTTTTCACGACTCAAACATGTAGATACCATTTCTTCAAAGTTTTCCTCTAAGTTAGTTTTTTTCTTTATATGTATTTGTTCTGTAACTTTGTAACTATGCGTTACTAGAATATTAATCTAAGTGTACGTTTATAAGTCATGGTATATAATATCACATACTATATCTCAAGTTAATTTTCCTCTAAATTAATTATGGTTTTTTTTCTAACCGAAAATTGTCATAGAATAGATGATGTTTTCTAACCGAAAATTGAACTGTGTAAATGATGGCCAATCTAGCTGGTTTGATGCACCTAAGTTCCTTTATGATGTTCAAGTTCTAGTTTTATATGTTGGGAGGTTTTCTTACTATGTGGGTTTCCTTCTGAAGGGTTGATGGGGTCAACTGAGGTTGGTCTCAACCTACAGCTCTTTACCCATGGGTTGCTGGATGGCTGGTATGTGCTCGTAACAGCGTGACCTAAGGTCCAGAGGGGCTCATTCGCCGTTCAAAAAAAAAAAAAGAAAATACAAACCGAAATAAGATTTTATATGGAATCACAAACTTCTAGCTATGAATATCGCTCCAACTTGTCATACCCCTCCTTACAAAAATATTTTGGAACTTGTAAAAATTTCTCCTTAAATTTTTATTGTCCTTATTCATTAAAAATAAAGTGTGCCTAAATGAATTTAATAACATGCATAGATAAAAAATGTTCGTGTGGGTATTCAACAGTTTGGTTAATGATTTTTTCGGTTAGGTTTATTCGGTTGTGCAATCTTTTTGTTCGGTCGTGAAATAACTTTTTTGCCCTGATCTAACCGAATTCTACTGCTTTCTGTTTATTCAGTCGCGAAATCTTTTTTTTGGCCTAAGCGAATAGAACTTAACCGCTTTAGTAGGTTTATTTGGTTCGTTTATCCGATTAAACGAACTATTATACGGTTTATTCGGATAACCGAATCGAATAAACCATATTTTTTGTAACCGAAAACGAATTCACTATTCGTATACGGTTAATAACCAAACCGAAAACCAAATTTGCCATATATTCGGTTCATTTTTTAAGTTACGGATACGATTTATTCGATTATTTTCAATTTTCGGTTTGTTTTAAACGCCCTTAGTCGATATCTACCAACTAAATGCAATAGTTTAATACAACATTATAAGAAATGAAATCTTAATTTAAAAAGAAAATATAGTTTTATAAATAAAACATTAAAATTGTATTTTATAAAAACTTTAAAAATAAAAGTGTAAAAAGTAAAAAAGTTAGAAAATAAGCACTTATATAGTAGCACCCAAAATATAATAAGTGAAATAGCAAATAGATTGTTTTTGTTGCCAAAGTTGACTAGATTGGACCATCAAATACGATTTTCAATAGAATATTATAAAATCACATGCACACATTAATATTTCTCGTATCAATTTTGGTTAAAAATGATCGATGATCTGATCGAAGATGCCATAAACGAATAAAATTTCCGTGCTACACTAATTACAAAAATAAAATGAACAAACCAGCTTATTAGCTAGCTAGTTATACTAATTAATTCATAATAGTTTTAAGCTAGCTCTAATTAAACGGTATATTAGGTTCAAAAGAGATCGATCAAACCACAATTCATACACAATTAAAACTAGCTAGCTAGAGTTAACAAGTAGCTAGATCGATAATACTGATTACTTGCATCCTTGGCGATCATTCCAACGTATATGTATCTTTTTCTTTTGAGTTCATGAGTTAACAAGTAGCTAGCTAGAGGAATAATTTAAACGTTACATGGTCCATATGCGTACTAGAGTGAATTTAATTACAATTTATTAAAGCGAAAGTCTTAGCTCTAAATCCAATTCTTGGCTGCTATTTGAATCAGAAGTGCGACTGCTTGATCCCATAGAATCACTCATTATCTTCTTCCTCGGCGACTCCTAATTAATTCGCAAGTTAACACACAAGAAATGCAAGTGTCAAAAGTGCACAAAACTAACTTTTCATCATATATATACATATATATTTGTGTGTGACATGCGCACGCAGTTACCTCTACTTCTGCTTGAAAGATGTGTCTACTTGTTCCTGGTTGTGCATATTCTTCATACTCAAACATGGCATTGTTTGCATTCCATCTGATTCCAGATAGGGTTACAGAAATCGATACATGACATTAAAATCCTCGATTGAAAGATGTTTCGTTTTAGTTGAAGAACAAATAGTATATTGTTAATTGGTGAAGAAACTATATATGAACTTATATTTGATCTTTTGTATCAACAAGATAAACATACAATATATTTAAGTTAAATATATAATAGAGTTAAAAAAACGTTTCAACACCATGTAAGTAGCTTATAATCTAATCGTATGACAGATTTTAAGTCTAATTATTGGTTCAAGTGGTATTAGTTTCTGAAAGTTACAAGAACCAAATTTAATATATAACGTTTTATATTATATTAAACTTGAATCAAGATTAATTGCTATTGACAAGAGGTAGTTTAAAATAATTATCAACATGGTAATTGTTATTTGTAAATATTAGTTTAGTTTAGCCCAATTAGTGTTTTAGCCCATTTAATGTTAGTTAGTTAGTTTAGGCCCATGGGCCTCATTTTAGGGTTTCCACCTCTATATATAGAGGTTCATTTGTCTTGTTAATTATCACTTGAAGTATTATCTAGTTCACTTTTCGACATGGTATCAGAGCCACAAAGGCTCTTGGTACGAATCCCAGCCACCACCTGAAGACCCGTTTGTTCTGCACCTGAAGACCCGTTCGGTCCGCACCTGAAGACCCGTTCGCTCTGCATACCAGATCTGTTACAGCCTGCAACCAGCCGCTAACTTCTGACCCGCAACTGCTGTTCCTGTTCTGCACAACCAGATCTGCTACCACTGTTCCTGTTCTGCACCTCAGATCCTTTTTCGAGCAACAACGAAGATACACCGCCGCCACCATCGGCCTCGCCGTCCCCCGATTTAGAAACCCTGAAAATCCGGCACCGTACCTCCGTCCCACGCGCCGCCACGCGCCACTTGTTTCCTGCTGCAGTTCCTCACGCGCCGGCGCGTGAGAGCGCGTGGCAACTCCGGCGACTTCCGTTCTTCCTCCACGTTGATCAGTTTTTCATTTCACACTGTCCTGTGTCATCAGTTTTCAGTTCCAGCAACCTGTTTCAGTTCTGTTCGCGTACGTTAGTCGTCGTCAGCCTCTTGTTTTCCAGATCTGGTAGATTTATTATCACTACAAACCAGATTGCACCAGCCCCTGCTCGTATCCGTTCCGGTCTCCAGCTTTCCACCTGAATAAGTTTCGTCTCTGTCAGATCTGCGTCCCGTTGTGTCAGAGTTGCTCAGATCTGATTGCACCAGTTTAAAATCAGACTATTATTTTCGGTTCTGCTTATTACAATGGGAGACAAAAATAAAAGATATACAGTCACCAAAGAGGAATATGATATGTTTCAACGGTTCCTTGCAACTCAATCGTTTGCTCAAACCAGCTCGACCCGTTCAGGTACACTTTCTAACCTTGATTCATCCTGGATTGTTGATTCTGGAGCCACTCATCACATGACTGGGAATCAAAACCTATTATTTAACCTGCAATGTGTTCCTCATCCACCAGTTCGAATCGCTGATGGTTCCTCATGCCCAGTTCAGGGTATTGGATCTATCAGTAATTCGGAAAACCTTACACTTTCCTCTGTATTATTCGTTCCCAAATTTCCTGATAACCTTTGCTCTGTTAGTAAACTCACTAAGCAAAATAACTGTTATGCAAAGTTCTATCCGACCCATTGTGTTTTTAAGGAACTAGGCACGAAACGGGTAATTGGTACTGGTTTTGAATTAGGAGGCTTATATCGTATGTCCACGTTGTCACGCCCTATCGCAAATGTTTGTGATTCTAGCATAATGAAGGTTCACTATCAGTTAGGCCATCCTTCTGCAGCCATAATGAGGAAAATGAGACCGGATCTTCACATTCCCGATACATTTCATTGTGAGTCATGTCAATTAGGTAAACATATCAGAAGTTCTTATCCACCCAAGATGTCGAGTCGAACTGAAACTTTATTTGAACTTGTGCATTCTGATATTTGGGGTCCGTGTCCAGTCAAAACTCCCTTGGGATTTCAGTATTTTATTTCCTTTATTGATGATTACTCTCGTGTTACCTGGGTTTACTTACTTAAATCTCGCAGTGAAATCAGTTCCGTCTTTCGTGAATTTCATTCATTTGTGAATAATCAGTTTAGCACATCGATCAAAACTTTACGTACGGATAATGCAAAAGAGTACTTATCCACTGAGTTTTCTACATACTTGAAAACGAATGGCATTGTACACGAGTCTTCATGCGTATACACACCCCAACAGAATGGTATCTCTGAACGTAAAAATCGTCATTTGTTGGATGTTGCTCGCACGATCATGCTTCATTCCCACGTACCAGACCGTTTTTGGGGTGATGCTGTCCTTACGGCAGCTTATCTGATAAACCGGTTGCCGTCATCTGTTCTTAGTGGTCGAACTCCGCTCTCTGTCCTGTTCCCTAACAGGAATCCGTTTCCGCTCGAACCCAGGGTTTTTGGGTGTGTTGCGTATGTCCATGATCATCGTCCGGGTAATACTAAACTAGATCCCCGAGCCATTCGTTGTGTCTTCCTTGGTTTCTCTCGGGTTCAGAAAGGGTATCGATGTTACAGTCCTTCTCTTCGTCGATACTTCACGAGCGCTGACGTCACGTTTCATGAGTCATGTCCCTATTTCCCCGAGTCGTCCACTCCAGTTTCTGACATTTTTCCTGATCCTGACCCTGTTATACCTGAGTCTGTCACCATTCCTGTATTCCCGACTCCATTTGTCACTCCGGTTCCATCCGTTCCCCCGGTCTCGGATGCCTCAAATTCTGTTCCTGCTACATCTGGCCCATCGACAGAGCCTCAACCATTGTTGTTCACACATTCCCGGCAACATACGATGTCTTCTGACTCACAATCAGACCATGACCCTGTTCCGACCTCTGTTCCAGATCCTGACCCTGTTCCGACCTCTGTTCCAGACACTGACCCTGTTCCAACCTCGGTTCCAGACACTGACCCTGTCACGACCCCTGTCCCACACACTACCCCTGCCACTGATACATCTGAACCATCTGTTTATGACCCACCTGGTGCACCATATCCTGACGTCCCGATTGCTTTCCGAAGGGAGCCTAGACATCACACCCGTTACCCTATTCAGGATTATGTTTCCTATGCTCACCTCTCACCTGAATGCCATGCTTACACCACTGCCATTGATTCCTACCCGATTCCCAGAGATGTGATGACAGCTCTAGCTCACCCAGGATGGAGACAGGCTATGGAAGAAGAGATCGGAGCTCTTCGAGCCAATCATACATGGGATCTTCAAACGCTCCCTCCCGGGAAGCGTGTTGTTGGTTGTCGCTGGTTGTTCACTGTTAAACCCAACCCTGATGGACCTGTGCCTCGCTTGAAGGCCCGTTTAGTTGCTAAAGGTTATTCCCAGGCTTATGGCATTGATTATGATGAGACCTTTTCCCCCGTTGCCAAAATGCCATCAGTTCGCATTTCGATTGCTCTTGCTGCTATTAATCATTGGCCGCTCCATCAACTTGATGTCAAGAACGCCTTTCTTCATGGTGTTCTTGAGGAGGAGGTATATATGGAGCAGCCACCTGGGTATATTGTTAAGGAGGAGGCCTCCAAAGTATGCAGATTACGCCGCTCGTTGTATGGCCTGAAGCAGTCTCCCAGAGCTTGGTTTGGTCGGTTTTCTGATGTTATGAGTAAATTTGGGATGACCCGTAGTGCATATGATCATTCTGTGTTCTTCAGACACCGTCAGGGCAGGAGGATCATTCTGGTTGTTTATGTGGATGACATTATTATAACAGGTGATGATGAGGTTGGGATTACCAATCTTAAACAGTTTCTTCAGTCCCAGTTTCAGATCAAAGACCTTGGCCGACTTCGATACTTCCTTGGCATAGAAGTATCCCGTTCTCCAAAAGGAATCCTTCTTTCTCAACGGAAGTATGTCCTTGAAATGTTGTCTGAATGCGGATTATTAGGCTGCAAACCAGTAGACAGCCCAATGCTGTCTACCGGAAAACTACTTCCAGAAGATGGAAGTCCGATGAAAGATCCCGAACAATACAGACGGTTAGTTGGAAAACTTAACTACTTGACAGTTACCCGTCCAGATATTTCATTTGTTGTTAGTGTGCTAAGTCAGTTTATGGCAAACCCGTACACGGGACACTGGGATGCGGCACTTCGTGTTTTACGGTACCTCAAGAATGCTCCAGGGTTAGGCATATTATACTCAGATCAGGGTCATTGTCGTGTGGGTGCCTTCACCGAGGAAGGTGATGGCCGTATATCTGGATTCTCTGATGCTGATTGGGCAGGATGCCCGTTCTCTCGACGATCTACGACAGGATATTGTGTGTTTGTTGGAGGAAACTTGGTATCTTGGAAGAGCAAGAAGCAACACACGGTATCTAGATCAAGTGCTGAATCAGAGTATAGAGCTATGGCAGATGTTACCTCAGAGATGATTTGGGTTCGTCGTCTTCTCAAGGAACTTGGGGTTGTTTCTAATGATCTGATGAGGTTATATTGTGATAATCAATCTGCTATACACATTGCCAAGAATCAAGTTTTTCATGAACGAACCAAACACATAGAAGTTGATTGTCATCTCATCAGGGATCGTGTGACCGGTACTCAAGTTGATCCTCCATCCATTCAACCGATTCATGTGAAGACAGAGTTTCAACTTGCTGACATCCTTACAAAGCCTCTTCGGAAAACTCAAATAGATTTTATATGTAACAAGTTGGGCATGATTAACATCTATGCTCCAACTTGAGGAGGAGTGTTATTTGTAAATATTAGTTTAGTTTAGCCCAATTAGTGTTTTAGCCCATTTAATGTTAGTTAGTTAGTTTAGGCCCATGGGCCTCATTTTAGGGTTTCCACCTCTATATATAGAGGTTCATTTGTCTTGTTAATTATCACTTGAAGTATTATCTAGTTCACTTTTCGACTAATAAATTAATATATATATATATACCTTGTGTCGTTACTGCTAGGCTGTGACAGGCCATATATCATGTTTGATCTTTCTAGTTCACCCATGCCCATCTAAAAAAGAATTAGCAAGTGTACGTTTAGGAAAATCGAATAAAATATGCAATAACTTAGTTTAATTTCGGCAATATTACGCTTAATTATTATTATTATTATTATTATTATTATTATTATTATTAATTATCAACTAAGATATATGACTTCGAAGGGACATGTTATGAATTGTTGAGAACGTACATGTGATAATTAAACTTCTAGTGTCCTTGTTAAGCATCGTAAGACGATATCGATCCTCTTGTTTAATTAAACTACTATTATTAGAAATTTTTTTTCCTGCATTCCCTATGTGAAAATAAAGGAAAAAAAGTGGTTTAGAAACGAAGGTGTCTTGGACAGAGTTACAGTTTGCCCCCATCGATCTCAACCTTTCTAGGCACTACGTATGTTATGTTTGTTTGTTCGTCTCACCCTTGAAAACTGACCAAAGATGATTATATATAATTCGCAAGTTGAGTACGAATTGAAGAATATTTATATATACCTGGGGATGATGTTGAGTATTAGACGTGGGATGAAAGGCGAATTGGTTAAGGAGCCTAATCTTCTCCAACTGAGCAACACCAAGGCCTCTTTGTGGCTGTTTTGGCTTGTAACTTGAATGGCTCCTTTTCCCTTTTTTTCTTCTTGAAGATGATGCTACTGCATATCTCTCATTTCCTGCAGCATCCCCATAATAGTTCATTTTATTTTAAATTGATATGATCACGTACAGCATACACTTATGTTAAATCATTCAAATGTAGATTGAGAAGATGATGAGGAGGAGATCTCCCCGGGCTTTTAATGCTGTTCATAAACCTCAGTAATTGCAGCATCGCTGGATATCTGATTGCGTTCAGAAATTATTATAGTTATAAAATAGTATCCTCTCATGATTTGTTTATATATGTAGGTAGATTTTATGCTCTTTTTTCACACTAAAATAAACAGATTCTAGAGATACAATGCTTATTAAATATATATAGTTGTGGCCTCTTAGGATAGATAAATCACACTTGATAGTGATTGTGTCCATAATAATATATAACTCATTAAATATACACCAGATCATTGCTATAAAATATTTATGCAATCATCAAGTTTTAGATTTGGAATATTCTCTACTCTCTTATATCTTTCTCACACAAGGAAGTTTTATTTTTTTTAAAGGGGATGCACTACTATAAAACTAAACTGGGTATTTAATAATGTTTGTTAAAATGTTTACAACCGACGTTAGCAAGCAAATTCGACGGGCTTGCGTTTGTAAATTTTCCACCAGTTTTTTCGGTCGTAAATTATGATGGCAAATGTCCAGTATTTTACTAGCGAAGGAGTATCTATACTATCTATAAAGCCAATTAGAAGGGCATTTTAAGATACCCAAAAAATAAGAACAAGTTACATATTTAACTGCATAATGTACAAGAAAAATGAGGGCAGTTTGGTCTTTAAACACTATTTTCATTTTAACCCTCCTAATTAATTACACTATAAACCCTAACTAATTTCACTCTAATCCCTAAATTTACGAAATGAACTTATATTATTTAGAATTTATCCCCCAGATTACACTTCTGATTGTAAGATTTTAAATCAATACCGTTAAAAATTTTCCGAAAACATCAACGCAATCGTCAACATTTTATCTTCAATACGCACTAAAATTTTTCGAAAACACACTTTTAAAACTTAAAGTACAAGAAGTTAAAGCATAAAAGTACAACTGTAATTGCAGGTCAGTTGTTTTTATAAAACAAGTGCAGTTTTCAGTTGTTTTTTATAAAACAAACCAGTTATCTAACCTGTATATAAACTATCCAGTTTACTAAAAAAACAACTACATTCCAGTTTAGCTCATTTACCATCCTGTTTAAACCAATACAGTCTAAATACAGTCCAGTTTTTAGTACAAAAATACAGTATCTAACTCAAATAACACAAAATCCATCAAATTCCAGTGATCGGCAAATCGTTGGCGCGTTTGAGTTGTAAGAAATGTGGTTCTAGCTGGTTCAGCACAATTTACAACTAAAAGCTCAAACAATCAACAACCCAAAATAGTTCAAAAGTAAAAAAATGGAGATATTACATGTATTTGCAGCTGGTCCGCGAGTCGTGACTATGCTGCTCGACGGTCTTCTATTCCAGCTGCTCGAAAACCTGCGTGTCCGAGTCCATATATATACCATTTGAGTAAAGAATGGAGTTATTTTTTCAACCATATCATATACATATGCTTGTGTTAATACATTTCTACTTCATAATAATAGAAACCATACAACTAAACTCACTTTAGCTAATCCAAAGAGTTATAAAAAAACAGCTCAACCCCAAAAGGCCAAAAAAAGTTAGGATTAATTTATATTAAATACAATTCAAACTTCAAATTTGAAACAGTTACGGATGCATTGCCACTATTGTAAGATAACAATATGCTTAAAAACAAAATGTACATTAAGCCTTAAATCTTACATCTTACAATATTGACAATGCCTAGCTGAAACAACTCTTAATATCTCATGCGTCTCAAATTACTAGCAGCTTACAGTTTTGCTGCAAATACAATCATGGTTAGTCAGTTTCTGTTTATCTTTTGCAAACTCACTACATAGTAATAAAACTTCAAGAGTTCATTACTAAAAATGTCAAAATTACCATGGAAGGTTATGTTATGTTTCCTTCTTGCTGCTTATCACTTTTCGCTGCTCGACTTTGTCAACTGTCATAGCTTTCTGTCAACATCTTTGTGTTACAATCGAACAAATGTTTCAGACTTACAATTCCAGTCATGTTACAACATAAAACCATGTCAATAAATAGGACGAAACAATTTCAGACATTATTTAGTTTATAGGATTTTATAAAATATTTAAATATAATTTGTAAATATCTAAGTAAAAATCGTAACAGATGGTGTATAAAATTCTGGTTAACAAAACTGGAATGTTAATTCCACAAAAACTGGGCTGAAAATAAACTTTTTTCATTTTAAAGGGAAGGATGAAAACTTCAAATGTAACCAAGCGGGACATTATTTAGTTTATAGGATTTTATAAAATATTTAAATATAATTTGTAAATATCTAAGTAAAAATCGTAACAGATGGTGTATAAAATTCTGGTTAACAAAACTGGAATGTTAATTCCACAAAAACTGGGCTGAAAACAAACTTTTTCAGTAATTTAAGGGAAGGATGAAAACTTCAAATGTAACCAAGCGGGAAATGTAGGTTTTCAAATATTAAAAACCCTAGCTCACTCACTATATAAATGCACTAACCATGTTTTGTTTTTATGCACATTCTTGAAAATTATTATAATGGAAACTACATCACAAAAGAACAATCCAATTCAGGTTACATTCTTCTGTATATTATATATAACTTAATATTCTCATATGTATAGTTTGTTCGTCCATTTTCTAATTGATAATGTTATTAATTATTGAGGTTGTTTATGATGATTTGAAATCGTATTTGTGTCTCATGTTTTGTGACTCTAACACACCAAAAATAATTGGTTCAAAGGTTCAATCTATCTTATTGAAGCCTCATTTTCAATCAGATGTTTATTATGTTTTTCATTTATGTTATTATTAACTGTCTTATTTAAGCAGGAAACTCTTAATGAAGATATGAAAATAGAAAAAGACCGGGATTCTTGTGACTTGCGCATGAAACAAACTGATGCTTCAAAGGTACAAAAGTTTAATTTTTTTCATTTTCAATTTCAAACAAAAATTTACATTTTGTATTTTCATGTTCTTGATAACAATTTTATTCATGCAGAAAGTTATTAATGATGGTTTGAAATTACAAAACCAATACGATAATTTTGATATGAACACAACAAAAAATGACGCCTCACAGGTTCATAAAATTATCAAAATTATCAGTTTGCCATGGTAATAAATATCATATATTAATAGCCGTTTGCCTTTTTTAAAAAGAAAGGTAGTAAATATCATATATTACCTTTGTTTTTAAAACAATAATAAGTCAACGAACATATACTACATGTTTTAGGTATGTAATATTGAATCAACCCATGTTTAAGGATTATTTCTGATTTACATTAAACAAAACTAACCATTTCCTAAACCATATAATAAAAAGTGTTAATTTTCTAAAATAACAGTTAAGATTAAAAACACTAACATACTACTTAATATTATATATTTTTTAGATATTGTTCTTAACATGTTTGTGCTTCTTAAACATGCAGTTTTGTTGATCTCATTTCCATTTCAGCTTTTCAAACAGGTATGTAATCAAGTTCTGTTAATGTTTTGTCATTTATTTGTTCATGTATTTTGATCCTTAAAATGTTTTATTTTCAATTTCATGTCATGTTTGCAATCTGCTATATGTAAATATCAAGTGTTAATTACATTACGTCACTACAAAAACAAAGGTAATAAATATCATATATTAATAGCAGTTTGACTTTTTTTAAAAACAAAGGTAGTAAATATCATATATTAATAGATGAAAACATTCAAACTTATTTAAAAGTATAACCTGAAGACCACTAAACTCTGATTTAAATATATGGGTTCTTATTAAAACATTACAATTTTTACATCTGTTAGAACAAAAACCATAGCCAAATAAAACAAACTAAAACCAATATAACTAAAAATCATTATATTTACAATTTGATTAATACTTATATGTATCATGTTTTACCAAGCCCTACCTTTTTTTACTTTAATCTATTATATGAAAACACAACGTCAATAACAAACACACATATTAGTCAAACTTTATAAAATCTCTTAGGGAAAAATATGCACACAAATAAAAATCAATTATAATCAGTGTTAACGAAGCCTAGATGGAGGCCAGATTCCTAAACCTCTCTAATGAAGGCCGGACAAGCACATCTAGGGAGTTAGGCACTTTGTACAACTGATTTCATTTAAAATAATACATTCAAACAAGTTTCATGTTAAAAATGACATATTTAGAACAAATAGCCACATTGAATGTAACACAAACAAAATGACAGTTAAAAAATTTCATAAAATAGCTGATAGAACCACGCCTATAGTCCAAGTTTTAACACCAGTGGGCAGTTAATTCCCGTATCCAATCGGAAACTCACTGGTGAAGGGACTTGCTACCGGTCGGGGTATTTAGATGACTTACAGTGATGTTTCAATACCCATAATAATAGAAATCTGACTACCGTCTCTTATAATTCCTCACCAGTCGCCAGTTGATTACCGACTACATCCCAGAACTAACCAGTGAACGTACCTACAACATTATTGAACACAACACTAGGTTACTATACAGAAAAAAATATAAAGCTAACAAGTACTTGATTAAGTAAATGGTTAAATACTTACAATTATTTGTTAAACTAAGACCAGATTAGTAGCCAAAAACTTCCATATGCACAAATTTTTCAATCCACTATAACTAACTCTACAAAAAAGACACAATTGGTCATTATGTAAAATCAAACAATCATAATCAACTCAGAATGTCATGGTAGATAAAACAAACAAAAAAAACTTCAAAATTATCACATTATCTAACAACAATAAGCAGATTGAGTCAATTCAAACTTCAACTACACCATGCAAACATAATAACAACTGTGTTTAACTAAAACATAACAACAACTATGTTTAACTAAAACATAACAGCAACTATGTTTAACTAAAAACATTGAATGCTCTAATTACACTTAAATTGTGACACCCCGCCCGGTGGCGGAAAACACCGGGCTGTCATAGAATTGGATATCCATAGTAAACAAAGCACATGGTATTACTTTTATTAAAGTCTAATAATTATTGTCATAAGTTTGGCAAAACCCAAGTCTTAAATGCGAAACGACAAATTCATAATAGCAGTAAATGAAATAGTCATATTTAGTATTATTTCTAGGTCCAAGTCCCTATGTCTTGAATAGCAATAAAACAAGCCAAAATCACGCGCCACCTGAAATACGCGAAAATAAAGTTAGCTACACAAGCTAGTGAGTAAAACCCAATTGAATAGTAATAGTATTGAAATCCGAGATCAACAAGATATGCTGCGCAATCCCATATGTATAGTAATTTCGTAATATCACCCTACCAGGACCCCTAGAATAGAATAGCACACCAACCACAATAGAAACCGTAGTATCTCGTTTAGCCATTTGTCATGAGAACCACTCATGTAAGAAATAATGATGACTTTTAATAACCGTCGTTTACCGTCTCGATATATAAGTCATCATTTAGCAATTTAGGGACATGGCATAGTATAGCATCATAGCATAGCAACATAGTATAGCAACATAGTATAGCAACATAGCATCTCGACATAGTAAACATGGAATTAGAAAGGCCGGGTTTAAATCACCTATCGATGTTGTACAAGCAGGTGGGTTTGTCAAACCATTAGCGCTAACATTGTACCGGTGGGTTTACCAAGCAATAAAACTACTTTTAACTAACACATAAGATTGCATCAAGCGGCCAAACTAGATTAACATATTTGTATGATCTCTTTTAGAAAACGAATAGAAACCGCAATATAGTAAAAGACGTATTTCAGCCCCAAAATAGTAAAATGGAAAAAGGGGAGTGAGTTTACTCACCTGTCCAATATAGATAATAGCAAACGCAAGAAAGTAACTAAATGGAATCGAGGATCGCCCAGATATTAGAATCACCTAATTAACCGGGAAACCTAATTTAGAAACGAGACAAATAATATAGTAACTAAAATCAAGAACTTAGAAATTCTAGGGTTTTGGATTTGGGGTTTTAGGGTTTTAAATTATAAATTGAAAATTAGGGTTTCAAAATATAATTTGGGATTTTCTTTAGGATTTTAAAACACCAATTGGGAGTTAGGGCTTTAAAATCCGATTTGGGGATTTAGGGTTCAAATCCAATTTAGGGTTTTAAAATCCAATTTGGGGATTTAGGGTTTCAAATCCAATTTAGGGTTTTAAAATCCAATTTGGGGATTTAGGGTTTCAAATCCAATTTAGGGTTTTAAACGAAACGTTGTAGTATTTTTCGTTTTTGAATATATATATATATATATTGTAAGTATTTATCCTTTTTGTAGTACATTTGTATGTTTTTAAATATTACAAGTATACTTAATATAAAAGAAATCATTTGGGCTATTTAGAAAAGTATAGGTTTAATGTTTAATATATAAAACATTAAAATTTAAAGAAAAGAGGGCAAGGAGGGTCGAACCCGTGACCTAGCCTTACAAGACCAATACCTTAACCACCAGACCAGATTCGTTTTTGTTATTGAAACTCGTTTTTAATTCTTTTAGCATGTTACACTTAACAACACCCACTTCCATATAAACCCTAGAACAAAGATCCAACCAATTCGTTTAATCCAGTGAATCAAATCCAAAACCAATAGAGGGCTTTTAATCTACGCTGGATCGTGATCATTTTGATATATTAAACTTACTTGATTGTTAAAGAATCGCGTCGATGAACACGATGAACAGGGGCGACGGCTTCGGAGATCAAAGGCTAAGTTTTAAGTGTTCTTGTTTGAAATTGGATGAACAGAGAGTGATAGCAGGTGACGAAGAGCGTATATGCAAAAGGAATTGTGTTTTGATTAAACGAAAGTAGTCGATAAGGTTGCGGGTTGATACGATTATTGTTGATGAATTGGGTGTTAATGAGGGATGTTTTGGTTCAATTGATTGTTACAAACGATTTCAAAGTGCAGCATTGATGATTTTAGTCTATCAAATTCACTGTTTTGATGCGTTAAAAACGATCCAAGTATGTGGGTATTGCAAACGATTATAGTTTTGATTTAACACACGGATTTAAGGGTTTTAATCGGCAAATTTATGATGGTATAGTGATCGACTCTTGACTACGGTCATTTCTATGGTCTTTAATTGAATTTTAGGTGTTGAAATCGAATGAAAAAGTGCTCGCCGGACCCGGGGATATTCCGGCCAAATTGGCCGGATTTTGTCTTGCCGGAAACACGGGCATAAGGGGGGTGGGGGCTGGGTGAATTCGTTACGTACACAACAGGTCCCTCTAGTTTTCAGGTTATTGCATTTAGTTATTTTAAGTTTTAAATAGTAGTTTGTAACTTGACAGATTTAGCCCAAAGTTAAGTATATATATATTTTAACTAACTAGCTTAACTAAATTGTAACGTAACAATTATACCAGTGACGTTTTTATAGTTTTAGCTCGTTTACGCCATTAAAAGGCTATTTCGAGACGTTGAAGCGTTTTTTGTTTGACGATTTCCATAATTTTATTTTACGAGCTATATATATATTTATTTATATATATATTTTGAGTTTTATTGCCACGAATAATAAATATTAGATACGCGTGAATATTTTGCGATGTAAATACGGTTATTTAATTGAGACGCTAATAACGTAGAATCTAATGCGTTTATTCATAGTAACATAAATGAACGTTACATTTTGAGAAAATAAATACGATTACAAATTTAAAGGATAACAACTTCGGGTTCGAGTCGGGCATTCGGGTTCGGGTTTGGGGCAGATGTCACATAAATGTTGTTCAACACTGACCATCAACCATCTTTTTCAAAACAAATCAAACACTGCTCACACCATTTTAAAGAAAAGCAACAAAAACAAAAAAAAAAGTAACAATGTACCCAATTGTGAGAGTCGTAAGTTGCTACATGAATTAGGAACTCTTCCCTCCAATCTGCACTGGGATAAAATGCTACACCTAAGCTTTGAAATCTTTCTTGTCCGGTTGTGTCCCATATCTGAAACAGATCACCCATTAAATGTGTTTAGCATCAAGTTTTAAAACTAACTATCAATTCACAATTCACAAGTAATCAGTAAGTTTATAATGTTTAGATATGGTGAAACAGAGCTTAAATCCTTTGATAATCAGACTTTGCCAACATTCAAACGTCTTATTGGTTACCTAATATAATCACATCTTCAAACAAAGCACATCTACAAAGCATAATTTCATACGATAACTAACAAACAAAGAACATTCATACAACAAATATCTTAAAATTATAAATATGATACTTGTAATGTGAAAATCCTATCTTCAAATTGTATTTCTTTATTAAGAAATCAGCTCCAATAGTAGCTTTATACTGACTACTAAAATTGCAACTCACATATCTTAATTAACAAAACTAAAGCCCAACAACATGACAAATTTGACATTATTAGGTTTGAAAATTGCAGTAAAATAAAAATTAGGGCAAGATAACCATAACACATCTTACATACTAGCAACATATAAGGTAATAGTTTTTCAGTTTACACTAATCAATATTAAATGTGTTAAAAATAGGTTGATTCTGACAGCATTGTTGAAATTATTTACCATGGTTTAATGTTTAGTCCATACAAGTCTGATCTTGAAAGAGAATGGAGTGAAGAGGTAAGCTTATATTTAACTATTATCTATTTATATAACGGTTTTAATATGTATTTTAACATAAAAAAACAAACATTTCAGGACAGAATATTTGAAGAACAAATGATGGTCTATGAAAAAAGAGCTAAAAGATGCAAACGGCTTGATGAAGAGTGGAATTGGAGTGAAGTTATAAAGCTTGATGGTTCAGATGAAAAAGAAAAAAATATGTTTAGAAATTCTATAATTTGTGTCAAAAAGAAGAATCAGCTTACCCTTACTAATTTAAGAATCAGCATCTTCGAACGACAAACTTTACACGTGTTTCTCGCAAATAGAAAAGAAAAATAGTCAATGTCTATAGATATGTGACCTAATATTTAAAAAGTTAGCATATTGTACGCAACAAAGGCAACTAAATAAATCATCATGACATATCTATAAGTTCAAAACCATTCACAAAAACATGAAACTTCAATATCAAGCCGAATCACTAAAAAATATTATGTGGATAAAACTTGATAGTGAATCTCTGGTATAACAAACCAGACACGTAAGCCAACAATAATATCCATTAAAATAAGACTATTCAGTCATTTACATCAACAACAAGTTTCTCTCAATTCTTTCAACTTCATTATAACACTTTTCAACCTCACACAAAAAACAATGGCTTTATAATCAGGGTTCAAAATTACACAAATAATCATAACTTAACATTTACTATGAGTGCAAAGTATAAACGGTTAGCATATACTCATCCATACTAAAATCAAAACTTTCAATTATAAAGCAGAAAAAATCCCATGGAAAAACAACAATAGATCTTAAAATGGTTTATTAGCCAATACCCCTCTGAAATCTAAATCTTATGATAAAACGTAATAACAGTTAGCATATATTCAAACCACAAGAATATCAACTCTCAATTAGCATAAACAAACAAAAACGCATGAACAAATCAACAATATAGGCTGCTAATCGTTTTACCTTACTATCATAACCCTTTAAAGCCTTCACTCGGTGAGTTGAACGATACATCTACAAGCGTTAATAAGCATCGATCATAACAGAAACCTTCAAAGCAGCGACTGTCGTCCTTTGATTAACCCAAATCGTACAAGTTTCAACCGGAGACCAAATATAATGATGAAGACACAGCAGGAATCGGAGGCGACTAGGGTTTGTCGGACTAATTTCTCTAGGGTTAGGGTTCATTTGGACACGAGAGAAAAAGAGGCGTGGATAAGTGATTAGGGTTTGTGATTATTTGTTGTTATATATATGCCCGATGTTCAAACGGATGCCCATGACCCGACCCGTGGATCACACCAGATCCGTTTTACATTAAAACCCCATCTAATAAAAAAGCCCATGTTTAATGTTTTTTGGCCCATGCAGATTTTTTTATACAACTAAAAAACTATTGCCAATTTTTTTGGCCAATCCATTTTTTATAAATTTTGTTCCAAACAATTAATTTTTTTTTTTAAATTTAAAGTGTATTAATATGTTAACTATAAAACACACTTTAAAATTCTTTTTATAAAACAATTTTAAAAGAAGTAGATAAATATTGTATTTTCAGCGACCAATGTTGCTCTAGCTCCAACTACTGAGGTGATAGTCAAAGAGGAGAAATCCGTCGATGTCCAGAAACAAAAGGATATAAACCGGAAATCCCTGAGCTCCCTCTGGATGATACCTGGTGGTGGGAAAATCTGGATCTTATCGAAGAGATGTGTAGGAAGTACGACTAATTTCCGTCTCATCTTCATGAAAGCGGTTAATACCGGACTATTTATTTTCAGCTCGTATGTTACGATTTAAATGTTTTCGTAATTAACTCGTTGTTATTGCAATATTATCATCTCTGGTTTTCATATTCAATTATTACTTACTTTATGTTTGTTACGCCCATCACCAAGGTCCACAATATAACGATGCACTTTAGTACAAAAATAAACGAAATCAAGAACTGTGCTTATACACGCGTTTAACTGAAAATATCATCCCGCTGCATCGCGCGGGTCCCTACTAGTCATAGTAATTTGGATGATATCCGTGTTATGTCTGTGACTTTTTAAACGATTAGTAAAAGGTTAAGCAATTTATGTGATTTAATTAAAAGGTATATTGGTTTTCAGTGGTCCCAACTATCACCTTTTGTCTTCTGCCGGTCCCAACTATTGAATTGGCTGTCAACGGTCCCAACTTTTATCACTTTGGTAACCACTGGTCCGTCGTTAAATTTTTTTTAACGCCGTTAAGTTTCTTTCGAATTTAAGACCAATGTTTTAGGCCTTTTGATCGGAAGGATAATACGAGTCGATTGATGTAAAAGTTTTCTCGAAAAGGCTCTTTGAACGATAAATTTTTTACATCCTATTGAAGCACCGTTAGGTTTAAACACCCGATTGAAGCACTATTTTGTTGTTCGGAGTGCCGTTTCGAGGTAAATTTTCCATCAATCGACTTGTATTATCCTTCCGATCAAAAAGCTTAAAACATCGGTCATAAATTTGAAAAACACTTAACGGCGTTAAAAAAAATTTAACGATGGACCAGTGGTTACCAAAGTTATAAAAGTTGGGACCGTTGACAGCCAATTCAATAGTTGGGACCAGTAGAAGACAAAAGGTGATACTTGGGACCAGTGAAAACCAATATACCTAATTAAAATGATGGATGCTTTTTAAAAATTTGAGAGTACGAATATACATAAACCGAACTTTTAGCACATAGTTATTGAACCGTTTGGTGGGAAGTTCGTATATATGTGTACATTCGTTTAGTAAACAAACAATCATCACAAACAAGAAATTTCGTCTGTAAGTTAAACAAACGAACATGAACAGATACCGCGTTCATTTGTTTATTTTCGTGAGCGTCTGGTAAAGTGTGCATTTATGTTAGTTCATTTAAAGGTTTTATATGTATATTTTTGGTTTTTAAAAAACATGACACGTTAGTTATATAAGTATCTGTCAGTCCCTTATTTGACCATTAAACTTTGACTTTACATTAAAACTTGAAAAACTTCTTATTTTTATGTTAATTATGTTTATAATAATTATGTCAACCATGTTCAGATAGATATGTTAAGTATTTATTTATTTCTTGTGAATGTTTCGTAATTTTTAAAATACAAAATTGCAGGATTTATTCTAAAATAAATTTATGTTTGTTTGTAGTCGTTTGTGTTTACGGACATTAGTTTATGTTCATTTATGTTCATGAACATTTGTTTGTATTTGTTTAAGTTCGGTAAGTGGTCGCGAACATTTCGTGAACACGTTCGTTTTCTTAATGAACAGACAAGGACAAGAAATCTCGTTTAGTAAGCGTTCGTGAACAATTCACGCACTACCAGAACATAGTTTTTCTACAAATATTTGCCACCAGAACATAGTTTTTCTACAAATATTTGGCACCAGAACATAGTTTTTCAACAATGGCTAAAACGATAAAATACCCTTATTTGTATATCATACAGATGCTTGGTTCTAGGTCCAACTGGTCTAGTTCGGTTTTCAAAACACTGGTAATAGCCCCCATACAATATGATAGTTTTATATTCTGAATTTACTATTGCAACGTACTTATATTTATCAATTTGAAAACTTTTTTCACGCAGTTAACACGTACTTTTAGGTGTCAAAACAGTCTTACAAATTTGAACACCGCCTCACATAAACTCATAACTTTTGCCTAGCAGCATTACTCGGTTAGTAACGGGTTCAGTATACGAATGGGGTTCGAAAAAGTTAAAATTCGATTCAGAAATCAATAATTTGATTCAAAACCATTGATTTGAAATCGATTCGAAGTATTTTATCGAATAAATTTTTGTGATTTTCAATTAGATTAGAATTCAAGTAAAAAATATACATATATTAATATATTTATTTACTAGTTTAGTGTCCGCGCTACGCTCGGGAACACAACATTCAAGTGATGCTTTTAAGGATATTCATGAACGTTCCAATAAGTTTTGAAACAAAACCGTGGTAAACCGAAACACGAAATATATTTTTAAAAATTAAATTTTTAGTGTATCAATATTATACTCAAATTAAAGAGAATAAAATGCTCAGTTTTATGGTGTTGTTTATTTTTTTTTTTAAATCCATATAAAAAAGTTATGTATATTTATAAAACACTGAGGTCTTTAATTGTATATTATTATTAATTTTATCCATAAGTTTCATTTTCACACCCTATCAAATATAAACCGACTCATGTACACCCCTTGTAGTAGAGGGTTAAAGTATAAATACTTTTAAATTTTTTAAAATTCTCCAAAATATTAGGGGACCAAAAATGTAATTAGTTTTATTATAATATATTTTATATACATATTTTAAATAAAAAAATCGTTATTATGAGATAAACTCTCAAATGATGTCACATAAGCCAGAAGCTTTAAAATGGTGTCACATAAGCTTTTTTGATTTTGCTATATAATATAAAGATTTATTTATTTTATATTTTATATAAATATATAAATTAAACATACTTATTTGAGTTCATTACAAAAATGGTACCTTTAGGTATCCAAGTAGTGTTACCATTAGGTATCCAAGTAGAGGTAGGCAAAACTATTTTTTAACCCGTTTTTAATCAAATTTTTTACCGTTTTTAACCGGTCCAAATATTGAGAAACCCTAACCGGTATTGCTAGGCCGGGTCGTGTTATAAAAAAAACTGTTTAAAAAGTATAGAAATGGGTTGGGCATCTCATTAATACTCAAACTTGAGAATATTGTTAATGCTTAGGTACCATTTATGTAATTAACTCAAATTTAGAGAATCTCACTAATACTTATTATAATTTTAAATATCTTTTTGTTTTCTATTATCTTTATTTTATTTATTCTATTTGTTTATATGTTGCATATCTCCGCACACTATTTTGATATATTCATTTTGATATGAATATGTAGGTTATAGTTGTGATGAGGCTTTTTTTTTTGTAAACTTACGATATTTTAACGGTGATTGAATATTTCTTTAATGGATGTTTAAGCTTTAGACTATTATTATATGTTCTGAACATTTATCATTTAGAAAAGTGTTAAATTGTTATTTTAAAATGAAGTTTACTTTTGAAAATAAAAGTTGAAATAATTCTTGTGGAAATTTAGTTTCAATTGAACTGGACTCGAATTCGTCATTTAAATTAAGATTGAATATATCTAATTTGGTTTTGAATATGAATTGGAATTAGAATTAAATCCTACAAACTTAATACGGATCAAATTTGCATTTTAGCTCTTTTCTTTATGATTATGTAGCCTAGAGCCTTTTCTTTGGAGGTTTGTCTTAAATCCCCCTCTAGCTACTTTCATTTTAGATCCTATTAATTTAATTTAAGGCTTTGTCTTTAAATAAAATAAATAAAATAAAAAATCCAGTTTTAAAAAAATCAAGAATTGAATTTGAATCCAGTTTCAAAAAATCAAAATTCGAATAAATCAATTTGATTAATTCAAGAATTCGGAATTCGTTGAACGACCGTTATCAAATATCAATCACCCGATTCATTTGATCCAATGTATCCACTTTTGAAGTTAATAACTAGCACAAAACTTAGTCATTTATATGAATATGATATAATAATTTCAGACAATTGACAAAATAGTTTCAATGACTCCATATTGCACTCAATTCTCACCACAGCATTGAAAACAAAATAAAAGTATTTTCAGTATAATGGTCTGTTACCAATGACATTTAGTTAACGTACAACACAATCTCCATGTCCATATTCCGTACACCAATTAAGATTCAAACAACATACCGGTAAGTGACATACCGACCGGCAGTCTCACTGGGACGAATGATTTTCACGACCTGCCCACGTTTTAGCCCGTAATATCTAGCAACTGGGTCACTCACTTGAATACGAGGTAGCTGCAACAAGATGTTATGGACACAATCACGACAATGGTTAACAAAAACGACAAAAAATAGAAATGAAACATGAACCAACCTGCGTTTCTTTCACTGTGTATCTCTCGAGCAATGTTTTCTTCTCTTCATTTGTAAGAACCTGATGCTCAGGGACCAGAACATGATTCTTTACATTCACCAATAGCTCAGCTTCCTGCGGTAATTACATCAACAGGCAATTAAGGTTGTGCGACAGGTGGAAACTTCAACTTTGTATAGATAAGTAGGCAAACATCTAAAAAAGAAAATAAATACACTTCAAAGGTAAAACGTCATACAAGCTGAGCTGGTCAAAAGACGCTTAAAAAGTATTCAACTACTTATGGTTATGATACTTCAAAAGTAAGACTATTTTGACCTGTAATTCAGACCGCATGTTTTACTATCATTAACTTGCAAATTTGCAATTATCAAACTACTATTTTCTAGTAAATTTTCTTTCTCGTATCTCCCTGCTGCTATATGTTACGTGGAAGTAAAAGTGTTTGAATTTGGTATAATCTGCATGTACAAAATCTCTTCTTTTTATAGATCTTGAATTACTTAAGGCAATATAGTTCCTAAAGACGGTCAAAATATTCTTTAATGTATCTTTAAGATGTTTTGGATGAGAACAAAATAATGGTTCTATGTTAGAAAAAAAAAATTTACTACTAAACTCTTCAATATGCAGGTTAAGCATGCAAATTCACATGATATAATCTCTAAAAAGAAAACGAGTAAACGGTACTTCAGGAATCAAAACAAGGAATGAAACATAGGTCACCTGGAAAACCTCCAAATGAAATTTAGTTGATATCTCACTAATGCAAGTTCGGGCAAAAGGAGTTAGATTTTGCTGCACAACCAAGATTCCCCGGGTAACATTCTCTGACTTCATACGGTTTATATAATTCTTTATAGTCTTGACTCCAACTTTTGCTTCATCAGGGAAGAAGACATAGATCTGATATAAAAGCATACGTTTTAAAACACGGAAACACAAAGTTACAGGAAAGAGATTCATAATCTTTAAAACCGACAAGTGACAACATTTTGTAACCCACTTCACGTTCATGTTAACGTGAACACAAAAATCCTTAAAAGAAATTATAAACCAATATACAGAGTGGTTTAAGAACAAACAGAAAAACAAGGCATGTTAAACATATCAAAGGTATTAACAAACGACACCAAAAGAAGACAAAGACCAGCCTTTCTTTGAAAGCAATTACGCCCTTCACCGGTACCTGGATAGAACTCGCCATCAAAATCTTTTTTCTAAACTATAACTAAAGACTTTCACCATCTTATTTGAGCTATATGTTATCACAAACATCATCAACAACTATAATTATTAACCAAAACATACTGCACAATTAGTTTATTACAGAAATAAAGGGGGGCTGCAAATAATCTATTACCACTCTTCCACCAATTAAATACCTTACAAACAATTGCTTAATAAGATTCATATACACCAATGCTATCATACTAATAACAAACTATCAACAAGCAAACCCTAAATTCAACATTTAAGCATCCCTAACATTAATCATGGTATCATACACAAACAATTGCTACAAACACATATCCAGTAACATCACCTGTTCAGAGCTATCATTCTTCATAGATTTACTAATAACCAAATCTTCACGTTTCATATGTTCACCATACTTCTGAACAAACTGTCTTCTATCCATCTCCAGCTCAAAATCACCAACCAAATAGTTCCTGTCTTTCAACATCTCCATCACCGTTTTCCTTATTCTAAACAGCCTCTTAACTTCTTCCTCCGTTAACGAAGTCGACATCGTTTTGTTTCTTCTACAAAAAAAATCAAGTCAAAATAAGATTAGAGTGAAAAATTAAAGTTGTTTTGTTCAGAAAATGGTTTGGTTAATGCATTGAGTATAGTTTTGGTGAAGATAACTCACCGGAGATGAATTAGGGTTTAGGCTGTGATGAAGTCGGCGACGGAGAAAATTGGTTTGCGATTGTGTGTGTTGCAGAATTTATGTATTGACTTTTTGGTCAAAGTGGGTATATATTGGTATAGATGGTGTTGATGAAACTTTGCACCCTTAATTTTTGTTACTTTTGCGATAAATACCCTCATGGAATTTTTATTCAACTAGGAAACAATTTGTTACATATTTCACGAGATCTACCTGTAAGGGCCAAAACCGTCATTTCTCTTTAATTGTTTTACATTTCAAAGTAAACTGATGTAAAGGAAATTTGGATGGAAAATTGATCGGATGAGATGAATTATTTGATGTTATTTAAATAACATCTCGTATGAGATTGAATTTGGATCTAAGATTGTTATGTGATGTTGTGCATGATTAGTGATGTGGAAGCTCATAGATTATGTATTGATAATTGAATGTTTGTGAAGATCTATGCAAATATGATTATAATATGAAGGTAATTGTGTTGATTATTTGAAGGGTTATCAATGATAAACAACTCTTACAAAATAAGTTAAGTGTGTGGGTATTTATGTTCATACAACACTCACTTTACAATTAATCTAAACTAAAACAATTAAGAAAAATACGATTACATAAATATTGTAAATCAAACACAATTAATTACATCTTCATATGTTTATAATGGAGCTTGCTCGTTAACCTAACGTCAATGCATGGTATCTTCAGTAGCTGATGATGTTGACTAAGCTTGATTTTTGTTGACTTTGGTCAAACTTGTTTACTTTGCAAAGTTTAATTTGGTCAAACTTGTAAAGAGACCCAATAATACAAGCACCCCCCCCTCCCCCAACATAACCCTTTACAAAACCTTCTATATGACTTTTAGTGTACTTATGTTTTGGTACGCATCATCTTCAAATGTAAGTGTAAACCCAACTGAAACCATTAATACCATCAAACCTAATACAAAAATTGATTAGTTCGTTTGTTTATATCGTTAAATCAAATCAAGTGAGTTTTATGCTATGGTAGTTTTCTTTTACTAATCTAAAAGATTATATAAGACAAACTCCCACCCCTTACAACTTTGTAAATTGAAGCACGCCGATTTAAATATTAACGTCTCATTCATCTTAACGTCATTTTGGACACTTCCTAGTTCTTTTTGAAGCTTCATTCAAGGAGATCACTAAACCGTTAACTAAGAACGAGTTTAACAATAACTAAATCTAATTACTTGTGTCTAAAAGAAATGAAAACCCATAATTTAAAGTTTTCCGTCGCCCTAAAATTTCCCATTTTCGTTACCTTTACTTCATATTCTTCAAAATTTTCTTTTCGATCACAAACAAATATGTCTATCAGTTTTACAAGTTTTGGAATTACTGTGATTTCAACACAACAAACCTAACATTTTCATATACAAGATAAAAGTATCATAATTAATCACATATTCGAGTCTTACCCTCTTCACCATATAACAAAACTAAGAAACATAGCAAGTGTTTGAGGAGTCATATGCATAGTACATGTCTAGTGCCTAAATGGCTTACTCTTGTAGTTACACTCAACACAAGTATTGATATAAGACACTTTGATGAAGACTTTGGAATTAAAATGAAAGCTTTGTTTTCAGCCTTTTCTAGAGCAAGACCCAATTAGAATTGTTCTAACAGACTTGATCTTTCCACGAGCATAACCTCGGTCGTTTTCAGCTAAGTGCGGTTTTTACACTTCTCCATGGCTCGAGGTGCTACCAAACAAAACATCAAACGAAAACAACATATGAATTGTTAGACTCAAATCTAGACAAGAAACAAAGAGGAACAATAAGATTTATGGGTTTCTTGATTTGTAGTTGAAAAATCAAGATTTTACCTAGGCCAGTTGCATCTGAACTTTTCATGACCCTCAACCTCTTACAAGAGCCAATGAACATACTGCAACAAAACAAATATACATCAAGATTTAAAAAATATAAACTAATGTCAGAAAACGTTACGGTTTGACTAGGTCAAACACACTAACTTTCTGCTTTAGGATTGATAAAGAAAATATTGATTTTCAACAAATTCATTTGGTGTTTAATAATGTATTAAGTTGCCACATCTGCTCATTTAGTTGCTCTAAAAGCTAGTACCAAATTCAACGGACATACAATCAACATTCATAACAAAGTATCTCATATAAATGAAGATTGCTAAAACATCAAAGCGGAGTGAAACTTACTCCCAAGGAACATCACCAACAAGCATCCAGTCACCATCTTTGTCTTCGTAGGTCAGTACATACTCCGAACCATGAAGAAGATCCTTAAGTCGACTCTCACTTAAGCCCTCTCTTGTAGGAACTCCATGCTTACCATATTGACCTACAAGTCCAATCATTATCATGTGAAAATAACTAAAGTTAAAAGTATCTGAAAATCGTTCCTAAAATTGCTTATGGTGTTTTTGACACACTATCTAGCTATATATTCAGGATGTAAAACCAGATAAGATTATTAGAAAAAGATGTGAAACACGCTTAAGAAACAACTGATGTATAATATCCTTATATCCATCGGGAATCAAGAGAGATTACCAATCGTAAAACAGCTAAACATCTTTTCAAGAGCCGAAGAAAGATCCAAGTAGCATGAATACATCCCAAGATCCACTTTCCTCAAATATGGAGCTCCATCCATGCTGACCTTCACATAAAGGCACCCGGAACCAGAACCATTCTTTGGATCATTGTTTTCTTCATTCTTTGTCTGGCTAACAGCCATGGTGTTCTTACGAAAAGATCGAATTGGAGGCCATCCTACAACTTGTTGTCTGAATCATAAAAATATCTTTTACCAATTACAAAAGCACCAAAGGAACAATAAGAAATAAAAGAAAGGAAAAAACACCAAAGGAATCATAAAAAAAACTGGTATGTTTGACTTTTGGGTGTCAAATGAACTGGTTCCTACTTCCTATTTAACTACTGATGATAAAAACTTTGAGTGATAGAATTGATGCATGTGATACACTATGAAAAATGTACAAAGATGAAACATAATGGATTTGAAAAAAATGAAAATTATTGGGTCAAATTCTCAACTTTGAAAACCATTGAGTTGACTTCCTAAAATCAAAAGTACACATTAAATCCAGGAATCATGGATCAGCAATATCACTTAAGAAACTGAATCTCTAACATATACCAAAGATCAGATTGAACAAAGATATCATGATCAGATTCTTGAAAATAGTCCAATTATAAAAGCTGACTTTTGAAAGTCAAACAAACAATTATCCAACATTTATACTACTAGAGTATACCATATTAACTTACACAATTAATGCAAGCAACCTGATCTCAATTTCAATTTAAAAGATGCTCAAAACTGAAACTCATACTTAAAAATCCTTACTTTGTAGCAGGAACAGAAGTTTGACCATTTGAATTGACCAAAACCTGAGCAGGCTTCTTCTCCACCATAACAGGCTTAACACTCTCTTTTACATTGTTTCCACCATTTTTAACCAAATCAACCTCTGATCCACCATTTCCAGCAAAAACCCATTTCCCAGAACCACCGTTGATTGTATCAGAAAAACCCCTTTTAGCTCCGGCCACCAGTATCTTCACCGGACCACCGTTAACAGCTTCTCTTTCCGGCGACTCGGAACCAGGCAAACCAAGTCTCAATTCAGTAGCTTTCAAGTTCAAATCTTTATTATTACCTGTTATTATGTTATATGCTGTTTTCTCCATGTTTGTTTCTGACAACCTTATGTAATCATGTTCTGCAATCGACATAGACATGAAATTTGAGCTCTGTTTCACATGAAAATGGAAATAAACTGTGTGTTCGTGTGGGGTTTTTTTTCTTTCTTTGATTCGGAAAAAGAAAGGTTAATATTCCTTTATACTGTTTCAAACATTGGTGGAACAGAGAACATTTGTTTATTCATGGTTATGCTGTTGGGATTTGTATATCTTGCAGTAAAGATTGTACCTTTATCTTATATAGTTAAATCCCACTATCATAATAAAAGATGCTTAAAGATTGATGATTGAGTTAAGAAGAAACTGATCATTGATGGACGAATGTGATTGAAGTTAACACCCACAAATATATCTTCACGGGTCTTAAGTTTTCATCTTAGCCGTTGAGTTTCTTAATTAGTGATCAAGATTTTGTTTTGAAATGTTTTTAGTGAGATTAGATATCATTAAGTAACAAAAAAAGGGTCGGTGGTTAAGCATGTTGATAAAGAGAAGATTCAAAGCTTTCAATTGAATTCACAAATCCTTTTAAATAGAAAAAAAAGGGTGTTATAAAGTTAGTGATTTTTTCGATTTATGATTTTAACTGTGTTTGTAGGTAGAGTTGTAGAGTTGTAAAATATTATTTGAGCTGATTAAGTGATTTGGTTCGTAGTAAACAAAGTCAATTTGGGTTTTAAATTGGTTCAGTGTTTGATTAGTTTATCAACGAGTTTTGAACTAAATTTGAGTGGTTTTAGTCGGTTAGGTTCAATTTCAACGTGCTTTTAATAGTGAAGATTATAAATTGGTTCCGAACCTAGGGTTAATAGCTGGTTCTAAACCAACTTCTAATATATATATATATATATTCTAGTTTTCAAACCTATTTGGTTTTGATTCGGTTCACTTGTTTTGATTCACAAAACGGATTATTTTTGCACTACTAATTGTATGATTGTGATTATTAGATTGTTTGTTCTAACAGCGGTGGTGTTTATCTAGCTCCCAACCAATAGACTTAATGAATATGTTAGATTTTAGACCTGGTGGTGTTGTGACTTCATTACGCGTATTACGTTAGTGACATCAACGTGTAATTCATGTGCACAATATCACCGTCGTGACTTCGTTACACATGTTATGTTTGTGTGTCGAGACGTCGGAAATATTCAAAACTTTAGAATAAAAAACTAAATCCTGACATGTGTTGACGATATTGACATATAGTTGCAACCTCATGTCAAAATTAGTTTAGAAAAAAAGAGTAAAACTTCTCAAAATAAAAAATGCCAAAATTAAGCATGACTCCCGGACGAAATTCTACGCGTCAAGCGCAACACGTTTCAACTGACCTAGCTCCATCTTAGTTGTCTGTTACTTGCCTCAAACATACTTATCCTTTCGAAATTTTCAAATAAAAAAAAAGGTTTTCTTATTAGTCAAGAGGCGTTGACATGTGACATGTCCGATGAAAAAACCCAGCCACATGGCCACATATCATGCAAATCTCTATTATAATAAAGCAAAACAAGAACATTTAATTTTTTTCTATATGAGTATATTATTTCTATACTGAAAAAAAGTTTTTTTTAAATAAATCTTGTGTTTCGGTTTTATCATTCTTTTATCTCAAAACTGATTGAAACCGTCCATGCTGGAATATAAAACTATGCTTTAAACATACCAAATTCACCTTTAAAAAATGTTTAAAATCACCACTTGGTGTTGTGTTTGATCTTGAGTATAGCACATGCACTAAAAATGGGTAAGAGTTAAAATATGTTACAATATTATTTAAGTAAAAAAGAGGTATTATACATAACTTGGTGTAAAAAAATGTTTTGAAAATTTTTAAAAAATTTTCCTAATTTTTTAACCTTCATTATATAAAGAGTTAAAAACTAACAAGAAGATAGAAAGAAATACAAACTTAAAAAACAAAATTACACCAATTAACCCTTCAGTTCTTCCAATTGATCGACTAACCAAAGATAAGAACATGCATGTGATTAATCCCGGTTCTTGCAATATATAGATATTGATTTGCATTTAGCAACTCGATCTATATATATATATGATTTCTTTCAGTTCCAGACTTTGAAAAGATAAAAATGTTAATTGAATTAAGCATCAGATAATATTGGAACATTTGAATTTCCTATTTTATGAATGGTGTTGAAATGGACTATACAATTAATAATGATAGATCGAATAGAAAGAAGAGAAGACAAATCTCATAAAAAGTGAAGACTATATTTTAAAAGCTGATTTGGAGAATCAGAATTTATATTATCAACATATAAATATATAGCTACTATTTGAGCTGTTTTTTAATAAGTAAATTTTAATGGAATCATATAATAATTATATATTATTTTATACTAGAAACGTACTTTAAAAGGACAAAAACATTAACATGATTTATCAATGTTTTCAGAACCGGACCGGACATCAAATCGGTCTTCTTACCGGTCCAACGGTCGGACCGGTCGAACCGGATTAAAGGACCGGATGATTTTTAAATGTAAATACATAAAATATATAAGTTTTTTAAAAATTTCCGGTCCAACCTATTTTCTACCGGTTCAACCGCCCGGTTCATCCGGTCCGACCGACCTGACCGTTGGATCTACCGGTTCATGACTAGAGCGGTTTAAACCCCTAACCCGGACCGGTTTCATGCCCGGTTCCGGGTTCAACCGGCCCGACCGGCCGGTCCGGTTTTCAAAACAATGTGATTTATTAGCTTTACAAGATAATAACTAATGTAAAGTTTAATTAGATCAATAACATCTTAATTAAACTTAAGCTAATGCTTCATCAAACGCCAACATACCTCACTTTTGCAAAAATGATCGACTTTTAGATGACCGATAAGCTATAAACAAAACACTTTGATTAATTAGTTTTTCTTTCAACGTACATACTAGATATTATGATCCGAGAAGTTCTCTTCCTTTTTATAAAAACAAAAATGTCTGATTGGTCTGCTCAGCAAACGTACAAAGTGGACCGCTGTTTGGCTGACCCTCTTCTTCCTATTCGGGCTGGGTTGGCCCAGAAGTACAATAAGAAGGAATGGAACCGCTTGAGAGTCGTCGTATACAGTTCACACTTAGGTAAAGACGACTGACTTTGGAAATGGAACACGAACCAATTTAAGCTATTCCGGCAATGGACACCTTTCTTTCATGAAGCATTGAGTGTACTTCCATGTCTAATCTATCTAATATTTTAGAGTTTTTAGGATGCAAATTTAAGAGGGAAATTTTTGAGCGGTTAAATTGAGCTCCAAAACGTACTTCATCACTATTTACGGCAATTCATACTCAATGATTTCAGTCAATTGTGTTCTATATTTTTGATAATACGTTTGTGGTTCAATCAATCGGGTTGTTGAAACTTTATTTATTGTTTCGTTTCTTATAAACAAACCTTAATTTCAATTTCAGTATGGTGTATAACCAGTACTCGATTTTAATAGTATGTTCAATCAATCCAGTTGTTGAAACTTTATTTATTGTGTTCTATATTTTCAATTTTTATCATTTTTATTTATATATTTTAGATTTATTCCGTATGTATACACGGGTTTTAACCTTAGTTATAACTAAAGCGGTAGTCTTTGACTAGTTTAGAGGTCGATCTCCTTCTCTTACTAGATATTATGATATGATCATTAATTAGTACATGTATTATAAACCAATAAACATTCACATCACATTTTCTATACTAATATACGTGAATTATGTATATTTTAGAAAGTGATTATAAGATCGAGAGTGAAAAGAAGATAAAATATATAAGAATCTACCGTGCATATATTTGAGGAATCCAATTTTCATTCTCATAGTTTTTTTTTATTATTATTTTTTAAGTGGTTGTAGGTTTAGAAGATACAAATTTTTGTTACCTAATTTCTTTATGTTTGTAATTTTGGATCTATAAACATTGATGAATTAATTTAATGAGCCTACTTATGAAACTTTTTAAATTAAAAGACATGATTAACAACTACTAATAATTTTGATTATAACAAATGACTACAAATAAATTTATAAAATTTTGTGTTGATTAATGTGACTTTGACATGTACATGTTAGATTATGTAGATTAGAAGACCTATAATTAAATGTGTGAACTTTAGGTTATTAAAAAATAAAATAGCTTAAGGAGCTAGCTAGCATATGATAAAAATGATGCATTTGTGTGAACTTTAGGTTAGAAATCGACACTAGCTTATAATAAACTAGGTTTACGCACGGCTCGCGCGTTGCGCGAGCCATCTATATACTGTTTCGCTTTACTTGTATGGTGCCGAACATACATTTGATTTCTATTTCTATAAAAGTTCAAATACATGTTGTAGTATTTACATTTATGGCTATACATGCTTTAGTACAAAATGTTTAAACGTTTATAAAATGTTGATTATCTCACCATAAAAAAACAAACAAAGCTTTGTCGGGAAGTAATCCAGTCAGCCAAGCTCTCTCCTGCCTTCAAAAACCCTAAGTCACAGAGGCGGTGACCGTGATGATTTCGTTACGGTCTTCCCCTCCTACCCACTCCTTATTTCCTTCCTCTCTTTCTCTACTTCTGTCTCTATCTAGACCAAATGTAACCCAAAGTTCATCACACAACAAACCCTTAAATCTCCAAAAAGTAGAATCGTAGAGCTTTACCTCAGCTTTCGCAATGCATCCTCTGATCTCAGCTAGGAAATTATCAGTTTCACGGTCGTGAAAAAAGGAATGTGTGGTCGATCAACGTAGATCTAAAATTAGACATTGTTGAGAGTATTTTCAAGTGAAAACCACCATTGGTAAACCTCTCACTCTCCCTCTTTCATTTTCTTTCCAATCAAGAGACACGTAGTTATACAAAAAACAACGGACAGTAGGACACTAATAAAACAATACAAAAAAACACAAACACAATAAATGAGAAATTGGCACAAACAAAATCTAATACACAATAAATATGCAATTACTATAAGGACCAAACTGAAACACAAACAAACATTTGTGGTCAAAAACCAAAACACAAAGCTAAACTATTTATCAAGTTTGCTAATTATTAATGTATAATTTTGTTTCAAGAACGTACGTACCCTAATCAATATAAAGAAACACATGGAATCATTTGATGAGATATAAAGTCCCGCACTACATTTATCTCAATCATTGAGCAAGTGTTTAAACAATTCTTCTTTTCAAAAACACTAGCTCTTTTTCTAAACCGTTTACATAACCAAATTTGATCATACGTAATATATAGTTAATTTATTTGATCGTAAAATATCTATCAAATAGAAACACGTAGTTTGCAATTGGGTCCCTATAGCTTCGAGCTACTCGATCCAACGTACGATGACAAAATCTCGATCGGTGAGATAGAGTTTAAATTCAAACACGTGTGTTGGACCCGTACGTGTTCGGGTACGTTGTCTCTTGTCCGAAATTCCAAACGTACCCAAGCAAACGATGATGGTGAGCTCCTCTCATACAAACGTACACACAAATATAGGTTTTAATAAGTTTTATAAATAAATTTCTAACATTACTATTTATCAAATACTCTTATATATCATTAAACAAAACGTCTAGCTAGATATTGTTTTGTTTGCAATTAAGTTATCAATTTGTTAGCATAATCCGACTCTAGATCTTAATATGTTTAGAGTTAATGGCCAAAATAGTCCCTGATGTATATAAGATTTTGCAGTTTTAAACACTTTTAAGAATTTTTGCATAAATAGTCCCTACATGCCAAAACCTGTTGCTAAAATAGTCCTCGGCACTAACACCGTTAAAAAGTTTCTGTTAGTTGACAGTGAAATGACCAACATGCCCTTAGGGACCATTTTAGCAATTAACTCATTTAAAAACAAAAACTTCTTTCACCACCATCTTTCCGGTTACTATAATCTCAGTGCAGTTTGTTTGAATTTGGAGACGCGGATCTGTCACTTTGTGCAGGTATCGTTTCAGTAATGTAGCTAACTTAATTGTATCTTGAGTCTTTAATCTGCCCTATCTTCTAACTGTTTCAAATTGCAGCTTTTGGATACAAAAGAGAAGACACAATCCTGCTGCGTGGTTTATCACAAAGCATAATTAGGAGGGAATGGATTATAGGCATGGTAAAATTAGAATGAATGTTGAAAGTGACAGGCTAAGCAACTTACTTTGAAGAAACCCACATTTTATCTTGATCCCGATTACTTTGAAGTTTACTTGTAAGTTGCCAGCTTTAACAACATTGAATCTCCATGATGTATCACTGTATGATGACAATACTACTGCCAAGCATGGTGGTGGTGGTGGTGGTGGTTGAAAATGGTGGTGGAAGGGTTTTTGTTTTTAAATGAGTTAATTGCTAAAATGGTCTCTAAGGGCATGTTGGTCATTTCACTGTCAACTAACAGAAACTTTTTAACGGTGTTAGTGCCGAGGACTATTTTAGCAACAGCTTTTGGCATGTAGGGACTATTTATGCAAAAATTCTTAAAAGTGTCTAAAACTGCAAAATCTTATAAACCTCAGGGACCATTTTGGCCATTAACTCATATGTTTATTTGTGGTTGTGTGATTAAAACATTGTTTGTCAGTAATAATATTAGAAAAAGCATAAAGACATTGATAGATCATAATACATCGGTACCCGGACTTGGACGGATACGATACTAGTTTTAATGGCCGTGAGTTATTTTCTTCACAATAGTTATGTTCAATGTTAATATACATATAGATTCATAATTGTTGAAGTCCGAGGTAGGTAAGTGCCAACATATGATATAAGTTGTCATGCACAACAAAGCGCATATATATGCCATGTGCAACTTGACGTTTGAGTAGACCTTATATTCTATTATTTTCCATTTACTAATTAGTCCATGAGAATCACTTGTGCTGGCTTGTAGTATTCCTTAATTCGTGTGACGAGTTAGGGTTTCTCGGTGCATGTCGTCTAGTGTTGGTACCAGTAAAAAACGATAAAAAAAAGTTTGAAGAAAAAAAGCTCACGTCAGAAATTGATCCCATGTGTCTGGCCGGGTGAGAAGGAACACACGCACATAAAATATTAAACATATATAATATTTGCTTGGTGTTTCAAGGGTGACATAGTTCGATCTTAAGGGCTAAACTATAATTAATGAATAATGATGTTAAAGTATTAGTATTGGTGTCCGGCCAATAGCTAGGTTTAACATTATTGCCGTGGATTTTAGATATTAGAATTAGAATAGAATTCATGCATGCTTTGTTTAGTATTTAAAGAACCATGCAATAGGGTTAAGTTTTAATCAATGGAGTTGGTCTGGTGATATGATAAAAGATGTTTTGTCGCAATAGGGTTAAGTTTTAATCAATGGAGTTGGTCTGGTGATATGATAAAAGATGTTTTGTCTTTAAAAACATTATTTGAGAGGTCTCAGGTTTAACTCTAAGAAATTGTAAATATACGAAGTTAAATTTATGAGTACGATAGTTTTTGTTTTAATTTTTTTGGGTTAAGTTTTAACTATTTTCCTTCTTTATTCTACTTTATTAAGACCGTGAGTAATGGGGCGTTATTGCACAATTAAGTTATAGCCCCAAAACGCCCAAACACCACTCCCATGATGTGATAGGGTTCTTTGTGATGGTGATCACATGTGTTAATTAATTGGTCTTGTGTTGATTTTTCGTTTTTTATTTTTATTTTTTAACTTATAACACAAATATATATATCTCCTCAACACCAATAATTACTAACTTCATCACTATTACACCCCCATTACAATCGATCATGTTTCACTATCACACACTTTGCCTACGCGACAATATTTTTTCACTATCATCCTCTTTATTACTCTCCTTCACTATTCATAGCCTAATAAAAGAAGTGGTAGCATGCTAAATACGTGAACATCAAGTTTGAGATCTTGTTCGTAAATTGATATTGTGCGTATGATTATCACTTGCATGTGTGTTTTAAAAGCTTCAAGGAATGTTTATATGATCAAGTCAATAACAAAAAAAAAAGACAAAAATTGGAAAAACAAAAGTGTCCTTTTTAGAGTTCACAATCGCTACCTTTTCATTCTCATACATGTAGTTTTAATTCTAAAGTTTGTCAGTGTTGTGATTGCCTTTGTGCAGTGGTTATGCATTGAAGGTTAATTTTGTTGCAGTTTAACCGATTGCAGGCAAAAATTTGATCTTCATTGGGTTTAATCAAATGCATGTAAAGCTTTGTAAAATTATTGAAAATTTCAGATTTAATTTCTTCATTAAAATGAAAAATTAATCTACTTCGACGACGAACAATTGTTTTTTTAACTTTTACTAGCTTTTATTGTGACCTTACGCATTCAACCCATGTATACACGAGTTCTAACCTAGCTAGATAAAACACATATAATGTACCTTAAGAATTCTTGTATTTCACATACACAAAATCATACTATACTATATAGGATGATGATATATAAAATGAAAATTATATATAAATTTGAAAACTTGAGAGTTACTAAAAAATGAATTAGTGAAATTTTAAAGACGAAGGATATAATTAAAACTTTAAATATACAAATTTTTAAACATTTCTACATTTTGCATACATTATTATTATTATTATTATTATTATTATTATTACTATTACCTGTTTTAAGTTTTGTACAATTAGATTAAGAATTTATTTAATTTTCATTTGAGCATAAATAACTATATACAAAAATAAATTTTTTTGTTTTTTTTAATTTTGAATAATACATAGATGTAGTATATGATATTGTATGTTTATAATATTTTATACTCCCGTATATATGCAGTATCGTATATACAACATATATGTAGCATCATACTATTATATATATATGATATACTGATGTAGATACTGCCATTAGTATTTTGGCCGGGTACAATTTAAAAATAATAATAACGTCTGAAAAAATTATTAATGTTTAAAGTGAAATAAAAAAAATTAAGTTTTAGCCTGAAATGAATTATGTGTTAAACTTTACCCTGTTAAATATATATTGTATATCATACATACTTCAAAAGATTGCTTATGTGTTAATAATTAACTATATACTGAATAGCTCAGATCAAAAGTTGTTTAAATAATACATAATTAGACCATACAAAATAATTATTACGTTTAGCTTGGCTTTATATTCATGTTGCAAAAGGTTGTGACACACTTTCTTTCTCGTAAGAGAGTAAATCTGAAATGAAAAAGTCTAATTTGCGCGCTGTAAAGTAAGTAACAACTATAGTTTATTATACCCATCAACTTTTACCAACTTCTTAATTTATTTTATATTATATTAATCTTTATATAATATAGCAAAACCAAAAAAGCTTATGTGGCATAATTTTAAAGCTTTTGGCTTATGTGGCATCATTTGAGAGTTTATCTCATAATAATGATTTTTTTATTTAAAATATATATATATATATAATATTACAATAAAACTAATTACATTTTTGATCCCCTAATATTTTGGAGAATTCTCAAAAATTTAAAAGTATTTATACTTTTAACCCTCTACTACAAGGGGTGTACATGAGTCGGTTTATATTTGATAGGGTGTGAAAATGAAACTTATGGATAAAATTAATAATAATATACAATTAAAGACCTCAATGTTTTATAAATATACATAACTTTTTTATATGGATTTAAAAAAAATAAACTACACCATAAAACTGAGCATTTTATTCTCTTTAATTTGAGTATAATATTGCTATACTAAAAATTTAATTTTTAAAAATATATTTCGTGTTTCGGTTTACCACGGTTTTGTTTCAAAATTTATTGAAATGTTCATGAATATCCTTAAAAGCATCACTTGAATGTTGTGTCCCGAGCGTAGCGCGGGCACTAAACTAGTTACTTAATATAATTATATATATAGCTAGAGTTAAATTTCAATACAAGGTGTTCCGAATTTATAAAAACGTAGAAAGAGGTCAAACGAACTCCAATTAATCTTATTCTGGCAGCGTTAGAACCACATCGTCAAACTTTACGATTTTAGTTGTATTTTTTTTAGGTATGACGTGCATAGGGTGTTTAATTAGATTTTTGGGGTAGGTGGGGGTTTAATTTTTTTGAGGATGGAGGTGATGGTTTTAGGCTTTGGGGAAGGTTTAAGTCAATTTAAACCAGGTTTATGAGAGGTTTTACAAGACGGTTACAATGCCACCAGAATAAAACAAATTTAAGTTCGTTCGACCGTTTTTCTATGCTAGCTTTTGTAGATTAGAAAGACTTTTACTAGTACCTCACCCTTACATATATGCCAAACATGTCCAATATATTTGTACCGTTACATGCAAATATCTAAACATTCGAATACGTATATAGCTTTTGTAGTAATTCCTTTCTAGTTTTAGATTTTATCTTGGGAATTTTTTTAACATATATAGTACAAACGATATCAAATGACATAGATGGAACGTACGTAGGGATCATCCAATGGATATTTGTTGTTTTATTTTAGGAATTTTAATCTTTAAGTTGTTGCTTCTAGAGATAACGTATGCTGAAATTTAAAATTTTCAGTTATTAACACCACTTTGGCACTTAATAATGCTCGAGAGTAGTAGCGTTATAAAAGAGTCGAGTAACTTATGAGATGCTTTTCACTAAACCTGATCAAGTATAGCTGTGCTAAATTAACTTTATTCTAAATTAGAGTTTGTAATTTAATCGACGATCTCAAGTCTAAGCCAGTGGCAGACAGTGGCGAAGCCAGGATTTTTGGCCCGGGGGGACCAAAGTTAAAAAACTCATTATTTTTTTTATAATGCTTTGTTTCCGGGGGGGGGGGGGGGGGGAAACTCAATATATATATAAAAAATCAACAACCGATCAACAAAACAACACTTCGGGCGGAAAAAACTGGGGTGGCTCGGACCCTCCTTGGTCCCTTTTATGCCTCGCCAATGGTGGCAGAGCTAGTTTAAAAGTTGAGGGGTATCCTAAAAAAATTCCGGTGCATTCATTCATTTGGGTTATATGTCCAGTTCAGGTCAAACAATAAAAACTCTAAATATCTAATTTTTCTTCATCCATTCAAACAAGGTTTACGTACACATAAAAAAAATGGACAATAATTTAACAAACAGAGGCCTAAGATGTGTTAGACTGGGTTTAATATATACCCATTAATGGAGCCCAAAAAATTTTAATTTATTAATTAGGTTAGACTAGGTTAGGATTAGTATAAATATTACTTTTGTTGCATTTGTATACAGTTTTTATTAATTGATTATGAAATATAAAGAACTTTGTTATTAAACGTACATTTAAGTTCGTATGTAGACTTTGAATAATTATCAGACTTTTGAGTAATTTGATCGTTTTAAAACCGCTTCAAGTACCATGATACTACGTACAATTTAAAAAAATTATGACTCGATTTTTTTAATTTTTATTATAACAATATTATACTCTAACTAAAGGTATTAAAATTTCTTAATTTTGCGTAAAATTTAAAAATAATAATGTATGAAAAAATTATTCATGTTTAAAGAAAAATAAATATACCGTCGTACTGACCTCGAGCTTAATCGTCCAAGTCGGCTCATTTACATCCATAAATGAGGATCGATGTTTTACCTAAGATAATATAATCCAATAAATTTCAAAATCTGGAAGCTATATATAATAACTTCTAATATATGCTACAGAGCTGTATGAAACCTTTTAAGATAGTGTTTTTATGTGTACTTTAACCATATGAACTATGCTATAGTACAAAATTACAAGTGAATTGGATTTAAGATAAAGAAGGACCTTTTGTGTACGTTGTATTCAAATATTCGCATATATATATAGTACAATTATTGAGTCAAAGAGATCGTCATGGAAAGAAACTTTTCAAGAGGAAAGAATTGTTCGTGTCCGATAAATTAGCATTTATATACTAATGCATTGTACCATTTGTACGTCGTTATACTAGCACAAGTATTGTACCATTTGTACGCCATTTATATACTAAACGATAATTTTTTTTTATTGTTTAGCCGCATTAAAATGTATCCAAATTCACATATATTGTAATGGTGGGTTAGGAGCTAAACCTATCTAATTTAACGTAACAGAACGAATATAATTTTATATATCGTTTGGGTTTGGCGTGTGTAATCATCAAAAGTTGATAACATGACCTATATTATAATGTATCTACCTTTACTAATAAATCAGTAACTCACCACCATATGTCTATCTCTCACTACCTCCGTATCACATTTGTCACGTGTCACAACTAGGTTTATTTTCAAGAATTCTAAATTAAAAATAGATTTTACTTTCTAAACTTAAGCAATGAAATTTACTTGATTTATTTATATGAAAAAAATATTTCAATTTGCATTTCAATTGCTAGAAACTTTAAGCATATTTGATTCCAAATTTATGATATTTATAAAATTTAAAAACATACTAAAGTTAACAAACATAATAAAATGTTTAGTTTTATTTGAAAACATTAAAAATTCACTTTAAAAAATGTTCGTCAATTCATTATTTATAGCTTTTTTTATGAAAATCTTTTATTTATTACAGAACTATAACTACTGTCATACATGTTTGTTCTTGATGTATGTCTTAAGTGTCACAAAGTCCCTATCAAAAAGCTTTTGTTATAGTTGATTGCAAACGTCTCACTTAGTATATGAGTGTATAACAATTAAATACTATCATCTTATTTTAATATACAACTTGTAGATTTTTCAATCCGTACGTTTATAAAACATATTTAAATATTCGGTTAATTGACGTAATTAATTTACAAAGTTACTTGCTTTGAGATGAAGAAATTTCATTTTTAATTGTCATGAAAACTAATATAATGTGATTGTTGGTCTCCTGTAACTTAATTAACCAATCTTTGTGTAACATCAATTAACTAATATACTTTTTAATATAAAAAATATATGTTTTTCAACTCGTGTGAAATACATGTCACTAACCTAGTTGTATAATGTATGTTTATGTGTATTTATAGTAAGTGCATTCTCATTATATGAACCGTTCAATGCTCTTATATCTAATCCTTAAGGGGTAGTGAAATAACAAACAGATTTATTTTTAGCAGATGTCTAAGGTATGTCTAATCCTTCTGATGCAAGCTACGATTTACCTAATCTCGTTGGTTAGCAATGTATTGATGGATCAACAGAGTTTACCAATAGTGTGTTCTCATCGTCGCGTAGAAAGTGCTCGATCTTATGTCTACTCAGTGACTCCAAGCAACAAGATAACCACTATACTACCTGCCAAGGCTTAGTAAATTCTCACCGTCAAAAAATCAAAACATTTTAAGCTTAACTATTATTTGTTTTTACAAGAGGTTAAATCAACTTATTTTCATGACAATGTGGTGGCATAAACAAGTAATGTAATCAACTTCTTGTATTTTTGTGCTCGATCAATTATAGGTTCAATTTATGTTTCCATTAATTTGCATGTTGGATTTATGTAAAATAGCTAGGGGTGGTAAACTTGTAAACATATATATATATATTTTGTTTTAATTAATTTATATTTGTGGTTGATTTGAACCAACTTAATTAGAAGTAAGAACACAAATAATTGGAAGAATGCAAATCTTGAAAGTGACTGAATAATGGAAAGATGACAAAGTGAATTGTGAAAATGGATGTCATAATCTAAACCAAAGACTTTTTCAATTGGAGAGAACACAGGGGACAACATGAATCTATGAACAGCATCACCTGACCCCATACACTAGATCTGATTTAACATTAATTTGGATCAAACAATTTTCACTTTAAATCACAAACTTGCCCCTAGGAATATCATATATATAAAGCACCAACTCCAAATCCTTTAAGGACTTGTGAGAGAGAAAACCTCATCTCAAAAGTGGGATAATTTTAGCACACTAAGTCTATAACTTAATATTTAAATTAACTCGTGTATTATATAAGTTGAAAATCTATGTAATAATCAGGTAAAAAGATATGTGTCAAAGTTGATTTGACCTGAATAAAAGATTCTTATGCCTTTTAATCTCAACTTAAAAATTCCATGTGATATTTCTAACTTGTAAATTATTTTTCTACACCGAGCCTTTTCTAACTGTGACACAAAAATGTCTAGGTAAGTTTTTTATGAAACACAAAAATTGTCAGGTAAGTTTTTTTAACACACAAAAATGACCTGTAACAAAAAGGTTTGATGGAGGAAATTTGTTTACAAGTTCAGACTGCTGTAGGAAATTTCTTATATGAGATTAATATCGACCAATACACTAAATCACTAAAGTTCAGATTATTAAAATCCAATAACCCGTTAAAGATATATATATGTGTGTTTGAACTTATAAGTGGTTACAATTTGTTTACATTTATAAATACTGCTACAAATTCTTAAAAAAAGATTCTTTGCGTGAAGGTTTATGTTTGTTTAAATTTGAAGATGTCAAATTTTTTGTTGAATAATGTACAAGTGTATGTTGAACCGCTGAACTCAAAGTATACAAATTTTGAAGTCTACATAATATGTTGAACCAATGAACTCAATCAGTTAAATCGGCCTGAGATTGATACAGGCCTGCTAGTGATAAAGAGAAGGCCCAAGGCCCAAAGAGGTATAATAAGAGTACTAGAGTAGAGATGAAAAAAAACCCTGTTCGGCACCCGACCCGACCCACAGCTGGTTCTTACTCAAAAACCTCGTATCCGGTTCCTACCCGCTTCCTAACCTTGAAAACTATATCGGTTCCTACCCGGACCCGATTTTTTCCCTATAAAAAATCCAATTTTTGTTTAATATTAAGTTATATATACTTATTTATAAAATGAAACCTGAAATGTACTAGGTTTCATAACCAATCCTACCTGGTTCCGGTGATTAGGTTCAACACCATTAGACCAGACCTGGTTTTTGAAAAACCCGGGTTCCACTTGTACTCGGTGGGGGCGATACCCGATTCCGGGATGGCCCAATATCTGAGATGTGATCTCTATACCATATGAGAGCAACTACCTAGGTGCCTAACTATCCAATTAATGCTTACAAATTACAACACATGTGTTGATTAGATGTGTGAAAGGCATAAGGGTATAGTAGAAAGATGTTTGCCATAACCCAAAAAGCTCATACATGGTGACATCTAATCACTTGATACCTTTGAGGTTGTACCATAGAGAGTCTAGTTGCTTTCTTTAGTAGGATCCAACCAAATGTGGATTTTAAATGGTTCTCTAACTTCAAGCTACATTAATGTGCACATATAACAAATCCTTGCAACCTAAGTCCATAAAAATTGTAAATACAAGTGAATTTGAGAACCATTCGATTGAAGAAACTAAAAATTACTTTTAAGCCGTCAAATCTAATCTACATGATAAAAGATACATTTACATAGACATTTTTTTGTAATGAACATAAAAATAAGTTTGTATCAGCATATAATATACTTACCGGTGAATACAAGTAAGCACAAATGAACACAGTTAGAATTTTTTTTTTCACGTATTGGCATTTTTTAAAATATATATAAGCACATTGTATTCAGTTTTGGATAGAAATAAACACGAGCGTCAAATACAAAGTATTATTAACATATAGTGCACTCACTGATCAATACAAGTAAAAACAAGTAAATACTCTATGAAAGACTATTGATTAATACTCAATGACAATGCATAACCAACATTGTAGGGCTGACATATCGTGTCAGACACGACACAATAAGACACAAACATGATAAGGTCGAACACGACACGATAACTTATCGTGACATTTTTTTTAAACATGAACACGATAAAAAAACAGATTTAGATGATAAGATACGATATGACACGATAAAAACCTATTTTTAAAATAAAATAAAATTTCCAAATTGACACATCACCTCTCGTAACTTGATGAACATAGTTTGTATGTCATTAAAGACTTTTTGATATGAATTCATCTATATCGAGGTAAGACTTGAGAATATCAGAGATCTGGTTAGAATGAAAGTATTGTATTATGGTATATTGGTTTTTACTGGTCCCAACTATCACCTTTTGTCTTCTACCGGTCTCAACTTTTAATTTGGTTGTCAACGGTCCCAACTTTTATCACTTTGGTAACCACTGGTCCCGTTGTTAAATTTTTTAACGTCGTTAAGTTTTTTCCAAATTCAATACCGATGTTTTAGATCTTTTGATCGGAAGAATAATACGTGTCGATTGATGGAAAAGTCACCTCGAAAAGGCTCTCTGAACAGTAAAAATTTTACATTCGATTGAAGCACCATTAGGTTTAAACACCCGATTGAAGCACTATTTCATTGTTCGGAGCGCCGTTTTGAGGTAACTTTTCCATCAATCGACTTATATTATTGTTCCGATCAAAAGGCTTATAACTTCGGTATTGAATTTGGAAAAAACTTAACGGCGTTAAAAAAATTTAACGACAGGACCAGTGGTTATCAATATGATAAAAGTTGGACCGTTGACAGCCAATTCAATAGTTAGGACCGGTAGAAGACAACATGTGATAGTTGGGACCAATGAAAACCAATATACCTTGTATATTATTGACTCTCTCAAAAGGTTAACAATCAGGCCCATTCAATTCTAACAAAAACCTATCAAAATATCAAATCTTCTAAAGCCTATCAACAATAACAATTAGCTATTTGGAAATTAGCCCGGTAAAAAGATTTAGCCCAGCAATATCGTCTTTAAGTAAAGGAGCTCAATATCATATGTTACCATATATTATTACTAAGTGTTAAATTTTCTATGGTATATTTGTTTTCACCGTTTTAACTATTATTTTCTGTCTTCTATCAGTTTTAACTTGAATTGGTTTTCAACGGTCTCAAATTTTATCACTTTGGTAACCACCGGTCCGTCGTTAAATTTTGTTTAACGCCGTTAAGTTTTTTCCAAATTCAATACCGATGTTTTAAGCCTTTTGAACGGAAGGATAGTACAAGTCGATTGATGGAAAAGTCACCTCGAAAAGGCGCTCCGGACAACAAATAGTGATTCAATCTGGTGTCTAAACCTAACGGTGCTTCAATCAGATGTAAAAATTTTATCGTTCAGAGAGCCTTTTCGATAAAACTTTTACATCAATCGACTCATATTATCCTTCCGATCAAAAGGCCTAAAACATCGTTCTTGAATTTGAAAAAACTTAACGGCGTTTAAAAAAATTAATGACGGTGCCAAAGTGATAAAAGTTGGAACTGTTGATAGCCAATTCAATAGTTGGTACCGGTAGAAGATAAAATGTAATAGTTAGGACCAGTGAAAACCAATATACATTTTTTTTTCTATGTTTTATACTTTTTGTGCACGTCTTTTTTAGAGTGAGTCTCACACGAAGCTATCTCTCAATATATCCCTTGAGTTATGGTTGCTTAATTACATATTTACATCTCACCATTTTCCTTATCTTTCAATAACTTTGCTATAATTATGATTCAACTTTGCTATAGTTATGATATACTAAGTATGGTTGGTTAATATCAATTTCAATGTATTATGTTATATCACCTCAATTTTATTAAACTCGATCGGTATCCCTATGTTAATAAAACACTAATTTTTGGGATTGACAATCTCTTAAGCTAGCCATCCAACTAAGCATTATTACATGTCATTCAAGTAAATGCTACATATTTATAGATATTATTTAGGGTAAATACCATAAAAAAACCAACATACTTTCTGTTTTTTCTCACAAAAGTCTCTATATATTTTTTTGCACGTAAAAAACAAACATACTTTCTATTTTGTCTTACAAAAGTCCCTCAACAATTTTTTAAACATTAAAGTCCCCTAACATGTCAGATTTGAATAAAATTGTGAAATATGTTTTTTTAAAACAACTTGAAAACGACACATTCGGCTGTTTTATTACATATATTTTTTTTCAAATGAACCAATTCTCTTTTTTTCAATACAAACTTTGTTATAAGAATGAAATCCATAATAAATTTCTAAGTTGTTTTTTTAAAAATACCTAATTTTGTTCAAATCTGACATGTTAAGGGACTTTAATGTTTAAAAAATTGTTGAGTGACTTTTGTAAGACAAAATAGAAAGTATGTTGGTTTTTTACGTGCAAAAAAATATATAGGGATTTTTGTGAAAAAAAATAGAAAGTATACTGGTTTTTTATGGTATTTGCCCTATTATTATGTGTATAATAATGTCATTTTTTAAAAGATTTAAACTAGAATCTTTAAAATTAAATTGAGTATTTATTGTTTTTTTCTTTTTTGGTTTGTTTCATAAATGATTAAAATTTTAGTTGCAATTGATTTATAATACACTAAGGGGATGTTTGTTTCATCTCTTAATGGTTCAATTTAGTGTTTAATCATTCAGCATTCAACATTTAGAGCGTTTCTTTCATTAAAAAAACATTTGAATGGTTCATTTAAGTGCTGAATAGTTAAGAGATAGAAAGATGCTGAATGAACTGAATGTTGCATATATTAATTTTACCCTCATTTGAAGTTTTACCCTAACATTCCTCCCATTAAAAAAGACACTTAATGATTCAGATTTTACCAAACAGCCCCTAACTCAATCACTATTGAAACGTTAAAACTAATTATTTTATAATATTATCTACAAAAAAATTTGTTACCTTTCAATATCAATGATAACAGTTTCAAAACACATTATCATTATTCGAATTTTGAAAATATATTAATATACTCAAAATATCATATTATCATTATTTTGGGTTACTGGATTTTAATAATCTGAACTTTTGTATATTGGTCGATATTAATCATAACTTAAAAAATTCCCTGTTGTAATCCAAACTTGTAATTTATTTTTCTACAATGATCCTCTGTTAAAGTTAAGTTAACGCCGTTAATTTTTTTTCGAATTTATGACCGATGTTTTAGGGCTTTTGATCGGGAGGACGATACGAGTCCATTGATATAAAACTTACCTTAAGTCGATGCTCCAAACGAAGAAATTTTAACATCCAATTTAAGCACCATTTGGTTTGAAGACCTGATTGAAGACCGTATGGTCATTTGGAGCATCGGCTCAAGATAAGTTTTACGTCAATACACTTGTATCCCGATCAAAAGCCCTAAAACGTCGGTCAGAAGTTTGGAAAAAAAATTAACAGCGTTAACTTAACTTTAACAGAGGATCATTGTAGAAAAATAAGTTACAGGTTGGGATTGCCACAAAGAATTTTTTAATTAGGATTAATATCGGCCAATATACAAAAGTTCAGATTATTAAAATCCAATAACCCTTATTTTTACCATATATCACGTCATGTATTCAACCCATGTAAGACACCATGTAACTAACCTGGTATATATATATATATATATATATATATATATATATATATATATATATATATATATATATATATATATATATATATATATATATATATATATATATATAGAGAGAGTGAAGTTCACCTACATAGTGTTATAAATCTAAGAAGGCTAAGAAGCAATAAGAGATTGACATGTGGCATCTAGGAAAATTAGGAGAGGGGGTATTTTAGTCATGCCCACTTTTTTAAATATTCTCTCTCCACATGCAAGTCACATGTCAATTCCCCCACTTTTTTAAAACGTTTATAACTTTTACATACGACGTTATTTTTTTAAACAAATTACACCATAAAAACGAGAATTTTTTTCTCTTTAAAACGCGTATAATATTGATATATAAAAAACGAACTTTTTTTTCACAATTTTTCAGCTCATTGTGTCTAACGTCAGGTCATTGTGTCTTCCGTAAGGTCATTGTGTCTTTCATCAGGTCATTGTGTGATTGTGTCATCCGTAAGGTTGTTGTGTCATTCATCGGGTCATTGTGTAATCTTATTTGGCAAGTATTACACAATGATCTAATAATAATTACACAATAACACAAAAAGTATTTCAAAGATCTTGCTCTCACATCATCCTCTTTAAAAAATAAATAAACAAAACTTAAAAAAACTACTATTTTCTCATTGTGTCTTTTTTCATTGTGTCTAATTTAAAAAAATAAAAAAACGGTAATTTTTTTAATTTTTTTTAATTTTTCGTTTATTTATTTTCTGAAAGAGGAATACATGGGGAACAAGGTCTCCGAACCACTTTTTTCAAATTTGATTTATATTGTGAGTTATAATTTTTTTAAAAGTGTCATTGTGTCTTTGTTTACCATTGTGTCATTCTCACACTTTGTAACAAAAAATGACGTTGTCTTTGAACATTTCTCAAACACATATTAACAATTTGTGACACGGTAATAATTTCTAAACACATAATATGACACAACAAATATTTATAATAAGATGATATTATATAATGACTTAAGAATGAACCGATAAAAGTGATATTTCACTAGTTATAATAAAACACAATCACATGATATTACACAAGGACTAGACAAGTGTCGAAATTTTTTTTTATTTTTTATATATCAATATTATACGCGTTTTAAAGATAACAAAACGCTTGTTTTTTTGGTGTAATTTTTTTTAAAAAATAATATCGTATCCAAAAGTTATGAAAGTTTTTAAAAAAGTGGGGGAATTGACATGTGCCTTGCATGTGGAGAGAGAAAGTCAACAAAAGTGGCTATGGCTAATGTACCCTTCCACCAATTTCTTTTCCTACAAATTGATCTCAACCATTAAAAAAGAGATCTAAAGGTCATAAATCCTTCTTAGCCTTCTTAGATTTCCAACACTATGTAGGATAACTCTCCTCTATATATATATATATATATGTTGATGCTATACTCTCATAATATTAATTACATTATATCAACAGAATAATTCTTAAGTAGTTCGTTTGGAGGTGTACGCTAATAACTAACCATATATATACACCACGTTAGTTTTTTATGTTCTGTATTGGTTTTAAGATTTTATATGTTATGCATACACGTGACAGAATTTCAATAAAACAAATACTATCCATTCTCTAACGTCATTTTAATATTGCCATTGGTATGAAAAATAAAATACTATATATGTAAATTATAGAGAAGGGACCTAGTGTCCTTGCCTTACATATTTTCTTTGTTGTTTTTAATGTTTTCAACACGTTAATCATCACTGGGCCTACACGGATGTAATAATACTCGTCTCTTTTATTTCTTTTATCGTTATTAGCTTTTTTGTTATAATATTGTTTATATTATGTTTTACATTTTATATATTTTCTTTACATGAGCATTATGGGGTCATCCCTACGTCAGTTATGATGACACAAGATTTTTCCCCGCCCTTGCAGTATATTCCTCATGGGTCACAAGTTCTTAATAGAAATTAAAGTCATTTGTTTAACGGCGTTCTGGACTATCTTAATATCAAAATGGATATTTCGAGACGGGATGTTAGTAATTTATACTAAGTTAACATTTCAGGCTTGACGCACTCAAAAACAACATTAAAGAGAAAACCCACAATTGTAGAAAAACTTTGCCTTTAAACCAGGATTATAACATAAGACCTTAAAGATCTCAAATTTTTATCATCATCCCATATCACTATATCAGAAGACCAATTGCTAGAACTTCTAGCTAGTGATCGATTTTTTACATTGATATATGTATGATTTATACTATTATAATTTCAATACAATTATGCGAAAATCACAAATATATATACAAATTGACAGCAGAAATGGTCAAAATTAAATTTTAATAAACCCAATAATCCAACTGAGAATATATATTCTTGCCACAAGTTACAACTTCATTTTATACTATTTTTCTCATTGAACTCCATTAAAAACTTAACTCCGTTACTTTTTATCTAATTTTAAATGATGTTTTAGAGATTTTGATCGGAATGAGGACACAAATCAATTGATTTAAGACTTATTTTGTGGACATGATGGCTAATAAGCCCTTAGCCACCAACGGACCGAGCCATAAGGTACTTTTTTAACCGTCAAGGGTTAGTTGACAAAATATGATTGGTTCGCTTTTGGACATGCTCACATGCATGTAGTAAAATTTTAGCCATCATATGCCTTGTAACTGTTGAGGGATATCTTTTAGCAGTTGAGTGGTAAGCTAAATGTCTAAATATTAGGGTGGTGGGAGTGGGTTAATCCACTCTCCCACTACCCTCACAACCCACCAATAATAATCCTCCAACTCACAACTACCCTCACACTACCCTCACCCCTTTTTTTTGGTGGGTGTCAATACCCTCATCCCCTCACTTTTTTTTTAAATTTTTTATTTTAATAACTTTAAACTAACAATTAATAATATATAATAAAAACCATTCATTAAATAAAAAAAACTAACAAATTACAATAATTTTTTTTTTTTAAAAAAAGACAAACATTTAAAGAAAAAAGACAAACACAAAAAAAAATAAACCTAAAAATTGCAAGTCCAACCATGTTTGGCGGCGATCTCTCGTTTACGGGCCAAAACTAGCTCCAACATATCACCCGATAGGTGGTCGTGTGATTTTGTAAATTTTTTGAGATCGTTATCATACTCTTCCTCCAAGCATATTCGTTCTTGCGTATCCATCAATTTTACGCTCCGCTCGTGTTTTTTTGTTGCGGAGGTAACAAAATTTTTTAACCAATCCGATTTGTTTGACGTGTAGCTCGTAAACTTGTCGAGCCACCCACCGTGACTAGAACTCTCGCCACCCTTCTTTGATTTCCCCTTATGACGATGAGGTGGCGGTGGTGTGGCGTCTTCGTTGAGGTCGGGAAAATGAGCGGAGTGAGCATCGTCATTTGTGGATGCGTTCTCGGAGTCCGTCGATTTTCTTTTCCTGGAGGAGGAGCTTGAAATTTGATCGAGCATCGGTTGTTCGAGCCATTTCGGTTGCGTTTTCACAATATCCCAAGCCTTAATGTGACTGAAATGCGTCTTGTATCTTGTTTGGTAATCACTCAACGCCTTCATAAGAACATCTTTATCCGATCCTCCGCTACCAATCACACGCGCCTAAATAAAGTTAATAAATAATATATTTTAGTATGTAAATAAAGCTAATAAAAACAATATTTTAGTATGTAAATATATTTAAAACATACCGCGTTGATATAAGTAGAGTTGAAGGCAGCCAATTTTGTATTCAAACTGGTCCACTTAGAATTGAGTTGATGATGTGTCCGGGTGCTACCACCTTCGAGAGTTGCATAATGTTTTAAAACCCGTTTCCAAAAACCATCTCTCGGTTGTTGATTTCCGACTTTTTTATCGACGGAAATATGCACCCAAGCTTTCGCCAAATTCTCCTCTTGATTAGGAGTCCAAATTTGCCGTTCGGCTCGACCAGCAAATTTTTGAACTTTTTTAGCCCTCTCGCCCGCCAAATTCTCTTCTTGATCATCATCATCATCATCATCAACGTGAATGTTTTGAAATTGTTGTGTCTCGGGCACAACATCTTGGTTTTCCTCGGCTTCATAATCGTTATAATCGTTATAATCGATATAATTTGCTCGGCTTCCTTGGCTATATTGATCCCTTGGTTGTGGCGTATTGAACCGAGCCCCAAACGGGTCGAACGACCAGTCGTCTTGGAGTGAGTAATTAAATTGATGACCCGGTGCTGATTGCATCATCGGGAATTGGGGTTGTTGTTGATGCATTTGTGGGAAATAAGGAGGAGGGTCATTTGATCCCGAACCCCGACTCAAACCGGTGCCCCGTCCTCGACCGGATCTTTTTTGTGAACCGCCTCTGGATGTTGATCTTCTTGGAGCATCCATGGGAAAATAATATTGGGGTTTGTTTGAGTATTTGAGATTAAAGAGAGTGTTTTTTTTGTGAATTATAAAATGAAATGGGGTGTAATATTTATAGTGTAAAAATTTTTTTTTTTAAAAAATAGCCGTTTAAAAAAAAAAAGCCGTTGGGTCAAGGGGGCCCACCTACCAACGGTCAAAAATCAGAAAGTTTCAACGGGTACCCATGCCCGTGACCTACTACCCGCACCGCTACCCGCGGGGGCGGCGGCGGTGTTACCGCGCGGGTACGGGCTACCCGCATGGGTACCCGCACCCCACACCCACCACCCTTAGCCGGTGAGGCTTGGGTGGTATGTTATGACTCGATGATTATTTTGAAAAAAAGGAAGTAAAATTTAATTGAATAATCATCTTCCTATTGCTATTGGGTTAGAGCATTAACGCAATGATATTATTTCTTCTTCAGAAAAATGATCAGTCTCTTCCATCATCACTTTGATTGATGTTGGCTCTGAATTGAATGCTTTTGATATATATATATATAAGACCTAGTAATAGGAAACTTACATAGGATCAAACTGCCAAAACTGGTGAATATAATATTACATCTTAGTACCAAGTACTAGCTTCCAAACACATGAAAGAAAGAAACATCAGGCTCTTAATTAATTCTCAGAACGAACATCATCTGTTGTCTTTTTTAGGTCTCTTTACCAAAATTGTTCCATTTTGTGTATAGCATATTTATACATACATTGGTTTATATCTAGGTCGATTTGATACACAAAACATTGCATGCATGTTCAAGCTACTTCTATGATCTTATTTCTTTTTCCAATAATGTTTTTTAGTAATGAAGTTCTGACCAGTTGAGAAATCTAAAAATGCTCCTAGCTTAAACTCATTCGGAACTTAATTGGCCGGCAGGGCTATAAACAAATCGAACGGGGCTTGTCCGTGTTCATTAATTAATTTGTTAAGAAATGAAGTGTTCATAAACACTTATCGAACGAGATTTTTGTCCGTGTGCTCGTTTATTAAAAAAACGAACGTGGTGTTCATGAACTATTACAAATATTATTAAAAGTAAACAAACACAAACAAATGTTTACGAACATAAATGAACTATTACACACATATTACATCTTTTTAAAAGAATATATTCGTTTCAATATAAAATAATGATTCACCCTCATGCAGAATCAAAGGAATTGCGAAATCATTTGTTTGTGAGGCATTATATCGAATACGGTTTTATACCGGCCAAGTATGATCGATCTGACAGCTTGCTTAAGTCCATATAACGTACGTTTTATATATGATCGATATTAGCTAAATCTTTTTTCAATTTCCCATATAAGAAGGCTCTTTTCACATCATATGATAGACCTTCATGCTAAGCTAAAAATATTTTTGTAGCTTCCAACCTAGCTAGCAACATGTGCAAAGGTTTCATCATAGTTAACGTACATTTGCTTTTTAAAACACACAAAAGAAAAAGTTTATTTACATAGACGAAACTTCATGCATGTGTATCGTACGTGTTGCTCTATGTACGTTAATTAACAATAGTTTTAGTACTGACCTTTACTTTTTAAACGTCTTGCAATTTAGTTAATATATTTATCTTAGTTCACTACTAAAAAATATATAACCTTCGTTCTTCAATTGGCCTTCTGATCCTGTAACATGAGAGTGATGGATAAGAGTTTGAGATCCTAGATTTCTAGAGATATCAGATTCAAGACTTGACTCAAGGAGGTTATCTCAAGTGATGAGTTTCTTCATTGATAGTGTTTTTGAGTGAGTCAGACCTATATGGACGGTTGACATCAAGGCTCACTCGGGTAATGGGATATTCAAATGTTAAAAAAATATAACCTTTCTACGTACCCAAACTTGCAATGGAAATTTTTGTGTCTCAAACTGTCAAACATATATCAAGCCCGACTTCTTAGGGTCAAACTTTCTACATGTAAATGAAAAAACGTAAAAAAAACCTAGTTTTCTGTTAGAAACATGCCACAAATTAGTCACTAATTAATAAACATGAGTGACACAGAAGGGTCAAAAACTCTAGGTTTATTATTTTTTCATCACCAATAATCCTAATGAAAGCAGTAATTGAAATTCGTAGCTTCCCAGTTCACACGCACAACCTCCGTCGCAATTGTGTCACAAATCGAACAGTTTCACACAAGTAATTGTCCAAAATAAACTCGTAGCAGAGTACATTTTCCTATGCATTTAGCGTAGCAATTTCTTTTGTGGTTGCATATAAATTTAAACTTCAAATATTTTTATTATATTAACATAATTAGTTTAGTTCTAGGGTTCTTTTTAGTACCAGGACTATGATTTTCACCTACAACTCTGATCAAACACTTGGTGTGCATTATTTTGCAAATAAACACTTGGTATATTGAAATGAAGAAAAGTTACCTAAAAATCTGTTGAATGATGGAGCCTCTCATGGATCTGTGTCTATCACTGTGCCAAGATCTTCTCACACATTCAAAGGGTCTGGGTCCAGGCCAAAAACTGGGATTATCTTTTTTCTTTGGATTACTTTTTAAGTCCTACATGTCAAGTGGGTACTGGTATAGATTTAGTTTTGGTTTAGAAAGTGTGAGTTAACTATTCTATATAAAAAACCAGAAAACTTAAGTACTATGAGTCTATGACTCATTTTCAGGCTGGCTCTGTGCTTCTATGAGATATTTTCTTTGCCAAGTTTTTTATAACATTAAACAGAAAATATAAATAGACAACAAATTGCAAAATTATATGCCTTTATTGACTCTGTGTTATGGGTTTTCCTTATTGCATTTATATGCCTTTGTTGGTACTTTGTAGTATCCATATTGTCTACTTTTGCTTGATACTCTGTAGTACCCATACACAGTTCATTTTTATATGCTTACTACTTTTGTTTAATACTTTAATACTTTCCAGCATCAATACAATGTCCACTTTTGCTTGACTCTTTGTATTATACATGTAGATAGTGTGAAATTTTCAAATTAAGAAATAGTAATACATATCGACCCAAATTGATGATAAAAAATTGACAATCACTTCATAACAACTATTGTATCAGCTTCTAAAGGTTGCAACAATGAGCCATAACTATATTAGTACATGTTCTAAGCAAACATCAGCAGATTAAATTCTATGTTGTAACAGTCAAAAAGAGCTAAAAATCAGCAGATTCAAATAATCAAAATAATCTCCTACAATGAATTGGCAAATTCTAAGCAAAAGATGAACGAAGATGAAGATGTTACCGATTGACGAATATGAAGATGTTGTTGTTTCTGTAAATCAATCAACACGTGAGATGAATCTGATGGATGTATTGCCTTCAAATCAGACGAATATCGCCATAATGAGCTTCGAATATCGCCATTGATGAATATGAAGATGTTGTTTGCTGTAAAACGAACTTCGAACATGAAGAAGACGGAGACGAACTTCGTGATAAAGGATGTAATGAAGCAGACGGAGATGAACTTCGTGATAAAGGATGTAATCGAACTATCCGGATGTGTTGGTGAAGGAGGAAGATGAAAACTTTAGGGTTTTGTAAATGGATTCAAGTTTATGGATGGAAAATTTGACAGAAAACGTGTAAATTATGTTTGTGTAAAGCTTTAGGGTTTTGTAAATTTGAGGGTCAAAATTGGTTTTTTAGAAAATTTTAAGGGGTGAATGGAACATTATGTTGTGGCAAAATTGTGTTAACATTTGTAAAGTTTGCCACTACTTTGCCACAAATTAATGATTTTTATTATTTAGATTTACATAGAAATAATTTATTAAACTAGTTGACAAAAAATATTGTTTGTGACAAAAGTGTCTCTAAATTTATAACGTTTAACACAGCCTTGCAACAATTAGTATTATTATTATTATTTAATTTTTTTATAAATGAACATTAAAATAAATAATAAAAAAATTGTGTTAAATTAGTTTTAATAATTGTAAAGCTAGCCACAGTTTTGCAACAAAAAGTAACTTTGTATGAAAAATATATAATTGTATAAAAATTGTGGCCATTTACGCAAATTTTGGTAACAATTTTCCACAAATTAATATTTTTTTAATACCTAAATGTGTTTGTCAAAAAATTGTGGCAAAACTTGCAAGTTTTGTCAACAACAAGTAATTTGTTTATAAACGTGTTTGTCACAAGATTATGGCAAAACCTACAAGCTTTACAACAACTTTGCCACAAAATAATATTTTTTTAATATTTAAACATCTTTGTCACAAGATTGTGGCAAAACTTGCAAGTTTTGAAACAACTTTGCCACAAATTAGTATTTTTTTAATATTTAAATCTGTTTGTCACAAAATTGTGGCAAGACTTGCAAGTTTTGCAACAACTTTGCCACAAGTATTTAAAATTAAATAATATGTTGAAATATTGTACTTAACTTGTGAGAAATTATTTTAGCTTTGTGACGAGTTTGCAACAATATTTTGTTTTGTAGCTACTTTGTGAGAATTGTGTATGAATTATTAGGGCTTTAGTCTCCATTTAACTTTTGTCGATATGTTGTTGCAATATTGTGGCAAAAACTATGTTGTGGCAAATGTGTCACAAATATTTGTTGCAAAAAACTCATTTTCTAGTAGTGCCTATCCGGACACCCGACAGCCTAGCCAAACACCCTCAATATGACTCGTATCAGGTGATATGGGTCGTATTGCTTTGTTGTCAGTCGAAAAAGCTGAATCTTGCAGAGGTTGCAGGTCAGACAACAATACGACTCGTATTAAATTTGATATGGGTCGTATTACCTGACAATATGACTCGTATTAGACTTGATATGGGTCGTATTACCTGACAATATGACTCGTATTGGTTTTGATATGGGTCGTATTACCTGGCAATATGACTCGTATTAGCTTTGATATGGGTCGTATTACATAACAATATGACTCGTATTAGACTTGATATGGGTCGTATCGTATTACCTGACAATATGACTCGTATTAGTTTTGATATGGGTCGTATTACCTGGCAATATGACTCGTATTAGTTTTGATATGGGTCGTATTACCTGACAATATATGACTCATATTAAGTATAATATGAGTCGTATTACTTAGTTGTAAAAAATTATTCAAACGTATGAATTTTTAAAACTTAATACTTATTTGACACGATGTAATATTATGTTAAAATTCAAATATAAATGATCGTTCGATCGATCGAATTCGATATTCAAAACAAATTCATTTGTTAATACATTTATATTATCAAGATTTATTCGACTTTTTTCTAAAAAATCTATATTTGGGATGATAATTATCTTTAGTAGTGAAAATAAGGATGATAGTTATTTTTAGTACAATAGCAATGACGACTATCAATATGGTGACGACTTTTATGGTGGTGAATATATCGGGGACATATAGAAAAAAAATAGTTTTTAGACCAATACGACTCATATTTAATGTAATACGAGTCATATGCTGGATCAATACGACCCATATTCAATCTAATACGAGTCATATGCTGGATCAATACGACTCATATTCAATGTAATACGAGTCATATAGGTCAATACGACTCATATTCAATATAATACGAGTCGTATTAACTGTAATGATTAGGTGTGTGGTTAGCCTGTCAGGGTGTCCGACTAGACACCCTCTAGTTCTATACTTCTATTAGAATACAATTCGGCAAATATATAAATGATAGTACACTTGCTATTTAAGATATATACTCTTCATGTTTGAAAAGGATATAAAGAAATGATTTTTAAATGATCAAGTAAATAATATCAATCAAACCCTGAGTTAAAATGTAAAACTTATTAAATAAAGACGCATGCCTAATGTAAAAAATTCTGTTAGACTTGTCAATCTTCACTTTCGCAAAAGCTTCAAGAGGTGATAATGCTTCAATAGAATTGACATGTCAATTTTTGCTTTAAGGAAAAGGCTACTATCCACCTTTTTTAGTATATAAATTCATAAATAAATTCCTTTATATTTTCAAGTTCCGACAAAATATAGCATCACAGTTCCATACGTTTCTCTTTACATTATACATTTCAACTTCGTTTCTTGTTTGTAAGCTTAGTTATAGATTTTATTTTTGTAATAAAACTGATTTTTTTTATATCCAAACTCATACTAAGTTATTTTTGTATTAACTGTTACGTGTTTTACAAGTTACCATTTGCTACATTAATACTTTTACGCAATACATAAATTAATTACTTTCTATAAGTAACTGAGAGACAACGATATTATCGTTTACAAGTCTAACTAAAACTCATTATGACCTTGGCTAATTATCATTCCCTTGATAGTTAACCCACCTTTTATGTATCTTTACCAATCTCAAGACTATGATTTTGACTATATATATAAAAGCTAGTTAACAGTTTAAATTATACAGACTTAGTGCGTGTTATTGTTTATTTTTCTCCATCACGCCCGGTAACACCTCCACCATCATTACAATGAGGCTTTATCCACCAATTTTTTTGAAGTGTTACACATGATTTAAAAAAAATCACCTTTAATTCAATGGTAACCCTTACGCTTTAAAGTTCTAAATATTAACTAGATTGGTTTAAAAGGTATATATGTGTGAAATTATTTGTTGTATTTCTTATATATATATAATATATAATGTTCGATCACTTGATTGGGAAACGTGATGAATAAGGCATGGAGTCAATTAATTAAGATATATTATATGCAATTGTACGCAGTGACGGATTCAGAAAATATATTCAGGGGGTGCCAAAAAATTTAATAAGACAAACTTAATAAAGAAATGTAATTGATAAGCTTCATTAAACAATACTTTGATTTGATGTGTAAGAACTATAACACAACCCAAAAAATATACTACTCTACATCAAACAAATATTAATATAAGAACTGAAACAAACCTGATCGAGTTCTTTGATTTGACGATTTAAATCTTTGGTGTGTGATTTTTTTGAGAGAGTTCTCTTAGACTATCTGTAATGGTTAATGTCTCTTGGGAGCGTTTTTCACCATGTTGACGATGACTAGGCAAGGGCATTATACCAAAAAGTGGTGTAATGGTTAATGCCCCATAATCATTAGATAATTATTAATCAATTAACAAAATCAAATCAACGATTGGACAACACTATGGGCACCGACATTATAGTAAAAACGCCCATGGGGCATAACGCCCCCACGTAATGATGTGCGGAGCGTTATTGGGCATTATGAGTGGGGCTAACGCCCATTACATAGAGTCTTATGTGATTTTTGGTGTGTCATTTTCTAAATTCAAACTTCTGTTCTCTTGATCTGTAAACAAATACGTAGTGGATTTGTGAAATTAAGGTTGAAGTGGAATTTTTTCTATTGTGCCTCTAAATTTTTTTTTTGTGGGTGCCTCTAAACTTTTTTTGTGGGTGCCTCGTTAAAAATAATTAAACTTTTACCTAATTATATAAACAAAATTCAATTGAGTGGGTGCACAACACCCCCTCCTCAAGCCTTGTGTCCGTAAATGATTGTACGTGTTTTCTCCATCATAAAAGTTGCGTTGTCTGCTCATAGGTCTTCGATCACCTTGTACCGGCCTATATATATGCGTATATACAATTTGAATTGCTACTCGCCAGAAATTGAGGATTAATTAGGGCTTTACATAGTGATTAGTATAATATGTTCCATCTGCATCGATCGGCTTATCAAAATGTACTGTAATTAATTAACTGGAGAGGCTGGTTTATTTGTCCTAAAAAGTTTATAACAAATATATGAAAAATATATACCTGCAAAAAACACTCATTATAATAAAATTAAGGTATATTGGTTTTCATTGGTCCCAACTATCACATGTTGTCTTCTACCGGTCCCAACTATTGAATTGGCTGTCAACGGTCCCAACTTTTATCACCTTGGTAACCACTGGTCCCGTCGTTAAATTTTTTTAACGCCGTTAAGTTTTTTCCAAATTCAATACCGATGTGATAAGCCTTTTGATCGGAACGATAATATAAGTCGATTGATGGAAAAGTTACCTCAAAACGGCACTTCGAACAACGAAATAGTGCTTCAATCGGGTGTTTAAACCTAACGGTGCTTCAATCGGATGTAAAAATTTTATCGTTCAGAGAGCCTTTTCGAGAAAACTTTTACATCAATCGACACGTATTATCCTTCCGATCAAAATGTCTAAAACATCGGTCTTGAATTTGGAAAAAACTTAACGGCGTTAAAAAAATTTAACGACGGGACCAGTGGTTACCAAAGTGATAAAAGTTGGGACCGTTGACAACCAATTTAAAAGTTGGGACCAGTAGAAAACAATAGGTGATAGTTGGGACCAGTGAAAACCAATATACCTAAAATTAAATACAAAAATGTTATTCATATATATCATATAAAAAACAAAACATCCTAAAATTAAGGGGATTCTCTGCCTAAGTGGTTTCTGTTTTCAAGATTAATAAATTTATGTCTCAGGCCTGACTATTGCATGTTGCATTGAGATCATTCAAGTCATTCTGTTACTTTGGCACGTCATTATGTCTTTTTAAAACATTTTACTATAATTTCATTACAATATGTATGTACGTATATATGCGGTGCCTGTAGTTAAATTAATAGAATTATATATTGTGCTTGATTCAAACCATTCTGTGCCGGATGCAACACTCGATTGTCACATATGAAAGTTGAGAACTAATTAAGCTATATATACTTCCATGAACATTAATTATTAATTATCATGCATGGTTCATGCATTAAAAGTTAGGTGCCCGTCACAGCTTCAATCTATATATACTTTTGGTTTTAAAAAGTACAAGGATAATAACGAAGTTTTATCTGATTTTATTATTAGCGTCAGATTATATCATTCTCTATCTGTTGCACTCTCAATAATTGTAGCGTTAGTTGCATGTTATACTCACTATACTATCATCTAACCTGATATTTTTTCAAAAGTTAAAATACCCTTTATCTCATCTTGTAAGTGATCATGACCTACGTCATTCGATGAATCTCATACTCAAATTAATTTACATGATTCTACACTTCACTTCTCTCTAAAACATTTACTCTACAGTTAATGGCAAGACTTTGGAGGTGTAGCTTGGATTTGAGAGAAGTAGAAGGTTTGGCACTTTGGCTGCAACATACCCTTTGGTTTTTTTTTCTAAGGCAACAGCTCAAGTTGTTTTTTAAACAAAATTTGGGCTTTGGAGTTTTAAACTAATTTGGGCTTTAATATTTTACAATATAATGGGCATTAGGCTTGGATAATAAGTTAAAAACTAACGACTTAATATCTCTAATATACTAGTTTATTGTTTGGAGTTTGCGCTAAGCTTGAGAAATAACACTCAATGGGCGATTTTCATTATTTTAAGGATATTAAGATTTATAAAATGAAATAGGTTAGAGTTTTCAAAATTTCAGAAGTATTCTTTCAAATTTTTAGGGGTAGCCTAAACGTAAAATAGGAAAATAATTTTTTTTTACCTTTGACGTGAAAATTTAAACTCTAGCCATACAATACCTCCGCCCCTACAGTCGATCTCTTAGGTTATTCTATTTCAAAAATCCGTCATATAATAGGAAACTAATACATAATTATTACTTGTTAGTCTTTTTATAACATCAGTTGGTATAAAAAAACCTTTTACTCAGATAAAGTGTAATGATAAAGTTCGAAGCTCTGGCATGCCCTCATCTAATGGACGCGTAAGAGCGATGCTTCCCGGGCTTATAGTTGAGACTCACCGCAAACTTTCTTTCGAAGCCAAATTGGTCGGATCGAGTCGAAGGTTTGTTAACCAACGGGTCCAGAAAAATTATGTTAAGAACCTTTAATCATACCTTGTAAAACCCTTATATCTAAATTTAAAGTCATGTCTGTCGAAGTTGAAATCTTTATTGCATTTGATATGGGGCTAAAGATAATATCTATTATTACTTGTTTCTTGAGAGAAGTCTACATATAGAAGGCATGTGAATGGAGAGCTAGCAGACAAAGAGGAAGGTTTTTGTTCCTCGACTTGATAGATATACACCACGCATACATAATGAAAGAGAATGAGCACTTAACGCATATATGTGGATTTTCATGCGAGGAGTAAGAAGCCACAAAAACAACACGTGTACCGTAGGCAATTATGGGTATAATTGTCGGTACATAATACGTATCCGTCGCTAAACAACATAATTACGTGCGTACCCGGTCTATGTAATTATGTACCATACCGTGTTTAATTACTTATACCACAATATTTGTTCAGTAATCATATATAAATTATTTAATTATGTACTATATATGTAAGTATATATCTTTTTAAACGACGTTGATAATTCAGACTTGACGACATTTTATTTCATAGCCCATGTATCATATATATATTTAGGTAATATATTATATACTATCTTAAAATTTCTTAGTAAGCTATATATAACAATAGTAAACTCAAATTAAAGATTAAGCTAGCATATGAAAGTTATTACGCTTTAAAAAATTAGTGTACCTAGTTATAAACTAAAAAACAACATGAGTATTTTTATTATTATTATTATTATTATTATTATTATTATTATTGTTATTATTAATACTACATACTATTACTACTATTACTATTATTACTATTACTATTACTATTATTATTATTATTATTATTATTATTATTATTATTATTACTATATATTATTATTACTAGTTTAGTGCCCGCGCTACGCTCGGGAACACAATTCAAGTGATGCTTTTAAGAATATTCATGAATGTTCCATTTAGTTTTGAGACAAAACCGTGGTAAAACGGAACACATGATATATTTTTAAAAATTAGATTTTTAGTATAACAATATTATACTCAAATTAAAGTGAATAAAGTGCTTAATTTTATGGTATAGTTTATTTTTTTTTTTAAAATCATATAAAAATGTTATGTATATTTATAAAACATTGAGGTCTTTAATTGTATGTTATTATTAACTTTATCCATAAGTTTTATTTTTAAACCCTATCAAATATAAACCGTCTCATGCACATCCCTTGTAGTAAAGGGTTAAAAATATATATACTCTTAAATTTTTCAGAATTCTTCAAAATATTAGGGGACTAAAAATGTAATTAGTTTTATTATAATAAATTTTATATACATATTTTAAATTAAAAATCATTATTGTGAGATAATCTCTCAAATAATGCCACATAAGCTAAAAGCTATGAAAAGATGCCACATAAGATTTTTTTGTTTTGCTATATTATATAAGGATTATTATTATTATTATTATTATTTGCCATTTTACATGTATACATACGTTTGTGTTTAAAATGTGTGATGGCAAATTGTGTACTCCCAGCTAAACAATTATATGAGTTTATATCATGTAAAATGTAGTGATTTTGAGATTAAGAATAGTGTTGAGTAGAGACTCTTTCTTTGTCGATAAAAGAGTATGTCTTTATACAAGTTAATATTTCATTCTACATAACAAAACATGAATTAAAAAACAAGACAAGTAAACACAAATTCAGAAAAAGAAAGTGTACTTATTTTTTTTATCAATTAAATCATCATGCATTCATATTAAAAGTTTTTTACATAGAAATAGAAGGTAAAAAGGCAACAAGCTGCGCCGTTAACCCTTTCTGGATAGCAAAACCAAGTCGTTTAAACACTACATTCATAGACCTCGAGGTCATAACAAAGTTATACCCCTAAAAAATTAACGATAAATTAAAAGTTATTTAACTTCAAACAAACATAATAAAATAATTATACACAACACCATCAGAATAAAACACGTACATTTGTGTATAAATATCATCACTATGAAACATCTGTACACAACAACACAACAATGAAACACTATAGTATAATAATATATAAATTACCAAAATGCAATAACATGAAACACTATAATATAATATAATATATAAATTTACCAAAATGCCACAACATACAAAATTACCAAATTGCCACAAAACACTATTTATGAAGTTTGTAAATTAATATTAGAGTTAAATGTCAAAATGGTCCATGTGATTTGTCACTTTTTGTAAAAAACGACACTTCTAATAATGTTTGCCTAAATGATCCGTACATGTCAAAACATGTTGTTAAATCAGTCACCGGCACTAACACCGTTAAAAAGATTCTGTTAGTTAACTTTGAAATGGCTAAAATGTCTGTTAAAAGTGTTTTATTTATCAACTGATGTACCTTGAATTAACCTAGTTGTTTTTTACATAAGCCAATATTAGTCATTTCATCGTTAAAAAAATTAGTCCCTAGTGTTTTTTTACATCAATTGGTGTATAATTGAAGTAACCCAGTTGTTTACGACACCCGATTTGCAATCAAAATAAAAATAAATAAAACGCTTTAAAAGCCCATTTAGCAACCCGATTACCAAATATAACGACCCGAATAAACCCGATTACCAAATAACTCGATCTTTATTAGGGTTGGTATTTGGGTTGATATGCCACATTAAAAAACTTGATTAACCCAAAACCCGATCAACACCCTTAACGTAAGATCATTCTAAACAAAACAGTGATAAATAAACTACAACCAATGTATGGAAAAAATACGTAGTTGGTATTATTTTCAGACCACATGCCGTAATAGAAATTATTTTAAATCAATTTTATAAAATAAAACAAAACTGATGAACTTAACATTGTTGCTACCATGTTCCTCTCTCATACATAAAATACGAATTTAAGAAGAAAATAAATAGTAAACACGACTAAAAAGGATGTTAATATAAAATAAGGTTATTAGATTTTAATAACCCTGATTATATATGGGTATTAACACTGTTATTCTCAACTAACACTTTTAATGTCATCACTCTCAATTAATTAACACTTCACTTGATGTGTCATTCCGCGTTTATGCCACATAAGCATGTCATGTAGAATAATAACGTCATGTGGACAAAAGCATAGTGACACGGAAAGTGAAATGTTAAGTTAGAAGTGGTGATAATGAAAGTATTAATTGAGACTGACAGTAACCAATATGTTATAGTTGAAAGTATTAAAATCAAATAATCATATAAAATAAAATAAGAATAAAATATATTAAAAAGAGAATAAAACATGGAGTGACATACGTAAAAGACAAGCGGCCTCCGACAAAGATTTTAGCAGTACGGACCAGGCATCCCATATTCCTCAGCCACCTCTCTCTAGAATGATTCAAGGGTTTATTTGTTTTGTAGCTTCATTATAAAAATATTAATTAGATTAATGATGCAATCAAGGGAATGTTTCCCTTTAAATATTACCCTACAGAATATTTTTAATACTATGATATTGAACAACTTGGATTATCTATGATTTCATTATGCCTAAGGAGATCTACATGTATTCTTATTCTATTAACTTTTTTAGCGATAAGTTAACGGTTAGTATTTAAACGTCACTATTTAAATTTGAACACATGTTCTTTATTTGTCTCTCACCTTTCTTTCGAGCACTAGCTAGACTCCTATTCGATTAACTCGTGGTTACTATAACCTGCAATCCATTCGTAATTAGTTTGATAAATGTGTGGACGGAATTTAGCTTGAGTGCTTGAGGTAGTTGCTTGTTATAAATATTGTGTAGAAGCCGAGTTTTTCTCGAAATAATTTGGTTGCTTGGATATTTTCTTGTATAGTGGTGGTTTGATAGACTCTTATTGTGGATTTTTTTAGCTGACAATTGTTATCAGTCTATTATTTAAAACGACTTATCAAAAGGTTTTCCTTCAATTTGGTCGTAAAATATATAATCCTTGATCACAAAGCAAGCGTAAAAATAAGATTAGTAGTTGAGGTGTGTGTCACCAAATCTTTTTTGTCTCAAATCAATTACAAAAATGTTTTTTTAACCGGTTTATGATTGTAATCGTTGTAAGTATCCAGCTGTATTTCTGATAGTATATATTATGTACGTTAATATTGATAATGACATAACCTGTCTGTTTGTCTTATATTTCGATACATGAAACTCTTATAAAAAATTAATATAAAAATAGAGAAATTAATGGAAATATACATCGAATAGCAACCAGGCCTTCGATCTGGATCCCCTACCCCGGTTGCCCGAAGTAGAAGTACCTACCTGAGTAGGTGTCCAAACTTGGCCCATCCTCCTAGGAGGAAACCACTTGCCCAAAGACATCTACTGTGAAAAAGCCCCTAGATCAAGATTCGAAACCAAGACCTCAAGAAGGCCAGTTCACTCTATCATTTTTAAATGCCGCTGGAACAAATGTCCAACTACTTGAATTTGTTTATATATAACCGCATTATAGTTTGTTTAAAACACGGCAAAATTGGATAATTTTTATAGATGTAAATCCATTTATGACCCCAAGGAAGAAAACTCCAAAACTTTTTGGTAATTGAAACATTCTCTGGCAACCTATAGTTCCATGCCCTAGAAATTAACCTAGTTTTGGATTGAGTGTTGTGTTCATCCTCTGTAATTTGTATAGTTTAATTGTTCTTCTGCCAACATAAAACTAATCTCTCCACACATGCCAACGAGAATGTAATCAGCCTAACGGTTAGAAGAAACAACAACAAGATAAGTTAAAATTACAGTCATCAAACACGCCCATATCGACAAACTTTTCATGAACCACATGCTTGTACATTACTTGATTAAATATTTATAAAAGACTCTACATATAATATGTATATATATTTGATTTATAACTTTGATTTTTGTTCATTATTACAATTTTATAATGTAGCTAGTAGCTAAGTTTAGAGTTTTATGACCCATGGGCCATGGCTTAGCTAGACTTGTTATTGCTATATATAATTTATAAAATTTAGTCATGTAGACAGCCTTATTGTTAATTAAACAAGGTTTTATTAGACATAACTAGCCTTTGTTACTGCTAGTTCTAGTCTATACACGATTTTTGTTTCTATCTTCTGATTTTCGTCTGAATTTGCGCCTTACATAAATTATTACCAAATACAAAGATGTGGGAACAAATGTTAACCACCCGGTTTAATTCGTTAACTCTGTCAAAATCATTAGTTTTTATTATTAGAATAACCACATTATCACACAATAATAATAACATTATGTTAATTTTATTATTGGATTTTAATACTCTTAACTATGGGGCACTGGCCGGCCCCTGTCACTTCCAACTAAAATCATCACTTCCAGCTATAGGGTATTGGCCGTTGCCACTTCCGTCGTTAGAAAACACTAACTCTGTTAGTGTTTGGGTCAAAAGTGCCACTTTGCAAACTTGAGGGGAAAATTTTATGTTTGTTTAATATATATATTTCACATCTACCACCCACCACCACCACCGGAGTCGCAGGAAATTCACCGGAGATGGTGCTGGTGACTAGAGTCGCCGGAGTTGGTGGTGGTGAGGGTGGTAGTGGTGAAATATATATGTATTAAACAAACATAAAATTTTTTCCTCAAGTTTGCAAAGTGACACTTCTGACCCAAACACTAACCGAGTTAGTGTTTTCTAACAACGGGAGTGACAGCAGCCAATACTCCATAGTTGGGAATGATGATTTTAGTTGGGAGTGACAGCGGCCAATACCCCATAGTTGAGAGTATAAAGATCCAATAACCCTTTTTTTGTTAAAAATAAAATTAAAAATCTTCATATCATAATGTAAAAATAGAGCGTGCCTTTGAATTTCAACCTCAACCTCTTCATTGTCTACTTTTGTTCAACTTTATGAAAAGGTTTGTACTATAAATCTGAATTAGATTTATGTTGAACAAGACAAAACTATAATAATTATCACTCAATCCGATTCATAACTAGCATCGATCTTTTTATTTTGATAATCCAGTTCTGTGTTTTTAATTTCCTTTGGCCACAAAATGTATATATTGCGATAAATCATAATTATATATTTCACTGTATGCATAAACATATAATAATGTTTGCTATTAACATTTGATTTACTAAGCAAAAACTTTACCAACTACGACGTTAACTTTACATGCATTACTATTAATTAGGGGAAATGATTAATGTAGAATTAACTCTACAATCTTTTTACTTCGATATATTTAATTCAATGGACGTTTTTACAAGCAAACATTAATTTCACATCTCAATCATAACTTAACATGTATCTTTTTTTGTTTTAATTTACAAATGTCGTATTCATATATATAAATGCATATTGGTAACAACAAATTACGAACCATAGTAATGGTTAATAGTGTGAGATGGTGAAATGTGATCTACAAGCACTCAAAGGACACACAACAACATCCCCGAACTACTACATCTAAGACCAGGTGCTTGTAGTGGGCGTCAAATCCACCCATAACACCCCAAACATCGCTCCCCGGGGTGTTATGGGCCACTTTTTGGTCATATGCATTTTTCAAATAACGCCATTTGAATGTTGAATCCAATAGTCGTTGGAAACGGCTTTTGATCAAATAAATCAACATTATTTTTTATTCATCCTATTAATTTAAACCACATAAATCTAGCACAAACCTACATTATACTCTCATCATTATAATCTCAATTTTGTTTTCCAAACATTGTCATCTTACTCACAGTTATACAATTGTTTGTTACGTAATGTTGATGATACGTTGGAGGATGAGCACCATGAATGGGAAGAGGTTACAAGTGTGATTCTCTTTGCAGGAGAAATGATGGATGTTGTTTCTAATCCTACACGACCAGATTTACGAAGAAGATGAACCAAATGTGACCGTGTGACTACCAACGTGTAGTTAATGGTCGATTATTTTGTTGAAACTCCACTATACAACAATCTTAAGGTGTTTAGGCGCCGCTTTCGGATGAGTAAACATTTTTTTGTTGAAAATGACATATACTTGCGTGACAGTCATGCATATAATATTTTAATGGTGGGTTTAAATGAACATGTTTGGACGGCTAACCACTCTGGACGATAAGAAGTGCAACATTTAGCCAACGAGCATTATTTTCATTTGTATTATTATTAATTATATTATAAATATGTAATTTTTATTTATCAAATTAAAAAATAAAATAATATATGTGTAATAACTATGGATGTGTGTTTTATGGATTGTGATTACATATGTTTTTTCGTCAAAAAGCCTTTGGTGATATGGCTCCTCGTATCATAAAGGATTTTATGATTACACATGATCTAAGTAGACATTTGAAATATGTCGAGAAAATGTGGTATTTAATTAAAACATAAAGTTTACCAAAAATAGAAAGAAAAAAAAAAGTTTTACTTAACCAACCAAAGAATGCTATGTGGCAAGTGTGACGACTCGCGTTGATAAAAAAAGTTTTATGTATTGCTCGTTACAGTGTAAAAATGTAAAATTCGTAAATATATCAATGTTAAGTAGGAGGACTAACTTGTTAAAAAGTGTAACATCCCATTTTCAGATGTAGATTACCTAGAATATAATAAGATATGATTTAAAGTATTCGTCGAGTATATTAATATAAGTCTAATAAATTGAGCAAATTAGATTAAGACGACGGAGAGGTTGCACTTCAGTTAAAATAAATAATTAGATTTAAATAAGTTTATTCCGTTGTTTAGTTTAAGATATTCATACATAATACATACGTTTAAAGTTATTATTTCACAAGTTCATGGAAATTAAATAAGATTTATATAGTTAAATCCATTAAATATAAATATTTTTATTATATGTTAAATGTAGATGGACATAAAAGATTACATGCCACGTATGTATGCATACACAAACTTTAATATGACACTTGATTCTCAAATGCTAGTATCCTGCCACGAATCATAATTCAATTTCTAGAATCATCTTGTACACCATATATAATTGAACACAAAAATATTGAGTTATATGTATTTTAGCAACCATTCAAAGAATATACAAAATAAAAATAGGAAGTACGTTTCATGGTAGAGGATGCAAATTATAGTGTTAACAATTTGTTAATCGGGTAGCGAACGTGGCTTTTGTGTAATTAGATTATCAACATCAACATCAAGAGGTGGAGTTATCTGAAATAAACGGAGAATAAATATGGGTATATTAATACCACAAGTATTAGTTATCAAATAACATAATATTTGATTATATGAGATACAAAGCTATTCCTTGAAGAAATACCCTATACGGTCAGGTGAGTTCTAGTTTTCGTCATTCTTATTAAATTTGGGCCAAGATATGTTTCGTGAAATATTTATTGAGTTATTATACGTGTTATTAGAACATCATTTTATATAGATTTGTATATTTGTTACATGACCTATGTAAAATAGTGATTGAGAATTATAAAATGATGAATTAAATACGTTATAAAGAGATTGAAGTGAAAAGCTGGGAAATCACCTCTAGGTGATAAGAGGAAATCACCTTCGGGTGTCAACTGTCTATTCACCGTTGGGTGAGCAGTTGGTAGTCACTGTCAAGTGATCAGGAAATCACCGTCGGGTGTCGGTTGTAGATCACCGTCGGGTGAACAACCGTAAGTCATCGTCGGATGACCAGGAAATCACCGTCGGGTGTCAGTTGTCTATTCACCTTCGGGTGAGCAGCTGTTAAAAAGTTACAGTTATTTATAAATTGTCATAGTTTGCAAAATGGTGAAGAAATTTAATGTGGTCTGGAAAACAGTAGTATATATGAACTCACTTAGCGTTGGCTAACTTTTTATAAAACAAATGTTTTCCAGGTAAAGCTCCAGTTCAAGAGTAGAAAGATTGGATCGAGCCTCGGTGGGGAAATAGATCGAACGTTATGTTTATAACCCAATTTTGGATGTATTAAGTATGGGTTATGCTTGTTATATTGTAAACTTACTCAACTTATCATATAGACAAATAAAGTGAATCATTTTTGTATATGATGATGTTTCTATTTTATATACGATTACAAAAAGGGCTTTCGCTGAATAAATAAATTAAACGAATAAATAATAATCTGGGACCATTTTAATGAAAAATATCATTTTAATATCTAAAAAAAAAAAAAAAAAAAAAAACAAACAAACAAGGGTGTTACAAGTTGGTATCAGAGCAATGGTTTAAGAGAACTAAGTATTTGAAGTATAAATGCTTAGACTTAAACCGTATGCTCTTGATATGTTGAGTAAGTATTGTTCGATCCGAGGCTCGTGGTGGAATGAGAATTTAATATTAATATAAATTTTTTTTTATATCATGCATATTTTAGTGATATAATTTGCATGATAAGTTGATAAATAGCATGCATATGTGTTATGTTATATGTATTGGAACCGAAATTTGGGATTTGAGACTTGATATGATTATGACAAGAGCATATTGGTGTAATGTATGGTCAAGCACACCTGGCCAGTGATGTTCGAACATACATGGTATCAATAGATTCTTGAAACGATCATATTATTGTTAAAATGAACAAAGATTAGGTAAGATGGTGGATTTAGTATTTTGCGTGTTAGATAGTGTTCTATAATATGAGAGAGAAAGTATGTAAAGCTATCTAACATATCATACGTAGAAAATATATGTATATATATATATATATATATATATGAAGTTGTGAAAGAAAATAGAATAAATTAATTATTCTAAAATCCTTATTGCCATTCCAGAATTAAGAAATGGCAACATCAGATCCCGAAAAGAAGAATCTAGGTGAGGATGAAGCAAGTCACCAATCTAGTTCGAATGAAATGCATAGGAATGATGCTCGTCTTGAGGATGATGTCATCAAGAAACGTATTAATGAGGAGTTGGGAAAAGCGTTAGAATCTACTCTTCCTTTCGTTATTGCTCAAGTAAGCTCTAACGTAAGAATGATCGTGAAAGAAGTACTAGAAAATCAATCGAATGGTAGAACGACTACTAATGAAAAACCAACTGACCCGAATCAAGATCCTGGATCATTAAAGGTTGGGTGTACTTATAAAGAGTTTTCTGTATGTAACCCGACGCCATTTCGGGGTACAGCGGATCCTATCACCAGTCAACGCTGGGTCACGGAAGTGGAAGGGGCTTTTGAAACTAGCCATTGTGATCCAAAAGATTTTGTAATTTATGCTTCTAATTTGTTAAAAGGTAGAAGTAGAGATTGGTGGCAAGTTCTTAAAGCGCAAAAGGGCCCAAAGAAGATAAATGAGATGACATGGGATGAATTCAAGGTCATATTCTTGAAACAGTTTTGCCCACAAGCTTCAGTGGACAAGATTGCTGAAGAATTTCTTCATATGGCGCAAACCACCGAATCAGTTGAAGAAATTACTGGGGCATTTTTCGATAAACTTCAATTTTGCCCTTATATGATGTTGAATGAAAGGATGAAAATCAATCGGTACCATAACATGCTGAAGAAGGATATTCGTGAATTTATAAACCCTTCAAAGTGCGAAAGTTTGGAGGAAATTATAAATTGGGCAAGAGAAAGGGAGGCGGAACTGAATCGTCCTACTATAGTAGGTGAAAAACGAAAGGTGGAATTTTGTAATATTCCATCTAAGAAATCAAAATTAGGAAATTCTTACAAGAAGACCGAGTCAAGATCCGGCTTTCGTTCATGTAACGTATGTGGAAGGAATCATCCAGGAGAATGTAGATACAAACAAACATTTTGTTTCAAGTGTGGAAAAACAAGTCATGTTACTCAACAATGCCCAAGTCCGATTAATGTTTGTTACAATTGTAATCGTCCTGGACATTATAAAAGTCAGTGTCCACAGTTGCAGAGGAATGATGGAAATAGAACATACCATAAACCAGCACAAGCGGTTGGAGGAGTGAAGAAAGAGGAAACCGGTAATGCACGCGGGAGAGCCTTTCAGATTACAGCTGAGGAGGCTAAGGTCACACCAGATGTTGTGACAGGTAAATTCCTGGTCAATTCTACACCTGCGCATATATTATTTGATTCTGGAGCTAGTAGGTCATTTGTATCTACTAAATTCGTGCATCGTTCTATGTTTGTTATTGAAAAACTACCTACTCCTTTAGAAGTAGAGATAGCAGATAATAAGAATTTCCTAGTATTCGATGTATATCGTAATTGTAAGTTAATCATAGAGAATGAGGACTATCGAGTAGATCTCATACCCATATCTATGGGTGAATTCGATGTGGTCATCGGTATGGATTGGCTATCCCGTTATCAGGCCAATATCATATGTTCCCTCAAAGTAATCCAACTCACTTCGCCTAGTGGGAGAAAAACATTTATTTACGGAGATAAAGAATGCAACTTCCCATTATGTACTATGACCGAAGCAATGAAATATGTAAATCAGGGGTGCAAGGCATTTATTGCATATGTTGCTGACACGACAAAGAATATGAAAAGGCTTGAAGATATTCCGGTCGTGCGAGATTTTCCGGATGTATTCCCTAAAGATTTATCAGGTATTCCACCTGATAGAGAAGTGGAGTTTCGTATCGATTTAGTACCTAGTGCTAAGCCAATTGCTAAAGCACCATACCGATTGGCTCCAACAGAGATGCAGGAACTAATGACTCAGTTACAAGATCTTCTAGATAAGGGCTTTATTCGTCCAAGCATCTCACCTTGGGGCGCTCCAGTATTATTCGTTAAAAAGAAAGACGGTAGCATGAGGATGTGTATTGACTATAGGGAGCTGAACAAGGTAACGATCAAGAACAAATATCCGTTACCAAGAATCGATGATTTATTCGACCAGTTGCAAGGTGCAAGTTGGTTTTCAAAAATTGATTTACGATCCGGTTATCATCAACTAAAGATTAGAGATGAAGATATTCCTAAGACAGCATTCCGCACTCGTTATGGTCATTATGAGTTCCTTGTAATGTCATTTGGGCTAACTAATGCCCCTGCGGCATTTATGGATCTAATGAATCGAGTGTGTAGACCAATGCTTGATCGTTCAGTAATTGTATTTATCGATGATATCCTCATTTATTCCCGAAGCGAAGCGGAGCATGCTATCCATCTACGTGAGGTTTTGGAGACTTTAAGAAGAGAAAAATTATATGCAAAATTCTCAAAATGTGCCTTTTGGCTTCGAGAGGTTCAATTTTTAGGGCATGTTATTAATGCAAATGGAATATTAGTTGATCCATCCAAGATTGAAGCTGTAATGAAGTGGAACCCTCCTATGACTCCTACGGAGGTTCGAAGCTTTCTAGGACTTGCAGGTTATTATCGAAGATTCATTCAAGATTTTTCTAAAATAGCTTCTCCCCTAACAAAATTGACTAGAAAGGACATAAAGTTTGTGTGGAACAAAGAACAAGAGCAAGCCTTTCAGACGTTAAAAGAAAAATTGACGCAGGCTCCAGTATTATCCTTGTTAGATGGAACTGATGATCTGGTCGTTTATTCTGATGCTTCGTATCTTGGCCTCGGTTGTGTTCTTATGCAGCGAGGAAAAGTGATAGCATATGCCTCACGTCAGTTAAAACCTAATGAAGTAAATTATCCAACTCATGATCTTGAGTTAGCAGCAGTAGTGTTTGCCCTTAAAACTTGGAGACATTATCTCTATGGGGTAAAGTGCATAATTTATTCAGATCATAAAAGTTTGAAGTACTTTTTCGATCAAAAGGACCTGAATATGAGGCAGCGGAGATGGCTGGAACTGATTAAAGATTACGACTGTGAAATCCATTATCATCCCGGGAAGGCAAATGTAGTAGCTGATGCTTTAAGTCGTAAATGGGACTATACGCCCACAAAGGTGAAATCAATGGCATTGGTAGTAACTCCAAATCTAATGACAATGATAAAGAATGCTCAAGAAGAAGCATTGAAAGAAGAAAATCATAAGCGTGAGAGAATTGTAGGTCAAGTGAAAGATTTGGAGGATAATTTGGAAGGAATTAAGACAAGATTAGGACGTGTATGGATTCCGAATACTTGTGAAGTCAAATTTGTATTGTTAAATGAAGCTCATAAGTCCATGTATTCTATCCATCCCGGTGCAACCAAAATGTACCAAGATCTAAAAAGAGATTATTGGTGGCCAGGAATGAAGAGAGACATTGTTAAATATGTCGAGAAATGTTTAACATGTCTGCAAGTTAAGGCTGAGCATCAAAAACCCTATGGAAAGATTCAACCATTAGAAATTCCCAAATGGAAATGGGAACATATTACTATGGATCTAATAACTAAATTGCCGAAAACAACCAAAGGGTTTGATGCGATTTGGGTGATTGTGGATCGACTCACTAAAAGCGCTCATTTTCTGCCTATTAGAGAAAGTTATTCTTCAGAGCATATGGCGGAAGTATATATGAAGGAAGTGATATCCAGACATGGAGTTCCAGTATCTATTGTATCAGATCGAGACACGCGGTTTACTTCGCGCTATTGGAGAAAATTTCAAGAGGAATTGGGTACTCGGTTATTAATCAGTACAGCTTATCACCCACAAACAGATGGTCAAAGTGAACGTACAATTCAAACACTGGAAGATATGCTACGTGCATGTATTATAGACTTTGGAGGTAGTTGGGATAAACACTTGCCCTTAGCAGAGTTTTCTTATAATAATAGTTACCACTCGAGTATAAAGATGCCTCCCTATGAAATGTTATACGGTAGAAAATGTCGAACTCCTATATGTTGGGGAGAGATAGGTCAACGGGAGCTCGGTGAAAAAGAAATAGTTCAGGAAACTATAGAAAATGTTGACTTAATAAGAAGTCGCCTGAAAGCTGCTCAGGATCGACAAAAATCTTATGCTGATAAACGAAGACGACCAATTGAGTTCCAAGTAGGAGATCAAGTAATGTTAAAGGTATCTCCATGGAAAGGTGTTATCCGTTTTCGTAAGCGTGGCAAGTTAAGTCCACGATTTATTGGTCCATTCAAGATCTTAGCTCGAGTTGGGAATGTAGCGTATCGTTTAGAGTTGCCAGAAGAGTTGACTGGTATACATAACACATTTCATGTGTCACATTTACGAAAATGTTTAGCAGATGAAACATCCTATGTATCGTTAAATGATATAGAGGTGGATGAAAAGTTGAATTATGTTGAGGAGCCAGTCGCTATACTTGACCGAAAGGTTAAACAGCTTCGTAACAAGGTGATAAATCAAGTGAAAGTCCAATGGAAGCACAGAAAGGGATCTGACGCCACGTGGGAGTCAGAGAATGAAATGAGGACATATTATCCTCATCTATTTTCTATGTAATGAGGTTTCGGGGACGAAACCCTAAATTAGTGGGGAATAGTTGTAACATCCCATTTTCAGATGTAGATTACCTAGAATATAATAAGATATGATTTAAAATATTCGTCGAGTATATTAATATAAGTCTAATAAATTGAGCAAATTAGATTAAGACGACGGAGAGGTTGCACTTCAGTTAAAATAAATAATTAGATTTAAATAAGTTTATTCCGTTGTTTAGTTTAAGATATTCATACATAATACATACGTTTAAAGTTATTATTTCACAAGTTCATGGAAATTAAATAAGATTTATATAGTTAAATCCATTAAATATAAATATTTTTATTATATGTTAAATGTAGATGGACATAAAAGATTACATGCCACGTATGTATGCATACACAAACTTTAATATGACACTTGATTCTCAAATGCTAGTATCCTGCCACGAATCATAATTCAATTTCTAGAATCATCTTGTACACCATATATAATTGTACACAAAAATATTGAGTTATATGTATTTTAGCAACCATTCAAAGAATATACAAAATAAAAATAGGAAGTACGTTTCATGGTAGAGGATGCAAATTATAGTGTTAACAATTTGTTAATCGGGTAGCGAACGTGGCTTTTGTGTAATTAGATTATCAACATCAACATCAAGAGGTGGAGTTATCTGAAATAAACGGAGAATAAATATGGGTATATTAATACCACAAGTATTAGTTATCAAATAACATAATATTTGATTATATGAGATACAAAGCTATTCCTTGAAGAAATACCCTATACGGTCAGGTGAGTTCTAGTTTTCGTCATTCTTATTAAATTTGGGCCAAGATATGTTTCGTGAAATATTTATTGAGTTATTATACGTGTTATTAGAACATCATTTTATATAGATTTGTATATTTGTTACATGACCTATGTAAAATAGTGATTGAGAATTATAAAATGATGAATTAAATACGTTATAAAGAGATTGAAGTGAAAAGCTGGGAAATCACCTCTAGGTGATAAGAGGAAATCACCTTCGGGTGTCAACTGTCTATTCACCGTTGGGTGAGCAGTTGGTAGTCACTGTCAAGTGATCAGGAAATCACCGTCGGGTGTCGGTTGTAGATCACCGTCGGGTGAACAACCGTAAGTCATCGTCGGATGACCAGGAAATCACCGTCGGGTGTCAGTTGTCTATTCACCTTCGGGTGAGCAGCTGTTAAAAAGTTACAGTTATTTATAAATTGTCATAGTTTGCAAAATGGTGAAGAAATTTAATGTGGTCTGGAAAACAGTAGTATATATGAACTCACTTAGCGTTGGCTAACTTTTTATAAAACAAATGTTTTCCAGGTAAAGCTCCAGTTCAAGAGTAGAAAGATTGGATCGAGCCTCGGTGGGGAAATAGATCGAACGTTATGTTTATAACCCAATTTTGGATGTATTAAGTATGGGTTATGCTTGTTATATTGTAAACTTACTCAACTTATCATATAGACAAATAAAGTGAATCATTTTTGTATATGATGATGTTTCTATTTTATATACGATTACAAAAAGGGCTTTCGCTGAATAAATAAATTAAACGAATAAATAATAATCTGGGACCATTTTAATGAAAAATATCATTTTAATATCTAAAAAAAAAAAAAAAAAAAAAACAAACAAACAAGGGTGTTACAAAAAGACAAAGTTAAATGACTTTGGAAGGTCTAATTATATCGACCTTCCTATTATTGTATAAACTAGGTTTACGATATATTAATATCTATATATGATAGAATAGAATTAAGAAACCAAAAAGTAAAACTAGTTATATGATCCATTATATATATAGAGAGAGATATATAAAATTAAATTTATTTAAGAAGACTCAAATATTACGAGAAAAAAACAATAAACCTAAATCACAAAAAAAAAATATTATTAATGGTTTAGTTTTTTAAATAAATTCACTTCTTAAAATGTGTAAGGTATATACTAAAAAAATCATTAAAATATCTTTTACGTATGTATTTTTAGCATTTTAAATTTACCTACACGGTAGATTATTTGTAAGTAACATAATCTACAATAACTTCCACATGTATATATTTAAAAAATAAACAAAATTTATTTAATTTTATTTTTTAAATATCAAATTTAATGAATAAATATTGCATTTCTATCATTTTTTTGTATGTTAAAAACGTTTTTCGTTAAAAATATGAAAAAATTAGTTATTTATTTTTCTTCTCGCAATATTTTGTCTTCTCAAATAAACCATCCGTTATATTTATATCTGCATTTATATAGCATATCATAATAACATATAACTAATTAAAGTTAAAAAAGAAACTTAATAACTATAAATATAATGAATACTTTCGGGGTTAAATTGCTAAAACCATAAAAGATGACTAGATTTTAAAAACATTAACCACATATTTAATATAATGCCAATACGAAATTCCAAACATATTTATCGTGTTCAATTAACCTTTCAGAAAAGGAAATATCGTCTAAAATCTTCCAACAAATTAAGAGAGATAGGATTATATTAGACGGAACTGTGAATAACAAAAAGTAGTATAAGTTAATATATATATACAACCACAACCCACTTCAAGGAAGTAAGACACTAAGACACCTAATCAAGTATTAGATTTAAACTTCACAATAATAGGACTCTGAAAATGTGACCTAATAATCAACTTCAAAGATTTTGGTATTTATATATAGTTTACCATTTTCGTAAACACTTTTAGTTCATTTTTGGAATTGAAGTCTAAATTAGAGACTATGTTTTTAAATTCATGCAAAACTTATATATTTCTTATAATATTATCTTAACTTGAAGGTCCGTGGGTAACTTTCACCGACTTTTTGACACGTGTTTCAAATTTTTTATTTTAACAAATTTAGCTTCTATTTAATTTGACGTTTTATCATTTTGACTCATAATGATTTCATTTGTTATGTTAAAACTTTAACCTCTTACTTTACTTTAATATATTTACGGTTTTAACACATCGTCTTTCAGTTAGTTATCATTTTGATCTCTATGTTTAAATATATATATATATATATGTGTGTGTGTGTATCTCCGTTTTTTAATACGTGAAGCATTACGACTTTACTCTAATATGTGAGACATTAAAGTTTTTTATCATCGCGTGTGACAAAGTTATATAGTCGAGACTCAGCCGCCGCATCATGTCTCAACCATATATAAGACCATGTCAGGGTTGACACTAGTTGAGTTTTTTAACATCACACCAACGAACACTAACATTTTAATGTTAGGGTTGACATTAATTAGTTTGCTACTCGTACAAGTGATAGAGCAACTACGTGTATATACCAAAGCTTTCGAAATTGTTAACTATTTCTAGCTTAATTAACAAAAACATGAAAATATATAGATATATATATAAGACCATGTGTAGTGAGGCATTTTCCTCACCTAAAACGCCTCCACAACGCCCCATGGCCCCCCAAACCACCCCGGGGGCGTTTTCAAGTGTCAAATTATGTCTGGGCGTTTTGTAGGAAGCGCTCATTTGAACGTCCTGTACGTGTTGCTGACAAATGCTGAGGCGAAAAGAAGAAATGAACTTTTAAAGGCATTTTGGGTTTAAAACATTACACATAGTCTAATAGATTTAGCTTAATTAATTAATAACATACATGAAACTTGCATGGTCAACATATATGTTCGATTTGTAGGAAAGTGCACTTAATTGGCTTAAAATTCTAATATTAGTGGGTTCCCGATTTCGATACCATTGTTTAGAAAAACGTTATTAGTTAGAAAAGATGTCTAAAAGTTACTTTTAATGTGTGTGGAAGATAGTTATATATTTAGTTATATCTAATTATATATGCAAAACAGGCCATTTACCATTCCGGCCATCTTTTTTGGTTAAACTTTTTGCCTAGCTAGCTAGCTTTTCATTAATATATATGAATTAAGGCCGGTCACCTCGAGTTTTTCATGCCAAAACAGAAATGACATAATTGTTTAAGTTTTTCCATCAAGTGAAATATGATTTTACAATAGTTTACTATCCATGTAAATATTAGAATGGAAATTTGAGAAAGAACTTTGTTTAATAGTATGTGTAAACATACGCTAGAGAAAAAAAAACTAATTCTTGACAACATGTTATATATTACTGAAAAAAGATGTATCATTGTAAAAGTGAACCATTTAATAAAAAATCATAAACCATATATAGCAACGACAATTTGTCGCTATAAACTTTTTTTTTAAGATAACAAACTGTTTTGTGTAAGGAAATTGTTATCCCGACAACCCTATTATGACAACACGTCGTCTTTATATTGTCTTCTATATATTGTGAAAAAACTATTGTAGTGACTTGTCAAAGAGTAAGTATTGTCGCTATAAGTGATGACATCCTATGCAATAGCGAGGGCAATTGTCGCTAAATAGTTATTTAAAATTCTTGTAGAGGCATAAATTTTATCAGAAAGTAACAAATTGAATTTAGCAACAATTAAGCTAATGTTAAAATATTAACAAGAAAGTTATATTATTCATTCTTAACAGTGTTTCATATTTCATCATGAACAAAATGTTACATGTTCAATTTCTTAATTATTACGTTTTATTTTGCTTTGCAACGGCCATGAAGATAAGAAAGAATAATGATAAGTGATGACAACATGATTGTTAGTGCATGCAACGTATAACGAATATAACGTTTGATGTTCGTTTTACATATATATATATAGCCCGTTTCTTCAATGGTTTGCCTCCTTTTTCCTTTAATGTAATTGTGTGACAATTGTTTAATTGTTGTTAAAATAGATCATATATTCTTCTAAACAAATCATTATGATGTAAATAAATTAAATTGTGACATGTTATTAAGGTTAATAACATATTAAATTCCTTCAACGAGTGTATATATATATATAATCTAAAAAAAATATTACTATTTTTTAAGAGCTAATAAGTTACACATTCATTAAATTCTATGCTCTAATTTACCATTAGACTATATGTAATGGTTAATATCTGAAAGGGGCATTTTCGCCATGTAGACGGTACTGACTAGGCAAAAGGCATTATACTAAAAAGTGACGTAGTCGGATAATGCTCTTTAATCATTACCAAGAGAAAGAAATAAGAGAGATTGTGTGAGAAAAGTAGGAGAGAGAGAGAGGGGCGCATGCGTTATAAAAGAAACCATAACGTCCCCAAAACGTCATCGCGTAATAGTGTGTTGGACGTTTTTCAAAGAAAATAACGCTTATTACATGTAGTCTTATAATGAACTTATTAAGTTTAGCTTATTTAATTTAAAAGATGATAAGTAAAAGATATGAATATTTATTTTAAGAAATAGATAACAAGTAACATTTTTGTTTAATTACTTGGAGTTTGTAAATATATTGAATTAATTTATAATATTGATATGGAATTGGTGCCTCAGCTCCTTTCTTAAGCTGCCCTACTTTGATGAAAAAGCAAAAGTATTGAGAAAAGTAAAAACATTTAAAACAAAAAAAAAGAGAAAGCTAGCTAATAAAGAAAGTAGAGAATACAAAGACACAAAAGGTTCTCAATACTCCATCATTCAAAAACTCTCTCTCTCTCTCTCTCAAAGTTAATTAATTAGTTTCTACAAACACAAAGAGTGAAATTAAAGCTAGTCTTTTATATGCTTGTTTCATTTAAGAATTGAAGAAAGAAGTTATGAATAGAGGAAATGTGTTGCAAAGTTCCCCAGTGCAACAAATGCTTGCCGGAGGCCCAAACACTAGTTGGTGGAACATGATGGCTACCACTAGACCAGCTTCTCAACCACAAACACCTCTTCCGCCACCCGCCACCGCACAACCGCACTTTTTACCTCACCCCTCACCACCACCACCACCATCTCTATGGCACCATGATCATAATCATCAAGGCAGCTTCCCTGATTCCCTTAGCCACTTACTTATGTAATTAATTAAACAACCTCTTAATTAATTAATTTCTCTTATATATATGTTTTAGCTAGCTAGCTAGGTTATTATATATGTATTATCATTTCAATACAAATTTAAATTTTATTTATGTCCCTAGCTAATAAGAACATCAAAATAATATGGATCTTTGTATAGGAGTGGATTAGCTGGTGAAGATGATGACAAGCAGCAAGCTTTGACTGATCATATGCAACAAGTAAAGAAACTAGAGAATTGGGAAGAACAACTACTACATGATCAACATATCTCTTCAATCAAGCAAGAGAACTCATCGCTAAATTACGGATCATATGTCCATGACAACGTAGACGTCTTTCATGGCATCAAACAAAACAATTGGTTAAATCCGATATTGATCCCCGTTTCATCTCCTACTTCTTGCATCTCTAGTTTGAGCAATAACATGCTTGATTTCTCTACCACCATTAGTAACAATAACAAGACCGATGGACGACACCCTCCACCCGATCATCGCTCATCCGAGGTAACTTAACTTAACTTAACTTAACTAACATATATGTGAAATATTGTTTAATTGGTTAAGTTGTTCACATGACAACATAATTAATTATTGTATGTTTGTTTGAGAAACTTATTGATACAAACTTTACCTAGAAGTACATGAGGTAGTGAAGTTTGGTTGATTACTTAATATATCATTTGTTTCCTTTTTGAAAAAATGAAGTGCAATAGCAATAGCACTGCTACAGGTGGGGCATCCAAGAAGGCTAAAGTTCAACCATCTGCAAATCAATCAACCTTCAAGGTAAGATACATATATACATACATAGATAGATAGATAAATCTCTCTCTATCTTTGTTTTGGAAGATAACTGTTGTCCTTGTTGATTGTCCATTTCTACATGCCATCATGATTCTTTGGTTCATATGTTCTTATATCCACACAAACACAAGATAAAAAGTATCAAAAATATACACACAAAAGATGCTTATACTAATCATTGCAACAATACAATTTACAATTTTGATTCTTCTGCTTGTTTTGATATATTTATATGATGTTCAAAACAGGTGAGGAAAGAAAAACTAGGGGACAGGATAACAGCACTTCACCAGCTTGTTTCGCCGTTCGGAAAGGTACGTATGTATATATATATGATAATTAAGTATGAACAAAACTCTAATCCACAGTAACTAATCAGGTAATTAGTTCAAGATTTAATTATATATATATATTTGATCAGATGTAAAATAAAATATAAAGTTGAAATAAGAAGATGAGATCACAAATTCTTTTTGGTTTTTGCTAAGGAAATAATTGATGGTCATGTCAGCTGAAAATAAGATACAAATATTGTATCACCACAACATCAAATCCTTTCAATGGAAAGCCTTTTATAACATGATCATAAAGTTATTTTTTTATATTTGTAGAAAAATGTGAGATGTTATTCTTTCAATATATGTAAGGTAAAACTAAAATCACAAAAAAAGTTTTTAGAAACATGTTACTTTTAGCTATAATTAATAACATTATAATTCCTTTAATACGGGCATAATAAAAGTCGTATACAAATATAACTATTTCAAGACAGACGTACACGAACATACAAAAATGAGTAAAAACATATATACAATCAAGAACTCAAAGAAAGTATAAAAATTCTGAACGAGTATTTTTTAAACACATCTTTCTCTCTCTAGAAACAGTGACAGAAGCTATTAAATCATGGTCGGTTTTCTTTTTGAAATATTACATTATTATGATGGCCGGTTTCACCTTTGAAAAACTTTATAATGTGCACTCTTGTCTTTAGTGTTAAAACTTTTTCATCATAAATCAATATCCCATCTTTAAATGTTTAATAGTAATGTAAGATGTATGGTAGGAAGAACACAGAAGTTTAACTAATTTACCTTAATTAAAATAACTTTATTTATGTGGTATTTAAAAATTGTTGATCAACTGAGTTTAATTTAGTAATTTTGTGCAGACTGACACAGCTTCAGTGCTTTTAGAAGCTATTGGTTACATAAGATTCCTTCAGAGTCAAATTGAGGTGATGCTACATCCCTTTCAATTCTTCTTCTCTTCTTCTTCTTCTTTTTTATTTCTCTTTCACAAACTACCATGAGCTAGGACAGTCATGCCACTAACAAACACCATACACACCACCTAAAAGCAGCTTCACTTAATATTCCTTCAACACTGTTTTACATTTTCTAAGTAAATTATGTTCTGTGCCTCTTTCCAATATTATAACATTTCTTTAAGTTATTCGTTAGGTATCCTAATTCTATAAACGATTCTCTCTACTTAAAATATATGACTTCAATTTTATTTGTTATTCTAAACATCAATCAAGCAAACGTAATTAACCAGTCATTAATATCCAACATTTTCACTCATAAAGTAAGGAGTTGAAATCAGAAGAGTGAGATAAAGACAAATCTTACCTCTATTCTAGTCCTGAAACTAGTTTTCTAACTCAATCATCCTTGGGGTATTTTATCTTATTTTCTAATGTAAATGCATAGACATGTACACTTACAAATTAAGAATGACTATATTAGTTAGAAAACCAAATATGATGGTTTAAATTTTTTTATATAAATGTAAAGTTTCCACAAATGAAATTAATTGATCTAAAATAAAAACAAGAGTTTATTTTTGTTATTAATGTTTTAGGCCCTCAGCTTACCATACTTGGGCAATGGATCAGGACAGATGAGAAACCAACAACATTCTGTAAGTATACTTTACACACTCTCAAACACACACCTTTAATAAATTAATGTATGTGTTTAATAATTTAAATCCTTCTTGCTGTTTTATAAAAATAATAATAATAAAAAATTAAATCCTTCTTAAAGATAGATTTTCCAGCAAACACAGTCTTAATTAATGTATCTATCTAATAAATCAAACTTTTAGGGGGCAATTTTTGGAGGGATTTTTTTTTTCTATAATAGGAAGTTTGGGAGGTAAAATTTAGCTAAATTTTTCACCATGCAATTAGTTGATGGAGCCAACTCCTTAAATGTTATATATTTACAAATTGTTAAATATAATGGTTATAATTTCTTTATAAATATTACTATTTAACCCGTGTGTAACACACGGGTATTAAACCTAGTATTTGTATATAATTCATCCTTGTCATTTTAAATATCTATCTTTCTTTTTTTAGTTGTCCAAATTTAAATGTCCATTCCAATAATAAAAGTATAATTTTTAATTTTACCCTAACTATTTAACATAAAAACTACTCAAAAGACTTTAATGGTAATATTATCATTTTATAATTTGAAAATATATAATAATTCACCTTTTTTTTAAATTATATATTATGGATCTCATAATACTTAAAATAAAACGAAGAGAGTATTACCTATCATCTTCCCGATTAATTATACATAAAAACAGACATATTTGACACCTTTAATTTATCCCTCTGCCGCAATGCATGTGAGTGTTCACATATGAGCATGTGGGGAAGCTTTAAAAGGATATATCTATGAAGTTTATTTTTATGAAACAATCTGTTAATTGTTTAAATAATTTTTTATATTTAGGTTCAACAAGGAGAGAGAAATTGTTTATTTCCTGAAGATCCTGGTCAGGTATATTTCCACCTTTATACTCTCTGAATAATTAACTTTTTCATCACATTTATTTCAACAAAAAGCTGACACTTATTATTATTGTAATAATCAAGCTGTTAATTATCCTCAATATCTTGTACTTAAAACAGCTTCTGAATGATAGCTGCATGAAGATGAAAGGGTCAGCTCTTGAGCAGCAGGTATACAATTTCCTTAATTATTTATTGTAATAGTTAAATTAAGTTTAAAAACTCAGACTTTATTTGTATTAATTTTGATTTTTTAGGATTGCAATGAACAACCAAAGAAGGATTTGAGGAGTAGAGGACTATGTCTAGTTCCTGTTTCATGCACAATGCAAGTTGGAAGTGACAATGGCGCGGATTATTGGGCTCCAGCGCTGAATGGAGGGTTTCGATGAATGGATCAGGCGTTATGTTGAACAATTAAGTTCCTGTCAAGAAATGAGATAACATCATGAGCAGTCACTCTGCTTAAAATGTTTCCAAGGCTGATTGCTCATGATGCTATGCATGTTCTTGGTGGGTTACATATGATCGCTCATCTACTGACCAAAAAACAAATTAAAACTTATGGTACTGGGACTTTGGGTCAAAAGTCTCTACAACTATCTACTTAATTTTAATTATGCACTTGTTTATTGTTTTCTATCTATATTATTCGATCATCATCGGCTAGCTAGTTAATTCGTATCATGTAGCGCGCATTTCTTTAAATGACATTCTAGTACGTATCTATTAGATTATCCTCCCTTGGTCTCACTAACTTATCATATATATGTTAGTAATATGACAAAAAAAAATATCAACCAGAAGCTCATAAGTCAAAAACACATTTGAGCATACAAGCATATATATACAAGTAGCTAGACATTAACGTACATTTAGATTGCATAATCTAATCAAATGACTTTTTAGCACACATGCAGTTTTAAATTTATTTAATTAACAAAAAGGTACTGTTACACATGATTAATGTTTTTGAAAGACTATGATCGAATTGGTTAATTAACCAGTACTCTTTAACTACAAAGAGTAACTCTCTTATTCTTATTTTCTAGTATCACATGCACGTAGTAAAAATGTTTATTTTAAGTTGTTAAGGGTGAGTTGCGTATCCAGGATTTTTTTTAATGATGAAATACTTTAAGAGGTGAAAACAAGTTGGACCAGGTTACAAGTCAGGTAAAAGGTCAAACTAGGTCAATTCAAATCATTTACGGTAACTGATTTAATAAAAAATTAATGAAAACCAAGAAAACATAAAACACTCAGAAAAGAAAAACTAAGGAAACAAAAATAGTTGTATATCAATTGACGTATAAAAAACACTCAGATTCGTTGTTATTGACGCCTAATAGGAGATAATATGAAATTTGTAGTTTTAAGTATTTGTATAAAAAATTCAAACTATAAGGTTTTGAGTTGTAGCTTTACTAAACAAAAGATGTTAATATGAAATTTGCAAAAATAAATAAATAAGATCCCCAAAACCACTAAAACGTTGCATTGCAACTGCAGAGTGACAGCTCTTTTAAGAGATCTGGGCTCACATGTCATCAGAATTGTACATGTTTATTGGGCTTTGGGGCCCAAACCATTTCTGTGAAGTTTAGCCAGGCTCCATCAGCCCTGTTTACTTGTTATGACTTATGAGGGTTTACATGAACTTTTTTTTTTTTGAACAGCAACACCTTGATTTTCAAGGAGAAATACACCACCACCTATGGTCAGCAGGACTAGAACCTCTGACCTAGTGCTCTTAACACAATTGTGTTACCAATGGGCCACTAACCCCATTGGGAGGGTTTACATCAACTTAATATATGTATCACTTTTTGGTGAACCTTTAAATACCATAGTACATGTTATTAATTTACTCCATGTCTTCATGGGTGGCTCTAGGGGGGCTAAGGTGGGCGACATGTACCTGTTAAAGGTTGTTTCATGATTTTTTTTTTTTGGCTTCACACTTTTAAGAACCGGTTTTTTTATCTTGCCTCAAGCCCAGAGATTCTTGAGGCCGCTCTTGGGTGTGCTCTTTTGTATTTTAATATTTCTAGCAGGGAATATAGTGGCAGAGACGCTTCATATCGTCATTAGCGGGTTTTTGGATGCAAGACCTTTTGTGCATATTTCTAAGATCAAAGATCAAAGCTTCTGTGAAAACCAAGCTATGAATATTCTTAGTTTATTGTTGTTTGTGTCTAGCCCGAATAAAACACGAGGATGTATAATGTAAACTTTAAATACCCCCACCCACAACTTTTTGCTTCGATTGAGGCCTAAAACAAATTTATAAGTTTTGAGACGTCTGGTTGGGTCGTTAGGCTTCTAAATGTGCCTTAAATGGTTCTCTCAACTTCAACGATGTATGAACACCCAAATACTCCTGTATTGTATTGTATATTTATTATTAGTACACTGATAGACAAAATAAAAGTACATACGATCTAAAGAAGCTTGCCATCATTTATTCCAAATTTCATAGCAATCTATATTAATGATCATATTCTTCGGCATCCCCTTAGGGATAACATTTCGCTATTTGGTCGCGACTTTATAAACAAAAGACCTCGTCTACTCTTACTCTTGTCCTGCACAAAATGAGAAAAAGTTTTGGGTAATAACTCACCTATTTGTGGCTTCTCAGTATGTTATCACATACAAGCATAAACAAACAAAACATCCTTAAAAAAAAAAATTAAATAAACTGGATATTAATAATTCAAACTATGATTCATTGCCCAATAATAACTCATACTCGCAGTTTGACCAAGGGCAATTCCGATAACATAATAACCATAGGTTTATATTTTATTTCCACGTGATAGCTTTTAGAATGATGATTGTAAACGAAATGGAAAAATATTTAGGAAACACAAATCACCTGTAACTGAAAAGATTCAGATCTTGGTTGAACAGATAAATTATCTCTTACAGGAAACATTGACTTCGAATCATCAAGTGGTGAAGATGGCTTGTGACGAATACACGTGTACAAGAACAGTGGGACTTCTTCGTCTACTTTAAATTCTTCACATTCTTTCAGTTTCAAACCATCTGAAACGGCTGAGTCAGACAAACAGACATAACAGTTTATTATCAGAAAAATGTAACAGAAAACAAAAATTTGAAAACTTAAAACCAATAATATGATCTTACGCGGTTTTATATAACGAGAGTTGTATTTGGGGTTATATTCCCTTTCAGAAACTTTGGCTAGAGCAATCTTGTGAGAATAATCTTGGCAGGTTAACAATTTCTGATATGCAGATTAAAATGGTAATTATACTAAATGTATTAAAACACAACTTTGATAATGTGATGAGTATGACTGACTCACTTGATTCAGGATATTGAGTTTGACTTCTGTTTGGTAGATTGAACCAGTTTTTGACAAATGGTGATCAAGATTAGAAGAAACTGTTCCTAGATGATCCACAACAGTCACGACAGCGCTGTGTATGTACTCCTTCGTGTTCTTTATTACTCTACAAAATGAACCATAGTTTTAAGAAGTCAAACATGGGGACATTTAAATTTATTTTCTACATTGAAATTTTATAATTTACGAAAAACTTTTTTCTTATGTTACCTAAAATCAACTTTCTAGATTGAAAATGAGATTGACACAATCTACAATCAAACGGTTTATACTAAAATCAAGATTGAGGTCTCACAACTTTGACCCATGAAAGTCAAAATGGAGTTTAGTTAGTTACTCACAGTTGCTTTTGGTTTGAATTCAAGAAAGAGGATTGATAAGAATCTGCAGCATGGTGAAGCTGTGAACACAAATCTTTTAAATCCTGCGACAAATAAAATCATGATTCGAACTACGAAAACACACAGCAAGACGACTATAATCAAGACTCACTAACTTGAAGAGATTTGCAGAACTTGGTATCATTTTCTGATTCAGAATGTGGGTTGTGTTTGTGATTTTGAGATGGGAATAAGTTCTTCATTTCTTGGAACTTTTAATCCTCAATGTATGTTGGTTTTTCGATAGCATATGTTAATAGATAAAACATGCAAAGCACATAAAGAACCTGAGTATGTGTGTGCGTGTGTGTTTTTTATAAAAAAGGAATTAAAAAGATTTAAGATTCTGTTGTCAGCAGCAAAACAGAATAGGCGTGGGATATGGGCATAAAAATATTTAAAGAAAAATACAAACTTTTTGCTATTTTCATAACATTCCCGTGATTTTTTGTGTTATTCCTAGATTTACTCTGCTTATTCTTTTATTAACTCTTTATCTCACTTTTTTGAACAACAAGTTGGGTGTTGAAAACTAGATAAAGGTTAACTCTTTTGTGTGGCTTAGACATCGAGCAAATAAAGTTGGTGTTATGTGGCATAATTGGTGTACTAGTCCGTTGTGTTAGAGATGTTGTAGTTGTGTGTTGCAGTGGTTGCTTTGTTTGTGTTTTTCGGTCCTAGCGTCTTGCTAGTGGCTTAGTTTCTAATGAAATCGCCATTCAAAAAAAAAAGATACATGGTTTTTATTACACCCACCGTCTATGTTTTGCGCTTCATGATCCCTAACTACTAAGTTATCAGTATGAGGACACTATATATAGTAGTCTTCGACTCCGATAACTTGGCCCGAAAAACGATTGAGGGGGAAGAATCTCACTAGGTTGCTTATAAGTGTCCATTACAGAGACATGTCAGAGCTTCAAACTTGATTATTGCACTATACCTCTTGAATGCAACAATCTTATCGTTGTGCAAACCACTTATTAAAAAAAAATACTGCACTTTTGGGAATCTACCAGTGTTTTACTATAGAAACATGATTTATATCATTCCAATCTAGCTGACTCGAAAACTAGTGAAAAAAAATGTTTATTAAGACAATAGAGCACAGGCAAATATTACATTACATCTTCACTAATCACTACTGCCTATGACAAACCTAGCTCAGCACCGTAAAATCCACTGGAAAAAAAATTATGTTAAATTAGGAAGAAAAATAAACAAGATTCATGTTAGTGTTCTAACAATAGAGGAGAGAGGCAAAAGTGTAATTTCCAACTCTGCATCAGCTACTAACAATGAATGGCTTAACATTACACAAGAAGCGCGCAGGCTGCTGCAGCTACTATCATAATTTGGTGATGCTAATCAATCTTATAATTCTTTTTCGGATTTTAATTTCAATTCTCCGTTTTCAGCACGAAAAGGGATTCTCAAATGTGAGTTGTTGTTATCTTCAAACGTCCCCACTGCTGCCGCATTACTGGCTTGAGGAGCCAGGATTGTTGACCTTGGAAAGCCATTGCTGAAGGGTTGACTTTGACTTGTGTGTATGGCCGTGGTATTGCTTTCAACGACTTCCATTTGAGTTTGACTTACTGATTCACTTCTGGCCAGTGAAGAGCACTGTGTTTCTGCAGAATGGAAACCAAGAAAGAGCTTATATAATCAGATGTAATGAAACATTTATGCAATTTTGTGTATCGTCAAAAGTATTAGTTTGTTTGCAGTTGGTATAGAAACTTACCTTTTAATTCTCCTAAAGTGATTAGCCTGTTAAGGCAATCCCGAAAGGCTGTTAAGACAACCTTCTCCTGTGCAGCATAGGTTTCAGTCACAACTTGACCGGTTGGCAACTGAGAAGGTGCATCGGTCGTGTTGGTCCCCAAGCCCAACCCATTTGAAGTTGAAGAGGTGAACACGGTATCCTGTTCATCACACATCAAAGCTAAGGTTCCGGGAGACATGGGCCTCCCTTTTGAACCATCTGAAGTAGTAGACTCGTCAAGGCTAGTTTTATCAGTCTGGGCCCCACCGTCTCCCACTGGTTTCTCCATGGCAGATTCGTTCTGGCGCGGTATTTGATCCTTGAATGCCACTGATGCATCACTGTTCTCTCTCTGTTCATCTGTATTTTTATTCATAAAACATTAAATGAATATGAATTTTTAAAGAGTATAGTATTTCCATCTTAGAAAAAAATTGTTCAGCAGTTACGCAAAAGACCACATGTAGGGCTTTAAGGAGGCGTTTAGTTCGTGGGGTGTTCCATTTTGATCTAATCGTTAGCTTCAATCGAGACTTGATCATATCTTTCTAAGATAGGACATTTAGTGAAGTTAGTTTTGTCTAAAGCAGCAAATTTCTCAAATCATAGTTTTGAACATCTTCTATATGCACACCAATCCTTCCAAGTTGGTAAATAATTCAAAATAAAAGCCTGAGGAATTTATTTCTTAACATTAAAGTTATAACTATGTTGTAGAAAATCTTGTGGCAACAGAGGTCATATGGTAACAAAAAAGAATATTATTTGCCATTCCAAATAGAATATCAAAACTGTTGAATTTACCTGCAATCACTTTGGCAGCTTCGTTTGCATATACAACCAAAACAGAACAAAGCTCCTTGATATCTTCTGGTCTGATAAGATCTGCTAAAAGAGACCTTCACACAATACGGAAAGAGAACGACTCAAATGATGCCAATATTTGCAAATAAATCGATTTTGGTTGTGTTTAATCTCAAACTTGTCAAATGAAACACTAGCTAAAAGGGGAAACGGGTTCACTATTCGTCAAAACTCTACTTTCGAGTGGACAATCGTGTAAATTATTATATTCAAAAGATTAAAATCATTGTAATAATACTATTTTTGTAATTTAACTTCACAAATTTATTAATCATAGTTTTTATGGAAGAAAAGTAAAGAGTTTAACAACTTGTACCTGTATGTAAATTTTGTAGGGCCCACTGATGTGGCATTAGTTACACGTGGGCCAGGAAGGGGAGACGATGAAGAGGAAGGAGCAGACGTTTTTGTATGATTCGTATGCTGCATAACAAAACAAAGTTGAAGTCAATGTCAAACTCAACTACTTAACAATTAAATATATGTGTACAATACCTGTTGAAATGGTGCAAGCCTGTGAATGGATGAATCTTTTTCTAAAGGACCGCCAAAGATAAGTTCTTGTACCTTTCTCTTCCTGGAGGCCGGTGGAGTACCATAACCAGAAGACCCAATTGCACCGGTGATGGCGGCATTTGCTGCCTGCTGAAGATATGCAATATTATTGGCTGAATCTCCATGAAAAAGCGCCTGTCTTTCTTCACTTCCTTCAAAGTTCTTGCAATCCATGCATTTACAATTCTCTGAGCACAATATGTTTGCTTGAAAACACTCACAATATTTCTTTAAGCATCCTGATTTTTTGCAATGGCATCCTTTGTTATGCTTTCCCAATATAACAACTTCCCCAGCCTCTTCCTGAGTATAAGAAATTCCATATAAGATGAATCAAATACCAATGGCGTCATCTAACAGAGGCTATTTACCTTTATTACTACCTTTTCCCCATGAAAATTGAAAACTTTTACAGTGCACATACTTTATAGAAAAAATTAGATGCCCTTGTAATAATAACACCAATTCTTACTTGCCAATGGTAAAGGCTTTAACTTTGTTACTTATGTCAACTAAAAAGACCATAGAAAGGGTTTCGATAAAGAAAGAGGTCTACAAATAAAAGTACTTTCAGATGTACATTTTCATTACTTGAGTAGGTGGCAAAATGGGTGGGTTAAGTAGTTGGTCAAATAAGCTTCGTGATGAAACAGGTTTTAGTACAGGTTGGGTACCCTCAAAAAAATATTTGCCTGTTTCTTATAATCAGTTAAATATGTGGAAAACAGTGTCAAAAGTGCACTTTAGGCAACTTTCAACCAGTTGATTGCTATTTGAAACGTTAAGGACAAAGTGATAAACCATGTCCCAACCAACCCATACACAAGTAACTGGATCAAGCTTGCCAACTTGAGGGTGAGCAGCATATCTAACTAATGAAAAGCAAGTGGAATTAACTGATAAGTCACTCATCATACAGTAACAGTTTTTAAGATAGGTAGATAAAACATAAATTTTTCTATTTCAAAATTATACACAATCTCTTGTGTAAATATGATAAAATGGCAAAGCTTTTTAAAATGTCAATCAAGCATTGCTTTTGCATAAACTGCCATAGAAACAATATTAGCATAGCCTAACAGTCGGTTCTCCAGGGTAGGATTGTAAATTAAGAAACTCACTCTATTATCACGGTTTGCATGTGGGCTGCTAGCAATTTTAGGCCTGAACGCATTTGGATTGCGTTCCAAAGTAGTTTCAACAGCCTCTCTCCTAGCAGGTTCATTTTCCACGTTGTTATGACAGTTAACACAGTTGCAACCATCACAGTACACTCCAGATGCAAAACACTCACAATATCTGACAACCAAATGATAAATTTGTATCTCATCAGCAATTCGAAAATTCATCAGGGATTATCAAAGTTCACGCATACCAGTTTATGGTTTGTTAAGTAGATTAACAGTAAACGATTTACTTACAACTTCAAACATCGAGAGTGTTTGCAGTTGCATTGCTTTTGCTTCTTTGGAGTACCATCCTTTATTTCCGCATTTTGTCTTGGTCGTGCTTTTGGAGATTCGATTTTCCTGAAATGGCAGAGCAGCAATTTTTACTATAACTAATAGATATTGTTGAAGTTTTCTTGTAGTAGAAAGTGAATTGATAAAATTGAAAGAGAAACTAAGTTTAATGGAAATGACCCAATACATTTTTCATCATGTAGCTTACACTTTTACACTATTTAAAAAACAGCACCACATTAAATGCACAAAAAACAGGGTATCAAATTGCTATTAACATAACTTTGGATTACGTACAAAATTAAGAAAAGGCCCGCATTCATCTTTTAAAATGAATTGTTCGAAAAAAGAAATTCAGTCCAGAAGTTTTAGCCGTTAAAATATCACACACCAACAACTTCAAGAAATATCACAAGTGTAACATCAAAAGGTATCAAGCAAACAGCTAGTCCCCATGGGGTCTCATATCTAGTTATTAAGACAGTATACCCAGATAGCAAGTTCTCTATCAGCGCATATATCATGCTATTATGACATACGGGCTTACAACAAAGTAACTTACAAATATCCTATGATTGAGCATTAGTTCAAGAGTTCTATACCAGCACATGTATAATGATACTATATTCACCGCCAATCACTGCAAAATACAAATGGCAATGATTTTGGTAAAAAAAACTGTTTACTTATTTACATCATTACCTCCATTCTAAATTTCCGATCTTGTACTGCCTTACATAAATCCTCCTCAAATCAAGTAAATTAATGATAACCCGTATCATTTCATAGCTACTCAAATCAAGTAAACAATAACCCCCCTTACCATTTCTTAACTCCTCAAATCAAGCAAACGATAACCCTTATCAATTCATTACTACTTACACCACCTAACTACTAACTGTTTTTAACAAACACAACAAAAAAAGTATTGTCTTAACACATTTAAATAATTTGAATTATGTAGCAAACTTCCCAGATACTTTATAAAGAAACTCAATGTAGTAACTAGTCCCAGTACATTTACAATATGTATAAATTCATGTTAAAACAAGATTCGCAACGCAGCAATAAAAAGCATAGCCTGTAAAAAAACAGACTAGAGCATCATACATAACCATCTAACTGCTTATTCGTTCACCATTTATAGTTCTTATAGCTAACACCATTCACTACCTAAACAGTTTATAACCTAATCTTAATGTATAACTAAAACATAACACCAGCTTCAAAAAATCTCCAACTTTTCTAACAAAAACTTAAACTTTCACCAAACACAACATCAAAATTCTCTTAAAAAACCCTTAATGCAAAGCACTTACATAGGCCTTATTGGAGGTTGTTGAAAAGTGGTTGTAACATGAGACGGCTGCATCGATGGCATAATCGGAATCGGGTGCAACTGTAACTGTAACTGCGGCTGTTGTTGTGGCGGTGGAAGTGTTGGCCGTGGCTGTTGCATCTGTGCTGCCACCATCGGCTGCGGTTGCTCCGGCAAACCAGCAGTAGTGGATGCACTGCCACCAACACTGTTAAAATCCAGCTGGCGCGCAAGCTTCTTCGTCGCCGGGAACTCCGTCGTCGGTGCCGGTGCCGGTGCAGCTTCGGTTTGAGTAGCTTTCGGAGGGAAATTCAAATCCCCTCCTCCGTCTTCACCTTTATCCATTAGAATCAAACCGAATTTGAATTTGGGTTTTGGGTAGATATCAAGAAACAATCAAGAACAAATAAAGATGCAATTAAGAAGCAAAGAGTGGATTTTTATGAGTAAATTGGAGAGGGTTGAAACCCTATGAGTGAAGTAGAAGAGTGAAGAGGTGGGATTTGTGGGTTGAATGAAGATAAGGTAATTGGGAATTGGGATCTATGTATAGGGTGGAGTGAAGGGATTGGAAGGAAGGAAGAGGGTAATTGTGATTGAAGATGATGATGATGAGGAAGAATCGATGGGAAACAAACACAGACTTTGTTCCTCCCTCTCTTGAGCTTTTGAAATTCAATTTTTGTTGATATTTGACGCTCAGATTGAGTTTTGGTATTGTCATCCAATGGTTGAAGATCCTACTTTTGATCGGACGGTTGTGCTTTATAAAGAAGTCAATGGTGATTTTTGAACATTGATTTACATGACTCGCTAAAAAGAAGAAGGTCATGATGGGTAGGCTGTGAGTAGTGGTGTTGGACGACGGTGCTGATGATGGACAGTGGTGACGGTAGGCTGTGGGTAGTGGTGGTGGTAGACGATGGTGATAGTGGTGGTCGGTTGTGCTGATGATGAACGTTAGTGGAGGTAGATAGTGGGTAGTGGTGGTGGTGGTGGTGGTAGATGGTGAGTGGTGGTGGTGGTGTTGGACAGTGGGTGATGGTGGTGGACGATGGTGGTGACGATGGATAGTGGTGGCGGTAGGCGGTTGGTAGTGGTGGAGGACGGTGGTGGTAAACGATGGTGGTAATGGTGGTCGGTGATGCTAATGATGAACGGTAGTGGAGGTAGATGGTGGGTGGTGGTGGTGGTGGTGATAGATAGTGAGTGGTGGTGGTGTTGGACAATGGGTGATGGTGTTTACCCTCTGCAAATTTGAAATGATTGTTCCACGTCTGGCACTAAAAAGAGCTCGCACATATGTTTTTTAATGAAACGTATTCGAAAAACAAACAGTCTGTAGATGTTAATATCTGCACGTGGTATGCGTAGCGCAGACATAAGAGCATGCGTAGACCATTTATAGAAAAAAGAGTATTGGATCTTAACAGACCCAACTATAACTTTTAGCCACTACCGATCCTAACTTCTGAAATATGTGCTGGCAGTTCCAACTTTCATCATTTTTTCCACTAATGGACTGCCATTAAATTTTTTTAACGGCGTCAATCTTTTTTTAATTCCAGATAGACGTTTAATGGCTTATGATCGGAAAAAGAATACGAGTCGATTAAGATAAAAATTACCTCAAAACAGTGTTCCAACTGATGAAACATTACTTCAACCAGGTGTGTAAATCTAACGGTGTTTCAATCGGACGTAAAATATTCATCGTTTGGAGCATCTTTTCGAGGTAATTTTTACACTAATCTACTATATTCTTTTTCCGATCAACTACATAAAACATCGGTTTGGAATTACAAAAAAAATTAATGCCATTAAAGTTTTTTAACTGCGGTCCGTTACTGGCAAAAATGTTAAAAGTTGTGACCGTCGACACATATTTTGTTATGTGGGACCAGCAACGGCCAATAACAAACAGAGGTGCATAAAAAACGGTTCCGGGTATGATCGGTTTTCCTGAATCAGCTCCGGTCCTTACCGGTTTGATTTCAAGTATTCAAGACTGGTATTTCAAGAACATATTTCTAGGTATTTGAAAAACTTACATCGGTTAAATATATCAATAACTAATTTAATTAAACTTAAGATGTTAGAAAAATAGATAAATATTCATAACATTAGGCCATAATATATAGATAAATATATATATATATATATATAAAGAAAACTAGATATTATTCGTAACTTTGTTTGGTGATTTATGATTCTTCTAGTGGACATTACATTCCTAGTTTGATTTATATATTATTATTGTTTAAATATTTGTATTGGATTAAGGATAATCAATTGTGTTTTCTTAAGGCGGAGTGCGTATTTCTGGTATTTTGGATCTTTAGTACAAGTTCCAAAACCGGTTTCGGGTATGATCGGTTCCAGAAATCCAGGTATTAGAGGAAACTGGTTCTGATTCTTGGTTGAAAAATCATACCCTATGTACTGGTTCCGAATCTTCAAAAACCAATTCTGTTTTTTTTAACGGGCCGATTCCAATTTTTTGTGCACTTCTAAATATCTAATAACAAATAGCTTAAAGGGTTAAAAACTTAAAATCCAATAATTTCTTAAAAGGTGTACGAAAAAACATCATGACATTAACCCATTAGTCCTTTTAAGGTTTGAACCAAATATATCGAGCCCACATTATATATGGGTTCAAGAAAAAACATCAGCCTACTCTGTACCAACATGATATACGGGCTTACTCTATGTTCCATCATGTGTGCTTATTTTTTATTTTTATTTTTTTTGCCAATTTATTTAGATCAAGGCCAAAAATAAAGTTGCTGTAGTTAAGGAGTCTAAAACTAATATAAGCTGTCCTTTTAAGTTTTACAGGTCTAAACATTCTGAAACTTATGTGTGAACGCGGTAAGTCCAGGATAAGATAAAAAATAAAATAAAATAAATAAATACGAACAATAAACTAAAATCCCTTGATTTAGATTAGGCCCTGGATTTATATTGCCTCAACTCATCAACCTTAGATCCACCCCGTTAGAACCCAATCGAATTACAAATATGAGGTCATTTTCTAAAAAAATATAATAAAACCCTCGTCTTTTTATCGGGCTAGAGACCGACAAAAATAAAATATAATTTCTTTATGATTTATGTTTGTTTGTTCTTCTAAATTTATATGCTCATGTTCGTCAGTGATTTTATTAGGAATTGTAGTATTTGTACGTGTTATGAATTTTCAAATACGGTTTAACACATGAATATAGAAACGAGTTTTTATAAATAATAAACTAAAATCTTTATGAATTACTAGTTTATTAATCCGTGTATTACACATATTTTAATAATTAAAAAAATGTGTCAAATGTGTTAATAATTACATTAGTAATTACATTTCATATACAATCATCTTTATCAAGAATTCATCGGTTGACGGTTGTAATATTCTCTATTGACCGATAGATAATTTTTAGATTTTTAAAATTCATTTTTCTCAAATATAAAAAAGTACAACCCTTTATAGGTTAATAGTACTTACTATTAGTGATAGTAATTAAAATAATTAATAATACGCACAATAAAATGATATGCAAAAAGTAATTAGCATTACAACTTAATACTATCAAAATAACAATATAGTACTTGTAGTAACAATATAGTACTTGTAGTAACAATAATATTTAACATATGTAATAAGCATACATAATAATACTAAAAATAATAATAAGTAAAGTAGTCACAGAAATAACAACAACAATGATAATAATAGTAACAACAAAAAAACTATACCAATAATAATAATAATAATAATAATAATAATAATAATAATAATAATAATAATAATAATAATAATAACCGAAAAGCTTGATAAATGATCCTCATTCCCTTATGCGGGAGTGAATTCTTTGGGGCTAAGACATGGGGTGGTGTTCAATTTAGAACCAAGACCTCCCGAACCATTTGGGAGATGAGTGTCGTCGAATTCAGCCATGACATATTCATCTTAACTGGGAATGAGGGAAGACAACTTTTGTTTTTTTTTTTTTTAATTTTGCTTAAAAGAGTTAATTGGTTTTGTTTACTTTACCAATGTAGTTGATCACCACCTCATTTGTAAAAACACACATATTTCGTCTAAATTTGATTTTAAAAGTTATCGTTTTGGAGAAGAATATTTTAAATTTTAATTTAACTAGGGGGTTTTACATGATCAACTTAAATGAATTTGTTTTGTGTAAATATATCCAAGAGGGATTATGCTTTCGATACCATAATCTTTTTATCTTTCATCTAGATGGTTGAAGGAGTTAAATGTTGCAAAGGATCCAACCGACAATCATAAGATAGCTTGAAGACAAAGAATTATGTAACAAGCCATAAGTTTAAACTAACCAATATTTCTAGAAGTTTATCTTAGTGCAAACTTGCTTCAATTAACTGTAAACTAACTTTTAACGTTTTAAAGTTTGAAATTTTGAAGATTGGAACTAAACAAAATCAAGGTCTACTAGAAATAGGAAACGCACTAAACATTTAAATATTATTCCACTTGAACTAAATAAAGCAAAAAAAAAAAAAAATCCAATACAAACTCACTTGTTGTCTTTGTATATTAATTGCACTTGTTAGTTTAAAATTGGGTTATTTATCAGTAATCATGAATCACCTACTCGTTGAGCATTAACTTTGTGAAGGAACTTGAAGACAAAAATGGAAAAAAGAATCGGGGATGGTTTGAACTTTAATTGGCTCATAAAAGCCAAACATAGGGAGCATCCCTTGTCTATATAATCATGATTAAATTTTGCAATCATTTTTTTTCGAACGACAATATCGACTACTACTCGACTATTTCTTATATATTTGTTTGCATTCAAATTTATTTAGTAGTGAATCGAATATTTAAAATCTAGACAAAAGCAAAACTAAACCAAAGGGAAATTAATTCGATCATATTTAAGTATTTTGATAAGAAGAAAGTTTTAAAATTCATATCTTTGGACTTGCTATTTTGGTGCTTTACCTCTTTGGTGTTTTGCCTTCTTTTTTGCTAAAACTTAACAATACCTCAAACATGCATCAACTATGTAATGTATCCTTTATTCATATTGCGTTGTAAACAAGCCGGACTACTGAGCTAAGCCGGAATGGGCTCGTGATATCTTCAATATCAATGGTCTATGTAAATAACATATATATCAGTTTATAATTTAGGTTGTCTTTAATTTAAACGATCCAGCGAACGAGCTGGCTAACGAGCGAGCCACAAGCCGAGCCGACCTAGGATCAAGCTCAGCTCATTTACAATTTGAGCCGACCCTTGCATGATTTTGTCATTGAAGCGATCTACTTGGATTATAAATTTCTATATATCATAAACCTCTCGTAATAAAGATATTAATTAAAAGCTTTATAGTTACGGAGTATTTTATATCACAAAATTCAATAAAGTAATTATCTGTATGGCTATACTTATAAATGGGCATATATACCCTCATTTTATGAAGGAACAACATGATTTTGTCTATCGTTATCCATAAACCCGTTTTTAAGTTTAGTGGAGCTTTAAATATCATTCTAGCTAGCTTTAAAAAAACATCTACAAAGATTGTAGCTTAAAGTTATAATACAAATGAGCAAAACTAGAAATAAGCATCATCCAAATTTCCAAATGCCATTTAATTACCATTTATTCTGTTTTATAAGTTTAAGTTAATTAAAAAGGTTAAAAAGAAAATAATAATTAAAGATCATTAAAAGCAAACAATATAATTTATTTACCTAACTACTAAAAAGAAAGGTCGATAATATCTTTCTTTTTGGTTCCTCAAGTTTAGTTTTTTATAATTTTGATCTCTCAACTTAATATTGACTTATTTACAACTTTAACCTTTAATTTGAACTTATAATCATTTTTCCACCAAAAAACTTTGTCAATTTACAACTTTGACACTCTACTCTACTTTGACATATTTACGACTTTGAATCTCTTGCTTTAACTTAGACACTTAGTTATCATTTTGACATGTAAGCTTGGATATATCTTTTTCTTTTAATATGTGACACATCATGGCTTTACATTGTAAAATGCGAGGCATTTAAAATTTTTTATTAATGCTTGTGACAAAATCACATACGCGAGACCCAGCTGCCGCATGCACAACCCAATTAATTGTGTAACTAGTTAAAATATATAATGCGGCTATAATAAATATTTTAGGTTTATAATAAGGTAAACAAACATATCATGTAATCTTATAGCTGTCTCATATATACCTATAAAAAAAAAATAATAATCCTCACACCCAATATATATACTTGTAAAAAAATAAAAAAAATAAAGTAATCCTCACAACCGGTCTAAGTAGTACCCGAGTAATTAATGTTATTCTTAAATGATTTTTCAATGAATACTATAGGTAAGGGTATGTGGTATACTAGAGGTGTACAAATCGGTTAATTTTGATTGATTGGTAATTTTTTATTATTCATTTTAACCAATTTTTTAAAAAAATTATTATTTACTTTAGCCGGTTACAAAAAGATCAGGTCTTAACGCCTCTATTACTGTTGTGCAGCCTTTCCTCAGGTTCTATTATCAGTTAATTAATAACCAAGTTTTCTAATATTTTATTATTTTTTTCTTGATTAACCCGTAGATCAGTTAAAAAATAAATTATTTATAAAAATCCATAACGGTTACTATTTCAGTTAATAACCAAATTTGGTTATTTAACAGGTTATTTTTTCACCTCTAGCTATACCTATGTGAGTGAAAAGTGCCATGAAATAGACGTCACATGGACAACACGGCCTCACGCCTAATTCTTATGATAACATTGTGAAATTTTTAAATATTACTCTTTCACGTTGGTATACCGCATGGTCTAATAACATTTTCATCTAGTGGTCATTGAAAGATCTTGAAGAGTGCATTTAAGAAAATTTGATATTATTTATGGTATAGAACTTTTTTGTGAACTATAAACATAAAAGCATTCTCACTTATTTGTTACCCGAAATTGGATAAAAACTATCGATCAAATTTGTTTGTGTTCAAATCTTTTGTATCTACTTCACATATATTACAAATAGTTTCGCCGTTAATTTATTTTTCAAATGGATATTGACTCTAATGTCAAATGAAAACAAAATCCACAAATCAACAAATATCAAGGACAAAGATCATGTATCAAGCACTGTCGCAAACCAAAGATCACTCAAAATGGTTCAAAGTCAAATAAGAACACATAAAAGAGAATAAATCAACCAACACATAACGAACAAGAATGTTATAAAAGACATCCATAACATATGGAATGATCAAGCGTCATATAATAAACAACAACCATAAAAGAAACCGTTTGAATTATAGTTCATAAATAGTTTATTAAGCAGTGATTATGCTACAACAAACAAAAATCAAAATCTAGTGTAACTATAAACTAAAGCTATTATAATATAGAAGTATTAATTCTATCCACCAATACATTCACAACACTATACTTAAAGTTTAGAATACATGCACACAAATATGTCTAGATCTACATATAATAAATTAATCAAAGAACATGCACAAGGTCATGCTGTGTGCCTTCACATCTAAGGCGCCAGATGATTTGTTATATTTTAACACCTGACACGCCACTTCTTCCTTGAAGTGTTAAAAGTGGCTCGCATTAACATGCTAACAGGATTCAAATCTTCATCTGCACACACAATGTTTTATTATTTATTTTTAAAAAAACTTAAATAACATGTTAACTAAATAATTACCTTAAGATGAAGCTCCGTGATTCCAGCCTGCTAGATGAGGGCACAAGGTTTTTACCCAAGGGACCTAGGTTCGATCCCTCCTTTGATGGTGGACAGCCTCAAGCCATTCAAGCGGCCCGGTTTCTTGGGGTTTTATCCCTGAACGCCCTCTAACTCTGAAGCCCGTGGGCCCGGTTAAGACAACATGTGTGCCGGAGTTGGATGGGGCTCCACCCTTGATGGTGGTGTGCAAACCACAAATTTTTTTTCAAACTGGTATGTTTTGGGGAAAAAAAGAGATAAATGGATGTGTCAGTAAAATAAAAAGGAAAATGGTATATCCGCTCTTGCTAAGAGCGGATTCTTCACAAATGAACTTACCTTTTTATTCTTGCAGGTGTGTTGCAGGTTGGTGTCAAAAATGGAAGACAATCTGCTCATGGCAAGAGCGGATTCTTCACAACATATTTTCACCGTGAACATCCTCCGTCATGCATGCACCATTACCATCCACAAAAGTTACCTTCTCCATCCTTCTCCATCCAAACTTCATTTTCAATAATTCACTTTTATCAATTTTCATCAAAAGATTTATGTTCACATGTGAATGAAATTAAAGTCTGTAAAACTAAAGAAACTGACTCCTTAGCCTGTGAATCACTTTAAATTCGAATTTGATTCTTTCATGTGTAAGAGCCAAATTAGACTTTAATTTGATGGTGAGGAAGACGGGCAGAAATCAGATGAACTATAATGAGAAAGAGGAGCAAACACCATATGAACTATGGTGAGGAAGACGATGAATAGGATGAAAAAGTATAGTTTAAAAAGAATCTATAGTATCCGCTCTTAGCAAGAGTGGCTACTCTCACAACCATAAATAACAAGATTTATATAATATTTAATTATTAGTATTTTTTAACAAGTCGTCTTTCATTTCTGACACCAACCTGCAAAAAAAAAAAGATAAGTTAATTTGTGAAGAATCCGCTCTTACTAAGAGCGGATATACCAATTTTCTTTTTATTTTACTGACACACCTATTTTCTTTTTTTTTTTTTTTTTCTAATGCATACCGGTTTGAAAAAAATTTCTGCAAACCACTATCCTAGTGTCGCCGTTCTAAAAAAAACTACCTTAAGATGAAGTAGAATAAATAAAAAGTAAAATGAACGATGTAGCGTGAAATCATCTAAGATCCTAAAAGTAGTGTATTAATCATTGAAAATGATGGATTTTATATAAATAAAATTCTTAATGTAGAAAACATCATTATGTCCTTAACATTATATCACCATTATTGACCTACTAAATCCGTTAATAGATTGAAAAGGCTATGATGTAAAGGCTAATAACACCACCTGGTAAGTATTATTAGTTTAAAAAAAAGCTAATATGGGTGTAGGTCAATCTTTACGGGGTGGATGCTTTTTAATTAAAAAAGAATGCCGTACAAAATAAACAAATAAACAAATTAAGAAAATAATTTACCCCCAAGCTAGTATCTTTAGGTAGCGTATTAATGTACACTATATAACAACTTAACAATACATCACTAACATGTTTTTTTTTTTTTTTTTTTTTATTTAGTACTATTTTTCATTAATCAAACACATAAAAGAATTTACAGCAAGGCGGCAGGTAAACGGGCAACAAGTTGTGCCGCCATATGGATCATATATATCCCTTTAATTAGACCATGTGTAGTGGGGCGTTTTTTAGGCGTTTTTGGGCGTTTTATCACTCAAAAACGCCCCATTACAGCCCAAAAACGCCCCATTACCACTACGTAGGGGCGCTTTGAGTGCCAAAATTCTTCTTGGCGCCGTGTAGAAGGCGTCCAAATCTGATGTGGACTTGCATGGGGCGTTTTTGAGAGGTCTCCACTACACATGGTCTTATAGTGTTCTTATGAATGTACGTTGCAGGTCTTTGTGTGACATTTAATATATTATATACATGTCACAAAAAACACAAGCCGTTTAGTGTTTTTAATTTTTAAATAATATTAAAAATCAACAATTTTTGTAATTTTTTATATATATATATTTACAGACCAAGTTAATCGGAGTTGATCGAAACCGTACTTGTCAACAAGGGAAAAACCGAATATGAACATTTAACTATGCTACGTAAAACCCTTAGACTCATGCGCGCAGACACAAAGCTGGGTGGTAGCCATGGACGAGCTTCATTACCAATATCCGCCAAAAGTGACACCAGCGGGGATTGAATTCGAGTCCGATCCTATGTAAAACCCAAGTTATTTTACCACTAAACTACAAGTGTGGGATTCTAAATCTAACGTAAGGTCTTAGGGCTAACATCCATAAATGCATGAATGTTGTGTAAACTTTCTCAATTAAATATGATCAAATATACATGAACAAGATTAGAAGAATACGTACAAACTGAAAGGGTAAAGATACACTTAATAGATCAATGTGAGAATGGTTCAACATAACATAAAGATGATCAAAAACCCTAATCAGACGATCAAGAAGAAGTCGAGTACGTAGGCTTGTTGCGTATGAACAGGATCGAGTAGTACGTCGATCTGCTCATCTACGTACTTCAATGAGAATGAAGCCAACGCATATCCATCCTTCTAAAATCCCATGAAACAAACAATTGTCCCAAGGTTTCCTTTATTTAATTTTTTTTAACAACAACGAGATTTCATTAAAAACACTAGCAAAAAACTAGGACGAAATTAAACATGATCGAAACGAAAGAAAAGACAAGTACAAATTAAGAAAAGCAAAAGCCACCAAAACAATTCGGAACAATTACAATATTCTGCTTAACTCCTTGATATTGTACGTACAGTATAGGAAATGCATGATCTGGTAGCTAGATCGCTTTACCTATATATTAACATCATGTGACATTGGGTTATACTTTATATTTTGAAATCGGTAAATGTGCCGTATAATCGTTTAAGTATTGCAGATGTGAACTTTTGTAATGGAGTAAAATTAAGACCTTTAATTTTACCTCTACTAACCCACCCTACTTTGATATACAAGCTATATATATATAATTGTAGTATAAGAAAGGTGTGAAAAATAAGAGTACATGAATAAGATTGGTTAATTAGGAATTGATCGACCTCTATGATCGAATAATTAATAAGTTACGCCTGCTAGAGTTGACAATCGTATATGATCGACAAGAAACTGATCGATCATCTCAAATGTGTCACATTCTATTAAATATGACGGTCAGAACTGGTCCATAAACCATAATATATATGTGATCAACTACCGATTAAATAAAATATAAAAATTTCGAAAGAAATATATTAAGGGATTGTTAAGTTTGATAAAATCTGAATCATTAAATGTTGAATGGTTAAGAGATCTGAATCATTAAAATGCTCTATCAATGAGAGGGATGATGAGATAGAAATGCAAATAAGAGGGATAATGAGATAAAATGGAGATGAGAGTAAAGTTAGTATATGTTTCATTCAGTTCCATTCAGCACCCCTCTGTCTCGATCTTAACCATTCAGAGGCTTTTTTTTATGAAACAAACGCTCTGAAAGCTGAATGCTGAATGATTAATAGCACTGAACTGAATCATTAAAAGGTGAAACAAACAGCCCCTACATATGTTCTTGATGTAAAAATGCACGATGGTTCTTAACACCCAAAAGAGATAATGACCGGTTTTGGATGTGAACAAAAACTTATGTTGAAAGCACAATTGAAACAAACAACTATACAATTGAAAATGAACAATTATACGAGGTTGATAACACACAGTCACACACGTAGTTCATATATACAGAGTTGAAACGCACGACATCTTGGAATATATATATATCTATAAACCAAGTTCAATTTATTCAGTTCGGTCTTATACGTTTTGGTTTGATTTTATGTTTTAATTATTTTAGGTGTATAGAAATGACATGTATTTTCAAACATATCTTAGGTTTTTCTAAATTATCTCATAAAAATCCTTTAAATATAAAGCCATTGTTCTTAATATTTTTGTCATAGCCTTGTTTAATTTTAACGTGTGAAAGGACTTTAATTATTAAAAAAATTTGTCGAGGGACTTTTAACAAATTAGAAGAGGGTGCCACATTAGTTTAAATCACACAAGATAAGGAACGTTACGATAAGTATATAAAAATACGCTCCATATAAAATATTACATTCCAAATTACGCTACATATATAAGATTATGTATAAAACATTGTGTATGTTTTGGTCAAAATTTGTATCAATTTGATTTTGATTTCTTCACCGAACGTTTTTAGCTTAGATATGCTAGAAATAGCAATGAATTCGCTCGCTTAGCCTGGTATTATTACCCAAAAGTCTTCCTGTCGCATATGTTTTCGCTCACTATATTAAATATTAGTAAAATAGTTAACCAACCAACAAATAATATTTACATTAAGATGGATAAACAAACAACAAATTGCATCATATATAACTTCTTTTTAATAGTGAAATCTAGTCTGGGCTAAAGTAAAGTGTTAGTTTTGATGGATAGAAAATTAATGTTTTATGAAAAGTATGTTTATTTTAAGAAGCTGAAATTATGAATAAATATTTTGAAGATTTTAATTCCCAATGGGGTTTACTTTCTTAGATTTTATGCAATAATTTAATTTGTATTTGATATATATATATAGAGAGTAGTAGCTCCTCTTCATTTTTCAAAGGTTTTGTTTTCCATCAAATCCTGAAGTATATTTCAAACAAACAAACAATTCTTCATATCCCCTTCTAAAATCTCTCCTAATAAATAGTTCTAGCTTCTTCATATCAATAAAAACCTCCATCTAGCTTCCTTTATCCACTTCAATCTTTATCTCATTAATCCAAACTAACAACATCTTCTTGAACGTACATATATTTTTCAACAAGTTAAGAATCAAAATTCATCTCTAGTTTATGGAAGAAGTAGAGTTCAAGAAACTTCATGACCCATATCTTCACTCCAACATGATAACTTCAACTAGCACAAACCAACATCTTCCTCCTCGCCGTGTTTGGGTGCCCGGCCCTATCATAGTCGGAGCGGGTCCTTCGGGTCTAGCCGCAGCCGCTTGTCTCAAAAACCAAGGTGTTCCAGCCATGATTCTTGAACAAGCAAACTGCATAGCTTCTTTATGGCAATTCAGAACTTATGATCGTCTACGTCTTCATCTTCCAAAACAGTTTTGTCAGCTTCCACATATGCCCTTTCCTGTTGATTTCCCAACTTACCCTACAAAACAACACTTCTTATCCTACCTTGAATCATACGCGAAAAACTTCGATTTGAACCCCGTGTTCAACGCAAGAGTAATGAGTGCAGAATATGATGGTGAGTGTGGGTTTTGGAGAGTGAAAACAAAGGTAAGTGAGTATGTTAGTCAATGGGTGATTGTTGCAACAGGTGAGAATGCAAAAGAGGTGGTGCCTAGATTTGAGGGGATGAATGAGTTCAATGGACCAATTGTGCATACTAGTTGTTATAAAAGTGGTGAATGTTTTCAACATAAAAGTGTTTTGGTTGTTGGCTGTGGAAATTCTGGCATGGAAGTATGCTTGGATCTATGCAATTTCAATGCTTTTCCTTCACTTGTTGTTAGAGACTCAGTATGTCACTCTCTCTCTATTATTCTCTAAACAAAACTTAACACATACACAACTATTTCATGATGAACAAATTATGTGTTTCTTAAGATGCTAGATACAATTTTCCGCCAGGAACAATTGTATATATTACATCAAATAAAATTACACCACACCTCACTTGTAAAGTTAGAATATAAGATTTAGTGCTTCAAACACAAACGTGTTACCAATTTCTTCGATCTTGATTTGGATCATTCATAAAATCACTAGTTTTTCGTGTAATATGATTAATTTCTGCAATATTTTATTTTTGTTTTCTTTTCTTTGGGGGATTGATGTGATTACATATTAATTTTAATGTTAATTTGATTTTGATGAACATATATATATATATATGATAAGAAGATTAAATGATCAACTACTAAAACTTGTGGCTTAATTTATCGATCGATCCATGTCGGTTTTCTTTGTTGATTAATTTCATAGGCTTTTGTAAAATTGGCCATATCTTCAAAGAGTAGAGTGATGGTACTGTTCCATTGAGCTTTAACTTTGTTGGATGTTTTTAGAGTGATTGATGTACTTCTACAATTATCATATGTACTTGAAAAAGAAAACACAAACTCTCATAAGAATATTTTGACAACAAGAATTATCATATATGACTTGTAGTATTTTTTGCAGTTTGCTTAATTTCTCCCATGTTTCCAAAATTTCTTTTGTTAATTTGAAGTATAGGCCGGATCAGTTCTCAAATATTAAAGAAATAAAATATATATATATATAGTCAATTTCTTTAGGGTTTTAAGGTTAAAGTTTTCTTGAAATTCGTATGCATGCGCATTCATGTTAACTGTTTCTTTTAAAGCAATCTGCAAACTCACTGCTATAAAAGATTCTAAAGACTATTCAACCCTATATATTTTTTGATTTTGTTTTATGGGGCAACTTTTGCAGTTGCATGTGTTGCCACAACACATGTTTGGGACTTCAACTTTTGGACTATCAATCTGGTTACTTAAGTGGTTACCCATACGAATAGTTGATCAATTCTTGCTTTTGGTTTCGCGTATTATGATGGGTGACACAAGTCGTCTTGGCCTCAATAGACCAAAACTTGGCCCGCTCGAGCTTAAGAGCATTTATGGTAAAACACCCGTATTAGACGTAGGCACGCTTGCGAAGATCAGAACTGGAGTTATCAAGGTAACTAGCTTTCTACTTATTTTCTGAACTCCTGTCATATCTTAGTGTATCATATCTCAGATATCAACTATTACCTTATGCAACTTAATTATTACCAGATCGATGTACAATCGATAATTAAGTGCAATGCGCCGTGTTCCAAGTATCTATGCTATGCTATGACAACATTAATGTTTAATTCTGTTAATGAACCCGAATTGTGATCGCCGTTAAAGAAAAATTTAAGATATATGATTTGATTAGTTTTCCTTAAAAAATAACCTCATGATCGATAAATAATTAATACATCGATACCTTATGATGTTTTGATTATTCAATAGTAATTAAAAACATGTACATCTTTTTAAGAACATAAAGTTATGGATATAATGTTACCTTTGTAAGTAGAAATTAAGGGTAAAAATAATATGGAGAGTGTATATATGGTTTGCAGGTTTACCCTAAAATAAAGAAACTATCATGTAACAATGTGGAGTTTGTAGATGGAAGAGTAGACAAGTTTGATGCCATAATTCTAGCCACAGGATATAGAAGTAACGTTCCCACTTGGTTGAAGGTATATATCATCAACTTCTAACTTATTAGTTTCAATTTAACCTCAATATCAATATAATATATATACTTCATGCATTTATGTTTAAAAGTAACAAGCTAGACCATCTCCATCGTCATTGATCGATCCACAACATCCCAACTACCCTTCACAACAGCATGTCCATCAAGGTTTTCAATGACTCCCCCTCGACCATGCTCTCAAAATGCTTCAATAGCGGCAAGTGATAGTTAGATGTTCTAACATACACAATTTTATTAAACTATACACTAATAGACAAGAAATCATACTTATTTTATATCAGTAACACTGCAACTACAAACGTTCTAGGATAATTATTCAGTAGGCAATACCACAGTGTACCCCGGGACACAACTCTTACTAGGACCCAACCCCCACCCAGAAACAGTGTTTAATTAAAACAACAAATTTTGGCTCCATCATAAAAACTAATCGTGTGATTATATATTTTTTGTAGGACACAAACTTATTCTCGGAGAATGATGGATTACCCAAGAAAAAGTTCCCGGAAGGATGGAAAGGTGAGCATGGATTATACGCAGTAGGGTTTACAAAACGAGGCTTATTGGGAACGTGTATAGAAGCTACACAGATTGCACAAGACATTGCATCTCAATGGAACTCTAAGGGAAGATGTGAGTTTCTACAAGGACAAACTTGTATACATTCTTGAATAAATGTCTTCATTTTCATGCATGGGCCGGTGCTATTCATTAGGAAATATATATGCTAATTTGTGTTTTGTTGATATATGTGCATAAAACATATTGTTTGCACATATATAGTTCATGTTGTCTATATATAGCTACTAATTAGGTTATATTAACTAAGGTAAATATACATATATGATATTATTTTCTTTGTTATAATATGTTTGAAAATAGGAAATTTTGAAAGCCCAATGTTTAGCTAGTACAATCTTCAAGAGTGTCATTTTTGGATGATATTTTGAAATCTTTGTATCCTTAATTAATATATCATATACATCTACTGATCAAATTGCTAGCTAGCTTCCAAGTCGTTACTTGCACATCTAAATAACTCAAAATCTCTTAAGTCTTAACATATATATGTACTTAATTTCTGTGCTTAATTAAATGATTTATCGATATCCCGAAAATAACACATGCATAAAGTATATATTCATGAAAATGTGTGATTTGGATATGATGTGGGCTGATGTCTTTGTCGATTTCCTTTATATATATGGAGCTAGTTGATTAAAAAATGACGTGAACATCATACAAATTTTACTTTAATACTTTTAACTTCTAAAGTCTTTGATATCTCTAACCATATATATCTTCTTGTACAATCAAAGGTGTCTATCAACAAAAAGTGCGCTTTTAATTAGATTATACTGTTTAAATAAAACACACAAGCAAATAAATTAACTCATGGACATGCATGTCATGAGTCACTAGCGATTAGAGATTTTGCATTTTAGATATGAAGCATGTCTTAGGTTTAAAATCATGTGCATAGTCTAGTTAGTTAGAATAATTTTAGTAGAATGAGTAGGGTAGATGTGGAATATAATTAACTACATGCATCTATTTAATTATTTATGACGCGTCTTATTTTATTCTTTTGCGAAAACCTCGATCACCCTGCACTAGAGGTAGAAGACCTTCTGAAAGGGGAAAGGTAGCCAATGGAAGGACCGATCGAGCTAGGACCACACGCGTACATAGGCCAAAGGCATGGCCGGAGGAGCGGTACGTGGTGTGTGGGGCTATTAATTAAGCAAAGTGCACCACAACTGCACAACTCTTTAACTGTATCATTTGTATTATATATGTCAATGATTGGATTGGGGCCTACTCTAATTTAAGACAAAAGCTATTGCTGATGTGTGACAAATGGAGGGTGGATACATGAGAATGAAATCAAGCTTAGTGAACAACATAACATATATACGTACGTACATGTTAATTTGTACAAATCTTTGAGGATGCATGAAAGAACCCCGTCCATTGAAATTTATAACAAAATAACGTACTACATAAACTAGAGATATCAAATATCACATTTTGTCCCTAAGTGTAATAACTTATTTGTTCTTATTGTTTACACAACCGTCCTCATTTTGATCACTAATAATATTGTTTTGTTAGTTTCTGATGCTACCTTTTAAAAAAAATTAATATCCATGTTACTATCTTAATTAAAATTAAAAATAAAAGTATTAATTAACTTTACTTGGCAACCGCTTACACCCAACTCCAATCTTCATGTCACACCCCGATGTGAATGGTTGTCGATGGTGGGAGATGGTAACGATAATTATAAAAAAAACAGATGGGGCGGGGTGGGGACCATACCCCAACTCCAATTTTCATGTCGCACCCCAGAGTGAATGGCTGTCAACAGAGAGGGATTGTATCGAGATAATCATAAAAGAAGCGGATGGGTGGGGTGGGGGATTGTTTTTTATGTATACATATATTAGTCGTGAGCGTTGTTTTTCCGATCTATTCACTAGGTTACTAAAAGTGGGATGTACAGTCGAATTAACATCAAAGACTATGATATTTGTAATAATATCTTTAATAGGTGAAATTTATACTAACTCATGCATTTGTTTAAATACATGAGTAAATGTGTTTTTTATATCAAACAATCAAACATTATAACTATATGTCCATTCAAGTACGAATAGTGTGATACTCGAATGAACACTGTAGACAACGATATGCATGATCAGGGGCGGACCTAGCTAGGTGGGAGGGGTAGCGCCCGCTACCCCACAACTTTTACCCCGTAGTAGAAAAATATCACCAACGATCTTTAAATATAAGTGTATATGCATGTAATAAAAATGAGTTTAAATCATAAAGTTGACAACATAGTGTAGTGAATTAGAGACGTAACACATTAATTTGTTGAAATGAACGAGTAAATGTTTTTTTATATCATCAAACATTATTACTATAAGTCCATTCAAGTATGAGTGTAATACTCGAATGAACATTCTAGATAATGATATGCATGAATGATGGATAGGTGAATTTTAGACGTTATACATGGACGGTCAATGTAGTAATTAATAAAAGGAATAATTAAAGGGCTCGTTAAGCAAGTGAAAAAGATAGAGGCGCTGATGCAATGATATATCGGTACGTAGGTGGCATTTAAGATGGGTAACAACTAACAATTTAGTTACTTGTTGAATCGAACTAAGTAGCAAGCTAGCTAGTGAAAAATATAATGGATTGATAGTTGTGAAAATTGGCTACATGCACTTTGTGGTTATGAATTAATATATATATGGTAGGTGGAAAGTGCCCTACAAATCATTAGGAGGACCATGAGATCTTTGTTGAAAGTTCCTTCTTCTTGAATTAAGTTTGTTTTAAATGATTCAAATTGTTATTGCAACATTCTTCGTTGTGATATATAGTTAGTTGTTTGAGGCATTAGTTACATTTGTGAGATATTTGTTTGAGACATAAGTACATTTGTGAACCATATATGGATATGACTTGATCGGTATAAAGAAGATACAGAACATGTACGTTATACATGATATAGTCAAAATCTGCCGTTCGATCAAAAAAAATATAGTCAAATCTAATGAACAAACGTCTCAAAACTGAACATTTCTTATTTGATATAAAAACAAAAAATAAACATGTACGTAGTTCTTTGTTAGAAATACATAAATAACTTTGTTTAACCATACGTTATTTTATTTTAAACAACGTAATATATACCGTAGAACATTACTAACTACAAATACTAACATATATATATCACCATGTTTAAATCATGTTTTTAATTCTAATTGTAGCATTTAAAAATAATTAAAAATAAGAATTTTCAAATTAGTTGCATTTGAAACAAATTTTAATTTTTGAATGGGTTAATGTATAAACTAGTTTGTTAACTTGCTAACACACTATATAGGTGGTTATATACTTATATAGCTTAGGTACGTGATAGGTTAGTTGCAATCATCTTTTTCAATCCAAAATCACTATAATTGTTTCTTATTTTTATAACCGTTAAACAATCACGCTAGTAGTGAGTATTCAATATCAAATCCATCGTGTTCAATTCGTTCAATTTTGATTCCATTTTTACTAAGGGAGAAGGGATGTTCACGGCTTGGTGGTGCGGTTAGGTGATTATCACCAGGCAACACCGCCACAAGTGGCTCGATTTTTTATGAGGCTAGGTGGTATACGACTTCATAAATCCATGGTATATTTGTTGAATCGAAATGTTGTGCAACTGGCACAATTGCATCCATTAATTAGTTTAGAAAATACTTTCTTTTAATTCAGAGCTTATTCGACCTAAAGACATATTTCATTTATAAATTATATTATTTTATACCTAAACGTGTACAAAATTTAGTTTGTTTTTTTTTTTTAACAAAATTTAGTTTGTTTATAAGCATATAATATTTTTCACCAACTGAGGATTAATAGTTTTAAAACAATTATATAATATTACCATGCATGTCAAATATAAAGACTATAACCTTTCAATTAAAGAATGAAAATCGATAAACTACTAGCTTATATATTTGTTTTCATTGTAATATAAACCTAACCCACATATGTAACACAAGTGTACAACTTGAGAAGCAAGTGGTACAAGGACAACCAAGTGGCACACATTGAATTACGAAAATGTGAAAATTGAATTGACCAAATGGTCCAAACGCACCTGACATACACACAGGACACCTACAAGTCATTAAGAAAATAGACCATGACAACCCTCTAGCTAACCGTTTGAAACACTCGATCTACTAGAATACATATATATATATATATATATATATATATATATTCTTGAGAACAATGGTATTTACATAAATGTAAATTAAGCCGTATCGTACACATGGGCCGGGATGGAAATGGTCCATGGACCATGGGTGCATGTGATTGTTATGAGGGCACTATGGAGAGGGTTGCAGGACCAGGACCCGGGCCGGGTTGCATGCACCTAGCTTTGTGGTTGCACATGATGACCTTTGGTCCCTAATTTACCTCTCTCCTTGACGCTTTAATGGTTTATGTGGTCCATCTTCATACATGAATATAATACCGTACTTCTTAAATATTGTTCTTCTTATAGTCCCACAAGATTTAATGAAATCCTCTTTTATTAGGTTACTTGTTTTGACTTCGATCTCTTAGATTAATAACTAACTAACTAATCAAAATACAAATTAATAATCTCTCCATATATATTATAATACATTTTGAGTTTGTATACTATAACAACCTAGCTAGCTTATTTAAAGTCATACTCAAATTTGCAACCTTTTTTATTTCAAACTACGTGCAACATGTTTTTAATTAATACTTATACACTACACCCATATATTTTTTTATACAAAGCCGCTGAAACAACTTTTCGACATACACACTACACAAAATTTCATTTGATAACGAAGTTTTAAACACTTAAATCCCTAGAATCTGAAAGTTTCATACTATATGTACCAGTTCAGTGCAATTTACTTGTTCATATTTTAGCTAAACGTTTGACCAAGAGCTCCTGTAAGTACATGTATTATGTGAATATCGTCAAGAAAAAAGACACAACAATATGAAAGGAAAATATTTTATACTGAAAATGAAAACAAAAATAAGAATCAAAATTTTAATGCTTGTAGTATCCAGAAAGCCCAACTTGGTATTTTTATGTAACACCACAAGCCCACCAAGATGGGTTGAGCCAACATTAACATATCACAGTGCTTGTAAAACTAAGCAAGCCCAACAAATTATATTAAACCCACGACAATTTTCTTCGGATGTCTTGTTGACCGTTATGTGTGCATACCATATCCTTAATTTGTCCACTTTTATAGTTTTATTTATGTATACGGGACAACCACACCATCCTGGAGTCAGTGTCACCACTATCATTGACGGACCTAATAAGAGGGGGAAGGTCATCCGACCCGCAGATTTAGAGCCCGGGAGATAACCACAACGAGGAGCTCAAGCCCACTTGAGACCCTCATTGTCTTTTGACCTTGAGGTAGTTCAAGTCCCAAACTTTATTTTTCTCAATCGATTTCATATCCGATTTCATCACCTTAAACCACTTCTTTTAAGTTAATGTTTGTTGTACTGAACTAGGCTTCCTTTCTTGCGTTAGAAAAAAAACTTCCATCAACTATAGATTAATCTTTTAAATTCGCCGGTGGTTTTGTAGTTCGCGAACTAGGTCAATCAGACTCTTCAATCGATCGGAATAACCTATCTCAATTAGATTCTTCAATCACTCAAGAACATGATCTTAAATCAAATCGATTTAATATTGTGATCGATAGAAGAGCGTGATTTGTTTGAGCGTGGTAGAACAACATTAGGGTTTAAGAATCTTATATTAGAATTCTAAAATAATAGAATTGTCTGTATTTGAATGTTAAAATTAGATGGAACTAAACATTTGGATGAAAAAAAAAGATGTATTTGGGACCCGTAAAAGACTATTAATAAATGGAAAAAATAGATGGAACTAAACATTTGGATGAAAAAAAACGATGAAATGACAATTTACTCTTTTTGAAATTATTACATTCATACTCCCTAAAAGCTAGAAGTGTGAACTTAAAAGATGTATTTAATGTTTTAAAACGTATATATTGATTTTTACTGGTCACAATTATTACATTTTGTCTTCTACCGGTCTCAATTATTGAATTGGCTGTCAACGGTCCCAACTTTTATCACTTTGGCAACCAATGGTCCGTCGTTAATTTTTTTAACAGCGTTAAGTATTTTTCAAATTCAAGACCGATGTTTTAGGCCTTTTGATCGGATGGATAATACGAGTCAATTGATGTAAAAGTTTTCTCGAAAAGACTCTCTGAACGATAAAATTTTTACATCCGATTAAAGCACCGTTAGGTTTAAACACCTGATTGAAGCACTATTTCGTGTTCGAAGCGCGGTTTCGAGGTAACTTTTTCATCAATCGACTTGTATTATCCTTCCGATCAAAAGGCTTAAAACATCGGTATTGAATTTGGAAAAAACTTAACGGCGTTAAAAAAAATTAACGACGGACCGGTGGTTACCAAAGTGATAAAAGTTGGGACCGTTGACAACCAGTTCAATAGTTGGTACCGGTAGAAGACAAAAAGTGATAGTTGGAATCAGTGAAAACCAATATAGCGTTTTAAAATGATAAGCTTTCTCGGTTACTCTTCCGATAAGTGTTTTTTTAGAACGGCACTCCTCTGATAAGTTACATCTAATTTGTATAATCCTGAAGAATTTAATGGCTGTAAGATTTTATCACTAGTGAGATTTTAACTTGTAATCTTAAACTTTTCAAAACAATAACAGATAATTGTTGACCAAATGATCACGGTTAAAATAAAACGTATATATAACTATACTTAGTTTTATATAGCATAACAACAGTTTAAATATTTTATTGAATGCATTCATCTCATTAAAATTACATCAATTATCAACTTTGTTTCTGCATTTTTCATTTCAAAAAACTTAAATTATGCTGCACCTTTTAAACTCACAATAAGGGGAACAAGTCTTCGACTCTTCCCAGTTAACCCCACCACTGTCGTAGTGCAAATAATAACAGAATTAACAAAAAGTACAACATATTTTATAGTTTCTCAATTCTCCCATGTGTAAAAAATGTCACCGCGTTACATTAGTAAAAAAGTCAAAAGGGTATAATATTATGTGTAGTAAACACACGTTAATGCATCATCATAAAACATATAAAGCATATAACGAAGACATAACCGTAATGTTGTCACTACAACAACGTGTAACAAATGTCAAATTATTATTAATTATAATGAACCAACATTAAGGGTAAAATAAAGGTTGTTTTAAAAATAATATTTCAAATATTATATATTATTTAAGTGCCCACAAAATTTAATCCATCCTGTTACAAAAAACAAGTTAAAAGTTTTAAGCATGATATTTTTCTAAAAATTAACCTTAAACTATTTACTTAAACTAATTAGCTTACAACAATAACAAGATTAAAAGAACAAAAGGATAACAACATAAGCACAAAACAGAGGATTATGCTTTGCTTTGCTTGCTTGCTTGATTGATTGATTAATCCAAATCTGAAAACAGAGCATCCAAAACCTCAGTGAAAACCTCAACAATCACTCGATGATGTTCATCCGAATTCAACGAAATAAAACACTCAAACAAATCCGTCAAATCTTCCGCTTCAAAAATCTCCATTTCCACAATCATTTCCACCATTGATACCCTGAAATCTTCATACGGGTTGCTCGATTTCTTTTCCACTGCAACACTATCTTTCACAATCTTCCCACTTTTTTTCTTCAATTTCTTCTTATCATACATCCGGCATGCTCTGTTTTTGCCAAAACATCGCGAAGACGATTCAGAGTGAAACGATCGTCGTGACAAAAACAGAGCACTTTCGGTTTCAGTTTCATTTTCATTTTCATCATCACTGCTACGCCAATCGTAGTAGTAATTATCAGTTGATGATGAGATGTATTCAATCTTTTTGGGTTTTCTGTAACGGGGTTTGGTTTTGGTGGTTTTTTGTGGTGAAAAAGATGGGGTTTGGTCGGAGTTTTTTGGTTTGATTTGGATTTGTGAGTGAGGTACAGGGGAAAACAGAGCAATGAGTTGACGGTGGTGGCGGTTTGCGGGGAAGAAAAACGGTTCACCGGAGACGTCGGAGATGGGTTTTGAGCGGCATGTTTGGAAGAGTTTACAGATTTTTAGCTTCAATCGATTCTCCATTGTGAGTGTGAATGAGATGAAGTTGAAATGTTTAAATATGAGTGAAGAGATTAATAAAGGTGTTGTGTTGTGTTGTATAAATATTTAAATACAAGTGAAATGAAGCAATCGATATTTTGCATATGACATAACACAAAACTATGTACTACACATGCATGTACAAATGGCGGTTTTTTTTTCTCCAAAGTGTTTATCTTGTATACTAAGCTTCATGTTATACATGGGTATTCAAGTTTAATAAACAAAATATTAAATGGTTGTAAGGACTTTAGAAATATTTAGAATATTTTAATTTCAAATCAATCTAAATTAAGTTAATTTGATATTCATTAGTTGATAACTAGAAACGTGATCAGATTCGTGTGTTAATAAATAGAAACGTATACGATAGTTACATTAACATGTGGTGCTTGAGTGATACGAGGGATGTATTTATGACTACATGTGTTATGAGTTTTACAACAATAAGTTTGTATCCTGTTTCCGATTAGCTATGATTATTTTCAGCTAATAGATCAACGTTATAATTATTTTAGGTCAATTTGCCTCTTATAAGTCGATTTTAAATCTCTTAATAATTTTATATTTAAATTATGTATATATCTATAATAATATATTATAATAAGAGTAATTGCATTTTAGTCACAATAATATTTAGGACAAGCTTTAAAAAATAAAAAGTATTTACATTTTGAACTCTCCCATAATATGGGTGTAAATTACTCAGCTTATATTTGATACGGTATACAAGTGAAACTTAGAAAATAAAGTTGGTAACAATTTACAATTAAATACCTCAGTATTTTATAAACAAACATAATTTTATTATACGACATTATTTTTAAAAAAAATTACACCATAAAATCGAGCATTTAATTCTCTTTAGTTTTAGTATTGTATTGTTATACTAAAAAACAAATTTTTTTAAAATAAATCTTATGTTTTGGATTGACCACGGTTTTTGTTTCAAAATTGATTAGAATCATCTATGCCCCCATGAATATCCTTAAAGTTACTACATGAGTGTTGTTCTCGATTGTAACACGAATATTAAATTAGTGTCTGAATATGTTAAACTAGAGTACATCCATTTACATAAGTTTCTCTGGAACACGCTAACACATACCCTTGATTCTTTGTAATTATTTAAAATGTTTGAATGTCTAATTGATTTTAATCGGTCTGTCAGATCAAATTTTCAATCATTCATTTCATATACACATTATACCACAATACTTACCATACACATTAATTGAGTTTTTCCCACCTTCGTGTAGTTAAAAATTATTATTTACCATTTTTGTGTACTTTGAAAAGTATTTATCCACATGGGTGAGTTTCTTTAAAGTAAACTGCAAAAGGCCTTGCCGTTCACATACATTATATTTAGAAATGTTGCCATTCCAATCCCTCGAATCGCAAGGACCATTTTTGCATTTTACTTTAACGAAAACTATTTATATCAGTAAGTACTTTTCAAAATACATCAAAATGAGAAAACTCTTCAACATTCTCACACAGAATCCACCTTTTACCTATTCAATATTTAATTATGTGAGAAAAAAAACAAAAATTCATTCTTGGCATGTCATGGTGACATGCAAAACCCAAGTGCGACAGTGTGGCACCACCCTCGACATAGCCATTCCCGCACGTGGATGCCATATCATTACTTGCCCTACGAGCACCCCAATGTTGGGGTTTAGTCCAACAAGTTGAAGGTTGGATGGAGTGATTGGGCACGTGCACGTTGTTGCTTCCTCAAGCGACGATGGTTCGAATCTTGAGATTAAGGTTTTATTTTTATTTTTACTTGGCATATATATTATTTTTTTAAAACCAAAATTTCTTCACACATACATACTTATCCACTTACAAACAACCAACGAGTGTATAATATCGTCTACTTACAAACAATCAACGTATCCCAACCCGTTGGTAAGAATTTGGCTCCCCTCCTAGAAGATCCAGGTTCAAGGCTGGTCTGCAACCACTTTTTCTGTTTTTCCAATTCTTTTTTTCGCATTATATATATATACAAGAAGATTTAGTTGTTTAATTACTTTTTCGCGGTATATATGTGGTGGTAACAATAGTTTGAATACGAAAAAATTTAGTTAAAGGAATTTAATCAAAATAAACTTTATTATGTTTGACATTTTAAAACTGGATGTTTTTCATGACGTTTGATTCTTAAGTTATAGTAAGTTCAACAAAAGTTAATTGTCATCTTTTCCATGTTTTATTCTGAAAGTAGTATTTTATAACCTATAAAATTTTATAATATTTGTAAGATTCTATATATTTGAAAACAAAGTCATATATAATACAAGGATTATTATTATTATAATAGTTAGTTCTGTAAAAGAATTCAACCCCGTGATCTTCAAACTAAAACAATTCACAAAAGAGAACAATTTTTTAATTCAAAAATGCTCATTCATTTACTTATAAATATGTCCACAAACCACATGTCATAGAACCAATGATTCACATGGTATTGACCTTTCACTCTCACTCACTCGCTCACACAAACAAACAAATAAGAAAAATTCATGCATAAACATTTTTATATCTTATTAATTAATTACTTAATAATGTTTTTGTATTAAGATAAGACATTAATCTCCATATATCATAAACCAGATTCGTTTGTCAAATAGTTAATTAATATGTATCATGTTTTATCAATAATTAAAATATTATCAAGATCATATTACATATATGCATGATCATCATGCAATATATCTCTAGGCATCATTGTCTCAAATGTTGTCTCTTAAATGAAGAAAAAGATAATATTTTAAGTCTAGGAAGCTTCCAACAAGATAAAAACAAGTAAGAAACCCTACCAAATGGCTACAAGACAACTTGGTTGAAGAGGGGTTAACTTTCCAACTTCAAGTGACCTCAAAAATATCCAAACACATAACAACACAACAACCATGCCCATTTCACATTGATTTCTTAACACCCCACTCTCTCCCATGCTTTTATATATTTTTGTTACAATTTCAAGTTGTTGTTTTCTTAAGGGTTATTGGATTTAATCATCTTCAACTATTGGTTATTGGCCGCTGTCATCCCTAAGTATCACTTTGGCCAATATAACTCCCAACTAAACACTTTGGTGTCTGTATCACCAAAATTTAACAAAAAATTAACCAAAAATTAACGAAAAGTGACTTGAATTGGTTAAATTTTGGTGATACGGTGTCCGTAACACCAAAAGCTAACCAAAAAATAATCAAAAGTTAACCAAAAGTGACTTCAATTGGTTGACTTTTGGTGATACGGACACCAAAGTGTTTAGTTGGGAGTTATATTGGTCAAAGTGATACTTGAGGGTGACAACGGCCAATAACCAATAGTTGGAGGTGATTAAATCCAATAACCCTTTTCTTAATTAAGTTGTTGTATTTGTTTCCTTAATTGTATGATAGCTATATATATATATATATAACAATAATTATTATTATATATACATGATACACACTTTTATTTACCACTTTTAGAATCTCATCCAGTATTTTTAAACCGGTCGGACCGTTTTTATTAATAATCCCGGTTTAATTAGACACGGTTTGATTGATGTTTCTGAACCGCTTCGAACCATACGAGCCGGTCCGGTCGGATCGGAACCGGACCGCTATTGAACTGGTCAGTCATGAAATATATATTTTTATGTTTTGATTTTCATGAATTTTATGTTTACATCTATTTATATTTGTGTTTTTTGTAATGAAAGTCAATATGTTGATTTTTTAAGTGATGAAAATGATGAACTCGTTTTATTTTGGCGTTAAAACTTGTTTAAATTATGATTTTTTGATGATTCTTGACGTTAGAACTTGTTTGGATTATTACGTATATGATATAACTTAATATTATTGAACTTATTTTGTGTCTAAATTGAAAATCTTATGGTATTGCTTTGATAAATATACAATTATCATACCCCGGTACAACTCCAGTCCGACCGCGGTCCGACCATTAAAATTAAAATAACGGTTCAGTATCCGGTCCGGTTTTCAAAACATTGATCTCATCAAACTTGCTTAATGAACCTTTTTGCATGGCTTTTTACATAACTTTTTTTTAATCTAACTTTAAAACACATCAAATTCACTGATGAATACATTATATATCTATCTAATAAATTAGAGTTTTTAGGGGATAATTTTTTGAGGGAAAACATAATTTATTTTATAAAAGGAAGGTTTAGAGGGAAATTGAGTTGGAGAGTTAATAAAGACAAAATTTTGTGATTAATAATAATTTATAAAATTATTTATAAATTTTTAAATATAATAGTTATAATTTTTTAAAAATAATTTTATTCAACCCGTGTGTATATAATGCATGGGTGTTAAACCTAGTGTATATATATACACACACTAGCTTTAAGCAAATATGAGTTCGATATACATCGTTAGCGAGTATATATATAGCCTATTCATTGATATATATTCCTTGGTGAATCAAGTTAGGACAAAATGCGTTTTTATATATAAATTACGAAAAAAGATACGGAGTAAAATATATAAATTTCACATGATTGGTTGTGACTTGTGATAATTAAAGTGGTCCTTAGGTTTGAAAATGGTCCTCAAACATGTATTGTTTTATTTTGATCGAACTGTCTTTATTATAATAGTTATATTAGTACCCGTGTATTATATGAGGTTTTTGATTTTATAAGTTTTACTAAATATAGGTATCAAATTTAGTTTTAACATATCACATAAAAATCAGTTTGATTTTAACGTATCGTGATATTTTGCATATGGAGCATATCATGACTCACTTTAAAATCTTTCATCAAATTATTAAATTAGAGCATAATGCTATAGCAAAATCTTATATGGAGTAACTTTGACACGTGGATAAGAAACTTAATAATAATAATAATAATAATAGTAGTAATAGTAATAATATTAATAATAATATTAATAGAAATAATATAATACTCATATTCGTTAATTGATATAAGAAGTTAAGAGTAGTCGTTTTATTTTTATTTAAATTAAATGTAATATCCTCAGATAAGATACGTACAGTTACTATATTATTTGTCGTTTGCTATCATTTAGATTTAGCTCTCAAGTATATGTAAGAAACTAACAGCTCCTGTTTAATTTTCAAAGTTTCAACAACAGATTGTTTTTTCTTCAAATTAATGGACAAAAACAAAAAACTGAGCAATCTGCAATGCATCAAATACAAATCTGTTGTGCAGTACAAAGATCAAATTTTCACAAACTGAATAAAATTGTATATTAATCCTAAAATTATAATTAATAGAGGTGTAAAATGATTTCAAGTATATCTTGAAATTTGAATTAAGAGTTGATGATCAGGTAGGTTGTTTTAGGTCCGCGAACAAAGTGTGTCAACCCGTGAATATGCCTGTCACGTTTGGCCGGGTTCATGTGTTTGGCATGATTTTCGGTTTGCATTTAGTTTAAGGAATATTATGCTTGGTACATGTCACCAAATAATGAACATACCCGACCCGTTTAACATCCCTAGTTATACAACTATAAGTCACAAAACTATATTCGGAGGACTAAAGTTGTTTTTTTAGAATAAAGTTGTAGGGACCAATTATTGTCCTGGTTACTAGTTGCCAATTCTGGGCTAATTCACATGTTTGTCCTGCAAGAAAGGACACAGTGTATCTCTGTTAAGTGTATCTTCAGGGTTTGTTGTGTGATATATAGTTATTCAAACCATCATTGACTTATAAAAAGTGAAGATTTAAACTCGGTTTTGTTAGATTCTTTTTTAAGAATATATCCTAGCTAGTATATCATATACTAGGTTAGTAACTCATATAATACACATGTTAAAAACAAAATTGGAGCTTCAATTAAGATCTATGCGTTTTAAAAGTGAAAATGAATGTGAGATTGATACCTAGGAAAATCATATGAGAAGTATAGGGCGAAAGGCATATAATTGTGACATGTGACAAATTTATCTTTGTATTAATAAATATGAAGATCATGTATTTCTTTAATATTTTAACGTCAATATTTTGTAGGAATCTTTTTGAATAATCTTTCTCAATAACCAAAAACACCTCACTACATTAAAGTTGTTGAAACCATAATTAATTTTAAATTGAATAAACTCCACTTTTGATTCAAGTGTTTTCATATCACTAACAGTTTTAGTTTATCGAATTAGGTTCAACTACAAAGTCTAATTTTCCTAGAAAGTCTAAGAAGGAATTTGGACCATTAGATCTAATATTAAATGAAGATCAATGACTCATAAACACAAGGTGGCATAATGGTAAATAGTTAAACTTTAAATGATAGACCAAGGGTATATTAGTCTTGTCTCACTTCCAAATTCCACCCTCTTTTTTAAACGTCCATAACTTTTACATACGACAATATTTTTTAACAAAAATTACACCAAAAAAACGAACGTTTTTTTATCTTCAAAACGCATATAATATTGATATATAAAAAATGAATTTTTTTTTTAAGTTTCAGCTCATTGTGTTATATTCGTTACGTCATTGTGTTATATTTTTCAGCTCATTGTGTTATATTAGTCAAGACATTGTGTTATATTTTTCAGATTGTGTTATATTTGTCAGGTCGTTGTGTTATATTTTCATCAGGTCGTTGTGTTATATTTTCATCAGGTCGTTGTGTTATATTTTCATCAGGTCGTTGAGTTATATTTTTATCAGGTCGTTGTGTTATATTTTCATCAGGCCGTTGTGTTATATTTTCATCAGGTCGTTGTGTTATATTTTCATCAGGTCGTTGTGTTATATTTTCATCAGGTCGTTGTGTTATATTTTCATCAGGCCGTTGTGTTATATTTTCATCAGGTCGTTGTGTTATATTTTCATCAGGTCGTTGTGTTATATTTTCATCAGGTCGTTGTGTTATATTTTCATCAGGTCATTGTGTTATATTTTCATCAGGTCATTGTGTTATATTTTCATCATGTCATTGTGTTATTTCAGATCATTGTGTTATTTCATTAGGTTATTGTGTTATTTCAGATCATTGTGTTATTTCAGATCATTGTGTTATTTCATTAGGTTAGTGTGTTATAACACAATGATTTGAAGAAATAACACAATGAGTTAACAAATAACACAACAAGCGAAAAACGTGAAAAAAAAATTGTTTTTTATATATGAATATTATACGCGTTTTAAAGATAAGAAAATGCTCGTTTTTATGGTGCAGTTTTTTTAAAAAAATAATATCGTATGTAAAAGTTATGGACGTTTAAAAAAATGGGGTGAAACTTAAAATATAGAGACATTGCCATTTTTACCCTTCCTTCTAATTTTAAGGAAGTGACACATGTCATAATCTCATGGCTTCTTAGACTTTTTAGGAAAATTGGACTTTGTAGTATAACTCCACTCTAACTATCTTAACAGTTTTGGTTCATGTGTTTTTATTTTTTAACAGAAATAGTCCCGAACACTAAATCTATCCAATTTTCTATTAAGTCTCTGGCACACGCCTCGCATTTGAGGGGTAAACCTGTCATTGCTCCCCCTCTTTTATTTAGGTTGTTATGTAGGTTAACATTTTTATTCAGTCGCATATCAAAATGAGTGAGAAAATGACATTTGATGGAGTTGGTGTTCGGGACCATTTTTGTTAGAAAATAAAAACACCGAGACAAAAAATGTTAAGGTAGAACTAAAACTATTAATGATATAAAACACACAGGAACCAAAACTACAGTTTACTCTTTTAAATTTAATTTATTCATCACTTTCTAGATTTTTACATTTTATTAACTTTATAGTTGGTATTAAAACAAGTTTCTCCAATTCTTTATTAAACTAGTTATAGTGTAATAAAAATTGCATGTATATAAATACATATGTATAATCATATCGATTTGTTCTTTACATTGACCAAATTACTAGCTCTAATATTGTTTTAGTTTTATTTCAAAACAAAGATTTTGTATAGATGTTATATTACGTAAATGCCCTTTAACTGATTTGAATATTTTGGAAGTGATTTAAGCCTCCATGCTGACAAGCTTCAAGTACGAACCAAATATGGATGCTAATCATGAAGATCTTGAATCCATCAACCCTTCTTTGACTCTTTCATATCCACACCACTCTTGTGAGGTTTTAACTTTTAAGAAGAGTATTTTTATCTCTTTGTACATACACACATACATAAGGTATCATTGATGCCGATCGTTTCCACAATCTTAATTAATTAGCATGTTATACCTCATTTTTACTTTTTTTTCTCACAAACATATTTTACTCGAGATACTCTACACACATCTTTCTCATTATTACCTTGTTTTGATATATTTACGGTTTCTGAATTAGAGTTACTAGCGCCACATTCTTGCAAGGGTGGTGGGTTCTAAAAAGAAATGTTGCTCTTTATTTATGATGTATTTCCTCTAGTTGGTGAGGAGGGAATCGTTTTGTTTTCGTGTGCCACGTAAGCGTAACTATAAAAGATTCGTCGCGCAACATGTTGGGTAACAATACCATTGGTTATTAGGTGTAAACATAGACTAAATCGAGCCTTATTTTCAAATCGAGTCTTATATCTTTAATCATTATTTCAAATTCCAATTTTTAAATACTAAGTAATAATTTATCTTATGTAAGACATGAAACAAACCTTGTAATAATATTCGTTGTCTTGAGAATAAAACTTCATCTAAACAGCCCTAAGGCCCATTGGGCTACATACTAGACAAAAAGAAGCCTGTTAGTGTTAGATTCTATAGATAGTGATCATGCTATTGCTCTGCTCGACATGTTACAAATGAAGCTAACCCGACTTCCAGATTAGGTTTTAGTGAACACATGTGATTCAAAACTTGTAGCGTAGTGAGCAGGCGAATTACCCGTATTAGCGATTTAAGTGTCATCGCGGTGTTTTGGGTAATTGGGATTCATGAAGGGCTGTGACAGTTAAATGCAATTGTTTCGACCCCTATATAGATAATCGTTTGATCTGGTTTTGGGAATCGATTCCCAGAACAATCTTTATTTGAAAGGGGTCGAAACGGTTAATTGTATTAAAGTACCACCAAAATAATTTTAGTTTAGTCTATATAGATATTATTTTCTAAGGTTGAAACGGTTAGTTATTTTAAATTACCACAAAAAATAATAAGCTTTCGTGGTACTTCAAAAATAATTAACCAAATGGAATTTGATTCAATATGTTTTGTTCGTTCATGATAAACTAGGTTCTTCGCAATGTGAATTGCAGCTTGCTTGTCACGTTTCAATTGTATTGGAGGATTTGGAGCATCATTAGAAGTGAATGAAGTGGGAAGATGAGGAATGAGAAGGTGAATAAGATTGTGAGGGCTGATAATCATCAATGACTTTGATACAAGCAGATACGAGATATAGAGACAATTGATTCTTAAAAGAATTGCAAGCAGATAAGAATATAAGAAAAATAACAGGGAAAAAATCTACCGTCAAGGCAACCAAAATTAAAAACATAACTAATAAAAGTAGATATCAAGACAAGTTTTAACATGATCTTGTAATTTTTTCTGAACATTTACAACAATAATCTTTATAATTTGAGATCATTGAGATTAAAGATTTACATCCCTTGAAATTATAAAAATCTTTGAACTATTCACATTATACAGCATCTTTGTTTATGTTGTTCAATTAGCTTAACTTAGAATAATCCACAAACTGGAGTGCATCAGATGCAGCTTGTGTGATAAAATTAACCGTAGACCCAAAAAAGAGCTCCCAGAACCACAGATCCAATGCAAGAACAGATGAAAAGATGAGCAGTGCTAGAGTTTGATACCGGTTTAATGGCCAACCTGAAACTTCTGCTAGTTTTTTCAAGAAAGGTAGAGACTGGCTTGTTATATTCCGGTTCTTGATTGACCAAGCCGTTACCCACTGAACCCGACAAGGAACAAGATCAAATTCGTCTTTTAACCTCCTTCCCAAGTCCGGCATGTGGCCCCCACCGTATAATATGGCAATCTTGTTATGACCATTGGCGATTGCTGTTTTGAGTGCTTCTGTTGCAGCCCGGTTTCTCTCACCTATAATAACTGATTTCTCCTCTACATCCGCTGTCACCACTTGTGTGAAACTGAACAATAAAAACATACCTTAATCAATACAATGATAAGAACCGAATCAACAACAAAATACATTTTGAACCAAAATCAATATCTATCCACTAAATAAGTTTGTGACTGTGGAAAGGTTATTCACTTATTCAAGCATGTGAATGATAGTTGATACTAACACTACTAGAAAGTTAGATACTGAATTCAAGAAGCGTCAAAGAACAAAGAAGCTATGCGTACTCAGATGTTAATCTTTTTGCCAAAAAGATCTTCATCGCAGCACCAAAATCAAGCCTCGATAAAGCCTCTAATTCTGGATAATCAGGTGGCTCATTACCCACATCAGCACAAAGACTACTGATGAAAAAAAGGCCAACAAGAGGCATAGGTAGCACACGTGACGCTCGTAATAGTTTAGATCTCCACGGACCAAGTTCTTCAGGGACTGAAGTTGCTTCTACCAAAGCTTTCGTTGATCTTAACGTCATATCTCTTGCAAATGTAAAAAAACTCTCACCTTTTTCCATCTGCAAAACACTTTCAGTAATTAAAGATTTAAAATTTCCAATCTTGATTGCAACAAAATATCTATAAACAAGATCTATCATTCGAACCTGTAGTAACTTAAACGTTTCAAAGTCGAGATCAGCATGATACCAATTATCAGGCTCGTAATCAAGACAATCTAACTGGAAATCAAGCATGAGAACTCTAGCCATCTGACGTTGAATAAACCCTATGATATTAAAACCCCGAGAACGCGTGTTTGTGAGCCTCCTATCTCCTAAAGGGTTTCGCTTGTTTTCTAAACTTTCCCTACTAGTAACCATTTCATAAAGCACACAATCATACGACTCGAGTTCTTTCTGTAACGTTGCAAAGTACCTGTTTTAATAGCATTTTATCACATTAACACACATATCTAAACATTTACAAGTCTCTAAGCATCTTCTATAACAGTAAACAGATAAATAATAACATCTTTGCATAATATAACTTAAATACTTACTCTTTGTCTGCAATGTGGATAGTAGAGACCAAATCAACCTAGAAGTTGAAAACAAAAATTAGGATCAAAGGAGGCGAATTGAATTGAATTGAATTGGATATAGAAATGGAGAGTGACCTGAAGAAATGGTTGAAGAAGAGACCAAGGGAGCTTTTTCCGGTAACTAACGACAGCGGTTTGCAATTCACCGGAATCACCTTTCTTAAAGCGCATATAATCTGCAATCGAATTGTTTTCTAGAAAACGTTCAGGGGATCCGCCATCTGGTTCAATAGATGAAGAAGATTGGTTTACAATACGAGGGAATTGAAGGAGATTGTTGGATGAAACTCTAGGGTTATTGCGCCTGAAATAATTTGGGGAATTGAACGGTGACGAAGATGAAGAAGATGATAGGGATTTAGAAGAAGATAATATCGATAGAGCAGTAGCAGAAGCCATAACTTCTACTCATCTATTTCTGGACGATATTTTCTTCACTTATACTAATAACTTGCTTTCACATCCTTCCATCTATAAAACACCTATCAAGTTAATCAACTTTATTTATTTTAGGAATACTCTATTCACACACCTAACAATCTAATCAAACACTCATTTAACGCCCGTTAAGTCTTTAACAAGCCGTTATAATACAAATGTAGTTATAAAATAAAAAAAATTATAAAAAATAAAAAAAATTCTAACGGCCGTTAGATGCTTAACGGGCAGTTAAAATTATAGGTAATTTTTTTTAATTTCAAAATTGACTATTTTGTAAAACAATTATATGTATCATTTAGATTATTTACTAGAAACATATGAGAAACTCAAATGCATCCTTATATATATGAGAAACATACTTTATTATTTCTTTTATTGAAAAGATAAAATAAATACTGCAAAATATATGACCTAAATCGTGGATATTCTCATCCAACATATCTTCTTTACCATTTTTTTGAACAAGAGAAAAGAAAAGACAAGCACAAAAAAACTCAAACTTATATATTATCGTCATATATGTCTCATAGAGCTACTTTTAATTTATTTTTATAACCTTATAATTGCATATGGTTATCATAACCTTTTTCTTTTTAGTTTTGAAACACCAAGTAATCGTCACATAAAATTTATAATTATTGCAAATTTCACACTATAACATGTTAAGAACTTTTAAACTATTTGATATTATAATAATACGATTTAATTGCCATAATAATTATTTCAAATTTCGTTAAAGGCCTAACAAACCGTTATACTACAAATGCAAAAAAATATATATAATATCTAACGGCTGTTAAAGACTTAACGGGCAGTTAAATAGATTTAACGGCCGTTAAGTACTTAGCGGGCTGTTAAAAGAGTGGATGGATAGAAAAGTTGACTGTGTGAATAGATAGAGCCTTATTTTATTATGTCATCATCTTTTTTTTTATTACGAAACCTTAGACTCTCGGCTAACACGTCTTTAAAAACCCCGTATTGTGTTTGGAAAGAAACTATCTTATGTGAGAGTAAAACTTTTTGTCAAACTTGAAAATTTTATTTTATTACATATAAAATGAATTTAAAACCTTTAATTTTATTAAAATATTGAAACTTCACCTCAAGAATAATTAACAAACACCAAATAATTACGGCTACAAACATAAGTATATTTATTTTTAGTCATGAAATCATGAGAAAGTGAGAAAATATGATTTATTCATCATAATGCCTTAGGTACTTGGTATGATAAGATGAGATAAATATAATTATCTAAAATTATGCCTCAAAGAAGTAAGTTTTTCAAATGATTATAAGCGTGAATTTGTTCATTTGATCACCAATCCATCAATACCTATTCTCTAATCAGCATTCCTATCACATCCTTGAAACCGAAAACAATGTGACCTAGTAGTAGGAAGTTTCACTTTTAATATGAAGACCCAGGTTTAATCCCTGCAGTTACTACTCTTAGAGCCTGAAGGGGCTAGCCCACGACAATGAGTAGAGAATGCTGGTCAGGGACAGAGCATAACGCGATTGTGGGGCGGAGATAACATTTCAAACCCCACTACCTTGGATTGGTTTAGAGTTGTGAGCTGGTTGCCTCATACGGCGATCTGGGGCAAGGGTTGTCGAAGGCCAGCCATCGTGTCCTGAAAAACATTTTTTTTTACATCTTAGGATTAATAGTACAAAAAAGAGAGTGGTCAAACCAATTTTAATTTTGATACAAGGGAGAAAGGGCGATGAACAAGAATAGGTAGTTCGATAAGGTTTCTAAATGTTTAAGGGGAAAAATAAACTTATATTAAAAATCTTTAACGAACATACTTAAATAATAAAGAAAACACAAATACAAACACAAACATACATAAACGGATGTAACTTAACGAAAATTGACGAACAAATTTCTGAACCTAAAGGAAGAAACATGACTTATGTTTGCGTTGAATATTAGGGTGTTTGTTATTTGTATCTAGCTCATTTATAATGACATAGTTGATTCCTAAAAGAGATTTACATAGAACGGATATTTTTGTTTCTTTGCCTTCACTCGATTTGTAGACGAGTTTAAATTTTTATGGGATAAGGGTGTTGAAACATATATTCCCAATCAAAACAGATACAACATGGATGCTGCACTTCGATTAACAATGACTTTTCTACGTATGCTTATTTGTCTGGATGGAGCATGAGTGGGCATGGTTACCAGTCGGCAGTCTAGGTGAAGCACGAGCGGATACAAGGCATGTCGCAAATGTAATGAAGTTGCTAGAAACCTCAGGAGCCCATACCCGAGCCGCTGGACTACTATAGTACTATCTATGTAACCCAAAGCCCATATTTTTTAAATGCATTTCACCGAATACCAAATAACGCATGTGATTAACTTGGGTCCAGTCCATGATAATTAATTTGAGGCTTGAGCTCATTATTGATGCATTTTTTCTTGTTCCTCTAAGAGATTGTCATATATGTTTTGTATGATTTTTAGATTAAACGTTAACTAAATATTTGTTTGCGGGTTAAGTTTTCATCAGTAATAGTTGTAGGGTTTTATTGTTTGAATCGGTAGAAGCTTTTTTATAAAATTTTTTATTCTTCTTTAGAACTAGTTATCAAGGTTATTGTTGGAGCTTCTTCTTCGAGAGTTCACGGTACGGTCTGACAACCACGACGACGAGATGTGGGTGTGGGGGGAATGCCATTGTAGATAAATGTGAGAGTTTTTGAAATTGAGAGTGTTTAAAAATGTAGAGAGTAGAAATTGTGCGAGATATTGGATTCAAAATAATATGAAGTAATATTTATAGGGTAATAAAAGGTAAAAAAAAAAAAAAGGATCCATTGATTTAATGTTACTTTTCAACAATAACATTTCTTAAAAGTTGCATGGGGCACATGAGTTGTTTATAAAACGCTCGAATGAGTTAATTTCCCATAACTGGGAGCGTTATGAAGCGTAATGTGGTGTATTGTGTGTGTGGGTGGGGGGGGGGGGGGGGGTATGCCCATTACATCTATCTTAAATCTCTAAAGCGAGCGAGCCACCTTTGGCTTACGGCTCGTGTTCAGGTCGGAATCTGTTCATTTACAAACCAAGTCAATTCGAGAGAGCTTTTCTAACGAGCTTGAATCGCGAGTTATTTTAACAATCCTAAAGCCATGAATTATATATCCATAGTCATAAGGTCATCTGTATAGGGATCTCAAATGACGTGAATAACAGCTTCCATAATGTTAATACCCACAAGACCACAAATGAACACTATCACATTAACTCCCACGTCATATTTTAACTCACCTTCTAACACGCTTTTTATCTTAAATGCTATGTCTTTCACAATTTCTTTAGATTTCCACGTCGTTGCATTTATAGTACGCATACATACATATTTCGTAAACCGGTTGAGAAATTTTAATATAGCAACATTAGCTTGAACAACTTTTTATATAAAGTAAGAAAGAAAGTGTATTGGTTTGTATGATATTAGCCCTTTTATCTAGCTAGCAATATGAGTTCATCAATTTGTTTCCTATTTACATTTTCTTACTCTTTCATGTTCACTCTTCATATTGTTTGATCAAATAAAAATTAATCAACTAGCTCAAACTACGCTTTGATATAGCAAGCATCATTATATATGAACAATGAAGTGATGAACTTAATTTCATCATCTTCTTCATGCTAGGGTAGTAGTGGCAGATAGCAATGAAAAAGAGATGGTGGAGTAGCGACGAATAAGCAATGGTCAAGTAGCACAGAGAAAAAAAAATGTTTCGTGAGCAACCTAATTTTTTAACTGATTTCCCTTGAAATTTATCATAATTAACTTGACGGTTGACATATATAATAGCAATATTAATTAGGTTTGTGTCATCAACCAAAAAACACATATATATACACATTGGGTGCAGTTAATGATCATGTATGAAAACACAAACGTACATATCTTTAAAGAATTGGGCATCGGTATCTAGCTAGCCTATAGTTTTGTAATGATATTTGGTGAAAATGGATGTTTTTAGGAAGGTTGTCACCGTCATGATGGTTTCCTATTAAAATCAAACCATGTTTGCCTTTGACTTAGAGCAACACCCATTATTAACCAACCTCTGTTTTGTCTTCTTTTTAAAGGAAAATATAGGCATATCTATATATCGGTATATGTATTTATTTTATATTAATGCTTAGGGTAGGGTTAAAGAAAGAACTCATTTTAAATTGAGAACTAGAGAACTATTAAAAATACAAGGGATGGAATTTTAATGAGGAAGGGTAAAATTGGAACTTTAAATATATAAATCTTTAAACATTTCTATCTTTTGCATACGTTAATATTATTTTAAAAAAATTGCACCATTAGATCAAGAATTTCATTATCTTTCATTTGAGTATAAATAACGTCATAAAAAATATTTTTTTTCTCGTTTTTTTAAATTTCATACTACATATATGTAGTATTGCGATATTGTATTTGATTATATTTTTCTTTAAACGTTACTAACTTTTTCATACGTTATTTACATTAAACAATTTTAAAAATCACATTTTGGTTTTTTTGATACTACATATATGTAGTATCAATGTACTTGATGCATTTATTAAGTGTCCAAATGACTCAAGAGTCTAATAATTATTTAAAGTGTACATATGATCTCAAATAACCAGTAACAAAGTTCATAAGATTTCATATTAAAAAACTTATGGCAAATGAAAAGAAAACCAATACTTATAATATGTCTAAACATAAAGATAATAATAAACTAATAAACCAATGATAAATATCATAAAAAAGTAAAAAAAAAACTTAAAATTCAAACTATAAGATAACAATACATCAATATTGCATATACTGCATATATGTAGTATTTTGATACTACATATATGTAGTATACGATACTGCATATATGCAATACTATAAAATTTAAAAGGGGATAGTGAATATGGTGATGTTATGCACCTAAGTTACACGTAAAACCATTAAAATTATGTAGCTTTGATAAATTAACTTAAATTTTATTATTAGAAAACTTAACTCATTGATCTTTATTCAATGTTAATGGACGACTCAGTCTTCTCCTCTTAGATCATAATTTTTCTCTTTCTCATTTCTCAATAATCGTCATTCATTTTACTAAAATATTATCCGCCCTTTAAAAATCGATCGTAACTCAATTTGGCTTCTCAATTCCAACTAATAGATTAATATAACATGACTCATATAATTGGTATTATGATATGCGCATGCTGCACATATTCATACCACATCACATAACGTGAACCAAGTTATTGCTAGCAATGTCAATACGATCATATTAGAAAATCCAAATTTGGAATTGAGGCATGATGATGTTGTTTTTTTGTGATAACGTCATCGAAATCAATGCCCTTGAACTTTTGATATTTTATCAACGTATGTAGTTTTGATGGTTTCTTGGGTAATTTAGGTTCATAACAACACCGTATTCATTTCCCCAATTTAAAAACATACGGTATCGTATATTACATATATGCAGACAGGGATGAGATCGGGACGGGTACCGGTACCGCCCGGTACCGGTACCGCCTAGTACCGGTACCGAGTTTTAAGAAAAGTGGGTACCGGTACCGGTACCGAATTTAGCGGGACGGTACAGGGACGGTACCGGTACCGAATTTAGCGGGACGGTACCGGTACCGGTACCGGTATTTCGGTACTGGTACCACGTTGGTACCAGTTTCATATTTTATTTTTTTTTATATAAAATTTATTCGCTTATTTCGGTTTAATTTTATACTTTTTTATATCACTATACTATAATATACTTGAATATAAGAAAAAGAAATGAAATATGGTATAAATTAATTAAAAATCATATTAACTTCATTAAATTTAAAAGTTAATAATCTAAAAAATATTATAAAATGACTCAAAATCGTAAAGAAAACACTTTATAACATTAAGCAAGTAATACACAACATTCATAACATCTCAAATTATATAAAATATACTAAAAAAAACTAGTTTTTTCTTAATCGGTACCAACGTGGTACTAACCGGGAAAGTACCGGTACCGGTACCGCCTGGTACCGGTACCGAGTTTTAGGAAAAGTGGGTACCGGTACCGGTACCGAATTTAGCGGGACGGTACGGTACCGGGACGGTACCGGTACCGGTACTCGGTACCAAAAGCTCATCCCTATATGCAGTATTGAAAGTAAAAAAACGCGAAAAAATTATTTTTTTATAACGTTATTTATACTCAAATGAAAGATAATGAAATTCTTGATCTATTGGTGCAAAAAAAATTTAAAAAACTTAACGTATGCAAAAGATAGAAATGTTTAAAGATTTACATATTTAAAGTTCCAATTTTACCACTCCTTTAAAAATTTCATCTATACCTTTTTTTTAGTTCTCTAGTTCTCAACTTAATATGGAGTTCTCTCTTGATCCCTCCCCTTAATGCTTATTATAATATATATATATATATATATATATATATAGGGGATGGATCAAGAAAGAACTCCATATTAAGTTGAGAACTAGAGAACTCCCAAAAGACAAGGGATGGAATTTTAATGTGGAGGGGCAAATTTGGAACTTTAAATATATAAATCTTTAAACATTTCTATCTTTTGCATACGTTAAGTTTTTAAATTTTTTTTCGCACCATTGGATCAAGAATTTCAGTATCTTTCATTTGAGTATAAATAACGTTATAAAAGAATAAAAATTTCTCGTTTTTTTAATTTCAGTACTTCATATATGTAGTATACGATATTATATGTTTTTAAATTGGGGAAAGTGAATATGGTGTTGTTATGCATCTAAATTACATGACAAACCATCAAAACTACGTACTTTGATAAAATAACAAATGTTCCCTGATATTGATTTCGATGATACCATAACAAAAAACAACACCGTCATGCATTAATTCTAAATTTGAATTTTTCTCATATGATCGTATTCACATTGCTAGCAAATACTTGGTCCACGTTATGTGATGTGGTATGAATATGTGCAGCATGAGCATATCACAATACCAATTATAAGAGTCATGTTATGTTAATCTGTTTGTTGGAATTGGAAAGCCAAATTGGTGTACAATCGAATTTTAAAGGACAAGTAATTTTTTATTAAAATGAATGACGATTATTGAGTAAATAGGAAAGAGAAAATTATGATCTAAGTGGTGAAGGCCGGTTCGTCCATTAAATAGAATAAAGATCAATGAGTTAGTTTTCTAATAAAAAATAATTTAACTTACTTTATCAAAGCTAGGTAGTTTTAATGGCTTTACGTGTAACTTATGTGTATAACATCACCGTATTGACTATCCTTCTTTAAAGTTTATAGTATTGCATATATGTAGTATCGTATACTACATATATGTAGTATCATACTACTACATATATGTAGTATATGCAATATTGATGCATTGTTATCTTATAGTTTGATTTTAGGTGTATTTTATTTTGTTATTATATTTATCTTTAATTTATTAGTTTATTATTATCTTTATGTTTAGACATAGTATAAGTATTGGTTTTGTTTTCATTTGTAATAAGTTTTTTTTATATGGAATATTATGAACTTTGTTACTGGTCATTTGAGATCGTATGTACACTTTAAATAATTATTAAACTCCCGAGCTATTTGGCCGCTTCAAAAAATGCATCAAGTATAGTGATACTACATATATGTAGTATCGAAAAAACGAAAATGTGATTTTTAAATTTTTTAATATAAATAAGGTATGGAAAAGTTAGTAACGTTTAAAGAAAAATATAATCAAGTACAAATTCGCAATATTACATATATGCAGTATGGAAATTAAAAAAACGATAAATTTTTTTTTTTATATAACGTTATTTATACTCAAATGAAAGATAAAGAAATTCTTGATCTAATGGTGCAATTTTTTTTAAATAATATTAACGTATGCAAAAGATAGAAATATTTTAAGATTTTTATATTTAAAGTACCAATTTTACCCCTCCTATTTAAAATTCCATCCCTTGTCATTTTGGTAGTTCTCTAGTTCTCAACTTAAAATGAGTTCTCTCTTGAACCCTACCCTATATATATATATATATAGGGGTGAGATCCATTGAAAACACCACTTTATTTAAAAACACTAAAAACCAAAGAGTTTTGATTTTTTACATATTAGTGGCAGTTTTGTAAATAAATTGTATTTTTTGTTTAAATATTGAAAAAACAAGGGTAATCTCGGTATAACATTTGGTAACTTATTTCTAGAAAACAATCTAGTTTCAATTCAAAAGATTTTGCAAAATCATAATCCAAATACATATACTCAAATCGACCGAGATAATTGGGTTAAAATCACAAAGCAAAAAAATTAAATTTACATTCTCCATTCTGGTTCGACATCTCCAAGCGACCGATTTGTAGGTTAAAATCACAAAGCAAAATCCTAATCCTATCCCCATTCTGGTTTGACATAATCTAATCGACATCTGTAATTTGACATTGTTCTTGTGGTTCCACAGATCCCAAATCACAAAATCGATTAAGAAGCCTGTCGAAAAAGAAGCCTCGCGGGTAAGAAGAACTGTCGATCGTGATAACTTGGTAGTACATGCAACTGGTAAGTAATAGTTTTGGTTTGTAACACTAATTAATAGTATGTTGTTTATGGGAACAATTAATAGATAGTCAAATACATAATGAGGTCGATTGTTTTGTCTAATTTGATATATGGAAGTAAAATTAAGTTTAATACATATATGTACGTATTCTTTAACACTGAACTTATCAGGTTTATGTGTTTGATTTTTAAAATTGGTGTGATTTTACAGTAATTGGGTACATGTTAGTAAAAGTTTTTGATTATCAGTAGTTGAGACTTAAATGATTAACGGGATGTAGCTTCTTATTGAAAATTAGGATATAATGAAGTCATATACATATGTGTATATGATCTTTAAACTTTCATATATGGATAAATCATGAATAGATTTGGATGTATGATTGTTAACTTTGGTGTTTATGTTCACAGACATAATTGTAAGACTCTTAACAACAGCTATATAGATTAAGGATTTAGTTTGTTTTCCAAATTTAAGATGCTGGGTGTATAATTATGTCATATACGTATGTGTATATGTTCGTTAAACTGTTGTATATGGATAAAACATGAATAGATTTGGTCTTTAAACTGTCATATACATATGTTTTATATTCACACACCTAATCATAATACTATTCAGTTACTAATACATTACATAATAGATTTGGATGTATGATTGTTAAGTTTGGTGTTTTATATTAACAACAACTATATGGATTAAGGGATCTAGTTTGTTATTATAATTATGATTGTGGGTGTATAAGTAAGTCATATACGTATGTGTATATGATGTTTAAACTGTGGTATATGGATAAAACCTGAATAGATTTGAATGTATGATTGCTAAATTTGTATATGAATTTGTGATACAGTGTTGGTTTTTGTATAGTTAACATCAAATAATAGATTGAATTGTCGAAAAGATTAAATTTATTAAGATTACTTCACTGTATTTTTTCAAGTGTTTCTAGATATTAAGCAATGAAGACTAATTCCAAAAAATATATATATATATAATACACATAAGGGATACACATAAATGATATGTAAAAGTATATATAAAGAAAGTGCAATTGCAATTCACCAATGCTTAAGTTTATCAGTTTTAAGTTATAGTTTTAAACAACTTCATCAATGTGCAGGCATCTTACAAATTCAGTTACTAATACATTACATAATACGTACTTTGATCATGGCTACTATATAACTTCATAATTACCAATGCTACTATTACTATTGTCTATGTGAATATATGATTCTAAACACTTGACCATGGCTACCATAAAACAATATAATTACACAATAAGCTAAAAAAATCACAAATTACCGCTAGTTTACGTATACGTACTTTGATCATGGCTACTATACAACTACATAATTACACTAGACACATAAACAATTGGAAATTTCCACTAATGTACGTATACGTACTTTCACTGTTGAAACACATCACCAACAAAATATACCAAAACAAAGTAAATTACTCACGAGAAGAAGTTGGGAACAAGATTATTGTGTTTCGATTTGGCGATTCAATTGTGTTTGTTATCGGCGGTTTTCAATTAAAAAAAGGGTCTAATGCTATGAGATAATTATAATAAACCTGGACTTTCAAATATGGTAGTTGATAGAATTGAGATAAATATATATGGAACTTGATTAAATATGAAACTTGAAATAAATATAATAAATCTAGACTTCCATTATTTACGGTATATGTTAGTGGAGGAATTGAGATAAATATGGAACTTGATTAAACTAGATTGCCAATTATACCCTTTTTCATTTTCTAAAAATAAAAATTAAATTAAAGTTAGTTTCTTTGGTTTTTAGTGTTTTCAATTATAAATCATGTTTTCATTTGAACCTACCTCTATATATATATATAGGGGTGAGATCCATTGAAAACAACATTATATTTAAAAACACTAAAAACCAAAGAATTTTGGTCTTTTACATATTAGTGGCAGATTTGTAAATAACTTGTGTATTTTGTGTAAATATTGAAACAACAAGGGTAATCTCGGTATAATTTCCTATAGAATTTTGGATACAATCTAGTTATCTCCACGTAATCTTTTTGAATTCAAAAGATTTTCAAAATCATAATCCCGTATTTTCAATTCCACAATGCGTAAACTAGGTTAAATCTCAAATCAATTAAGCAATTTGACATTGTTCAACTGGTTACACAAAATTGCACATCACAAAAGCGAAAAAGTAGCCGAAGACGCTAAATCAATCTTGCTAACTTGGTATTACATGCAACAGGTAAGTAATAGTTTTGGTTTTTATAAGTAATTAGTATTATGTTGTTTATTGGAACTATTAATACAGAATCAAATACATAAAGCGATGGCGATTGACAATTTTGATATATGGGAGTAAGATTAAGTTTAATACATATGCGTATGTGTTCTTTAAAAAGTGATATATGGATTAAACCTTATTAGGTTTGTGTTTTTGACTGTTAAATTTGGTGTGTGTATCTTGCTATTATGTCACACCCTCAATTTTCCACAAACGGGGTATCCGTTAGGCGTGTGACATACCAGGATCTCAAGCCATTAGTTACACGAAACCTTGACTCAACGTTTATAAAAATATTTAACTCTGTAAATAACCAAAGGTTCAGAGTTTAAATGTTAAAACCAACTTTTAGCGGAAGCATAAATAAATCCAGTACGCAATCCCGCGCACAAAATAATAAACCAAGTCAATACAATAAAATAAGTATTAAATGTAGTTTTTGAAACAGTCCAAAGGACGACCCAATGCATGCATGTCCTACTCGTGCTCGTGCTCCTTAATTACCTGAGAAAACATACTAAAACGGTCAACACATAATGTTGGTGAGTTCAATGAGAATTGTACATAAATAAAAAGTACCGTTTATAACCAAAATAAACAAAATCCATTTTATTAGGCGGTTTGCAAGACCGTATGCTTATTGCTTGTCAACACGTCGAGATGAAAGCTAAACGTTACTTTTGCCTTGTCGCCATCTAACCAGGATGACCCATAACCTTTAAGGACAATTTGCACCACATGACGCCCAGTCAAGGGTGGGGTGCCGTCGCAACCCGGTAGTACTACTCAAATTTCCCCGCTATCATATATTAATCAACCTCGAACTTTTATAAGGACTTGAATGTGGTTCCAATTCGTGTAAAGCACTATAAGCCCTAATAAAATCCCACCCGTAGGCATTTATACTTTTACCAAACCTGCCCGTAGGCATTTATACTTTTACCGAAACCTGCCCGTAGGCATTTATACTTTTACCGAAACCTGCCCGTAGGCCTTACCCGAAGGTATAAAATGCAACCTTAGTTGGCCCCGCCCGAAGGCATAATGTTTTGCCCGAAGGCATAAAAATGCAGTCCGCCCGAGGCGCTGTAAAATAGTTGCCCGAGGGCGTTGTAAAATATTTGTATGTTTTCTCCCCGAAAAAGATTTAAAAGCGGGCAAAGAACTCACCTTTGAAGCGCACGGCAAAATATACGCGATATGCAACACAGAACTCCTAACACGTCCTATGACCGATAATCGGACAGGTAAGCGGAGGTTGCGGGTGCGAAGATGGGTGGTCGGAGTTGGTAGTTCGTCGGAGTTGCAGGTTTTTCCGGTTCCGTTTGATGCTCCGAACAGCAGCAATAATGCGTACGGTAAGGCGAAACGAGTCTGCTGCGATGCGGGGATGAACCAGACGTGGTATGGCGATGAAGATAGAGATGCGGCTGGTGTGGTGGTGCGGCCGATTAGGGTTCGGTTGTCTGTGTATGTGTGTGTCAAGGAAGAAGAAAAAAATATATATATATGCGACGGGATTTGGGTGGGGGGTTGGGTTTATAACTTTTCATGTTACACATTTAGCCCTTGTAATTTTGTAGGTTATTTAATTTGGTTTTAAAGTTAATAAACTAGTTTAATTTATTACAAAACAAACCTTTAACTTATATAAAACTTAGCAGAACAGTTTAAAAATAGTTAACGGTATTAACCTGAATTTGCGGGATGTCACATCATCCCCTTGTTAAAAGAATTTTCGTCCCGAAAATTACGCCACGTCACTGATTTTCTGCCACGAAATAGAACAAGGGAAAAGAAAAATTTTCAGGTTGTCACATCATCCCCTTGTTAAAAGAATTTTCGTCCCGAAAATTAAATCGTACTTTTGGTGTTAGACATTGTTGCTTTAATAGCTAAGAATGATTGTATTTGTGTTTCATTAGGTAGCCACTTCTTTAGGTTTAAACCATCTAGAGTAATCATTTGCAGAATTCCAACTGGTCTAATGTATCGAGGGTTTGAAGAGATTCAAAAGTTTCTTTAGGAACCACTCTTAAAATTCATAAACAACTATTTCTATGCAGAATGTTTAAGAATTTTTAGATCGCGGAGCTTCGAGATGTTATTTAGATTTTCAAGGATCGAGACTTAGCTAAGGAGTCTATATTAAAGAAGCGTTGTCAAAACGCGGGCATCGAGGATGTCATAGACATTCTAAAACAGATGAAGAATGAATTTTTGATAATATTTATGTGTTCAGAAGTACATGTTTTGAGTAAAAATGATCAAGAAATTTAATAAGTATTTCTATCTTTAATAACTATATGAGTTGTTGTGATCGAGAGGACAAGTGGTTGTACAACGTAGTATAATATGTTATTAAAGTTTACGTACAGGAGTAGTGTACAACACAAGAGTCAATGTCACATGAGTTGTTTCTAGTCATTGGAGTACAACAAGTTTTATTGTTGATGAATTCTGAATGTTACGGTTAGAAGTGTGCGCGGGGGGGGGGGGGTATATGGTACGCCCAACATTTTCTCATATAGAATGTTTTCAAGAATTTTATCTTTCTGTTTGAATAACATATTTGTTTCAATCGTGTAGCTCTTTTAGGGTGGCTTAACCATATTTCTTTTAAAATACGGGTTTTAGGACGCATGGATTATATAAGAGTTCAATCAAGAAGATGCTAACAAGAATTTGGATATTAAGTTTCATTGGGTGATAGTGTTTAAACCTTTAGAGTGTTTAAGATCTCGAGTTCTAAGTTTACTAACATGTCCGATAATGATGTCATGTTAATTCATTACTTGGGTCGTGTAACATCAATAGTTTCATTAAGCATTTAATTAATTCTATTGGGATTTTCATGTTTTAGAACGATTAGCTGACTATTGCTTACATTGCGGATCAAATAGTTGTGATCAAGGAAGGCAATTTTCACACAAGGTAGGATCTCTTGAATAAACCGGATCTTTGAAAGAAATATATTGCATGATTAGAGTGTCAAATGACTACGAGAGCATCAATTACTATCTTTCTTAGCAATTACAATGTGTATTGGGATGAACGAAATAAAAGTTTGTTATTTTGAACTTTAATGGATGAGGTTCACGCAGAATGCTAGTTGGTATCACTTGTTTATTGTGGACAGTATTATTCATCAGGTGAATCCTTGAAATCATGGAAAATATTCAAATTTATATATATACGCGTGGGGGGGTCAATTACAAAAATAAATAAATAATAATAATCACTTAGTTTCTGTTATTAGTGTGAATAATGGAAATCTTAAAGTTATAAGTGTCTAGATCTATAGTGATTTTCCTTATGAATGATAGATGTAATAGGGTTCATAGGAAACAAGAGTTCGTAAGAAGTTCGAAGGTAATCGATTATAGACTCGCAACATTAATAACGCTTAAGCTGAGTTACTGTTACGCAAATTAGTTGGTAGAGAAATTTGAATATATTTTACGATATACTAAATATAGATAGTGTTGATGAATTTAAATGTTCTTGATGGATAATAAAGTTTTAGATCCAAAGCATGGTTTATAACAGTGGAGATGCAAACAGTGATTGCAATACCTTTCACAAGGAGTGATCATGGTTTATTCTGGCAGGAAGGAGTTTTCAAATAAGTTGTACTTTTATAGGGCTCCCCCAAGAAACCTTTACAATTACAAGGTTTCTTTAATGTTCGATTGAGGAAACCATGATAGTAAGTTATTACCGGTGTTGGGTAAGAGGTCATAACACACTGACCATAATTTATAATGTCCTATTGTATCATGAGTTTGTGGCATTAGCCGGGTAGGAGTTTATATTCGAAGGTGGTGTTAAAATTGTTTACTACACATAGGTGTATTGTAGGATAAACTTGATACTAGTATGTTACTCGTAGATGGAGTTTTGTTTCAGGTAAATCTGTGTTGTTTGATTCTTCACTTTTAGGTTTTTGTTGTAACCCACATGATAAGTTTTTTTTTTTTTTTAAGAATCATCGTGTACCAGTAAATTCACCATTACGTTGCGCACCCGTAATCGTCAATTTACCTTACACAATCACCCTAGTTTGTCTCCCATCATGGGCTTTAATCTTAAGTTTATCATGTTTATTTTTTTTTTTTGTAATTATTTATAAGATAATTTATATTATTCCGAATATAGGATGTATAAGAGAGGTATGGTATTCATATACTACTTGTTTATTCACAAACTGTAGGTTGGGTTTGTGTTAGTATTCAAACGTAGTCTTTGTGTAGAACGAGAATAACATCAGTATTAATCTCCACGAGATGCCACTTCGAGTCAATAGTTTTCATGAGTGCAACAAGCACCGAATTGACAAAATAAGGTAAGCGTGACAGAATGGGGAAGGTTTAAAAGTTTAATTAACAGGTTAAGCACCAACAGAGCAATGGAGGGGGGGGTAACATATTCCTTGATTCATCATTCTTTAAACACCCATGGAATGCAAAGTCTGGTTGTTCAGATAAGGACGGTTTGATCATGGCCCACCGGGTAGCGATAAGCTCCAAACGACGCTCTCGAAGCTCCAAACGACGCTCTCGGATCTCGAAAATGAATCCGTAATAAGATGGAAATGAGAATCAAAATCAAGATTAGCAATCAGGTCTACGGGTAAGCCATAATAAAATAGTATAAGGAAATCTACCTAAGTATAAGGAATCATATATAAGGTAGCACGTATAAGAACACGTATAAGCCCAATCTAATGTAACTAATGTGCAGTGTGAGTGTAACTAAAGCAATGCCTAGTTATAGTCTAGATGCAGATGCTAGTTCCCTATAACTTATGGCTCTGATACCAATCTGTCACACCCTCAATTTTCCACAAACGGGGTATCCGTTAGGCGTGTGACATACCAGGATCTCAAGCCATTAGTTACACGAAACCTTGACTCAACGTTTATAAAAATATTTAACTCTGTAAATAACCAAAGGTTCAGAGTTTAAATGTTAAAACCAACTTTTAGCGGAAGCATAAATAAATCCAGTACGCAATCCCGCGCACAAAATAATAAACCAAGTCAATACAATAAAATAAGTATTAAATGTAGTTTTTGAAACAGTCCAAAGGACGACCCAATGCATGCATGTCCTACTCGTGCTCGTGCTCCTTAATTACCTGAGAAAACATACTAAAACGGTCAACACATAATGTTGGTGAGTTCAATGAGAATTGTACATAAATAAAAAGTACCGTTTATAACCAAAATAAACAAAATCCATTTTATTAGGCGGTTTGCAAGACCGTATGCTTATTGCTTGTCAACACGTCGAGATGAAAGCTAAACGTTACTTTTGCCTTGTCGCCATCTAACCAGGATGACCCATAACCTTTAAGGACAATTTGCACCACATGACGCCCAGTCAAGGGTGGGGTGCCGTCGCAACCCGGTAGTACTACTCAAATTTCCCCGCTATCATATATTAATCAACCTCGAACTTTTATAAGGACTTGAATGTGGTTCCAATTCGTGTAAAGCACTATAAGCCCTAATAAAATCCCACCCGTAGGCATTTATACTTTTACCAAACCGGCCCGTAGGCATTTATACTTTTACCGAAACCTGCCCGTAGGCATTTATACTTTTACCGAAACCTGCCCGTAGGCCTTACCCGAAGGTATAAAATGCAACCTTAGTTGGCCCCGCCCGAAGGCATAATGTTTTGCCCGAAGGCATAAAAATGCAGTCCGCCCGAGGCGCTGTAAAATAGTTGCCCGAGGGCGTTGTAAAATATTTGTATGTTTTCTCCCCGAAAAAGATTTAAAAGCGGGCAAAGAACTCACCTTTGAAGCGCACGGCAAAATATACGCGATATGCAACACAGAACTCCTAACACGTCCTATGACCGATAATCGGACAGGTAAGCGGAGGTTGCGGGTGCGAAGATGGGTGGTCGGAGTTGGTAGTTCGTCAGAGTTGCAGGTTTTTCCGGTTCCGTTTGATGCTCCGAACAGCAGCAATAATGCGTACGGTAAGGCGAAACGAGTCTGCTGCGATGCGGGGATGAACCAGACGTGGTATGGCGATGAAGATAGAGATGCGGCTGGTGTGGTGGTGCGGCCGATTAGGGTTCGGTTGTCTGTGTATGTGTGTGTCAAGGAAGAAGAAAAAAATATATATATATGCGACGGGATTTGGGTGGGGGGTTGGGTTTATAACTTTTCATGTTACACATTTAGCCCTTGTAATTTTGTAGGTTATTTAATTTGGTTTTAAAGTTAATAAACTAGTTTAATTTATTACAAAACAAACCTTTAACTTATATAAAACTTAGCAGAACAGTTTAAAAATAGTTAACGGTATTAACCTGAATTTGCGGGATGTCACATATTACATATTGGTATTACATGGAACATGTTAGTAAATGTTTTCGATTTTTAGAATTGGGGGTCGATTAAGAATTTTGAGTTATTTGAAGTAACTGGGTGGAATTTTAGAGAGTTTAATGCATAAAGGGATGTAGTTTGTTGTTCTATATGAATAAATGGTTGTATAAGTAAGTCATATACGTATGTGTATATGATCAAACTGAATAGATTTGGATGTCTGATTGTTAAGTTTGGTTTTTACATTCATATACGTATGTGAACTAAATTTGGGGTTTGAGGTTTTTAGTATGAACGTTTTACTTTATCAATTTGTTCACTTTTGAGTGTAATATATTAATACCAATGGGTAATAAAGTTGGTTTAGGTGTTTACTATATGTAAATGTCGTAACATACGTATACGTATACTTTCTGTTAAATCTATGTAAAATGCAGTGTACGGGTTTTTTTATATAGAAATAGCGATTAAAGTTGGTATAAGATTTTATTGTTAGGTTCACAACCAACACTTCTTGACTTAATATTAAAAACCTTTAGTAATGAAACCTCACAAATGCATAAAAAATGTAAGATAAAAACAAACTATTTGTAGCTCCTTAGGTATATTGGTGTAATGTAAATTATATGTAGGTGTACAAAATTACATCCTGTGATTTTTGTAAATGATGCATTGTATGTATTCTTGGTATTTGGTTAATATACGTATGTGTATATGTGGTATTGTGTGAGAAATTTTAAGACTAGATTTGTTTGTTAAAGTTAGAAGTATTTGGTTATGTTGGCATTTGAATAATGTTTGTTGTTTTTTAGATATGTACTTGGGTAGTTGGTTAATGTTATTGATATGGGTTATCTATTTGGATAATAACGTAGCTTCAAAATAAATAACAACTTTAATAAGATGCGGCTTCTTTGTGTTGTTTGATGTTGGTTTTATAATTGGTGTAATGTAAATATACATATGTGTATATATATGATATTTAAACTATCATATATGGATAAATTCGTAATAGAGTTGGAAGTAGGATTGTTAGATTTGTTGTTTACAGTCATATACTTGGTTTGTTTTGAGTTGAGGAACAAGAATATATCAATTATCGATAACATGTATGACAAAGAATGTTTAATTGATTTTGGAAGTTTACAAAAAGAAAAGCACTCCATATAAAGTGGTATGTTTTATTGTATGTTAAAATTTTAAAATAAATATAATTTGTATAATTTTGCATATAATATTTGTTAACATTGATCTATAATTTATAATGTAGAAACATATAGTTGTGAAGTACCTTAAATCCATTAAACATCCCAAATGGCAAGATATGGGGCTGCTAATGTTGACAAATTAAAAGTTGGATGGGCTACAAAAAAAACCGTACAGATTGTGGAGTGTTTTTAACGAGGCATATGGAATGTTATATTGGAAGCCAAGAGAAGAATTGGGATTGTGGTTTTCCTAAAGAAGAAAAGCAGAAGAAAGAAAAAATATTAGTATTGCGGTGCAAATATGCTCATAAAATGTTACTATATGAAGTTAATGTTCTTAGAGCAATGGTTGTGAATGAAGTAGGTATTAAAAAGAAAGGTGTAAACAAATAGCAGTTTTAGCATGTTTGTTTAATGATTTGGTATATTTTGCATTCGACTGACTTCTATTTAGTAATATCTTTTTTGGAAAATTGAGTGTTAATTAATTAAATATGTGTACGTATGGTTTTTAAGTATTATTTTTGTTGCGTTAAAACATATTTTTTCAATAACAAGGTAATATATATCTTATTAGACGTATACGTATATATAACATAATTTTTTGTTACTTAACACAACCATTAATTTTTTCTAAGTTTGTTAAGGTATTAACCATAATACAATATTTTTTTCAAATGACAAATGCTAGCTGCTGTTGGTATGGTATATGTAGTTAATTACACATACGTACGTGCTATTTATATATGTTCATATCAAAAAACGTAATCATGGCAGCACAAACTTAAAATGTATTAAACCCCTTTTATGCAAATGATTTAGCTTATTTAGCACTAAAAAGTTTCATACTTAACTAGTGATAAACTTCAATCAAAGATCTTAAACATTAACAAAATATCAAATAAAATAAACAAAATACTTAAAGTTATAGTTTTTAACGGTATACATATACGTATTATGTCTTTATATGTAAATATACATCAAGCAGCATCAACAAAAATAAAAATGAACTAAAAACAACATCAACACATCTAAAATTGAACACCAAAAAGCTACTTTTTGGTTCTTCATCAAACAATGGAATTGATTTCCACTTCTCTTGTACGGCAAAGAAAAGAAATACGGGACTATTGGACGGTTATAATAATGAGTATTATCAAAGACTCATTCAAAATAAATTGAGATAATCATGGATTGTATTTAATTTTGATTTCCAAATATACCCTTATGCATTTTATAAAAACAAAAATTAATTAAAAGTTGGTTTCTTTGGTTTTCAGTGTTTTTAATTATAATGTTTGTATATATATATATAATATTTTTAACTTAAACTTGTGATTTAACGTATCAAATTCTTTGATTGCTATAGCATTGTAAATATCCCCGTGACATATCATCTTGTATTTTACTGATTTTTAGTCGTATAACTTGTCACGTCATTCATCACTTTGAAATAAACAGATTTCATATAAAAAATTTACGAAGTATAAAATGTAAAAAGTGTAGATAGTTTATACTTCGTAATACAGAGTAATGAATAAATAAATTGATTTAATCATTGTATACAAGGATACAATCATAGCGTGAATAATACACCCTACCCACACGAAAACGAATATGTTTCATGATTAGACATGGAATTTAATAATATCAATTGCTTTCTGTTTAAAAATATGAAATGTACATTATATAGAATAAAACAAAAAATATCATAGTAACACCCAACTAAACTAGGTCAGGATTTAATCGGGAGGAGGATATGTAACGATGAGATGGTCTTTAACTGGGTGTTTAGACCTAACTAAAATTTTATCGTTTGGAGCACCGGTTCAATGTAAGTTTTACATCACTTGACTTGTATTTTTATCCGAATCAAAAGCCCTAAAACATCATTTTGAAATTCGAAAAAAAATTAACGATGTTAAGCTAACTTTAACGCCAGACTGTTGTAAAAAAATAGTAACAAGTTATGATTAAAATATAAAATTTTTAAGTTTAGCTTAATAAAATCCAATGTGTATTAGTTTTGGAAGAAAAGATCTCACTGTATTAGTTTTGCATTTAGATAGTTTGATGCATGATAATTTTTCAGTTGGAATTAATTTCTTTGATGTACTAAATAAGAATGTATTAAATAAATCAGATGAGGCGTCAACATCAAAATTCTATATATAAACCTTTGTTTTTATAATAATTCTTGAGGATAAAGGTCTTCATTTTGGTTTGAAAATGCGAAGGTGTTGAGCACATGCCCATATACGAGCTGCATGCCATATACAAATATAGAATGATTAGTATTATTTTTTTCTCAATATTTTTTTTTGTTATTTGGCAGCTCATTGAGAAATTGTCAGCATGGCTCTTTTGAGTTGACCGATTAATACTAATGTTTTAAAAACAAATATGATAGGGCTCTCAAATGGTTTAACCGGTTGTACCGGACATTTTAACCAACATTATTACTAGTTAACACTATTAAATATGCAATTTCAAGTCAAAAAAATAATCCAAAAACGCTAGAAGGCCTAATCCGTGGCACAAGAAATTAATTGATTGATGGAATAGCGAGGGAAGATCAAGAGGTTTAAACTTTTCATCGAATATGAGCGGTTTAAAGTCTATGGTTTAAACCAAAACTTTTAACTTGAGCTGAAACCGGTAAATACTGACGGTTCAATGCACAAGCCGTTCAACCTATTTACCTTGTTAAAACATACCAATCACTACACCAGAATTTGATACTACTGACTTATATAATAGTTTTAGAACATTAATAAGTACATTTATAATTATTTCCTACTTCTCTATCGCTTTGTAGTATATACAATCACATACATGATACACCATATATAAATATATGAGGAAATACATTAAAAAGAACTACAATTCTAAAAAAGTGAAAAAAACAAGAATGTGATATGTGACAACTTTATATCTGAATTAAAAATAGTACTCAGCAATATCTTTTAGAATATAAGTATATAACTTCTAAAAGAGAGTGAAGCATAGAATGAGTTATAAACACTTCATCGCCATGATTAAAAAACAAAATAACATTAAAATGTCTAGCTTAAAAATTATAATGGAACTTTTTTACTAGATTTCCTTTTTGCATTTCATAATCTCGACCTTTTTATCTTAATGAAACGTCGTAAAAGAAACTAATCGAATTCGAAAACTTCGGATCAATACAATACAATACTAAATCTAAACATACGACAAAGTTATGTATTTCTTAAAAAAACTACTCAAGTTTGTTTAGTTTAATTAATTAATCCATATCCGTGGTCCCTTCGTGTTGGACCCACACGTATACAAATAAAACATAATCAAAATCAACTTTCTTTCTCGTTTTCAATCTTATTCCATTTCCAACGCCGTAACTCTCGTCGGAAAACAAATCTCCTTTTTTTCTTTCTACTTTCATTTCTTTTTTCCTTTGACTCTACCATTTCATCTTCATGTCTTCTCCACCGCCGGTAACATCTCCGTCACCACCATCCACTAACACCACCTCACCACCACCCACTTCATCACCACCACCACCATCACCCCCTACTTCTACACCACCACCATCCACCCCTGCTTCTCCCCCACCTCCATCAACCCCCACTTCTTCTCCACCTCCTCCCGACACCGCACCACCTTCCACTTCCCCACCGGCACCACCCACAACCACCTCCCCACCTCCCTCCACACCATCTCCCACCCCACCGTCGCCACCATCCCCATCGGGTTCCACCCCATCAAACCCACCCCCATCCACTCCCAGAAATAACCCACCACCATCTCCTCCGGGGAGAACTTCACCAACTCCGCCGACTGGGATCATCACTCCTCCACCGTCCCCTCCGTCTTCTGGGATTTCGACGGGGACGGTGGTTGGGATCGCAATCGGCGGAGTTGCTATAGTTGCAATATTATGTATTTTGTTTATATGTTGTAGAAAGAAGAAAAGAAGAACATATGCTCCTGCTGATTATTATGTTCCTCCACCACCACCTCCCCCTAAAGGTACATATTTCCCAAAAAAAAAAACTTAGTAAAGCTTAATATGCAGTTTTTGGACTTTTGGTTGAGTTGAATGTTTATATCTTGTAATGGTTGGTTGTGTAGTTGATCCTTATGGTGGTGCACCTCAACAATGGCATCATAACACCCCACCTCCGGGTGATCATGTTGTTATGATGCCACAACCACAAATGTCATCAAAACCACCACCACATTTACCTGCTAGATCACAGTCACCACAGCCGCCGGTCATCAGCAGCAGTGGTGGTTCAGGATCGAATTACTCCGGTGGTTCGGCTTCAAATTCACTTCCACCATTGTCCCCTGGTTTATCGTTAGGCTTCTCGAAAAGTACATTTACTTACGAGGAGTTAGCAATGGCTACTGATGGGTTTTCAGAAGCTAATCTGTTGGGTCAAGGTGGGTTTGGTTATGTTCATAGAGGGGTTCTTCCGAATGGAAAAGAGGTGGCGGTTAAGCAGTTGAAAGTTGGTAGTGGTCAAGGTGAACGCGAGTTTCAGGCTGAAGTTGAGATAATTAGCCGAGTTCATCATAAGCATCTTGTTTCATTGGTTGGATATTGCATCAGTGGATCTCAAAGATTGCTTGTTTATGAGTTTGTTCCCAACAATACCTTGGAGTTTCATTTACATGGTATCTTAAATTCATCAAATTACATCAAAATTTGAGCTTTGTTACTTATTAGGTAGAAAATTTGTTTAGAACTTTTTTTCTTACGATGTTTACATAATGTTTTAGGTAAGAATCGACCTGTGATGGAGTTTGGAACACGATTGCGTATTGCTCTTGGATCGGCTAAAGGACTGGCTTATCTTCATGAGGATTGTAAGCTACTTTTTTCGTGATGATAGTTATGTTACACATAAAAAAACACGAGATCACAAGTCTTTTATACTCTTTCGTGTGTTTGCAGGCCATCCTAAGATCATTCATCGGGATATCAAGGCCGCTAACATTCTTCTTGAGTACAATTTTGAAGCAAAAGTAAGGATTTTTTTTGTGCGCCTTTTTTGGCTTTTTGATGTTAATAAATTTGTATTTAATAAGGCTATATTATCATTTAGGTTGCTGATTTCGGGCTTGCCAAAATTACTTCTGATGTTGCTACTCATGTCTCAACCCGAGTGATGGGAACTTTTGGGTATGCTTATTTTCTTTAAGATTAGCATATGTTTTTAGTTTTTGTTGAATAAATTCTCATTTTTCTTTGACTTTGAAATGTGTAGTTACCTAGCACCGGAGTATGCGTCATCAGGCAAACTCACAGAGAAATCTGACGTTTTCTCGTATGGTGTCATGCTCTTAGAATTGATTACCGGACGTAAACCTGTTGATTCAGCTAATACTTTTATGGATGATAGTTTAGTCGATTGGGTAAGTCAAAAACTCGTTGTATGTGTGTAGACCCGAGCTTTGCAACTTGAACCTAAATATCTATTTGATTACAGGCAAGACCATTACTAACACGAGCTTTGGAAGATGGAAACTTTGACTCTATCGTTGACCCACGTTTACAACAAAACTACAACCATAACGAAATGGCTAGAATGGTATCTTGTGCTGCTGTTTGTGTCCGTCACTCGGCTCGTCGCCGGCCAAAGATGAGCCAAGTGGTTCGAGCCTTAGAAGGCGACATGTCACTGTCTGATCTTGATGATGGGGTCAAGCCAGGACATAGCTCGGTCTACAACGGGAGCTCAGACTATGACACAGCTCAATACAATGAAGACATGATCAAGTTCAGAAAAATGGCTTTAGGCACACAAGAGTATGCCAGCACTGAGTACAGCCAACCCACAAGTGAATACGGGTTCAACCCGTCTGCGTCAAGTAATGAAGGGCCGAATACACGCGAAACAGAGATGGGTAAGTTGCGGAAAGACACTCAGGGTTCTAGTGACGGGTTCTGATGATAATTGTACAAAAGTTATGCTAATTGTTTTTTTTTTAATTTGTATTTATTATATCTTATCTTATATATATATAATATAATGATAATGAAGTGATATACAATACTTGAAGTTGAACGATTCAAAAGGTTTTGGGTTGAATTGGTGAGATTTGTGGTCTTTGACAGTTGGCTTGAAGGCTGTTTTAAGAGTTGACAAAATAGTGTTAGCTGTCATTTGCCATTTTGTATGCTGTCGTTAATGACCTAACACGTTTTCAGGCTTCTAGATGATGATAAATAGATATTATTCATATATTCACCACCTTTTGTTTTATATCCCACTAGTCAAGTATATGATTGGTTTGTGCATAAAACAACTGGGAATTTTTAAACAGTGTATAAAACCTTGAATTAAGTTATATGGCTTCATTGCCGTCTATAAATTTAACTTGTTTAAACACACATACATGTGAAGTCACTAGAAACGTCAAAATTTTTAAAATAACTTGTAATATTTCTCTTAAATTTTCACTTTAATCTATCATGAGGCTTGAAATGTCAATTTATATGATTTATCTTAGATTTTTATCTAATATTGGGACTCAGTTGGGTGTTTGGTATACTTTGTCTTTAAAACGGCACTGCGGAAGTATATGGAGATCGAGGAACTTTAAAAACTCAATCCCGTCCTCTCAAGAGGTAGTCGGAAAAATCTAGATTTTGAGCTTTTTAGGGTTTTTACAAGCGAAGTAATGATTCTTTTTGTCGCGATGCTCTTCGTTTAGAAAAAAATGACTTCATTCAATAATCCACCTTCATGAGTATGAAGTTGAAGATAATTTTATTGTAGTACAAATGATATGATCAGAGGATGGAGTGTACATACAGTTTCACATTATACAAGTATTTTAGTATATTTGAATCTGATTATTTTTGTTTACACAATGTCCCATATAAATTACAATTATTGGTCATATTGCAATGTAATAACATACATAGATCATTCAAAAGACAAGTGCATAAGTTTTGAGGGCAAACACAAATTTGACTCTAAGAAAGACATAATGTTAAAACAAAATCTTTCTTGTTCTAGCAGTTAGGAAGGCGTTAATGTCGGGCCGTTGGGCTTCTTAAACCATAAGCTTCAAGCTTCTCAATATACGACATCTTCGCTTTTGTCAAGATTTTAACATGTTTAATCTTTAAACTAGGGCTGCAGTTCCCATTTGTCTCCATTAGCTCTTCGTGATCCACTCCCCACGCCTTAGCGTCTGCTAACATAGGTGTTTCTCTAGGACTATGAACTAGAGTAGTTCGATCCATCAGTTGGCCAAGTGTACATATGGACCGTGGTGATGCTGACATGGAGTCCATTGATTGGTTCTTCTTGTTCATCCCCAATGATGGATTTTGTGCCATTTCATCTGCCTTTAGTACGTCTTCTATTAACCTCGTTACTGTGTTTGCTAAACTCTCCAACACTCTTGAAAAGCTCTCTAGTATAGACTGACCCACATCCTACATAATTCACATAACCAAGAGTTAAAAACCATTAGAAACAACGAAAAGCAAAATTTTCTTGATCATACTTTATTATGCTCGATTTTGCTAACGTCTAGTGAAGACTGAGCAAGTGCTGGGAATTTCTGTTTGATGAGTAGTAAAATGGTTTCGGCTCTTTCTTCAAATAGTTCTCTTTTTTCCGGGCTTATATTTGAACTCCAAGAAGACTTCATTTCCTTATAATTCATTTTTCTTTTCCATATCACAATTGAAGCTTCTATTTTGTTCTTGAGATCCATTACATTTTGCTCTGATGACATGTCCATAGTCGATAAAAATTGACCCGGGTCAAAAAACTCGTCTGTAATACTCTTGTATATCGATTCTCCCAAGCTAGTTTTACCATTCTGTGTATCATAAACAGATTCATGAGGTACAAAACAAGCTTAAAGTTCCAAAATTTTTAAAACATTCAAAATTACCTTTGGCAAGGTATCTATGTAGGTCTCTGGGATCTCCATTTCTGAACGAACTTGCGCGTTTATGGCCATCGAAGCTTTAAGAACTTGGTTGCAGGTATCCTTTTGATGTTGAATCCATTTTCTTGACTCGTCCGAAAGCCCTCCTTGAGGAACTTTAACCCTGGGTATCCACCATCTTTCAATAGATTCGTCAACATCTTCAGGTACATACCAGAACTCTTTTTGATCTTTAAAGTTGTCCAAACAGTCCTGAAACATGTATTTATGTCATTACTTTACTTGAAACCACATTACAGTAGAAATTATTAGCTAAGTTTGTTTAGTAATTCATTACAATTAACATCGCGTCAAGCTTCTTTAAAGCTGGGATGTTCATGAGTAGATCTCTTCGTTGTTGCGTCACCATAATCTGCAAAAATCAGAATCATAAACAATGAACGTGGTTGTTTACATGTTTTGACATGTTACCCAACCAGTCCGACCCACCCATTTTTCCACCTCTAATAATCATATAAAACGCATACTAAAACGCTAAACAATGCACGTAGATGACCTCCATATTCGATCCATCTTTGCCAATTTGTTGAGAAGGGACGAACTCAACGATGTAATCAGTCACCGACAGAAGCCAATCAATTTCTTTTCTCCATTTTCTTTTTCTGTCTTCTGGAACTGGAACAAGTTTATTCTGTTTTCCAAACACAGAAGCTGCAAATTTCCCACAAATCTGAACATAAATTAATAAAAAAAAACTCCCAGTTGTTCAAATAAACTGGAAACAAAAACTAAAATATTACCAGCAAGATTTGTAATGGCGTTTGATAAAGCTAAAGCCGTCGAAACCCCTTTCCCACGACCCGTCATATCTTCTCCCAGAAGCAGCCTCACAAATCTTTCCTTCATTTCTTCCATGTCTACAAAAAAAATTGTCTTCTCAGCATTTTGAAAAAAGAAGAAAAGTAGAAAAGTTATAAACAAAGTAACCTGAATTAGGCCGTTTATGTGGATATGGAAGTAAAGGTTTATGGTTTTCGGGTTGGTTAGACATGCTTGTTTATTTCTTGTATGAAGAGTTGTGAATTTGTGAAGCATGATTTGAAATAAAGAAGGAAATGGAAGAAAAAGAGGAAATTAAGTTATGTATTATGGATTATGAACGTGGGTGCATGTATTAATTAAAGATAAAGAAGGTAGGTTTTAATTGAAGATTGGACGGCTTAGTTCATGGCTAGCAGAAAGGGCGGGAAGGGCATTCAAAGGTCAACTAACTTTTTTCTTTCTTTTTCTTGCAATCCTATTTGTTGAAATTGAGATGCTAGCTTATTGTGTGATTACTGAAACTGATTGTGAGGTTGAGTAAATTGGTAATAATGTCTTAGCTAGTAAGTTTTTACATTTGTATTAGCGTACGTTTGATAGTTTTTTATTTGTTTTTTGATTCGTCTTTTATAAAGTTTTTTAGACAAGTTTAGACGCCACAATCATGACAGGAGTCCCTAGTAATCATTTTTTCCATCTCATATCAGTGAGGATAAGACAAAGTCCCAATTGATTTTTAGTTACATAAAACCTAGAAGGAAACCCACTTACTCGAAAGTTGAAACATCATGACACATCTGTAGGTTACATTAGAAACATTTGTAGTGTCAACATTCTCGATCAACAGTCATCATGTGATATTTGTGTGACAAGTTGGCGTCTCTCTTGGCGAGTGTACATAAATAATCTTCAGATAACTTGTTGGAGTCGACCTTCGCAATTGTTCGTACGACTATAACTCTGCACCAATTATGCGAAGCACAAAAAGCGACTAGTATATAAAGAGGTGGGTTGCTGGTAAATTATTTGCAAAAAACAAATGATTATATGAGTTCAAATTTTGCATTGCACGAATTTATCGTTTATCAACTTTATCTGCCTTATTACAAAAATTACCATTAAAAAACAAAAAACCAACATATACCCTTGACGGTATCAAGGATTTTCCCCTTCAATTTCTCAAACCTAAAACACTACATTACAATTTTAAATACTGGTGAAGGATAGAAAATAAACCCAACAAACATGTGTTACCAAACCCTAAGCAATTGATCTTAAAAAACCTACTCGGTAAATACGGGTAATATTAATAATAATTCTTGAGAGCTTAAAGTTAATTCTAATACCACTTGTTAGGGTTACTCTTTGGAGACGAAGAAAGGAGCAAGTGTTTGAGGTTGAACTTCTAAAAAAACCATAGATGAAGTCAACATCTTGAGCTTCCTATGAATAAAAAGTGTGAACTAGTTTCAAGATAGATAGGCATTTGTAATTTTAATTTCTTTGTAATTATAACATTTAGTCGGGGTGTCACAGTATTGTATCTTCTTACTAGTCTTTTAATAAAAATTTAAAACCCATTATCCAGATGTAGTTTGGTTTGTGATCAGTTATTATTAATATAATGAGATGTACTTAATCGGGTCCAACGGGTTATGCATAGCTTTGTTATGACCCCGAGGTCTATGAATGTAGTGTTTAAACGACATGGTTTTGCTATCCAGAAAGGGTTAGCGGCGCAGCTTGTTGTCCGTTTACCTTCTATTTCTATGTAAAAAAACTTTCAACATTCAATATAAGGAGAATTAATTTGATGAGATGTTTATGTGAAACAAAAAAATTGTTAGGTTACTCAATGGAATATAAACACGACACATGCACATACGATCAAAGCACGAAAACAAAGAAGACTATGAGATAGAGTGATTCGGAATTTTATGTGAATCCTACGTCCATGGTTTCTCTTTTAGGGAGGAGGGAGTGGTGAGGCAAGGAGGGAGCGAGGTGGAGGAGGAGGGGCTCGTGGACGAGGGTGCCTCCTCGTTGTGGAGCTCTTGAAGATGGAGATGTGAGGGGACGAGATGGGGTGACGAGGAGGTGGCGACGAGGACCGTTTCTCTTCCGACAAGATGGTGACGAGGATGATGCTCGTGTGGGTGAGGCCCACCACTCCGTCCCTCTTAGTAGCTCAAAGTACACACATATTACTGTTATATGAGGAGGGTGCTAGTGTTGGAAAGTTATATTCACTAAAAAGCTGATCATAGACCATTAAAAGATTAAGTTAAAGTTGAGAGTCTTAGAAGTTAAGGGACTAAAGTGGAGATTTAGGATATATTTATAAAGAGCTGTCATGATATGATTAGACACAGCTCATATACAACCGTTTCATGATATGATAAAACATCACACATTAAAAATATTAGTCCCTAAGTTACAGAAGAATATATACATATTTTAGGGTTTAAATCTTCAATCAACAATCAAACCCTGACAACCACCAAATCCTCGAACTTATCGCAGTTGCCTTGGATTTACAGTTCAATTTCAGCTACAAATTCTGTGATTTCAACCAATCTTCTTCACTGAACAATGGTGGAAGAAAAATCATCTGTTAGCAGAGACAAAGATCGGGAGCTTCTTATACCCGTCGCTAATGCTGATTTAGCTTCATCAAAGCCCTCATGTTCTTCATCTCCATCCTCTCATCCCGCTGGCCGTGAGGTTTTACTCTCTCTCACTTCACAGTTGCTTATGTATTTTCATCGATTTCATTTCGTTATTTCGTTATGATTGTAGTTGATTTTGTTTTTTGAAGTTATGATTGTATTGATAGGGTTCTAGATTTGGGGAATTGGTATAATAATTGTTTGATGAAAATGTTGTTGTTATGACTTAAGCTACTGAGTATTTTCACAGTGATCAATAATGATTTTGTACTTGTTGGCGTAGATGCTTAAGTCACATGTAATACAACCTGTAGAGGGGTTGACTTGGTTCTAAATAGGGAGGATGACAACGGGCATGATATGGAACGAGCCGCAATTATAAAATTCATTTGCTATATTTATAATTTATTGAATCTACATAAGTCACTAAATACTAGAAACAAACTTGTTAGATTTAGATAAATGAGTTTATCGGTTACGATAACATTGTAGATGCATAACTATTGGAAAGTTATGATACATTCGTTTCAAGTTGGATTTGTAAACTCAATGCTATTGTTTTCATGTAGACTTTTGTTAAAGTTATCAGGAGCTGGGCTTCTAAAAAGTTTATGACAGGATGGTAAGCAAAAGTTTACTCCTTAATCCTCAAAGCTTTGATTTTTTTAATTCATTTTTTTTATTTTTCTTTTCTTTTGACTATTTTATGCAGTGTGATCTTATTGCCGATGGCTATTACTTTCTACTTTACATGGTGGTTTATACATTTTGTTGACGGATTTTTCTCTCCAATATATGATCAACTTGGCATAAATATATTTGGTAACTAAACACTCGTGCTCTGTTATTCTTTAAAGTAGATTATTTGACCCGTTACTCATAATAACCTTAGACTACTTATACAAACATCCAAATTTAATTATTGTGACTCCAAGTTATGATAAATTCAAAAGGCACATAGTTACACTCCAACTTACTTTTGCAGGTTTGGGGTTTATAACCTCAATAACTTTTATATTTTTGGTTGGGGTGTTCATGTCGTCATGGTTGGGTGCATCTGTTTTGAGCCTTGGAGAATGGGTCATCAAAAGATTGCCATTTATGGGTCATATCTACAATGCATCTAAGCAGATCAGTGCAGCCATTAATCCTGGTAACTAGTTTGGTCATGCTGACTTTCCTCTACGTTTTAAACGAAATATAATCTGACTGTTATTATTCCTTCACTAAATGCAGATCAGAACACACAAGCCTTTAAGGAAGTCGTGATAATTAGCCATCCTCGCATTGGTGAATATGCATTCGGGTTTATTACTTCATCAGTCACTCTGCAGGTGCAAATCCTTTAATCTTATTAGACTGTATGTAATGGTTAATGCCCCTGGTGGGCATTTTCCGCCATGTGGACGGTGACTAGGCAAGGGGCGTTATACTAAAAAATGGCGTAGTGGGATAATGCCCCTATAATGCCCCTTCATTATTACATATTAATTGATTAAAGGAGTAAATATATGTTAATTTTGTTGGAAAGCGTGTGGGCACCGGCGTTATAACTAAAACGGCCAAAAAAAAATTTGCTACATAACGCCCCTACGTAGTGGTGTAGGGGGCGTTATGGGGCGTTATTGGGCAAAAAAATTGGGTGTTAACGCCCATTACATGTAGTCTTATACATATATATAGAGAGAGTGAGAGTCATCAAATAAAGAACCAATTTTAAGCAGAGAAATATGAGAACTGCATATACCCATTGCTTTTAATTGTGACCATAAAGCAGTTATTTAAACATATAATCACATTTCTTTTTCTCTCCCACTATATCTTGTCAACATAACGTACAAGTGCATATGCGTTTCTCTACTTAAAGTTGCTTATATATTGAACATGCCCTATATAATATAATGCATTTCGTTCTGCGTTGAAAATATGGAAATGTTTGTAACAGAATTTTTCGGGGGACGAGGAGCTATACACAGTATATGTGCCAACAAACCATCTTTACATTGGCGATATCTTTTTAGTGAATTCAAAAGACGTTATCAGACCAAATTTATCTGTCCGTGAAGGAATCGGTAAGTGACTTGATATTGTTATAACAGTCAACCACTATAAAGAAAGAATGTTGATTACTTTACATGTTCTGGTACTTGAGAACTGAGTTTTATTTGATAATAAAACACTGAATTATGTTGTTTTGGTTGCAGAAATTGTGGTATCTGGTGGCATGTCAATGCCACAAATACTTTCGACTCTGGATTCAAAGAGACCTACAACCTCTGATGAAATCTCAAGATATTAAAGGGAGTTAAGACAACCTGTAAATATGTTTCACCAATTTAATACAGTCTTCATTCATGTAGTCCGATTATGATTGATACATTTTTCATCTTTTTTTAACAACAATTCCTACAAATTTGTAGGAAAATTTCATCACAACTTGTGTCAACATTTTTACCTACCAAATTTAAATGTGATTACCTATTTATGATTAATATAAAAGTGGGTACCAGTTTAAACAATGGTTAATAGTGTTACATGAGCCGTGAGTAGGCTAAAATGAGTATGATGATGTGCATACTAGATTGCTAGGAATAAGTGAACAACTAATCATGTATGTAATACTATGTGTCTCATGAGTGATGTAATGAACTAATGATAGTGATAAATATAACATTTCCACTTTACAATGGAACAATTGGATGCCAAACAAGACCAACATTTTCAGATGAAGAACGGAGTGAAACATGATACCTACTTGAACGGCCTTAACAACGAGAGGTGTCCCTCTCGACAATATATTGCCCCTTTTGTGGAGATTATGAAGAAGATGCAGTGTATTAATTGGTTGCGTGCAGCACAACAAACTGGATTTAGAGTTTGATGGTGTAGGATCCCTTGAATCTTTGCATTTATGGTAAGGAACATTCTCGAGTACCACAAAACGATAGACATAACAAGGAACAAAAAGAAAGCCTTACAAGCAACCATTCGAACAACATGTTGGAGTCTATGGAAAACAAGGAACAACAGGATTTTTGAAGACAAATAGGTGCCACTCACTAAGATTTGGAATGACGTTCACTCATTGGGTTTCATTTGAAGAAAAAATAGGTCTCCTTCGAAATCTCTTAATTGGAGTGAACGGTGTAATTTCTGTTCTTAATTTTGTTGTATTTGCCAAGCGTTTAGGCTTTGGTTTGCGTTTCTTTAGTGAAACTTGTCGTTCCAAAACGGAGTATTGGATACAAACGGACCAAAGTATTAGTTTTTAGCCGCTACCAGTCTCAACTTCTGAAATATGTGCTGGCGGTCCCAACTTTTATCATTTTGGCCATTAATGGACTGGCGTTATAAAAGTTAACGGCGTTAACCTTTTTTTTTTAATTTCAAGTCGACGTTTTATGGTTTTTTATCGGAATAAGAATACGAGTCTAATGATATAAAAATTACATCGAAACGATGATCCAAACGACTAAATTTGTACATCCGGTTAAAGAACCGTTAGGTTTAAACACCCCGATAAAGCATCGTTTTGTCATTTGGAGCACCGTTTCGATGTAATTTTAATATCAGTCGACTCGAGTTTTTATTCCGATCAAAAAACATAAAACGTCGACTTAAAATTAAAAAAAAAGTTAAAAAGTTAACATCGTTAACTATTTTAACGACGGTCTATTAGTGGTCAAAATGATAAAAGTTGGGACCGCCAGCACATATTTCAGAAGTTAGGACCGATAGTGATAAAAAACTAATAGTTAGATCCGTTAATATTCAATATTCCTTCTAAAAAGAAACAAGTAAATGAATTGCATATCATTGTATATCTAGGTGAAAAGGCAGAATCGGGTTGACCCATTGACTTTTTATGTATTACTCATTTAATAAAACTAATGATGTAATACAGTGAGTATCATGAATGTAAATATTATGGCCGTAAACGAACAAAACAGAAACGAATGATGCCTTGTTCGTCTTCATTTGTGAAGGAACTAACTCATATGTAAATTGTTCATGAACGGTTACATAACCAAATTTATTGTTTGTATTTGTTCACTAAGGAAACGAATATGTTCATAAATTGTTAACAAACACTTCCCAAACGTAAACGAAGACAAACAAATGTTCATTATACCACTGGACGTTTGTGAACGTAAATGAATACAAATGAACATATATTTATTTTATAATAATATACGCATTCTCCATTACAAATATTACGAAAAATCCACCATTAATAACTAAGTTCTTGCAATTTATAATACTTTACATAATTGAACTTTTAATAGTCAAATGATGGATATTGGTAGAGACTTATAATATAACTAGGGTTTCATATTCTAAAACTAAAACAATAAAATAAAAATAGAACATATAATAACCTTTAAATGAACGAACACAAATAGACATAAACGAACGGACAATAATGTTAAGTTTATTGAACGTTCACGAACATAAACAAATGGAATGTCTATTATTAGTCTGTTTGTTTATTAAATAAATGAACAGTTTGCTGAAAATAGAAATGTTCGTGTTCGTTTAATAACAAATAAGAATATCCGTGTTCATTCATTAAAAAGCTAAACAAACATTTCATAAAAACAAAAATAATTGAACAATTATAAATGAGCATTAATGACATAAATAGACAAATCTAATACATCATGATACATTCAAAGCATACATGTAAGTTACCGAATTTATTAAAAAATATGATTCTACAAATAATTTCATAACCACTCATCAAGTAAATAACATAGGGACTAAAAAGAATAAGAAACATACTAGAAATACTTAAATAGTTAATGAACCAACACAAATGAACCATAATTTTTTATTCATGTTTATTTATTTAGTTAAAGAAATATACATAAAAGAAACAAATTCACGAACTTTGGTTCATTTATCATTTTATGAGTCTAGGTTATAACCTGGGCCCGGTTCATTTAGATCCAAATCTACTTGCAAGTTATGTCAGTTACACCAGGGCCCAAACCGCTCTTCACCACGATCATAAACCCTACGACCTCTCCTCTATAAAAATAAACACACCCTTCAATCAATCTTCATAGCATTTTTCTTCTGGATCTTCATAGCGTTTTCTCTATCAATGTTCAATTATTTTTTACATTCACCTAATAATCAAGCTTCCATTGATCTTATCTCTATTCTGTGTTTTATTTATTTTATTTTTTTTATCCGATTGTGTTTCATAAAAGGGCTATGACGATGTCATCTGATAAGGTCTCGTTCGTCGTAATGGTGGTTTAATCACCTTGCCGACCATACTGCTATATCACCACCCATAAACTGAGCTCATTAAACTATACATTTTTTCCAAAAAATTTGTAATTTTTAATAATTGGCCGATGATTAGTACTTAATTTGAAGACAAGCATATGTTTGAATAAATCGTGTTGTAAAATCTAATCTTCTCTATGAGGTCGCTTGTTTTTGTTTCTAATAAACATTTTTTATATCTTCTCTTTTATTTTAGTTTTGAATTGATTAATGTTGTTGAGAAGTTTAGATGAAGATCATATGCATAGTTCAAATGAATCTATATGATTGTTATAAATCTTTTAGTCTTTCGCTCCTATCTGATGAAACTTTTCAACAACGTTTTAAGATATTATAAATTGTGTTTGGTTATTATAAAAATATGAAGAGTGAATGCAATAAGGTTTTGTTCGTTGTAATGGTGATTTATTAATCAATCACCTTGCCACCCATTTTGTAATATCATCACCCATAAATTGAATCTGATTATTTTTTTGTTATTTTGATTGATCCTATTTCAAAATTTATTTGTAGTGCTAAGTGAATTGTGTATGTGCCATGTGTTGGTGTGGTCTTTTTTTATATAGGTGTTGTAGTGGGATTGAGTTTGGGAGCTCACGAATCACGACGGCTGATGCTGTATTTGAATATTTTGTAAAGTAGGGATATGAGTCTTCTAATCAGTGACGGATCTAGGAATTTTTATCAGTGGGTTCACTATTTTTAGACGCTTCAATTTTAATAGGACCGGACATTAAAAAAGAAAAAAAATCGGGTCGGGTTGACGGTTCGGATCGGGTTGACGGTTCGGATCGGGTTATTGGGTTCAGTTCAAAACATAATAACAATCTGATACAATAAGTCAATATTAAAATACACATCGTCTTTAGAAAAAAAACACATAATATAAATTAAGAAAAAAGATTACCTAAAGTTGTTCCATACGAGGTTTCATCTTTTGAAAACATTCCCATAAAAGATCATTCAAATCATTTTTCAAGGGTTTACTACTAAAAGATGATGATTCATGGTTTGATAGTTGTCTTTTAAAAAATCTCTCAATACTCATAATACCTAATCATGTTTAAAAATAATTAACAAAATAATGTGTCATAGAAATATAACATGGATAATACTTATAGGCTAATTAATAATCTTGTATGCTGAAAGAGAAGTTTTTAACAATTAAACATCCAATATTGAATCAATAATCATTTATACAAACACTAATTTTCACTTCTTCATATCTCATATATCAAACATTCAATCAAACCTCAATGATTAAAGTAACAAATTAACAATCAAATATTCAAGTTTATTCAATCAAACATTTACACATTCAATCACACAATTAAAATATTAAACATTGATTAATAATACTAGTTAGGGGCGCAGGCGAGGGCGTAGCTATGGAGGACGCCGATCGTCGGCGGTGAACGTTGGTGGTAGAGCGACAATAGGCAGAGGCAAGCGAAGCAATGGATAGTGGTGGACTGGTGGTTGAGGAATGAGGGCATTTGGATACTGGAATGAAAGGGTTAAGGGTTGGAGATTATAGCCCTAATAGGCAAAAAATTTATTCATTTCCATAAAAACTAGACAAAATAAACAAAATATAGCCTAGCAGAATCGAACCCGTGACCTATTTGAACTCAGAAACGCGTTATACCAATTGATCTAGGAGAATCTTGTTGCTAATATTTACTCCTTAATAACTATATGGGTTCACTTTGAATTTTTCTATGGGTTCACTTCAAAAAAATTTATATAATTTCTATTAAAATTTTCTAACGCGGTGGGTTCCCGTGAACCCGTATCTTGTGCATTGGATCCGTCCCTGCTTCTAATGCAAGACTCAAAGAGAAGATGAAGATGTGTTTATTTCCTGAAATGTATGGAATGGTTCTTTTTTCCACTCTTTAGATTTATGGTGAACTTATTTGTATTGAATTGTACCATTTGAATTTATGGTGTTTCTTGTGATACGCCTATTTTGTTGCTTGTTGATGATAACATTATATAACATCTCTCTCTATGGCGTGCAATTTTAAACGCGTTTATGATTTTACAACATGAATTTACATTATCTTAACATGTATTGTGTGTTACTTTAATTGGTTTATTTTCTTAATTCGATAGATATGAGTCTACTTGTTAATTTATTTATTCTAATAACAACAAGCAAACCATTGTCTTTGTTCCTCACACTCCTTCCACTAAAATCCATTCTGAGGTGTTCGGAGGCGGTATTATGTATTTAACTTTTTTAAACTTTTGATGACCTTTCTTTGTGGGGAAGAATGATAAGAAGGTATTAATGAATTTATGTTATCTAGGTATTAATAGTTCTTAAATGTATGTCTTATCATGTTATTAGGTATTAGGGGGGAGGAGTGGTGGTGGCGAGGATAGACGAGGATGAAGCCGGTGAAGCTTGTGGACGAGGACCGAAGCTTGTGGACGACGTTGTATTGTGAGAGGGAAGATGGAGCTCGTCTCGTCTTGGTCGCGAGGAACACACCGGTTGGTGCGAGGAGTAGATGAGGACCTTCCTCGTCGTCTTCCTCGTAACGACTCCGTCCTCCCTTAACATGTTCTTGTTATAGTGTTTACTATCTATTAAAATGTTTGTGAACTTTTGTGAGGTATTGAAGTTGATGTTGACTTTGAAATGAAGGACAATTTTAACGGCGATTTTATTCAACACGAAAGACCACTATCAAGACGTCAGGATCAAAAGTATCAAACATAACAAACATAAAAAAACTACGGCTGTAACACTAATTTTGCTAAACAACTCCACTATTTTAGCCCTATATCTCAACCATAGAAATGAACTCACCTTGATCTTGTCAACGACACCATCAATTGATATAGCTGAAGTATTGAAGATCAAATCCTTCCTTGCGAGCCAAATATACCATGTCATAATCATCAAAATGACCAACACTCTCCCTTTTATCTCCTCTGGAGAACAATATGCCTTGATAACTTGATCCATACAGATCTAGACTCTTAAGTAGTGTGCATAATGACCCATCTTCTTAAGTTTAGGATCCATTGTTCTTATTTTCCATGAATCTTGGAAATTAAGTTCTGCTAATCAAACCATATTCCAAGATACTCCTTTTAAACAAGATAAACACAAAGGCACAAAAAGATCAAATGTTTGATCACCAAATAACTTAATATCTAACAAAATTTGCCAATTTAGGACTAATTTTAGGACATGAATATATTTTGTATGACAGATGCATGATGAGAGATGAATCTCCACGTATACTATCAAGGAAATCAAAATCAGATTAATGCAGTTTAAAACCCTATATGGCTATATCCTGGACTATTTAAAACATTCAAGGGACTAAAAATGTAACAAAGCTATAGTTCAGGATTATAATTCATAAAGTAATTCACTTTTGTCTCATTGCAAAAGCATTCAAATACCACCCCTGTTGTTTCTCTTAACTACTAATAACACCTTCTCATTATCTCATATCACTTCCACTTAATCATACATCTTGGATAGAGTTGGTGAAGAGATTTATCATTCTTCTCTTTAGAACCACGGTGGTTTACGGCGGCGACAGTGGTGATTATAACAGCCGGATATGGCGACGATTTGCAGCGCCTCTGTGCGTTCATTCACACCTTCTTTAACATCGGTATCACCGCCTTCTTCATCGCTAGTTTTATCATCATCATCATCCATAGCTTCTTCTTCATCAGTTTCGAGGTTTTTCCGGCGTGCTTCTGTTAATCGGACGTCGGCGGCGGCGATGATTGTTTGTATGGCTCCGGATGAAGAGAAATTGACTCGCCGGAACCCTCTTGATTTCCCTGTTGTAAGTTTTCGACTAATTGAGTGATTAGGGTTTTAATTGTTTGCTTACATGTTTGTTTCTTTCATGTGCTTTCAATTTAGTTGATTTATTAGATTAGAAATGAAACCTTTGATTGCTTAAAGGTTAATTACTCATTTGCAGGCTAATTATCTTAAGACCTAAGATATAATTGCTGAATTTCGGGTTCATGTTCAAATTTGTTTACAAATTGTTTGTCTTGGTTAATGCAACCGGGTTAGATGCTGGAATTGGAACTTAAGGGTTTATACTTTATCCACTTCTTTCAATTAGAACAAGTTGAAGAAAGTTTTTAGTCCAGATTATTTTCACGTGTGTCAACCTCAAAACCAGGGCGTGATGAACAGTTAGATTTACACAGATGTAGCCTTTTGTTACCGATTGTTTGGCATTATCAGTATTTGATTGTGTGAACCTTTAGACATCCGTTTTAGTTGGTAATAAAAGGCTACGTTTATGTAAATCCAAATGTTTGTCACCTCATGTCGTCTTGGGGTGTGACAATCTTGGTTATAGAAAACACGCCTTGGTATAACTTGTAAGACTCTTCGCGTCTTGTAACATAAGGCACAGTGTGTACATAAAGTGCACAAAAGCATGGATTTTTTTTGAGAAAATCTCACTGAGGTGCATGCTTTTTGTACATGGGGTGTTTTAGTGTTTCTAAGTGTTATGCATGTAGCTTAAAAGTTGATGTATACATTAAATCGTATATAATTATTATTTATAGTTATATATTGGGTAAGGGATGCTAAAAAACTATGGGATGTATACAACAAAGTTATATAAACAGCTTGCATCTCACGTATGAAAAACCATCTTCGTTTGCGCTTTTCGTTTTTTAAACCATCTTGATGGTAGCTGAACTGGGTTCTTGGTCAGTTTTACAATAATAGGCTATCACCATGATTCAAGTAGTATGGTGCGGTCCAATAAGTTTGTGATAGTAAAGACATTAACGTGCGGGTCAAGTAATGGGTCAAAGTAGGTTTCGGTTGACAACAGGCCATTTTATTCACCCTTAAGATGTAAATCATGTAACAAAGGTCAGTAATCATCCTTCAGGTCAGGTGTACCCAAAAGCCCTAGGTTCCATGTCTAATGCAAAGTGTGAAAAGCAGGACCAGAATGATTTTTATTAATTTCTTTGGTTATATTTGGTTTACGGAGTTATTTTTTTTTTCTAGCATAATCTGTTATTTATAACCAGTTTTTTACACATTAAAATCAAAGCTGATGTGTTGAGTGTTGGCAGGAATGGGAGAGGCCAAAACCAGGAAGAAGACCGGACATATTTCCACAGTTCAGTCCAATGAAAACACCATTACCGCCACCATTGCCTTATGACCCGCCAGCAGAAGATGAGGAGGAGGATGAAGAGAATAAGGAAGAGGAAGAAGAGGATCCTGACAAGGAAGAACAACCAGACAAATAAGGTCAACCATTTTTGTTTTTAAAGTTTTGTATTCATGAGATTTTTAAAAGCCGTATTGGTGTAGAAGTTTTAATATAGTGAAGTACCTGGCGTCTAAAAATGATCTAATCTAGTTTGAGATGGAGGTGTATGCTGCATTTTTTAGAGATGAAGTAATTTAAGAGCCATCTGAATTCTCATTTGGTAATGATTTTGATTGATGCATAAATTGTTTCAAGTAAATTAAAATTGTTTAGTTTAGTTGGTCAACCATAAGTTCATGACTTAAGTTTGTGCATTTCTGGATTTGTGGGGTTTGCGACATCACCTCAGGAGTTGAACAAATTGAACAGTAGAGGGTTAGTTAACTTGTAATTGAATGAGGGTGATGAATATATGCATAATTCTTGCATTTGTTACATTGAAAGACTGTTTTGCGATTCGGTCGGAGATGTAAGGGATCATTTAAAGGTATGGGACGGGTATGATATTATATGAATACCTATTTACTCGACCCGATTATCCCATTAGATATACCCACTTACCCGATTATATATTTGAAATAAATTTATCGTTTTATTTCATTTGCATCTTTTAAAACGACGGTTGGCACAATGAAAATACTGCTCTATATTATACTATTCTCAAATTCCTTGATTTCATTTTTGCTTACATTAATTCATGATTCCCCTAATCTCTTACTCAAGTACACGACGAATAGAATTCTAGTTCTCCTTTGAACCCTAGCAATGAAAAAAAATTGTCAACAAGATGACGACATATAGATTTGGTTGCAGAGACAAATAGATAACGATGGGAGACCACAAAGAGACTTTGTCGAAAAGAGTGATGGTATATTTTTGTGAATATAACACATACCCAACGGGGTGCCTGACACCTGATGGATAAATGCCCAATGGCTTTTAGGTATTGCCTTAGTGGTATGTGGTAAGTATTTCTAATCTAATATGGGGTTGCATTAGTCATGCACATACTATTACCATTCTTTCAAATGGATGTGCCTAAAAGTTATAAAAGTGTAAATCATGGATGAGAAGATTTAGAAATCAATTTATTATTGAATTTGAAATACTTATAAGGTAGTCTTTGGTATACAACAATGAACGATGAAATAAAATGTTTATTACGAGGAAATAATAAAATGTATTGGTTTCATTTCATAACACTACCCCCTCCCCTCTTAAGTTTTCTTTTCATTTGTTCAAAGAGTGAAATGATTTTTTTGATCCATGAGTCATGTTCGAAAAGTTTTGATCAGACTTAAGACCCCTTGAATCGACCCATTAAGACCCCTTGAATTGACCCATGTTTTGATCTTGTCTCGAACCATGATCTGACCCATGTCTTGACCCATGGACCGAACCATGACCCAACCCATGAACAAGTTCACTAATCGACTCGTGACCTAAACCAGAACCGAACCATAGTTCGACTCATGACCTGACCCATGTACTGGCCCGTTCCTCGAACCATGACCTGACTTATGTCCTGACCTATGGTCTGAACTAGGACCCAACATATGAACTGACCCATGACCCGACCCATGATTAGAACCATGAATTGATCCATTTCCCGGCTCATGACGAGAACCATAACCTTACCCGTGGCCTCGAACCAATGTCCTCACCATTTCTAGAACCATGAGCTCGAACCATGGTCCGGACAAAGCCTCGACCCGTAACCATGATAATGTGTTTTTGTCATTTTTAATGAATTGTATTTCTTTCATTTTTCCTTTTTTTTTTCCTAGCAAACAACATAGAGTAATGATTTATTTCATTTTTATAAGATTACCAAACAGGACACTAAAATGGTAATGATTTATTTTATCTTGTTGTTTTTTCCATTCTTTCATTTATTTCTTTTTTTTAATTAATTTTAATACCTCATATCAAATAGACCATAAGATTCAAAAGCTATGTTACGTCTTTAACATTCAATATTCACACACATTATGCTTTTTGAATCTAAAATTTAAATTCATCATAACTAAACTCCCACCAACTTAGAGATATTTTCCACATACTTTTGATACCAGTTAACTAAACGTTCAATCTCATTTGTCTTCTTATTGGTAGGGCTTCGGTCCTTGTTAACGAGTCCCCTTCCTCGGAGTTTCAGCTGGAACGTGACCTCCGACAAGGGGATCTATTGCCTTTTTTTTGTTTAGTATAGGTATGATTATGAAAGCACCAAGTATTATGATGCAAAGGGCGTGTGATTTAGGTATCTATATAGGCATTTCTTCCTTACCAAGTGGCGACGCTTTTTTATCTCATCTTCGTTATGCTGATGATGTTATCTTCTTTGGTGAATGAGATCGCTCTAATCTTACAAACCTACATGATCTCGGGGTCAACAAATACAAAACTCATATTTTGGGTTGGGAGGTCAGATGCTGCTACCATTGACCTTGTTGAGACCATCAACTGTAACATGAAGATAATAAAATATTGGTAGAGATGTTTGGGCATTTTTCTTATCTTGGCTTCGTCTCTCTCCTTTTCTTTGGTTCGGGAAGCCTATGACCATATTGTTGCTACATCCGGCCATCTTTTTTGCTACTTGGTGGTTCATTTGAAAAAAAAAAAAGAAACGACGTAGAATTTAACGAAAATTGTCCTAACTCCCCGAAAAATCTTGGACTTCATTTAAGATGATACCTTCGTTTGGATGAAATTTCGTGTTAAATTTTGAGATAAATGGTTGGGTCATTAGAAACCAATTCTTATAATTTATTCTTTGTATTCTATTGTTCATTTTTAATAAAATTTGGCCGTTAAAAAAAATATTTTATTTTAAGATAAGTAATTTGCAAAATTTGGACCATCAAAAGCTAACGAGGAATTTTTTTCTTAATGAAAACTTAAGACTTGTGAATGAGATAAAGATGTCATGGTTGTGAATTGTGAACATCTCAATCGAGTGGGTTTTCAAACAATTGCTACTTTGCTACGTGTGCTTGTGTAATTGGGATTGGGATGATTAACATTGAGTAGTGTTTATCATGATGGGCTGAAGATAAGGCCCAAATTGTCGTTTACAGCCAAGATATGACGTATAGAATAGATATGCCTTGAAAAACCAACCGATTGTTACCGATAATTTTGGCCTTTTGTGTCATTGATCAACTAATGCCGAGGGGTATTTTAGGGTTATGATTCTTTTTATTTTTTTTTTTCGTAACGAATAAAGCTCGGCTACCCAGCCAGGTAACTCAATGCGAAAGACGATTACATATGTTTTGCGGATACAGACATCATCAGGTAGCCCAAGCCCATCTATTTTGGAGAAAACCCGACTCTAATTCGAGGGAAACTCACTAACCCGCTCTCACGTACGCACGGCAACAAATTAACAGTAAATTGTTTGACTCAAAGATCGAACCTGTGTTGCTAAAAGTCTCCATTCATTGCTCTAATTTGCCTCTTGGGTCTATTTTCTGTTACTTATTGCTTTAACTTCTAATTCACTATTTTATAATTTTTTTAAACGGCAACTTTTTTATTAAACTAAGTCACTAGTGAGAAGCTACGACCAAAAACACCAAACTTCATTACAAAGGAAAACTTTAAAAAGAGAAACTACACCATGTATGCCATATAAGATTTTCAAATTTTGTCATATTCTTCATCCACACAAATATATTGAAGTTATCTCGTTTGATTGACGAATCAAGAACAATAGATACAACTAAGAAAGCCCCTACTCTTGTTGATATGAAATGAATCAATGATGATTACATGCAAACCCTAGATTGAAGTATAACCGTTAATTACAAAAATAGACTAATCCATATATTTATATTCCCTAACATTAAAAATAAGAAGCTTTTTTTTAACAGCCTTAAAAATAAGAAGCTATAATGAAAACTTTAAAATTTCGGCTAAAGAGTAAACACTATAAGGATGAGGGGAGCCTACCTCCCACCATTATTTCTAATAATACCACAATATTTAGTACACGTGTGTTACACATACGAGTTAAATAACAATATTTTTGAAAAGTTATAACTGCTATTCACTTTTAAACTTGTAAATATTTAATATTTATGAATTTATAAATACTTTTTTAGATATATAATATAAATTATGCATTTTTTGCCTCGTCGACTAATGAAAAAAAATTTCACTTTATTTTTCTTCCAAACTTCCAATTATATGATAAATATTTTTTTTCTTAAAAATAAAGTCTAAAAACCTTGATTTATTATTTAGGTTAGGTTAGATGGTGTAAGGTTGATGGGTAACTTCAACCGACTTGCTGACACGTGTCTTAACTTTGTCATTTTTGCAACCTTAGTCATCTACTCAACTTTGACTTTTTAACATTTGGTCTCCTAATGATTTAATCAACTTACAACTATGACCCCTTATCGATCTACTTTGACATATTTACAAATTTAACACACCGACTTTGAGTTATCATTTTGACCTCTATTTTAGATGTATCTTTTGTCTTTTAATAAGTGACGCATTATAATTTTAATATAATGTGCGAAACATGACGCTTTTTCCAATAAATGCTGGTTACATTTCTTTATGTTATTTGTATCAATTGCTGATTTATGAATGAGTGCTTTTGACGTAATCGGTTCGACTTTAAATCTACACGCCTATGACTTCATTTCTTAAAAAAGTTCACATTTGAGCAACCAAAACTCCATAAACAAATTCATTACCTCCTGTAGCTAAAACGGATAATACTAAGGGTCTGTTTGGTATGAGGTAATGGAATGGACGGGGAATGGAATGAATGATGGAAAGGAATGGACAAAGGAATGGAATTGACTATTACATTCCCTTATCATGTTTGGTTACCTTTCATGAATGAAATTAATCAATACTTCTAGTTGTTTGGCAGGCAGGAAAAAACAAATAAAAGAAATACAAATCTCTAAAGATAACAAAAATATCTAGTCATGGTTATGGGTCGGGTCTTGGTTCAGGCCATGGTTCGAGTCACTGTTCGAGGAAGTGGTCACGACATTGATCGGTTTATGGTTCGGTTCAGGGTCGAGTCATGAGTCAGTTCATGATGGACCAGGTCATTAGTCGGTTCATGGATCGAGTCATGGATTGGTTCATGTGTTGGGTCTTGGATCGAGCATGGGTCGGTCATGGTACGAGACACGGGTTAGGTCATGAGTCGGATTATGGTTTGGGTCATGGTTCAGGGCATGGATCGACATGGGTCAGGTCACAGGTTGGTTAATGGCTCGGGTCATGGTTCGGTTCATGGGTTGGGTCATGGTTCGGTTAATGGGTTGGGTCATGGTTCGAGCCGTGGGTTAGGACATGTGCCGGTTCATGGGTACCTGTGTCGGGTCAAGGTTTGGGTCATGGTTCTTGTCATTAATTAAAAAATTATTCCATTCCTTAAAGGAATGGAAAAAAAACATGGGGGATGGATGGAATGAAAATGATGGTTTTTTCATTCCTTCGTAATGGTCCATTCCATTCCATTGAGCAACCAAACACGCTTTTTTTCATTCCCTCGTAATGATCCATTCCATTCCACCTCTCATTCCTGCATACCAAACACTACCTAAAGACCGGATTGATGTCACATTAAGGCTCTATGCCCGGCCATGGAGCCCTTTTAGCTCTTAACTAACTTTATATTTTATGTGGTTCATTTAATATATTGCAGATATGCATCACATCTACAAAGTTCTAATTTTATCCTTACAATTATTATATGCCATTCATAAAAACAAGTATTATTATTCTTATATATCATATAATATAATAATATAACTATTTTGTTAGCGATATGTCTTTTGTCAACCCATGCAATTTGATTTGTTGAAAAACTGATCACCATATAATAATATAATAAAAGAAAGAAAAGAAAGAATGAGATACGTGGATAGATGCACATGGTGGAACCTCATCTATTCTAGTGGCCACACATGTCAAGATGTGATCCGTTTGGATGTGGGCATCGTATTAGATCCACAATTATTTCTATGTCATTAGTGGACGTGAAATTGCACGTTGCCACAACAAAATTAAGTTGATAATATATCGTATGTTTAACATTTAAAGGTTATATATATATATATATATATATATATATATATATATATATATATGTGGTAATTATTCTTTTGGTTTATACGTTTTGTGCGCCTTCAAAAGATTAAACTTGATTCATGTCCAGATTCATAGCATAATCTTTACGACTCATGCATTTATTCAAGTAGTGTGCCACTATATTTGAACATGAGTTTTCAAGGAAGTTTAGCTTTAAAGCTTATATTTTCTTATCTCCGACTAATTGAACTCGCCATCATGCATATGGTAATTATTATTCAATTGAGTCGTTACGATCGATTATGGGTTGGATGTTTAGTTGTTTAGTCATAATGATAGTATCTTGTACATAAAGTCCAAAACCGATGTCTAACTTTTTCTAAGTAATGTGGAAGTGGACTGAAACATGCCATTAAAGCCAACTGAAACAAAGATGGGTTCGAGAACGTCAGGCACGTAGAGGAGGTAGAATGGGCAATTGGTCAGATCTAGTATGAATTGTACATGGACGGCGCCAGTCGTAGTCTGGTTCTCCTAAGCAGTAGCGGATCTAGCAAAAATAAAAATCAGGGGTATCAATTTTGATTTCGTACATTAATACACTAATGAATTTTTTTTTGCCATGCATTGATACAATAATGAAATCTTGTGAACTTAATACTCTAACCTAAGATATTCTTTGATCCATTTTCTAACAAAATGTCTTTTTTTATCAATATAATCGTCATATTCTACATGTCATTAGCAATATCCGAATATTTATCATCATCTTCCTAAATATCATTGCTTATGAGTATCCTTTTAATTGCTAAAAAATTTTCTAAACACATAAAGAAAAGAAAAATAAAAATTTCAATACACTCGAAAATTTGAGTTGTAACCCGAGCTACGAGTCGGCTCCACATACCTCCGCCCATGCCCATGGGGTTCTCTTATTGGGGATCCATGAGGAAAAAAATCAAGTTGGCCCCTGTGTTAAAACATTTACGGCTAAAACCTTATTAAAAAGTTTATGGCTAAAACTTATTAAAAAGGTTTTTTTACCAGAATATAATAAACAAATTATATAACATCCTATTAACGTTGGGCAAATACCATAAAAAACCAACATACTTTCTGTTTTTTCTCACAAAAGTCCCTATATATTTTTTTGCACGTAAAAAACCAACATACTTTCTATTTTGTCTTACAAAAGTCCATCAACAAGTTTTTAAACATTAAAGTCCCTTAACATGTCAGATTTAAATAAAATTGTAAAATATATTTTTTTAAAACAACTTGAAAACGACACATTCGGCTGTTTTACTACATATATTTTTTTCAAATGAACCAATTCTCTTTTTTTCAATACAAACTTTGTTATAAGAATGAAATCCATAATAAATTTCTAAGTTGTTTTTTTAAAAAATACCTAATTTTGTTCAAATCTAACATGTTAAGGGACTTTAATTAATATCTAAAAAAATGTTAAGGGACTTTTGTGAAACAAAATAGAAAGTATATTGGTTTTTTACATGCAAAAAAATATATAGACTTTTATGAGAAAAAACAGAAACTATATTGGTTTTTTATGGTATTTGCCCATTAACGTTGTTAAACATAATTTACTAAACAAACACTTTATAAACTACCGTTTCAAACATCTATTGTTTTACCATTGTCGCGTATTATTGATGATGTTTAGTACATGGGCCCGCCCGCCATGTGACGTTACATTTGTTTGTATATCATTCTAATTCTAATCTAATAATTTCGACAATATATGTTAGCCCCTAGAAATTCCAAGTGGGGCCTTTAAATACAAGATGAATGTAATTCACATAGCTTTGCAAAATCAAACTTTGAACATCCTATCACTCTAGCTAGCTATAGGTCTAACCAAACAAAAAGAAATATTATTTCTACACAACTTTTTACATGGGTTCTAAAGGCCATGTCAATATTAGTGTCACAACAATTCCATCACCTAGAGGTGGCAAAGAAGATGCTCGTTGTGTTGACAACAACGGCGGTGGTGGTGGCGGGGGCAGTACGATGAAGTCTCCGAAAGGGCAATTGTGTTTGTGTTCACCTACGACGCATCAAGGATCTTTTAGGTGCAAGTTTCATCGTCAAGGGTCTACGAATGTCGGGTGGTTTAGTAGATCAAAATCGATGCCACTCAACAGAAACAATAACACCAAAAGTGGTTCTAATTTCTCTCCTAAGTCGGTTGAATCTACATGACTATGATGTCGTGTTAGTCATATATATGTTTATTACTTGTTGGTACCTTTTCGTATACAAAGAAAGTTGGATAATTAATAAATCATGTCCCACAAGGCCACAAGTACGTGTTATATAGATCTAAATCATACATGAGATTGCCGGCTTCTCTTTCTATGTGATGCTAAAATTGGTAAAGTATAGTTACTGGTTTGTTTCAAACTAACATAATATTATAACAAATCTAAAAATCGACCAAAGAAAAAACTATTAAATATGTTTTAAAATAAAAAAATTGACTGAAAAGAGGGAAGAACTTGAAGAGCATTTGTATCCAATCACTATAGAAACCCCATAGTATATTTTCTCTTTAAATTTTAAGAAAAATGTAAAAGTTTGTGCGATTCAATAACAAATCAACAATTCACATTTCACTTTAAAAATTGAATGTTAATTTAATCAAGTAATTAAAGATAACTATAGATTATCAGTTTAACTAAGTAAGTGTTTTCTGTATTATCTAACTAAAAAACAAATATGTTCTGATTGTTAAGAATAATATTAGACTATATGTAGTGGTTAATGCCCCTTAGGGGCATTATGTGACAAGTGGATGTCATGTCACTAAGGGGTATTATCACAAAAATGGGTGTAATGGTTAATGCCTCACATAATGCCCCACAATCATTACCTCATTATTTAACTAATCATTTATTTAAACATTTATTTGTTAATAAAAGTAAAAAATACAAATAAAAAAATACACGAGTACGAAACCTAAAATAAACTAGTCATCATGCGTCACCTTTTTCTTTGTTCGATCTCAAATACCGTCCAATATTTAAAACTTTACTACTCGACGAGCTTGTTAAACTTAATAAAACTGTCTTAGATTCAACAGCCTAAAACAAACAAACCTAGGCCCGAAACTAAGATCTGGTCTACATACATATTAAATCTGGCCCACCAGCATCAAACTCAACCCAATTAAATAACCCAAACCCAAACCCTAACCCTAACTTTTAAAAGTCAGCCGCTAAACAAAACACATAAACAAACATCACCACACACACCACACACACACAATATCTTTTTCTGGTTTTTCTCTCTCTTGTTCCATCCTTTGCTTCTTCTTCTTCTTTGATGATTAAACAAGAAAATTGGTTGTAATGTAGCCATTGATAGCCGTTGGAGACAAGAACATTGAATTTGGTGTGGGGCTTAGGCGTTATTCAGAAAACGCCCGAACGATTTTTTGGTCGATAACGCCCATGCGTAATGGGCATGGAGGCGTTATCAAGCGTTAAGGGGCGTTATCAAGGGCCATTAACGCCCATTACAAGCAGTCTTAGAATGATCATACATGGTATTTTTAAATCGACCATATATGATATTGTTCATATATAAAATTCTTCCTTAGATGTATAATAAGCATTTAGTGAAATATTATTGTTAGGTAAATATGGTATTTTTAGAGAGTCGTTTCGAGCAAACTTTTATATCAATCGACTTGTATTATCATTACGCTCAAAAGACCTAAAACATCAGTCTTGAATTCGAAAAACCTTAACGGAAAAATTTAATGACGGACCGTTGGTTGCCAAAGTGATTAAAGTTGAAACCGTTGATAGCCAATTTAAAAGTTATGACCAATAGAAGCCAAAAGGTGATAGTCAGGACCATTGGAAACGAATATAACAAATTATTAAGATATTATCTATAAGAAATTTATAAATTAGCTAGGAAATATATGAAATTAGATATAATAATTAATTAAATGGTTAAAAAAACTTGTGAATTGAAATTGCTCTTAAAAAAGTATTTTTATATATTATTACATGTAGATAGATATCAAGATTGTTAGAGCAAATTCTGTACTTCACAATTCATACTCCAAAAGTTGTGCAAATTTCGTAATACTAAATAAAAGTTTATAATCAGTCCACTACAAAAGTTGTGCATTTGTGAATTGTGGCCTTATGGCCCATGGCTAGGTTAAATGGGCTCAAAACTGGACTGTCCAGATTGTGAACTAGACTATACTAAGCCCATTTTTAGGTGGATCAGCACTTGACGGGTCGAATTTTTATTCGACTTTATATATTTTGTACGTGGTGCTTTCTTTCATTCACGATTAGCATGTTGACTAGGTTTAACACCCGTGTATTACACACGGGTTGAATAAAAATATTTTTAAAAAATTATAACTATTATATTTAAAAATTTATAAATAATTATATAAATTATTATTAATCACAAAATTTTGTCTTTATTAACTCTCCTAGTCAATTTTCCCTCTCAACATTCCTTTTATAAAATAAATTATGTTTTCCCCCTAAAAAATTGCCCCCTAAAAACTCTAATTTATTAGATAGATATCACAAACACATGAACACAACGATGTGTTGTGGAGGGGATAACTCCATACCATCCACAACGTTCCTTTTCTTTTATATAAAGTTAGGTGGTTATTAATTAAAAAAAACGAGTTTACCGGACTGGCTGACCGATATGCGACACTCATGCAACAATCAACTCATGAGGTCCTCCCACAACCACGTGAGTGAGAATTAATTTATCATTCGAATAATACTCAAACCCTAGTATAATCTCTACAGTTATTGCTAGTGCACTACAAAAAAGAAAGTTATTTGGGACTAAAAAATTTAGTCCCTAATACTTCCATATCAGTACTTAATGATTATCGGGGACTGATTTCGCTAGTCCCTAGCCAGTGACGAATACTTAGTCCTAATTAGTGTTGTTAGTGACTGAAAATTAGTCCCCATTGTATGGTACTAACAAACACTAATAGTTAGTCTGTGGTACAAAAAAGTTCAGTCTTTAATTTGTACCCCAATACCACTTCACTTCAGTCCCATACATTTTTTCAACAACTGCAATTCAGTCTTTGATACTATGATAGATTAGTCCTTAATGTGTAGCTTTTGGGACTGACAATCACTTCCCTAAAACTATTATATTGTTCCTAATACTTTTCGTTAGGTTCGTGATTCCTTATTAAATCAGTCTCAATAAAGACGTTTTAACGACTGAGGATTAGTCTCGGTATCCCGTGATTTCTGTTGTTAATATCGTTATTTTAGAGACTGACAATTAGCTTCAGATTACATAAAACTTTAGTCCCTACTATGCAAGTTTAGAGTCTGATAACTAGCGTAAGATAATCTTTGTAACAGTCTCTAATATGTTTATTTAAGGTCTATTATGTTTTTTCAGTGAATATTTTTTAGTCTCCAATATTAGTCTCTGTTATGTTTTTTCTATGACTATTTTTAGTATCTAATAATATGTTTTAGTTCTAATGTTTTCTATTGCAAACTAAAAAGTAAGGAAACAATACAAAAGATTCTGATACAATTTAATTTAGTTCCAAACATGTATTCATAATCCGTAACAAGTTCAGAATAATACCACTTCACCAATTTCAAAGTTAAAAAGAGTACTAGATATTCAAAAGAAGTAAAAAACCAAAAAAAGTACTACATGTCCAAACCAAATAAAAACCAAGTGTTAACTTAGCATCATAGTCTAGTTGTCACAATCGTTTGATGATTCATTTGAAACATAAGCTTCATCACTCGCAAATGTGGTGGATAATTTGTTCTCGAATTCAGGGAACTTTGTGATTAGGAGTTCTGCCATTATTTCCTGTTTCTCATTACTCTGTTTAAGTTTCTCCTTGAGTTCAGTTACCTCGTTTTTCACATCTTCGGTGGTCTCACTTGAATTCTGTTGAGATGATTCAGCTGTCGGTTTCATCCAATAATCTTTCTTTCTAAGCACAGGTCCAACACCTATCTCCCATCCTGATTGTAGCGTTTTCTGCCTTCCACACACACTTTTTATGGCTTCGTCTTCAAGTTTGTGTTCCATAGCAGCATCAATGGTGGTTCCTTCAGAATTAATTTTATCCATGGCTGCCTTTTTATGCTTAATAATATTTTGCTAACATAATAGAAGGTACAAGGAGAATATTTAGAACTAGTAGCAACCCAAAATCATCATTTAAAAAAGATGAAATTCAAAATCACTAGCTTTTATGAAGGATATGCTTACATATTGAAGACGTGTATGCTCGTTTTGCAATTCTTCTTTCTCGGCTTTGAAATGCATCTTGTACCACATTTGTAAAGGACTTGGCGGCATTTGAGTCTCGGGATTTTTCTGCAATATTAAGATTTATAACAATGAATAATAAATATATTTTAAAAAATATTAAATCAGTCCTTTTTAAAATACAAACTGACGATTTATGTCAACCTAATATTTGTAATGGAGTAGTGGTCCTAGCATACATTTTGAAGAACCTCACAATTAATTTCTTCCATTGACAATCATTAAGGGCTGTTAGAAAACATTTTTAGTTGCAAGATAATAATCCATGTAGTTTTCACTGTTTATACTAGTCAGATAAATAGTCCAAAGGTTGTTTGTAATCAATTAAGGGCTTTTTGGGTTGCATAAAGAATTACGATGACAAACTAACTGAAGCTGAGTTTTATGTTGTTTGACTATTTTACTCAGCACTAGAGATTAGTAATTTTTACTTATGATGCACTCGAGGGATGCTACTAGAAATTGATAAAAACATGCATATAGAATTGATAAGGATGTAGTAACTAATTACAAATACATACAAACAAATATTATTTATATTAAAAGTTATGTTTTAGTATGTTGGTCTGTTTCATATGCTGGAGCAGATTCACTGTTACACATGGTGCTACTAATCTGATTGACCTTTTTCTATTTTGCAGCTACACTTCACATCTATATTATTCTTTTCTGCTTGTATATCATTTTTGGGATTGTCTTGAGAAGCTTCTAATTCGGTTTTTAATTTGTGAAGCAAAGCTGTAGCGGTATCATGTTTAGATTTCTGGATATTCGGTTGAGTTAATCTGTTGGTTGACTTTCAAGTTCGTTTTTAATGGCTGCCAGCTCAGAAACTGCAGCTGCGTGTCTAGCTTGAGCAACTTCCAGGTGCGTTTTGGCTGAAACTCTAGAATCATCAGCAATCCCTTGATTCATTTCTTCTACTCTTAGGTTTGCAAGTTCAGAGTCTTGTTTGATCTTAAATAACATCCATACATCATATTCAATTGAGCTGTTACTATTTCTGCTGTGCAAATCTTACTTTGATCTTAAATAACTCATGTTGCTGTTGTTATTGTGATTTTGTTATTGTTGTTGTTGTAGCTACACGTTCATTTTGCTGCACTTTGACTGATGTTTCTGTCCATACATCATCCGCACGTCTCACAAACACTTTGACTGCAGCTAAACGTTCATTCTGCTGCACTTTGACTGTTGCTGTTCGTGATCTGACGTGCTGCAAGTGCTGCTGTTACTTTCTGCAGTTGCTGTTAATCAGTTGTGCATCACATTAACATGTTGCTACAACTAGCTTCCATCTGCACATCTCTCTTAGATGTGCGGATACTTTCTGCACATCCAAACCAACAGTTGTTATTCGTATGAAATCGTGTTCGGTTAATTATACCGCTTTGTACATGCTGCTGAACTAATCATATTCATCATCATAATTCTGCTATTGTAATAGATGTGTAGTGACGCAAAAATAGTTTTGTGTTTTGATTTGCAGTTCTATTTAAGTGGATTTGGTTACTAAAGCTTTAAGATTCAATGCCTAAAAGAGATTTTGATAGGTAAAATGGCTCATGTTTGAGACTCAATTTTGATAATGTGTTGGCCATGGATTTTTCATCCTTAATTACATTACATTTAATTACATTAAATATTCATTTTTCAGTTATTTTTCACCAGGTCTTCTTGGGTAGCCGCTTTCATTTTAGATTAGAGGTGTGACTTTGAGGTTCCAAATGGTTGCTACTGCTTTCACTTCGCCTGAAGGCCTGCTTGGGTGGCTGGCATTGGATTAGGTTGAAATTAAAAGAGACAAAAGGTTTGTTAATAGCTATATATATATATATAGTTGTACAATAAATTGTGTTCAACATCAAATTTGGGAAGCATGGCTACAAGTTCAATCAAATATTAGTACAACTAGATATTTAAACCAAAGTGGGTTTATAAAAGCTTAATTATTTTGAGACACTGATGAATTTTTATTGTGATTGCAAAGAAATTGAATGCTTAATTTTTGTTTGATGTCACTTTTTACTAAGTTTAAATGAAACATCACGGGGACCTAAATTTGTGTTACATATTTGTCAAAGTGGAGGAGAAACTAGGGATGAGCGTTTGGTACCGAAATACCGAACCGATACCCGTACCGTACCGGTACCGTACCGAACCGGTACCGTACCGATAGATTCGGTACCGGTATCGGTACCCACTTTTACATGTTTTCGGTATCGGTATTTTCGGTATCGGTACCGGTTCGGTACCAATACCTTAAATTTACCTGAAAGTACTTGTTCCGTACCTATACCGTACCGGTACCGTACCGAACCGGTACCGTACCGATAGATTCGGTATCGGTATCGGTACCCACTTTTCCATGTTTTCGGTATCGGTATTTTCGGTATCGGTACCGGTTCGGTACCGGTACGATACCAATCTCATCCCTAGGAGAAACAAGGATTTATGCTGCCAACATTAGTCAACAAGATTAGACCCGTTCGTAAATAAATCGGTTCAAATTACTACTTCTACCAACTTTAGGTTATATAGATTTGTTGAGTGACTTAAATATGTATTTGGGTCTAGCGCAGAGACAAGGGAGGACCCTATGTATAGTAACAAGTTAAAGGACCCATTAAAAGGTTATTTTTGTTTGTTATTATGTATTTAAATGGGGTTATTATGTATTTAAATGTTTAAAAAAAGTCACTAGTTCAATTCTCCTTACTAACACTTTATATATATTTTTTTCCAAATGACATCCCAAATTAAAGCATTCACATCGGAACCTTACTCTTCCCAAATTAAAGCATTCACATTGAAGTATGATTAAGATGCCCATAAAAAAATTCAATTTTAAAGCATAAATGAATAAAAACATGTTCTTCATATATAATATGACATTAGCTTAATTATAAAGCTAGGCTAGAATTAAATTTGTTAACTTCATAAAAGTAAAAAATCTAACACTACCAAAACCATATTTAACGCTAAAACCATTCTAAAACCAATAAAATAAAAAAGGGGCAATTTCATATATACCCCTACAAAGTTGCATAATATTATATATACCCAAATCATGCTTAAAAAGTGTTGTACATTATACATTAAAAACTTGTACTTTGGGTATATATGATATTATGCAACTTTGTAGGGGTATATATGAAATTAAACTAATAAAAAAAATCAGAATTTATAATACATTAACAAAATTCTAGAATCAACTTCTATATATTGTTTATAGAATACTTTGATAGATTAGTTTTATAAAAAAAATAATAAATAACATCACATGGCTAAATCGCTATTAAATGAAACTGAACTTGAATAAGAGAGTGAAAATTAGCCTCTAGTTCTGGTCTCTGATACGGTTTGTTTTCAACAGATGTAAGACCTTATTTTTAGTCTCTTTTATCTTTCCTTAATATGTTTGAACATGTACAACTAGAGACTAATTACAAGACCCCATTTCTTTCATTTGCAAAATAACTCTTTCAATAGGTAGAGACCAAAATTCAGTCCCAAATATCATTTTTGAATAACTGTTAGACACTGAGTTTCAGCTTTTGACACTTCTCACTAAATGGTAGAATTTATGTAACAAAATTAAATACTGAAAGTTGGTCCTTAATAATTTCCTATAAAAAAATGCATTCAAGACAGGATTTCAGTCCCTAATTCAGTCCAACTTGATAATATATTAAAAATGATATTGAGTCCCTAATACATTTCATCTCCATTAGACACTGAATATTAGTCTCTAACACTTAGCGCCATTTTCCATTTTAAATGGAATATATTTGAGACTGAAATTCAGTAACAAAAAAACTTTCCCTCTAAAAAAGTCTAAAACATAAACATTGTTTGTGACTGAAATTTAGTCTCTAATAAGGACCAATGTGTTAGCTACTGATTTTTAGTCCCTATTTTTTTTAACATTAGAATCAGTTTCAAATACCATTAGCGACCGAATAACTAGTCCTAGATATTATATATTTGAGACTGATATATCACTCCCTAATATTTTAGTCCCTGATGCTCGCTTTTTTTGTAGTGGTGGCTAGCCACAGCAAAATGTTTATTTAGTTTCCCATTTTTGTCTTTATTAATATTTGAATCTGGGTTACTTCAAACACCAAACTCTTAATAAGCACATTTCACTAGGTTGTAATGGCTAAGTTGGAGTTATAACTTTTACTCAAAACAAAAAAAAACTAGATTAAAACTACTTCTTGCTTTCAAACTTAACAAGTTAAATCTCCTTATCTCGTAATCCTAAAGTATCCCCACTTCATTAATTTAGTTGAAAATAAATACCACTTTTATATATTTATATCTTATTTTTTAACCACGATAGTAATCCTTATATAATATAGCAAAAAAAAAAAAAATTATGTGTCATCTTTTCATAACTTTTAGCTTATGTGATATTATTTGAGAGATTATCTCACAATAATGATTTTTTATTTAAAATATGTATATAAAATTTATTATAATGAAACTAATTACATTTTTGGTCCCCTAATATTTTGGAGAATTTTGAAAAATTTATTAGTATTTATATTTTTAACCTCTTACTACAAGGGGTGTACGTGTTTCGGTTTATATTTGATAGGATTTAAAAAATGAAACTTATGGATAAAGTTAATAATAACATACAATTAAAGACCTCAGTGTTTTATAAATACACATAACATTTATATGATTTTTTTAAAAAAAATAAACTACACAATAAAACTAAGGGTTATTGGATTTAATCACCTCCAACTATTGGTTATTGGCCGTTGTCACCCCCAAGTATCAGTTTGGCCAATATAACTCCAAACTAAACACTTTGGTGTGTGTATCACCAAAATTTAAAAAAATTAACCAAAAATTAACCAAAAGTGACTTGAATTGGTTACCTTTTGGTGATACGGTGTCCGTAACACCAAAAGCTAACCAAAAAATAATCAAAAGTTAACCAAAAGTGACTTGAATTGGTTGAATTTTGTGATACGGACACCAATATGTTTAGTTGGGAGTTATATTGGCCAAAGTGATACTTAAGGGTGACAGCGGCCAATAACCAATAGTTGAAGGTGATTAAATCCAATAACCCTAAAACTAAACACTTTATTCTCTTTAATTTGAGTATAATATTGCTATACTAAAAATCTAATTTTTAAAATATATCATATGTTTCATTTTACCATGATTTTGTCTCAAAACTGAATGAAACATTCATGAACATCCTTAAAAGCATCACTTGAATTGTGTTCCCGGGCGTAACGCAGACACTAAACTAGTGCTACTTCTATATCTAAATTCATATTCGTTAAGATGGATTGTTATGTTAGCTTTGCTCTTACAAGAGATCCCCGTAACAATACGCGGTGTTTAACCACTATTTCACACATAAACGGGGTGTTACACTAGATGAATTGAACTAACAAGACATTTCACACATAACGTATACATCTTGGCAAATAGTGGTTTGTTGATATTCAGAGAAGTAGCTCGAGTACCTTTAATGTTCTCATAACAAGAGTCACACCTTAAACGTTTTTCACATACAAAAGGTCCATTATACACTCAAGCCAATTAATAATCTTTAATAACAGATTTAATTGGTTGCGACTATTATATCCCGATTAATAGACACCAGTAGATACATAATCTCAGTTGAATATGATCATATCAACAAACTCATCCAACTTTTTTTTATTTGATTTATTCGTGCTACAAAATATTTTATTTTAGTTTTTGTTATATAAATTATATATTACTATATTAGTACCCGTGTACTACACGGATTTTAGTTTTATAGGTTTTAACTAAGTTTGGATATCAAATTTATTTTTAACATGTCTCTTATTAAATCGATTTGGATATTTACAAATATATTCATATAAAAAATCATATGTTACAATAAAGGATATGATTTATAATAGTTGGTAAATTTTTATATGAACATATCAGATTAGAAGATAATTCATGATAATTGTTAATTTTTTTATTTGAACATATCGAGTTAGGAGATAATTAATGATAATTGGTAAAACTTTAATTTGAACATATCGGGTTAAGATAAATCATAATAATTGATAAGTTTTTTATTTGAACATATCAGGTTAGGAGATAATTTATGATAATTGGTACATATCGGGTTAAGATAATTCATGATAATTGGTAAATTTTGTATTTGAACACATCGGGTTAGGAGATAATTGATGATTATTTGTGAATTTCTAATTTAAACATATCGGGTTATTTTCAATATGAAGCATACCATGACCCATCTAAAAATTCTCCATCAATTAATTTAGAACATGACACCTAAGCAAAATCATATGTGGAGTAGTTAAAATGATGACATGTGGATGAGTTACTCAATTATTAGAATAGGTAGATTTATTTATTACTGTTTGTAAAATTGTTAATTTGTTTTCCATGTATTTTAAGTACGAATAGATGTTTCTAAAGCAACTTTAAGTCATATAACCTTGAAGACGTGACACGTACTTAATTATGATCATAATGCAAACAGAAGAATAATCACACAAGAGCGGGCTCAAGCAAAATGATGCCCGAACAAAATACGTAATCCCAGGAAACCTGGTCCAGGCCCGAACATAGGCAAAGGCCCAACCATAAGGTGAAGCGCGATCAAAGAGAGTACCCTCCTCCGAATCACTTGGACATACATCTATCTAATAATTCTAACTTTTAGGGGGCTACTTTTGAAGGGATTTTTTTTTCTATAATAGGAAGTTTGGGTGGGAAATTAAATAGAATTTTAACCATGCATGCATAAGTTGATAGAGTAAAATTTCTTAAATATAAAATATTTACAAATTGTTAAACATAATGATTATAATTTTCTTTACAAATATTATTATTTAACCCGTGTGTAACACACGGGTATTAAACCTAGTCTATCTAATAAATTAGAGTTTTTAGGGGGTAATTTTTTGGAGGGAAAACATAATTTATTTTATAAAAGGAAGGTTGAGAGAGAATTGAGTAGGAGAGTTAATAAAGACAAAGTTTTGTGATTAATAATAATTTACAAAATTATTTATAAATTTTTAAATATAATAGTTATAATTTTTTAAAAATATTTTTATTCAACCCGTGTGTATTACACGGGTGTTAAACCTAGTATATGATATAACTTAATCGGTAAGACAAAGTAAAACCCAAGTTTAGAATGTTCTATAATAAAAGAAGAGTCTAAACAAATAGGAGGAAAGGAGTAGGCAAGCTTGACAACCCGCTTAGTTAAATAAGCATGCCTCAGTTTATCATCGTTATACGATCATAGGAGGCCTTCTCTCCTACGGTGAGCTTACGATTATTTCTTGTTACAAAGCCGGAGCCATTGCTAATATGACCTAAAAATTTGACTCTCTAATTAATCACATACTCATACATCATAGATGATGTTTCAACAAACCTAGTTTTTTATATTTTAAATGTTCATGCTTCCCATGCCGATAAAAAAAACTAAAAAACCCCATAATTAAATTATTAGTTTCGTGATCGTCGTTCCAAAAGATTTATATTCTAAAGAAAAGCAAAATCATTTTTAGCCATTATTTCAATACAATTCCAGAGAATCTATGAAGTTATTTTGTAACAAGTCTTTTTCTGTTTATTTTTTTTAACGTATCATTACAAACAAAGACAGTTATTAATAAGATTTTAGGGTTATTTTAAAAGAAAATTATTGCTTAAGGGTATCTTAATGTTCGTTTAGAGGTATTTTGATACTTAAAACAATAAAAAATTGATATCTCGATACTTTAACTGGTAAAAATTGTACCTCGCAACAAAAGTTGATGAGTAGTTCGGGATACCCATAGCTCTTCATAACGCCACCCCTGATAACATAAACAAATAAGAAAAAAACTTATAAAACTTAAACATAAAAAACTCGGGTGTTGTTGTATACCCATTTTTTAACTTTTTTACTTGTTACACTCCTTCTCTTTAAGGTTTTTGCAAAATATAATTTCAACATTTTTTTACAAAACTATATTTTCTTCTTAAATCAAGATTTCATTTCTTGTAATGTTGTATTAAAGTATTGCATTTAGTTGGTGAGTATCGGCTAGGACGTTCAAACAAACCGAAAACTGAAAATATTCAAGTAAATCATATTCGTAGCCTAAAAAACGAACCGAATTGCAAATTTGGTTTTCGGTTCGGGTACTAACAGTATCCGAATTGTGAATTCGGTTTTCGTTTACCAAAAAAATATGATTTATTCGGTTCGGTTATCTTAATAATGGGTTTAATCGGATAACCGGACCGAATAAACCTACTAAAGCGGTTGAAATTTACTCGGTTATGCAAAAAAAACAAAAATTTTGTGACTAAATAAACCTACTAAAGCGGGTAAATTCGGTTAGATCGGGCCTAAAAAATGATTACACGACCGAAAAAACAAATTTCATAACCGAATAAATCGAACCGAATCATTGAATACACACATCAAACATTTTTTTATGTACACAAGATATTAATTTGATTTAGGAACACTTTAGGACAACAAAATTTAGACATAAATTTTGACAAGTTTTAAAATATTTATTCAGCGGAGGTTGACAAGTATATAAACGGGATATGTATATGTGTAGCAAAAAATTTCAGTGTGTGATCTAAGTTTATAAAGCGGTCGCAAGAGGCCGGCGTGATGGGAGCTATATATGATTACAATGACAAAAGTAGCAGCCATGACGACAATATGAGAAGAAAAAAGACAATATGAGAAGAAAAAAACAAAAAAAAGTGGTCACACAAGATAAATGCCATGACAACCAAACAACAACTACAAAAACATTGAGGATTTAATTAGAAATGTAAAAAAGAAGAATACAATAGTTTAAGATTCTAATGACATATTAAATAACAAAAAAACGTAAATTATCAATCAATTATCTATTGAGTAAAATGATAATAATAAAAAAACAAATCTATTTAAAAAAATAATTTAAATCTTTCCTGTGTTTTTTTTGGAATGGCAGTTTCACCACCAGCTAACCGGTAGCTCAGGGGAGTGCAATGACCGAGCCTAGAAGCCCACGACCTATCCCCTGCAAGAGGGATTATTTACGGCAGAGTGTGGCAGCTCCCCTAAGAGAAGAATACCCTTCCGAAGAGCCGGAAAGTCGGAGTCTAAGATTCGTCAACTAACCGTCCCGAGGGAAAAGCACAGCATGAACCTTTAACATTTTCTGTTTAAAACCCCTCTCCTCAAGACTAAAACTCATAACCTCTAGGAAGTCAAGTGTTTTAGAGTGCAACATCTTTCCTCATCAGTCTACATGTAACAATTTAAATCTTTCATATAGGATTTAATGATTTTTTAAGCTTACGTTCAATTTTAATTTTCTCATATGAATTATCTCTATCTATCGTCTTTGGAGATTCGAATTCAACTATAAAACTTGATACCTCTTGTTTACAAACTTTGGACTAAATCATAAATACACCTTGAAATTAAATAAATTACTTGGGTTATATAACGTTTGGGATAAGATAATTTTTTTAGTTTAATTAAAAAATCTAGCATCTCATCTTAATATTAAAAGAAACTGAAAAGATATATTCTTCATTACTCATATTTAAGTCCTATTTGATAAAAACATTAGAACTAATGCCATTTTTTAATCTATTATATTAGCGTATATGTATCACTTTTGATGTTTAGCTTTGGTTGAATCTTCTCATCTATATTATAATAAAGCAAAATATATTTATTTATTGGGTTATTGAATTTTATTTATCCGAATTTTTGTATATTGGCCGATATTAATCCCAACTTCAAAAATTGCATGTATCAATCCCAACTTGTAAATTATTTTCCTACTATGATCCTCCGTTAAAGTTAACTTAACACCGTTAAATTTTTTTCGAATTTTTGACCGAGGCTTTAGGGCTTTTGATCGGGAGGACAATACGAGTCTAATAATGCAAAACTTAACTTGATTCGATGCTCCAAAGGAAGAAATTTTAACATCCGATTTAAGCATCGTTAGGTTTATAGACCCGATTGAAGGTCGTTTGGTCATTTGGAGGGTCGGCTCAAGGCAATTTTTACATGAATAGACTCCTATCGTCCTCCCGATCAAAAGCCTTAAAGCCTCGGTCAAAAATTCGAAAAAAAATTAACAGTGTTAAGTTAATCTTAACGGAGGATCATTGTTGGAAAATAAGTTACAAGTTGGGATTGACACAGACAATTTTTAAAGTTGGGATTAATATCGGTCAATTTACAAAAGTTCAGATTATTTAAATCCAATAACCCTTATTTATTTAGCGAAATTTGAGAATTTCTTTTACAATAAGAATTTTATATTTAAATATATATATATATATATATATATATATATATATGATAATATATTATAATAATAGTAATTACATTTTGATCCCTTAATGTTTAGGATAATCTTGAAAGTTTTAAAAGTAATTTTTTATAAACCTGTCCCTACTAGGAGTGTGCATGTTTGTTATATATATATGATAGGGTATGAAATTGAAACTTTAAGATAAAATTAGTAATAATCTACTATCTAATACATCAGTACTTTTTTTATCATACATAATTTTTTATGCGATATTATTTTAAAACTACACTATAAACCAAACATTTAATCTTTTTAATTTGGGTATAGTATTTCAATATAAAAGTTTAAATTAATCTTGTGTTCCGATTTTACTACAGTTTTTATGAACCTTATAAATATTCTTAAAATCACCACATGGTTATTATGTTCCTAAACATAACGCAACACTAATTAAGCTAGTTAACTAATATATAACCTCCCTGCGTAAATTTAAATCTTAACCAAGAACTTCTTCTTTGTCTTTTAATTTTTTTTTTTAATTTAACGAAGTTTCCATCATATATGTTAAAGTGGCATTGTCGTGATGCATTTGTTGACTAGAATATTATTTCAATATCTTCATTTTCCGGTCAGCAATGACGATTCAAAGTCACACGCCCATTTTTTTCTATTAAAAAAAAATCAACCTGCCCGGCCGCCGGTCACTCTCAAAGAAACTTCAACCCTTCAATTCTTCCCCACATCCTCAATATATATACCCACAAACTCACATTTTCATTCATTCATTTATTCATTCACGTCATACTTTTAAACACGTACTCAATCATCAACCGACTTCAAAGAAGACCAAATCGCGTTACAAGACTCGGATTAAAACGATCATGAGGTCTTCTATGAGACTAAATTTTTTGCCACTCATTGGTTTTATAATTATGGCCATTCTCCAAGTTACCAAAGCCCAAAAGTTTGGTCCTGCTCCTGCTCCAATCCCATTTCCTTCTAATGATGGTCAGTTTAAATCTTTAATGCTACTTTTGTTTGACACTTTTTTAATCTGCTCATCTTTTAGTTAATGCAATGAAGACTGATTTTTATAATTTTGTTAAAATGCAGGAGCAGCTATTGATCAAGGGATAGCTTATGTTCTTCTACTTGTTGCATTGGCAGTCACATATATTGTCCACTAAATACATTTGTATATATTATTAGATATTACCAACACTATATATTCTTGGAATATTGCATTATTTTGTAAAGAAATTCTTAAATAAATATATACATTTATCTATATTGCAGTCTTGAATGTATTATTGCTTTATATTTAATACTTTTAAACCCATAATTAACCTGTTTATAATTGTGAAAAAGTACATAATTATGCATAGGTGAGGTTTCAATTAATAAGAGGATTATTTGGAATCTAAAAACGTTAGACATAATGGAACTAAAAAACGTAATGTAAAATAAAAAGATTTTTTAATCTAACGTTGTTGTCTTTTTGCTTGCATTGTGTTTGAAAGATTTTTTTTTATTTTTTAGATTTGCTTTGTATTAAAAGTCAACCGATTATATGCATTCAATACATCGTCCAAAATTACTGATTGGTGAAATTTTATTTCTCACATTTTCTCATTTTTTTTTCTAAAAAAGACCCAAAATATATGTAAGATTTATCTCTTAGACTCTTGTAATGTTATAATGTAGTTGGAGATAAGCAGTATGGGTGTTAATGCTAAAATATATGTAAATTCATGGTGCAGTGAGTGTATTTTCTTAAGTACTTGAATTAGTTAAATGGTATGAATTGTTGTTGCTAAGACGCCAAGCTAAGTTATGAATGTTATTTGTAGAACTGTGGTCCAAGTCATTACTGGGCTGCTAATGTTGGGCTTGCTATCATTGGATTCTTCTATGGAAAATATGATGGGTTGCTGAGCTGTAATGTAACATATGCTTAGAAGTTGGAACATTTGCACTTTAGGAGGACCATAGATAAAACATCAAAATTTCTACAATTTCTTCAAAAATTGTAACCAAAATTTAGTTGTCTAAAAATATCATATACTTTTGGCGTGTATTATTGGACGCATAAGAAGGAAAATATAAGGAGAGTCAATGGCCGATGGAGGTAATGGAAAGATGAACCACTTGTTTAACAATACTTAAAATAAGTTTCATATGTCATTATTTTTTTTATCGCAAACGGGTGTTACTGTTACATGGATAAAGAAGAATTTTTAAAGAAATAAAGAACTGAAATATATGGGTGTTCTTTCAGACTCAAAGAACCTGTTTCTAGCGATTTCAAATAATGATTAGAACACTATTTAGGATATTGAAATCGGGTCTTTTCCGGTACAGATTTTGATTTCGGTTTTCAAATCGAATATGAATCTAAAGGTTTGTAGGGGTTGGCTTTTAACTTAAACCGAACCCAAAACCAAAATTTAGGTGTTATATGCTTTTACAACCTATGAGTTTCGGTTTTTTGTTTGGGTTCTAGTATGGCTGTATGGGTAGAGTTTTTTGACTTGGATCTTGAAGTATATGTTTTTTAGTACTAAATCACTAAATGTTATAAACGAAAATTTTAATGATCAAATAAACATATAATAGTACTAAGATTTCTCACATGTTTTAAACTAAAAAAGCAACATTTAAAAATGTTCCCATAATAATACTACCAACCATTTAAAAATGTTCGAATAATAATACGAACTTTTAAATTCAACTATCTACCTATTGTATAGTTAAAACTATGAGCTCTGTTGGGTTTGAGAGGGTCGATTTTTTAAAATACAAAAATGAACCGAATTTTCGGTTAAAATAATATGACTAAAACCTACGATTATGTTTGGGTTTGATATTTTTTGGTTTATTTATCCTAGTAGATGACAATGTCCTTTTCATATTATTCATAGTAGATTCAACCTCGTGTAACACACGGATAGAAACATAAAAAACACAATTTTAAAACTTTACTTAAAAGTAGCATTTTGCATTCAAACTCTAATTGGCTACGGCTTTGTGGCAATGCCAAGGTCTTACAGTAATGCCGGATTTTCTTACGTGTTTATGTTCCTGCTAAGGTTCTCGGGTACAAATACTCGACGTAACGTTTTTCACACTCATTGTTGTTGCTCCCGCCGTTATGTACGTCTCTGCTTAGTTTGTGTTGCGGCTTTTGATGCATTAGTTTGGAGATCGCAACTATATATTTTATTGGATGCAGTAAATATTTTCATAGTAGATAGTAGTTATATGTAATCGTTACTTTTTTATTTGGTTTTATTTAATTGTCTACTGAAGTGTAAGATATTTGTTTTTTATTTGGAAGATTGACTTGACATCTGGTAATTGAAGATGAAAGGATCAGATCGAACGGACGAAAATCACATCAGGATATATATATAGTTTTTGATTTGAAAGATAGATTTTTTGTTTTTGTTTGAAGCCATTTGACTTTTCTTGAGTCGGATCACTTGATTTTTGTTATATATTGTTTTTTGAAATTAATTTGTTATTTTTTTAATTTAAAAAAATATACACATTGATGATTAACGAACATAGTATGGTCAATGGCCCTTTAGAGCATCTTCAAGGCTAAGAATTCAGCACATCAAATTTTCCAAGTAAATAAATAAAAGTTATTTGTTTGAATTACTATTAAAATATGCTATATATATTTGCAGAAAAAAAAAAGTTAACATGAAAGAATGAGGTGTGAGCAGTGAGCATTTACATATTTATTTTTTTTATCCTATTTCATTTCATTTTTGCACAAAAAAAATCGGACTTTTGTTGATCATTTAAGATTTTAAATACAAAGAGTTGCAACTTTGATGTAGATTGCTTGAACTTTGAAGGCACCAAGGCCCTCCAATAAAATTATTTATGAGATAAACTTATAAAACAAAATAGTTATACAGAACCCCACTCCACAAGCATACCTAACCTGGTCCGGCGAGCTTGTCAAACGAGCTCTATCGCTCGTTATATTACTCGCGAGATGGGGTTAATTGATTTTGTGACGGTTGGTAATGGTTGTTGGGTTTTATGGCCGGTGAATAAAGAAAAAAAAGAAGATGTGGGGATGAGTGGATGATGGCTCAAATAAGATGCAGTGAATAAGTAAAAAAACGTGAAGGATTTAAAAACATTATTTTAAAAGCAATAAAAAGTATTTATGAAAGTTATTAACTAAAAATTATATTTAATTCAATTCTCCCACATGGAATATTCATGTAAAAAAGTTATTTTATGTAGTTTTTTAAATTTTAGTTTCTACTTAATTTTAATATATTAAATAACTAAAAAAATTAGTTTTTATTTATTTTTTAGTTTTTTTTAAAACGGCGGTTGGTGCAACGGTATATAACCGAAACACTTAGATGTGCAAGGACCGAGATTGAAACCCCCGCAATCTAACACCAACATGTGTTTTTTGTCGGCATTGAAGCTCCCCCATTACTGCGAACACATTCCGCTGATGAAGGATTGTGAAGTGTTGAAACGAAGTAAACTGAAGTGACATATTCTTATTGGATGGCTCACCACATGGGCACTAAGGAGAGTAAACCTTAATTAAAAAAAGTTAACAACCATATATTTAGTGACAAATGGTGTTGCATGTTCGTCAAACAAGAAAGAGGGCTTTAATGTAATTTCCAAAAACATAATACCAAAAGTGTAATATGATCATATCACAAGCACCACATGTACAATTAATTAACTCATATATGCATATATAAATGCACACAAAACTATCCAAGAGGACCAAGAGGTACACGTACGATCGACCAAAAGAGGTCGAAGCACAAAGAGATAATATATTATGGCTGGCGAAGGAAAGATGAACTCAAAGAATATTTTCAAGAAGATTTACAACATTAAGTTTACAAAGCTTTTCATCAACGGAGATTTTGTGGATTCAGTATCAGGTTCTTATTTAATAGCCCCCGCCCAACTATTTTTTTTTCTCGATCTCCTATATATTTTTCCAACAAATCGATCATCGATCTGATCTTAATTTAATCAAATCTTGTTATTGTTACTATTTTCTTCTTATCTATTTAAGAATGAATGCATGCATGCAATATGGTTATATTATATATATCTCTCTCTTATAATCGTATATACATATTTGTGCGTGTGCATGCCGTGAGTTAATTAACTCTGAATCATATGCCGGCCAGCGCCGCCGTCCGGCCATTTAATTTCGTTATGGCTGGGTTATATTAGACTAGGATACACTTTTGTAATGTTTGAGTAAATACGTTATAGCTCAGGGTAGTATTTCGATATATTTGTATTTATAAATATAGTGTATCAATGAGAAGAGGGCAATCAGTTTGAACACTTCTATCATGGTATCAGAGCCTCTTCTCTGATTACCTATTCTAAACCCTAAAAATACTTGCCGCCGTTGTTTATTTCCAACTCCCTTGATCATCCAATTTCCAATCATACCTCAACCATTATTCTGTCACCTTCTTCTCCATTATTTTAACCATTCTTCTATATTTTTTTTAATCCCACGTAACCTCAATCACATAACATGACAAACTCCAATCCACCACACTCAACTACCACCATCTCTACCCCTGCACACCCTGCCACCCTCGTCAACAATATCAAAACTGCAATCCCTATTATTCTCGACTTGGACAACGGCCAATATACGGCATGGGTCGAACTCTTCAAGATCCAATGTCGTGCTTGCAATGTTCTTCACCATATCCTACCCTCCACTAAACAATCCTCATCCACCGATCCACCGGAAGATCCCGCAATGTTTTCTCGCCTTGATGCTATAGTTCTTCAATGGATTTATGGCACCATAACCAAGGACCTCTTTCGCACCATTCTCTCTCGCGACACAACCGCTGCAAAAGCATGGACCACTCTCAAGAACATCTTTGTTGACAATCGCGCTTCCCGCGCATTGTATCTTCAAAACAAATTCTCAAACACTAAACTTGAATCTTTCACTTCTGCTTCCGCCTACTGTCAAGAATTAAAGGTGCTCTCCGATCAATTAACCGATGTCGAAACTCCCATCACCAATGATCAACTTGTTCTTCAACTAATTGCAGGCCTTAGTGATCAATATGAAAGCTTTGCCACTTTTTTACAACAGTCACATCCGTTGCCAGATTTTTACAATGCTCGATCTAAGCTTATTCTTGAGGAAGCTAGCAAACAACATCGGTCATCCTCTTCCACTGATAATTCTGCTACTGCTCTTCATAACACTACCACTCACTCTACAAATCCACCCACATCCGACATCCACACATTTTCCAACAACAATCGCGGTCCACCCACCACTGATCAGAACAGCCGTTACAACACTCGTGGTTCAGACCCCACTAGAGGACGTGGTCGTGGTGGACGGGGCAGAGGAAGGGGGGGACGTTCAAACCAACAATCTTATGGGTCTCGTGGACGTGGTACTCCACCATCTTATGGGTATAATGGCTATCAAGTACCACCACATTTTTACATACCACAGTGGAACAATCAATGGCCAACTCCACCCGTACCATACCCGACAACTCCAAACCAACGTCCCCCGAACAGATTTGGACAAGGTATTCTAGGTCCTCACCCGGCTCAAGCTCACATCGCCACTGCAAACTACTACAACACTCCTACAAATCTTGAACAAGCTTTCAACACTATGACTCTAAATCCACCAGACCAAAACTGGTACCTTGACACCGGCGCCACCAACCACATGACAAACAATGCAGGTAAACTCTCATCTTATTTCAATAATAGCACTTTAAATAATATCGTCGTTGGCAATGGTTTCCAAATACCCATACACGGTACCGGTCACACGACCCTTCCGCCACCATACCCTCCCATACAACTTAAAAACATCCTTTATGCACCCAAATTGATTAAAAACCTGCTCTCTGTTCGTCGGCTAACAACCGACAATCTTATAACTATTGAATTTGATCCTTTTGGTTTTATTGTGAAGGACTACCGGACGCGGATACCTATCCTCCGATGTAATAGCACCGGAGATCTCTATCCTCTCTCCACACCATCTACCTTCTTCACCAAACCTTCAACTTTTGCTGCTCTATCACAAGACTTATGGCATCACCGTCTCGGACACCCGGGATCATCGTTACTTCGCATTTTGAATAAAAACAATTTTATTTCTGTTGCTTCTGTTGCTAATAAGAGTATATGTCAGTCTTGTGTATTTGGGAAACAAATTAAACTTCCATTTCATGATTCTATCTCTTCTACTTCTTTACCTTTTGATATTATACACAGTGACCTCTGGACATCTCCGGTTCAAAGTTCAGGTGGACACAAATATTATATATTGTTTCTTGATGATCTCACTAATTATTTATGGACATTTCCACTAGCAAACAAATCTAAAGTTTTCTCCATCTTTCTTAACTTTCAAAATTTTATTCGAACTCAGTTTGAAAGAAAAATCAAATCGTTTCAATGTGATAATGGCACAGAATACAACAATCACAACTTTCATACGTTTTGTGCTCAAAATGGTATGGTTTTTCGATTCTCTTGTCCTCACACCTCTTCTCAAAATGGTAAAGCCGAACGTAAGATTAGGTCCATTAATAACATAATTCGAACACTTTTAACTCATGCTTCCCTTCCAAGCAATTTTTGGCACCATGCTCTTCAAATGGCTACTTATATTCTTAATATTCTTCCTTCTAAAACTAAAAATAACACCACTCCTACCTTACTTCTATATAACAAACACCCAACCTATGATCACCTTCGTACGTTCGGTTGTCTCTGCTATCCCTTATTCCCCTCCATATCTATAAATAAACTCCAACAAAGATCATCTCCTTGTGTCTTCCTCGGGTACCCCTCGAACCATAGGGGGTACAAATGCTACGATTTATCAAGCCGAAAAATAATCTTGTCTCGTCATGTTATCTTCGATGAACATGTGTTTCCCTTTGCATCTTTTACTCCCTCTCCATCCTATGATTTCCTACACCATAACGTCTCTACCGACATACATCCCCATCATCGCTCCACTCTTCAAACCACCACTATAACCTCAACGTCTTCATCCATGTCAACTCCATCTTCGTCCGGTTCTACTTCACAATCACAAACCAACATGACCCCACCTGTTCCTACCAACAACAACACACCAGCCCCTACCTCCCCCACTCACACTACCCAATCAACTCATAACAACAACCCACTTCAAACTGCACCACCTACACCCACACCTACCAATATTCCAACACCACCACTTAACACTACTCCAACAACACAACAGTCATCACCATCTCCCACCCATTCCACCACTACTAACGTTCCACAACCCCCTCCACCATCTCATCATATGTCCACAAGAAGTAAATCTGGTATCACCAAACCTAATCCTTATTACAATTTTTTATCCACCACCATTCAACCACTTCCTAAAAACCCACTTGAAGCCCTTAACCAACCTGTTTGGAAACATGCCATGACTGATGAGTTTAGTGCTCTTATCGAAAATAACACATGGGAGTTAGTACCTCGCATTCCAAATATGAATATCATCCGGTGTATGTGGATTTTTAAGCATAAACTTAAATCCGATGGGTCACTTGGGCGTTACAAAGCGCGTTTGGTATGTGATGGGAGATCACAACAGGTAGGAGTTGACTGTGACGAAACATTCAGCCCTGTCGTCAAACCGGCAACTATTCGCACGGTCCTTAGTCTGGCGCTTTCTTTTAATTGGGAAATAAATCAACTGGATGTCAAGAACGCCTTTCTACATGGTCATTTGAGTGAGACGGTGTACATGCATCAACCAATGGGCTTCAAACATCCCTCTTTCCCAAATCATGTGTGTCAACTCAAGCGGTCTTTATATGGTCTTAAACAAGCTCCCCGAGCATGGTACCAACGGTTCGCAGACTATGTTTACACATTGGGCTTTATTCATAGTTCATGTGACCACTCTCTTTTTATCTACAAACAGGGCACTAACACAGCATATTTATTACTCTATGTTGATGATATTCTGCTCGTTACATCATCGTCATCGTTGAAAAGTCACCTTCTATCAAAACTTGCAGCGGAGTTCGCAATGAAGGATCTTGGCCAGTTGAGTTATTTTTTGGGGATCTCGGTCAAACGAGATCAACATGGTTTGTTCTTAAACCAAAGCCAATATGCTCGGGATATTCTTGCACGAGCAAACATGACGGTTTGCAATCCGGTCAAAACCCCGGTTGATACATCAGGAAAATTAAGTGCTACATCAGGTGAATTAATTAATGACCCAACACATTACCGCAGCTTAGCCGGGGCACTCCAGTACCTTACCTTCACTCGACCAGACATTTCTTATGCAGTACAGCAAATCTGCATGTACATGCATGCTCCTCGTACGGGTCATCTGAATGCACTTAAACGGATTTTGAGATATGTCAAGGGCACACTAGAAATGGGTCTACACATGCGTCGCAACAAGGTACACACTCTTACATCCTATACTGACGCAGATTGGGCGGGTTGTCCGGATACCCGTCGCTCTACCTCTGGTTTTTGCGTTTATCTTGGTGATAATCTTTTATCGTGGTCCTCAAAGCGGCAAACTACGATCTCTAGATCCAGCGCCGAAGCCGAATACAGGGGGGTAGCCAATGTAGTTGCCGAAATTTGTTGGCTTCGTAATCTCATGCTTGAACTCGGTCACCCACCTCAGAGAGCTTCCCTCGTGTACTGCGACAACATTAGTGCAATATATATGTCCAACAATCCTATTCAACACCAGCGCACTAAACATATCGAGATCGATATTCACTTTGTTCGTGAAAAGGTACAACGAGGTCAAATACGCATTCTACACGTCCCATCCAAATATCAACTTGCAGACATTTTTACCAAAGGTCTACCTCGTGTTTTATTTGAAGACTTTCGAGCCAGTCTAAGCATACGGTCTCCTCCTCCTTAGACTGAGGGGGTATATTAGACTAGGATACACTTTTGTAATGTTTGAGTAAATACGTTATAGCTCAGGGTAGTATTTCGATATATTTGTATTTATAAATATAGTGTATCAATGAGAAGAGGGCAATCAGTTTGAACACTTCTATCAGGTTATAACCAATTAATTAAGTTTACTGACTCGTAAGGCACTAACCTTTCATAACTTTATCGTTTTTAAAGCTACGTGAAAATGTTGTATTTGTCTTTGTATCGTTTTTTCAAAATTTGTAATTTTTCAAAGATAGTGATTGAAATTGTGAGGTGATTATGTGTCTCTGAAATATCTTTATATTTTAAAATAAAAGATAAAATACGATGTTATATATAAATTATAATATCACATGATAGGATGTACGTGTTAGTAGATCAATTCGCTTGACAATTTTACTACTAAATTAAAGGAGCGACCGTCTCGTGTATATGACTTTTTCATACGCCTTAAGTGTTGATACTAAAAGTTTCATGTTTTGTATTTTACGGTGCAAAGTTGTTATTGTCACATATATATATTAAAAGAACGAGATATATTCAAACTTAGAGGCACGAATGATAACTATGTCAAATTTGAGAGATTAAAGTCGTAAGTATATCAAATTAATATAAGGTCAAAATAGTAAATTGACAAAAACTTCGGTGACTAAAATTATTTTAAATCAAAGTAAAGTTCAAAATCATTAATATATCAAAATGTAAAATATTTAAATTGGTAAACGGGTGATGTGTGTGACGAAGCCAATAACTTTCAAACTTGTTTGTGCCACTCAAGTAACCGATTTGTTTTGTTTTGTTTTTTCTCTTTTTAAACTTTTTTTTCTTTTGCTTTCGATTTTTTTAAACAAATTATTATTATTATTATATTAGTATTATTATCATCGTTATTATGATTATTATTAATGTTTTCGTTAATAATTAATTAATTAATTATGAATATCTCTATTTTTAATTGGTAAAATCAAGATACACTTATTAGCATAGACGTAAAGTTTTATATATTTTCATTAACTCATTGCTAATAAATTTCGATGTTAAAATTTTTAACGGCTAATAATTAAAAGTAAAGGTTATTTAAATTTAATTTTTATTAAGTCTTAATTACTAAAAAAATATAATTACACAGGTAAAACATTCGAGACAATAGATCCAAGCTCTGAAGAATTGATAGCAAGAATTGCTGAAGGAGATAAAGAAGACATCGATCTTGCGGTGAAAGCTGCCCGAAAAGCTTTTGATCATGGTTCATGGCCTCGTATACCCGGATGTGTGAGTAATTTGTTTTTTAGTTTAATAATGTATATATACTTCTAAACCAGGTTTAATTAATACTCGTGTGATACAAGACATAATTTTAATAAAATTACTAAGTATTAGATTAAATGTTTAGTTACTTTCCACATTCTTTTGTATTCTTATGTAGTTAAAAATTAAATTTATAAATCAAATATAACTCAGGAAGAAATAATTTAAAAAAACTAAAATATGAAAGAAGAGAGTACGTACTGATTGATTGCGAAATTAATGTTTCCGTAGTTTCGGAAAAGAGTGTGGAATATTGAATACATAAAAAAGTGGAAGAAAAAAACACGATTTAAGATACGAAATGAAGTTTTTCTAACCCAAATCTTAATCCCCCCTCTTAAAAAATCTATCTAATAAATCAAACTTTTAGGGGCAATTTTTAGAGGGATTTTTTTTCTATACTAGGAAGTTTGGGAGGTAAAATTTAGCTAAATTTTTCATCATGCAAGTTGATGGAGCCAACTCCTTAAATGTAATATATTTACAAATTGTTAAATATAATAGTTATAATTTCTTTATAAATATTACTATTTAACCCATGTGTAACACACGGGTATTAAACCTAGTTGATGAATAAATCTCGGTATTATTACAAACTAATATACGCCGTTGGTAATTTTTTTACGGAAGGCACTAAAATCCACTTTTTAATTACTCCATTTGATATCAACTATTGACATACCGTGGTGCGTCAGTGACACCAAGTCATCCATATATTATTTTCTATTATATAGTCTCAATTAAAAATTATCATATCGTCCATATATTGTTTTTTAGTGTATCATTTTCTCAAATCTCAATCGAACTTTATTTCTGCACTAAACAAGAATTATATTATATATATTGGTTACATATGTTGATGGAACGATGGTGACTTCAACGTTTGTAAAGTTGTTATCTTTTTTAAAACTGTCTTCTAGATTAAAGGCACATTGTATAATTCTGTGTGACATATATAGTAAGTTAAAATTGAATATAAACGGTAGCAAATTAACATACTTCACATGTGATGAAGTGTACGTATTTCAAATATATGGTGCAGGAAAGAGGTAAAATAATGAATAAATTTGCTGATTTAATCGATGAAAACCTTGAAGAACTAGCGGCATTGGAAACGATTGATGTGGGCAAACTTTATAGTTTTGAGACAAATGTTGACATACCTAGTGTCTCAAACGAAGTTCGTTATTTTGCTGGTGCTGCTGATAAAATTCATGGAAAAACATTAAAATTGTCTAGCCAATTTCAAGGATATACTCTGCTTGAACCAATTGGTGTCGTTGGTCTCATAATTCCGTGGAACTTCCCAAGCGCCATGTTTATTCTTAAATGCGCACCAGCTTTAGCAGCAGGTTGCACCATGGTCGTCAAACCAGCTGAACAAGCACCCCTCTCGGCTCTCTACTTGGCCCATCTGGCTAAACAAGTAATTAAGAAACCGCTGCTTATGACTTTATATATGAATGTCATGTTTCATTTGATTAACATTTGGCCCGGCTGTTTTGTTTATAGGCAGGGGTCCCGGACGGGGTCATTAATGTTGTGCCAGGGTTTGGACATACAGCTGGTTCAGCTGTAGCATCACATATGGATATAGACTGTGTTAGTTTCACTGGGTCAACAGAAGTTGGGAGACTTATAATGCAAGCAGCAGCTACTAGTAATTTGAAAACCGTTACACTTGAACTCGGGGGGAAATCCCCTCTCCTCATCTTCGATGATGCAAATGTCGATCAAGCCGCCGATCTTGCATTTCTTGGAAGTATTGCTAACAAGGTATTTTAAACTAGTAGCAAGGGAAAAACTTTGGCATCCAGTTAATTATATATTCAAACAACTATTAGTCTGGTTTAAAATCTATACTACATTTTGTGTGTATATATAGGGAGAAATTTGTGTATGTAGTTCGCGTGTTTTTGTTCAAGAAGGGATTTATGATAAACTTGTGGAAAAACTCGTGGAGAAGGCGAAAACTTGGATCGTTGGAGATCCGTTTGATCCTGCAACGTGTCAAGGACCGCAGGTAACTCTAATAATATATAACGTTTTTAGGGTTACCGTAAGTATAGATAAGCGTGACTCGTGGTTAAAGTAACATTATACGTACTTGGGTTTTCGTAGGTTGATAAGAAACAGTACGAGACAATACTCTCGTACATCGAACAAGGAAAGAGAGAAGGCGCGTCATTGCTCGTTGGCGGTAAGCCGTGCGGAGAAAAGGGATACTATATCGAGCCAACAATCTTTGAAAATGTTACGGTAAGTAATGTTATAGGTGTTAAGTTCGAGTAGTCAATAATTTCATCTCGTTTTGGTGTATATATATATAGGACGACATGCTGATTGCAAAGAATGAGATTTTTGGTCCGGTTATGTCTATTATGAAGTTCAAGTAAGGCCATTTTTCTTTTGTTTTTAAAATATTTTGTATGTTGAAACGATCGATCGAGTATTTTAAATACAATATATTGTACGTGACGCTTCCATGATATTACAGGACGATTGAAGAAGCGATTGGAAGAGCGAACGCGACTGCATATGGTTTGGCAGCCGGGATTGTGACTAACGACTTGAACATAGCCAATACGGTATCGAGATCAATACGGGCAGGCATGATTTGGATAAACTGTTACCATAATTTTGATTCGGGGTGCCCGATTGGAGGATATAAAATGAGCGGGTTTGGAAAGGATCATGGCATCGAAGCGTTAGAGAAATATCTTCAAACCAAAGCTATTGTCACACCTATTCACGATTCACCATGGTTGTAAATCTTTATGAATTAAATGCCTTGTGTGTTTGTTTTATTTGGGAAACTTTGTAACTAATTTTACTTTCGGCAAATACATGTTGTTTTGACTTTTGAGCTGAATTTATATATTACATACATGCACACACGCGTGTATATGTTACACACAACACATATAGGTGCTTGTATTTTTCAGGAAAATACTTATAGTCTGTGTATCATATCTGCAGAAGAATAGGTGGATCAAACATTTGCAGTTTGCAAGAAGAAGATTGTTTCATTTTAACGTATGTAGACTACTAAAATAAGCTGATAGTGGTGTATGGACGGTGGGTGGTAGTGAACGGTGGTAGAAGATGGTCTATGGTGGACGATAGGTGGCAGTGGTGGGGGACAGTGGGTGGTGGTGGATGGTGGTAGACAATGGGTTGTGGTGGATGGTGGGTGGTGGTGGATGGTGGTAGACAATGGGTTGTGGTGGACGGTGGTGGTGGGGAAAGTGGGTGATGGTGGTGGATGACGATGGGTGCTAGTGGTGGACAGTGGGGGTGGTGGATGGTGGCGGTGGCGGGTGGTGGTGGGGGACGTGGTGGTGATGAATATTAGGTGGTGGTGGTGGACAGTAGGTATTGAATGATGCGCTTAATCCTTTGCAGACCTTAAAAGATCTTAGAAGTAACTGGATCAGCCGTTGGGGTGGTGGTCCAACGGTAAGACGCAAGTCTTAGGGTCCACAAGGTTAGGGGTTCTATCCCTGGCCGGGGGGTCCTATTTATCCGGGTGGGTTTCCTCTTTTCTGGGGGGTGCAACGGGAGCCTCTGTGGGGTGGCTCGTAATGGGGTGGTTACATTCGATGGTCTAACCAGGGGGTTTTCCGGTGTTGCTGTTCAAAAAAAAAACCTGGATCTCTACACCAGGAAGAGCTCGCATAGACTTTTTTAATTCAACGTGTTCGAAAAAACAAACAGTCTGCAGATGACAATGTATGCGCGTGATCTGCACGGCGCACATAGAAGAGCTCGCACATACTTTTTTTAAAAAAACGAACACCGCCATATTGAATCAAAACAATTATAAGGTTGAACGCATATATATACACACACACACACACAAACAGAGATTGATGAAGATGGTGAAGCACAGTTCGAGCCTCCAAGTGGGAGATTTTTGGGTGGTGTAGGCTCGTTAGTGGTAGCCGGCCCTAATGAGTAGTCTATGTGGGCTTGGGCCTAACTTGGGGATTAAGTTTCCTAACCCTAGATTAGTCTCTATATATTGATATCATTGTACTTATAATTCCTTGAGCACCTGATAAATAAAATACCTAGTTGCAACAAAGTGGACGTAGGTCACGTCAACCGAACCACTATAAATCATTGTGTCTCGTGTTCGTTATTACTCGTGAGTGTGTGTTCAGTTTCGTGTGTGTGTGTTCTAAATCCTAACATCTTCATTACATTCCCTCTCTATTTACATCTCCATCTCAAACACCATACACCACCTTAACTTGGCCACCATTGATATGAATCAAACGAAAGTTACACATATCTAAACGAGAGATTAGGATCGTCCATTTTCGAAACCCACCCCATAAGATAAAAAAAGAAAAAAAATATCAATATATCACTAGCAAAATGCGATGTTTAAGAACCAAGATCTTTGAAAAATGAAAGAGAGAAGAGGGGAGACCCCTCTATCTTGAATACCGTGAAGAACAACATCCAATTCCCTTCTTTACTCATCATTCTCTCGCCTCCAACCCTCATCCACAAACTATCAATAAACCACCACAACCATTACTACATATCCACAAACACAATTATCATCATCCACACACATGTTAATCTTTTTATTGTGGCTTGTTTTGCCATTTAAAATGTGTGGCTAAGATTGGTTCTCAGACTTCTCACATATTTATTGTGGTATCTTGTATTTTAGTCATACCTATTTTTTTATTTTATCTCTCCACATGCAACACACATGTCAATTCCCTTATTTTTTTTAAATGTTTATAATTTTTACATACGAAATTATTTTTTTAAACAAATTACACCATAAAAACGAGGATTTTTTATCTTTAAAATGCGTATAATGTTGTATATAAAAAACGAAGTTTTTTCACATTTTTTTCAACTCATTGTGTCTTCCGTCAGGTCATTGTGTCATCCATCGGATCATTGTGTGATCTTATTTGACGAGGATTACACAATGACCTATATTTTAATTTTTTTTCCAAAGTGGTTTGTAAAGAAAAGACTATATCAATACTTATATCAACTTAAAGAGCATACGAGTACTAGCGGAAGCATTGCCTTCACCCTTAAATACTGTGAAATAACCACCCGTCATGGATAGAACACGCCGAGTAAATACCATAACTTTAATTTTAATTTTGAGTAAATTGTCAAAATAGTTTCTGAGCTTGTACCGATCGACTATTTTGGCTCTTATGTTTTTTAGTCATTTCGGTATTTGATTTTGTAAAAAATTACCATTTTAATCCTTCTGTTAACGATATTTGCTCAATTAAACCACCTAGATCACTTCCTAAAGGAGTTTCGAACTTCATACCATCTGTAAATCATATTTCTATCATTTTTCTCATCAAAACCAATCTCCACATTTCAAATTCAGATTTGCCAAATCTGATTTGCCAAATCTGTTACAGCAAAATCATCCATAATTATCTAAATCATACATGAGATTGCCGGCTTCTCTTTCTATGTGATGCTAAAATTGGTAAAGTATAGTTATTGGTTTGTTTCAAACTAACATAATATAACACATCTAAAATCGACCAAAGAAAAAAGATTTAATTGCATATTTACCCCTATAAATACCTCTAAATGCATATTTCCCCAATTAAAAAAATCAATTGCATATATGCCCAATGTTAACTAAATGTCTTTATTAAAAATGAGTATATTTGCAAATTAAAGTTGTTTATAAGGGGAAATATGCAGTTGATTTTTTTGGCTGGGTAAATATGCATTTAAAGTGTTTTAGAGGGGATAGATGCATTTAACCCAAGAAAAAACTATTAAATATGTTTTAAAATAAGAAAATTGACCGAAAAGAGGAAAGAACTTGAAGACCATTTGTATCCAATCACTATAGAAACCCCATAGTGTATTTTCTCTTTAAATTTTAAGAAAAATGTAAAAGTTGGTGCGATTCAATAACAAATCAACAATTCACATTTCACTTTAAAAATTGAATGTTAATTTAATCAGGTAATTAAAGATAACTATAGATTATCAGTTTAACTAAGTAAGTGTTTTCTGTATCTAACTAAAAAACAAATATGTTCTGATTGTTAAGAATAATATTAGAATGATCATACATGGTATTTTTAAATCGACCATATATGATATTGTTCATATATAAAATTCTTCCTTAGATGTATAATAAGCATTTAGTGAAATATTATTGTTAGGTAAATATGGTATTTTTAGAGAGCCGTTTCGAGTAAACTTTTATATCAATTGACTTGTATTATCATTACGTTGAAAAGACCTAAAGCATCAGTCTTGAATTCGAAAAAAACTTAACGGAAAAATTTAACGACGTACCGTTGGTTGCCAAAGTAATAAAAGTTGGGACCGTTGATAGTCAATTTAAAAGTTAGGACCAATAGAAGCCAAAAGATGATAGTCGGGACTAGTAGAAACGAATATAACAAATTATTAAGATATTATCTATAAGAAATTTATAAATTAGCTTGGAAATATATGAAATTAGATATAATAATTAATTAAATGGTTAAAAAAACTTGTGAATTAAAATTGCTCTTAAAAAAAGTATTTTTATATATTCAAGATTGTTAGAGCAAATTCTGTACTTCACAATTCATATTTTATTTCGTAATACTAAATAAAAGTTTATAATCAGTTATCAGTCCACTACAAAAGTTGTGCATTTGTGAATTGTGGCCTTATGGCCCATGGGTATGTTAAATGGGCTCAAAACTGGACTGTCCAGATTGTGAACTAGACTATACTAAGCCCATTTTTAGGTGGATCAGCACTTGACGGGTCGAATTTTTATTCGACTTTATATATTTTATACGTGGTGCTTTCTTTCATTCACGATTAGCATGTTTTATATGTTGATATCACAAACACACGAACACAACGATGTGTTGTGGAGGAGATAACTCCATACCATCCACAACGTTCCTTTTCTTTTATATAAAGTTACGTGGTTATTAATTAAAAAAAACGAGTTTACCGGACTCGCTGATCGGCATGTGACACTCATGCAACAAAGGCAAGACACATGAAACAATCAACTCATGAGGCCCTCCCACAACTAAGTGAGTGAGAATTAATTTATTATTCGAATAACACTCAAACCCTAGTATCATCTCCTCAATTATTGCCAGTGGCTAGTCACCGTAAAATGTTTACATAGTTTCCCCATTATTTTCTCTATTGATATTTGAATCTGGATCACTTCAAACACCAAACTCTTGCATCAAGCACATTTATCACTAGGTTGTAATGGCTAGGTTGGAGTTATAACTTTACTCAAAACAAAAAAAAATCTAGATTAAAACTACTTCTTGCTTTCAAACTTAACAAGTTAAATCTCCTTATCTCGTAATCCTTAACTATCCCCACTTCATTAATTTAGTTGAATATAAATACCACTTTTATATAATGATACTAGATTAGTACTCGTGTACTACACGGATTTTAGTTTTATAGGTTTTAACTCAATTTACATATCAAATTTATTTTTAACATATCTCTTATTAAATCGATTTAGATTTTTACAAATATATTCATATAAAAAATCATATGTTACAATAAATGATATGATTTATAATAGTTGATAAATTTTTATTGGAACATATCGGGTTAAGAGATAATTCATGATAATTGTAAATTTTTTTATTTGAACATATCGAGTTATGAGATAATTAATAATAATTGGTAAAACTTTAATTTGAACATATCGGGTTAGGATAAATCATAATAATTGATAAGTTTTTTATTTGAACATATCAGGTTAGGAGATAATTCATGATAGTTGGTACATATCGGGTTAATATATAGATGATGATAATTGGTAAATTTTGTATTTGAACATATCGCGTTAGGAGATAATTGATGATAATATGTGAATTTTTAATTTAAACATATCGGGTTATTTCGAATATGGAGCATACCATGACCCGTCTAAAAATTCTCCATCAAATTAATTAGAACATGACACCTAAGCAAATTCCTATGTGGAGTAGTTAAAATGGTGACATGTGGATGTGTTACTCAATTATTAGAATAGGTAGATTTTTATATCTTATTTTTTAACGACGATGGTAAGGCTACTTCTATATCTAAATTCATATTCGTTAAGATGGATTGTTATGTTAGCTTTGCTCTTACAAGAGATCCCCATAACAATACGCGGTGTTCAACCACTATTTCACACATAAACGGGGTGTTACACTAGATGAATTGAACTGATCAACTGACAAGACATTTTACACATAACGTATACATCTTGGCAAATAGTGGTTTGTTGATATTCAGAAAAGTAGCTCGAGTACCCTTATTATTCTCATAACAAGAGTCACACCTTAAACGTTTTTCACATACAAAAGGTCCATTGTACACTCAAGCCAATTAATAATCTTTAATAACAGATTTAATTGGTTGCGACTATTATATCCCGATTAATAGACACTATTAGATACATAATCTCGGCTGAATATGGTCATATCAACAAACTCATCCAACTTTTTTTATTTGATTTATTCGTGCTACAAAATATTTTGTTTTAGTTTCTGTTATATAAATTACTAGTTTAGTGTGCTCGTGCTACGCTCGGGAACACAATTCAAGTGATGCTTTTAAGGATGTTCATAAATGTTCCATTTAGTTTTGAGACAAAACCTTGGTAAACGGAACACATGATATATTTTTAAAAATTAGATTTTTAATATAGCAATATTATACTCAAATTAAAGTGAATAAGGTGCATAGTTTTATGGTGTAGTTTATTTTTTTTAAATCATATAAAAATATTATGTATATTTATAAAACACCGAGGTCTTTAATTGTATGTTATTATTAACTTTATCCATAAGTTTCATTTTTAAACCCTATCAAATATAAACCGACTCACGTACACCCCTTGTAGTAAAGGGTTGAAAATATAAAATACTCTTAAATTTTTCAGAATTCTCCAAAATATTAGGGGAGCAAAAATGTAATTAGTTTTGTTATAATAAATTTTATATACATATTTTAAATAAAAAAATCATTATTGTTAGATAATCTTTCAAATAATGTCACATAAGCTAAAGGCTATTAAAAGATAACATATAGGATTTTTTATTTTACTATATTATATACTAGTTTAGTGCCCGCGCTACGCTCGGGAACATAGCATTCAAGTGATGCTTTTAAGGATATTCATGAATGTTCCAATCAGTTTTGAGACAAAACCGTGATAAACCGGAACACATTATATACTTTTAAAATTAGACTTTTAGTATAGTAATATTATACTCAAATTTACTACACCATAAAGTGCTCAGTTTTATGGTGTAGTTTATTTAAAAAAACTTATAAAAATGTTATGTATATTTATAAAACATCGAGGTCTTTAATTGTATGTTATTATTAACTTTATCCATAAGTTTCATTTTTAGACCTTATCAAATATAAACCGACTCATGTACACCCCTTATAGTAGAGGGTTAAAAATATAAATACTCTTAAATTTTTTAGAATTCTCCAAAATATTAGGGGACAAAAAATGTAATAGTTTTATTATAATATGTTTTATATACATATTTTAAATAAAAAACCATTATTGTAAGATAAACTCTCATATGATGCCACATAAGCCAAAAGCTTTAAAATTGTGCCACATAAGCTTTTTACGTTTTGCTATATTATATAAAGATATAAAGATATAAAGATAACCTAATCAGTAAGACAAGGTAAAACCCAAGTTTAGAATGTTCTATAATAAAAGAAGAGTCTAAACAAATAAGAGGAAAGGAGTAGACAAGCTTGACAACCCGCTTAGTTAAATAAGCATGTCTCATTTTATCATCGTTATACGATCATAGGAGGCCTTCTCTCTATGGTGAGCTTACGATTGTTTCTTTTTTACAAAGCCGGAGCCATCTATCTAATAAATCAAACTTTTAGGGGATAATTTTTGGAGTGATTTTTTTTTTCTATAATAGGAAGTTTGAGAGGTAAAATTTAGCTAAATTTTTCACCATGCAAGTTGATGGAGCCAACTCCTTAAATGTTATATATTTACAAATTGTTAAATATAATGGTTATAATTTTTTTATAAATATTACTATTTAACCCATGTGTAACACACGAGTATTAAACCTAGTTGCTAATATGACCTAAAAATTTGACTCTTCAATTAATCACATACTCATACATCATAGATGATGTTTCAACAAACCTAGTTTTTTATATTTTAAATGTCCATGCTTCTCATGCCGATAAAAAAAAGAACTAAAAAACACCATAATTAAATTATTGGTTTCGTGATCGTCGTTCCAAAAGATTTATATTCAAAAGTAAAGCAAAATCATTTTTAGCCATTCTTTCAACACAATTCCAGAGAATCTATGAAGTTATTTTGTAACAAGTCTTTTTCTGTTTATTTTTTTAACGTATCATTACAAACACTGATAGTTATTAATAAGATTTTAGGGGTATTTTAAAAGAAAATTATTGCTTAAGGGTATCTTAATGTTCGTTCATAAGTATATATCCTGATACTTAAAACACTAAAAAATTGATATCTCGATACTTTAACTCGTAAAAATTGTACCTCGCAACAAAAGTTGATGAGTAGTTCGGGATACCCATAGCTCTTCATAACGCCGCCCCTGATTACATAAACAAATAAGAAAAAAACTTATAAAACTTAAACATAAAAAAACTAGGGTGTTGATGTATACACTCATTTTTTTAACTTTTTTACTTGTTATACCCTCTCTATTTAAGGTTTTTGCAAAATATAATTTCAACATTTTTTTACAAACTATATTTTCTTCTTAAATCAAGATTTCATTTCTTATAATATTGTATTCAACAATTGGATTTAGTTGGTGAGTATCGGCTAGGACGTTCAAACAAACTGAAAACTGAAAATATTCAAGTAAATCATATTCGTAACCTAAAAAACGAACCGAATTGCAAATTTGGTTTTCGGTTTGGGTACTAACAGTATCCGAATTGTGAATTCGGTTTTCGGTTACAAAAAAATGATTTATTCGGTTCAGTTATCCTAATAATGGGTTTAATCGGATAATCGGACCGAATAAACGTACTAAAGCGGTTGAAATTTACTCGGTTAGGCAAAAATAATAATAATAATTTCACGACGAAAAATAAAACTACTAAAGCGGTTAAGTTCGGTTAGATCAGGCCAAAAGTTTAGGCATAAATTTTGACAAGTTTCAAAATATTTATTTAGCGGAGGAACAAGTATGTAAGCGGGATATGTATAGACCTATGTAGCAAAAAATTTCCGTGAGTGATCTAAGTTTATAAAACGGTCGCAAGAGGCCGGCGTGATGGGAGCTATATATGATTACAATGACAAAAATAGCAGCCATGACGACAATTTGAGAAGAAAAAAACAAAAAAAGGTTGTCACACAAGATAAATGCCATGACAACCAAACAACAACTACAAAAACATTGAGGATTTAGAAATGTAAAAAAGAATAATACAATGCTTTAAGATTCCAATGACATATTAAATAACAAAAAAATGTAAATTAACAATCAATTATCTTTTTTTTAACAGCGAAACGAATAAAGCATGGCTACTCGGGGTAACCCAATGACGAAAGGCGACTCCAAACGTTCAACAAGCACAAACAGCGCTGGGTAGCCGAAACCCACCTTTTAAAACCGACTCCAATTCGGAGGAAACTCACTAGCCCGTCCGCTCGTAGACACGACAACAAGTTAGCGGTGAACCCGTTTGGCTTAGAGATCGAACTTGTGTTACCACAAGTCTTTCTTCATTGCCCTCATTTATCCCTTTAAAAATGGTGGTAGTGGGAATAGAATTTAAAACTCTTTTGAAAAATCCAAGTAAGAGTGCAACATCTTTCCCCATTAGTCTACATGTAACAATTTAAATCTTTCATATAGAATTTAATGATTTTTCAACCTTACGTTCAATTTTAATTTTCTCATGCGAATTATCTCTCGTCTTTGGAGATTCGAATTCAACTATAAAACTTGATACCTCTTGTTTACAAACTTTGGACTAAATCATAAATACACCTTGAAATTAAATAAATTACGTTTGGGATAAGATAATTTTTTTAGTTTAATTAAAAATCTAGCATCTTATCTTAATATTAAAAGAAACTGAAAAGATATATTCTTCATTACTCATTTTTAAGTCCTATTTGATAAAAAAACATTAGAACTAATGTCATTATTTATCTATTATCAGTGTATATGTATCACTTTTGATGTTTAGCTTTGATTGAATCTTTTTATCTCAATTATAATAAAGCAAAATAATTTTTTTTATTTAGTAAAATTTGAGAATTTTTTTAAAAATAAGTATTTTATATTTAAAATATGTATATATCTATAATAATATATTATAATTACAGTAATTACATTTTAGCCTAAATATTTAAGATAATCTTAAAAGTTTTAAGACTAGTTTCTTTATAAACCCGTCTCTACTAGGAGTGTGCATGCTCGTTAGACTGCCTGCAACGCAATGCCCTTAGGGGTGTTTGTGGCTGAAGGGCTGCGTTGGGGGAGGAGGATTTGTGGGGATGAGCCCTTGGGGAAGGATGACATTTGTGGAGGGGAGGTGGGCCACCGTTAATTATATAATGATTTTGAGGTGTATGATTTTAATTATTTTGAAGTATAAATGTGATTTGTGGGAAGGATGGTGTTGTAGGTAAAAGCTGATTGAGGGAAGGATGAGTGAAAGTTAGTGGAAAGCTGATGTGGCAAGTTAAGTGGACTGGTTCTTGAATGGATGGCTTATAAGCATTGCGGACAGTCTTATATATATATGATAGGGTATGAAAATATAACAGGGTATGATAATGAAACTTTAGGATAAAGTTAGTAATAATCTACTATTAAATACATTAGTACTTTTTTATCATACATAATTTTTTATGCGACAATAATATTTAAAAACTACACTATAAACTGAACATTTAATCAATCTCTTTAATTTGAATATAGTATTAATTTCAATACAAATTTTTTTTAAAAATCAATTTTATGTTCCGATTTTACTACAGTTTTTATAAACCTTATAAATATTTTTAAAATCACCACAAGGTCATTATGTCCTAAATATAATGCAACACTAATTAAACTAGTTAACTAATATATAACCTCTCTGCGTAAATTTAAATCTTAACCAAGAACTTTTTATTTGCCTTTTAATTTTTATTTTTAATTTAACGAAGTTTCCATCGTATATGTTAAAGTGGCATTGTCGTGATGCATTTGTTGACTAGAATAGTATTTCAATATCTTCATTTTCCGGTCAGCAATGACGATTCAAAGTCACACGCCCATTTTTTTCTATTAAAAAAAATCAACCTGCCCGGCCGCCGGTCACTCTCAAAGAAACTTCAACCCTTCAATTCTTCCCCACATCCTCAATATATATACCCACAAACTCACATTTTCATTCATTCATTCATTTATTCGTTCACGTCATACTTTTAAACACGCGCGTACTCAATCATCAACCCGACTTCAAAGAAGACCAAATCGCGTTACAAGACTCGGATATATTAAAACGATCATGAGTTCTTCTATGAGACTAAATTTTTTGCCACTCATTGGTTTTATAATTATGGCCATTCTCCAAGTTACCAAAGCCCAAAACTTTGCTCCTGCTCCTGCTCCAATACCATTTCCTTCTAGTGATGGTCAGTTTAAATCTTTAATGCTACTTTTGTTTGACACGTACTTTTTTTAATCTGCTCATCTTTTAGTTTATGCAATGAAGACTGATTTTTATAATTTTGTTAAAATGCAGGAGCAGCTATTGATCAAGGGATAGCTTATGTTCTTCTACTTGTTGCATTGGCAGTCACATATATTGTCCACTAAATACATTTATATATATTTTTAGATATTAGCAACACTATATATTCTTGGAATATTGCATTATTTTGTAAAGGAATTCATAAATAAATATATACATGTATCTATTATTGTAGTCTTGAATGTATTATTGCTTTATATTTACTACTTTTAAACCCCTAATTAACCTGTTTATAATTGTGGAAAAGTACATTATTGTGCATAGGTTAGGTTTCAATTAATAAGAGGATTATTTGGAATCTAAAAACGTTAATTAAAAATGATATTTTAGACATAACGGAACTGAAAAACGTAATGTAAAATAAAAAGATTTTTTAATCTAACGTTGTGTCTTTTTTTACTTGTATTGTGTTTAAAAGATTTTTTTTTGCTTTGTATTAAAAGTCAACCGATTATGTGCATTCAATACATCGGCCAAAATTACTTATTGGTGAAATTTTATTTCTCACATTTTCTCTTTTTTTTCTTCTAAAAAAGATCCAAAATATATGTAAGATTTATCTCTTAGACTCTTGTAATGTTATAATGTAGTTGGAGATAAGCAATATGGGTACTTGTTAATGCTAAAATATATGTAAAATTCATGGTGGAGTGTATTTTGTTGAATTAGTTAAATGGTATGAATTGTTGTTGCTAAGACGCTAAGCTAAGTTATGGATGTTATTTGTAGAACTGTGGTCCAAGTCATTACCGGGCTGCTAATGTTGGGCTTGCTATCATTGGATTGTTACATTGTAAGTAACATATGCTTAGAAGTTGGAACATTTGCACTTTAGGAGGACCATAGATAAAACATCAAAATTTCTTCAAATATTGTAACCTAAAATTTAGTTGTCTAAAAATATCTTATACTTTTGGCGTGTATTATTGGACGCATAAGAAGGAAAATATAAGGAGAGTCAATGGCCGATGGAAGTAATGGAAAGATGTTTAACAATACTTAAAATAAGTTTCATATGTCATTATTTTTTTTTATCGCAAACGGGTGTTACATGGGAAAAAAAAAAGAACTGTTAAAGAAATAAAGAAGTGAAATATATGGGTGTTCTTTCAGACTTAAAGAACCTGTTTCTAGCGATTTCAAATAATGATTAGAACACTATTTAGGATATTGAAATCGGGTCTTTATCCGGTGCAGATTTTGAATATGAATCTAAAGGTTTGTAGGGGTTGGCTTTTAACTTAAACCGAACCCAAAACCAAAATTTAGGTGTTATATGCTTTTACAACCTACGAGTTTTGGTTTTTTGTTTGGGTTCTAATATATATGGGTAGAGTTTTTTGACTTGGGTCTTGAAGTATATGTTTTTTTAGTACAAAATCACTAAATGTTAAAAACCAAATAAACATATAATAGTACTAAGATTTCTCACATTTTTTAAACCAAAAAAGCAACATTTAAAAATGTTCCCATAATAATACTACCATTTAAAAATGTTCCAATAATAATACGAACTTTTAAATTCAACTATTAAATATTGTATAGTTAAAACTATGAGTTCTGTTGGGTTTGAGAGGGTCGATTCTTAAAAATACAAAAATGAACCGATTTTTTGGTTAAAATAATATGACCAAATATACAATTTTTGTTTGGCTTTGATATTTTTGGTTTATTTATTCTAGATAGTAGATGACAATGTCCTTTCCATATTATTCATATTCTTATTCCTATATATTATAACTAGCTTAAATACTCGTATCTATCTAATAAATCAAACTTTTAGAGGGTAATTTTTGGAGGGATTTTTTTTTCTATAATAAGAAGTTTAGGAGATAAAATTTAGCTAAATTTTTCACCATGCAAGTTGATGGAGCCAACTCCTTAAATGTTATATATTTACAAATTATTAAATATAATGGTTATAATTTCTTTATAAATATTACTAATTAACCCGTGTGTAACACACGGGTATTAAACCTAGTATTACATACAATAAATATAAATATATTAAAATAATTATTTCAATAATCATGTAAGTTTTTTTATGAAATAACTTGGTGTTAAACTGTATAGTTTTTTAAATTAAATTAAACGTTAAATATAATAGAACGTAATAGAATATAGGTTCTATTATTAAATGACGAAATTGTACAAGTTATGTGTTTTAAACTTTGTATTATGATGGTAAAATTGTATTAACTAAGTTTTTTAATTTAATCAAATAATTAATGTGAAAGTAACATAAAAAATAAAGTAGTGTGACAATCATATTTTATGCTAAGAAAAAGACATGTGGTAAAAAAAATTAGTGTTTTAGTTGGTTAAAGACACTTATCATCTACTAGAATTTAATAATGGTTAAATACATTAAATAAGAAAGGTTTGTAAGCTAGCTAGATAAGCATTGTAGGAGACTAAATTAGGAGTGACTTTGAACATTTTTCGTTACATGGAATGACCTGATTCAATTAAGCGACTTGTTTTTTTTTCTTTTATTTTCATTTTCCTTTTCTTACCTTAATTTTTAACTATTATGATTTACGACGTGACGTGAGTGAAAAAAAAAAGAAACATGACAATCGTTTGTTTTGATTTTCGTAATGGAATCTACTCAACTTCGTACGTTTATCTTTAGTTTGTTTATCAAATCGCTTTTGCTGCCGTAAACGACTTCTCGGTAGCGTTACGGCGTTGGTTACGAGGTTTTCAAACGTACCACTTACCATGTTAAAGTCGTCTTACAGCTTTGTGGCATTTATGCCAAGGTCTTACAGTTTCAATGCCGGATTTTCTTACATGTTTACGTCTTTGCTTTCTTACGTGTTTATGTTCATGCTGAGGTTCTCTGTTCTCGGGTATGTACGAATACTCGACGTAACGTAACGTTTTTCACACTTGGTTGTTGTTGCTCCCACCGTTATGTCTCTGCTTAGTTTGTGTTGCGGCTTTTGATGCATTAGTTTGGAGATCGCAACTATATATTTTATTGGATGCAGTAAATATTTTCATAGTAGATAGTAGTTATATGTAATCGTTACTTTTTTATTTGGTTTTATTTAATTGTCTACTGAAGTGTAAGATATTTGTTTTTTATTTGGAAGATTGACTTGACATCTGGGAAATGAAGATGAAAGGATCAGATCGAACGGACGAAAATTACATCAGGATATATAGTTTTTGATTTGAAAGAGAGATTTTTTGTTTTTGTTTGAAGCCATTTGACTTTTCTTGAGTCGGATCAGTTGATTTTTGTTATATATTATTTTATGAAATTTGTATTTTTTTGATTTAAAAAAAATATACACATTGATGATTAACGAACATCTTCTATATAATATAGCAAAATCATATTTGCTTACTTGGCATCATTTGAGATCCATTTGCTTAGTTGACATTATTTAAGAGATTCTCTCAAAATTAATAATATTATTATATTTAAAATTATATATCTATCTATAATAATTTATTATAATAATATTAATTTTCATCTAATTCCCTAATATTTAGCAAAGTATATAAAAAATTAAGAATATTTACATTTTCAACCCTCTCCTACTAAGGATGTGTTTGGGCAAGGTTATATTTATTAGGGCATAAAAATAAAATTTAGAGATAAATTTATCAATACCATACAATTAAATACATAATTATTTTTTAAATATACACAACTTATTATACGGCATTGGTTTAACAAAAATTACACCATAAAACCGAACGTCTAATTCTCTTTAATTTAATTATAATATTGTTATACCAAATAACAAGATTTTAAATAAATTTTGTGCTTCATCTTTACCACAGTTTTATGTCAAAACACCGTTCATGTCCATGAATATTCTTAAAATCATTACATGAGTGTTATGCCTCGAGCGTAACGCGGGCACTAACCTAGTAGTATATATAGTCAATGGCCCTTTAGAGCATCTTCAAGGCTAAGAATTCAGCACATCAAATTTTCCAAGTAACTAAATACAAGTGATTTGTTTGAATGACTATTAATATATGCTATATATATATTTGCAGAAAAAAAAAAAGTAAACATGAAAGTGAGGTACGTGTGAGCAGTGAGCATTTACATATTTATTTTTTTAATCCTATTTCATTTTTGCAAAAAAAAATCGGACTTTTGTTGATCATTTAAGATTTCAAATACAAAGAGTTGCAACTTTGATGTAGAGTGCTTGAACTTTGAAGGCACCAAGGCCCTCTAATAAAATTATTTATGAGATAAACTTATGAAACAAAATAAACAGAACCCCACTCCACAAGCATATCGAACCTGGTCTGGCGAGCTTGTCAAACGAGCTCTATCGCTCGTTATATTACTCGCCAGATGGGGTTGATTTTGTGACGGTTGGTAATGGTTGTTGGGTTTTATGGCCGGTGAATAAAGAAAAAAAGATGTGGGGATGAGTGGATGATGGCTCAAATAAGATGCAGTGAATAAGTAAAAAAAACGTGAAGGATTTAAAAACATTATTTTAAAAGCAATAAAAAGTATTAATGAAAGTTATCAACTAAAGATTATATTTAATTCAATTCTCCCACATGGATTATTCCATGTAAAAAAGTTATTTTATGTAGTTTTTTAAATTTTAGTTTCTATTTAATTTTTATATATTAAATAACTTAAAAACTAGTTTTATTTATTTTTTAGTTAATGAAGGATTGTGAAGTGTTGAAACGAAGTAAACTGAAGTGACATAGGGGTTGTTTGTTTCACTTCTTAATGGTTTAGTTCAGTGTTTAATCATTCAGATTCAGCATTCAGAGCATTTGTTTAATAAAAAAAGAGCCTCTGAATAGTTCAGTTAAGTGCTGAATAGTTAAGAGATAGAAAGATGCTGAATGGAACTGAATGGAGCATATATCAAACTTATTATCATCTGAAGTTTTACCCTAACATTCCTCCCATTGATAGAGAGCCTCTTAATGGTTCAGACCTCTTAACCATTTAGCATTTAATAAATCAAATGTTGTCAAACTGCGACATATTCTTAATTTTTTATTGGATGGCTCACCACATGGGCACTAAGGAGAGTAATTAAACCTTAATTAAAAAAAGTTAACAACCATATATTAGTGACAAACGGTGTTGTTCATCAAACAACAAAGAGGGCTTTAATGTAATTTCCAAAAACATAATACCAAAAGTGTAATATGATCATATCATAAGCACCACATGTACAATTAATTAACTCATATATGCATATATAAATACTCACAAAACTATCGAAGAGGTACACGTACGATCGACCAAAAGAGATCCAAGCACAAAGAGATTGATAATATATATATGGCTGGCGAAGGAACGATGAACTCAAAGATTTTCAAGAAGATTTACGGCATTAAGTTTACAAAGCTTTTCATCAACGGAGATTTTGTGGAGTCAGTATCAGGTTTTTATTTAATAGCCCCTGCCCAACTCATTTTTTTTTCTCTCCTATATATTTTTCCAACAAATCGATCGATCCGATCTTCTTTAATCAAATCTTGTTATTGTTACTATTGTCTTCAATTCTTATCTATTTAAGAATGAATGCATGCATGCAATATGATTATACATATTTGTGCATGTGCATGTCATGAGTTACTTAACTCTGATTCATATGTCGGCCGGTGCCGCCGGCCGAGCATTTAATTTTGTTATGGCTGGGTTATAACCAATTAATTAAGTTTACTGACTCGTAAGGCACTAACCTTTCATAACTTTATCGTTTTTAAAGGTACGTGAAAATGTTGTATTTGTCTTTGTATTGCTTTTTAAAAATTTGTAATTTTCAAAGATAGGGATTGATCGAAATTGTGAGGTGATAACGTGTCTCTTAAATATCTTAATTTATATTTTAAAATAAAAGCTAAAATACGATGTTATAAATTAGAGTATAGTTCACATGATAGGATGTGTTAGTAGGTCAATTCGCTTGACAATTTTACTACTAACTTAATGGAGCGATGTGCATTTGGCTTTTTCATACGCATTGATGCTAAAAGTTTCATATTACGGTGAAAAGTTGTTATCTGTCACATGTTAAAAAAACGATATATATTCAAACTTAGAGGCACGGATGATAACTATGTCAAAATCTAGATATTAAAGTCATAAATATATCAAATTAGTATGAGGTCAGAGTAGTAAATTGACAATATCCTTTAATGACTAAAACTATTTTAAATCAAAATAAAAGTTCAAAATTATTAATATGTCAAAGTGTAAAATGTTAAATTGCTAAACGGGTGATATGTGTGACGAAGCCAATAACTATCAAACTTAGAAAGTAGGTAATTACATATTAAGATCTGTTTAATATCATAAATCTCCAAACTTTGGTCACTTTTTACTTTTTATTTGTGCAACTCAAGTAACAGATTTTTTTTCTGTTTATAAATTCTTTTTATTTTGCTTTCGAATTTTTTTAAACAAATTATCATTATTATTATTATTATTATTATTATTATTATTATTATTATTATTATTATTACCATTATCATCGTTGTTAGTTAAAATCAAGATACACTAATTAGCATAGACGTAAAGTTTTATATATTTTCATTAGATCATTATTAATAATTTTCAATGTTAAAATTTCTAGCGGTTAATAGTAAAAAATTAGGGTTATTTAAATTTAATTTTCAATAAATCTTAATTACTCAAAAAGTATAATTACATAGGAAAAACATTCGAGACAATAGATCCAAGCTCTGAACAATTGATAGCAAGAATTGCTGAAGGAGATAAAGAAGACATCGATCTTGCGGTGAAAGCTGCCCGGAATGCTTTTGATCATGGTTCATGGCCTCGTATACCCGGATGTGTGAGTAATTTGTTTTCTTTTAGTTTAACAACATGTATATACTGCTAAACTAGGTTTAATTAATACTCATGTTATACATGAGACGATTTTAATAAAATTATTAAGTATTAGATTAAATATTTAGTTACCTTACAAATTTTTTATTTAAATCTAAAAGTCAAATATAACTCAGGAAGAAATAGTTTAAAAAAAACTGAAATATGAAAGAAGAAAATGATTGATTGTGAAAACAATGTCCCCATAATTTTAGTTTCGGAAAAGAGTGTGAAATATTGAATAGTAAAAACATGAAATAAAAAACACGACTCAAAATATGAAATGACGCCCAATTTTCCTAATCCCCCCCCCCTTCCATTTTTCTCCTAAATAAGGCCTTGATTGCTCCTCTAAAACAATCTATCTAATAAATCAAGGTTTTATGGGCAATGTTTTGGAGTGAATTTTTTTTTTCTATAATAGGAAGTTTAGGAGGTAAAATTTAGGTAAATTTTTCACAATGCAAAAGGATGGAACCAACTCCTTAAATATTATATATTTACAAATCGTTAAACATAATGGTTATAATTTATTTATAAATATTAATATTTAACCCGTGTGTAACACACGGGTATTAAACCTAGTTTATCTAATAATTCAAGGTTTTAAGGGGCAATTTTTAGGGGGAAATATTTGATCTATAATAGGAATTTTGGGAGGAAATTAAGTGGGTTTTATCACCATGTATAAGTTGATGGAACCATATACTTAGATATTAAAAATTATAAATACTTAAACATAATAGTTATAAATTCATTATAAATATTATTATTAATTTAACAGTGTGTACACACGGAAATTAAACCTAGTAATTTAATAAATAGAAGAATATGTGTCGGTATTATTACAAACTACTAGGTTTATTATCACACAGGTTAAATAAAAATATTTAAAAAAATTATAATCATTATATTTTAAAATTTGTATTTTTTTGTAAATTACCATTAATCACAAAATTTGTCTCCATCAACTTTCCTACTCAATTTTCACTCTTAAATTTCCTTTTATAAAACATATTATATTTTAATGTCCTTGTGTACACGCGGGTTAAATAATAATATTTATAAAAAATTTATAACCATTATATGTTTAAGTATTTATAAATTTTTAATATTTAACTATTTGGTTTTATCAACTCATACATGGTAAGAAATTACACTCAATTTCCCTCTTAAAATTCTTATTATAGATCAAATATTTCCCTCTAAAAATTATCCCATAAAACATTGAAATATTATATAGATTACATGTCGTCGGTAATTTATTTAGGAATTCCACTAAAATCCACTTTTTAATTATTTGATGTCAACTATCAACATACCGGGCGTTAGTGACACCGAGCCATCCGTAAATTGTTTTCAATTATATAGTCTCAATTAAAAATTATCATATCGTCCATATATTATTTTTTTAGTGTATCATTTTCTCAAATCTCAATCGAACATTATTTCCGCACTAAACAAGAATTATATTATATATATTGGTTACACTAGGTTAGACCCTATGATTACCCATATGAGTTGATCGGTAAAAAATATTTATATTGTTTTATAAAGAAAAAATTAGTAATAACAAAAAATCAAATAAAATATGCTAAATATGAAAAAAAAAATATGAGGATGAATATGGTGGTGACAAATGGCATTGTGTGGATGCAAGGCTTAAAAATTTATTTTAAGAGGAGATATGTTGATGGAACGATGGTGACTTCAACGTTTGTAAAGTTGCTATTTTTTTACAAAGGGTTATTGGATTTAATCACTTTCAACTATTGGTTATTGGTCGCTATCACCTTCAAATATTACTTTGGCCAATATAACTTCCAACTAAACACTTTGGTGTTTGTATCACCAAAAGTTAACCAACTCAAGTCACTTTTGGTTAGTTTTTGGTTAACTTTTGGTGATACGGACATCGTATCACCAAAAGTTAACCAATTCAAGTCACTTTTGGTTAATTTTTGGTTAACTTTTGATGATACGGACACCAAAGTGTTTAGTTGGGAGTTATATTGCCAAAGTGATACTTGAGGGTGACAGCGACCAATAACCAATAGTTAGAGGTGATTAAATCTAATAACCCTTTTTAAAAACTGTCTTCTAGATTAAAGGCACATTGTATAATTCTGTGTGACATAGCAAGTTAAAACTGAATATAAACGGTAGCAAATTAACATACTTCACATGTGATGAAGTGTACGTATTTCAAATATATGGTACAGGAAAGAGGTAAAATAATGAATAAATTTGCTGATTTAATCGATGAAAACCTTGAAGAACTAGCGGCATTGGAAACGATTGATGTGGGAAAACTTTATAGTTTTGAGACAAATGTTGACATACCTAGTGTCTCAAACGAAGTTCGTTATTTTGCTGGTGCTGCTGATAAAATTCATGGAAAAACACTGAAATTGTCTAGCCAGTTTCAAGGATATACTCTGCTTGAACCAATTGGTGTCGTCGGTCTCATAATTCCGTGGAACTTCCCAAGCGCCATGTTCGCTCTTAAATGCGCACCAGCTTTAGCCGCAGGTTGCACCATGGTCGTCAAACCAGCTGAACAAGCACCCCTCTCGGCTCTCTACTTGGCCCATCTGGCTAAACAAGTAATTAAGCAACCGCTGCTTATGATTTTATGAATGCCATAGCCCATATATGTTTCACTTGATTAACATTTGGCTGACTGTTTTGTTTATAGGCAGGGGTCCCGGACGGGGTCATTAATGTTGTCACGGGGTTTGGACATACAGCTGGTTCGGCTGTAGCATCACATATGGATGTAGATTGTGTTAGTTTCACTGGGTCAACAGAAGTTGGGCGACTTATAATGCAGGCAGCAGCTACTAGTAATTTGAAAACCGTTACACTTGAACTCGGGGGGAAATCCCCTCTCCTCATCTTTGATGATGCAAATGTCGATCAAGCGGCCGATCTTGCATTTCTTGGAAGTATTGCTAACAAGGTATTTTAAAATTACTAGTCCAAGACAAAACTTTGTGGATCAAGAGGGTCTTTTGGCATGCAGTTAATTAATCAAACAAACTATTAATCTGGTCTAAAATAAATGCGTGTATATACAGGGAGAAATTTGTGTATGTAGTTCGCGTGTTTTTGTTCAAGAAGGTATTTATGATAAACTTGTGAAAAAACTTGTCGAGAAAGCAAAAACATGGGTCGTTGGGGATCCGTTTGATCTTGCCACTCGTCAAGGACCGCAGGTGATTGATTACTAGTAAGATATAAAGTTACATATGTCTATATATATATAAGAAACATTATACTTGGGTTTTCGTAGGTTGATAAGAAACAGTACGAGACAATACTCTCGTACATCGAACAAGGAAAGAGAGAAGGTGCATCATTGCTCGTTGGCGGTAAGCCGTGCAGAGAAAAGGGATACTACATCGAGCCAACAATCTTTGAAAATGTTACGGTAAGTACAACATGTTATTAGGTGTTAAGTTCGACTAGTCAGTATATTCATCTCGTTTTGGTGTATATATAGGACGGCATGCTGATTGCAAAGAATGAGATTTTTGGTCCGGTTATGTCTCTTATGAAGTTCAAGTAAGGCCATTTTTCTTTTGTTTTAAAATGTTTTTGTATGTTGAAACAAGTATTTTAAATAGAATATTGTGATGCTTCAATTCCATGATATTGCAGGACGATTGAAGAGGCGATTGGAAGAGCGAACGCAACTGCATATGGTTTGGCAGCCGGGATTGTGACTAACGACTTGAACATAGTCAACACGGTATCAAGATCAATTCGGGCAGGCATGATTTGGATAAATTGTTACCATAATTTCGATTCCGGATGTCCGATTGGAGGTTACAAAATGAGCGGGTTCGGAAAGGATCATGGCATCGAAGCCCTAGAGAAGTATCTTCAAACCAAAGCTATTGTCACACCTATTTACAACTCGCCGTGGTTGTAAATCTTTAACAATTAACGCCTTGTTAGTTTGTTATGTTTTGCGGAATTTATAACTAGGGCCGGTCCTGAGGATTTTAAGGCCCTGGACGAGACGGGAAAAAAGCTCCCTTTAGCTTCTTTCTTTTGATTTTTTAATAAATTTTGCTTATTTTTTTTGTCAATTTTTTTTTTAAATGCAATGGGCTATTTGTTTTAATAACTAGGATACTTGTTTTATAAAAGTATGTTTTTTTATTAAACAAAATCATTTGAATATACAGTCCAATATTTATTTTTTTTAAATACATGTATAATTATAAATTTCGGGCTCCTAAAATCATGGGACCCTAAATAAATGTCCAGACTACTCGACCCAGGACTCATGTTTATAACTATCTTATTTGAATTTGAATGTCATATTGCATACTTTATTACTTTCACATGAATACGTATATATTAATATATATATATATATATGGTTTTTATAATGCACTAGGTTTAAGTGGGGTCGTGTGTTGTGACGGTTGAGTCTCACGTTTGTTATCTCGGTATAAACTTAAATGTCAAAGTCAGAGAGCCAAAGTAGTAAATTATGTTAAAGTATTAGAAACCAAAATAATGACTATGTCAAATTCGATGGTTCGAAGTCGTAAACATGTCAAAGAAGAGTAAAGAGGTCATTGTAGTTAATCGGTAAAGTCTTCATAGGCAAAACTGATTATAAGTCAAAGTCGGATGTTAAACTTGTAAATATGTGAAAGTTGAGTTGGAGCCAAAAGTGTAAAATTGATTAACGGTTTTTTGGCAAAATTTGAATTATTAAGTGCTGAATAATTAAGACGTCTGAACCATTAAGAGATTTTATCAATGAGAATGGTGTTAGAGTAGAACTTCAGATGCGTATAAAGTTGTATTTATCTATCTGTTGAATTTATGATGGTTTGTTATGTTTGTGATGATTGTGTTTGTTTTGTTGTAATTGTTTATATATGCGATTTTATTTACAAGTTTTATAAAAAAACACAAACTAGTTTTATAAAAAAACAAAAACTAGTATTATAAAAGAAATCGCAACCGTAACTATAAATATTAACTTAAAATTGGATAATCGTTTTATTCAATATTTACATCTCAAACTTATAATCGAGGTGACAACATTTTAAAAAAACTTTAATTAACGATTTTTACAAATTGGATAATGTGAGAAAAAACAATTAGTTGAATTTTTTTGGGAAACCATATATGTCACATATATAGGTCTATATGTGACATATAGAAGTGGTGGTAAACAAAATCTGTCAAACCGACAACCTAGTATCATTAATTCCACATGTCAGATATAAGGGTGACATATAGCTATAAGCGTAACACTTTAAGGTAATATAATATGTCACACATAGGACAATATGTGACATATAGAAATGGTGTAATAGTAAAAATGGCTGGTGTTCCTAGAGAATCAATTGCAAAGCTATTTTAATGTTTTAAATGGTTTAATTAATAAAACCTATAATCACCCTTAATTTATTCACAATAATGGATCCAGGATTTTTTTTCAACGGGTTCATATATTTTCGGTGATCTGAAATTTAACAATCTGGTGTCATATTTTCGAGTCGGTTCAAGTAGGGTCATAAAAGCAAAATTTAAGTACGTTTAACAAACTCAACCAATATACAAGCAGAATTGTAGTGATGAAAAAACAAAATTAAAATATGGTCATAAAAGCATATGTAGCAAGTGCCGAGAGGCTTACTGTATACAACATAGTGACTATATTAATGTTTTAATAGATGAAGCATTCAAGTTTCATTAGTCAAATATTCAAATTTCATATGCTTGCAACAATTAAACAGTGAGTATTTAAAATAAAAAAAATATAACAGTTAGACTTGAACCCAAGATCATTAAAAGAAAATAAAAAGCATTTTCCAATAAGCTATAACTATGTAGCCTTTAGTAATTCACCTTTGATAATATTTATCGGTTCACTCCTGTAAATCCGTACCCATACACCTAATTCTTCCCTACTTAACCAAAACAACCACATCTTCTGTTGGGTGGTGTAGACTCGTTAGTGGTAGCCGGCTTTAAGGAGTAGTCTACATGGGCTTGGGTCTAACTTAGGGATTAAGTTTCATAACCTTAGATTAGTCTCTATATATTGATATCTTTGTACTTGTAATTTCTTGAGCACCTGATAAATAAAATACCTAGTTGCAGCAAAGTGGACGTAGGTCACGCCGACCGAAGCACTATAAATCCTTGTGTCTCGTGTTCGTTATTACTCGCGAGTGTGCATTTAGTTTCGTGTGTGTTCTAGATCCTAACAACTGGTATCAGAGCTACGCTTCGTTACACACGAAGAACACAACGCGATAGAGAGTTGCGATCTAGGGTTAGCCGACGGCAGTCCTGCCACCATTCCCAGCCGATTGAAGTATCGCCGTGTTACCCCACGGTTTGTTTTTTTTTGTTCGATCGGGCAGAAAAAGAAAAATCAATTTTAGAAACTTATTTTGTTTAGCAGTCCTATTGGAATCTTGGTTGGTTTGCGTAGACCAAGAAACAAGATCAAATTATTTGTTTTAAGTTTTAGTTGGGCTTTGCATAATCGCATCGTTAGGCAGGAGGAATTGGTTAGAGGAAATTGATTTATGTTTTACTTTGTTCTTGTTTTTGTTCACATAAAAGAAAGAAGAAGCAGAATATAGTTTTTTTAATTTTTTTGTTGGGTTATGTAGATCAACAAGAAGTAAAAGGAAATTGCCGAAACATAAAAACGAGGTGATTAGGTGAACGAGGATTTATTATTTGAGATAAGTCTTTGATCAAAGATTGACCAACACGTTTTCAGTTTTAGTTTTCTCGTTTGGCTATTATTATGGCAGGAGACGAGAAAGTAACGATTGAAAAGTTTGACGCAAAAAAGTTGGTTGGTGGAAGATGCAGATTGAAGCACTCCTTTGTGAGAAAGACTTGGATGAAGTGCTTGAGGGTGTTAAACCAAAAGAAACTTCACAAGCAGACTGGAACAGTGATAACGCTTTCTTTGTCTAAGAATGTTGCCTATAACATCCAGAAGGAGACCACAATTAGTGGTATGATGACAACATTATCAAACATGTATGAGAAGCCTTCTGCAGCAAATAAGGTTTATCTGATCCGAGAGCTTGTAAATACTAGGATGAAGGAAGGTGACTTGGTAACAGTTCATATCAATAATCTTAACCGATTTTGTCTTCTTTAGTATATGTGAATATTAAATTTGACGATGAGGTTCAAGCACTATTGTTATTATCCTCATTGCCAGAGAGTTGGTCCGGAACCGTAACTGCAGTTAGTAACTCATCGGATACTAGTAAGTTTACGTTTGAGAAAATTCGGGATCTTATTTTGGGAGAGGATGTACGACGCAGAGGTTCAGGTGAATCTTCAAGTTCTTTGTTGAGTACAGAGGGCAAGGGAAGAAAGAATGAACGGGGATCGAAGTCGTTAGGGCAGGAAGAGTCAGTCTAAGACTCGTAAGGATGTGATATGTTGGAACTGTAAGGAAGCAGTGCACTTTAGGAATCAGTGTTCTAATCCTAAGAAAGATGCTAACAATGTAGAAGACTACGAAGATAATGATGCTCTTATCTGTAGTGTGGAGAGCAGTGTGGATTCCTGGGTTATGCATTCTGGTGCTTCTTTTCATGCTACCCACAACAATGAAACATTGCAGTTCCTAAAAGAGGGTGATTTTGGAAAGGTAAGGCTTGCGAACGATGAAGTTCTAGATGTTACGGGCATGAGTGACATGGATTTAATTACTTCAGTAGGTTCTAAGTAGACTTTGAAAGATGTCAGGGTCATTTCTAGCTTAAAGAAACAATTGATTTCAGTTGGGCAGTTGGATGAAGATGGACATGAAGTTAAGTTTAAGAACGGGCATTGGAAAGGGGTAAAAGGTAATCTAGTCATAGCTCGAGAAAAGAAACAGGGTTCGCTTTATATGGTTAGCTTACCATCTGAAGGAAAGGTTATTCCAGTTCAGAAGAGAAACAAAATCTAGTTCACAGAATCTAAGGGGCAGAAAAAAGTTTGTTTTGCAGATGATAAACCCAGAGCTTCAGGTCAGATTCAGGTTGAACGTATTGGGAAAGGTTCAGAGAAATCAGTAAGGGGTTTTCGTGGTAGTGGGAGTATTGCTAGTCAGCCAACCAAAGTTTCAGACAATGGTTTAAGAGAACTAGTATTCCAAGTGTCAAAGTCTCTCCAGAGGATTATCTGCTTTATTCGGAGAATGTTTGTTCTCAAGTTGTTTTAGGATCCGGCAGTTTGAGCCAGTGGGAGCCGGTAGAGACAGAAAATGTCAGAGGCAGACTTAGCCGTGACTGATGTTTTGGAGTTCAGGGGAACTTCAATGGGCCTTTAAGTGGGAGATTGATGAAGATGGTGAAGCACAGTTCAAGCCTCCAAGTGGGAGATTTTTGGGTGGTGTAGGCTCGTTAGTGGTAGCCGGCCCTAATGAGTAATCTATGTGGGCTTAGGCCTAACTTGTAAGTTTCCTAACCCTAGATTAGTCTCTTATATATATTGATATCATTGTACTTATAATTCCTTGAGCACCTGATAAATAAAATACCTAGTTGCAACAAAGTGGACGTAGGTCACGTCGACCGAACCACTATAAATCCTTGTGTCTCGTGTTCGTTATTACTCGTGAGTGTGTGTTCAGTTTCGTGTGTGTGTTCTAAATCCTAACATCTTCATCACATTCCCTCTCTATTTACATCTCCATCTCAAACACCATACACCACCTTAACTTGGCCACCATTGATATGAATCAAACGAAAGTTATACATATCTAAACGAGAGATTAGGATCGTCCATTTTCGAAACCCACCCCATAAGATAAAAAAAAAGAAAAAAATATCAATATATCACTAGCAAAATGCAATGTTTAAGAACCAAGATCTTTGAAAAATGAAAGAGAGAAGAGGGGAGACCGCCTCTATCTTGGATACCGTGAAGAACAAAATCCAATTCCCTTCTTTACTCATCATTCTCTCGCCTCCAACCCTCATCCACAAACTATCAATAAACCACCACAACCATTACTACATATCCACAAACACAATTATCATCATGCACACACATGTTAATCTTTTTATTATGGGTTGTTTTGCCATTTAAAATGTGTGGCTAAGATTGGTTCTCAGACTTCTCACATATTTATTGTGGCATCTTGTATTTTAGTCATACCTATTTTTTTATTTTATCTCTCCACATGCAAGACACATGTCAATTTCCTTATTTTTTTTAAATGTTTATAATTTTTACATACGACATTATTTTTTTAAACAAATTATACCATAAAAACGAGAATTTTTTATCTTTAAAATGCGTATAATGTTGTATATAAAAAAACGAAGTTTTTTCACATTTTTTTCAACTCATTGTGTCTTCCGTCAGGTCATTGTGTCATCCGCTGGGTTGTTGTGTCATCCATCGAATCATTGTGTGATCTTATTTGACGAGGATTACACAATGACCTATATTTTATTTTATTTTTCAAAAGTGGTTTGTAAAGAAAAGACTATATCAATACTTATATCAACTTAAAGAGCATACGAGTACTAGCGGAAGCATTGCCTTCACCCTTAAATACTGTGAAATAACCACCCGTCATGGATAGAACACGCCGAGTAAATACCAAAACTTTAATTTTAATTTTGAGTAAATTGTCAAAATAGTTTCTGAGCTTGTATCGATCGACTATTTTGGCTCTTATGTTTTTTAGTCATTTCGGTGTTTGGTTTTGTAAAAAATTACCATTTTAATCCTTCTGTTAACGATATTTGCTCAATTAAACCACCTAGATCACTTCCTAAAGGAGTTTCGAACTTCATACCATCTGTAAATCATACTTCTATCATTTTTCTCATCAAAACCAATCTCCACATTTCAAATTCAGATTTGCCAAATCTGTTACAGCAAAATCGTCCATGATTATCCAAATCAATTACTCAGAAACATCCTTATGTTCATTTTGAATGTAATCAAACAACCAATTAAGCCGATAATCACGGACTAATCGTCAATTAATCTAAAATCATCAAAATAAAAAATCAGAACTCGTTTGACATCAATTAAACCAATTATTCGTATGAACATCATTCCTACGAATTCACTTAATCACTATGTACAACCAATTCACATTCCACACACTTACATCAGCTCATTATCTCTTCTTCATCTATGCTCACCTTCATATACGTCCTCCATTGGGGCTTTGCCCTTTTCTTTGTCCCCTACATCATTAATTTCTTTTCGCCTCTGGTCCGAGCCCATCTTTTCAGCCCCATTTTTCCTGCCCCCATACCGATACTTAATCATGGCCCAACCAATTTTTTTTTCCTGATCTATTTCTTTAATGAACGGTAGGTAGTGGGTGTTGAAGCTGAATGGGTACTAGAATTAGAGGGTGCTGGTGGAGGGGTGATGGTGTTGTGGTGGTGGAGGATGACGAACACGAGGAAAAGGAAAAACAGGAAAGCCATGAGGAGGAGGAAAATCACGTTGAAGGGCTATGGGTTGGTTTACGTCACCTTCAGAGCTGGAGGAAGGTGATGTCAGGATTGTCGTCTGGTACTCAGCAGCGTCCAATTCCATCAATGCGTCATCAGAGGACGATGAAGAATCTTCCGACGACGATGATGAGTATACGCATGAACGTGAATTCATTTTATGTCAATCATGCATTGCAAAGTTGTAAGATCAATATATTAACTACAAAATCGTGATCATACTGATATTTATGAAATAAAGTGATCGAACCTGTATTTCATGCTTTAATGATCGAAAGATTTCAATTATACTAAGCCCTAACTGAAATAATAATGAATCAGCTGATCAACAATCAAGAAATTAATAAAGAAATTGAGTGTGTGTTTGAAGAAGATGAAGTTTATGAACACTTTCTACTACTGGTATTGTTTACCGGTTATGATTGTAAAATGAAAAACAAGAAATTGAAGAAGTGATACAAAGTGGAAAAGAATGATGTTTATATACACAGATCATCTCCCTTAATTGAAACCTAAATGTTAACGGTAACGTTAACTACCACTTAACAACCTAATAACAAACTATTAATCAAGATTACAGCTTTAGCCCCTGTATTTGTAGAATTTGACAAATACCCTCCAAAATTGACTTTATGAATATGAGATAATATTCAGCTTTGACTTTGACTTCTATGACCAAAATACCCTACTAATAAAAGTTAAAACTTAAAAACTAAAACACATATATTATTTACAACCACCACCACATTCCAGTCCTCATATAAGATATAACCCATCATCTCCATCTTTATACCACCATTATCAACTTCATATTTTTACAACCATCAACATCCATGACATCTTCCCCAACCATCATTAGCGTCAACCCACAACCATCATCACTAATTTCTTGTTTGTAACATAAATCATAGAAAATCAAATAAGAACCGAAAGAGGGCGGGGGTGGGTGGTGGTTTGATGCTCGAATCTAGTAGGTGACAACATCAACGATTGGTGGTGCCTGATGATAAAATGGTTTAGTTTTCAAATCTGGTTTGTGTGGGTTTCTTTTTGCCTGAAGGTAAAATAGGAAGGTGAATCAGTTGACTTCAGCAACGTCTGATGGTGTTAGAGTGATGGATTAGGGCGTGTGAAGAAAATGACGCTGGTGGCGGATGTGGTGTTTGATCGATGGCGATGGAGGTAGTTGTAGATGGTTGTATGGGTTTTGTGGTGGTTGTAAATGGTGTTAATAGTTGTATTTTGGTTGTGAGTGATTTGGGGAAGAAGTTACAGTGAGTGATTTGGTGGTGGTGGTAACAACAACATAAACAATAATAATAATAATAATAATAGTAATAATAATAATAATAATAATAATAATAATAATAATAATAATAATAATAATATTATGAAGAATAATAATAATATGGGAATCGACCAAAATACCCCTCATTTGACTTGTTTTCTAACAGATGATACTGACGATATTAGCCTCAGGTGTACGAATGAGAGTAAACTTGAAAACTCAAGATTTAAACAAACAAATTTAAACTTTAAGGTTCAAATGGTTATAATTAAAAAAAATAAGATTTACAAAAAAGTAATTTACTCTAAAATTGATTCCTTAGGATAAGTGAAACTCAATATTTAAAAAGCCTAAAAAGAACATATGGGCTGCTTTTAATAAAAAACTAACTTTATCGGGCCTAATTAAAAAACCTAAATTTTATATTTATATTTTATATTTTTTCCGAAACCGGCGATTAAATGGAAGACACAACACATCTTAAACTTTAGATTATTTTTTAGGAGAAAAACATGTGAAAACAACATGTTAAAACCTCTAATTTGAATAAAATATGAAGGATAGTGACCTAATTTGAACAATTTTTAAACTTTAGTGACTTAATTAGAATAAAATTGAAACTTTGTTATGTTTTTACAAAGTTACCCCTATTTTTTAAGTAGAAGCTTGCAATCTTCCATAGTTAACCAACATTTTTATTTTGCTGTTTTGCATTATTTAGTGACTATTACTTCTTTTTGTTTTATTTACCAGTCTTTTATTAATTCACATGAACTAAATAGTATTATGTTTTGATATTGTTCTACTTTTGAGTTTTTTTATTTATTTTAGATTTGTGGTTATGTATAATTATGTATCATAATATTTCAGATTATATATGTAAAAATGCCTTATTATAATGAAACTTTAGTAAAAAAAAAACAAACCAAGTATACATTCATATTCATGAAGATAATAAAAAAAGAACTCGTGAAGTTAAAAAAAAGTGAGATGTACGTTATCGAATTATGGATGAAAAATTCTCATTACGACCCCCTGGTTATAAGTTTCTGGTTCTGCCACTGCATATACCTGATTATAGACCTCAATATATAACAATCTCCACCTTTAAGTCATATAATCAAGTATTCATCCATGATTTAAGTAATGTGCAAAATGTTCAAGCAATGCACAAACTTGGGCCCTGGAACACTCTTTGTTAACATGTCTCCAGCGTTATGTTTAGTATAAACATGCTTAACACTTACCCTCTTAGAGAATAACACATCACTAATCTAATGAGTTCTAACATCAATGCGTTTTGATCTTTCATGAAACACTTGATGTTTAGCTAATTGAATAGCACTTGTATTGTCACAATGAACTAATGCATATGTACCTTCTATACCCATTTCTGGTGTAAAACCCTTTAACCAGATAGCTTCTTTTACAGCCTCTACAAGAGCCAAAAACTCTGCCTCAATAGATGATAAAACAACTACACAATGTTGTAGAGATGCTTTCCAGCTTGCTACTCCACGAGGACTTTAAAAACATAACCAATTATAGACCTTCCCTTATCCTGATCGTTAGCAAAATCTGAGTCTACAAAACATTGCATAACTGGTTCATCAATATTACACATTTCCAAATTCAATACCCATATCCCTAGTGTCATTCAAATACCTTAGAATCCACTTTACTCCTTCCTAATGATGTTTTCCTTGATTGCTCAAATATATGTTAACTATACTAACAGCATATCCAATGTCTGGTCATGTACATATCCTCAAGTACATTAAACTGCCAACATCACTAGCATAGGGAACATTCACCATAGACTCTATTTCTTCTTCTTCTGTCTAATGTGAATTCAAACTTGCCAACTTAAAATGTAAAGCTAATGGAGTAATAACATACTTACAAGTATCCATGTAATTAATATACATATTGGATGAACAACATGGTAATTTACATATTCCTTAAAATTTCAACAATTTTTATTCTTGGTATACTACGAACATGTTTTCCCAAACAAGATTCAGCAATTTCCAATCTTGCTGAATTATTATACAATTTCCTGAAATTTAAGTTTTCCCAAACAAGATTCAACAATTTTTTTACCTTAAATTATGATATTTATTTTTATATTATTATTTCTATGACTTTTATTTTTTCATTTGAATGATTTGATATATTTTTAAAGTACTATGTTTACGACTAATATATTTTTTATTCAAGTGTTGTTATTTTTTATTCAAGTGTTTTTTAAGAAAGTTAACAAAAGTATTATACAATATAATTCACATGCACTTTGTTCAAGATTGTCATTAATGCCGCATTAAGCCATTAACGTCGCCGCAAAACCTCATCAAAACTACGTAGTTTGATTAGAAAAAACCAAATGCATTTATTTTAAGGTTTTTATCTCAATTCCTAAACCAAGTCTTCCATCGCAATCTCAATTCCTAAACTTCGTTACTAGTGGTTGTTGAATGATTTGGAAGAACATGATTGAATTTAGGGTTCTTTGAATATCTATTTTTAACAAAAAATAAATGTATTTGGTTGTTTTTAATTAAAACGGCGTTTTTATGGGGTTTCGCGTGTAAGTAACACGCATAAGAGCCTCGTATTCACTTTCACATATATCTTTAATATAATAAGGTAAAATCAAAATTGCTTATGTGGCATCCGTATATAGCTTCTTGCTTATGTGACTTTATTTAACAGGTTCTCTCAATAGAATGATCTTTTTATTTAAAATATGTATATAAAATTTATTATAATAACACAAATTACATTTTGCTCTCCTAATACTTAGGAGGATTTTGAAAAATTTTAAAAATAATTACATTTTCAACCCTCTCTTAATAGGGGTATACATGAGTCGATTTGTATTTGATAGGATATAAAAATAAAACTTAGGGATAAAGTTGGTAATAACATACAATTAAAGATTCTAGTGTTTTACAAACATACGTAACTTTTTTATATGAAATTATTATTTCTTAAACTACACCGTAAACCGAGCATTTAATTCTTTTTATTTTGAGTATAATATTGCTATACAAAAACACAATTTAAAAAAAATAAATCTTATATTTCAGTTTTACCATGGTTTTGTCTCAAAAACTAATTGAAATCGTTATGAATATCCTTAAAATCACCAAATGTGTGTTGCGTTCCCGTACGTGCGTGCGTAGGGGCGACTCAACGATTTTGAAGGCCTAAGGCGAAAAAAATTTAAAGGCCTTTTTAAACTTGTTCATTTTTCCACTTTGCCCGATTAAAATACACATAATGCGAAAGTAAGGCAAAGAAAATAATGAGATTCAAAATACAAATCAAAGCACAAACCATCAAACTTATCATTTTTCTAATTTTATTAAGAACAATTACTACAAACACGTTTACTTCATTAAAGCACAAACTGAGATTCGAACCACCAAACCTATCATTTTCTAATTTTTATATACAAATACCACCAAACAATTAGTCTATTCAAAGCATAAACTTAGATTTAAATCAACTAGCAAACTAATTGAGTTTCAAGTTTCAACAATAAGTCTATTCAAGGCATATGAACACATGCATATATAAACGGGACTCATGGCAAATAACAAATCCTAAAGTTAAATAGGCTACTATCAAAGATTCAAAGCATATTAGCAAAATCAATAAACCGACAATTAGCATTAGGCTATGAAAGGAAATTTTAATCGCTAACACATTATCAATTAGATTCAAAGGGTAAAATGAAACATGGGTGTGCGTGCATAAAATTGAAGATTGAAGAAAAATTCAAACATAATCCCTCAGAATCGAACCCCAAAATCGTCTCTGAGTGATTGAAGTCTTCAATCGAAACACATAATCAAAATAGAAGCTTGTGGATCGAGGTTGTCAATCGAAATATCCTAACCCGGATTAAAGATTTGATTTGGACGATTCAGTTTTAACTTTTGTTTCCCGCTATACCTGAGGTCGTTGGAGAAGAGAGGGCCCTACATTTCAAGATTTTTTTTTATAAATGGGCTATTGGGCTTGAATTTTGGGGCCTATTTAAATGTTGTGGCCTAAGGCAGTGGCCTAGTTTCTTGGGCTGTTAGGGCCACCTATATGTGCGAGCACTGAACTAGTATTAATATATAAATCCATTTGCATTGAATGTATTAATTACCAATAATGTCAAATTATAAACCTTATAAAACTACAAATTATATAACAAAAGAGTTATAAACATTGAATTAGGTTCAACTAGAAAGTCTAAAATTCCTAGAAAGTCTAAGAAGGAATTTAAACCATTAGATCTAATATTAAATGAAGATCAATGGCTCATAAACACAAGGTGACATAATGGTAATTAGTTAAAACTTTAAATGGTAGGCCAATGGCCTAGTTTCTTGGGCTGTTAGGGCCACCTGTATGTGCGAGCACTGAACTAGTATTAATATATAAATCCATTTGCATTGAATGTATTAATTACCAATAATGTCAAATTATAAACCTTATAAAACTACAAATTATATAACAAAAGAGTTATAAACATTGAATTAGGTTCAACTAGAAAGTCTAAAATTCCTAGAAAGTCTAAGAAGGAATTTAAACCATTAGATCTAATATTAAATGAAGATCAATGTCTCATAAACACAAGGTGGCATAATGGTAATTAGTTAAAACTTTAAATGGTAGGCCAATGGTATATTAGTCTTGTCTCATTTTCAAATTCCACCCTCTTTTTTAAACGCCTATAACCTTTACATACGACAATACTTTTTAATAAAAATTACACCAAAAAAACGAGCGTTTTTTTTATCTTCAAAACGCATATAATATTGATATATAAAAAATGAAATTTTTTTTTTGAAGTTTCAGCTCATTGTGTTATATTTGTTAGGTCATTGTGTTATATTTTTCAGCTCATTGTGTTATATTAGTCAAGACATTGTGTTATATTTTTCAGATTGTGTTATATCCGTCATATCATTGTGTTATATTCATCAGGTCATTGTGTTATATTTTCATCAGGTCGTTGTGTTATATTTTCATCAGGACGTTGTGTTGGTGACATGCGTTTGGAAATTGGAATGCCGTAATGAAGGGTAGGGTTTTAATTTTCAAAGTTTTCAAACCATTTAACCATTTGCACTCTTCTTTCTTCCATTTTAATATTGTTTGTTTAAAAGTAGGCAAATTGGCTAAAAATAATCCCAACTAACACCTATTGGCCGAGAATAATCCCAACTCAGTTTATTCCCTCCAGTGGTCCCAAATCCAACTTTTTTGGCCTCCAGTGGTCCGCCGTTAAGTGCACTTAACGGCCGTTAACTTTTTTTTATTCTTTTCGAATTTCAGAACAAGGTTTTATGGATATTGATCGGGAGGAGTATACGATTCAATTGATGTAAACCTTACTTCGAACAAGGTTTACATCAACTGACTCGTATTCTCCTCCCGATCAAAATCCCTAAAATATTTGTTTGAAATTCGAAAAAAATAGAAAAAAAGTTAACGGCCGTTAAGTGTACTTAACGGCGGACCACTGTAGGCAAAAAAAGTTGGATTTGGGACCACTGGAGGGAATAAACTGAGTTGGGATTATTTTCGGCCAATAGGTGTTAGTTGGGATTATTTTAGGCCAATTTGCCTTAAAAGTATTATTTTATTTCTTTTCTCATGGGCCCCCAAACCTAAAATATTGTGCCCCTTTAAACAAATAATATGGGCTAAATATATATATATATATATATATATATATATATATATAATTTTTTTACATATGCTGTTGGGCTTGTAGGGGGTGCATGTCCCCCCCTCCATTAACCATGTATCCGTCCCTGGTTGGTTCTATACATAGTAAATGAAATAGATGCATAAAACTCTATATTACTTGTTGAAAATATGATGAGATATTTGTTTTGTCATATCACTTATTGACTTATTGATGTTGTATGCGGACTTTGGTAGTAGTTTTTTCAAGAGTACTAACTAATGAGCATGGAAGAGTTAAAGCGATATGAATAGGATGTTCAAATCAGGTTGGTTTTCTTTAGTACACTTTGAGTCTATAGAAGGTTGACTAAAGTCTAAAATGTCTAATGATTAAATATTGGTTGCAAGTCAAATATGGTGTGAATCCATTTAAAGATCCTTAGTTTGTGAGAGGTATTTTTTTACGTTAAATTATCAAAGCTCTTAAGAGGTTGTAAAGCAATATTAGATAGACATTTTGTCACTTGTGAACTATTCGACCCATTATCTATATACAACTGCTTATAGTTTTGAATTCTGTTTGACACTTTAGAGGCCATTTATAACCCCACTCAACCCATTTTCAGGTAAATGGGTTTGATAGTATCTTTTGTATTGCTAGAGGGTCTAATTTTGCTTTCTTAAAATTCATGTCCTCAAATTTGAAGCCCCATGTTATATATAACAAATTAATGTACAGTTTGTAATTTTGTACTGTTACCATAAATAGCAAATTAATGTCAAATTTCTAATTAATATCTACAACCAATGAAAGAAAAACAAGTGATTAGTTGTTTATTTTCCACACTAGAAAGTTTAATCCTAAGGGAGAGTTCAAGGGTTAGGGCAAAAATGATACGTACAATTTGTTTATTTTGATATTGAAAAATTGTGTAGACGTATGTAGTTTTAAAGGGGAGGAATTCAATTTAGACATCATGAAAGTAGAATGGATATGGTTGATAAACAGAAGGGCATACAAGATGATGATGGTGATATGGATCGATTAAGTGGAGCTAAATATGATGTGTCCGATTAACATTCACAAGAAAAGGAAGATAACGACGAGCTGTTTCGGATCTAATTAAGGTTTCTTGGATGTTGATCATGTTTTGTTATTATAACTCATTGATTATTAAAGTGTATAAGTATTTTTTATCGTTTAACCCATAGGTACCCACGAGTGCTAAGCTAGTAAACTTTATAAAACTACAAATTATACAACAAAAGGGTTCTAAAGATCGATTATTACTTTTGAATCTTTTAAAAGTAAGTAATATATGAATTTTAAATAAACATCTTAAAACTTATAAAATGTATACATTTTTCAATTACGTATTCAGCTAATTAATATTATCTACAAATTATTTAAAAAGAATGATTATGTATATATGTTGGAAGTCTTTATAGAGAGTATGGTTATTAATTGTTCTTCTATAGATAAGATTGAGGAATTAGATTGGAAATTATATGGATATGGATATGGATATGGATAAATATATATTAATATATATATATTTGCTATATACGTACCCTTTTGGATTATGAAGCCGTTAATTAAAAAGGAATTAGAGTCCTAGGTGAACTTGCGGATCAAGTTTAGTAGTTATATAAATAGTGTTCGATAGATCGATCGAGTCATCAAAAACCTAATTAACCCCTGCAATCAAGTTTCAGAAAGCAACAATTAATAGAGATCAATTAAGTATTGGTTACCTTAATTTTGTTAACATTAACTATGATGCCTTATTCTTACGGTATTGTAGATAGGGGATTAAAGACGTTGATACTCTTAAACGCAGGACCTCATGATCGTGTGGATATAATACTTGTGGTTGACTTTAGGACAAATATAGTCACGATGGAGCGTTACTATGAAGGAATTTATGAAAGGGTGTTGTTTGAGGATTATAAAGTTTTACGGATAATATTCAGAACAAAGAATGACTGGTCATTAGTGACTGCTAGATCAACTAATGCAAGTGGGCAAGTTTTGGATCGTGAAGAAATTAAGGGAATGGCAAGCTTTGCATTGGGGTGTAAGTTAATGTTTCTAGAGTCTTTTGAAGACGCGGTGAAGATAAATAGATTGGGTAAAGAGAAAGACTATCAAGGGAATTGTTGTATAATTTGTCATGAAGAATACAAATCTGGAGATATGATGGCAACATTAATGGCTTGCAAACATGGTTATCATGTTGTGTGCATCCAGAACTGGTTGATGAAAAAGTTTTCGTGTCCTATTTGTAGGGAAAGGGTTTTTCATAATCCCATCTATGTTGATCATGTTATTCTCACTCAACACATGAGTATGAACATATAGCTAGCTCCCTAGCTCATATATATATATATATGAATTTTATTAAATCACCTTATATAATTGTTTGGTTATGTTCATGTACGTATATATGGCATTTGGTTTTCTTATATACATGTTATAAGTCACTTACTTTGGTTTCTGATCCAAGTCAATAAACGTACGTACAACCAAAACCGTGTGCAAATCTGTGATCTAGATGAAATACCCCAAAAACATGTCGATAGAGCATAAAGCAGCAAAAACACCCAAATTTACATGATTATATTGAATAAATCTAAGAAAACGGTTAATTTGTTGAAGAAGAAACATGCAATTGCAACTATGAATCCGTCGTAAAGAGAATGATTTCAAAACAAATTTAACAATTAATAATTTCTCGAGACAGAATAAAATACATGTATTAATTACAAGTGTTACAAGAAATATCAATCTTAGACAAGATTCTACCAACTGAGAACAAAACACTTACAATTGAAACTACGATTGCTCTCAATATTACGAAATCGTATTAAGAACACGAAATTGCAAATGATAATAAGCATAAGGGTACATGAAACTTGAAACCTTCACCCCTACCACTTCAGGTAGATAAGGTAAGGTGAAAGTACTTATGTGTTGGCTTGTTTTAATTGGCTAATAATAAAATTAGTCCTCCACCCTTAGGGGTGATAAAAGTCGCCTTTATTAAACTACTAGATTAAGCCCCGTGTGTTGGGTGGAAATATAATAAACAGAATTCTAAAACTTTACTAAAAAATAACATTTGAAAATAAGTTACACATTGCATGAAAAATATATAAAAATAGAGATGTAAATAAGATAAATTGAAATTTTGAAAGAGAATATTATGAGTGATTTAATGTTTTTTTATTTCTTTCCATACAATAGCTAAGAATAGAAGATTATTAGTTTGAGCGGGAAAATGTTTCAACACCCTCTCTAAGGAACGACATGTATCCTCTAAAATCCTCTTTTATTAGAAGTTATAGATTATAGATTATAGATATAGATTTCATAGGTAAGATGCCTCTTTACGATTAAAAAGGAGTATTTAAAGAAAAAAAAGACTTAAAAGAAAACTCATGTGGGGCAAGCTAATTAAACCCGGCCTACAAATAGACAGATATTATATGTCTTTAAAATCTTATGACTAAAACCGTGATAATGTTATCATAAGGACATCCAGGTAACTAATACATGTATATGTGTATGTGTGTGTATATATATGCATGTACAAGAACTATATAGAAGCCAAAGATAAAGAGAATGGGAAAATCAATGGACGATAGAAGTAATGGAAAGAAGAAGTTCCACCATATTTACAAGAGGATTCCCAACATAATTACGTTTACAAAACTTTTCATTAACGGAGATTTTGTGGATTCGATATCAGGTTCTTAACACAACAATCTCGATCTTTTCATCAAAGATGGGTTTCACATTTGAACCGCCCATTTTGCTATAATACTTATGTTTTGTTTACTGTTGAGACAATTAACTATCATCGTATTATACGTTTTATTTATATATCACTTACTGGCATGGGTTAGATTATAGAATATAGGGGTTCAATTTTTTTCACAAACGCAAGATTTTTGGAGTTGGAGGGTTGGACGCATGAACGATTGAACGTTGTCCCATTAACATTTTAATTATTTTAGTCTATTACTTATTAGTAAAGTTTAAACTTTAAACCGCTTTGAAGTTTGATCGACCAATAGTGTTTTAGAGTAAAAGTTTAAACCAAAGTAGAAAAATGCGTTTGGCGTGTTAAAAAGAAATAGAGTGGAACAAAAGCAACAAGTAGAAACAATCATTTTAGGGCTTGGACTTTGGCGATGGAAGATTGAAGGTTTACATATTATAGAGGTCTATTTTTTCTTCTCACCCAAGGCTTACAAATTAATTTTTAAGGATGTTTATAAAGGCTTTAATAATGGTTCCATCAATAGAGTTCAAAAGTAGCGAATATACAAAAAGTAAATAACAATTCGGTTAATCTATAAAATATAATAAAAGAAACCTATATCTAGCCATGTGTTAATCTCTCACTATACTTACCCCTTAATTGCACACATGTCATGATATCATTCTTTTAAAAATGACTTGGCCTGATGTCCTTAAATTTCTCATTACTTTTGTTATTCTAGAAATTAGGTTTAAACTTAGATCTAAACATCCATCGACAAACTTCAAATACCATTCATCTTCTTCTCTTCACAGATATTTCAATCGACGATCAATATTCACACATCATCTTCACCTTTGATTGATTAACACAACGACGATTAGGGCTCGGTGATGATGAGAGATTCGCGTATGAAGGCTGCCCAGCTTAAAAGAATCGATGAAGATGGCATCAGAGGAACAATTAACGAGTTGTGGGTTTTCATATATAGGTAATAATTTTCCTAAACCCTAATTTATACTATATGTTGATTTAAACTTCTGTAGATCCATCGACAAACTTTGTTTACCATTCATCTTCTTCGTAGTTGTTTCGATCGATGATCAATATTCACCCATCGTCTTCACCTTTGATTGATTAACACAACGACGATTAGGGCTAGGTGATGGTGAGGGATTCGCGTATGAAGGCTGTCCAGATTAAAAGATCGATGAAGATGGCATCGGAGAAACGATTAACGAGTTGTTTTTTGCAAACTAATCAATGTTTTGTTATATGAGGTTTCTTCTTTTTCCTTGATATTAACCTTGAGTGTGTTTATATACCAAGCCACATATATCAAACAAATTTAGCCAAAACTCAAATTGTAACTTTTGAAGTCTCGAATTAGTTAGTTTTTGTTGCTTCTTATGAAATAAGAAGTTTTTATAACTAAACAAGTTTTGATGTTTTATATAAAGCTGCATTTAATTTAGTCTTGAATTAATTCATTTGCATCATCTTTTGCTAATTTTAGCTGTTATGTTATTTGTGGTTTGGTATGGAATGGTTTAGAAAGTTTAATGAATTGTAAGCTTAATCGGTGGTAAGATCTGAATTGCTTACTCCATCGCTTACGGGTCTGTTTATAATCGGTTCATAGTTAGTCAACAATCGTTTTAATTGTTTAAGCCTAATTGATTCACAGTCTTCTCGCCGTTTTTATAGATTACGAGACTCTTTTTGGATTTGGGGATTTGATGTCCAGCCCAACCTGATAGCATCTTCTCATCGTCATTTTACTGCTACGCATTGTTTGAACCAAAGGTTTGTTCATCCTTACTGTATATACTTAAATTTATTAACATGAATTGTTAAACTTTGGTTCTTCATTTGTGGGTTATGTATAAAATACGAGGCAATTATTGAGTCACTCATTAGTCATTTTGTTTATTATTGTTTCAAATCATTGATGGGGTGAAGCATTCTACTAGTAGCGTCACTATAAGTTGAATTTTTGTGTGATTAAATCTCTTAGCCAAAGTACTTTTAAAAGTTTTTATTTCATTGTAGTTTATGTGCATTATTTATTGATTCAATATACAATGTTACACTTGAAACACTTTTAGTTTTTATTTTGACCGATGTCTTCAATTTCTTGAATTGTAGTTTAAGTAGTGGTATGTTGGGATGGATGTATTTATACAATATGTTTGATCTATACTTTCAAATGAATTTATGGATTCTCTTCATAAACTATTATATGTAATGAAGATGGTTGATGATATTCACTAAAGTTGATTTATATTTGTTTGTTGCAGGGTATAAAGCTACACCAGAAGGATTCTTTTCCCGACTAAGGTAATTGGGTCAACTTTCGCGGCGCCGCATCAACCACATGAAATGTGCAGAGGTGAGTGCATTGTTATTTGTGGCTTGGTATGGAATGGTTTAGAAAGTTTAATGAATCAAATAAAGTTTGATTTTTTTTAACAATGCTGCATTTAATTTAGTATTGAGTGAAGCAATTTGCATCAATTTTGGCTAAATTTGTTTGATATATGTGGCTTGGTATGAAATGATTTAGAAACTGCAATTGATATTTGTCGCTGATTGATTCATAAAATATGTTGAATTTAATAAAGTTTGATATTTTTTTTGGATTAAACTGTATGTAAATTAGTTGTTTTTTGCTTGGTATGGAATAAGTTATACATGCTCTTAGACTCGATTGAAGTTTGATAGTTTTGATTGAAGAAATTTGCTTGGTATGGAATAAAACTGTATCTATATTAGTTGTTTTTTGCTTGGTATGGAATAAGTTATAAATGCTCTTAGACTCAATTGAAGATCGATAGTTTTTTTGTTAAAACTACATTTGTGTTATTGTAATTTCTATAGTTTAAGTTTTTTTGTTAAAACTACATTTGTTAAAACCACATGAAATGTGCAGAGGTGAGTGCATTGTTATTTGTGGCAAGGTATGGAATGGTTTAGAAAGTTTAATGAATCAAATAAAGTTTGATTTTTTTTAACAATGCTGCATTTAATTTAGTATTGAGTTAAGCAATTTGCATCAATTTTGGCTAAATTTGTTTGATATATGTGGCTTGGTATGAAATGATTTAGAAACTGCAATTGATATTTGTCGCTGATTGATTCATAAAATATGTTGAATTTAATAAAGTTTGATATTTTTTTTGGATTAAACTGTATGTAAATTAGTTGTTTTTTGCTTGGTATGGAATAAGTTATACATGCTCTTAGACTCGATTGAAGTTTGATAGTTTTGATTGAAGAAATTTGCTTGGTATGGAATAAAACTGTATCTATATTAGTTGTTTTTTGCTTGGTATGGAATAAGTTATAAATGCTCTTAGACTCAATTGAAGATCGATAGTTTTTTTGTTAAAACTACATTTGTGTTATTGTAATTTCTATAGTTTAAAACTAAAAAGTCATGAATCATTTTTCTTTCGTTTCATCTTGCATTTGGTAAGATGAAACCTTGAATCTAAATGTATTTGAATGTTAAGTCATAAATTTTGTTTTGACTATTGAACATTGCTTATGCAAATCTCATCCTCATTAATATTGCAGTTTCACTTTTATTTGACATAAATATTATTAATTAGTTATAACTATTACAAATACATAACTATAGTTTAAGTTTTGTGTTGCTGCAGCACTCAAAATGAAACAAACATCATTAGGAAGATGAAGCGAGTTACAGTGCAATGCTATTAAATGTTGTATCATTTGCTCGTAGTGTAAATGACGATTTTAAGCAATTGAATGTTTCTGATACTTCAGAACTGGATTCAACTGCATCTTCTGCGATCAAAAGGCCCTAAAAGGAGGTACTTTTTTTTAGATACAGTTTTTTTTAATTGATTAATGGTAATTATATATTTATGATTTTAGCATGTTGTATAAGTTAAGGAATAAGGGGGCATCAATAATAATCTATAGCAGTCAGTTTATATTTTTTTCATAGGTATACACACGTTTATTTATAGATATACACACGTTTTTTAATTTAAAAATGCTTAATCAAATCTGTTAGGAAAGATAAGAATCTATAAAAAAATATTCAAATTTTTTTTCCTACTTTCACTCTATTTTTTTAGCAGCTTATTTTTTCTTTTACTTGATTTATGGTAATTATATATTTATGATTGTAACATGTTGTATAAGTTAAGGAATAAGGGGCATCAATGATGATCTATAGCAGTTTGTTTATATTTTTTTTCATAGGTGTACACACGTTTATATATGATTTATATAATTTTTATATTTTATAGATTTTATAGATTCATGTATATACACACTTTTTTTAATTTAAAAATGGTTAATCAAATCTGTTAGAAAAGATAAGAATCTGAAAAAAAGTTCAAATTTTTTTTTCCTACTTTCACTCTATTTTTTAGCAGGTTATTTTTTCTTCTACTTGATTTATGGTAATTATATATTTATGATTTTAACATGTTGTATAACTTAAGGAATAAGGGGGCATCAATGATGATCTATAGCAGTTTGTTTATATTTTTTTCATAGGTGTACACACGTTTATATATGATTATAACATGTTAATATTTTATAGATTTTATAGATTCATGTATATACACACGTTTTTTATTTAAAAATGGTTAATCAAATCTGTTAGAAAAGATAAGTATCTATAAAAAAAAATTTCAAAATTTTTTCCCTACTTTGACTATTTTTTAGGAGCTCTTTTTTTTCTTCTACTTGATTTATGGTAATTATATATTTATGATTTTAACATGTTGTATAGGTTAAGGAATAAGGGAGTATCAATAATAATCTATACCAGTCTGCTTATATTTTTTTCATAGGTATACACACGTTTATTTTTTTATTTTAACATGTTTATATTATATAGATTTTATAGATTCATGTATATACACACGTTTTTTTATTTAAAATTGTTAATAAAATCTGATAGGAAAGATAAGAATCTATAAAAAAAATTCAAAATTTGTTTCCACCTTTCACTCTACAGATTGATGTGGCATAATGATTATATAATTCATGTATTTATATATCCAAGTTTTTGAATAATAATAGTAATCAAATCTGTTAAGAATTATTTAAAATTTTTCAAATTTTAGTTTCAAATTTTCAATCTATTATTATCCTAAAGTTACGAATTATATGGGCTATTATTTAAAATTTTAAATTTTAAATCCCGCATTATAATCATACTCTTTCATTATATAACCCATCTCTATTCTTCTTGCTTTCTCATTCTAAAAAAAAATCACAGCACACCACTAAGATATGTCATCATCCCAGATCAGTATTCAACCGAAAATGGATGTCAGGTTACAAATTTATTTATTTTTCTATATTGACCAATATATGGTACACAACACTCAAGTTAATATTTGACATGTTTTAACAGCTCAAAGAAGGTAGCCAATATCATTTCTTTGAATCAACTTAAAGCATCAAATGATAATTACACAATCAAAGTTAGGATAATCCAACTTTGGAGACAAAAATTGCAAAGGAATCCTAATGTGACTCGTGCAATTGAAATGATTCTGATGGATGAGGAGGTATTTTCATTTCTATAATCTATAAAGTTAAATAGGTTCATAATTCAATACTTTATATCTAAATAAAAAACTTTTTTTTCAGGGAACCAAGATTCATGCGAACTTGAACAGTAACAATTTTCCAAATCTCGAAAAATATATGGTGCTACATTCTTGCCTATATCTAGCCATGTGTTAATCTCTCACTATACTTACCCCTTAATTGCACACATGTCATGATATCATTCTTTTAAAAATGACTTGGCCTGATGTCCTTAAATTTCTCATTACTTTTGTTATTCTAGAAATTAGGTTTAAACTTAGATCTAAACATCCATCGACAAACTTCAAATACCATTCATCTTCTTCTCTTCACAGATATTTCAATCGACGATCAATATTCACACATCATCTTCACCTTTGATTGATTAACACAACGACGATTAGGGCTCGGTGATGATGAGAGATTCGCGTATGAAGGCTGCCCAGCTTAAAAGAATCGATGAAGATGGCATCAGAGGAACAATTAACGAGTTGTGGGTTTTCATATATAGGTAATAATTTTCCTAAACCCTAATTTATACTATATGTTGATTTAAACTTCTGTAGATCCATCGACAAACTTTGTTTACCATTCATCTTCTTCGTAGTTGTTTCGATCGATGATCAATATTCACCCATCGTCTTCACCTTTGATTGATTAACACAACGACGATTAGGGCTAGGTGATGGTGAGGGATTCGCGTATGAAGGCTGTCCAGATTAAAAGATCGATGAAGATGGCATCGGAGAAACGATTAACGAGTTGTTTTTTGCAAACTAATCAATGTTTTGTTATATGAGGTTTCTTCTTTTTCCTTGATATTAACCTTGAGTGTGTTTATATACCAAGCCACATATATCAAACAAATTTAGCCAAAACTCAAATTGTAACTTTTGAAGTCTCGAATTAGTTAGTTTTTGTTGCTTCTTATGAAATAAGAAGTTTTTATAACTAAACAAGTTTTGATGTTTTATATAAAGCTGCATTTAATTTAGTCTTGAATTAATTCATTTGCATCATCTTTTGCTAATTTTAGCTGTTATGTTATTTGTGGTTTGGTATGGAATGGTTTAGAAAGTTTAATGAATTGTAAGCTTAATCGGTGGTAAGATCTGAATTGCTTACTCCATCGCTTACGGGTCTGTTTATAATCGGTTCATAGTTAGTCAACAATCGTTTTAATTGTTTAAGCCTAATTGATTCACAGTCTTCTCGCCGTTTTTATAGATTACGAGACTCTTTTTGGATTTGGGGATTTGATGTCCAGCCCAACCTGATAGCATCTTCTCATCGTCATTTTACTGCTACGCATTGTTTGAACCAAAGGTTTGTTCATCCTTACTGTATATACTTAAATTTATTAACATGAATTGTTAAACTTTGGTTCTTCATTTGTGGGTTATGTATAAAATACGAGGCAATTATTGAGTCACTCATTAGTCATTTTGTTTATTATTGTTTCAAATCATTGATGGGGTGAAGCATTCTACTAGTAGCGTCACTATAAGTTGAATTTTTGTGTGATTAAATCTCTTAGCCAAAGTACTTTTAAAAGTTTTTATTTCATTGTAGTTTATGTGCATTATTTATTGATTCAATATACAATGTTACACTTGAAACACTTTTAGTTTTTATTTTGACCGATGTCTTCAATTTCTTGAATTGTAGTTTAAGTAGTGGTATGTTGGGATGGATGTATTTATACAATATGTTTGATCTATACTTTCAAATGAATTTATGGATTCTCTTCATAAACTATTATATGTAATGAAGATGGTTGATGATATTCACTAAAGTTGATTTATATTTGTTTGTTGCAGGGTATAAAGCTACACCAGAAGGATTCTTTTCCCGACTAAGGTAATTGGGTCAACTTTCGCGGCGCCGCATCAACCACATGAAATGTGCAGAGGTGAGTGCATTGTTATTTGTGGCTTGGTATGGAATGGTTTAGAAAGTTTAATGAATCAAATAAAGTTTGATTTTTTTTAACAATGCTGCATTTAATTTAGTATTGAGTGAAGCAATTTGCATCAATTTTGGCTAAATTTGTTTGATATATGTGGCTTGGTATGAAATGATTTAGAAACTGCAATTGATATTTGTCGCTGATTGATTCATAAAATATGTTGAATTTAATAAAGTTTGATATTTTTTTTGGATTAAACTGTATGTAAATTAGTTGTTTTTTGCTTGGTAAACAAGAAGGCTTTTCCAACAATTTTTAGTAGATGCTTACACCATGGTTGAAACTGAAAGGCTTAACTTCATTCGAGGTCAACAAAGTAAACTAAGATGTCAATCTTTTGAGAAGTTAAAGAATATACGTAATCAGGATGATAATGACATTTCAAACACTGGGAAGCGCGTTATTTTGCCTTCATCCTTTACCGGTGGTTCACGGTACATGATGCAAAATTATCTTGACGCGATGGCAATATGTAAGTGGTATGGATATCCTGATTTTTTCATTACCGTGACATGTAACCCAAAATGGCCTGAGGTCAAGAGATTTCTTGAAGACACGTCTCTTAATCCAGAGGACAGGCCTGATATCTTATGTCGATTGTTTAAAATAAAGCTAGATTCGTTAATTACAGATTTGAAAGATAAATCAATTCTTGGAAAGGTCTCAGCAGGTATGTTATAGCATCTTTCAACCTAATTTTAGAGATGTAGTTACATGTTAATCTTAGAAATGTTTTTCATTAACGATCAAGTATAAATACATGGATTGCTTTACTATATTTAATAGATGGATTAAAGTGATTGGTTATTACATTTAGAAGTGTCAAAGTGATTGGTTCAAGTACATGAAAATTAGTTTATTTACAACAAATTTGTTGTTGTTTAATGTCAAATGTTTATTAAGTTTTTTAATAGATCATGTTGTGCATTTTTTTATGGAAGAAATAGTGAGTCTAAGTTTGTTTTTTAGTGATTATGCATTTGTCTTTATTTTTTTAGATTTTAAGAGTTCCAATTCAATAACAGCTTTATCTTTTTTGAAAAACTTTTTAATAATTTAATTCATATAAACTTGGTATCATTAATTAGGTCAAGTATTTAATGACTATAAAATGACCAATTTATATAACATGTGTTTTTTATTCTAACTTAACATGCTTCAACATTTATTTGCAGTTGTTTATACTATTGAATTTCAAAAACGTGGACTACCGCACGCTCATATTTGTTTGTTCATGCGTGCCTCTGACAAGTATCCTACTGTGGAATATATTGATCCTGTAATTTCTGCTGAAATACCAGACCCAAATGAAGATTTGGAGTTGTATACACTCGTAAGTGATTTCATGATACATGGTCCTTGTGGAAGTTACAACATGAAATGCTCGTGCATGGTTGATAAAAAATGTTCGAAAAGCTTTCCGAAACCATTTCGTGATCACACTTCTATTGATGCCAATGGTTATCCTTTATATAGAAGAAGAGCTTCTGAGCATTATGTTGAAAAATCTGGTATAAAACTTTATAACGGAAGTGTAGTTCCTTACAACAAAACACTTTTAAAAAAATACCAGGCGCATATTAATGTGGAATGGTGCAATCAAGCTGGTTCAATCAAATATTTGTTTAAGTATATTAATAAGGGGCCTGATAGGGTTACTGTTTCTGTTGAACAAGAAAACACTGAATCCGACCAACAACCACCTGTTGACGAGATCAAAAATTTTTATGATTGTAGATATTTATCTGCATGTGAGGCAACATGGAGGATATTTGCATATGATGTTCACCACAGGTATCCTTCGGTGATTAGGCTACCTTTCCATCTTCCAAATCAACAACAAGTTGTCTACGGCGAGGATGATGATATCGATAACGTACTAAACAAACCATCTGTGGCAGTTTCCAAGTTTCTAGGTTGGATGGAATGTAACGAAACAAACGAGGATGCAAGAAAACTATCGTATGTTGAATTTCCAACAAAATTTGTATGGAAGCAGGATGAGCTTCGCTGGAAAGAGAGGAAAAATGGGATATCTATTGGTCGAATTCATTCGGTGCCTCCTTCTCTTGGCGAGGCTTACTATTTGAGGATTCTTTTAAACAAGGTTAAAGGCCCAAAGTCATTTGAAGATATTCGTACCGTAGATGGACAAATACATCCTACATTTAGACAAGCATGTTTTGCTCGTGGACTATTAGACGATGACACAGAATATGTTGAAGCTATTGAAGAAGCAAGTCATGCTGGGTCTGGTTATTATTTAAGGACTTTGTTTGTTACAATGTTAACCTGTCAATGTCTCTCGAGGCCTGAGTATGTGTGGGAAAAAACATGGGAAATCTTATCAGATGGCATCTTACATAAGCAAAGAATTATTCTAAAGAATTCGGGTATGTCTCATTTATTCTCATTCTCATTAGATTTCTATCTATCTTTTTTATATTATAACATGATAATAAAAATAATTGTTTCTTTCCATAAGATTTACTCATTATCAATTATAATATACATTTTTTTTTCAAACTTCAAAATGCAGTATTATGACATATTGTATGAATTTTTCAAAGAAATTTATAACCGAATGCTAAAATGTTTAACTAAACAATTTTTTGTTCATTCAATAGACATACTTCAACTTCAAGAATCAGGATTTTGGCATATGGATGATTAAAATTTACATTTGCTCACGCTATATTTGCAGATTTATCCCTAAATGACGAACAACTACAAAACCTCACTTTGTATGAGATTGAAAAAATCTTAGTTCGTAATAATAGCACATTACGGAACTGGAATACAATGCCTTACCCTGATAATGAGTCTGTTCATTCCTCTAATAATCGTCTTATTATTGAAGAGCTAAATTACAACAAAATTGACCTTCAATTGGAGTTCACAAATCTTTTTATGGCATTAACTGATGAACAAAGGTCTATCTTTAATACAATTACAAATGCCATAAAAGAAAACAAAGGTGGGGTTTTTTTTGTTTACGGTTATGGAGGAACAGGTAAGACATTTCTTTGGAAGACATTATCTGCATCAATAAGATCAAAAGGTGAGATTGTTTTAAACGTTGCTTCAAGTGGGATTGCATCTTTATTATTGACTGGAGGTAGGACAGCGCATTCTCGGTTTATTCTACCATTAAATCTTAATGAAGACTCTATTTGTAATATTATGCCTGGTAGTGACCTTGCACATCTTTTAAATAAAAGTTCTTTGATTATTTGGGATGAAGCGCCGATGGTACATAGGCATGGTTTTGAAGCGCTTGACAGAACCTTAAAAGATATCTTGACATCAAATGGTTACAAGAATCCTGATTTACCATTTGGTGGGAAAACAATTGTCTTCGGTGGAGATTTTAGACAAATTCTGCCAGTTATTCCAAGTGGTTCACGACAGGATATTGTTAATGCTTCATTAAGTTCTTCATACATTTGGGATACTTGTAAGGTTCTTAAGTTAACAAGGAACATGCGCTTGCATGTAGGTAGTGATGAAAATAATATTCACCAGACTAACATTTTTAGTCAGTGGTTGTTAGATATAGGGGAAGGAAATGTTGGGGGACCAAATGATGGAGAGGCAGTTATAGAGATACCAGACGATCTACTCATAATGGATGCATGTGATCCTATATCTAATCTTATAGAATTTGTTTATCCTTCAATTCTTACCAACTTCACCAATTCAAAGTTTTTTCAAGAAAGAGCAATTCTCGCTCCTACAAATGAAGCTGTAGAAGAAATAAATGATTTGTTCATATCTATGATTCCTGGAGATGAAAAAGAATACTTGAGTTCAGATAGTATTTGTGAGTCGGAGGATTTACATGAGGGGTTTGATCAAAATTTATACTCACCGGATGTCTTAAATGGTCTTAAAATTTCAGGTTTGCCAAACCACAGATTAGCACTAAAGATTGGTGTTCCTGTCATGCTACTACGAAATATTGATCAAAAAAATGGTTTATGCAATGGTACACGCTTACAAGTATTGTCACTAGGAAATCGTGTTATAGAAGCTGAAGTTATATCCGGAAGTAATATTGGAACTCGAACTTTTATTCCGAGGCTTGCTTTAACACCATCTGATAAGAAGATTGCATTCAAGTTTCAAAGAAGACAGTTTCCGATTGCTGTTTGTTTCGCAATGACCATTAATAAAAGTCAAGGACAATCATTATCAAGAGTTGGCTTATTGTTGAAACAACCTTGCTTTTCACATGGACAATTGTACGTAGCTTTGTCAAGAGTAAAAAGTAGAGATGGGCTGAAACTGTTAATTTTTGACAACGACGGTAATCCTACGAATAAGACATCCAACGTTGTGTATAAGGAAGTATTTAGAGATTTGTAATTTGGAGTCATGGTTTATATGTTTATAACCGTTAACCTTTTTTTACTTTTATTATGTAATTTAAAGCAGTTTATTTTTCATTTACAACTTATTCTAAAACTAACCCGTGTATGACAACTTATGTGGAGCATGAATTAGAAGATTGAAATGTGGGTTTTGACCAATAAGTAAATTTCATATATATTTAATTTATGTTTCAAGATCTTTTGTTGGCACTAATGTTATTGCGTTGCTACTAATTGCAGCATCCTTACCCAGTACATTTCATGATTTTTTAATTGTTATTCTTGACATGTCACATTAACAAGTGCATAAGTTAATTAAAGACTGGTTTGTAACCCGTGACATATCATCAAGTATAGATAAAAACCGATTGTTTATCTGTTAACCTAATGTAAATTATGTTTCATCAATCTTCGTTTTACAAATTTATTTTTTAATCCATTTGTATTATTCATGTGTTTTTTATTGTCCATCTTATCAACAAATATGATATTTTAAATTATTTTTATTCTTATCAAATCCCGTGTTAAACACGGGTCACTAACCTAGTTATTATTATATAATGAAAGAGAAGTGTATTCCATAGTTGGGTTTTTTGTTTTAGATTTTTGACATAATTGTTTGTTGTTTTATAAATTTAGTCCCTACCATGTTTTACTTCAACTATATATAGAGAAGTGTATTAAATAACTTTATGAATTGTAAGTTTGACCACATTTATTAGTTTCTTTTACACTTTACCCCGCATGCTAAGAATGTTGTTGTTTGGTGAAATTTTTTGAATTGTAAATTTAGTCATAAGTGTTAGGCTTTTTTTTGCATTTTACCCCTTCATGCCTTTAGTCTTGACTTTGTTACATGTGGTTTTTGTTTTTTGGTGTAATATTTTTTGTTTTATTGTTTTGTATATTATAATTGTGTTTGTGTTTATGATTTTTCTTTTGGTAGTTCGTGTAGTTATTATTGTTGTTATTATGGTTCTCAAGGTTCGAGGCCAGTTTTTATGCATTCCCTTTTGTTTTAGTAGTTTACACATGTCTTTTGTTGTATATGTGTTTGTGCTTAATTAAGATATATGTTCTCCTTTTCTTTGTTGCGTATTTCTATATTTGTAACTAATATAAGTCGGCTCCTTTTGTATATATACCTCTCGCGCAACGTGCGAGAGATTGTCTCCACATAGTTAGCTATTGTTTGAGTCTCACAGGACACAAAAATAATACTCCATTCGTTCTATTATAAGTGTTCATATATTTTTTTTAGTTGTCTCATTCAAAGTGTCCATTTTTAAAATTTATTGGTAAATTTCTAAATTTACCCTTAATAACATAAAACAAAAATGTGATGGACCCACATAATATTTATTATCAATGGGTATTATTGTCAAATGACAAGCAAAAAAGCAATCATTTAATGTGCCTAAAACTATATGTTTTTCAAAATAAGATACTTCAAATGGAACGGAAGGAGTATAAGTTTACTGGTGTAACACAAGTAAAGAATTAATTAGTCCCTTTTATTTGTATGACTATAAATAATTTTGTAGCATGCAACTATGCAAGTTAGTTTCTGATGTGTACGGTAAATACTTGATTAGTCCCTTCTAGCTATTTGTATGACTATATTGGTCTAGTAGGTTATTATCCGTGTATGATATTTTGATAATATTTGATTTGTTTTTAAAACTTGATTGATATTATATTGAAATGAAGAGTGATAACGTTTTTTAACCATATCATAAAATAGTTGTTTTAATGTTTGTAAAAGGAGTAACTATATTAAAAGTCAATTAAAATGTATTTTTAATCTTCAGAAAGAAACAAAACAAAAAAGGAAAAAAAATATAAATATCTAATTTAATCTCATTATTTAGTTTAAATATATATTATGATTTATTATCTACATAAATACTTTCCGTAATTTATAACGACGGATAGTTTAGTTGAATGTCAAGTAATGAATTATTTACTCGATCATCTATTTATTATTATAGGGAGTATTATTATTTAATTAATTCTGATATGTATTTTAAGGCAAAACCTTTGAGACAATAGATCCAAGCTCAGAAGAAGTGATAGCAAAGATCGCCGAAGGTAATAAAGAGGACATCGATGTGGCCGTGAAGGCTGCCCGGCATGCTTTTGATCATGGTTCGTGGCCTCGTATGTCTGGAAGTGTGAGTATATATATTTTCTTTTCTTGGTTTAGTATATAGTAACAAACAAGTTCTGTTTATATTATAATTTTTTTTCAATAATTCTCATTATCTACCTATTCTAATAATTGAGTAACACATCCACATGTCACCATTTTAACTACTCCACATAGGATTTTGCTTAGGTGTCATGTTCTAATTAATTTGATGGAGAATTTTTAGACGGGTCATGGTATGCTCCATATTCGAAATAACCCGATATGTTTAAATTAAAAATTCACAAATTATCATCAATTATCTCCTAACCCGATATGTTCAAATACAAAATTTACCAATTATCATGATCTATATATTAACCCGATATGTACCAAGTATCATGAATTATCTCCTAACACCTGATATGTTCAAATAAAAAACTTATCAATTATTATGATTTATCTTAACCCGATATGTTCAAATTAAAATTTTATCAATTATCATTAATTATCTCATAACTCGATATGTTCAAATAAAAAAATTTACAATTATAATGAATTATCTCCTAACCCGATATGTTCCAATAAAAATTTACCAACTATTATAAATCTTATCATTTATTGTAACATATGATTTTTTATATGAATATATTTGTAAATATCCAAATCGATTTAATAAGAGGTATGTTAAAAATAAATTTAATATATAAATTGAGTTAAAACCTATAAAACTAAAATCTGTGTAGTACACGGGTACTAATCTAATATAGTGAATATATTCATACATTTTCTATCATATATGTCTTTTTCTTAAATCTAAATCCAACTTTATTTGTGTACGATACAATAATTATATCGGTTAAATATCTCTATATTGTGGATATGATGGTGACTTTGGCAGATGAGTAACTTCCATTGCCATATTGTTAAATCTTTATTCTATTTTTCATCATTTATAAAGACGATATTTCATCATATAGTTAAGTTTGGTGTTTTAGCTTTTTAGGTTAACATGAGTTAAATTTTCTTTATAATTAATTACTTTCAACTAGATTTAACTAAGATGATCGAGTCGCGTGATGTGGCTGCTGGGTCTTAATTAGTTGGCGCTCGTTTAGTTGTTTGTGACTTTGTTGCATGTATTACGATGATAACATTTGAATTTTGACATGTGTGGCGTATTGTTGAAGAAGTAATGAGTATATTTCTTATTAGTTTGGTATATCTTGTAATTGATCAATATATATTTGCTACAGGAGAGAGGTAGAATAATGAATAAATTAGCTGATTTAATCGATGAAAATCTTGAAGAACTAGCGGCATTGGAGACCATTGATGTGGGAAAAGTTTTTAGTTTTGAAACCAACGTTGACATACCTAACATCGCCAACGAACTTCGTTATTTTGCTGGTGCCGCTGATAAAATTCATGGAAAAACTTTAAAACTGTCTAGTCAATCTCAAGGATATACTTTGCTTGAACCAATTGGTGTAGTTGGTTTCATAATTCCATGGAACTTCCCAAGTGCCATGTTCATTTTCAAATGCGCACCAGCTTTAGCCGCTGGTTGCACCATGGTCGTCAAACCTGCTGAACAAGCACCCCTCCCGGTTCTCTACTTGGCCCATTTGGCAAAACAAGTAAGTGCGTCGTTGCTAGGACTAGTGTTCATGACTTGATGAATGTTGTTTCATGTGATTAACATTTGGGTTGTTTTATTTAATATATAGGCGGGTATCTCGAATGGGGTCATTAATGTTGTGATGGGGTTTGGACATACAGCTGGTTCGGCTGTTGCGTCACATATGGACATAGATTGTGTTAGTTTCACTGGGTCGACTGAAGTTGGGCGACTAGTAATGCAGGCTGCGGCTACAAGTAATTTGAAGACTGTTTCTCTTGAACTTGGGGGAAAATCCCCTCTCCTGATTTTCGACGATGCAAATGTTGATCAAGCGACTGAACTGGCACTTTTTGGGAGTCTTGCTAACAAGGTATTTGAAAGTACCATTTAACTATTCGAACAAATGTTAGTTTTGTCTAAAATCTTTACTACATTTTGCGTATAGGGAGAAATTTGTGTATGTAGTTCGCGTGTCTTTGTTCAAAAAGGTATTTATGATAAACTTGTGGAAAAACTTGTCGAGAAAGCAAAAACATGGGTCATTGGGGATCCGTTTGATCCTGCCACTCGTCAAGGACCACAGGTAATTATAGTAAGATATAAAGTTACATATGTCTATCTATATATAAGAAACATTATACTTGGGTTTTCGTAGGTTGATAAGAAACAGTACGAGACAATACTCTCGTACATCGAACAAGGAAAGAGAGAAGGCGCATCATTGCTCGTTGGCGGTAAGCCGTGCGGAGAAAAGGGATACTATATCGAGCCAACAATCTTTGAAAATGTTACGGTACGCATAAACTACAACATTTTATTAGGTGTTAAGTTCGACTAGTCAGTATATTCATCTCGTTTTGATATATATATATATAGGACGACATGCTGATTGCAAAGAATGAGATTTTTGGTCCGGTTATGTCTCTTATGAAGTTCAAGTACGGCCATTTTTCTTTTGTTTTAAAATGTTTTTGTATGTTGAAACGATCGAGTATTTTAAATACAATATATTGTGACGCTTCCATGATATTGCAGGACGATTGAAGAGGCGATTGGAAGAGCGAATGCTACTGCATATGGTTTGGCAGCTGGGATTGTGACTAACGACTTGAACATAGCCAATACGGTATCGAGATCAATACGGGCAGGCATGATTTGGATAAACTGCTACCATAATTTTGATTCGGGATGCCCGATTGGAGGATATAAAATGAGCGGGTTTGGAAAGGATCATGGCATGGAAGCGTTAGAGAAATATCTTCAAACCAAAGCTATTGTCACACCTATTTACAATTCACCATGGTTGTAAATCTTTATGAATTAAATGCCTAGCTTGTGTGTTTTTTTATTTTGGGGAACTTTGTAACTAGTTTTACTTTCGGCAAATAAATGTTTTGAGATTGAATATATATATTACATACATGATACATGCACACACGTGTGCATATGTGTAGTCTGTGGATCGTATCTACAGACATCTTCAGAAGAAGAGGTGGAACTAACTCTGCAGTCTGCAAGAAGAAAATTGTTTGTTTTTTAACGTCTGTAGACTACTAAAATAAATTGATAGTGGTGTATGGACGGTTGTGGTGACGGTGGTGAACGGTGGTAGATGATGGGTTGTGGTGGACGGTGGTAGATGATGGGTTGTGGTGGACGGTGGGTAGCGGTGGACGGTGTGGTGGGGACGGTGGGTGGTGGTGGGTGGGGGTGGTGGATGGTGGGTGGTAGTGGATGGTGGTGGTGGACAATGGCAGTGGGGACAATGGTGGTGGTGGTGGACAGTTGTTAAAATTGAATATAAACGGTAGCAAATTAACATACTTCACATGTGATGAAGTGTATATATTTCAAATATATGGTGCAGGAAAGAGGTAAAATAATGAATAAATTTGCTGATTTAATCGATAAAACCTTGAAGAACTAGCTGCATTGGAAACCATTGATGTGGGCAAACTTTATAGTTTTGAGACAAATGTTGACATACCTAGTGTCTCAAACGAAGTTCGTTATTTTGCTGGTGCTGCTGATAAAATTCATGGAAAAACATTGAAATTGTCTAGCCAATTTCAAGGATATACTCTGCTTGAACCAATTGGTGTCGTTGGTCTCATAATTCCGTGGAACTTCCCAAGCGCCATGTTTATTCTTAAATGCGCACCAGCTTTAGCAGCAGGTTGCACCATGGTCGTCAAACCAGCTGAACAAGCACCCCTCTCGGCTCTCTACTTGGCCCATCTGGCTAAACAAGTAATTAAGCAACCGCTGCTTATGACTTTATATGTGAATGAAATGTTTCATTTGATTAACATTTGGCCCGGCTGTTTTGTTTATAGGCAGGGGTCCCGGACGGGGTTATTAATGTTGTGACAGGGTTTGGACATACAGCTGGTTCAGCTGTAGCATCACATATGGATATAGACTGTGTTAGTTTCACTGGGTCAACAGAAGTTGTGAGACTTATAATGCAGGCAGCAGCTACTAGTAATTTGAAAACTGTTACTCTTGAACTCGGGGGGAAATCCCCTCTCCTCATCTTCGATGATGCAAATGTCGATCAAGCTGCCGATCTTGCATTTCTTGGAAGTATTGCTAACAAGGTATTTTAAACTAGTAGCAAGGGAAAAACGTACTTTGGCATCCAGTTAATTATATATTCAAACAACTATTAGTCTGGTTTAAAATCTGTTCTACATTTTGTGTGTATATATAGGGAGAAATTTGTGTATGTAGTTCGCGTGTTTTTGTTCAAGAAGGGATTTATGATAAACTTGTGGAAAAACTCGTGGAGAAGGCGAAAACTTGGGTCGTTGGAGATCCGTTTGATCCTGCAACGTAGGGCTGGCAATTTCTGACACGGACACGATAACACGACACGAAACGACACGGAATTAACAGGTTTCGTGTTTGACCTTAACAGGTGCCGTGTCATTAACAGGTTAACACGATAAAGACACGTTAATTATCGTGTCTTAACAGGTTAAAGATCTGTTAACACGATAGGTCACCTGTTAATATTTATTTATATGAAATGTTAGTGGAGAATGGAGGTGGAGATGGACTTTAATAGACTTTTAATCTTTTTTTCATATTCGTTTATCAAGTATTATTATGGATAAATACTATTTTTATGTAATTTTGTTGTTTTGTGTCTTAAGAATTATCATATTAAGTCATATTTATTATTTAAGACTTATAAATTTTTTTGAAAATTTTAATTTTTTTAAAATTGGGTTTTTATCGTGTCATATCGTGTCTTATCGTGTAACCTGCTTTTTATCGTGTTCGTGTTCGTGTTTGGAAAAAATGACACGATAAGTTATCGTGTCGTGTTCGTGTTTGACCTTATCGTGTTCGTGTCTTATCGTGTTCGTGTCTTATCGTGTCGTGTCTGACACGATATGCCAGCCCTACTGCAACGTGTCAAGGACCGCAGGTAACTCTAATAAGATATAACGTTTTTAGGGTTACCGTAAGTATAGATAAGCGAGACTCGTGGTTAAAGTAACATTATACTTGGGTTTTTGTAGGTTGATAAGAAACAGTACGAGACAATACTCTCGTACATCGAACAAGAAAAGAGAGAAGGCGCATCATTGCTCGTTGGCGGTAAGCCGTGCGGAGAAAAGGGATACTATATCGAGCCAACAATCTTTGAAAATGTTACGGTACGCATAAACTACAACATTTTAGGTATTAAGCTAGAATTGTCGATCAGTAGTTTCATGTCGTTTTGGTATATATATAGGACGACATGCTGATTGCAAAGAATGAGATTTTTGGTCCGGTTATGTCTCTTATGAAGTTCAAGTAAGGCCATTTTTCTTTTGTTTTAAAATGTTTTTGTATGTTGAAACAAGTATTTTAAATAGAATATTGTGACTTGTGATGCTTCAATTCCATGATATTGCAGGACGATTGAAGAGGCGATTGGAAGAGCGAATGCAACTGCATATGGTTTGGCAGCTGGGATTGTGACTAACGATTTGAACATAGCCAATACGGTATCGAGATCAATACGGGCAGGCATGATTTGGATAAACTGTTACCATAATTTTGATTCGGGGTGTCCGATTGGAGGATATAAAATGAGCGGGTTTGGAAAGGATCATGGCATGGAAGCGTTAGAGAAATATCTTCAAACCAAAGCTATTGTCACACCTATTTACAACTCGCCATGGTTGTAAATCTTTAATAATTAACGCCATGTTAATTTGTTTTATTTTACGGAATTTATAACCAGGGCCGGTCCTGAAGATTTTAAAGCCCAAGACGAGACGGGAAAAAAAGGCTCCCTTTAGCTTCTTTCTTTTGATTTTTTTTAATAAATTTAGCTTATTTTTTTTGTTAAAAACATTTTTGAATGCAATGGGCTAGTTGTTTTAATAATTAGGATGCTCGTTTTACAAAAGTGAGTTTTTTATTTAACAAAATCATTTGAATATAGAGTCCAAAAATTATTTTTTAAAAAAGTATATGTGTAATCATAAAGTTCAGAGCCCTAAAAATCATCTGGCCCTGAAAAAATGTTCAGACTCCTCGACCAAAGACCCATGTTTATAACTATCTTATTTGAGTTTGAATGTCATGTTACATACTTTATTATTTTCACATGAATGCATCTTTTAAGAAACATTTTTTATTGTAAGAATACAAAGACATGTGGAGATGATATGTATATATTAATATATATAGTGTAACAATCCCGGTTTTTGGGTCCGGAATTTTTTTTTAAACCCATTGGGCTTGGCCCAACCATCATTGGGCTTAGGCCCCACTTAAATTATTGGGCTTGGCCCAACCCTTATTGGGCTTAGGCCCAACTTGAATTATGGGCTCGGCCCATGTAAGTTTACGATAAGTACCGATGACGAAACCCGTCATAGTAAATACTCGGATACGCGTAGGAATTCACTCGTACAATAAAAGTGACACTATAGGTTAGATAGGAATTTCCCTACTAACACTTTAAACGCTGTCGATTATAAATGTGTGTAAATAAACTACACCTACAATTAATATTAGATACAAATAATAGAATACCATTCTATAAATCAAATGACCAATGAACAACCATATACGCAAATTCATTTAGTTAACTACCAAAAACTAATAAAATCTCATACGAGTACATAAGTTAATACTTACACAAAAATAGCAAAACTTATAAAGACCAACACCAACATTATATAAATATCAACCCATACACATGCATACATACAGTGGCGGAGCCAGCCTACTATCTTAGGGGTATCCTTTGAAAAAAAATTTGTCCTGTACTTGTACAATTTTTTGCGTACACTCGTAGAAAAAGTTTTTTTTCCGTACACTCATACAAACACATCATTTTCCTACATATCATTAGTAATATCCGGAGTTTTTATCAATATTTTCTTGAAACTGTTAACAATATTTAGATCATTTTAACTAATATCATCATTTTCTTAACACTTTTTTTCTTTAAAAAACGTCATTAAAATATGTTTTGAATGTTCAGAGGTATCCTTTTAAGTGTTCAGGTGTATACTAAATATAAAACGAGAAAAAAACATTAAATTTTACGTTACGTGTAAAAAGTTGAGCCGTAGCCCGGGCTACGGCTGAACACTTAATATGTCCGCCCCTGCATACATACGCATGCAAACATACATGAATATATTTATAATTCACATTCATAAATGTACAATGTATATTTACGAAAATCCACACACACATACAAGTACAATACAATAATTACCACCATACATCCATACACATTATTAGTTTACAAACTATAATTTTACATACACACATCATAAATAAATATATATATATATGTACAACTACATAAAACCCACAAGTCTACAATTTATAAAATAAAGCACCATTCTATAAAACCCACCAACTAACAAAAATAATACTTGCAAGCATATATCCCCTACCTCTATATGTCCCCTCCTACCCAACATCCACCACCTTCCATCACCAATCAAAACACTTGCATGCAAACACCTATCTAAAATACTACAAGATTTTGATTCCTTTCAAATCTTAATCAAAAGGCAGTCAGGATTCCCACACCTTAAAATGGGGAATCTACACCAGACAACTGTAAACTGTAGTTTAATAATAGTAAACTGCAGTTTACACTTTAAAAGACAGTTTAATAATAGTAAACTGCAGTTTATAACTATTTTTTTTCAAAATCAAGCCTTTTACAGTTTAGATATATGTTAATAAAAGATTATTAAATAAACTTACAATAAACAAATAAATAACTAATATTCATGTGTTAATGAAAGCATTTATAGTTTATAATAATCGTTATCTATCTAATAAATCAAACTTTTAGAGGCAATTTTTGGAAGGATTTTTTTTTTTCTATAATAGGAAGTTTGGGAGGTAAAATTTAGCTAAATTTTTCACCATGCAAGTTGATGAAGCCAACTCCTTAAATGTTATATATTTACAAATTTTAAATATAATGGTTATAATTTTCTTTATAAATATTACTATTTAACCCGTGTGTAACACACGGGTATTAAACCTAGTGTATGGAATATATATAACTTGTATATACAAGAAAGTATAAAAATTAAAATGATGATTAACTAAAACCATATGACAAAGTAGGTAAAGATAGTGAAATATGTTTAATAAGTTATATGCTAAAAAAAAAATAAAAACTCTATTTAAACTTTGAACTATATACATATCAAGTTATTTTTTCACTTTGAATTTTTTAGTTTATTTAATATAAATTATATATTTATTTTATTAATCCACATTAATATTTTCTATATATATATATTAGTTGTTTTAAATAAATTTTTCATAAGTTAGTAAATTATAGTTTAAAAAATGAGTAAACTGTCACTTGTATAGTAATTGACAGTTTATAAATGTAAACTGCAGTTTACAGAAAAGTGTACTTTTAAATGATGGTGTATGAAACCTAGATCCCTAATCAAAATCCTACACTACCCAAATATACTTCCATAATCCCTCTTAAACCAAGACATGGACCCACATTCTCTTTCTCCCCCTCCATTTCATACGTACACCCACACATACACCATCACCAACAAATTATTTCTTCTTCCATTCCATAACATCAACTCTCTTTCAAACCCTCTTTAAACTTTTGAACACATAAACCCACTAAATATTCAGGAGAAATCAGCCTCTTTGAAGTTTTAGGAATCGACCAACAATAAAAGAGGAAGAGCCAAGGAAGCACACGAGTCCAAAGAAGCCAACCAACGAGCAACCGGAGCACGAAACCTCCAAACCAACAAACCGAGCACATCACGTCCAGCCCTTTTCCAGTCGTTTCCAGCACTATTCCAGCACCGTTTTATGTCCCTCACAACATCCCAAGTGCACCCTCACTCACTCTCATTAACGAGGTAACGAGAAAATACCCGAAAACACGCTACACGCACACAACACGTTCATTTTCACACACAATGAGTACCATAACTTCCCATACATTATGAACATATAAAAACACTTATTTTTCAGTAACAAAAGTCTTAAAAATGATAGAAATCATTTGCTAAAGAAAACACATGAGTTTGACTAAAGCTAGTCAAACCGAACAACTATTTTTGGTCAAAACAACAAACCAAAGTTAACCATCTTAAAATTATAATTTCATGATTTCTGTACATTCATTTTACCAAAATATGTTTATAAATTAAATTTCATAATTTTTGGAGTTATAGATTAGTTAATATGCATTTTTGAATATTAAAAATGTATATTTTCACACTAATTCATAAAAACGTATGGGAGGTATAAAAATACAAAAATATGTTACTTTACTGTTATATATATGTAAATAGGTAAATATGACTGAATATATTTGATTGTTGATGGGTGAACACAAGAATCGAACAATAACCGAAGCTAAAACGTACGAAACAACGAAAATACCAAAAATATAAAAATACCAAATTTTTATTATCCCAGTAGCTTATATATGATACAAACATGTTATAAAATAAATTTCATATTTTTCTGGACATTAAAATAATTACTACAAATTTTCTAATATTTAATGGGATTAAAATACGAAAATTTGTAGAAAATAGTTAGAGACTCTTAAGACCAAATTTACAGAACCCAAACTCATATATGAACATAAAGTAAGTAAATTTGGACCCTAAACATTACCAAAGACTCTCTATGCTTAAAACGTAATCTTAACCGAACCGGACGCGTTAAAAACACGAAACTGAGAACCACAAGTAAAAACTGGTATCTTTCACGTCCAGGAGCTTTTATACTTATAAGTAGAGCATTTCACCAAGTTACATAATTTTTATAAGCTTAATCTATTTATTATGAATTTTCGAATATACGAACCTAGTATTTTCACAAAAAGCATAAAAATTGGAGAAATACCTTTTTGTCAAGAAAAATATATTTTATACAGTAACATAAGACCCAAGGAAGTGTATTAAAGTATAAAACATGTTAAAAGAGTATTTTGTAACCAAATCGTTTATTCATCGGTTTCACGCGCGTTAAAATACGAAAATGACCGAAGGACTATAAAACTCGAATATTAAGTTTGTAACTACTTATTTACTGTATAAGTATGTTGAAAATGAAGTTTCACTATTTATTGGGTCACGGTTTATTTTATACAAATTATTTATGTTTAAACTATATTAACCGGCTACATTCTTAAATAAAATATAATAATTTTTAGAAATATCTAAAAATTATAAAAAGTGTATTTTTACAGTAGCATATGACCATTTAACATATGGGTACAATTATATTGAAGTATTTTGACTTAAACCTAAAACGTAACTTAATGCGCGGTAACGCACCGTACTCGGTAGACCGATGGAAACTAACCTTCATGAATCTAATACTTAGATATATTTTTATCAGTAGATTCATACCTAAAATGCTATACATACCATAAGTATAATGTATAGTACTTATTAATATCAACCCTTAGTTAAAAACCCAACTTTAGTACGAATCCGACGATTTAACAAAGTCTAGTGACTAAAAGTGACAAGTACCAAACTTTACTGATATAACATCAACCTACACTTAATACCTACCTATATAACCTGGAATACCATAAGTATATACATACTTAGACGTATAAGTCAACGTAAACGACTAAAACCATGATATTACACGAACGTAACCAAAACCGTACGCACACGACACCGACACAATGAAACACATAGACTTATGTATTTTGGGGTCTAACATGACTAAACTAAACATAGGAAGCCTGCTAGGAGGTAGAACTCCCACGCTGAATGTACAATATCTTTAGAAATCTTGAGCAGGCTGGACACCAGGTGAGTTCATGAACCCCCTTTTTACGTAATGCTTTTGGGGTTGATACATACCTACTAAACTTGTTTATATAAACTGATTTTCATGGTGTAACACATCTGCTACGCTTGTCCCCGAACGTTGGTACAACTTTCGGTAGCCATTAACTTCTTGCAGGAGCCATTTGAAATGTGAATAGTACTATTTGGGAATCCCCCGCGTACAGTGGCATACCCCCCACTGAGGTTGAAAACCGTTACGCCACATGTTCAATGATATGTCGGTGCTTAGCAGAGCATGTTAGCCCATTGTGGGTTAGGGGACTGTTATATATGGTATTCGGGTTGGGTATAACCCGAACAGGCTTGGCTACATATTTTGTCGACCGTACACCATAAACGTACTTATTTAATGTCCAGAATTTTGTGGATTAAACGTTTTATGACATTGTCTGTCTTGTTAAACCATGAGCTCACCAACTTTATGTTGACGTATTTTCGGGTATGTATTTCAGGTATTTAGACGATTTATCGATGGAAGTATACAACTAGACTTTATAACATCGGATGTGTATTTAGACACGGTTGATAGCTTTAGAAGACCCCGATTAAAAGAAACACGTAAAGATTATAGACGAATTATAGAAGACTACTTGGGAATAGCAACTAGCCTCACTGCTTTTGTTAGAGTTTACTATTGTACCCTTTAATGTACACCTAGATTACACTGATATTACGTGTAAACCTATGGCCCACTATCAATGCATACATAGTTTCCGCTGTGTTTTGTTGGATATTCAATCGTCACGGCCCACCCCCTTGGTCGGGGTGTGACATATAGTTTTTAGAATGAACTAGGTTTAAGTGTCGGTCGAGTCTCACGTTTATCACCTCGGTATAAAGTCGTAATAATGCGTCACATATAAAAAATGCTATATATCTAAACTTAAATGTCAAAGTCAGAGAGTTATATTTTGCGGAATTTATAACAAGGGCCAGTCCTGAAGATTTTAAAGCCCAAGACGAGACGGGAAAAAAAAGGCTCCCTTTAGCTTCTTTCTTTTGATTTTTTTAATAAATTTAGCTTATTTTTTTTGTTAAAAACATTTTGAGCCAAAGTAGTAAATTATGTGAAAGTATTAGAAGCGGTGGCACGGTGCTGGTGGGGACGGTGGATTGTGGTGATGGAGGACGATAGGTGCTGGTGGTGGACGGTGGGGGATGCTGGCGGTGGCAGATGGTGGGTGGTGGCGGATGGTGGTTGTGGACGGTGGTAGACATTGGGTTGTGGTGGATGGTGGTGGTGGGGACGATGAGTAGTGGTGGTGGATGATGTTTATGGAGGACGATGAATGCTGGTGGTGGACGGTGGGTGTAGTGGATGTAGGTCAGATCCGGACCAAACCACTCTAAAACATCGTGTCTTTGTTACTTGCATTTCATTTATCTTGTGTTGATTGTTCTTTTCTTTATGTGTCGTCGAGATCCGGTGTTGGTTCATAACAACGGGTATCAGAGCTTTAGGCTCTAAGAGTCCTTGGTATACTCTTGTGTTCGTTAGATCTTTCCCACATGCGTTTGTTGAGTTTCTCGTGCTACTGTTCGTTTTGCGAAACTAGGTGTTCCATTTGCGAAATTGAATGCGAAACTGTGTTGCGACACTGAACACGACAGCCTACTAGGCGAAACTATCAGCGTCATTGTCAAGCGAATTTGTATAATCTCTCGTGCAAAACTGTTTTGCGAAACTACGTGCGGCATTACCTGCGAAATTGCGACAGCAAAAATTGAACGAAAGTTCGAAATTCACGACAACTTCCTGTCGAGCGAATTTGAGTAATTACGTGCGAAACTTCTTGCGAAATTACGTGCGAAGCTAGGTGCGAAACTACGAACGAAATTTAACAGACGATCACACAGTTGTTTCCGCTGTTAAGTCATAGTTACGATGGCTGACGATGAAAATATTTCAATCACCAAGTTTGACGGAAAGAAGTTCGGATGGTGGAAGATGCAAGTGTTGGCACTGTTGGCGCAGAAAGACTTAGACGATGTGTTAGACGGGGAAAAACAAGAGGGTACTTCACAGAAGGACTGTGATAAGATGAACAAGAAAGCCAGGGCAGTGATAACGCTCTCATTGACTGAAAATGTTTCCTATAACATCCAGAAGGAGATCACAGCTAGTGGTATGATGACAACATTATCAAACATGTATGAGAAGCCTTCTGCGGCTAATAAGGTGTTCTTAATCTGTGAACTTGTGAATACTCGGTTGAAAGAAGGTGGCTCAATAACAACTCACATCAACAATCTCAATTCCATTCTATCTTGTTTGGTGTCAGTCGACATCAAGTTTGATGACGAGGTTCAGGACCTACTACTGTTATCCTCATTGCCTGAAAGTTGGTCCGGGACTGTAACTGCAGTTAGTAACTCATTTGATACTAGCAAGTTTACGTTCGAGAAAATGCGGGATCTTATTCTGGGTGAGGATGTACGACGTAAGAGTGTAGGTGAGTCCGCAAGTAGCTTGCTGAATACGGAAGAGAGAGGGAGAAGGAACGTCAAAGGTAGCGGGAACAGGAGAAGGGGTTAGTCTAAGACCCATACTGATGTAGTATGTTGGAACAGTAAGCAGGTCGGACACTTTCGGAGTCAGTGTCCTGGCGGCAAGAAAGAAGTGAAATCTGCTGAAGAATATAGTGACGATGTTTTTTATTATTGTGTAGAGAGCAGTGTTGACCCTTGGGTCATGGATTATGGTGCATAGTTTCATGCTACCCACAGTAGTGAAACGTTGAAGAATCTGAAAATCTAGGATTTTGGAAAGGTACGACTAGCAAACAATGAAGTTCTTCATGTTACGGGTATGGGTGACATTGACTTACAGACTCCAGTCGGTAACACATGGACCTTGAAGAATGTCAGGGTTATTCCTAGCCTAGAAAAGAGATTAATCTCAGTGGGGCAGTTGGACGACCAGGGACATGATGTCAAGTTCGGTGGAGGATAGTGGAAAGTAGTCAAAGGGAACCATATTATTGCTCGAGGCAAGAAGATGGGTTCATTGTATATGGTCGAGGTACCAACTGAGGGATTGACCATCCTAGTTCAGAATAAAAACAAAGTTCGGTTCATAGAATCTCGTGGGCATGAGGCTTGCTTAGTAGGTAAGAAGCCTAGGACCACAGGTAAGATTCAGAATGAACGTTCGTGGAAAGGTCTTAAGAAACCAGTCATGGGTATTTGTGACAGCGGGAGCTCTGGCATTCTGCCAGTTAAAGCTTCAGTCAAAAATACTAGACGACGGTGGGTTAAGAAGACCAGTATTCCAGCGGTTAAAGGCCCTCCAAGTCACCTACTTAATATGGAGAGTGTTGTTTGTTCACATGACTTCTCAGTGGCTGGAGCCTGGTAGTTCATTTAAGTGGGAGCCAGCAGAGATAGAGAACTAGTCACGGGTTGTGACTGATGAGTTGAGGCTCGGTGTGAGCTTCAACGTGCCTTCAAGTTAATTGATGTGAAGGCGACTGTAGCAAGATGTGAAAATGATAAATTACAGAATACACGTGAAGGTGAGATCTATATGTTATTACTTGTGAGTGTAGGTTTGAAGATGTCAAAGCACAGTTTGTAGGTTTTTTCAAGTGCAGATGTCAAAGCACAGTTTCAAGTCTTTCAAAGTGCATTTTGAAGATGTCAAAGCCTCCAAGTGGGAGAATAGTTGGGTATTAGTATTGTGAAGGCCTTTGTCACATTGGGCCAACCCATCAGTTGAAGAAAAGCCCACAAGTGAAACCCAAGTGTTCCTTCTCCTATATATAGTTAGACACCATGTATTGTAATGTTTGCTACTTCTTTGATCTTAATATAAACATCTAGTTGCCATAAAGTGGATGTAGGTCAGGTCCGGACCGAACCACTAGGGGTGTAAATGAGCCGAGCTACTCGCGAGCTACTCGAGATCGGATCGATAAAAAGCTCGAACGAGCCGAGCTTTTTCGAGCTCGAGCTCGAGCCCGAGCCTAAGAAAAAAGCTCATTAAGCTATCGAGCCCGAGCTCGAGCTTTACACATCGAGCTCGAGCCGGCTCGCGAGCCTTATCGATCTTTTCATTTATATGTTTTTTTTATTTATTTTTATAAATATATATTATTATTATTATTAGTTAACGTATATATAAATTATGATTAAAAATATATAATATGTATTTTGTTATGCATAAAATACATATAATTAAAAGTTTATATAAAATTAAATATAAAAAATTAAACAAATATATAAAAAATTAAATATTAATAATTAAAATTAAAATAATAAATCATCAAACGAGCCGAGCCCGAGCTTGAGAAGTTTGTGACGAGCTCGAGCTCGAGCTTTGAAATTAAAACTTGAATCGAGCTCGAGCTCGAGCTTTGAAATTAAAACTTGAATGGAGCCGAGCTCGAGCTCGAGCCTGATTAAACTTAAACGAGCCGAGCTCGAGCCTAGACGAGCTCGGGCTCGGCACGGCTCGTTTACACCCCTACGAACCACTCATCGTGTCTTTGTTACTTGCATTTCATCTATCTTTTGTTGATTGTTCTTTTCTTGTTTGTGTGTAGTCGAGATCCGATGTTGGTTCCTAACATCATTATCTCTTCTTCATCTATGCTCACCTTCATAACCCATCGAGGCTTTGCCCTTTTCTTTGTCCCCTACATCATTAATTTCTTTCCGCCTTTGGTCCGAGCCCATCTTTTCAGCCTCATTTTTCCTGCCCCCATACCGATACTTAATCATGGCCAAACGATTTTTTTTCTTTTTGCCGAGCCATTTATTGAATGAACGGTAAGTAGTGGGTGTTGAAGCTGAATGAGGTACTAGAAGTAGAGGGTGCTGGTGGAGGGGTGTTGGTGGTGGTGGAGGATGACGAACACGAGGAAGAGGGGAAAAAAAGGAAAGTGAGGAGGAGGAAAATCACGTTGAAGGGTTATGGGTTGGTTTACGTCACCTTCAGAGTTGGAGAAAGGTGATGTCGGGATCGTCATCTAGTACTCAGTAACGTCCAATTCCATCAATGCGTCATCAGAGGACGATGAAGAATCTTTCGATGAAGATGATGAGTATACGCGTGAACGTGAATTCATTCTGGCAATCATGCATGGTAAAGTTGTAAGATCAATATGTTTGTTGGAAAATTTTGTAATACACAAATTATATTTTGTGAAAAATACAAAATAATAAATTAGTTGGTGTTATAAGTTTGAATATTTTGTGAGTTTCAACTAGTTAATTGTGTTGAATATATATTTCAACTCATAATTAGGTTGACTAAGTGTTTTACTCCATGTTTATGGACAATGAATGGGGTGTTTCAACTCATTCTTGTCCTATAAATACCAAGGTGAACCTTGGTTAAAGAAACACCAAACTACACCAAAAACTTCACTAATACTAAAAGATCTCTCATTGTCTCTCTTTAAAAATTATTTCTAACAATTCATTGATCATGTTCATGTTCTTCTTTATGGTATAATTTGGGTTGTAGGTCAATCCCGGCAGTACATACTGCTTCGGCTGTTGTACCCTGGGAAACAAACGAGTTCTCTTGGGAGACTCGGAATTTGTTTTAAGGGACCCGTGTTGAACACGAATCCTCAGCCATGTTTTTCCTTCTGCTTCTACTCATTTCTTGTATTTCTAATTTTTCAGTTGTAATCGTATTGTAATGTACTTGTTTTCCTTATTTTCTTTGTATTGTAAATGAATTTATTAAAGAATTTTGTGTTTTTGTACGAACGGTTCCTACAATCTTAAAACAAATTTTTTAAATCACAGTTCGTATTTAAAAATATATATATATATATATAGTCATTGTTCGTCTCTCAAAGTTGGACTTAGAGAACTTACACTTGACTTTTTTCTAGAACCGGTTTTCATTTACAAAGAAAATGGTTCATTTTTTTTTACCATTCGTTGGTTTTGATTTAGTGTAATTTTTTGCTTATGTTTAAAAGCTTTTGTAGTTTTCATAAAACTTGTATCAACTACTTTGGGAAGTTTAAATTCTTATGAGTTTCTTTTGCATTTAAAAGTGGGTTTATTTTCATTACAACCATTCTGTTGAATGGTTCAAGGTATTAAAACAAAAAGGTTGAAGATCCAATTTTGTTTTAAATCAAAGGTTTCGAAACCTATGTGGTTTCAAGATTAAAACTTTGAATTAACCCGTTTGTGGGTTTCAAGATTAGTTTTATATGGTCTTAAGATTGGTTACGTTTGTGTACGCATCTTATGAAAACTTGTATTTCTTATTTGCGAGTAAGAAATCTTTCATATGTGAAAGTGAAACTTGTGTTTTAACATGTGTGTTAAAACCTATTGATATTCTAATTAAGTATTAGAAGAGATTCTTTATAATATAATCAATTTTGTATTGATTTAGTATTAATCTTTAAATTTAAAATCGTTTTTTTTGTTAGAAACAAATGAAGAAATCATTATTCACTCGAAAACGTTGACAATCATGATCATTAATAATGCTTGCTTTACAAATGACCATTTTATAAAACTTTTCGTTTCAAAACATTTTGCAAACATTTTGTTGGAACCTTTCATTACATGAATCCATATGCTTAGAATGTTTGACGTAGACTTTTTATTGACTAATGTGTGTGTTAGAACCTATTTACTTATCTAGCATGTGTGTTAGATATGACCTAAATTTTATGGTCTAAAAGCGTCTTATGTAGGCGGTTATTCTTAACATGTGTGTTAATAATGAATTTAAATAAGAGTGTTCTATGTAAACATCTTATCTCTAACGTGTGCGTTAGAAGTTATTTATTCAATAAAACTATTTACAATTTTGGGTATTGATTTCCGTAATCAAAACATAAAATTAAAATAGTTTATTTCGAAACTGCTAAGTGCATGTTTTGGCAAAACTAAGATTTGGTTTAGAATGAAATAAACCAAAGGTTTCACATAAAGTGTTAATATAGTTGTTACTTTTGCAAAAGGTTACACGTCATAAAGCAAATATTAGTTTCAAGTTGACTATTTGATGGAAAGATAATTCATTGTTTCTATGAACATATATAATTGTTCAAATTCTAATACTTGAGAACAATTTACTATATAAACAACATGATGTTTATATCAATTTTGTGATTGTTCAAAGTGGGAGTACCACTATGGGAGATCAATTTTGTGATTGTTCAAAGTTCATATGAGTCAATGATTAAACCTTTTGAGAAAAAGGAAAAAAGTTTATGATCCTAGATTGAATGATGATCTAAGTATGTTTATGTAATTTACATACTAGATTTTCCTAAATATTGAGATTTTGGGATGTTGAACAACTCTCATTGTTTGATTAAACTATAAAATGAATGTTGTGAACGGATATTGGGATATTCCTTAAAAGCTGTGAAGAATCAGAATGATGCATCTTCTGTTCACATGCTAGAGTATTGTAGTCTAAAGCATGCTAGACTAGTACTTGTTAATTACGGTGCTCTGAGGAGACTACTAATGTGAAACATTCAAGTCATATACAACATAAAGTTAAAGTTGTGTATAACACAATGTGAGTGACGGGTGTCCCTAAATCTAAGGAAAGTCATATAGCTTATAGAGAGCTCATTTAATCTAGATGGTAACTTAAAATTATTTTAAGTTGGAGATGGTTGATAACAACCTATGACAAGGCATGTGTTGCTTTAGTCGATAAACAAGTATTGATGACATCATTGATACAAAGACGTTGATCTTGTTCAAATCATGAATGTCTAATACTATATTTAAACATATTCTATCTAAGTGCAACAAATGTGGGGGAAGCCATTTGAGAAATGGTATTTGAGAAGTTTTCTCAAACCCGTATCAAAAGAGAACCTTTTGTTGAGCCAAATATAATGCAACTATGTGACTGAATCTACAAGCTAGACTCGAAGGTCAATTGGTTAGATTTAACATCTAATTACTAATGGCATGGATATGCTAGGCTCAAAATGCATTTTAAAGACAAAAATGTACCTCAGTTCGAGTTGATATTCGGGGTTATAGTCTTAAAAAATGACAAAAGGCAAGATTAACTTGTGAGTTAATAACACATCATAACAACTCATCTCAACTGCAATTATCTATATTGACTCGACGGAGTCATAGATAATGGTTTTGGATCCAACAACATGAGAGACAGAGTTGTGGAATGAGACTAAAGCCCATGAAAGATGGTATATGAAGGAAAACCTAACTTAGTTGACTGGAGATCCCAAGATCTAAGTTCAATAGGACAACCTACTCATATATCTAAGGGTGGTCACTGTGGGGGCATAGCTAATATACAAGTCGATATATAAGCTAATATGTATAAACGTTTATATATGTCCTCCTAAATTATAAAGGGAGCTTAAATACTTCCTAGTCCATTCCTATAACAACAGTGACACGTTGTGAGGCTAAGCATACCGTATGGTTAATGATTTGCGTAATCATAGTAACCTTAATGCTTTTAATGATTTTTTAGATAAATCACCTATGTGAAAGAGAAGTGGGGTCGCTTCGAATGAAATTGTGGGGTGCGCAATTCCTAGAGCTTTCGCAGAACCAGGCTAGTGTTCCATGACCATAACGGACACGACAATGAGGGTTTGATCGAACCAGGGAGAGTGTTGTGTGAAGTGTATTGTCGTCTCCATAAGTGGTGGTTGGTTCAAGGACATCACGTCTACCGAACCACTAGGAGACTAAGTATGCATCACAACGGAAGGTTCAAAGGTAACACCTACCTATCCGGCAATACTCAACCGCTAAATTATATCTAAGGAACTAGTATGTAACGATCAATTTGGATTGTTGGAATAATATGTGAAAATGAGTTTTTCACGTGAGAAAATGGGTTTTTCATTTGAGAAATGAGATTTTGTCTTTTTCCCATGTGGGGGATTGTTGGAAAATTTTGTAATACACAAATTATATTTTGTGAAAAATACAAAATAATAAATTAGTTGGTGTTATAAGTTTGAATATTTTGTGAGTTTCAACTAGTTAATTGTGTTGAATATATATTTCAACTCATAATTAGGTTGACTAAGTGTTTTACTCCATGTTTATGGACAATGAATGGGGTGTTTCAACTCATTCTTGTCCTATAAATACCAAGGTGAACCTTGGTTAAAGAAACACCAAACTACACCAAAAACTTCACTAATACTAAAAGATCTCTCATTGTCTCTCTTTAAAAATTATTTCTAACAATTCATTGATCATGTTCATGTTCTTCTTTATGGTATAATTTGGGTTGTAGGTCAATCCCGGCAGTACATACTGCTTCGGCTGTTGTACCCTGGGAAACAAACGAGTTCTCTTGGGAGACTCGGAATTTGTTTTAAGGGACCCGTGTTGAACACGAATCCTCAGCCATGTTTTTCCTTCTGCTTCTACTCATTTCTTGTATTTCTAATTTTTCAGTTGTAATCGTATTGTAATGTACTTGTTTTCCTTATTTTCTTTGTATTGTAAATGAATTTATTAAAGAATTTTGTGTTTTTGTACGAACGGTTCCTACAATGTTAACTACAAAATCATGATCATACTGATATTTATGAAATAAAGTGATCGAACCTATATTTCATGCTTTGATGATCGGAAGATTTCAATTATACTAAGCCCTAACTGAAACAATAATGAATCAGCTGATCAGCAATCAAGAAATTAATAAACGAAATTGAGTGTGTGTGATTGAAGAAGATGAAGTTTATGAACACTTTCTACTATTAGAATTGTTTATCGGTTATGATTATAAAATGAAAAACAAGAAATTGAAGAAGTGATACAAAGTGGAAAAGAATGATAGCTTATATACACACATCATCAACATTAACTACCACTTAATTAACAACCTAATAACAAACTATTAATCAAGATTATAGCTTTAGCCCCTGTATTTGTAGACTTTGACAAATATCCTCCAAAATTGACTTTATGAATATGAAATAACTAGAAATGAGACACGCGCGTTGCAGCGGACCGTAATATTAAAAAAAAGGTTCGAATGCTGGAGCGAACAATTAAAAATGTATAACAAAGGTGATTAAAAAATCATGAAGATTCATACATTTTGTTATCATGCGTAATCCGATAAATAATTGAAATTTTTCGTTGTTTATATATCCACGAGTTTCTACTTTGATCCTAAATACCAAACTTAATCTTCTAAACCATCATCCAATTCTAAACAACACAATCCAATTGTTTAAACCACAATTTGTAATTGATGCAAAGAAAAAGAACACCAAAGAAAGTAACACAGTGCTATATGTATATTAGTAGTATTAGCAAGCTACAAAGAAAATAACTATTTGACTAAAAAAATATAAATTATGTAATTTTAAAAATCTTCCTTTGAACAAATAATGTTGTCTAAAAGAGACTAATCACGAGAAAATATCAAACCCACAATATAACAATAAACAAATAAACAATCAACTGCACATGGGTATGCAAACCCCTAAACAATAGCATCCGAAGGTAAACTGAAAACAAAAATCAAACATTTCTAGTAATTAAACAAACTTAACAGAAAATGATAGTCTCATGTGAGAAAAACCCATCATCGTCGACTACAAAGTATAACCACAACTCTAAATCAAGACACCACCAACTTTAGGTTCACAACCAACACTACCATATCAGCCATGAAATCTAATCAACAACCATGGCGGCGTGAACGACAATATCTAAGCAACATATGGCTCAATCTCGCCATCAGAGTCTCATATGACAACGTCATCTTCATCGACGTACAAATATCAGGATAGAGACATGGAAAGATCATCTTCGGTGACCCTAAATCATCGCAAACACATATTAATGTTTACAACCAAGCTACCAGACACACCCACGAGAGGTTGTCAACAACGATGGCGGGATAATCAGCCAGATCTAACGCTATCAGCGTTAACGTGACCATGATATGCCAGATCTAAGCAATGGATGACTATATCTCATCGTCAAAATCTCAGATGACAACATCATCTTCATCGACGAACAAACATCAGAACATACATGCAGAGATCATCGAGCGATGAAACAAATCATCGCAAACACATATTAATGTTTACAACCATGCATGCTACCAAACACACCCACGAAAGGCTGTCGGCAACGATGGCGAGACAATCAGCCAGATCTAGACAGGTACAAGTAATTATTGAGCAAATTTGTCTGTCAAAGAGTCAAAAGACGCAACCGTCTTCATTGACCAGCAAATATTACAACCAACAACCGCCCACTTGCGTTAGTTAAAACCATCGCCGTCGGCGCCGTCAACTATCCATCAACACAGAAAGATAAACGCTTAGAGTGAGAAACTTGATAGAGAAATGGGAAAACAAGTGTATGATAAATCATCAAATAGGAAGTCTTAATCTGACATGAGATTTTGAGACGCGAAATCATAAGAGTCACACAACATACATTGCTGTATATTATTATTATATATAAATATAAAGAAGCTAATCCACCAATAGATATATATATATATATGCAAAAAAACTTGTACTTCACGCATAACAAAAGGTACACTCGTAGTACCACATGCAACACCTGTGATACCACACGCAATAAACATAGTACATTACGTAATAAAAACGTGTACAATAGCGTTGACGTAAATTGAAAATGTAAATATATAAATATATTCAGCTTTGACTTTGACTTCTATGAATTGTGCATCCAGAAGTGGTTGATGAAAAAGTTTTCGTGTCCTATTTGTAGGGATTGCTTTATCGTCTACCTTGTGCATATATGACTGCACACTCGTCATAGATATATGGCAACCCAGCCAATTCCTTCCTGCGCCATCAGATTTGGGGTCAATTAAGTTTCTAAGATTTTCTGCTACTGCCAAAATATAAAAGAACACGTAAAGAACATCACCATGGCGTACGTCTCAATGATTCAAATGAGGGTACACATATGACTGCAAGTTTTTAAAAGAAAATGGTATCCTAGCTTGTTTTAATATTCCACCCTGAAACATAAAGCTAGTATTTGCTATACCTGACCAACGTACGTACAAATTTAGAGAATTAAAATTCAATACATTGAAAAATATACATGGAAATAAAAGTAATCAATCATCTGGATTGAGTTTCCAAGAGAGTAAAATATGATCTTAAAGAAAAAAAAAACACAACGACTTTTCATCAAACATAAATTAACAAATCTTTATCTAGTTTTTATTCAAAAACGAATTTGGATGCATCAATCATGATTAGATAACATTAAAATTCATGAAGACAAATACTTGCAATAAGAGCAGCGAAATACAACCAAAACCGTGTGCAAATCTGTGATCTAGATGAAATACCCCAAAAACATGTTGCATGTTGATAGAGCATAAAGCAACAAAAACACCCAAATTTACATGATTATATTGAATAAATCTAACATTTAATATTTTAATATTTTCTCGAGACAGAATAAAATACATGTATTACAAGTGTTACAAGAAATATCAATCTTAGACCAGATTCTACCAATTGAGAACAAAACAGTTGAAACTACGGTTGCTCTCAATATTACGAAACCGTATTAAGAACACGAAATTGTAAATGATAATAAGCATAAGGGTACATGAAACTATGAAACTTGAAACCTCCATCCCTACCACTTCAGGTGGATAAGATAAGATGAAGGTACTATGTGTTGGCTTGTTTTAATGGACTAATAATGAAATTAGTCCGCCACCCTTAACGGTGACAAAAGTCGCCTTTATTAAACTATTTCATAGGTAAGATGTCTCTTTATGATTAAAAAGTAGTATTTAAAGAAAAAGGGACTTAAAGAAAACTAATGTGGGGCAAGCTAATTAAACCCAGCCTACAAATAGACAGATATTATATATCTTTAAAATCTTATGACTAAAACCGTGATAATGTTATCATAAGGACATCCAGGTAACTAATACATGTATATGTGTATGTGTGTGTATATATGTATATACAAGAACTATATAGAAGCCAAAGATAAAGAGAATGGGAGAATCAATGGACGATAGAAGTAATGGAAAGAAGAAGTTCCACCATATTTACAAGAGGATTCCCAACATAATTAAGTTTACAAAACTTTTCATTAACGGAGATTTTGTGGATTCCATATCAGGTTCTTAACACAACAATCTCGATCTTTTCATCAAAGATGGGTTTCACATTTGAACCGCCCATTTTGCTATAATACTTATGTTTTGTTTACTGTTGAGACAATTAACTATCATCGTATTATACGTTTTATTTATATATCACTTACTGGCATGGGTTAGATTATAGAATCTAGGGGTTCATTTTTTTTTTCACAAACGCAAGATTTTTGGAGTTGGAGGGTTGGACGCATGAACGATTGAACGTTGTCCCATTAACATTTTAATTATTTTAGTCTATTACTCATTAGTAAAGTTTAAACTTTAAACCGCTTTGAAGTTTGATCGACCAATAGTGTTTTAGAGTAAAAGTTTAAACCAAAGTAGAAAAATGTGTTTGGCGTGTTAAAAAGAAATAGAGTGGAACAAAAGCAACAAGTAGAAACAATCATTTTAGGGCTTGGACTTTGGCGATGGAAGATTGAAGGTTTACATATTATAGAGGTCTATTTTTTCTTCTCACCCAAGACTTACAAATTAATTTTTAAGGATGTTTATAAAGGCTTTAATAATGGTTCCATCAATAGAGTTCAAAAGTAGCGAATATACAAAAAGTAAATAACAATTCGGTTAATTATTACTATATAATGAAAGAGAAGTGTATTCCATAGTTGGGTTTTTTGTTTTAGATTTTTGACACAATTGTTTGTTGTTTTATAAATTTAGTCCCTACCATGTTTTACTTCAACTATATATAGAGAAGTGTATTAAATAACTTTATGAATTGTAAGTTTGACCACATTTATTAGTTTCTTTTACACTTTACCCCGCATGCTAAGAATGTTGTTGTTTGGTGAAATTTTTTGAATTGTAAATTTAGTCATAAATGTTAGGCTTTTTTTTGCATTTTACCCCTTCATGCCTTTAGTCTTGACTTTGTTACATGTGGTTTTTGTTTTTTGGTGTAATATTTTTTGTTTTATTGTTTTGTATATTATAATTGTGTTTGTGTTTATGATTTTTCTTTTGGTAGTTCGTGTAGTTATTATTGTTGTTATTATGGTTCTCAAGGTTCGAGGCCAGTTTTTATGCATTCCCTTTTGTTTTAGTAGTTTACACATGTCTTTTGTTGTATATGTGTTTGTACTTAATTAAGATATATGTTCTCCTTTTCTTTGTTGCGTATTTCTATATTTGTAACTAATATAAGTCGGCTCCTTTTGTATATATACCTCTCGCGCAACGTGCGAGAGATTGTCTCCACATAGTTAGCTATTGTTTGAGTCTCACAGGACACAAAAATAATACTCCATTCGTTCTATTATAAGTGTTCATATATTTTTTTTAGTTGTCTCATTCAAAGTGTCCATTTTTAAAATTTATTGGTAAATTTCTAAATTTACCCTTAATAACATAAAACAAAAATGTGATGGACCCACATAATATTTATTATCAATGGGTATTATTGTCAAATGACAAGCAAAAAAAACAATCATTTAATGTGCCTAAAACTATATGCTTTTCAAAATAAGATACTTCAAATGGAACGGAAGGAGTATAAGTTTACTGGTGTAACACAAGTAAAGAATTAATTAGTCCCTTTTATTTGTATGACTATAAATAATTTTGTAGCATGCAACTATGCAAGTTAGTTTCTGATGTGTACGGTAAATACTTGATTAGTCCCTTCTAGCTATTTGTATGACTATATTGGTCTAGTAGGTTATTATCCGTGTATGATATTTTGATAATATTTGATTTGTTTTTAAAACTTGATTGATATTATATTGAAATGAAGAGTGATAACGTTTTTTAACCATATCATAAAATAGTTGTTTTAATGTTTGTAAAAGGAGTAACTATATTAAAAGTCAATTAAAATGTATTTTTAATCTTCAGAAAGAAACAAAACAAAAAAGGAAAAAAAAAGGGAAATGTCATAGAAACATAACCAAGTTTCAGTTTTATTCTATTTAGGTCACTCAAGCATATTTTGCTTGAATTGGATGACTAAACCTCCAAATCGAGCAATTGTTAGATTTTGTTTGTGTCAAGAAATGAATTAATGATAGAATGTGGGGGTTGAAATATTTAATATATGTAATTATATTAAAAAAATTAAAATATGTTAATTATAATAAAAAATAAAAAAATAAACTTACAATTCACATTACCACTTCACATTAGCATCAAAAAATGTAAAAATAATTCTTAACTAAAACGTAAAGAAAAACATGTGAAAACAACATGTTAAAACCTCTAATTTGAATAAAATATGAAGGTGAGTGACCTAATTGGAACAATTTTTAAACTTAAGTGACTTAATTAGAACAAAATTGAAACTTGGTTATGTTTTTATAAAGTTACCCAAAAAAAAAATATAAATATCTAATTTAATCTCATTATTTAGTTTAAATATATATTATGATTTATTATCTACATAAATACTTTCCGTAATTTATAACGACGGATAGTTTAGTTGAATGTCAAGTAATGAATTATTTACTCGATCATCTATTTATTATTATAGGGAGTATTATTATTTAATTAATTCTGATATGTATTTTAAGGCAAAACCTTTGAGACAATAGATCCAAGCTCAGAAGAAGTGATAGCAAAGATCGCCGAAGGTAATAAAGAGGACATCGATGTGGCCGTGAAGGCTGCCCGGCATGCTTTTGATCATGGTTCGTGGCCTCGTATGTCTGGAAGTGTGAGTATATATATTTTCTTTTCTTGGTTTAGTATATAGTAACAAACAAGTTCTGTTTATATTATAATTTTTTTTCAATAATTCTCATTATCTACCTATTCTAATAATTGAGTAACACATCTACATGTCACCATTTTAACTACTCCACATAGGATTTTGCTTAGGTGTCATGTTCTAATTAATTTGATGGAGAATTTTTAGACGGGTCATGGTATGCTCCATATTCGAAATAACCCGATATGTTTAAATTAAAAATTCACAAATTATCATCAATTATCTCCTAACCCGATATGTTCAAATACAAAATTTACCAATTATCATGATCTATATATTAACCCGATATGTACCAAGTATCATGAATTATCTCCTAACCTGATATGTTCAAATAAAAAACTTATCAATTATTATGATTTATCTTAACCCGATATGTTCAAATTAAAATTTTATCAATTATCATTAATTATCTCATAACTCGATATATTCAAATAAAAAAATTTACAATTATAATGAATTATCTCCTAACCCGATATGTTCCAATAAAAATTTACCAACTATTATAAATCTTATCATTTATTGTAACATATGATTTTTTATATGAATATATTTGTAAATATCCAAATCGATTTAATAAGAGGTATGTTAAAAATAAATTTAATATATAAATTGAGTTAAAACCTATAAAACTAAAATCTGTGTAGTACACGGGTACTAATCTAATATAGTGAATATATTCATACATTTTCTATCATATATGTCTTTTTCTTAAATCTAAATCCAACTTTATTTGTGTACGATACAATAATTATATCGGTTAAATATCTCTATATTGTGGATATGATGGTGACTTTGGCAGATGAGTAACTTCCATTGCCATATTGTTAAATCTTTATTCTATTTTTCATCATTTATAAAGACGATATTTCATCATATAGTTAAGTTTGGTGTTTTAGCTTTTTAGGTTAACATGAGTTAAATTTTCTTTATAATTAATTACTTTCAACTAGATTTAACTAAGATGATCGAGTCGCGTGATGCGGCTGCTGGGTCTTAATTAGTTGGCGCTCGTTTAGTTGTTTGTGACTTTGTTGCATGTATTACGATGATAACATTTGAATTTTGACATGTGTGGCGTATTGTTGAAGAAGTAATGAGTAAATTTCTTATTAGTTTGGTATATCTTGTAATTGATCAATATATATTTGCTACAGGAGAGAGGTAGAATAATGAATAAATTAGCTGATTTAATCGATGAAAATCTTAAGAACTAGCGGCATTGGAGACCATTGATGTGGGAAAAGTTTTTAGTTTTGAAACCAACGTTGACATACCTAACATCGCCAACGAACTTCGTTATTTTGCTGGTGCCGCTGATAAAATTCATGGAAAAACTTTAAAATTGTCTAGTCAATCTCAAGGATATACTTTGCTTGAACCAATTGGTGTAGTTGGTTTCATAATTCCATGGAACTTCCCAAGTGCCATGTTCATTTTCAAATGCGCACCAGCTTTAGCCGCTGGTTGCACCATGGTCGTCAAACCTGCTGAACAAGCACCCCTCCCGGTTCTCTACTTGGCCCATTTGGCAAAACAAGTAAGTGCGTCGTTGCTAGGACTAGTGTCCATGACTTGATGAATGTTGTTTCATGTGATTAACATTTGGGTTGTTTTATTTAATATATAGGCGGGTATCCCGAATGGGGTCATTAATGTTGTGACGGGGTTTGGGCATACAGCTGGTTCGGCTGTTGCGTCACATATGGACATAGATTGTGTTAGTTTCACTGGGTCGACTGAAGTTGGGCGACTAGTAATCACTACTAGAAAATACACCTTTAATGACACACGAACGATGACACACATTAGTTTTGTGACGTATAAAAGTGTGTGTCGTTAAAAACATGTCCTATTTACTAAAATAAATAGTATAATTTGAAGGAAGCATGACAATAATTTTTGTGTGTCATCCTTCTAATATCCTGAAAAAAAACACGCGGACTTTACTTCACCCGTTTTACAATTCGGATCCTTTTATCACATAAGTCCCCCCATTTACAACTCATACCCTAATCACACCATTACACCATCTCTAGCTCTCACCACACTGGCGAGCACTCCATCGCTCACCATCTCCAGCACCACCACACTGGCGACCACAACCACCACAACCGCTTGTGTTGTTTCCGGCGAGAATCAGGTAGTTTTCGTCGAGTACAACCACCGCACCTCCATTGTTCAACGACATGTTGATTGCTTCTGGCGAGTGTCACACCCCAACCGACGGCGGAATCATCGAGGCGGACGTAAGTGAATAGATTGCTCGTAGCTCATGGTACTAAAATGATTAAATAGTATTAAATTCAATATTAAGTTTACAAGTACATGAATCAAATAGTCAATTAACCAAAACATAATAAATAACGTTTTATTAAACTAGGTCCATGAATCCTATGTGTGAAGCATCTTGAGATATTCAACTACGCTGTAACACCTGAAATCATGTGAAAATAGTATTTGTCAGCTAACGAATTAGCTGGTGAGTAGACACAGGTTTGCATACATAAATATATAAATAATGATTAAAATAGTTAAAATGATCAAAATGAACAATGTGATTCAATTCCATGTTGTGTTACTAACTATCATGCAAAAAGTGTATCACATTAGATAAATCGAGTGCACAATCAAACCTAGATGACTGCAGCCACTTAATCACACAGATTAAGCCGTAATGAGCAAAAGCATATGTCGGTTACAATCACCACTCGAATGCCATATGGGGTGGGCTTGTCAGGCCAAATAGTACTATTATTGATAACCGTTGGTTTGAATAAATTAATGATTGTGCTAGAATAATGTTTATCAACCTATGAAACACATATTGCAAGTAATAACACACATGAATTGAATTGAATATAATGAATCAAATGAATAAAATGAATCAAATGAATAAATGAATAAAAATGATAAAACAGGATTTAATAAGTAACATGATTTCACCCCAAAGAATAAAACGAGAAAAGGGGCTATGAATACTCACTTGGTAATATGATGATGATGAATAATTAGATAACTTGAATCAAGGCACCGAAATGTCTCCTTAAAAGTCAACCTAACGATCGGTGTCTTAAATTAGAATTATGGACTTAGGATTCTATGGACGATTTAAAAACTAGGGATTCTAATGAAATTGGGGTTTTTTTTTTATATTAAAGAATTTGATGTGAGTAACTCGATAAATGATTTAAATAGTAATTGAATAAAATATAATAATTGTATTTAATAATAATGACAATACTAAGTGGATAAATATGCACCATATATATATAAGATGATTGAACGTAATTAGTTTATTTGATAAGCATAATAAAGGTAATTATGATAAAAATAATTAGTTTAACAGTTATAGTAAAATATTAATTAATTAAATGAGTAATGATAATAGTTGATAAATTTATTCAATAACCAACTGATTTTGTAACAAAATACTTAATTATTAAAGTTTTATTATCTTAAGATAATAAATTTTGTATGAATCACAATTGGTATAGATTTATAAAGACTTTAAAGGTCTAAAATTCATAAAATAATCTATAATAATATTTATAAAATACATATATTTTAAAATTTCAGAAACTAAAATAAAATCTTTATATTTGGTGAGAACAAATAAAATTTATTCTTATGTTATCAATTAGTACAATTATACAGTTTGTTTCTTTATCAAACTTGAAAAAAAATATCAATGGAGCCCATGAGTCTCGAACTCGGGTCTGCGAGTTTGTAAGCGTTCAGCTAACCAGTGAACCATAATTGGTATCGTTGTTATTACATACTGAAAAATAACTTTTCAAGTGAAAGAAAACTACATAATTCCCAACTTCAATATGAGCCCTAATTCCCAAATCAGTTTAATGGAATAAGAATTATGAATCTGATAACGAAATCAAACATATGGCTTTTGATATTTACATAGAAAAGAGTTCATAGGTATGTTTAATTACCTTAGCTGTTAATGATTCGATGATAACAGTAAAAGGAAGAAAACATGCGCTTGTAGAGGTAGGAATCCATTCCAATTAAATGACAAGATGCAATTAGCCAACGCAGTAAACTTTGATGATGAATAAGGAGGAAATTTCTTCAATCAATTTCAGATAATGAAAGACGGGGGGCGCCGAACGAGTAGCACGACTCCAAGACCAAAACGGAATTAAATCGTGAAGGTGTGTGTCGATTAAGGCGGAATTGATGTTGCAGGAAGTTTTATTGGGGTGTAGAAGAATGGTTCGATAGATTATATTGAATCAATTTGATCCCAATATCACCGGACGCATTTGAGTTTAGTTCGAGTTTAATTCGGGATTTATTGGTGATTTACTATGATTTTAGATAGAATTGGTATGTAAATAAGTTTGAAATGATAAACGAATGTTGCAGATCAATGTTTTCATTCATTCACCGTGATTTGCGCGAAATCGTTTTTTTGGTTTTGATTGATTTTATCCGAGAGTTTTGGAAGGCTAAAAAACGCATAGATCTCGGATTATACATATTATACGAGTTCGAATCTCGTATGAAAATGGTTAGGCCGGATTTTAGAGGGTTTAAAATGGTTTAATTTAGGTGCAATGATGCTCGCCGGAAATGTCGAAAGTGACCGGAAATAAGGCCGTGAAACATCAACTGGGAAAAATAAAGGGATGGGTGGTTTGGCTAATTATTTAAATAGTTTCACTTTCACCCCTAAGGTTACACTTTTATTTATTTAAGTCACAAAGTTTTAGAAACAAGTTTCACAAATGACACAACCAACCCTTAAAGTTAGTTTAGTTAATTAAAACAATAACAATTTAACTAACCAGACTCTAACTATATAACTTTTATATAAAACTTATAAGTTTTATAATATATTTTTATACCAACATGTAAATTTGTTTTATAAACTCTAATTTATTATTTAATGATTTAAATGAAACAATTTAAATAGAATATAGCAAGTGACTAGTTTTTTTTTTTTCATATTTAGTTGAAATGATTTCATGGACCTTCGGGCGGGTTTAGGTTTGAATTTTGATAGGGCCTAGTTCGGGGCAAATGTTACAGCGAGAATCAACCATACCTCCATTAATTTCCGGCGACGCGTGAATCACATAACCTCAATTGCTTCTGGCGACTCGTGGAAGCACTATACTTCAATTATGAGCTTATTTCACTTTGATATGGTAACGATTCCTTTTCACTTGATTAATTTGTCGTTTCTTATGATGTTTATATTAGATTAAGAATGATGAATTTAAAGTTTATGCAGTAAAGTTTTGATTATAAGCTTTGTTGGTTGATTAGTTGGTTAATTGTTTAAGTTTTGATATGATTATTGGTGATTTGAACTAAAACAGATTGATTCGGAGAATTAAATCTGAAACTTGATGTATGAATCTCAGATTCTATGCTTTCATGTTTTTTGTATGGTTGATTTGTGTATTTCGGATGACAAAAAAAAATATTGATTTGTAAATTTCATCTCATTTGAACTCAATATGATCGATTCGGAGAATTGTACAATAGGTGTTTTCCGGTGATTGTGGTGGTCTTTTGTTATTTAGGTTTGTTTTCTTTTTTCTAATATTGTTTAGGTTCTGTTTTTTATTGAATCCCACTCAAAGCTCTTGATTTGGAATTATGAAGTCCAAATACTACTTTTATTAATTTGCTTTTGAAAGTTTTTGATTTTGCTTTGTTGTGATTTTGTTTTTAGGTTTACAATTCCATCAGATTGTTTCTGGAACACCTTTCAATTTGGCATCAGTTGTATGAATTAAATAGGTATCAAGTGTGCTGAGTTGCAAATTTAGAATTTTGTCATTACACACTTTTATAGTTACTTTACAAACAATAGCTAATACTTAAAGTAAGTGCAAACATATGATACATTTCAATAGTTAATAGATTTTGCAAATACTTGTATCTCCTATTTCACATATAAAGGTACATATACATGTAATAACCATAACTTGCTGGTGCATTTCAACAGTTAGCAAAACTTTGTAGATATGTGGATGTACACATTCTAAAGCCTGCTATGCTGTAATTGCACTAAAATGCCAAGCAAAACTTTGAATTTTGAACTACATGTTTTCTTTCTACAGTAGCAAGGATACTAAAATGCCAATCAAACGAATTGTTGATATAAGGCCTGAAGAGTCTCCAAAACCCGTCGAAATAAGAATCATAAAGAAATGGAAACCATATTTACAGAAGAAACCAGATTTGTGGTTCTTATTCGTTGACGTTCGCGTAAGTTCACACTAATATTCATTTAACTTATGCTTTGTAACACTCTTTTGAAAAACACTAAACTCCACACTTGCCCAGGGTGATGCTATCAAAGCTATGTGTCCAGTTGAGGAAGAAAGTCTTTTTATGCGTCCAAACCCGAACGCCCCTACATGCCCATGGTACCACACGAAGCATCTTTATTCTTGCGAAGACATGTCACCGTTGAAAAAACGACATTCCAACGTACCATTACATCCTCGCAGGTTTCAATGACCTCAATGCAAGATTGACACATCCTAAGCTTCTTGCAGGCACCATCTCACAAATTAGCAGAACTAGCAGACATATCAAAAAGTGTTAGTCAGGTAACATGACTTCTACATTTTACTCATTACACAAATCAGTATGACTAAACTGTAGAAATTTTATATTAGAACTTTCGTTTAGAAAGTATTGTATGAAATATTATTAACTTTTGTAATGTCTATTATTATGTTATAAAATGGATTGCTTTGCTATCTATGTATTTTATTCGTTGTTGTTATACATCAACTATTAATTGTCATTTATCGTGAAAATTAGTAATTCCATAAAAAATATAAATATATTTTTTTAAAAGCAAGAAACCATGACACGCATTTAAAAGTGTCATCTTCATTTATGACATGGGTTTCCTTGACATGCAATTCGTGTCATAAATATTTCATAAAAAGATGACACACAAATGCATGTCGTATTTAATTTATGACATGGGCTTCCTTGACACACTTTTGTGTGTCATCTATACCCTTTTATGACACGTTTTGCGCGTCATTAAAGACCTATTTTCTAGTAGTGAATGCAGGCTGCAGCTACAAGTAATTTGAAGACTGTTTCTCTTGAACTTGGGGGAAAATCCCCTCTCCTGATTTTCGACGATGCAAATGTTGATCAAGCGACTGAACTGGCACTTTTTGGGAGTCTTGCTAACAAGGTATTTGAAAGTACCATTTAACTATTCGAACAAATGTTAGTTTTGTCTAAAATCTTTACTACATTTTGCGTATAGGGAGAAATTTGTGTATGTAGTTCGCGTGTCTTTGTTCAAGAAGGTATTTATGATAAACTTGTGGAAAAACTTGTCGAGAAAGCAAAAACATGGGTCGTTGGGGATCCGTTTGATCCTGCCACTCGTCAAGGACCACAGGTAATTATAGTAAGATATAAAGTTACATATGTCTATCTATATATAAGAAACATTATACTTGGGTTTTCGTAGGTTGATAAGAAACAGTACGAGACAATACTCTCGTACATCGAACAAGGAAAGAGAGAAGGCGCATCATTGCTCGTTGGCGGTAAGCCGTGCGGAGAAAAGGGATACTATATCGAGCCAACAATCTTTGAAAATGTTACGGTACGCATAAACTACAACATTTTATTAGGTGTTAAGTTCGACTAGTCAGTATATTCATCTCGTTTTGATATGTATATATATAGGACGACATGCTAATTGCAAAGAATGAGATTTTTGGTCCGGTTATGTCTCTTATGAAGTTCAAGTACGGCCATTTTTCTTTTGTTTTAAAATGTTTTTGTATGTTGAAACGATCGAGTATTTTAAATACAATATATTGTGACGCTTCCATGATATTGCAGGACGATTGAAGAGGCGATTGGAAGAGCGAATGCTACTGCATATGGTTTGGCAGCTGGGATTGTGACTAACGACTTGAACATAGCCAATACGGTATCGAGATCAATACGGGCAGGCATGATTTGGATAAACTGCTACCATAATTTTGATTCGGGGTGCCCGATTGGAGGATATAAAATGAGCGGGTTTGGAAAGGATCATGGCATGGAAGCGTTAGAGAAATATCTTCAAACCAAAGCTATTGTCACACCTATTTACAATTCACCATGGTTGTAAATCTTTATGAATTAAATGCCTAGCTTGTGTGTTTTTTTATTTGGGGAACTTTGTAACTAGTTTTACTTTCGGCAAATAAATGTTTTGAGATTGAATTTATATATTACATACATGATACATGCACACACGTGTGCATATGTGTAGTCTGTGGATCGTATCTACAGACATCTTCAGAAGAAGAGGTGGAACTAACTCTGCAGTCTGCAAGAAGAAAATTGTTTGTTTTTTAACGTCTGTAGACTACTAAAATAAATTGATAGTGGTGTATGGACGGTTGTGGTGACGGTGGTGAACGGTGGTAGATGATGGGTTGTGGTGGACAGTGGTAGATGATGGGTTGTGGTGGACGGTGGGTAGCGGTGGACGGTGTGGTGGGGACGGTGGGTGGTGGTGGGTGGGGGTGGTGGATGGTGGGTGGTAGTGGATGGTGGTGGTGGACAGTGGCAGTGGGGACAATGGTGGTGGTGGTGGACAGTTGTTAAAATTGAATATAAACGGTAGCAAATTAACATACTTCACATGTGATGAAGTGTATATATTTCAAATATATGGTGCAGGAAAGAGGTAAAATAATGAATAAATTTGCTGATTTAATCGATAAAACCTTGAAGAACTAGCTGCATTGGAAACCATTGATGTGGGCAAACTTTATAGTTTTGAGACAAATGTTGACATACCTAGTGTCTCAAACGAAGTTCGTTATTTTGCTGGTGCTGCTGATAAAATTCATGGAAAAACATTGAAATTGTCTAGCCAATTTCAAGGATATACTCTGCTTGAACCAATTGGTGTCGTTGGTCTCATAATTCCGTGGAACTTCCCAAGCGCCATGTTTATTCTTAAATGCGCACCAGCTTTAGCAGCAGGTTGCACCATGGTCGTCAAACCAGCTGAACAAGCACCCCTCTCGGCTCTCTACTTGGCCCATCTGGCTAAACAAGTAATTAAGAAACCGCTGCTTATGACTTTATATATGAATGAAATGTTTCATTTGATTAACATTTGGCCCGGCTGTTTTGTTTATAGGCAGGGGTCCCGGACGGGGTCATTAATGTTGTGACAGGGTTTGGACATACAGCTGGTTCAGCTGTAGCATCACATATGGATATAGACTGTGTTAGTTTCACTGGGTCAACAGAAGTTGTGAGACTTATAATGCAGGCAGCAGCTACTAGTAATTTGAAAACTGTTACTCTTGAACTCGGGGGGAAATCCCCTCTCCTCATCTTCGATGATGCAAGTGTCGATCAAGCTGCCGATCTTGCATTTCTTGGAAGTATTGCTAACAAGGTATTTTAAACTAGTAGCAAGGGAAAAACTTTGGCATCCAGTTAATTATATATTCAAACAACTATTAGTCTGGTTTAAAATCTATACTACATTTTGTGTGTATATATAGGGAGAAATTTGTGTATGTAGTTCGCGTGTTTTTGTTCAAGAAGGGATTTATGATAAACTTGTGGAAAAACTCGTGGAGAAGGCGAAAACTTGGGTCGTTGGAGATCCGTTTGATCCTGCAACGTGTCAAGGACCGCAGGTAACTCTAATAAGATATAACGTTTTTATGGTTACCGTAAGTATAGATAAGCATGACTCGTAGTTAAAGTAACATTATACTTGGGTTTTCGTAGGTTAATAAGAAACAATACGAGACAATACTCTCGTACATCGAACAAGGAAAGAGAGAAGGCGCATCATTGCTCGTTGGCGGTAAGCCGTGCGGAGAAAAGGGATACTATATCAAGCCAACAATCTTTGAAAATGTTACGGTACGCATAAACTACAACATTTTATTAGGTGTTAAGTTCCACTAGTCAGTATATTCATCTCGTTTTGATATATATATATATAGGACGACATGCTGATTGCAAAGAATGAGATTTTTGGTCCGGTTATGTCTCTTATGAAGTTCAAGTAAGGCCATTTTTCTTTTGTTTTAAAATATTTTGTATGTGGAAACGATCGAGTAATTTTAAATACAATATATTGTGACGCTTCCATGATATTGCAGGACGATTGAAGAAGCGATTGGAAGAGCGAATGCAACTGCATATGGTTTGGCAGCCGGGATTGTGACTAACGACTTGAACATAGTCAACACGGTATCAAGATCAATTCGGGCAGGCATGATTTGGATAAATTGTTACCATAATTTCGATTCCGGATGCCCGATTGGAGGTTACAAAATGAGCGGGTTCGGAAAGGATCATGGCATCGAAGCACTAGAGAAGTATCTTCAAACCAAAGCTATTGTCACACCTATTTACAACTCGTCATGGTTGTAAATCTTTAATAATTAACGCCATGTTAATTTGTTTTATTTTGCGGAATTTATAATCAGGGCCGATCCTGAAGATTTTAAAGCTCAAGACGAGACGGGAAAAAAAGGCTCCCTTTAGCTTCTTTCTTTTGATTTTTTTAATAAATTTAGCTTATTTTTTTGTTAAAAACATTTTGAGCCAAAGTAGTAAATTATGTGAAAGTATTAGAAGCGGTGGGTGGCGGTGGACGGTGCTGGTGGGGACGGTGGATTGTGGTGGTGGAGGACGATAGGTGCTGGTGGTGGACGGTGGCGGATGGTGGCAGTGGCAGATGGTGGGTGGTGGCGGATGGTGGTTGTGGACGGTGGTAGACATTGGGTTGTGGTGGATGCTGGTGGTGGGGACGATGAGTAGTGGTGGTGGATGATGTTTATGGAGGACGATGAATGCTGGTGGTGGACGGTGGGTGTAGTGGATGTAGGTCAGATCCGGACCAAACCACTCTAAAACATCGTGTCTTTGTTACTTGCATTTCATTTATCTTGTGTTGATTGTTCTTTTCTTGTTTATGTGTCGTCGAGATCCGGTGTTGGTTCATAACAACGGGTATCAGAGCTTTAGGCTCTAAGAGTCCTTGGTATACTCTTGTGTTCGTTAGATCTTTCCCACATGCGTTTGTTGAGTTTCTCGTGCTACTGTTCGTTTTGCGAAACTAGGTGTTCCATTTGCGAAATTGAATGCGAAACTGTGTTGCGACACTGACCGAAAGTTCAAAATTCACGACAGCCTACTAGGCGAAACTACCAGCGACATTGTCAAGTGAATTTGTATAATCTCTCGTGCAAAACTGTTTTGCGAAACTATGTGCGGCATTACCTGCGAAATTGCGACAGCAAAAATTGAACGAAAGTTCGAAATTCACGACAACTTCCTGTCGAGCGAATTTGAGTAATTACGTGCGAAACTTCTTGCGAAATTACGTGCGAAGCTAGGTGCGAAACTACGAACGAAATTTAACCGACGATCACACAGTTGTTTCCGCTGTTAAGTCATAGTTACGATGGCTGACGATGAAAATATTTCAATCACCAAGTTTGACGGAAAGAAGTTCGGATGGTGGAAGATGCAAGTGTTGGCGCTGTTGGCGCAGAAAGACTTAGACGATGTGTTAGATGGGGAAAAACAAGAGGGTACTTCACAGAAGGACTGGGATAAGATGAACAAGAAAGCCAGGGCAGTGATAACGCTCTCATTGACTGAAAATGTTTCCTATAACATCCAGAAGGAGATCACAGCTAGTGGTATGATGACAACATTATCAAACATGTATGAGAAGCCTTCTGCGGCTAATAAGGTGTTCTTAATCTGTGAACTTGTGAATACTCGGTTGAAAGAAGGTGTGGCTCAGTAACAACTCACATCAACAATCTCAATTCCATTCTATCTTGTTTGGTGTCAGTCGACATCAAGTTTGATGACGAGGTTCAGGACCTACTGTTGTTATCTTCATTGCCTGAAAGTTGGTCCGGGACTGTAACTGCAGTTAGTAACTCATTTGATACTAGCAAGTTTACGTTCGAGAAAATGCGGGATCTTATTCTGGGTGAGGATGTACGACGTAAGAGTGTAGGTGAGTCCGCAAGTAGCTTGCTGAATACGGAAGAGAGAGGGAGAAGGAACGTCAAAGGTAGCGGGAACAGGAGAAGGGGTCAGTCTAAGACCCATACTGATGTAGTATGTTGGAACAGTAAGCAGGTCGGACACTTTCGGAGTCAGTGTCCTGGCGGCAAGAAAGAAGTGAAATCTGCTGAAGAATATAGTGACAATGTTTTTTACTGTTGTGTAGAGAGCAGTGTTGACCCCTGGGTCATGGATTATGGTGCATAGTTTCATGCTACCCACAGTAGTGAAACGTTGAAGAATCTGAAAATCGGGGATTTTGGAAAGGTACGACTAGCAAACAATGAAGTTCTTCATGTTACGGGTATGGGTGACATTGACTTACAGACTCCAGTCGGTAACACATGGACCTTGAAGAATGTCAGGGTTATTCCTAGCCTAGAAAAGAGATTAATCTCAGTGGGGCAGTTGGACGACCAGGGACATGATGTCAAGTTCGTGGAGGATAGTGGAAAGTAGTCAAAGGGAACCATGTTATTCCTCGAGGCAAGAAGATGGGTTCATTGTATATGGTCGAGGTACCAACTGAGGGATTGACCATCCCAGTTCAGAATAAAAACAAAGTTCGGTTCATAGAATCTCGTGGGCATGAGGCTTGCTTAGTAGGTAAGAAGCCTAGGACCACAGGTAAGATTCGGAATGAACGTTCGTGGAAAGGTCTTAAGAAACCAGTCATGGGTATTTGTCACAGCGGGAGCTCTGGCATTCTGCCAGTTAAAGCTTCAGTCAAAAATACTAGATGACGGTGGGTTAAGAAGACCAGTATTCCAGCGGTTAAAGGCCCTCCAAGTCACCTACTTAATATGGAGAGTGTTGTTTGTTCACATGACTTCTCAGTGGCTGGAGCCTGGTAGTTCATTTAAGTGGGAGCCAGCAGAGATAGAGAACTAGTCACGGGTTGTGACTGATGAGTTGAGGCTCGGTGTGAGCTTCAACGTGCCTTCAAGTTAATTGATGTGAAGGCGACTGTAGCAATTAAGATGTGAAAATGATAAATTACAGAATACACGTGAAGGTGAGATCTATATGTTATTACTTGTGAGTGTAGGTTTGAAGATGTCAAAGCACAGTTTGTAGGTTTTTTCAAGTGCAGATGTCAAAGCACAGTTTGAAGTCTTTCAAAGTGCAGTTTGAAGATGTCAAAGCCTCCAAGTGGGAGAATAGTTGGGTATTAGTATTGTGAAGGCCTTTGTCACATTGGGCCAACCCATCAGTTGAAGAAAAGCCCACAAGTGAAACCCAAGTGTTCCTTCTCCTATATATAGTTAGACACCATGTATTGTAATGTTTGCTACTTCTTTGATCTTAATATAAACATCTAGTTGCCATAAAGTGGATGTAGGTCAGGTCCGGACCGAACCACTAGGGGTGTAAATGAGCCGAGCTACTTGCGAGCTACTCGAGATCAGATCGATAAAAAGCTCGAACGAGTCGAGCTTTTTCGAGCTCGAGCCCGAGCCTAAGAAAAAAGCTCATTAAGCTATCGAGCCCGAGCTCGAGCTTTACACATCGAGCTCGAGCTGGCTCGCGAGCCTTATCGATCTTTTCATTTATGAGTTTTTTTATTTATTTTATAAATATATATTATTATTATTATTAGTTAACGTATATATAAATTATGATAAAAAATATATAATATGTATTTTGTTATGCATAAAATACATATAATTAAAAGTTTATATAAAATTAAATATAAAAAATTAAACAAATATTTATAAAATTAAATATTAATAATTAAAATTAAAATAATAAATCATCAAACGAGCCGAACCCGAGCTTGAGAAGTTTGTGACGAGCTCGAGCTCGAGCTTTGAAATTAAAACTTGAATCGAGCCGAGCTCGAGCTCGAGCTTTGAAATTAAAACTTGAATCGAGCCGAGCTCGAGCTCGAGCTTGATTAAACTTAAACGAGCCAAGCTCGAGCCTAGACGAGCTCGGGCTCAGCTCGGCTCGTTTACACCCCTACGAACCACTCATCGTGTCTTTGTTACTTGCATTTCATCTATCTTTTGTTGATTGTTCTTTTCTTGTTTGTGTGTAGTCGAGATCCGATGTTGGTTCCTAACATCATTATCTCTTCTTCATCTATGCTCACCTTCATAACCCATCGAGGCTTTGCCCTTTTCTTTGTCCCCTACATCATTAATTTCTTTCCGCCTCTGGTCCGAGCCCATCTTTTCAGCCTCATTTTTCCTGCCCCTATACCGATACTTAATCATGGCCCAACGAATTTTTTTCTTTTTGCCGAGCCATTTATCGAACGAACGGTAAGTAGTGGGTGTTGAAACTGAATGAGGTACTAGAAGTAGAGGGTGCTGGTGGAGGGGTGGTGGTGGTGGTGGAGGATGACGAACACTAGGAAGAGGGGAAAAAAAGGAAAGCGAGGAGGAGGAAAATCACGTTGAAGGGTTATGGGCTGGTTTACATCACCTTCAGAGCTGGAGGAAGGTGATGTCGGGATTGTCATCTAGTACTCAGCGACGTCCAATTCCATCAATGCGTCATCAGAGGACGATGAAGAATCTTTCGATGAAGATGATGAGTATATGCGTGAGTGTGAATTCATTCTAGCAATCATGCATGGCAAAGTTGTAAGATCAATATATTAACTACAAAATCATAATCATACTGATATTTATGAAATAAAGTGATCGAACCTGTATTTCATGCTTTGATGATCGAAAGATTTCAATTATACTAAGCCCTAACTAAAACAATAATGAATCAGCTGATCAACAATCAAGAAATTAATAAACGAAATTGAGAGTATGTGAATGAAGAAGATGAAGTTTATGAACACTTTCTTCTAGTTGAATTGTTTATCTGTTATGATTGTAAAATGAAAAACAAGAAATTGAAGAAGTGATACAAAGTGGAAAAGAATGATAGCTTATATACACACATCATCAACATTAACTACCACTTAACAACCTAATAACAAACTATTAATCAAGATTACAGCTTTAGCCCCTGTATTTGTAGACTTTGACAAATATCCTTCAAAATTGACTTTATGAATATGAGATAACTAGAAATGAGACCGTGCGTTGCAACGGACCATAATATTAAAAAAAGGTTCGAATGCTAGAGCGAACAATTAAAAATGTATAACAAAGGTGATTAAAAAATCATGAAGATTCATACATTTTGTTATCATGCGTAATCCGATAAATAATTGAAATTTTTCGTTGTTTATATATCCACGAGTTTCTACTTTGATCCTAAATACCAAACTTAATCTTCTAAACCATCATCCAATTCTAAACAACACAATCCACTTGTTTAAACCACAATTTGTAATTGATGCAAAGAAAAAGAACACCAAAGAAAGTAACACAATGCTATATGTATATTAGTAGTATTAGCAAGCTACAAAGAAAATAACTATTTGACTAAAAAATATAAATTATGTAATTTTAAAAAGCTTCCTTTGAACAAATAATGTTGTCTAAAAGAGACTAATCACGAGAAAATATCAAACCCACAATATAAACATAAACAAATAAACAATCAACTGCACATGGGTATGCAAACCCCTAAACAATAGCATCCGAAGGTAAACTGAAAACAAAAATCAAACATTTCTAGTAAAAACAAACTTAACAGAAAATGATAGTCTCATGTGAGAAAAACCCATCATCGTCGACTACAAAGTATAACCACAACTCTAAATCAAGACACCACCAACTTTAGGTTCACAACCAACACTACCATATCAGCCATGAAATCCAATCAACAACCATGGCGGCGTGAACGACAATATCTAAGCAACATATGGCTTAATCTCGCCATCAGAGTCTCATATGACAACGTCATCTTCATCGACGTACAAATATCATCGCAAACACATATTAATGTTTACAACCAAGCTACCAGACACACCCACGAGAGGTTGTCAGCAACGATGGTGGGAAAATCAGCCAGATCTAACGCTATCAGCGTTAACGTGACCATGATATGCCAGATCTAAGCAACGGATGACTATATCTCATCGTCAAAATCTCATATGACAACATCATCTTCATCGACGAACAAACATGCAGAGATCATCGCCGATGGCCCAAATCATCGCAAACACATATTAATGTTTACAACCATGCTACCAAACACACCCACGAAAGGCTGTCGGCAACGATGGCGGGACAATCAGCCAGATCTAGACATGTACAAGTAGTTATTGAGCAAATTTGTCTGTCAAAGAGTCAAAAGACGCAACCGTCTTCATCGACCAGCAAATATATATTACAACCAACAACCGCCCACTTGCGTTAGTTAAAACCATCGTCGTCGGCGTCGTCAACTATCCATCAACACAGAAAGATAAAAGCTTAGAGTGAGAAACTTGATAGAGAAATGGGAAAAGGATGAGTGTATGATGAATCATCAAATAGGAAGTCTTAATGTGACATGAGATTTTGAGACGCGAAATCACAAGAGTCACACAACACACATTGTTGTATATTATTATTATATCTATAATCTATAAAATATAATAAAGCAAATCTATTTTTGCCAAGTGTCAATCTCTTAGCATGCATATCCCTTAAATGCTTACTTGACATAATATTATTAATCTATTGATGAGGTGTTTTGCTCTCCTTGACTTTCAAATTTGTTATGTTTTTTTGAAAACTAAGTTTAGTTGAAACTAGGATTAAAGGTGGAAAAATATGACAAATCTATATTAATATAAACCGGCTAGAAAAATATAATAATAACACAAATAATCTTTACCAAATCTTCGATTAAGATGTATACAATTGAATAGTTTAGTATAAAGTTTTTAGTTTAACTATTTAAATTATTTTAACTTATTCCCGTGTTAAACACGGGTCTCTAACCTAGTATATATATATATAAAGAAGCTAATCCACCAATAGATATATATATATATATGCAAAAAAACTTGTACTTCACGCATAACAAAAGGTACACTCGTAGTACCACATGCAACACCTGTGATACCACACGCAATAAACATAGTACATTACGTAATAAAAACGTGTACAATAGCGTTGACGTAAATTGAAAATGTAAATATATAAATATATTCAGCTTTGACTTTGACTTCTATGAATTGTGCATCCAGAAGTGGTTGATGAAAAAGTTTTCGTGTCCTATTTGTAGGGATTGCTTTATCGTCTACCTTGTGCATATATGACTGCACACTCGTCATAGATATATGGCAACCCAGCCAATTCCTTCCTGCGCCATCAGATTTGGGGTCAATTAAGTTTCTAAGATTTTCTGCTACTGCCAAAATATAAAAGAACACGTAAAGAACATCACCATGGCGTACGTCTCAATGATTCAAATGAGGGTACACATATGACTGCAAGTTTTTAAAAGAAAATGGTATCCTAGCTTGTTTTAATATTCCACCCTGAAACATAAAGCTAGTATTTGCTATACCTGACCAACGTACGTACAAATTTAGAGAATTAAAATTCAATACATTGAAAAATATACATGGAAATAAAAGTAATCAATCATCTGGATTGAGTTTCCAAGAGAGTAAAATATGATCTTAAAGAAAAAAAAAACACAACGACTTTTCATCAAACATAAATTAACAAATCTTTATCTAGTTTTTATTCAAAAACGAATTTGGATGCATCAATCATGATTAGATAACATTAAAATTCATGAAGACAAATACTTGCAATAAGAGCAGCGAAATACAACCAAAACCGTGTGCAAATCTGTGATCTAGATGAAATACCCCAAAAACATGTTGCATGTTGATAGAGCATAAAGCAACAAAAACACCCAAATTTACATGATTATATTGAATAAATCTAACATTTAATATTTTAATATTTTCTCGAGACGGACAGAATAAAATACATGTATTACAAGTGTTACAAGAAATATCAATCTTAGACCAGATTCTACCAACTGAGAACAAAACAGTTGAAACTACGGTTGCTCTCAATATTATGAAACCGTATTAAGAACACGAAATTGCAAATGATAATAAGCATAAGGGTACATGAAACTAAGAAACTTGAAACCTCCACTCCTACCACTTCAGATGGATAAGATAAGATGAAGGTACTATTATTAGCACATCAAAAGATATTTAAGTCTTTATTTGCAACTCTTGTAATTATCTTATTCTTGTGTACTCATTGTGTAAATATATTCTATATAAATAGATTGTCTCTATCACTGCATTTGGTGAAGAGAGTTACATCCTTTCAACTATGTGTTAGCTTGTTTTAATTGGCTAATAATGAAATTAGTCCGCTACCCTTAACGGTGACAAAAGTCGCCTTTATTAAACTATTTCATAGGTAAGATGTCTCTTTACGATTAAAAAGGAGTATTTAAAGAAAAAAGGACTTAAAGAAAACTAATGTGGGGCAAGCTAATTAAACCCGGCCTACAAATAGACAGATATTATATGTCTTTAAAATCTTATGACTAAAACCGTGATAATGTTATCATAAGGACATCCAGGTAACTAATACATGTATATGTGTATGTGTGTGTATATATATGCATATACAAGAACTATATAGAAGCCAAAGATAAAGAGAATGGGAGAATCAATGGACGATAGAAGTAATGGAAAGAAGAAGTTCCACCATATTTACAAGAAGATTCCCAACATAATTACGTTTACAAAACTTTTCATTAACGGAGATTTTGTGGATTCGATATCAGGTTCTTAACACAACAATCTCGATCTTTTCATCAAAGATGGGTTTCACATTCGAACCGCCCATTTTGCTATAATACTTATGTTTTGTTTACTGTTGAGACAATTAACTATCATCGTATTATACGTTTTATTTATATATCACTTACTGGCATGGGTTAGATTATAGAATATAGGGGTTCAATTTTTTTCACAAACGCAAGATTTTTGGAGTTGGAGGGTTGGACGCATGGACGTTGTCCACCCATTAACATTTTAATTATTTTAGTCTATTACTCATTAGTAAAGTTTAACTTTAAAGTTTAAACCGCTTTGATCGACCAATAGTACTGTTTTAGAGTAAAAGTTTAAACCAAAGTAGAAAAATGTGTTTGGTGTGTTAAAAAGAAATAGAGTGCAACAAAAGCAACAAGTAGAAACAATCATTTTAGTGCTTGGACTTTGGCGATGGAAGATTGAAGTTTGTAAATGTTTCACATTTGAAGGCACCCGTTTTAGTTCAGTGCTCATGTTTTATTTATTATTGCATTGATTATCATTGTATTATAGTTTTTCATATATCAATTATAGGTTTACATATTATTAGGGTGTTTAAAAAGCCCTTGGCTCGCTCGAGGTTCGTTCGAAAAAAGCTCGGTTTGGAAAAAGCTCGGATCTAAACGAGCTGAGCCGGCTTGGTTCGACATCTGAATGAGCTGAGCCTGAGCCAGGGTATGTTCGGCTCGTGGCTCGCTCCGGGCTCGGCTCGTTGGCTCAGCTCATGGCTCGACTCGTGGCTTGATATAATATACATATATATAGATAGAAGATAGATAGATATATTTATATTACCATTTATTTAAATACATATCATTACTCATTACTTCATTTTTATAAATAACTCAATACTAATAATTAAACAAAATAAAAGACTTGTTGCCCTAGCTAATCCTTTTTCGTTTTCAACAATTTAATATTTCAGTCACTCCATCATATCCCTCCTAATTGTCGGCTCATCTAATCTTTCACATCATGTTTCAACTTTCAAAGTTCAAACCGTAATTTCTTTTTCATTCTCTTTTTAAGCAACTACTTCTGTAGTAGGTAATGATTATTTCCTTTGTAATTTTTAATCTAATGAACGCTCTAAATATCTGTAAGAAAAAAATCAAGTTGGCTCGATGAACCATGAGCTGAGCTCGAGCTTTTTACGAGCCGAGCCAAGCCCAAAATTGAAGCTCGTTAAAAAAAACGAGCCGGCTCGAGCCGAGCTCGATATCTTTGAGCCCGAGCTTGAGCCCAACCTAACTCGGCTCGAGACGACTCGTTTGCATCCCTACATATTATAGAGGTCTATTTTTTCTTCTCACCCAAGGCCTACAAATTAATTTTTAACAATTCTCATAAAGGCCCTAGTAAATGGTTCCATCAATAGAGTTCAAAGTAGCGAACATACAAAAAGTAAATAACAATTCGGTTAATTAGCTATTGTTTGAGTCTCACAGGACATAAAAATGATATAAGTTTACTGGTGTAACACAAGTAAAGAATTGATTAGTCCCTTTTATTTGTATGACTGTAAATAATTTTGTAGCATGCAACTATGCAAGTTAGTTTCTGATGTGTACGGGAAATACTTGATTAGTCCCTTCTAGCTATTTTTATGACTATATAGGTCTAGTAGGTTATTATCCGTGTATTACTCAGTCATAAAAACTTAACATCTTATGTAATAAAAAAAAATAATAATATGATATTTTGATAATATTCGATTTGTTTTTAAAACTTGATTAATGTTATATTGAAATGAAGAGTGATAACGTTTTTTAACCAGTGGCGAGGCATAAGAGGGACCCAGGAGGGTCCGGGCCTCCCCAATTTTTTCCGTCCGAAGTGTTGTTTTGTTGGTCGGTTGTTGATTTTTTATATATATATTGAGTTTGGTCTCCCGAAACATGAGCATTATAAAAAAATTTATGGGTTTTTAACTTTGGCCTCCCCGGGCCAAAAATCCTGGCTTCGCCACTGTTTTTAACCATATCATAAAATAGTTGTTTTAATGTTTGTATAAGGAGTAAGTATATTAAAAGTCAATTAAAATATATTTTTAATGATTAAGAAAGAAACAAAAAAAAAGAAAAAAAATATATAAATATCTAATTTAATCTCATTATTTAGTTTAAATATACATTATAATTTATTATCTATATATATAAATACTTTTCCGTAATTTATATTGCTGGATAGGCTAGTTGAATGCCAAGTAATGAATTATTTACTCATCTATTTATTATTATAGGGAGTATTATTATTATTATTATTATTATTTAATTATCTTGATATGTATTTTAACGTCCGAATGAAATAGGCAAAACCTTTGAGACAATAGATCCAAGCTCAGAAGAAGTGATAGCAAAGATCGCCGAAGGTAATAAAGAGGACATCGATGTGGCCGTGAAGGCTGCCCGGCATGCTTTTGATCATGGTTCATGGCCTCGTATGTCTGGAAGTGTGAGTATATATATTTTCTTTTCTTGGTTTAGTAATAAACAAGTTACGCTTATATTATAATTTTTTTTCAATAGTTCTCATTATATATATATATACATACATTTTCTATCATATATGTCTTTTTCTTAAATCTAAATCCACCTTTATTTGTGTACGATACAATAATTATATCGGTTAAATATCTCTGTATTGTGGATATGATGGTGACTTTGGCAGATGAGTAACTTGCATTGCCATATTGTTAAATCTTTATTCTATTTTTCATCATTTATAAAGACGATATTTCATCATATAGTAAGTTTGTTCTTTCTTTACAGAGAGAAAATACATATATATATGGTTCTCGGTGATAACCAGTAACTAAGTTTGACCGGTGTTTTAGCCTTTTAGGTTAACATGAGTTAAATTTTCTTTATAATTAATTACTTTCAACTAGATTTAACTAACATGATCGAGTCGCGTGATGCGGCTACTGGGTGTTAGTTGGCGTTTGTTTAGTCGTTTGTGACTTAGTTGCATGTATTACGGTGATAACATTTGAATTTTGGCATGTGTGGCGTATTGTTGATCGAAGAAGTAATGTGAATATATCTTTATTAGTTTGGTATATATATATATATATGTTGTAATCGATGCAATATATATTTGCTACAGGAGAGAGGTAGAATAATGAATAAATTAGCTGATTTAATCGATGAAAATCTTGAAGAACTAGCGGCATTGGAGACCATTGATGTGGGAAAAGTTTTTAGTTTTGAAACCAACGTTGACATACCTAACATCGCCAACGAACTTCGTTATTTTGCTGGTGCCGCTGATAAAATTCATGGAAAAACTTTAAAACTCTCTAGTCAATCTCAAGGATATACTTTGCTTGAACCAATTGGTGTAGTTGGTCACATAATTCCATGGAACTTCCCAAGTGCCATGTTTGTTTTCAAATGCGCACCGGCTTTAGCCGCTGGTTGCACCATGGTCGTCAAACCTGCTGAACAAGCACCCCTGCCGGCTCTCTACTTGGCCCATTTGGCGAAACAAGTAAGTGCTTCGTCGCTAAGACTAGTATGTGTTCATGACTTGATGAATGTTTTGTTTCATGTGATTAACATTTGGATTGTTTTATTTAATATATAGGCGGGTATCCCGAATGGGGTCATTAATGTTGTGACAGGGTTTGGACATACCGCTGGTTCGGCTGTTGCGTCACATATGGACATAGATTGTGTTAGTTTCACTGGGTCGACTGAAGTTGGGCGACTAGTAATGCAGGTTGCGGCTACAAGCAATTTGAAGACTGTTTCTCTTGAACTTGGGGGAAAATCCCCTCTCCTGATTTTCGACGATGCAAATGTTGATCAAGCGGCTGAACTGGCACTTTTTGGGAGTCTTGCTAACAAGGTATTTGAAAGTATCATTTCACTATTCGAACAAATGTTAGTTTTGTCTAAAATCGTTACTACATTTTGCGTATAGGGAGAAATTTGTGTATGTAGTTCGCGAGTCTTTGTTCAAGAAGGTATTTATGATAAACTTGTGGAAAAACTTGTGGAGAAAGCAAAAACATGGGTCGTTGGGGATCCGTTTGATCCTGCCACTCGTCAAGGACCGCAGGTGATTACTAGTAAGATATAAAGTTACATATGTCTATCTATATATAAGAAACATTATACTTGGGTTTTCGTAGGTTGATAAGAAACAGTACGAGACAATACTTTCGTACATCGAACAAGGAAAGAGAGAAGGCGCATCATTGCTTGTTGGTGGTAAGCCATGCGGAGAAAAGGGATACTATATCGAGCCAACAATCTTTGAAAATGTTACGGTACGCATAAACTACAACATTTTAGGTATTAAGCTAGAATTGTCGATCAGTAGTTTCATGTCGTTTTGGTATATATATAGGACGACATGCTCATTGCAAAGAATGAGATTTTTGGTCCGGTTATGTCTCTTATGAAGTTCAAGTAAGGCCATTTTTCTTTTGTTTTAAAATATTTTGTATGTTGAAACGATCGAGTATTTTAAATACAATATATTGTGACGCTTCCATGATATTGCAGGACGATTGAAGAGGCGATTGGAAGAGCGAATGCTACTGCATATGGTTTGGCAGCTGGGATTGTGACTAACGACTTGAACATAGCCAATACGGTATCGAGATCTATACGGGCAGGCATGATTTGGATAAACTGTTACCATAATTTTGATTCGGGGTGCCCGATTGGAGGATATAAAATGAGCGGGTTTGGAAAGGATCATGGCATGGAAGCGTTAGAGAAATATCTTCAAACCAAAGCTATTGTCACACCTATTTACAATTCACCATGGTTGTAAATCTTTATGAATTAAATGCCTAGCTTGTGTGTTTGTTTTATTTGGGGAACTTTGTAACTAATTTTACTTTCGGCAAATAAATGTTGTTTTGAGATTGAATTTATATATTACATACATGCACACACGCGTGCATATATATGTTACACACACAACACACACGTACATACATGTGAATCAAAGCAATTATAAGAGTGAATGAGTTCGGATGCATGATGGACTTAAGATTTGTCTTCTGTTATGGCCAAAATGGATCACATCATAACTGTTTGAATCAAAATGAGATCAAAATACTAAATCCAATCAAAATACTGTTTATAATGCAGTTCAACGGATTCGACTAGTTTCTACCAGTAAACAATTACATATAACACACTTCATGTTGGAAAATTTTGTATAACACAAAAATATTTTGTGAAAAATATAAAATAATATATTGATTGGTGTTTAAATTTGAAGTTAATGTGAGTTTCAACTCATTATTTATGTTGAATATATGTTTCAACTCATGGTTTATGGGTAATGAATGAGATGCTAGACTCATTTTACCTATAAATACCAAGGTGAGCCTTGGTTAGAAAACACACTAATCTACACCAAATAACTCCACTCTCTAAATCTCTCTCAATTTCTCTCTAAAGAACTTTTAACATATTTTGATTATGTTCATGTTTTTTGGCATAATTTGGGTTGTAAGTCAATCCCGGCAGTACATACTGCTTCGGCTGTTGTACCCTGGGAAACAAACGAGTTCTCTTGGGAGACTCGGAATTTGTTTTAAGGGACCCGTGTTGAACACGAATCCTCAGCCTCGATTATGCTTCTTCTTCTACCAATTTCTTGTATTTCTAATTTTTCAATTGTAATCATATTGTAATTTACTTGTTTCTTTATTTCCTTTGTAATGTAAATGAATTTATAGAATAATTTTGTGTTTGTGTACGAACGGTTCCTACACTTCATACTTTGTACGCGATTAAAAACTCATTTAAAAACACAAATTAATATCATCATTAGCATCTCCATTCCCGACACAACTAGCATGATTTTGCCCATGGCCAAACCACCAATGAAAAGTTCCAACACCCCTTCCACATATTTTATCAAGCTTTTATATATATGTAAGAGGTGAAAAGATATAAATAAATACAAACACATCCAACAAATTTGTTATTTGTGACAAACTACCACAATTGCCTATGTAGGTTCTGACAACCAAGTTGGTGTTCATAGTCGGGCTAAGACCAGTCATGTTTGTGGCCACCATTGTATATGAAACTAACGGTTCTGAACCAATCGCATGCTAATTCCGCAAGCATGTTTAGCTAAATCGGGTTGAATTAATCAGTTCCGAACTAGAAAATGTAATTGAAAATCAATTTATCAAAACAAACTATTTGATTGATACAAACAAAAGTTTAACGGATTAAACTTTGTGTATTTGTCTTTAAGAATAGAAGAACACATGTTTGAACGTACGGATTAAACTTACGCGAACAAATGAAAATGGGCTTCCACAATTGTTAAGCGCAAATCGTTTAATTAAGTAGCCCAAAACTTAAGTTACGATATAACCGTCTCATATTCAATTTCACATGTCATTACCAGAATGATACTCATAATCATCTCAATTCACAATTATACATTTGTTGTTTTTTTTTCTTTTTTTCTTATTATAATTTTTATAAGTTAAGATTTTAGAGTTTAGAGTTTAGCTTTACAGTTTGGTTTTATAGTTCAACTTTAAGGGTTAAGTTTTTGGGTTAGTTTTTAGCATTTTCGGTTTAACGTTTTTTTTATCACACATCGTTTACTTTTTCAACCTGCATAACACTCTCGTTACTTAGTAAAATCATATGTTATTAGCAAAATGTAGATGAAGTGACTTGTATCGGTTGATGTAAAAAAGGTAATATAAATCGTTTATAAAAGTAAAGTTAGATTATTTTTTGGTTTTTCCTCTTTTCAGATTTTACACATGTGACCCTTTTATTGTTTGTCCACCCACACCTAATTCATATGAAATTAGAAAATCTACTTTACTCATCATTCTCTTGCCTCCGACCCTCATCCACAAACTATCACTAAACCACAACAACCATTACCACATATCCACAAACACAATTATCATTGTGCACACACATGTTAGAAAAACAAAACTATTGTTAGGAAAGGGCATACCAAAGAAGAAAAGTAGAAGAAGAGATGAATATAGAGCTATGACTTTTTTTAGACCGACAAGTTAGATACATTATGTTTGCATTAACCTCATCCATGAACAACCTAATTTCAGCCTCTGCAACTCAGAGATTTATCTAGGTAGCACCCCTCGAAAAATCAAATCCGACCCATTTCAGTGAAAAACTCAATCTTTACAACTCATAATTTTAACTCTATAATCTATGTCTTCTTAATTCCAATCAATTAAATAAAAATATCGAGTTATATGTCAATTCTAGTTTCTAGAAAACCTTAAAGATTATAATATATCCTAAAAATCGAAATCAATGTGGTCTACCAAACGTTTTAAATTTTCAATTGATACGCAACCTAATTGAGGTATTGTATATTCACATTCCTAACAACAACACATATTAATAAACAAAAAACCACGCATCTACGCGCTCATACAGCGAAGACGCAACACATCCTGCAATTCTAGGTCAAATATTTATTGCTGTACTTTCTTTCTTCGTTCAGCATCCAACTGCTTAACTGAATCCGGTTCTACACGCGCCATCTCTCGCGTGAATCTATCTCCCCATCCAAACCCCTTTAACCTCCAATTACCTTTCAACAAAAAACCCAAATTCATCACAATCAACAAACTAACACATTACAAATTTCTATTTTTTAACACCAAAACATCTCGATTTCATAAATTAAAACCCTAATTTTCTCCCTGATCGCACACAGGTATCTCATTCTGATTCAATTGCCATGTTCATCGTTCTATGGATTCATATGCCTTTTTGTAGTTTTGTTAGAGCTTGTATATGGAGCTTGTATTGTATACCATACCTTATGTGTTCAGATCCGTTGTTTTTTAGTTTTTGATTGCGTTCAATTTATCATCTGTTTGACGATAGTGTAGCTTGTGATGCTTTAAGTTTTAGTTTGTGGAATTGTGGTTACTTTTTTGTTTTTGCTTTTGGTTTGGGGCTTTTGTTATGGAATAATGGTTTTGTAAGTAAGGATTGTTTTGTTCTGTTTTGTTTTTGTAAGATGAGGCAATGTGCCAATGTAGTATGAAGAATTGAGTAACTTGTGTTTTTTTTTGGTTTATTGAGATTGTGGTTTTGATCATACATTGCATTGGTTGGTAAGTTAGGGATAAGGTTGTTCATGTTATATAGAAGTAAAAGGATTAGGAAACCATAAGTGCTGGAAGAAAGTATTATGCGAGTGATTTAGTCGCTTAACGGATGATTAGTCATGGTGCATCTGTTCGGTCGTATTGTTCCTAGCAGCCACAAATTTCAAAACTGTATCCAAGTTTGTAAATTGATGCATTAATTAATGTAAAGTTCATTGTGCCGCCTAATTAGCCCATCATTTATAGCAGTTTTAAACTTTCACATTAATTAAACAAGTTTTTGTTTACAGTTGCTTTTCTATGGAAAGTGTATGATAAAACTTTCCAGAGTTATTCTGTGTTTGTTTATAGCCTACTAGCCATCCATATGAAAGCTGAAAGAAACTTTTAAATTGGTATATTAGAGCTTTACATTAATTGCTAATGAGTTGTCATTGTTTGCTTCTTTTTTCTTCCATTGGAAAATTCAGAATTTGATATGTTTTTAACACTGGACACTCACTATATATGACTAGGATTCAGGGTAATGCAATGCTGAATTTTGATGCTATTTCATCACAGGGGAGGATGTCTTTGGAGTATCTTGGACATGGATGATATGCACTCCTTGCTAAAGGTGAGAACTTGACGTTCCATTTTCTTTCACAGTTTTTTTCTTCACAAACTTAGACTTTTGTCACTATTGTTCAGTTCATTGCACTACAAAATCAGAAGGGAGGATAGAACTGTAAGATAAAAATATAGCATCTTAAAGTACATCATAAATTAAGTACGTATTGTACTTTATAAACACTTAGTAAAACTGACATATCTTCATCTGTTAACTGTTCTGACTCCTTGTATATATAGATAGTCAAGTAGTCCAAGTTGTATGTTGCCTTTTCTTTAGTAAACAGATTAAAAGACTGGATTAGTGGATAACCGATGAAAATCTGACTGAAGAATCCGGTAAACTCAAAACTCCAAAAAAAAAACATAGTTATCAACAAATTTTCTAAAGCTAGATCTTTCCTTTTCAAAGGGCAGTTTAGAGATGTTATAAGATCATAACAACAGTGAATATTATTGATAGTTTGTTATTGCATCCCGTTAGTCTTTAGAGGAGGGACTACCCTTGTTTTGCTGCAAAACCAGTTTCTCTCTTGCTATATTCATTTGCGTCGTTTTGATGTTTGAATCACTTTCCTTATAAAGGACCTACAGTATATCTGAAATTTTGAAACCTCGCTCCAGGTATTTTTTTTAATGTTCCTTTATTAAATCTGCAATTATCCGAACTTAAAGAATTGGTGAATGTGGTGGTGATGCTTAGATGTCGATGTGTGTTTAATTTGAGTACTTTGGTCTTTTCTTTCCAGCACAAAGTTATAGTAAGCGTGTTTCTGTATTAAAACTTGAATGGGGCCTACTATATACTATTAGTTATCTGGTTATTCTTTCATGCTATCTGATAAATATTTGAAACTAAATCACATAAATTGCTGTCATATGGAGGGCAATGTATGTTGATGCGCCATGATGATCTTGCTGAATAAATGATGCTATCATATTGACTTAAAATCATGTTCAGAAAGCATGCAGAGATAAGGGTATATTGTTTGTCTCTGTTGGATTTTGTATTTGGTTCAGTGATTAATGAATGGTCTAATATTATGCATGTCTTAGGGGCTGTTTGGCAAAATCTGAATCATTAAGTGCTAAATGGTTAAGAGGTCTGAGCTATTAAGAAGCTTTATCAATGAGAGGGATGTTGGGGTAGAAATGCAGATGAGGGTATATGTTTCATTCAGTTCCATTCAGCATCTCTCTGTCCCTTAACCATTTAGCACTTAACTGAACTATTCTGAGACTCTTTTATTTTATAAAACAAACGCTCTGAATGCTGAATGTTGAATGATTAAGCACTGAACTGAACCATTAAGAGGTGAAACAAACAGCCCCTTAGTCTAATTGAGGTTGCATTCTCTTTGTCTTTGTCTTTTATATATTACTCACCAAAATTCCATACCATAAAAAAAGTTGTCTTTAAGATTATAGCTCTCTTTCTCTCTTTTTATCATGTGTTATCATCCTGTGTAGCTTCACATAACATATCCTTGCTATTTCTTTTACCACGGGAAATACATGGTCATTTATCTTATAGAAACATGATTATAATCTCGATCAACATGAAATGCCTACTAGTTCATGACCTACTTGAGGCATTACTCAATCCTGGAAGTCTTGATCAAATGTAAGATATGGATTCTTTGACAGTTATCCCTGGGCTAACCCATCTAAACCATTAAGTAATTTGATATTGTAACTTGGCAACGGAATACTTAATGCCAAAACAAATGCTGCATCTCTAAGAAGGCGCTTGACATACATTTGTATATTGGGGACAACTGTACAAAATGATCTTGTTCGGAAATGCTCAAGATATATTCTTTAAAAATGAACAGCTGGGAAATTTGACAGAGTTATTAGAATTGAGCTAGTAAAATGATGGGTTTTTTAGTCAATAACTAAATGTTATTGTAAATTATAATTCGAGGTGTGGTTTGGTATAAGATCATTGTTATTATAAAAATCAGTTTGACTTTTCTTTTTCACTTATTGGGAAAAAAAATCAAAGCCATGTTTGGTAAGAAGAGTGGGATCCTATGCCTGTTATCTTTCAAATTAAATTGCATAATGTGTTTATATAATGGTTGTTGAGGAGGCCATTGAGGGCCAACACATAAAACCCTAGACATCATAAGAGGCCGATTCACCACGTCTATCGGCATGTTTTTCTCTTAGCGGCTGCCATCGGTTGATTGTTCTTCTTCTCTCTCTATGAATGGCAAAATAAAAATTTCTGGATTCCATCGGTAAGCTTATAATTTGTTTTTTGGAGTTTTTAAGAAAACTTATTTCACTTATCTTTTTAAACCCGGTTTGATTAATCTTTGAAGATAGAGATCCCCTTACCTGCATTATTGTAAGCTGTTTAGTTTTTTACTATTTCAACAATTGCTTGATTAACTTCCAGATCTGTTTGAACAAAAAATTTGTTGCTGGGGTTTGGATTGTGTTGTGACTGTTATACAGTCTAGGCTCTAGGTTCTGACATCTGATAGGCAGAGAGATGGAATAATGTCTTCAACTGCATTGTTTATAATAAACTAAACAAGATCTACTTGGTCTATACAATACACTCTTTTTTATAAGTGCTTAATTTCTTAATTTTTAGATTAATATCTACTTGTTCAGTTGTTCTCGGCATTCTCTGATCTCTGGCGAGCCAACTTTTCAAGTTACCGTAACGCATGTCATAGTTTCCCTCCTATAGAATGCATGCTTGACTTTTATAACTATAGGATTGATTCCATCTTATTCAGTCATAGGCACAACTTATTAATTTAATTGTTTATTTCAAAAAGTTATATAATGGGCTGCACTTTTCTTCTTTTAGTTAAAAATGCGGTCTTTTGTTGTTTTCTTCCCTGCTTTCTATTCTGATAATACTGTAAGATGTGAAAGGAAAAGTTATTTGCACCGATTAGAGCAACATAGGAATCAAGTAGCACCTCTTTTTTCTTGTAAATGCTAAGTTTTCAGCTATGGGAAACCACTAAGATGGTAAGATCTACCGTAAGTTATCAAGTTATGATGAATGGAATTTTTTGAACATATAATATAGAAAAAATCTTGCGTGCATGAGAAGATCAACAGACACTACTATTTTTTCATAGATCTTTACTTGTTATACATTTTTACTTTCCTTTTTTTCCTTGTTAGTACGACCTATTAAATCAGTTAATGGGTTTCTTTGATTTCATTAACTCTGTAGATCTGTCTTGAACATGCCATTAAAAATGTATACTTGTTTAGTTCTAAAAGTTTGATTCTGTTTTTCATTCTAGTTTCTGCTTTTAAAAGAGTGGACACTCAAATGATGCTTCAAGAAGCCTAGAGCTGGTCAACTCCTTTGTATTTTCTTTGATAAGGAGAATCAATCAGCTTCAGCAAGCAGCATGAATAAGAAACTTTTGAAGAATCAGGATTCCAAGAAGGTAACAATGAGTCCGAAACCTCAGCCTTCAAAAAAACAAAACAGAAAAGGGGAAAACCCTATACGAATCCCACCAATCACAGAGCCATGTTCTGGTTCAAGATGCTCAAGTACATGGATTTGCAGGAACTCTGCCTGTAGAGCTGTACTTTCCGTTGTTGACACTTTCTGCAAGAGGTGTTCATGTTGCATTTGCCATTTGTTTGATGACAACAAGGATCCTAGTCTTTGGTTGGAATGTACATCTGATCCTATGGCAGGTGAGTCATGTGGGTTATCTTGCCACATTGAATGTGCCCTCCAGCGTGGCAAGGTAGGTGTTGTTGATCTTGGCCAATTGATGCAGCTTGATGGCAGTTATTGTTGTGCTTCATGTGGTAAAATATCAGGGATTCTTGGGTGAGTCTCCTTCCAAACTGACATTGTACAAGTTCTTTTTCTCACTTTCTAAAGGTTGCAACTTTTACGCATTTACTAAGAAGGGGTTGGCTTGGATTGTTTTTAATCTCATGTCGGTAAAACAATTTTTTGGCTAAACGGGGAATAGTAAAACATATCGAATGTGCCAGGCAAGTTGGAAGTTGCCGTAAGCCCTTTTTCTTGCATACAACCGCCTAAATAGTTATATTTCATAGATCTAGATTAAAAACAGTTTTGTATCTGTAATCGAACTAATGGAAATATGGTATATTTACTTAGAAATGATTAAAAGATAGATAAAATCAGTGTTAATGGGTCAATCCAATCCCACCTGCTCTAAAATGACTTGTTTCTAGTAGTGCATTTTTTTATATTTTTCTGTGTTTTCTAATAGAACACATAAAGTTCTATTGAATTCCTTGAGTTTTCGGATTCCTTAAAGATCTCTTTTTTCTTGGTTTTGAGTATAAAATTGTTGTTTCTTTCTCTTTTGTTGGGGATATAACTGTTGTAGGTACTGGAAAAAGCAATTGACTATTGCTAAGGACTCCCGACGTGTTGACAGCCTATGCTCTAGGATATATTTGAGCTTCAGGCTTTTAGATGGCACATCAAGGTTTCAAGAACTGCATGACATTGTTAAAGATGCAAAGAACAAATTAGAGACCGAAGTGGGCCTACTGAGTGGGGTCTCTGCCAAGATGGCACGAGGCATAGTGAGCAGACTTTCTGTTGCAAGTGAAGTTCAAGCACTGTGTAATGCTGCAATTCAAAAGGCAGATGAAATTTCTGCCACACTTTCTAGTGCAAGCCTGGATGGTAAAGGTATCTCCTCCAACCTTTGTTATTTTCTTGTTAACCAAAATTCGTTAAATTTCCTTCAAATCATATTAGTGCATTTTTTTTATAGAAGTGGTAAACTAGGCTGGTTGGATTGGGGTAACATGCCAAAACAGGTAATTTTTGTAGAAATTGAAATAGGTCAGACCAAGTTGGGTTGGCTTGAAAGTTGAAAAACCTTGTATTTAAATTCAAATTTTTTGATTTTTTTAAAATTTGTTAGCATGTCATATGATTACAAAAGTATTTTATTCAGCAACAATACAATTTTTTTGAATAAAGTAACCTAGAATGTTTCTAGGTAGATATAAAACATACTCAGATCGACCCATCCATAAGTATATGAGTTGAAATTGCCACCACAGGATTTAAGTTTCCTTCAAATCTTAAGGTTGCATATTTTTCCCTTGCAGAAGGCTCTGTCCCTGCAGCATGCAAGTTCATATTTGAAGAAGTAACATCATCTTCTGTAGTGCTCGTTTTAATAGAGCTTTCAACAGCATCATCCAATAACATAATTGGATTCAAGTTATGGTACTCCAAAACTACAGAAGAAACCCATGCAAAAGATCCCATTTCAACTTTCCCTAGATCTCAAAGACGAATTTTGATTTCCAATCTGCAGCCTTGCACCGAGTACTCATTTAGGATCGTATCATACACCGAAAATGGTGATTTAGGTCACTCAGAGGCTAAGTGTTTCACCAATAGTGTTGAGATACTACACAAGACCTCTGCTGATGTCATCGTTCCTCATGATGAAGGCACCTCAGGTGCCAAAGATGTTGAATCAGACTCTGGATTTAAAGTTAGAGATCTTGGGAAGATCCTACAGCTAGCTTGGGTCGAAGAACGAGGATATCTAGATGATATCTCAGGTGCAGATTTGAACGCGCTTGGTCAAATGGTCAACCCAGAAACTTCTAAAGCTGATGAATTACCATCTGCTTCACACGGGCTTGACTTGAATATTGCTACAGTGCCTGATTTAAATGAAGAACTTGCTCCAAATGATTCTTCCAGGGATGAAGCAGATCACGGTAGTGGTGGATCTGACAACTGGGCCCAACATGGGGCAAATGGGGAAGTGCCAGCTGTTGATTCCCAGGCCGAGGTGTCAAGAAAGAGGCCAGCTAGTACAGAGACCCATGATTGTGATAGCGCGTTAATAAACATCCCATCTCCCTTTCAAGCCAACAAAGGTGGCCCGGGGAACTTTGATGAAAACTTTGAATATTGTGTGAAGATGATCAGATGGCTGGAATGTGAAGGATACATCAAGCAAGAATTTAGATTAAAACTGTTAACATGGTTTAGTTTGAGATCAACGGAGCAGGAACGTAGAGTGGTCAACACTTTTATTCAAACACTAGTGGATGACCCGAGTAGCTTAGCAGGACAATTGGTTGACTCATTTGCTGATATAATAAACAATAAGAAGCCTAGGTATGGATTCTGCAGTAAGTTGTGGCATTAAACAAGATGAATAGACATGTCATTTAAGTTATTATCGGATCATGATCATTTCTTGGCAAATGCATTTTTTCCTCACCGTGTACCTCAAAAAAGCATCTCATATTCGTAGCCAATTTAATCAATTCATCAACTTTTCGTCTTTTAACTTCACATTTAAAGTATTGGTATTTATTTCATACAATTATGTTGTGGACAACTCTAGTTGATTATTAATGAATGCCTGATTTCTAGTTGATTTATATATCTTTTTTAAGCTCTGTCATGTTTTCATTACGTGTATGCGCATGGTTGCCTGAATTTCATCTTTTCTTAGCAGCAACCATTTTGTAACTTTACAGTTAAACAATCACATTCCATTGGAATGGAGTGACCGTTTTCGATCCTCACAGATCAAATAATGAGCGACTATTTACTCTTATTCAGGGGGTGTGACATTCTTACACAACATGAATCTAACATGAACTTCACGGATTTGGGTTTAATCTAAATGGGTTTGTTGGTTAACCTGTTTAACTTTTTTCCATAGTCATGTTGGGTTGAACCGACCATATGAACGGCAGGTTCAGCACTCACATGCTACTCCGGTCTTCTATCTTGAAATTCAAGGTACAGAACTACAGAAGTATATATACAAGGCAAAATGCTAAGTAAATACTTATGAGCTTGAAGTTAAGATCAAGCTAACTAACCTCCTGATTAGTTGTGAACAACCTCTAAGTAAAAATGTTGCCTTCATTAGGATGGAAATAAAGATGGATGCCACAAATAAAGTGATATGTGCCATGATTTGGTTCTCCATGCCACATCATAACAACAGCCTTGTCCCGTGCACAACGTTTACCACATACATTATATTTAGGGCTGACAAATCGTGTCTTATCGTGTTTAACATGTTAGAGGCCGTGCGAGTCCATAAGCATTAAACATGAAAATGAAAATGACTCATTTAACATGTGGTTTTCATGGTTTGAACGTGGCAGATATACGTTTTATGTATCAAGAATGAGAAATGATAAACTTTGGCTCCTAATTTTAATTATTTTAAAAAATTTATAAAATTACATGGTGTACTAAATATTAAATTTAGTATTTTGTTTCTTCAAACCCCGTGTATTATACGAGTTTCTAACTTACTTTAATAAATAATAATTTTTTACTACCTTTTTATTTCCACATTTTCTATATCTCCTCTACTTAAAACCATTCTTAAAATACAAGACAAGAGTTACAAATAAATAAATAGAAAAAGTGACATGGGTGTAAGTTTATAAACATTAGTAGTTGAGGGGCACATAAAGCAAAAGTGGATAACGAGTGAGTTGTGGCCATAACGAGAAAATTTTGAGCACCAAAATGTGAGGCTCACAAATCTCTCCACACTTCTTCCTCCGATCTTCTTCTCTCTCGTTGAGCAGACATGCGTATGCTTCAAGCTCCACCCTCACTCTACGTTACTTCACAATGCTCTAACCGAGGTACCTACCTTTTATACTCCATCTATCTCTCTCTATACTTGTTAATTGATTTATTATATATTGATGTTGTTTTTGAATTTCAATTGTTTCGTGTTGCAATTGCAATTGCAGATGTGAAGTTTCTGGATGGACGTTTGCTACAATCCTCCTTTCACGAGTCTCATCTCTCCCTAAGAATTATTCACCAAAGAGTTTGCTTAACACGTAGATGTCTCAACTCTGTTTCTGCTAAAGCAGCTGCTTCTCTAGATGGTGAGTGCTTGCGATTATAACCTAATTTATCCAAAATTGTTGAACAAATTGGATGTTTCAATTCATTAGTGGTTTAAATTAGTGATTCAGATAATAATAATACACATGTGTTAGGCATTTGGCTAATGAGTGTTCACTTGTTTAATTACTTGCTTGTTCTTATTGGTTATGTGTATTTTAATGTGTTGATTGTAGCTGATGCTTCATCAATGTTGACTAGAGAAGCTGAAAATGATGTGTTGAACGCCTTGTCGCAGATTATTGATCCAGACTTTGGAACTGATATTGTGTCATGTGGGTTTGTGAAGGATTTGCATGTTGATGATGCTTCAGGAGAGGTGTTGTAGAACATGTTGATGAGATGAGTAGTGTAGGTTATGTAAATATTTGTGTCCTCATTCAGTAATAAACTTTGTATCTCAGGTTTCATTCCGGTTAGAGCTCACCACACCAGCATGTCCAATCAAGGACGTGGTAATTGAAACAGAGTCATCATTCTTTTATGAAGCTCTATTGTATGCTAGATTTTCTTCTGAAAGTAACATGTGAATGATTTAACTTGAAAATTGTCGGTAATACATGTAATGAGGTGAAATTTCTCCATTGTTAAGTATGTATTCGAATTGCAGTTTGAGCAGAAGGCTAATGAGGTGGTGGCAGCTCTTCCCTGGGTCAAAAATGTCAATGTGACGATGTCAGCTCAACCTGCAAAGCAGATTTATGCAGCACAACTTCCTGCTGGATTACAGAAAATATCAAACATAATAGCAGTTTCAAGTTGCAAGGTATCAAACCTTCCAATATACCATTCTCTGTTAGCTGTATTAACTGATTGTTTTGCGCCATTCGCCTATTCCAAGAAAAAAACTGATTGTTTTGATTTTACAAGGTCGATAGCTTACAACAAAACTCACTATACTGGCTGTGATTTTGTATATGTATCCACTTTCTTTTCCTATGAATTAAGACATTGGTAGACTCATTTATGCCTGAGGTCCTTACTGTATTTCAAGATGTACACTGATGCAAGAATCATACACAAATGCCAAGTGCACTAATTGTTAATACGTAATGAAGTGAAAGTAGAGACCGTTCCTATGAAAAGTTATATGGATCACTCATTAATTTAACTAAATATGAATTCACTTCAGCAATGAGTAATTAAGAAATTAATAAAAAAAACTATTAAGGACTATATTACGAGCGATAACTATACTAATAGTTTTTTGGCACAAGCATGGGATGACTGGTGCCAGACTCCCCTTTTCATATACGACATTTGGTTGAGCAAGTTGAAAGCTATTTTTACTTACAAGATGGGGGAGTCACTTTTTATGGAAGTCTCCTTGTATTTTGGTGCATTATTATCCCTAAACTATGAATCCCACATATCCAAGTAGATTCTTTTAGTTCAGTCTGACGTAGATGCATTAAGATCGATACTTTTAAATTTTATGCCTCCCAAACTGGTACACTAAACTGCCACACAAATTTTCTAATGCTCCATATAACTAGGTAGGCTTGTTTTGATTTGTGGCATGTTTACTTTATTAAAGTTCAGGTACTCACCCACCAACTTCATCATATCTCTGGTCATCCATGTGCCTAGGTAACTTAATTTGTGATTGTTAAGGAATAAATTTTGAGAACCAATACACATGTAATCAATGAGGGAATATACTAATCATTGCTTAAACCAAATAATAAGACCCGATGCAATTCATTTTTGGTTTATAGTTAACCACATTGTTGCAAGAAAGGTGTATGTACGCATTGGAAAACAACCATTTTGTGTTCATGTCACATGCGACTAAATGCGTCCCAAAATCTGAAATCAAACTCATCATGCTAACCATTCTAGAATGTGCCAACTTATGCCACACTTGTTAAATACTTAAATCAGATATGCTTTTTGTAACTGGTTTTTTTAAATTTTGGTGTTTCTATGAATTTATAAATTATAACCGCAGGGAGGTGTGGGAAAATCAACTGTGGCTGTAAATTTGGCATACACTTTGGCTGGGATGGGAGCAAGAGTTGGTATCTTTGATGCTGATGTATACGGTCCTAGTTTGCCGACTATGGTCTCCCCTGAAAATCGGCTGCTTGAAATGGTAATCAGGTTTTATTCTTCACGATGAAGGTTTACTTTTCCATCCTGTAGTCTTTATGGGATATGAACGATCCATAATCCCGTATAAGTAATTTTTTTGCACTTCCAAACTATTTATACACAAGTTTTCACATATCGAACTGACATTTAAGAATTTCTAATCCTTCTTTAATGGTAATACAAGGTTAATGGAACGCAACTTATAAATCTAGCCAATGATGGAACCTATTTGTAATTAGAAAAAAAAATGTATTGTCAGTGGATTAGCATGCTTATGATGTGTAATTGCTATCTACTAGAACCCAGAAAAGAAGACCATCATTCCAACAGAGTACATGGGAGTGAAGATGGTATCTTTTGGATTTGCTGGTCAAGGGCGTGCAATTATGCGAGGTCCAATGGTTTCTGGGGTCATTAACCAACTACTGACTACTACAGAGTGGTATTACATCCTTCCTGTTTGCTCTAACTTCTAAAAATAATCACTGATATATTGAATTACTCTATACAATTTTTTCAGTCAAGTGAAAGTGGTAGCTTTGCATATTCGAATATATTTCTTTATCTAATAAGTTATTGGTGTAGGGGCTGTCATGACTTATTGTTTAAATGTAAAATGACTGCTTGATTCGTTTTTGACCTCTCATCTTTTCACATTGCTATGTTTTGATTTCATATAATGAATCTAGAGGATTGGTACATATATTAGTTCTACCTTCTGAAATGAGTATTTAAGTAACCGATACATGTTGCAAATAAACAGGGGAGAGCTTGATTATCTTGTTATTGATATGCCCCCTGGAACTGGTGATATTCAACTTACCTTATGCCAGGTTCTGCTTATAATACCCAGTAGTTAATTAATTTATGCTATATTTTTCAATAGAAACTTGCTTGGTCCAGTTGATGATAATATCTTTTGATTCGAACTTGTAGGTGGTCCCTTTAACTGCTGCTGTGATAGTTACAACTCCACAGAAACTTGCATTCATTGATGTGGCAAAAGGAGTGCGCATGTTTTCTAAGCTAAAGGTGTGTGGAACATCTGATATGATTCAAAGTTCATTTTTTATGCATTTTTAACAACTTCTTTATATGCTTCCAGGTACCATGTGTTGCGGTTGTCGAAAACATGTGCCACTTTGATGCAGACGGGAAAAGATTTTACCCATTCGGTAGAGGATCAGGATCACAGGTAAGAAACCTTCACTAAATAGTAAATACTATAGGTTGTAAGATGGGCGGGTTAAAATGGTCTGCACCAGGTTGTGTTGACCCGCAAATATTTTTTGTCCATTTTAAAGTTAATAATAACTACTGGTGCGATTATGATTACAAAAACAATTATGTTACATATGTTTTAAATATTTGAATAAAAACAATTTATGAAATTGAGTGCATTCAAAATACAAGGTACCTGGATTTAAATTTAGAAGTATCTCATGATATAAGTTGATGCCTTACTTGTGTAATCATAGAGGTTTGGTATCTAAATTAAAAAAAAAATAGTAATATCTAATGAGATGCAACCATGTTCTCTTAGTAACTTAATCTATTGTGGCCGCAGGTTGTGGAGCAGTTTGGAATCCCTCATCTGTTTGACCTTCCAATCAGACCAACTGTAATAATTATTTTAGGCTACCTATAATGATAATGAATCAATAATATTTGTGTAAAGTGAAAGGCGTGCTGAAACTTGGAACTTTCCATGTTGACAGCTGTCTGCTTCCGGGGATAGCGGGATGCCTGAAGTGGTGGCTGATCCTCAAGGTGATGTAGCTGAAATATTCCAAAACCTAGGAGTTTGTGTGGTACAACAATGTGCAAAGATCCGCCAGCAAGGTAAAACTTTCATTGTAAAATTGAGCAAAACAATTACACTTGGTCTGCTGGTCAATGGTCACACGTATCCAAAGTTTTTAATGTAAAAAGAGCAATGTGTTTGTATAGCTTTATCTAAAAAGGCGGTTATCTTTTCAGTCTCGACAGCTGTAATGTACGACAAGTCCATTAAGGCGATCAAGGTGAAAGTGCCTGATTCAAACGAAGAGTTTCTTCTACATCCTGCCACTGTTAGACGGAATGACCGTTCTGCCCAAAGTGTGGTATGTTATTCCTTAGCATTTCAAAATTTTATAATCATACTAAAAATTTTAACTGCTAGTGTAAAAGTGCAATAATCATTAGCATGATCAACTAGTCAGTATACGCAAGCCAAACCCATTTTCCAGTTTTTTCTTCTTTTAATTGGTTAGTGTTAAACGTATGAGACAGGATGAATGGACCGGTGAGCAAAAATTGCAGTATGGTGATATCCCAGAAGACATAGAGCCTGAAGAAATTCGACCCATGGGAAACTATGCAGTGTCAATTACATGGCCAGATGGATTTAGCCAGGTACTTTCGACTTTGGGAGTAAAATATAAACATGATTATTCTGCATATCAGCATATGTGTTTTCTGATAATAAACAAAAGTAATTTCATAATTCATTTTTCCCGGTTTTGTACAATGTAGATTGCTCCTTACGATCAGCTACAATCAATGGAACGATTGGTTGATGTGCCTCAACCGATCCCTGCATAGGTGAGCTAAATCCTAATAGGACACGAGAAACTTGGCACATGTGTGGTCACACACACATTTATACATACGAATCCAGCGTGCACCCGATGAGTATAGAATTCAAACAACATGTGAATTTGTTGAAGATCATGTGAAATTGAGTTAGGTATTAGAGTCCTAGAGGATTCTTTAAAACATGTGTAGCGAGCAAACATCATTTAATTACATTTTATCATCTTAATTGTTGCTATATATAGAATTGCTTGCCCTTCTCATTTACAATCAATCCATATAACCAAATGAGCGTTATACTACTACTCACGTCTTGGCGTTATATGACGCTCATAGCACCATGGTGTAGTGAGGGTGACGCACTATGGAGGCTTTTCTAGCCCAACATCATGTTCACTACACATGGTCTTAACACCTCGTGTTGAACCGGGTTGTAAGATAAGTAAATGGCATTAACATTGTCACAATATACTAATGTCACGGACTTATCTTCTCCAAGTCGCGTGCGGCACTTAGATGCGTTCTAAGTCAGCCTTTAAGTCTCGATGAGATAGATTATGCAGCGGAAGTCTTGTAAAGGGAACGTTGGATTTGTAGGACACAAGTAAAGTGTGCTTGTGATGCTTGATTACAACACAAGTAAGGAGTTTGTATTACTAGAATACAAGTACAAAGTGCTTACAATGATGTAAGTAAGATGTGAAGTTGCTAGGTGATTTATAAATGTGCTATCTAACACCTATTTATACTAGTTGCTACTTGATCTAGAATGTCCTAATTCTAGACTAATCCATGACTAATATCTAAGATATTCACTAGCTAAATATCTAGCTAATCTAGATAGTTCTTTGGTGATATCTTGGATGATAATTCAAGCCCTTTCTAGATCCTTTCATGCCCCTTTCAAGGCTGATTTTCGTAGGTCAAAATGGCAGCACATTTTAGAACGTGTTCCGGCACTTTCTTGAGCTTTCTAGATTGTTCCGGGGCTGCACTTGATGTCCACATTGATGCTGCGTTTTCCAGCCCTTTCCGGTAGCTTCTAAGGCTTGTAGGGGCTGATTTAAGACCCCTCAAATGTGCCATGTCCTTCCTGAAAGTTGTAGGCTGATCCGGAGTCTTCCGGGCAGCCTTTGAGGCCTTTAAATGTGTCCGGAACCTTCCGGAATCCGAGAAAATTAATGTGAAATTAGGCGGGTCATGACACTAAGGTATCATGAGTTGGAGGATGAGACTAGAAGTAATCTGGATAACCAGCATGTTTCACACATTTTGGTACCAATAGGTGATACAAGTTTATTTTAATATATTATGTGTGTAGCTATAGTGACAGTCAATATTAGCATGCAAGTGTATCTTTTACCTTTCATTGCTATCAAACTTATCTTATAAAGTCTTGTACTCTAATACTTTTTAATTTCACATAAACGTCATATTTTCCCCAATAGTTTCATCTCACTTGGTGGAAACGAGTTAGCTCCCCTTAATGCTATTTGCTTCACGCCACTCACATTTTTTATTTAAATAAACACAAGAAATAAACAATATTAATAATTAAAAAAAACAAACGTAGAAAATTTAAAAACAAAAAAAAAACTAAAAATAAACACCAAGATGATCCAAGACCGTATTTCTCCTAAGCTCTGTTTTTACAATTGGCGCCGGTTGGATGGCCGATCAGTAGGTGAGATAGATCATATCTTTTCGTTTTCGTTCTTTTCCTTCTATTCCAAGCTTTTTTGTTCAAGCGATTTAAAAAAATCAAGCGTTTATTTTTTGTTTAATTGATTGAACTCTCTCATTTTTTTCAATTAAAGTTTTATGATTTTTGGGTCCGCAGACTGCACTATTCAAGCTTGAACCTTGAGCTCGTTTAGTTTTATCCATTCTAACTGGCCTTTCAAGCTCTGCGACGATCAGCAAGGCTTTTAGATGATAAAAGGTGTGAACCCCGGAGTCTCTGACGTTTTCACCAACCTCGTTTGTTGATGAATTTTACGATCTTTTTGATCGAACCACAACAATCTGTTGTAGTCGCGGTTATCCAGCCCGCTTTACTTATAACACACGGTTTTAGGCATTTTTGTTCCAAGAACAAAGCATTGTACTTCCCATGAAGGCTACCAATACCCCGGTAGTGTTCACATCCAACTATCTCGTAAAAGTATGAAAGTTGATAGTTGATTTGGTGTAAAAATAGTTTGAGTTGTGTTGTTATATATAGTTTGGTGTAAAAATAGTATGAAAGTTTATGTTTATTTTTTTAAGCTGGCAATGGTCAAAAAGACCAACGGATGCATCCTCAACGGTTAAAAAAGCCTTCAACGTACTTTTACCTCTTTTACACGTTAACGCCTCGTTAACGCTCCACAATAAGCCATTTAACATATCTTTAACACCCCGACTGACGCAGTGTGTGGGCTTTAACAGTGTCCAAATCAACATAACGCCCTATGACGTGCTGGTGTACACAAGACCTAAGCGTCACAAAAATATTGTTTAATATATTCTTAGTTCATTTATCCAAAAGTTAGTTATGCCCGGAGTATATGCACTCCACCTACCCTAAAGAGGAAATATATACAGCTCCAAAATAGCTTTCCACAATAAATATTGGAGCGACGTTAAAGTTATCTAAATTTAAATGCTTACACACTTATCTTGATCATCAACAACAAATACACGAAAGCTTCAATCTATTATCCAAAGTCAATCTTTTCAGCTATTAACACCTCTTAAAAGCTAACCTACTTTTCAATATAAATATATAAAAAAGTGGTATGTACGTGATTCATTGCAAAGTTTAGTTTCAGTCTTTGACTATAACATGAAAAATATGTCTCAAAACCAATTGTTTTTACTTTTCTTTTTTTAGTTTACTTTTGTTTCCTTAGTATCTCTTTATATAGCAGCTAAAGGAAAATCATAGGGACGAAGACAAAGATTTTATACAAGCTAAAAGATGAAATTAATAACTAACTCAAATATACAAAGATAACAACATAAAATAATATAATGTATCTTAATGTAACATAGCGTAATTTGATGTTATTTAAAACGGTATTAAAGTAATGTAATGTAATGTAAAATGAGGTATTGAAGTGATATTTAAAAGTTTCGGTTATCTCTTGTTTTTTACGATTAGGTAAATTTTATAAAAATAAAAAAGCTAGCATGAAGCTAAAATACAAAAAAGCAAAGGAAATTACATCATATTTGTGACATTAAAAGAAGATCAAGCTGACCAAACAAATTTACGTATCGATTTTTGCAGTGTTTTTAAACCGGTCGGACCGCTTTTTTTAATAATCCCGGTTTAATTAGACACGGTTTGATTGATGTTTCTGAACCGCTTTGAACCATACGAACCGGAACCGGACCGCTACTGAACCGCTATTGAACCGGGTCAGTCATAAAAAATATATTTTTATGTTTTGATTTCATGGAATTTATATTTACATCTATTTATATTTTTGTTTTTTGTAATGAAAGTCAATATGTTGATTTTTTAAGTGATGAAAATGTTGAACTCATTTTATTTTGGCGTAAAAACTTGTTTAAATTATGATTTTATGGTGATTCTTGGCGTTAGAACTTGTTTGGGTTATTACTTATATGGTATAACTTAATATTATTGAACTTATGTTGTGTCTAAATTGGAAATCTTATATGGTATTGCTCTATTCTTTATCCAAAGAATAGAATAGAGCAATACCAAACTGATTTAATATGAGATATGTTAAAAATTAAATTTAATACTTAAATTTAATTAAAATCTATAAACTAAAATCCGTATAGTATACGAGTATTATTCTAGTAGTATGAAAAGAGAGATTTGAGGTGGAGTAATTAGATGTCCACATATCACAGCAACCAAATCTAACTACAACCGGCTAATAAATGATCTCACCTATACGATCGACTAATACTTATCATAATTCACAAAAGGTATTCTCACTCATTTATTCCGTGCTCTTATAAAAAGGCTCATTTATTCCGTACACAAAAAGAAATTTATTTTTTTAAATCAAGAGCCTAATCATTACATACCGTTCTCACCAGGACCTCAACTAGGTAGGGTTGGCTTCATCGACAAAACTATTAGAGTTAGTAGCGGTACTTCTTTTATGATTAAGAATTCGAGTTTGTTAGTAATATAATACTGTAAATTATAAAACAACGTAAAGTGTCATTTTCTTCCCTGTATATGTACGATTTCAACGACTTTAGTCCCTAAGTAATTGTCGTGCCATTTTCATGTCTGATTTTGTAAAATTTGCCAATTCACCCTCGAGACTAACGACGTTCCAACTTTATGGTTAAATTCAATGGTATTTTAGTCAAATTAGGCCAAGTACAATCACTACTAGAAAATACTTTTTTTTCCAACTTTTTGCCACATGTTTGCAATAAATGCTAACAAAGCTAACGTTTTACACAAATTTCTAACAAAATAGTTACAAAATCAAATAATGTTGCAAATGTGTGGCAAAACGAATAAATACTAGATTTTGTGGCAAATTTGTCACAAAATTCAAAATGTGTATATAATAACTATTAAGTTTTGTGACAAAATCGTGGTAAGTAAGAAAATAACAAGAAAATATTAGGTTGTGCAATTTTTGTTGTAAATTTTAGTGACAAATGCATTTTGTTGAAAGTTTGTGAAAAAATTTGTGGCAAAATTGTTATAAAATATTTAGCAACATGTATTATTTGCAATCTTCTCTTGATTTTAGCTACTGGTTTAGCCGGTTACTGATTATGCTTTTGGTATGAATCATTTGGTTACTTTTTCTTGAACTGGTTTGTGTAGTTACCATCTTTTAACTATTGGGTTGGTGACTTTGGCTTTTAGACTTAATGATGAATGCTATCTTTTGATGGTTTGCGATACTTTTGGTTTCTAGACTTTTGTCTTTAATTCCTTTGTAACTTTTTAAATTAGCCGTTGATGATTGGATGAATGTTTTTCTTGGTGTGGCATGAATATTGTAGGCATGGTTTCTTAATTTTTTTACACCCTCTGTGACGGTTAACAAACTCATATACGAGTGACTCGACCACCCTTTGTTAAAGCAAACCCCTTACTAGCACACAAAGAACCATGTACCGAACATTTTCTAAAAATTATCTAGTAAGTTTAATGTTATTCTTTAAAGCTTTTAGCCTCTACATATTCTCAGCCGCCCTTCCATTTCCTTTTGTAATCAAAACATATATTTCACTCTACGAATTAATAAAATATAATCGAATATTTAACTCTATGCCGAATAAATCAACGACAACAAAACATGAGAAGTCATTTTTCATTTGGTATTTAAATATTATGTCTATAGGCCAATGAAACCCGACAATTCAGACAAAATCACGTTGAAATTGTCAAACAAATATTTGCATTTTTTGTGCGGGGTATTATAACTATATACGACTCATTCTATGTCTTAGCTAGATTCATTTATTTATTAATAATTAGTAAACTTAAAATATTGTTTGGGAATTATATATATGTCATGTTATACTAATGCATGTTTATTGGTTTTAATGATCACAGTAGTTGTTCTTGGCAAATACTAATCTAGCTAGTATTATAATTATAATAATAATTATAAAAACAAACTGATTGAATCTTTATTTTTTAAAGCAAGATCCTCTAGTGCATGTTTGTGTGTATGGGTTTTTGGAATTGGTTTTGAATTATGTGACAAACAACTCATCAAATTGGGTAATTGATGTTGTTATGGGTGACTTTGTTAGTGTTCACAAGATTCAAATACTTGAAAATAAGTATTGAAGTGGATTTTAATTAATAAAAATATCTCATGATTGGAGATTCATTTAGCATATTCTTATATAGACCATCACATTGCTTGATGTTTTGGAACAATATTGCTTATTGTCAACGTTTAAAAAGGGATGGAACAGGCATACAAAAGTAAAAGGAGTGTGTACGTAGTTTTAAAGTAAAATATCGAAATGAAATCAAATAAGTAAAAGGGATGTTTTTAACTAAATTTCTCTATACAATTGTTTGGTGTATTATCAAATTGATTTAAAACCTAAAAGTAATCGGTAAAATGGCCTGCCTTCCATGTCATCCGAACTAAGGATTAAAACCCAGAAATATCTCATAAATTTTAAAAACAAGAACTATAAATTTAAAAAGTAATATTTTAGTTTTAAATAAGAAAATAATTTCCAAGATATAAAGTAACTATCAAATCCTAAAATTATAGCTTTCAAAAGTAAAAAAAATATTTAAAACACATATTATATGATTGATAATTAAACTTAAATAAAAATAGGAAATTATGGACATAATTATAAAATACTTTTAAATATATAGTAAAAATTATAGTAAAGTTTCAAAATTTTAATTTTTTATTAAGACAGAAATATATGAATCAGATTTACGGTTGTCGTTGATTTTGAGTTATTCAATAAATCCAGTCCAGTCTAAACATTTTGTGAACGGGATAAATAATACTAGAAATTAAATACATTTTTAGTATTTAAAGTGATTTTTGAATATCATATAAAAAAAAGTAAAAGTTACGTAAAGACGTCAATTTTAACATTATTTTTTTATGGTATATTGGTTTTCACTGGTCCCAACTATCATCTTTTGTCTTCTACCGGTCCCAACTTTTAAATTGGTTGTCAACGGTCCCAACTTTTATTACTTTGGTAACCACTGGTCCCGTCGTTAAATTTTTTTAACGCCGTTAAGTTTCTTCCAAATTCAAGACCGATGTTTTAGACCTTTTGATTAGAAGGATAATACGTGTCGATTGATGTAAAAGTTTTCTCGAAAATGCTATCTGAATGATAAAATTTTTACATCCGATTGAAGCACCGTTAGGTTTAAACACCCGATTGAAGCACTATTTCGTTGTTCGAAGCGCCGATTTGAGGTAACTTTTCCATCAATCGACTTATATTATCATTCCGATCAAAAGGCTTATAACATCGGTATTGAATTTGAAAAAATACTTAACGGCGTTAAAAAAATTTAACGACGGGACCAGTGGTTACCAAGGTGATAAAAGTTGGGACCGTTGACAGCCAATTCAATAGTTGGGACCGGTAGAAGACAACATGTGATAGTTGGGACCAATGAAAACCAATATACCTTTTTTTATTAATAAGAAGTTGGCCCACTGGGCTAGTGTATTGTGGACTAAGTAGTTTGGGGTCCACCTGCAATAATGGCGAAAAAGTAGTCTTTTGGATGCATCCTTAAGTCACAATATTATTTATTTAAACATTACTAAAATCGAAAAAAACGTTCACTCTCCAAATTTCCTTTTCGGTAAATAATATACTTCAATTTTAGAGATTTTATACTCTTCGGGTCATTTTAAAAGTCTATCTTTCATTTTTTTGTCTCAATTTAAATGTCTATTTCAAAAATAAAAGAGTAATTTTCAATTTACCCTTAATTATTTAATAATAAACCTACTTTCTGACTAAAAGACAAAGGATTTTAATGACATTATTGTCATTTTATAGGTTGAAAATATACAATAATCCATTTTTTCTTAAACTTTGTGTTGTGAGTCATATAACACTTAAAATGGGACGAATGAAGTATAACAAAATACAGCTATGTGATGTATATTAGATATTTGATTGTGTTACACAAAGTGTTTAACTCAAATATTTATTTGTAGTATTCTTCAAACATTAGGAATATGGCCATATGGGTGTACGTAAACAAACTAAGTCGCATATGAGCTCAACTCTTAAAAGATCGAATCAAGCCAAATTAAAACATGTTTGAACTTTGAACCAGAGTTTGATCCTGAAAATAAACTTATTTAATAAACAGGTCTAAACTTGAGTGTGTATGAACAATTTAAAAAAAAAAGCATATGTTTTCTTTTCTATTTTATAATATGCTTTAAATATACTCACACATAATCATGATTTAAATGTAAGTATATTTATAATCCAATTCATTAGCAATAATAGAAATTGGTAGTGAAATGGAGAACATATGGGTAAAAAAAATAATAAAGATTTAGTCAAAAATAGTTTTAAAAAAATCCAGAAGCGACAAGAAACAGCTTTTGTGATTGAACGAATCTGTAAGTGGGCCATGCTGTATTGGTGGATGTCACATTTGTTGGGCCCGCATATTTATTCTCTTCCAACTACTCCCTATCTCCTATGATGTATGGTTCTTAACTGCTTTTTTGCATTTCATTGCTTATCTACCTATTAAAAATACAATTCATTTAAAAAAAAACATTTTCAAAACAAATCTGTTAATACAGAAATATTTTTTTAAAATTATTGCTATATTTTTTTAAAACTAATATAACATACTTGAAAAAAACTTAATACATAATTCTAAGAATATGTATTAGCGGGTATTGAACACTTGATGGAAGTTTATATGCACGTATGTAAAAGCAAACACATAGTAAGAGAAAGTCAATTTTGGTTGTAATCTTAAGCTCCAGCTAAATTTTTTTTCAAATACGAAATCTATTAAAGAAATTAAACTAGGAAGGAATTGGATTTTGTATTGAAATTTTGCATAAAGATTGAAATTTAAAGTAAATGTTATATTAGAGAAATAGAAATTGTGATGTATAAATGTGACACGATAATTTAGATACAAATGGAATGGATTACTATCACCACCACCATTAACCATCCCACGAGAACCTCTTTATCATCGCCTTCATCATTGTGACCCTCTTATCGTCCTTACCCACAGGGTGAAATGGTCCCACCACCCCTACCAATCAGCTGAAGATGGTGCCATCTCAACTATTCTTGTTGTTGCCTTTGCCTAAGCGCTCCACTATCATGGTGGTGGCGTGAGGATTGGTACATGGCATCGTTTGTGAGGGTTGATAAGGACAATAGGGTAGTCTAATTGATAGGCAACGACATTAGGGTTGCCCGTGGTAATCGACGAGACGATAAGGGGTTCGAATTTACCAACGTGGGAGGGGGCATTGAATTTACCTGTGGCTTTTTATTTTATTGTTTTATTCGTACTCTATATTGTTTTTTTATTACAATTTATTAACTTTTAAACATATGTTTTCTTTTCTCTTATAACTTTTCAATTACATTGTTTTTAAAATTTTAATTTAAATATATATCACGACATATTACTTATTCAAATCTACGTTGATGTATATTTTACTAGTTTAGTGCCCTTGTTATGTTCGGGTAAACAACATCCAAATGATGATTATAAAAAATATTCATGAGGGCACAGACTTTTTTAATTAGGTTTAAAACAAAACCGTGTTAAAATCAGAACACAAAAATTGCTATAAAAATTATTTTTATATAATAATAAATGTTTGATTTTATGACGAAATTAATAGAATTTTCCATTTTAATTTTACTATTATGATGGTAAAATTGTAAAATTCTTCGTTAAATCATTCATTTTCGATTGTAAAAAGTAAAAAATTACTTAAGGTGGTTTATAATAAGCACTAAAAATCGTAGTTGACTTTTAAATTCAAACATTAAACATTATGATATTATAGGAGATGAATTTTACGGAGTAATAACTAAGTATGTAAAATTGATTCGATCAATAACCAAGACTTTTAATTTAATTGAGAGTATTAATGTGAGATTGACATATATGATAAAGTGAGATGTCAATAATTTGTCATGGTTGTTGCTTGTTGGAACATGTGATAAAAATTGACTCATTAATTAGTATAGAGAGTTTAAATTATAGTAACAAAAATATTGCATAACAATTAACCAATTAAATTACCTTTTAACACATAAATCTAACATAATAAATTAAGGTTTTATGACCTTTATTTTTAAATGAAAAAATTATTGTCTTAAAAATGGAGTTTGGGATGAAAGTTGCGAGTGAAATTTCTCCATGAATTGAGCCTATTAGGTCAATTTTTATCATTGGATTATTCCGGATAACTCGACGTTATTCATTTTGCTATAAAAAAGAGTTTTAACAAAAACATGTTCATGCACTACAAGAAAAAAAAACTAAGTTGTATTATACATACTACAATAGTTAACCCTATAGATATATAATATTATAATCCCCATAAATTCTAGGCAAATTGGCTTAAAATAATCCCAACTAACACCCATTGGCCGAAAATAATCCCAACTCAGTTTATTCCCTCCAGTGGTCCCAAATCCAAATTTTTTGGCCTACAGTGGTCCGCCATTAAGTGCACTTAACGGCCGTTAACTTTTTTTCTATTTTTTTCGAATTTCAAACCGATATTTTAGGGATTTTGATCGGGAGGAGAATACGAGTCTGTTGATGTAAACCTTACTTCCAATTGTTGCTCCAAATGGTTTAATTTTGATATCCGGTTAAAGCACCGTTAGGTTTTAAACACCCGATTGAAGACCGTTTTGTCGTTTGGAACACCAGTTCGAAGTAAGGTTTACATCAATTGAATCGTATACTCCTCCCGATCAATTTCCATAAAACCTTGTTTTGAAATTCGAAAAAAATCAAAAAAAAGTTAACGGCCGTTAAGTGCACTTAACGGCGGACCACTGGAGGCCAAAAAAGTTGGATTTGGGACCACTGGAGGGAATAAACTGAATTGGGATTATTCTCGGTCAATAGGTGTTAGTTGGGATTATTTTTAGCCAATTTGCCTAAATTCTATTTACTTCAACCCATTTTTTGTCCATATAAATCCTTATTGTTTCCTATATATATAAACCCAACCACACATCCATAAACACAACTAAGCACACAAACAACCTCCCCCCAAAAAAACCCAACACACTCACACTCTAATTTTCCTCTCTCTCTCTCACACACACTAAAAACTTTTCCAAGATAAGCTAGCCATGGTGATCAAACAAGAGAAAAGTTTATCAACCACCATGAATGCCCGAATCATCGGTTCGGGTAAGGAAACCGTGGTTCTGGCTCATGGGTTCGGAGGAGACCAGTCTGTTTGGGACAAGGTTCTGCCAGTGCTAGCTCACACTTACCAGGTGGTTGTTTTCGACTGGAGCTTCTCTGGTGCTATTAAAGAACCAAACACCCTCTTTGATCCGGTGAAATACCGGTGTTATGACGCTTTTGCCGATGACTTAATCGCCCTTCTTGAAGAGTTGGATTTAGATTCAAGTGTGTTTGTTGGCCACTCTATGTCTGGCATGATTGGATGCATTGCTTCCATCAAAAAACCTCACATATTTAAAAACCTTATTCTTGTTGGATCATCTCCCAGGTACATATCTTATCACTTGATGTGTTAATCAAATATACACTCACCTATATATGAGTTTACACAATTTTCCTGTTATTATATATATAGACCAGCTATTTATATATATATACGGATGTATATAAGGTTAACATATACTCATAGTTTATTCATGTGTATAAATTGTCTTTTTTATATATTATTTTTAAAAATCTCGGATTTTAAAACATAATAACAAGTTTTTGTAACGTGAAATGAATATTTGTTGTTTTTTTTTTGTATTTGAATATAGCCATGAAATTAAATAGAGCTTTATAATTTTTTTATAGTTCAATTTAAAGTTACTCTTTGTTTATATAAAAACATTATATGTATTTGGATTCATGTTATTTGTAGCTTTGTTTCTTGTGATAGGGAGATCTACACGGTTTGCAACCACATAATAATACTACTCTTTAGACCATATATATAAGATATATTGATTCAATATTTATAATTTAATAAAATAAATGGCTTGATTATTTTTTTTAATTACTACTAATTTATGGTCTGGTTCATAGAGTTGAGCCTATATAATAAGAAACCAAACTATAATTTATAATCATATAGTTTAATTAATAACATGAAACCGGCAAGGTCTGTTTTTAGTGATGGTTTATATGCTATGATGATAAAGATAGAGCTACAATGAATGGATGATTAACTTATTTATTATAAAAGTAATATAAAAATCATTATTTTGTACGACCATTAAGAATATTTTTTATTAAATCGTAATTTTTTATATTAAAGGATTATTTGTGCTTATCATATAGTAGATCTTTTCAATTAACTATATCCTGTGATAATAAAATAATTTATCGAAAATACCGCAAATTCACATCTTTTGATATTAATTTTTTTTTTCAGTTTCCTAATTTGTAACAACAATTGTTTTAGTTTTTATTTTTGAACTGAACAACAGTCAACAATTGTTTTTATAAATTAAGAGAAACAGTACGTTGTTGTTTATAAGAGGCATAGTTGGCGCCTTTCTTCGATAGGTACAACAAGTATTTTATAACCATGTGTATCATAAAGTAACTTAATTAAATAATATTATCATATGCATTTATAAAGTTTGCGTGTCTATGAATTAAAAGTACACCTGCATTGAATCATTTATAAATATTTATTTGATTGATCAGTTAAATACAATGTTTTCAGACTTGGTTCGGTTTGGTTGTTGAGCCGGGATTCGGAGTGTCGTCGGAGACGACACCGAACCGGTCTATATATGTTCGTTTTTAGCACAATGACTCGGCCGGTTCGAACCGGTCGACCGGTTGAACCGGTTGGATCGGATCGGAAAATTGATTTTTTTTAAGTTGGTTGTGTCTTTAAAATTAGATTATCTTTGTTTAAATTCATAGTATTAAACTTAAATGTTTGTTTAACATGATTAATGTGTTTGTTTTATGGTTTTAGAACTTAAAATACTTGTGTTTGAGAGTCTAACTTATATTTAAAATTCTAATACCTTAAAATATATATATTTATTATTTATATTGTTTAAAATCGATCCAACCGGTCCAACCAGTGAACCAGTAAGATGTCTGATTCACTGCCTGATCCGATCCTGAAAACATTGGTTAAAAACATAATTTACATCGGATAGTAGTTATTCAACCTACTGATAATTAGGTACGTTGTGCATATTTATGCGATTAAGTATGTACTTGTTTATAATCTTTATATGGATAAATTTACTTGTTTGGTTTGCCGTTTGTTTCATATACGTAACTTTATTCTGTAAAATAATAAAAGATAATTTATAAAAACAAAAATACCAAGCACTTATCATCAGAAATTTCAACAAACCTTTAAAACATGACCCAAAAAATAAACAGGATTTTTTCTAAATGAATCTATCTAATAAATCAAAGTTTTAGGGGGTAATGTTTTGAAGGGATTTTTTTTATAATAGGAAGTTTGGGAGGTAAAATTTAGTTAAATTTTTCACCATGCAAGTTGATGGAGCCAACTCCTTAAATGTTATATATTTACAAATTGTTAAATATAATGGTTAAATATAATTTCTTTATAAATATTATTATTTAACCCGTGTGTAACACACGGGTATTAAACCTAGTACCTAATAAAACATGTTAAACATGAAAAAATGAACGGTCAAAACGTGTTAAATTAAATGCGCCAAAATTGAACCATTTAAAGCAAGTTACTCTTGCTTGAGAATTTTGGTTGAGAATAGCACAAAAATTTATAGTAGTAGGCTAGTAGCTTGTTTCGTATACATTATGTAATTATACCATCAAAATAACTTGTTGCATAATGAAGTTATAGATTGTTTGGCAAAATCTGAATCATTAAGTGCTGAATATTTAAGATGTCTGAACCATTAAGATGTTTTATTACTGGGAGGGATGATGGGATAGAATTTCAGATGATGGTAAAGTTGGTACATGCTCCACTCAGTTTTATTCAGTATCTCTCTGTCTGAACCAACACTTAACCGAACCGTTAAAATGCTCTTTTTTTATAAATTAAACAAACACTTTGAATGTTGAATGATTAAACACTCAACTGAACCACTAATAGGTGAAACAAACATCCCCTTAATTAGTACACTAAAATACAACCATTGGGGTTGATGACCCCCTTACCAAAGCTTGCATCCGTCCATGAAGACACATTATCAGAAAGACTATTGTATTCGGATGAAATACACTGATCGAGTTAGAAGCTCCGGCCTGCCCACTTATAATTTCTATTACAACTTTTTTTTTCCTTCAATCTTTGTTAATTTCATGTTACTACTCTAACACTTGGATTAATACAAAACTCGGTTATCAATATAACTTTGAATGAATTTATATGTTATTTTAGGTACCTAAATTCCGAATGCTATGAAGGAGGATTTGATATGAAGGAGCTCGAACAACTATTCTCAAGCATGGAGTCAAACTACTATGGATGGGCATCCTTCTTCCCCACCCTTGTTATCGACAAAAACGACTCTGAATCTATCAAAGCTTTCGAAGGATGTTTGAAAAAAATGAAACCCGACATTGGTCTTTCATTAGCTAAAACCGTATTCTTATCAGACCATTGTGACATCCTTGAAAAAGTCGTGACCCCATGCACCATAGTCCAAACCACAAATGACGTTGTGGTTCCAATATCAGTTGTCGAGTATATGAAGAGAATGATTAAAGGCAAATCAACGGTTGAGATGATCGACACTGAGGGACATTTTCCTCAGCTTACCGCCCCACTGCAGTTCCTTGAGGTCTTCGATCGAGTGATGAACGTTGGTTTCTCGAAAACTATGGTAGAGTGACGTTATATGTATTTGGGACAAGGGTATTTTAGTTTAAATTTAGGGTTTTTTTTTCATTTATTTCTATTTTGGGGTCGAAAGTATTAGTATGTACGTAATGAATGTGTGTTGGTGGTTGGTTTGTGGTAGATAGATATGTCAAAAGGTTCTTGTGGCAATGGTGTTGTTTGAATTGGATCTGTTGACTTTTTTAGTCAATGGGTAGAATTGTATCATAAATGGTACGTGTTGGAATACAATTTGTTCTCTTTCTAGTGATCATGTCCTGCTTTTCCAGGTGATCTTGTCCGTAATTCACGCTTTGGATTTCAATCTCTCAACCACTAAATGCTTCCTAAACCAACTTTATTTTTTTTAACGGTGATGATAATATGGACTTAACTGCATGCCTTTTCGTAGCTTAATTAGGTATGCCTATGCCTCATACGGAATTTTATTTGTTCAAGAAAAGACCGACTAGCTTGTAAAACCCTTGACATGCATATGCTTGGAGAGCTCAATCATAACCTTTGTTAATGACTGTAAGATTTTATCCCTAATAAAATTTAAATTTATGACATTAAGACCATAGAGTTATTCACCACATCAGTCGACACAAATTAAACAAATGACCACTGACGTAAACCATCTTTTGAGTGGTTTGGCTCAAAAAAAAATTTTCATTAAAGGTTTTAAATCTAAGAATATTTTGGTTAATTTACATTACATGTAAAGGCTAATTGAATAATTTACTCAAATTAATAGAGACTACTTGTGTAATTTACTTAAGTAGTTTACTTCAATTCCCAACGTCGCGAGTTTCAAGGTAAATTTTCTAGGTTTTTTTACATATTTCTTCTTCCTAAGTCCATCAATTACATATTTACCCAAGTCTAAAGTTTAATTACATATATCCTCTTTGACATAATAAACTACTCATATACCCCTTCTTTTACACAAACCATAAGAAAATATAAAAATATATTTATGAAGATCATTAAGGGTAAAATAATAAATTAAAAGGCTATTTTAAAGAAATTGGGTAAATATGTAATATATATAGTTTAGGAAGGGGAAATATGTAATTGAATTTAAAGAGTGGGTAAATACGTAATAAATGATCTTAAGAAGGGGATATATGTAAATGCCCCAATTTTCTATCAATTTAGTTGTATTATCCTTCCGATCAAAAGGCTTAAAACATCGGTCTTGAATTTGGAAAAAACTTAATGGTGTTAAAAAAAATTTAACTACGGACCGTTGGTTACCAAAGTGATAAAAGTTGGGACCGTTGACAACCAAATCAATAGTTGGGAGTTGGGACCAGTAGAAGCCAAAAGATGATAGTTGGACCAGTGAAAACAAATATACCAATAATATAAGAGGTGACTAGGGTTCTAATAGAGTAATATCTATGTTTGATGGTTATAACCCTTTTCATTCACTAATGTAAAATGTTTAATTTAACTGTCATGGACTTTTGGTTTCAAACTTGTCACAATCAAGTTCGCCGGTCTAACCCTACTAATATCTATGGTTTGGGGGTTATAACCCTTTTCATTCACTAATTTAAAATGTTTAATTTAGCCGTCGTGGACTTATGGTTTCAAACTTGTCACAATCAAGTTCGTCGGTCTAACCCCCAACCATTTAATCTGTTAAGTTATGTAAAATGCCTAAAATATTCTTATACCTTTAAATTGGGAGAGAGACGATGCTGATTTGGGGGTGTGATGGTGATACTAGACTACTAGTATCGACTATGGTTGTGTAGACTGTGGTAGTAGTTATGGTGGCAATGCTAGATTAATTGTTATATTAATAACTAGATTATACCCCGTGTGTTACACGAGTTAAATAACTAAAAATAATATTTATTTACACTATAAATCATTATCATCTTGGGTACGTTATCTAGCACTAACAAAAACAAAACCCATATAAGAAAAATTAGAAGACAAATTACGGATTTACAAGCATAAAAATCCGATTAAAATCATACAAATGGATGACAACTTGTACTGATACAAGCCATGAGCTTTGGTATAGAGATAAGAGACCGATAAACTAATTTAGTATACAAAAATAATTTTTATATAGAATTTAATACAAAGATCAATGCTTTGGATTTTGGAATATTATTGATATATATTTTGGTAATTGATATTTTTAGTTTTATGGTACTTATTTTTGTAATTGATAGAGAAATTTAATACTAATATGGTAATTATTTTGTAATTGAGGTAAATATATAATATGATGGTCGTATGTTATGTAAAAGTAGAAGGATTAAATATGTAATATACTATTGGCGGGAAAACGATGCCAAGAATGCCTCCATTGCATGCCATGTGGCATCAAAAACCCTCTTTTATTAGATGGTAATTTTTAGTTTTATGGTACTTATTTTTGTAATTGATAGAGAAATTTAATACTAATATGGTAATTATTTTGTAATTGAGGTACATATATAATATGATGGTCGTATGTTATGTAAAAGTAGAAGGATTAAATATGTAATATATTATTGGCGGGAAAACGATGCCAAGAATGCCTCCATTGCATGCCATGTGGCATCAAAAACCCTCTTTTATTAGATGGTATAGATATAGATATAGTATTTTTTTTTGTTTCATGGGCCCATGTGATTTTTATGAACTTATATTACAATAACAACTTCATATCAATGTTGTGTTTCCGATTTTACTTAACAAACGAAATGAAATGAAAGAAAAAAGTGATTGCATTCATGAGTTTCTTTAAATGAAGGAAATAAAATAAAGTTGTATTTTCGAGTTTTATTTAAAAAAAAGAAAAAAGAAAATGAAGAGTTAATAGTTTTCTTTCAAATCAAGAGTAAATGAAAGAAAGAGATGAGAAAATAAGTGAAAACAAAGGAAAAAAGAGTATTGGATTATTCGTTTTTTTTCTTTAATTATTTTCCTTCGTTAAATGAACCAGGGAAAACAGCATTGAGGTATTTTGCTTCTTTATTTTAATTTATAAGTTTAGTCGAAAAATAAGATGGAGTTAAAGGTTTGTACTAAACCAAATTTGAGGCCAAAATTAAACATTTTTGAATTATTGGAATAGAAAAAGTATGGGCCATCAAAATAATGAAGATGGGCCAGGAGGATGGATCCATCATCCATATACACTAGTGTAGAGGTGCACAAAAAAACTGGAACCGGAACCGGAACCGATCAAATAACCGAAAACCGGTTCTTAGAAGAACCGGTTCTTGTAGAACCGAATCGGAACTGAACCGAACCGTAGGTTCTGAATAGGTTCTACTATTTTTACAAATTATAGGTTCCAAAAGAACCGGAACCGGTTCCTAAAAAAACCGGTTCTTGGAAAAACCGGTTCCTGGAAGAACCGGTTCCTGAAAAAACCGGTATGTTTTAGTGTTGTTACTTATTTAATGTTTTAAAAGTTATATATCTTGTAATACTTAAAGTTTTTTAATGTTACTACTTATTTAGTTAAAAATAATATAAGAAATTTATGACGATAAACTCTAAATGAAAGCCCAATGGAGAGTGAAGATTTGCAGCAACCTAACGTTTCGGCCCATGTCATTGAAAGAAACCGCTTTTTTTAAGAACCTAAACCGGTTTTTTAGGAACCGGAACCGGTTCTTTGAGAACCGGAACCGGTCACTAGGTTCTAGTTTTTTCACCAAAAACCGGTTCTTGTAAGAACCGGTTCCTTTATCGTCAACAAGAACCGGAACCGGTTCTTCAAAAAAACCGATTTGTGCACCTCTACACTAGTGGGTGCAAATGTGTAATCGAATCCATTTTAGCCTTTTACATGTTCTTCTATGCCCAAATGTGTTTGGAAGCCACCTATTTTGTAGAGCAGTATTTATGTTGCTTCAAGTCATGAATTTACTTTTATTAGTGTACGTATCTCCATTAATGGATGAAGGGGTTTCAAAAATGATTAAATGTCTTAGATGAATGTTAATTCTTGTTTCACCTCCAAACTTATATCTCTCTGCAATCAAAGGCACTTGCTTTGCTTTATTAATGTCAACTAGGATTATATTGGATTGGGGGACTTTTTTTGATCCAAAGTTTCGCAGCATTGTCTTCGATTAGGCTCTTGTAATTAAGCTCTTTCGCCTCTTTAACTCGTCATAACATAAGCATACAATTAGATGTAAGGTGATGGAAGTGAACATATATTATTATTTTAACACCGTTATTTCATTTTAACTTAAACCCATCATGACCCTACTTTGCGTTACATAGTCTAACTTTACCTAACCTTGTTTCGATCCAAACTCATCCTAACCCGATAACCAAACCATTTCGACCCGTTCATTTTACCTCTTCTAGTAATAACCCAACGAGTCTGTCACTCGCCAAATCGGCAAATCTTGAACGTTTGAAACCCATTGTCTTTGTTCCAATCTTTGACACTGTATCATCACTGTCTTCATCGGATCGGAAGAATGCGAATTTTGATCGGTGTTTCTCAGCTTCTGATCAGATCATCACTCAATTCCATTTCACCCAAATCGAATTACAAAACCCTTCTCCACAACTCCCATCGCTCTATTTCCCTTAGAAATTTCGCCACCATGGCTACTTCCGGCGCCGGTGACTTCATCAAGGGAAATGTATTTCCAAACGGCGTCGCCGTTTTGACTATTGATCGTCCAAAAGCCCTCAATGCCATGAATTTAGGTTACAATTTCTGCATTTACAACTCCAATTTTGACTCTTTGGTTATTATCATTAATTTAGCTATGTTTCATTATCAGCTGAGATATCATATTAGTACCCTTTTTTAATTTTGAACATTCATCTGGTTTTGATAATATTTTTCTGTACATTGCAGATATGGATTTGAAGTACACAAGTTTTCTTGAGCAATGGGAAGTAGACCCAAAGGTTAAATGTGTTCTGGTTGAGGGAAGTTCGCCGCGCGGCTTCTCAGCAGGTAACGAAAGAATTGAAGTGATTTAACAGAAAAAAAACATGTCTTTAACATATATCTGACAACATGGTAGCTTATTGTTTGATGATAACCAAAGTCTTAGTTTAGTATTTCATCTGCAGGTGGGGATGTGAAGCACATTTCAACTATAAAACAACTAGCAGATCTTGTTAAGGTTTGTTTAAGATCAATTCGATGTTTTGGTACAGATATGTGTCTTCATTATGGTTAAAAATCGTTAGATTAGATGTTATGTTTCTGAAAGTCAATGACTATACGAGCTTTGTTTAAACAGAAATAGATGTCACAGGGATTTACTTTTATCGTTACAGGTGTTTTCAGCTGAATACTCGCTTGTTTGCAAAATCTTTGAATACAAGAAGCCATACATAAGTTTCATGGATGGCATAACAATGGGGTTCGGGATAGGTATATCTGGTCATGGCCGGTATAGAGTTGTAACAGAGGTATAAACTGTCTTTCAAGTTGACACTAATTTTAGCAAATCTTTAACCACATGTTGTGCATTGATGAATTTTATCAGAGGACGGTCCTTGCCATGCCAGAAAATGGAATTGGCTTGTTCCCGGATGTTGGGTTTGCGTATATAGCAGCACAGGGTCCAGGAGAAGGATCAGTTGGTATGTATGTTATGAGTTAATACTTTACCTTTTTATTTGATGTTAATGTTAATAGTTTTTTCAAGAAAGTTGGTTGCATATTTGGGCAGGTGCTTATCTTGGTATGACTGGAAATAGGGTGTCTACTCCAGCGGATGCACTATATGTAGGTCTTGGGACGCACTTTGTTCCGTCTGAAAATTTGAGCTCAGTTAAGGAAACTCTGTTGTCAACTACGTTGTATGTATCTTATATATAGAGAGATATCAGCATATGATTTTACATATATGTATCTTTGCATGATACTTGAACACATGTATACGTTCAGTTATGAGGATCCACATGTTGAAGTGCAAGACATATTGGCGAAGCATAGTAGGAAGCCTGAGACAGGACCTCGGTTGAAGTTGCTTTTACCACACATAGTGTCTACATTTGGTGGAAATAAATCTGTTAAAGAAACAATGGAAGAGCTAGAAAAGAAACAGATAAGCGAGGATCCTACAGGTATGATAACTCTGCTTAAATATCCATATTTGAATGGAACATACATTAAAATTCCATATTGGAATCAGAGAAGTGATGATCCCGCGTGTTTACTAGTAACGGGTTCTGATAGACTACAAATATATTTATACCTGTTTGACCCGTTCGAGTATAAATGTATGGTTTTGTTATGCTGACTCGTTATCTAGTTACTTTTACAAACTTCATATTTTTTTGGATGAGCAGTTGCAGAGTGGGCAAAGGATGCTGTTTCAGGGCTTAAGAAAGGTGCTCCATTTTCCCTTTCTTTAACACAAATGCATTTCTCAAGAGTTGCATCTGCATCAGGGACTAAGGAGGAGTTATCAACGGTTAGTTTTCGTGTACTCTCACACAATGCTTTATAAGGTTAACTTACAACATTCTAATCTTTGTTCCTCATGTGCTATGTTACTTTACTTTGTATTATTTAGTTAAAAGGTGTGATGAAAACCGAATACCGCATTGCACTAAGGACTTCACTTCGAGGTGATTTTGCCGAAGGGGTGAGAGCAGTATTGGTGGATAAAGATCAGGTCTGCTACTCCTTTGCTTCGTGTTGCATAATAAACATTGCGTGGTTATGTTGATTTGTTATAGTACCTAACGAGTCATTTTGTGGTGTTTTGGTTGGATTAATGTCATATTTCGTCCTTGAACTTTCACAGAACCCCAAGTGGAACCCATCAAGTTTAGACGAAGTTAAATCAAGTGAAGTAGAAGCAGTTTTTCGACCATTGGAGCCAGAGGTAGATGAACTAGCTGTTTAAATCTTTTATATGCCGCTGAGCGTGTATACGAGTTGATTCTGCCACTAAGCGTTTTTTACCATATTTCTACATAACTATGATAGTAATAACTACATACATTGTAAGTAATGAACTAGTTTGGCACTCACAAGTTGTGGTTAAATCTGTCGAGCTTGATGAACCGAGCTCAAGCTCGGCAAGATAATAAGTTGCAAGAAATTGACAGATTAAGAATAGCCATTTAAGCTATAAAAACATAAATGCACAAGTTTATTATATTATAATTATTGCAAAACTATATAATAGTAGGAGTTTTGGCCCATTAAAAAACAAGGTGAATACATTTAGGAACAATCTCCACTTCTCAAGCTTTGTAGCAGCTTCAAGTACCCATCGTCTTCAGGTTTGATATACCTATAACAAAACAGATACTTCAACAACACGTTTCGGTCTTGAATTTTCATCAAAACCAACTAAAACGGATAGTGAACACTGAATGAAAAGTATCACGTTAAATCTCTAAATCCAAGAAATGAAGAATGATATACGCACCCATGCCGGAAAAGGAAATCGATGATGACAAGATTGCAATTTGCTTTGAAGAACTCCGTGTTTCGAATGACATTGCCCACGAGTGTTGCTGGGAGTAATTTAAAGCTCCCCACCTCCCCATCTGTGATCCACACAACAATTTTTAAGTTTTAGATTACTAAAAGAAAGCTTTAAGTTAACAAATAGCCATCCACATTACCCTGATTATGGGGAATAAAACTTTCAGGAAGCTTCAGATCATAACAAAATAAAACATCTCTCTTGAATCTATGACCATCAATGTCCATGTATGAGACAACTCCGACTGGTATCGCTCTGGAAACAAATGTTTTACCCAGTAAGTCTTGCAAACAATTGTTTTGTTTCAGAAAAAAAAGGGTGGCAATTTCAGTCCATTTGATTATGAATGGGTTGATTCGAATGCTGATTTATCTTAAACAGGTCAAATGGGTTAGATCAAAGATAACATACTGAATGGGTTGAAAACTGTATAAAATCTATTTTAATGCATACAACGTCCTTAATCGGTTTTTCATAATTCAGATTATTGTTATGATAATCTTACCTGCTGGAAATGGATCTTGGTATTCCTGCTTCTTCTTCACATTCCTTCACAACATTCTCTGCACACGACATCCCATGCGGCTGTATTATCATGAAATTATCAGAATATAAAAGAAAAAACGCAACCAAATAATCGACCTAAAGAAACATCCTGATAACATAGGAAACAAACGCGTTGAAAACAGACAAAAAAGATCAAGATAGACTGGACTTTAATGATGAAAAGACACAAATTCATAAAATTTCACCAGTCCTCCAGCAACAAGATGATCAAGCATGCCTGGGTAGGTAGCTTTTGTTTCACTTCTTTTTCCAATCCATAGATGCTTCTCCTCATCTTTTTCAACATAGCCACTCATATGAATTCCATACGCCTAAAATAAGCGAGTTACAGAGTAAATAGGTCAATTATTAAACAATGTAATGTAGTTATCATCTCTATCCTGTACGATTTTAAGAAAGACATTACATACCTTTATCCCAAAGTAAGGTGCTGCTGCACGTTCCAATGAGAAATATACCTTTCCTCCATATGATGAAGTCACAGGGTACAGCTGCAACCCGTTAAATCAAAAGCTAAGATGAAATAATCACCAAAATGATAGATTTTAGACAAACAGGCCTTTGTTTGATATCGAAAGAGTACCTCGTTGCGTATACCTGGAAATACTTCTTCACCTAAGTACTTTATAACATTTCCAAGGGCTTCAGTTCTAGACTCGGGTGTTTTCAGTGCAGGATGTAGTGTGACATGGTTGGACTGACTATCATGAGTATTATCTTTCATGATGGTGAAAACATCCTTAAACTTACTTAAACGATCAACAAAACTGCAGATGTTCAAAGTTCAAACACCTTATTAAAATTTAATAATGCATCCTATATATATTTGTTCTTTTTAATAAGGTAGACTTACCCATTGTGAACATATCCAACAATTTGGTCCTCAATGACAAATGGAATGAAATCAGAACGCTTTTCCTGCAGTCACATCCGGAACATATTAGCCCAAAGATTGATTTATGTTTAAGCAGGTTATAAGTTTGTTTATAACAGAAATGCATATATTAGTTTTAAGTACTTAATTCTACTATTGGCATTGTTATGATCTTAACTGATAACAACAGCAGTTTCAAAGTATAAAACTTGGACTAAATTCACCATAACTGAAACAAAGTTTACAGATTTATTAATAATTAATACAAGTGCTGAAGTTAAAAACAAATCACAAACTAGTTACGATGAATACAACAATTATACAGTTCTAATGGAACAATTAAAAATGCATTTACGATGTTTGATTATTATTTATTACGTACCTCGCCACGGTTACATAGATTGACCTTGTGAAAAAATCCAGTAAGATCCGACAAAGCGTTTCGTGATTGAGATACTTGAAAGACATCATCCCAAGTGAAATTGCTAACACTTGCAGTTGAAGTGGTTGATGATGCAGCGGTGGCAACGTAATTGCGATTTAAAGGGAAACAAAGCGATTTGAAATTGAGAATGGTTGGAATAATGACAGGGGGAGTATGGAGGTGAAAACATGATGAGGAGGAGGAAGATGAATAGAAGGTTCGGAGACGGTGACCGGCGATGGTATAGGGGGAAACTGACATAGTCGCCGGAAATGGTTTGTTGGGTGAGTGCGATGTGTTGTTGGTATGAATGAGGAGGCTACTAAATATGACCAGCAGGACACAAGGAACATGAAAGTCCCTTTTGGTTACAACCAAATTTTCATTTTATTACCGAGTGTGCCTGATTATCACACGCTTACTATCATTATTTTTCGCTATTATGTTTTGTTGTGTAAGCATCGTATGTAACAATAGTTTTTCCTTGTCTGTCATTGTTATTATTTATATTCATATTGTTTTCTTTACGTATGTGCATATCCACTTGCGTTGTCTTCTTCGTTTTATTTGTAGCGTGTAGCATTCTAAACGACGAAACGGTATTCAATTAAATGTTTAAACCTAACGGTGTTTCTATTGAATGTTAAAATTTAGTCGTTTGGATCGACAATTCAAAGTAAGTTTTACAGTAATTAATTAGTATCGTCCTCCCAATCAAAAACCCTAAAACACCAGTTTGAAATTCGAAAAAAATTAACGACGTTAGCCTAACTTTAATGACAGGCTATTGTAGAACAAATAATTAAAAGTTGGGAATGACACGTGAAATTTCCTAAGTTGAGATTAATATCGATCTATAAACCAATATTCAGATTAATAAAATCTAATTTCTCTTAAATATATAAAGTATTAAATATTTGTATTATTTTAGTATAAATAACATTATTAAAAAAAGTTAACTCGTTCTTTTAATTTTCAATAATGCATATGTGCAGTATTACGATATTGTATGTTTATAATATATATATATTACTACATATATATAATATCATATAAAAACAATCATAGAATCTAAGAATTAATGTTTACTTACAAAGGATTAAGAATCTAAAAAGGCTAAAATAATTTTTTAGGCAAAATGAGTCTAAAATAGATATATAATGCCATTTAAAAAATTTATATATCACAATGTGAATCGAATTTAAAAGAAGTATCTCAGAGAACTTATTTCCCTCACTGTACTCCTTCAAAATAAAAATAAAAGCGAAAAATAAAAAAAAATTAATTTTTTCATTGTATCTTTTTCATCTTTATTGTGTCATAAATTTATAAAAGACACAATGACACACTATTTTTTTTGGTTGATTTTTTTGGAGGACGAGGGAACAATGTTTGCGATATACTTTTTGAAATTTGATTTAATTATTTTAAAATATTTAATGCGTTGTTGTGTCTTTTTACTTGAATTGTGTCTAAAAGATTATGTATAGTCTTCTTAAATTCTCAAGTCTTTGTAAGATATGTAAATATTTTAATGCTACATATATGTAGTATTACGATGAGTAAAATTTTATTTTTTTAACATGCGAATATTATACTTTAATTGAAGATATTAAAAATCTTGAACTTTTTGTGTAGTTTTTTTAAATAATTACATATAAAAAAATTGTGAATGCTTAAAGAAAAAAAGACGAGTCATCATGTTCTCACGAACATTCCCTTTATATATATATATATATATATATATATATATATATATTAGTGTAACTATATAATCATTATATATCTTTCAAATATAGAACTCAAAATTCAAATTAGCATAAACATATGATGGATCTCAAAATTGGATTTTCATTCAAGGACAAAAGTAGGGGCAACATAAAAATGGTAGAATGTTATTGGAATAGCAATCTTGATGAGGATCATAAATTTGTCAATATTAACACATGCAATTGACTGGTTTCATGTATACATGATTTCAAAGTCATTTCTAGTGTTGTATATATAGTTACACTTTGATTTTTCGGAATCAAATATGGAAATGTATACTTATGGTTATACGTGTACGTTGCTACCTAATACCCAACAATACAAGACAAAGTTATACATATTTAAACGTTGTATATCTATGCTAATTTGTTGGAGATATCATTCGATACCAGAATGATACATATTTAAACGTTGTATATCTATAGCTAGTTTGATATTTATAATAGGCATGTGTGACCACAAACAAGATGATATTTATTTGTTGAAATATATGCTTGTGTGTATATTTTATAAATCATTTTGATCTTGTTGTTAAGCAAACGTTAAAACTTTAGTGATCTTAAGCGGAGAGATCAATTTTGTGACATTGATTTTTTTTGAAATATTTTATTATTGAATGTAGCTTGTTGACATGTCTTAAAGATTAGGAGTGTATTATACCAATGTCAATAAGTAGTTTGAAGTGGAAAGACTCGTAAGAAGCTGGTAAAGATTCGAATGACTTACATGTAAAACTTTGATTTCTATGTAAAGGTGAATGAAGTCAAGAAGGGACTTGCTATTCTAAAATATATAATAGAAATGAGTGTCTCATGAGATGGTTGAAAGGTTATGGCCGTTCACAACCCGAATATCAAACAAGCATGAAGCCAAAAAGGAGCAAATCTACCAATACCGCCTCATGAGACTGCCAAAGGTTATTGCCGATTGACCGTGCCAAGGATGCTCCTCTCTCTTCATTTCTCTATATTTGCCAAAGGTTATGGACTTATGGCTGATTGACCGTGCCAAGGAAATCAAAGTGGCCTTCACGGGCACCTTTAAAATCCCAACAAAGAACCATGGCCATATACATAAGACACAAACTAATGTAGTGTTTTGTTCTTGTTTAATACAAAATATATCGTGTAAGTTACACTTTTTTTTATAAAAGACAGTTTTTATGTTACGATTCCACTATTTCACAACTTCTCTAACAATGTATTTGTTATAAACAAGATTTATTTGGTAAGTTTGTTTGCTAAATGCTATCGCATCTTATGTGTAACATTATGATAATTAAGGATGAACTCAAAATGTATTGCTATAAAAAATAAACACCTTTATTTGTAACTAATCCTTAAATTTATGTCAAACTTATTTTTTAAATAAAAACTTGTACACAATCTAGCATAGTCTCAATTCTACAACAAAGTAAATTATCATTTATACGTCATAAACAAGACTCAAACTCTTAAACTCAAAGAAACTATAAACCTCATTATCATAATCAGTGTTTTGAAAACCGGAACGGATCGACCAGACCAGGAACCTGGCATTGAACCGCTCTGGTTCGGGAGGTTTGAATTGTTTTGAGCCTGGCCGGCCGGCCGGTTGGACTGGAAATTAATGGTCGAACCCGAAAAAAAAGATGTCGTAATGGAAATTTTTAAAGTTTCTCTAAATTTTTTGTCTTTATATTTTAAATATTTATTTTCATTTAAGGACATATTTTAAATATTTATGAAATCATAGTTTTTAAATCTAGTTTAATTGTTCAAAAAAAATTAAAAAGACAAGTTAAAACTTTAACGTCCGAGTCAATTCTAAAACCTCCAAACTATAACCGGCCAATCCCCCACTCATGTCAATATCAAATAGAAACAGTCAACGTTAAATTCAGCTAACAGCGGCATCTAAAGCCGTTACCTTGACAATCAAAATTCAAATTCAAATCTCACTCACAGCGCCCAAACCCCATTTTCAAATTCAGATCTTTCATAACGGCTTCTTCCGCATCACCATCTATCTAAACCCTAATTTCATCCACCAAATTATCCTCTCTCAAATCCAATTCCCCTTTCAATGGCCTCTCTAACACCCGGCATCCTCTTAAAACTCCTCCAAACAATGAACACCAACACCCGAGTCACCGGAGACCACCGCTCCCCTCTTCTCCAGGTCATCGGAATCGTCCCCGCACTTACAGCAGGCTCCGATGACCTCTGGCCTAACCACGGCTTCTACGTTTCCCTCTCCGACTCCGTTAATTCAACTTATGTATCTCTATCTGAAAAGGATACAGATCTTATACTCACCAATCGGTTGCAGTTAGGTCAGTTTGTGTATATTGATAAGTTTGAGTTTGATTCTCCCGTACCGCGTGCTTCTGGATTGCGTCCGCTTGCTGGACGACATCCGTTTGTTGGGAGTCCTGAACAGCTTATTGCTAGGATTTCGAGTACGAAGAGAGAGTTTCTGATCCAAAGTGCTTCGGATACGGATGCTGCTGCGGATCCAATTGCTGCTTATTTGTCTAGTAAAAAGTTTGATGGAGGTGCACATGAACAGAAGGATGTTAAAAATGAGGTTAGGGCTGTTTGGTATTTACATTTGCTAGATTGTGGCTTTACATTAACTTGTTCCTTTATACACTCATCAAGTATTGTGCTATAATTGTTTAAATCATTGCGAAAGAGTAGTTTGATATGCGATAAGTAGCCATAGAATGTATTGCTTGATAGTGATGTTTGTTGTTAAACAGGGTAGAAACAGACAAGTGCTTGCACCTAGAGAGAATGTGAATGATGTTGATGAATCAACAAAGGCAAAGACTTGTGAAAAGCCTTCTCAAAGGTTTTCAAGTCCGTGTATGAAGCAACAAAGGTCAATATCAGCAGGGAAAAAGAGCACAGTTGAACGAGACCCGTCGCCAGCTGGAAAAGTAAAGAGATCTTCTCCGGTGCCCTCAAAGTGCGTAGTTCCAAGCTTGGTTTTAGCTAAAGAAGAGAATCGAAAGACTGCGAAAGAGCCTGCGATAATTGTGCCTTCAAGGTACAGACAACCTTCTCCCAATGGAAGAAGACAGGCATCTCCAAGTACAAGGAGGATGTCTATGTCACCAGGAAGACGGTTGTCGAGTGGAGTCAAGGTTACTCCAGCAACAGATTCTGGTAACAAGAAAAAGTTCGCAACTTTAGCTTCGGAAATTTCGAAGGTTTCAGAGGCACTTGTTGGATCTTCCATAAAATCAAACGGGTCTTCCTCAAAGTCGACTGGATCGTCCTCAAAGATAAGTAGGAAAAACTGGGATGAAACACCTGGAGCTACAGAATCAAGAGAGAAAAGTGTTGGTAAAAGTAAAATCGATTTGCAAGCTATTTTGAAAACTCAGGTAGATGCATAAACCAACTTGTTTATGTATGATTACACTTTTAAAGATCGTTTTCGTCCTTAAGTTGTATGATGTGTTTTTTATTTTTTATTTTGCAGGCTGCCCTTTCTAGACGTTTGAGTGATGTACATAATCAAGACGATGTTCCAATAGTTGAAAAAGTTAAAGCGAGCGGATGCGAAACTCCAATAATGCTAGAGAAGACAGCTCTAGGAATAACGCTTCATGAAAAGAAATGGACTGATGGTAGTGTGCCTCTTGATGCAGTGTCTTTGAACCTAACAAAGCTTGGACAGGTATATTAACAGTTAAATTCACCAAGTCTTAATGCGTTGATATTTGAAAGTATGGTAATAAAAGATCACTTATTTCAGGATGCTATGCAAAGGAGAAATATTGCTTCAGTAGCTGCAGCTGAAGCTTTGCAAGAAGCACTTGTTACAGAATCACTTCTCAGGAGTTTGAGGTAACCATTTACTTTCTACGCGTAACAATGCCAAATTATTCACTCAAGATTTAAGATTCGTTTAACCATATTGCATAGATTAGTGTGATTATTAAGACATTAAAACTATCTTCCATTTGCAGCATGTTCTCAAATCTTTGTTCAATGTCAAAAGCCATAAACCCTTTACCAACAATCGACAGTTTCATGTCTGTATATAACGACGCTGTAAAAGCAACTGCAACAGCAGAATCAGTTGCAAGCAACCACAACCGCACCATGGTTCATGACAATGCACCTCCAACAGACCATTCAAAATCCCTAGCTCTTTGGGTTGAAGCTGCACTAGCAACTGATCTTGAAGTTGTTTCCCTTTTATCAAAAGAAGGGATAAACTCCCCATCTCAACCCCAAAAGAACAATCTTAACCATTTACAAAGACAATCTTTACCTGAAACCATAAAAAACCATTTGATGATTTCTTCTTGCAAGTCTTCAATTAATGGAACATGGGTAAAAGGCACTGGGATGAATGAGACTATTGAATTAGGATTGAATTTGCAAAAGGAGATGCAAACATGGTTCTTGAAGTTTGTTGAGGAATCACTGGATGCTGGTTTTCAGGTTTTTGTTAAGAACAGTGCTAATAGTTCTGAAGTGGGCCCCATTAAGGTGATTCTTTCGCAGCTTAAACGAGTTAATGATTGGTTGGATCGTATGATCTCGAAGCAGGATGAGGCGTTGACTGGAGCAGTTGACATGTTGAAGGGAAAGATTTATAGGTTTGTCATTCAGCATGTTGGTACCACATATGACAACTCATCTTGATTATGTTGGATGCATGGATCTACTTGTTCTGATGTTCAAAAGCTTAAAATTCTGCCTTTTTTGTATGATCAGTTTATGATGCTTTCATAAATATGTTAAAGTTATGGTAATGCCAGTCACAAATGGGTTGTAAAGATTGTTTTACCATCTCTTTCTTTTCTTATCATTCATTGTAACGAGTTAATTGTCTTTTGTGCGGTCTGGTCCTTTAATTGTAGTTATTTAAAATTGCTCTATACTGTGTGTTATGATAAAACTCAAGAATATTTTTAACATCACAATAACACAGAAATGATATGTTTGATATAATTCCTAACTTTTGATGTAACATATTGTGAATAAACTAGTTTTGATGATAAATGAAAATTTTCTATTTAAATTGTGTTGACATCCCTTGAAACGATTAAAATAGGTTGCTTACATGCACAACAATAAACCGAGAGGGGTAAAGTAACAAAATTATGGAAGCAACAAAATTCAATAATGAGTTATCTCGAAACAATCACAAGATTAACTGTTACTCACATGCAACATTTTTAATTCAATAAAGCACGTACATGTTGGCATACTTTATGCTCATATACTCTACTTTTATGTGAGTCACACATACACTTAACACAATGAAATTCTTCTTTGTCCTAAATGAAATTCTAATAGCATCAACTATACACCGATTTATTATGCTACGCATTCAAACAATCAGCATTCTTCTTTCATTTAGTTTAAAGTTTGAAATCCTAAGCATCCTAAGTCACATTCATTTGTTGTTATGTTTTTTATTATCTGTTCAAGATTACGTGACATCTTAATTATTATGTCCGTGTTTAAAAAAGATGGAATGATAAGTTATTGTATTGTATTCGTATTTGACACGGTATACCAACCTACTTTTATCTCTTATCTTGATGCTCGCATGACTTCATGGGGATTTGGACCATGGGTGTCTATGCGACAACCAACAGGTTTGGGATAAATACTTTCTTCAGGCATATGGTAGGTAAACGTTGGCCCAATCGTTGCAATCCACGATACAAACAAGAAATTAATAATCTAAACTTTTGCAATTCATAAACGTCATACATAAAATCGTTCACAGTTTATAAATTTAGTTAGTCCTTTATCTAATACTTAGACGCATTCTAATACTAAACCTTACTTTATACTATTGACCCAAACTATTTTAGTTTATACTTTCAACAGGCATATGGTTTCGGGTAAAAATGCGATTATCACCTAATAACATATCCATACCCGAATCCACAATATCTTTTTTGAAACCCATGCCCGAATACCCATCCGGGTTTCGGATATTCCTGTGGGGTTCTAGTTTATTTGCCCTCCTTAAAAAGTAACTAAATAGCAGAAATTGTATTTTAGCTGATAAGAAGTAGCAGCTCATGGGTATAACATCACTTTGCTATTTACGTTATCAATATTCATACAATACATAAACTTAATCCCTTTACCATAATACTAGACATGTTACCTTCAAGCCTGCTTGCTTATATATTTAATGACCTGTGATCGATGCAGCCAACTTTCTTTCACAATTTCTCTCCTTCACCATCTAGATTTCGTAAAACCATGTAACTTTATTTCTATTAACATTTCACGCTTGTTGCTGAGGTGGCGAGTCTTGGGTAGAAGACGAATTACCGATCTCAAACTTGCATAATGGGCATGATGCATTGATCTTTAACCATCTATCAACACATTCCGTATGGAAGAAATGTGTGCATGGGAGCTCCCTCAACAAATCATCATTTGTGTATTTAGCCAGGCATATGCAACAAACCTACCATAACACATAAATATAAAGTTAGGTTAAACAAAGGGATGATTAGGTAATTTCATGTTACTTACAGCATCTTCACCAGATATTGCACGCTCGTTCTTTGTCCCAGCTGCTAAAAGCCCACCAGAACTATCGTACTCCTTGTTGTCACTAGTCATGTTTACTTTAAACTTGTGTGTTGGTAAAGCATTGATAGTATCTTCGGTTGCTCCTCGGATTTGATCCATATCCTCACGGATTCCAAGGATAGAGACGATACAAGGCAAACAGCAACATATCATTCCACATAATATGAATGGCATTGCATACCCCATGCAGCTAAAGGCAAGAAAAACTATACATAACCTGTAGTAAATAACAGAAATTGTAAGTTTTTTTTCTGTTTCATTCTTTGAAAACAGAATTGGTGGAATAGAACATATCACTCCAGATGATAATGCAGAGCATGTGACCTGTACAGATTAGGGGCATCAGCGGAAGATGAATGGTCGCCAAAGATCCAGACATTGCCTACTACAAACCACACTGCAAAGAAGCAATCTAAAGCCATCTTGAAATGGTCTACAAGCATATTAAGCCTGCAAGTTGACTTTGTTTTGTTAAATAGAAAGATTGAAAAGCTAAATGCAATAAAATGAAGAAAGATTAGAAAACAGATAATGAATGAGATGAATTACCTAACATTTGAACCTGAAGCGTTTGGACCCGTCCGAGTGTTTGAAGATGTATTATGATGAGTTTCTTCTTCTGGAGAGGGAGCAAACGAGATTGTTATATAAGAATTTGGTTCTGGTGGAGTTATTTGCTCAGAATGTGGCGGTTGTGGACCTGGAGTTGATCGCCGCCTGGTAGCTTGATTACGGTTAAGATACCGCCAGTATAGAAGTGGAAGACTAGCGGCACAACCACCAGCATAACCAACAACCCAAGCGAACAAAGGGTTCTGTGGGTTTTCACTTTGTGACATAAATAAGACGACAATTGCTGCAATAATTTGTCCTGAGGTGAATACTAGCTCAATTAAAATCCACAACAGAGTGTTAAATGGGCTCCATCTTTGGCGGGGCCTAGGTGCATTTGATCCAGTTGATGTGTTAGATGAATGAGAATGGGTTGTTGAAACTTGACGGTTATGAGATAACCTATGGATAGGAGAATTATCAAATAACCCTGATGATGATGCTGGTGATGATGGTGATGATGATGATGATGACGGCGATGATGAAGAAGCATTAGTATTTTCTCCTTCGACATCAATAAAATGCTGGTTTTCATGGTTTTCTATGAGCAAAGGGTAATCATCAGTTAGGTTGGTGTGTTCTTGAGACGTAACAGCCATCCTACTCCAACAAAAATGAGGAAAATGTCACATTAATGACACCATCTGTCCACCACAAATGAAAAGATCTGCTATGTTTTAAGCTCAATCAAATGCTAAAGCACATGACCGAATAAATTGACCAGCTAAGATAAATTAATTCACAATATCATGCCTTAGCATCTTTCATCATAATAGTCATAAAGATGAAGTAAAATTAGTTATAGAATCAATCTACTGTAAGTTGCAGGAAGTATTAAAAAAACATGCTTCAAAATTATATTCACTCAAGTAAATTCAGGTTCTCTAAAAACTCTAACCAATGACTATCATGTAAACAGCTAAATCATGATACATAGTAAGTGCAATCAGAAATAACCAAGAAAATACAGTCGCCGATACCTGGCTTAAAAGCATTTGCTATAAGTTGAAGCAAAATACACTGACATGGTATATGAGCTCAAATTCTTATGAGACATTAGTTAACATGGTATATGCTTGATTCTATTGTCTAGTTTGACACCACAAGGGTGAAGTCAACAAAGTTTGTGATGTACTAGCGCGTAATGCTCTTTATTCCTATTAACATGTTGATTGCTTGTTTTACAGTAAACGTGTTAACTGTTAACTATCAGTGACAATGTTCAAAGTCATTACCATGAAGGCGTGAACTGCGCCCAACAAGTAACGGCTCCATGTAAGGCATTCACAACTTCAACATAGGTGAAACTACAGCACAACTTAATCTTCTTAGTGATATTTTGTATTTTCCCCAATTTACATCACAAAATTTCAAATTGAGGTGAACAAACAAGCAACAAAATTATATTTTCTAAGTGATTTATCAATTTTCTCAAAGGATCGACAATCTTTTCATCAAATGTACCGATCTGAAATCATTAATCGCTAATCTCAGGTTACTCTAAAAGAACAATATTAGATCAAAACCCTAGTTTTCGAATTAGAACTAACGTAAAACACAAAACGAATATCATCAAAACCGATAATATAACAAACATATGATAACTAATTCGGTGATTTACGGAATAAAACTCAAATTGCACAACTATATAACAAATTTTAAGCAATTAAAAGGAACAGACGATCGACAGTTAACATAATATTGGAAAAAGCGGTTGTTGTAATGAATACGAGTATAATCATACAATACGTACCAGTCGAATTAAAGAAATTTGCAGAGTTAATTGATGCGTTTGAATGAAGTTGTTTTTTATCATGGAAGAAGCTCTCAGCTTTTACCGACCATTAACTTTACCAACTTCATGTGTTAGCCTGCTAGGTGAAGACAACATGAAATCAAATTACTTTTTTTCAACTCAAATTGATAGTTACAATTAACTACACCTTTTTTTACTTTTATCGCGAGACACGATCGCAACGTTACGTTTCTGATGATATTTACAAGGGTTGATTGTGCATGACAATACATGTTTTGCATTACATGTGTTATATTAACGTTATTAAACATATATAAGGAAAATATATGATACCTCGGAAGAAATGATGTAAAGTCGTAAAAATAGTTTATAACATTGCGTTATAAATTTGTAAAAGTAGTTTAAACAAAATGAGGTGTCTAGTTATTAAGTAGAAAAAATAAAAGGGTGAAATTTGTCAATTATCAAAAGTCAAGGGTAAATGTGTAACTTATGAAAAGATGATAGTTGGAAATGTATATTGTCTAAAGTGTGAAGTGCCATTGGCCTTTAGGCACAATCCTTCCTACCACTCGTCGATTGATTAAACCACGTGTCGTTTCCGATAATCACTATGCTTTCTCTTTGCACGACCGTGCTTCAAGTTATGTTTTTTTTTAATTTAGTCGTGCTCTAACTCAACCCTAGCCAGTTACCTCTAGTTGGACATTGGGTGGTGCCCGATGACACCTTGTTTTTTAGAAGAAACTAGATATTAGACTGGGCCGTACGTTGCAGCGGCCGGGTCGCGAGTTCAGATGTTGCGTATGTGACTTTGTCAATGTGTTGATAAGAAAAAGTATCAAGTCTCGTACATCACGACACAATGTCGTAATATGCCACATATTAAAAAGTAACTAAATATGAAAATTAGAAGTCGAAACGATAACCCAGTCAAATTCGGAATGTTGAAGTGCTATTATATGTCAAATTAGAGTACGAGAAGAAAGTCGAAGACTCATTAGGGACTAAAATGAAAATTATTAAAAGTCGAGGACTAAAATCGTAAATATATAAAAGTTATAAAAAATGACATGCGGCAACACGTGTTTGGACCACATGTCACCACGTGGTAGGACACTCCTCACCGACCTTCCAATTTAGAAAGGTATAAAATATTCCAAAAGAGTATAAGTTTTGTAAATGTTAGGTGTTACGTTTGTTTGTGTTATTTTTATAATTTGGTATTTTTATATAGAGGTATGTAATATAACTTAGACATGTGATAACATTTTTTTTCGGATCACATATATGTATGTTCTTATAATTGTATTCTTTTAACATGTAGACCGACTTAATTTATTTTTCTTTTAGATGAAAATGATAAAACAATTAAGCCCATGGTTGTAGACACTCTTTATTCTATGGAGACAGGGAATTAATGAGAAGATGACGATAAGTTTGGAAGCTTCATGTAATAATGGAATGTCAGCTAAGTTACATGCAGTCTCCCAATAATAATTCAAAATCCACCACTTTTTTTAATACACCGTATCTTTGTGCTACTATTTGTGCTCTGCATCTTCTTTTCTTAATTTTTATTTGCTACATACTCTTCTAAAGTTTTTGTGTAAATGTGTATACAATTAAATTTTTTTTACAAGAGTATATATTTTTGTTTTAAATCAATATTTAATTCTTTATAATGTTATATATTATTTCATTTAGTTGGTAGGTATTGATTAGAAGTGTTTAAATAAACCGAAAATAACCTGAAACAAATTGTATACGTAACTGAAAACCGTACAAATTTTACAATTTGGTTTTCAGTTACACAAATATAGTTTAATTGGTCCGTTGATCTGAATAAACGATATAATAATCGGATAGCCGAACCGAATATATAAAACCTACTATAGCGATTTAATTTGGTTCGGTTAGCCAAAAATAATTTCATAACCGAATAAATAAAAAGAATTTAGGGGTTGTCTGGCAAAATCTGAATCATTAAGTGCTGAATGGTTAAGAGGTCTGAACCATTAAGAGGCTTTATCAATGAGAAAGATGTTGAGATAGAAATGCAGATGAGAGTAAGTTGGTATATGCTCCATTCAGTTCTATTCAGCATTTACATGTCTCTTAACCAAACCAATCAGATGTTATTTTTTTTAAACAAACGCTCTGAATGCTGAATGCTGAATGATTAAGCACTGAACTGAACCATTAAAAGGTGAAACAAACAGCCCATTAACCAAACAAAAACAAACCGAACAAATCGTTAGCTGAATCAACACTTTTGATGTACACATATTGTTATTTTCATTGAAAGTAGTAACTTTCCTAATGAAAATGGGCAATAAAAAATTAGAGGTAAAAGTGGACAAGTTTTAAAATACTTTTTAAAAAGAGGAAGGTGTATTAAGTATACGAGAGAGAGTGTGTGTAAACTCACTCTGTTTTAGTCACATATTACTCTTATGACAGTGAGACCATGTGTAATGGACTAATAGTGAGCTTTCAAAGAGCCCCATGGCAGGTCCACATCAGCTTTGGGCGTCTTCTACACAGCGTCAAGAAGGATTTTAGCCTTCAAAGCGCCCTAAAGCGCCCCTACGTAGTGGGAAGGGGCGTTTATTGGCGTTTTTGGGCGTTTTTGAGCTGTAATGGGGCGTTTTTGAGTGATAAAAATCCTAAAAACGCCCCAAAAACGGCCCACTACACATGGTCTTATAGGAGACTAATAAAACCGATTTTTCTAGGAAACATTTGTCACAAATTACAAACTTTTAAACTTCTACCTTTTAGTTTTGTTTTTAATTGACCATCCTCGTTAAAAACAACTAATTACCAGCATGTTTTTTTGTTTAGACTGGTTATAATGGTTAATGCTTTTAAAAAGTATTTTCGTCATGTGGGTTATGAGTAAGCAAATGTTATTATATATAAAAGTGGTGTAGTAAGATAATGTCCATAAATCATTAACAAAAGATAGAAGTGGAATATTGTGTGTGAGAGAGTGGAGAAGATAATAATGATGGAGGCGTTATGCAGTAAACACACAAACTTATTTGTGTTCATAACGCCTCCACATAGTGGCATACGGGGCGTTATGAGTGTTATCATGTAAAAATGGGTTTACAACCAGACTAAGAGTACCTCTACTCTACTACTACTACTACTAATATAATTATTATTATTATTATTATTATTATTATTATTTAATTATTATTTTTATTATTATTATTATTATATTATTATTATTATTATTATTATTAGGAAATTGAATTTTAAAAATCTCAAGTTTCACATGTTGGCCGTAAAAATCTCAACTGAGAATTTTTTCTACAGATCCCAACTTTCAAACATATTTTTTAAAGGGCCCCAGTTAACGCCGTTAAGTTTTTTTCAAATTTAAAACTAATGTTTAGGGCTTTTGATCAAAAATAGGATACGAATGGATTAATGTAAAATTTACCCCGAACCAATGCTCCAAACAATTAAACGATTTGACGATACGTTTAATGTTACATAAATTGAAGCATCTATTCATCATTTGGAGCACCGTTCGAGGTAACTTTAGCATCAATTGATTCATATCCTCCTCCCGATCAAAAGCTCTAAAACATTAGTTTCAAATTCGAAAAAGAACTTAACGGCATTAAGTATTTTTTAACTGTGCTTTTAAAAATAATATGTTTGAAACTTGGGATCTCTAGCAACAATTTTCTCAGTTGAGATTTTTTCCAGCCAACAGGTGGAGTTGAGATTTTTAAAATCAAATTTACTACTATTATTATTATTTATATAGGCTTTATTAAAAGCTATTGCAACTAATTCTGTATATGAGCACACCTGGAGATGAAGATGATATTACAAATTAATAAAAGGTAAGTGTGGTAACTGTAAAAACATAACTATGTTTTATTTTGTTCTAGTTAAATCATTTAAGTTAAAAATTATTCTAATTAGATTACTCACCTTAATATTTTATTCAAATTATAGGTTTTAAAATGTTGTTTTCGCATGCTTTTTTACGTTTCAGTTAGAAATTATTTTTACATTTTTTGACGCAAAAGTGAACGGTAATGTGAGTTGTAGGTTTATTTTGTTATTATAATTAATATATATTTAAAATTTTTAAAATAATTACATATATTAAATATTCCAACCCTCACATCCTCTCAATTTTTTTCATGACACAGACAAAATTCAACAATTGCTTGATTTGGAAGTTTAATCACCCAATTCAAGCAAAATATGCTTGAGTGACCTAATTAAAATAAAATTAAAATTTGATTATGTTTTATGACATTTCCTTTAAGTGAAGGTGGTTCTTCGGCCGATTCACAAACTATTCATGCTGATATAACATTATGTTTAAGAAGATGGGTGAGTTTGTAAAAAGAAATTCAACTTTCTTCAGTTGTTTGATAAATGGTAACAACATATCTAAGCTGGACAGAATGATCATTCCCCAAATCGTTCAAAACAGAAGGTTCTTTCCTTTTTCTAAGTCAAATTGTGGCGGAAATGAATTAATAATAATGAAACTTTCAGTAGAATAAATAAACATTTACAAATGATTATGATATGAGCACGAGGAAGAATGGTGTAGGTTTTTTAGACGTGTAAGTTTTTTAAAATTATAAAATTGGATTAATTTGGCTATCAAAAGTATTAGGTTAATAACAAGTAACATATATAATTGTCAATCATATGAAACGATATATACAATCACCGTCTACCTTAAAGAGAAATATTTGGATTAATTACATTACTATCTAAAAAATGAATATAAGAAAACATACTGAAAATAATATAAACAAATTAAGAAAATAGATCTAAGTTCAATGATAAAGAAAGATACTTAGCATGTAAAAATTGGCACCTTTGATGAAAAGTTGAGTAGCTAGTCAGTGTTGTTTTTTTTTTTTCATGATACTTTATCTTATATTGTATTTCACACGGAAATTACTGATTGGTTAAGAAGTCTGAACCATTAATATATATATATATATATATATATATTATTGGTACATGCTGGGTTTGAAAGAATAATATAGCTAGGGGAGGGAAGGTGGATTGATGAGTATAAATATGAAAAAAGAAAACTGATCGAGAGGCATACAATATATGAATCCCTACTACCAAAAAACCACTATATATCCATCTTCATGTTTCTCTATACAAAATATTATTTCATCATTCACAATATATTGCAGGCATTAGATTAACGTACAACTCTCTTCACAATTTTGTTACATAGGGCTTGCACGTACATCAAACAGCTCTACATGTTCTCCATCCTTTTTAGCTAAGAAAACTGTACGTTTGCACTTTTTTTTATGAAGTATCAACGTGTATGTTTTATTATTACTCATTCCGTCCCATTTTAAGTATCATGGGACCCACTACATAAAGTTTAGGAAAAAAATAGATTATTATATATTTTCAACCTATAAAATGAAAATAATGTCATTAAAAGTCTTTTGTCTTTTAGTTATAAAAGAGTTTTTGAGTTAAATAATTATGGGTAAAATTGAAAATTATACAACTATTTTTGAAATGAACATTTAAAATGGAACTACCAAAAAAGAAAGACGAGTATTTAACACCGGACAGAAGGAGTATTAATTTACTATATATATAGAAAGATCATATATTTTACAAACCTAACGTATAGGTTGCCTCCCCTATATTTTTTTGACTAGTTCAAGCTGATTTAATTTCAGTTTGGTTGGGTGTGTGCTATATATATATATTTATGAAAGGTCGGGTTGGTATATTATAGCCATTCAGATTATCATAATATTGATGATAACTTATTTAACCACTTAATTAATTTCTTGTCATATCTAAATGCCTATAAATCAACTTCACTTAAAGATTTGACTAATTTATTACAAATGATACATTTGAATATGTATAGTTTAAACATGGTTGCTGTTGCTATTGCTACTGCTGCATCAGCGTTTCTAGTTTCTTTCCCGAGTCCTCATTCTTGGGTCAAAACATCTCATAAGCTTGGAAACGAACACCAAAGTGTAGATACGCGTGGAATCAAGAGAAACTCTGTTAATTCCAATGGGATACAGGTTAAAGCGAACTTAACAGAGATAAATGGGATTAGAAAACATGACATCGATAATGCTACATCACATGCCCAACAAACCTTTATCAATCAATTCCCCTGGAGAAATGTTGAAGATGGCTTTGTGTTTAGCCAAAACTTCCCTATTAGATCCTATGAAATACGTGCGGATCAAACCGCATCAATAGAAACCATAATGAATCATTTGCAGGTATAAAATTTATTATCTTTGTAATGGATTTTCGCAGTCTTTAGTTTAGTGTTGCATGTTTTATATCTCAGTTTTTAGTTCAATCTGCAGAGGGGTCATAATTTGAAGTTGGTTTCAATTAAAAATAAATATGTCTCTTTTTTAGCTCTAGGTATTACGGTTGATCGATTTAGCGGATTTGGTGACATGGCACCAAAATCTGCTATATCTGTGAGATGGTTATTTGAAAAATAATCATCATTGTCATTAATTTGATGAATAACCAAAAACTTTGTATCTAACTGTAACTAATCTTTTGTAATTTAACAAGTAATTTTTTGTATGGTGTGAGCTTCATAACATGACCTCTTGCGTAATGCGTCAGAGATAATATAATTTTTTTTGTAAAAAACCAAGTTCATAGCACCTCTCACGCAACATGCGGAAAATAAACCTACTTTCAATTTAAAATAATATTATTTATCGAACAAAATTTATGTTGAAATATCAGGAAAAACAAAATGCATTTGGATTTTAAAAAAAAGTTAATATAACAAGTTATAAAAGATTATTACTCCGGATATTTTATTGTATAACTTGACCTTTTTCTTTTTCTTCATGGTTGTTTTCTTTATTTATTTCTTTGTGTTTTTATTAACTTATCAGTTACTTTTACAACTCTACGCTACAAACTACGAGACATAATACTATATATTGAATAATGACGTTATTGTCACGAACATTACACGTGTAACCACGTAACAAACATGTCGTGTCACATTGTGTGAGCATCATCACATGCTAACGTGACCATCGTAACGTGGGGTCATCAGATATTAATGACACTATCGTAACGTGTGTAACGAAGTCATACACACGACTTTACCGATGCCACACATGGCACATGTCAAGTTCAAGAACGCAACAATTAAGACTCGACCTCCGCATCGTGTGGCCCAGCTCCTAAAGTTGAAGATCGGTGCTTTGCACCGGCCTATGAACTCTCACCACGTGTCATTTCAAATATTTTATTTATTTTTATATTTACGGTTTTAATCCTCGACTTTTAATAATTGTCATTATAATCTCTTTTGTCTTTGATCTCTTACTTTACTTTAACATATAGTACGTATGACTTCAACATTCTGGATTTTCCTTCTCTAAGGTTTTAACGTGTTACTTTGGATATTTCGTCGTCTTTCAATATGTGACACATTACACTTTTGCGCTGTGACGTACGAGACATGAAATTTTTTTTATCAACGCACGTGACGAAGTCACATGCGCAAGTCCCAACTACATGACTCGGTCGCTGCAACACGCGACCCGGTTTTAAATCTAGTTTTAATATAAAGTTCAAAAATCAAATTTGAGTAACTATGGGATTCTCTACTTATATATTGCATGTTCATCACATCCGCTAGTACAAGTAGGCAAGTACGTAGCTAGCTAGTAGATCAAAACAAATTAAAAAATGTTAGTTTGCATGGTCGAAAGATTAAGTTTAAGTTTTTAAAAAAGTTTAAAATACAAATATTATATTTTAGTGTGTGTACTTGTAAAGTTATCATACAAAAATAAATTGCACTCGTGCAAATAATCACGTAATGAGCTGAGCTATACGTTGGAGTGATTAACGGTTCAGATCACTTTATACGCAAATCATGCTTTGTATAATAATTGACCTCTAACTATTTAATGGTTTTGGTCCCAAGGAAACTGCCCTTAATCATGCAAAGGCTATTCGTGTTTTTGGTGATGGATTTGGCTCAACACCGGAGATGTGTAAGAGGAATCTGATTTGGGTGGTGACAAAGATGCGCGTCATAGTTGATCGTTATCCAACTTGGTATATAAGATCGAACTCATATATATAAGATCTGATTTGGGATTGCTTATTTAACCAAAAACTGTTTTTTTTGTAAAAATGTTTATTAACTTATAACTTTTTTAAAAAGAGTTTAAAAAAAGGTTTGGATTAGCTTTTGTGATGGAAAAAGTCAATAAGTTGTTTTTTAAAAAGTATTTTGTTTAGCTTATTCTTATAATTAGTGTATTGTAAGACTAAATTGGTAAATTAATATTCAAAAAACAAGTTTTTGTGGCTTTTTAAATACAACTTTCAATCCATTTATAAAATTAAAATGAAAAGTGCTTTATTATCGCCAAACACTTTTTTAATTTATTGACTTCTTGGAAAAACCAATAAGTCAATAAAGAGTTTTCAAACTCAATCCAAAATACCATCATAATTACAAGACGTTTTAGGGTTTAAAATACTTGTTCTATATCTAATATTTTGCTTGCAGGGGTGATGTCGTTCAAGTCTCTACTTGGATGGCTCATAATGGGAAAAATAGTAACCGACGGGATTGGGTTGTTCGTGATAGCAAAACAAGCCAGATTTTAGCAAGAGCTTCAAGGTTATACCACTTATAAATCATTTTCAATTAATAGCATTGTTTGATTTTTTTGCATGCAAAGTTATTATTGCAAAGTTATTATTATATTAGGGGTGCTCAATATTTAAAAAGGATTAGAAAAACTTCAATTAAGGGGGCAGATTATTACAGAACATTTTTTATCATAAGAAAAAAAAAAATTTTTTGCTCTTGATCAAGTTATTTACTATTTTAACATCAATAGTTTATATATATGTAAATTAATGATTCATTATTTTACATGTATATGAATCAATGATTCATTAATTTCATATATGTAAATTAAGAGTTATGTAGTTCTGTAATTAAATTAAGGTAGTTCTGTAAAGATCATAACCCCTTGAATTAATACTTAGATATGACATATTAGTAAGTTATAGTACAATGTAGAGATGAGATCGGTACCGTACCGGTACCGATACCAAAAACATGAAAAATTAAATTTAACAATTATCATGAATTATCTCTTAACCTTATAGATTGTCTTCTTTAATTAGCATATAATTTTTGCTATGTCAATATATGTAAATACACAAACCGATTTAATATGAGTCAGTTAAAAATAAATTTAATATCTAATTTAGTTAAAACCTATAAAAACAAAATCATGTGTAATACAAGGATACTAATCGAATCATGTTTCAAAATTTCAGAATTCAACTTATTCGATTAGTCGATTCCATTAACTCGATCAAATTTGATTCTTCAATGAACATCCTACGTACACTTTATAACAACCATTTTTTTTAACATCTTGTAGTAGTTGGTCTATGATTAATAAGGAAACAAGGAGGCTATCAAAATTTCCAGATGAAGTTCGAGGTGAAATTGGGCCTTACTTCGTAGATGCACCTCCGGTTGTGGATGACGATTACATAAAATTACCTAAACTCGATGAGACCACCGCTGACTATGTTCTTAGCGGTTTGACCGTAAGTCTCTTAAGATTTGTCCTCGTTTCACTCTCGCAGGACCTTCCCGGCCTTTTGTTTATTAATTTGTTTGTTAGTACGTACGTACTAGTTATTAGTTATTTGATATTTTAGATTGTTTTCATGTAGCCAAGGTGGAGTGATTTGGATGTCAACCAACATGTTAACAACGTCAAGTATATTGGTTGGATACTTGAGGTAAGCCATAATCATGTTCTCTATTTTACATGCACCATAAATATGATAATATAATAATATCACCAATTAATTAATTAAGTTGTCACCTTTAAACTTTAGAAAGGCAACACGTACAATGTTATTTATGTACATCTAGCTAATTATCACGTATGGTTATTATTACTTATTAGAGCATTCCACAAGTTGTTGAGAAGTATGAGCTTGCTAGCATTACACTCGAGTATCGTAGAGAATGTAGGAAAGATAGTGTGCTGAAATCACTTACCACACGATTGGATGGTTGTGATGACGGTGATAATGGAGGAATAGCTGATTTTAATCACGTGCTCTTATTTGAGGGTGGCAGTGATGGTGCTCGTGGTGGTGAAATTGTGAGGGGGAGGACCGAGTGGCGGCCAAAATGCGAGAATCGGATTAGGAACATCAATAGCTTCACTACTTAAAATGTCTTGTTTAAACAACTAATAACTTAGTCTATAGCTAGTTGCAAATGTGTATGATCCTGAACCAAATGGTCATGGATTTTAGTCTCACTTGAGACGTTAGTGAAATAGATGGAGTTCCAACAACTATTTTGTAAAATTTCTAATAGTCTTTTTGTTATGATTTATTTTATGGTTAGTTGTTTACCTTCACCGCGGGTTAAGATTGTAAACATTTCCAACAAATATTATTACTTTGCAACAATAAAGTAAAATGCGACAAATCAAAGTTCAAATTGATCGTCACTTGCATAGGGATGCAAGTATGCGGCGAGGCGGTTTTAATAGTGGACGTCGACTATGAAGGACTGTTAGATTATCAACAAGCATAATATCACCTCTCCTCCAAGGTATTGAAACACAGTCTTCTTCCAGGAATCTCGAGCAATCTTCCATTGCGTCATTGGAAACAACCTCACCATTTCCGAGCTCAACACATGTTGCCTGGTCATAGATTTTGTTGACACCGCTCACAGGGCCCGTCAAATTATTGAACCATGTTTTTACTTGTTTTTCCTTATTATATATAATGGCAGGCACCGGACCAGTTATCATTTTCACTGTATTTCCCATCCATTCCAACTTTGTTCCTAGATTCATCGCCCTTTAGTAAGAGATACAAAAAATATATATCATTTAAACAATCCATTGGAATTTACAATAGGGTGGCAGGTAAACAAGCAACAAGTTGCGTCATAACCTCTTTTGAATAGTAAACCCTAGCCTACTAAAAACAAAACCTTAACATTTAGGAGTCAAACCAAAATTTTCAACACGTACTTTCACTAACAGAAATGTTAGACAAATTAATTAGAACATTGCACTATAAAGTGGTAAAACTAATTTAAATATAATGAGGTGTCAAGTTGTTTGGTAGAAAAAACAGAAGGGTTAAAATTGTTGATTACCAAAAGCCAAGGGTGGATATGTATAGGGTTGAAAGAATAAATTATCAAAAGTATGATGTGTAAAGTGAAAAAACAAAAAAGTTAATATGAGAGTCAAGCATGGTTGCATAACAAGTAACCATGGTTCAATGCAAGTTAAGTGTATATAAAATGTTTATATGTCATCTTCGCAAAAGAAAAAGTTACAACTCACCTTTCCTCAGCAACTTTTTTGTCATCTGTCATGTACATAGTCTTCCAACCTCTGCCTGCAATGTCTGATGCATGGTCCTCATCACCAACAATTGATGTATATTTCACCCCATGCTCCTCTAGTTTAACAACAAACTCTGGGTGTTTCTTTTTCATTTTTTCATATATCATGTTACTCAAAACTACCGGTGTTTCTCCCCCTTCTCCCGGTTCTTCTTCGCAAAAGAAAAATAACTTGGATGGGAAATTTGAAACCTGTTTGACAATTTATATAACTTCAATCGTTAACAAGGCGAATTTGCAATTCATCATTAAGTACATGTGTTGAGTGCTTTTCTAAACAAACATAGTTTTATATGTGTATCATGTATGTAAAACCACTAAATGCATACTAGAGGTTAGAAGACCATGTGGCCGGATGCATGTGTGTTCCTTATATGGTTTCTAGATGATCATATATGCTACTTTTGGTAGCGGATGCGACTGATGTGGCACAACCTTACAATTCATCAGACAAAAAGTAACACACGCCTCATCCAAAAACCAAAATAAATGAAGAATTAGAAGATTAAAGAATACAAAAAAAATATGTTTACATAGTTCATTTCGTGATGAAAAGGAATTCGTTTGTCCATTGGGCTTTCATTTGCGGTGTAAATTCGGCCAACCACTTTGGTTCTAGGGGCTCGGCCACCTACGTAGTGTGCTTCAGGGTATCCGAAAGCTTCAACAACGTCATTGAATTCGGCCGGAGAACGAACGGGAAAACCTCTGAAGATAATAACACCACTTTTGTGAAAAAGAGACTCAAGCCATGGCTTCTCAGCTCTTATAGCCTCTTCAAAGGCAGTGAAATCAGTGTTAATGGTTGGGGACAACACGGCCGGAAAGCGAACGCCTTCGACAAAAGATTTTTGTTCAGGCAATGATACTTCCCGGAAGAATTTTCCGGTGGTCATTTGCATTGTGTGTGTAGGACACTGGACTATATATTATCTTTTCTTGTATATATAGTAATTAAGTACTAAAGACACGTATGCAGTGTCCACATGCATGAATACACGTATGGGTTTGATTTTTTTTTGTAGTGTTATATGCTTATATTATATGATTCAGTTCTATTGTGTTTTTAAGAAAACATTGTCATAAAATTTAGTTAAATAATACTAAGTTGTTGACTTTTGTCAAAAGTTGACTTCAGTTGTTATTCCAATTGTTATTTTCAAATATGGACGGTAATTTCTTAAAAAGAGAGTTAACTCAATTTGATTGTTCAAATAACCAACTTTGACTTTGACCGATTGAACTACAGTCCCAGAAATGTATATTGAGTTTAATTGAAGAGTCAAACTTGATGGTCTAAAAAGTCAATAGTTCTGAAGAAACATGAATTTGCTTAGTGATGAACCTTGAAGTTTTATGAAGGAGATCCGAAAGTCACAAGACTAGTAATTTCTCCTATCGCTATAGTACGGGTTATATGTCCGGGTCAGGTCAAACAATAAAAACTCTAAATATCTAATCATTCTTCATTCATTCAAACAAAACAATTTACAATCTTAAAATTAAACATTTGCGATAGATATAGAATTAGATGGCTTTATTTTTTCACCCTTAGATCACACATCATCTTTATATCTTTATGATAATGCAAAGAAAATATCACATATTAACATGAACCCAAGCTCAATATATGGTTACTAACCATTCAATCCAAATAGTTCACCAAGCCACTAATAACAAGAAGAAGAAAAAATGAGTCTCTACTAATTAAATACAAAATCGAATACTCGCTATTTCTAACTGAAAGAACAGGAGGGCCCAGGGCACCCAGGCTTGCTAAAGCTGCGCCCCGGAATTATATGTTAGTTAGAGTATGCATTTAGCAAATTTGTACCCAATAACAAGAGATGAAAAGGAAGTCAAACACAGTTTTATTAGCCAAGATACAGTAGAAAACAAAGGTGAATCAAAACATTAATCATGAGCTCAAACTCAGACATCATTAATTATTAATGGATAAGTAACTGGATCTCTAACAATTTCATAAAGAAACTGAATGACAGAGAGCTTCCATAGGCCCATGATGAAACGGTTAAGGCGGCCCGGAGAGGGAATTGGAGACTTCCATACATGAAGAGCTATGATTTCAGCAAACAGAAAGTAATCTTGGAGATCATGAACCGTGTACCAGAACAGTTGCACGATTAGGTTCATATAAACATCTTTCGTTAGCTTAACTTTGTCTATATCGAGTTTGACTGCACCATCAACGTACCTAATAAGAAAATAACACGCGTACGCACCAAAACAAAACAGAAGGACCTTTTTTTCACTTGGAACTGGCTTGCCTTGTTCATGAAGTGTTTTTCGAGCTTTTAACACCATTTGAGAAATCGTAGCCATGAGGAGCATAGTAACCAGAACAAGAAATCTTGCAAAGTAATCAAGATTGTTGAGATATCGTTTGTAGGTTTGAAGATCGTAAGGCTGATTCATGTAATGTTGAGATTCTTTTGATTTGATCAATATTTCATTGCTATAAATCAAGTTGATCCCGTAACCAATGATCCATAAGCCTAGAGGGAGAAGAGATATGTATGCAGCAACTGGCTCAAGGGATTTATTCATGTTCTTGATTTGGTTTAGTATATGTGCAATGCACAACAAAAGAAGAAAAATCCTCAAATACCCTTCAAAGATTTTGCGAAAGATTACATTTTGTTCATGATTTTTGTCATAAATCATGAAGGTATGCAAACGTATTGGGTTGAACTGGTAAACATCGTCTTCATTTCGTTGGCTTCTGATGGTGATCTTTGCAGTTGGATTAAACAACCATCGCGTGTTTAAAGATGAGTATTCGATTGTGACTTCAATTAAACAGTCTAAACCTCTTTCAAGATCCATATGATCAAAGTCTACTTTCCTGCAGCCTATCAGATACAACTTTCCTACATTTTGATCATATACACCCTCCAGATATAACTTTGAAACATGACGGTATGATTCTTCATAGACCTTTTCAGGGTTTTCAATCAATAAAAGATTGAGTGATATATTAACAACATCGTTGTAAGAAACGTCATAGAATTGGCTGTCATTTGTTTTAAACAAAGGCCCATATGACAGAACCTCTACTTTAACAAAGGTCTCAGAGCTTGAAAACGTCGCGATCTTCAAATCCTCAGGGGACGGATACTCAAAAACTGGTTTCTTGATATAAGCCATCAACTTTTCTTGGATTCTTTCTCTAAACTCATCAGCTATGTCACTTTTCGAATAGTTGTATGAAAGATACGCGTTACTGTACCAACCGCCATCGTGTAAGCCCGGGGAAAGCATCTCCACTCCAATGAAAACAGGCAAAAATGATCTGGCTGCACTACTTAAACTAAATATACTTCCGGAAACAACACTTCTCTGTTTGCTAGAAAAATACTTGGGAAAATACAACAATACCCCTGTGTCACAGTCCACAAGTTTTGGACCAAGACATCCTGTCATTGAAAGCAGCCCTGTCGAGGAGTTCCATCTTCCTGTGACCGACAAAGTCAACGTAGATAAGCCCGTTCTACGGGCCGCCACATGTGGTTCAATGGTAGCAGGATACATTCTCAACACTCCAGAAACCATATCTTGTTCACAATTGATTTTGTGCAGGATCATTCTTAGATTCTCATTGTTCCTATCAACTAGCAGTATCTCGTTACCGAGAAGAAATGGGCCAACTGTATCCTGATACGCGTTTTGACCACCGAGTTTCAAATTTGGCATAACCCTGTATTCCTCATGTTCAAAATACTTTAGAATCCTACACAACTCAGAGTTATTAAACTTGTTGACATCATCTTCCAACATTGCATCTTTTATTGGATTTTCGTCAAACGATTCATATTTTGGCCCCTCAGAAGTACTAGTATCGTACTCGGGGATGATACTTGAGTGTGAAGTTATGTGAACTTTATCAAAGTACTCGAAATCTTCTATTCGGTTCAAACTCGTCATTTCTCCATGGATATGGTTATTGAGTGAAGACACAACTTTCGGGTAGTTAACTACTAGCAGAATCTGATCATGTTGCTTGATCACAGGTTCTTCGTTGTATAACGTGTCCCTTGCGGAAAAATACAGTGACATGTATTCCTCTGTGAATCGCGTTGGGACTTTCTTAAAGGGGAAAGTTGAATCACCCAACAAGCAAAGTAAACGTTCGCCCCCGTTTACTTTTGTTTCAAGATAAACACCTTCAAAGTCGACTCTGAGAGCCGACATACCCGGCCTTTTTTGAAACTTTAGGCCCGGATCAGAAACAGAAATAAGTGTGTTATTTCTTGTTATACCAATAGACAAAACCCCACTAATGCTAACAGTGTTATTGGGCTGGTTGGGTTCATTAGAACTAACATTTTGTACCTCAAAGCTGACTACTTTCCATGGATGGATGAATGATGATCCGCCATATGGCATATCGCTATCATCAAACGGCATTAAAGTTGCTCCATGAGAGTCCTGCTCCCAATCCCCATTGAAAAAAGTAAGCTCCTTTTTTAGCTTGGTGGCAATGTTATCATCATATTCTAACTCAGAAGCTGAAGATATAAAAGAGCTGCAATGGTTTTGGATTTCGGTTAAACGACTGTAACTTTGAACCGTTTTTGTTCAATAGGGAATGCAAAGTTATCATAAGAAGTTGCGTAACCGAAAGCGAGCAACTTTAATAAGGTCCACAGACTTAAAGCCGCGTTTCTCATTCTAACCATGTAGACACACTATACAGTATGATCTAGATATCCAAGAATCAACAATCGCGTAAAAAGATCAAATAAAAGCAGAGGGTTTTATAGGAAAACATACATGTAGAAGATCATATCATGGGTTATATCTGCAAAATGAAGTATCAAAGTCAGAGTTTTTTATGGTTCTTGTTGAACAGTATTTCAGTGCATTGAAATATCCAAAGGCTAACTATATTTTATTAGCATTCATTATAACATAAGGCACATGCTGAGAACATTAACTAATGTCACAGAGTTGACTTGTCCTCTAATAATCTTGATTAACGGCCAGTTGTTCGATCAAGATGATTTGATCAGCATGTGCAAATATTACCAGTGGTAAGTCAACTGAGTCCCTTTTGTTGTTTTGTTGGTTATGAATTTATGATTATTATACTAATGCATGCATCTTGCCTCATTAATAATCATGTCTTTAATACTCTAATACTAACCAATATTATACTTCTTTTCTCATCTTTGCTCACGAATTTGCTTTTGTTTATTCAGGTGAAAACTTCCCATAAGGTATTTTATCATGCATGGCTCTTGTTCAGACATGTTTAATTAAAAAGTTATCCTCTCCATAATTTAAACACCCAACGTGATTGTGGTATTTGAGATACAACATTTCTGGTCACTCAATGTCTCTCATTTAGACCAGACCGTCTGGCATCTATTATAAATGTCAACCCGTACTACCCCCCCCCCCCCCCCTAACGAATCAACACATTTTTTAATCATCTAAGATCCACAATAAGTTATTTAACAGTTTGTGGCAAGTTGGCAACTAGCCAGAATCAACAACAACCAACAGTTGCCAATAAGGCAATAACAACTGTCAAATAATGATGGTTTCAATTTGGGCCGAAGCCCAATAGTATATGTTTTATTTATCTACCGTTCAAATATAAAACCCAAAATCATGCGGGCCACACATTTTCATTGTGGGCCGATATAACAGATATTATTTAGTGCTACCTAACCTAGTCATGCAAAAAAAAAGGACCCGGTGTACCCAAACCGTAGGGTATACATGAGTTCCGGTTCCTCCAAGAAAGTGGAATTGTACCCGGAACCGGTTTCACTTCAACTCAGTCAAAACCTGGATTCGAACTTACCCGGAACCGGACCCGACCCTACCCGATTTTTGACTTTGTAGACCAAATCTGGATCCGGTTTCTACTCGAAACCGGTTCTTAAAAAAACTAGGTTTGTGCTTGGCTACTAGTCTACTACTATCAACTTAAGAAACTAGAAATTTAGAACCATAAGGGCTTAGAGGGTGTGCGGCATGTGCGACCACACAGGACACTCATTTGACGGGGGCACCAAATTTAAAAAAAATTATTATATAATTTTTTTATAAACTTATATTAGTCAATAGTCATGTAACAAATAAGCAAAGATTTAAAGCTCACAACTAAAGGCTAAAGCCCACTACAACTACACAATCAAATGAGTTATGGATTAATGAAAACTGGAAGCTCACTGCTGTCAAAAACGTAATTCACTAATTTGAATACTTTGATTTTCTTATGTTTATTTATCAAATGTTTGTTTTTGGTTAAAAATTTAGTTTGCATAATTTACTGCGTTGGTGCTTCTAGTTGAAAGAACGGGGGCCTTTTTTTCTCGTCTCACATATGGCATCCAAATTCTTAGGGCAGGCCCTGTTTAGAACCACACACTTTTTGATCATGTTCTTCATTTATATCTTAGTGACAGAGCTAATAACTTAACAAGATGTTATTTTTGCAAAATTAGTACATATGGCTTTTAGAATGACACAATTTATATATATTTATGAAATGTATTAATCGTTTTTCTAGATTTTTTTTTTCTAGTTTTTTATTTGTTTAGCAAGTATAGTGACTACAATCTACTTTTTAGTTTTAAATGTTAACTTATTAAACGAAATGAGTTGTACTGATGAGATTTATTTTCTAACATTATGTGTAATTTGAAGGGTTATATGAATTTATCAAATACCTCAAGTGAATGAAATTTCTAGTTTATTATTTTCCATTAGCCTTTGAAATATTTAGCTTCTTAGCCACTGAGACAATGAACTTTTTGATCAAGGTTCAGCAGGTCATCCATAGCAATGTTTCGACACCTAAAAGTCAAGGTTTTGTCTTCAGTGGGCTAGGTTTTGTTATTCAAAAGAGATGGCGGCACAGCTTTTTATCCGTTTACCTGCCACCATATTGTAAGTATTTTATGTTTAAAATATGAATACAATTTTATAAAAGTTTATTATGGTTATGATTATTATTATCAATCATTGAATATATTCGGCTATTCTAGCTTGTTATGATTATTATCACTATTATTTATGATTTTATAATCGATCACTTTATTATTTTATTATTTTGGTTGCAATTGTTATTATTAATGTTTTGTTTTATTAACATTTTTGCTTTTGAATCTGTAATGACGTGTCAAGATTGTTAAGGAACGAAATAAAGACGCACCAACATCAACATATGTAACCTTGAGCTATGTCCACATCCCCTACCCCACCCACACAAAAAAAAGTTGCACACTTTTTCAAACTAAAATCGTCACATAATTAAATCTTACTCTAATCCAATAAATACGATTATATACATCATAACAATAAAAGATTCGATGAAAGAAAATAATTTATAAGTTGAGACTATCATATGAAATTTTTTAAATTATATGATTAATGTCGGCCACTACACCAAAAAAAAACCATATACTTTGATAATCAAAAAACTTTAGAACATATTAAAACTCTTATCCATATATATAAAAAGTTTAATTACATGAATGCATATATAAATATATGAATGTTATAATACTAGATTAGAGACCCGTGTTTAACACGGAATTGAGTTATAACAATTTAAATAGTTAAACTAAAATTTTATAATAAACTATTTATTTGTATACATCTCAATCGAAGATTTGATAAAGATTATTTGTGTTATTATTATTTTTCTAGCCGGTTTATATTAATATAGATTTGTTATATTTTTTTGCCTTTAATCCTAGTTTCAGTTAAACCTAGTTTTCAAAAAAACATAAAAAAAAATCTAAAAGTCAAGGAGAGCAAGACACCTCATCAATGGATTAACAATATTATGCCAAGTAAGCATTTAAGAGATAGACATGCTAAGAGATTGACACTTGGCAAAAGTAGGTTTGCTTTATTATATTTTATAGATATACAAGTGACATGCGAAAAAGGCTGCACATGGTGGGCATAGTCACAGTGCATGTGCCCCCGCCCATTTTCTAAACTTTACGTAAATTGTTTATTACAAGTACAGTGATCGATCCTTAGGACCAACTTTTTAATTATTATGATCGATCGATATGATCATGTAGTTATATAAACTGTTTACGTTTTACTGTTTCTGTTTCGGTTCATCGGTTATGGTACTTGTCTTGGATGTCATTAATTAAAAGTTATTAAGCCTTATCATCTGTGTCTCTCTTATCCTAAACATTATGTTCTTCCTACCATCACTAACAAGTACATGTGGTTTTAATTTAAATATAAAATTAATAATGTTTTTGGTCTTTATTTAAACATAATTAAGTATTGTTACATCTTACTTACGTTATACATGCACATGACCTCAAAGCCGAAAATCAATAGAGGATGTGTTAAGCCTATTGCATAATTAAGTTACTAATTTAAATCAGTTATAAGATTGGGTCGTACGATGCGGTAGTTGTGTCTTAGGTATGAGCATTCGCCTCACGCATTGATAAAAAAGTTTCATTATAATGTAAAGTCGTAATGCGTCAAACACTACACTACTAAAAATGGTCAGTGAGTTATTACGCACTCTTTCAAGGGTGGCTGTTTCTAGGCAAACCTCCTGATTGTCTCTGCACCCCTACCTCCTTTATCACTGAGTGGTCATTTAGGGGCCTTAGCTGGTGATCCGGTATGTTTTACAACAGTTTCCGACAACTAAATATTTGCGACAAGTTTATGACAATTCTTTTTGAAAAATAAAAAAAAAATAAAAAAAGTCTAATTTATCCCATAATTTCCCGACAAAACAACCACAATTTGTAGCAACCAAGTATTGTAGCAATCTTGTAGCTAAAGTTGTTGTAATATTGTCAAAATAAATTTGCTACGGTTTTTTTCCTACGTTATAATTTATTAGAAATTTTGTCGGTACATTCTTTTATCGACAATATTACGACTATATTGTCACAACTATTTTTGTCTAAAAAATTATTACTTTTTAGTAGTGGTGCCGAAAGATGGAGATATATCGAAACTCAGAAGCAAAATGACAACTAAGTTAAAGTCGAAGGGTCAAAGTCGTATGTGTGTCAAACTAGAGTATGAGGTTCAAAGTTGTAAACTAGCTATGTTTCCAGAGGTCAAAATGATAATAATTTAGTTAAAGTCAGAGGTCAAAACCGTATGTATGTCAAAGTTGAGTTGAAGAGTTTAAATTTACATTATATAAGTTACCGTCATTATCTTGGAGGGCATTCTATTCGTTGCGGTCCAAGGTTGGAGTCTCCGACAAATCCTTTGTCATTTTGGGGCGTATTAAGTCTATTACATAATTAAGTTATTAATTTAAATACATTTGACCAAGATTTATATATATTTAAATTCGAGTATTACATTAAAGTCATGTTGTTATCCATGAAATCCTTCTAGACTAGCTTTAAACTCCTTGTATCTCTAATCTATTTAATTTTTTTTAACAGCAGATAATATTAGATAAATAACGGAAATAACAAGGAGCTAAAAACCACACGACTACAAATAAGAAAGCCAAAAACAAACAGTGCAATACAAAAACTTAACCAAGTCAACCCGGATTAGTAAAAAGTCCAGCAACTACCCTAAGGGCCTGTTTCTGCTGCGCAGCCTCTGATCTATTTATTCATGCATGTATTATACAACTAACTCAAGTACTCAACTAAGCCAAACATATTGTATTCTCTATAGGATTTGCTAGGCATCCTACAACACTGGAGGCGATTGATGTTGTTAGGCATCCTTAATTTGTTGTGTGTTTCAAATCAAGATTAACGACTTGGGAGATCATTAACCTATAGTTATGTTACCGTTAATATATATGATCCAGTAGAAGAGCCTCGACATCCAATGACAAAAGGAATGTTAATATGACAAAGAGTCTCGATCGACACATATACGGTGATGACCTTTTTTTTTTCTTTTTTTTAAACTTGATTAATTTCTTTTTTTTTCTTATCTTTTTATTTTTTTAACACTGCAATGTACGAGACATAATATTATTTAACTATATATATCTATATCTTACGATGTTATTGTCACAACATGTTGCTATTATGTTCATTGTAAATAGAAAGATAGTTATTATTAGCCAAAATACACACTATTCCAAGTCTTAAATTTAGAGTAAAGATAGTTATTATTAGCCAAAATGCTCACAAACGTGATGTTGCCGCCACAACAAGGGTCAAAATAAAATAAAAAGTGCTAAGTAAGACCCGACAGCCAGATCACGCCCTCGAGTCACATTGCTAGTTAAAATTAATATTCAAATGCCTAGTTGTATTGTTTGTATTTAATTTGATTAAATATAAATGTTTTGGACTAAAATAACCCAAATAAAACAAGTGGACTAATGTATTAAACGGGCTAATTACTAACTTAAAATGCCTGTGAATTGATTTAAAGCCCATTAAAAGATAAATTATGTCAAAAGAAGACCAAACTATGTTTGGTAAGTTTTTAATGGAATTAAGAGACTACTTCTTAATGTTTCATAGTCTTTATGATAAAGATATATCTTTAAATCTGAATGGTTAAAAAAGTGGTACGTGGGTGGTTGTGGGACTGTGGGTAACCTCGTAGGTGGATGGTGGTGTTAGTTGTCGACGCGTGATGGTAATGACATGGTTATAATGAGGTCATGGTAAATGGATAGAGGTTAGGTGGGAGGTTGGATGTTCAGTATTGTTGACAATGGGTTAGGGTTGGTGGTGACCTCAACAAAGGGTTCTCTTCTCCCTTTTGGTAGAGAATCTGAACTTTATGATTCGATTCTTTATTCTATTCTTGAATTTAGCTTTATCAAATAACTGAGGATTCGAACTAGCTCTAGAGCTGATTGAATTGATTCTTTTGAACAGCTACTGAAAGGCTTCGCTCCTTGCTCACAGAACTCCCCCAAGTCTCAGGTCAAGAGAGAAGAGCGATGGCATATCTTGATCACTCACTTCTTTTGGGCGCTTTCTGCTTTTATGGTAAAAACAAGGTTATCACAGTTCAATTTTATTTAATCCTCATCTCGTTCAGTCTTGATGGCAGCTAGTTTCTTTATTTATTACGTCGTTCCGTTCAAAGAGTCATTCTGGCATCTGCTTTCAATGCTTGCTAGTAAACAGCTGTTGTCTCTTTCCTCTCGCCCTTACTTATCCCTCAGGAATATTCAGAGACTTGGCTAATGCTTCTAGGCCCACATTCGGACACAGACCAAGCACCTCTCTTACCCACTCACTATCTAATAAACCGGACTGGTTTTTTATCTGAATGAGATCGAAAAGAGAGGAGGTAGCCCAAATCTTCTAATAGGCGCATACGAAAGGTTCTGAAAGAATTGAAAAAGCTCTGAAAAAGAAACAACCCGACTTGAGGAACTACCAACAACGGAAGAACTAGCAACCGCGAACAAAGATGATGAGTGAAGGATGGGGGGGGTATTTTGTTTTCGTAAAATAAAAAGATAACGAGCATTTTCGTAATTTCATTAAAATAAAATAAAAAAGAAAAATTCAACTTCATCACTTAGCTACACACAAAATGAAAACATCGTAAAGATTTAACGACTTTAAAGCGTCAAAAGTCTTTATATTGAATCGCGATGTCACATGGTAATATATATTTTTTAAGTTTACCCATCACATTATAAAGAAAAATTTCACACTTGATCAATCACGTATGTTTGTTTTAAAAAGTGTTAGTATATGTGTTTGAAAAAGATATTAAGATGATGATATGGACCTGCTTTGTCTCATTTTCTTTTTGCAGATGATGCAATATTTGTGGGAAGACCAACTCAAAGAAATGTAAAGAACCTCTGCAGGTTATTACGTGGATTCTACACTATCTCGGGACTACAAATTAACCTTCTCAAGAGCTCCATTTATGGTATTGGTATTGCCGAAGATGAAACTGCTGCTCTGGCTTTGATTTTAGGGTGTCGAGTAGGGGAACTCCCCTTCTCATACCTTGGGCTCAAAGTTGGAGCAAACATGAACCTGTGTAGAAATTGGCAAACAGTGGTGGATGTATTTCAATCGAGATTATCTAAATGGAAGGCCAAAACCTTGTCAATGGGTGGAAGAGTAACTTTGATCAAATTAGTCTCGGAGGCACTTCCGGTGTACTATTTTTCACTCTATCGGGCGCCGAATAAGGTAATAAACACTCTTGAAGGTATTATGCGCAGATTCTTGTGGGGAGGGGACGAAAATACTCGTAAGATTAGTTGGTTAGCATGGGGGAAGGTCACTCTACCCAAAGACAAAGGGGGGTTGGGTATAACATCATTAAAACACACAAACCTAGCATTGTTATCTAAGTGGTGGTGGAAGTTCCGGACTGAAAAACATACAATATGGTGGAATGTGGTGTGGTCAATCCACCATATGTCCAAAAGCTAGACACCATTGCCGGTTCGTCTATCGTATGGTGGGGTTTGGAGAAACATTTACAAGGCTGGGGCTGATCTAGTAACTTGTGGTGCGGACCTGAACAACATGATTGTGGGGGTCTTGGGAAATGGTAAGGGTATACGGTTTTGGGTGGACAGATGGGTAAGCAATAAACCGCTAATGATTGAGTACCCGTCCCTGTTTGCCATTGAAAAAATAAAAGGAGTACTTGTATCGGATTGCTCGGGTCTATACATGGGGCGCTTCACGTGGGCTTAGAGATGGAAAACGAATGTTTTAACTACACAAGAGAAAGCGGATCTGGACAGTTTATTGGCTCGATTAATTTTTACAGTTATCAACGACTCACCTGATGAGTGGAGGTGGGACGACACATCCCAACAACAGTTTTCATCCAGCTGTATCAAAAATTTATTGGTTGGGAATGTCTTGGATAGCGAATACATTTTAAAATGGAACTCGTGGGTACCTTCTACGGTTAACATATTTATGTGGCAGACCCTTCACGACAGGATTGCCACATGCGACTCCCTTACCCGTAGGGGTGTTGTTGTAAACTCGCAGGTTTGTAAGCTTTGTGGGATTGATGATGAGACAATGGAACACCTGTTCATTACGTGTATAGTGGCAACCCGCATATGGTCAAAGGTTAGCGCATGGTGCCGCATCAATCCGATCTACGCTTTCTCTTTCAAGGATCTTATGGATATCCCCTACCTTCTTCACGGTGACAAGAACTTCAAAAAAGGGGCTCATGTGATCTTCATGGCGACAATTTGAAGTATTTGGAAGCACAGAAACAAAGTTATTTTCGAGCAAACACGACCTTCAGAACATGGGATATTCTTGGAAGCAATGGCATCAAACATGCTATGGATGAGAGCTCGCAGCAAGAAGAAAGCTCCAACTTCATTAATGAGCTTTCAGATTAATCCTGGCTGATTCTATATGTTTGTTTTTTTACTCTTGTTGTACTGATTTTGTTTTTATACTCTTTGAAGTTTTAGCTTCCTGTTAGCCCTGTTTTAATTAATAATATTTGCTGTTTAATAAAAATTAAGATGATGATATGATTTTGATAATGATTTGAAGACACCTAGCTAGGTAAATATAAATTTAGAACTACGAGCATTGCTCAATAAAGCGGGTCAAAAGCCGTGCCTTCACACTCACCATCCCCCTTTCCAAAGCTCCCTCCCACTTTATCTCTGCAAATTAAAACACACCCATTTTCACTCTCATCACCATTTTCACTCACACACCTCGAAACACACACACACCCACACACCCACCATATGATCATCTAAACCACCCAAAGATCAAAAGAAACAGACACAAGTTGCAGAAACAACAATTAATATATAAAAGAAGAAAAAGTCGACACTTGATCGATGTAAGGAATCTTTTAATTACACTTTAATTTCTCCATCTTCTTAACTTTATTTATGTAACTTCATCCATCCTAGGCTCCTAGCTTATAACATTTTAATCATTCATTTATATATATCGATCTCCATTATACTTGTTATATTTTCAAAATATATATATCCATCGCCCATCGGTTGATCAATTTGGTTTTAATATTTTGATGAAATTAAGATTTGGTTGGATCATTTACAATATTAATAATGATGAAAGATTAGATATGATAAAGAAAAAGAAGATATGTTCATGGGGAAGACAAGAGCTAGCTGATGAGCATGCTCGCTCTAATTAAAAGCAAAAACAAAATCAACTTTTTTGTTTCTTTAATAATAATTATCTCATTAAAGTTGCTTTTTGTCCTTTTGATTAATTAAAATCCGCTAAACAACACATGCTCGTGCAAGAACATATTCTCGACCCTATCAAATTATTCTAGCTTCTTATTATTATTATTTCTCTACTACATACATACATATATAAATATATATGTATCGATTTTCTCCATGGAAGCAGCCACATTGAAGCTTTTTCTAGTGTTTCGTTCCATCTTCTTTTTTTCACGCATAAATACACACATACATACATTCTCTTTTGCCTTAATTTCTTGTTCTAAGTTTCTTCAAAACACACACACGTACTATACACACATACCCATCATCTTCATCGTTAATAACCATATCACGATCAGGTATTAATAATTAATTTATTTATATATATATGTTAACAATAGTAGCTGTATGATCGTAGTTAATTTGTTGTGTGCAGAAAGAAGAGTAACGTTCATCCATCCATCCATCCAACCGATCGATCTTTTTGTTTTTGGTTACATCAACCAAAGGACCATAAAATCGCAAGCAAGGTAATTAATTTGTCTCTGTCCTTGTTTATTTTCACAAAATAACTGTAGTACAAGATAAACATATCATCGATATTTACTTTTTACCCGGCCTCTTTATTTAATATTTATCATCTCCGGCCTTTTTATCCATCAATTACATATATATATATATATGTTCATCATCAAACTCCAAAAGGTTCTCGTTTTACCTCATAATTATTATTATTTAAAGGTTACTTACAAATTAACTATTTATATTTAACTCGATCGTGTATCAAACTACTTCTCACCTATACATATATAAAACGGTTAAAATTTTAAAAAACTTGACAGTTTACATGCATAATCCATTTTCATTAATGTTCTTATTAATAATATATATATAGATAGTATTTATTTTGATTTTGATAATTTGATAGAGTAGTATTTATAAAAAGGAGTGAGTATGTATATATGGGTTTAACCAGGTATGGGTATTGGGTATGGGTGGAGTTTGAGTGTATGTGTAGATCTCATGATTGCGGTAGGCGGAAGTTTCAGTAGCTTTGTTTTTATGTTTGGTTTTTAGCAACGGCTCGAGCTTTGTACCCATCACAACACCACACCATTCTCTTGCCTCTTCCTATTCTACCATTAAATCGCATACTACTGTTTCTCTTTCGATCTCTACATCATCATCATCCTTCCTGCATACACTTATATATACTATTCTTTATTATTATTATTCTCTTTTTAAATATATATATTTTTTTTACTTTTTTAATATATTTTCACTAGCAAGTTGTGTTATTAGAAAGAAACTAATTACTACTTTGTAAGAAAAACCCGGCCCCTCCTACAAATCTTCTTGTTTTTAAACACAAAAACTTCTTATTTTCTAAAAAATAAAAAAGTTAATTAAATCAGTTCTTTTATCCTCTTTAAAAAAGCTTTTAATTAATGTTTTTTCTCTTGTCATATCACAACTTAAATGCTAATAAATCATCTCAAAAGTAATTTTATATTTTGCTAGCTAGCTTTAAACAAAAAACATATATGCATGCATGTACTGATGTACTCAAGTTTTTTTAAAGTAACAAACAACTTTACTTCTAAATTACACCACCGATCGATTTCATTAAAATAACACTTTTTGAAGCAAAGCCTCTCAGTTCTTAGTTAAAAGTTTTAAATTTTCTTTTCTATAAAATAATGAAAAGGTATTTTTTCACGTATAATTTAATATTTTTGCATTTCAAAAAAAAATAATTTAATATTTTTGACAGTTGATATTTTTTAAATATATATGTTTTTGTGAAACGCAATTTTTTAAGTCGGGTTTGGTTGAGCTTCCATGTGGAAATGTGATGATGAATGATGGTGTGGTAGTTATAATGCGTGATAGGGTATAAAGAGAAGAGGAGCATGCTCTGTGCAGACCTATATTTGACTTTTATTTTTGGCCTGGATATATATGATTTTTATTTTATTTATTAATAATAATATAATATAATATATTATAGTATAATTCATAATATATATATAATAATAGATAATATTTTTTTATTTCATCTAAGATTTTAGCAGCATGGATGCTTTTAGTTTGTTGCACTTGATTACTTGAATGTGACCACAATCCGTACGGTAAATTTGGTTCCAACTACATTGTTTGTGAAAAGTACAATCACGTTCTTTTAAGAGAAATAATCCAAATGGCAATATTTGTTTTGCATGTTATTTTTAATTTACACTTTAGGTAATTGTGATATTAAAAAGTATTGTCATGCATGAGGTGATGCGGTGACTAGGATGTGTATTTTACAGGGGCTAGCAATAAGATTATGATGCATTAGTTTTTTAAAGGAAAAGAAGCCTTAACGTCCATATTTTTTCATGTCCATCGTCTTTAATGGCTCTAGCGCCCTCCACTAATCATGTGTTGTGATGTTTAGGGTGGCACCTCTACATATACTCGACACTTAGATACGTTATTTGTACACATGAATTTGTTTTAATTTTGCAGACGTATAGAAAACCACTCAAATAGTATTTTCATGGTTTTAAAACTGTTGTGTACAAGTGTTTGATGCATGTATTTTTTTATTGGGGAACACCAAATGTGAGAAAAGAAGATTTTGATGTTTACTCACCCCATTTATGGCGAACGCTTGTCCCACTCTTTCTTGCTACAAGGTACAAGTATTGAATGCACTACCAATTATAGAATGAAATCATTTTCTAGATTTTGGAAAACTACTTCACTGGTTATCTAAAGGCAAAGCCTAAATATTGTGTTACCTATGCGAATAATAAAATATAAATAGTTTTATGCATATTTATTTCATTTCCTATATTAATAAAAAAACAAGGTTGGTGGATTTTGTATTTTAGTCACTGTTTTGTCAATTTTATATTTTTGGTTTTCTAAGCTTTAACTTAGATATATTTATTTTCGCTTGTGATTTTAATCTCTTAATTTTGATTTATTCTCATTTTGACTTTTATGGACTTAGTCAATTTATGACTTTTATTCTCTGACTTTGACTTGGTTTCATTTTGATCCTTAATTTTAGATATATCTCTGTCTTTTAATAAGTGACGTATTATAAGTTTACACCTTAACACGTGAAACCTTAGAAGTGTTATTTATGTTTATATATATAACAAAGACAAGATTGGTTGTTTTTCCTTTATTAAATTTTTATTTAACTCAAATCTTATATACCTAAAATTCAAACATATCAATAAAAACGTGAGGTGAACTAAGTCACCACTGTTCGATCTTTTTTCTCTTCTACATTGGTTCAAGTTTTTTCCTCTTAATGTTTTTTTTTAAATTTGATTTTAAAAATTCCAACTTTGACTAAATAGATTAGAATGGGCTCAACTAAGGAAATTCGTGGTAGAAAGCCCAACTTTCTACTTTTCTAATAGATATTCCCCGTTAAAAATACCTAACAACGTTAAGTTTCTTTGAATTTCAAAATAATGTTTTAGTACTTTTGAGTCGGATGAAAATACTAATCGGTTGATGTAAAAATAACCTCAAAACAGTGCTTAAAATGACGAAACAATGCTTCAAGATATGCAAATTTTACATTAATCGATTTGTATCATCCTCCCGATTAAAATCTTTAAAACATTAGTTTAATTTACATTCAAAAAAATTTAACGGCGTTATGCTTTTTTAACAGGAGCCCTCTATTAATTTTTTCTTCTTTAACTATTGTTAACGATTCTTTTGATCTTAATCTTTTTTCATAGAATTTGCAGTTTTGTTTTAGCGGTTTTAGTTTTCGAACTTGATAACCTCACTCTTTTTCTTTTTCAACATTCTAACTTGACCATTTAACAAACGGTGTTGCTGTTGAACATGACACACCCGCAAGAGATACCAGAGCAGTGCCCAACCTACCTTAGTTAGATTGCTTTACTTTGTACTTTTATGGTTAAACAAATATAAGGCCGAAGTGAAATTGGCATATAACAATTAAAGTATTATTTAGTTTGAAGTGATATATGTTTTTTGTTTGTTTTGTTTTGTTTTGTTTTTGGTGTGGGGTGATGTAGGGTAGTGTGGGGGCCTTTATGTTCTGATGAAAGCAGCACCTGTAGCGCTTCATTTTGCTTTTTTATTGTAGCAAAACGCATTTGCAATGCTATGTCTTTTTCGTCCTTGTGTTGGTCAATCAATAACGGATATTATTATTATTCAATTTATTCTTTTTCTTCAACAATTATTATTAATTCAAACACTTCTTATTTTCTTTTCATTTTTATACTTCTTAATAATCTTGCATTATTACTTTCATCACCAATATTAATGTTTTTTATTAATTATCCCTAACTATCACCAACATTACTTTCCTTACGAACAGACTCTTTACCTCCGTGTTAGATGACCGCCCCGTCTCCTCATTCATTTTCCTTTTCCTTCTGTCCTCCCAAACCCAGTCGATACTCGCTACCGTCATGTAACTACTGTTTGTTTACATTATATGTCATGTAACTACTGTTTGTTTTGAAAATTATAATATTGAGAATAATATTAAAAATAGAAATATTAAATTTTGCAAAGATAAAATCTGCAAAAAAGAAGGATAGGTCAGGAGTTGTAGGATTTGAACAAGGGGTATAACTACTTTGGGTTGAGTGGACATATAGGGGAGGGTCCCCATGCCCAGCCCAGATCTACTACACTTTAATAAGTGTTATCTTACTTTTCTTTTGTTTCCAAGTGATTTATTACTTTATTAAATATGTTCTTTATGTTACTTCATAATTCTTGTCAAGAATGTTGTTTTTAGTCCACATGTTATAAGTTTAGTGCAATAATTATACCTTTTTTCAAATGCCATATAGATTATTAATTTAACAAAAGTTAAAATTAATTTAAAAATTTCTAAAACATGATGAAATGGATGCCATGTAATCAAATTTGTGGGCACATGATGGAACATGTGACAAATCAAGGAAAATTACAAAAAGTGTCCTTCTGGTTTTGTTTTTTATACTTAAAAGCCTTTACTCTTTGTTCTTTCATATCTCAAATTGTATAACTCTATTTACGAATGTGTTAGAGGATAGATAGTAAAATAAAGGGGGGTGAAAAGAGTAAAATGAAATGAGTCACATTTTCCCTCATCCGTTTGAAATATGGTTTTGTCTTATAGAGAGGGAGGGAGGGGTAAATAAATGTTGATGAACATCATCATGTAGCAAGTTGTTTTAAAATCAAAGTAAATGTTAATGTGTTTGTTCAGCTTTTCCTGTTTGCCATCTCTGCATGTTTGCATGTCTTTTTCTGTGTTTGCCCAAACAATTTCAGAGAATAACAGCGACTGTGACGAACTACACACAAACACACACATACATCATTTCATCAAAGATTTTCATATGTTAAATCATTCTTATTTTCTCTTTCCTTTTTCAACTCTATGTATAATTTCATTTCATTTTTTCCATAGTACACGTAAAATCCACCCTTTTGTTGTTGTTTTTAGACCTCATTTGTTATTTTCAGGTAAACAATCATGCCTCAGTTGAAGCAGATACGAGATCCCGAGCAAAAACATGTGATTTCGAAAAGAATTAGCCGGACGAATGATCGAAAACCGTTCGGGGGTATTGAAGATGCAGCAGCAGATCATAAAACAAAGAGGTCAGGAAGAAGAAGAGGGAAGCAGGGAAAACCGTTGATCTTGGAGGATTCAACGCTCCAGATTTGTTCTGATAAACGCCTCATGTTTCACCCTAGGCCTGGTTTTGGTCAATTGGGTACAAAATGTGTGGTCAAAGCTAATCATTTTCTTGCTGACTTGGCTGATATGGAATTGACCCAATACAGTGTAACCATTCATTTCAACAAAATTGGCTTAAAGATTGTTGCTTTTGTGCTAATTTCAGTTTTTTTTTTTGTCAATTTGAACAGGTTTTGGTGATACCAGAAGTGAATTCAAGTAAATTAAACAAAACCATAATGACCCAGTTGGTTAAAGTTTATAGAAACACAGATTTGGGGATGAAGCTTCCTGTTTATGATGGAAGAAGAGGTCTTTACACAGCAGGAAGATTGCCCTTTATGTCAAAAGAATTTGCAGTTACAATTGAAGATGATATAGACTGGATTGGCATCACAAAGTATGTGCTCATCTCATTTTTTTTTTAATATTTTATTATTTAAAATTTACATTAACCCATAATTCCATCTTTCTTTTGAATAATATTATTTAATTTGGGTGTTTTTTTTATTTCAAGATTATTCAGTCAAAAGATTTTGGACATAGGGAAGGAAATGGTTACTTTTTGGGACATTTGTGTAATATAAATTGCAGTATTTCAGGTTAAAGGAGAATTGTGTTTCTTGTTCTTGTTTCATTTTGGTTCTTTTTTTATTTTTTGTTTTAAATAATTTCTGCAAAATGTACTGAAAACTATTTAATTAATGGGTTTTTTTCTTCATAGAATTATAATTCCTTTTTTATACATATTTGTTTTTTGAGAAAAAATGTCTTTGACTACTAACTTCTTATATGACAGTTAAAAGATGAGACAGTAAATTTTTTTTATATACATTTAATTATTGTTACATGATTTCAGGCAAAGGGAATTCACAGTTGTTATCGAGTTTGTAGCGCATGCTAGTATGAGTCAACTACGCGAGCTTCTGTCTGGAAAACAAGTTGACACTCCTTTAGAAGCTCTTAAATTAGTTGATCTAGTTTTAAAGGAACTAACAGCCCAAAGGTATGGTTTTTACTTTAATTTATTCATTTGAAACTAGATATTTATATACAGACAAATGCATTAAACAGGTACACATCTGTTGGGAGGTTTTTCTATTCACCTAACATTACCAGTCCAAAGTCAATAGGATGTGGATTACAATCATGGAGAGGCTTTTACCAGAGTATAAAACCGACCCAGATGGGGTTATCGCTAAATATTGGTATGAAATAATCACGTAAAGCGTTTGTACCTATAGAAATAGTTTTTATGTTTTCTTTTTCTTATCATGATAATATTCTTTTGTTATCAATTCAAACAGACACACTGGCAACAACATTTATCGAACCACTTCCGGTCATTGAGTTTGTAGAACAAATTTTGGGCAAACATGTATATACCAAACAAATTTCTGATGCAGATCGAATAAAGGTACTAAATCATCTTTCCGTTTCATTTTAACATGATTATAATGCATATAAATCAGTTTTGTGTAGAAAATAACCGTGTCATTTGGAGCAGATAAAGAAAGCTCTTAGGGGAGTGAAAGTTGAAGTTACACACAGAGGGAATGTACGGAGGAAATATCGAATCTCCGGTGTGACATCACAACCAACACGGGAGCTAATGTGAGTGGCTTAAGTTTCCCCATACCTCGTGTTTTCATTCCTGCGTATATCATTCCCATAACTCATTTTGATATCCACCATGCTTTCGTTCTTTTTCTTTCCAGGTTTCCAGTTGACGAGGAAAGAAACATGAAATCGGTTGTTGACTATTTTCACGAGGTCTATGGATTTACTATACAACATCCTCACTTACCTTGCCTTCAAGTTGGGAATCAGAAAAAAGTGAATTACATGCCCATGGAGGTAAAATCTTGAATACGCCACATGATTTTATCATTTTATGAAATTCTCGTTTATTTTTAAATGATTTGGTATCTTTTCAAACTGTATTCAGGCATGCAAGATTGTTGAAGGGCAACGGCGCACAAAGGGACTGAACAATAAACAGATAACTTCTTTGCTAAAATTTTCATGCCAGAGGCCCAAGGAACAAGAGAAGGAAATACTACAGGTTTGACCATTGGTTGACCTAATATCATGAGGGGTCGGTTGGTTGATTAGTTGACTAAATTTTGTTTACTTTTTCAGACAATGCAACAGAATTGTTATAAAGAAGATCCCTACGCGAAGGAGTTTGGTATTACTATTGATGAAACACCTACATCCATTGATGCTCGAGTTCTTCCTGCCCCATGGGTACGTCTTTTTACTATTCTTGGTTTAGCGTTTGATGATATTGTTATTTAACATCTTTATGAATTTATATATTGATCTTGTTATCAACAGTTGAAGTACCATGATAGTGGAAAACAGAAAGAAGTTTTACCTCAAATGGGACAATGGAACATGAAAGATAAGGTACGACGCATTAATTCTTATATTAGTTCCTGTTTTAGAAATCTAGTGCAATTCATTAATGATATTTGACTAATTTTTTTTGTTTCTCAGAAAGTGATAAATGGAAGTGTAATTAATTACTGGGCTTGTATCAACTTCTCACGAACTGTACCCGACAGTGCAGCTCAAAGTTTTTGTCATCAGTTGGTCCAAATGTGCCAAGAATCCGGCATGGTATGATACAATAGCTTTCGTAGATTAATATTTGATGATTAGAAGCATAACGTTTTATAAAAGTCGTTTTAAATTTCAGGATATTAAAAGCGAGAGCGTGGTTCCCGTCTACTCAGCAAGGCCAGACCAGGTGAAAAAGGTTCTAAAGCAAGTTTGTACAGCCACTGTAAACAAACTTGGAGGAAAAGAGCTGGAGTTGCTTATTGCCATTCTCCCTGACAACAATGGCAGTTTGTACGGTACGTAGCAAAGCTGTTTCATACTTCAAAATGAAAAACTAATATTAAAAAACATATATCTTTGTGAAAGTAAAAATTTAGTTAGATTACTATTTTATGTAAAACAAATGTGAAAGTTGCTTTAATTTCAGGTGATTTGAAGCGCATATGTGAGACGGATCTGGGGTTGATTTCACAATGTTGTCTAACAAAGTACGTTCTAAAGATTAGTAAACAGTATCTCTCAAACGTATCACTCAAAATTAATGTTAAGGTCAGTCAATTCATGAAGAAACTCAATTATCTACTCATTAACGTTTTAATCTTTATTTTGGTTTTGTTACTAAAGATCGTGTACTTTACATTCTTATCCATCCTTCAGATGGGCGGACGGAATACTGTGCTATTAGACGCCTTAAGATGGAAGGTCCCGCTTGTTAGTGATATCCCAACCATAATCTTTGGTGCCGATGTAACTCATCCGGAGTCCGGGGAAGATAGTAACCCATCGATTGCTGCGGTAACCTCAAAAGCTTTGGTGTACATATTTTTAAAACTGATCACTGCGACCCGCTTTAAAATTTTGAGCTTTTACTTACAACTGATCTTATAAAAAAGGTTGTTGCATCTCAAGATTGGCCAGAAGTTACAAAATATGCAGGGTTGGTTAGTGCTCAACCTCACAGGCAAGAACTTATACAAGACTTGTACAAAACTTGGCAAGATCCTCAACGTGGAAAAGTTAACGGAGGGATGATCAGGTTCACATGTGAATTAATCTGACTTTTCAAAAAAATCAGTGGTTTCTGTAAATATATATATTACAAGATAACTTGATGCAATAACATGAAAATGTAAACTGCAGGGAGCTCTTACTATCTTTCGAGAAGGCGACAGGGAAAAAACCACTGCGGATCATTTTCTATAGGTATATGAACATCACTTAGTATTGAAAAATGAAGATCATTTGATTTGATTTGATTACTTCATTATTTTTTGTTCCTTATTTGCAGGGATGGTGTAAGTGATGGGCAGTTCTATCAGGTTCTACTCTATGAACTTGATGCAATTCGTAAGGTTGGTTAATGATTCTACACACCTAATATACGTTGTTGTAAACCATATGTTATCTGGTGTTTACTATCTTGATCTATCTTTCTAGGCTTGTGCTTCTTTAGAGCCTAATTACCAGCCTCCTGTGACATTCATTGTTGTCCAAAAACGGCATCACACACGGCTCTTTCCAAACAACCATAATGATAGAAAAAGCACTGACAAAAGTGGCAACATCTTACCTGGTACTTTCCTCTATTCTAAAAACTAATTTGACTTTTACAACGTTCGTTCTTCTATTTCTAAGCGATTTTTCCCGTGAGAATTTGTTACAGTAGATGATGTCTAACAAAATCGATATTGTTAGTAATTTCATAGAATCCAGGATTTCGGTTAGTCTAAAATGGTTTGACTTGGTCAATTGAAGGTACGGTGGTGGATACTAAGATTTGTCATCCAGTCGAGTTCGACTTCTATCTTTGCAGTCATGCAGGAATCCAAGTAATAAATCACCTCATTTTCTTGCTCTCATTCAGCATGATGGCTCGATGAACCATATAATATGTGCTTAATTTCATTCTTTACAGGGAACTAGCAGGCCGGCTCATTATCATGTTCTCTGGGATGAGAACAATTTCACAGCTGACGAAATTCAATCTCTAACGAATAATCTTTGCTACACGTAAGAGACTTACTTGCTTCACACTAATGTTTAGTTAGTCCCGTGTCTTTTTGATATACTAAGTATTACTAACCAACATAACCTTTTCGCAGTTATGCCAGGTGCACTCGATCTGTTTCTGTAGGTAATGATTTGATACTTCAAACATCAACTTTGTGTTTGTGTCCTTGTTATGGTAAAATATAATGAAAGAATGCAAAAAAAAACTTGATAAATGCACGCACACTTGCACCAAAGTGTGCTGTGTGGTCCTTCGTTTTTACTTCTTTGTCTTGCTATGATACTTTAACAAAAGGTCCAACCTGTTTTGAAAAGCACTAGAATATGACCTGGCTTCAATAACCTGTTTTGATATGTTACCCAACCTGCCTATCTTGCCACCAATCCACCAATAATGTAAATGATTCTTGGCTTGAATCTAATGTAAGTTCACATATATCATGCAGTGCCACCTGCATATTATGCTCATTTGGCTGCATACCGAGCGCGTTTCTATATGGAACCTGAAGTCCAGCATGACAATGGGTCTGCTCACAACATGTGCATGGTAAAAGGTGCAGGCGTTCGTCCCCTTCCAGCATTAAAAGACAAAGTAAAGAATGTGATGTTCTATTGTTAGGCAAAGTTCGTGTTTTAGGCTTACTTTCAAAGTGTTAGGAGTAGCAGTAGATGAATATGTGGTATTAGGTTTGTACAGAGAGATCAAATTAACATTTTGCTGGTGCAAATAGCTAGGTTTTCTTTCTTTAGGTACCCGTTCATGTTATGTCTGTGTTACCAGAAAAGATGTTTAGTATGATCCTGATATTATGTCATTTTGTTGATATGATAGAATATAGTGACTGAATGAATTTGTTACTACTGACCGCCTTTCGGGGTCCAAAGCATCACTTTTACAAAATGATGTATCTAAGGGTCTTATTCTAAGTTCATTTTTCTTTTTTCGACCCGATCACAAGGGCCGGTATCGGCCCTTTGTTCTACCTACAGAAGTCCTTTACTCATTTACTTCAACATGCCTATATAAAAAAAGAATATAAACTGACTCTTAAGTTGCTAGTACATGACTATTGCCCATGATCTTACCTGCTAACTCCAGACTACACTCATCAATTTGCTGACCCATCTGCTCCACTATGCAACTTTAACCAGCTTTAAATTCACCAAATGGCCTGACTATATATGGTTCATAGTACTTGACCCATCACTTTCAGGTAATTTGTGAAATCTTGGGTATATATAAAATCATGCATGACTAACACTTTCAGATTAATTTATTCCAATCAGTACACATGAATGTTCAATCTAATAATTTCTAAGAGAAATAAACAATGGGATGTGAAATATGTTACAGAAACCTATAGTTTTTTTCACATACTAGTGTAGTAACAAAAAATATTTATCATATATTTAGGTGTATTTTGAAAAGTATTTGCCAATATCTGGGGAACCATCCTCTAAAACCATAATCACTCGTGTGTTTTTTTTTAAATGGGATGGCACCGCAGTAAAATTTTATTAAAACTACAGTCAATCATAGTAATGGATGTCAAGTTATTCTATCATGTATACAACGTTTAACTAGTTCTAAATAACAGAGTTGTTGCTATCATGGACTATATTATGCCGCAGGAGCAAAATCACAACCATTGTCATCATCATCATCGCCTTCAAGTAATGCAGCTGGAGCATAGTCATAATCTCCATCATCATCATCACCATCTGCATCTAAGCATGTTGTTGGTATGCAGTCATCCTTATCACAAGCATCATTGTTTCCATCTAAATGGTTCCTGCACCACACACATGTAGTTTTCTTGAAAGCAACTGACATTTTTTTTTCAAAAAAGGGGTTCTTGTTGGTGAAAATTTCTGGTTGAGCTACGTACTAAGTAATTGTTGAGTGTGAAGTACATGAGTGAGTAAGATGGATATCCTATTTATCCATGAGGGAAAACTGCAGGATGATGTTAAACTCGTTGCGCCCATGCTAAAGCGCATGTTGGAGTGTGGAAATGTAAGTGAAGAGTGTGGGTTTCATGATATGAGTGACATATATGTTATACAGCCATGCACATAGGAAACTAATTAAGTTGAGTGGAAAGAAAAAGTTAGCTAAATAAGACAGTACCTGGGATGTAGCATATGACCTTTGAGTGCATTGTTGAGACAAGAGAAATGGAGTGGGCTTTAGGCTTTTGGTTACAAAAGTGAGGAGAATCTTTATCTCCCACCCTCAAAAGCACAAATTAATACACTTGTAATAAGAAAAGGTATCTTGAGTATCCATGACAATAACAAGGAAAACTAGTGCATAAAAGTATATATGTGATACACCAATGACCAAACCATCATAAAAGAATAATGTTTTCTTCTTCTTTATTTCTTGCCTTCTGGATGGCCTAGAAAGTTTGGAAAGCGTTCGAGTAACGATAAGAACTTCAAGCGTATGTGGCATCAAGATATCTTAGATCCTTCCATCAGTTTTGAATTAGACCACTTCTATACTATGGTTTTTTGAAATGCGTTTTTTTTAATCTCATAACTCATTGCATGTATTGCTTAAGCATGGGAGAATTTGTATATGTTTGAATTGTTAGCTTTTTAATATCCATTTAATAATTTCCCTCTTTTTATTGTTCCTGGAAAGATATAGAGACAAAGAATGTCACTGGAGAATAATATTTGCTCAATCATGAATTATGGATTAAGTTTGAAAATTAGATTAAGAAAGAAAAACAAAACAAAAAAATTGAATTTTTATAATCCATTTAAAAAAATCTATATTGTTATCAGTTGGGCAATAATAATCTTAACCGGAATATTCTTGCCGTCGGTCCCTATTTCAGCAGTAATTTTAGGGCTTTTGATCAGAAGAAGACCATATACGAGTCGATCGACGTAAAACTTATATCGAAACATTGCTCTAAACGACGAAATGGTGGTTCGGTTAGGTGTTTAAACTTCCAATTAATCAAGCTGATCGAGTGATCGTCATATGGCACATGATTTCGAAGTAACTTTTACATCAATCGTCCTGTATCCTCTACTGATCGACCAAAAGTCTTTAAACATAAATTTGAAATTCTGATCGACCAAAAGTCTTAAAACATACATTTGAAATTCAGATGAAACTTAACGGAATTAGTCTTGAAACAAGGCCGGTGGTAAGAATAGTCTCAATTGCGATTATTATTGATCAAGTGATACCCGTGGGCATTATTAAAATCCAGTTTTTCAAAACATAAATATTCATCCATTTGAAACGTGGTTAATTAACATTTTTGAAACTTTCTTTCCACCCACATTATTTAAAAAACTTGATTCGAGCTAAAAGTTAAGTAAATAGGCCGACATCCGGATGCTTAATTCCAATTTGTTATTCATTAATTACTGATTATGTAATAACCATGTGCAGTTAACGCTCATACATGTACGTGGATATGTATGTATATATGTAAAAAGCACCTCAATGACGTCATTGAACTAAAACTCATACAAGAAACTTGGACTCAGAGAACATTAGTGTCAATTACTACTTCTAACATTAGAGTTCATATATGCTACTTATGCTGCCGGCGCGTAGTCATAATCTCCATCATCATCATCACCGCCTCCCTCTGTTGCTATTGGATGACAGTTAATTATGCTATCTCTTTCAAAACATGTGACTGGTGCGTACTCATAGCCGCTTTTACCATCATTATCTGCATGGGTCTTGAACCAGCTACCTCCAACTTCAATGGATACAAGAGACATTTCTTGAGTCATTATAAGATGTTATAGAAGAAAAAGTTTTAGCTAGCTAGAAGGTAGATGGTTCTTTGAAAAGAGGTATGAAAAATCAAAGTTCTTGTTTTGCATATAAATCTGAGAAGCAAAAAGACATATTTATAGTTGAGGTAAATTAAGTTGAGTCATGTAAGCACAAGTCTACTCATGTATAAGTGTGTTGATTTCTTCAAAATGTGTGGTTTTCTCAATATGGGTAACAATGTGGCACATGTATGGCATACTTTAGGGTACAAGTCAGCAGGAGGTACAATTGTTATAGGTTTATGTACAAGTTACGTAGGATATATAAGCATTTGATAGTGGGTGGGTCACAAGAGGAAAAAGGATAGAATCTATATATATATGCATTCATGCTAGTTGCTCGATCGAAAGGTGAACGCTAAGAATATAAGTGCATGGTGGCTTCGACTATAATTTCAGATAGTCTTTAATAGGATATATATTAGTTTTTTTAGAACGACAGTTAGTTGAGTTAATAGAGTCAATTGTTGCCACTTAAATAACTAAGACTGTGTGTAATGGGCTTTATAAGACCCCATAAAAGCTCCATAGCTCTCCGAGGGTGGAGATGAGATGTTATATATATATATAGGGGTGCTATGCTTAAAAAAAATACTTCTAGGCGTCATCTCTGGCCATAACGCATCGTCTTCTTGGTTTTGCTGTAAAATCTGATGTGGAACTTGAAATGAGACATCATCCCCTTCACCATTATGTTAATTTGGTCTAAAGGTCACCTCATGGAAAGATTCATATTACATTTCACCTTTGAAGTGTTGTAACTGATATTAGGAACTTCAAACTAATTAAGGAGGTATATAGGGATGCACTTAATAATCCATGTGGTCAAATGTGTTACTAGTTTAAAGTGTATTTTAGAGTATGTTATGTAATTTTAAATTAGTACGTAGAAGGGTCTCAAATTAACTAGAAAACTTACTCATGGTGTCAATGATCGGGAAATAGTCACCGGTTCATGTTGATCAATGATCAGTACGTAATCAAGAACAACTACTCAAGAAATCAATAATGTCCTTACAACGTACTTTAATAAAATCATCTTTTATTTATCATTATGTTCTACTATATTAATTCGGGATATCGAAATGAAGAATGTATCCACATAATGGTGGGGGAGATTGAACTCTTGATTATGATCATATATAAGTGAAATTAAGGTATGACTTGATCCAAACAATTGAATACAAAAAGTTATTATGTTGAAAGGTATCATGATCTTGTGTAAATAATTAACCACAATGTGCTCTTTTCTTAAGGTACGTAGATGTTGATTTATTATTTATATATATAAAGGGAAAATTTATGCTTATATTTCACTATACAAAAACATAACTAGCTAGATTAATATATACAAGCATAATATATTATACTGATATACATAAATTGTTAGAACAATTAGTCGATTGGAATGAAATGAATTATCATACAACTGATCGTTCAATGATTGATTTGACAGATTTAAGTAAAACAGAGATATTGACAATTCTGACTAAGTGTGTGTTTTCGAGGTGAAAATGTCTAACCCTTTACAAATGAATATTGCTACCTATTTATAGCCTTCCTATCCATGATCCGATACTTTCTTGCCCACGTCTCATCCTTCATTGCTTCATCCCCTTTTTCTCTGATCCGATCCACAAAAGTACCGCACCTCATCATAAATTAAAATTACCCTATTACTAACACCAAATAATAGGTGAAAATGCACATATATCATGCGCAACTATCGATATCAATTGAGTCGACAAATGAGCTTAAAATGTTAAATGTCATTCAATTATCAAAAAGATTATCTACACTAAAATCTTTTAGCAGGATGTAAAAATATGTTAATGATCATTATCTACTCTAAATTCTCAATTAGATATCTTTGGGTTCGATCATGAATTAATTAACAGCTGGTACATATTACACAAGTGCACATTAAGTGACAGTATTTATGCTTAGTCTGACTTGAAACTTCCTCTTTCTTTGGTCATTCAAACTATTAAAGTTGATGGTATTAAAATGAAAACAAATCATATTATTTAAAACTAACTTTTATATGGAACTAGGTTTAATACCCGTGTGTTACACACGGGTTAAATAGTAATATTTATAAAGAAATTATAACCATTATATTTAACAATTTGTAAATATATAATATTTAAGGAGTTGGCTCCATCAACTTGCATGGTGAAAAATTTAGCTAAATTTTACCTCCAAAACTTCCTATTATAGAAAAAAATCCCTCCAAAAATTGTCCCCTAAAAGTTTGATTTATTAGATAGATTAGCCATATGTATATGTAAAATCATTGATCAGTAGCCTTAGATTAATGATAAACAAAAAAATTAACTAGAATCATAGAGTAGCCATATTTTGTTAAAAAATTATTCAAAGATTTATTAAACTAACTGTCAGTAGCCTAGAACACCGATCTATAATAGAGTTTTCTCTTCGATCCCTCGCTATGATACTGTCAAATTAAACTCTCTATATATATGTTAACTACTACTCGATCCTGATGTTTTTTAGATCGAATTTGATCTTCCTACTCATGCTGCTGGTGCATAGTCATAATCTCCATCATCGTCATCACCACCTCCCTCTGTTGTTGTGGGAGCTGGATAGTCATCGCCGTCTCTTTCCAAACTAGCGACTGGGGCGTAGTTATAGCTGCTTTTACCATCATTAATATCTGCATGGGTGTTGCACCACCTTCCTCCAACTTCAATGGAAACAAGAGACATTTCTTGAGTTATTCTATGATGTTGTAGAAGAAAAAGGTGTATAAGGTAAATGGTTCTTTAAAAAGAGCTCTGAAAAATCAAAGTACTTGTTTTGCATGTAAATCTAAGAACCAAAAAAGGCATATTTATAGTTGAAGAACTGTTGACAACTAGTAGATTGACTAAAGTAAGCACAAGTCAAGCCATTAGTATAAGTGTGTTGATTCGGCAAAATGTGTGGTTTTGTCACTATGGGACATTGCGGCACATGTTTGACATACTTGAGGATACATGTCAGCAAGATACACAGTTGTTATAGTTGCAAGTAGTTGTTGTGTAGGATATATATAAGCATTTACTTTGGGTTAGTGGGTGGGTCACTAGAGCCAATATATGGAATCTATACAAAAATTGCTCGAAAGGTGAACACCAAGAATAAGTGTGCTATAGTGTTGGTTTTGAAGATGTTAATCTTGATTTGATTTAATAAATAGTTTTATTTATTTGAGATTATAATTATTTAATTGAGTTAGTATTAGATTACAATTGAGTTTGATTGTATATCTAGGTTTATAGGTTTTATAGTTGGATTATGATTACTATTTGTTTAGTATAAATAGGGGTTAGATGAGTCTTTATAGGAGTCCCGGTTTATTTATCTAATACAAGAGTCGAACAGTTCGTTCAGTTTGTGTGTTCGTGTTTGTGATTTTGGGCCTGATTTCCAACAATTGGTATCAGAGCGTGGTATTGACGGTTTTGAGAGTCGTTTTCCGAGCAGGGGAGCAACCCCTCGCGGGGCTGCAACTGCGGGGAGGTAGAAGACGAAGATAGAAGAAAAAGGGGCGTTTGTAAAGATATTAGGAGGAGTTTGCCGTCCTTGGTTCTTGGCTTTCGAGGGAATTGGTCAACCGTATAATGGGGAGTACCATTTGGAACGGCGGTTATGACATGTGATCAGTTCAGTGATGGTTCAATAGTAATGAATTTAACTACATTAGCAACTTTCTATCCAGGTAAGATCAGACCCTGTCCTTCCTGCCAAGGATAAAACAGAGTAACCAGGTAGGTTGTTTTTTGGCAGAAGTATTCGATCAGATTTGCGGATAGGCTGACGGTAGAAGATTCATCAAAGCGGGAGGCTTTGAATCTTGTCGTGTCTAGCAATGGAAGAAGAAAACGGTAGAAGTGACAAGTTTTTTTCTTTGATCGGTGGTCAAGAATGGTGAAGTTCTAGGACCCGGAAGAGGGATATCAAGATTGATCAAGGGATTGAAGTTGTTGATAATAATGCAGATTTGAAGAAACGGATCTTGTTTAAGATTCGGGTGGTACAAATCAAGATTAAGGGGGAGAATGAAGATGTTAATCTTGATTTGATTTAATAAATAGTTTTATTTATTTGAGATTATAATTATTTAATTGAGTTAGTATTAGATTACAATTGAGTTTGATTGTATATCTAGGTTTATAGGTTTTATAGTTGGATTATGATTACTATTTGTTTAGTATAAATAGGGGTTAGATGAGTCTTTATAGGAGTCCCGGTTTATTTATCTAATACAAGAGTCGAACAGTTCGTTCAGTTTGTGTGTTCGTGTTTGTGATTTTGGGCCTGATTTCCAACAGGTTTATATGACCGGTAGAACTAACAAATTCTGACACGGGCAGGTTAACACGACACAACACGGATTTAATAGGTTTCGTGTTTGACCTTAATAGGTTTCGTGTTTGACCTTAATAGCTAGGTTTTGTGTCATTGATAGGTTAACACGTTAACTATCGTGTATTAACAGGTTAAATACATGCAAACCTTTTTTTTACGTTACTTGTTAATATATATATATATGTATATATATATATCATATTATTTAAAGTAATTAAATATATATAGAATTAATTATGTTATGTTATTATTTGCCTGAATGAAATTCTAATAGGATTTACATATTCGTTATGCATTCAACAATAATAGTAACAACAATGATAATATAATAATATTGAATAATCAGATTGGATTTACTAATTTACTTGGTTGACAGTGGCGGATCTAGACAAAAAATTTAACGATAGCGTTAAAAAAATTTCATTACAGAGCAGCGTTATATCTAAAACGTAAAAAAAGTATTTCTATGCGTTACACTATTTTAGTGAATATATTTGTTTGTTTGGTTAATCATTTTAAACCTATTACCATAAAAGAATTTAGAAAGCACAAGTTAAAAATAAGAAAACCAAAATGTAATTTAGTTTCATATAAAACGCAATAAATAAACCATAGTGGAAATTGAACCCACAACGTACCTTTAAATACAAAGTCAAGGTTCAAATCCACTAGACTATACGATCAATTGTTGCTTTAAACTCACTTTTACTGTGTATATATACATACATACTTATATTCAAAGGCTTTTGACGAAATTTTTTTTCCTGTACGGGTACAAGTTGAGGGGTAGCGGGCGCCACCCCTGCCTAGTAGCTAGGTCTGGCCTGTTGGTTGGTCAGTTTATGGGTCAATCCAATAAAGGTTTTTTATTTTCAAAACCCATCATAAGGGTAGAACATGAGAAAAAACATACCTAAACAATTTAACACTTTGTTTAGAGCTTTAGACTAGCTTGAGCATAGCTCTACTTATCATAGAGCATATATATATAGTCCGTATGAATTGTTATTAACTTATACCTATAAACGTACATTAGGCTCTACTTATCATCAATTCTTGGTGTTTGTTCCCCTCTTTTACTTAACCATTTCAGAGAAAAACATGTTTACTTTATGTACACTTCAGTTTGTATTTAATGATGTAGATTAACTGAGACATGTTTGCTATGATATATAGTATTTGAAAGTCTGCACATAGAACCATTTAACTATTTTGCGAACCATTGGATTACATATTGGGCAGTCCTATTTAAGTTGTCATCCTCTTTTATGGTTGGTTGCGCTAGCTATGTTTTTGTGTCAAATTACTATCTGATTCTCTTATCGTTTGTGATAGAACACAAAGAAAATTGCATCAATTTCGCATAGGATCTATCAAGAGAGAATGAGAGAAGAGCTAGGCCGGTAGGAAGGTTGGAATGAGCATATAAGCTTTGATATCGATTTAGGGCAAAATGAGCCAAATGCCGACTACATGTCGTCGCAATAAGCGAGCAAAGTAATGACGACGTTTTAACTTTTTTTTTAATTCGAGGAATATATGAAAATAAAAAAATAATATAAGCTAACATATGTCGAAGACATTTCATCAATATTGATTAAATAATATTTTTGCCTCAAAATCAATATATTAACACAAGAACTCAACAAGAATCAAGAGACACCATGTCTTAATTCAAGGCCGAATTTTTTTGTTATTAAGAACAAAACCACAAAATACAATACAGACTCTTAAACCCTAGATTTCTACTAAACATATAGTAATCCTAAACCAACTCAATCCTAATCTAATACGAACTCATTTAAACAAACAATAAACTATTAACATTAGTTATCTTCAAATTCAATCTCACATAAATTGAGATTAAGTCTTCATTCTCGCCATGAATCCTGATCATGTGTACTTCCAGTATCCTTAATTCGAGATAATACTCGATCATTATGGATCAATCGACAAGTTCATGTTCCTTGAACTCTTGCACCCAAAAATTAGAATCATGACTTGCCTAAAAACAAATTAATTTTGAATCCCTAAATTAATTTACTCGCACATCTCCATATAAAACTTCTATGGACCTACTTGACGCCTCCTTTTTTTTCCTTGATCAACACCTTTTTTTCTTGAACAAAATGACCCAATAAGCAAACCAAAGGCTGATGGTACCCGCGCATCCAAAACAATCTTAGGTTAGTTGCCTTCCTTGTGAACTTCCTAGAAGCCAAGTGTCGCGCGCGTTGTCGTGCTTTGCTTCTTTTTCTCCAACACATATCTCACAATTTGGTTCTTCTTTGGTGGTTTTGTTCTTCCTTAGTTCTTCTTTGATCATTGGCTATGTTGTTGTTGTCCCTCCTAGCTTGATTAATCCTTGACTTCATCCCCGACCAGTCCGGCGATCTTCAGAACTCGCACCAGACCGTCAAATATATCAACACAAAAACACATGACCAGAGACAATTCATGTCTCAAACTCAAGGAATTTTATTAAGAACAAAACTACAAAATACAATGTCTTCTAAACCATATTTATTATATATACTAATCCTAAACCAACTCAAACGCTAAATAATCAAATACATAAATAAACTCGATCAATCCTCTATAATATTGCCGCCACAAACATCGATCGGCCGATTACAAATCTTGATTACCCTAAAGTGACGGTATGTCATGTCGTCTCACAAATCTTGTTACGCTGATGACTTCGTGCCTCATGACAGCCCTCGTTGCCACATGGTTGTTTTCTTCTAGTGTCATTAGCATTGCTAAATGTGCAAACACTTTAATTAATGTCATAAGTAAAAAAATTCTGTCATATGTTGTTTGTTAGACATACATGTGTCCAAACTAGTTAAGGTGGCCGTTTTAGCATTCAAGATACACGTACGTACACTAGTCTATCCATTCAAATAATATCAAGCAAATCAGAGCAAGATTATATGTGTGGTGTAAGAAATGGTTATATAAAATCATCATATATGAGTTGCAATATCAATATAACACGAGTCGTCCAGAAAGGTATGTCCTCTATGCTAGCTAGCTAGCTCACGCCATAGACAGTTTGACTCGATGCCAAATAGAGGGGTAGCTAGCACGTTGTACTACTAATGCACCGACCCTTGTTACGAATACCTATGCGAAAAATCATGTAAACGATCAACTCATATAGTGTAAAACTTTGAGAGTCCTACTTATGTGTTAATTACTAATTAGTAGTCATATCTCTAAAAGAGTTGCCCACACTCATGTACGTATGCATCTAAATAATTTACAATTTATTCATGTTACCATATTTATATATTACATTGTGGTCTATTTGTTTCAAGGTACGACACATGTATATTAATTAATTAGTTGAACTCTGAATTTTACTAACACTTAAGAATTAATACAATAAATTATACTCCAGCTAGTAGTCTAAGCTTATAACTCATTTTTATGTTTTTTTTGTGTGTTCGATCTATTCTTCTAGCTTCTAAACCACAAACGACTTCTTTATATTGTAAGTTATCGATCTGACCATACAAGCCTTGTAAACACGGCCCTATGCTGAATAGAACAACACAAGACCTATGATCATTTTATGGATATACAACATTAATTAACGTTATATATGAGTACGTACGTACGTATACACTATACAACATATATATGTCCATCCTAGTATGTCTATAAGAAATTAAACAATATGATTATGTATCTGTTTTTTAAAATCTAAAACTACTTCTAAATTGTTGTACTTATAACTTAACCTGCAAAATTCATAGTCTTTTAATTATAAGTACGTAGCCAACTTTTATTCAAATCTTTATTAAAATATGGTTGATTGATGTTTTCTTACTCAATGTTCACACGTGGGATTACATAAGCTTCAAGATATATATAGGTGATATAAAAATTATGCAATAGCAGTAACACAAAACATGTTAACTTGTACCTTTCTTTAAAGCAAACATATATATATATATATATATATATATATTTAAGTACTAACAATAACAGTGCAATATTGTCCCGGCCCATAGGCAACAACTTTATTGGAGAAGTAACTTATGCCTCACTTCTCTTTAGTCTAAAGTCTAAACTAACATATATTTGTATCAGCCAATATAAAGTGCCCATTCTAGGGTTTCATTGTATATCTAAAATTAGGGGTGTCTTTTTTTTTTTTACCAAAACCTGGCTCTTCAAGACTCGTGATCATCTCAAGCTGCTGGAGCGATACCAGTATCATCATCGTCATCATCATCATCATCGCCTTCCATGGGTTGATGATGAGTGGCATGTCCATACACATGGTTGTTGTAACCATCGATGGCACGATCATCAAAAGAACAAGCAATAACTAGGACATGATGGCTATGGTCATAGACGCGACCGTCTTTGTGATCATCATGCACCTTCCAAAACATCTTTAGACCATGAGACATTTTCTTCTTTGTTGCAGAAACTGAGGAAAACAACAATGGAGATATTGTTTCTTGTTGTGGTCTTCACTTAATTTCAAAGTGAATTGGCTAAAATATAAATAGAGTTTGGGAATGATGCTGGTTTTGCATATGGCCCAGTTGATTTGGCTTGGCTTTAAAAAGTAATGGCTTGAGTTAAAAACCACATATGATCAAGAAATAAATATCCACCTACAAAGTTATTTTCCATCTTTCTTATTCTTTGTTGATTTTATATACTCTTTCAGAACATAAATACATACAAAAATTAGGCATTTGTAAAGCTCTATGTATTCACAAACATATAAAATGTTACAGAATTAAAAATGTAGTAACTGTTGAAACATCTATGGATTTTTACTGTTAATTAACCACTTGAGAAGAGAAGTATTTTCACCATGCTAACTTTATACCACTAATTAAGGGAGACCAAGGTGCACGACAAGATGGCCGGGCCACGAGCTTGACGAGCACACCGGCCCGAATCACATAAGCTTAGCTGGCGAGCTGGGCCACGAGCTACGGAGCTCATCATTTTACTCATCTCACAACTTAGTTTTCTTACCATGCATTATATTTATAAAAAAACTTGTTGACTACAAAAATTCTCTATCTTTAAAACATCCATATAAATACTTAATATTTTAAACTAAAAAATCAAACCAACTCTCATCTTTTTCTTCTCTCTCAAATTATCTATACACACCCAAATAATCTTTATACTCATGGATCGTGAAAAAAAAAACAAACACCATGACGAAAACTGCGCAATGTCGGTTCTAGTCGGTCCAATCATAAATCACGCAACCCTCAATCCCATAATACTCAAACCCAGTACCCTTAAACCCAATACGCTCAATATATACAATTGTATACAACGACCACCACATATATATTTCGGGTATGCCCATATAAATTGGCCCTAGGCAATTCCTTTAGACTCAAATGCGTATCAACACCCTCAAAATTAATACACTTAAAACCAATTAATACCATTCACATCTTACATATGAATGTTTATGATCGAGAACTTTGACTTTGATTTATACGATGATTACATTGTCGTATATACAAGAAACGGATGATTAAACGCTAACGATTGAAATGAAATGTGAAATTGCCGAGAGATGGGGATGTTCTTTGGATTTTTAGTTTTTTTTATATTTTTTAAATCTTATTATTTTAGTTAACTAATTTGTAACTTTTTTAATCAGTGGAAATTTTTTAATTTTAATTTAATTATTAGTTAATTTTTATTTCACCTTGCGAAGAGTGCACCCCTATTCGAAGGATTGAGAAGGGTAAAAATAGGATGGAGTGACATAAATCATTTTAGTTGGAGAATTGAAGCCTGACCACCTAGCTTGTGAGCACTCCTAACACGTACACTAAGTTGCATCCCTTTAGTTTTTTGTCTACTAAATCACGGAACTGGCTTCATGTCAACCTTGCCTTTTATGTCAGGTTTTCCTCTTATCGCAATCAAAAACACGATTTCTCTCTCCTCTACTGCCTCACACTTGTAATCCGGCCTGTTTTTGGTGTTTGTACACAAGAATGCATATATCTTTCGATTGTCTCCAAAAATAAAATAAAAAAGAGTTTCCAATTCAAGGCTTCAAATGTGTGATGTTTTAAAAGTAAAATTCTTGTTAAACTATGACTAAAAACATTAAAACCATCTTGAGTTATTGAACTATAAACTGCTCATTAATGGTCCACTAAGGAAATGAGATTATATTAGTGGTCCACTAAACCAATTAGACAAAACGAAGATTTGATGATTTAAATTCATTACCTAAATAACGAATAAAATATGTTATCAACTTTCTTTCCATTATCAGTACACTAAACTACTTTACATAGTCAATATTGCATGTTTCACAAATATATTAATTAATTAGCTTCTTTGCTTAAACTATCTTATACTCTCTTTAAAATGAGTGATCAAGAAGGTAGGATTAATTTAAAGTGATTAAAAGGATTAGCAAAATCGATCTTTATATATATTTACAATTCATCTGCTTTGTAAAATTAAAGGGTCATGGGTATAAGTTGTGGACCCATATATATATATGGCCGGGGTGGTAGTGAGTGATAATGCATGGCCGATTTGTACGTGTTGAAGCAAGCTCATCCCGTGTGGAGGTGTGTGTTGCTGCCGGAGAAGTGTGTTGCACCCATGGCATACCATTCCACGTGGCTGTTTATATGGCACATTTTGATCCACACAAACACTAATTAATATAATAATTCAAATCGACTTTACTACAGCCGTTCAATATTTGAAAAAAAATATAACGTAACCTCACCACACCACAACAAATGTAATCAGTATCAAGTTTTCTAGCTAGTGTTTTACTAAAATCATTTGAAGTATTTTTTGTGTTTAAAGTCACTCGATCAACTGTTAAATAAAATATATATGAATTTTGATATGAATTAAAAGTTAATAATGAAATAAGAACAATTCACAACTTAATAACAAAGTTTCAAAACTGTTAAATTTAAATCAAACTGAATAAAAATAATCACTATTTAAATGTAACTAAAGTTTATATATATGTGTTTCATTTCGCTAATTTAGTGTAAGGAAATTAAATTTAGAGAACATATTACATAGGATTGAAACCTTATAGTAAAAGCCGAGTGACTTTAAAGACAACTTGATTAAGTCATTTAGTCAATTACTCAATTAGTTCTACAATATAAGTATACAACTCTACGTCTGTATAATTCTATTTTTTATAAACCCTAGAAATCTAGAATACAAAACAAGTTAATAATAACAATTAACAAACAAACTAACAATTACCTTTGGAGTTTAGACTTTAGATGATTAGCAAACAAACTAACAACCAGCTCCTTTTTTCCTCGTCGCTAAGCCTCTCTACTCTCCAAATCGTCGCTGACTCTCTGCTGCTTGCTACAATATTGCCGCTGCTGCTGGCCTGTTGTTTTATGATTTTTGTTGTCAAGTGTAGTGGGCTTCCATTAATCCAGTTGATTGTGGTATTCTGCAGTGAGCTTTTAGAGTTTTTGGTATAGTGGGCTTTAAGGTGGATTTTAATGCCAACCTACATCTATGTTTTATTAAAAAAAATTATATAATATAACTTTTTTTTAATATATTTGGTGTCCCTATCAAGTTAGTGCCATGAACAGTCAGCCATGCCGCATCTAGCATCGACCGTTGGCTAACTACAAAATGACAATAAAACAAAATAATTCATGAGTCAAGTTTGAATTCACACATGCTAAACGTCAACACACTAACCGAAAGTTTTCAATCGGCTAACCCGTCAACTCAACAACCGACAACATATGGTAATACGTATTTTCCTTTAATGAAAGGACTAAAGTTGTAAAGTATGAAAAGATATAGGATTAAAATCACAAAACCATCATCATATTCTTCACATCTCCCAGATTCATTTTGAAGAAGCCTCTGTACTCATATCTTGCGCAGAAAGACATCGAAGAACATCAAATCCCTCTTATACACGAAACCTCAGATCTAAATAACAGTTGCAAAATGGCGTCTGCGGATGTAACGATGAAACCTTCATCGGATTTAATGGACAGAGATGACAACTGTTCATCAAGGCCTTCAACCGCCAAAGCAGGTGAAGGTTTGAGGCAATATTACTCGCAACATATCCACGATGCTCAACTCCAGTTTCGCCAAAAGACTCATAATCTCAATCGCCTTGAAGCTCAACGTAACGAACTCAATTCTCGAGGTATGTTTTTCAAAATCCCCAATTTTGTTTTAAAATTACAACCCTAGAGGTGACTTGTTAATGAATTGCGTTTGTTAGTAAAAAGATTGTTTTAATAAGTGTGTGCATATGGTTGTAAGTGTATGCTATAATACGTTGAGACCTTTAATTAATTAAGTTAGCTCTGATATTTGACTTGTGTGTTTTGGCTCTTGTGTAATTTAAGATGCTATATACCTGTTATGTTTTATGATCTTGGTTTCATTTTAATTATTCATTTTGGTGCTTTATATGTAATATTATAAAATGCTTTAGATTGCTTGTCTATATAATTGATGTGAATGCGAGAACCGACTGGTGGACGACCATGTATTAATATTGAGGGAGGATGTGGTTTAGACTTTAGAGCCAAGACCATAATTGGTGAAGTTTCTTTGTTATGATTGTGAATCGTTGCGAGTATGTGGAAGTGGAACTATGACACTCATAAAAACTCAAGCTTGCTTTGAAGTTTGAATCTACTTGTGTCTTGTTCAAGACTGTTTGCTGTGATTTGTACGAAACCTCAAGAAAATTGAAGGGATGAATTTCAAGATACTTGAGACAATTTGAACTTGAATGCACTTTTGTTGTTGTCTGAGCACACATGCTCAGAGTTTTTAAAGGATGGATCAGTTGCTTAGCAACTGGAATGTGTTCTGAACTTCTAATCGTTTTGGCGTCTATTCAGTTTTTTTGTGTATGTATAAAAATTTGGAAACTGATTTTGTTTATGCTCTTTAAATTTGTGCTTGACACATGTGAGTGTGTGGTTACAACTTACAACTTCCAAACCAGCAGCTCCATTCTTGTTCTTACATTCAGTGGTTAAATCAGTAGATGTCTTGGTTGAACTTCATGAAGTGATTGGATTTGATTGATTTGTTTAGATTTTGTCAAGTATCTTCATCTTGCCTGTATTGTGTTTTCCAAAAATTTTCACAATTTGATGTCAAATTACAGTCAGGATGCTTAAGGAAGAATTGCAGTTGCTTCAGGAGCCAGGATCTTATGTTGGTGAAGTCGTTAAAGTAATGGGGAAGTCCAAAGTGCTAGTCAAGGTTAGTAATGTTTTATATTCTATATCTAAGGATCTGTTTGGTATTTAATTTTTTTAAACCTAGTCAAGATTTTGATTTATTTCTTACCTTCTGATGGCAGGTCCACCCAGAGGGTAAATATGTAGTTGATATAGACAAAAGCATTGACATTACTAAGATCACCCCATCAACCAGAGTAGCCCTTCGCAATGACAGCTATGTTCTTCACTTGGTTTTACCAAGCAAAGTTGACCCGCTGGTTAACCTTATGAAAGTTGAGAAAGTCCCTGATTCTACATATGATATGATTGGTGGGCTAGATCAGCAAATTAAAGAAATTAAAGAGGTTATCTCAATTTTTATATTTTTTCCACTTTTGATATTGAAACTTTCAAGTAGAGTTGAGTTGTCATTTGATTCCAATATTCATATTTATGGTCGTTTGTTCTTTGAAAAAACAAATTCAGGTTATCGAACTTCCAATCAAACATCCAGAGTTATTTGAGAGTCTTGGAATTGCTCAACCAAAGGTACTATTACACACAATATCCTAGATGCAATCACTATAACCATATGATTAATTAGTTTTATATTGACTCTCTGTGTATCTATCTTTTCTAGGGAGTTCTATTATATGGGCCACCTGGCACAGGGAAGACGTTGTTGGCAAGAGCAGTGGCTCATCATACTGACTGTACTTTTATCAGGGTTTCTGGTTCTGAACTAGTACAGAAATATATTGGAGAGGGATCTCGAATGGTCAGAGAACTTTTTGTCATGGCCAGGTTTGTACTCTGTGAGACGCTGTATGTTTTATGTTTCGACTATTTTAATAATGCTTTTGTTACTGTATCCTCTGGGTACAGGGAACATGCTCCATCTATCATATTCATGGATGAAATAGATAGTATTGGATCTGCTCGGATGGAATCTGGAAGTGGGAATGGTGATAGTGAAGTACAGCGAACTATGCTTGAGCTTCTCAACCAGCTTGATGGATTTGAAGCATCAAACAAAATCAAGGTACTTGGAGTAGATGAGCGGTGTGTATATTGGCTGAACATATTTAACATTGGTTAGCAGGGTATTGGTGGCGTCTTGTGAGTTTTCCTAGTAACGGGTTATCATGGTTAAAAAAAAGTAAAAAAACTAAGATATATAACATTGTTTACTTAAGATTTTTTTTCTGCTGTAATGTTACCAGGTTTTGATGGCTACGAACCGTATTGATATCCTGGATCAGGCTCTTCTGAGGCCTGGTAGAATTGATAGGAAAATTGAATTCCCAAATCCCAATGAAGATGTGAGTATCTTCACAACTTGTATTGTTTGTTCTTTGATAACTTTTTTCAGCATATTTACTTGGACTAATTGTTGTGCATCTCTCTGTAGTCACGGTTCGATATTCTGAAAATTCATTCAAGAAAGATGAACTTAATGCGTGGCATTGATTTGAAGAAGATAGCTGAGAAGATGAATGGGGCTTCGGGTGCTGAGCTCAAGGTGAGTTTCTGAGATAACCCTTTTTATTATTTATGTTTAAGTTCTCTTGGTTTCTGTCAGCAAGTTCAAGTTCTTGTATTCCCTATAATGCCTACATTTTCTGCTCCACCTAATCTGAAAGCGTGCAACCTTTTTCATTTCTTGGTACTTTTTATGCGCTCTTGACTTTGACACGAGAGTTCTATTTGTCAATCTTTTCTCTGTAGTAATAATTGGTAGTTTACTAGTAATGAGGTTAGAAGTTGGCAACCCATGTTCAAGCTCTAGGGAGGTTGTGAAGAATATATTTATCCCCCAGTCCAAAAAAGAGCCTAAAAAACAAAAACTTCGAAAAAACAATCCATTAGAGAGACATAACTGCAACATTAACCACTTGAGGTCATTGAGTGGAGGTATGCAGGTCGCAAAATTGGTGAATTTGAGTAAGGGTCAGATCTGATCAAATTGACCAAAAATAGTAAAAGCTGGAATGTTTATACTGAATAATGTTTTTTATATTTTTTTTCTTTGTTGTGTGTTATTGTAGGCGGTTTGTACTGAAGCTGGAATGTTTGCTTTGAGGGAAAGGAGAGTCCATGTCACACAAGAAGATTTTGAGATGGCGGTTGCCAAGGTTATGAAGAAGGAAACCGAGAAAAACATGTCTCTGCGCAAGCTTTGGAAGTAAGCAATCCCTAAATGGAAATTCTAAAGCCAGAGGCTTTTCTATCTAGTATTGTTTTCAAGCAGTCGAACTTCACATCCTTTATGTGCAGACGGCGATCAACTATAAATCAGTTGTTTTAAATTACTTTTTACCTTCTGGATTTAAACCTTACTGATATTATTATGTTAAAGCCAAACTTTAAGACACGGTTCATGTAGATTTAAATTTATTATGGGAATCGTCATTTTTTTTTCTCGATCTAGTAGCTTTAGATAAGAAAAACAATTAAGGGTTCAACCACAAACCCACCCATTTTTTAATTTAAAAGGAACATTGGAATCAACCTTTTGGGGGTAGTGGGACACTGGGACTTACATAAAAATGTGAATGAACATCGGGGTTTGACTTGCTGAGAGTTTACTAATTTGTTCCTCAATTTTTGGGCTATGGGAACCGGGCCTCAGACGGTGTTCCTCTCTGCCCCCACTCCACCCTTAACCCACTCTGTATACTCTTACAATTAGAGGTGCACAAATCGGTTTTTTTGAAGAACCGGTTCCGGTTCTAGAACCAGTTCCGGTTCTTGTTGGTGTTAAAAGAACCGGTTCTTACAAGAACCGGTTCGGTTCTAGAACCGGTTTTTGGTGAAAAAACTAGAACCTAGTAACCGGTTCCGGTTCCTAAAGAACCAGTTCCGGTTCTCAAAGAACCGGTTCCGGTTCCTAAAAAACCGGTTCAGGTTCTTAAAAAATACCTTTTTTTCTACGATATGGGTCGAAAGTAACATTAAAAATTTAAAATATCACAAGATATATAGCTTTTAAAACATTAAATAAATAACAACACTAAAACATACCGGTTTTTCAAGAACCGGTTCTTCCAGGAACCGGTTTTTCCAAGAACCGGTTTTTTTAGGAACCGGTTCCGGTTCTTTTGGAACCTATAATTTGGAAAAAATAGTAGAACCTACGGTTCAGTTCCGGTTCGGTTCTTGTAGAACCGGTTCTTCGAAGAACCGGTTCTTCAAAGAACCGGTTTTCGGTTATTTGATCGGTTCCGGTTCCGGTTCCGGTTTTTTTGTGCACCTCTACTTACAATCAAGTGGGGTTGAACGTTGGGTGTGGTGGTAAGTTGCATGACCTATAACCCGAAGGCTTTGTTTTATTCTCTTGTTTTTTTAACGTATAAATGTTTTGTGAGTCTAGACTCTAGTCACTAGAACCCTCCAACCACTTGAGAAATAACACTTTCATATATCCCCTTCTTAAGATCATTTATTACGTATTTACCCACTCCTTAAATTCAATTACATATTTCCCCTTCCTTAATCATATATATTACATATTTACCCAATTTCTTTAAAATAGCCTTTTGATTTACTATTTTACCCTTAATGATCTTCATAAATATATTTTTTTATTTTTTTATGGTTTGTGTAAAAGAAGGGGTAAATGAGTAATTTATTATGTCAAAGGGGATATATGTAATTAAACTTTAGGCTTGGGTAAATATGTAATTGATGGACTTAGGAAGGGGAAATATGTAAAAAAACCTTAATTATAACCCACTAGAATGCAACTGAATGAACTACGCTAGACTTTGGAGATAGTTTCATGCATGTAGAAAATATAAATAACTAGGTTTAACACCCGTGTGTTATACACGGGTTAAATAATAATATTTATAAAGAATTCATTATCTTTATTTTTAAAGATTTGTAATTTGTAAATATTTAATATTTCATGATATTGCTTCACAAACTCATGCATGAGACTTAATATTTTCCCTCTTAAACTTTCTAATATGAATTAAAAAAATTCCTCCTAAATTTTACCGTCTAAAACCTTGATTTATTAGATAGATGAAAGATATCTGTCACTTTTTGGTTTAAGTGTTCAAGTCAAATGTAAAACAAAAATATCAAACTATCCATTGATTTAAATAATGAAATAACAGCTTTATAACCCACTTGAATGCAACTGACTCTCAATCTTTTACAATCACCATCTTTAGATCATTAAATAATATAGGTATCGGTCTAATGATTCCAGCCTAGCTGGTTGAGGATACCCGGTTTTACAGTGGTGGTCCAGGGTTCTAATCTCCCTGCCTGTGAGATTTTCCAGGAAAAACCCCATTGGTTTTTCCCGGTTGAACGCCTAGCCAAATTCCGATGTCAAGTGGGCCCGGTTAAGACAACATATTGACCGGAGTGGGGTGGTGGGTTCCTCATTGCGGGGGATGCGACCGAATGGTTGCAAAAATTGAAAGTCGCCGTTCAAAAAAAAAAATAATATAGGTATCGAATACCAAGATATGATTTTGGGATTTTCTAATATGTGCCCTAAGAACATAAATAATAAACTTTTAATATGGTAAGTATTCTTACTAATTACATTAATATTCTACTACTTACCATATTTACCAACAAAAACTAAATATAAAAACATGATTTTTGTTGGTAAATATGGTAAATAGTAGAATATTTATCTAATTAGTAAGAATACTTACCATAATAAATACATGTTATATGTGTCCTTAGGGCATATATTAGAAAACCCCTATGATTTTAACCTGATGCTTTTAATTTGTTATACATAATACGTTTGTGATATTAACATAAGATGACAGTTAGCGTCACTTCAGTTCCATACATAAATCCACCAAATCTGATTCTGGTTGTCTTGAAACAAAAGCATTTTAACATACCAAAAAACAAAACAAAAGTATTTTTCAAGACCAATAGATTTGCGTCAGGCGTGTAAATATACAATAATCCAAATTATTAACCAATATTAATCATGACTAACAATTTGACTAGCATCAATCCTAATTTTTGATTTTGCTATCAATAACGGACTCAGTCTAACTTAACTCCATTAATTTTGATGACATGACACATGACATCTAGCATTGGGCGTGACTGAAAATGTTAATCTTGATTTGATCTAATAAATAGTTTTATTTGTTTGAGATTATTAATTATTTAATTCAGTTAGTATTAGACTATAATTGAGTTTGATTATTTATCTAGGTTTTTAGGTTTTACAGTTGGGTTAGGTTTACTATTTGTTTAGTATAAATAGGGGTTGAATGAGTCTTTATAGTAGTCCCGGTTTATTTATCTAATACAAGAGTCGAACAGTTCGTTCAGTTTGTGTGTTCGTGTTTGTGATTTTGGGCCTGATTTCCAACAATCGGTATCAGAGCGTGGTATTGACGGTTTTGAGAGTCGCTTTCCAAGCAGGGGAGCAACCCCTCGCGGGGTTGCAACTGCGGGGAGGTAGAAGACGAAAATAGAAGAAAAAGGGGCGTTTGTAAAGATATTAGGAGGAGTTTTCCGTCCTTGGTTCTTGGCCTTCGAGGGGAGTATGTCAACCTTTATTTTTGTTGGGATTTAGTTGAAACAAAATTAAAGGAAAAAAGATTTTATTGTTTCTTGTTTTGAAGTTCATGCACAGAAGTAAACAAAAGGGAGGTAACTTTGATTTCTTATTTTTGTTTGGTGCGTATGATTGGAAAAGAAGAAAACACTATTTTTGTTAGGTGCTTCTTTCGATCTAAGAAATTGAGATTTTGTATTGAGTTGAAAATTCGTTGAAGCTGACGGTTAAGGTTAGATTTAAAACTTTTGGATTCACCGAGTGAAGGTTAGGGTCTTGTGAGTTTTCTTAGTTTTAGGTTTTGGCTCTTTGTTATCAACCTGGAGGTTTGGGGAGCTGTTGTGGCGATGAGATTTGGTCAACCGTATAATGGGGAGTACCATTTGGAACGACGGTTATGACATGTGATCAGTTCAGTGATGGTTCAATAGTAATGAATTTAACTGCATTTGCAACTTTCTATCCAGGTAAGATCAGACTCTGTCCTTCCTGCCAAGGATAAAACAGAATAACCAGGTAGGTTGTTTTTTGGTAGAAGTATACGATCAGATTTGCGGATAGGCTGACGGTAGAAGGTTCATCAAGCGGGAGACTTTGAATCTTGTCGTGTCTAGCAATGGAAGAAGAAAACGGTAGAAGTGACAAGTTTTTTTCTTTGATCGGTGGTCAAGAATGGTGAAGTTCTAGGACCCAGGTAGAGGGATATCAAGATTGATCAAGGGATTGAAGTTGTTGATAATAATGCAAATTTGAAGAAATGGATCTTGTTTAAGATCCGGGTGGTACAAATCAAGATTAAGGGGGAGAATGAAGATGTTAATCTTGATTTGATCTAATAAATAGTTTTATTTGTTTGAGATTATTAATTATTTAATTGAGTTAGTATTAGACTATAATTGAGTTTGATTATTTATTTAGGTTTTTAGGTTTTACAGTTGGGTTAGGTTTACTATTTGTTTAGTATAAATAGGGGTTGAATGAGTCTTTATAGTAGTCCCGGTTTATTTATCTAATACAAGAGGATTTTGGGCCTGATTTCCAACAGTGACGTGTCGCATATAGTTATACAAATCTAACATAGTAACCGTTGCATATACCAAGACGTGGTTTCAAAATAATGAATGATGATTTCAGATATAAAACTACGGGTTTGACTTTTGAGAGTCACTGATCTAAGGGTGAGGGGAGTCCACCCCTCACCACCCCACACCATCCCACATTTTTTACTCCACCCCACATTCACCCCAAATCACCCGGTATCCACCCCACACCACCCCACATCATTTTTTTTATATTTTTTTTATTTCTCATATTTTAACACTTTTTAAATAAAAGTTAATTAAAACTAAAACATGATTACATTAAAAAAACGATTACATTAATTAAACTAAAAATACGTTTAAAAAAAAACTAAAATCCACTCCAACCCCAACGAGCGGCGATTTCTTGTTTTCTAGCCAACACGGCTTGCAACAACGGTCCGCTCAAGTGATCGTGCGACTTCGTTATGAATTCTAAATCCCTATTTTTGTCGGCCTCGATCGCTTGTTGGTGTTGGTATTCTATGAATTTACTCGCTTGTTCATCCCGAGCAATCCGGGCTGCGGCCTTCCTTTCCTTCAATTTCCTATTCTCTTCTCATACTCGTTTTTTGTCTTCAGCTTCCTCTTGGTTGCAGGTGTTGAACTGGCCGAGCATCTTCATCAATTCTTCACGTTCCGTTGATGATGACTCCACCGGATTTTTTCCTTTGCGTCTCGGTGGAGGTCTTGGTCTTGCCGGCTCCTCTCGCACATCTCGATCATCTGTTTCATCGTTTAAGTCAAAATGAGCACACTCCTCTTGAAAAGACGGGACGGTTGATTCGCTCGTTTTGGTCTTTTTTGAGCTCGATTCCTCTATTTCTTCAAATGTTTTCACCCCACACCATTTGGGACTCTCTTTCAGCACGTCCCATGCAGCAAAATGATTAAATGCCAACTTTGTCTTCATCGTTTTCATATAATCAGATTGTGCTTTTCTTTCAATATCTGCGTCATTTCGACCGGTACCCCATCCAGATTTCAAATTGTTGTAAATTCCTCCATAACATGACACCTTTGTGTTCAAATCTTCCATTTTGAATTACACTGATGTAAGGTTCTTCCGGACTCGTAGCCGAGTTGTTCATTAAACTCGGCTAGTATCTTCCTCCAAAAACCCGAAAAGTGTTGATTGTTACCCTTATACGGGTCTTCAGAGGTCAAAATCCAAGCTTTAGCCAAAGCCTGTTCTTCTTGAGAAGTCCAAGGCTTTGATTTTGCCTTGGTGTGTTGTTGTTGTGGTTGTTGTTGTTGTTGTTGTGGTTGTTGTTGTTGTTGTGGTTGTTGTTGTTGTTGTTGTTGTTGTTGAGTCTCCGGGACTGCTTCTCCCTCCATGTCATCCAAACCAAAAAATGGATCAAATTCTTGATCCATTTGCTCATCTACCAACCGAAAGTCACGAACGGGGGTGTAATCCCCACCACCACCAAATTGTGAAAAACCGGAATCGAAGTTAGTAAATTGAGAAAATCTCCCCACCACCACCAAATTGTGAAAAACCGGAATCGAAGTTAGTAAATTGAGAAAATCCGGCTTCGTTGGTCGTAAATTGAGAAAACTCGGTTCGTTGGGGATTGTTGGGTTGGTATGAGCCAATACGGTTGACTGGACCGCGTTGTGAAATACCGCCACGAGTGGCACGGTTGCCTCGGGTGGTACGAGTCCCACGCTTGCCTCGGGTTGATTGGTTTCTTGATGGCTCCATTTTTATAAAATATAGAGATTTGTGTGTTTGAGAGTGTGATTTTATATTTGTTTTGGATGGTATATATATAAGTTAATATTAATGTTAAAACTTTTTTTTTTTTTTTTTAAAAAAATAGCCGTTACTAGCCGTTGGAAAGGGAGGGGGGACCACCACAACGGTCGAAATCTCGGGGTGGGACTCGGGACAACTTCACCAAATTGGACACCGAATCACGGGGCCGAAGGGGGGTGGGGCGGTGTTCCCGCTCGGGGCCGCTTCGGGGCCGCACCCACCCCGTTACCACTCCACCCACTCTAATATAGTTATCGCTGCATATACCAAGCTAGGTTGTTTGATTAATGCTTACTTGTTTAGGAATGAATTGAAATGTTTTCAAAAAATTGGAGTTAAACACATAAAAAAAGGTGAAGTGTTTGGTTAATAAACATTATATGTCCAAATAGTTGTAAAACTACCATCTTGTAATACAGTCACATGAATTGTTTAATAAATTATGCAGGTTTGCAGCCTGCACTCATTAATAAATTATGCAAGCGTGCATCCAGCCACAACTTTTTTTTTTACTATTTTTTTATCGGTAAATTTCATTATGAAGGTGGTAAGAAACTAGAAAAAGAGTAGAAGCTAATTAAAAGATAAATTACATCAGTTCCAAGTCATAATATTGTGATTCGGCCTAATTTTGACTATTAAGTGCGAAGGACCGTATCTCTTGGAAGAGTCTTTGGGGGCGATTGGGTTTTTTTTCGAAGATGGGTTCATTTATTTCTTTTCATATGCACCAAACGAATGTGACAATGATGTCATTTTGTTCTCTTTGTTAGTAAGTCTTTGACGAGAATGCAAGATAGAGCAGTTCTAAATTTGTGACTATTTTAAAGATAGTAATAAAGTATTTCCCGTTGGACTTGTTAAGGGAAAATCACTTAAAAAAATGTTTTTATTTACATGTGATTGATTATAGCATATATAGTTTACAATCAGAGTTGGACATAAATCAAATTTTCCTAATTTTTATTTAAAACCAAGACGCTGGAACGTGTGATTAAAACCTACTAGTTAAATACATATGCAAAAGATATTTAAGAAAAAAAATAATAAAAAATAAAAAAAACGAAATTTCTTGTAAATACACTTTTTTGATAATAATAATTCAAAATCTTATTGCCTTGCCTCACTTTATTATTGAAAGAGACTCATTCCAACTAACAACTTACAATGTACGTCCTCTCGATCTTATTTTCTTTGTAGATCCAGCTGTACGTTCACAAATCACAATAATGGATCATCATCATCATCATCATCATCATAGTCAACGGCTGCAGGTGTTTCTCCCCTTTTTCCTCCTCCTAACTCTTCCCCGTCCCTCTCATGCCGAAGTCGGAACCGCAGCTCAATTCGGCCCCCCATTCTTACGTAAGTACCTTAATTCAATCTCGGCCATGTTTGAGTGTTACGGCGGGTTAAGTCACGCTCCCTTGCTTCCATGTTGCTCTTGTGACGTAGGTGTCACAGTCCAGTCAGCGAGTCTGGTAAAATCATTTTTTATATAGCCTTAGCCTTAGGTTTATATACTCAAAAAGCAGTTCCTCGTCTCTAGAGTATAAAAAATTACTTGGACTCAAAGTTGATAGGTCAAAGACTTACGGCATATCGAAACTGAGTAATTAATGTTTGGTGTTGATTTGGAACAGCGACAGCGTGTTATGGGAATGATCCCGGGCAGTTTCCGTCTAGCAATCTATTTGCGGCAGCAGGAGATGGGATATGGGACAATGGAGCTGCTTGCGGGAGGCAGTATTTGGTGAAATGTATAAGTGCGGTAGATCAAGGGACGTGTGTTCCCGAACAAGTTATTCAAGTCAGAATAGTAGATTTTGCGCTCACCACGGTATCTCCGCCATCGGAAGACGGGACAACCATGGTTTTGTCAGATACGGCGTTTGGAACTATCGCCAATTTTACGGCATCTTCTATTAACATAGAGTTTCAACAGTATGTCACTTTCTCATTTTTAACACTGTTATTTTAGTTTCAAACTAAAAAAAAGACTACATGGTTAAGATTTTATATTAAAAAAATAAGTGTGACAGTAAATAAACAAGTCGTTTAAGCTAGCATGTGGAATGCCATGTTACAATATATAATTAAAATAACATATAGTTTTTTAATTGTTGAGGTTAATTAATTATTCGAAACATTCGAAAACATTCCAAATTGATTGAGAAACTTTTTATTAGTTAAGTTTTATTATGGACACTCATGACTAGACGAAATTTGACTAATTTATTTTTTGTAATAATAATATTTGCAGGATATGATAAAACTTTGAATAAAGAAGAGCCGATGTTATATAATTTGTCATTTTTGTTTTCTTACCGGATTCTAAATCTGTGTTTATTTTTTTTATGATTGCGCTATTGTTTTTACAATTTTGAAAAGACGACGAGTTGATGTGTAATTTTGTTGCAAGTATTAGAAAATTTAGAGTTTTGCATGTCAAAGAAGATTTTTTGAGATTGTCAGTTTACGCCTCTCACCTATCAACATAACTAGTTAGACCGGGCTCTAAGACCCTCACTTTTAAACCAACTTATGGAGGCCTAAAAGCCCCAAAACTAACACAAAGTTACCAGTTATATGAATCAACTAGGTTTAATACCCGTGTATTACACACGGGTTGAATAAAAATATTTTTAAAAAATTATGACTATTATATTTAAAAATTTATAAATAATTTTATAAATTATTATTAATCACAAAATTTTGTCTTTATTAACTTTCCTAATCAATTTTCCATCTCAACATTCCTTTTATAAAATAAATTATGTTTTCCCCCCAAAATATTGTCCCCTTAAAACTCTAATTTATTAGATAGATCATATTAATAACAAATATTGAAAGGAATATTAGCATTATATGCAATTATTTGAGTCTGAATAAAAAACCTGAATTAAATATTTGAAATTTGGAATATTAAAACTATTTATATTTTCATATTTGATCGAATTGTATCAATCAAATGGAAATTCTTGTTTTGTTCCTACGTTTGAAAGTTTCTTGTATGAGATGCAATTAAGTGGGTCAGGCTTTACATGCAAAAGCTTGACTTTATTGGCAAATCATTATCGATCACGGTCACGTATACGTTATATATATGATTATATCCAATCCTAGTCATGTATACGTTATATGATTTTACATCCAATCGTGTTTTTGTAGACATCTCACATTAGAAGTTTCCAAGAAGTTGGGAAAATTTTATTTTTATTTAAAAGTAAACTTAGTTTACTTTTATAATTGGGAAATTGGATTCTATTAATCCCAACTTTCACCTATTGGCCACTATTAATCCCAACTTTACTATTGGCCATTATTAATCCCAACTTTCACTTTAGTGGCCACCATTGAGCCTTCCGTTAACTTTCACTAACTCCGTTAAAAACTGATGACGTTGCATCCATGTTTCAGATGACTTGGCAACTGACATGTAATTTTTTTTATTCTTTTTTCCCATATATAAATAAATGGCAGTTGCCACGTCATCTGAAACATGGATGCAACGTCATCAGTTTTTAACGGAGTTAGTGAAAGTTAACGGAAGGCTCAATGGTGGCCACTTAAGTGAAAGTTGGGATTAATAGTGGCCAATAGGTGAAAGTTGGGATTAATATAATCCAATTTCCCTTTATAATTTTTTAACTACTTTGGATAATATACATCAAACTTATATTAAAAAAAAAAAAAAAAATTTTGAGTGTTTCTTGATAAACGGATCTGAAAACCGAACCAAAAATTTAAATTATACTCACTTTGTCTCGTTTTAAGTATCATGAGACCACAATATAAAGTTTGGGAAAAAATTGATTAGTATATATTTTTAACCAATAAAATAATAATGTCATTAAAATCTTTTGTCTTTTAGTCATAAAGTAGTTTTAGTGTTAAATAATTATGGATAAGTTGAAAATTATACTTTTATTTTTAGAACGGACATTTAAATTGAGACTAAAAAAGTAAAGATATACATATAAAATGAGACGGATGAAGTAGTACTTATTAGTTGCATTTAATTAGTACTTATTTTTGTCTTGTTAGTTGACTTGAATTTTATTTTACGCCAATTTATAGAATATAGAAAGTTACTATAGAAAAATTATAAAACCTTGAAATCTTATCTTTAAATAGCATTTTCTAAACCAGGTTGAAAAATAGTCAAACGTAAAATATTAGTGACCGGATCCATTAGAAAAAAATCCGCTACAAACACTTTACCATATATTATTGTACTAGATTAGTACCTGTGTACTATACGAATTTTAGTTTTATAGGTTTAACTCAATTTAGATATCAAATTATTTTTAACATATCTCTTATTAAATTGATTTGGATATTTGGATATTTACAAATATATTCATATCAAAAATCATATGTTACAATAAAGAATATGATTTATAATAGTTGGTAAATTTTTTTTTAACACATCGGGTTAGGAGATAATTCATGATAATTGTTAATTTTTTTATTTGAACATACCGAGTTAGGAGATAACTAATGATAATTGGTAAAACTTTAATATGAAAATATCGGGTTATGATAAATCATAATAATTGATAAGTTTTTTATTTGAACATATCAGGTTAGGAGATAATTCATGATTATTGGTATATATCGGGTTAAGATATAGATCATGATAGTTGGTAAATTTTGTATTTGAACATATCGGGTTAGGAGATAACTGATGATAATTTGTGAATTTTTAATTTAAACATATGGGTTATTTTGAATATGGAGCATACCATGACCCGTCTAAAAATTCTCCATCAAATTAATTTAGAACATAACACCTAAGCAAAATCATATGTGGAGTAGTTAAAATGGTGAAATGTGGATGAGTACTCAATTATTAGAATAGGTAGATTATGTTTAATATCCGTTTGTTACACATGAGTTAAATAACAATTTTTATAAAAAATTAAAACTATCATGTATAAGAATCTGTGAATATTTAAAGATTACTTCATCAACTAATACATGGTAAAAAATTCACTTGATTCTTCCTCTCAAACTTCTATCGCATAAAAAATATTTTCTCTCTAACAAATATTCACTAAAACTTTTATTTATTAGATAGATTCCAAATAAATTAACACTTTATAGACATTCGATGTTTCTAGAACAATAAGTTTCAGCTAGTGTATCATGATAAGTTTCTAGAACAATAAGTTTCAGCTATTCTAGAACAATAGTTTACTTTTTATGTTTTGCATTTTGGCCATCATATAGTTTTGTAGGTTTTACATTTTGATCACCAAATTAGAATAACTATATTGTAGACAAGTTGAGTTTGAGGCTGTATTGTTTTATGCTTTGCATTTTGGCCACCATAGTTTTAGTAGGTTTTTCATTTTGTTCACCAAAGTAGAATGATTTTTTTTAATGAGTTGAGTTTGCGGGATAATTATGTTGTGGTTGCTTGTCTCATTAAGACTATATGATTTATGGATCTTATTCGAGTTAAATATTACCCACATATTTTGTTTCTAATAATTACGTATATCTTTTTATAAATCTATTTATTTAGTTTATAACTAATCATATAAGTGCTAATAAAATTTATCTCTAGCTAATGTATATATCGACTTAGTTTATAACTAATTTAACTTATCTTTAATTTAGATTTTAAAATATTTCATCATCCGGTAGATCATATAATAGTTATAATCTTTGTGGTATTCAAATTCCATGTTATATAAATATTACATGTATTTTTTATAAAAATATAATTTAAAGTAGTTTTATCCAAACTAATAAGTATAAATATATATGCATAAAAAATGTCGTTCAAACAGTATATTAAAAAACAACCAATTCTTGTTACAAACTAATAAGTATCTCCTCTTCTAATAAATTGCTAAGCCTTGCCTCCACACAATGCCACTTGTCACCACCATATTAATCCTCATCATTTAAGTGTAATTGATGACTATTATATTGTTTATGATCCTTCCATGTTTTGAGCAAAATAATTAAAATATCGGAATCTTTGTTTTATTTTAACTATTTTGAATATAAACTTATATTAATTTTATTTTTTTATCATTTCATCCGTGGCTTATACTTTTTTTAACTGTTTAAAAGTTAAAATTATGTTAATTTTAAATAAATGTTACAAAAACTTGCATATTTTTTATTTTACTTATTCAAAAATTAAACATATTATATTTTCATTTTTACCGTTTCATCCGCGTGAACACGTGGATCCGCGTGAACACGCGGGTGTTAACCTAGTAAATATATATTAAAAAACAACCAATTCTTGTTATATAAAGCATTAAAGCTAATTCTCCGAATTGAACCCTAATTAGATGGGGCCTTCTTCTATTCCTTCTTCTTCTTATGCTATTGTAAACAGAGGACTTAGGGCCTTGATACTCTTAAATGCAGGAGTCAATGGTCAGGCAGATCTAATACTTAACGTTGCTTTTGGGGCACATGTAGTAACGATGCAACATTATTATGAAGGCGTTTATCCATAAGTATGTGAAGGACCGTATCTCTTGGAAGAGTCTTAGGGGGGTGATTGTTCTGTTGTCGAAGATGAATTCATTTCTAGTTTTTCATATGTACCAGTCGGATGTGATAATGATTACATTTATTAACTTTTTTCCTTTTTGTTCTCCTGGTTCCGTTAGTGTATTTTTAGTAAGTCTTTGGTGGTGAATGCAATTATGCAAATATGGGAGGGATTTTATAGCCTGCAACTCTACGAGTAATAGAAACTTGTTCAAAATTTGTGACTCTTAGAAATAATAATAATAATAATAATAATAATAATAATAATAATAATAATAATAATAATAATAATGTTTTTTTTACTCTTTAAAGGAAAATAACTTAAAGAGCCGTCTTTATTTATGGATTTTATAGTCATGAAATTCATTTTAACAAAACTTTGTTTATCATGTAGTGTCAAAAAGAGTGTTTACAGATGAAAAAGGACATAAAAGATCATAAGGTTGTAAGCCAATGAAAATACAAAAGATATCTTAAATCTCCTTTAATAATGTAAAATCGATAACCTAACCGATCAACGATCAACAGACAAGACGAAGATTCATATCAAGAAGAATATATAAGTGTTTAATATGTGAGAGAAGATCAGACAATAAGAGCTACATTAAACAACTTCAAACCCACTTGATAAGAAATCTACAATTCCTTATACAGTTAATGGTATCAAAACACAGCACCAAAATTACAAGGACCAAAACTACATTAATGGTAAAAAGACCCGGTACAAAGCTCACGTTTCAAACCCACTTGATAAGAAACCCACAATTCCTCTTCAACCCATTAAACAACTTCAATCAAATGCTCCAAACATATCTAGTAAATTGCTTCTATAACAAGAACATGTTCAATCAACCCATTAAACTGTCTTACTTTTGGGCCGGGTTGGGTTTAAGAAGTTAAAGTTCAAAATATAATATTATAGTCAGGCCCAATTAGATCTAAGGGCGTGTCTTCACAATCCCAAGCACTGAAGCACATAGCCATTGACGAACATGGTGAAAGTGTACTACAGACCTTGCTTCGGTTCTGTCTTGATAAACTGGTTTCACTCATTCCATTGTAAACACTAAACGGTATCATTTCTTCTCTAGACTTTATTTTGTCTTTGTTTATGTGTGTTTCGATATGTTTAACTGAATGAATGTGTTTAATTGAATTTGAAATATGAGTTTGTTTGTATACAACTAACTAGTCATATGCTTTTCTTTCATGATTATTATGTATAAGTTTGCTAGGAGCAAGTATGATTTAGAAATTGATGTGTGTCTGCTATTTATTTTATCAAGTTTGTTTGTATACAGCTACAGTGGTTGATGTTTTGAATCACCAGTCTTAGCTTTTGTTGCAAACTAACTACCTATTACATATGTGCTTCTTTTTATTGTTTTGATTCACTGATTTGGACCATAGTTGCAAGATGAGTGCATGTAATTGGAACTTTGGCCGAATTCATATTCGTGTTTAGGTTCTTCTAAATGTTTACAATAACATATGATGTCTTTAAGGCTGCAGCTCATTTGGTGAATGATCTTTAACACAAGATGTTGGATACCTCAGACGAATGGAAATCCTTGTGGCCAATCTCATCCGTCCACTCACCGCCACTTCTCCTCCCTCAAGACGACCTTAAAAAAATAGGTCCTTTGATCTTTAAGCCATCTCCCCAACTACAAACTCACCATGATATCTTCACTTCATCTTCCGTCTCCTCGCAAATCCCTCCTTATCCTTCACTTTCTCTCTCGAGGTTCATTCAGAGATCATCATCATCTATTCTCCCTTTCACAACTACCTCTATTACATCACCACTGTCATCATTTTTGTCTAACCCCGAGCAATTTCTTGCGCACAATTATCTTCAGTTGCTGAGGTGTCCTGGTACAGATTCTACTCTGGCATTTTTTCCCACTGGTGCCAACTCAGATCAAGTTGGGTTCGTTGTTTTGTCTGTTGGGGATGCCCGGCTGACAATTACAGGAGATTATGGTGAAACTGAAGCTTTGACTCATCGGATTGTTAAGATTTCTGTTAGCCCGCTTGCTGACTGCGGATACACTTCAGGTAATTACTGTAGATTTTGTTTTAGAATATTATGTTTATCGGTCTAATCTCGCTTGGTGCTTGTTAAGTTAAAATGTTGCACTAACTTGTTGGTTTAGTTAATGACTTTTTACAACTTGGTCAACCTACTTGTTTATTTGCATCAGGTGATTTTTCTGATTATATCATAGGATACTTATTGGCTTTCACTAACAGTTCTATTCATTACTACAAGATTAGAATCAGAACGGAATGTTCTGGAAGTATTACACCCGGTGTAGAATTAGTCGGTTATAAAATGTTCAAAAGCTCGATGGTTGTCCATGCGTGTTGGAGCCCGCATTTACCTGAAGAAAGTTTGGTCTTGCTCGAAAACGGTGATTTATATTTGTTTGATCTGGATTCTTTCTCCGGACCCAAAACACCATCTCAAAGATTGACTGGGAAGAAAGTCAAAGTTTCGTGGGAAGAACGTGCTGATTTTGAGAAAGGTGGTTGGTTGAGTTGTGATTTCAGTTGGCATCCACGAATTCTAATTGTTGTTCACTGCAGTGATGTTTTTCTTGTTGATTCAAGATCTGAAAGTTACAATGTTACCCCTTTGTTAACACTTGGTACCGGACTTGTAACAAATGATAGATTTCTCTCATTCTCCATTGCCGGGCCTGATCGATTCTACTTCACTTTAGCTTCAAACCACATGCTTTTCCTTTGTGATATTAGAAAACCAATGATTCCCGTTCTACGTTGGGCCCATAATGTTGCTAGCCTGAGTTACATTTTTGTTTCGAGTCTGTCTGAATTAAGGTCACTATATGAGGTTGATACTTATAATTGGGCTTCTGAAGTAGGTTATGGTATTATATTGGGTTCTTTTTGGAACTGTGAATTTAGTCTTTTTTGCTATGGCCCAGGGACCATTTCTTCATGTTTGTATGCATGGGGACTCCCCTCTGATATCCCATTAGTTACCCATGGATGCCATTGTGGTAGTTGTCTTGTAAAAGAAGATTTTTTTAAAGATCAGCTTCCTATTTGGGTTAATTGGCAACAAAGAAAAGATTTTGTTTTGGGTTTTGGCATTCTTGATAAAGATATCAGTTCACAGCTGTTTAAACCTGATGAGTTTGGCGGGTTTACGGTTATTACATTAACATCTTCAGGGAATCTTGAATTACATAGATATTCTGCTTCGCGGGATTGTTTACAAACTTCAGAAAGAGGCCACATCGAGCAACCTTTTGATCTTGAAGACTCTTTTTTCTATGAAACGGGTGAAGATGGATACAAGTTTAGAAAGGTTTTTCAGTACTTGAAGTTTGACTGGCTTGATGGATACTTAAAATCGGATCTTAACCGAATCCTGTGCATAAATTTGTATAAAAATCATGAGAATGATGTTCCGGGAAAAGTTTCTTTTGGGCCGGATTTTCATGAAAGTATATGCCAAAATTTGGACAAATACAGGTCCGGTGGGTCTCATGGGTCTATAAATATTAATGATGTGTTTAAGGACATTGATTTGCCAACCAGTGTACATGAAATTGCTTTAAGAAGTATGTGGGCAAATCTGCCAAAAAAAGTTTTACGACTTGGATTCTCGACATACTCAGATCTACCAAATGTCCCTGCAAAGTTAATGAACTTACCGTTTGAGTTCTTGGAAGTACCACAACAGCAACCTCAATTGGTTCCTTTTTTCTTCCGTCTTCCCTCATCTCGTAGTAGCAAGTGGTCTGAAAAACATCAGCCAAGTGATCATTTAGTGGGACCAGTTACTCCAATCCCATTTCTGATGGCTTATCATAAAACTCTCATGTTAAAAGCAGATAACCGAGCTGCTGACTCAGAAATTGATCTTGAATGCGATAAAGTAATGAGGGTAGCTAATGAAGTTATCGAATCAGAAACTAAAAGTTGTAATGATCATGCAGTTTCTCTTGCTGATGATAATGAAGACATGTTTCATAGTTCTCAGAATTTACAAAATTTGTCTTCATACAAGACTCGTGCATTGATGGGTGATTCTGATTTTGTGGATGAAAAACATAGAAATTTAATTTTTAGAGTTGGTGAGAAGGATTGCCTTGTTAAGTTTAAATTTGAGGAACAAAGCTCAGAAGAAATGGAACGGTATAAGTTATTTAAGAGGCAATATTCTAGATTCAAACAAGATTTTAAAAGCTATCAAAACTATCTAACTGAGTCTAATCTTCACAAGTAAGTCGTGTAATGAACTGAGTACTACTGTAATCTTGTATTTTAATGTTATATTAGATGTTTGTTTCATGTTTTAATGGTCACCTGGAACTAGTAGGTAATGAGCAGCCAACTTACATATTGTGGAAACAGTTACAACTGTTGATCTGGCCATCTGGGTACGTGTATTTATAGTACATTTTATTTTTAAAGAGTAATTGTATCAGGAGAAATGTTGAGTTTGTTCTTTTCGCATAACATCAGATATGGTTTATTGTTTTATAGGTTGAAAAGTATGTGTGAAACCCCAAAAAGCTGATGAAAAAGGTGAATTCTTGAAGCAAAGCTGCTTGAAGTGTTATTATTTTCTTTCGGGTTATTGGAAAATCTTCACCAGGTATGCTATTTTGCACCTTTCGGTCTTTTCTTTTCCTCTAATTTTTGTATGTTCTTTGACACACTTATTGTTTAGTACTGTAGCAAAATGGATTTTAATTAGCGGTTGTAAGGGGAAAATGCGAATACTAAAAGGGTATTTTTTCCATGAATTTTTCTCTTCTCTGACCAAACATGTTTATATAAATTCATTTCAAACCATGGTTTTAAAAATAGAAAGGCCATTTGATATTGAAAGCTCAGCAGTTAGACACAATGCGTGAGATGAGAGCTTCACGTATGTAATGGTTTTAAAAATAGCAACACCATCTGATATTAAAAATAGCAAGGCCTCCTTAAATCCTTGCTTTGTGTAGATTTCTTCGTGATTGTTGATTTAGGTTTGTTTATCTTGACTAATGCGTTAGGAGATCACATGTGTTGTCTATAATTATTTCCTTTTGTTCATGTTCATTGTTTCTGCTGTGTCCTTTTGTTTTATTTCTTACATTTCAAAGTGTTGGCTTGCATTTAACAGCTCTGTAAGTTGCTAGAGAAGAGGAAATGAGTTGCAACTATGAGAAGATGACTGGTAGGGTGACAGGTCAAATCAAATGGGTCAAAATGTATTGTGTTTACGCCACATCTAAAACGGGCTGGGTTGGGTTGGGTTGGATTGGCGAAGTAAATATTTTACTTTTGTCTATGGAAACTTCTATAGACACTAATACATTACTTAGGCAGTTAAGGATGCGACTCGTGTTGGGTTGGGGTGCCGAGTTGGTGGACCAGAATGCGACATGTATATTTTTTATATTTGTTTTCATGTGAAATCTAAAGATGACCCGTGTAAGTTTATCTAAACGGGTTGTTTAAAAGTTGTAAAGGAGTTGCAATGATAGTAATAGTTGAATTGTTTCTGGTGGTGAATCACTTTCATATGGTAACTAGAAATAGCTTGTTAAGAATTGACAGATGTTATATGGTAATGATATGCAATGTTTTCAGGATCGGATCGGACAGTGAATTGGTCACCTTACTGGTTCATTGGTTGAACCGGCCGGACCGGTCGAACCGGTTGGATCGGTTTTGAACCATATAAATAATAAATGATTATATATGTTTTTCTAAAGTATTAATATAACTTAAAATATAAGTCAGATACTCAGAAAAAAAATTTTAAATTCTAAATTTCAACACAGAGACAATATTATCCAAAGTTTAAAGGTTAAATTTTAACCAAACTTAATTCAAATAAAAAATATCACAAATTTAACCAAATAAAGTCAAATTTTTTTAAAAAAAATAATTTTCCGAACCGGTCTGAACTGGCCGAATCTCGGTTCAACATCCATACGTAGTCTCTAAATTTTAAGGAAAAAAAATAGGAAAATCACTTAAATAAGAGCTCTTTCACATTCTTTAAAAACGGTTCAACATTAGAGACTCGCTTCTCATTTTATATTTTTACATTTTACTATTCGTTCCATATATTTATTATCCATGAATTTTAGGAGTGGTTAGGAATGTGATAAAGCAGAAATGTGATAAAAAGATAATAAAAAACTATTATTTAATTGAATAGAGACATGATATGAGAAATAAGACGTGAGAGTTTTTAATAAGATGAATCAATCTAGTTTCGTCCTTTTTAAATTATATAGCTAAAGTTAGAAAACCGAATGTGAATGATATATAATATTTAAACTGAGTTTCGCACTTTCACAAAGGTATATATTCTTATATTTCCTAGTTATAAAGAATTTTTTAGAAGTATACACTCAAAAGTTTCACACGGTTTGCTAAAAATTAAGTATAAAAATTTTACCAAAATGATTAAAGTTAATTAATATATAATAAAATGGTCATGGACTTTAAGCCTAATAGTTTGTGGTCATCTAACCGTTAGGATAATGATTTAGCTGTGATTTTCAGCACAAACAACCACATGAAAAAATCTAAGGACTAACACATGTCACAGTTACGTGATTGTTTGTGCCAGATAAACATACAAAGTTATGTCGACCCTCTGTTTTTCACATTAAGAATTTATATGTGTTTGTTTATGTAGAGAAAAGTTGGTAGTAAAATATAGGGAAAATGTCACAGAAACATAACAAACTTTCAATTTTGTTCCAATTAAGTCATTCAAAGTTTGTTTTGTTTCAATTAGATAAGTTAAGTTTACTTTATGTTTCAATCCTAGGTATTTAACCTACTTAGCAAGTAAACATTGGTTTTTTTATTAAAAAAAGTACATATGATCACACATCTTCTTCTTCCTCCTCATGGTTTTCAACCCGAAATGGTTTTCTACGTGTAATTAATGACAATTATGATATTGGCAGTGTTAGTATATCAGAAACATAGCAACATATTTAGTTATATTATATGTGATTGATCGATTCAATTCTATAATTCAAAATATTGTTAACATGATTACATGGAGTTGTTTTCAGAACCTCATGCATACATACTTGGTCCAATTTTATAATTCAATTTTAATGGCATATTTTGTTATTGTTACAGACGGCTATGGAGTTGTTTTAGTTTTGCAAATTTAAAAAAAAAATCATAGCTTTTGAGATTTTTTTTGAAAATAAAAAAACCGTATTTTTTTCTCAATCTTAAAAAAGGTTTCACAATTTAAAAGTACTCTTTTTACAAATTTTATTCTATTTTAAAAAATATATATATATATATGGTTACAAGTCATATTGGTCAAATACCTATGATTGAAACATAAACTAAACTTAAGTTACCTAATTAGAACAAAATAAAGTTTGGGTGATCTAATTGAAACAAAATTAAAACTTCATTATGTTTTTATAAAATTACCCCTAAAATATATATATTTGGGAAAAGTAGATATAAAATAGTAGATGATATATATCCGTAATCGGTTGCTGACGTACGTTTGTATCACCATCTTCTTCCCCAATACATCTTCGCTATTTTCAGGTAAATTACACAAACAAATTCATTTTCAGCATTTCATCACCTCACTGTAAACTCAATACTACAATTGCTGCTTCATTGTCAATTCAATCATTTCTGCAACATTTTTGTGGTTTTATTCATTTAGGTTAAAAAATGGCTGTGGAAATAGAACTAGAACAAAGCGGTTCGGTAAATCCTAGCGATACGGATCCTCTACTTCGCAATCATCAAAATGCTGGTTCTGATTCACCGTCGTTCACCGACGTGGCTGCTTCGGATTCAACTGAGATGAAGTATGAAGATGTTGAAGCTGGTTCGATTGCCGCTTGTCGTATTTGTCTTGAATGTGATGGAGAACAAGGTAGATCTTATTGTTTTCACTAATTTTACAAGTTCATGGTGCATTTACTCATGATCTTCAGTGTAATTTATGTATTTGGTATATTGTCTAACTAGGAAATGATTGTATGATAAAATATGCATTTGAGTTGCTTGCTGCTTACATTGTGTTTTAGGATCACAGAGTTTATATATACTTTCCAGTAACTTAGTGGTTAGCCTGTAGATGGAAATGTTAATGACTTAATGCTGTCATGTAGAAACAAGGCTCACTCAAATAACTGAATTCTCCATGAAAAAGTTAATACTTATATCGTGGCTAACTGGTTAAGAATATGATGATCTAAGTATAATAAGCCGAGATCTTAACTTATTCAGCGCTTGTTTTGCTATTCATGGTCTTCTAAATGGTATTCATATAAAGAATGATCAAAAGGTTTTGGGGTACCATTTTTGTGATTGCATTGGCAGTTCCAGTTATTGTACTTGAAAGCTAAGTATGCGCTTAATTAATGACTGCTTTCAGCAGATCTTGCCTGGAAAATGCTAGAGTTTGAGCAGTTCGGTTATTTATTTTACTGGATACTGCATTAGCTATTTTTCTTTCTGTCTTTTATGTTTTGATCATGCCATTAGCAGTACAGATAAGATGTTTGTAGAGGTGTAAAAAGTAACTGACATTTGTCATTAATTCTTCATAAATTTCTGTCTTTCTTTTTCGATAGATGATGATCTGATATCTCCATGCATGTGCAAAGGCACCCAACAGTTTGTGCATCGTTCATGCCTTGATCATTGGCGATCTGTTAAGGTAAAGCTTACAGATTTCCATGATATCTATCAGGAACATGACATTGTAAGTCATTCCAGTTTTCATGCATGTATGTGCTACTTTTAATAGGAAGGGTTTGCCTTTTCTCATTGTACGACTTGCAAATCTCAATTTCACCTTCAAGTTGTTGAGCAAAAGGACAACTCCTGGAGAAAGATAAAATTCAGGCTATTTGTTGCAAGGGATGTTTTCCTTGTTTTTCTGGCTGTACAAACGGTGAGAATTCTTATATTTCTTTTAAATTGTAAAAATGTATATTATCGTTTTGCTTTCTCATGGTATTGACCTCTTCTGTTGGCATGAATAAATTTCCTTTCCTTTCGAAACCTCAAGTTTCAGTTGTAAGTTACTGCGGTCTCGAGTCCCTATCATTGGCGCTTTTAGGATGTTCAGATTTTTATTTTTGAATACGTTGAATCATAAAAATGACTGTTATTTTGCTCCATCTGCCAGCTTTTAACGAAAATTTCTTACATCTGATGCTCCTTCAAGTTCCTCAATCATCAATTATAACTCACTACTTACTTGGCATTTAAGTCTACTAGCAAGTTCCTTCTTTCCATGTCAAGGGTAAAATCATTTTGATTTAAGCTTACTAGTTAGTTCCTTCTTTCTATGTCAAGGGTAAAATCATTTTCTAGTAACCATGATCCTGAATCTAATTTGTTTTCTATAAGAATTTGTTTTTTCATCATCTTTTGTGCTAGTGTTGGTTGTATTATACAGGTAATATCTTGGTTTTTGTTTTCACCTAATTAACACATAAGAATTTGTTAAAATCTCATTCTATATTCTGTAATACTAATATACTATTGTTGGTTTTTTGTTTTAACCTAATTAACACATACGAATATAAGACTGTTAAAATCTCATCTTATAATACTATTGCATTCTATTTTTATCTAGAGCTGTCTATTTTTATTTTCATTCGAGGAATCAGGACATAGTTAAATTATTACATGCATTTGACGTTGTCACTGTGAAACTATCATTCACCTGGCATTTGTTGCATCAACATCAGTTAAAATTTTGCTTTTGGGCTGTCATCTTCAAAAGACATAAATTTCTTATTGTGTATAACTGCCCCCATTATCATTCATTATTATTATTATTTTTTTAAACTAGAAGTTTTTTTTTATAAAATAGCAGTGATATCATTTAAACAATCCATTGGAATTTACAATAGCGTGGCAGGTAAACGAGCAACAAGTTGCGCCGCAACCCCCTTTTGAATAGCAAACCCTAGCCTACTGAAAACAAAACCTTGGCCTTTAGGGGTCGACACATTGCTATGAATGACCCGTTGAACCCTGGTCAAGAAGTTCACCGCCCCCGTTGCTAGGAAACCAAATGTATTAAAGGCTAATGGAATAAAAACATGCTATTCATTATGTTTTATGAAAGGCTAATTAGAATATTACGTTTTATTTTTCATATGCAATATTTTTTAAATATATTTGCATTTTACTTATGCTTTATAATTTTTAATCTCTTGCACTCAGAAAGATATCCAAGAACCCAAGTGGACTTCACTGAAGATTTAATAACACTTGCTCGTTGAATATTTTTGAGTTATCGGATGTTGATAAAATTATTACTATTATATCTGGTAATAACCAAGGAAAAACATTATTCTAATGTATAATGGTCGTTCAATGCAATACATGCATTCCAATTATCATCTGAAATGCAATTTGTGTATCTCTATAGATCATACTACTATTGGCCTTTTTAAGTAATTAGACATTCAAACAACTAACTAATACAGGTGATTGGGCTGATGGGAGGTCTTGCATACATTGTGGACAAAGATGGATCTTTTAGAACTTCTTTTAGTGACAATTGGGACCGTATATTGTCAACGCATCCTATACCATTCTACTATTGCATAGGTATGTATTCCTTTACATGATGCAAAAGGAAAAGGAGTAGTGATTATACTCCCGACCCCCACACCCACACACACAAAACAGAAAAACAAAGCACCTTTGCAATTCAAAAAAGCAAAATAAAAACCACACGCAACCGTGTTTGTAAAAAATAGTAGAAAACCTAAGGCCATGAGATAATTTAATGCTCATGTTAGTTAGTTTCCCTTATATTTTTCTAATTGTATTCTACCACATTCTTCTGAAGGAGGGTATTAAGAAGGAAAGTTAAACACATTATGAGGCTTGACATGTGTCCATAGCATGCATTATTATGGCAGTAAGTTAGATATAGGCTTTGATCTGTGGTACCGGTGAATGAAGGATTCAAAAGGACGGGGTCTGGCAGTTGGGTAACATGTCACATCATGTCATTACAAAACATTGAACATGTATTTAAAATACTTATAATGTTCTAACAATTGTTCTCTATGCACGAATCACTCTTTATCAACTTTGCTGCGAATGCACGCGCCACAGTGGATGGCTAAATAGGTTCTCCTTTCTCGGATTTTGAAAACGATTATATAGGGTTTTTTTACTATGGTTCAAGCCTGAGGCCGAAGAGTCCTAATAAAATATCAGGTATGGACATAAAATGGTATTGTGGGGGCTCTAAAACATTTGAAATTTAAGGTGCCTTATAGGACAGAACTGCTCACCGTATACAATCACCCCTGGATTTGGATTATGGTGTAACCATTTAAGAAACCAGTGAGTTTCATTTTCTTTCCAGGTTCTTATTGTAGGAGTGTATTATAAATGTAGGCAGATAACCAAACCAAGTGATTATTGCCTCTTCAAGCGGAATATCTTCTCTGCTTTTCAACTGTCTTTGTGATTGTTGATCCTATCAAAATCAGTTACTAACTAAATCATGAATGACACATGCCATGTCTTTAAAGTCTTTGATACAACTGGAATCACTTTGTCTTTTTTTAACGGCTGGAATTGCTTTGTTAGTTTATAAAAAGTGGAATCAATCTAATAACTTCTTAGAAACTGCATCAAGATGAAGTAAAGGTTACAATTTCAACTCATATACTTATGATGAGGTTGATCTAGGTCATGTTTCATTTTATAAAGTTCATATGGGTAAAATAAGAGAGCTCAAAAAGAAATGGGTCGAATGTCTCACAAAGCGTATATTTAGTGTACATAACTGATAGAAACCAGGAATTTGATAGATTGAAATAAACGCAAACCGGATAGTTGGCCAATTCGAGAAGGCTAATCTCCACAATTCTGAGTACAGAACTTAATTAAAATATCAATCACAACCCAATCAGGCTAGAACTTCTTAAATATATATTAGAATTAAAATAAACTCTTCCATTGATGGTGCCCCTTCGATTGCCCCTTACTTCACTTCTTGTATTGATGGTGTCATTTCAACTGCCCAACAACTCCACTTCCTCTTGAATTGATAATACTAGGAAATCGAATAGTCGGAAGTTGTTTTTGATTCGGTAATAGGTGTGGGTGTGGGTTTGGGATTGTATCAATAACCTACTAAATCACTTTATTAAAAACATGTTATTATTATGCTATTTGTAAGCATATTTACCACCCAAAACACTCATAATTTATTTTCAAAAAATTGGAGAATAAGTGTCCCCATTTTGACCTCAATACATTTTGACCTATTACACATCCTGCCCATTTGTCCACCTCTAAGATGGAATAGTAACCATACTTATGATCGCGTAGCAATATTGCCGTTTGCTCTATATAAATGATCTTTCTTGCATATTTTTACAGGGGTCCTTTTCTTTTTTGTGTTGGTTGGGTTTTTCGGGCTGCTTCTTCACTGTTCATCTTTCAATAACGATCCACGTATGGCTGGCTGCCAGAACTGCTGTTTTGGGTGGGGAATCTTGGACTGTTTTCCTGCCTCAATGGAAGCATGTTTTGCCCTTTTTATTGTTTTTGTGGTTATATTTGTCATTCTTGGTATTGCCTATGGTTTTCTTGCTGCTACGATGGCTATCCAAAGGATTTGGCAGAGACACTACCACATCCTCACTAAAAGAGAACTGACGCAGGTACCTATTGTCATTCTCATTTACTTATGGATAGGCTGTCTATAACAGGTCAAACAGGTAAAATTTAAAAAATAAATATTAGCTGAAAAGGAAACTGGTCAATAATTAACAAATAAATATAATTTTTTAGTCATATTTGAGGCATTATTGTCAATAAAAAGTCCAGTGTTTTTGGATTAAAAGTGTTTTAAGATCCTATCATTTAGGAGTATGTTGTGGAGGATCTTCATGGACGTTACACCCCTCCAAAACTGGATCCAGAACATATGGAGCGCCTAAAGATGCTGAAGCTTTTGTAAATTCCTCATAGAAAGGTATGTTAAATAGCAGATATATAATAGTAGGCTAGTAGCATTGTTTTGTTCTAGAGGTTAAATGCTTGAATATACATGCTTGTACGAAGCTATAGGCCGAGTTTTATAATCACACATATACACACACATATGGATATATGCATATTGCGTACATATATCATCCTTAAGTCGCTTATTTCTGTGTTCTTTGCTCACTCATAATTTGTAGCTGCTTAGTGGTTTTTATCTCCTGCTCGTCTTTGTAATATGATTAGATAAACATATGTTATGTGAATTTTTAGTCCTTTTATCTCTCATGAATGATTGTAACCAAAATGCCACATTATATTAGAAAGAAGTTAAAGATCTATTTCATTGCTTGTGTGTGAGAAATCGTTAGAGCCTAGGGATAAACACAGAGGCAAAGATTAGAACTACAGGTGTAATCTTAGATTCTCACCATGTTACTAATTTGACCTCTTAACAATCCTACTTAAGTCACTAATGAATATCAAATGATCACCGTCCCTAACTACTTCTATTTCATCTACTTCAGCTCCTTCTTTGTTTACAATCTTTGATGCCATGAAACCGAACTTCTTCACACCAATCTCCAATAAATCTTGAAAGTTTCTTGGTATGACGACAAGTTTCCCTGCAATTTCTCCTTTCTCGGGACAACTTACAACCACCCTACCTTGATTTTCCTTCATACCAACTTCATCCAACATGCTTATAGGCCTTGGTGACACCAAGTCAATATTGTTCTCACTCTCTCGAGCATTTGACATTATTCCAAAAAGTGAATTATGAAAATTATCACTTCTCCGCCTTCGGCGTGACCGGCTCCAAGATCCGTCATCTGAATCTTGGGGACCGAGCCGGGTCATCGTTGGCTCGCTCTTAAACTTCCCAAGAAACTTCACCTTTGGTGAATCACGAGCACGTTTCTCCTCAGGTATCGAGACGAGCTGTGGTGGTCCGGTGAACTGGTGATCTTCTGTGAACTTTACAGATAAGAATAAAGTTTTTATATCATCGTGCCCTTGTTGGTCCGCCAAGTCTCGGGGGGTCCAACCATGATGATCTTGTTGGTCAATGTTGGCTCTATGGTCTAGTAGAAATTTCACCATCTCGATGTTACCTTCACAGACGGCAACATGTAGAGCTGTTGATCCATCATTTCTTGCACGAGTCACATCTCCTCCATAGCGAATAATTTGCTTTAGCAGATTTAAGTTGTTTTGCTCGGCTGCAATGCAAGAAAACTGACCTACATCACCGGATGACAGGGTGGCACTGTTATCTGCCAAAAGTCCAATTACTGTCTCATGGCTACCTAATATAGCCTCCCACAACGGGACGTTGCCTTCCGAATCTGTAGAGGTCAGTGCACAATAACTTGTCACAACATAGGAAATCAAGCTTTCTGAACAAAAAGGGCTGATTCAATTTGACCCACCCCATTTTGATCCGGACCATTTGCAGATGAACGCTAGCTTTTCAACCTAAATCAAATGAAGAAAAGAAGTACCTATGCAGTTGGGATCTGCTCCATAATCTAGCAGCAAAAGCACACAGTTATCACTTCCTTTTGATGCTGCTATGTGCTGAGAATAAACACATGACAAAAATTAAAAGTTAGGGCACATATCTTCATGTAGCAAAGATTCATTTGCAATCAAACATGTGAAAACTTCATACCAACGCGGTTCTTCCATTGTTGTCCGACTCATTTGGATCAAGACCTTTCTTCAACAACTTCTGCAACAAGAGGTCGTCTCCTCTACGTGTAGCAAAGCACAGACTTAGTGGCAGGTCCATCCTGCCACGTGCCAGCATACTCTCCGTCTCTATCAACACTCCCTCCATAAGCGGATCATGTAAGTTCTTCAAATGCTGCACTCCCAACAAAACCAAAAACCGACTCTTTCAGATTACTAATCATGATGTGTGATTAAATGCTCAAGATATGAGAACTTAGACAACAAACCTCTAGGAGATTGTCCATAATAACGGTCCCATCACCGACGTTGGCTTGAACAATGCTCAGGAACGTCGTACGGTTTAACCTCAATAACTGGCTTAGTCTTTTGGTACGAACCGTGAAAAGTTGAGGTCTATAACATAGAACCCCAATTTCACCACAAAGATCACCGCGTTTCACTTCACCCACAACCTGCTCTACTCCATTCTTCATAACAAGCAGTTCCTAATCAAGTTATGAAAAATATATATATATAAGTAAGAACATATTTTATATTATTTATACAAAAGAAGTTTATAAAATTCAACACCAACCACTGCTCCTGTAACAAGTATATAGAAATCTGTAGGTGCTTCATTCTGCAAGATAACATCTTCCTTTGGAGGAAAGTATTCAGCTTTCATTTCTGAAACCTTCAAATTTATACAAATATATTAATTCAAATTTAATATACTATTAACTTGAAAACGAAAAGGCATTTTCATGTATATAATTTTCGGAAGATACCAGCTGAAAGAGGACATCATTGGAGACACCTTGAAACAAATAGGCCTTATCTAGAAGAGAATAGAAAAGATAATGAGAAATGCTTGATCGAATGGCTTTTGGAAGTGAGTCGATAGTCTCTTGTTGTTGCAACCCTTCTGAATCGGTTCTAAACTTCAAACACAGATGTGCCAGCATCTGATCTTGCAGCCGAGTTGGCAACTGATTCCTATGCGCAAAACTTGAGGCGGCTTGGATCGTATCACGCTAAATTTCAAATAATATCATAAACAATCAATCAAATGTATATAAGAAAGCCAAACAATGATTCAAGTATTCAAGAGCATGTATACTCACGAATTGTCTTGTTTTACTGGTACCATGGACAACCAAATTGGTCATGTTTCCTATGAGATATGATGTCAATCCGAGGTTGAAAAGCATGTAACATATGACGAATATCATTTCCCGTCTATTTTGAGCATGCAAATCACCATATCCAACAGTTGTGAGAGTTGTGATCGACCAATACATGGATGTCACATAACGATCGCCCATACTTTCCTCTTTGAAATCTGTGTTGTTATATCCGATCCAAGTACTACCTGGATCAGGATATGTAGCAGCGAGATAATAGTAGAAACACCCAGCACAGTGTACTGCAAACAGGGTAACCTATGACAAATCAACATGTACCTATTGTTAGTTTAATTTTGTATCAACTTCAATATACATATATTTTTGTGTGTATTTGTAATATACATATAGAATACGTACAAAAATAAGCTTGGCGCATCGAACCCAGAAGTAGTTGAAGTTCTTATCTTTCTCCAGGCTGTTCCGAAAAGAAAGAGAAATTAAGCAACAAATTTAGAGTTATCAAAATGGCAAACGGGTCAAAACCTATTCAGGTCAAAATGAGTTGACCCGAAACTATTCTCATTGAATGATTTTGACCCGTTAGAGGTAAAAACATAATCTGGCATGGGTCAAATGTGTGTGTTTGATCAAAGGAATGTAAGATGTACCTGGCAAACATGGTGCTGACTCTACGCAAACGCCATAATCTGAACATGTTGAATAATCCATAGGATTGCAAGGATCGAGTGGATATTTTATGGGCTAGCTCCGAAGGAATTGTGGATACGACATCAAATACCAACCACGTGCTTGTATATCTCCAAGCAATTTGTTTCCGGTTGTCCACAAGAAGATAGGTACTTTTATCAAGGTAAGCGACGAAGAAAGTAAGAAAGATGTCAATGGCAAAGAACGCGTTGACAACGTTGTCGATGACCGAGAGAGGTCTTTTTGGTCTCTCAAGAAAACCGAATTCAAATGGAGACACCCATGCAGTGTACAACACCAAAGCAACTAGATATGTCTCCCATATCCTGAAACAATTTAATTTAGTTAGCGTCTGTTAAATCCAACACATATTACTTTTAGGACGAATGGTATTTATATCAATTTAGTTAAGTGGTTTTTACAACAATATACGTTAAGTTGCTTCAAGACAATAGACATAATGTTGTAATGTGTCTTTAAAATGAACATTTTCTAAAATAAAATTCTATTGAGCCATGAGTAATAGCGTTTTACACATGCTCATGATGGCGACTTGGCAAAAGCGTAACCCCAAAACATCGCCCTCCTCATAGTTATCATAGGTGTTATAGCCCTTTACGTGACCACTGTCACGACGGCATTGCATCTTGCGAGGTTTTTTCTTACTTTTTATTTTTCACATACCACACTACTAAACTTCATTCATCCTAATAATTATAAACTTTATCACTATCACACAACTACTAACACCATTTTTTACTATCATACACTGCTTATGTGACAACCTACGTGACAACATTTTTTATCATACTTTTTATAACTTACTATCACTACTCATAGGTCTTCCAGTTACTACTAGGCCAACAAAAATTCGCTAATAATTCAAAATACTTGTGGACAAATTAAAAAACAAATTATATATATATATTAATAAAGCGATAGAACCAAGTGACATTTGGATTGGTGGAAGCATAGCATAATAAATAATCTTAGGGTTCTAAGAAAAGTGAACAAAGAAAGATGTGTTAAATTGTTGCAGGTGTAATCTGAAACTAATTAATATATAGACTGAAAATGGCTAAAAGATGCCACAAAATTATAACTTCTTCAGACACGTATATTGGTCAAAGGACACCGTTAGCAAAATCGTTTTTTTCTTTCCATTAATGTTAATAATTCATTATTAAATTACCTTTAAAATCATAATAATGATTCAAATAAAAAACCGATCACTAGAACAAAATAAATAGCATGCACACTAATTAAGTTAAAACAACACATTGTTAAATACTTATAATAGGAACGAATAAAAAATAAAGATATCGTTTCATAGTAGGTAAAAGACTAAAAGTGTGTAAGAAAAAAGAAAAAAAGAAGATATATAATCTTTTTTAATAGGTATAAGTATTTATACCATTTTTATTAAACAATAATATTCATGGAATTTTATAAACCATCCAAAACAAAACCAAGATTCCTAATACATCTTGTGAATTTTCAAAACCAAAAAGACAACCGAATCAATAATTATATCCGTCCAATAAATAAAAGATATTTCGTAACATGTCTTGTTTTACTTTTAAATCTTCTTCTATTTCAACTTAATATATAATTATACGATTAAAACAAATCAAATCACAAAATATGTAATTACTTAATTTGACGATACAAACACGATAAAAATAACATTTTTTTAATAATCTTGCAGCCTTGTAATTCATAAAGATGATTTCAAGAATGAACCAAGATCCTCAATTGTTTAAAAAGCAATAACGAGACAACTTCTTTTTCTGTTATAATAATAAAACTTAATATATAATAATAACTCATATTGAAGAGATATATGAATGTTGTTGTTAATATTAATTAATTATTACACTATTCTAGTTGACAATAAATCGTAGCATGGTCGTTCACCGGCACCACCGCCTCATTCGAATTTAATTTATGTTATCAATGTCGGTTTCAAACGACCAATAACATGTTTAGAACTATACTGCATTATACATAAGGTTGTTATCATGTGGTTCTAGCAATTTGCATGCATGACATTTGTTAACATATTTTTGGTTATGAAATAAACGTAGGTGCATGTGTGTATATATATATTTATATAATTAATTAATTACCTGTAACGGCGATCGTACGGGGAGATGATGAGGTTGCGAAGTTTAACACGACGGTTGCTACGAGCACCGAGAGAGGGTAGTATACCGGTTGTGAGACTGTATTGGCTGCCATCTCTAGACATTTGTTCGAGTTCATGAGCAGTACCACCACATATTGAAACCCGAAGGACTCGATTTTTTTTATTGATTATTTTCTCCGTTTCAAAAACTTCTGCCATTGTAATAATGTTTGATCTCCTTTCAATTCTAATAAATAAAAATCATGTGTTGTTGTATGGTGAAGATATATGTATTTATATATGTGTAATAAAGCAAATTGACTTGTGGGGCCCGGTCGAGTTATACGAGACACTTCTCAATGTGGACTCATTTTGTTTATTGTTTACTCGGAAACTTCATCTTTGATTTCCAATAATATTAATATGAACCCATTTAATAGTCCCTTCACTAGTTTTTATTTCATTTTAAACACATACTTGTATATGTTTTTTAGAAAACTCCTAATTGCGTCTTTGTATTTTGTTGATTTTGATCGGTTATAATTTTACAGTTTTAAAATCTCATATTCACCCTTAAGGTTTGTAGTTTATCGATTTTCATCCAAAAAACTAACTTTATTAGATCACTTATTTTTTAAACATTGGTTTTTAAAATCCATTTTTAAGATAATACCAACAAATTTATAAAGATATGCCATGACATTTTATAGTCTCAAGGTCTACTATGACGCTGATGTTGAAAAATAAACTAATTTAAAAAGGACATCTATATTAAATGTATTGTTTTAGTAGGGCTGACAAATAATGTATACATGTACCTGTTAAGACACGAACACGAAACTTATTACATGTACACGACACAATAAGCTATCGTGTACCTTTTACCATTACATGTACATGTACCTGATTATAACATGTATACACGATAAGAAACGATAAGACTTGTTTAAAAACAAGTATTCAAGAACCTGTTTAGTGAAATAAAAATGTCTATAAGTATAAGGATAAATAAGCTAAATATGTTATATTAAATTATATTTTAAATTTTTAAAAAACCATAACAGGTATTAACATGTACTAACAGGTAAACATGTAAATACATGTTAGATACACAAAAATTAACAGGTATATTCGTGTCTACCTGTTTAGTACCTGTTACCTGTTAAGGCTTTACCTGTTACCTGTTAAAACCGTATAGGTCCGTATCGTGTATTCGTGTCCGTGTACAAAATTTCCAGCCCTAGGTTTTAGAAAATACGTATATTTTCGTATACATAACACATTTTTATAAGATAAGGTTTTTAAAAAATAAATAGTTAAGGAACGAATGCTCTTAAAAATATAATGGTTTAAAAAATGAGCGATCTTAACAAAAGTTTAAAAGACCGACAATTAAAAAATAATTGTTTCAAAAACACCGGTATTTATTTTTATATTAAAACATGTTTAAAAAAAACGAGAATAATCATGGAAAAATAAAAACAAAACAGTAATAAAAAGTTTTAAAAATAATAATAATAATAATGTTTTTCTAAAATATACAATCCTAACAATGTGTTTACCAATAAAAATAATATATACACACACAAACAAATATATATATATATATATATATTTAAAATTTTAGTATTTTTGACTATTTGTATCTCTGAAGTTTTTTGACCATTTGCATCTATCATGTATTTTGGCCATTTATGAAAAATTTAACTGAAAAATCTAATGGAGTTAGTTTTTTATGCAAATAAGAATAAATGCAAATATTAGGAGGAATATGAGATTTTAAAATTTTAAGGATACAAATTGTCAACATCAACAACCCAGAAGGATGGATGTAAATGTGAAATTATTATTTTTAAAAAATAAATGCATCATAACTTGTATTTTGTAGTATTTTAACTCCTACTTTTTTTTATTATAAGTCACATCATTTAATTATAAGGATCGCCATTTATACACCTAGTCTATTCTATTTGTGAGTGATGAAAATGAACCCACAACTATAAGGAGTTATGCAACTTCCAATGTGGTGTAGTGGTAAGAGGCTTGGATTCTTCAAAAGAGACTCAAGTTCTAGTCCCACTACCACCACTTTGGAAGGGGCAAATGGGGGCAATGAAGGGAGACTTGTGGCCAACATAAGTTCGATCTCTGAGCCAAACGGGTTTTACCGCTAGCTTGTTGTCGTGCCTACGTGCGGACGGGCTAGTGGGTTTCCCTCGAATTGGAGTTGGTTTAATAGGTGGGCTTCGGCTACCCATCGCTGTCTGTGTTCGCAGAGCGTTTGGGGTCGCCTTTCGCCATTGGGTTACCCCGCGTAGCCGGGCTTTATTCGTTTCGCTGTCAAAAAAAAAAAAACTATAAGGAGTTATAGATACTATTTCAAATTTTCAATACATGCATCTTGTTACCATTAGCTCAAAAGCTTTTTGTAACCGATATTACTATAATTTATAACTAAAACCCCTAACTATAACTTTTAAATAACTCGTCTCCTCTTAATTGAAGTTTATTTAAAAAATAAAAAAAAAGCTCATTCAAATTGGTTTGATTAATAAACGCCCCGAGCCAAGCGGCTTTTTTGCTTCTGTTTTTTAGTGCTTATGATGCAATTGCCAATTGGGGCTTATAAAAGTAGTTTAAGTAGGCTTGCTTAGTTAAATAATACTTCATGTCAAAATAAAAGACATTCATCCTTCTAAGTTCAATGAAAAACCTCATATATGTATAATGTAATATGTATAACCTTGTTTATTAAAAAAAATATATAACCTTTTAGAAGAATTTTATTTCCTTAAATAACAACATTTTATTTCCTTAAGTGACTATTTTTTATATGTTATGTGTTAAGTTAAAAAAGTTCAACGTTATCTTAAATGAAAATCTATATGTAATTATAAAAAAAACAAAGTATTTTCTTCAAAAGTTATATCTTTTATAAATGAACTAGCTTAGTTACCCGGGTATTACATAGATTGAAAACTTGACACAACATGTAGTACAAATATATGATAATATGATATTTTGATTGTATTCAATTTGTTTTTAAAATTTGATTGATGTGTTTTACAACATTTTGTATTAAAATGATTGTTTTAGTGTTTGTATTACACGAGTTGAAAACTTGACACGACGTGTATTAAAAAATGTGTTAATGTGATATTTTGATCGCATTCGATTTGTTTTTAAAACTGATTGATGTGTTTTCATATATTTTTGCATTAAAATCGAAGAGTAATAACGCCTTTTATATCATATTATGAAATCGAAGACTAATATTAATTATTCAGATCAGAAGAAAACAATATAAAAAAATAAAAATATTATAAATATCTAATTCAATTTGCATTATTTTAGTTGAAAACTTAAAAAAAACTATTATGATTTGTTATACACATAAATATTTTTCGTAATTTGTGACGTTTAAGTGGATGACTTAGTTGAATGGTAAGTAAGAAATTATTTACTCTTTTAATAGTATAAGAATATTTGATTAAATTTTAACAATTAGCAAGTTAAATAAAAAAAATATGCTTAACTAATTTTTTTAAATTATATATAAGCATATTCATGTAAATCTTTAAACATCATTCATTCATTAAAAACTAGCCATGAGCTAATTAAAAGGGGTGTGCATGGATCGGTTTTTACTCAAACCGAACCCAAACCTAAAACTTTAATTTTTGTGTTTTTAAAACCTATGAGTTTTGAGCTTTTCGGTTTTGGGTTTTGAGTTTCCGTACTAGGTTTGGGTTGTTCGGTTTTTCGGGTTATTCAACTTGGGCTTTAAATTTATTGTTTTTTAGTAGTAAATACAAGCTAAAAACAACTCTTAATGATTCAAAAAACATGTTATAATACTAAAGTTTAAATTTATGTTTCCATAAGTTTTAAACATTAAAAATCAACCATATTTCTAGAGAAAATTTGCTAAAAAAACCATAAATAATGTTCTCTTGCTTCAGCAAAAAATAACCAATAAATCATAGATAAATTAGGCTTTTGCATAACATAAGTTATGTGCTTTGCATATATGATATTTAGCATACACATAAACCTATTGGCTCTAAACGGTTTTTATGGATCGGTTTTTTGACAAAACCCAAACCCAACCCGAAAGTTTGGTTTATTTAAAAATTAAACCAAGCCCATGGTTTCTGTTTGGGTTCGGTTTGTCGGTTTTTTATTTTGACCCCCTAATATTTATAAGACTATTTAAAAATTTAAGACTATTTACATTTTCAGACCTCTTCTACTAAGGGTGCGTATGTGTCATGATATATTTCATAGGGTATAAAAATAAACTTAAGAATAAAAATGATAATAACCTACAATTACACACCTTAGTATTTTTTAAATATACATAGCACTTTTATACGATATAAACTACACCATAAAACCAAATATTCAATTTTTTTTTAATTTGAGTATAATACTCTTATAATAAAAAAAACATTATTTTTAAGTAAATTTTGTGCTTTATTTTTACCATAATTTTATCTCAAAACTAATTAAAACCATATATGTCTATGAATATTCTTAAATCATCACTTGAGTATGTTCTCAAGTATAACACAAACACTAAACTAGTATTATTATATACTTCAAATTACCATAGTTAAGGAAAAACAGATTCCAATTCTCTTTTAACTTGTATATTAAAATTTGTTTTATCTAAATTTTATATTATAAAAGGCGGTATAAAACGGTGGGTCAAGAAAGGGTACTCATCTTTATATATAGTAAAAAGTTCTATTATGGCCACATTTACTTCGACACGCTACTACACTTTTTATAGTTGAAAATCACCCCATAGTTATAAAAAAGTGATCTCTTGCAACTGTTTTCACATTTAGATATGTTATTTCTCAACTTTTGTTTTATTTAACTTATCCCTTTTAAGAATATAATAATGTTAAAGATATACTTTATATCATGTGTGATAAACATGTCAAACAGATTATACAATTACTTAAACTTATATAGTCGGAAAGTTTTCTCCCCTCTATCATTGCTCTTTCTCGTTAATTTCTAGATTATCTATAAAGAAAATAGTTTAAGAGTACTGAGATAAGAGCGAACCAGTTAGAATCATATATAATTATAAGTCATTTCTATGTCAATAATATATGATTTTTATTATTTTTAGACTTCAACTCATGTAATACACGAGTTCTCACCTAGTAAATAATTAAATTAAGATGAAATCGTAGCGTGAAAGACTAATCGATCTGGTGCAACGTACGAAAATAATTAAGGTGACCTTGTAACGAGAGCAACTAATCAAATAGAGGCAACCATAATTAAGTAAAGTGGTTACAAGCGAACACTTTAAGAAATAAAAGTCTAGTTCTACACGTTTTCATAGCAAATGCATGAGCATGAAAATTGCTACGCCTTTGTAACAATAATATTTCTCAAGAAACCCTTGTAGAAAACAGTTTGTGACATAGCACGTATGTTTAACGTTGTAGGAATTTGCTACCGGTCTCTTAAGCATTCTTCTAATTGTTATTATAACTGGATTAGACACACATGTATTAGACGATTTAAATTAAAATATTAAATTATATAATTACTTGATAATTAAAAAGAAAATTTTAAACTCATTTTAATGTAAGATATGATTGAATTTATGTAAAATAAATTGTTTGAGTAAAGGAAAAAGAACGATGTTTATTGTGGTGATAACAAGTGTTAATGTGGATGCCCTAATTAACAATTTACTTTCTTTAACCGCAACTTTTATTAAAAAAAACCACTAACAAACGCTAGGGTCAAAAGCCCAAAACATACATCACTCGACAAAACACCTAACAACCACAATACAACAACTAGAATGAAAACATTTGGAAGGAGAAAGTATACTATAATTAATGCTAAGGTAGATCACATAATTTAGCTTTATTCTTCACCTAAGAATGAGTATGCAACTTGATGAGATCCACCACGTCTTCCGTTTCTCTCTCTTGGTAATAATTAAGGGGCATTATTTCACTATGTCACTTTTTAGTATATTACTCTTTGCCTAGTCAATGTTCACATGGCGAAAAAGGCCCCTTGTGATACCATTACATATAGTTAATAATGTTAATAAAAGAACACTTTTTTACTTCTAAAGTTATGGTAGTGAGATACATCATACACATCCCCTAGATTTTGTTATAGAATTACTAGGGTGCTGTTTGGCAGCATCCGGATGGTTAAGTGCTGAACAATAAAATTCTGAATCATTAAGTGTTGAATCAGTAAGAGGTCTGAACCATTAAGAGTTAGTATATTGCTTAACTATTTAAAGACAAATGTCTGACCAATTCAAATAATAGTTCTTAACCATTCAGAGGCACATGTTTTAACCATTCAGATATCTGCTCGTGAAATAAATAGTCTGAACCATTAGGTGTTGAACTATTCAGACATTTGAATCATTTTTTTGTGAACGGCAGACATTTGAATCATTAAGAGGCTGAAACAAACATCTCCTAGGTGTCCTACACCAAGTATTATTTACTTGATTTTGTTAGAGAGTACTTTAGGGTTATTGAATTTGGGATACGTTTCAATAAAAAAAAATTTCGAACTTATAAGTGCGAAAAAAGGTGGTCAAACGTACTTTAGTTGACCTCATTTTCGGTTGTGTTGGAACCATATCGTCGAATTTTACGATATTAACTTTTAGCTTGTACTAGGTTCTTTTGGGTGTGGGGGTTTAGTTTGTTTTTTTTTGAAGGGGGGGGGGGTGGTTAAGTCTATCCGAATGAGGTTTTTAAAATGTTCGACAAACAGTTTCAACTTCGTAGGAATAAGATCAATCAGAGTTCTTTTGACTGTCTTTTTAAGCTATTGTAGATTCGAAATACTTTTTAGTACAACTTCACACATTGAGTTTTAATAATATGAGCTTGTAAAGTATTTTCCTTTATCAAGCCTTTTCTAACTATTATTTTTGTGTTTAAAAAACCTCTCTGACCATTTATGTGTCTAAAAAAAGTATCCGACTAATTTTGTGTCTTAGATAGAATAGACTAAATGGAGTAAACAATTTACAAGTTGTGACTGCATAACAAATTTTAAATTGAATTAATATTAACAAATACAGACTATTAAAATTCCATAAACTTTTATTATAAGTATTAAAGGTCTTGTGAGTTTCTCACGTAGAGAAAGAAAAAACAAACAAACTATTTTTAAAATCAATCGATCTTGAACTAATAAAGTAGCGAAATTGATAATAGTAGTTCAATTTTGGTGATTTGATAATAGTAGTTCAATTTTGGTGATTTGATAATAATCATTATGATATTATGAAATACGCTATCTTAACTACTATACGAATTAATGTATGTTTGATAATGATGCCAATTGATCGAATTTCATTGAGTCGGCAGGTGCCGACTGTCACATGCTCAAAGGATACAAATTAAGATCGAGAGTGATACATATTCGGTTAATTGTTAACAATAATTAATTGGCCCACAATTGGATTTTCTTTGTCCAAATACTATGTTTTCCACATTTTCATGTTTTAATGATGATGTTTTATGCGACATAAACATTACCTTGCCGCTTCATCATATATCATTAGTTAACAAGAGCTGTGACACATGTTGTTTCATGATTTGTCTCATTCGACCATCACTGGCCCATATATATATATATATATATAATAATAATAATAATAATAATTCACTTATACGATACGTATTATAACTGATGAAGAATCTCAACTAATTAGTAGATACATTTTCGATGTAATTATGTTTCAAGTCGAACTTAACTAATTATGACTTATCAATACTTAGATCACTGGAAAGGTTTAAAAGCGGTTAAATTATAATTTTTGAAGTGGTTCGTGTGTCACCCGCGACTTAAAATAAGTCCTCGATTTTTGGACGCGGGTGGTTTTATTCTCACTTTACGAACTAATATTATATGTCCACTTTACAAACTAGTATTATTATATGGAGGACATCAAAAACAACGGTTCTATACTTTTGTTAACTTTTTAAAAAAGTATGTGTAGGTCTTTTAATTATACACCATTTGGAAAACTATAATACTACACTACACCAATTAGACTTTACCGAGACCACACTGGTAGCGACGACATATGATATGAATTACTCTCTACAAGACTTGTATAAGGATGATACTATACATAGTCTTATAGGATGCAACCCGAAAACTCTTTAGGTCAACCTATAGTAACAGCAAATCGTCACTATAGATAAAATTATTTATTATATGATTTTTAAAAATTTCAGACAATCAAAGACTAGGCCATGCAACCTATAGCGACGATTATGAAGTCATCTCAATTTTAAGATGTTCCTATAACTTAAAAAATTTAGTGTTTGGTTAGAATTTTTAGTCATCTCACTCAATTTGAAGCCATGCATTTTTGTCCATCAATATCATGCATTAAGAATTAGCTTTTAAGTTGCATAGGTTATGCATATGCATGCACCCTTGTTCAATTCGTTGCCACAAATTAATTAAAGCTAGCTAGAGTTGGATTCTTGATTCTTCATGAAGTCGGCACATTTTGACGAATTTGAAAGAGGGATTTTTATGTTTTTTTGTCTACTCATCATCTGCTTACACATGTAAGGCTACAAGAATTTTCCTTTATTTTTATATTCACATAAAGTATGTAAAGTTATATGTTGTACGTTGGTTCATGAAGTCTTGCAAAATTTTGACCAATTTGAAAGAGGAATTGTGATGTTCTTTTGTCTACTCGTCATCTACTTACACATGTCACGCTTCACTAAATTTCCCTTATTTATGTTCACTAGCTAGGTTATATATTCGTATAACTGGTAATAAAAATATATTAAAATAAATATATTTAAATAATCGTGTATTTTTCTTATGAAATATTTGGTTTAAATTGTTAAACAAATTTTTTTAACTATTAGAGATTGAAACCAAAACTTGGCTCCATTATACTATATATAAATATTTAGAGATAAAAAAATAAAATTTTATTTCTTCAAAAATTTAAGATGTATAAATATATTGTTTTTTTTAAGCCATTCAATTTCAGTTGTACAAAGTATAAAATCCCTTAAAGGTGGTTTAACATAGGTAATACAAATTAAATTTTAAATTCAAACTTTATGATATTAAATAAATGAATTTTAATAAATAATTATGCAAAATTAATTAATATGAGAGTGACACATATGAGAAAGTGGGGGTGATAGTTATGTGTCATGTTTGAGAGGAGGATGTGTGGCAAAATTCTACTCCTTTATTAGTATATGGAGGTATTTAACGAAAAATCTTTCTATTATTATACTAATAAAAGGGTAAAATCTTTTATTATTTTTTGGTATATATTTGAAAATATTTTATAACTATGTCTAAAATTTTATATTTTATTTTTAAGTTTAATTATAAATCATATAATCGGTGTTTCAAATATTTTCAACCTTTTAAAAAACTATAACTTTAAATATTTTGCTACATTCCGTCTAGGAAAATTTTCCTCAATAAATTTTTTTTTAAAAATTACTTTTTAAATGTCCATAGTTTTTTTTTTCTAATTGAAATAAATCATATAAGAAATGTTTTAAATACTTTTAGTTTTAAATACTATAATTTGAAGTATTTGATAGTAACATTTAATCTAGGTAATTTTTCCTCAATAAAGTTTTAAAAAATTAATGTTTAAATTTATAATCCAAATTTATCAAATATTAAATATATTTTCATATTGCAAGATTACATATAATAATAATATTTAATTTTATAAATTTTTCATTTTAATCGTTCAACCCGTGTAATACACGGGTTAATAGTAATAAGTATAAATACGTACGTACGTCTGATGTTCTGGTGTTTTGTTCGTGTTTTAAGTTCTTAACTTAATGTTTTTAATTTAATTATCATTCCAAACACAGTTACTTTGTGTTATATTTGATTTGTAGGTGTTGGGAGCTGAAACATGATATATGAAGGTTATTAGAAGATTGGATGATGAATAGCCACAAAACAGCGGTAAAAATGAAGAAAATGAAAAAAAATACAGGGGGGCGTAACTTACGCCCTAAGGACGTAACTTATGACCCCTTGTAATTATGGGACGTACAGAGGGATGTAAGGTAGAGTAGAAGTATTTGTGGCAGGAGGGACTTAGCTAACGTCCCTGACACGTGACTTCACCAAAGTCCATATTTTTACCATATTTAAGGAGGTTATTATTTGGAAAAATCCAAGTTCGAAAATACCAGTCTCTAGGATGAATTTGGGAGCAATTTTACACCATTCCTTGCCTCTCGAACATCATTCCACCTACAATCATGCAATTCCAAACAACAATTGAAGATCAAATCATGAACATGAGCGGCTAATCTTTCGAGTTCATCCATGGGTAGAAGATTATAAGTTCTAGGTTATTTTTATGTTTGGTTTGGTTCATACTCTATATTATGATTGATTGATATGCATGAATTGATTGTTAGTATTGTTTTATGTTAAGATTTTTTTGCATCATTAACTTTATAAGAGGTTTACTACTATAATGTCAATTTGTGTCATGCTTTGTTTATTGTTCTTGATTGATAAAACATACATTTGCTCCAATTTCATATAGCAAAGGTTTTCTTGCACCATTTGCATATGTGTGACGTTTGTTGATGTCTAAAGTCGAGAATTTACCAAATCAAACCTATTTATCAGTTGTGCTTATCAAAGATCAAACCTTTTTAGTAATTAACTTAGTTATTTACAAATCTAAAACACAGGTGTGACTCATTGTTTATTAACTATTTAAAACAACCAATTTAGTTTCTTGCATGTTTCTCTTAAGTCTTAGTTTTATAATTCACTAGGTTTAATACCCGTGTGTTACACACGGGTTAAATAGTAATATTTATAAAGAAATTATAACCATTATATTTAACAATTTGTAAATATATAACATTTAAGGAGTTGGCTCCATCAACTTGCATGGTGAAAAATGTAGCTAAATTTTACCTCCCAAACTTCCTATTATAGAAAAAAAATCCCTCCAAAAATTGCCCCCTAAAAGTTTGATTTATTAGATAGATTCAACTCTTTCAGAGTAAAGAGGCAATAGATAATTTAGTTTAATTAATTAATCTTTTTCTTAATCAAGTTAATACAAACACCATACACTAATTACATGAGGTTCGACAATCCTACTTACCCTACTAGTTTAAGGTGAATAGGATACACATTTGAATATCGTATTTATAAATAGTAATAAATATAAATACATACGTCTTAACCTATATCCCTCCCATATATATACGGGTGAGTTATTGGATAATGTAAACAATTTGTAATTAAATATAATTTATAAACTGTATTAAATGAGATATACAAACTTTATAAAGCTAATAATAATCAGGTAAACATAAAAACTAAAAAGTTAAAAATATCATAAAATATAGAGTAAGATAATTGGAATTATAATTTTTTTTACTTTTTACATTGATAAGGAACTTAAAAATACAATTTCTTTTAAAAAGTAACCCAAAAAAATAACTAAGAAATTTAAAACCAAAAAAGCTAAACCACTCATCCTAAAAATGTAAACCCGACAAAAACCTAACTTTAAACTCCAAAACCTAACTGAGCTAGACTCAAAAGCTAAAAAAAACATAATCGAAAAAGCTAAACGTCGAACTAAAAAGGCTAAACCTAACCTAAAAGTTGAACCATAAAACCAAACCTTAAAGCTAAGGGCTGTTTGTTTCATCTCTAATTGATTAAGATATAGAGAGATGATGAATGGAACTGAATGGAGCATATACCAATTTTACTCTCATCTGCATTTCTACCTCAACATCTCTCTCATTGATATAGTCTCTTAATGATTCAGACATCTTAATCATTCAGAACTTAATGATTCAGATTTTGCTAAATAACCCCTAAATCCTAAAAGCTAAAACCTTTAAGTTTGAAAAAAAACTAAAATTAAAATAAGACAAAAAGAAAATAAATAAAAATAGCTATCCCACCATGTAGAAACCAAATGAAACACTATCTTGTTAGTTAAGCTTGTGTACTCATCTTTGAAACACTTGTAACATCAAACTCTTTGGTTCAACAAGGCGAGAAAGAAATCCACATCTATCTTATATAAGGGTCTAGGGTTTTAGTAAAAACTGATCTTCGATCATACACACACAGATCACTAACATAAAACACACACAAATAAAGGAGCCACGAGAACAAAAAAAACACGAGAACAAATAAAAGATGAACACGGTGATTTAAAGTGATTTGGTCTAAACTAACTTATGTACACTATTTGCAACTAGGGTATTTCTTATATTAGGTGCTCAAAAGGAAGGAGATTACAATAGTCAATATATGATCATGTCTATTCATAGGGAGAGGATCTCTAGGTTTCTCAAACTTGAGCCATAAGACTACTACAAATGGGTCTATACTAGGTTGGTGTACTTGGCCAAAATGATAAAACCCACACACCTTAATTACTCAATAGTAAAATTTATGTTAACCGTGAAACTTTTAATACGAGTCAACTCCATCTTAAGTAAGTACGCGTTACAATGTTAAACTTACTTTTAGGACAACCGAATCTTAGGGGTGGGTTTGTTTTTCATATTATATGATCTTTTAGAGGTTCTGAATTCTAATCTAAACCGAAATGTATTAACTTGGTGTACTAACACTAACTACCAACTCTTCTAAACAAAGTCTAGATGTTGCCGTTCAAAACTTGAATTTTATAAATGTTCTGAAATTAAAGTTATGTGTTCTCTTGATAATGTCTTGGATTGGCGATCAATTGTTAGTGGGGATCTTGCAATTTGGAAAAGGGACCCGAAACTATTGGGGACATCTTGCCTCAGGGTGAGGGGGGTGGTCCATTCCATCCCCTTCATCCCCTAACACCCCACCAATCACAATGTGACACCTATCACTCTTTTTATCAACCATTCCATCCCCTAAAACTCTAACCATTAAAGGCATCATAACCATTCCATCCCCTAAACCCACTCAATTTTAATTAAAATAATTTTAAAAACTATATTTTCATTAATAATAAAAAGTTACATGAAAATAAATAAAAAAATTTTAACAAGCCAAAATAATTAAACCTAGTTAATTAATCAAACTAGAAATTTAAAACTAGTAATGAAGAATGTATTAAACACATATTTAAAAATGAAAAATATGTGAATTTCAAAGTCTTATATTAGCCACATATTTAAAAATTATATTTATCTCCATGCTGCACTTCTTCTTCTTCATTTTGAACTCACCTTTTCAACCACCTGCAACCACCACCAATCCACCACCAAGCGCCGGCCAGAATAAACATCTCATACACACACCCCAACGCATCATAACACATCCCAACACATCCAACGGTCGAAATTTTGGGCCCCACTCCCATCACCGAATCGGTGACCCAACCCCCCCAACCCCGTCCCCGCAACACCGTTCAGCCACGGCGGCGGTATGCCCGCTCGTGGTTGAACCCCGTCCCCCTCATCCCCACTACCACCCCCATCACCCTCATGCATGTTGTCCCAGAATTAAATGAGGTTGTGTTAGGACGATTGTTATGTCAATAATTTAATTTCATGGAGTTTACTTCGTCAAACTTTGTCCTATTTATTTGAAAGTGGATAAATATAATCTTCTTATACGCGGCTTTGGTCACAAGTTAAGATATTTTCTTGAAACAAAGATTATCAATGCTTGGTACACATTGACTCTATGGATAAATGCTACAATTTGTTAAATTAGATGATTTATAATGCTTCCCTATACTAAAATAGTCACATGTTGTATAACACTTTGATGCATATCTTACTTACAAAAGTTGAAATTCAATAACACATAAATATGAGGCCATGAGGGAAAGAAGATAGATAGGATGACAAAGAGAGATGATGGTTTATAAAACCCTCCGTTGACCTATTTTGAAGAGCTTATTTTCACCTACGATTAATCCAAAATTTGATGTTTCGTAATCTACAAATAATCGAAGCATAAACGTACAAGCCAACAACCGTACGCTAAAGTTTTGATTTTTACAACTCCTTTATGTTTTCCGCTTAGTACAACTTTTTCATCAACCGGTATACGTGAATGATGTTAACTTTTTTGCGGTATAATGCGCCTTAAGTCTTAACGCAATAACGCACAATGTATTTATATTTAGCTTCTATACATGTTAACCCAAACATGCAAATCTTATATTATTTTCCTTTTTTCTCTCTCAAACACGTGAAAACGTGAAGTAAAAGTTGATTATTATCAACTTCGTAAGATATAACCCTTAAAATCTTAAATAGTGCTTTATTAGCTAGGATTTTATATATACCTAAAAGTTCTCTCTTTTTAAGAGGAAAATAAGTCTCTATCAAGTAAACTAGCTAGTTTCACATTGGCAAGTTAATTGATTAATAATTAATTGAGTCAAGTTTATATATTATAACATTCTTTTATTGATTTTTAGCACATTGTGCATTTTGTGATGTAAAAGTGTTGATTTATTAATACTGTTATCCAACTGATCTAATTTAGCATTTTCAGAAGACAAAAACATTATATATATATATATATATATATTTTTTTTTTTTTTATTTTTTTATTTTTTAACAGCAACACCTTGATTTTCAAGGAGAAATACATCACCACCTATGGTCAGCAGGACTAGAACCCCTGACCTAGTGCTCCTAACACAATTGTGTTACCAATGGACCACTAACCCCATTGGCACAAAAACATTTTATACAATAGCATTCTAAAATGTATTATTTTAACTAGTTTTACTTTCCCGTGCGTTGCGGTAAAGTTTTTTTGGTGTTGGTTTAGTGTCGTACCTGTTAAAACAATTAAAGATGATTGAAATAAAGGTGGATTAAGATATTTTTACTGTTAAAATTTAGAAAAAAAATGACTCTTATTTTACCCTCGTAATTAGAATAGACGATTAACATATTCAACTGGAGGGCAATTAATAATAGGCTTCCGACTTGCGATGCGTTGGCCCGTCTTAACGTCCAATTGGCGTCAAATGTGTGTAGGTTTTGTGGAGATTATGAGGAAACTGTTGACCATATTTTCACTTCATGTAGCTTGGCAATGTCTATTTAGGCGAAGGTTGGGTCATTGTGTAATCTACAACCTATTTTCACTTTCACTTTTGGTGATCTAATGGAGATTTCTTATGGTTTAAGGGGTGATGATGACTTCAAGAAGGCTGTACACGCGGTGTTTCTAATCGCTACTTGGTCTCTATGGAAGCATAGGAATGTCATGATTTTTGAAGGGGTGCAGTCTTCGCCAGTGAAGGTTATTTGTGATGTTTTAGCAACGACAGCATTATTGTTAAAACATCGTAGTAAGAATAGGGCTCCAGTAGTCTTGAACAATTTTCCTTTCGAGCCCGATTAATGGCTTTGTTTTTGTGTTGTTGCTTTGTTTGCTCTTGTTTTTTTTTGGGTTTTAGCTTCTTGTTAGCCTTGGTTTTTTAATAAAATCTTTGCCGTTAAAAAAAAAATTTAGAATTTTTGGATCCGTCGTGATTTCAGTGATGGCTTTTAGTAAATTGAAAACTAATCAAAAGGAAAAGAATGTCGAGACTAGGTCCACCCACAAGTATCTTTTTATTTTGGTCCCAACTTAATCTTGAAAATATATGAAAAAGTGGTCCATTTTACCCCTAAGTGTGGACTCATTTATCTAGACATGTGGGTTGCCCAATAAGTGTTATGTTGGACCATGCATGGTGCAATTGCATAATTAGACCGTCTAATTTAGACGATGCATGCATGATTCATGAATCTTCCCATGCAACCGTATGCATGTGAATGAAGGATATTAAAGGATCTAGTATATATTCAAGATATATATCTTTAAAAAACGATTGAAATTTGAGTGCTAAATGTTGAATTTAACTTTGTAATTGATTAGCATTACATTTGTTCTAGAAAAAGAAAAGTAATTTAATTGAAATGTATCGAATTTGCACGAAAAAAGAAAAGTAATTTAATTGAAATGTGTCGAATTTGCACGATAAAATTTGATATGTTTTGTACAATTGTACGTGTGACGAACTTATTATGCACTTTTTGTTCATGTGATAATCTATAAGCCGCCACGCCAGTCATTCAGTCAACAATGCACATCACATCGAAGTAATATTTAAACTATCAAATTCAAATGAACTACATTTGTTGTCATTAAACTGATGTTGTTAGGTTTATCTATGACTATTAAAGCACAATACATGTATCTTTGTAATAGATTTCTCCACAACCACATTGAAGTTTCAGGAAAAACTACTATTAAAATGTCAAAAGACGACTTTTATGTATATTAATTACTTTCAAGATGGTTCATGATTAAAGAGAGTGTGGTGTGTTTGGGACCAAATATTTGGATGTGTAGGGGTAGATGCCCTCATAAGTGGAACTTAACTCGCCTTTATTCCAAACATTGGGGCCTTGGTGTCATTGTCAACCACGTGTTATTGGATAGATTTATGCATGGTTACCGTTAATCAACTACTTTCACACACACACACACACATGTATAATATTGTATTTTTGGAGTAAATTTAAGCACCAAACAACAAATTTAAATACGTGTATTTACAAGTAAATATCTATAATCTAATACAGAAGTAGATTATTTATGACATTTTTCATTATCAAAATCAACTTTACCGTAATTTTTTATTTAATAAATTTATAATTCATAAATTAATTTCCACTAATTCAATCACATTTTATATTAATAAGTCAATTAAATTTTTTTATTCTAATTATCAAGTATTTAATTTAATATTTTAATTCAATTAATGTTTTACATGAGGAGTCTAACTGAGTACATATATACCGGTAAATAGATTATTTATAGATTCGGAAATAAGTGTACTCATTTGCGAATTTATTATTATTGGAAATATTTAGTTGGCTCTTTTATTAACATCCATAAAATTAAAAAAAAATTTAATGGTCGAAAATTTTATTGGAAGGATAAAAACTAGCAAGATGCTATATTATAAAGAACTAAAATAAAAAAGGTACACCAATTCTTCCATTTGATGTTCATATTCTCATGAGCTTTTAACCACAAGAATGATAACGACTTAATTAATATCTCACATGATCCCTCGAGCTTGAGCTCCATTATTATTGAAAATACTAATACTAATATACGAAAGGTTATTAAAGTGGGTTGACGTTAAGAGGTAAATATTTACGTTAATCGGTGTATCTTAATTAGATTTCTTCCCCTAACAACAGGTCATAGATTTTATATAATAAATACATTTTAACTCCCACCTTGTAGGGTTTTTACCGCAAACCTTTTAGTTGCATGACACACCACTTAACCACAACGATATCCTCTTGAGGCATATCTTAACTATATATTGTCAATCATATTGAGCTGGTCATATATAAAGCACAACATGCTATACATAATACACTTTTGTGTATTCAAGACTTCAAAGTTCAAACAATGTATATTCAACTTAGCACTTAGCTAAAAGCACTAGATGTTATTATTGGGGCCTTGGGGGTAACAAATCGGGCTAAAACAATTGGGCCTGATATTAAAATGGGCCATGTGAAAAATGGAAATAGATCGCTTCTTTTCAACCTACAGGCACAGCTAACATTATTTCAACAATCTAGAAACATCTGAGGTGAGGCCAGAGCTTGAGCTTGCAATCAATCATTTCAATGGCGTCTTCCAAATTGGTGAAAGCGATTTTAGATCCGAAGAAAAACTGGTTCGCTGCTCTGCATAAGAAAACCGTCGAGAATCGCCTTCGAAAATACGGTTAGAATTTAACTATTTGTGACTTTGTAGCTGAATTTATTCAGGAATTATTATTAGTTTAGTGAAATTGATGATGTGTTGATGATAACGATTAGGTTTGCGATATGACGATCTGTTCGATCCGATGGAATCTCTGGATATAAAGGAAGCATTGGCTAGGTTGCCTCGTGAGATTGTTGATGCTAGAAATCAGCGTCTGTTACGCGCTATGGATCTATCTATGAAACATGAGTACCTTCCTAAAGATCTGCAGGTTCAATTCTGAATTGATTTTTTATATGTGTATGTTTTGTTAAGTATATGTATTGAGGAACCTCTATGATAACTGCTCAAACAGTTTATATTGTAATATAGTTATTCAAAGGGAAAACAGATTGTGAGTTGTGATGTATTTTGTTGTTGTTACAGGCTCAACAGACACCATTTAGGAGTTATTTGAGTGACATGCTAGCTCTGGTAAGTGCATAACTTTTTAAATGTTTGATTTGGATATATATGTGATGCAAGTTGTTTGTTTTTGTTGTTGCTGGTGGTTTTGTTTCGTTTTTTATTCTGTTAGTAACCTGCATACAGCATACATATGGTCGTATTCTGACTTTTGGATACATAGTGGTCATTTGGTGCTAGTCAGATTGTGAAGTTCTAGACTGAGTTATTTTAGTGTTTATGAAGTCTTTTGGTAGTGTTCATTATGTAGGCCAAGCCACATCCGAAGATGTTCCTTAGGAAGTATGAAAAGTTCTAAAATTTAGTTAAATTAGGTTTGTTATATTATACATGTTTTTTCTCATATAAGCATAATCATTATTAAGGGCATTGAAGGCAATATTTGTGTACAAGATTCTAAAAATGGTTTGTTTGATACAAAGTGCAACCAATCGTGAAATGTTGGCTTTCAAGTTAATTTTGAATACACATGCATTTGAAATTTGGATTTCTGTTAAATAAACTGAAGATTGAATTGATTTTTATGAATATTATTTTGAAACTTCACTGTCTCTTTTGTAACAAAATAAAATGTGGCTGTCTGCATTTTTTTTAATAAATCACACTCCCAATCTCACTAAACAAGAAGAATGCAGTGACAAGCTACCTTTTGTGACTCTTAACATTGTACCATACATTGCATGTTTAATTTGACTACAATGTTATGATGGTCTATATATGAGTCAGAAAATCTAGGTTATTGTGGAGACTATCATTTGTATATTTTTAGTGTATGTGATGTAATCTGTAAAGTAGTGATATACAAATAGTTGAGACTAATAGGCACTTTGTTGGAGTATAAATAGTGATTTTAAGGTGTTTACTTCGTTTTGTATCTTTGATAAAAGATTATCATTAATATTTTAAAGCATGGAAAAGTATTGCTTTTTTGTATTAAAGGAGGGGACATGCTTTAGCAAATCACATAATAGTTAAATCTAATAACACCAACTAACCAACGTGAGGTGTTAAGTTATCAACTTGAGGTCTAAATGCGCAATGTTACTTTTGTTACATATTAAGGTTTGGAAGAATGATATGCATAAAGAGTGTATTCCATACCATAGTCACATAAATCGCGGTTCACTCTAGTACAGGAACGAGGTTCGCTAGGCTAGACGAATTTGGTACGGAAGGGGGTAGGTTCATTTCGGTACGAATCATTACGGTGTACCATATAGTCCAGTTTGATATACCCAATTTAAAACAATTATATGTCTTGTATTCTTATAACTTTGTGAAATTACGAGCTTTAAGTCCAATAATAAAAGCCCATTTCCCTTCAACACCATTCGTCGGAAACAACAATGGAGTTACAACCTTTTGAATCACGATTTTAGAATCGCAAAATCAAACAGCAATGGAGTTAACAATACTCTGGCGACTTTCATACCGTTTCCCTTCAACACCATTCCCTGGAAACCATATCCACCTCTTTACAACCACTCCAATTCTTCACTCCAAAACTCCAATCATTCAACCCATCTTAAACCCTAGTCACATAAACGATTCAATTGGATCACTTATAACATCTAGATTGCCGTCAAATTAGTGTACCAATTCACTAATTTAAAACATTTGGAGCGATCTGGGCTTGAAATTGAAACAACGAATTCGCGAACTGGTAGTCGAATTGGCCATCGACTGGTACATCGTGCCCAATCGATCTGGAACAGCGTACTGGAGCGTATGGGTATGAACCATATTTTGATTTGGTACAAAACGATCCAATTCGTGGATCGGGGGTTATAATTCTGTGACTATGTTCCTCACTTATAAGAACGTTGTACTATCTTCATGACAACCATATTTTCTCAAATATATAATACATGTTTACACACATATGTATCAAATGCGCAAAGCAAGCTAACCAATTAGAAATTGTTACCAAGTACAAGTTACTTTCGAGCATGCAATAGGATATGCACATTTTGTCCAAAAATGTTGCTAAGAATGTCACGTTAACAACTAAAGATGTAGAGGTCAAGGTTGTCAATGGTGCAAGGTGTGAGATCCTAGGCTGAGGAGAGGCATAAAGTGTTTTAAAGTGCACGCAAGACAGTTTATAAAGGTGGATGATGTCTACTCCAGCCTCACAAGGGTGTGAGGCAATAGTCTTCTCCATATAATGTGCATATCGAGTGTGACTATTCACAAGATTGTTCTTATTTGTGAGTGGCAAGAGGCTTGAGGTGATGTTCTTTTTTAGCGAATGAGTATTTAGTTTATTTTTATTAAGCTTGCCTATTGACAAGATTGTCAAGTTAATCTGCTTTTTAGAATACTTATGAAGATTAGGGTTACATAGAATTTAAAAACATAATCATACATCCTTATCTCTTTCATGATTAGTAAGTTTACTAACAAAATCAAAGAGTAAACTTGATCATGAACACTTGCGGTATTTTGAGTTTAGTTATAATAGTTGATAGAGGTATCGATGATGGTAATAAATACTAAATTTTTAGTTTCTTGTTGCATATGATATATCACAATTAATAGGTTTTCAACTTTTAAATTTTGAACTTCATTTTCATAGTTGATATTAATGTCGTTGATAGTTTATAGGTACTAGGTTTTCTGGTTTCATGTTATAAGGTTAGTTAAGTAGTTTGGTAATTAGGAACTTATACTAAAAAAGTATTATGATTTTTTTAGTTTCAGGATATAAGGTTAGTTAGCTAGTTTATAAGGGGAGTGATAGGTTACTAAGTGTTTGATCAGCAGTGATTATAATAATATAATTAGACTTAATACCATCAAGTGTATCTTCACTGGTAATATCTCTTTCAACATCTTACGCCTTGGTGTTTGTTGGCAAATGATGTACTCAAATTTGGGCTTAAATATTAAATAAAAGACCAAGGGTAGAAGTCTGTTGATGTGAAAGCGATTCTTTGTTTTATCTTTGATCTAATTGTAACGTACAACATTCTCTGATATGAATCGTTTTGAGCCTTGGGTGTCACTTACGAATAACATGACAAACACTTGTTATCAATTTCATATTCTTTAGTTTTCTCTTTTTGACCATGGAAACCGTTTTTCAAGTTTTTTTCTCAGTTGAGTCTTCTCTTGATTTAAGGTTTAAGAGTAAGATCGTATTTTTTTCCAAGCAACCTCCTTTATGGTAGTTACACTAATCTGGTATGTTTTATATGACGGTTAAAAGGGGGTGAGATAACGACATTGAAGACAGTTTGCCTCTGGGGAGCACCAATCTCGGATTGGTTTTTTAATTGAGAACCAACTTTGTGAGTACAACTTAACTTAGAATACAAAGGGCTTATCCTTTTTCTCAGCTTCTCTTTAAAGTTTGTTTTGTGTTCCCCATTTCTCTTTCTCCTAGACTTGAGCAACTTTAGAGTCCTCTAGAATCATAATTGTTGTCATGTTCATTTTTGCAAGTAAGAGAAGGTAAAAATGGGATTTCAGAAGAAATGGATACCGGTGGTAGAAAAGGTGTTTGTTCTCTTGATGTCTTCTATATAGACGGGAATCATTTTATCACTACCTGTCTAAATTTGTTTGAGTGTGCCATCATCGAAACCCTAGGTGGGCAATCTTATATTGTGGGCAATCTTTTCAAGGAAAGCTTCTTGTACAAGTTCTTATCCTTGGTAGGTTATAACAGGTCTCATTTGATTTCTAATTAAACTTTTTTAGCTAATTGGAACGTGATGTTTTTGGTACTTTATGTCTCATTAGTTTTAAGCACCATGTTTTAGATCTTTAGTTCTCTTTTCAATCATTTTTCCAATGCCCAGAAGTACTTAACAAATAGCCTTTTCAGGCACCAAAAGGGTGCATTTGAACCGTTTTAACACTACTTATGAAGGACCTTGAGGTGTAAAATAATGATGGAAAACATATTGGTGATATATAACTATTGGGTGCACATGGCAGTTTTTGTGGAAGGAGCTTTAATCATTTTTTTGGGTTACAAAAATTAATGAACTGACTTTGGCTCATTCTTTAGGCTTTTTTTTCACATTTTGTTTTGACATGCTTTAAGATTGATGGAAAAGAAAAGAGTGATTAGATGCATTTGAGCTGGGTCCAAGTGAACAAAAGAAAGTAGCAAATAATTTCTCTAAGAATGGCGGCTGAGATTCCTTGTGAAGAGTAAGAAAGCTTAGTTTTTTAGTTGACAAGGGAAATGACGGTTTGCAGGTGGAAGGATGATTGCATATGCAACACTTGAAATAAACTTGGGCTTATTTTGTGTAGGGTTGGGCATTGTGTTCTATGACTTCCAAGGCACCATAACACCTTTCAGTTTTTTGAAGTGACACTGCTTTACCTTAATGGAACGTACTACTTGGAAAGGCTCTTAAAGGAAATTAGGTATTGCGAGAGGGTATGCATGTCTATGCCACATTGTGTCTTTCTTTTACGTTTGATTAAAGCCTAACAGATTAAATAACGGACTGATCAAACTTTTCTACTTGTCACAAAGTGGAAGTTTTTCTAGGACACTCTCTTTGGTGAAACTATACTATTTTTCATTAGGAGACTTAATGATGTAATGAGTTTTACCCCTGAAGCCTAATATTACTTGAAAAGCTCATTAAGGCTAGGGCTTTTAAAAAAATCTAGTGGTCAAGTAATACCTAGGCATATTGCAAGAGGGTATGCATGTATGTACCACTTAGGTTTTCTGCTACATTTGATTAAATCCTAGGAGTTGTATAATAGTTGGTAACAGTTTTAACTTATAATAACATAGTTGAAGCCCCCCTAGGACACACTCCCTCAAGAATTATGAGGGTGTAAACAAGCAAAGTAGAGTCCAAGCTTGACTTGATCTGAGTATTTAGTACTCAAATTCGAGTTGTATGTTTTAGTGGCAAGTGCAACTGTTCTGACTCTTTTAAGGGGTAGAAGCATAAGTATTGGATGTTGGCGGAGGGCAGAAAACTTGTTATGAGTGACAAAAGATGTTAACTTGTGTAAGTGTGATAACCATTGACCTCTTTAGAAAAATATTTTTTTAACTTTTCATCAGATTTTGTTCAACGTGTTTGCATACCATGATATATCACATAGGAAATGTACAAGCTATATATATATAAATATTATGATGATGGGTTACCTTGTAGTTTGTACATACATAGATGATCGAAATAGAGAACCAGATAAACACTTTGGCTAGATACCAGGAGGGAGAAAGATAGTGGATTATGTGGTTACAGAATCGTCTGATGTGTTTGTGTGTACATGTGTTTGTGTGAGTCTTGTAGTTAGACGACCCTCTATATATGAGTTGGTTTTTATTTGGAAACTGACGGAGGTAAAAATATAAATTAAGCATAACAAATATATTATAGTTTTACAGTTACAAATACATTTAGATATCTGAAACAAAGTTTATGCATTGCATTACAGGTAGAGAGGGAGAAAGCCGAACGCCAAGCCCTTGGAGCATTGCCGCTCGAGCAGCGCACCATACCATAGTTTATTTATTTTATCATTTGCCAACAACTGTTTTGGTAATATTATTACTAAAAATAAAGGTGAGACAATCTGTGGTTCGTTTAATGTTGTTAATGGATCATCTTCCCGTTTACACTCAGCTATGACTCATGTTTTGATCTCTTGATGTAAACAATGCATGTGTAAAATGTATGCTACGTTCAAGTTTGAATCATTTTTTGCTCATAAGTAATGCAGAAGTTACTTGTCTATCGATATCAATAGTTTCGTATATCTATGTCAGTTTAATTCGGTAAAGATAGTTTTTTGGTTTGGCTGCTTAAATGATTTATACATCAAGTATGGTTTAGCATTTTTGGTGGTTCTTCCAAAGTTAAGTGGTTAGAAAATGTCTGCTTGTATGCTATATATCATGATTTTATAATATGATGCCACATTCTCAAAACACCATTCTTCATCCATTACACTTCATCTTCTAGGTGCTTCTCACAAAAGTACCATCATCTTGGCCACGTAACACCCCCACCCAACAATACCGGCAAAAAAAAATCTTATGCTATAATTTTGACATGTTCAGGTGATTTATAAAGACATTTAGACAATAAAAAGTTAGTTTGTATGTAATAACCGAAACCGAAACAAAGCCAGAGCTTTCTTTGAGACCTGCTTTTAGTCTTTGATCGTTATTTCTTACCTTCATTCCTGTCATTTTAACCGTTTTACTTTATATTGAAGAGATCTAACCTATCAAATGTGTGATAGGACGTGATAACATGTCACAGATCAATATTTTTTTAATTGGCCACAACACCAACATGATCCTTATGCATACCTACCATTCTACATCAAGTACTACAACCCCGTGAGTCTTGACACATTCCTCTTAAAGTCTACAATAAAATGAAGAATAATCTTACTTACCCAAGTTTTCATTTTTATATTTTAGCCACCAAACATGAATATATTGTATAATTGACATACAAGTCTATATTTTTAACATACACACCCATGTTGGTCGTATCCTTCATTAGTCAACAAAATTATTCCACCTTATTTTTAAATAATAGATACCATTTCACTAATTGTATCTTCCAACCCATATAATAATAACTAGTATTATTCTAAAAAAAATGGTCACGAGGTAGGCTTCCATTGCTGACTAGGATCAACTGATTTGACAGTTGGTATTTTAATTAAACAAATGTAGGTATAATAATATCCAAATCCAAATTCTTTATATATGTCATTTATATATTTCCAATGGTTTCTGCCATGATGACACATTAATAAATCAATTACTAATACTAATTCGACAACTTCCACTTTCCTCGATGACACATATGATAATAGTCACATACCAAACAAACACCTTAATCATATTTCGATTTTGTTTGATTACGTTTTGATTCCCGGTTTATTAATTTAGGGTTTGACTTAGAGCTTTTGTTTGCATGTTTAAGTCATTGATATATATTCTCCATCATATTAGGGATTGTATAAGGTTGTGTTCAAATTATATTTATTTTTTTAAATCTTTTACTCATGTGAATGAAGCTATTAGCATCTCTTAGAAAATATATATATTGAAGGACTTGTTCTCCACTACTTTCAATTAATATAGCATGATGGACAAATTCTATTAATCTTTTTATTCATAGAGATAAATTAACAAGAAAAAAACTCAGAAATGATGTGAGTATTTGATGTGTAGTAGTTTTGTCTTTAGAGCTTCAAACTCATATGTGGGAATTTTGAAGTAACAAAACATTGTGAACAAAAATCAAATTAAGGTTAATATCACCCAAACACAGTTGGGAATTTTGAAGTAACAAAACTTTATGTTTTCTAAAGCCTAAAACGAAAAAAATATATTGGCGGTCTTTTTGAGAACGACTTATTTTTGTTATTGTTACATATTTTAAATACGCCTTTATTAAGATTCGGCTAAAGCCTCTTTGTTCACTTTTTTTTTTTCCCGACGTGATTCATTCTTTCCAAATTAAATCGTGTTGACATATTGTAAATCAATAAGCAACAACAATATCAAATCATCAAAAGTTCAAAACTCAAGAATTGAACTCTAGATGCAGAGATAAGCTACTAAATTCTAAAGTAGACACAGACAACAAAATTTCAATGAATCAAAATTCAAACTCTAGATGGGTAGCTAGATGCATACAGTTAGTGTTTGTCGAAGACATGTTTAGTTCTTTAGGTCCTTTTTTTTCGTTTTATTCACTACGACATGTCAACATAGCAAGGAAACAAGCAATCATGCGGGCCTCATTTGTCGAAAGTAGACTATGATTTTATATTTCTAGGTAGCCCAATACTGTTTATATCAAATTTCTTTAACACCACCACCTTAATTTTCAAAGAGAAATACAGCACAACCTGCTTACAGCAGGACTAACAGAAGTGCGTTATCAATGAGCCTCTATCCACATTGACTTTATATAAAGTAATGACTTTAAAATTTGGTGGCCAATCAAATGTGTGGGCCTGAAGCCCTAGCTAGCTTGTTTTTATAAGCTATAGAGTTGACCCTCAATACATTGAGTATATCCATTGCTGATTTGCTTAGTTACGGGAGTTAACATTAGTTTTACTGGCTATAACTTAACAGCAAGCTTTAGAAGATGTTTTCCTTCAACAAACTATGTGAAAAAATAACTAGATGTTTACATTTGTTACCCTATATATATGATGAATATAAGAATGTTGCGAACGAAAATGCAACAAATGAAAAAATGTAAAGACCAACGATATGCACAATGCAATGATTTATTTTTTCATATTCTAACAACAACATCGTACTTTTATTATCTATAACATGTGTCGTACTTTTTCATGGCATTGTTACTTGTATATGTCGTCGTCCCACCAAACCTAAACCGAAAATTAGAACGTCAAGTTTAAAGACATTCGAGCATAAAAAAAAATTCAAATGAAAAGGTTCCAAAGTCCGTCACTACGTGGTCAGTCAAATAATCCCATATGACATTGTATCTTAACAATGTCTTTTTTTTGTTTGTTAAAAGAAACAAGAAAACAGATGTGTCAAATCGATCAGGAAAATTAAATCAAGCAAGAAACAATGTTATTTGGAAACATTAAACATGAAATTATGGAGAGCATGTGGAAGCATGTTTTTGAGTTGGTTGATGAAAAACGTCTTAAATTTGGTGGGTTTCAGATCCCCAATTCCTGGAGGGTTCAAACATGTTTTGCAGCACAATCTGGGTCCAGTGACCATACATTTTACAATATCTACCTCACCCTTAAATCAATCTTACTAATTCCTCTTATATAGCAACTAATTAATTTTTAAAGCTCTTTAGTTCTTTTTCCTTTGTAATGTAGTTTTGTTATTATGATCCCTAACGTCTTGCTAGCTAGTGATGGAGTTTTCGTTAAATCACTGTTAAAAAACAGTAAGGTTTTTACTATGTTTTTATATTAGAAGAACGTATTAATTACTAAACTACATATATAATTAGTTAGTGTTGAAACTTGAACCTCAAAGCCATAACTTTTTTGATCAACACATATTTTTAAATTGAAATATATAACAAGAGAGAGTGGAGTTGAATTGAATTGAAAATCAAACATTGATCATTGTCAAGTATTTATGAATCCTGTTATGCTATGCTGGATAAGAATAGATGGTCGGCCAATCATTTATTTTTCAGATATTGATATTTCATATCAAACTGTCAAAAAGAATAAATTATATTCAAAGATCTGTTTAATTTTATTTTTTTTATATTGTTGATTCTAATTAATTGTTCTAAATTTGATTGAAAGACTTATATAAGACCAATAAAATCTTTATTTTTATTGTTGAAATAACATTATTACACACGTACACAACAATTTCTGTATCAAATGTTGTCACCAATTCGCAACAAGATTGATTACGTTGCTAGTTTTGGTCGCAAAAATAAGGAGTCTATCACACTACAACAAAATTGGGTTTTTAGTACGCCCAAAAGTGTCCTATAATGGTACTTTATAGGACCTTTCATTTAATAGGACCAATAGTAAAAGCGTTTCATGTAAAGGGGTTGTAATAAGTCCCGGAACTTAAAAAGCGTCCTAATATCGCAAATAAGATTATGAAACTAATTTTATGGTCGCATAATATGTCTATGAACAACTTACAAAGCGTCCTAATAAAAACATATTAGGACACTTTTACAATGTTACAATATGTGTCTACTTACTTTTAATCTTATGATACACATACAAGCGTCCTTACAAATTAACTTATAGGACCGTTATAATGTAACAGTGTATGTACTTTAGTACTAAGAAAAGGGTCCTAATATCCCAAATAAGATTATAAAACCAATTTTATGGTCGCATAATATGTCTATGAACAACTCGAAAAGCGTCATAATAAAAACATGATCAACACTTGGTTTTCCGGAAGCGGATGCCATGTAGTTGGAGTTGTCAGCGTCGTTGGTTGTTTAAAAAAACACATAATTTTAAATAGCCTACTGAGAAAGCCCTACAAATTTTTCTTGTATATCACAATCAGCAGCAATTAAGAATTGGGACATATATATATATATATAATAGTGGCCTGGGCATCATGAATTAGGGCAGCTGTTTCATGAGTTGCAATATCATGCATATTATGTAGTAGAGGGGTCTAAAAAAGGACAGGTTTGTAAGTTATCCATGGGTCTAGTTGTCCTCTGCAAAAACTTAAATGACCCAACTTAATGTTTTCTGTATATGCCATATTTGGAGCCCATTAACATGGTTTCATTGTCGGTGGATGGTCTCTTTGAAGACAGAGCAAACTTCATGTGAGTGATTGATAGATTTCTGGTTATATATTGTTCATGCAATGTACATATGTTTTTTTTTCTCTTGTCCCCCTTTGACAATTTTGTATTCAACATTAACCCTTTTTAACTTATGTTGAACATCTTATAACTAATTAAGAAAACATGCTAACTACTAAATAGGCAACTTTTAGTTGCTATCATGCGGAATATGATAATTTTCGAAACATAAACTTTTGGCGACATGTGCCAATGATATATGTAGTTGATATTATATACAAGATGTCATATGTTGTATGAGGATGATTCCTCTACAAATTGGGTTGTTTAAAAAATGTGAAAAAGTGATATTTAGTCTCATAAAAATCTGATCAAACGAACTATGCTTAAACAATGTCGTTAAACCTTATGCCCGCCCCCACCGCACCCAAATAACCTAAATCACCCCACCACCCAAAAAGCCTAACCTCCCCCCCCCTTAAAAAACCATAAACCGTAAACCCACCCCGTCTAAAAAACTAAATTCTAAACACTAAACTCTAAGCCAAAATGAACTCAATCAGAGTTCGTTGGCCTAGTTTTGTTATGATTTAAGGCAATATTTCTTGCACTTTTTTGGCAAAATCTAAATCGTATTTGATCCTTCCTCTATCTTACATATGATAGATAGGGTATGGATCAAATGACATCCACATATTAAGTTGAGCTGTTAAAAAAAAATATTAAGTTGAGAATTTAAAAACTACTAAAAACGGAAGAGATGAATAAAAAGTAAAATAGGAACTTAAAACATATTAATCTAAACATCTTTCTTTTTGGCCTACGTTAATATATAATTTTTTTAAATTGCACCATCACATCAAGAATTTTTTTTTATCTTTTATTTGCGTACAAAAAACATTATAATAAATAAGAGTAAACTCATTTTTTTTAATTCTCAATACTGTAAATGTTTATTAATACAATACTGTATGTTTTTAATATTTAATAATACTGCATGTATGTAGTATCATAACCTACGTATATGTAGTATCATGCTATTTCATATGTGTAGTTTCATGATGTGCAAAAGTATGATAATACGTAGAGGAAAGATAAAACACAAAGTGGATTTTGTCTAAAAAATTAAGAAAATATCTTAAATTATTTCAAAATCTAGGCAACTAATGAACTCTGGCTGAGCTTATTAGTTTCGTCGAGCTATACCATATTAGTTTCTAGATATTAGCTTTCAGGTTATAAGTGTTATCCTGAGGGTTTATGCTTTTTGGGGGTTGGGAGTTTAGGTTTGGGGGGTGGTAGGTTTTTTTGGGTGGAGGTAAGGGGTTTAGGTTTTTGGGAAGGGCTAGGGGGTTTGATGACATGGTTTTGATGTCACTGAAAGTTCAATCGGAGTTCGTTTGACTGAAAGCAAAAGTAGACTAATTTTTTGTAACACTTTTTATAGTTCAGGGTGGTTTATATTGTAATTACTAGGTTTAACACCCGTGTATTACACACGGGTTGATTAAAAATATTTTTAAAAAATTATAACTATTATATTTAAAAATTTATAAATAATTTTGTAAATTATTATTAATCACAAAAATTTTGTCTTTATTAACTCTCTTATTCAATTTTTCCCTTTCAACCTTCCTTTTATAAAATCAATTATGTTTTCTCCCAAAAAAATTGCCCCCTAAAAACTCTAATTTATTAGATAGATTAGGTTTAATACTCGTGTGTTACACACGGTTAAATAATAATATTTGTAAAAAAATTATAACCATTATGTTTAACAATTTGTAAATATTTTATATTTAAGAAATTTTACCTTTATGCATGCATGGTTAAAATTTCATTCAATTTCCCACCCAAATTTCCTAATATAAAAAAAATCTCCCCAAAAGTAGCCCCCTAAAAGTTAGAATTATTAGATAGATAAATGCATGTTATGAATGAGAAGGAAATCAACCATGTAGGGCGGACCTAGCGTATAGGGACGTAGTGAAAAAAAAATTCACCAAAGGTCTTTGAATATAACTATGTATGTATGTATGTATGTATGTATGTATGTATGTATGTATGTATGTATGTATGTATGTATGTATGTATGTATGTATGTATGTATGTATGTATGTATGTATGTATGTATGTATGTATGTATGTATGTATGTATGTATGTATGTATGTATGTATGTATGTATGTATGTATGTATGTATTAATGTATGTATGTATGTATGTATGTATGTATGTATGTATGTATGTATGTATGTATGTATGTATGTATGTATGTATGTATGTATGTATGTATGTATGTATGTATGTATGTATGTATGTATGTATGTATGTATGTATGTATGTATGTATGTATGTATGTATGTATGTATGTATGTATGTATGTATGTATGTATGTATGTATGTATGTATGTATGTATGTATGTATGTATGTATGTATGTATGTATGTATGTATGTATGTATGTATGTATGTATGTATGTATGTATGTATGTATGTATGTATGTATGTATGTATGTATGTATGTATGTATGTATGTATGTATGTATGTATGTATGTATGTATGTATGTATGTATGTATGTATGTATGTATGTATGTATGTATGTATGTATGTATGTATGTATGTATGTATGTATGTATGTATGTATGTATGTATGTATGTATGTATGTATGTATGTATGTATGTATGTATGTATGTATGTATGTATGTATGTATGTATGTATGTATGTATGTATGTATGTATGTATGTATGTATGTATGTATGTATGTATAGATATAATAAAAATGGGTTTAAATTTTAAAACATTAATTGACCTCATAGCGTGGTGGATTAGCGTGCTTGACTTTGGATCAAAAGATCGTGGGTTCGACTCCTACTATGGCTGATTTATTTCAGTTTTTTTGAAACATTATTTACATTTTTAGTCTTCCTAACTTTTTGAATTTTCACTTTCAACCTAAAGCTAGTAATATGTTTTAAATGGTTAACCAAAACAAACAAATATATTCAGTAAAAGAAATCATTTTTAAGGTAAAGTAGTGCATGTAATGCATACAAATTTATTTAAAGTTTTTAGGTATAATACTATATATCCCGTAGTAGAAAAAATTTTAAACGTTATTCCTGAAATTTTTATCTAGATCTGCCACAGCAATCATTATCATTATGAACTACAAGTATAATCACCGGCATCCCCTTTCCCCATCACACTTTCCGACACTTCCTATTTTCTCCTAGAGACCTTCGACCAACGTTTTGAAAACCGGAAAGGGCATTGAAACGTTCTGGTTTGAGGGTTTGAATTGTTTTAAGCGTGACCCAGCCGTTTAGACTGGTCGAACCGGAAACCGGGAAAAAGAGGTTGGATTGGAAATTTTTACAATTGTTCTATATTTTATGTATTTGTATTTAAAAAAAAATTATAACATCATCTGGTCCAACCTTTAGACCGGTAAGGAGACCCATTCGACATGTGGTCATATTTCGAAAAACTTTTCAGTCAACAAATATTTTCGTGTTTGAAAACATTCTGTTTTGTAGTGATAAAAATACTTTCTGCATGTGGATGGTCCATTGACAAATGAATCATCTTTTGTGGTGATCTTAATCGATTCATAGCTTTCAAGGAAACTATTACAATTATAATCAATAATTGGTCAAAGACACAAAAAGAGTTCAAATGGTTATGATCAAAGTCATGATTACGGGAATGTATGTTGTTTGATCATGGAATAATTTTGGTCAAAAATCCGCAATAATCCAAAGCTTATATGTGTGATTATTCAAATAAAGTCAACAAATTATTTATTGGATTTTCCCAAAAAGAATCAAGAAAAGATATGATTACAAAAGGGTAAAAAGTGAGATAAAGATTTTCAATCTACTAATAATAATCATTTACATTTTTTTTTTTTTTTTTTGGACAGCGAAACGAATAAAGCCCGGCTACCCGGGGTAACCCAATGGCGAAAGGCGACCCCAAACGCTCTGCGAACACAGACAGCGCTGGGTAGCCGAAGCCCACCTATTAAACCAACTCCAATTCGGGGGAAACCCACTAGCCCGTCCGCCCGTAGGCACGACAACAAACTAGCGGTAAAACCCGTTTGGCTCAGAGATCGAACTTATGTTGGCCACAAGTCTCCCTTCATTGCCCCCATTTGCCCCTTCCAAAGTGGTGGTAGTGGGACTAGAACTTGGGTCTCTTTTGGAGAATCCAAGCCTCTTACCACTACACCACATTGGAAAGTGGTAAAATCTTCAAATCAGTTTCTAACGATGGCGTGACTCCACAGTCAAAAAGTCTGATATTAATTTGTCAAACTAATTGCCCTTTTAAGTGCTTTTTTGTTTATTTTTTACGAATCTATAATTTTCAAAATCTGTCCTTCTGAAATAATAATTATGTTAAATCATAGTAGAGTAAACTGCAATTTTAGTCCCTATATTTCGATATCATTAACAGTTTTAGTTCTATTTTAATAGTTTTGGTCTCTGTGTTTTTATTTTCTAACAGAATTGGTCCTGAACACTAACTCCATCCAATTTTTCGTTAAGTCTCACTTACATGCGGAATAAAAATGTAATTGCTCCCACTCTTTTTGACATGCGATTGAATAAAAATATTAACATACATGATGACATAGATAATAGAGGGGGAGAAATGACAGTTTTACCCCTCAAATGTGAGGTGCATGTGAAAGACTTAACGAAAAATTGGATGGAGTTAGTGTTCAGGACCATTTCTGTTAGAAAATAGAAACATAGGGACCAAAGCTGTTAAGATGGACTGAAACTGTTAATGGTATCAAAACACAGGAACCAAAACTGCAGTTTACTCATCATAGTATTTCCCATTATGTCATAACTCGTTCACTTTTTTGGTGAATTGTTAAATAGTTATAAATATATTACGCACAAATTGAATAACATATATTTTTTATATTAAAAAATTTGTTATTTAGTTGATGTTGCATAAAGATTTTTTAAGTTACAAGAGACTAACGATTACATTATATTAGTTTTCATGACAATTAAAAATGAACTTTGTTCATCTCACAGCAATTAAATTTGTAGATTATATGCGCCAATTGGCCAAGTATTTAAACATGTTTTATAAGCAGATTGAAAAATAGACAAGTTGTATATTAAAATAAGATGATAGTATTTTGATGTTATACACTCGTATATTAAGTGAGACGTATGACAATGAACTATACCAAAAGATCATTGATAGGGCTTAGTGAAACTTAGACATGATAACCAAAAATTAAGAACCTATATGACAATGATCATATAGTCAACGTCAACTTTAAAAGTAAAACACATCCAACGATGTAAATAATGACATCATCATTGAATCTCAAATCTACCTAAAGTAAACAAACATACCCAAAGGTATGGGATAAAAAAATGGCTGAAACGGAAACAAACATAGAAACAATGTTCGTTACATTGTTGAGGTTTCATCCACATCATAGACCTCCACCAGATGACGTTTAAGATCCACTTCAATTTTTTTGTTGGTGGTTCATCATATCACAATATGAGATTTACCCTTTTCAATTGTTTTGTCTGGCTTCATAGGTGCGAAATTGTCTCCGGTGAATGACCTCACATCTTATAGATTAAGTGCAAAGTTGAATATACTTGCATCAGCAAAAATATAGTTTTTGTAGGTACATATAATATGATTAGGGATTTTCTAAAAAGGCTTAAAACTCTAAGAAGTGTAGGAAGCAATCAATAACAAGCACGTGGCCATGAGATAAAAAAACACGGAGGGGCATCTTCGTCATTTATACGCGCGATGCTGACTTCGAAATCCTGGTATCACTCACGATGTTCAGTTATGGTGTTTTTTTGACGTTTATTAATTACGAACATCTGTTCAGGTATGGCGTGTTTTTTACGTTTTTCGTTTTTAATTTTGAATCCATAATCATTCATCTATGACGAATACTGAAAACAATGATGTTTTTTGTTTGTTAATTTTTGACGTTTTCGTTTACTAAGTACGAACGTCCGATCAATGTTCAGTTCTTCTGAATCATTGTGTTTTTAACATTCTGAATCATGGTGTTTTTAGTGATCAGTTCGAATGTTAAAAACACCATGATTCAGAAGACATAGATCCATTTGATAGTGCTAAGAAACACCATGAGAAAAGTTAGAATGTGTGAGAAATAAAACACCAAAAAAGTCAATTGTTTTTACTGTGATCAGTTCAAACATAAAAAAACACCATGATTCAGAAGACACAGATCTAAGAAACACCATGGGAAAAGTTAGAATGTGTGAGAAATAAAACACCAAAAACGTCAACTATGTAAAAAACAACATGATTCAGAATACACAGATCTAAAAAACACCATGGCGTTTGAATTTTGTGTTAAAAACGCACGGATCTAAGAAACACCATGGCGTTTGAATTGTGGTGTTAAATACGCACAATGACAAATCTACCCTTAAATCCATCTCGCGCGTGACCAAAACATCAAAATAATTACAAAAATGCCACCGCGTCCATCTGGGCCGTAAAACACCATAATCCGACGTCTCAGATTACTTCTTAGGCTTTTTAGAGTTTTTTGCCTTTTTAAAAAATCCCTCCCCCATATAATATAATTGTTTGAAATAAATAATATAAAAACATATAGACATTAGGGTGTAAATAATACCTTCGTTCCATTATTTTTTCAGAAGATGATAGCTCTGATATTGTAAAACTAAATGTCTCACACTCATTCGGCTGTAAATTATAAATAACTAAAAAAAATATTAAAAAAAACTTGTGTGATTAGGCGATAAAAGATTTGTGAAACAATTTATTGGCATAATAATAAAAACCATAAGTGAAGTGGAACTTGTATGTTTTTTTTATTGTTTTCAAGTAAAACATAACATTTAATTGTATTTTTTGTATTGTTTTCAAGTAAAACATAACATTTAATTCTATAATAAAATATTTTAATAAAGAAAAGCTATGAATAATGAATTGATAACATTTTTAGATTGGATTTGTAATGTTTTCAAATAAATTAAACATTTATTTCACTAAATTAACTTTAGTATTTTTTAAAATTAAAAAATGCCACAAATTTGGAATCAAAATTGTTTGAAGTTTCCGCGAATAGAAATGCAATTTAAAATTTTTTTCATACAAATAATTCATTTAATTTTTTTTGTCACTTGACATTAACTAGGCTATCCACCTAAACGCTATAAATTATAGAAATTATTAATGTACATTGTAAATCATTATAATGTCTTTTTTATAATTTAATTAAATAATAAAGTTGAATTAAATATTTATATTTTTAGTTTTTTTTGTTTCTTTCTGAACAATTAAAATTAACTTTTAATATACTAAATTTTTATATGAACATTAAAATAATTATTTTATAATATGGTTTTAAAAACCTTATGCTATTCAATTTTTAAAAACAAATCAAATATTGTCAAAATATTAAATTATCATTTTTTATTACATAACATATCCACGGTTAATAACCTAGTATACATACAAGAGATTAAACTTACCAAACCAAACTCGGGAAATTCCAACTTTATAGCAAAAGCTATTTATAAGATCTAAGGAGGATGGAATGCCAGTAGACCAATATCTCAATTAGGGACGAATTTATCTATTAACTAGGGGGAGCAAAGTAACCCGTAGATCCATAAAAACTTCATAAAAAGTAGGCAAATTATTTGAGATTTTTTATTTACAGAGGGCAACAATGAGCCAAATACAGATATTGAGGGCACATTTCTTTTATCATGGTAGTAAAATCTTATATATATACATGTTATGAATAATATTGGCTAATTAATCGGTATATCAATTTATATGTAGTGTTTTTTCTAATTAAATTAAATTAAACTAAACTAAACTGTTTCATGTTTTTTTATTATCATTTTTTATTAGATTAAAATTTTGGCCATTTTAACCCAGCTCATTTTCTTTCTACGATTTATTTTTTGCTCCCCATATCAAATATTTCTGGATCTGTCCCTGATCTCTATCAGAAGGGAATATAACGGATTGAACTAAACTAAGTAAATAAGGGTTCAAATAAATAAAGTTAGTTTAAGGCAAACTTTTATTGAGTTGATATTGAAGCTTAAATACGCAAAGTTTGTATCATGTTTAATTGTTTGTCATAGTTTCATTTAAGTCTTTCAATAAGTTCAAGTATACTAAAATAATGTTGACATCAAACTTTAGATGGCTTGAAGTTCCTCTCCATCGACATGTTTCATGTTGGAGAATAACCTATCCTTAAATTTGTCATAAACCTCTTTAATAAAATTCAATTCAAAGTTTTTTTATCAAATTAGAATCGAAAACGAATTTGTAATTTTCAAAATTTGAATTAAAAATATACATATAATTTTTAAGATGAAATTCATTTGAAAAGACTCGTATATTAAGAGAAGAAAAAGAAGAAACTTAAATCACTAAAATACTTATTAACAGTTTTTTTAAATTCACTAAATAAAAATGTGTATGGTATATACAAAAAAATCATTAAAATAATTTTTCATATGTATTTTTAATGTTCTAAATTTACATACACATGTGTATGTGTAGGTTATATGTATATAACATAACCTACACATGACTTCAACACGTGCAGGTATAACATATAAATAAAATTTATTCAATTCTAATTTTTGAATTTCATATGAAAGGAACTAGTTACTAGCGTATAAATACAGTAACCACAAGTACATCAACTATAACCGTCTTTACAAATAGTTAAATTTATGCTTAAGTTGTTAGCTAGTGCTTGTTTTTTTCCTTTCCCAGAAACAATAGAACTTTTATTAATTCGTCAGCAAAAGATTTTATTATTTTTTTGCAATAGTTCAAGTTATTTGTAAGGTTTGTGATTTTTCTAGCGTGTCTCTCTATATATTCTAGAACGATGGTGGTTATAATTAAGATCGTAATCACTAAAGATGTGAAATCTCTAAAAACCATTCTCAACTCTCAAGCATACATTTTGCATGACAAAAAAACCCGCAATAAAAAAATCTTAAGTCTAAAATAGCAAAAAAAAAAAAAAGTAAAACAAAGAAAATGTTTCTCTCGATTCTCTGTTTTAACAAAAAAAAAACATGTTTTTTATTAACTCCGTTTACACATGTGTAGAACCTATGATAACTAAATTAACACATGTGTAAACAATGGGTCAATGAGTTTAATTTTTTTCTTTTTTTTAAGTATGCCTGTATAGTACTAGTTGGAAAGGTAAAAAAATGAATTTAATAGTAAAGTTATTTGGAAAAACAATGACGTGGAATCCTTATATGATATAGCAAAACAAAAAAACTTATGTGACATCTTTTCATAGTTTTTAGCTTATGTGACATTATTTGAGAGTTTATCTCACAATAATGATTTTTTTATTTAAAATATGTATACGATATTTATTATAATAAAACTAATTACATTTTTGGTCCATTAATATTTTGGGGAATTCTGAAAAATTCAAGAGTATTTATATGTTTAACACTTTAACCCTTAATACAAGGGTGTACATGAGTCGGTTTATATTTGATAAGGTTTAAAAATGAAAAATTAATAATAACATACAATTAAAGACTTCAGTGTTTTATAAATATACATAACATTTTTATACGATTTTTTTTTTAAAAAAAAACTACAACATAAAACTGAGCACTTTATTTTCTTAAATTTGAGTATAATAATGTTATACTAAAATCTAATTTTTAAAAATATATTATGTGTTCCGTTTTACCACGGTTTTGTCTAAGAACTAAATTAAACATTCATGAACATCCTTAAAAGCATCACTTGAATTGTGTTCCCGAGCGTAACGCGGGCACTAAACTAGTAAAGTTATAAACATTTTAACAAAGGGTTGGAAACAACATGTGTCTTGATGTCTTGCATGTAATAATCCATAGGTTAATATTTACCATTAAAACTTATGACGGTTTTCATAGTTCTCACAAAAATAGAAAGTTCTCATATTAACCCTTATGTAAGGTTAAAAAGATAACTAAATTTAAGTTGAGAACTTGATAACTACAAAAAAGAAAAGTGGTGAAATTTTAAATAGAGGTAAAAATAGACTTTCAAGAAATAAATATTTAAATATTTCTATCTTTTGCATATGTTAATATTTTATAAAAAAATTTGCACCATTATATGAAGAATTTCTTTATATTTCGTTGGATTATAAATAACGTTATAAATAATTCTTTTTTTTCTTTTATTTTGCATACTGCATATATGTAGTATTACGATATTGTATTTGATTATATTTGTCTTTAAACGTTAATAACTTTTTCATACGTTATGTATATTTAAAATTAAAAAAATCATGTTTTGATTTTTCAGTACTACATATATGTATTATTAAGGTACTTGATGTAACTTTGGAAGCGGTCAAATGACTCAAAAATGTAATAATTATTAAAATTCTACATACGACCTCAAAGGTCTAATAAAAAGGTTCTTTATATTACTTATTTAACAAAAAACTGATTACAAATGAAAACAAAACCAATATTTATATTGGATCTAAACTTAATGATAATAATAAACTATTAAACAAACAAACGAAAAATACCATAACAAAATAAAATAAAGCTGAAATTCTCGACCAAACGACCAAGAGATCATTGGCTTTCAAAAATAGTTAGAGTTAAATTATTAAACATGGTTTAGTAAAATATGTTTGAAAGTTTAAACATGAATAAAATTGAAATTTAAAATAGATAATAAGATTCATACATTTAAGACAACTAAAAATTACTTATTTTAAAAGGAGACTGGAGTCTAGAAACTTGACAAGTGTTATGAAAGCCTAAAAACTTGCCGAGTGGCAAAAAATTACTTCAGTATAGGGAGATTCGAGTATTTAAGTAAGTACTCAAAAAACTATCGACTATGGTTTGACAAATACTGTATTTTCTGATGTTATTGGAGTTGTTCATCAGATCCAAACAAGATTTTAAATTTATTGCAAAAACTAACATAACTATTTCTAAAGTACTATAATCTGAGTTTGTGACATTACCTTGAACTAGTAAAGAAGTTGAGTGCTATATGAGATTTCATTATGGCTAAAACTGATATCATTTGACATATTTCTTTCTTGCGGGATAGTACTCAGGGGCGGACTCACTTACATGGGGTGGGGGGCGTCCGCTCCCCCTGTGAATTTTTTTTTTTGTTTTTATATGTTAAATTCTCGATCGACCCCCATAAAATTTAACCCTCGACCCCCATCCAGTCTTGAAAACTCAGTTTAATGCCTAGTTAACAGCCTATATGAGACACACAATATTTAACAATGAATTGGGTTATATTATGGTTAGAAGATAATATTATATATTTATTTATATTGTCATATATAGTCAAGCATTATGGTATTATAACCTCGAGTGTTTCACCAATGCACAAAACCATCAACATAGTTGTTGATGATTTGGATGGTCATGAGTACAAAAAGGAAATACATAAATAAACTAACTACTTTTGCTAAATAATCAAGTGAGAAGTGATGAATGGTGGAAAAATTAGTTGTAGAACCAAGGTTCACAACATTATCATTTTATATCATAACACAAGTTTTCCAACATAATCTTATTTGAAACATGGTTTGGTTTCATTAACATATTATTTGTAGATTAATGACTTAAGAAAGATGTATAATGGAGGCATATGAAGTTTAAAAAACAAAATAAAAGATTTATTTTATATAGTTTGAGAAAAACAATCCTAACTTGAACCTCAAAATGGTGATTTACCAAACTCTATTTACCTTGGTAAATATATGGTAAAATTATAGAGGATGTTTCAAGTATTTAGGAATAAAAATGAAAGAAAAAAGAAAAGAATGAAAGAAAGAAGAATAAAAAACTCACAAGTTGAAAATTTGTTGAAAAAAAGATGAAATTCTTAAATAGATTGAGAGGATTTGAGAGAGAGTTTAGATGATGAAAGTGATTAGAGAGATTTGGTTTGGTATTTATAGATTAAATTAGGGTTAGACATTAAAGAAGTTAGTTGAGTGGAGGGAATGGAAATTTTTACTTTTGAATATAAGTGGAGGGAAAATGAAATTTTTTTAATTTTGAGCCCTCAAATTTAGTTGTTGTCATTTTTAATTTGACCCGACCCGGTTCGTCCCGAACCGGATTGGAAAAAATATTATATGTTGATACTTAAATAATTACTACCAAATTTCCGACCCCCATGGAAAAAATTCCTGGGTACGCCACTGATAGTACTATACTACTATTTGGGCTAAGGCTTACAGCTAAGCATACAACGAGTGGTCTAGACACTTATAAGTTGTTAGGTATATATACATGATTTGTGAACTCACCATGCATGTGTGTTTTGAGGTGAGTTTGTTCATTTAAAACAAAAGCATGCATCTAAAACAAAAGTAATTGATCGATCATGTAACCAAAGGGTTAGCAAGAGTCTTGGTGCATAATTGCATATATAATTAGTCGTGTATTAGACTGAGATCAAAATCCGTATAATTTGCTCTAATCTCTTCTCTAATATAACAAAGGAAAACATAAAAAACTTATGTGACATCTTTTTCAAAGCTTTTGGCTTATGTGGCATCATTTGAGAGTTTCTCTCACAATAATGGTTTTTTTATTTAAAATATGTATATAAAATATATTATAATAACACTAAGTACATTTTGATCCCCTAATATTTAGAAGAAAATATTTAAAAATTTAAAAGTAATTACATTTTCAACCATATGCTACTATGGGTGTATACGAGTCTGTTTGTATTTTAAATGGTATAAAAATAAAACTTATGATAAAGTTAGTAATAACATACAATTAAAAACCTTAATGTTTTACAAACATACATAACTTTTTTATGCAAACATATTTTAAAAAATAAACTACACCATAAAACTGAACACTTAATTCTCTTTAATTAATTTAAGTATAGTATTGTTATACTAACTAACAATTTTTAAAAAATAAATACTTTGTTTCGGTTTACCATGACTCTGTCTCAAAACTGACTCGAATTGTCGTGAATATCTTTAAAATCAGCATTTGATTTGTGTTCCCGAGCGTAGCGCGACACTAAACTAGTATATTATATGATAACATATATACTTTAAAAAATATATATACTCAATTCCCTTGTAATACATATATATATGTACTCATACAATTTTTTTAATACAAGTTGATTTCATTAAATTTTCTATAGGAATGTTGAAAAAACTAAAGTATGTACTGTTCTTTTTCGTTCAAAAAAAATTGTGTATTTAGTTTTTTTTAGGCTCCTTTGCAGATTGTTGATGAGTTTGAGAAGCTATGAGAAAGCGGTTATGTTAGGAAGCCTAGGATAAAGAAAAAAATCATTGGATTACTAATGATAGAATAATGACCCTAAAAGTCTTGAGGTTGCCTAGGTACTGGTTCTCTTAAAGCTACAAATTCGACATTATGATCAAGTGGTTATGATGTCTGGAAAATTTCCCTTCTTCTTATGGGATCGGGTGATATTAGCGATTCAAGAAAGCTCGAGAGTGTGACCAAATTTTCCATGCAAAAAAACCATCTCGAGTACATGGAAAGATGTAATCAAAGTTGTCGGTGATCTTGAAGAATTGAGTATTGTGGTTAAGCAAGATCTTAGCTACAAATTGGGGGCAGCCGCAAGGCTTTATTTTGGTTTGATAATTGGTCTGATTTGGACCCTTTGAAGGAAAACTTTCCTATTCTTTTTAGGGCTGAAAAGTATATCTAGTGTCGAGTGGCGGATCAGTTTCGAAAGGTGGACAATAATTGGAAGGTCGAACGGGATTGGAAGGGTAACGTAGTGGACCCGGGTTCTCTAAGTCAACTAGGGTTATGTTACCTATCTTTGCCTATGGTGGTCCCTAGATGACATTAAAGATTCTTGGAATTGTTGTGTGGGGATGACCTCACTTTTAAGAATGTTATGCATCTTAGTGAGCTTGAAATGTTTGATAAAGTTGAGTTTAATATCCCATGGTTGAAGATTGTGCCTATTAAGTTTAATTTTTCGCTTGTTAAATTGCTTCAAAAATTAATTTGCAGAGAGTTGATTTGATTTGGAGTAAGGTGTTCAGGTTGCTTAATGTCCAAAAGACCCATTTTCGTCGATAAAAGACTTGTTTGCTATTCACGATCAATCTTGGTTTTGGAGGAGGAAATTCGTAAAATCTTGCATGACATTTTCCTTTCTACACTATGGTGCATCTAGAAATTTAGAAACGATCGAGTGTTTTTAGATTAGTGGATCATTATGAAAGACTTTCTTAATGACATTAAGCTGTATTTCTTTCTTTAAATAAAAAATAAAGGGAAATGGGTTCCATCGTCTTGGATCCAATAGTGTAAATTTCAACTTTAACTTTTTGTTATGTCTTTCTTACATCTTGCTAGAGTTAAAATTTGTCTGTTGCTAAAAACAATGTATTTAGTTTTTTTAAGAGTGATTTGATTTTAATACTCTTAACTATGGGGTACTGGTCGTTGTCACTCCCAACTAACAACTTCACTGTTACCACTCACAACTTAACACTTCACTTGTTGTGTCACTACCTTTTATGTCACATAAGCATGCCACGTAAGATTAAAAAAACCACATGGATAAAATCAGAGTACGTGACACGACAACTAAAGTGTGGGAGTGGTGACAGTGAAAGTACTAGTTGGGAGTAGTGATTATGAATATATTATTTGGAAGTGACAACGACCGCTTCCATATAGTTGAAAGTATTAAAAATTAAATAACTCTTTTTTAATTGACAAGAAAACATTATTAAAAAATTAAATAAAATGTTAAATTAATTAATAAAAAATAAATTGCCAAAGTAACAAGAGTAATAATAATATATTAGCTAGATTAATAATAACAATAATTAAAAAAAGTCCACATTTAACTCGCAAGTGAGTTTCAGGTTGTCTAACACTCTAACCCATGAAATAATTTAACTAACGACATTGATAAGGTAAGAGCGGTCTTCCTATCGATATTGATCGGAATCACTCATATTCATGATCTAGTGACAGAGTCCACTTTAAAATACAAAACGACACCCTATACACGTTATATAGGTCTACATAACACGTATAGGGTTCACCCGTACAACAATTTTGCGGTTGTAACATCAATCATTAATCGCGTATCACATTTTACATTCAATATAAGAATCCTTAATCACTATATATATCGATCGATTATTCATCTAAAATTTTCATCCGAAAAATTCCTCTCCAAATTTACTCATATAGAGTGCGAAGATTGAGTTGAGCAGCTTTCTAAAGGCTAGGGTAGGAGTTGGTAATTCGACTCTTTTTTGACTGGATTGGTGGATTGGTAATGGGCCGTTAAAAGATGAGTTTCCTGCTCTGTTTGAGATTGAAAAAAACAAAATGTGTAAGGTGGGTGATAGATGTAAAATTGGTAATGGCATTATGACTAGAGTTTGGGATTGGCTTAGGTCTCCGACTCTAGGAGATGAAACCCAGCAATTTCAGGAGTGCAATCGGCTACTATACAACTGTCATATCACAGACGCTGCTGATTTATGGAGGTGGGAAGCTAGCGAGGATCTGATTTTTTCTGTTAGTAGTCTTAGAAACGTTTTAGAGCAAAACCATGTACCGGTGGATATGAACCCGATGAGATGGAAAAGTTAGTCTCCTATAAAAGTGAGGTGCTTCATATGGAAGTGCAGATTATATAAAATTCCATGTAAAAGGGCGCTTGAGGCTAGAGGCGTGATGGTAGGTGGTGTTGAGTGCTTTATGTGTTTTAATGAGGAGGAAATTGTCGATCATGTTTTCATCAACTGCCCTTTTGCTGATAAGGTGTGGAATAGAGTTTGGATCTGGTGTGGATGGTTGGGAAACAAGGGGGATACGATAACGGTAAGAATTGATTATGCAAATAATATAAACGGGTCGGAGAAAGTGAAAGACATTGCTTCTTTGATCATTATGGCCACTACTTGGTATATTTGGCTTGCTAGGAATGATATCATCTTCAATTCGAGACCCTTAACGATTGATGAAGTTTTGGCAAAGATCAAGGTAAACACGTTTTTGTGGCTTAAATATCGAGCTAATAGGGTAGATGTTATGTGGCATATGTTGTATTGTAGCCCCTGGTAGTAGTTTGGTGTTACTGTTTGTGATTCCGCTTTTTGCTTGTCTGGTTATTTATGATCCTAACGTCTTGCTAGTGACCTGCGTTTGAATAAAATTACCGTTAAAAAAATGATATCTTGCGAAGATTCTAAAATTTTCAAGTGACTTAAATTAATTAATGGTATAACATAAAATAAAAAGAAAAAAGGTTAGAAAAAGTAAAAGTTGAGAAGGACATGACAGAAATAACGGGTGGGTTTGTTATAAGAAGGCAAGCCAAGTAAGTTTTGTTTCGTCCACGGCACTAACGGTTCAGCGACGAGTCTTGGTTTGACAGATGACAAAAGACAGACTATATATCTGTGCAGCCAGCCTACAATATCAAACAAACAGCCTTTGTTTTTGTTGTTATATCACATTTTGCCACGTGTCGTCCAATCATTACAACACTACTCTATCTCCATCCATCACATGATACTAACTTTACCCCCAACCCAAAGTTACAGGCGTCAATCTACACATTCTTTGTTTTACTCTCAATTTACCCTTTTACCCTCTTACATTTTGCTTTTCTACTTATGGTTATTTAAATTTCAATATCGTTTACAAATCTATTATCAATCTGTAAAAATATGTCTTTTGTTTTTAATAACGACAACAAAAAAAATACGATTTTAGATTGGATCAGATGGTTATCTCACATCTATATCATTCGACAAGATCGTACAATTACCGTAAAAAAAAAAGATAAGATCCATTTTCTTTGTCTTTATTATTTTTGTTGATTTTCATATATTTGTTTTTAGAAAACACAATTAAACTAAAAAAAATCTCAGAGTACATAGTGAAGAAACTTATGATTGAAATTATATACCGTTTCATGTGATTTTTTATTCTATTCTTAATACTCTATACTCTTATATTTAGGGTATATTGATTTTTACTGGTCCTAACTATCACATTTTGTCTTCTATCACTCCCAACTATTAAATTGACTGTCAACGGTCCCAACTTTTATCATTTTGCCAACCAACGGTACGTCATTAAATTTTTTAATGCAGTTAAGCCTTTTCCAAATTCAAGACAAATGCCTTTTGATCGGAAGGATAATATAAGTCGATTGATGGAAAAATTACCTTGAAACGGCGCTTCGAACAACGAGATGATGCTTCAATCGGGTGCTTGGACCTAACGGTGTTTCAATCGGATGTAAAAATTTTATCGTTCAGAGAGTCATTTCGAGCAAACTTTTACATCAATCGACTCGTATTATATATCCAATGATCAAAAGGTCTAAAACATCGGTCTTGAATTCGAAATAAACTTAACAGCGTTAAAAAAAATTTAACGAGGGACCGTTGGTTTGCCAAAGTAATTAAAGTTGAAACCGTTGACTATCAATTCAATAATTGAAACCGATAGAAGACAAAAGGTGATTGCTGAGACAATAAAAAGAATATATTTATATTTAGACACATATATCTTGTCACTTTTTTGGTATATTATAATAGTAATGAATTGCCAACGGGGCTTTGCCCCAGCGGTACCCACAGAGCTATGATGGAATGACCCACTAGGGTTCGAGTCCTGAGCAAACCGGTTTTACCTTATCCTTGTCGCTTTGCGTCAAACTGGGTCAGTGGCCCAGGAGGGGGGGTTTTCTCCGGGGGTAGTGGATTATATGGTCGAAGTACTGAGCCCAACACGTCCAGCCCAGCTGCGTGGGGTGGGGTTTCGCAATGGCCCTATCTGGGCTGTTCTTCGCCCTATTAATCGCTGTCAAAAAAAATAATAGTAATGAATTATTTTTAAAAATCTTGAAACATATATCACTCATGTTCGTATCATAATCATTTGCCAATGTTTTTTTTACTCTTATCAAAATTTCATAATTTATTTCCGCATTAGACAATGAAAAGAACTTTTTTTGGAACGATTTGAGGAATGATTAATATTGTGTATCAAACTTAAATAAATATATTCTTATCATCAATATAATAATTAAATAGAGTCCACTTTTATGGTTTGTTTGTCTCTATCACGATAATTATTGATTGACATTTAAGGGTCCCATTTCCTCAAAAAGTTAGCAAAACAAGACGAAAACTCTCTTCATGCGAATGGAACAAGATATTGCAACAAGTTAAAAGTAATAAATGACTACAAAACTGGCATGCTTAACTATAATATTGAGTTCACACGTCAAAGATCATTGCTAATCGTATGATGAGTTCATAGAATTGAATAACTTAATATTTTTTTTAGGGTCATCCTATTCACACACCCCATATCTTATTCATACACCTCATGCTTTTATTTCCCACACCCTCAGGCGCCGCACATAAACCTCGGCGTCGCGCCTGGGTTACTTCTTATCCCAGACACATCCTCGAACGTAGTCAATCACGCTTCAACACCCTTATGCGCCGCGCATGGCCCTCGGTGTGGCGCCTGTGTCATATATGCGGCCAACAACATCATCGGCGCCTAGGTCATATATGCGGCGCATATGTCCAGGTTTGACCGAATTCCACCTCGTTTACGACATTCCTCGGTTGACGTTGACAGAAAAGTGACTCAGACGCCGCATCAAGGCCGATCCGTGACGTCTGTTTTTAAAACAGGTGTGTGGATAGAATTTTAGGGTGTGTGAATAGACAAGGCCTTTTTTTTAATTTATTTTGGTTGTTAGTGAAAACTTTTTAACAGGTGATTTTATTGAGTATCATGTTTGATGTCGTATGTACACACGAGTTAATATAACATAATAAATATTTTAATAAATAGATAATATTTAATTAATTATAAATGATTTTCTAGTATATCTTATCTAGTTATTTTATAGAGTAAACTACAAATTACGTCCTTTATGTTTTATGGTTGTTACAACTTGGATCCTTTAACAAACTAATCTACAAATAATATTCTTATTTTCATAGTTTTATACCAACTTGGTCCTTTACACTAACTAAAGTTAAATATTTCAGTTAAGTGATGGGAAGTTTTGTCTTTTTACCTTAAAGGACTATTTTGGTAAGTAACTTAAAGGATCATTTTTGCAATCTACACTAATATTTTTTTAATAAGTATTGTTATATAATTAAATATTTAAAGAATGAAACAAAGTAAATATTTTAGTACTTACGACCTAAACTGTGACAAGCAGTAATTTTCATATTAACACCTTAACTATTCTCTTATTATTACGTTAAATTATATAAAGTCTAGGGTTTGATTTATATTTATAGTTAACTAAACTAAATTAGTTACTTTAAAAATATAAAATTATAATCTAACAATGATTAATGGTCAAAGTGTAAGTTTCACTAATTAACCCAGCACAAATTCCCCACCCCCTGTTATCGATCAACACACATACACAAATACAATGGTGCCACTCATATCTCTCCATTGCCTCCTTTGGTTCTCGTCAAAACAATAAGCAACAACCATTTCACTTAATTTTGTATATTGACCGATATTAATCCCAACTTAAAAATTCCATGTGACATTTCCAACTTGTAACTTATTTTCCTACAATGATCATTCGTTAAAGTTAACTTAAAGCCGTTAATTTCTTTTTCAAAATTCTACCGATGTTTTATGGCTTTTGATCAGGATGACGATATACGAGTGTATTGACGTAAAACTTACCTTGAGCGCTGATGTTTTAGGGCTTTTGTCTCCACACCTATATATGACAAGATGCAATTTCATCGTTACCAAACAACTACTTTAACAATTGCCCTCATTTACACACATTATTTCACATATTTTAGGCGTGTGTTTGTTGAATTAGTGACCACTTTTTTTTATGTGTAAGAAAATTTTGTTTGAGTGAATGTCGAAAAATTATATACTTAGAGTTTTTATTGTTTGACCTGACCTGTACCGAATATCGGACCTGGACATATAACCCGAAACAAAGCGATATGAGAAAAACTATGAGTCTCATGACTTTTGGACCCCCTGCATAAAAAAATCAAGCTTCGTCACTGATGACTCAATTTCAAGCAATGAAAGAACGAATAGGGCAAATACATTAGGTATGTTTTTAAGTTTGCTTATCATCGTGTCTTATTAAGGTATATTGGTTTTTACTGGTCTCAACTATCAACTTTTAGCTTCTATTAGTCCTAACCGTTGGTTGCCAATTCAATAGTTGGGACCGGTAGAAGCCAAAAGATGATAGTTGGAACCAGTAGAAATCAATATTATCTATTTTTAATCTCCTCTTCTAATAAATCGCTAACTCATCTCACCACACTGCGCCACGTGTCACCACCATATTCATCCTCATTTTAATGGCTAAAGATTTGATATCCATCCAAAATTACTAAACAATGACAAACATTATATTATTTTCATGCATGCAAATGGGTGTTAACCAAGTATATTGATATATAATTATATATATTTTTTATCGTTCAACCCCGTGTGAACACACGGGTGTTAAGTGTTAACCTAGTTATCGTATAAACATACAAGAATATTTTATTAGGGTACCACTTAACTATTTTACAAGCTTCGCCAGTGCATTTGAACCTAAATGAAAGACGTGTATTTTTTTAACCCATTGCACCTCTCTAACCAATGAATTGATAACACCTGCTCACACCATATGATTGAAAACCAACATTCCGCCTTTCTAGCTTCACCATCGGGTTCATGAACCAGGAAATAAAACAAAATTAGCAAACTCATCACCTTGTTTGTGGTGGTGTACACTCTGCTAACCCCCTTAACCCGATTCTATCTTTGGATAAAATATCGGGCTAATAGGTTAGACGTTATGTGGCATAAGTGGTGTTATAATCCATGGAATTAGCGTGTTTTTGTTGTGTTTGGTTGTTTATAGGTGTTTGTTTAGGTCCTAGCATCTTGCTAGTGGCCTATTTTATTTGAATAAAATCGCCGTTCAAAAAAAACCCGATTCTAGCTTGAACCCAAGTGTCCCATAAGCCTGCATAGTAATTTTGGGTTAATGCACGGCTAAGGCTAACTAATATTACCCAGTTTATTTTTGGCATTTTAATATAATAAATTAATGTTCTTTTTCTCAATATTTAAGAGAGAAACAAATATTTGTGTTATAAATGTAAGTTTGGGAGTGAATTGTCATATCTAAATAATATTTATAAAGTCGTCAATATTAAATATTTAAAAATCTTTAAATATAGGGGCATTTGCATATATCCCCCTCTAAACCTTATTAATTGCATATTTACCCAACAAAAAAATTTTATTGCAAATTTCCCCTTATTAGAAAATAATATTACATATTTACCCTTTTTGATATATTTTAGGAAAAACTAAATTATACATTGACTATTTTACCCTCACTTAATTAGCTTATAAAATATTGCATATTAAATCATAATTGGATATTGAAAACCACCATACAACAAAAACATCCAAAATATTAATTCCAAGTACACACTAATGCTAATTAAAGGATGGATGCGTATGCGTGATACATAGAAGACGATGGAGATGGAGGAGACTTCGACATTTGGTTATATGGTGTTTTTTAGATGATTAGTAGTAGGGTTTTTAGTATTCGAAAGGGTAGATTGGTCAACATAATAATTATCATAAAGGATGGGTATATATGTAATATTAAATTTGAGTTGGGTAAATACGCAAATACATTGGTTTATAGGGGGATATATGCAAAAAGTTCTTAAATATAATAGTTCTAATTTTTTAAATAATTATTGTTATATAATTCGTGAGTAACACATAGATATTATATTTACTTTAGCATAAAAATAATTATATATGTGGGCTGCTAATTAACGAGGCAAATATATATACTCTCTCTTTTTATCTTCACTCTATTATCTTTAAAGATCTTAGATCTTGGTTTAGGTAAAGAAAACAAACTTCCTTATAATATAAGATACTACTTGATACTACAATATTAGGTCAACTTTAGATAGAGATCAATATCAAAAATAAAGTATTATAAAAGATTGTAAAAGGCAGATGAAAGTTGATGAAATGATTAATAAAAGGTACTTATGTTACAATTAAACAATAAAAGCCAATGATAAATTTTAAATACATCACAGTTAACTTTTGGTTTTTCTTTTGTCACATGTAATAACAATTTCTAAATTTTTTTAAGAATAAATTTATCATGTCATTGTATGATTTAAGTTTCTGATCTAAAGCCCCAAACAAATTAAGTGTTATCAATGGACCATCGTATAAACCACATTGTCTAGCATGTAAAATTCATCTAAAACGTTGACAAGTTAATTAACAAGATTCAATTACTAGAATATTTAGAATATTATTAAAATTAAGAAAAATAATATTTAAATTTTAACTCTATTTAATTCTAATAAGTTCATTTCAACCAAACAGCCTCATAAGAAGTATTTCCAATCCTGGATGTGAAGAAGAGCACGAGAAACCCAAACCCGTGCGATGATGATCTAGTAGGTGATGAATTGGATGAAAGTTGGTGAGCTTTTTCTTTGATGAGTTTCTTTATTATCATTTATTCATTTAGCTACTTGTTATCTTCTTTTATTATTTTGATCTTTTTTTTAAGTAGTTTGTTTATTTTTACCTTTGGAATTAAGATTTGCTACAAAACATGTGCTGTACGTTTTGATGGGTTTTATTCATTTAATTATGTTATAGTAGTTGAAACCTCATATAATTTAGAATAAAGTACAATATCTTAGCTATAATTTAATTTTACTAAGAGTACATACGTGGCTATGTTAAATTTTAGACAATTGAATACTTAATTTTTCTGATTTTCACAATTTAAGTACATAAGACTAACAAAAGTTAGTCACATGTTAACTCAAAAGACTATTGTGGTTATTTCCTGTCTAATATTAGGATTAAATTAGTAATTTTAGTTTTAAAAGTTTTACTAACAATAAACAAATAACAACGTAGTTTTTCTAAACCCTAAATCTATGTTTTGAACTTATTTGATTGCACTCTTTTTGGCATCACGACCACTTAGGATCTAATATAGGCCGCAATTATACTAAATTTATTCACTGATATTAATAAAAGGTGGATAAAATGAGACTTCTATTGCTAACTAAATAGATTATTAATGTGCATTTCATGTAGATCACGTGTATTGGTAAGCGATTCATCATGTTTTGATGAATCAACAACTTTTCAAATAAGCTTTTAACAATTAGTATCTTCGTACATATAAAGAAAAAACTAATTGTTGGAGCTGAATATAAAATTCCAACATTTTACTAAATTTAAATTAAGGCCATATTAAAATCAAAGAATTTACACAACTTTTGATATAGTTAACGTGACTAGGATTTTGTGCCTATGCGGCGGTAGTTGTGTCTCGTATTTATGACTTTGTTACACATGTTAGAATGTTGAATTTAGGATTTTGACGTTTGTCGTGCGTCGTGACGGCGTCATCGTTTCCTTACACGCGGAAAAAATAATATTGTTTCACGCGTTGGACGTGACATTAACATAATTATGCATATATAAAAATGAAGTTATATGCCTCGCAAATGTAATGTTCTAAGGGTGACGACATTAAGATTTTTGGCAGTTTTCGCGAGTTGCGTCACGTTATCGCGTCGTTACACGTTTAAAAAATTGTATCGTCTCACACTTTGAACGTAACACTAATTAACGTGCACATTGCGGCATAAAATGGTAAAAGTAAAGAAATTAGGTTATGTTATAAACTAAAAGTTGGAGGTTAGAAGTGTATATATCTAAAGTTGTGGAGTCGAAAACGTAATTATGTAAATAATTAAGTTCAGGGACTAAAAGTGTAACCATATGAAGCTTACATATTTCGTCCTTCGACTAAGGAAATAGCAAAAAAAAAGTCCTTTATGTTACTGTTTGTTACACGTTACGTCCCTAAATCGGTTGAATTCATAACCTACTTTTAATTTAAGTTATTAAAGGGAAACAATAAGAAAGAAAGAAAAAACCTTTTTACTCGAATTTGTGTCGCCATAAATCTCATTCCATTGTCCCTCCCAGTGTTATGCATTTCTTCATATATACATTTTAAATTTTCAAAATATATCATATTTCTCAAAATAGATCATGTTTAAACTTATGTATTGAAATCTTATATTTCAAATACATATGATGTTATGTAAGTTTAAGTTTAGAGAGGTACGTATGAAACTACTTTTTATTTTTTCTTAGCCTGTTAATTCAAACATAAGAAGCCTTGCTTATTAAGATGCACCGGGAATTAATGAAAACGTGTTGACAAATGATCCTCAATTATCTAGCGATAAATCTTGATAGATTGCACAAAAGACAACTGTCACGATCTTGATTGAATGAGTACCTTTAAGATAAGTCTTTACAACTTTTTATAAAAATATTGTAGGTAAAATAATCATATTACCCCACATTTACATAACGCGATTTAGCATGCTAAGATAACAAAAATTAAATATGTGATTTTATTTGGTCAAATCCTCATCATTCTATCTTTAGCGCATGTATCCATCAACAATAAAGTGTATCATTTAGATTTAATTGACGCCAATAACGTTTTGACGTTATCAATTATATTTTTAATTTGTAACATATTATCGAGAGCCCTGAAAGCATCATATACATTTATGGAATGGAGATACATGTATTTTGTCTTCGGAAGAAATATTTTCTTTGATAGTACACCTACTAAGCTTAAGACGTAAATGTTGATACACGTCTATTGTTAAGCTAGAAACTCATTTATTACATAATTCGATCTATTAAAATCATTGTGTTTTTAAATGCATATGTAAAACAGTTCACTCTAGCTAAGAGATCCTTCTTGCCCAAAATGAATGAATGGACATGGTTCAATTTAAGAAAGAAAAAAAGGACTTGCAACAACAACAAACCTTATCCCAATAACGAGACCCCTAGCAGATTTTCAAGAGCAGACCTTATCCCAACTTTTTTTAACCGCGATATTATTGCAATAAAACCAAACAACCACCAGCAAGACGCTAGGGCTGGAAACATACAACAAGAAAAGAAAATTACAAGGAGGGCTTATTGCACCAGTTTTGCCAAATGACATCAACACAGACACGCAGTTAGATCGATATTTAACCCAAAGAAACAAGTTCACCTTAATCTTCTCCAAAACCACATAAGTAGTCAAGTAGATAAGGGCGAACAGTTAAAATCGCACTTGTTTCTAGCTAACAAAATGAACTACGAAGTAGTCATCATAATAATTGAAGCCATCTTTCTTTTCTCTTCTGAGCCCGGTCACGTCATGGCCAATCCAACATCTCCCTACCCAACTTACCCAATTGATTTTATTAACTACTCACTAAGAAGTTTTTTTAATTCATTCTAGAGTTCAAATAACTTTTTCAGGGACCTTGAACAAGGAAAAGAAGTAAACGGGGAGCCTTTCAAGGACCGAGCGAATGAAAATCAAACGGCTACAAATGGATGGATGCTTAGCTTTCCATAATGAAAGAGCAAAGAATTTCCATATCTAAAGTCTTGCTTAAGGAACTTCCAAAAATAATCTACAAATGCAAAGTTAAATTCGTATGGCCTGGCCTAATCACCACCATAATCCCATATGGCTCTTTATATATCACTAGGTTTAATACCCGTGTGATACACACGGGTTAAATAATAGTATTTATAAAGAAATCATAACTATTATGTTTAAAAATTTATAACTATTTAATACTTAAAAATTTGGCTCCATCAACTCATGCATGGTGCAAAATTTCACTTAATTTTTTACCTCCAAAACTTCCTATTATAAAACAAAAAAAATTTCCCCCCTAAAAAATTACCCCCTAAAACCTTGAAATATTAAATAGATATATGAAGATTAATGGTGTAACAAGGAGGCCTACATCACTAGTTTTTTTTAATAGCAACATCTTGATTTTTAAGGAGAAATACTTCTTTTCATAGCATGATTTGAACCCAAGACCTAGTACTCATAGCACATAAGCTAATAACTTTTGATGTCTTCTAACAACAACTAAATAAAAGGCTTCTGATTTGAAGTCACAACATTATTTTTCATCTTCCACATACACCACAACCCAGTTAGGATGATAACATGAACCAAGTCCTTTCTTTTTTCATTAGAAACAGAATTCCTCAAGATCAAGAGATCTTTAACAGTAAAAGCATAAATTAAGAGTAACTTACACCGGTTGCTAACATAGTTCCAAAGCATAGAAGTAACACCTAGTGAAAAGTTGATATGAGGTTTCAAGAACTTTATTACAAAGGGGGCACATACCTAAAGGAATGGGAAAATTCCTCCTAGTAAGCGCATGCCCAGTAGGAATCGTGTCCATTTCTGAGCTCCAAGTTAGGATATTAACTTTACTAGGAACACACTTACTCCAATATAAAATAAACGAAAAGGGGGGGATTTGTCCCATAATAAAGCAAACGTCTAACTGAGCTTACCGTGAAGACACCATCTGAAATAGTTGACCAACTCCAAACACCATTTAAGAGAGAACATGTGAATTGGGTTAATGCACATTTTCCTTGTAAATAAATCAATCTTTCCGAGATGAACCGCATCAAATATGTATAGTGAAGGGTTCTACATAACCGGCAAAAATTCAATGGGTCCTGGGAGTAACATATTCGGACTCTAAAGTATAAAGCTAACAACTCGTTACGTAATAATAATAATAATTGACGAAAACCTAAACTTGCCCACCCCCACCTCAAAAAAGCCAAACCCTCCCACCCTCACCCCCAAACCTAAAAGTTAAACCCAAAAATCTAAAAATTTAACCTAACAAAAACTAAACCACATAAATTAAACCGAAAAACTATACTCAAAAGCTAAGCCTAAAAACTAACCCCTAAATACTAAATCCTAAAAAGAAATTAAGTAAAGAAAATAAAATAATAAGTGAAATAAAGGTAGAAAAAATCAAGAGAATTAAATGCTATGTAATTACCAAGCTGAAACTAAACACAAAGAAGGTATATGCTAAGTGATTAGAATGCTGAAAATTAAACTAGAGTTCTTGGTTCAATCCTCTACACTCTAACTTTTTTTATTTATCATACATATAAGTTTTTTAAAATTTTAAGTTTCTCAAAAGACCAGGCCAGAATTAATTGCCCACTTTATCCCCTATTAGAGTCGCTCCGATACACGGTGCACCAAATATTGCTTGAACAACAAGAACAAACTAAATAGTTCATTTTTTCAATTGAAAATTTGAACATATAAAAATGTGAGTGAAAAACAATATTTATTAATGTATCTTGAAATTCTTAAAAAGTAGAAATAAATTTTGTTTAGAGTTAATTGCAAAAATGGTCCCTGAGGTTTATAAGGTTTTGCAGTTTTGTACACTTTTAAGAATTTTTCCATAAATAGTCCCTACTCCCCCAAACTTGTTGCTAATCCAGTCCCATAAATAACGACGTTAGACTTTCCGTTAGTTTTTTTATAAAATGACTAAAATACCCCTTATTAAAATAACAAAATATAAAAAATTTATTTTACCATCATCTCTTTTTTACTTTCTCTTTCTCTACCCTTCTTTTTCTCTCTAAACCCAAGAACCACCATCATCATCACCATCTTCTACCACCATTACAAACCCACCACTAGCACCTTCATCGTTGCCACATCCACCACTACCACACACATCTACCACTGCAACCAAAACGTTTATAATTTTGGTGGTTGCAGGCCTAAAGTGTTTGTTCGTTTTTATATATTTATTTAGGGGTTTCAGCTTCCACTTATTAATTAGGGTTTTTCTTAATAACGATGATGGATGCAGGTGTGAATTCACCAGACCAGGTTCGTTTTCATGTAATCAAATCAAATTTCTCCAGATGCGTTGACTAATGACGAATCAATACTTATCTAATTTACGTTTATTAATTTGATTTGATCACCTGTACCCTAATTCAATTGTTTGATGATAATTTGGGATGTTTTGTGAATTGATGCCGCTTTTATGTATATTTACATTTGATTTTGGTGTGTTTTGGCATCACAATTGATGGTTTTTTAAGTGATTTTTTGCATTCTGTTTCTTGATTCCCACTTTGCTTGCACATTTGATTTGATCACCTGTGCCCTAATTTAATAGTTTGCAGGAGTGGTGGTGCTGAGCTGAGTAATTATGGCGACGCATTGATGGGCCAGGATGAGGGCAACTATGGATGGTGGCTGATGGCGGGTCAGGACTGTAAGGGTGGTTATGGCAGTGAACAGTGTTAGTGACAACAGATCGTGGTGGTGGTGGTGGTGGTAAGGGTTGAAGATGATAGGTGGTGGTGGTGGTGGGTTTTATTTTTTAAATTTAATAACTAAGGGCATTTTAGTCATTTCATTGTTAACTAACGGAATTTTTTTAACACCGTTAGTGTCGTGGACCAATTTAGCAACAGGTTTTGGCCTGTAGGGACTATTTATGCAAAAATTCTTAAAAGTGTATAAAACTGCAAAACCTTATAAACCTCAGGGACTATTTTTGCAGTTAACTCTTTTGTTTATTCGTTCATTCAACATATAGGTTTTGTGCAATTTCTACTTAAAAACTATAAAATATATGTTTATTCTAAGTTTTGACGGGTTACCAGTTATCTATACTATCTATAATGCAGATTGGAAGGGTGACCAATTTATCAACCACGTACAACTATTTCATGCACAATGTACTGCTCTTTGATGCAGAATGTAAAAGGGATTTTAAGGGTATTTTGGACTTTTTGACGAAAGTTTCAATTTAAATCCCAAATATAATTACACTTCAATACCTAAAGCAGTTGAGCTTTATTTGCAGTTTTTGAATTGAGTCCCTGCTATTACGTTTGGAATCTCCCATCTCTATTGATTTCAATCTTTATCTCTCTTCTTTGAGTTCTCAGTCGACACCACCAGCAGGGCTTCATCGCCACATTTTTTCCTCTTCAAAAAATGAGTTTCAATTTTAAAATCCTTTTTCCGGTGAGCCCCCATTTTTGTAGGTGTACTGTGAACATATATCCCTTGTATCTTCCCATATCACTCCTCATTCTTTCTCATGTTTCTCTCGCTATTCCATGATTCAACCTCACTTTTCAGGCCTTGCAACGACGACAACCACGATTGTTGAAACCGGATCAAAACAGCTTCTCAGTGGTGGCTAGGGTTCGTTTTTTCCACAACCACAAAAGCGACGGTAGTTTACTATTTGGATTTCGGCGAATATGGTTCAATTTAATGTCTCTGTATGCTTTACACTTCATAGTGTTTGCTTCATTTAGTTTGTTGGTGTCTAAATTTGCAGGGAATGAAGCCTGAGTTCCGACTACAACCCCACAGGTATGCTTTTCTGCAAAAATATCTGATTTTTTGTTTGATTAGTCATTTTTTAGGGTTTAATATTCAATCGGTTTAAGGCTTTACCTTTTTTTTTGCTCTAATTTGTTTAACATTAGTCTTGATTAAACTCAAAATTACATTTTGTTTTGCTTTCAGATCTTCAAGTGTATCTACAGATGACAGTTTAAAGATGCTGATATGGATAGAAAGATGAGCTAAGAAGTGTTCTTTTTATTGAATATTTATTTTATCATATAATGTTACATACGTTTTGCATAGACACTTTCTTAGTGATGATCAAGTTTCCAGATCATTTTTGGACATCTTCATCCTGTACATAACGGAACATAATGAAGCCTACAATGAGGTGAGTTTCTGTACGATTGTAAATTTTTTATGACGACAAGTAAAGTTATATTTGATCTCAATTTTTATGAGCATCCTAATCATAATCGATGAATCTGAATGCGAATTTGGTAAAGCGAAAATGATCTTATAATGTGATGAATCTAGATGTGAATTTGGTATGCCAACAGTTTAATATGAGTTTATGGTTTGTGTGTGTGTGATTTATTGATATATAACATTTGATTTACTTCACGTGGAGTAGTTAAAATTAAGTAGGATGTTTTGATGAGATTTCCTAGGTTTTTGGAGTTATGAGTCCGAGTGGAGTGGAGTACCCGACAATGTGGTTTTAACTTAGGTAAAATTTGTGTTTCCACTTATATGTTTGTTGCTGTGGTTCATTATCTAAATTTGATATAAAATATTTATTTCCCTCAAGATCTTTGCATTCCATTACTGTTTTTTATTTCTTTATTCTTGAACTAGGTTCGAATATTATAGATTATCACATGGGTAATCTGATTCTTAAGACCAGTCAAAGATATGGTTCAATGGTGATTATTTGGTGTGGTGAATCACGACGCAACATAATATGGCATCTAATTCGGAACAACAATAGGTAATCATCAACGCCTATTAAATCCATTTATCGCAAGGGTTTGATTTAATGATGTAGGCTTTCTGGGTGTTAATTTTAATTTTTGTTAGACATTCTTTTGTGGTTGATTTGATATGTGTAGATGTAAGATCACTAGGAAGAAACCACTAAATCTTTCAAATCTTTATTAAAAAAAGAATGGATTATGATATTTATTCATTGTCAGACTTCTTCTATTCAAGTTCTTCCTTGACTTCTTGAGGTCAAACTTGCTGCATTCTTTGACTTCTTAACTGCAGTATGGATGGGTTGATATGAACGTGTGATGTATCTATGATTTATATAATTTCAGCGACTTGGAGCTAGATGTGGCTGATGTAGTACCTTGTATGTCTGGGCCAAAGAGGTGATTTTTGTGCATTTTTTTACGAATGCAAAAGGTTTTATAGTTGTATTTAATCTAAAGAATTTCGTTTTTGCATATATAACTACTAAAGGTGTTCTATCTAAGTTGGAATGATATTTTGTGTAACATGTAAAAGCTTGTCGTCGCGCACGTAGGCAACAATTTGTGGTTTATGGACAACGACTCGGGAATGCATAGAAGTATTCGCGTCAAAGTCTCGGGATCAATTGGCAAGCACAAATATAAGAATCTGGTACATAAAATTTGTTGAACCGTCTAATCTTTATACTTCATTGTTTAAAAAAATATATTGTTAATTTCTATAGTTTAAATGAAGCTGTTGAATTTCAGAATTTGACTAATAGTAGTTGGGTTTTTTACTCTTTGTACATTGTACCTTCTAGGATTCAACAATCTTTATTAAACCATGTATACAAGATCTTCTAAAATGAATGATATTACATTTTTGTAGTCAATGTGATGTAGTGATATACTGATATGTTAGATAACAAATTACCCTTTTTAGAGGGCGTTCGCATATTTGTTGAATTACTTGATTACTAGGTACATATGAATACACATATGCACATGCTTACTCATAACATGGCCATCATTCTTTATTTGTTGTTAGACATACTGATACACTTGAACACAACCCTAAAGCTTTTCTGCGAGTGATATGTATCATGGTATACTTGCCATAATTCTTTAGTTGTTTGTATATTTCTTTGGTTTGCTTTTCAAGTCATGTTGTATATATTAACATGAAACTAAATGATGTTTCCTTGAAGGTAAATTATAGAAAAAACAGTGAGATCCATGTTTTATGTTCCTTCATGGGCATCTTTGTAGCGCAATTTATGTGTTCTTGAATTGAATCACTTCATGAGCATTGTTTATGTGCTCTTGAACCCTTTCATGATCATTTTGATATAATAGGTGCTTGGGAATGTTTGAACTTTCATATGAGGTGTATGTCTATCTCCATGAAGCTTCTAAACAAATTTTACCATGTTTATTGACTAGCATGATCACGTATTGATTAACAAGTGACCATGTAATTTCCCATGTTTAGGAATTGTTGAATCACAAAGCTAAATTATTAGCTTACATATGTAGGTACGTAAGTTATATTCACTGAAAGCCTCTATTAAGTTTCTACCAAGATGGAACTCTCAAGTTTAACAACCATAAGTCCTTTGGGTGGTGAAATCTATCTTGTTATTTGAGTGAATTTGGTCTGAAGATGGATTCGTTGAATGATCTAAAAGGGTGTCATTGCCTAAGGAAATGGTAGCTTGAATGCAGTGATAATTTGGTTGTTGAGGTTGATAATTTGGTGGTGAAGCTGAAGCAAAGCGATTTCTAAATACGTGTAAAGGTGCACTGCGTGATCAAAGGTGATTTATAAATATATTTACATTTCAAACACTACTATGCCTTGCAGTTAGAGATTGACAAGTGAATGGGTCGGGCAGGCTGAGTTGGGTCTTTACGTTTGGGTCAAAACCTTGTTTGTTTGGGTTGGGTTGGGTTAGGTTGGGTTGCGTTAGGTTCACCTGATACACTTTTTGCTGAAATAATGTTTTTATTATTTTATAAATGATTTGTGTGTCTAATATGATTAGATAACTATTGTTTCTTTTAATAAATCTAACATATTTTATAGAATGATTTAAAGTGAATTTCGCCCCATTTGACCCATCAACCTATTGCGTAACTTAGCTTTTTGTCATTTGTTCTATATTATAGATAGAACATAACATGAATCCACATATTACATTATTTAAAGGGTCAAATTTCACATCTACCTATTATATAATCCATAAACTAGGCATTCTTTAAATTCTTATAATGCATAATGAACAATTGTAATTTTAGTTATAGCAAATACCTACAAATCTAAAATTGACCTTATAAGAAACAATTTTGATCTTTAAGAGTTGATTAAACTCTAAAAGTATATTTCTATGGATACAATTGTGTTCAATTTGACCTTTTGTTTTAATCTATTTGCTTAGTAACTATGCCTTCTATTTTTCAGCAACATATTTTACTGTGCCAAGGGTCGAATAGTGGTTGGTTTTTGACAAGTATATCATTCTCCATTTGCTAAGGTTGGTCTTTTTTAATTCAGCAATAAAGGTATGTTTTAGATAAGTCAATGGCAATGCTCTAATATATTTAGTTGTCTAATCAAAGATGTTGAGCTGCATATCAGATGGTTTTCTCATGTGCACCTAGGTAAGCTATGAATTATGATTGAGTTGTATGTCGATTCAAGAATAAGTCAATTGTCAGCTTTTGATACAAATGTCAAACTTGCTGCCATCTTTGACTTCTTAACTGCAAACAACTCGACTCAACATCATCCTTATCCATGATTATAATTTATAAACCCAAAAAGTTTCCAAATTTCACCACATGACCATGACAAACAAAGCTTCCTTGATAGCAGCCAATGTAATAACTATCTCAAGCCTCATACCCTTGGCATAGTGAAATATGTTGTGAAAAATATAAGGTATACTTACTAACGATTCAACATGACCACTTAATCTTTCAAATGTTTATAAAAAGTGAACTTTGATATTTATCCGTTGTCAGACTTCTTTTATTCAAGTTCTTCCTTGACTTCTTGAGGTCAAACTTGTTGCATTCTTTGACTTATTTTATTCAAGTAAATTTTTTTGTTCCTCATGTGTAACTGGCTTTCTTCACTACAAGTGCCAGGGCGCAAGGCAATGAGACTCCTTCGATTCTTATCTCTTATGCAACAAAAAGCTCTAATGTTAGATAAGTTATCTCAAAGCTACATGTCACTGAGCTTGGTTCCCAACCAGGTTCTATTCTCTAGAAGTGTCTTTTCATTTATTATTATTTGATTTTTGCAGATGCTTACTACTTACAGCATATAGCTCGTGCCAGTTACTTGTGTCATATTGGACTTTTCTTTCTTGCTTTTGACTATTAATAGTGTATGACGGTTGGTAGTTGTTCTTGACTTTAATTTGTAGCTCATGACCAGTAGCTAGGAAACAAGTGAGTTTATATATCTTTTATAAGAAAATAACAGAGGAAAAATAGTAAATATTCACAACCACGTGACTTATTGAATTATGTGTGTGTATGAAGTTATATATCATAGCTAAAGCAACTCTTCACATGTTAGATACGTTTCTCATGGGCATCGTTATCGCTTTCACCATCACTGCTGCTGCTGCTGCCATCTTTACTTTCACGGTCACTTGCTTCTTCTTGCTTGAATTTGTCTCTTTTTATGGTCACTCAAGCTAGGCATGTAGTTGCTCATGTTTGAGTTTTTCTGTTTAAGGCTAATAAACAGTTTCAGGTTTGTGATGAGAATTATTTTTGTACACAATATCCTTTTGGTTTGGGATTTATGTAATGTAAAAAACAATTGAATTGTTTGGTAAAACTGCACAATTTAAATTATTTGACATCCATTTAAACTCTTTCTCATGCATGTTGTTACAAATGTATATATTCTTTCCACTTTGCAGGACCAGGACCAACGGAGTAATAGCTCAGAAGCAAGAGCACATGAGCATGAGTTGATGAGCAAGAGCTCAAGCTCATGAGCAGGAAAAGAAGCTGGAGCTCGGGAGCTGAACTATTTTGAATCAAGTATGTGATAAAGTATGTTATTCTTTATCTTTAGTTATACCCGAGCTACATTTCACAATCATACTCTGTGACTATATCATATTTTTTATGTGTTTTGGGTAAACAATAAATAATAATATGGTTTTGTAGTTTTTATAATAGTTATACTAGATTATTATATGATATTTGATGGAATTGTTTTACATGGATTTTGTTTTCTTTTTTGCTATGCTATTGCAGTTCACAATTTTGTTTTTGCATAGTAGTTCAACTATAAGTTGTCAATTGCTGGCATAAATAAGACTGAGTTTATAATATTAAATGAAGGCGTCCAAATTGACTTGTGCAGTAACTGCATTTGTGCAATGTTTGTAGCCTGCATTGAGAAATATCATGTTTAAGCTGTCATTTGGCATAAGAAAGTTAAAATTTCTGAGTTATTCTGAGTACACCAGTTGATTAATGATGTAAAAAATACTAATAATTATTGTTGCTAATTTTGAAGAACTTATAAATGTAGAATCCACTTGAGCCATTGTTCTTGATAGGAAGCATCCTGTCAATAATTATTTTTATATTATATTAGACTTCATGTTGGTGTAAACTTACATAGCTTTTTAACCCATTCAGGTCCCACTAACTGGTGCAAGCAGTGAAGCTACGACAACAAAGGTGCAGACCCATCTACATGGATACTTCATGACCCACTTTGCATAACTAATTGTCTAATTATATGTTTTGTGCTTCAATTATTGTAGGACTACTGTTAATGGTAACCTTGATAGTTTTGTAAAATGTACACTTTATTTGTATTTTCATTTATGGTAGACATTGTGAATTTTGTTATTGTGTCTGTAAGTATTATGGTTTGTATAACTTTGAAGTTGAATGTTTTGTGTTTTTTAGATGATATGATTTCAAATAAAAGAATTATGTTATAATGGCAATACCTAGCCCGTTCACTGGATGTGAATACAAAAATGTTGATTAGTATAGCCATAAAGACATTAAAAAAACATAAAGACACTATGCGGACAATATTGACTCGGCAACTATTATTCATTTTCTTCTGTTAACACACTATTGGACCTGATATATATTTTGAACCACAAGCCTATTTTTATATGTATAGTTAGTAGTTGCAGCATTTGCATTAGCATCTTAAGTACAATATCTTTATCTATTTTGACCATTAGTTCATGTAACCTGGAAGTAACCAATTTTCTGTTCTAGATGGGACTTCTATATTATATCTTCATTTTCTAAATACTTAACACTTAAGTGTAGTTTGGTAATATTAATGGATGGTTATGTTAATGTATTATGCGGCACTTCACTCATGTACATGTATTTGTTTCTGGAAAATTTGATGTTAGGCCTCTCACATGGGATGTTAGTTTGAGGCCTAAGGCTTCATGCTTGTTCATGACAATAACAGGAATATTGAGATTAATGCTTTAAAAGGTGGTGTGATCAATGCTTTAAAAGGAGTTGTGAGTTTGTCATTATACATGATACTAAATGGGTAACTCATAACTTATTCTTTTAATCATGTAAAGAAAGTTTTGTAGATTTATTTGGTTCATATATTTTGAATTTAGCTTATATTATGTTTGAAATAGGGCATTTTAAATGCACGGATAAGAAAACACCTAGAAACGAATAGGTTTGTGCAAGGTTACATGTAGCTATATGTAAAACCAATTTTAATATTGAATTATTGGTTACTTGACATGTATAACGCTCATCATGTATGTCTACCATTATGATGATACTAATCTAAACTGTTTTAGAAAGACAAACAAATTCACCTTAGTAAAAAATTAAGAAATCAACAAAACACCCAGAAAGAAGTATCCCCGATAATATCGTCCCGCTACATCGTGCGGGTCCCTACTAGTCACAATAAAATAAAGTTAACATTTCATCCTTTCCTGTATGTGAATATATATATATATACTAGTTTAGTGCCCGCGCTACGCTCGGGAATACAACATTCAAGTGATGCTTTTAAAGATATTCATGAACGTTCCAATAAGTTTTGAAACAAAACCGTAGTAAACCGGAACACGAAATATATTTTTAAAAATTAAATTTTTAGTATAGCAATATTATACTCAAATTAAAGAGAATAAAATGCTCAATTTTATGGTGTAGTTTATTTTTTTATTAAAATCCATATAAAAAAGTTATGTATATTTATAAAACACTAAGGTCTTTAATTGTATATTATTATTAATTTTATCCATAAGTTTCATTTTCACACCCTATCAAATACAAACCGACTCATGTACACCCCTTGTAGTAGAGGGTTAAAAATATAAACACTTTTAAATTTTTCAGAATTCTCCAAAATTTTAGGGGACCAAAAATGTAATTAGCTTTATTATAAAATATTTTATATACATATTTTAAATAAAAAAATTATTATTATGAGATAAACTCTCAAATTATGCCACATAAGCCATAAGCTTTAAAATGATGCCACATAAGCTTTTTTGGTTTTGCTATATTATATAAAGATATGTTGTTATTATTGAGAAGCTAGCTAGCTAGGTGGCCACCTGTTTTGAAAACAAACTGCCAAATCATTTGTCCTTTCTTACTCTCGTCCTTCCAATTGTTTAGCAGCCTTTCAGTTATCATCTGACATTTCAATTTTTAGTCTAGTAATTTTGTTTATATAAATATTTCGACTTCAATTGTCCCTTTGTATCATTAAAACTCATTCAAAATGTGTCATTGAAATTACTTTTCGCATTTATTATAAAAATTAATGATTTAGTTCGGTGTTTAATTATTTATAATTTAGAGTGTTTGTTTTATAAAAAAAGAGTTTTTTACTGGTTCAGTTAAGTGTTGAATGGTTAAGAGACAAAGAAATACTGAATAGAACTGAATGAAACATATAGAAACTTTACGATCATCTGCAGTTCTAACCTAAAATCTCTCTTATCTATAAAGGTTGTTAATGGTTTAGATCTTTTAACCATTCATCACTTAATGATTTAATTTTTGTCAAACAACCCCCATGTCTGTTTTATATGACGAGTGCCCCTAATTTACTGGCGGGGCACCCGTATTTAAACACGTGACATTGTTCCGACCACAAAAAAAGTTCTGACGACCCTATTTCAAGATTGTATTTGCGTGTATTTGTAAAACCATAATGAGAAAAATATATTTCAAAGATACATTTTTTAAAGTTCTTAGGTTTTTTTTAACATCAAGTATATTAAAATGCCTGGCACTAGCAAGACGTTAAGACGGGACAAAACAACACCCAAAACCTTTACATGAGAAGGTTAGAACATCAGTTTTGCCAAACTACATCGACACATTTAGCTTTATATTTCATCCAAAGAAATGAATTTACAACAACTGACTCAACTACCTTATTAACAGATAAAAAAAGACTATTAAAGTACTTTGGTTAAAAGAAGCAATTCAAAATTTTCCCTGTAAATATATTATAAAAGTTCCTGTGCCTAAGTGGTACTTCAAATAAGAATTGAAGGTTGATTTTCCAATTCGATTTATTTTGGGTATCTTCGATAAATCCATACTCTCTTTCGGACCTTTTTGGCCTTTAGTCCTTCTCTTTTCACAAATTTTAAACCTCTCGTACTTCCACCAAAGTAATAATGAGAACACATTGTGAAACATGAAATATGGAAAATGTGTTTAATTAGACTTTAGTTTGGACTATATGCCATGTAGCGTTTAGCAAATGGTCGACGATAACATTTGACAAATTGTATTTATATTTTGCGATAGAAGCCTTAAAGGGTAAGTGAGGTGATGTAAATAGTAGGAGATTCATTGACATTTAGTGTCAAATTTGGTTTGTCTTTAGACTTGAGACAAACATTTTCTAAGGGTTATTGGATTTTAATATTTAAACTTTATTATATTAACCGTATTAATCATAACTTTTTTTTGTTGAACGGCAGTTGCACCACCAGCTAACCGGTGGCTCAGGGGAGTGCAATGACCAAGCCTAGAAGCCCACATCCTATCTCCTGTAAGAGGGATTATTTGCGGTAGAGTGTGGCAGCTCCCCTAAGAGAAGAATACTTTTCTCGGGGCCCCGACCAACCCTTCCGAAGAGCAGGAAAGTCGGAGTCTAAGACTCGTCAACTAACCGCCCCGGGGGAAACCACAGCAGGAACCTTTAACCTTTTCTGTGTAAAACCCCTCTCCTCAAGACTAGAACCTATGACCTCTAGGAAGTCAAGTGTTTTAGCCCATCATTGGAATGCCGTTGGACCAAATGGCCAACCGCGTATTAATCCTAACTTAAAAAACCATTTGGCAGTCCCAACTTGTAAGACTATCCACTATGGTGAACATCACAGCACAACCTAACATTAAAAAAACTAGGTTGAGACGATCTCTCGCGCGTTGCGCGAGAGGTGTATATACAAAAGAAGCCAATTTGTATTAATTGCAAAAAAACATATATATAACAAAAGACACATGTAAACCACTAAAACAAAAATGACTGCGTAAAAACGTGACTTGAACCCGGCCGGGGAAACAACAACTGCAATAACAACACGAACTACAACAACAAATCAAAATCACAAAACAACTCTAATATACAAAAAATATTACACCAAACAACCACTTGTAAACAAAGTCAATACTAAAAGCATGATGGGGTAAAGTGCAAAAGAAGCCTAACACTTGTGACTAAACTTATAATCTACAAAACTACACCAAATAATAAAAATCATAATATAAAAGGGTAAAATGCAAAAGAAACTAACACTTGTGGTCAAACTTATAATTCACAAACTTATCTATTCATTACACTTCTCTATTATATATAGTATAATAATTTATCTCTCTTCCATTTACACAACCCAACCTAACTTAATTTTTCACCCATTATCCCAACCCAACCCAACTCAACCCAACCCAACTTTTCAACCAATGAATAAATGGCATGTAGCATGAGACCTCACACCTTTTGGGTTGTGAACCTCTTCTCCAAAACAACTCCAAACTCACTAGGTTGTGAACTTTATACCATTTTTTATTATTATTTAATAAATATCACAACCCAACCACCTAAAAGTTCACCATGGTGGATAGTCTAAATTGTTTTCCTCCACCAAATTTTTTCTACTGTGACACAAAATTGGTCAGGTAAGTTTTTTTTATGAGACACAAAAAAGGTCAAGTTTATTTTAGACACAAAAATAACCCGTTACAAAAGGCTTGACAAAGGCAAATAGTTTACAAGTTGGGACTGCCATATCGAATTTCTTAAGTTAAAGTATCAGCCAATACATTAAAGTTCATATTATTAAAAATCTAATAATCATTTTGTAAATCATATAAGAAGATTTGGATTACTACTTCTCGTAAACGCTCTTTATTGATTGGTCAACTTTTTTACGCCAAATAATATTGAATCAAGTTTAATCATTGTATTATATGCAAAACCTATGTTTATGTATTTATGTATGCGAAACCTATGTTTACTCATCGGCTAATTCTTTAGCTGAACATTTACTTTTTACATGATTTCAAAAAACGTTGTGTAATTATCAAGTTGCTTCATCTAAGGAATTGCTTGAACCCGAATTAATTGAAAATCTTATTTAATATGTTTTGTTTATTCTGTCATTCTATTTTACTTATGTGAATCAATTTAATTTGAAATTTAATAATATTTAACCATTGGGTACCAAGAGCCATGAGTAGTCGATTCATTTTCGGCCGCCCGAAGATTCCACCATCGGCCAGGGTGTGACAAAATGCCCAGGGGCGCGCCTCCGCAAAAATTATTGCTCCATGATCTTGTGTTAGCACGACTCTGGCATATTTATCGGGCACATGGGTGTGTCACCATTTTGATCTATCTGAATCTTACTTCCAGTGACGGATCCAGAAGCTTTTATCAGTGGGTGCCAAAAAATTATTGCCCAAAACAAGCCGAAAATGAAACAAAAATTAAAAATGAACCACGCTAATCAGAATCAATATGATAGATTTTTCGGCTAGAAGTCTAAATCTAATCTTTAAATGTGAATATTGATCAGTTTCTAGTTCTGTACCCGAAATATGTAAATAAAATGAGTTTAATTGATCCAACACTATAAGTTAACGATGGTTTTTGTTGGTTTTAAATAGCATTAATTAAAAACTTTACATAGTTCAAACTAAACTCATATTTCTACTGGTTGAGAATTATGATAGATAGTTCCTAATCACAATAAAACTATATATACAAAAAAAACCCTACCCTAATTGCATGTATTCTAACTGCTAAGCAGCGAAATCTATATAAACGAAATTTAACATACTTAATAACAACATAACATATATAAATGCATTGTTAACTTGTTCAATAGATATGACCAACATGTAGTAACTACTTGTTTTAAATTAAACATTAGACTGCCATGCAGTGAGAGATCTCTCTAATTTATATATGGGTGCCTTATAAAAAGTGTTACAAATATTTAGTATAGTTATGGTGGTTAATTTTAATTGAGTGGGTGCCACCCACCCCCTAACTAAAGAATAGATCCGTCTATGCTTACTTCCATGATGATGGGGCATGCCTCTTACGCTTATAGGCGTGAATCACGTTTGTTTTCTATAAAATCTTTAAGTGTTAACCCATTTCCTTGTTCTATATCAAATGGATTATTCGGCCTTCTTGCTAGTTATTTTTCCCTTCGTTTTGCATTGTGTTCGCTTTTTTATGATTTTCAACTTTATTTAGCCTAAAAATACAAAAGAAGACAAATAAAGGTTTTATCTAACAATATATCAAGGAAATGAAGATGATTTGATTAAAAATATACGTTAACTTTTTGCTTCATTTGTGTTTAACTATGTCTATGTAACCAAAACATGTTTTCACTCTAGAAATGACGGTCTAAAGTTATGGTTTCTATAAATTGGCTTGAAAACTCTTGCTTTTCACTATATATGTAGAGTACAATTAATTATGGTGGTAAGGCTTGAACTATTTGCATACGCATAAACTTGAGCTTTGTGTAATTTGATTGGGTGAACGGTCCCTTGATTTAAAAGCCTATAATCCGACAATATATATTCCGATGGTCATAACGTTACCACGGTACCAACGTTTGTATAATGTTGTGGGAATAACCTTAGTGAGGTCGTTTCACTTTATTACACTTCGAACCATAAACAGAATCACCCATCCTTTATTGCCTGACTTTAAGAAGCTGTTTGGTAGCATCCGAATGACATCTGAATAAGCGGTATAAGCATGTACCTTTTAATGGTTTAAAAATCCATTATAAGGTAAGTTTTAAAAATATGATGAATTGGATGAGTTTTACCATTCAGAGGCTACCTCTTAACCATTCAGCATCTTTTTATCACTTAATTGTTCAGAGGTTTTGAACCATTAAGAAGTAAGCATCTGAATGACCATTAAAAGGCTACCAAACATCTCCTAAGTGTTTTAACTATCTCGTTGCTTAGCTTCCAAAGAATTATATGGCTTCGATCATAACCTTAGTAGGAGCCCTTTGGCACTAATTATAGACAAGTTCAACTAATAAAGTTTCCTTAAATTGAAACTTAATTAGCGAAACCCGTAGATTAGAAGATTAAGCCTAGATGGGGCAGGACTAGTGCACTTCGCGTTTGGAGCAGACTCGCAATGATGTATTAGATTGCGAACAATATTGAAGCAACACGAGTAAGACGATAAATGGAAACAAACATACTAGCCGTAACACAATATTTCAAGATGGCCGGGAACATGATTACCAGAGCCGGCCCATGGGGTGTGCGGGGTAGTCGACCGCACAGGGTACTCGTTTGACGGAGACACCAAATTTAAAAAAAATATTATATATAATTTTTTATTTTCACTAATTCAAATACTTTGATTTTCTTATGTTTAATTATCAAACGTTTGTTTTTTGGTTAAAAATTTAGTTTATATAATGTAGTGCGTTGATGCTTCGGGTTGGGGGTCTTTTTTTCTCGTCTCGCACAGGGCACCCGATTCCTTGGGATCGGCCCTGATGATTACAGTTTTCATTGTTTATAAATCTTATTGTATATTGGTTCGTAAACCTGCAAATAGAACATAATTAGTTGAAGATGAACATTCTACATACCAAACATTTAATTCGATCCAACATCCATTATTTTATAAAAAAAATATTAAGTTTGTCATGTCATTTAATAAAACTGTTTGCACACAACAAACAAACATTATCTTATCGTTTCAATCAAACAGTTTAAAACATCAATATATGTTTGTTTTTGTATAAAACATGACATGAGTCATAGCTAGCCTCTTTAATTGTTGTTGATCAATGAAAGGAGGGAGGAGTCATTCAGATTGGTCATTATGTTTCTCCAGTTTTGACATATGGATTCAAGTTGGCTAGCCACCTAATCTTAAATACAGGCAACTTCTAGCCCCACAAACACATCATATATATATAAAATTTCAATTTTATTTTATATAATTTCAAAACAAACATGCTAGTATTATTGTTTGTTTATAAAAATAATAATGATTTAGACATGAATAATACAAGTACTAGCTAGATCATTTTTTGGCTTTCTATTTAAATACCATGTTCAAAATCTCCAATTCCTAAAATATTGTCTATTATTTATAGAAACACACAAGAGGTTAAGATGTGAGGTTTTGTTTTTAGAGTTAGAAAAATTTTGTAGGACCCATGAAGGGCACATGGCCCAAACATGTCTTGGGACTATTAAGACAAGAGTAGGAGAGAGTTGCCCTTGTGTGGGGTAGTCATTGTTTGGGTGAACCAAAGCATATTTCCCCACCAAAGGCACAAGAAGGAGCCCTCAAATAGACAGCCTTGTTCCCATGTGCATAAATTTAAGAGCAACATTCCAAAATAACAACCCTCTTTGTACCACCTCCCTCTAAATTGGGAACAAATGCCACAATCAACCATTTAATTTCAATTTTGAATGTTGTAGGTTAATGTAAATTAGTTGTATATCTTGTATTACTTATCCAAATTCTAAAGATAAACCTACCCACTAATGTTTTGAATTAAGTATGAAAATATTGACAATGAAAAATGAATGAAGATGGTATAAATGTGAATAATGAGATGATACTTAGATAATGAACAAAATCAAGGAACTTTGACCCTGCCTAGCTCTATTTCTATTTGAACTTAAAAAAAGTCTTTCACCATGCTATAAACATTTTTCATTTACCATGGTGGGAACAAGATGATGGCATCAATTATGGATATTGTGATGATATTATTTTTTTTCTTCTCTTTTTTGTTTGTGCAAGGTTTTGCTCTTCCTTTCACATGAAGATCCAAATTGAATCTAAGAGTATTTTATATATTTTTTTGTCATTTATTGAAGATAGGATTTTTGTAGTCATAAAATATGATAGTTGAAGTTTCTAAATGGATTTTGTGTTCAACATACTTTATGGATTTCGTATTGATCGAACATTCTACATGGATTTTTAGATTTTGTACGTTTAAGTTAACTAATATTGTTTCAACAAGATTTTTCAAGTTAGTCCTTTATCTTAAGTTAGAATGATCGTCACTATTCTAAAGTCGAAACAAGCCATAAATAATATATATCAAAGAAACCCTCAGCCACCTCCACCTCCACCTCTCCCGGTGTAGTCACTAGCGGTTCCTCCCACGGAGCCATACATGTCACTCTCAAAGGAAAACCACCACTTATAAATTTTGAAAACATCATAAATTTCTATTTGAAATCATACAGTTAATTCACGTTGCTAAAATAATACCGGTTTATGTACTAATCTATCTAATAAATCAAGGTTTTAGGGGGCAATATTTTGGGGGGGAAATATTTTATCTATAATAGGAAGTTTATGAGGGAAAATTTAGTGAAATTTTTCACCATGCAAGTTGATGGAGCCAACTCCTTAGATGTTATATATTTACAAATCGTTAAACATAATGGTTATAATTTCTTTATTAATATTACTATTTAACCCGTGTGTAACACACGAGTATTAAACCTAGTTTTAATAATATTTAAGAAAGGATGACGAATGTTGTTTCTATTAACTCATCCTTCCTTAAAAATAGCAACGTTGCTATTTTTTCTACAATATTTTTTTACATATTGTGTTTTAAAGTTAAAAGTAGCATAATCTGTTGTAATTTATGGAAATATTCATCTTTAGGTATTACTAAGTTGAGGATTATATGTTGATAACTAACATTCCTCAAATGTCATTATCGATAAACATTTGACAAAGATTGTTAGAAAAGAAAAAAATGTGGTGGTTTAATGTAACTTTCCAAACATTTTCTTTCATTCTTTATTCGATTGTTGTCTTTTTGTTTTCTTTTGTAAGTGGAGATATAAAGAGAAAACTCACACTATAGTTTTTAATGCTTTAAATACATGAATTAGGTATCATTTTTTCACACTAGCACCATCTAGTTTGGGTTTTACACAAATACTCTTTATATATAACCTATCAATCATTTAGAACGCGACTGCAACATTTGTATTTTTTTCTTTTTATAAACTACTAATCATTTCAAACTTTGGATCAAACATATTAAAATTACTAGATATAGAGCTTTTAATGTTTCTTAAGTTAAATTAGTTATATACGATATCCGATAAACATGTAATCATTTGTACAATAATATTGCACTATGCATTTGTAAGTATATATAAGTGATAGTAATTAATCATCTAAACAATAACCGTAACTTTCACTGTTGTTTAGTGATAAGAGGCATGATTTCTCTAAAAGAGAATCCGCCAATGTATAAAAAATTCTTTTTGATTGTCCATTAGTTTGCGGGTGATGCGTTGTGATAATGTGTAGTCTCATCATGAAATATCTTTCAAAAAGTAATGTAAATCATGAGTCTCTTCGTTAAACACTTAGACATCGGTACCTCATGTTGTTTCATCATTAATTGGATACATAGTTCGTATAATCTTTTTGAATAATAAGTTTCCTTTTTTGTTAATAAGCGAGCACTTTTTATCATTTAATCCACTATTACCATATCGCAGCATTACCTTAGTTATGCGAGATAGATTTCTTATAAAACCAACTGTAATATGCTTCCATTTTCATTTCGCGTTTCAATGGTAGAACCTTTCCATAAGGATTTTGATGCTCGGCTTTGACTTGCAATAACTTGGCTAGTTACATATGTGTAACCATATCTATACTTCTTGGTTATGACACATTTTTGTGGCACCCAACTAAATTGAATACCGAGATTATGTGCTTCATTGGTGTGCATTCATATAAAGGGGGGGGGGGTTCATGCAAGAAGAGTAGGTATGCGATAACAAAATGAAATAACTAAATTCTTTCAATTTTTAAACTAAAATTTTTTTTAATATATAGAAAAATGATTGAAATGCAATATTTATTTATCAATTTTGAAGTAAAAAATCAAAATTGAATAATTCTTATCCTTTTTGGTAAACCTACACACGTGCAAGCCATGTGTAGATTATGTTATGTACACATAACTTACACATGTGCCGGTGAAATTAAAATGCTAAAATTACATACGAAAAAATATTTTAATGATTTTTTGTATATACCATATACACATTTGTATGTAAAAAGTGAATAAAAAAACAATAATGAATGTTTTTATTGACTTAGGTTTGTTCGTTTTCTTATCGCAATGACCGTCTTATCAATGGAACTTCATCATATAAGTGTGACTCTGTGTGTTTGTGTGTATATATAGTGAAAAGTTTAATGAGGAATTAGGGAATACTTTTGAGCAATTGGATCATCTTCAATCAATTTTAGGTGGGGAATACCTACACCCTTTAATCCTCTTCATTTAATTAAGTTATTTGAATTTATCTTTTTTAGTTGGGTTTTTGATTTAGCTTTCTAGGTTAGGTTTTTGGGTTTAGCTTTTGTGGTTAGATTTTTTAGGGTTTAGTTTTTTATTTAGAGAGGGGGGGGGGGGGGGTAAATGGTAAGGTGGAGTGGGACAAGGGTTTTAGGTGGTGGTGGAGAGGGGTTTAGCTTTTTTACGGATGAGTGGGGGTTTAGGTTATTAGAGATGAGTAGAGGGTTTAGGTTTTTGGGAGGTTAGGTAGGGGTAGGATGAGGCGGGTATGTGTTTAGGTTTTTGGGTGGTGGGGTAGGATGGATGGTGTAAGGTGTGGTGGGGGTTAGGTTTTTACGATGATGTGGGGGATTTAGATTGTTAGGGGTTGAGTACGGTGTGTAGGTAGGGTGGGATAGGGTAGGATAAGGTGGGGGTTAGGTTTTTGATAGGGCTAACAATTTTGTACATAGACACGAATACACGACACGAACCTACATGGTCTTAACAGGTAACATGTAAGACTTTAACAGGCCTAGTGGTGATGAGAAAATTGATCTTTTTTTAACGACAATTTATTAGCTAAAAGAAGACACTAGCAAGATGCTAGTGCCGAAGAAACACAAACACTTCAACCAGGGACTCGTACACCAGTTGTGCCATATCAGCGATACACCATTAGACCTATACTTGAGCCATACAAACGTGTTTATAACTATTATCTTAACGAAGTTAACGAGTTAACACCCTAAAAGAGGGTTAACATTCATTCCATATAAAAAATTATAAAAATCTAAACTGAATTTCAAAAAAGTGGCTCGAAAACCTTATTCCCTTCGTCACCCTCTTTAAAAAAACAAACAAAAAATAACAAAAATAAAAGTTTTCATTGTGTCTAAATTTATATCTGTTGTGTCATAAATCTATGAAAGACACAATGGACGTAAAAAAAGACACTAATATATTAATTTTTTTTATAATTTTTGTTTAATTTAATTTTGAAGGAGGACAACGAAGAGAACAAAGTCTACGAGCCATTTTTGAAAATGAATTTAGATTATTTCTAATAATTTTCCCACGTTGTCTTTTTTACTTGTATTGTGTTAAAAGATTATTTGTAGTCTTTTTAGATTTTGCATCTTTTATAGGATAACTCACTTATATAATATATATATATATATATATATATGTGTGTGTGTGTGTGTGTGTGTGTTTGTGTGATTTTTATGATGACTAAATATTTTGTACAAATGTAATATGATATAATGATATACTGTAATATGATACACATAAATGTAACTATTAAAACTAACTTGTAATATGATATAATGTAATATGATACACATAAATGTAACTATTAAAAGTTAAAACTAACTTGTAATAAGATATGGCATATATTTAATATAATGGAATGGAAATATGCACCTTGTATAGAAAAAACTTTTTAAAACAGTATATATATTTTTTAATGTTAGTTACATTATATATATATATATGATGAAGAATTGGAGATGAAAAATAACAAACTAAAATTTTCATTTTACCAACCAAATTTTTTTTAACATTGGGATGATTCATTCGAAAACACTAAATATTAAAAGAAGAAAAAGAACTAACTGAAATTTATATTTTTTAACCAAAAATATTTTAACATATAAGAAAATTTGTATGATTTTATATACATACCATAAACATTTTCAACTAAAATTTATATGATTTTACATACATACTAATATCACAAACATTTATATGTAAAAAGTAAAGTTTTTTTTTAAAATTAAACTATTAATAATACTTATGTGATTTGTATTTATTACTTTTATTTTCTTGTAATTATGAGTTTCTTAAATAAACCACATCCTACTAAAATATTACTCCATATATACATATAATATGATAATATACAAGCATTAATGTATCATATGTACTCATTATTATAGGCATTTATTATGTATAAATTATATACATAAATTTATATAAAACTTATAATAACTTTATTTATTTATAACAAAATTTATGTATGTATATATTATCTGAATTAGGTTCAAATACAAAGTCTAAATTTCCTAGAAAGTCTAAGAAGGAATTTGGACCATTAGATCTAAAATTAAATGAAGATCAATGGCTTATAAACACAAGATGGCATAATGGTAAATAGTTAGAACTTTAAATGGTAGGCCAAGGGTATATTAGTCTTGTCTCATTTTCAAATTCCACCTTCTTTTTTAAACGTCCATAACTTTTACATACGACAATACTTTTTAATAAAAATTACACCAAAAAAACGAGCGTTTTTTTATCTTCAAAACGCATATAATATAGATATATAAAAAATAAATTTTTTTTTTTGAAGTTTCAGCTCATTGTGTTATATACGTTAGGTCATTGTGTTATATTTTTCAGCTCATTGTGTTATATTAGTCAAAACATTGTGTTATATTTTTCAGATTGTGTTATATCCGTCAGGTCATTGTGTTATATTCGTCAGGTCATTGTGTTATATTTTCATCAGGTCGTTGTGTTATATTTTCGTCAGGTCGTTGTGTTATATTTTCGTCAGGTCGTTGTGTTATATTTTCGTCAGGTCGTTGTGTTATATTTTCGTCAGGTCGTTGTGTTATATTTTCGTCAGGTCGTTGTGTTATATTTTCGTCAGGTCGTTGTGTTATATTTTCGTCAGGTCGTTGTGTTATATTTTCATCAGGTCGTTGTGTTATATTTTCATCAGGTCGTTGTGTTATATTTTCATCAGGTCGTTGTGTTAAATTTTCATCAGGTCGTTGTGTTATATTTTCATCAGGTCGTTGTGTTATATATTTTCATCAGGTCGTTGTGTTATATTTTCATCAGGTCGTTGTGTTATATTTCATCAGGTGATTATGTTATATTTTCATCAGGTCATTGTGTTATATTTTCATCAGGTCATTGTGTTATTTCAGATCATTGTGTTATTTCATTAGGTTATTGTATTATAACACAATGACATGAATAAATAACACAATGACTTGACAAATAACACAACGAGCTAAAAAACGTGAAATTTTTTTTTTGTTTTTTATATATGAATATTATACGCGTTTTAAAGATAAGAAAATGCTCGTTTTTATGGTGCAATTTTTTTAAAATAATAATATCGTATGTAAAAGTTATGGACGTTTAAAAAAAATGGGGTGAAACTTAAAATATAGAGACATTACCATCTTTACCCTTCCTTCTAATTTTAAGGGAGTGCCACATGTCATTATCTCATGGCTTCTTAGACTTTCTAGGAAAATTAGACTTTGTAGTATAACTCCACTCTATATTATCTATCATATTTTAATATTTAACAAATTATTGGGTATACTCAACACCACTCATGACGTGCTGGATGGTACCTGCCACATAACTATGCGACAAATACACAACATGTATTAAGCAAAATATAACACTGAGATTACCGATACTCAACCCGAATCACCATATATATATATATAATTATCTCAATTCAACACTTTAATTACGACTTTTGTAATTAACTAGTAAATATAGGAAATTGAAAAGAAAAGGCCAACTAAAGATTCAATTTCAAGATCCATAAAAAAAGAGTCTTGCGTAGAAAAGACAAGGGGCAAAATGGTGATGAACAAAATGAAAATAAAATGAAAATTAAAAAAAAAAATATATTGTTATCATTCGTTGACCATTATAATTCCAAATTTCCAATGGCGGCCCCTACGGCGTTGGCCTTGCCAAACAACACCCCTTTCTCTCTCTACACACTTTCTCTCTCTAAACTTGTTGGTGGCATTAAAAAGGAGAACAAACCACTGTCAAGTACTAACAAACATAACATAACCAAAGAAGAAGATAAGAGGCAGCTTCTCGATCTCAAGCCCCCCCATAAAACCTCTCAACAAACACACAAATCTTAATTTCATTTCATTTCATTTCATTTCTAGAGAGAGAAAGTGAAATCATATATCAAGCTATGGAACAAGAAATGATGTTGTTGTTGAAATGGTGGTTCAAAGTTGTGTTGTTTTTGTTGATAGTGATTGTGTTTGGTGTGAAGGTTTTTTTGTTGTTGTGGTGGAAACAGAAGAAGATTGAAGAGCATTTTGCCAAACAAGGAATAAGGGGACCTCCTTATTGCTTCTTTATTGGAAATGCTAAAGAGCTTGTGAGTTTAATGGTTAAAGCCTCTTCTAAACCCATGCCATTTTCTCACAATATCCTCCCTAGGGTCCTCTCTTTTTACCATCATTGGAAGAAAATATATGGTATGTATGTATGTATATGCAATCTTCAATTCCCAATTTTCATCTTCAAAATCAACTCTTTTTTTAGCCCATATGATCTTCAATGGGCTCAAAGGTGATATACTGATATGGGTTTGTTTGAAAGTTCAAATCTTTGGTACTAAATGGGGTCATGGTGAAGAAGGAATGAGCCCATGACCTACATGATCTTGGTCATTAGGAACATGGGGTCTTAAGACAATTTTGCTAGCTAGCTACTTTATCAAATTTGGGATCATTTTGAAGCTAATTTTGCTTAAAACAACATGGCTTTTTCACTTTTTTATCAATCTTTTATTTATTTTTCATGAGAGCACCTATGTGTATGGGAATTTGGAAATGTCCTCATGTGATGATGTCTTTTTTTTTTATCAAAAGATAAATTTTTATGTTTGTCCACTTTATAGCATTCATGACAACAAATGGAGGTAGCTTTTTAGACCACCTCCTTAGCTTGGATGCATATCTTCATCTTCAAAATATGTATATATATAGGCCGGTGTGTATATAATAATAATAATAATAATAATAATGAGATTTTAATGGGGGTGAGGATAAAATTTAAAAAAATTTAAAAAATTTGAAATCTTTTATTTGTAAAGTCATAGAGTTATCATTTCCTTTTCTGCTCCCTTTGTCCTTATAATTCTTTTAGATTTTTGTGGGAAGCTTGGCTTTTGATAATGAACTTGTCTCTGTTTGATAGTGGCATAGTCCTTGAGTTGTCTTCTCTCTCTTTCTCTCTCTAACGGTACAACTTCATGAAATTAGTGGCTCATGTCTTGTTTCCTTCTCACCACCCTTTTTTGTTTAACTTGATGCTTACCACTTCTAGCTATATGCCACTTACTATGATGGTGTAAAAAATTATACAAAAATGTAAAAATAAATTCCTTAACTTAATTAATTTCTTGTACTAAATGATAGAATTATTTTTGTTTTTTTAGGTCCAACTTTTTTAGTGTGGTTTGGACCCACGGTTCGGCTTACAGTAGCCGAACCGGACCTTATTCGAGAAATCTTCAGCTCGAAATCGGAATTCTACGAGAAAAATGAGGCACACCCTCTTATCAAACAACTTGAAGGTGATGGTCTTCTTAGTCTCAAAGGTGAAAAATGGGCTCTTCATAGAAAAATCATCACTCCCACCTTTCACATGGAGAATCTCAAAGTAAAGTTTCACTTTTACTTTTTAACAGTTTTCAATCATTATTGCAATATTAAATAATAGTTAAAGTAAAGTTTGTTACATATATGTATATAATAATAATAATAATAAATTAATTAAAATATTTATGAATATTTGTAGTTGTTAGTACCCATGGCAACGAGTAGTGTGGTGAGAATGTTGGAAAAATGGTTGGACATGTCCAAGTCCGATGAAGTGGAAATCGAAGTATCTCAATGGTACCAAAACTTAACCGAGGAGACCGTGACAAGGACCGCTTTCGGTAGTAGTTACGAAGATGGAAAACACATTTTCCAATTACAAGCTCAACAAATGGTCTTGGCTTCTCAAGCCTTTCAAAAGGTCACAATCCCGGGTTATAGGTACATGTCACATTCACCCACACTCTCTCTCTCTCTCTCTTTCTTTTAAACAACCATTTAATTCCTATTCTACAACATATATTAACAAAAAAAATAGACACCTTACCGTTTTAACTGTCCCTTTTAGAAAAACTTGTTCTAAAATTATGTATTTTATTTTTATAGATTTTTTCCGACAAAAAGAAATAGAGAATCTTGGAGATTAGAGAGGGAAATAAAGAAATGTTTGATGAGGGTAATTGAGAGAAGAAGAGAAAATTGGGATAAAGAAAGAATGGAAAATGGGCCAAAAGATTTACTTGGGCTTATGATACAAGCAAGTACAAAAGAGTCGGAAAATTCATCTCCGGCAACGGCAGCCATCACCGCACATGACATTGCCGAGGAGTGTAAGAGTTTTTTCTTCGCCGGAGAACAAACCACCTCGAATTTGCTGACGTGGACGACGGTATTGCTAGCGATGCACCCACAGTGGCAGGTGATAGCACGTGATGAGGTGCTGAAGGTGTGCGGACCACGTGACATCCCTACCAAGGATGATGTTTCCAAGCTTAAGATGGTACACTCTATCACGTTAAAATTATCTTTTGTCTTTTAGTTTATATATGTCAAAAGACCAAATTACCCTTCTACACTTTACACAAAATAAAAAAATATCTTTTTTGTTTTTGTTTTACTTACTTGGAACTTATCACATGTGCAGCTGACCATGATACTCAATGAGTCCTTGAGATTGTACCCTCCTATTGTTGCGTCGATTCGACGGGCGAAGACGGATGTTCAGTTAGGAGGGTGCAAGGTCCCTGGTGGGACCGAGCTTCTTATTCCAATCCTGGCTCTTCATCATGATCAAGCGATTTGGGGGAATGACGCTAATGAGTTCAACCCGGCAAGATTTTCAGAGGGTATAGCACGTGCGGCTAAACATCCTGTGTCGTTCATCCCGTTTGGGATCGGGGTTCGTACGTGCATCGGGCAAAATTTAGCTATGTTGCAAGCGAAACTAACTCTTGCCATCATATTACAAAGATTCTCTTTTCGATTATCTCCAAAGTATCAACATGCGCCAACGGTTTTGATGTTACTCTATCCTCAATATGGTGCGCCGATCATCTTCAAATCTCTGTCGTCGAATTCTAGCTCCAAAGAAGATCAAGGGTTGTAAATTGTCCTTACTATACTTGTGATATGTGTGTGGTGAATCCTATGCTTGCTCTGGTGACCAAACCCCATTAAAATACCAAAAAGGAAAGAATTAATGTGATACAATCATCATGTCATGTTGTTTCACTGACATGATACAATAAACTAGTAAGACTGTTAGAGATGACAATCTTAATCATCAATTTAATTTAATGATTAAGGTTCAACATGTCATTTGTAACAGTTTTCTTTGGTTTATTGTATTAAGCAGTGAAATCATATGAGATTGGATTGTATTTTTTTATCTTCTTGAAAAGGGGCATTTCTTTTGCTAAAGAAATTAGAAGATATATGAGGCAAGTAAAGTTATGTTTTCTTTTATTCATTCCCTATTTGTTCACTAAAATAGCAATACTAACATGTGAAGTTTGGGTTTTGGGCATGTAACTTTTATCCTTGGCTAGTTAGACATCTCTTTCGTCATGTGTATGTAATGTACATTGTTGCTTAATTCTAACAACAATTTTGTAAATATTAGTTTATCTCTTTCTGGTTTGATGTTGGATTTGTTAACGAGTAAAGAATATTTAGATTATTATTTATATCGATTTGTTTATTAATGTCTAACTAATTTATCTAATTGTTTGTTATTTATATATACTATTTGTATTGAGGTACGTGACTCCACAAGTAGAATATGATAGGAGATTAGACTCCTTGTTAAATAATTATTCTGTTGTGTCAATCGTTGTTCTATAAAAAATATTTATTGATTTATATGAATGGTGCTTTACCCGATTTTGTGCTATAAATATAGCACATTGTTAGCCTTTGGCTCTCTTGCTTTTTAATAATAACTAGATGTAGGTTCGAGTCGTGTGATGCGGTGGTCGGGTCTCATATACGTGACTACAGAGATATATCCAAACTTAAATGTCAAAATGATAACTAAGTCAAAACCGGAGGTTCAAAGTCGGAAATATTTTAAAGTTGAATATGATGTCAAAGTTGTAAATTGCATAAAGTAGAGGAGTCAAATTTGTAAATATGTTGAAAATGTGAGTGAGTGATAATATGGTAAGTAACTCCAGCTTTGGGGACTAAAGTAGAAGGTCTAACCGACCTTACTCTTTAGTATGTTATACAATTGATAGTTAAAAAATGTATCGCCATCCTCATAGTTTATATATAGATATCATTGTTTACTAAATTTATTTTTAATTCTGTAAAAGTCTTCCACATAACTATCTTGATTTTGATTATATAGCACTTTTGTTATTATTTTTAATTATTTTTTATACTTCTCACACTTACAACCACTAAAAAATAAAATAATAGATATGATGATGAATAGTGCCCCTAAAACATGGGGCTTATTGTAGCTTCCATTAGATATAGATGATAAGGCAGCTAATGTGATTAGATCTAGGCCTTAAGATTATACTCAAACTCGATTAATCTGAATATATTTAATAAGTACACTAATAATACTTCAAGAGGGAAACTGGTGACCTTAGGCTCATCTGTGAGCATAATACTCAATGAAAGACTCGAATCAATAATCTTTACAAATGAAAAGCTCTGGGTACTGTTGGATCAAATAACCAAACGTGCATTTAACTATTTCTAGCTTGAAAATCAATCTTAACCAACATCAACAAAGGGATATATTTAGCTATGTAGGAGAAACGGCCAATGGGATGCATTTTATTATACACTACATAAATTGAAGGTGAAATGGAATGGGCTATTGAGAAAGAATGAAAATGATATTTCTGTTAGGTCAAGAAATCTCATTTTTTCAGATCCATTCCACCCACGATCACTCACTGTCATCCAATCTTCCATGATTTGATACCACCACCATCACCCACTGTCACCAACCACCACTGACACCACCACCATCACCACCATTAGACGCCACCACTACCGGTCACCACTATAGCATCCTCGATCGAGGTGTGACAACCACTACTTGACGCCATCACAACCACCATGACCACCACCAACGGCCTCCACTACTACCAATAACCATCGCCCACCACCACTGCTCTGCATTGACCGCCAACCACCACCATCGCTATTTGTCACTACTATAACCACTTTTGTATGACGTTCCTTTATTTTTTTTTTTTGTATCTGCCAAACAACACAAAGTAATAATTAGTTTCATTCCAACAAGATAACCAAACTTAGGGCTGTTTGACAAATGTTGAATGGTTAAGAGGTTTGAATGTTTATGATGTCTAAATGGTTAATTGTTGAATGGCTAAATAAACATGTTTGGTTGAACCTCTGAATGAGATTTTAAAATTAACAAACAAATTCCAAAATTTTTCATCTATTTATTTTGTCCCACATTGGTGTGGAACAATGGCGGACATATAAAGAGTTGAGCCGTGGCCCGGGCTACGTACGACTCAACTTCTCGCGTGTAACATAAAATTTAATGTTTTTTTTTTCGTTTTATGTTTAGTATACACCTGAACACTTAAAAGGATACCCATGAACAATCAAATCACATTTTTAATTACATTTTTTAAAAAGTAATAAGCAAATGATGATTTTGGTTAAAATGGTTCAAATATTGTTAATAGTTTTCAAGAAAATATTGATAAAATTCCGGATATTGCTAATAATATGCAGGAAAATGATTTTTTGTATGAGTGTATCAATATAAATTTGTATGAGTGTACGCAAAGAAACTCTACAAGTGTAGGGCAAATTTTTTCGAAGGATGCCCCTGGTATACTTGGCTGGCTCCGTCACTGTGTGGGAACAAAAAATTGTTATCTTATATATGCAAGTCTTCATGACATGTTAAGTTTTTTTTTGTGTTGCGTTTTACTCTGGCATCTACGTGCACGCGCGACCGAGGGGTGCAAAGTTGGTTAGGTTCTTTCACACAATGCAACGCCCGCATGATTTGCGGACACGAATGCAGCTATGAAAAACCCAGGTCCGTGTGAGACTGCTTTTTATTAAATTTTATGTTGCTTCCTTGTCTCTATTTTTTTTTCTTGTCAGGTGTGTGGTCACTGCCTTCTTTCTGACGTTGTTCAGACTCATCAGCAAGTCTGATTCAGTCAAATGCTTATTCAGACCTTCGTTCCGTTCTAACATCCAAACAAGCAGCCTGATGTCTGATCGATTCAGATCTTTGCCTCTCAATCATTCTATTCAGACCCAAACAAACACCACATTAGACAATAAAATGTAATAATTCATTAAATTTATTTGTCAATTTCATTTCTTCGTCCAATCTATTATTCATAGTGGTTTTAAATGACTTGTCATTTAGCCATCTAAATACACTTAAAAAAGTCAATAAAATCGTTTTAATGATCCACAGAAAAATAATAATATTGCTCATTTCCTTACTTTAAGTGTTCTTGAATCACGTATCTATGTGTACTTTTTCTGCACAATAAAATCAAAATTAGGTGTTTGTTGAGATGGCCAAAAGACAACCGATCTTAAAAATAGAACACGATATTAAATATAAAAAATACAGCTGCTTCTAACGTAGAAAAGTTGTCATCATTTAATGAAGGGGAGCTTCTAGGATACAGGATGAAGGATAGTAGTTGATATTGCAAGAAAGTAAGAAACCCGATCTAATGAATTAAATAGTTTTGTAAATCGTTAATAAACTGGAAATATGACGTGGCGTGTGAAGCGATGGGAATGACACATTTGTGACTTTGTTATATTCATTACGATGACAACATTAACGTATGTGTGATGTCCACGCGTGACATTACGTGGTTTTAGCCTTATCTCACAAGTTACATTTATAACATTAACATCGTTAAACATTAATACAAAATGTGTTCCACCTAAACAATAATACAATGAAAAATTCCTAAAATATCCCTTTTCACCATAATTTCTCACAAAATGTACGTTTGACTTCTTCATTTCTAAACGATCATTCAGAAAAGGTGTCGCCACCCAGATAACAATCTCGAAGAGTCGGACGACTTTTTAAGTTATTGGGCGCCTATATAGTAGACGCTGAGGTCCGTATGTATTTTAAACATCGAGCAAACATAAAGTAGAGTAGGTTGCCCGTAGAATAAAGTCGGACGCACGCAGTTCGTAAAGTAGAGTCAGACACTCATACATGTTAAGAAAATAAAATTTGTGATTGTTTTTTTTATTGTTTGTAAGTATACCCGGTGTTTAGAGCTATGTTTTTTTTGAACGGCGGTGCTCATACCTATGTAAGCATTAATTAACGCATTATCTGAAGAGGACATTTTAAGAATTTGAAGTTTGATGTGAGCATTTAATTTGATGATCTTTTACGTTAAAAAACACTTTATGAATTTTCCCATAATACAACGTTTAGTTTTGCAATAAGGCTTACGGATTCATTGGTACTTTTCTCAATTTGAAGATTGGTAGAGATGAGCCAAAATCACTTTAATCTCTCAAATTTCAATGTAACTTGATATTATGTGACCGGGCGGTACAATACGATGACCAGGTTTTGTTTATGTAAGTTAGTCACATGTGTTGATAAAAAAAGTTTCATGTCTCGCATATCTAATAAAAAGTATTAAAAGACGGATATATATCAAAACATAGAAGTTGAAAGGATTACTAATTCAAAGTCGGGGAAATATGTGTAAGTAGAGTAAGGAGGTTAAAGTTGTAAGTTGACTAACTTCAAGGGACCAAGTGATAAAAAGTCAAAACTAAAGAGTCAAAGTCGTAAATATGTCAAAGTTGAGATGAAGATCTAAAGTCGTTAAAATGTCAAATTTGTGACATGTTTTTGCAAGTCGGTGGGGGTTGCCTACTGACTTGTTTAGTGTTTATAGAAATACGCTTGAGTATATATTAATTCATGAGTCGTCATTAGAATTCGAATCATGAGCGCGATATATAGGGTTAGATTTCTATCTAGTGTAATACTTCATTAAAGAAATCATCCCAAAATATATTTCTATTTATATATCTCTTCTATTCATGATGACGCATATCAAGCTAGGTTTCAATTTATCTAAACATTTTTAACAGAAGCTAGCACCGACGAATGACCACACTATGATAAGTATCAGAATGTGCTCGTACCTACATAAGATAAGTGTTGGAAGAGATATGGTTGATACGTTATGCATGTAGGTGTACACCCACTCGAGGATGAGTAATGTTAATTGAATGTAAATGATGTATGTATACGATGTATTTAGTTATGTACGTATACGTGTATATATGTATGTTGGTGTATCTATGTAACTATAATATTTAGATTTTTTAGGATAAAACATGTTTAAGCTATGATAAAAACATGTTGTGCACCATGCGGGTTTTAAATCTCAAACTTTTGGTTTAAAGTGAAGTAGTTTAGTGTTACAAAAAAGATTAAAAGGGTTAAAGTGCGGAACAATTGTGGTGCCCAAGAAATGAAAGATGTTCTTTATAAAAGGAAGTTAACTACTGTAAACCACCATGCATGCACATTCTAAGCCCTTTTTTAATCCATTTAAGTAAGCAAATAATTATAACTAAGATTTTATACTTTCAACAAGATTAACCCCTTTCCTTTTTCTATTACCTTTGGGATGTTCTCATGCTCTCTTCATGGTCCCCAATAAAGCATGTGGTTAGGGCAATTCCGTCACTCTATTCTTTTTACATCAAAACTATAAAAAAAATAATAATAATACAAGGTATGATGGTTAGGGTGATATCATTAATGATCAACACTCATATGCTACCAATTTTTTATCATCTAATTTGCCTACACGTATGCATATATGTAATATAATTAACCTACGTACATATGTAAATCTCATGTAAACAAACAATCAGGTTAATTTCTTGAGGGAAGAGGGATACTAGATAAGCATTGTCTCCGAATTATTATTTTTTATTTTTCACTTTTTTTATTTTTTATTTATGTTTTTTTATGAGTTTTATTGTAATGCAAAATGTGTTGTTGAAACTAGTTCTCAGAGTTTTCACTTGTTTTATTGAGAATTCATTTTTCTTAGCGAACAAACAGTACAACTTTAAGGAATTATAAAGTGGGAAAAACTATTGAATTTTTTGTAATATAAATTGACGAAAATGCTTATAGTTCAACGAATTTAACTAATGTGTGTGCATATAAGCATTTTAACAAACGACCTTAAAAAATATTTTTTAAATAAATGCCAAAAATAATTAAATTATAAACATTTTAATTACTTTATATTATAAAAGTATAATAGTTAAAACGATTCTTAAGTTGTTTCTTTAATAAAAAATGTTCAATTTATCAATTGTCAATTTTTTTACTTTTAAGATAATTCTTTAGATATGTAAACTATAAAGAGAGTAAATTTTTGGTTTAGCTTTTGTTAAAGGAATCAAAGCATGCCATGGTGCATGTGATCACATCTATAATTACGTCTTGTAATTCCAATTTTTAATTCTTTCATTTGCCACCCTTATAAGGTTTTTACCATTTTTAATACAAAAAGTGTGTTGCATGCCTCTATTTGTGGAAACACCTTGGGATAATTAATGTGCATACTTTATATATTGTTATATATTAATATCTTATAATATCGTTCACTTAATTATTTTCAGGCTACATAGCAATGTTATAAAAACAAAATTTTAGAATGTACCGTCTCATCCTCATAAAAACTGCTTACCAGTTGTAACGTGTAGTATTTGATGATTCAATCCGGTTGATTTGTCAGCCATATAATTAAAAACAACTTTATTTAAGTAAACAATAAAAAATACATAATTCAAATAATTAAAAATTATTTTTTAAACAATTTTTTTAATAAAAGCCTACAATAGTTTTATAACATTAATTATTAAAGCTTACAATAGTTTATGACATCAGAATACTGAATGCATCAAGTTCATACATTCATTTAATAGTTGAAATTATTATTATTATCATCCTCGTCAACAAAAACATAACTATTTATGAAAGGGCATAAATGCCCCTCCTATCGGGTGCACATCATGGAAACTTAACAACTAGATTAACTAAGTTAACGAGTGATAGGTTTTAATTATAAACTAGATTTAACACCAGGCCGCGCGTTGCAGCGGCCAGGTCACGCAGTCGGGTCTTGCGTATTTGACTTCGTCGTACGTGTTGAAAAAAAAGTCTCATGCCCCATACGTCATGACGAAAAAACATAATGTGTCACATGTTAAAAAACGATGAAAGTCGTACTATATGTCAAAGTAGAGTAAGAGAGCAAAGTCGAAAACTTATCGGGGCTAAAATGACAATTAGTAAAAGTCGTAATATGTTCGTACTATGTGTCAAAATGGAGTAAGAGATCAAAGTCAAAAACTCATTAGGAGCACAAACAAAAATTAGTAAAAGTCGGGAACTAAAACCGTCAATGTGTTAAAAGTCGGAAATTAAAACCCTTAATACGTTAAAATACGAAAAAGTTGAAACGCGGCGCGGCGGGACGGGAGATGCCGGTGCAAAGCACCGACCATCCCCTTTAGTAAATACTAGATTTAAGACCAGGTCGCGCGTTGTAGCGGCCGGGTCACGCAGTCGGGTCTTACGTATGTGACTTCGTCACGTGCGTTGATAAAAAAAAGTCTAATGTCTCGCACGTCACGGTGCAAAACCATAAAGTGTCACATAATAAAAAATGATGAAATATCAAATGTTAGAAGTCAAAACGATAAAAATATTGAAGTCGTACTATATGTTAAAGTAGAGTAAGAGGTTAAAGTCGAAAAGCAAGGGGCTAAAATGACAATTAGTAAAGTCGGGGATTAAAGTTATAAATACGTCAAAAGTCGGGGATTAAAAATGTAAATACCTTAAAGTAAAAAAAACTCAAACGCCAAGCAGCGCAAAACGTAAAAGTCAGAGGCTAAATTGACAATTAGTAAAATTCGGGATTAAAACCGTAAATACATCAAAAGTCGGGGATTAAAACGTAAATACGTCAAAACTCGGGAATTAAACCGTAAATACGTTAAAGTAAAAAGTCTAAAACGTCGCACGGCGCAAAATAGTAGGTATTAGTAAAAGTCGGGGATTAAAACCGTAAATACGTCAAAAGTCGCGTAATAAACCGTAAATACGTTAAAGTAAAAAGACTAAAAAGCGATGCGGCGTAAAACGCAAGGCCGGTGCCACCGACCTTGGAAAATAGGAGTTATAGAAATACCAAACTACTTTTTGGAGCAAATTAAATTGCTAGGGTTATCAATCGAGTCGGGTTAACGGGTAGTTGTGGGTTCGTGCGCTGCAATATTGGACCCGAAAAAAAATCATACCCTACTCATGTGCAGACTCAAAGCCCATTCACTGCAACTTATAAATTTATTTGGCCAGTGTGCCCTCGCAAGATTTGAATACGGGTCTCCAATGAAGTTCAGTCCGACAACTTACATCTCTCTACTTCCGACTAGTTGAACTGGTCATAGCCGACTTCTATCTTAATTATCAAGTTTTTCAAAAAAAAATCTGTTTTCATCCTATTAACTTAAAGGTGTATATTGGGTCATCTTAACGTTTTAATGGTCCCCAATTAAACTATAAAAATGATTCCATTTTTCTAATAAGATAATATAAACCTTTTTTTTTCGGGATTGTGACCGACAATAATATATTAGAATGTTTATGTTTATTTATACATGTTCATAAAAATGTATATGTTCTATAGCATCAAGAGTTTAGTCAAAAGTTATAATATTTTTACTCGTAAGTATGAGTATAGATTTAGAAATGATTAATATTTAATCACTTATCACCTAAAAATTCATATTCATAGTCCGATATTACAAGTCAACAAATTCGAGGCCCTTCAATGATGAGGGCCTGAAGCAATTATATTACTTGTTAATCTAGGATACAAGAAAACACTATAGAGGCAGTCCTAAGTGTATGAAGTTTCATAATTTGATTTTTATGTAAGGTGATAAGAGTGTTTCACTTAGGTTAATCTAGGATACAAGAAAACATATGTCAAGATAAACCTCTTGAAAAACTTTGATGGTGTTCGTGAATCTAAATAAACATATAATGACTTAAAGCACATGAAGTTAGCTTCTTATTTTTCTATAAAAAAAATGACGGAGTAGATGATATTACTAACAGTTAATGAAAGAGCCCAAATGCACAAAAATGCATGTAGGGTCTTCGAAACAACTCAACTCATTTTGATAATAAAATTTTGGTCTATTTTATCGAGAAGGGCTACGATATGAGTCCGTATGGCCCTAGAAAATGAAAATAAAATTAAAAAAATGAGTATTTAAGAATTTCCTAACTTGAGGTTGGACCTTTGACAAGAATTTCTTAAGTTGAAAATTACTGTCGATCAATATGTGAAAGTTGAGTTTTTAAAATCAATTTTTCTTTATAAAAAATGACATTTAAAAAAACGATTTGAATGAAATATTTAAAAAAACAAACTTTAAAAAAGGAAGGTTTACAAAAGTCGACAAAGTTGTTTTTACCCTTTTAAGCAAGTGTACAATCCTACATCGGAAATAGATGCAATCTTAATCGGACCAACATATCCATTTCTTATTCGGGACAACACCCACAACCTCCACAAGACTCAAAACTCATTCTCTGCAACTCATAAATTTATTTAGGTACGTAGTGTGTCCTCATAAGATTTGAGAATGGGTCTCCAAGGAAATTAAATTCTACAAATTACATATCTTTACCTTCGGCCAGTTAAGTTGGCCATAATTGACTTCTGTCTTATCAAGTTTTAAAAAAAATGTTTTATATATTTTTTTTGTTAAGCAATTGTACGACCTGATTTGAATAATAGACACAATCTTAATCAGATCAATCTATACATTTTTCATTTGAAAAATAATCAAATAAATGCAACATTAATCGGACCAACATATATTAATGGCTGAAAATCATAACCAAATGACCAAAGAATAATATTCCGTAGATCACACAAAAAGTTCGTATTTTACAAACAATATATAAAAAAAATAAATAAATTCGTTCCCATAAGTTGTCAGATATTTTAAACCATGATTATCGCATGTACAGCTAATTTTTTGTATTATGTTTATGGATGTATTTAACGCGGTTCCTTTGATTTGAAACAATAATAAGCATATGTTAATACTTTATTAGTACTATATAATCAACAATTAATTAATTTATATAATGAAGCAAGGTCGTGCTTTTTGTCGTAGCACGCTTCTTAATATAAAGCGTTGTCTCTCCGCATTGTGGTAAATGACAAAATTAACATTCCAACTTTAATACTCTATTCAGAAACATCTTCATCGGTTTATTAAAATATAACTATTAAATAAAATCTCATCGTACGCCTACAACTTAGTTGGCTTCCAATTAAAAATAGTGTTATATTAAATAAAATAATCATATTAAGCTTTTATTGATATTAAAATTAACCAACTAACAAATTCTTTAGTTGGCACAAAAAAGGCTAATAAGTAGCTAAAAATTTTAAAAAATGCAAAAAAACAAGTGAGGAGAAATACAACTTCACGACTTTAAGAGTAACCACAACTACATTAACCGGGATCAAAAGGAAAAATCAGCAAAGCAACATAGGTCCCTTTTCGAATTCTAGACTTTATCCAAAGTGAACCCACCACCATGATCTTACACAACACCTTGTTAGGCGATGGTTTACTCTATAAAAAAAATCTCGTTTCTATGTCTCTATAAGCTCTATGTTGTGACCATAAATACTGCAAGAACGGCTCTCTTGAAATTATTATCACCTTGTAACGAGTACGGAAGCTCCAAAATATCTTAAAAAGAAAATGTGAAGATTGGCGGAATGTTACACCAAGAACCCACCTTTGCCCAGACTTCCATAGCCAATTCGCAAGTAGTGAAAATATGCTCAACAGATTCATTTTCAGCCCCGCAAAACTTACAGAAAACAAAATCGATGTGAATGTTTCTTCATACCAATGCGTCGCACGTGGGGAGCCTATTCCGGTTTGCTCTCCAATTCAGAATGTTCACCTTATTGGACACCCACTTGTTCCACTAGAAGTTGCTGATATCATCAATCAAGATCTTGCTTTATATTAGATTTTTTATGAAATGCGAATTGAATTCTTGATCTTTAGCATCCCCGCACCTCCATTTGTCCTTATCATGTCCTAGTTTCAGCGATTGCAGCCTCGCCACAACAGCATCCATTCTGCACGTTCTTGAGGCATCAGAGGTTCCCTCTTCCAACATAGGTTTACTAATTGATCGATTCAATTAAGTCCTTAAAATGGAATGAAATGTGTAATTTCTCTTTTGCATTGTAATGTTTATACTAGTTCCTTGCTAGTTATTTTATAAAAAAATTGGATGTTAAAAAAAATATTTAACTAACTAAACTTTCATATTTTATTTAAATGATAGGGATTTAATATGTTTTTTAGAATATTTGAGTACATGTTTCGTTTTGAAAAATCTTTTTTTTATGCTGATATGAAGTTGTACCGTGAATTTTTAATTTTTATTTTTAAATTAATTAACATGTTTCTTTTTATTTTTAAATTATAATATATATTGGAAATCTCTATTTTCACATCTTCTCATTCATTTCTTTCATAACACCAAAAGTTTCGATGATAATTCGATTTGAAGATTAAGTATCCAATTTGAACAAAACATGCATGAGTGACCTAATCAGGCGACGTTTGAAACTTAGTTATTATTATTATTATTATTATTATTATTATTATTATTATTATTATTATTTGACATTCCCCTTTTTATACCATGCAATTTCATTCAATTCTACGGCTAATAAGATTGATCTTTCTATAAAATAATTTTTTTTGTTTTCAAGATTAGCGAGAAGAAGATGAATTAGAAGTTTTTAAGATGTTTTTTAAGCAAGTAACTTTGTCCTTTGAGTTTTAATCGGCATGAAAAGAAGTATTGGAGAAACATTTAAGGGATGCAGTCATGGTACTTATTTTGCTTTTGATGATTTTTTTTCATAATCTCTTGAAGTTTGTCTGCTTAGCACAAGTTGTGATTTATATGATCGCGTTGTATGTAAGAAATTGACATGCCGGTTACGTTGTTTTTCCTTGTTTCTCATATTCTTTCATTCTTTCTTAATAAAAATTCACCTTTAAAAAAATGTAGGTTTTCGATAATAAGTTCTCTAACAATAGCATGAAATATAAAAGAAATAAAAAAGGAAATAATAGAAGTTGATGTTATTAATTTAATGGTGTTTTCCAATGAAATGCAAAAATTAATAATTTTATATCCTCCCTAGCCCTAGTAATGCTCTTTAGTTAAGATCTATGGAATTGTTTTTATTTTTTTTAGGGAATCTTTATAATTACATAAATAGGTTAATGTCTCCTATTGATATAGAAAAGCCATAAGAATTGAGGTAGCTCATAGTCATGCTTGAATCATGGAAGTTTGTCTAGTGAGGATTAATAGACTAAATAAGGATTTGTTAGTTGAAGACTTATATGTTTATGATTGGTCACTTCATGATGTGCCCATTATGCCACTTGTTTTCTGCATAAAATTATCAAAACTTTCGACTTAACTTGTTATAATGACTAAAGTTTTACATGAAAATAGTGGTTTTAAACAAAGTATATTTGATTAGGATATAATTCATAAAAATGATAAATTTTATTTGAACATATCGAATTATGATGTAATTCATTATAAGCGGTAAATTTTTATTTAACGATATCAGATTATTTCGAATATGAATTGTTTTGAGTATTTACAAATATTTTCCTAACAATAATCATATCCTAAAATAAAGGAGATTATCTATAATAATTGGTTTTTTTATTCGAACATATCGGATTAAAAGATAATTCATAATAATTGCTGAATTTTTTATTTGAACATATCGGGTTAAGAGATAATTAATGATGGTTGATTCGTATTCTCCTCCCGATCAAAAGTCCTACAACATTAGTTTCAAATTCAAAAAAAAACTTAACGCCATTAAGTATTTTTTAACTGAGGCTCTTTAAAAAAATATGTTTGAAAGTTGAGATCTCTATAGCACTTTTGTGCCACTAAGTTTTCTTCTAAAACTCTTTTAACTAATTATATACCATAAATTAAAATAGATGTTCATCAACTTTATTATTCTTTTAAAATTAATTATACCACCACCGGTCACCTGTCACATTTACATTGGCCCGTTACAATATTTAATTATTTTTACTTTGAAATATTTAAACATTTGATCCCTCGACTTTGATTTAACTATCATTCTGACTTGTCATTTTTATATGTTATATCATGAAAATCTAATTTGACATTTTGACATTTTTAACTTAACTTTGGATATATATAGTCCATCGACACATTACACTGCAAAGATCGAAGTCCAAAATGTTGTTAACATGTGTAACGAAGTGAAAAAAAATATGTCGTCGCAACGCATAATATGTATCAAACTAACGCATGTAATGCATATATTAAGTTCTAAAGAGTTTCCACCACAACTTGCAGCAAATGTCAAAACCCTAATATCATCATTATGACACGTGTGATAGAAGTCACAAAAACAATACCCGACCACCACATTACACGGCCTAGATATGTATATCTTGTTGATCACAAAGCTAGGTACTGTTCTTGGTAGTGTGGTCACGAAGTCTTTTTTCCCTCTCAACTTTAATTGAACTTACATTATGTAGATGTTTTTTTTATCACTCTTATCATACGCTTCAACGTAAATTTTAATCGACAAACAAACTTTCGAGTGATTCAGTTTCAAAAATGCGTCATGGTTTTTATACAATGTGACATTTTTATCCTTTTCATTTTATAAAATTATTAATACACTATCTTGACGTTCAATTGTTTATTTACATCTTGATATAAACTTTATTCTAAAACCACCACTATAGATTTCCTTAAGCATCATACGTTTACTAGTTATTTTATATACATGTAGCAAGCTCATATTTGTTTGTAGGTTGTTTAACTTTATAACTTTCATATGTGTTGTATGAATTAAAGATTAACGAAAACAATTGGCCGGGTTGTCACTATTTGGCATGAGAAGAAATAAATGTCATCCAGAAAACAAGGAGTGAAGGATGAAGGAAAATGGTACCCATTTCTCTTGACAGAAAACATATTTTTAAATTAAATGCAAAAAAATAAAATAAAATAAAATAAAATAAAATAAAATAAAATAAAATTTGAAAAATTAATCCGAAAGATAAAATAAATAATAACCTATTTTGTTCGGTCTTTTTGGTACTCAACATGCAATTTTATTTAGAGCGCAAATATATATTGTGTCGAGGGCCAAATGTGCAATATGTCTGATTACGATACATCAAGATGTGATTATAACATTTTAGATCGTACGCTATATATGAGCGGAAATTTTTATTCTTGTCATAAAACATATGTAATGCACATTAAAACGTTAACCGACTAGCTTCTATATCTTCACTTATCAAACAAACTAAATTATAAATACGTAGTACAACTAATTTTTATACACTTTTAGTTTGCATTTATTTAGAAAATAGAGTGAGTTGTCTTTAAAGCCTAGAACTCCAATCCCATGCTGCCACTTTAAATGTATTTCATAATTGTTTTATGGTGTCCCTTTGCAATAGATGACACCTACCATTAATTGACAAGAAACTACAATATTTTTTTAATAAAAAAAACTAGTTATGAGCTAGAAGTACAATAAAAATAAAAGAACCTTACACGTTGATGTTGGGTACGTAAGTTTGTAGGATTTGTCATTTTAGACAAGCCCCCAAACTAGTACAAGCCCATTTGTAGTAATCTTGGGCTTAAGTTTGAGTAACCATAGAGTGGTAGGGAATTAGAGATCCCCTCCCTATAGATATATATAGACATGATTATGTATTGTAATCAATCCTTCTTTTGAGCATCTTAATACGAAATGCCTAACCACTCTAAATCACAGTGTTTAGTGTTCCTTTATTTTCATTACTTGTGTGTGCGATGTTTTTATACTATTATTTTATTTGTACTTACATCCAACAAGTTTGTTCTTCTAGCAAATCTGGATCTTCAAACAATGAGGTTATCAACGAAACTAGCAGTTTCACAAATCCGAACTACGAATCTAGCAAATTCATGAAACTAGACGATAGTTCAAATATCATGCCAGATAAATTACTAGCGAGATTATAGTCTTCGTCGAGCAAAGTTATTGGCGAATTAAATTGCTAGCGAAATTGAAGTAACCAGCAAAATTGTCAGCGAATTCGCTAGTGAAAATGTCAGCAAAACTATAAGTAAAACTATAGTTTCGGGGGCGAGTTTAACAGCGAATCTGTTAGTTTCGGTAAAAGAATTTAACCAGTGATTACACGTTTGCTTCCATAGTTAAGACTCTATGATGATTACTAAAGAGATCAAGATCAAGGACAACAAGTTTGATGGAAAGGAGTTCGGTTAGTGGAAAATGCAGGTTTAGACACTACTATAAAAACAACTAAGATGATGTACTTGAGGGTGAGAAACCATATAGTACTTCCTAAAAGGATTGAGATAAAAAGGATAAGAAAGCTAGTTATATCACTCTCATTGATGAAGAATGTTAGAATGTTGCCTATAACATCTAGAAAGAGACTAAACCTAGCTTGTGGTATGTTAGCAACATTATCAAATACGTATAAGAAGCCTTCTCCGGCAAACTAGGTTTTTTGGATCGGAGAACTTGTGAATACTTGGATGAAAGAAGGTGGCTTTGTAACAACTCAGATCAGTAATCTCAATTAAGTTTTATTTAGATTGAAGTCGTTAGAAATCAAATTTGGTAATGAAGTTCAAACTCTACTATTGTTATCCTCATTACCATACAGTTGGTCCGTAAAAGTGACAATCAGTGGTTCATCTGGATCTTCTAAGCTTACATTTGAAGGTTTTTTAGACCTGATTCTGGTAGAAGATGTTAGACGTAGAAGCTCAGACGAACCATCAAGTGGTTTGCAAAGTACTGAAGATCGACAGAGGGAAGAAGAGTAACAAAGGTAACGGGAACAAGAGGAAGGAATTGGTCTAAGACTCGGACTTGTATGGTTTTGTTGGAATTGCAAGTAGAACACACATATGATGTTTTGAATTTTTATGAAGAGAGAGGTGTTGATCGATTCTTGGGTCATGGATTATGGTACATCGTTTCATGCTACCCTCAACAGTGAAACGTTGAAGAATCTAAAAGTTAGTGATTTTGAAAAGGCACAATGTGAACTACGAATTTCTTGCGATTACAACTAGTGAAGAAGAAAAAAAAAGACTACATAATACAAGTGACATAGGATATATGTGGCGTTACTTGTGCGTGTAGACTTAAAGATGATCAAAGCATAGTTTGAAGTTTGTTAAAGTACGGTTTTAAGATTTCAAAGTCTCCAAGTGAGAGATTTATTGGCTAATTAATGTGTGTATGTTTTGTCATTGTGTGTATGTTTTGTCATTTTGGGCAAGTCCACCAACCTAGTATAGGCCAATTTTTAGTAATACTGAGGCTCAAGTTTGAGTTAACCTTATAGATCCCTCCCTATATGTACACATGATCATGTATTGTAATCAATCATTCTTTTGAGCACAATATTACCAAATATCTTAGTTGTAGATAGTGGACATATGTCATTTTAGACTGTTTACGGTGTTCATTTCTCTTGTATTTTTTTTACTTGTTGTGTGTGATATTTATGCTCGTTGTGTGGGATCGAATGTCTTTTGTTTGTAACATTTGAAAGTAAAGAATTTCCAATCATTCCAAGTGATATATTTACTTCTATTTAGGTTCTTGTTCTTTCACTAATTTATAATTCAACTCTTTGTACACTACATAATTATATGCATATATCCTTGGAGCTGTAATTATATGAACAGAAATGTAGTGATGCGGTAAATGAACCTAAACACATTTTCTAATCAAAATAAGTCATCGACGAAAACTTGTTGAGATAGTTTAAAGTAATTTATGTCGATGACTTGTTAATCGGAAAAGGGTTGCATCTATAGGCAAACAAGTCATTGGAAAAGTGTTGCTGACATAGGTCACAACTATATCGACAACATGTAGTCAGTATATCTTGACCTCGAAATCCATATTTCCAAAAAATAAAGTTTTATTAAACACAAATATTCTGACGACAAACCATCGACATAGCTTATCAATTTACTTTTTTTTTCTAGCGAAATATAATATTACTAAATTATAACAACCGACCTTCTCAACATTACATGCCTAATTGTTCACCATTACAAATAGCTCAAAAGCTAACAGTTCAACACAACAAATTTGTTCAAAATGTTTTTCAACAAATATTAATTAGAAACAATTCAAATTTATGTTTATGCAAATGAAACACAATCAACGCACATTTATCTACATACCACCACCACGTGGATTTTTATGTTGTTGTCGATACCATTGGATAAATTGTTGTTGCTCTTATAGTGGGTGTTGCATTTCTTTCATTACTCGCGGTTGTTGTACATGTTCTTCACATTTTTTCTCGTATTATTCTTGGAGGTGGTTAATTTTGTTGAAAATGTGGGTGGATTGGGTCAAAGACTATAGTCAGCAAAGATGGGTGGCTTGTCTCACAACATGACCATACCATCGTATGTGCCCATCCTTTTGACCTAAGGCTCTTTGCATATAATCAGTGTCATCAACCTTTGTCATTGGCACATGTTGGACGAAAACGACACCGTTTTCTATATTACAAGGGCTTTATAAAAAAAATTTATCTTACTTGTGCTAACGACATGTCACAACTAAACGACGTAGTTTCTGGTCTTTCGGACCTTATAATTAATAAAAAGAAAAATAAATTATAGTTACCTCCCTCGATGAAAAATAGTCGTTAAAAGTTTCACGGATGGCCCCAAATCTTCTAACAATCCCGCCTAAACATTTCCTCATGATAAGTCGTTGTTGGCAAAAAGTTTGCCAGTAGTTTACCAAATAAGGGTGTTCATTATTCAAAACCTCACGGCCAAAACCGTAATATACACTAATAGTAATAATGTCAAGCCCAATTGACAACGAATTCAGCTAAGGCAACATCTATTCTCATTCTCAATATTGTTCATATGCTGGCGCCACCTAGACCTCTTGTACTAGTTCCATTAACTTGTCTCTGTCTCACAACAAGGTTATACTAATATTAAGCATTTATTATGAAAATTTAGTGACACGAAATTTTAAGTTTTTAACTTACAATAAATGTTTCATTTATTTGCTATTTTCATCAATTTCAAACAATAAAAATACCACCTAAAGGGTTTTTAACATTTTAATTTAATAAAGGCAATTCAGTTGAGGATCTAGAACCAAATATTAGGGTATCCTATAAGAAAAATTTCGCTCAATGATATCATAATTTTTATTCAGGGGTATCCCGCTATTTAAAACAATAAAAAAAAATCTATCCTGATATTTAAACTAGTGAAAATTACATTCCGCAATAAAAATTGAGGGGTATCTTGAGATATCATAGCTTTATCCCTGAAAGGCCTGGAGGGCTTATGCTAATTATACTCAAATCTACACAAAATTTAAAAGTAAATATAAATCAATTAAAGCTTAGGTCATAAACCAACTGTTAATATTATAACGCATCAAGGAAACACGGATACAATCAAATATAATGTGGTCTAGATATTTATAACAAATTGTATTAAGCCAAAAACATGACCTGGCTAGAAACTAACCCAAATTAATGAATGAAGGTCCCACATAAACTACTCACGTCCTTTCGATCAAAGTTGTATATACCACATCTATGGCTACCTGGCTGCTTATAATTAAAGATAAGATAAGATCCTTTGCCTACATACTTATATTTCAATTCCCCAACAAAATCATGATATTAAGACTCTTAAAACTTTCTTAAATGGACATATCACATGATCCAAAGGCTAGGGTCATTATCTCCAACCACTAACTATTTCTTAATCAAGACACAAAATGCATGTATTTATATGGTTGTCATGCATTGCATTCATTTTCATGCAAATGACATTTGGTCGTAAAGTTATATATACATGGGGTATATATGGATTTGTAATGAATGTTCCGTTTAAAAGCTTAATCACTTTCATGTCTAATCAACACAACACGCCACTCGATCGATCATTATTAGCTAGCTAGTACGTACGTGCGATTATTGCTACCATGTAATATTCCTGATATATATTTATCGTGCAACTATATTTATCGTGCAACGATTTTAACACTCTCGTCTTTTCTGCTTATACTTTCTTTAATGTCTTGACGCAAGTTTAAAACATAATTAAGGACTAATTAAGTTAGAATGTAAGTATGCAAAAATGACCATATTATGACGTCATTTGATCAAACAGTAAAAGTTCTTACCTCTGAGCCGTAAATTTCTACAGGAGTGAAAAATATAGTTGCTACATTTAGTTTTCAACTACATTGTTAAAGCTGGTGACATTCTAGTTCTTTTAGAAATAACATTCTTCATGTGATCATGGACGTATAACGTATTTCCTGTGATCAAAAGTATTTTCCTGGTCTAAGAGTTTAAAACACACACGTATTGATCGACGTATACATATGTGTTTATATATATATATATATATATATATATATATATATATATATATATATATATATATATAGGGATCCATTCAAATGAGAACACTTTTAACTTGAGAACAACTTAGGAACCGCTTTAACTGTTGTATTTATTATAATATTAATTGATCAAAATGCTTATAATTAACCTAATTTTAACATCTATTTAAAAAATATATGATTTGTGAAGTCGTTTGTTAAAATGCATATATGCACCTAAATCACTTGTACACAAACACATATTGTGGGTGCATATATGCATTCTAACAAACGACATGACGAATCGTATTTTTTTTAAATAGATGTTAAAATTAGTTGAATTATAAGCATTTTGGTCAATTTATATTACAAAAAATTCAACAGTTTGACTCCATATATGATTCGTTAAAGTTGTACTTTTTGTATTCAAGTTAAGAGATGTTCTCATTTGAGTGTGCCTCTATATATATATATATATATTTCGTATACAGGTAAAGTTTACCTTCTATTTCTATGTAAATAACTTTTACTATTATTTTATTTGGAATAATAGTTTTTATAAAAAAAAAAATAAAGTTAGAGTATAAGGAGCTTCTTAATTGTGCACTAGCTAGAAAAATACAATGAAAAGCGCCTACATGCAAATAAGACATGCACATTAATAATGAACATAATTAAAGACACAATGACAAGCACAGAAACATATTTAAAGAAAAGGAGGAAAAAACACAATGAGCTAGTTGGAAACACAAAAATTCTAAAACGACGAATTAAAATTCCAAAAGCTAAACCCTAAATATAAGATCGTAGAGTTTGATAACTCGGTTCTGACGCTGTTGAAACGGGTTCAGTTCAAATACGTTGGTGTGACTCACTTTATGAGAGCTAAAAATTAAATTCTTTTTGAATAAAAAGTCTTCTTACTTGAATCCAATTAATGTATAAATATACATCATGTATCTATAGCTAGTACATAAAAGCATACCCATATATAACATGTGACGAATTCAATGGATTGTGTGGCATCGAGAGGGCACATGATCCTGTCACTTAAGATGCATTCATATTGCTAAATTTTAACAATGACAACAATGCAAGACAATGATGGCCCAAAATTTGAAAGCTAGGTTTAGGAAGGATTGATTTGGGTCTCAAACATTTACTTTTTCAGAGCATGTCACATGTTGCCTATGAATCATAGCTTCGGGCTCCATCTTACTGTATTAATTAAAGTATGTATATATATATATATAATGCATGCATGTCAACGTAATGCAATTTCAAATGATCGATTCGATCTATATGTTAGTTAACTAGATTAGTACTCGTGTACTACACAGACTTTAGTTTTAAATGTTTTATATAACTCAATTTACATATCAAACTTATTTTTAACATATCTCTTATTAAATCGATTTGGATATTTACAAATATATTCATATAAAAAATCATATGTTACAATAAAGGATATGATTTATAATAGTTGGTAAATTTTTATTGGAACATGTCGGGTTAGGAGATAATTCATGATAATTGTTAATTTTTTTTATTTAAACATATCAAGTTATGAGATAATTAATGATAATTGGTAAAACTTTAATTTGAACATATCGGGTTAGGATAAAATCATAATAATTGATAAGTTTTTTATTTGAACATATCAGGTTAGGAGATAATTCATGATACTTGGTACATATCGGGTTAAGATATAGATCATGATAATTGGTAAATTTTGTATTTGAACATATCGACTTAGGAGATAATTGATGATAATTTGTAAATTTTTAATTTAAACATATCGGGTTATTTGGAATATGGAGCATACCATGACCCGTCTAAAATTTCTCCATCAAATTAATTTAGAACATGTCACCTAAGCAAAATCCTATGTGGAGTAGTTAAAATGATAACATGTGGAGATGTTACTCAATTATTAGAATAGGTAGAGATCACTCAAATTTGATGACCTAGCTAGCATAAACTATTATAACGTTATGTGACTATTAATATTATTAACACAATTTTTTAGGTGTGAATTTACAAGAATTATTTGGGTAATTGTTCAGAAATAATTCAAACTTCTCCACAAATATGAGAAGATCTTGATTCAATTACTTATTAGGAGAAAAGGAATTAAGTTGATCCAAGGTATTTTCTTCATTACTCTTTAGAGCATTATGAAAGACAATTTAAAAACATGGAGGTTATAACTAACGACATATATATATGGTTTAACAAATCAAAATTCTAGGATTTTAATGGATTAATAATAGGGCTATGAATTTTCAAATTGAGTGGAGTCAAGTTTGTAAATGTTAGTTCTTTTGTTTTAATTAGTTGTATGTTTTGCTAGTTTATGGCTTCCTAAATAAAATGTCGTGTTTAGAAAATAAAATATTACTTAAAAAGTAGCTGTTATATAAGAAGTTGTATATAGACGCTTAATCATTCAGTTTTATGACTAATTAATGATTTAATTTAATGATTATTTAATTAATATTCAAATATATTATTTATCATTTTAATTATTTAATACAATTAGATATATTTATAATAATTTACATATCTTTATTTAAATAAATAAAAAATAAATGTTAATAATAAAATATAAAGGTGATTATAAGAATGATGATGCATAAAGTAAAATATGTTATTGGGGAAAATAGTGAAAATGAATTAAAATTTAATATGACCTAAGAATATGTGTAATGGTTAATGTCCTTTGGGGGTATTTTATGCCATGTGGACGATGACTAGATAAAAGGCATTATACCAAAAAATGATGTAATGGTTAACGCCCTTATAATGCCCCATAATCATTAGTTAGTTATTAATTAATTAACAAAAGCAATTCAATGATTGGACAAGAAATGGGGCAGCAACGTTATATTAAAAACACCTAACGGGGCATAACGCCCAATAACGCCCCCGCGTAATGATGTGCGGGGCGTTATAGGGCGCAAAGGGTCATTATCCAAGGGCTTCACGCTCACTACATTAAGTCTAATAGTTATAGAAATGAGACTTATAGATGTTATAGGATGTGTAATAGACTTCAAAAGCACCCAATTAATGAGTAGCAATGTACAATTTTTTGCCAAAAAGTTATTTAGCAAAATCAGTAATTTAGATTTTTCGAATTTGTGTGGATTTTCAATTGATAAATTAATTGTCATAAATCAAATCAACTTATCAATGTGAAGATACTTATATAATTCCACTACTTTTAAATTAATCCAGCAAATTATGTCAGCATTATATTAATAATTGTGTCATAAAATTATTTAAAGTGGGTCCAACACCAAAAAAGCTATTTTATTTTTCGGTGTAATAAAATTATCCTCACCTTGATATCACTAGGCCAAAAATGTTTGTTAAAAAAAGCTGTTTATTTATATACTACAAGTAGAGTATTTATTTTCTAAAAGGATTAAAATGATATATTAATCACGTCGTAAATAATAATCACGACCTAATTACAAGCTAGTCATTTATGAATGTGTAATATCTATCGTCTCCCTTTGTTTATCAGCATCACTAAATAATTTACAAAATAGCATTGTAGCAAATAATATATTTAATTTTTAATCGTCTACATACTAAAACTATACACACTAGCTAGCTAGTAAAATATACTACTAAAAGGTATATATGCAATGATATAATACATTTTTAAGGTCAAATAATATATATAGATATAAAATTTAACAAGTAATTATAATTTTCAACAGTGTACAACATAAAAAAACGGTAACATAAGATTAAAAAAAAAGAACACTCCCTTAAACGCCAACTTGGTTCAAACAAAACATTTGGAAAAAGTAATATACGTTCCTCTTATAATCCTTGTCTTTAGCCATAATGAAGCGGCCGACACTATTTTCGAAAATAACGCTTTATTTGCTAAAGGAATCATATGATAGAATAGAATTTCATTCACGTGTCTTAAAATGCTCTGGGTTGTTGTCATCAAAATTGTTTGAACTACTTTGTATGCAATAATACATACCAGTAAACAACCTAAAACATTATCAACGCTATAGTGTTTTTTCATATAAAGGCCGGTTTAAATATTATAAACAACTCGAACGCCTCAGCAAAAGTGTTTGCGTCGACGACTCAACGTTATTTATTTTTAGGTTCAAGTAGTTTAGAAAGTGTAAAACATATAAAAATATAGTAGTATAATATTATTATTTATAAATTAAGGAATTAAAGAGAACACTACTACTACTACACATTCTCATTGAATTTAGGCATCGATCATCTTGTTTGGAGGAAGCATGGTCACATGGGAGCAACCAATCATGAAAGATACTAATAAGACAACGAGAGAGGATTTGGTGGAACCACATAAATGTTACCACCTAGCTAGCTATATATTATCACAACCCTTTTTCTTGCATCATCATGCCATTTTTTTAAAACAAATAAACCCACTCATTTTCTTTTCCTTTTTAAAAGAAGTCATTTAATATATTAATTAATATTAAATCTATCTAATATTTCCAAGTTTTAGGGGGCAATTTTTAGAGGGAAAATATTTGATTTATAATAGGAATTTTGGGAGGGAAATTGTATGGAGTTAATCATCATGCATAAGTTGATGGAACCATATATTTAGATATTAAAATTTTATAAATACTTAAACACATCTATCTAATATTTCCAAGTTTTAGGGGGCAATTTTTAGAGGGAAAATATTTGATTTATAATAGGAATTTTGGGAGGGAAATTGTATGGAGTTAATCATCATGCATAAGTTGATGGAACCATATATTTAGATATTAAAATTTTATAAATACTTAAACACAATGGTTATAAATTTATTATAAATATTCTTATTTAACCCGTGTGTACACACGGGTATTAAATCTAGTAAACAAATATACTCATAATATTTTCATTCGCGCGGTCTTTTAAAACGCACACACTTCAATTAATTTGTTTACCGACTAGAGATTAAAACTAGATACTGTAATTCAGTGATCAACAATAAATTAACCCTAAAAAACTTTCGTACTGAACTCAATAGTTGTTCTAACATACTTCCCACAAGCTACGCGTTCGGATGATAAAATCAGTTTTAACCAAATTAACTGTTGCACTTAGTCATTAGTTGTTAAACTTTATTTCAGTTTTGATAGTAATTAAATAATTATCAATGATTCATATATATATATATATATATATATATATATATATATATATATGCCTATCATGGATCAGAAAAAGACACAAAATTTTTAGGACACTGTTCATAGGCCTCAATCTTGTAATTTCATATTCATATCTTGTATAACTCTACATTCAAGTATGCTTTTCTATTTTAATTTATATAACTATATGATGCAATTTAGTGTTCTAGTATAAAGTTGTAATTTGTATTTGTCTATTAATTAGTAACCTTAGTCATAACAACAAATAGATTGAATGTTAAATATATATGCATGCACTTTCTATAATGTCATGCCATGAAGTAGGTAAACCATAAGCCCATAAACATATTAGTGATCGACATAACCCAACTAATCCTAACAACAATATGAGCAAGGGCCCTACTCACTCCTATATGATACCAAAAGTCCAAGACTACCATCAACGCTAACAACCTGCCTTTTTATATCAGCCTAATTATCATGTCACGTCAGTTTTTCACCCATCCTTCCTACAATCAACTTTACATCCAACGTTACATCATACTCATCATTCTACAATCACCCATAAAAAATAAAAATATAAAATTAGAACCAACAAATAATATATATATATATATATAAAGGTGGGGCCCACTATCACCTTCTCTTATAGAGGGCGGGTTAAGGTCAGGCTATGGATGGCGCGTTGCAGGTGGTCTAATATATGTAACATTAAAAGTCTATCTATCTCGTCACGATTCACAAAATGTGAAATTGACACTACCTATATATTATATGGTTTAATTGAGAAGACATAAGGGTCTTTTGATTGATGTTTGTTCAGATATACATTTTTGGTCCTATAAATGCATTTTTTTTAAAGCCTTTCAAAAATAATCAAAGGAGTAATTTGAGGTAAGTACGTACGTATGATGAAAAGTAATTTTGAGGTAATTAAGCATGATGGGTGTTGGAATAATATTTATATTTGAATTTTGAAGCTAGCAAGCATCATAAAACATATCATAGATCTTTTGAAGAAGTACTCTCTCAATGATTGTTCAATAATGTAGAAAGAAAGTCTGTGGATGTTGATCAGGTCAGGTCATATATGTGTACCTTTAAAGAGCCTTACATAATGATGTTAAAAGATCGAATCTTTACATGTATTACACGCGTCTCAAAGGAGGTCAGGGCCAGCTTAACGTTTTCTAAGTCGACGTATAACCAAAATGAATTTAGAGGCTTTTTTCTCTTGTTGAGATTCAATTAAATCTTCTTGTTTCCATTTTTTTCTTCCTATATCCAATCCAATCCATGCTTTCTAATCGTTTTGACATTGTTTGATCAAATCATAAAGCACATATAAGTTGTTCTAATTTCTATTTCTAAAATTAAGCGGTTCTCTAAAAAGGACACCGCCCCCCCCCTAAAGCCCAACATGTTTTGGCGAGTGCTTTATTTAGTAGAATCGGTCAAAGTTTGGAAGTGAGGTTTGATCTTTCACCCCGTCAGAAAGCAGTGGTTGCATGTCTCCAGGCTCCTCGGGCTCAAGATTTTCTGACTGTCATCCCCATTAAAGGACTAGGGCAGCATATGTCACCATTGGAATACCGGGCAATCCTTAAGTACCGGTTAATGATTCCTTTGTTCCCAGTTGATGAGCCTTGTCCCATTTGCCGCAAAGTGTGTTTAGATGCTTTTGGCGATCATGCAGTCCATTGCAAGGAGTTACCTGGCTTTAAATACAGACATGACTTGGTTAGGGATGTCCTATGTGATATCCTTAAGCGAGCAGGAATTTCGGCTAAAAAAGAGGCTCCTGTGAACTTTCTGACAGATCCGCTAGAGGGGAGATCTACTTTAAGGCCGGCTGATATTCTTGTGTTTGGTTGGACGGGGGGGGGGGGGGGGGGAAACACGCTTGTGTGGACCTTACGGGAGTGTCCCCCTTGGTTGCGCTCAGGGAAAATGGATTTGTTGCACGACAGGCAGCGTCAAAGGCGGAATCATGCAAGATCGCCAAACACGAGAAAGCATGCATGGAGAATCAACATGTTTTTATCCCATTAGCATTTGACACATTTGGCTTCCTAGCCACTGAGGCAGTGAACTTCTTGACCAGGGTCCAGCGAGTCATTCATAGCAATGTTTCGACACCTAAGGGCCAAGGTTTTGTCTTTAGTAGGCTAGGTTTTGCTATTCAAAAGGGGGTGGCGGCACAACTTGTTGCCCGTTTACCTGCCACTTTGTTGTAAATTCTTTGATGTTTAATATATTTTCCGTTGGATTAAAAAAAAAAAAATTAATTAGCAAAACCGGCCAGATTCTAAAATCAACATCGTAAGTAATATGGATGCAAACACATCTCAAAGGTTGTCAATTTATCTTTAGAAGATCTGTTTATTTTATATTCCAATAGTCACTCTCAATCTATATATCATATCCTATTACTTTTCAAGGATGAGGTTAACTAGAAATGTCTATTTGGTAGAAAACCTAGAAAGGCATAAGAACGATAATTTTTATATCTTTAAAACACGTATACTATTAAGATAGAAAAACAACAAAAGCTTCAAGTTTTTTTAACTTATTGTGTAATCCGTCATGGCACTGTGTTATCTTTTCGAACTGCGGAAATTACACAATGACATGCTGAATATTATACAATGACGTAATGTGTACAAGAGTAATTAAATAGATAGATACGCTTTTCATGTTATATAACAAAATAACACGATGACAGTAAAAACCTTACAACAAAATGGATCTATTTTATTTTTACATCTTAGACAACATATTAACACAATAGATCCCTTTGTGTTTGTACGTTACAATGAAATATCCCACAATCCAAAACTAAACAGTTACAGCAAAATAACACGGTGCAGTGACAACTTCATAACAAAATGGATCAATTGTGTTTTTACATGTTATCTTACACACTATATCCATTTACGTTTGTACGTTAGAGTACAATTTATCACAGTCCAGAACCAAACAATTCAAACGAAACTTGGAATTATTTATGATTGTACCATTGTGTTTTATGTAGCATTTGATCTTCATTTAGTTTTTAAATCCCACAGTCTACATACCTAGCTACTTAGATTTTTTATAAATTGGGTATTTCTTGTCTTCAAAACCAATATTTAAAAATCATGCATAGAGTGCCAGAGTGGTAACTTAAGATAAAATGTGGGCTGGAGAAATAAAAGCGTGGATGGGCCGTGCATATTGGGTTATAGCTTATAAGGTAAGAAATATTAAATAATGTGGGCTTGTATAGGGGTGCAGTGGGCCATTAATGAAATACTGAAATTATAACAAACTAGGTTTAATACCCGTGTTACACACGGGTAAATAATAATATTTGTAAAAATATTATAATCATTATATTTAAGCATTTGTAATATTTAATATTAAGGATTTGGCTTCATGTCTCCATCAACTTATGTATGTGAAATATTCTACTCAATTTCCCTCCAAAACTTCCTATTATAGAACAAATATTTTCCCCCTAAAAATGTCCCCTTAAAACCTTGATTTATTAGATAGATGTATATTGGTTAGGTCAAGGTGGATTTATGATTTTATTACGTGGATCGGCTTTGGTCTTGGAAGTTGGAAATGCAATAATATATTAATCTGGATTTAGAAACATTGTCATACTAACCAAGTCTATATTAGTTAGTTTTAGCATATTGTAGTTCTTTCGATATAACTAATAATTACATGTCCCGGGCCACCAGAAGCGGCGATCAGGTCTTAATTGCACGTGCCGTACGTTGCAACAGCATAAATATTATGATGTTGTTTGGGTCATGTGATGTGTCGGCGGGTTCTCACGTGTGTGACTTACTCACACACGTTGATAGAAGCAATTTTAATTTTGTCTGAAATATAAACATTCAAACTTATTGATAAATGATAGTTAGGTAAAAGTCAAAGAGTAAAAATCATGTACCTTCCGGAAATGTCCAGGATATATAATTTGAGGTGATGAAAAGGACAAAATACTAGAATGATCAACAGAATAAAATGACTTATTATCATTTTATTATCTTGCTTGGTTACACTTTGTGAATGAAATGAATTATTACTTTGTATTGTTTATACGCAGAAAAAGACGAAGGAATATAATACAAAGGTGGTGGTGATAAATTGCGGTTCATTTCATTCTCTCTCATCCATGCATATCAAATAGTACTTTGGTCATTTAATTCATAGTACATCCATCGACTACGCGTTTAGGGTAATACTAAAAAAAATATTGTTTCATCTAAGTTTATTTACATCGATCTACCACCATAATTAAGTTATATATATGTGGACGGTTTAAACAAAAAAAAGTTCACTTAAATTAACCTTTAGATGTTAAGTTTGTAGTATCGATCCGAACAAATAATTAAATTTGCAACAAACTTATTCTTGTACGTACGTACACTATATATTTTCATGTGGCACGTGTTTGGATATAAATTAATTATTATATATATTACCGACCATCATATCAACAAAAACGTATAAACGGAAAACAAGTGACAAAAACAAAACCGGGTGAAGATGAAACAAAACCATCAAAACCCAATCCGGGATAGATCTTGAAACAACACAACACAACACCATCTGATCAAATTAATTTGTCACACCCACCCCACTAGCTTTTCAATTTCTATAAATACCTACCTACTAAACATATATGATATGATGCACAACAACAACACGATATTCTTAATTTAAATCATCTGTTGCATAGTGAGTTTTTATAAGTACAATCAATGGCTTCATTTGACCAAAAGCTAGCCATCGCCAAACGTTGCTCGCATGGTAATTAATATATATCTTTAATTGCATATAACATATATATATATTGCATATGCATGTATGTTTGTATTTTTCATTTTGATAACTTTTGTGTTGTGTAGAAGGAGTAGTTGCTGGAGCTAAAGCTGCAGTTTTGGCCTCCATTGCCACTGCTATTCCAACTGTTAGTTACTTACTCTGATATTATTTTGTTTATTTCTTTACAAAAATATTTATATACATATATATAGTTTGATTATACATGTTCTCTTTGTTTTATGTTAAATAAATATATGTTCTCATATTTTTTTCTAACTTTAACTTTTCTTTCATTTTGACTTCAATTCTATACATATACATCATTATTAGAAAACTGGCGATTTGCGAACTGGTTATAAAATTTTCACCGTCTGAAATGACAACAGGCAATCCGGTCGCAAAACAGACCCAAAATGAGATTATTGGGGTGGCTCTTGCAACCACTTTGCAACCGAAAATGCAAATTATATTATATACTAAGTGAATGAATGCCTATATATATGTGTGTGTTTCAGATTGCAAGTGCAAGAATGGTGCCATGGGCAAGAGCTCATCTTAACCACACAGCCCAAGCTCTGATCGTCTCCACAGGTATATTGATCGATACTATATATATATGATATCCTTTTACATTTTTATTAATTCTATGATCGATTTTGATCAGAAATTATATATCTAAGTGTGAATTATTTTGCATGCAGTGGCAGGAGCTGCATATTTTATAGTTGCAGATAAGACCATTCTGAAAACAGCCAGGAGAAACTCCTTTAACCATGTTAATTAAAAAATATTAGTATTAATTGTATTTAGTTTTTTTGGCATTTACACTCTTGTTTGTGTGTCATTAGAGCAACTATATATATATATATATATATATATATATATATATATATATATATATATATATATATATATATATATATATATATATATATATATATATATATATATATATATATATAGTTGCCTTTATATCTATAAGTTCCAAGTATATTTGCTATCTAGTAGACTCAACCTTCTCCTAATTACACTATGCATGTAATGCTAAGTTATAAGGACATAGATCAAATGTTGTACGTACGTGTTATATATGCATTTAATTAAGATGCCTAATTAACCACAATATATTTTTAAAGAGAATTAAATCAAAAGTAAGAAAAACATATATAGTATCGAATAAATTGATCTAACTTATTATATAAAAATATCAAATTAATAGTGAAGTTGGCTCCCACAAATATATTTACTGTTCACTCTATCAAAGTACGTTCAATCAAAGCACATGGTAATTTATTAAAGTTACATTATCCCCTCATGATATTATAATTAATATCACCTCATTAACTTTTAAGTACAAAAAAATCACCCCTTCAAATTTTAAGTAAGAATACGTGAACTATTTTGTAGTTTGGAATCAACAGCGGCTAATCTACCTAATAAAATAAAGTTTTAGGGGTTAAATTTGGGCGGAAAAAATGAGGGGGGAGATTGGGGGCAAACATTTTAAAATAAAAGTAATTTTAGAAACAACGCAAAATTAATTTCTCTGCATTTTAGAATAAATGATATTTTGGTTGCAAAATAAACGCAATATTGAATAACTGAATATCGACGGATGATTTTAAATCCCAACAATTTTCAATATTGATTTTTATTATAATAATTTTGATTTTTAGATCGCATTTTCAATCGTTATTTTGTGCATTCAATGGATCATTTATTTTATTTAATTCGCGTGTCTACACGAGTATTAAACCTAGTAATAAATTAATACTTTAGAGTATTAACATTACATTTTTTAAAGTTTTGGTTTCGTTTAGAGGGCATTTCTTAAATTATAATATCTTTTACTGCCTATTATCGATCTTTTAGGTAAAACGCAAATAAATTTAATTTATATATAGGTGAAGTGACCTAAAATAATATATATTATTATTTATTGGTCAAAAATAATCTGCTGTGTATTTTTAATTTAGTGGTTTTAGTTTTTCATTATTTTGTTCAGAATGGTCTCACGTTAAAAACACTTAACATTGTTAACTTTTATTCGAACTTTAAACTGGTGTTTTAAGGCTTTTGACCGGGAGGTGGATACTTGTCAATTGATGTAAAACTTACATCGAACCGGTGTTTAAATAAGGAAACAATGCTTCAAACGATGCTCTAAAAATTATCTTGTATACAGGTTTTGGATGCGAAGCGGAGTGCTCGTATATTAGTAAAAAAGTGTCCACTTTTAGAATGAGGTTTAACTAAAAACGTTGAAATTTATAGAACGTCTAAAAAGTAATGAGATGATGACGTGTGACATATACCTCTAAATGTGGCAACCCTTATATATACATCGCATATAGCCATATATACATGACAATTTTTCATTTTTATTAAAAACGGGTCACTAGCAAGACGTTAGGACTGAGAGAGGAAACCAAAACACCCAAATACAAACTACCACAAGGGGCTAGCTAGTACACATTGTACACAAATTATGTCAGATTACCTCAATATATCTTATTTGTCCTATACTTAAGCCATAGAAAAGTATGCACCATAATCGTCTCCTCTACTCCGTCCACGGACAAAAGTTTAGCGCTAAATATGAGATCGTTTCTAGCACGCCAAATGAACCACAACATAGCCATAATAATAACCGCAGACATGCAGTAGTTAAGCCATTATAAGAGTCAATTTGCTCCCATATAGCCTCCCCCCTAAGACTGGTCCACCTGCACAATTCAAAAATCCTCCCACACACCATTTTTGCAAAGTGTCAGTTAAGAAAGAGGGTCGTCCGGGAATTGGTTTCGCCGAAACACAAAGAGCATTCATCAAAGCCCACCTCAACACCTCTTGATAATAAAGTCATTTTGCAAGGGAACCTATTTGGTCTCGTCTTCCACACAAAATATTTAACTTTCAAAGAAATCAAATTCGACTAATGGACAGGATTTAGATCAACAAGAGTTCTACTAAGCTCAATAATCTATCAGAGACTTTTGATTAAAAAAAAAAAAAAAAACATCCCTTCATATATCTCCAACGACCCACATCCGCTCGTCAGAGCCATACGTGACATATAAAACACATGTTAAGAAAATATGTCTCTAAAAATCCGCATTTCTAAAATCGTATGCGTTAATTAATAGAATAGAATGCATAGTATCTAAAGGCATTAAGAAGTGGGGTCGGTGAGCCAGGCTCAGGTGGTGTTGCATTAGTTCATGTTTCGAGATCCAAGATATATAAAGCTTTGATGGTTTTGTTTCATTTCACTGCCCGGTTTCTTCTCAATTGTTTTATATACACATCACTTCTTCCAATTTAATATTTCTTGTTATTTTTATAATTACCACAAAATTAATTATTATTATTATATTTTATTTTTTAAATTTTGTGATTTATGATAAATCTAATATTTATTTGTTTCCTTACAAATTTACAATATTATTTGATCTCGTAGGTTATGTAGTCCATGTATGATTTTTTTTCGCAATTAATTAAACAAACAAAGTTACATGCACAACAACCACATACAACGTACATAGATTTTTTATTTACACGATCTACCAATTTATTCAGACGCTAATAAAAACACGAGACTTTAACTTCGTTGATCACCAAGTTACACACCAAGTTTATGGGTGAACATTGTTGAAGGAGTTTCTCCTTGCAGCTTTTAACACAGTCTTATCTGCAACTATAAAATATGCAGCTCCTGCAACTGCATGCAGTTTACATAACACATATTACACACACATATATATATATATAACTTATTTCTTAGTAAATTATGTAACATAATGAGTAGTGTAGGCCGGGTTATTAACCGCGTACCAGTGGAAACAATGAGAGCTTGAGCAGTATAGTTAAGATGAGCTCTTGCCCATGGCACCATTCTTGCACTAACCACCTGCAGCAAATTAATTGTCACAAATATATATATGCATGCATGATGCATAATGCATTCAGTTAGTTAGTTGATCTAGTTAAGGTCATATATGTCAAATGATTAAGAGTGAGATATATATAGTGCTAACAGTGGGGATAGCAGTGGCAATAGTGGCTAACACACAAGCTTTAGCACCTGCAACTACTCCTTCTGTACGTACACAACCCATACACAAAACTTTAGTTAACTGCTAAGTTGCATGTATTATGCATAGATTATATATAATTAATTGATGATGTTAATTAGTTACCATGAGAGCAGCGTTTGGCTATGGCTAGATTTTGATCTATTGAAGCCATTGTTAAACAAAAAACTATATATGATGAATGTACGTACGTTGTTTGTTATGGTTGTGATTAATGTACGTTGTGGATATATGAGATGGTATTTATAGAAGTGGGGGTGGCCGGGTGGGTGAGCCAAACTCACGTGCTGTTGGGTTCATGTTTCAAGAATAAAGTTTGATGGTTTTGTTTCATTTCACCTGGTTTCTGGTCACTTGTTTTTTTTAAGAACTATATATATTTCTAGTACTGTCATTTTCCCCATGTTTTTAAATTTAACTTTTTTGAAAAGTGCAACACAACATGAAAATCAGTGATCCATTGGATTATGACTAGTGTATTCAAGCAAGTGCGTGTACTAGCTATGATTACGTGTTACTCAAATTCGTATAGCTTAGACCTAATAAATATTATAAAAAAGAACTATTGTCGGGTCTTAATTATACTTACAAATTAAAATCTAAAATATTCGTTGTTGGTTTATTGTAAATTGGTTTACTGTATGCGTTATGTTCAGGAATATAATATTCGGGTGACGATTTTAAGGATATATATTAATGGATACCGACGGTTTCAGTAATTTTAAGACAAAACCGTGGTAAGTCATGAAGAGTGTGGTCTTTTTACCCTTCGTAATTTTAGATAAACTAAAAGGACATTTTCTGCAACTTTATTATCGTTTAGTTACAGTAATATGATAAACATCATTGTAATCTATGAATACATTTTTTGTTAAACTAGTTATTTTTAGTCTCTCATATGACGTGTGAGAAGATTTTTTTTTTTGGGTGTTGGATGATAGTAGTTAATCTTTATTGCCTACTACAACCATGTTAGTATGGTCTACTAGGGCATTGTTTATGAATGTTTTGCGAATGTGGCATTGTTTGAGAATGTTTCGCATATGTTTGAGGGTTTATATCACAATAATAATTTTATATTTAACAATTACATTTTGGTCTCCTAATGTTTAATAGAAGTTTGAAAAAAATTAACAATAGTTATACTTTCAACTCTCTCCTACTATGAGTGTGCATGAATTGGTTTATATTTGATACGGTATAAACATGAAACTTATTGATAAAATTCGTTTATATTTTAAACATACATAACTTGTTTATACGAAGTTATATTAAAAAAACAACATTAAAATCAAACATTTAATTCTCTTTCATTTGAGTATAATATTATTATACTAAAGTAATAATTTTCTTTTTAAATAAATCTTGTGTTTTTGTTTTACTACTGTTTTGTCTTAAAACTAAGAGCATTCACAGTGGATGAACTATCTCCATCCCTATAATTACACTAAAAACAACTATCTTTTCTATCTCCTAATTAAATAATAATTTCTTTTACCTTTTTCATTACAGTTTCCCTCTCCTCCGATCCACTCACAACTACTTTTTATAATCATTAAAAAATTATAAGGGGTGAACACAGTAGCTTTTCAAATATAGAGTTTCTCTCTCCTCCACCATCAAATTTTCTCTTTCCTCCACTCACAACAACTCATAACAACCCCCTAACTTGAAACGTATGTGCCCTCATAAATATTCTTAAAATCACAATATAAGTGTTGTTTACCTTGAACATAACGCGAGCACTAAACTAGTCTTACATATAAAAGAACAATAACCATAATCTCTATAAAGACTTCCAACATATATACGCGGTGAAATCTAACGCATATGACACTTTCTTCATTATTTAGATTACAGTTCACGTAATTGTTTGTGTATTTGAATATTGTTACCTACATATATTCTAGTTAATGTTTACATACAAATATGTATTTATCAAAATATCTTTATTTCTTTTTACACGTACATAAGGATCACAATGTCTACATATATATCATTTACCCCACACATGATATTATTTTTATCAAAATTTATTTATAACACATGTCAACAACCCTTTTTAAGGACATGCCATGTCATCATTATAATCCATGTCATCAGTCATGTCAGTTGTCACATTAGCAGCCATGTCAGATGTCATTTCAACAAATTGTTTGTACTTCTAGCAACAAATTTTTTTTGAACGGCAAACTACATCTGCTATTACATTACACATCTCCAAATTAAATTACATTAAATAGCACTTTTTCAGGAATAAAACCCAAGACCTCCTATCTAAAAGACAATGTCTTTACCAAGTGAGCTAGACCCACATTGGCACTCTAGCCACACATATTAATAACTTTTAGCAACACATATATGTGTAGGTATAATGTGTTATAATTATATGTCTACATATAGCCGATGCGTGAGTATATCTATATTCCTAGCTAGGGGCAAGACAATACATCATGACACTTAATTTATGTGTAGGGAAAGATAATCAACTACACATAATAGGGTTTTATCCACACATACTATGTATAGTAAACACCTCAATTTCTTGTGATGTTGACTACCTAGTCAAAAATGTATCAACTAAAACAAGTTCGCCACAGGTCTCAATACTTAGTTTCTAACTTTCAATGTAATGTAGTGGTAAGAGGCTTGGATTCTCCAAAAGAGACCCAAGTTCTAGTCCCACTACCATCACTTTGGAAGGGGCAAATGGGGGCAATGAAGGGAGACTTAATTGTGACCAACACAAGTTCGATCTCTGAGCCAAACGGGTTTTACCGCTAGCTTGTTGTCGTGCCTACGGGCAAACGGGTTAGTGGGTTTCCCCCGAATTGGAGTTGGTTTAATAGGTGGGCTTCGGCTACCCAGCGCTGTCTGTGTTCGCAGAGCGTTTGGGGTCGCCTTTCACTATTGGGTTACCCCGGGTAGCCGGGCTTTATTCGTTTCGCTGTCCAAAAAAAAAACTTAGTTTCTTGAGAAAGGAGAATCAGTTAAATCACACTAATGATCTTTTTGTTTGAGAAATAACCCAACTTTTTGTTTAAAGTTTTCCTAGTTTGTGGTCACCTTCTTCGTTGACCTTTTCTAAGTTGGATTCTTTTCCTATACTTTTCTTATTTAACAATAAGAAGAATTACACATGTCAAATGTGTCAAGATGAAGCTAAATCAGATGGGGAATGAGTACTTTAATTTATCATTAACTATATATATATTTCAACTTTTTGGTATGTACGTAGATCATTACATTAATCACCATTAGCTAGCTAATCTTGTGTACTCGCTCTAATAATCCATAAATGACCTCCACCCCTCATGCATATTATTTCCCAACATCATTTGACATTTCTGGTGCTTCTATCTAATTTTGACAACAATATACGAATAAGCTAGCTAGCTAGCTAGGCCGAGTTTATTTTTGTATACGTTTAGAATCTGGTTCTTATCTATGTACATTATTGACATAGTTATTTAGATGCTTGCAACATATATGATTTTATTGTAGCGAAAACAACTTCACCGATGGTTTTCTTTTCCAACTTACAAATATTCTTTGAATTATTATTCTACTTTATTATCTTTTAAACTGTTTAGTTCTATTTGATCTTAAAGTATGTGGGACAAAAGTGTTTGAGGGAATAACCCACACAATGCTGGAATTCGATCAAACCTCTTGCAAGAACTAATGCTATACATACAGTTTTGCGATCCAGAAACGCGATAAGATACAAATTGTTGTACCAAATAACATGGTAAGATACAACAGTTAAAGAACAAGTGTCGTAAGATTGTCGTTAAATCTTTGTAAATCTCTTATGGGACAATTCACTTGCATCCTGAAAAAAATAGAAATTAATTTTAAATAAATTCTGGTGGATTATATATTTAGTGACACAATTTTGCATGTAAATCATTCACAAGAATATGAAGAAATGAGTAATGAGTGATGGTTGTAAACCTTATTCCCTTGGTGTTTTGCACTTATAGCATTCCATCCTGCATGCATAATTGTGCACCCCACAACCTAGTCTGTTAGCATCCAAAATTCATATCAAAATTAATAACATTTCTTATATATATAAAGTACATATGCATGTGTATTTTTCAATTTTACTACTATATTTATGTATTTAAGTTTTTAGTTTTAAAAGTATACAAAGGTTACCTATTGCAAACCCAGTCTCCGGTTTTCCATCCTGGAAGCATATTAGAATCTTGAGTGTAACATCCTCCTGCCGATGCTGATATCATGCCCGCGGTTGTATAATCTTTAAGTGCACCACATCTATAACACACTGTTCGGCTGGCGTAGTTGTGGGCCCCACAATTAAACGTTGAGCAATTCCAATCTCCAGCTAGCACCTCCGTTCTATTTAAGCCATAAGTAGACATCTCTGTAGGTGTTGCGAATTTAGGACACTGACATCTTTGACAAGCATCACGTTTCTTGAAATTCAAATGTTGGCATGCACCGCACATCCAGTCTCCACTACTCATAATGTCTTGTTATGTGTTAGAACCTGAAAACATTAATAGTAAAACAATTAAAAGTAGGTCAAAAGTAAACCGTAAAAGAAGCAACCTTTTATATTATATTATACTATGCTATTTGCGTGGTCACTAAAACTCTTCAAGATATGTTTTAGGTTACTTAGTATTTTAGAAATATTAATGTACATGTTTTTGAAACAAACCTTTGAGAAGGATGGTATAAGTTAGTTTGTGATTTTCTTGTATGAGCCTCAATGGGTTTATATACTTGATAAAAGATTCTCAAAAACGGGACCCTAGCTAGCTCATTAATCAATAAATACCTTCCGTCGCATAAATTTATAGCACGTCACATTATACAAATAACTTGATGCAAACTAGCTATTTGAGTATAACAAAATCTCTCTAACAAACACGTAGCAATAAGCCAATAACTACTTGAGAAAAGAAAGTAGCATTGGTGTTTTATAATGATTTAACGAGTTTGAAAGTTTTTTTGAATGTGATTAATTTGAGAGTCGGAATACACTTTTAGATTAATGTATTAATTATGTTGAATATTAAATCTGAAATATCAATGAGTATGATTGTGTGTGTGATTTTCGTGCCAGATCTCGAGAGCGTCGAAATGACTAAATTCATATCTAGTGGAAATGGTTTGGAAATTACATTTTTGCAATTACACAGCATGGTAGGTCTTAGGTGTTGTTTGTTTTTTCAGAAAAAGTCTGTGCAGGCTCTTATGTCTGCACCGCGCAAACATTGTCATGATCTGCATACTATTTATTTTTTCGAAGACGTTTCATTAAAAAACGTTTGCGTGACCTCTTCATGGTGTAGACTTAGACCAACTACTTCTAAGATCTTCTAAGGTCTGCAAAGGGTTAAACACCATCACGCAGTACCACCCCACCCACTGTCAACCACCAACCATTGTCCACCACCACTAACCACCCACTATTATCCACCACCCACCGACCACCACAACCCAATATCCACCACCACCACCCACTATTCACCACAACCAACCATTGTCGTCCACCACCACCCATTGTCCACAACCACCGCCCCACCCATCATTGTCCCTCACCACTAGGGTTGTTATCGAGCCGAGCCGAGCTAGGCTGGGCTCGAGCTCGAGCTTGATATTAAACGAGCCAGCTCGGCTCGGCTCGTTTTTTCTTATCAAGCTGAAAAGTCGAGCTCGAGCTCGGCTCGTTAAAAGCTCGAGCCATCTCGAGCCCAATCGAGCTGGCTCGTTAGCTTTTTTTTTAATTTCTTAATTTTTTATTTTTTAATAATAAATAAAACATAAAGAATTAACATACTTATATGTATATTTTATGTTTTTGTTTCATATTTTTATATGTTGTGAATTAATTAATTTAAAAGTTTTAACATTTTATCATCTCCTACCTATTTTTTAAACTTAATACATTTTACAAAAACTAATTTATATATAAAAAGTATATTTCAAGCTGGCTCGCGAGCTCACGAGCCGAGCCAGGCCTAGCTCGAGCTCGGCTTGAATCAATTCGAGTCGAGCCGAGCCAGCTCGTTTACAACCGAGCTTTTTTTTAGCCGAGCTTTTCTCGAGCTTTTTTCGAGCGAGCTTCGAGCAAGCCTCGAGCCGCGAGCTTTTTAAACACCCCTACTCACCACTATCATCAGTTTATTTCAGCAGACTGCATAAATTAAAAAAAATAACAAACAATCTTCTTCTTGCATGCTGCAGATATTTGATCCACATTTTCTTTTGCAGATGTGATTTGCAGACTGCAGATATTTTCTTACAGAAAAACAAACAGTACATTAACTCTTAATGAGCTGTTAATGTCCAAATGTGTTAATGTCCAAATGTGACTTTGGAAAGTCAACGGTTCTACTAACACCTTATGTGATATGGATAGATACCAAAACCACACTCTTTACAACATCAAAAGGCGTTATTAGATGGATCGTTGACATTGCTAAACTGCTTGGTGGTACGTAACTCATGATAATCGATCAATACCATGGCAATAGAGTTTTGGACAGCTTTTGATCATGTCATGACTAAACAGTCACTAACTAGCTAGTATATCGATCTAGCATCCAAAAGCTTCGTTTTCTCATCCATATATATACACGAATAAATTTGTAACAATGCGCCATTAAAAGAATTCTAATATTCTTTTTTTTTTCTTTCAATCCATAGCTTGTCTTCGATTCTTTTCTGCAATAATTCAAAATCCCACTCCAAGATTCATATCAATGCTTTTGTTGCCAATAATTCAAATCCCACTTCAAGATCCGGCCATATATCTATAATTCGATCACTTGTGCCCTACACATGGCTTTCATTCATCACTTTATTCACGTGTATATATATATATATACATATAGACCGAAACACATGCTACCAAGTTAAGCTCATAAAATAAAATTTAGTCATATATAGATCGATGTTATCTTAACTCATGCTTATTATTATAAGTTATAAATATAACATGATTCTCTAAAAGTTCCTAAACTTTTCCATTTGCAACAAACATATATTAATGTTCAAAATTGTTTTGATCATTAGGAAAAATGTACATATATATACACTCTCATGACACACTAAATTCATAATTGCCACATTTAATTAATTAGGGCCGACTATAGGTAAGATGCTAGGCAAGATAAATAAGAGTCACAATGTACAAATTTAAGTTGGGAGAAAAGTTAAAGTTACCCGCGGTCACCGATTCATCGATATAGCTTATTTTACTCCGGCTAAAACAAAAAAACGCATAATATATATCATCATCGTTTATAAAGGCGATCGAGCCTTCTTCGTGAAAAGTAAAAATTTCTTAGCTTTTCAAATTTTTTTGAACAACCGGCAACTTCATTAAAAGAAAAAGGTATATTGGTTTTCAATGGTTCCAACTATCACCTTTTGTCTTCTACTGGTCCCAACTATTGAATTGATTGTCAACGGTTCCAACTTTTATCACTTTGGTAACACTGGTCCGTCGTTAAATTTTTTTTAACGCCGTTAAGTTTTTTTCAAATTCAAGACCGATGTTTTAGGCCTGTTGATCGGAAGGATAATACGAGTCGATTGATGTAAAAGTTTTCTCGAAAAGGCTCTCTGAACGATAAATTTTATACATCCGATTGAAGCACCACTGTTAGGTTTAAATAGCCGATTGAAGCACTATATCGTTGTTCGGAGTGCCGTTTCGAGGTAACTTTTCTATCAATCGACTTGTATTATCCTTCCGATCAAAAGGTTTAAAACATCGGTATTGAATTTGGAAAAAACTTAACGGCGTTAAAAAAAATTTAACGACGGACCAGTTGTTACTAAAATGATAAAAGTTGGGACCGTTGACAACCAATTCAATAGTTAGGACCGGTAGAAGACAAAAGGTGATAGTTGGGACCATTAAAAACCAATATATACCAAAGAAAAATATATCACTAATAAGGAGCTAGAAATACAACAAAACAAATGCAAAAACAACCAGACGAAGAAAAACAAGAAAGGACCGAGCTAAGTCCAGAATATGAATCTACACCATGACCTCCAGCCAGATTAAGTTTAACATTTTGCCCCTTGGTCACACCAAAAGTAATGAGAGCGGTTTGATATCCCCAAAATACAGTGACTGTCTTTCGACTTGTTCTTGAAAATAATTTTAATTCGTTACGAGATTTTCAAATTAACACACCAGAAAGATGTTTACAACGTACACCGCGTACAAAGCATGCCTCATGTTCGTTGTCCATTTGGAGCTCTTAGCTAGATCCAATATGTCGATTTTCGATGTTGTTTAGGGTTGGTACATAAACTCTACTAGCAGGTTGATAGTTAATTAACCAACATATATATGTGTAGGAGTTTCCACATTGAAATTACATGAAGAGTAAATGGCATTGTTAAGGTTACCCAAAGCTAGAGCGGACTTAGGGATACGATCGATAATAACTTTTCAAACGAACATACATGTTAATCTTTAACTCGAATTTGTCTTGGTTCTTAGAGGTTTTCAATATTTTCGATCTAATTTATCGGTGTGTGATGACTAATCTAATAACTAGTATTTTATAATATATAATAACTAAAAAAGTAAAAATCTTAAATAAATTTCGGCTCACAAGTGAAGTAATTAATTATATATTTATAATATTAACAAGGGATCGATGATTGAAGACTTTTAGTGACGACTTACATTGTAACGCATATGACATAATACTACATCTAGTGGTGGAATCAAGATATATCAGCTAGGGGTTCAAGATATATATATATAATCTTTTGATCCCAAAATTGATTGTGCCCACCGTTCAGACCCCATAAAATTGTAGCACGGTTATATATTTATATAAGGTATCTTGGTGTTAAACAGTCTCAACTATTACATTTCGGTTTTAACCGGTCTCAAATATTGAGTTAGAGGAAAACGGTCTCAAATAGTCAAATTTTAACGACGGCATGTTTGTTGTTAAAGTGATAAAAGTTGAGACCGTTACCAACCAATTCGATAGTTGAAACCGGTAGAAACCAAAAAGTGATATTTCAGACTGTTTAAAACCAATATACATTTATATAAAGACTAAAAAAGAGTAGTAATAATAAAGAAAAGAAAATCTCGACAAAAAACAATAACGTAATACGGTATACCACAGGTCTACAGTAAAACTATATAAACAGTTTACATATTTTACAACAGATAAAATAATTTTTGTTTTTTAAAGCATCAACCAAAAATAAAATAAAAAATATATAAAAATTTTATGTGTTATGTTATAATTAAGTTATTCAAAAATTAAATAATAACTCACCTAAAATGTAAAAACTTAACCGGCAATTGACAAACTCAAATATGAAATAACCATAGTATTTTAGAGAAAAAAAAAATTAACTTGGGCTTTTAAAATTTAAAAGGCCTACAATGACTAAGGGGGTGTTTGTTTTTTTAAAAAAGGTCTTCTTGACCTCTTATGTCTGCACGGAGAAGACCACGCGCAGACGTTTATGTCTGCAGACTGTTTGTTTTTTGGAAGACATTTCATTAAAAAACGTCTTTCCGTCCTCTTTTTGGTGCAGACATAAACCTATGTCTTTTCACCTCTTCTCTTCTCTTCTCTTCACTCTAACCAATTGATCCAACCTGCAACCACATACTATGTCAAATATCACATATTAAAGTCAAATATCAATATATCATCATCTCGCTTTCTTCTTCTTATTCGCTCCTTACAGCAACCACATACTAGCAGCATAGAACCGTCATCGTCACCAATGTTCGTCGAAATTTTTTCCCAATCATGTTGTTTTCACTCCCTTCTTAGTATTGCTTCTATAACAGTGGATTTTAAGGGGTCAAAACTATAAAATATGCCTAGCTACAAGACATGCCAGTCTTAATTAGCTGAAAATTTGGTCGGTCGGAGGGTCATCAAACCCTCCTTAGCCCCCTCGATCTAGTTTCTCCCCTTACTACACCATAACATATACGAGACATAATACCATTTTTGTAATGAAGACATAATAAAAGGTCTCGGCCCCGCCCTCCCCAGGTAGTACGTATAAGCTAGCTAGTAGTTTGGAATTAAACTTCATATCAATTAAGTTGGAATATATGTCACCTGAAGAACATAAGGGCATTCTTTACAAATCGGAACCATACCGGCCTCCATAGTGGCCGGGCACAAGTAGATATATAGATAGCAAGCAAGCAAGAGATCGATAAAATGTTTTGTATATATCAAACTCGATCTTCAAATAAGAATATTCTTTGGGCATCCGTGTATGATGGAAAACATGCATGCATGCAGTTAATCAGCATTTAATTTCCAATAGCGTGTCAAGCTTTAGTCAATTCGTGACACATGTTTGTTTAGGGTTTGATAATTAGACTGAATCGTATAACTACCTAAATTATAGCATTTGGTATTTCTTTCTTTTCAGTACCAAAGATGCATCAAGATCAAAGGAAAATGTCACTAATTAACGAGTACGTATAATTTCTTTCATAAAAACCAGTTAAAACACTTAATTGTGAGATTATCTAAAATGAAGGATACTATTTGTGACCAACAAAATAACTAGAGTCAAAATCCATTGCTAAGTGACACTCATGTCACAAATATATCTGGTCGATCGTAAGGAAAATATTAATTGTGAAATACGTGACTAAATGCCTCACATTCAAAGGTTTTGACTTTTTTATAAACGTCTTCCATGCGTTATTGCCTAGCACTTGGTGAAGTTTTGTATTGCCTAGCACTATCGATCACCTCAACTTTCACATCTTTATAACGTCTTCCATGCGTCATTACTAAGGGTAAGTAGCTAGCTAGGTGGGAACAAACTTGTCATGTAATATGTATCAAAATCTATCAATTACAATGATTTGATCAATTTAATGCTAATCAAGGCAAGAAAAACTGTAATCATATGAGCATCATCAAATTAGTTATGTCAAAACAGATTTTTAATAAAGTTCCGTAAAAAAGTATCGTATTTGTTTTAAATGTTTCATGTTAGAAAAGTATTGGCATGACGTCATTGATCTCTTGTATGGTCGGAAGTGCATGGCTTTGATATATTGGAATGAGGCTGGAGAGAAGAGATTGAAGGGTCGGAGTTAGTATGAAGCACAAAGGACAAAGTTAATATTACTTGAGAAAAAGTAAAATACGCACATAAAACAAAAGAATTGTGCGGATAAACATCGACGGGCACCATAATCCAAAGTCAGAGACCATGCATTTTCAAAAATTTCCAGCTTGTCGTGGTGTCTATAGATCCCGAAACAAAGGTTTTGACTTCTGTTCACCGTTCCATTCAAATCCTCGATAAACTTGGGGAAGTTTCGTATTGCCTAGCACTATCGCCTCAGTTTTCTCATCTTTATAATGTCTTCCATGCGTCATTACTAAGGGTAAGTATGCGGGGACAAACTTGTCATGTAACTCGTGGATGGGGACAAACCTTAAATGAGATATGTATCAAAATCTATCAGTTACAATGATTTGATCAATTTAATGCTAATATGGACAAGAAATACCGTAATCATATGAATCATCAAACTAATTACATCACAATAGATTTTTAATAACGTTCCATAAAAATAAGTAGTGTGCTTGTTTTAAATGTTTCACGTTGGAAAAGTATTAACATGACGTCATTTGAGCTCTTGTATGGTCGGAAGTGCATGGCTCTGATATACTGGAATGAGGTTGGAGAGAAGATAAATGAAGGGTTGGAGTTAGTATGAAGCACAAAGGACAAAGTTAATATTACTTGAGAAAAAGTAAAATATATATACACATAAAACAAAAGACTTGCACGAATAAACCAAGAACATTAAAGGTTTAGTCCTTGCTTCATGTGTCTGCTGAGATCCTCGATAAATCTGGAAAGTTTTTCATTGATTGGCCGGTACTAATACCTCAACTTTGTCACATTCATATATAATGTCTACCATGTGTCCTTATTGAGCATATAGCTACACGTACTACATTTCATCATCTATCCCTTGCACATGATTCATAAGGATCTATCCTACGAAAAATCAAAACCTATATTGGAATTAACAGAAAATGAACGTGACAAAGATATTTATTCAGTTTATTAAGGCAACAAGCAACACAGAGCGTGTCAAATATAATAATTTTTGACATATGTGTCACTAATGTAATGCTAATCTAGCTAGACAAGAAACAATGTAATCATATTAAAAAATTCAAATGATCAAATTGGTTAAATCACAATAGATTTTTCACAAAACTTTTCAACAAAAAGAATTAGCATGATTTTCAAACCACAAACGAATTAACATATCTTAACGCGCGCCACACCATCTTCAAACCAGTGGCCACAATAAAGTTTAATTTTTATGTGGTTAGTTAGAGTTTTGAATGATGTTTTATTCATGTTAGTAATTAGGTTTTATATGGCATGGTTTGAAAGATTGTGTTTAAATTAAAAAAACCCTAATTTATTTTCTACTATAACTATAAACTTGTTGATCTTGATATGTAAAACAGTTATGATTTACACTCGAGCTTGAGTAGTAATGGAAATACATGAATATAGAGATCGACAAATAAGATTAGTGTCATCAATATAGTGAGCAATCCCAATTTGGGGATCAAAACGGTGAAATGTTCATCATGTAGTGGTCATTAATTTGCTTTAGAAATGGATAATGTAAAAACTAGCTAGTTGTTGCTAGTAGTAAGTTGCTACTGGCCGGTCATCAGTGGTGACAATGATTAACAGCAACTTAATTGGCTCATGCTGGCAAATAGGATTATAGTCAACTAGTCAACAACAATTGCCAACTGTGGTAATCGGCCACCAACAACAACTTAAGCAATCAACGGTAATTAACTTAGTTAATTAGTATTGAATGTGTTTCTACTAATAACCTTATTGCTAATAAAATTTTTTACGTGTGTACCTAAATAACTACAAACTATTATAACCACCAACTAGCTAGCCTACTCGTTTACAAAGAGATGTACGTGAAATATATAGCTTAAACGTTGTGATGATTTTTGCCGATGTCTAGACGGACTTAATTAATTTGATATGATTTCATATGCCTTTTTTATAAGTTTTTCATATGGAAAGAATGGGTTTTAAAAAAATAAATAAAATTATGGAAAGAGTAATTCTTGTTTTCTCAATAAATAATTCGATGTGCCAATTCACAAAACACTTTAATCTAAACGGGATTCGCGCAATGTTTTACTAGATATTCAAGCTATTTTTAATCTATAAAACCGACAAGCTCATTGATTAGCAAGCTAGATGCATATAACGTCTTGTGATTTTTTACGATAACCAGTTCTTTAAGGTTAAAATAAAAGCTTGCATCGATCTTTTAACACTCAAAAATACCTTTGATAGAGATTATGCATTTAGATTTTCTTAATGTATAATGAAATTGATAATTTTTATATATGTTCATCGAAAATTTAATAAACTTTATTAATTATACATTATTACAAAAAATAAATAATCATCCTAAATTAAAATTGAAAATATGTAATAGATGTGTAATATTCGTTATCTAATACTTAATATTTAAATACTATTACATCAAATTCACTTGTTTAATTACTAACATTGATTGTTTGCATGACATATTGGGTAATTCGTTTAAAATAGAATCGATTTTAAAATAAATAATCTTTATTTCCAAATGTTTAATTAATTTAAAAATATCAAGATATATAAATGTTAAATAATCAATACCCCATGATAATCATGATAACTCCATATATAAACTTAGCTGTTATATACCGGAGAAGAATTTAGGGTTTAATTATTCCATTCCTAAAATCATCGATGTTTTCTACATTCATATCAAAGTCACATGAATTTCACTTTCAATTCCTTCATTTATATTATATAACCATTAATTAAATATTAATGCATGAAAAGTAAATATCTTTTTTCATAGTTACATTTGTTTTTGTGTGATCAATGTGTGTGTATATATATACATATATAGTTCTTAATCTTCCTCTCGATCATATACATCTTGAGCTTAATTTTCAAGTTTTTGTCTCCAGAAATTTTTTTGTTCATTACAGGTTAGATTTTAATACTTTTTAGAGAAATCTTTTAGTGGGTTATAAATTTAAACCCACATTATCATAAATAATTATGTATATAGATTGTCTTAAAGCTATAAATTTAGCTTATAATCTATCCTAATTACTAGTTTTTTTTTAAGTTTTGTGCACAAAATCTGAAAATCTAATCAGGGTTTTTAGTTTTTAAACACAAATTTTATTAATTCCATATGATCTTGAAATTGATATTTTTCTTGTTCATATGCATGTGTATGTTTCATGATTATTAACCTGTTCATGCAGTCAACATGAACACTCAAAAGTCAACATCTGCTGGTAAAAAATCCACTCCCTCAAATCTCCCTGTGAATAAAGGAACCACCCACATATTCTATAAAACAAGAATGTGTCAAAAGTTTGCACAAGGAGTGTGTCGTAATGGCGACAAGTGTACGTTTGCTCACGGCCCGAAAGATCTGCGTGAACCACCACCAAATTGGCAAGAAATTGTGAAGGATAATAGAAATGTGAATTGGAATGATGACGAGAAGATCATCCAACGAATGCGGATTTGTAGAAAGTTTTATAACGGGGATAAATGCCCATATGGAGATAAATGCACTTTTCTACATGAAAGTCCTGATAAATTCAAGGTTCGAACACCAAACGACACAAGTTCGGTGATCAAGATTCAGACTGTGGATGACCATGGTCAAGGTCAAACCGTGGCGGGTCAAGTTTCTGTTCCAGTTGCAGGTATATATACATGCATTCGCGCGGGATCTTTTGATACTGCTCGAATGCATTTAATTGAGGTTGAATTCATTATAATTGTTTCCATATGTGAGCATTTATTTTAAGTGTCAATATTAACATGACCTATTTGTTTTCATTAGATCTGCAGACGTCAGGCGGACGTATGGAGGGTGACGTGCAACCTTCTGCTGAAAGTTCGGTTGCAGCCAACATTGTCCCTAGTCCCATGACGACTGAGCCGCTTGCTACTAGTTCAGTCTCTGATGTTAATCCTGTTGCACCACAACGTCTAGGAAGGGGCTTCTTGAAACTAGCAAATAAGAAGCTGATTGGCATCTATGCAGATTGGATTGATGAAGAAGTGGATGATTTGAACCAAGTATGAGCCAGAAGACCCTTGAATAAATAAGAGTGATTTGTTTGCTATGTTGTGTTTCTTTAAGATTTTAGGCCATTCTTCTCATTTTGGAGAAGTGTTGTTTTCATAGTTATGTTGTGAGAATGTTATTTTGAATTTGGTTCTTTTGATGGATTTTAAAGAAATGTTTTCTATTATTCTAAGCAGCTGAATTGATTCAGGTGAAACGTTAAAAAAAAGTATGAACACAACAGATTCACCAACTAGTGGAAACTAATACGATAATGACTATAATGAAAGTGGTTTATGCAATAGTATAGCCGTCACTACGTACTAATAATGAAGATTAGAGTCTTAAAGCTGACATACGTTTTCATCTATTTTAACGTATATTTCAATTACACAAATAAACTCAGTTTGATTTAAATACACCCGTTTCAATATCAAATGCTAGAAACTAAACAATGATGAAGCTTCAAAACACTTATCCTTAGTTACCCTCTTCAAGATAAACCATTTATAGGTACCACGTGTACTACAAAATGTGACAATGCTCTTCATAATCTACACACATTCAATGGGAAGAAATATAGAGTTATGTCCCCTCTAACATCTTCGATCAATTACATATCCAAAACTTTTTTATCTGCAAAACCCTTAATTTCAAGAAACCCATATTTCTCCACCATGTCCATAAACCTTAAATCTCCAATCTTTGCTGGCAACCCAATAAGATCCAAAACCCCCAAATCAAGCGACCCATTTTCACCCAATTCAGCATTTGAAACCCTAAAGCTTCTTCTTTCGGGTCAAACCCATGTCCAAGAACCATCTACACCTAAATTCAAGGTGCTTCCTTTCAGAAAGGGTAGACCTTTAGCTGGGTCAAATGGTGATTTTGTGAAGAAATGGCATCTGGGTTGGTTGAATTTTGGTGATTTTAAGGATGTATTGGAGGGTAGTGAGGTGAAATTGAGGGATGATTTGTTGGTGTATTTGGGTTACAAAACTAATGAAAAAGAAGATAGTGTTGTTTACTGGGCAATTGATGTTTCTGAAGGTGCTAGTTTGGTGCAGAAGTTGGGGATTAAACAGTTTTGTTTTGTGGAATTGAGGACTTTGATGGTGGCTACTGATTGGGCAGATGATGGTGCTATGGGTGACCTTGCTATTGCTGGTCATGTAAGTTTTTTTTTTATTTAGATGGAAATTTGACTACATTATGGATATATAATCTATGCATTGAAGATGTTATATGAGTAAAACATATTGGCTATAAGGGGATGTTGCCATAAACTATAAAATGTTGAAGAGTTGGTTGAAGTTACTTGAAAATAGATAAGAATGAATTATGTTGAAGAACATTGATCTTTACTCAATATGGAAATGTAGATATACTCTCTTGGATATTTGTAAGATGTAATAATGCATATCAATGTAGAAACTAAGTTTTGACTTACGGATGGCGTATCTATTATGGCATTCGTTATATATTCAAGACCAAAGTATATTTATGCCTTTTCATCAAAAGTTAGTACAAGTTAACACATTCTTTAAACTTATAGACCAAGAAAAAGAACAATGTAATTGTGGTATCTTATCACAACATTATTAATAACTTAGATGGTAACTTAGAATCGTATTATGGACCATGAAATATAGATGCTTTTGAAGGCTTGTATCTACTACTAACTAAATTTTAATGGAACTTTATATCATGTAACATCCAAAACTGTATGAGATGAACTGTTTAGGACATTTATGTAGGCCAGAGCATTATTGGAATGGCATAGCACGTCTCGTTTTTGTGGATCTTGTGGTGAAATGTTGATTCCTGCTGAAGCTGGGAGAAGAAAGCAATGTGTAAAAGATTCTTGCAAGAAAAGGATATATCCTCGAGTTGATCCTGTATGCTAATTGAGATTTATTAATAAACTAGTGATTTATTTTAGTTGATGTCGTTTTCTTGACCAATTTATTCCTGCAACAGGTTGTCATTATGTTGGTTATTGATAAAGATAATGATCGCGCTCTACTTGGTAGACAGTCAAGATTTGTTCCTAGAAGGTGGAGTTGCCTTGCCGGGTTTCTAGAAGTATGGTTTGACTTTATTAATTACTTGCTAGCTTTACTAGGGTATAAAAAGAAGAACAAAAAGAAGGTGTTTGACTTTTGGTTTCAATTTTGACACTCAAGTTCTTCATGTTACAAGCTTAGAAACAATTTTTGTGACTATTGAGTTTTTGTACTCGGTATTATCAACTGTTTACCATATTTTTTTCCTGAAAAATACAAACAATCAGTAATCAAAGTAGCCTGTTTGACCACAAAAGTCAAAATCCATTAATTCTTGTTATTTTTTTAATTATTGATTTACTTTCTATTTCATAGCCAGGTGAAAGTTTGGAAGAGGCTGTGAGGAGAGAAACATGGGAGGAAACCGGTATCGAAGTAGGTGAAGTAGTCTATCATAGTTCTCAACCGTGGCCCGGTGAGCCCTAAATTCCCTCTCGTGTATGTTATCTTATATATAATAAGTTTGACAAATGTTTACGATTTAACGGTCCAAATCTGTAAACACAACTTTTGTTTGTTTGCAGTTGGACCTAGTAGCATGCCATGTCAATTAATGATCGGGTTTTTCGCATACGCTACGTCACTTGAAATAAATGTGGACAAGAGTGAATTAGAAGGTAACCTTTTGATCTACAATCCTGAATATTCTTTCACACCTTTGTGATCATTAGATGAAAATTTGATATGCCAAATTCCAAAAATACCCTTTCTGAAATGGTTTAACCGACGTTTATTTCAATTAATGAAGATGCCAAGTGGCACAGTAGAGAAGATGTGAAAAACGCGTTGACATTTACCGAATATGAAAAGGCACAAAAAACATCAGCATACAAAGTAGATCAAATGTGTAAAGGGGTTGAAAAGAGTCAAAATCTTGCTTCAGATTTTAATGTTGAAAGTGGAGAACTCGCCCCGATGTCTGTCCCTGGACCTTATGCAATTGCCCATCATCTAATCTCTTCATGGGTTCATCAGGTCAGATCAAATGGCACTCAAACACCGTATAAAGGTGTTCATTCGAGGTTGTAGCGATCCACCAACAATCATATTTCATTTTTCTTGATTCTTTCCAGGTTTGATCTTCAAATACTTCCAAAGTGATGCTGATAAGGGGTTTGATCTGCACACTCTATCATTGAATATAAAATTTTCCATGTATTTAGTTGTACCATTTATGTGAATTTGATCTTTATATGTTGCTGATATATAATTTACAGAAATATGTTTTGTGTTCATTTTTTATTTATATCTTCCATTCTTCATAATTGCATATTAAACAGAGATATTTGCGGCGTACTTTAATTTCAAAAGCTCTCGGGGTACGATGTGTTGCGCGCCTCTATCCAAGAGATCAGGGTTCAAATTTCAAAACCTCACGTGTAGATCGCAGAATGCGTGGTAAGACATGACGTTGCCTCTTATGTAAAAGATCAAAGATTCAAATCATGTAACGTGCAGATATATGTGCTTTATATACCTACATTATGACCCATTCTTAAAAACAGTATAACAATAAACATGTTATATAATGTGAGTACTAGAGCTAATAAAATATAAATAGATATGGGTACATAAGTTGTAAGTCAGTATCAAATGTACGGTAAGGGCAACATCCTCGTTAAGTTGTGTGTCTTATAACCAAAAGGTTACAGGTTTAAATCCTAAGTGTTAGTTTAAAAAAAACTCAAATGTATGTTACTATATGTACGGCATGGTTATAGCTGACCCACAATCGGACCACAAAACGACTGTACGTGCTCTGCCTTGTAAGTCACTATAGTTGGCGTATCGTATTTCTGTTGCATGATTGAATTGGTTCTCTAATTAAGGTCATATTAAGAAAAATATACCAAAGATATGTAGTTAAGACTAGTGGCTAAAGTTTCACATGCTTCAATAGTGGACGTTATAAAATTTGATGTATGATATGCACTAGACCAAACATAGGTCACATGCATGATCGAATGCGTTATGACTTATGATGTTTATATCAAAACAGGTAGGAAACAATCAACGTACGTTACTGTTGCTACACTATTTAAAAGGCACCTTTAAGGGCTAGATTGAAAAGTGTAATCATAGAAGCAGGTTAAGGACTAGATTGCATGTCTATATATATAGCGCGTGATGAATGATAATTGAATCAGTGTCTAAACAATAAAAGAGTGTTGATAAGGCTATTACATAAGTATAACTAGATTATACCCCGTGTGTTACACAAGTTGAATAACTAAAAATATTAAATTTTTATCGAGTATAGTAAACAAAAAAAATTATAAATCATTACTATCTTAGGTATGTTATCTAACACCAATAAACACCGAATTTTCATTACGTGTTCCAATCCTATGTAATAATTTTACGAATATTTAAATTTTTTAAAGTTAAGTTTGGCAAACGAAACATTTATAAACTTTGGATACTATTTAATAATTATTTTTATCTAGTTTGACTTAAACTTAATAATTTTAGAACCATGTTATTAAGTTACATATTCTTTTTCTTCACTATAGATCCCGATTTATAATAATTGAAAAAAAACTCACTTTTTAGTAATCGTAATTGCTACATGTTTATTTGTCCGACTCAATTTTAAAAAATTCATAACATTCGTAAACTATTACATATTTAAAGGTACTTAATTAAAACGGTGAGTAACTTGTTTACATTTCTTTGACATATGGCTTTGAAAATAAAAAAAGAAGTTAACAAAAATCTATAAATACTTTATAATAAGTGTATTTGTCCGTGAATTATGTAAAAGATTTAGAAATCTTTTAATCAATTAGTTAGGAAGTGAATTTGAAAATTCCTTAGTTATTATATCATTTGCATGGAAAGTATATTTTATAAAACCTTGAAATAATTAATATGAATAAAGGTATGAATGTAAACATTAATATGAGATCATACATTTTTTTGGCGGGAATTGAATGCCAATAGTGGCTTCAATAAACGACACGCGGCATCCAAAACCCTCTTTTATTAGAAGATATAGATATGTGGCAAACTGGTTGGCGTAGTTGCATAAGCAATAATATAACTTAAAGGGTTATTGGATTTTAATAATCTAAACTTTAGTTTTTATTGGCCGATATTAATCTTGACTTAAAAAATTCTCTGTGGCAGTCTCAACTTGTAAATTATTTTTCTCCATCGAGCCTTTTATAAGTGTGACACAAAAATAGTCGGGTAAGGTTTTAATGAGACACAAAAATGGTCTAGTAAATTTTTTGAGTATCCATTATAAAAGGCTCGGTGGAGAAAAATAATTTACAAGTTGGGACTGCCACATAAAATTTTTTAAGTTATAATTAATATCGACCAATAAACTAAATTTTGGATTATTAAAATCCAATAACACTAACTTAAATGATTGAAGAACTTACCATAAAAGTCATACACAAAACATAAACACAAAACATAAAGACAATGTTAGCTGTCGTATAAAAAAAATTCATTGGAAGTGGCAACAATAAGTATGGTAGAAAAAATAGCGTCTTATCAAAATAAAAACACATTTAAATAAGATATCAAAGGATGCAATCATCTACCTATCCTCAATATAAAGAATCTTGAAATTGGCTTAGTCCATTTATGTTGTGAAACTATATGTGTGATTGTGATGTTAGACAACTGTTTTTATAAGTTATGTGACAGGATAGTTGTAGGTTTTTAGTATATGTGTGTTTGTAATGTGGGAAGTGGGAACCGATGGTTTTTCATTTTTTAGGTATTGTACTGATAATAAACGTAGACACTATTGTCTCCGTATCGGAACCACTGAATTTTCTCGTTTCCGGCCGATTATGTTGCCTTTGCCTTTGTCTTTTTTTGATTTGCGTCTTTTATTGATGTTCAGTGGTCGTTACGAGGGAGGATGGTGGCGTTATCGGTTGTTTCATCTGTGATTCCCATCTTACAATGGTGTTCATAGGTGGTTACGTGGTTTAATAGCTAGATATGTTTGGTTGTCTTTGTTTTTCGGTTTGTTTACGTTTTTAATTGTTGTTGGGGTTATGAATCGAGTTGTGACATGATGCAATCACTAATTCTGAACAACTTATGATTGTTTTTTATATGTTTGTTAAGTCATAAGTATTAAGAGACTGAAAGTATTAAGTCACTAAAAAAGATGACGAAGCATCAATGGTTAAAATCTTTTAACCTATGTATTATTCTGTTATTTGATTAACACAAAACATAATATTACACCTCGTGATACATATATCAATTTAAACATAGACGTTACATCGAATAGCCTGGTTTTAAATCTAATTATTTTAAACAAAATACATACATAAAGATCTGTGCCAAACATTGAAGTTGATTGACGAAACTACCCTTCCAAGATGGGCCCTAGTATCAAGGCTAAAGACAAGTAAATAGAGTGTTGAATGATTCGGCATTTCCCCTTTGACTTCAACTCCTTCCTTCCTGACTTCCATTTTTTATAACTTTACACGTTAAATACCACCATTCATACACATCAAACTGATACCGACCTCAACCATCCATGAGGACAATCTTGTAATTTCACACCACACCCATCTAGATACCTTCTTTGTTCTTCATTCATTTCATTTCATTCCATTACTTAAACCCACAATCTTTCAATCTCTCTCTCACCATCACAAACCTATCCATGGAAGCATTACCCAGGTCTGAAATATCATTTAGAAGATCAGGCTCTTCAGGTCTTGTTTGGGATGATAAACTCCTCTCAGGTGAACTTAAGCCAGTGAAGCCAAAAGATGATGAAGATCAACAAACAGAACAACATAAACCTGCAGAACCAAGACCTTATAAATCTGTTGAAGTTGAATCAACTATTGACCCACCATCCCCTAAAGTTTCTGGTTGTTGTGCTTTGTTTGGGAAGCCTGTTAAAACCACCAACACCCACAAATCCAAACCCACTCACAAATCTTGATCTTCAAAACACTCTTCATTTGTCTCATTTGGGTTCAATCTTTCTTTTCATTTTTCTTACTTTTTGAGTTAGTTTTTTTCTATCTATCTATATATCTCTATGTCTCTTATGTCTATATCTATGTATATGCATATACATAGGAAGAAAAGAAACTCTTGTGTTGTTGTGTTGTGTTGTTTGTGTATACAATTCTTTCTTCTTTTCATTTTCTGAGTGTTTCAAAGAGTTAAGTTGTTGTTCTTGTATAAAAAAGACCCAATTTTTATCATCATGTCATGTATTAAGGGTTGTACCTTGAAATGAATCATCAAAATCTTTACTTTTTGTTGCTTTAATAAATTTGTGGGGATGTCAAAAGATTTGATGATCCCAAATTGCAATCTTTATGCATTAAAGGTTGTACCTTGGAGTGAATCAAAAGCATTCAAATGTGAATTTTCTTTCCATCATTGAGGGACTTGAACAATTCATGTATGGAGGAGAATCTCCAATTTGGGTAAAAGTTGTACTTGATGCATTAGAGAGTTGTACCTTATACTAAAATCATAGGCAATGACGAGGTAAGCATCTTTGTTTGTTCTTTGGACCGTTCTAGACAAACACAAATCAATGTACAACTCTTATAGCATATATTACAAGTGTTGTGGTGTTTTGCTGTATGCACATATAATGATAATAATTTTTAATATTATATGTCCATTTAGGCTACGTATGGGTGATGTGTTGTAAGTTTGTAACTTTGTAATTGTGATCAAGATAATGGAGGTTCAAAAAAGATGGCTACTTTTTCATTTTAATAATTGTTGTTTTGATGACAATTCCATGTGATGCGATGGTGTGTGCTAGTCTAGTTGGTTCAAGTTTGCTTGCTATTTTAAATATATCATTCGATAGCGTGATGCCGCGGTCCAATCTCGTGTTTATCATTTTGCTATACATGTTACAATGAGTGACATTATGATTTTGACATTTATCATATGTTGCGGTGTCACAACGCTTTATAAGTCAGCGTTAGTTTGACATGTGTCATGTGTTGTGATGACATAGTTTTCTTTTACACGTTATTACATGCAATAACAATATTTTTTACTTTGACATATATAGTGTATTGCGACACATAAAATTTAATTTGTGTTAATGTGAATATATTAAATCTTAGATTAAAATCTAGTAAAATATATTAAACTATACTCACATAAAAATTTAATGTGTTAATGTAACTACAAATCCAATTGCTATAGATTAGTCGATGAACTAGCATCCACAAATGACCTGATCTTGATCTTTCTTCTCACAAGCAAACTACGAACGATCTACACACAGATAAAACAACATCAGTCCATAGAGAAAGGTTTCTCTCTATGATAACCCTATGGCGTGACAATCATTTTACCGGATAAAAAGAGAACAAAGATCAAGTAAACGAGTACCAAATAGTAAAGGATAGTGTGAGTGAATGTGACACATTTCTTTCTCATTACCTGCTATTTATAGAAGAGGTGGAAACACTATTTTGTGATAGGGTGCATGTATCATGGTGGAGGCTAAAAGTTAGTTACATAATAGTCTCCACCATGCACGCAGTACTTGTGATGTAAAATCAATTGTGTAGATTTCATGATGATATTTTTCTTGATGAATGACATGTGTCATTCCCATATGCTTTTAATATTAAGATCGAGTTTTAATAAATACGGGTCGAGTCATTTTTAGGATCATACGTCTACCGTTAATATTCAAAAAGAGATGATCTGTTCTAACATCACAAAACATTTACCAAAATAGTGGTAGTAGATTCTAACATCCTCAAGACAAAATTAGTTGTTAACAAATGCAACTTATTTTAAGTTTTTAGTTCTTGTCACACGCTTCAAGCCTTCTACAATAACACTTCACAAAATAGAGTTTAAAATCCATGACACAAATGAATTACACATCCCATTCTTTAGTCAAAATAGTGTCATTGTCGGTTCTACACCCTTGTGAGACTTCTAACTTTAGCTAATGATTATGGGCGCTTTAATATAGATATATTTCAATTTCATTGATCAAATAAACATATTGTTTTTCATTCCTTCTTCATGATTAATTCAATTTCGCCACACGAACAGTTTAATGAATTCAAACTTGGCATTTTAAAAACGTATTAAACATCATTCTCGTGAAATAATATTATCATACTAGATTAGTACCCGTATACTACACGGATTTTAGTTTTATAGGTTTTAACTCAATTTACATATCATTTATTTTTAACATATCTCTTATTAAATCGATTTGGATATTTACAAATATATTCATATAAAAAATCATATGTTACAATAAAGGATATGATTTATAATAGTTGGTAAATTTTTATTGGAACATATCGGGTTAGGAGATAATTCATGATAATTGTAAATTTTTTTATTTGAACATATCGAGTTATGAGATAATTAATGATAATTGGTAAAACTTTAATTTGAACATATCGGGTTAAGATAAATCATAATAATTGATAAGTTTTTTATTTGAACATATCAGGTTATGAGATAATTCATGATACTTGGTACATATCGGGTTAATATATAGATCATGATAATTGGTAAATTTTGTATTTGAACATACCGGATTAGGAGATAATTGATGATAATTTGTGAATTTTTAATTTAAATATATCGGGTTATTTCGAATATAGAGCATATCATGACCCGTCTAAAAATTCTCCATCAAATTAATTAGAACATGACACCTAAGCAAAATCCTATGTGAAGTAGTTAAAATGATGATATGTGGATGTGTTACTCAATTATTAGAATAGGTATATAGATGGAAAATTAATTTACTATGAACACGCATATCTATGCAATTCTTAATTATTTTTTGAAATGGCACCTTATGAATTTGAATATGCCAATCATTTGCTTATTTTTCTGTTTTTGGTTGCTTTCATGTTTACCTAACACTATGTGACAAGTTGTACGCTAAAATATATATGCATAATATGTCTCACTCACTTAAAATAAGTATTAATTTTAACTTAAAAAAGCATATCAGTTTAAATTTGTATTAACTGCATTTTAAAGAGCACGTTTAACCTTGAATATATTAAGTTTTGAAAAGCCATTGTAGTTTTAAGAGTTAATTACATGAGTAAGTCCTATGGTTTCAAAATCACAAATTTGGGTATTAATACTTTTTGCAACAAGTTGATGTATTGTGTTTTTAATTTGTAACGAGTGTTTATTAACGCTAACAACCGTTAGTTTTTTTGGGTGCGTTTTTGTTTTTGTTTTATAATTAATTCCAAAAATAACCCCTCAAATATAAAACATACTTATTTACATCCATCAGATGCTTAATGATTGAAATACCCTTTTATTTAACAGAAAAAACTAACAGTGGTTAGTGTTAATACCTAAACTCGTTACAACTTGAAAACACACTACCCAAACTGTTAAAAAAAACGCTCAGTACCAAAACATGTGATTTTGACTAAATCATAGGACCTACTGTATAATTAACTCTAGTTTTAATACAGAAATACAAAGGATAATAACAATCATTAACTCAAATATAAATAAAATACACTCACCTTAATATATAATCTTTCATAAATAAAAACGAGTTTTTTTCTAAAAGGGTGTTGGTGGAAAAAGTATTTACCAAAATGGGTGATTTGAAAAATATTTACCAAAAAATATGTTTTTTTAATATTTTTTTAGTTTTGGAGTTTTGACTTATCTATTACTTATTTTACTTTTTTATTTGATCAACCTGAATCAAATTTTTTTATACAAATAATTTATTATGGTTTTTTTTTATTTTTTTTTTTCACTCTTTTTTATATCTAGTATATTTTTTTATACAAAGCAGCTAATGAATCATTAAGTAACAACTCAAATAATAATATAATGAGAACCAATACTCAAACCTAAGTGATATACTCATACATATTAACATACTAGGTTTAACACCCGTGTGTTACACACGGGTTAAATAATAATATTTATAACATCATAATCATTTTGTTTAAAAATTTGTAAATATTTAATATTTAAAGATATTTTGTTTCATCAACTCATGCATGGTATTTCATATTTTCCCTCTAAAACTTCCTTTTATAAAAAATTTCCCCCAAAAGTTGCCCCCCCTAAAACCTTGAATTATTATATAGATATATAAATCGACAACTTTTTTATTATGAAAGGAAGAGCCTGCAATATATACTAAACCTAAGTGATATACTCATACATAGTAACATATATATATAAATTAAATCGACGATTTTTTTATTAAGAAAGCAAGAGGATGCAATATATATAAAAGAAAACCTATATATACAAAACAAGTATCTAACATTGATTATGGATGTATGAAGAATTAAAGTGAACCTGAGAAACTTTAGCTAATCGTCCATTGATTGAAGAATTGCAAAACTATGGTTTTGGAGGTTGAAGAAGAAATTGCCCTTTAGAGTTCCAAATAAGTTTTTTTATTATTAATGAAAAGATACTAACATAAATTAGTTTTAAACCCTTTTGGTAAAGGTATATTGGTTTTCACCGGTCCCAACTATCACATTTTGTCTTCTACCGGTTCCAACTATTGAATTGGCTGCCAACGGTCCCAACTTTTATCACTTTGGTAACCACTGGTCCCGTCGTTAAATTTTTTTAATGTCGTTAAGTTTTTTTCCAAATTCAATACCGATGTTATGAGCCTTTTGATTGGAAGAATAATATAAGTCGATTGATGGAAAAGTTACCTCAAAGTGATAAAAGTTGGGACCAGTAGAAGACAAAAGATGATAGTTCGGACCAGTGAAAACCAATATACCTTTGGTAAATAGTTTTTAAATCACCTGTTTTGGTAAATACTTTTTCCACCTACACCCACTTGGGAAAAAACTCAATAAAAACTAATAAAGTGAAAACTAATTCGAACGAGTATAGTACGTATAATAGTTCAAACTGACTAAAAAATGTATGTCTATATATTTAATAACCTTTTATATCTTTGATTCGATCACCTAACATGCTAACACAAGAAGACAAGACATTCCTCTTCATAAGTATTTTCAATTTTTAACTATTTTTAACGTATATGAAGCATTTATATTTAGGATAACGTGTATATGAATGCATGCATTTATATTTATTTATTTTTTTGAAATAACTGTAATTAGTGTATTTAAATTATCTATTTAATAAATCAAGGTTTTAGGGGGCAACTTTTGGAGAGAATTTTTTAATCCATAATAGCAAGTTTGAGAGGAAAAATATTAAGTGTCATGCATAAGTTGGTGGAGCAATATTATTAAATATTTACAAATTACAAATCTTTAAACATAATGATAATGATTTCTTTATAAATATTATTATTTAATCCGTGTGTAACACACGGGTGTTAAACCTAGTCTATATAATAATTCAAGGTTTTAGGGGTTTATTTTAGAGGGAAATATGTGTTTTATGATAGGAAGTTTGAGAGGTAAAATTTATATAAAGTTGATATAGCCAAATTATTAAATATTTTAAAAGTACTTATAATAATATTATAATTTATTATTTAATCCATGTGTAACACACGAATATTAAACCTAGTTAACAATGAATTGCTGGTTTTCGTATTTGGGTTTCGGGATGTATTAATATAAGTTCAATAATAGAATTTAAATATAAACGGTTTTGATCGATTCATTCATTTACCGTTCAAATGGTGTTACTTATTCCACGTTTCTCCACATGAGAGATAAAATTGTATTTTTTTTTTTTTATATTGGTTTTCACTGGTTCTAACTATCATCTTTTATTTTCTACTGGTCTCAACTATTGAATTGGTTGTCAACAGTCCCAACTTTTATCACCTTGGTAACCACTGGTCCGTCGTTAATTTTTTTTAACTCCGTTAAGTTTTTTTCAAATTTAAGACCGATGTTTTATGTCTTTTGATCGGAAGGATAATACAAGTCGATTGATGGAAAATTTACCTCGAAACGGCACTCCGAACAGCGAAATAGTGCTTCAATTGGGTGTTTAAACCTAACTGCGCTTCAATCGTATGTAAAATATTTATCGTTCAGAGAGCCTTTTCGAGAAAATTTTTACATCAATCGACTTGTATTATCCTTCCGATCAAAAGGCATAAAACATCGGTCTTAAATTTGAAAAAAACTTAACGGAGTTAAAAAAAAATTTAACGACGGACCAGTGGTTACCAAAGTGATAAAAGTTGGTACCGTTTACAGCCAATTCAATAGTTCGGACCGGTAGAAGACAAAATGTGATAGTTGGGACCAGTGAAAACCAATATACCTTTTTTTTTACCATACCAAAGCAAAGACATTTAGACATGTATTCAAATTAGGTTATCGTGCATTAAAAATGATTATTTTAAACACTTTAGATTAAACTTAAGACATATGATATCTAATGCATCATAACTTTAATATTACTAGTTGAATTCTAGGCTCGCATAGTCGTCGCATGTTACGCGAGCTATATATTTGAGTGTCGGTTCTATTCATGTATATAAGTATTCGTGGAAAAATAAAAAAAAACATACACAATGAAAATCCAATGTGTCAATTCAACAAAAATAATTAAACCAGAGAAAAGTGGTATGCGGCTCGACTTTGGTCATTATCAGCTCGTCTTATCAGAAACCATAAAAGCACGTACTAACACTGTGACCAATAATATCAATACCCACAACCATGATATTCATTCATAACTTATTCGGCTCATCACAGTACTTTAACTAATTAAATAAAACGAAACTATAAAAGCCAACACTAAAAAAGTGTGTGTGGCAAAAGTATAAAAAATAAAACGTAAAAAAAATGTGTCAAAGAAACACCATATACACATGATGGTAGTAGCATTTGATCGGTTTATGAGTCGCCTACCAAATACATTGCCTTTTGTTTAAAATTGTTTGAATGTAATATGACCAAATTGAAAAATCAAAAACATAAAAGTTCTTCTATTACTATTCAAATTTTTTTTACTTCTAATATACAGGATAACTATTGAATTTCTTTGTACTGTAATATATAAAAAAATATTGAGAAAAATTAAACACATATATTACTCCAATATTCTTATTTGTTGAATGTATAAGTTATGACTGTATATGCTTCATTTTTTTAAATCTAAATATCAACCAAATCAATAAACATATCAAAGTATGGCCAGATTAGTTGTGTCCGCCAACGAAATATGGGCCATAACATTAGCGTCTTATCAAACAACAAACATATTACATTATACAAAATGCATAATAAAAACAGAATGTTCCAGAAATAAAATAAAATAAAATTATATTTAATGATTATTCCCGGTTTTTATGTTTTAATGCCGGTATATTTTTTCTCTATTTTTTTAACATCAACATCGAGTGAAATTTGAATTCAGCAAGATTAAAACCGACAACCACAAAAGACCTCTAGCAAGATGTTAGAATTAAACACACAACCACAAACGGGGCCAAGACATAACACTACAATACAATTCTGTTAAACTACATTCACACACCTAGTATGATATTTTAACATAAAACAAATTAACCATGATCTTTTCAATTATCGCATCGACGGACAACGAGTTTGCCTTCAAATTAAACTTGTTTCTGGGTAACCAAATCGTTTCACTCTTATCGATCACCATGCCCTACCTTCCCTACCCTTAGGTAGTATTTGGTATGCAGTAATGAGATGTGAAATGGAATGAACCGTTACAAGGGAATGAAAAAAACGTGTTTGATTGTTCAATGGAATGGAATGGACCATTACGAAGGAATGAAAAAACCCTCATTTTCATTTCATCTATCCCTTATGTTTTTTCATTACTCCAAAGAATGGAATAAGTTTTTAATTCATGACAAGAACAATGACCCGACCCATGACCCAAACCTTAACCTGACACAGGTACCCATGAAATGGCCCATGTCCTAACCAACAAATCGAACCATGACCCAACCCATGAATTGGCTCATGACCCGAACCATCAACCAACCCATGACCCGACCCATGTCGATCCATGCCCTAAACCATAACCCAAACCATAATCTGATTCATGACCCGTCCCGTGTCTCGTACCATGATCGACCCATGTCCCGATCCAAGACCCAGCCAATCCAAGACTCGATCCATGAACCGACTAATGGCCTGGTCCATAAACTGACTCATGACGCGACCCATGAACCGACCAATGTGGTGACCAATTCCTCGAACCATGACCCAACCCATGTCTTTATCCATGTCCTAAATCATGTATTGACCCATGTACCAAAACCAAACCATGAGCTAATCCATGGCGTGAACTAAGACCAAACCCATAACCATGACAATGTATTTTGTTATTTTTAGAGATTTGTATTTCTTTCATTTGTTTTTTCCTGCCTAACAAACAACAATAAGTATTGAATCATTTACTTCATTTAAGGTAACCAAACTTGATAATGAAATGGAATAGTCAATTTCATTCCTTTACATCATTCATTCCATTCTCTCGTCCATTCCATTACCTCATACCAGAATTTTAAAAGCAAGTGAATATTAGTAGGTGTGTTCATTGGATCAAATTGCAGGTTTTTCAGGTTCTTCGTTTTGGATTTTTTGGATTGACAAATTTATATGTTGAAATCACAATCCGAACCAAACCTAATTTGTGGACACCTAACCGAACCGAAAACAACTTTTTAATTCGGATTGAACCTAACAAACCAAATTAAAGAAAACTTAAAAACAAACATTTTTTTTCCTTTTTTTATAGACTGCATTCTACTTTTTTATTATTATTGAAGGCTTTAAAGAATCAGTCTAGTGCAATCAACATCATAAGAAATATCTATACAAAAAACTTACAAGGTAAAATTAATGATTTTTAATCTTTATGAGTATAGGTTATTAATATATATAAATGAATTGAGCTAACTATAAATATAAACTAAAATATTGTCATCACACAATTTGATTATTTTGGTTTAAACCAAATTCAAAGATATGTGGATCAACAAAGAATGAAACGGTAAAACTTACACCGATTAAAAAATTTTTTTTGCCAGTTGGAACAATAATTCGAGTTAATTTTTACATAAATCATTATGTATTCTCTTCCTGATAAAAAACCCAAAAACATTAGTTTGAAATAAAAAAAAACTTAATGAAGGTAAGTATTTTTTAACACGAGACCTCTATAAAAATAATTGAAAAAGTTGAGACCTCTACTGAGAATTTGCTTAGTTGGGGGCATCAACTGACCAATAGGTCAAAGTTTGGATTTTTAAAATCTAACTTTCCTTGTTTCTAAATGATAAAAGTAAATTGCCAAAATAATTATTGAGTTTCTAACGATTCGTCCACTTTATTCATTATGTTTATTTTTTATTTCAGTATCTGATTTACAAAAATTTTCCAATTTCGTCTTTTGGCCAAAAGAAGTGGGCAAATTTCTGAAATGCAGACACTAAAATGATAAAAAGAAAATAAATATAAGAATCAAAATTATCGAATCGGTATAAACTCAAAGACTCTTTTAATAATTTAAGAGTAAACTGTAGTTTTGGTTCCTGTGTTTTGATGTCATTAACAGTTTTAGTCCCACCTTAACAGTTTTGGTCCCTGTGTTTTTATTTTCTAACAGTTTTGGTCCCGAACACTAACTCCATCCAATTTTCCGTTAAGTCTCTCACACATGCGAAGTAAAAATGTCATTTCTCTCACTATTTTTGACAAACGACTTAATAAAAATGTTAACCTACATGATGACTTAGATAAAAGAGATGGAGAATTGACATTTTTACCCTTTAGATGTGGGGCGCGTGTGCGAGACTTAACGGAAAATTGGATGGAGTTAGTGTTCGGGACCAAAACTGTTAGAAAATAAAAACACAGGGACCGAAACTGTTAAGGTGGAACTAAAACTGTTAATGGTATCAAAACAAAGGGACCAAAACTGTAGTTTACTCAATAATTTAATATTTTAATAATAGTTTATTTATGAAATAGAATGGGTTCGTGCAGTGCAAAAAGCCCAAGCCTAAGCCCAAGGATGTGCTCAAGAAATGGTCACTATTGGGGTTGGATGTTCAGCCGATTATCTTTTACATACTAAAGATCTTATTAATCGCTAACCTTAAAAAGTGATTTGGTTTAAGGAAAATACCATTAAAAATTAACATACTTTCTATATTTTTCTTATAAAAGTCTCTATATATTTTTTTTACATAAAACCAACATACTTTCTATTTTGATTCACAAAAGTCCCTTAACAACTCTTTAAACATTAAAGTCCCTCACCATGTCATATTTGAACAAAATTATGAAATATATATTTTTAAAACAATTTGAAAACGACACATTCGGTTGTTTTACTTACATATATTTTATTCAAATTAACAAATTCTCTTTTTTACAATACAAATTTTGTTATGAGAATGAAATCCATAGCAAATTTCTAAGTTGTTTTTTTTAAAAAATACATAATTTTGATCAAATCTGATATGTTAAGGGATTTTAATGTTTAAAAATTATCGAGGGACTTTTGTGAGACAAAATACAAAGTATGTTGGTTTTTTACGTGCAAAAAAATATATAGGGACTTTTGTGAGAGAAAAGATAAAATATGTTGGTTTTTTATGGTATTTGCCATTTGGTTTATCAGGTTACAAACCAAACACTTATCTGAAATGAATGTTTGTTTTAGCCTCTAAATAGTTATAATGGCCAGATACTTTAACACTTAGGGTTGTTTGGTAGCATCTGAATAACATCTGAATAACATCTGAATAACTAGTAAGAATCTACTTCTTAATGGTTTAAAAATTCATTATAAGGTAAGTTTTAAAAATATGATAAACTGGTGATGTTTTACCATTCAAACATAGGCTAGTAGGCTACCTCTTTAACCATTCAACATTTTTTAATCACTTAATTGTTTAGAGGTTTTGAACAATTAAGAGATAAGTCTCTTAATCTATCTAATAAATTAGAGTTTTTAGGGGGTAACTTTTTGGGGGGAAAACATAATTTATCTTATAAAAGGAAGGTTGAGAGGGAAAATTGAGTAGAAGAGTTAATAAAGACAAAATTTTGTGATTAATAATAAGTTATAAAATTATTTATAAATTTTTAAATATAATAGTTATAATTTTTTAAAAATATTTCTATTCAACCCGTGTGTAATACACGGGTGTTAAATTATTTATAAATTTTTAAATATAATAGTTATAATTTTAAAAAAATATTTTTATTCAACCTGTGTGTAATACACGGGTGTTAAAGCTAGTAACCATTAAAAGACTACCAAACACCCCTTAGTGATTTGAGAATTTACATTATCCAGCTTTTAGGAATGCTAGCGCGGTAACTTTGTACATAATGATTGAAATTGTGAAACATTATTTGAGACGACCTCTTACTCGTTCACATACTTTGAATTATTAAGCAATTAAGTAGTTCTTAATAACTTACATGTATATTTTCTTTGCAAAAGAATATAAATTGGTATAACGTAAAAACAGCTGCGAATTTTGTATTTGGTTCGGTCATGACATCACCGACCGATAGAAAACTTAGTTTCAGAGACTTTGGAGGTGTGTAGACGATCTCTGATTTTTAAACCCTAGACTAGATTTAACTGAAACTGTTGAAATTGGCTAACTGTTTATTTGAAACCCTAAATCAATCGCAATTTTCAGATTCAACAGCTCTCTGCAATTCGCCACTGCAATCTGTTCGAGTTTCGCATCCGCAGGTATGTTCTTCCTATCTCCACTCTATTTATAATTATATCTTCATCTCAAGATCTAAATTCCTTGCCCATTTTGTTCACTAAACACTCTAATCTCTTTCAAAATCACCTCATGATTTGGAAATTGACAGGAAAATACGGAACATTAGCTAGTATGATTGTAAATCAATGGAATTAGAAATTGACCACCCATTTCCAAATCATCTAGTATAAAATCAACAACTTAACTTACTGCAAGCCATACATTTTCCCCTAAATTTACTTTTATGTAATGTAATGCTGAAATTTGTTGATATTAAGGTTCAATAAAACCCTAACTCCAGTTGTCTCTAATGTCTATTAAGAATATTGAGAATTTGCAGTATCAGGCTTTTTGGAATGTTTTTAATGCAGCAACTTTGGGCATGATGATTGAAATTGTGAAACACTATTTGCTTGCTTATACACCAATATTACATAATTAGGTTTTCAACAGGGTTATTAACTTACAATACTGTTATGTCGATCGCAATTGGTTAATTTGCTTTTTATCATAAGCAACTTGATCATACTGAACATGCATCCAAACATGGTGTTAAGTTATAGCATTGTACCAATTGGTGGTGTATTTACGGTGTTAATTTTTTTTATTCAGTGAATAACTAGCTAAACACCTTGAGGAAATGGATGGGGATTTGAGTATATCTGTTGACAAACTGCCGGTCAAACGTTTAGAAGCCATTGAAGAAAATGGAGCTGAAAGATTCCCTCCGTATGAACAACATCACGCTCAATTTGACAGCTTTTGAATTGATCCTTTTCTGACTTTTTTTAATATGATATTTGCAGAGATTTGAGTTATGATGATAACAGAGTGAATTTAATTCGGCGAATAGATTTTGCTTGGGCTGTTGAGAGAGAAGATTCAAACAAGAAGCAGAAAAATGGCGAGACAACTGCTTCTACTTCTTCTAAAGATGCATCATCACAACCATGGCCATGGCAGAATATGATCGAGAATTTACAGCTGGCTCATCAGGAGCTTTCTGTTATTATCGATCTCATTAACACCGTAAGTCTTATAATTATTTTTTAAACTTTTATATATAAAACATTATAGCATTATGTTACCTTTATATGTTTTGTTTGTAGGTTGAAGCTAATGATGCTGTCACGGTGGCTGGCATGACCAGACCAAAACAGTTACCTAATGAACTCTTGTCTGATCTTGCAGTATCTACAGCAACAAAACTACAATGCTTTCGGGTAAACACTAAAATACCCTTTGAAATTGTATACAGACTATAGTACTCTCATTTACGAAGCTCTTAGTAACATATTATGGGGTGAAAATTTTCATTTCAGCACCTTGGTAAGTATTTTAATCAATCTGCCAAAGCATTGGAGAAGCAAGTTGCCAGAGAAGCTAGATTTTATGGAGCTCTAATAAGGTTAGTTGTGATTTAATAAAATATCGTTATTATTCAACGTTTTAATATCCTGACTGGTTTAATAGATTGCAACAGAATTGGAAAATTAAAAGGCACCGAATGGCTGCATCAGCTGCTGGAAATGAAGGGTTTTACATTGATTTATTTGATAATACATTATTTGATCCAAAATCTGTATTTCGCCCAACTCCCCTATCAACGGTTCGTGTGGAACATGATAATGCGGGAATGCTTGCTCTGAATTTGTCCTCAAAAGCATGTCACACTCTCCAATTCGGATTTGTTAATGAAAGATCTAGTAATATTGTAAAAGGATCAAATAGACAAATTTCAGAGTTTTCTGGAGAAACTAATAAAGAGGCTGAAAGTGACGATGACAGTGTAAAGAAAAGGCATTCTGATCTTCGTGAGGTTCATCGAGCTGTTTTTGATGAGCAGGTAATTATATTAATATTGCAACAGAAAATATTGTTAGTTTTGTGTATTAATGTTTTTTATGCATCATTTGTAGGTTTTTAATCTGATAAATCAAGAAGCATTTGTCCCATCATTAGGTGTGAATGTGACGGGCATTCGAGAAAACCATTTGCAGTTAAACATAGATCAAGAAGCATCTGTTTTCATTTCACTGACCTCATCATCCACTGAAGATGACGTCAAACCTTTAATGGAAGGTGAAGAAAAACAGATTCAATCGTTTCTTCCTAACAGAATCAGTTCCGAAATTCTTTTGAAACAGTTATTTCACGAGCACGTATTTGTACGCGCCAAGAATAGAAGCCTGTCAGGTCAACCGCCAAAAGATGGGTCAAACCTTCTCGGTCATTTTTGCATGTCTCTGGCTCATAGAATATTTTCATCTAAAGTTCTAGCAAAACTAGAAGATCTGGTAATAACCTTAAATTTCCATCTTTTTATTTTCTTATTCACTTGACAAGTTGACCAAATTCATTCTATTATTACTTTATACCACATGTAGGCTAAGACCGTGTCATATGTTCGTTTGATGTCTCATCCTACGTGGCATTCACGTACGTCTACATGGACACTGGTGGTTGATGTTCCTCAGTCGATTCTTCATACCTCATCTTACGTGGCATCCTCGTCACAGTTTCTAACTAAAGTTGTGGTAAATGACGATTGCATAAACATAGAAGGGGAAGGTGCTCCAAATGTTGTTGGTCTCTTTAAAGGGAAGTCTGAAAACAGTTATTCTATCAACCGATTTGAATGCAATTTAGCTGATCTTCATGTCATACTTCTCCAGCAGGTACATCTTCCCATACATATAATGAAAAACAAGATTTCTACTTTGTGTTGAAATGAAATTTATGTTCTGTTGGTGATTTTATAAACAGGTTGCGAGTCAAATTATTCGTTGGTTACATGAAGAAGCTTTGATCGTGGGAATGAAAGCGAGCAGAGATTTCTTAAGTTTGTCTTTTGAGTTGGATCAGGGTGAAGTGGTGGGTCTGGCGGCGCAGGTGGATCCAGAAGACAGTGAAGGCAGTATATCGTGGTGGTTGGTGGTGGGGAACGAGGTGACGGAGGAATATAAGCTTCAAAGAGAGGATTTGGATGGCGAAACAAAGAGGTTTTTAGGTCATTTATCTTTAGATGTGTTGTATTCAACATTGTTAGATCTTGTGACCATGTGCAACAACAATGGTGGGAACGTTTGACAGGTTTTAATGTTTTTGTTTTTAAGTAATTTGAACATTTTGGTCATGAAAAATCTTTAAATTATATTATCATATGTTGCATAATTATTTGGGTGGTGGTTTTGGACGGTGGAATTTAGATAAGAGTGGAGTGCAAGCATGTTCTTAGGCTGCTTTTTTATCCAATACCCTAAAGTTGTCTAATTGTTTTTTTTCTTCTTTTTCAATAGCTTGTCTTCCAAACATTCGTGTTACACTATTTCAGTATTTTTATGAAAAATAAAGGGGTATGGTATAGAACAAACGTAAATCTTTTGTTAAACAAAATCGCTTTTATTTTATCGAGTTTGTTTAAGTTGGTCTCAGTTCAATTCAATTCAATTTTTAAGAAGCCATCTCAATTACACCCATAAAAGAAAATAGCATTTGTATTGCAATTTGCAAACCATGAGATGTCATTGTGATTGTGTGGAATGAATCATGTTCGGTGGACCCTTATAAATAAACTAGAAGTTAATAAACTATGAGGTTGGTTAAAAACACAAAAGAACTGATGATGATGATGTCCTTAATTATCTGTGTCATCATTCTTCTCATCTCTAACTAAGTCCTATTTTATTTAATAAGTTGATTTTAATTTTTTTTAAGAGCAATCATTCGTTAATAAAACTAGCAAGAAGATAGATAGAGAACATTATAAAGAAATATGAATATTATACCACTTCGAGTAAGGAACATGAGCCCCTTTAACACGATTCATTATCCAAAGAAACGCTAACAATTTAATATAACTTGATTTTAGTTAGGTTTTATATGCAAGTAGTCAAGTTTTCTATGTAATTTTAAGTGTTAAGATTATCAAGTAACCCTCACAGAATATTCACTTATCATTCTTGTGAATTAGTTGACAATTAAATGTTGTAGGGTGCTAATCAATTTCTAACACCTTTCCTCTACAGCATTTAATTTGGAAACATTTTATAACTAAACTAAACAAACCTTTATTAATTTAGTTTAGATTTAATTTCTTTAAGCATCTAAATATGTCATTGTAATGTAACTTTCAATTAGCTAAGATTGCAATTTTATTAGAGTGGGATTATCCTATAAAGTGTGAAAAAGACCTAAGGTTCTCAAAAAAACACATGGTAGAAAAATATCAATAACTCACAAATTAAATAAAATTTAAAAAAAGTGTTTAGGAGACCTTGTTCCTCACGTCGTTCTTGTAAAAAAATAAACAAAAATTTTTTTTTAAAAAAATCACTGCTTTCATTGTGTATATTTTTTTACTTTCATTGTGTTATGATTTGAAGATTTTTGACAAAAAAACACAATGAAAGTACAAAATAACACAATAAAAATGATGATTTTATATATTTTTTTAAAAAAGTACGACATGAAAAACATGGTCTCTGAACATTTTTTCGATTTATACAAGTTATAATTTTTTTATGTGTGATTAGGTCTTTTTTTATCATTATATTTTTTGCAGAGTTTATAAAAAATGACTTTATATACGAACATTTCTGGTGTTATTAACCTAAACTCTAAATGATTTATCATTTAATAAAGAAATATTCATCTAACACTAAAATATTCGTAAAGTATATAACATAAATATAACAAAATTGTTGCAAGCTATAAGTAACGAATCCGTGGTTTGTTTGTCAACAAACCCAAAACACATTCCCCTGTTTCTTCACTCAAACTTGATCACCAAATATTAAAATTGCAGTGAAATTGAGCAATGTCCGGTGGAAGTGAAACACCAACTGCTGGTGGGTATATGAGACAGAGATACAACCATGGTTACAATTCAAGTGGCGATGATCTTGAAGACGATGCGTCTTCTATACTACCACCTCCTCATTCCCCTGTTTTCCCCACAACCCGAACACGTATCGAGAATGTTGCTTGGATTGTTTCTGCAGTTTTCATTCTCTATTTAGGGGATTGCAACTCAAATTTTGTTTACCTCTTGTTTCATGATGATCGAATCAAAAGGTATAAGTGTTGTGATACATCTTTTAATTATATGTGTCAAGATATTGTTCGTTTTGCTCTCCAGAACTAACGGTTTGTTTTAATTATATGTGACAAGACGTGTTTTATTAGAGAACTATTCACCGTTTTTATAAAGAAGACTTTTTTCATGCATCAACCGATGTGAGATTTACATCTTCAGCCCTTTAGGAGTTCAGCGTCCTTGCTCGGTCTAGTTCCCGACTCTGATAGCATTTGTAACATCCTAGGTAAACTGTACCAAAATATTATCTATTTTGCCCTTAATGGCGTCATCGTCAGGGACGGGACTGATGTGACAGCGCCCCGGCCGATGAGCATAGGGAATCTATACTCGAGCGTTCAACTGGCCCGTGACAGGATATGTGAGGAATTACTCTTGATCTTTTTTATTGGGGCCTACAACTTCTCTGATCCAACTAGCATCCCTTTCCACTGCGATTTTATCGAACAAAGAAGACGACTATAGGATCGAATTCGCTTTCCATGGTGAACTGGTCGTCCCATACCTTCTGTCTGTCTCAGCGAGGATGTTGCGCTCCCTAGGGGTGGTGATGTGAGTCTCACATGGGTTGAGTAGGAGAACGAAGGGTGGAGACATTCTCTACCAAGACGAGTTCGTGGATTGACAACTCATTCAGAGCGAAGCAAACTATATCCTGACACGGTTTATTATTGTTATTGTTTTTGAAAGGTACATTGTGTTGCAGATTGCAGATGTATTTTGGGCTATTTGGAGTGGTTTTAAATGTTGTTTATTTCTTGTACACGGGCGTGTTGGCATTGGATGTTGGAATATTGAGTGAAAATTGGGAGATATTAACAACAACATATGGTTTGACATTTGTCACCATACTCGGACTAATGTCGTTTTGTTTGTAAGATGAATTTTTTACATGTTCCTTAAGTGTAGAGAATTTCAAGTACGTGTGTGTTTTGATATATTGTAAGTTTGTGTTTGCAGATTTTGTTTTGCTTTGTGGCCGATTTGGAGCTTCTTCACTCTTCCTCTTGTGGTATGTCAAAATGATACATTTATTCAACATTTGCATTTTTAATCAGTTAAATTTTGTAAGTTTCGTTATGTTTGATAAAAGATTGATGTATTTGTGACGTGCAGTTCACATTGTTAATGGCTTCAATGGTGATATTGTCGTATTTGGTCATCAGGCAGCAATCGTCGTCTTCGGATGTTATGCGTATAGATTGAAATCATTTGTTCATATTTCATGTTTAAAGATCCTCTTACTGTTTCTCTATCTCGATCTTAATTAGTTATTACCAAGAAATTTAACTTGTTAATTGGTTTTGTTTTAGCAAGGTAGGTTACAAAGTAATGTAACGTGTTGGGTTTCTTGTAGATGATGATTCATTCGTGTTGTGTATATTATCTAGTCGATAGCTTCTAATATGGTGTTGTTCATTGTTACATTTTCCATATGATTTGATTGGGTTTATACATTCTTATTTATACATTCGTGCTGTTGGTGCTTTTACATTCTTATTTAAGTAATTGTAATTTTCGTACTTAGCTTTTAATATTGTCCAGTCCAGAGCTTAACACCGTACGACCTTATGTTATATTTATTAACGGTTTATGTTCTTCCGTCTATTTTCCATCAAAATTTCCATTACATTGGTTTACTTTGGAAGGTTAAAAAACAGAGAAATTGATTGAATGACGTAAACTACTAACAAATATAAACCCAATGACATTTAATGTTAAGCTTAGATTGAAACTGTTAAGACAAAACTACACTTTTAATCTTTTATGCTTATACAAACTTGCACTGTTTTTGGTCCTTTAAGTACAAAAGTCATAATTAATATCTCATGTCTTTAAATTTGTTGAATATTGGTCCTTTTAAGACTAACGGTGTTAACTATTCCAGTTAATTGAATGACAATTTAGTCTTTTTACCCCTAAAGGACTATTTGAGTAATTTTTACACTTAAAGTACTTATTTTTGTAATTGTAATATCTTTTAATTAAAAACTTAGTTTATTTAAACATTTTTAAATTTTTTTTACATATTATCATTTAATTAAAATGTAGACAATTTTTATATGTATTTTTTTGTAATGTATTTATTATCATAAATTTGAGAGAAAAAAATTGTTACGAGAAGAAGTTAGTCTGTTTATCATAATTTATGTTCAACATTCATATATTTATACAAAGGTTCTATCGGACAGTATATTAACTATGTTGTTTACTCTACATAATGGAGGTAGTATGTTTTTGTTAAGTGTGCAATCAATAACATGTATGTTTTAATACATAAATAACTATTTTTTTAATAAAATTGTTGCGAGAAGAAATTAGTTTGTTCATCATAATCTATGCATAAAAGTTTTAAAAATATATAAATAAATTAGTGTTTTAATTAAAAGATATTAAAATTACATAAATAGTTCTAAAGGACTAAAAAGACTAAGTTGCCCTTTACTTAACTAGAATATTTAACATTGTTAATGTTAAAGTACCAACAACGAAACAAATTTAAAGATAAATGATGTTAATTATGACTTTTATACTCAAATGACTGAAAGTGCAGATTTATATAAATATAAAGGATGAAAGTACAGTTTTGTCAACTGTTAATGACTCTAAAACTCGAAAAATACTTTAATCTGACGTTCTTATTTTTTGCTAGGTTGATATAGTCTATATTTTTGTTCACACTATTTATTTAGTGTCCCTTCTCAACTTTCGCTAGGTTGCCATCGTCTGGATTTTTTTTGACTTTATTACTTTTGTGATTGATGTTGTTAACAATGTAATTCAACATTGGTAGCCATAGTGTTTGTTTGTGATGTATATATTTTCTCAATATAAAGTGGTGTCGGAGGAGAAGACAAAAAAATAGTAGGAATTTATACATTGTTAAAATAGTTTGGTACAGACCTTTATTAAGGGCTGTTTGGCAAAATCTGAATCATTAAGTGCTGAATGGTTAAGAGGTCTGAACCATTAAGAGGTTCCATAAATGAGAGGGATGTTGGGGTAGAACTTCAGATGAGTATAAAGTTATTATATGTTCCATTCAGTTTCATTCAGCATCTCTCAGTCTCTTAACCATTCAGCATTTAACTGAACCATTCAGAGGCTCTTTTTTCTGAAACAAACGCTCTGAATGCTGAATGGTTAAGCACTGAACTGAACCATTAAGAGGTAAACAAACAGCCCCTAAGTGTTTATGCATTGTATTCTACCACTAACATGTGTGTGTATATATATATATATATATATATGTACTAGATTAGTACCCGTGTACTACACGGACTTTAGTTTTATAGGTTTTAACTCAATTTACATATCAAACTTATTTTTAACATATATCTTATTAAATCGATTTGGATATTTACAAATATTTTCATATAAAAAATAATATGTTATAATAAAAGATATGATTTATAATAGTTGGTAAATTTTTATTAAAACATATCGGGTTAGGAGATAATTCATGATAATTGTTATTTTTTTTATTTGAACATATCAAGTTATGAGATAATTAATGATAATTGATAAAACTTTAATTTGAACATATCGGGTTATGATAAATCATAATAATTGATAAGTTTTTTATTTGAACATATCAGGTTAGGAGATAATTCATGATACTTGGTACATATCGGGTTAAGATATAGATCATGATAATTGGTAAATTTTGTATTTGAATATATCGGGTTAGGAGATAATTGATATTAATTTGTGAATTTTTAATTTAAACATATCGGGTTATTTCGAATATGGAGCATACCATGACCCGTCTAAAAATTCTCCATCAAATTAATTTAGAACACGACACCTAAGCAAAATCCTATGTGGAGTAGTTAAAATGGTGACATGTGGATGTGTTACTCAATTATTAGAATAGGTAGATATATATATATATATATATATATATATATAGAAGGAGGTTCATTTGAGAAGACTCATATATTGCAAGAAGAAAAAGAAGAAACCTAAATCACTAAAAAACTTATCAATGGTTTAGTTTTTTTAAATAAATTCACTTCATACATACAAATGTGTAATGTATAAACTAAAAAAAATCATTAAAATATTTTTTACGTATGTATTTTTAGCGTTTTAAGTTTACCTACACATGTGTAAGTAACCTAACTTACACATGATTTCCACATGTGTAGGTTTAACAAATAAACGAAATTCATTCAATTTTATTTTTTGTTTGTCAAAGTTAATGAATAAATATTGTATTTCTATCATTTTTTTCGTATGTTAAAAACGTTTTTTGTTGAAAAAATGAAGAAATTAGTTATTTCTTTCACTTCTCGCAATATTCAACATACTATAGAGTATTCAACATACTATAGAGTATGTTGAATCATGTGACGTCATCAAGGTTGCATTATTTTGTTTAAATTGGTCTCAACTAATTAAGCCATCAGAATTGCATTATTCTTCTTATATTAAAAACTTGACTGAAATGAATAGTAGTTAAGGGGTATGTTGGTAACTTTAGCAATTATCATGCATTTGCAGATAAAATTAGATCATCAACATATACAAAAAGCATATGATGCAACCCATGCAAGAGTCTCGCTTAAACACAAATAAGAATGTGTCAGACTGGTCGCATGAAGCAATAGAGCATTCAAGGAAGGAGTATGTGGGTGTTTTGATGTTAATGTAACTGAAAATTAAGGAGTAAGAATGAAATGATGGAGAGGTTTAATTGTTTGGAACCTAAAATGATTAAAATACCTAAAATGCCCTCACGTGATGATGTTTAACAAAGAAAACAGACAACTATCCAAACGGAAGGAGACCGGTGTTACAAAAGAAGCCACCCTTGTGATTTCTCATAGTTTAATGCTAGTTTTGTAATATGAGTTTATTACAAGGACCATTTGTGTAACTAACTCTATTTGTTTTGTGATGAATGGTATCAAAATTAATTGTGAACATGAATTATAATATTGTGGTGCTTTTGAGACACACACATTGGTGGAAGGAATATAGAATATAATTAACACCTTTTGGGTCCCCTATTGAGAAATGGTTTTGGTGAATTTTTGTCTACACTCTTACCCATATTTTCTTTCCAATGATACTTGGCTTTCATTGACCAAAATTTTACCTTTGCTTTATAACTTTTTTTCTTAATTTGTGTAAAAACTAAAAACATAACATATATATTTCGTAAAATTGAATAACCATACGATTTAAGAGTTGTTATTGTCATCCACATTGCCTCCAATAACCCAAAGCACCGACCATCATGTAAACATAAAGCAAGTCTCAAAACAAAGCCAATGAAATCACCTTATGTTTGTAAGCTTTCTAATTCTTCCAATTTCTAACTTTTTTCATTTCTTCACGTGGATGGCTTTCATGCTTTAGTTTTGTTTGCACTAATATATTTGTTTGCTATTCAAACGGGGATGGAAGCGCAACTTGTCATTTTGTTGTAAATTCTTTGATGTATAATATGAAATCTATTTTACATTAGCAAAAAAAATTACAGTATTATGGGATGAAAAGTGCAAGTAAAAATACATATAGTGATACTAGCTTTGATTGTTTTCTACCTCTTTCTATATTTCTAGTTAATTGATCTGATAATTTTTCTACCTCGATTTAAATCATAAACAAGGAATAAATATATCAACACTATAGGAGAGAGATATACATAATAGCGATACATATGAGAGAATGTTGATAGCGGGAAAGAGAACAAATTAACGGATAAAATGACTTTAATATGCGATGACGTTGAGAGGGACCGAGATCGAACCCCGGCTCTGACATCAATAGGTTTTTTTGTTGGCACTGAGAACGCATCGGAGGTTAAATGCAACATACAACATATGTGTCTAATAAGTTGTCTTGACGTACTTATCATCAGTGACGGATCTATGAATTTTTGTCGGGGTTCACTACTATTAGGTGCTCTAATTTAATGAAACCGAACATAAAAAATCCGGGTCGGTTCAACGGTTCTGATCGGGTTACTGGGTTAGGTTCATCACATAATAACAATGTGATACAATTAGTCAATATTACACTTTGGAAATTTAAATGATATAATAAAGGTTTCATGATTTTGAGCCTTAAAAGATTAAAAAGAAAAAGAATTAGTTAAAAATCCATTAAATAAATTCTTATGACATGTCTGTACAGAGATTTGAACATGTGACCTTTGTACACTGACTTCATTAAATTTCAACTCATCCAAGAGTACTTTGTTACTTAAATCCAGTCTTATTTGTCTATATGAGTTCACTTTAAAACTTTCTATGTGTTCACTCCGAAATTTTCTATATAATTTATGTTAAAATTTTGAGAAGCGGTGAGTTCCCGTAAACTTGTATCATACATGTTGAATCCGTCTCTGCTTATAATTATAAAACACATTAATTTCCTCTTTAATCTAATTATTATGATAAACTACTTAGTAGTATTCAATCCTTATTTATCTTAATAATAATTTTAGTAAAGTTATATATTTTACAAGAATTCGTTTTCTGCGTATTAATTAACATAGATTTATAAAGAAAATAGAAAAAAAAAATCAGCCTTGGAAGAATGTCACGTCTTATTTGAATATGGACATCCGTCTAAGTCCTCTTTAAAGATGCTCTAATTGATCCGATCAAAGACTGAACATATATGTTTTCTTGAATTGAAGAGTTAGATTACTAATTTTAACATAAGATTTGTAAAAACAATAAAATAAGACAAATATTTATAAAACTAAATCCATATAGAATAACCCTTGAGAAAAGAAACATTTCGGTAGAAGATTTTGATTGAAGACTAAGACGTAGAAAATATGTTCCATGTCTTTTCATTGACTATTGAGTATTGACTTGTACTACCCTCATCAATTACATAGAAGACTTGCATTTGTTAAGTAAACCGAGAAGTTATTGTACAAAGTGTAATTTTAATGGTATAATCAGAGCTCGTTTAATCGACTTTGGCTACTTTGTATAAAAACCATTCTCTATTTAAAATGTGTTATCCTTTGTTGGAAAATCAAACCAGAAGAGAATCAGATAAAGGATATATACTTATGCCTTTATGTTCACAAATAAGGGTTAATTCTAATGCAAAGTCTTTTAAATCTATAAAGTGTAAGAATTCGGGTCAAACGAACTCCAATTTATTCATTCTAGCGGTTTTCATACCATCTTGTAATATCATTGTGTTGAAATCTTTTATCTCGTTTCTTAATACAAGTAATAACATTGTGTTAGAAATCTTTTTTCATCGTGTTTTTATATTAAGAGCCAACATACTTTAAAATTAATAATACTCTATATAATTTTATATGCTTAAAGATAAAAATTTTAACTTGTTGTAAACACATACACACTATTTTTCATAAATTACTATTAGGCCTTGTGGTCTACCCTCACGCCCCCTTGTCACATCATCTTTCACGCCCTATCACACCACGTCCCGGGGAGGTGGGGGGAGGGTGAAAGAGGGTTAACAAGTAAATCTTTGATTGCTTCATGTGTGAAAAGAAGATGAAATGGCCCTTTGACTAGCGGTTATACATTCAAATAACAAAAAGTTATTAACATCATATATATTCTCACACTCTAAAAAATATTTCACACTCGATTTTATAAAAATCTACACACTCAATTACTACCTAAATGCTAAATAATTCATCTTCATCATAAATAAGTTTTTGATATGCTATTTACAACGAAGATGAAATGAATGTCCCGGTCCGGTTTGAAGAAGATAATGAAAAACAACAACAAAACAAACGAAACTTAAAAATAAAGAAGTTTTTTATATACTAAGGCCGGACTTGGTCGACCATCTTTTGGAAAACTACAAATACTGTAAGTATTTTTTTTAAATATTTGAACTTTTTTTTAAATATTTGTACGTTTTTTAAGAAGTTGTACGTTTTTAAATATTTGTACTTTCTTTTTTCAAATATTTGTACGTTTTTTAAATTTGTAATATTTATAGGTTAATAATGAAATATTAATATTATTATGTATTGAATTTATTAACATTTTTTATTAAATAAATTGATGATGTAAAGTGATATAGATGAATGGTGAAACTAAATGGACATTTGAAGTGAAGATAAAAGAAAAAGATATGATAATGTTAAAGTGATATAATGTTTAGGTGGAGTGAAAGAGAGTAATAGTACACTGACAAATCCGAATCATTAAGTGTTGAATGGTTAAGAGGTCTGAACCATTAAGATACTCTATTAATGAGAGGGATGTTGAGGTAAAATGCAGATGAAAGTAAAATTGGTATATGTTTATTGTTTCATTCAGTTCAATTCAGCATCTCTTTGTCTTTTAACCATTCAGCACTTAACTGAACCATTTAAAAGCTCTTTTTTTTATGAAATAAACGCTCTAAATGCTAAATCCGAATAATTAAACACTAAACTAAAACATTAAAAAATAAAACAAAGTCAGTATCTCTTAGGAATTAATCAAAAGAACATTTATTCCCTGTATTAAAATTATTCGTAGAAAACACTTTTAAATTCCTATCCAAAACATTTTAAAAATGACCTAAAATAGACCAAACTAACTCACTATCTCTCTCCAAACACAACCCTACAAATCTCTCTTTATGCTAAAGCCTAAATAAAAGACACCAAAACAAGGCTGCAACTTTCTCAAAACTGCTGTGACTGATTCTCTTTATTTTTTATTTTTAAGTTTTGTATGCCACAATCTCATACATCATCATCATCATCATCCCCCATATGCACTCCCTCATCTTAATGGTTTAGGTTTCTTTTTTTGTGTTCATCTTAAACACATTCTTCTCCTTGTTTTGTTTTGTTTTGTTAGGTTGCACCTTTTGGGCCCTCTTCTCCACTCAAGACTTTTAGGTAAGTACACAGTGAAATCTTTTCTCCATTTGTTCCTCTTTTTTCTCCATTTCTTGCATTTTATTTTGCAGGTTTAACTCTTTCTTTATGATTTCTAGGTTTTTCTTCATGGGTTTTTTAGTTCTTTCTTGATAATTTGTGGGTTTTTTATTTCTTGGGATTTGCTTCATGGGTTTTTGATTCTAGGGTTTGTATTGACCATTTGGAGATCTGAGCTTGAGTTTATGCTTTTTCATCAGCTTTGTAGACTAAAAGTTTGTGTCTTTTGAGTGGTTTGTTCTTTCCTTTATTATCAGTTGGGTATCAAAATTCAAATTGTGGGTGTTTTGAATCAAGAATTATAATCTTGAAATTTTACTTTTTTAGTTTTAAGTTGGGTTTTGAGTGGAAGAAACAGCTACAGGGTCCAATCTGTGTCTTGAAGGCAAACATTGAGGTATATGTTGTTGAAATTCATTCAATTTCTAATTTTGATTCTAGTAAAACTGAATCTTGAATCTGGGTTTATTTGGAAATGCAATTTTCTGATTAAATTATATACCTTTGTGGTAGGATCAAGATTCTGTTTTTGAACCTGCTATTGGAGATGATGGATGAATCATGAAATCTTTATACAGTTTAGTGGATGTCTAGAATGGAAAGAAGGATTCAGCCTCCTTTGGTAAATTTTTCATCTTTAAAAATCTTTAGATTATCAAATGATTTATTTTAGATAGAAAAATAGATGTTTATTCTATTATTCTTGAATCTTGTTGTTCTATTACATCTTGAAAAGCTAAAAGGATGCCCTTTTATCTTAATTGTTCTTTTGATCACATAAACATCTTACTAATTAGCTGTTTTCTTGAAACTGATCGACCCGCCCTAACCGCAGGCCAGTTTGAGATTTATGCGGTTGGATTTTTGACGGTTTGGAACTTGGAACCAACCAATTATGTAATTTTGTTTTTCATGAACATTCTTTTATCATCATAAAATTTAAACTAACAATTTTGATAAAAGAGACGATAGCACTCCAGCCAACCCACCCTGATCACCTGTTTGGTTTGTCGTTTTTTTGAAACTGTAGTTAGCAGTTCATGACTTCATTCAGCATCAGCCAAACCGGTCCATGCTCCTGAGTTATTGATCTTATATTCTTTTTGAATTTCGTTTATCATACTGCATCAGTCACCAAGAGCTCCCATGGTTTAGCTTTAATCATATAAATAATTGAGGGTTTTTGTATTATAGTTCTTGATCACAGTTTGCATCTTTTTGTGAACTCCTTCAGATAGATTAAACTCAGATCATGGCTAAATTTGCTCATCATCTTTTACAAAACGAGCTTGAAACCTGAATTGGTCGTGGTTTTCAAATAATCCAAATCTTGAGTATTGTAAATTAATAAAGCCATTAAACAGTTCTTCAGATTATTGATAGTAAGGTGTCGTTTTTGCCCATTTTTGCAGGTGGATTCAACAGCTTGCTTGTGTAGAGTAGATGCCGGTCTAAAAACCGTTGCAGGAGCGAAAAGATTTGTTCCTGGCTCAAAACTCTGTCTGCAGCCCGACATTAAACCATCAATTCACCCAACCAGACAAAAACCAACGCGTGACCGAACCCGTAACCAATCCCCTCTCCTGCCCGGACTGCCTGATGACCTCGCCATAGCCTGTCTAATACGGGTCCCACGAATTGAGCACCGCAAGCTCCGTTTAGTTTGCAAAAGATGGTACCGTCTCTTAGCCGGGAACTTCTTCTACTCTCTTCGAAAAAGCTTACAATTATCTGAAGAATGGGTTTACATTATGAAAAGAGACAAAGACCGAAAGATGACATGGCTCGGGTTCGACCCGTTGAACCATCTCTGGCAACCGTTACCACCAGTCCCAAAAGAATACTCTGAAGCTCTAGGTTTTGGTTGTGCAGTCCTAAGCGGGTGTCATTTATACTTATTTGGTGGTAAAGATCCCGTCAAGGGCTCAATGAGACGGGTGGTGTATTACAGTGCCCGGAGCAATAAATGGCACCGGGCTCCTGATATGCTCAGAAGACGGCATTTTTTCGGGACCTGTGTAATAAACAATTGTTTGTATGTAGCCGGTGGTGAGAATGAAGGTGTTCAACGATCCCTAAGGTCGGTTGAAGTTTACGACCCGAGTAAGAACCGATGGTGCTTTGTTTCGGACATGAGTACAGCCATGGTCCCATTTATCGGATTGGTTTATGGAGGGAAGTGGTTCTTGAAGGGGCTTGGGTCACACAGACAAGTGGTTAGTGAAATGTACCAACCGGAAACAGATGTGTGGACCGCAGTTGAAGATGGGATGGTTTCAGGTTGGAGGAACCCGAGCACTTGTTTAGATGGTAAACTTTACGCGTTGGAATGTAAAGATGGGTGTAAAGTTAGAGTTTACGATGAAGAAACCGATTCTTGGAGCAAGCATATTGATAGCAAGATGCATTTAGGGAACTCAAAAGGTTTTGAGGCTGCAGCATTGGTCCCTTTGAATGGAAAACTTTGTATTATAAGAAATAATATGAGTATATCATTGGTAAGTGTCGGGAAAGATGGTGCGGTTTGGGAAACGATAGCTGGGAAAGGGCAGCTAAAGACTTTGATGTCGAACCTGTGGTCCAGTCTGGCAGGACGGAACCGATTGAAGAGCCATATTGTTCATTGTCAAGTGCTTCAAGCTTGAGATTTAGAGATGAGTTGATGAAGATGGTTGTTTAGATGTTTTTGTGATAGGATTGTAAGAACTCATATATATACACCGTACAATGTTTTCTTAAATGGATATGTTAGATGTTGTATAAACTGTTGAAACCAGCTGAATCGCGTATATTGAAGCACATTGGCATGCTTGAAATATACATGGTTTGGTTTTTCCAGTTTGTAGCTCTTGATGACAGTTTGAAACTTGGAATCAATCTTTTAGCGTTGTTACTATTTGCATATGTCAAACATCTTTGTCATCTAAATATTTTTTGGAAAAAAATAATCGATTTAAAAACAAATCACCAAACCAAAACCAGTAAAACCACTTGGTCTGGCTAACCATAAAGGTTATAGCCCGTTACGGTGTTATGCTGCATTCATCATTCAAATCTCAAGGCCTGTAAATGAAACCACCGAAGGATGAAACTGGCTGTACTTGTTAAACATACAAACATATAACGTTTCTCATCCGGCAACTAGAATATCAAGATTACAATAAATTAGGCAATCGAGAAAGTTCACTACAATCTATCAAGAATTTCGGTTCTTCAAAGGGATTACCAAACAAGAGTTTACTCGGTTTTGGACCGCGAGAGGTAAGACTCACCCAAAGATAAGCATGTGTCCTTCTGTCTCTTGTATTCATTGTATCTCAGGAAGAAATAGCCAAGATAATCAAAATCAATGGGTGACATTTTGGCCTGTTTGGCAATCAAACAATATTGTTAGAAACCATAATTTGACAAAAATATGAAGATATGAGAACATGAACGGGAACGATACCTGGATTAACGCCCATAGAGCCCAGTATAAATGTGAAGCCAACATGTAACAGCTAGTTTCAACATACAGCCTTTTCAAATCTTTCTCTGGAACCTTATCTGGACTTTCAGGTTGCAAGTAATTCCTGAAGAAATGATATTGCTCATCCTTACTTGGGTACCTTTATTTATTTTTAAAAATAGCAGAATAAGTTAGTAATGATTACAAGACCATGTATAATAAGAAATGCGCCTAAAATTAAGATAAGCTTACAAAGAGTAGTCGCAATCATAGCCTGCATATTCGTTAAAGTGGTTCCCAATGTCAAAACCTCTGTAACTGTACGATCCGTATTCAAAATCTATGATGTAAAGTTTTTCTGCTCCAAAAATACATATAAAAACAGCCATTAGGAAAACACAACCAAGGAGAAAATCCCTTTCTTCTACCAGTGGTTAGTCACCAATCAGATATATACAAATTATATCTCTTGGACTAAGTAATCTATTTAGAGATAGTAAGGCACGCCAAAATGTGTAAATTTTTTGGCAAACCCGTAAATACCTTTTTGAGGTTTATAAAACGCATTAATCGTGACAAGAAAAATTAAATTATTACAAAGATACCTTCAACATCATTCAGCATCAGGTTTCCAGAAAGCAAATCATTATGAGCAAACACCACAGGAGCGTCCAGACGACCTGTCAATTCCTGCCTCGTAAAATTACCACACGTTTCTCCACAAATAAACTATGGCTCTTGCAACTTCTAAACTTTTTACCAGAAAAAGATTATATGAAATGATCTCAATTTGAACAGGATGATATATAAATCTAGTCCGTTGATATAAACAATCCATAAGAGAACAACAGTCTATATGAAAGAAAAATATTAGGCGTTGCAACAGGTCAGGTTGGGTTGACCTTCAAAACACTTTTGGGCCAAAATGATTTAGAAGGTTTTATGGGGAAACTTTGGGCCTGTTTCCTTTTATGCTAGCTTTTTTTTTTTTGCCAATTGGAGATCAAACATACCAGAGTGAACCCATTAGTAAGTACATTGGGTCGAATTTGATACACATACAGGATTCCTAAATATCAAATTGCATGATCATTAGGTAATTTAGTGCAATACAATGATAGAGGAGACTACCTTGAGCTTAATAAGTTCTGTATGGATTTCCTTAAATGAAATTGTATCATATCTCTTTTGCTTCTCATGATCATCAAAAGTAAGAGTGGATGCTACAATTAACAGAACTTAATCTTTCAGCACTTTATGGCAAAGATAATACCAAAAAGTAGAAAAATTATTGAAAACATAATAAAACCTCTTTCAAAAAATTTGAAGATGTCAACCCACAGCTGAGGTTCCTTGGATCCTGGAATCTCAACTTGATGGAACCTATTAAGTTGCTTTGCAATTTCAGCTGCTAATTTTGGCTCCCTCATGTCTGTACACGCGTATAGAAATAACAATTATATAAAATAGAAGTCAAATGCTAACGGATGCTAAATGGATTGGATGCGTATATTTCCATTTCAGCCTCAAATTAAGTATCCAAATTTGTATCCATGCTGAATGGATATTGATAACGTGAAATTCATGTCCACATCGGACAGATATCAAGCATATAAAAATATGTTCATGTCATTTACAAATACAGAATTAGTTTTCAAATCTCAGGATTTTTAATCTACTAGAATATCATAATTAGTTTATCCAAAGATCATGAGTATAACTAAAACACACATACATTTAAGATTAGTTGTTAACCAAATATCTGAGTATGGAAAGAGTAATTGAATTTCTCACTAGAAAGCCAAAAATATACCAAAAAACCTTACCTATATATGAACGTTATCAAATACATTATACTTCGCTATAAACTAGTACAGATAGCATTCTATATAATTGAATATTAATATAAATGGTAATGAATATAATACCTACAAAAAGGACATTATACTTACACCTATCATAACGGGAAAATAAGTCATATAGTTCGACTTAACCACATTCCTTAAACTAGTAATGTGTGCATTTGTATATAGGTTCTAAATCACTGACTCAACTTTTATTTGACTAGGTTAGTAACCTCTAGCTACCTTAAGATGGGACACACCATCTAACTCATCTAACCTTTTACCAAATTTTATATTCAATCATCTTGAGATCAGTGTTGCGCTAAAAAACAGAACGGAGTTTTTTTTATGTGATAGTGATGATATTTAACAGGAAAGAATGTATGGTAGAAGGTAAACAGAAGACATGCATTTATTACTAATAAATGTGGCATAAGATATGTGAACTTGGTAATTACAATGAAGTGTGTTACTTGTTGCTTACCAGATGGTTCTAAAGTACGGGCATGTATAAATGACTGTACCATTCCGTTTCCAAATACTCCTAGCAACTTGGCACCAAATCCTGCAGCTGAGAGGTAATGAATGGCCTATACCACAAGGAAAGAAAGTTAGAAAAGCGATACAAGCATACATACTAAATCAACAGCATGCAGCACTCAAAACAACACTAATAGGAAGAATATCGTGGTTCGTCGCCATTCGCCAATATGGTACTTACTTGCTGCTTAAATAAAAAAAATACCCCTAAACTATTAAAAAGTGTAAAAATATTGTAATTAACTAAATAAAGATGTGTGTTTTTGATAGAGATGTAACATAATGAACAACATATAGTCAGATACTAACTTGCAATTCCCTTTCTCGATTGATGACGTATTCGGTATTTGGACCATACAGTCTAACCGTAACATGCACTGTATTCCCATTTTGTTCCTTCACAGATACCTTGAGCACTACAATAAAAAAAATGCAGTTAGCTACTATACTAATTTCATGAAATCCAACACAGAATGGAAACATTGAACTAATATGACATACACAATATTGTTCTTCAGTGAGGTTGCCACAAGTTTAATTTGTTGTGAAAATTGAAAGCTACACAAACTATGCAATATACAGAGGATACCTACAGAGATTTGTGATGCCACCAGACACTCTCTCTGCAAAGAAAAGTGATTCATCCAAATTTGACCATTTTTTGAACAGATCCTTGCAAAGGTTGCTGTCAAAGTCAAAACACAAAAAGCATGAAAGTTGATCTCATAAATGTTAGTGATAAAGTTTCTATAATCACCTAAAACAAATTCAGCAACAAGCACCAGATCCGACGTACTAATTTCACCAATCAAATTACTTAAAACTTGAAACGTAGGTTTTCGTTTAGGATAAATCAATTAGTGCAAAACTCAATCAGATCGTATCATATACGATACAATGAATCGATCTAGTAAATCAAAACAATGAAGAAGTAGATTTGATGATGAAATGATGTGAAAGTGAGAGATTTGGAAGAGCGTACACGAGTGCAGGTTTCATATCTGGAACAGGGAGAGTGTGATCGACAGTAAGAGAAGAATATGGTATCTGAAGGTTGCTGTTATTCGGAGCTTTAATGGAGACATCCATGGCTATGATTTTGTACGTGCAGTTCACTTCAGTGCAGTGCAGAGCAGAGAGATGCGAATTGGAAGGATACGTACTATATCACGAACTGTTTGTTTGTTTGTTTCTATCATTTCCTTTTCTTTTAAGTTTCTATTTCGATTTCATCAAACCGACTATATCACTATCTTTAACTTTCTTTATCATATTATCCGTCGTCGGTATCCTCCTGAAACAAATAGACGTCATCCCTAAACATTCATCGTTGTTCAAAAATAATAATAATAATAGTCTATCTTTATCATCTTATTTATCTTCGTATCAGTTTCCTCGTGAAATGAATCAATGTCATTATCTAAACATTAATGATTGAATCTTGTATTAGAGATAGACGCACCTAGGCTTTAAAAAGAAATGGTGTTGAGCCTAAATTGTCCTCTTTGATTAAAGTTAATAATAAATTGTTCTATCAATATCCGTACATTTTGTTTGGAGTGTGATTTAAGGGAAAACCCCATCCGTAATAAGTCTTGCTAAGAAAACATCATTGTCCTATCACACATCCTTGTTAACCACTGAGAATCCAAATAGAGATGGAGATTAGTCCAACGTTGGACGTGTTGTTTGATAAGTGATAACGACCTAGAAGTTGTTTTATACTAAATCATCACTTTCGGGTGAAAAATGCTACCTAACCACGTATGTTTCTTTGATCTATACAAAAGTGTTTCATTTGGTAGTTAACTTTGAAAAATAAGAGTCTCATACGGTTAAAATCCTGTCTAACATATTTTCTGAATAGATATGTTGTTGAGCACGAGTTAACGTTATTTTGGAACGATAATGAAAGAAAAGAGTAAAAGAAACCCTAGGTGGAATGAAGGGTAAAACGGGAAGTGTAGATAGAAATTCGAAAGCTTAACCATCCATCAACTCCCTTCATCCAAGGACACCATTGTACGGGTTTCAAGCAACTCTGTTTATCTTTTCTAGGGTTTGTTTCACTCACATATTTTTCTTTGAATCAATCTGTGGGAGATGGAAGAAATTACAGAGGCAGTTCAGAACATAAGCATCAACGACCCTCACAAGAAGAATCGAATTCAAGTCTCCAACACCAAAAAGCCCCTTTTCTTCTATGTTAATCTCGCCAAGGTAAACAAACAAACATCTCCAGTCGTTTGTTTTTTTTGTAATTTTCAATCTAAATTTCGACACTCATTTTGTTTAATTGCAGAGATATATGCAACAGCATAATGAAGTGGAGCTTTCTGCTCTTGGAATGGGTAAATTTTGCTAATTACTCCTCATTCATTCATGTCACTTTTGCTGCATACTTTGTTGTAATTGCCCAATTTCATTGTTCATATGATGTGTGTTGTATATGTATCTTAAGCTGTAGAAGTTATTATCGACTTGTTTAGATGATGATAACCGTGATTATACTGCCATTACATATGTTAACTTAATCATTTTGTTACCTTGGAACACTAATTAGGGTTGTTCACGGTCCGGTTCAGCTGGTATTGATGACAATTATGGCTGAATTGTAACTACATTTCCAGAAAATGGTGATCTAAACCAGTTGGGTTGGATGGTTTGTCGGACCGGTTAAATTGATTTGGTTCTCTAATTTTGGCTGTTTGAACCAGTTTTTTTAGTCAAGTTATTTAGTATGCATGAAGTTGTTAGAAATGATAAAAGATTGTTCATAGCTTTATTAGTAATATACATAACTACATATTCTGGAAAAAAGTTTAATAATAGTACATGTTCTTTTCCAAGTTCCAAAGCGTTAACCGAACAGTTAAGAGTGGTTTTTCAAACCATAAACTGTGAACCAAAAGTCTATAGTCTTCAAATCAGTCTAACTAGCCAGTTTTGATTGGTTTTAGAAGGTTTAGTCGATTTCAACTGTTTGTGAATATCGGATACCCTAGTCACTTATGCAAGAGATGAGGAACCAAACCATACCATACCCGGTATATCCCACCCATAGCAGCGCTATTAGTAGGGTTTGGGGATACGAATGATGGAGAACACAAATCCTTTATGGTTACAAGAAACCCATGGATTTTCAGGCTCTAATTTACCAACTAGAACTTTATACAATTGTACTCAATGCCCTCTAATGAAAGTATCTAGCTTTGAAGGCATAAACTGGTCGTTGTAATTACAAGCTTTGTTAACAATTAACACAGTATATTGATCATATTTTTGCAGCCATTGCCACGGTTGTCACCATAGCTGAAATTCTCAAGAACAACGGATTTGCAGTGGAGAAGAGTAAGGAATCTTTATATTTATATTAATTCATTTTCTTTTCTAAGTTGTGCCCTCTTTAAATTTTGCATTTGCGACATAAGAGTATCTCTATTTTAACAATGATTAAAAACATTTCAGAGATTATGACATCTACTGTCGACATGAAAGACGAATCTCGAGGGCGTCCCATCCAAAAAGCCAAGGTAATTTTTTTATTAAAAAAGAACCTTCAAGGGTGGCGTAGTGGTAAGCATGTGATTCCCCTCCAGTGGAGGTTTGATTTTTTAACATATTTTCCACTAGTTAGCCTTAACCCCTTTATGACCATCTACCCAGTGTAAGCAGGTTAGCAGGGTATTGGTGTTACGACAAAAAAATGCTTTTATGTTTTTTATGAGACGTCTGTATTTAACTAGTTATTCTCCTGGATTTTGGCTGTTGTCATTAATAAAAACATATATTTTTCAAGCTCTTACAATAATATATATAATTGGTACCTTATTGCTGGTTAGATTGAAATATTGCTGGAGAAGACGGATAAGTTTGATGAGCTGATGGCTGCTGCTGCGGAGGAAAGGGGGGAGCTTGCGGAAGGTGAAGAGCATAGCTAAGGAGTCTGAAATCATTTCTCGAACCATTGTTATCTGATACACACTGTTGTTGTTTAGGTCAGTACTTAGTAGAAATAGTAGACCGTTGGCATAATCTGTTTGCCAGCTCGATTTTGTGTTGTTGGAATGGTACTTCGAAGCTAGGTTGGCTACATTTACAGATAATTTCTTTTTTTCAGTGCTTAGGAACTATGTTGCTACCGATGCTTGGCCGTCGGCAGAAAACCGTTCTTTCTTATTGGCCAGTTAATATTTATCACTTAGTTCCTACTAATTGCTCAATTACTTTGTACATGCTATAAAATAAAACACTGACTGTATGCATTAGGCTTGGAAAGTTGCCATGTTCAACATAAAGTTCCCTAAACCCTGAACTCATATTGTTATATAGTTGTGATCCGTTTGTCGGGTGGTGACCATTCTCAAGAATCAAAAAGACTGAACCGCCCAATCGATACGATAGAAGAGGAGCTCCCAAGGTTCCTCTCTTCACTCTTCTCGGATGATAAGTCGAGCTACCGGGCTGAGCGCACCTTTGGTACTTCGGTAGGACGAGCTATTTGATAGTGTTGTACTCGCTCCATCTTAAAGGCTCCATCTTAAAGGGGCGCAGACTCGCTGTCTACTAAATGAGTTCAGGAAGCGATCTGGTAATATACATAAATTACCATGAATGTTTAACAATTTTGCTAGGGGTGTTAATATTTACACATCCTCTATAAGACTGTATACTATTCATAAATGCACTTATATCATAAAATTCACCAACTGTTATTCACTCCTCTCAATGAATGTAAACTTTTTTTTTATTACCATTCATTTTAGCTATAAATTATGCTATCATAAAATACTTTTTTAACTGTATTTGATAGTTTAAACTTTAAAGTAGTTAGATATGTTTAAAAATACACCTATATAACAATATGAGTTTCTCTTGACTTATAATTACTGTGTTAAAAGAGTTTTTTCATTATAAACTTAATACCATAACAGTAAGTTTTTTTTATAAAAGTAATCTTACAAAAATAGTACTTTTAAAGATATTAACAAGTTTTATGGGAAAAGTATTTTTTAAAAGGGGCAATTTCATATATACCCCTACAAAGTTGCATAATATCATATTTATCCAAATCGTGCTTAAAATGTGTTGTACATTATGCATTAAAAACTTATACTTTGGGTAAATATGATATTATGCAACTTTGTAGGGGTATATATGAAATTATACCTTTTTAAAAAAACTACTACTTTTAAAGATATTATGTTTATATATGTTTTTCTTTAATTTTAGTTTAATATTATGTTATATTGTTTTCTTTTCAGTGTATTCTTGTTATAGTGACAAATAAGTTCATATAAAATAGTAAATATGTTTATAAAATATCAATAAGGTTGGTTACTCATCGGTAATAGAATTATGTATGAAGCACTAAGTCTTATGCTAAATTTAGTCTCTAGTGAGGTGTGGTATTTGATGTTATATATAAGTATATAAGTGGCAAATCATGTTTTTTTAAACTACAATGTGATTGTTAGGTTAAATATTTAATATAGTAGAGTATGATGTATTTAGAAAAGCTTATTTAATTACTAGATATAGTTGTATTACAAGACTATAAGATTTGGCATGCATGTTTTAACGTAGCGGGCTCAGTATCTCTCTAAATGAGTGTGAATATTAGGGCTGTATAAAAAATTCGTGGCTCGTGGCTCACTCGTAAAAAGCTCAACTCAGAAAAAGCTCGAATCTAAACGAGCCGGCTCGGCTCGATTTCTAAACAAGCCGAACTCGAGTCAGGGTAGGGTAGGCTCGGGTTCGGCTCGATATACATTGAGTGATTTAAAAGAATGGAATGTATTTTATATGGTGGAGTGAAATTAAATTTTTTGAAACTAGCCGTTGAAAAACTAGCCGTTACAAAAAAATAACAGCTACAAAAAAAATAGAGACGGTATGATGAACGGGAATTCATTCCCAAAATTCGTCCCAAATCGACGGTACCGCCGGCCAGAGGCGGTGCTCCCTGCAGGAGGCCGGCGGCACCGTCGGTGTCCCGTCCCACTCCGCCTACACTAATGTGTCCGGCCTAATGACACTCATAAAGTGCATTAATGCACCTTGAAATTGGAAAAGATAAAAATGCATTAATAAATAAATAAAAATTGTTTCGGTAGTTAATAAAAAATCAATTTTATATTAAAAAACTAGATTAATACCCGTGTACTATACGGATTTTAGTTTTATAGGTTTTTAACTCAATTTACATATCAAATTTATTTTTAACATATCTCTTATTAAATCAATTTGGATATTTACAAATATATTCATATAAAAATCATATAAATTTTTATTGGAACATATCAGGTTAGGAGATAATTCATGATAATTGTTAATTTTATTATTTGAACATATCGAGTTATGAGATAATTAATGATAATTGGTAAAACTTTAATTTGAACATATTGGGTTAGGATAAATCATAATAATCGATTAGTTTTTTATTTGAACATATCAGGTTATGAGATAATTCATGATAGTTGGTACATATCGGGTTAAGATATAGATCATGATAATTGGTAAATTTTGTATTTGAACATATCGGGTTAGGAGATAATTGATGATAATTTGTGAATTTTTAATTTAAACATGTCGGGTTATTTCGAATATAGAGCATACCATGACCCGTCTAAAAATTCTCTATCAAATTAATTTAGAACATGACACATAAGCAAAATCCTATGTGGAGTATTTAAAATGATGACATGTGGATGTGTTACTCAATTATTAGAATAGGTAGAAACGCTACATCTTCGATTTATTTGTGAACTACTTACTCTATATATTAGATGTTAAAATGTACGGAGTACTATTTAAGTAAATGCAATACAGTCTATAATTTTGAGAAAGTTTATCATACAAACAAATGTTTGTACAAAACATGTAAAAATTAATGAAGCAAGTTATAATCTAAAGATGGAATTATCACAGAAGTTATAATTGAGAGATGAAATTTCTACAAAATAACAACTCTTGCGTGAGAATTTCATCCACGCATAGAAAATTATTATGCAAGTATATATCATGCATTCTCAACCAAATGATTTAAGTAAGCGATTTAATTTTCACGAAGACATTTTTGGATGGGGATAAAGTTATCACACAACCAGATTAATGGCCCAAACTTCAATTCTTTGCACGCAAATAAGAAATTTCGAAACTTACGTATACTGGGTGTATGCACGAAAATATATATACATGACAAAATTGACATATCTTTGCATACAAACAAACTACATTATGCTTTTCTTATCTTTAAATTATGAGATTCTTTATTTACTTTTGAAGGAATAAGGTTTGATTTCAACACGTTCATTATTTGAAAACGACGGACACAATATCTCAACATGTGTAATGCATATATTTCCATCTATGAATTGAAATATCTACCAATATATATACAGGGCCGGTCCTAAGGATTTTGATGTCCTGTGCGGGCCAGGAAAAAATGGTCCCCTTCCCCAAACACCATCGCACTAAGTTATATAAACTAATTATTTTTAGTTTTTACTCTCTAGTTTCTTGAATTCTTGTCTCAAAAGATCCAAATCGTCACTACTCCCCAATTCCTAGTCGCTATCTGCAAAAAAATTGAACTTTTTTTTTTGCTGGCCGCTGCTGTCGTATTTTTTCAACATCGAACAAAAAAAAATTAAGAGTTTTGTGGACTTATTATGAACTTATGGCCATGTGGGCTTTTAGTGAAACTAGTGGGCTTTTGAAAGTAAAAAACAATGGGCTTTTGTGATAAATTCTCTAGCATACACATAAATTTTATAAAAAAAAAATTTATATAATAATTTTTTTTAAAATTTGGTGCCCCCGTCGAGCGGGTGCCCTGTGCAGTCGCACACGGTGCACCCCCTCATAGCCGGCCATGAATGTATATAACTAACTTTTAAATTTTCACATAACTAACACGCCGGTGTACATGTGCATGCATGAACACACAATTGAAGACCGTTCGTCGTTTGGAACACCGATTAGAAGTAAGGTTTATATCAATTGACTCGTATCTTTCTTCCGATCAATACCCATAAACATCGATTTGAACGTCGAAAAAATCAAAAAAAGTTAACGGCCGTTAAGTGCACTTAACTGCGGATCACTGACTATTGGAGGCAAAGAAATGTTGAATTTAAGATCACTGAATAAAATAAACTAAGTTTGAATTATTTTCGATCAATAGATGTTAGTTGAAATTATTTTTGAACAGTTTACCTAAAATAAAAGCAAAACCATAAAAACTTTTAATTGAATTTTCTAGCCTCTTGCTAGTTAGTTTCTATAATATGCCGCCATTTAAAAATAACATGTTGGGTTTTCCCCCTTTGGTTGTATGGGTTAGCTGCTAAAAGCATATATAAAAAGTAAAGCACTTTTCTTTGTGTGGTTGTGAGCCATGAATAATTATAGCCAATGAAAATTGATTGGTAACATGTCTTGTGTATGCACTAATTATTTCCTTTGTTAGGATGATCTTCATTCTTCACCACCACTTCCAAACTTTTCTTCTATTGGTTCCCGTAATGATTGGTAACATGTCTTGTGTATGCACTAAAAATTATAACCTTTTTAGAAAGATATGAATAGAACTTGTCATTTGTTTCACAAAACATTTTGTAGTTTCTTATATCATATATATAGACACCATCGATAACTATCAGACTAGTCTTGACGTGTTAGGGTTCACCTTCACCTTAATAATTAAATACAAAAAAGTTATAATTCTATTAAATAACTATTAACATTCAATTTTTATCATTATTTGTGTTCGATTATAAGGGTTTCAGTTGATCTAGATTAAAATTTTCCAAAGTTTGACATTGTGCTTTTTTTCAAAATGCAATTTAATAGCATAGGTTCTTTTAATTAGGTTTGGAAAAATCTATACATTCTAAACTTACACACAATTTAAGAATGTTGAGTTCGAATTCTAAAGGGTGATGCGCTATGTATATGTTATGTCGAGTGAAACTTTCCTTTAGCGGGCGTATATTTAATATCTCAAATTTTACTCATTATCACATTAGAAACACATCATTCTTCAGGTCGTACGGAGCATTCTATGAGCTCCTTCCCCAAGCTCACAACTGTGGGTTGAACCCACAAGTATTTTCACGAGTTGGGCAGCTCGACATTGAGCTCGCGAACTTTTGGGTGTTTATTAAGTATAACTAATGGAACTTATTTTGAATTGGCAGAGTTTAAGGGTTCACTTTGAAGGTGCTCTTCACGAGTTAGGTAACTCTGTATATATGCTATATTGATGCGGTTATGCAATATTGATGCATGGTTATCTTCTACTTGGAATTTCATGTTTGTTTTATTTTGGTATGGTATTTATCGTTTGTCTATTAGTTTATTATTATTATTAAGTTTAGATCTACTATAAATATTGGTCTTATTTTCATTTACAATCAGCTTTTGTTGAATATGAAATATAAAAAACTTTGTTATTAGTCATTTGAGACTACATGTATATTTTAAATAATTATTAAACTTTTGAATTAGTTAACTTCTTTTAATATTGTATAAGTATCAGGCGAACAAATATATAGTGTTTTTTATTCAGTTAAGTTATGAACAAATGAAATAATTTGTTAAACACGTGTACGCAGTACTAATCTACCTATTCTAATAATTGAGTAACACATCCACATGTCACCGTTTTAACTACTCCACATAGGATTTTGCTTAGGTGTCATGTTCTAATTAATTTGATGGAGAATTTTTAGACGGGTCATGGTATGCTCCATATTCGAAATAACCCGATATGTTTAAATTAAAAATTCACAAATTTTCATCAATTATCTCCTAACCCGATATGTTCAAATATAAAATTTACCAATTATCATGATCTATATCTTAACCTGATATGTACTAAGTATCATGAATTACCTCCTAACCTGATATGTTCAAATAAAAAACTTATCAATTATTATGATTTATCTTAACCCGATATGTTCAAATTAAAGTTTTACCAATTATCATTAATTATCTCATAACTCGATATGTTCAAATAAAAAAATTTACAATTATCATGAATTATCTCCTAACCCGATATGTTCCAATAAAAATTTATCAACTATTATAAATCATATCCTTTATTGTAACATATGATTTTTTATATGAATATATTTGTAAATATCCAAATCGATTTAATAAGAGATATGTTAAAAATAAATTTGATATGTAAATTGAGTTAAAACCTATAAAATTAAAATCCGTGTAGTACACGGGTACTAATCTAGTGTTAAATATTTTGGAAAGAAAACAGTAAAATGGTTTTCTTGTACGACAAAGTAATTTAATATATAAAACTTTTTTAAAATCTGTAAAGTTTGAATATTGTTACATATATAGTTATTCATATCCTTAATTTTATGTAAAAAGACGTTGATATGATATCGTCGAGGGAGGTTCACCTACAAAGTATTAGAAATCTAAGAAGGCTAAGAAGCAATAAGAGATTGACATGTGACATCTAGGAAAATTAGGAGAGGGGGTATTTTAGTCATGCCTACTTTTTTAAATATTCTCTCTTCACATGTAAGTCACATGTCAATTCTCACACTTTTTAAACGTTTATAACTTTTACATATGACATTATTTTTTTAAACAAATTACAGCATAAAAAAAAACATTCTTTTCTCTTTAAAACACGTATAATATTGATATATAAAAAACGAATTTTTTTCACATTTTTTCAGCTCATTGTGTCTTCCGTCAGGTCATTGTGTCTTTCGTCAGGTCATTGTGTGATTGTGTTATCCGTATGGTACTAGGGTTGTTGTGTCATTCATCGGGTCATTGTGTAATCTTATTTGACAAGTATTACACAATGATCTAATAATAATTACACAATAACACAAAAAATATTTCAAAGATCTTGCTCCCACATCATCTTCCTTTAAAAATAAATAAAAAAAACTTAAAAAAACTACTATTTTCTCATTGTGTCTTTTTTCATTGTGTCTAATTTAAAAAATAAAAAAAATGTTAATTTTTTTTAATTTTTCGTTTATTTATTTTTGAAAGAGGAATACATGGGGAACAAGGTCTCCGAACCACTTTTTTAAAATTTAATTTATATTGTGAGTTAGAATTTTTTTAAAAGTGTCATTGTGTCTTTGTTTACCATTGTGTCATTCTCACACGTTGTAACAAAAAATGATTTTGTCTTTGAACATTTCTCAAACACATATTAACAATTTGTGACATGATGATAATTTCTAAACACATAAGATGACACAACAAATATTTAAAATAAGATGATATTACATAATGACTTAAGAATGAACCGATAAAAGTGATATTTCACTAGTTATAATATAACACAATCACTTGATATTACACAAGTACTAGACAAGTGTCGAAATTTTTTTTTATTTTTTATATATCAATATTATACGCGTTTTAAAGATAACAAAGCGCTTGTTTTTTTGGTGTAATTTTTTTTAACAAATAATATCGTATCCAAAAGTTATGAACGTTTTAAAAAAAGTGGGGAATTGACATGTGCCTTGCATGTGGAGAGAGAAAGTCAACAAAAATGACTATGACTAATGTACCATTCCACTAAATTCTTTTCCTACAAATTGATCTCAACCATTAAAAGAGAGATCTATATGTTATAAATCATTCTTAACCTTCTTAGATTTCCAACTCTATGTAGGATAACTCTCCTATGATATCGTCAACACATATAAATATATATATATATAGTATTTATATATAGATGCATGTGATCTTGCATGCCAGTGAGATATCAATCTTTAATTATCTGAAATATGAAACATGGTTAAAAAATATATAAAAACGAAAACGAGGACAAATACTATGCATTTTTAATCGGTCAACTCTCCCACTCACAAAGTGATCGACAACATTATTTGATACCGTTTTAGGGTTCACAACAAGAGAATATTGAAAAAGGTCTAGCTACGGATCTTGTGTTTTTTCTGACCAGGCTGAGCGTTAAGTTGAAGCAGCTGGATACGCAGTTGCGTCTTCATGGGTGTACCCACCTATTAGGGTGGGGGTGCGCCCGCTTCCCCCGCGAAATTTTTTTAATAGTTTTTATATGTTAAATTCTCGATCGACTCCCGTAAAATTTTACTCTCGACCCCCGTCCAGTCTTGAAAACTCAGTTTAATGCCCAGCCCATAGCGCATATGAGACATATAATACTTAACCATTGATTGGGTTAAATTATGGTTAGAAGATAGTAATATATATTTATTTATATTGTCATGTATAGACAAACATTGAGTTATTATAAACTCAAATGTTTTACCATTGCACAAAACCATCAACATAGTTGATGATTCGAATGGTTTTGAGTAGAAGAAAGAAATGTATTATAACCTCAAGTGTTTAACATATTTAGCTAAACGAACGAACATGAAAAAAAATTTGCCCGTTTAGTTAAACAAACGAACATGAACACATGTGTTCGTTTAATTGTGTTCGTGAACGTTCGTTTATATTTGCTCATATGTGTTCGTTTATGTTCGTTTATTTAAGTTTATTTACGTTTGTTAGTTTATTTATGTTTATAAATTTAAATATTAAAATAAATGTTCATATGCATACTAAACAAAATTCCATATACATATTATTCTTTTTGGAATTTTTATTCTATTTGGATCATTTTATTTATTTATTCTTTTTAGTCTTTTCATCTTAACTTTTTGATGAACATTTTGAATGATTTTGGTATATTCCTTATTTTGATGAAGTATGTATATTTAAACCATCAATTTAATTACAAGCATGCTTTGGTTGAATTGTACGTATTAAATTTGTTCGTTTGTGTCCATTAATAAAATTGCACAAGCTAACATTTTCTTGGTATTTTCATATTTATGATGACTTTTCCATAAAACTTAATAGTTATTATATTTTATTTTTTTTAATTTGTAAGAAAATTGCGACAAGCTAATATTTTTTCGTTCTGTCATAAATTTACACCATTAATATGTTGTGTAGTTACTTTATACAAAAACTGTGTGAAATTTTGCATTTATTTTTTTTTCTTTTATTGAAAATTTGTCACAACCTTGTCGCAAACTTGCGACAAAAATTTGTAGTAAAAAATTATTTTACAATTCACTTCTTCGATCTTTTTACTTGACGTATATGATGAATACCTTAAAGTTAGCACTGTTGAGTCACTTTTAGTTTGACATAGAAACATGACAACATAGAATCATGACTTGGCTGGCATTCACAACATATATACATGCTCTTGTCAAACCTAGAAGATAGAAAATGTTTTAAGGTTTACAAATTGAGGTTATTTAGACCCTAGATCAATGTCTGTAAATTAACATACCGATCTTTATTCTGAAATCAATCTATAGTTTGTACGCGTTCCTTAAATTGGGGCCAACACGTACAAACGGTTGTGGATAAATTACCCGAATGATCGTTTAGGTGTGAGATTAGATTGATAAGGGTAGTGTACATGTACAATTTGTCTCTAAACAAACTACAACATTATCCCATATTCAAAATCAACTGGGCTCTAGAGTACGTCCAAATTAATTAATTATCAGTACAGATTAATATATATATATATATATATATATATATATATATATATATATATATATATATATATATATATATATAAAAGATATGGTTTCTTGGAAAATGACTATGCATTTCCGTAAGTACGTACTATATATATATATATATATGGTAGCTGTCACTGATGATGAAAACTTAACATGCATGCATGTTCAAACAGCTAGCTAGCTAGCTCATGTTTTATTATATATATGCATGGTACATGCACATATATTCATCCATGCATGTAACGCGTTTCGTTACTAACAATTTAATTAAACGATTTGATAACCATATACTGTATGAATTGAATGATATATAGTACGTTTATGTGGGGTAGAAGAAGCACTTAATCAGAAATATATGATCAACAAAATTGAAGTGTGTCCCATTATTTACTTTAATTTTATGGTTCACAGGACTTGAAAATAACATGATCGATGTATCATCTACAAAACTAGCTGTATGGCCGGATTGCAATTACATTGCAGGAAGATATATATGCTTGACAGTACGTGTTCTACAGTTCTTGATTAATTATGTCCATCCACAGTCTTCCCACTAAATTTAAACGCGCGTACATAACTTTAATTATTGTTATCTTGCGTGACAGAATATCCCTTTGCAAGTTCCGTCTCAAGTGATATATCATTTTAATTTCTTGTAGTAAAAAGGTAAATACATAGATCATATGGTGTAAACATTGCTAATCCTAGCTATATATATATAGTGCAATGGGTACATATATAGTTCAAATACTTAAGTAAGAGATTTATAATGTATACATAGAATTAGTTAAGGGAAAATTCCCAAAATGTCCCTTTTGACCGTTGACTTCTCAAAATGTCCCCTTTGACTTTGCCATCCATAGGCGTCACGACTATAGTCGTTTTAGTCAACGCCTACGGAATCTAACAAATAACAAGCTTCCACGTGTCCAAAGTGGTGGACGACCATAGTCGTTTTCCGACAAAGCCCATAGGCGTCCGCCCATAGTCGTTTTCCGACAAAGCCCATAGGCGTCCGCCCATAGTCGTTTTCCGACAAAGCCCATAGGCGTCCACCACTTTGGACACGTGGAAGCTTGTTATTTGTTAGAATTCGTAGGCGTCGACTAAAACGACTATAGTCGTGACGCCTATGGATGACGAAGTCAAAGGGGACATTTTGAGAAATCAACGGTCAAAAGGGACATTTTGGGAATTTTCCCATTAGTTAATTAGTTAGAATATTTATCTTTTTTACCTCCAATTAAATCAATAGAATATATATATATAACAATTAGCTAGTGTGAAACACAATGCTAGCTAGAATATGCTTATATACATGGTGGGGTGGGATAGGACATAAAATCTTTACCAACACAAAGATAATGATCTGTCACAAAAGGGAAATGACTACTGTCACTAAAAGTTACAAGCTTTTTGGCTATATAAGGATGGGTATTTTGTTAACCAAGTATGTAGGTACGTTGTTGATCATCTTTTTGGATTTCCTAACTCTTTTCATATATAGGAATTTGGAGAAAGAAAAGAACATATATGGTTAGCATGCATGCATGTTTGGCTAAATACTACAAGCTCTTTTAATTCTTTATTTAGTTTAACTTTAGGTTGCATATATACGTTAAAAATTTGGTTTCATATGCCTTTTCAGGAGGGTAAGGTGAGTTCGACTGTTGCCGATGCAATTGATTACAAGGGGTTTCCTGCTGATAGGGCGAAAACCGGTGGTTGGGTGTGTGCTGCCCTCGTCTTAGGTCAATCTATCTTCCTTTAATGTTAACAAAATTGAGTTGTTTCTCACGTTAAATTTTGGGAAATACGTACGTAAGAAACAATACTTAGCAACCTTTACGCATACAAGTTAGGGACGTTTTCTTCTTACAATCGTCATAACTTAATTATTTATGGAGATATATATTACTTACTGAGGTTTAGAGTTGAAATCTTTCATCAAGTACTATCTTTAATTTTGAGCAGCGAGGGAATATCTTGCACTCTCACCCGCTCATATTTTTCTCTTTAAAAATGGATTTTCGGCTTAAAAACTTTGGAAAAATATATAGTGTGTATTGGGTCGGCTCTTCCTAACTTTGCTTTCTAATATTAACTGTCGGCTCCCTCAATTTGAATGTTTAACTTATTCCGCCACTGCTTTTTAATTATTATGTCCCTAAGACGGCATCTTAATGGTATATATCCATAACCAGAAACTTATGCGTTTAAATCTTGCAATTAACATGCTAACCGTGGTATATTTGTTTAAAAAAAGCTAAGAATTACTTTAAACAAACAGTAACCTTTGTGGAATATTATTGTTCCAAATAGCTAGCTAGGACCATCTGAACATATATGAACCTGGCCATTCACTATCTCATGAAAAGTCTAAAGCTTGTAACTTTAGTAGTAACGTATGTTAGTGTTGCAACGAAAGTGCTTGATATGACTAAAGACATAATTGTTCCTTAATTTCCACAAATGAAACTGCAGTACTATAATATATTTTCAAGTAACTAATTATAATAATGGTACGTTTTTGGTGGAACATATAAACAGGGATCGAAATATGCGAGAGGCTTTCAACAATGGGGATTGCAGTAAATCTTGTGACATATTTGGGTGGGAGCATGCATCTTTCAAGCTCAGCTTCAGCTAATGTTGTCACTGATTTCATGGGCACTTCTTTTCTTTTGTGTCTTCTTGCTGGCTTTTTGGCTGACTCTTTTCTTGGCAGATTCAAAACTATTCTCATTTTTGCTTCTATTCAAACTCTAGTAAGTTATTTATTTACTTTTACATTACATACCTTAATTTTCAACTTCCTATTCAACTGCATGCTAATGTTAGAAATTTATTGGCAAACAAATAGTAATTAATTTACTCTAGAAATTAATTAAACAACAAGAATTTATAAGAAGTGGTTTTTAGTGAATAATTAAGTTGCCCTTAGACCCCACCAGAGGATGTTACTTACTGGACCTCGCATCATGTGCATTGCCCATGGGCGGACACACATACGGAACATCGGTGTCGGCCGACACTGATGTTTTTTTTTTCACGCGCGTAATGTAAATTTATATGCTGAGATGCCGTTCGACGCCATACTTTTTTTTTATTACTAACACTCTTGTTATTCTAAAAAAATATATGACACAAAGACATTGGTGGAAACAAATTAAAGAAGCATCTTGGATATTCGTTAGTTTATCATTTTATTGAAGTAAACATTAGTTTTACTGGTTGCAAGTTGCAACGGCAAGTGTTGAGATTTGTTGTATTTCAATGAAGTATGTGAAGTCGGATCTATGTATCGAATGTGTGATGAATATTTGAATGATACTTGTATTTGTTATATTGAAAAAGAGGCGTTTGCAAAAGTTGACGTTAAACATGTCATGAAGTGATTTCAAGACATGTTGAAACGTAGAGAACAACTTAAATAGGTTTCTTTTTATATTTTTCTTGACATTAATGTTTATCGTCTGTTTTTTTAATAACACCGTGTTTAATTTCATGGCCCGACCCGACATTTGAGTAATTGACCAACATTTGCATTAACATTTGATCGTACGAAAATATCCCGACACATAGAAAAAAAATCATGGGTCAGCCACTGGCATTACCCCCACACCCATGTTGTCTAGTCCTTCACCTCATTGAAGTATTGGGTTTGAAGTTTTATGAATGAACATATACATGTACAAGTGTGCACTCATACACTTAGTTGTGTGATACTCATAAGTACCCTTCATTCGCGGCTAACTCAACTTCTTGTTACGTTTTCGTGCAGGGTACGTGTGCATTGGCATTGTCGACCAAGCTCCCACAACTCAAGCCACCACCATGCCATTCATCTGAAAACTGCAAACAAGCAAACAGTCTCCAAATGGGAATCTTGTATCTTGCATTGTATCTCATCGCCATCGGGACAGGTGGCCTAAAATCAAGCGTGTCAGGATTCGGGACTGATCAGTTTGACGAGAAGAACGAAGAAGAAAAGACCCAAATGGCTTATTTCTTCAATAGATTCTTTTTCTTTATAAGTTTGGGGACATTAATGGCGGTTACCGTGCTCGTGTACATACAAGATGAAGTGGGCAGAAGTTGGGCATATGGGATTTGTTCGGTCTCGATGTTCACTGCGATCTTGGTGCTTTTGTATGGGACGAAAAGGTACCGTTACAAAAAGAGTCTAGGAAGCCCGATAGTTCAAATCATGCAAGTGATCATTGTGGCTATAAAGAAGAGAAAGATGGATCTGCCATATGATTCAGGCTTGTTATATGAAAATTCTCCCGACGGTTCGAGGATCCATCACACAAATCAGTTTCGGTACGTATAGTTCTTTGATCAAATGATCCCCTAAATAGTCACTAATGATCATATATAATGATTTTGCTCAACTCACAAAAGGTTAACTTCACAATCCTACGTACAAAGCAAAAACAGTACTTTCAAAAACCACCTAAAAGCCTAAGAAAATTTAAAACCAAAACATGCACTTTCTAAATTAAAACCACCTACAAACAATATGTTTTTCTACGAAATTTTGTTCATAAATTTGGTTGTTAAATAACTCATAGTCATTTCTTTGGTTGTTAAATAACTCATAGTCATTTCTTTCCACATATATATGTAGTTGCTTGGACAAGGCTGCAATAGTAACACAAGGTGATTTTGACAAAACCACTCCAAATTCTCGTAACCGGCCATGGAACCTATGCACATTAACACGAGTCGAGGAAGTAAAAATGATGCTACGATTACTACCAGTATGGGCAACCACAATCCTCTTCTGGACAACTTACGCTCAAATGATCACCTTCTCTGTTGAACAAGCCGCCACCATGCACCGAACGGTCTCTGGTTTCCAAATCCCCGCAGGCTCCCTGACCGTGTTCTTCGTCGCTGCCATCTTGCTATCATGCGCGGTCTATGACTGTCTCATCATCCCCTTATGGAAAAAATACAAAGGCACTCCAGGGTTCACTGATCTACAACGTATCGCGTTGGGCCTCGCTCTCTCAACCTTAGGCATGGCTGCAGCCGCTGTTTTCGAGGTTAAAAGATTAGACGTTGCTAAGCGGCAGAGGACAGATCCTCTGCCGCTTAGCGTATTCATTCTGATCCCACAGTTTTTTCTTGTGGGATCAGGTGAGGCTTTTATTTACACGGGTCAGCTTGATTTCTTTATCACAAGGTCACCAAAAGGGATGAAAACAATGAGCACTGGTTTGTTTTTAACAACAATATCGTTAGGGTTTTTCATGAGCAGTTTTTTGGTATCTGTTGTGAAGAAGGTTACTGGTGAAAATGGGTGGCTTGCTGATAATATAAATGATGGGAGACTTGATTTGTTCTATGGATTATTGGCGGTTTTGAGTGGTGTGAATTTTGGTGTTTATTTGGTGTGTGCAGCTTGGTGCAGAAAAAATGAAAAAGGTCAATCGTTAGCTAAAGTTGAAATGGAGAAGTGTTGACTTTTGTGATATATAGTACGTACGTAGGAGTAATAATATTTTTATAGTTGCATGTGTGTGTACGTGATTGCAATTTGTTTTTGTTTTTGTTGTTGCAATGTAAAAATATATATATGTAAATGAAGTATTGAAGTGTGATTTTTAAGACCCAAAAAACAGATTTGATTAATGCAATGTAACGTTGTTATATATAATCACAAGCTAGTATATTAGCCGTAAATTTTTAGTGTCATGTCTAGTATATATTGCTGTATTTTTGTATTATTTTTAAACATATGTCAAAGTTCTTCTTGTCCATATTTAAAAAAGCTAACTAGATTAGTTGGGTATGATACGTTCTCAAGACTACTACGAGCATTCGCATCAGGATTTTTTATATCCTTAAATTATATTAAAAATCAGTACTTTTTTATTTTATTTTTAATAAAATAATATTTTTATATTTTTATCGTTAGTTTTTTTCTCTTCTACACTTATAACCAAGTTAAAAAATATAAAAAATTATAAAACTAAATAGTAGATTCTTTAGATATATCAACCAGCACTTAATTTCCCATAAATTTCTTTCTCCTTCACTTACAATCACTTCTTAATTATAATATACGAATCTCACTCGCAACAATATTATATCAAATGTGAACGCTCTAGCAATGCACTCGCATGTGGCTGCCATTTGCACTCATGTGTGACAGGCGCCGATGAGGGTGGCTTGCAGCCTGCATAACATACGTCACGAAGGGCGCCTGTGAATTGAAATTTTTTGTCACACTCTATAAAATTTTTTAATGACTTTACAAGTGAGAATGATGAAGATTTTAATGTTGAGAGAAGGCTTTCAATTGGGAAAAACGGAAGTTAGTTAAACCAAGTTATTAAATAAATGTTAATGTCTAGACTAAAACCTAAGATCGATCTTGAAGACATGCAAAATTTCTCTATCACTAAACCATCAATAGATCATTAGCATGCTTTTTAAATTTATTATATACAGTCACATGATGTTTTAGTATATTAAATAGGGATAAATACTCCGTAAAGTGTTACTCCATGAAAAATTTAGAAACGTGATGAATGATTACGTCGACAGCATTTCTTACGTTGGCTTAATTATATGTACGTTATAAAGAACATTAAACAAACAGAGTTTAATATTTCTGAGAATAAGGTTCATCACTCAGCATGATGCTTATTATATTCACCACCATGATCGGCTAGCTTGTAGTTAGTCATAATTAATCTAAAGTAAACATTGAATTAAATTATACTGCCTAGTTAATTAAAAAATTTAACCTAGGATTCGATCCCTTTAAGAATAAGCAATATATATTTATTAGATCAAACAAAACATTAACTATATATATGTATTTGATGTACTATTTTTTTAAATATATAGCAGATCTAGACACTACTACAGAAAGAATATTAACAAGTGGAAAATGATAACCCTTTAAAAATAATTAAAAGATGCACACAAGGTTTAAGGTTGTTTAAGTTTGAAATTTTAGTAGTAATGTACAAATTAAGTAAACCGGCCGCTTAGCCCACGAAAACACGATCAACATTAATCAATGGGTAATCAAAATGATGTAATTGGATTAAATGATGTCAACAAGATCTGAATCTTGTTGCTAGCTAGCTTCAAAACAAACAGCTAGCACCAAGCTGTAACATATATAACACCCCAAGTATTAAACTTAGTTTGCGTGTGGCCTGTGAATTAAGTATAGAACCTTGAAGCTCTTGCGTTGTTACGTCATTGAAGAGAAGCTAGCTAGTGCATCTTCATTAAATCATTAATTAGTCCCGAATCCGAGAAGTCTAGTCATATATTGCTCTTATTTTATAATAACTTGTTTAAATAGTAATGTTTCTTTATAAAATACATTCAAATTAATATTCAATCAGAACAATAACCTTCATAATAAAAAAACAAAAAAAAACAAAAATCTCGCAGTAAGGGACGAAAACCGGCCACTAACATTCATTCTTGGCTGAGGACTTTTAATTTGTTAGGAAACTTGAAGTTTTAGTTTCGTGCACTGCTAGTACACGAATGATCAAATAGTGCCAAGGGTATTGTTAGTTATATGTACCAACCGACAATTAATATCCACTAGGAGCTAGTTAGATATATATATGTTTTACATGCGAATGGTTTTGGTTTAAGATTATATACTACTATATATATATATATATAAAGATCTAAAATTCATATAAACAAGAGTACGTTTAGAATATGCGATAATATATATATCTGATTAATTGGATAATTAAGATGTAGTTATTAATTTAGACAAGATCCTGGGTTCACTCCAACTTCAGTTCCTTGGACGTTTATGCAGTTTGCTAACAAGAATTTCCCAGGTGTAACTGATGCCAAGTTTATATTTTCCATTGAAATTCCCGAACAAGGTACGGATCTACTACAGTTTAACGTTATAGCAACACTGCTAGATGATGTTCCGTATATATTCTTGTATGTCACGTCGCTTATTTTCACACCACTTTTCTGTATCAAACACCAAAAAAAAACTTGAATTTTAGAATTATTTTCATAAGCTAGTAGCTAGGTCAAACATTATTTCTTATGTATTATCTATGGTTTGGCATTCATTACGTCTTGGTGTCTATTTTAGTAACAGGTATGGGATTCGTATAAATTAAGTGTTGTTTTTTAGTTGAAAGAAAAAAATCAAAATACTTGCCTTTTCTTTGCACGCACCACGGACATCACAATAGTTTTGGTCTATAATTATTGGGTTGTCGACGGAATCAAATACAAGATTCTCAAAAATAACATGTCGGATGTTTCCTCGTCCAACTTGCCATGTTTTTATTCGAGCTCCATTAGTTGTCCCTTTAAATGTGGAATCTCGTATGTGAACGTTTTCTACAAGTACTATTCGTCCATCCTTCCCTAAACTCCCTATGCTGTTAACAAAATTTAAACTTGATTAAAAAATACATTTTTTCAATAACATTTTATGTACTAATTAACGTTGATTGACTACCTTTTAGCTATTTCTAAAGGTGTATAAATAAATCACTCCAGCTTGTAACTGAATTAGTTAAAATTATCACCTTATGCCATGACCAGGGCCACATTCTATATTGGATATATCAATGTTAGATGAATAATCTCCTATTGAAATGCAGTCATCACCTGATCATCAAGCAAAGGAATTAATCTTGATGATCGATCGAATTAGAATTTATTTAATGCAATCAAAACTTTTTAAGCACGGACAGATTTATTCAAGAAAATTTGGTCAGTTAAACAGTCAACAAGTTAACGTACGTACCCTTCTTTCCACGCGCCAAACGTTTTTTTTTAACTTTGTTATATTTCAAGCAAATTTAGCAGTGATAGAATTAGGTTGGTGTCAAACAAACCTGAGCCAATTATTGAGTTGGTGATTTTGATAATATGAGAAGAGTGGATGTGAATGCCATCAGTGTTGGGGCTATCTTGAGGAGATTGGATCATCACATTATCAACATTAAACCCTTTCGAATCCGATATTAGTACATGAGTTTGTGGGCTATTTACTATATAAATGTTGCTCAATGTGCCCCCATTGCATGATATGAACTTCAACACCTGTGCCAAAAACTTATACTCAAATTTCTTGCAAATTAGCTATTAACAGCATGCATGCAGCTGGTAGTTAGAATTTAGTTCAAATGATCAATTGAACCGTTTTAGCCTGACTAATTAACCAAGCCACCCAATATGACGTTATGTTTTTCGAAAGAGTATTTAATAAATTGCAATTACCGTTGGTGCGAGTTTGGTGCAATCCTCCTGAAAAATGAAGAATGAGGATGAGACGCTTCGTGTTGCTTCTAACTATTTTAAATGTATATATAAGTACCCGATCCGGATGGTATCGACATGACTGGTTCCACCAATGTATTCCGTGTCCCTCTAAAAGACCCGAACCATACATGTTGAGACCTGTAACGTTTTTAAATGCTATCCATTGGCTTGAATCAAGACCGTCCCATGTTTTTGGGGAACCTGAAGCAACTATTGTGCCTGAAATCTGAAAATTGATGTGTTGCAAAAGAGGACTTATACATATATACAATTATCAGGCCCAGTTCAATTCTAAGGATTTTGTGTCACGTACGAGTCGGGGGAAAAAGGCCCCTTTACGTTGATCGTTTTTTAATGGTCAGACCTAAGACATGGACAACTATTTTGATCAATTGGCTAAGCCCTAATCTCCTTGTTAGCCCAACAAACAATTAAATAAGCTCAATTGTTAAGAAACAACTCGATCTATTAGTATAATCAAGGCCCTGATCATGCCTTGATTGGCTGAATATTTTAATTTTTAAGATTTTTCGGCCACTTATTTGAAGTTTTAATCATATATATCATGCACTTCCAAATATATATTTATAATTATGATTTTTTGCTTACTATGAAATGAATGAATTGAGGTTTGCATGGCCCATGAAACATGAGAGGCTTCAACAAGAAAGTCCCCTCTTCAGGAACAATCACCTTTGCACTATGCGTTTCTGCGTTACATGCATTTCTCCATGCATACTTAAATGCCTGAAAAAACAAATTCGGAGAAACGATTCTTAAATGCATTTCTAGTAAGTGTTTTTTAAACTTATAAACCTGAATACAACGATTCTTATACTAATAACCTCAAAATTCGAAGAAACGTTAATTAACCTTGATTATGTACCTTAGAATCATCTGTTCTTCCTACACCGCTAGCTCCATAATCAAAGACATTAAACTCATCAAATGCAGGCCAAGCACCGAGACTAGTAGCCAAACCAAGAATCAACAACAACGTAAACATTTCCTTCATCTCACCTTTAACTAGCAAAATAGATCGATACATATGTCTGTATATATACATACACATACGTGTACTGAGAGCGACTGACATATGAACAAGAAGATCATATATAAGCTAGCTAGGTTAAATGTGGTAGTTAGATGTTGTAAAAGGTTAAGGTAGATATGAGTATTTTTGGTAGAACTAGAAACTTATAGTTAACAGGCAGTACTTAACTAGTTAAACCGGCCATAATGAAAGCCTAAATTCAATTAATTAAGGATCGAGTTACGTGTACGACATGTATGTAATTAACAAGGCCGGCCCTTGGGTGGGGCGAGGCGGGCGACCGCCCCGGGGCCCGGTCTCTCGTGGGCCCGAAAAAAAATAAATTTTTTTAATATAATAAACCATTTAACAATGATGTTATATCCCAAAATAAACGTTTACAACCCATTTAACCCAACTACTCACAACAAAAAAAAAAACTTTTCTTTGCACATTGACACACTTGAGGTCTACTTGAGGTCTACAATGTCCCAAGAAAGACTTAACGGGTTGACGATGATATCAATTGAAAATGATATATTAGAGGGTATGAACTATCAAGACTTGATCGAGAACTTTGCCTAAAAAATGTTAAGAGAGCGGTCCGGTTCGGTTAGGTATGTAAACTAAAACATTTGGCTACAATACTTTTGCTTTATTTATTGTTATGAAAATTATCACCGTCTTATATATATATATATATATATATATATATATATATATATATATATATATATATATATATATTTTTGCCAATTATTATATTTTGTTACAAGTTATTAGTGACACACTTTAGGGGCCCAAATTTTTTTTTTGGCCCCGGGTCCGTTGAAAATTAATGTGACGTAGGACCGGCCCTGGTAATTAACACTTGTATATGCCACATACGTACGGTCTGATGCCAAATTAATCCATGGCAAATTGTAGAAAAATACTTGATCGAGGTAAATGTTGGGTCTTTCAGTTGTGTGTACGTGTTAATTTGTATACATCCAACAACAAAGGTGTTAATTTGAGAAGAACTAAATTAACAAGTCAACTCAAAACCATTAATTCTAAGGCATTAATTAATGATGTTGACCGATCAATTTGAAGATTGTAAAACTAGCTAGAACCTAAGAGATTAGAGTGAATCGTGTTTAGTTTCAGTTTTAACCTAATTTAGTCACTTTTAAACAGAAGTACTTTGATTGATATGTTAATTAAGTATAATTAGTATTAGTATCCTGGATTATTTCTTTTAGAGTAAGTTAGTATAAATAGAAGCAAAGTTAGTCGCACTTCACGATAGGGCACGTTTGCAAACTTCGTTACGTATCTTATCATGATAACATTACTATGTTTAAGTAAAGGAATATATATTGGTTTTTACTGGTCCTAACTATCACCTTTTGGTTTCTGTGGGTCTCAACTATTGAATTGGCTGTCAACGGTTCCAACTTTTATCATTTTGGCAACCAACGGTTCGTCGTTAAAATTTTTTTAACGTGGTTAAGTTTTTTTCGAATTCAATACCGATGTTTTTTTCGACATCACACTTCGAATCAATTTAGAGCCGCATATTTTCAAACCGAATCGAATTTCGAGTTCTTTGAATCCGATTTAAAAACTAAACACTCCAATGTATATCGAGGCATACGAATTTACTTCCGACATATATATACATATACTAGGTTTAACACCCGTGTATTACACACGGGTTGAATAAAAAAAATTTAAAAAATTATAACTATTATATTTAAAAATTTATAAATAATTTTATTATTTATTATTAATTACAAAATATTAACTCTCCCACTCAATTTTGAAAATCCCTCTCAACCTTCCTTTTATAAAATAAATTATGTTTTCCCCTCAAAAAATTACCCCCTAAAAACTTTAATTTATTAGATAGATAAACAGCTTATTAAATATCATCAAACATGCATAATTTATAATATTTGTGTAAATCAAAAGTTTGATCTTGAAATAAAAATAGTTCTGTAATGATTTTCTTTCAATCCGAAAATATACAAAATATTCTTACAATATTTATTTAATTGGTAACGACTTGAGTTGTGATATGTAAGTTTTATTCATTCATTCTTTAGCAATTTGAACAATCTTTTTTCCTACATTCACACCACGGAACAAGCCTACAAAAGCAGAAGGAATGCTCTCCAAGCCACAAGATATGTCCTCTAGCACACATAATTTTCCAGCACGCACATAATCCATTGTCAATGACATGAAGTCGTTGAAATCATTTGTGTCGAAATCGACCAATAAAAACCCTTGGATGGTGATTCGTTTGTAGATGACATCCACCATTCTTAGTGCAGTCCGTTCCCCCGTTCCAGTGTAATCTGAAATCGCGCCACAAACAGCAATTCTACCGAATGCATTCATGTTAGCAACAACAGCCTCTAGCATCTCTCCTCCCACATTGTCAAAGTATATGTCTATCCCATCAGGAAAATATCTGTTTCACAACAACATAAATATGCTATGTACGTTTGACCGAATTATACAAGCTACAAAGGTTCGCTTTCTATACTTTTTTTTTTCACATCAAATGAGTCTCTCTAGACCTTAGATCACGCTGCTACGAGCACAGACCAGCTACCCAACAACCCATGGGCAAAGAGCAGCCCCCAAACAAGACTAGAATTTAAAACCTCATGGAGGAACTCAAGTGCATCAAGCCAGCTAGGCTGAGCATCATTTCCCGCTTTCTTTACTTAGATCTTAAATTTTAAAAATTATTTTCGTCTTAAAGAAAATTGTATTTTTTGTTGATTGAGAATTGAATATGAACTTTAAGTTGCTTCTAACCTTTGGAGAGTAGAGTTGAGGTCTTTTTCTTCTTTGTAATTGAAAGCCTCATCAAACCCAAGTTTTTCTGTGAGCAAATCTACCTAATAAACAAAACCAAACAACTTATAAAATGTAACTATATATATAATTGAAACAAATATTCATGAATTTAAAAGCTTTGAACTATTAACTTATTTAACTTGTAATTTAAAAACCTTTTGCTTTGTCCCTGCACACCCAACAACATAGCAACCAAACAACTTTGCATACTGACCAACCAAATTACCAACAGATCCAGCTGCTGCTGAAACAAATACTTTCTCTCCTTTCTTAGGCTTACATATTTTGAAAAACCCTCCATGAGCAGTGAAGCCACTAGTCCCTGTAAACACAAATGTGTCCGTGAGCGCGTGTTTTATCACAAGTTAAGCCAGATCGATCGATCGATATGATTTACCGAAAATCCCAACATGGTAAGACAACGGAAATTCAATACTACTGTCCAGTTTCTTTAACATAGGTCCAGCTTTGACAATTGTATATTCTGCCCAATTTATTGATCCATATACAATGTCATTTTTTTCATAGTCTGGGTGGTTTGAAGCTATGACTCTCGCCAATCCGCTAGAATTTATCGTCTGCGAAGTTACAAAAATATATGAAACTAAGTGAGAATTAATTCTTAAAACAGAAGAAATGGTATCTGGGCAGCTTCAAGGCCAATAATTAGCAGTTGTTTGCAAGCATAAAGTTTGTTGCATATATACCCCCTGTACGTTGGATCATCCATAGTCCAAACAAAACCTATGTTTACCATTTACACCATCTCTAATTTTAAAAAATATATATATTATATTTACATAAACTCTAATAGAGAAAATCGGTGGCATTTTGCCACCACCTTCTCTTCTCCTCCTCCTATTTTCATGCTTGACACTTTTAACTCTTAAGCTCAACTTTGATATATATACGATTTTGACATATCCGGTTTACAGCTTTTAACCTTGTATTCTACTTTGGCGTGTTTACGACTTTGACCCCTAACTTAAAATTAGTTGTCATTTTTATTACTGAGTTTGGATAAATCTCCGTTTTTTAATATGTGATGCACTACGACTTCACAACGTAAAGAAACTTTTTTTATCAATGCATGAGACCAATTAAGTCACATACGTGAGATCCAGCCGCCGCAACGCACGGACCGGTTCTTATAACTAGTTATTAATTAAATCAACTTAGTGATCATATTTATGTATTAATTAAACTAGTTTTTATAACTATCACGCGCGTTGTGACGCTTTTTGAGTTTATTAAATGTTTTATGTTGGACGTGATGTGGCATGTGTGTGACTCAAACCTACGTTGCTTCGCCCAAAGTCAAGGGGCCCAACAAAAAAAATTTGTTTGAGATGTTAATCAAATTACAAGACACGTGCCAATCAGATTGAAAATATACGATCGAACTTGGGTTCTCTACACCACAAACACGTGCATTACCAAAGCTTCTAGTCACATAAACATGCAATAACATGGCAAGAAGTACTCGCATACAAAAACACAAAAAGCAAAAAAACATAAGCAACAATCAAAAGTCAGGTGGAAAACACTAATTTAACACTCTTTAAATCCACTCAAATACAAAAACTACTGCAACAAAAGGCAAAAAAAATATAAGTAATAATCTAATACCAGGTGGAAAACACTAATTTAACACTATTCAAATCCACTCAAATGCAATAGCTACAGCAACAAGAGACAAAAAAAAATGTAAGCAACAATTGAAGAGTAGGTGGAAAGCACTAATTTCACACCGTTCAAATCCACTCAAATACAAAAACTACAGCAACAAAAGACAAAATATATATATATATATGAGAGGTGTTCATTATTCGAATACGATTTAAATTATTTAAAATTTGATTAAGGTTATTCGAAATTGACTTTCTATCATTCGAATTCGATTTGAAATATTTTTTCGAATGTGGATCGAATGCGAATATGATTTTCAGTATTTGCATTCGATTCGCCTTCGAATAAGAAATACATATTTTTAATATATATTTTTAAGAAATCTAATTAATTATCTATATATGAATACGATTTAATGAGCTTGAAATAATTTAAAATACCAAACCAACCCACTACCCAATCTTAATTGTTGTTTCTGCATATGGGCATAATTTGATGTTATGGCAACTGCTTAATTGTTGTTTATACAGGTTTGAACATGTTTAGAGTCTTATTTGTGCTTGATTATGTAGATTTAGATCTTTTTTAACATGTTTTAGACTTGTTGATGTGCTAATATTTTTCATATTATTTGGGTGGTATTTTGCACATTGTTTGGGTGATATTTTAGACTTATGTTATATTGGTGTTATATTTTTATTGTTGTTTAATGTGCTTGTTTATATTATATTTTTTATTAAAGCGAATACATTCGAATCCATTCGAATTCGAATAACTTAATTGAATCGAATACATATATTTTTATTCAAATGTGGATTGAATACGAATACAGTTTTTAAGAAGTCTATATTCGACTAATTCGATTCGCTCAATTGGTATTTGATTCGAATGAACACCCCTCTAAACAACCATCGAAAGCCCGATGAAATGCACTAACTTAACACTGTTCAAATCTATTCTATTATCAATATGTAGGAGGGATGAGCGACGACGATCGACCTACCGCTTTGTGGGTTAGTACTAGTAGATAAGGTACAACATAAAAGAAAAAAAAATACTCCAAAAACATCAAACACAAAAAAGCAGGCAAGAAACGATGAGATTCGATAATCTAAAAAAATATGAATAAAAATAGTAAAAAATGAGGGTCAGATCTGTTGAGAAACAGAGCAAGATGATTATCCGCCATGGCTGCAAATCGAGAGGTTAAGAAACATAATAATCACTGTCACCGTCCTCTGATTTTACCCCGCCAAGCTACGAATAAACTATATAAAACTTGTCCGATTTCGAACTTGGATCAAAATACATAATATCATCACAACCTGTTAAAATTTGTTTCAGAAACAGAAGACGAATAAGATGATGATGAGGACAAGTAATAAGGTTCGTTAGATGCAACATAATATGCATGTATGTATCTAACTGGAGCAGGGTTGTTGATTTGGAGGTAACCACCGGCCGGAGAGAAGGTCAATCATCCTCTCACCGCCCTCTCAATCTCTCATAGTCATAGATATGACATTTTAACTACTCAATTTTAACTACTCCACCTGCCACGTTAAAATATTCATATTTTTTTATTTTATTGTTCAATTTCATGTCTCTATTTTAAAATTTAGGAGTATTGGACCATAACAGCCTCAACTATTAGTTTTTAGCTGTTATCTGTCACAACTTCTGAAATATGTGCTGGCAGTCTCAACTTTTATCATTTTTGCCACTAATTGACCGCCGTTAAAAAGTTGACGAAGTTAACTTTTTTTTTTGAATTTAAGGCCGACGTTTTGAGGTTTTTGATCGGAATAACAATACGAGTCGATTTATATAAAAATTACATCGAAACGGTGCTCCATTTGTGGCAAAAATGATAAAAGTTGGGATTGTCAGCACATATTTCAGAAGTTGGGACTGGTAACGGTCAAAAACTAATAGTTATGACTGTTAAAGTCCAATACTCCTAAAATTTATTGATCAACTAGGTTTAACACCCGTATGCTACATACGGGTTAAATAACAATATTTATAAAGAAATTGTAATTATTATGTTTAAAGATTTGTAATTATTAAATATTTAATATTTTAGGATATTGCTACATCAACTCATTCCATGACAATTAAATTTTCCCTCTCAAACTTATTATGGATTAAAAAAAATTCCCCCCAAAAGTTGTCCTTAAAACCTTGATTTATTAGATAGATTTTAAAATTTACTCGTAAAAATACAAAATTAACTTAATCAAACAATATGATTGACCAACTTTTGTTTTTCAATCAAGACATTTCTAATTAGACGGAGGGGTATTACTTAACCAGAAAATAACAAACTTTTGATTTTATTTCAATTAAGTAACTTAAACGTTGTTTGTATCAATTAGGTTACTCATCTTTAAATTTTGTTCTAATTAACTCACTCTAACATTATTTATATATATATAGTCTTTACTTTTATAACCAAGTTTTGATTTTGTTTCAATTAAGTCACTCAAACTTTGTTTTGTTATAATTAGATAACTTATCTTTAAGTTTGTTACAAATAAGTCACTCAAACTATGTTTTGTTTCAATTAGATGATTTATCTTAAATTTTTTTTAATTAAGTCACTTTGACTCCTGAAGAGTTACCTAACTTACAACTTTGATCCCTTCTTTACTTAGACATATTTACAATTTTAACACTCCGACTTTGAGTTAGTTATCATTTTAACCTTTATGTTTGGATATATCTTTGTCTTTTAATACACGGCGACTTTTCACAAAACATTCTATATCAACATGTGTGACAAAGTCACATTCACGATACCAGATAACACCCGCTGCATCGTGACCCGACCACATATATACTATATTTTATAGGGCAAATGTCACACAAATATAACCAACTTTGGATTTTGTTCCAAATATAGCATTCAAAGTTTGTTTTGTTCAAATTATGAAACTTAAGTTTAGTTTACGTTCCAATCCTAAATAATTAGGTATATTGGCTTTTTTTTTAACTATCACATTTTGGTTTCTACCGGTCTCATTATTAAATTAGCTATCAACGGTTCCAACTTTTATCACTTTGGCAACCAACGGCTCGTCATTAAATTTTTTTTAATGTCGTCAAGTTTATTTCGAATTCAAGACCGATGTTTTAGGCATTTTGATCAGAATGAGAATACGAGTCGACTGATGTAAAAATTATCTCGAAATGGCGCTCCAAACAATAAAATTTTACATCCGATTATAGCACCGTTAGGTTTAAACACACGATTGAAGCATCATTTTGTCGTTCGGAGCGTCGTTTTGAGGCAACCTTTACATAAATAGACTCGTATTCCCCTTCCTATCAAAAGACTTAAAACTTAGTCTTGAATTCAAAAAAAACTTAACGATGTTAAAGAAAAATTTAATAATGCCAATTAAAGTGATAAAATTTGGGACCGTTGACAGCTAATTCAATAGTTGAGACCAGTAGAAATGAAAAGATGATAATGTTAACCGATAGAAACCAATATACCAAATAATTAACCTAGTTAGCATGTAAGCATTAACTTTTTATAAAAAAAAATATGTATTATTATTTTCAACCGTAACCTACTTAGTACTTAACATGTATTCAACCTGCAAATCATATTCAATTTGTGATTGATTTCTCAAAGTGGTCATTCACTCATATATCGTTTTCATCCTTATTTACTGCAAATCTTTTCATCCTTATTGATCTATTTTAGATCTTTTTAAAATTTATACAATTTCTAAATTTTTCTTGCAAACTTCTAAAAGTTTTCAATTCTTATCTATACCTTTTTTAAAAGATTTAAAATTGCTTTTCACTCTTAGTTTAAAATTTAATCTATACCTTTTTTAAAAGAGCTTTGCAAATAAAAAAAATCGTATATTTTCACAAAATTTGGTAATATTAACCTGTTTATGGGTTTTATAAATTAAATTTAAAACAAATATATAGTTACAAGTCATATAGGTCAAATATAAGTTAAACTTAAGTTATCTAGTTAGAACAAAATAAGCTTAAACTAACCCAATTAAAAGTGAGTTATGTTTTTACAAAGTTACCTCTAATTTATAAATAAAAACACGCTTCAATGTTTGACAACTAAGAGTGAAAAACAATTTTAAAACTTGTAACCATAAAAGGCATTGATCGGTTTTAAGTCTTTTGATTAAGTAGTTGTGTATGGGCTTACCATTCCTGGTGTGATTTTGGAGGCGGTAGCAGTTGAATTCTGAGATGAACTTTGTGACTTCATACGGTTAATCTGGTAGGGGTCGATTGAGACATATAAACATTTGACAAGAACATCATCATCGTCATCAAGAGCATCAGGAAGTGATTCACTTCTGATTTCAAACATGCTTTCTTGTGGTGCATCTTCTATATGTCTTGTAATCGTGATGAACTTGTTGTTTAACATTTCCAATATTTGTGTCCGTCTCACAAATTGATTTTATGTGATAAGGGAGTATTGGCTAAAAGTAATAGCTAGGTTATATATATCTCATCACATATTTGCAATAGTATATGGGTAATTAAATATAATATAACGTGTTGATACAAAAATACAACTGTAGCGTGTAAATGTAATTGTGTGGTGGGCAGGAAAGAATATGACATGATGCAACTTGATGGTAATGAGTAATGACACACGTTTGATAAAAAAAAAATAAATAAATACTCCACTAATGTTCAATTGGTCGATCTCCCTTAATATCCGAATAGTCCTGCGACTTGTTGTTTAGCCTTTTTATTATATCTGATTGTAGAAATATGCACACACGTGGCTCAATATATACGCTTCGTTTAATTAAATGTCAGGTAGTGGGATGCTTACTACTAGAAAATAGTGTTTTTTTCTACAAAACTCTTTGTCATAAGTTTGTTAGAGTCACAAATTTACCATAATTCTTCGATAAAAACTAACAAAACCTAATTAAATTTGTAACAAAGTAGGGGGCTTCGACCCGCTATTTCTATTTTTATTCATGATGGTAATGAAAGAACTTGGAGTGGCTCTAGGTTCAGCATGACGCTCTTATAATGGTTGAGTGGTCGTTGTTAAATGCTAGATGCCTGACGTGTTTTTTAGATGTTTTCACATGTCGTCTGTATTGAAAATTAACTTTCAGAATAGTATATTACTTGGGATGGGGAGATCGAACCTGGAACTAGACATCGATATTAATGGCGAGATGCTAACTTGTCTTTGTAACTAATATATCCAAGTGGCGCAGGAAGTTGATCAAGACTCGATCAAAGGACCCATGGTCTAGGTGTGTGGCTGCTATTCCTTTCCAACTTAACCGCAAAGACAAAAGCCAATTCCTTTACGGTGTGCGTAAAATAAGGGAGTGGTGCGGTGTGAACATCCTCACTGTGGCGACTTATAATAGAGAGACCTCCTGGAATTTTCAAAGAGTCTGAACTCTAAACACATCTACCAGTAAGAAGATAACTATAATTGTCATCTTCATGGCAGCGTCACGGTTCGTATGGCGGGTGAGAAATGATTACATTTTCTAACTCTACTCCAAGCTCACTCCATGATGTGGCAGAGAAAGTTATTGTTAACACTTTCACTTGGATGAAATTCGGGGCAAAAATGAGTGACATGACGTGGCAAAAATGGTGTACTAATTGTATTTTTGTTAATTGTTTGATGTATTTTGAGTGTTAGAGTCTTATTAGTGGTTCTTGTTTTTAATTAATGTTGTCGTACAACAACAACAAAAAACGACATATAAGACACCGGTAAACACCTAGCTAAAAAGTAAATAACATCAACACCTAACAAGAAATAATAAGCAAAAAATTAGAACAAACCAAGGGAAACCAAAACCTAAACTTAGACCAAATCTTATTAACCGTGAAAGGTGTACATGTAGTATTATATTAGCAAAACTACTTATATTTCATTTTTGTTAAACGTGGTATATCGTTCGTGCTATTAAACTAGTGACTTTGCTTAGACGTGCTCCAACACACACACACACACACGTAAAGGCGCCTATTGTTAACTTGGAGGCTGCGCACCAGATGTGCAACATTGGAGGGTGGGTGTGTTAGTGGTTAGCCCTTTTGTTTTGAAAAGATGGAGGAAATATGCAGTACATGAATTATAAAGAGTTATTGGATTTAAACACCCCCAACTATTGGTCATTGGCCGTTGTCACCTCCAAGTATCACTTTGGCCAATAACACCCCCAACTAAATACTTTGGTGTCCGTATCACCAAAAGTTAACCAAATCACTAACGCCGTTAAGTTTTGCTGACGTGGCAAGGTGACGTGTCCTATCTCTGCTTAGGTGGCACGGTGATGGCGGCCAATGATCAATAGTTAAGGGTGTTTAAATCCAATAAGGCAATAACCCATTATTTATCTATATTTAACTAAGAATTGACCTGTGTCACGTGATGCGACGACCGTGTTTTAGTTGGTGCATATGTCGTGTCATATTTGTGACTTTGTTACATGCGTTACGTTATTGATTATCTCATGCACGTTCTGGTGTAATATTATGTTTTGTACCTTGCAACGTAATGCCATCAAAGTAATTAAAAAAACTAACTAAAACAAAAGAATATACAAAGAAAGAAAAGTTTAAAAAGAAGAAAAAAACAAAAATATCCAGCCCTCGTGTAGATGTTCAATGCACATCATGAACACTTGATCCAATATGACACTGTTAAGTAAGATTTTTTTGTACAATATAATGGTATAAATAAATTTCCGCTTTTATGGTGTTTATGGATTAAATGTTGTCTTAATTCTGCCCAGTCATCAATTTTATTAAATAGGTCGCTTACTCGGAAGTTCACTTGAAAAGAGGATCGAGACAGAGCGACCCCCTTTCTCCCTTTTTGTTCTTGCTGGTGCTGGAAGCATTTAATTACTTTGACATGTTTCATTGCAAGGTACGAGGCATTATACTACACCAGAACGTGCATGAGATAATCAATAACGTAACGCATGTAACGAAGTCACAAATATGACACGACATATGCACCAACTAAAACCCGGTCGTCGCATCACGTGACACAGGTCAATTCTTAGTTAAATATAGATAAATAATGGGTTATTGCCTTATTGGATTTAAACACCCTTAACTATTAATCATTGGCCGCCATCACCGTGCCACATAAGCAGAGATAGGACACGTCACCGTGCCACGTCAGCAAAACTTAACGGCGTTAGTGATTTGGTTAACTTTTGGTGATACGGACACCAAAGTATTTAGTTGGGGGTGTTATTGGCCAAAGTGATACTTGGAGGTGACAACGGCCAATGACCAATAGTTGGGGGTGTTTAAATCCAATAACCCAATTATAAAATATAAGGTTTGTTCATTCTTTAGCTATTTGAACATTTTTTCCCCTACATTCACACCACGGAACAAGCCTACAAAAGAGGAAAGAATGCTCTCTTAGCCACAAGATATATCTTCAAGCACACACAATTTTCCAGCGAGCACATAATCTCGATCTTGTCATTGATATAAAGTCGTTAATGTCATTCGCACCAAAAATGTTGGAAATTAGGCCCAAAATCACAAACACAACACACAAACTGAACCAACTATTCGACTCTTGTATTAGATAAATAAACCGGGACTACAATAAAGACTCATTCAACCCCTATTTATACTAAACAAATAGTAAACCTAACCCAACTGTAAAACCTATAAACCTAGATAAATAATCAAACTCAATTGTAGTCTAATACTAACTCAATTAAATAATTAATATTCTCAAATAGATAAAACTAGTTATTAGATCAAATCAAGATTAACATCTTCATTCTCCCCCTTAATCTTGATTTGTACCACCCGGATCTTAAACAAGATCCGTTTCTTTAAATCTGCATTATTATCAACAACTCCAATCCCTTGAACAATCTTGATATCCCTCTTCCTGGGTCCTAGAACTTCACCATTCTTGACCACCGATCAAAGAAAAAAAACTTGTCACTTCTACCGTTTTCTTCTTCCATTGCTAGACACGACAAGATTCAAAACCTCCCGCTTTGATGAATCTTCTACCGTCAGCCTATCCGCAAATCTGATCGGATACTTCTGCCAAAAAACAACCTACCTGGTTATTCTGTTTTATCCTTGGCAGGAAGGACAGGGTCTGATCTTACCTGGATAGAAAGTTGTTAATGCAGTTAAATTCATTACTATTGAACCATCACTTAACTGATCACATGTCATAACCGCCGTTCCAAATGGTACTCCCCATTATACGGTTGACCAAATCACATCGCCACAACAGCTCCCCAAACCTCCAGGTTGATAACAAAGAGCCAAAACCTAAAACTAAGAAAACTCACAAGACCCTAACCTTCACTCGGCGAATCCAAAAGTTTTAAATCAAACCTTAACGGTCAGCTTCAACGAATTTTCAACTCAATACAAAATCTCAATTTCTTAGATCGAAAGAAGCACCTAACAAAAATAGTCTTTCCTTCTTTTCCAATCATACACACCAAACAAAAATAAGAAATCAAAGTTACCTCCCTTTTGTTTACTTCTGTGCATGAACTTCAAAACAAGAAACAATAAAATCATTTTTCCTTTAATTTTGTTTCAACTAAATCCCAACAAAAATAATGGTTGACATACTCCCCTCGAAGGCCAAGAACCAAGGACGGAAAACTCCTCCTAATATCTTTACAAACGCCCCTTTTTCTTCTATCTTCGTCTTCTACCTCCCCGCAGTTGCAACCCCGCGAGGGGTTGCTCCTCTGCTTGGAAAACGACTCTCAAAACCGTCAATACCACGCTCTGATACCAATTGTTGGAAATCAGGCCCAAAATCACAAACACGAACACACAAACTGAACCAACTATTCGACTCTTGTATTAGATAAATAAACCAGGACTACTATAAAGACTCATTCAACCCCTATTTATACTAAACAAATAGTAAACCTAACCCAACTGTAAAACCTATAAACCTAGATAAATAATCAAACTCAATTGTAGTCTAATACTAACTCAATTAAATAATTAATAATCTCAAATAGATAAAACTATTTATTAGATCAAATCAAGATTAACATCTTCATTACGCTTGGATCATGATTCGTTTGTAGATGAAATCTTTCATTCTTAGTGCAGTATGTTCTTTTGTTCCTGAATTTAACTATATGTTTATTTAATTTTTACTTGTCATAAAGAAACTGGTCTTCAATGAAAAAGCTGTGTTTTTAATTGATAACATGAAGAAACTTTAAAAAACGATTATGACTAAATTTCTCAACTTTAACGTGTGGGGATTTCTTGTTTTGGAGCCAACGTTGTTTGCAAAAACCATCCGCTCAAATGATCATGCAGCCTTTGTTGTTTTAAATGGTGATTTTATTTTTTTGAAACTCGTGTCGCCTCTAGATCACGAGCAATCCGAGCTTCAATCTTCCTTTAATTTACGTTTCTCCTCGCGATCTCGTTTTTGTCTTTGACTTCATCTTTATTGTAGGTATTCAATTTGGCGACCATCTTCATTAGTTCTTCATGCTCGGTTGACGATGACTCTACTCGATTCTTTCCTTTGCGTGTTGGTGGAGGTCTTAGTCTTGTCGGCTCCTCTCAATCCATACTTTACTCCTTTAAAGCAAAAGGCGCGCAATCGCCTTGAAATGACCAAAAGTGTGACTCGCTCGTTTTGCTCCTTTTGAAGCTCTACTCCTCTATGTCTTTAATTGTCTTTACGCCACATCATTTAGGACTAACTTTCAAAACGTCCCATGCTGAAAAATAATTAAATTGCGTCTTAGTTTTTAAGACATTCATATAATCGTTTTGTGTTTTTTTAGGATATTTGTGGCATCGCTACCACTAGTCCGCTACCCTAAGGATGGGCCTATGTTGTAGCAAAGGGGGTGTGGCCGCCCCCTTAAAATGAAAGTTTATAGTATAATTTGTATGTGAAAATCATGAACACCCCCATAAAAATTGACAATCAACCCCCTTAAACTTTGTTAGTTTAAAGATAAAGGTTATGAAGAGAGCATCATCAATGTTTTCACTTTTCTGATAGCCATAAACCTGCAATATGCATTGTTGGTGCAGATAAAAAAAGGAAGATGACGACATTAATACTTTGTTATTTTAAGAGCTAGTTTAGACAAATGTGATAGTGTCATATGACATCATATTGTTGTCAAATGGTTTTATGAACAAACTCACGAGTTTCTTTTATCTATATGCATATGTATGTATATATTTTGTGTATGTATGTTATGTTTTTAAATTTAGTCTATGAACAAGCTCATTTGGCGTATTACATGATGATGATTACTAATCCAATTGGTGTAAAAACTCAATTGGTATATCTTGAACCAAGTCAGTTGTTTATAACATTCGATTTACAACCAAAATTTAAAAAATAAAACATTTTAAAAACCCATTTACTAGCCCAGTTAACAACTTAATTATCAAACACACGAATCCGAATAAGTTTGATTACCAATTAACCTTATTGTTATTAGAATCAACATTTAGATTGATATTTTCACATAAAAAATAACATGATTAGCCCGATCTTATTAACACGAAACCTAGTCAACCGAGTTAAACAAGTCTGAGGATCAAGAAAATTTCTTCTCCCAAGATCCAATCTTTCGATCTCCCAACACAATTCTTCATCACTGAAACCATAATCACCTCACTCAAACTCTCAATCTTCCATGGCAAATGCTTGGAAGAAACACCAATCCATCAAACTCACCACCCCCAAAACCCTCTTCCTCCTCTTCACCACCTCCATCATCATCCTCACCTTCTTCTACCACTGTTCCCACACCACCACCTCATCAAACCCTACTTTCAAAACCCAATTAAACCTCCCCAATTCATTAATCCAACCATTCAATTGCTACAATTCACCTCAATCCCACCCAATCATCGCAAACCAAGTCGAAGGTGTCAAATACCCTTTCATCTACTCTCTTTCCGATTTCGGATCCTTACCCGATAAGCCCCATAAGAACATTGTCCGGATCTTGAAAGGAAAAATGTTCAGACGACCCGATATCTCTGCTACGGTTCAGGAGCTTTTGGAGAAGATGAAGGGTGAGGGTAAAATGGGGATTTTTGTTGATGTTGGAGCAAATGTGGGGATGGCCACATTTGCAGCTGCTGTGATGGGGTTTAGGGTTTTTGCATTTGAACCGGTTTTTGAGAATTTACAGAGTATTTGTAATGGGATTTTTTTTAATCGTGTTGGTGATTTGGTTCATGTTTTTGAAGCTGCTACTTCTGATCGAATTGGAAACATTACATTTCACAAGGTAGGTTTTTTTTATCACTTAAACATCTTTAATTTTGATCACTTAAAAATCTTTGTTTTGATCACTTAAAAATCTTTAATTTTGATCACTTAAAAATCTTTAATTTTTATTCACAGAGGTGAAATTGGATCTGTGATTGTTCATGGGTTTGTGTGATTTAACACATTGTAGTGATCTTTATTTTTTTAATTACTTTCATTGTTCTGTCAAGGTATGATTTTGATCACCCAAAAATCTTTAATTATGATTAACAGAACTAAACTTTATCTGTGATTGTTCATTCGCTCATGGGTTTGTATGAGTAAACAAGTTGTAGTGATGTTTATTACTTTCATTGATGTTGTGTTGGATTTGTTACAGTTGGTTGGACGGTTAGACAACAGTGCTGTTTCAGCCACTGGTGCAAAGATGGCGTTTAAGTCGAATGAAGAAGTTGAGCTTCAAGTAAGATCAATTCCACTTGATCACGTGATTTCTGAGACAGAACGTGTGTTGCTTATGAAAGTTGATGTTCAAGGTTGGGAGTATCATGTGTTAAAGGGGGCTAAAAAGTTGTTGTCAAGAAAGAAAGGTGAAGCTCCGTATTTGATCTATGAGGAAGATGAAAGACTTTTGCAAGCGAGCAATACTAGTTCAAAGGAAATTAGGAGGTATCTGCATGGCCTTGGGTATACACAGTGTGTGCGACAAGGTACTGATGCTCATTGCACTAAATAAAGATTAGTTGCAGAATTACGTAGAATTATGATTAGTTCAAACCGTTGTGTAAGTTTTGATTGAATTGATTAGTTTGACTTTTGATTCATTGTTCAATCGTAGCGATAGAGGGTTTGAAGATCTGTGTATGGAGTCGAGTGTTGTATATGGTCTTTATAGGAATTGAAAGATTGCACCAAATATTTATACAAACAAATACGGTTTTGGTTTCATCTATATGGGCTTTTGCTTTTGTGTTTTGGATCTTTAATCTCAGCAATGGCAGAATCAATGTTGAGTAATTATTACATTCAAGAACCACCATCCTTTGTTGTTCTAATCATTTTCCAAACTCAAAATTGTTGAATCAGTTATCAGCCCCACGGGTAAGCGGTTTCTGGCCAAACATTAGGTTTTTGTTTGATCAAATTCAATTGGTTTTTACAAGTTGAAAGAGTAGACTTTTTGGTCAAGATATGTTATTCAAAGCTTTATACAAGAAAAAGATTATTTACAAAGTTTTTACAAGTTGAAAGAGTAGACTTTTTGAAAGATCATTAAAAGCAACAATATTCAAGCTTGTTTCATGATCATGCCAAGATCAAATGAAGAATATCTCCGTTGAATTTGAACGATTTCTCAGTTTCTTGAAGACAATGGTTCTTCTCATCTCTTGTCCAGTTCTGATTATACCATAAAAAGTGCATTAGATCATATAGCAGAAACCACACTTTTGACTTTAGAAGTCAAACTTGGCACTTTTCCGAATTCAAAATCGAAATCAATTCCTTCACAATTTAACATCTACAAGTTCTAATTTGACAGAATTTATGTATATTTCATTCCAGCAAATCAAATTTGAACAAAGATGTAGCATCTGCAGTAATTATCCAAATTAAAAGTAACTAGTTTGACTATGAAATTACCTCAGCAACTCTGTTCAACTTCTCCCTAACATTCTGCAACAGCTGGGAAAGATCACCATCCCATTTATAAAACTCCAATTCCTTACCATTCAAGATCTTTGAAGCCACCTACATTCAAATCCATACCCTAAATCTTGAACAAAATCTCAAATTTCAATTTTCAAACCATCTATAACTGTAATGTCTAACCTTTTTACCGATCATCCGACCGCCTGCAGTGTGTGCAAAGTATGTATTATAAAAGTGGCAAATAAAAGCTTGTGGATCTTTCTTTGACAATTCTTCCACATAAACAGAGTAATCAATCCCAGGTGATAAAGGTTCAGGAATCAAATGACCCTGTTCTTTGAACCACTTCAAATCTTCTTCCAATTTTCCCGCCCTTTCTAATCCTGTGTTCTTAAACTCAGCATCTACATGCCAACAATTCATCAAAAACCACATTTTTATATCAACTTCTAATAATTTGTTAGATCAAAATTTTAAAAATCATATTTTTTGTAAATATTTTTTAAGGAACTTAATTCTTTTGATCTCAAGAATTTACAATCGAGTAGCAGACTAGCAGGTAAACATGCAATAAGCTGCAGTGCACTTGCACTGCACCTATATCAATACATTTTTTTAAGGAACTTAATCCTTTAAGGAACTATTTTAAGACATGTTTATGTATATCAAATTCTAATGACATGAGAAAATAATCATATAAAGACATGAGAAAAATCAATTTCATATCAAGTTCTGATGATTTTTTGGATCAAATATATAAAGACATGTTAATTCAAAAAAAGATCAAATTTTTTTTTCTAAAAACAATGAAAGAAACAAAACTTACATTCAGGGAAATGAGCCTGATGAAGAATATTGTCAAGAGTATCATAAACCAATTTACTATCCACCAAAAACTTCAAATAACCTTCAATTGTAGGTTCCCATTTGGGCCATGGTTTGCCTTGAGTTTCTTGTTCACCTTCTTTAGCTTGATCTTTAGTATGCAGTTTCATGGCAACACTTCTCATCTCATCAACAAACCCACCGCTAAACCTCTTATTAACCCTCTCCGATCCCTCTGCCATATTCTTGGAGGATTAAGTTAAAGATCAGTTCAGATTTGAGATGAATTGTTGTTAAGAAGTTGTGACTTGTGGTGTAATTATATAAGCAAACGATTGAGTGCAAAATTGGATTATTTACAAATGACGAAACAACTTTATATTATATTACTTAATTATTATAATTATATACAATTGAAGAAAAGGGGTGGGTGGTTTTTGAATTTTGCAGATAAAGATGCAAACATTAGCATCCAAGTTTGTACGTGACTGGTTCTTCATAGTAATGAAACTTTTGGTCTATTTTAATAGTGTACTCTAATAACGGATTGGGCTATATTAAAAACATATCTACCGTTCATCTTTATAACTTTTTAATATTTTTTGAAAGTGATCGTAGATGAAAGACACAGAAAATATAATGATAAATGTATTAAAAATGAAAGAGCAATGTAGTGTTTTTTAGTGTAATTATAAAGAAAGAGATGTGCATGTTCTTAAGATTAAAATAATAAAATCAATTAATTTAAGTCCGATCGCCCGGCCGGGTAAATGTAATGGAGAAAGACTATCCACACTTCTGAATACCGACATCGGCTGCTCGCTCACCATTGTAGAGGAAACCACCATCTAAAGACTTATTGTGATAAAACTATGGCCCACCTATAACATATTGCCACAAATGACACTCGAATAAAAGTGGAGAGTTGTTTTTTTCAATGACAAACCTCGTTACTTTAAAACTGTTTTAAACCGGTTTTTTCAAATGAAAACTCAAACCTATCAAACTGATATGGACCATGTTTTTACCGGTTTTTTATTGGTTTTTTTTTTCAATTAAACCATTTTTTTAAAACCGTTTGCTCGCTTAAAACCCCAACCTACCTTGAACCATCGGTTATGTATTAACCTAAATCAAGTTTTTTTTCAAACCGTTTTTTAACCTGTTAAGGTTTTTTTAGGGTTTTTAAATCTTTTTTTTTTCACTCGAACCCATGACCTTCACATTAGAAAGACATAGGATGGATCCTCCCAAACCAATTAATCTAGAGCTCACTGTCTTAGATCCTTTAATTGTCTTAACTTAAGTATAAATTACACCTAAAATTTTATAACATCGAAGACCTTACAAGTCTCATATGGAATGAGAGAAAAATTTAGATTAAATTGATTTATCACCTAAGATAAATTTATACTTATATAAATTTAATAGAGAAGGTCGGTGTCATTTTGCGCCACCTTCTCTTCTCATCCTCCTACTTTTATACTTGACACTTTTAATACTTAAGCTCAACTTTAATATATATATATATATATATATATATATATATATATATATATATATATATATATATGATTTTAACCTCAGACTTTGAGTTACTTATTATTTTTACTCCATGATGACCTACTCGGTTTACAGGTTTTAACCTCGTATTCTACTTTGACATATTTACAACTTTGACCTCCTACTTTGACTTAGTTGTCATTTTTATTACTGAGTTTGAATAAACCACTGTCTTCTAATATATGACGCACTACAACTTTACATCGTAAAGAAGTTTTTGTTTTAATGTATGAGACCAAGTTACATACGTAAAACCCGAACACTGCTACACGAGACCCGGTTCTTATAGTTAGTTCTCTACTACAAGAGAATGGAGATATCAAATGGGCCTAAATAATTCAAATTGATGTTAAAATATTGCCTATAAATTGTGGGAAAAAAACAAATCTGGGGTCTTCTAGAATTATGATCAAATAAAGTATATATGTGGATAGGGATTCCCTACCATCTTTATATAGTTTTAAATTGGGAAGTAAACAAATAAGGGTTCTTTAAGAACTTAACGGACAAATAAAATCCATCGACAATCATAAAAAAAAAAATTAATAGCATTCAAGTTAATCGAAGTCAAAACTTGTCAACTAACTATTCTAACAATAGTACAATACAAAGGTTTTTTTTTCTTCATTTTAACTAAGAGTTAAGGCCTTAAGGGAGTGGACTTGGGACAGTTAGCAAAGGGTGACATAGTGGTAGAGGTAGATAGGGATGAAACTGGTAATATACTAGTACTGATTTTGATGAAAAGTGGTATTGAGTACTGTATCAAATTTATTAGTTCAATGTGTGTACTGGTATCGGTTTTTCAGTACTAGTACTAATTGGTTTTTACAAAATATTCTTGCTTATTTCAATTTGATTTTACTATCTATCTAATAAATCAAAGTTTTAGGGGGCAATTTTTGGGGGGGAAAATTATTTGTTCTATAACAGTAGGTTTTTTTTCCTTATCTTTAAAATTACACTAAAAAACACTACATTTACACTACATTTCCTCTTTCCTTTCAATTAAATAATACTTTTTATACATTAATCATTACATTTTACCGTTTCTTTCTCTTCTACCCATATATATTTCCTTAAATTTACCGTTTCTCTCTCCTCCATTCATATATTTTCTCTCTCCTTCACTCACAACCACTCAAAACCATTCCATAAAATTTTACCAAACTCACTCACATAATTATACCAACTCCACTGTGAATGCTCTAATAGGTAGTTTTTGGAGGGAAATTAATGAAAATATTTCATCACCATGTATGAGTTAATGGAACTAAATCTTTGAATACTAAATATTTACAAATCATTAAGCATAATGGTTATAATTTCTTTATAAATTTTGTTGTTTAACCCATGTGTAACACATGGGTATTAAACCTAGTTATTAATATAGGCTCTATCTATTCACACACTCAACCTTTCTATCCATCCACCTTTTTAACGGCCCGTTAAGTACTTAACGGCCGTTAAATCCATTTAACAGCCCGTTAAGTCTTTAACGGCCGTTAGATTTTTTTTTTTTTTTTTTTTTTTGCATTTGTAGTATAACGGTTTGTTAGGCCTTTAACGAAATTTACAATAATTATTATGGTAATTAAATCATATTATTATAATATCAAATCGTTCAAAAGTTCCTAAAATGTTATAGTGTGAAATTTGTAATAATTATAAATTTTATGTGACGATTACTTGGTGTTTCAAAACTAAAAAGAACAAGGTTATGATAACCATATGCAATTATAAGGTTATAAAAATAAATTAAAAGTAACTCTATGAGACATGTATGACGATAATATATAAGTTTGAGTTTCTTTATGCTTATCTTTTCTTTTCTCTTGTTCAAAAAGAGGGTAAAGAAGATATGTTGGATGAGAATATCTACGATTTAGGTCATATATTTTGCAGTATTTATTTTATCTTTTCAATAAAAAGAAATAATAAAGTACGTTTCTCATATATATATAAGAATGCATTTGAGTTTCTCATATGTTTCAAGTAAATAATCTATATGATGCATATAATTGTTTTACAAAATAGTCATTTTTGAAATTAAAAAAAAATTACCAATAATTTTAACTGCCCGTTAAGCATCTAACGGCCGTTAGAATTTTTAAATTTTTTTTTTTATTTTTTAAATTTTTTTTTTATTTTATAATTACGTTTGTAGTATAACGGCCCGTTAAAGACTTAACGGGCGTTAAATGAGTGTTTGGTTAGATTGTTAGGTGTGTGAATAGGGCATCCCTTAATATAACTATACATGGATGATTGTATAGATCAATAAAATATAATTAAGTAGGTTAAAAAGGCATGAAAAATTGTATAGATTATTCAAAAAACGTATCAAGTTCATTTGATTTAGGAGTCCATAGTTTCTCAAACACTGGAAAATGACTCATAATTGTATAGAAGATACAAATAACAAAGAAGAAAAGTTAGTGATGAAACGTGAGTGGTGCGTTTATGTGTTCAAACTTCAAAGGTGTTAGTATATTTTGTTGATGTTTTTAACACAATTTCGCTTTAAATTTTGGTAATTGGTTTTCATTAATTCCAACTATCGTCTTTTGTCTTTTACTGGTCTCAATTATTGAATTGGCTGTCAATGGTCCCAACTTTTAACACTTTGGCAACCAATGGTCTGTCGTTAAATTTTTTTAACGCCGTTAAGTTTTTTCGAATTCAAAATCGATGTTTTAGGCCTTTTGATCGGAAGGATAATACGAGTCGATTGATGTAAAAGTTTGCTCGAAACGACTCTCTGAACTATAAAATTTTTACATCCGATTGAAGCATCGTTAGGTTTAAACACCCGATTGAAGCACAGTTTCGTTGTTCGGAGCACCGTTTTGATGTAACTTTTCCATCAATCGACTTTTATTATCCTTTCGATAAAAAAACTTTAATCATCAGTCTTGAAATTGAAAAAAAAAACTTATCGACGTTAAAAAAAAGTTAAGGGCGGACCGTTGGTTACTTGGTTACCAAAGTGATAAAAGTTTGGACCATTGACAGTCAATTCAATAGTTGGAATCGATGGAAGACAACAGGTGATAGGTAGGACCAATGGAAACCAATATACGTTAAATTTTTGAACTTGGCATGCTACATCCATGCAATACAACAAAATAGGCAAATGTGCCCTTCATATGTGATGTATAGTAATGGTAGGTACCGAGAGGACTGACATATCGTGAATACCTATACACGATAAGACATGAACACGATATGATAACTTATAATGTATTTTTTCCAAACACAAACACGAACCTATTAATATAGTAGGTTTAATACAGGTGTATTACACACGAGTTAAATAATAATATTATAAGAAATTATAACGATTTTGTTTAAGGATTTGTAAATATATTTAATATTTAAGGATTTGGCTCCATCAACTCATGCATTTAAATTCCACTTAGTTTTCCTTCGCAAACTTCTTGTTATAAAACAAATATAATTCCTACAAATAATGTTCCCGTAAAACATTGAATTATTATATAGATGGTTAACACCATAAAAAACGATAATACCTGTTTAAAAACACATATTTAGGTTTTCTTTAGGAAGTTGATGGTTTAGGGATTTAGGATTTTAGGGTACATATTTTAACTTTTATTTTAAAAAAAAGTTCTTATCATGTATTAAGGGTACTTAACAGGTAAACATGGTATACACGGGAATTAATGAGTGCATTCGTGTCTACCTATTTATGACATAAAACATTTTAAGACCACACACGATACATGTTAAGATTGTGTAGGTGGGGCTGGTAATCGTGTATATATGCACATGTTAATACACGAGCACGATAAAACACAAACATGAAACATGCATACACGAACACGACAGGATAAGTTATTGTGTACGTTTTCCCAAATACAAACCTGTTTATACTTGGTTAGCACGATAAGACAAACTTGTTAAGACCTGGATAACATGAACATGTTAATACCTTCTTCTTCCCCACAAGCAAGTGTCTTTAAAAGTTAACAAAACACAAAACTAAATAAAGCAAAAATACATGTTATGAGTCTTATGACATGTGCTTAGCAAGTAAATTTATATTAATATACCTACTAAATGGGAAGGTTGGTGCTTTGCACCGGCCTCTACCGTCCCGCCGCACCGCGTTTCAACTTTTTCTTACTTTAATGTATTAACGGTTTTAATCCCCGACTTTTAACGCATTAACGGTTTTAGTCTCCGACTTTTACTAATTGTCGTTTGTGCTCCTGATGAGTTTTTGACTTTGATCTCTTACTCCACTTTGACACATAGTACGACTTTTACTAATTGTCATTTTAGCCCCTGATAAGTCTACTTTGACATATGGTACGACTTTCATCGTTTTTAACGTGTGACACATTAGGTTTTTTCGTCGTGACGTACGGGGCATGAGACTTTTTTAACACGTATGACGAAATTAAATACGCAAGACCCGACTATGTGACCCGGCCGCTGTAACATGCGGGCTGGTGTTAAATCTAGTATGTACTAACATGCACTAACCATGAATGGGTTGGCACCCTGCATTAATTGTAGTATTTAACGTAGTTAATAAGCTATCTAAATAAACTTATTTTTCAAATGCAATAAGACTATATATTATTATTGATTTCATACTTTACTACTACTTCTCACGATAAACCGTACGTATTTGTAGTTGTAAGGAAGAGATCCACTACGCTAATCGTCTTTGTTCTACGTTTGACTATGAGTGGTGAACAAATATCTAAATATTTAGGTTTTTAAGTTAACTAACTAGAAGACCAGGCCACGGATATATGACTTAATTCGTCACATAAAAGTTTTATGACTCACACGTTACAGTGTAAAATCGTAATGTGTCACATGTGAAAAGATGATAATATATCCAAACTTATATGTCAAAATGATATATAATCATTTCAAAGTTAAAGTGTTAAAGGCATAACTATATCAAAGTAGAGTATGTGATCAAAGACGTAAATATATCAAAGTTGAGTTGATGAACCGAATGCGTAAAATTGTCAAAATTAAAAGTCAAATAATTCATAATCTAACACAAAAATACCAATCTTAAACTTACATGTGACAATGTCAAGTGCTAGGCCGACCTTACCAATTAAAAATATGTACAATGATATATAATACATCCTTGCGCATTGTTTCAGAAACAAACAAACGCTGTCATGTGTCTCTTGGTTAGTATGAACGGTCACAAATGGAAAACAAAGAAAAATAAAGGTAAATTGGCTAAAAATAATCTCAACTAACACCTATTGGCTGAGAATAATCCCAACTCAGTTTATTCCCTCCAGTGGTCCCAAATCCAACTTTTTTGACCTCCAGTGGTCCGCCGTTAAGTGCACTTAACGGCCGTTAACTTTTTTTTGATTTTTTTCGAATTTCAAAACAAGGTTTTTTGGATATTGATCGGGAGGAGTATACGATTCAATTGATGCAAACCTTACTTCGAACTGGTGTTCCAAACGACAAAACGGTCTTCAATCGGGTATTTAAAACCTAACGGTGTATTAACCGGATATCAAAATTAAACCATTTGGAGCAACAATTGGAAGTAAGGTTTACATCAACTTACTCGTGTTCTCCTCCCTATCAAAATCCTTAAAATATCGGTTTGAAATTCGAAAAAAATAGGAAAAAAATTAACGGCCGTTAAGTGTACTTAACGGCAGACCACTGTAGGCCAAAAAAGTTGGATTTGGGACCACTGGAGGGAATAAACTGAGTTGGGATTATTTTCGGCCAATAGGTATTAGTTAAGATTATTTTAAGCCAATTTGCCAAAAATAAATGTACAATACTATGCATTAATCAAAACTCTATAAGATACTAGATTAAACCTCATGGTTTATACGGTTAAAACATAAAAAAACACATAATTTTAAAACTTTTAGAAAAATGTAACATTTGAAAATAAACTACACATTACATAAAAGATATATGAAAACAGAAACACAAATTGCATTTAAGCTCTAATTTTATCCTTGAACAAATAGATTTAAACTTCAAATACATTATACACTCGTAGTACCAAATTAAATATCGACGCTTTTAAATTGTGTGCCTTATAAATCATACTAAATATTTTAAAAAAATGTTAAAAAAAAACATACATACAGATAATCAAGATGATAAATATCTGTCAAAATTCAGGGCGACACTCATATATATGTACTGGGTCGAGCGTACGGATTGGCATGCATGAGTTTAGGTTGTAAATTGCAATTTGTTATTTGTTTAAGTTATTTGTTTTCCTTTTTCACAGTGATTTCTATGATGCAAATAAGATAGATTGAAACTTTTGAAGAGAAAACTATAGGTGATTTAATATTATCGGTTTCTTTTTAATTTTCTATACATAGCTTAAAAAAGAAGATTATTAGTTTTAAGCGGGAATAAAAATGCTCCAACGTCCTATTAAATGAATGACATGTGTCCTTTAAAACCTTCTTTTATCAGAAGGTATAAATATAGATTTAAATATCACAAATTATAAAAAGAATAAAAAGAGTAAGATACTAACATTTCTCAGGCATACAAATAATACCTTTTTCTTTTACTACAGATATATAAGATACTAGGTTTAATACCCGTGTATATACACGAGTTGATTTATACACATGTTGATTTATGCACAAATTATATAAACTACGCATCATTGAATAAATAGCAATAATTTGATACTACATTCAAAAAATACATTAATCTTCTATAGTTTTTATGTAAGCAATTTTTTTAAATATTTTAAATTTAAAACTTGAATGAGAAAAAAAAATGATTATAAATGTATTATTAAAAAAATACATTCATCTTTTATATTTTTTTGCTCCATCAACTAATGCATGGTGAATTCCCTCTTAAACTTCCTATTATAAAACAAAAAAATTTCCCCCCAATATTTGCCCCCCCTAAAACCTTAATTTATTAGATAGATTTTACCTAATTTTTATGCTAAAAAAAGAAGAGTTTTGAGCCTATTGTCTCATCAGCAACAAACTAGCTTTCTATATATTCTTTGATATAGACATGAGTTTTTTATGCATCATACTCCTACCAAATTCTTCTTTTGTTAGTGACATATGATATCGTCATTATATATATTGTGTAAGTACTCTTTGAGAGAAGCAGTTTGGAGGCAACAGCCAACAGGTAGCTAGCTAGCAAAAATATAACGTAAACTACAACCGTTTGTGAAAGAATTAATTTGTGCATAATACATCAACCACTTAGTAATATGCATGACATGCCCAAATCCGAACTCAGGGATGGTGACGATTGTGTAATCGGACGATGGAGTACTGGAGGTCTAGGACGCTATATATTAATCAGTGGTAGTATTTTCGATTTCACCTTCGAGGACGATTCAATTTATCGTCAACCATATTTAATTATAAACCACATAAACAAACACAAATACCCTTATCCAAATATATAAAACAAACATTTTAAAATTTAAGGGCCCAAGCCCAACGAGTACTTCACAACGAACTTGAGTTGGCTCCGACTACATTTGATCACTAGAGTACGTGCTCAACAAATATCTAAAATTTTAGGTTATTAAATCAAACTAGATATGTAGTTGAGTCGCGTGATGTGGTGGTCGAGTCGTACGCATGTCACTCGTTATACACGTTGATAAAAAAATTTCATGGCTCGCATGCTACAGTGAAAAGTCGTAATTCCTCACATATTAAAAGGCTAAGATATATTCAAAGATAGAGGTCAAAATAATAACAAACTTGAAACCGGGGTGTTAAAGTCGTAAGTATGTTAAAGTAGGTAGGTGGGTTAAAGTTGTAAGTTGACTAAATTCTCAGGGGTCAAAATGATTAAAAAAATCATAAAATAAATATGTCAAAGTTAAGTGGAGAGACTAAAATCGTCAAAATAAATAGGTTGGTCACGTGTCAGCAAGTAGGTAAAGGTTATCACTAAGCTTGTTTCGTAGTATTATTTGAAAAAATAATGAATTTGGCATGCATTTTCTCATATCATTATATATGTGTGTGGAATTATAGTTTATTGACATGAATTATTAGTTCCATAGCCTTGTAATATATATGACATGCACGAATCAGAAAACTGTATAATTATTATCCTTACTATTCTGATGTTCTTATGACACGATTTGAGGTAACTTATTCCAACCCATCTTTGTTTCATACATGATCAACATAACTACATCTCAAGTGTTTGTCAAAATCTATACAATGCATTCACGTGACCACATCTTGATAGGATGAGGGAGGGAGACGGTACTGAGACACGAAAGAAACTTGTAACTCAAGTAAGGCGATGGGGGAAGAAGGATGGTTGTCGACCCTGATAGGAAAACTATATATAGAACTAACGAAAATAATATTTGTTTTCCTTTGTGACAAAGGGTATATTAAGTTTTTTTTAATCGGCAAACTAGCTTACTCCTACTCTAAATTAAACTTTATATATGTATACTTGTACATGTTTAAATCTGAGACCTCCTCCAAATAATGCTTCTAGAGACAACGACTCTTGGAGCACTTCCGTATCAACACAAAGGTATTGTAAGATTGTGGCTTAAGATCTCAAGAAAAGTAGTACTTGAAAAGAAATATTTTTGTAGGAAGAGAGAAATTGAATAATACCAATTACCAAGTTACCGACAAAAGTTGTTATATGTGTTTATTTGACTTATAATTATCTTAAAATTATAAATCAGGTGAATCATTTTCGTAGTCTAAAAATATATAAAATAATTTTTTTTGACAGCAAAATGAATAAAGTCCGGCTACTCGGGGTAACCCAATGGCGAAAGGCAACCCCAAACGCTCTGCGAGCACAAACAGCGCTGGGTAGCCGAAACCCACCTATTAACCCGACTCCAATTCAGGGGAAACCCACTAACCCGTCCGTCCGTAGGCACGACGACAAGCTAGTGGTAAAACCCGTTTGGCTCAGAGATCGAACTTGTGTTGCCACAAGTCTCCCTTCATTGCCCCCATTTGTCCTTTCCAAAGTGGTGGTAGTGGGACTAGAACTTGGGTCTCTTTTGAAGAATCCAAGTCTCTTACCACTACAGCACATTGAAAGTTGCATATATAAAATAAATATTTAGGTAAATGGCGAGGTTATACTCAAAAATCTTTTGAATTTACAAAGTCGTGGGTAAGGGCATGGTTCAGGTCTTGGGGCGAGTCATGGTTCAGGTCCTGGGAGGGTCATGGTTTAGTTCATAAGTTGGTTCATGGGACAAGGCATGAGCCAGATCCTAGCTAGGTCGGGTTATGAATTAGGGAATGGGACAGGGTATTGTGTAGCTCATGGGTCGTGCGGTCAGGCAGGGTTGAACCAAGAGGATAACACTTTAGGTTCCAAAATCCAAACCCATTACAATAAGGGAAAGTTTTCAAAATATCTCTTATGGCCAATTTTTTCCACAAAATGTATCCATTGACTTTTTGTTCCACAAATGCCCCTGTTTTAAAAGCTACAATGGAAACATGAACCGCAACGGTAAACATCAACCGAAAGCTTCTTTTGTTTTGCCGTGCAGTTAACCAACAAAGGAAGACAATAAATACCCAATTACCCAACCGGCTATAATGTTCTCCTATTGGACTATAACCCTTCAATTCATTTTTCAATGTCATTGAACAAATAACCCCTTACATTGTTTCTTAAACCATTCACCATGCATCACCCAAATTTTAATATGTTAGAGCCATTTAGAGCGATAGATCTAGATGATTCTAGATCACAAACTATATATCAGTCTTAAGCGGCTAAATAAGCAACTTGGATGAAAACATTCATTGTTGATTTTGATCGAGGTGATGCCCAGGTCGAGATATCTAAAGAGACTTCCACTACATAAGGTAAATGGTGAAACGGAATGACATCGCTTAAGAACTACATTATCGATAGTTGTCATCAATAGGTTTGGAATATGGCATTGTCATTTGTGTATACTAAGACCTAAGAGGTATTCTTTGACACTAGCCTAACACGTATTGTGATCTTAACACGACGGTTATAAGGGTAACATTATAAAGTATGTTGAAGCCTGTATCTATCTAATAAATTAGAGTTTTTAGGGGGCAACTTTTTGGAGGGAAAACATAATTTATCTTATAAAAGGAAGGTTGAGAGAGAAAATTGAGTAGTGAAGTTAATAAAGACAAAATTTTGTGATTAATAATAATTTATAAAATTATTTATAAATTTTTAAATATAATAATTATAATTTTTTAAAAATATTTTTAAAATATTTTTATTCAATCCGTGTGTAATACACAGGTGTTAAACCTAGTGTAGTATATGAGAGAGAGATATGTTATGGCGCAAGCGGGAAAGGCGAATAACCCCTCGATGTGGTGTAAATTTAGTGACATCAATGACTCCCGTATGAAAAAGTGTATGCGGGAAAAATATAAACTACTTTGTGTTGGAGGAAAACTCCATTTTACAAAACTACTAAGAGATTATTTATTTGGATGAGCCACCTAACATTAATATGAATAACCATACTTATATTTACAATTTAGTGTATTCAAAGTAAATTCTTCACCCTCATTCACTCATTCGTATAGGTTATAATTATATTAAAGGGTTATTGGATTTAATCACCTCCAACTATTAGTTATTGGCCGCTGTCACCTTCAAGTATCACTTTGGCCAATATAACCCTCAACTAAACACTTTGGTGTCCGTATCACCAAAAGTTAACCAATTCAAGTCACTTTTGTTAACTTTTGGTTAATTTTTGGTTAACCTTTGGTGATACGGACATCGTATCACCAAACGTTAACCAATTCAAGTCACTTTTCGTTAACTTTAGGTTAATTTTTCGTTAACTTTTGGTGATACGGACACCAAAGTGTTTAGTTGGGAGTTATATTGGCCAAAGTGATACTTGAGGGTGATATCGGCCAAGATTTAAAAGGGGTCATTTTTTGGGTGGAAATATTTGTTTTATTATAAGTTTGAGTGTCAAATATTTATAAATATTATTATAAATTTTAGGTTTTAGGAGAGATCATTTTTTGAATTGTACCTTAAGTGTGGAACTTTTCATATGTATGACTTGATGGAGTCAAATCCTTAAAATTTAAATATTTATAAATCATTAAACATAATGGTTATAATTTATTTATAAATATTATTATTTAACATGTATGTAACACAAAAATATTAAACCTAATTATCAATATGCATTAGATTTCTCAAATATTTTTATCTCTTCTTTAGTCCTAACCATTCTGTAAAATATGAAAAACCATTTCACAAGCATTTAAAAGACTTCAGTATGAATGATGAAGTGGTTTGTTTTATGAAAATAATAAATATAAATATTCGAAATAATAGAAAATTTTGTAGTCAAGAGAAATAGACAAAGTAGGGACATAAAAACTAAGAAATCATACCCCATGAAGGTATGATTTAAGGTATAATTCAATTTAATTCCTAAATTCATAAAACAACCGTTCTTTATATTAAAGGTAAAAAAGAGTGTATTTTTATTCTTTTCATTCTATTTAGATCTCACGTCATTTTTCCAATACTTCATCGTTTCATTTTAACTTCGCTTCAAATGTGAAAATGATTTCGTCTGAATTATCATTTTTCACGTTACATCATCAATTTATTTAATTAAACATTCAATTAAATTCAATACATAAATAATAATATTATTAATATTCCATATCACCTATTTTGAAATCCTTTATATTAAAATTTAACTAACAAAAAACTAATGGTTAATATTAGTATTTCGTTAATCACCTAATAATATGTTATTTAATTAGTTTCAAAATTATCATGGACCAAATTTCAAAATGTGTTAACCAACCCAACATGTGAGTATGTAACTACTAAAAAAATCATCTATTTAAACTTTAAAGTGACAATGGTCTCACTTTTCTTTTAACAAAACTAGGTTTATTCGTCTCGGCTCACGCGTTGCGTGAGCCTTGTTTTTTCTCTTCATGTTCATTTTTTTGTGTTTGTATGTTAACAAAACTTTGATCTTAAATAGTCTCCGCATCCCATAACAACATTAATCAAAAGACAAAAAATCAATACCACAACCAATATGCATATGGACACCATAAAAAAAAAGTAATCAAAAGCCAAAAATCAATCCAATGTCATTGTCACCAAAAAGTAAAAACAGATTGCACAGCAAATGAAAAATTAGTAGGCTCAGGGGGGTGTAGGAACACTCGCATGGCTGCAACGAATGCCACGCCATGGAGCCAATCACACCGCATATTCATCATAGCCGATAAAGACAAAATGACATGGTTTTCGCCCAAGCCCCTTTATTTCTGTCTCAGATGAAAAGTTATCATCATTGATCTAGCATAAACCAAGAACAGTATTAAAGATCCAGTCATTGCTGTTAAATCCAGAAAACCATTCAACAAAAGGAAGCAAATTAATGCCACACATGTCCAATGCTCGGCCAGCATAATTGCCACCAACAAACTATCAACTTTTTTTTCGATCACCACCACACCAACTTCACAAAACCCACACCAGTTCACACAATCACCACCACCATCATAACAACTGTATCAACTCTACCATGGATCTACAAAATCATCTTTCAAATCAGGCCAACGCAACGATTGGGTTTCACCCACCTAACATCAGAAACATAAAAATTGACAGGAGAAAACAAAGGGTTTCACCCAATCGTCACCACCATCACAACAATAGCCACCTCATACCCAACAATGGGTAACATGCAACACAAAATCAGAGTGTCGCAAACCCTAGGCCACTCATATCCATAGATCGGTATCCATCATCGGGTAAAAAACCCTATGTCACACGTATCCATGAACCGATAACCATCATCGACATACACAACGAACGAAAACGCAAAAAAAATGCGGTTCACATAGAAACCACCACCCATGATACACCACCGGTAACCGGAAAATACCGGTAGAAAAGCAAAAGAAGTGACCCGGTAGTGAAGATGTGAGGGTAAAACACCACAAAAGCACCGGAACCGATCGATGCAATAGAAGAAAGAAAACCAGAAAATGCACCCAGCAAGAGAGAGAATAAGTGCTGCAGCCTCTTATAGAGGCAATGGTGAAATACCCAAAGAACCCTCGTTACTGTTCAATCTCACCGATTATCAATAAAAAGGATAATATCTTAATAAAAAAAAGTAATCATCAAAGTTACTGGTGTTATACAAATACACCCCCAAACTTTTTTACTTGTTACACTTTTTTTCTAAGTTTTTGTAAATACAATTTTACATTTCTTTTTACAAAATATATTTTTCTTTTAAATTAATATTTCATTTCTTATAATGTTGTATTAAACTATTGCATATAGTTGGTGATATTGATTAGTTGTGTAATAAATTGTATCCGTAACAAAAAAGGCGAACCGAATTACAAATTTGGTTTTTGGTTCGGTTACTAACCGTATCCGAATTTTGAATTAGGTTTTTTAGTTACAGAAACTATGGTTTATTCGGATCGGTTATCTGAATAAATCGAATAATAATTGGTTTAATCGGATAACCAGACCGAATAAACCTACTAAAGTGGTTGAATTCGGTTCGATTAGACCAACTTTTTTCATAACCGAATAAACCTACTAAAGCGATTGAATTCGGTTAGGTTAGGCAAAAAATAAAGAGTTCACGACCGTATATAAATATTTTATAACCGAATAAACCGAATCGAATAAACCCGTTAATCAAACCATTGAATACCCACATGAAACATTTTTTTAAGTACGCATATTATTATTTTCATTTTGAAACATAAATTTTTAACGAACAAAAACAAAAAAAAAAAGTTTAAGTAGAATTTTTGATAAATTTAAAAAAAATTGAAGGAAGAAAGTGACAAGTATATTAAAAAAAAAATGTGGATACACAATCCCAACCTTACATATCAAAGACTACTATTTACAATCACACATCAACCAAATTTTCCTATTTCTCTTTCCTCTTCGCAAATAAGACTAGTTATAATCATTAAAGCCCTTAAGGAGGACTTTATGTCATATGGAGCTTTAAAGGGTAAAAATGGTGTAGTGGTTAAAGCTCCTATAATGCCCATTCATTATTACACAATAATTTACTAAAGAAGTAAATACATGTTGATTTTGTGGAAAATCGTGTGAGCATCAACGTTATAACTAAAACGGTCATTTTTTTTTGCTACATAACGCCCCCATGTAGTGGTGTGGGGGGCGTTATGAGCGTTATTGGGCAAAAAAAAAGGGCTTTAACGCCCATTACATGTAGTCTAAGCGAATAACTCTTCTCTTCTACACACCACATTGTGTACAAGTACCATTATTCATGATTGTCTCTTACCTCCCCATCACTCCTATGTTGTTGTTCCTCTACATTTACAATCTATTTCTAGAGCACTTCGTGGTAGAGGTGGGCAAAAAAACTGGTTTGAAAAAAAAAACTGAAAAAAACATAAATGGTTTGAAAAAAAAACTTAAAACCAGAGCCGGTTTGAAAAAAATCGACTAGGTTAAAACCGAACCGGCAGTTCAAGATTGGTTTGGGGTTTGGAGCAAGAAAACCAGTTAAAAACCGGTTTTATTTCAAAAAAAAAACGGTTTAACCGGGGAAAATAAATCGAATAATTTTAAAAAACCCAGTTAAAAACCGACCCGAATCGGTTGATAAGGTTGAGCTTTCACTTGAAAAAACCGGTTAAAAACCAATCTCGTTTTAAAAAACCAGTTTAATAAGTTTGAAAAAAAAACCGATTTAGAAAAAAACTAGCTGGTTCGGTTTTTTTTAACCCGATTTGCCCACCTCTACTTTGTGGGAATAGAATTCGTAACAATTTAATTGGGATAAACACCATCTATCATTAGTCCGAATACATCATTTAGAAAAGGGTTATTGGATTTTAATAATCCGAACTTTAATGAATTGGCCGATATTAATCCCAACTTTAAAAATATCTTGTGACAGTTCCAACTTGTAAATTATTTTCCTCCATCGAACCTTTTATAAGTGTGACACAAAAATGGTCGGTTAAGGTTTTAATGAGACACAAAAATGGTCTGGTAAGTTTTTTGAGTATCCGTTATAAAAGGCTCGATGGAGTAAAATAAATTAAAAGTTGGGACTGTCAGAGGAAATTTTTAAAGTTGGGATTAATATCGGCCAATTCATTGAAGTTCGGATTATTAAAATCCAATAACCCTTTAGAAAAATAATAGAGTAAAATGCAGTTTTAACCTCCTGTATTCTGATACCATTAACATTTTCAGTTCCACCTTAACAGTTTTGGTCCATGTGATTTTATTTTTTAACAGAAATGGTCCTGAACACTAATTTCATCCAATTTTCCATTAAATCTCTCAAACACGTCCTGCATCTGAGCGGTAAAAATGCCATTCATCTTCCTCTTGTATTATGTAGGATAACATTTTTATTCAGCCGCATATCAAAAGAGTGTGATAAATGACATTTTACTCCGCATGCGATGGAGACTTAACGGAAAATTAGATAGATATAATGTTCGAGACCATTTCTGTGAAAAACAAAATCATAAGAACCAAAACTGTTAACGTGAGACTGAAACTATTAATGATATCAAAGCACATGGATAAAAACTGTTGTTTAGTCAAAATAATATAATATTTTATTTATGTACAATTTAACATAAAACAAAAACATACGGAGTATTTTATTAGAAAAAAAAGGAAAAAAATGTTGTTTAAAGTTTAAACCAAGCAAGCAACCAACCACCGTATAGCTTTCATCCCCTTGACCCTTTCTTCACAACCCAAAGCCAAAACCAAACCATATAAAACTCCATAGATATATATATTTCTTCAATCCCACCATTATAATAACAATACTCACACATTGACTTCAATTTCATCTTCTACATCCATGACTTCATCTCAATTTTCTCTCTCTCTCAATCTTCTTCGATCTCTTTCATACCCATTTCTTTGATCTACAACAAAAGTTTACATCTTTTTCATCATGCCATCATCATCATCATCATCATCAATCTTGGCTTCAAATGGTGTGGTTCTTGCCACCGCCATGGCTGCCGGAACTGCAATCTTCATCGCCATCTGCCTCCACAAACAACCCGTTGTTCACCTCCCAAGATCCTGCATCTCTTCAGGTTCCTGCTTTATCTCTCACTTTTCTTCCAACCTCAACTCAAACTTCATCGTTGACTTTTTTAGTCAAAGTTTCAACTTTTTTTCTTGGGTTATGATTCAGATGGGAAAAAGAAGGGGAAAAAGAAGATGATGAAAAAGGTGAGGTTTGCTGAGGATGTCATGGAACCAAGTGGAAATGGAGATGAGTTTAGAAGAAGATTTAAAACTAAAAACAGGAATTATTTAGCAATGTTTAAAGATGAGGGGGGTCAAGTTAAACATTCAAGAAACTATAAGGGTCTTCCTGCAAATAGATTGGCTCTTTACTCTGGAATTATCAGAGATCGTGGTGTTCATCGTGTTGCTGCTTATTGCTGATTTTGAGTTTTGACTCATTTTTACAAGTTGATCCTTTATGTTTTTAAGTGTTTGCAAGTTTGATCCCTCTTTTTTTTGTCAAGTACAAAATGCACCTGTCTGCATTGGTATATGTTTTATAGGACAGTATTTTTTTGTTTTTTTTAATCTTATGTTTCTTGATATTTCATCTTACAATGTGAAAGAAACATGTTTGTAGATATTGTAATTTGAGCTCGGAAACATTGTGATTGTGGGTTAAATTTAGTCGTATGTCACTTTGGGGAATTACAATATTACCCTTGAAAGTATTGGGATTTACATATACTTTTTTGTATTTTTGTTCATTACATATATTGGTATCTTTTCTATATTATTCGTTGAAATTTATTTTATTCTTTGTAGCTTTTAAGAATGAGCAAAGCTATCCGTGATTTATAGCGACTAAGCCGATCGTCACTTGCAAATAAGTTGGGACCGCCGGATGCTAAATGAAAAAACACACAAACAAATCGAGCGGAAAATAAATGAAAATCAAGTGTGAATTATTAATAACTATGCCTAAGAGATTATCATTGGTAATGGAAGTTAAAGATGGGACCATCAAATGCTAAATCAAAAACGGTTAAAAAATGCTAAATCGACAATATGGATTAGTGTTGGGCTAACGAAAGTTAAAGTTAGGACCGCCATATGTTAAATCAACAATATAGATTATTGTCGGGCACTGTTACGAGGAAATGCCATTTTGTACGTGTTTCAGTGTTCCTGCATCGCCTCATCAAAAACAACAGTTTTTGTGTCACCACTAAGATGGTATTTTTTTCTTAGTCCGAACGAAGCACAAAATTCCTCGAATTTTAGAGGAAGACACATCCATTTACCCATTAACATAAATATGAATCATAGTTCTTGGGATAAGTTGACATCCCAATTATTTGAATGTGCCTTCTTTTGTCATATAGGCTGAAACCCTAAATAGGATTCATGATTCTCCCAAAAACTTATATATATTCTTTAGCCTACACCAAAAATCATCTAACTTTTGTAAAAAAAAATCAAAAGTGTTCAATGAATAAATACACCATAACATGCTCACTGCAGGATTTAAATCCAAGATCTAATGTTCCAAACACAAAAGTGTTGCCACTAAGCCACTAACTCCATTGGTCATAGTTTCATGGTTAGATGACTTGTGTTCGGTGTCAAGATTTTTGTATTATTTAGCCATTACGGTATAGTTTTCACTATAACGACTAAATTACACGTACCACATCTTTTGTTGTAAGAACCTCTGATATGATGTTTCAACAAGTATATTATTAAAATGTTAGATTTAAAATATCAGGTGCAAATATCTATTATTGTTAAAAGAGTCAGAAAAGTTTTTAAATATGCATTCAAATTTAGCACTATCGTTTAACTATTATAAGAAATTTTAAAAAAGTTATTTACAATTATATTTGAAGTCTTTTAAATAATGTTTTTGGCAAGTGGCTACCTAAACATGATGGGTGATGTTGAAAGGAATGCGTTGGTGGCGTCGTTTTGTTTGCGGGAGTGAGAGATTTTTTATAACATCAACCGTTTATATATTAAAAAAAATTACACTATGTCTTCAAAGTTCAAACCTTATTTGTGATGTGAATTTACATCCTATTCTTTCAAACAGAAATGTATTATTAATCAATCAGCAAAACAATAGGTTTTATATCGTTGGGTTTTGATTTCAACCCTTAACAAGATAACTTTTACAGTTATATCAATCTAAAGTTATAAAAAGTTGAAGTTTATTAATAACAGAATTAGAAACAATGGTCATGTTATTAACCCTTTATAAATTATACTAGGTTACTAACTCGTGTATTATACGCGTTAAAAATATAATGAACAAAAACTATTAAATATAGATCTTTTTTTATATATGCTAGCAGGAATGCCAAGCGCTTTCATTTGGCAAGTATCCTCCGGATCGATTGAAAGTGGAAATGCAACGAGTTAGCTTCTGGAAAGAGATTATAGTAAATAGAAAACTCGCCATTCATTCATGAACTGTCTTGCCCGTGCCATCAAGAGCTATTAAATAAGATATAAAAAAATTATAAAGCTGATAATTAGCAAATATATGAATTCATATTGTGACATCTGCTCAAGCCCGAACCCGAATGTCTGACTTAAACTTGAATGTTTGACTCAAACCCGAATGCGTTTGGAGTAATTAGTATGTCTATTGGTTTTAAACGGTCACAACTATCACATTTTGTCTCTGTCGGTCTCAACTAACGAATTAGTCGGTAACAGTCCAACTTTTATCACTTTGATAACCGACAATCTGTCGTTATTTTTTTAATGGCGTTAAGTTTGTTTGAATCCCAAACCGACATTTTAAGGCTTTAGATCGGAAGGAGAATACGAGTTAGTTGATGTAAAAGTTATCTCAAAACGGTGCTCCAAACGACAAAATTTTTACATCCGGTTGAAGCATCGTTAGGTTTAAACACGCGATTGAAGCATCGTTAGGTTTAAGCGCCCAATTGAAGCACTGTTTCATGGTTCAGGGCGTCATGTCGAGATACATCATTTGACTCGTATTCTCCTTCCTATCGAAATCCCTAAAACGTCGGTCTTGAATTCGAAAAAAACATAACGCCGTTAATTTTTTTTAACGGTGATCGTTGGTTGCCAGAGTGATAAAAGTTGAGATCACTTATCAACCAATTCCTTAGTTTGGATCACCAGATACCAATACGTGATAGCTAAAACCATTTAAAACCAATATGCCAATAATTAATATAAATGAGTCAAGGTTTTTTGGTTAAAACTTATACATCTAACATGGAGGTCACGAGTTCGATTCTCAAATGATAATGATTTTTTTTTTTAATAAGATGCTAATGTTTAGTAAGAAATTGAGATTATTGACATGTGAATTTGAACGTGACCTATTTGATAATAATGTGTCGTGGTTGAGAAAATAAAATGTGACATATATTTATCTTTGTATATTTATTAATGTATGTAGATGTAAATTAGGAAGATCAAAGATTTAAATTTATTCTACGATAAGATTACGGTTAAGGTTTTATATCAAGATTAAAAAAATCTTATTCAACGTGAATTGTTTCTAAAAATACTAAAGATGACCGTATAAGCAGTCGTTAGATATCGTTAAACAATAATTAACTAATTATGTTATGTTGCAACTATTTTATGGGTTTCTTTCCTTGAAAAGAAAATCAATTATGAAACGGCGTGGCATGCAATTGCACAACACAATCGCACATGGTCCACTAGATGAGAGGAAATTAACTATTAATTAAAAAAGAACAAACACCAAAAAAGTGAGTAAACACATGGGAGTCCATCCCCATTGCCATGTTTTAGGAGCCGGGTGACGTTATCAAACACGTGAATTACCCACCCTATATTACATCATTGATACTAACCAGATAAAAAGATCGCACATGATGCGAGAGCTGAATCTTTAATAACCAATCTTTAGTTTTTTTAAGATTAAATCTACCATAAACATGTACTATGTAAAATAAATCTCATTTAATTTTTTCTTCATTCCCAAAGAAAGAGAGAACCGCATTGTAGCACATTCACATGAAATATTTCACTTTGATTGCGTCTAAAAAATAAGACTTGTTACCTTTTCAATTATTTATTTTGTCGGTTGGTCTAACGAGAAAAAAGAGGAATTTCAAACTTTAGATTCTTCTTTTTATTCTCTAATCTACTAATCTCTAACTTACGATATTTAAACTTAAATAAACAAACCACTCCTAAAAAACTGTTGGATAAACAAGTCGCTCCAAAAATTTCTGAATGATCCGTCTTTATGCCGTTCCTAAAGACTAATAGAATCAAAATAGCAAAGCTCTTTAATCACATCTCAATGGGTTAAAAAAACCACACATTTTTTTGGATCATCACAACATGCTTCAAGAATTCAACCAAAGAAGTTATAGAAGTCAATTAAACAAACATTATAATGTATTTCAATTTTTAACTAGCAAAAGAAAAATGATCACTTTAGATAAAAGTAATTTTTTTTAGGATCTAATAATTTTCATTCAAAATAGTTAAAAGATACATGTGTTATCTTAATCTAATTTTGAAAACCCCCATCATTGATTCAACTAAAACAGCCTCGCGAAAGTGAAGCTAACAACCAAAAACCAAAATCAAACTTTGGGGGGAGAAAGTACGCAGAGAGAGCAATGGAGATCGATAAGCCGTCGTCGTCTTCATCTTCGCCGCCGTACTCTACCGGTGCCGGAGGGAAGTTCAGGAAGCCTCCGGTATCAAGGAAACGGCCGTCTACTCCTTACGACCGTCCGTCACTGTCAGCTGCTAATAACAAATCAAACGAGCCTCAAAGCGATGGAGATAGCTGGTTGTCGAAGCTTGTTGTCAATCCTGCTCGTCGTCTCATTGTCAGTGGCGCCACCAGAATGCTTCCATCGTTTTTCTCCAGATCAGAGCCTTCCTCCGCCGATCAATTTGAGTATGATTCGTCCGGTGATCGTGGTGAGTTACAAGTTTACAATGATGATGATATACACTCATACGAATTTTTTAATTCTGTTTGTTATAGTTGATCAATGTAAAAACTGAAGATATGAATTATGTGAGTGGACACAGTTTTGAAGTGTGAGTTGTTAATAGCCTGAAGTTTGATGACTGATAGAAATAGTTTGGTGCTGTTATGTGTTTATGACAGATGGCTTATGCAGTTGATGCATTTAACCAGCATACATAGAACAAGGATGTCATACCTTATGATACTTATGGTTAAAATACTTTGTAGTTTGTAATCGTGGTTGTCGATACTTTGTACTTAAGGATGTCATACCTTAAGTAAGCGCTCATTTTGCGAATCGCTATACTTTGATAAAAGTATGAGCACCTGATGAATGCTGATTTTGTATTTATGGCTAAGGAATGATTTATCTCGTATAAAAGGAATCATTTCCTGTTGGAAATTTTATAACTCGTTTGGTTAACTTCTTAAAGACATTTTGATAGTGTAACAGGGTAGGAGTCATATTGGTATGAGTTGAGTAGGGGGGTATATAGACATTCGAGGCAGGGTTATAGGCCCATCTTGTTAATGATTTTTTTTTATCATTATGATGTCAACTTAACATACTATGTTGCATCTTCATGAATTCTCTTGGTTATATAGCTTTTATGCCGTATGCAGGTACTCACATTTTCTTTTATTGGACAGATAATGAAGATGTAGAGGCAACTGTAGATGCACTCGGTGATGCTAAACATACTTTGGAGGCAAGTCCTCTTCTTATTTTATGAGGGATATCTTTCTATTTTTCTTAGTTGTAATTAATTTAATGTCCCAGAAATGATACCCTTGGTCCTAGAAAAATAGAATTTGCTATAGCCCTGCATTTACAGTTTTTTTCCTAAGCTAGCAGTTTGGCACACCTAAAGATTTGCAGATATCGTACAGGTAAACAATACTAGTTTATACGACATATGCAAGATTTGGAATTTGAAATGTTCAGTAACAAAGTGGATTTAAAATCCAATGGACCACAGTGAATACTCCATTCATTGAAGAACTGCAATATTGGACCATACACATAATTGGGAAAAGTTGTTTCCTTATTCTTGCAAATTATTTTCTAGATACAAAACACTGTTAAACACTTAAATCTTGCGTATCAGAATAGATTACTCACTCGTTTTTCATGATGGAACTGGTGAAAAGGAGGTAATTTACTTCATATATTTTCAAAAAAGGAAATGCTGCATTTCTTATGGGTTTTCTTAGAAGAAATTAAAGAAATTTCTATTTGTGCAAAAGACCGGCAATTTCTTCATCTTGAGTTACATCTGTTTAGTTTCACGATTCTTCCTTTATCTTGACCAAATTTTAACACTTTGCGTCTAATTTAATTAAGAAAACTATTACAATATGTAAATTTTACCAAGCATTGAATATTGTTTCTATTACCATTACATTAGTTCAAAGCATACGCGTTAGTTGGACCCCCTGTCTCAAGTCTCAAGCCTCATTATTAAACGACTGCAGCATAAGTTCCAAATAGCCCTGGATAATTAATTAATACCCATTTTCTATTTTGTGTGATGACATGTGCTGTAGGAACTCTTAGCTTCCATCCATGCGCTATAGGTTTTTCTTACTCCGGATTGATGATGCCTACTATGCCTTTCCAATAAAACAAATCCAAATCAACATAATTGAATTTTTACCCTTTGAAAAATATTCCTTTTTTATGTTTCATGTTGATACATCATAGAATGTGAGTACTTAAATGGCGTTTATTTGAAGCATTGGATGATGGTTGTCTGTTTTATGCAGCTTGGAGTTCCCAGTTCCAGTAGAGATGCAGGTCCCAGTAATGAACGGGACAATTTGAAGGGGAGTTTAGAGCATGCTGATGTCCAACAAGGTCAACCTGTTGCTGATTTTGATCAAATTGAGAACGTGCTAAAAGGGAAACAGTTCTCTCGGTAAATTGTTACATATGAATATATGATCTATGAAAGCGACTTTTTGTGAATGTTTTCTCTTTATGTTGAGTTATAATGCAGTGATGAAAGCAATCGTTTGATGGAGATATTAAAATCTAGATTGGTTGACGATTCTAATGTCGAGGGAGAGAAAACAGCAGCAATAGCAAGTGTGATTCCTCAGGGGCAGGATAAAATGAATGAGTTGGATTGTGAAATCCCCTCTTTGGGGAAGCAATATGATGTGGAAACCCCAATGCCTCGTTTACTATCAAATGTGAGTACAAATGTTAAGCAAATTTGTCTACTGTTATGTAATTGTTAATCTATGCTGCTAGCAATTAATGTATTGTTGGTGTGATATTCTTCATTGTAGATACATGATGAAGTTGCTGCTTCACCAATAGATATTGCTAAAGCTTATATGGGTGGTCGGGCATCAGAATCAGCTTTTAATACTCACAGTAACATATCAACAAATACAAGGGAACAAAAGCACACTAATCTATTTCCTTCAAAATCGCATTTCCTCACACCTTCAACAAAAGCATCCACTTGTTGGCCTGGTGCCATGGTGCAAGACCACCGTGCTTATCTGACCCCCCAGATTCAAAGAAGCAGATACGGGCTTCATAATTTCCCACGGACACCATATTCTAGAACCAAGCCGAAAGTACGTCCATATTTTTTCTTCAAACGTTAACACAATCACAAATGTTCGGGTATTCTAGTGTTCAAATTTGCTTGTGATTTTATAATTATTATTTTGTTTACAGCTGAATCAGCTACAAGGTGATAGGTCTTCTAATATTTCTCTAACCACATTCCAACAATCGTACACTCCTAATCCTCGGCAGGTACTTGTTTATCACAAAAATACCTCAATTGTCTTTTATATTTGAATACATAAAAAGCTTTTGTAGCCGGGTGTCTCAATGAACGTAGTCTCTCTATTTGCCTTTACCCCACCCCTCCTAGACCCTACCAATAGCTTTGCTATGAGTAAGATTTATTGGGTATGTTTGTTCGTTTTATTTTAATGATTATATGATCTTAGTTTTTGTCCCACACAGATGAAGACAAGTAGTGATGTCATGGATGGTGGATATGGATCAGTAGGTCCGATTCGTGGTATTAGGAACAAACTTGTATCTGAACCTTATTCGGAAGGACCCAGAAGTTTCTCTTCTGCTCATATCGCCTCTTCCTCTAATGCTTCTAGAAGCTTTGTGCCTGTGTTTCAGAAGAATCCTATAATTCCTGCTATTTCAAACGTCCATAAAGCGGACAAATATAAACAAGCTTATAAGAATAATACAATTTCGACTGGACCATCTAATGAGACAGTTAAAAAGATATTAGACCAGCTTGATAGACACAAGCCTACCCCTAAAGAAAAGGCAGCCGAATTGAAGCTACCAACTGAATGGAAAAGGTCACCTTCTGAAAGTTCTAGCTCAATAATGCCCGTCTTAGCTTCTGTAACAGGACCTAATTTAAGTGACAATAGATGTTTTTTAAAAGGAACAGATGACGGAATAAGTTTTAAAGATCCAAAGAAAGCTTCAAATGCAGCAACCAGAGCATTTACATCTGTTAATGATGCTTCTGCAGGGCCGTCATCTGGTTTCACAAATATGGGTTTTGCAAGTGAGGTACTTTTGCATTCATCTTCATAATCTTATCCATAACATGCCACAGTTTTTATGATAACTTATATATTTTTGATAACTTACTGAAAGACCACACTTTAGTGACTGCTTTAAGGTCCCCTCAGTTTCCCTTAGTTGGTGGCACACTTCTATGTTCTAGCTGAACTGACCAATAAGATCTTTACAGTCAAAATTGCATTTGGACCTGTTTAATAAACACCGGATATTACACTACAATCCCCTTAATTTCTAATATCTTTTTACAAAAGAAGTAAAGATCTCAAAGCCTATGTTTTAAAATTTCAAACCCATAGGCATGTGACATTTTGGGTTTTATATACCTACTGTGTTTTTTGGTATTTTACACAGAATTTATTAATGCCCTTTACCAGTAGACTTTGGCCTAGTGGTATCGAAGGTGCCACTGACTGACCAAGAGGTTGTTTGAAAGTCTTTAAAGAAACAAGTGTGTGATCACTTGCAGATTATAAAAAAAGAAAGAAAAAAAGGCTTCTAGTATGACCTGGTACAATGAACAATTGAACACTGACTAACATGGTAAATAAATCATGCAACATCAAGTTGTAGTTTAAAAAGATAAGTGAGAATCACGTTTTATACAATTGTATTTTGATTGTAAATTTGTAACTTTAGAGTTTAAATATGCAAAAAGATTAAAAAAATGTGCAAGTGTTTTTACTCATGTTGTGTTCGGTTACGAATTCATGTCGTGGTTAGGTTCGTGTTCAGTCCAACCCATGAACACGGCCTTTACATACCCCTAAATTCATGTCATACAGTCGTAAGAAATAAAAGCACTCCCCCAATTACAACACTTTCTCATTTCTGCAGTCCCCACTCTTTTCCGATTAAAGTGCGGTTGTTATTATGACTGATTTTAGATGATGTTAGTTTTGCTTTATAAGAATGCCCATCTAGTATTACGGGAGGCAATATGGTTGGTCTCGTTACATATCATCACGGTTGAGCAGTTTGTTGTTTATATTATAACTTATTCCGATTCTTTGCTTCAAAACAGAAGTCTACAGTCACCAACATCAGGGAAAAAGAAAAAAGTCAACCATGGTCATTTGACAACGAAATCAACGGCCAGGATCTCCCTAGGAAGAGGCCATCTCAGCCTATCTTGAATCCTATTTCCTTCAAGCGGCCCGACCCACAACAAGTTATGTCATCCGATAACAATTGTGGATTTACCTTCTCTTTCTCTGCCAACACCAGCTCAGCATCAGAGCCACCTACACCATCAATTATGCCATCTGTCCCACCAACTGCAGCATCCCAGTCAAAAAAATTGCCTGTTATGCCAACTTACAGCTTCGGAACAAAGAAATCTGGTGAACAGGTCGTTTTCAGTTTCCCTTCTACGAGCAGTGATCTTGTTGACGACGACGCATCTGATCCGAAGTTTGACTTTGGGTCGGATAGGAAGGGGGTATCTTTTGGTTCGATAGGAAGTGATGCCATTGTTATCAGTTAACTTTTTTTTTGGCTGTAGGGAGTCTAGCAGCATGTCTTATGTCTTGGTTTTTCTTATCTTTCTTCATATCTGATTGATTGATGTTTTTTATGATGGATTGTCTTTCTTCGTATACCCTAGAACGTGGACAAAAGCCTTAATGTGTTCTTAATGGTTACTTAGAGAAAGGAAAAGAAATCGACCGAAATTTTAAGTTTCTCACTTCCTTCACTCATAACAATGTTAAAAAAATATTACTTGTATATATAATTTCTCACTTTCAATATTAAATTTTATTCACTTCTACGCGTATTCATATATAATCATATAATATAAAAACACATATTCACATGTATTTATGGGTGGGTTATGAATACATATAAACACTTGTATATGATACAAGATGGTTAGATAATCATGGAAGAGACTATTTTATCTCTTAAATTCGAGATTGTTGCGTATGTGTGTTTATAAGTGTTACGTATCAAATCGAGATCAAGAGCTAAAGAGAGAAGGAGAAGAAGAATCTTGACGAAGAGGGAGGTTTCTCTCAAATCTAGTTCTATTTCATTCATCTAAGTTGTTCAAGTACAATCAATAATACAGATGACTAGTTACTTTACAACCCTCATACTATGCTATTATTAAAATTGACCCCCACTACTATTTACTACCTAACAATAAGTTTCTAGCTGACTACTCCGTATAAACCATATACACACTCATATATGATACAAGAATAAAACCTTTTATTTATATTAGTTAATAGTTAATAGGGATTTAAACCAGATAGCAAGGATAATGAGGACTAACTTATTCTTAATTTCACTATTCCATAACCTAAATACATACTTGTTATTTCACAGCCGCTCCTCTACAACTACCTTTCGCCTAACATGATCACAAATGAACACATAAAATTGCGTAGATAGGAAAAGATAAGTAACCTCTCTACAACTTAATATTTCAAACATACATTGTTTTTTATTCTACAACTTATAAAAATTACACACCTATCAAATACAAAATATAAACATAATAATATATCGAAGCTTCAGGTGATTTTTAAAGATCAAAGAATAGTAGAGGGGCCAAAAGTACACTTAATTCACAATAGATGTGTTAAAATGTATCTTTATCGATATTTACAGAGACATTTCAGTTCTCATACGCCCAGCAAACCAAAACCAAAACCAAAACCAAAACAAAAAAAAAACCAAGTCGAAGAGAGACAATCACCCTGCCTTGCCTTGCCTTGCCTTGCCTTGCCTGGTAATTAGCATGATTCTTCTAACAAATTTGAAGAATTATATGACTCTTACACTTACACTATTTTTTTCTAGTATATGTTCTTAATTGTATATGTTGTTGATTGATTGATAAGTAGTAATTAGTGTCATAAGTAATAAAGTTGTTTAATTTGTTTGTTAGGTCAAAAATGTCAAACGATGAAGTTGTTTCCTTGGAGCTTCCAGCACCTTCTGGATGGAAGAAGATGGTTCTCTTTCTTTCTTCTCTCTTTACCTTCAATTCGTTTTCTTTAACTTCCGTTTTGTTGTGGTTTTTTATTCATTCTGTCAATTGAGGTCTTTTTTTTAGCTTAATGTTGCTCAAATTAGTGATAATTTCGTTGGTTTTGATAAGATTTTAGAATTAGGGTTTCTGAGCTTGTTGTTAATGATTTTTGGGGATTTTAGGTTTTCGTTTTTAATTCGGTTCCAACTAGGTTATTTGGTTGAATTTTTTACTCTTTGTTAAGGGTTTTAAGCTAGGATTTTTTAAACAGTGTTTTAATTATTTTGGTCAAAATGAGTCATATGCTTCTGAAAGATCATCAAAGATTCTTTTTCCCTCTGTATAACTTTTGTTTTAAAAAGTTACTTCTGCTTAGGGGTGTAAATGAGTCAAGACGGCTCGCAAGCTACTCGAGATCGACTCGGTAAAAAGCTCGTTCGAGCCGAGCCTTAACGAGCTCGAGCCCGAGTTCGAGCCTAGAATAATGTTCGTTTTGTTATCGAGCTCGAGCTTTGGATACCAAACTCGACTAGGCTTGCGAGCCTTATCGAGCCTAGTAGGAATTTATTTTTTATTTAAAATATTTAATAATTATTTCACATTTACTAAAAAATAACATAATAGGTCTTTATTATCGAGCTCATTGTCAAGCTTTTTATCGAGCTCGAGCCAAACATTGGTTTGTTTAATACAAAACGAGCCTTGTCGAGCCGAGCTCGAGCTTTTTTCCCCCTTCACGAGTCGAGCTCGAGCTTAAAATTTAGGCTCGAACCGAGCTCGAGCTCGAGCTTCAGAAAATTCAAACGAGTCAGGCTCAATAAGTGTCAAGCTCGGGCTCGGCTCGGCTCGTTTACACCCCTACAGTTCTGCTTCATCCATCATGAACAAAAGCACATAAATAAAATTATTTTTTATCCGCTGTGACCGAATAATATAAGCAGGTGACAAACTTTTATGATATTATGATTTATGACAATTATAACATTAAGTTTGTTTTGATAAAATTCCAAAACTGTGAACAAGCATGCATATCTTGTTCCACACAAACTCTTTCTCCTTGCAAAACTTTAGTTCATCCTTATGTTTTTGTGTGACAAAAGGTTCTTTTTGTGTTAGTATATTATCTTTAGCTAGATGGTGTGGTGTAGCCAATGTTACTTTGGTTAGGTATACACCATTTTGTGGTGTAGCTAATTAGCTGGACGGTGTTTATGAGGAAGTAATGGAATGAGAGGATAATGGTTGCTAGATTCGCAGAACTCACTTTACACTTTAGTATATTACATTTTCTCATCCGCTTCATAGTAAGTATGTCATTATTGACAAGAAGTTGCGGTTACGGTTAAGAGTTACTTTTTCGCTCAATATGTTAGTTGGATAAAAATGTTCAAGCTTTTAAGAGCATATATTCAACTCGTGTAACGTTTATATAAGAAGAAACGACAATTTACAATGTAGTGGCTGGTAAACGGGCAACAAGTTGCGCCGCAACCCCCCTTTGAATAGCAAAGCCAATCCTACTAAAAATAAAGTTTTGAGTCTTAGCCGACGAGGAATTGCTATGCACGACCCGCTTGACCCTGTTCAGAAATTCCACGGCCTCCGGGGCTAGAAACCAATAGACTTATAGGTTGCGTTGATGAATGAATAATGATGATGGGATATATTGGTAGCGGCTGCTTAAGAGTTGATAACGATATTGTAGCTGTCTTTCACAAGGATTAAAAGGATTTCTGTAAGTAGGAGTTTCAGAGTTTACGTGTTTAAGCATGGAGGTGCTTTCAAATATATTAGTTTCTAGGGGCATGGAAAATTTATGAGCTATCCATCAACTTATTTATAAGGCATGGTTTACGGGACGTAGATTTTGACATTTTGATTAGAGGCTCTTATATTAGACAGTTAATTTGTTAACTCTTTGAAATTGGAAGGGTCTCAACTCTTATAGTGACATGATGTTCAGGAAGACACCTAAGTGGGTAGAAGAAGGCATCTACTTGAAATAACAATGTGGTGTTGATACTTATGATGATTTCTCCTTTCATCATTGTATTTGTAGAGTTGTTCCTATGTTCAGATTTTTTTATATATAGTTTTGTTGTTAAATCTTTTTTCCATAAGCTTGTTGATATGAACAAGTAGATTTATTTACCCGTCTACTCTAGCATATAGATGCAGATACCTACTTTATCTTTTACTTTATACTCTTGGCTGCATACTCCACTTATTCAAACTTTTTAGAAGATGTTTTCAGTAATGTATTTGTTCAATATTTAAGTGAATATAACTTGATGTTAAGTGGAGCAACATTTTTTATTTTATGATTGATGGATATGAAACTTTAGCGATGTTAGTCCGAAATTTTTTATTCAAGGAAGCTCAGGTGATTGTAGTCTAGAGCTTGTTTGGATCATGCAACTGAAAAACCATAAATATAGTGAAACTGATTTGAAACTCAAAAAGTCAAAAGTAAAAAGGAAATTTCTTTTTGGGATAGAAAGTAATTGAATTTAGTTTACTTTTACTCTAGATGGCCCAAAATGGTAAATAACTAACTGGAAAATAACAATGAAATGAAACATGATTAAAGTATGAAAAGGTTCATTTATCATTATTTTAACTTGTGCTACTGAAGTCCCTCTGGTTTACGGATATAGCATATATTCACGTTACAGTAAAGTTTTCCATAGTGATCTGACTAAAGCTAAAGCTTCACACCCGAGACACATTTCTTATCACTTCCTATTCCTAAAGACAGATTATGAAGGCTAAAGCTTTATGAGGAGGGAAACAGTAAAAATGACATGAATTAAGGTAATAACTGAAGTGTAACGGCTACTGAAGTTAAGAGTCTAATTGTGATGATGATGATGATTTTATCCCTTCTCTTTCATTTTATGGCATAAGTTACCTTTCCATTGTTCATAGTTTCTATGTTTTGACCACCATTCTATAATCACTGCACCTTATTGTAATCATGTTAAGATGTATTACTTTATATTGGTTTACACATAGATTGTATTCGGAACTAGGACGGCTTTGAAGGTTATTTTGGTGGTTAGACGACTCTTGAAGCGACATATACAGGAAATGCAAGAGGATTTACATGTGGTGTTTATTGACGTGAAAAGCGTGTTAAGGATAGTAACATGGGGTTTGCCTTTTAAGTATAAGATACTTACCTGTTATTTATTCCATTAGGAACAAAATATCTCTGATAATATCAATGAGAGTTAAAGCATGTGAGAGGTTGGTTGTTAATGTATGCCTCAGATATACATTATAACTTTATAAGTTTATAATCCAGTCCCATTGCCTTTTTGGGCTGAACATCTATACTAATCTTTTTTTATTGAGGTTTGTAAGAGAACCATTGGGTTTCAAAATAGAGACTGGAACCTAGAAAAACGATACATTGAGTAATTTAGGTTATCAGGGAGGACAAATTTTGAATTTCGTTTATTCATCTTAGGGAATCTTTTATAACTCATTCATGATTGGATGTGAATTTACTTATTTATCTATTTTTTTTAGTTTTTCTTGTTTTATGCAGTGGCTGATTTTAGTATCTGTTTTGTAATTATATTATTTACGAATTTTTCTAATCGATGGGTTTGTTTACATATAGTTCCTGCCAAAGAAAGCAGGGACACCAAAGAAAAATGAAATTGTGTTCACTGCACCAACCGGGGAAGAGATCACTACCAAGAAGCAGCTGGATCAATACCTGAAATCACACCCTGGTGGGCCCAAAGTCTCAGAATTCGACTGGGGAACAGGTGAAACCCCGAGGCGGTCTTCAAGAATCGTTGAGAAAGTAAAGCTAGCTCCAACACCATCACCAGAAACTGAACCAGTCAAGAAAAAGGCTAAACGGTCTTCTTCAAAGAAGGACAAGAAAGTCGATGAACCTGAAGAAAACACCCCTGCAGCAGCAACAGAAGATGCGGAAATGCAGGAAGCAGAAAAAGCCGTAGCGGAAGATAACCAGAAACAAGAAGACAAGGACAAAATTTCCCTTGAGGAAACTGAAGGAAAAAAAGAGGAAGATGATAACCAGAAACAAGAAGACAATGACAAAACTGCCCCTGACGAAACCGAAAGAAAAGCAGAGAGAGACGAAGCTCCTGCTGAAAATACCTGTGAAAATCCAAACGTGCCCCTGACAGCAGAAGAAGCTAAACCTGCAAACGAATCTGCCGATGCTATTGAAGATGTATGTGAAACTCCAAAAATACCCTTGCCAGAGGAAGAAGCTAAACCTGTAAATGAGGTTGCTGCTGATGTCATTGAAGCCAACGTGAGCTGCAAATCCGAAATCCCTGTCGCACAAGATCAAGACAAGGTTGAACTCGCGAAAGAAGTAATCCTAGAGGCTGAGAAGGATGTTGACACTGCTAGTGACGTGGAAGGGCAAAAGGGTAATTTGACCGATGCAGACAAAGAGAGCAAAAAAATTGAAGAAGGATTCGAGAATGGGTGTCGTGTGGAGCCCCAAGATAGGGCAACAGGATAAAAGTGTGTGTCTGTATGTGTTTTACAGTTGAGAGACGATCGCATTGTGTGCGTACAATGTGTCACATAGTTCTGTTGTGTCTACATCTATCATAGGATTGTGGTCTTTTGTTGTTCCAGTTTAGGGGAATTGATAATATCATACCTGTAACTTTGTGTAATAATTAACCCTTCACATTCCCATCTTTAGACATTATTTGTTGTTGTTGTTTGTTATGATAACAGTTGACCAGTTTAACCACATGTTTTTCAAAGTTTACTGAATAATATCCCATGATCCACAAAAGGAAGAGCATTTCCACAAAGCAATCAGATGTTGGTTAAAGAGTTGAACCGTTATTTTCGTTATGTCTGAAAAGTAAAATAGTCTGAACAATTATCACACGTGTTTGATATCAAATGGAATCACATGTGAATTTGCACCACTCCATATATGAACTAAATTATTTTATGAATTCGCAAAACAAGCTCTAACAATTATCACTCGGACTCGTTTAGAAACACAACACCCAGGTGATGATTTTAAAAATATTCATGGGACACGGACGGTTCAATCGGTTTTGAAATAAAATTGTTATAAAACCGGAACACAAGACTTCATTAAAAAAATATTTTTTTAGGATAAGAATACTTTACTCAAATCAAAGAAAATTAAATGTTTGGTTTTTGGTGTTTTTTTTATTTTATATTAAATAATGTTGTATATAAAAATTATGTATTGTTAAAAAATACTTAATTGTAAGTTATTAATAACTTTATTTGTAACACTATTTTATGTCATCTATAATACTATAACATTTATTCTAATCAACCAACAACCTTTAAAGGCCTTTCATCCGTAAGTTAATTAGTAATGCATATTGCACACACCATAATTTAAGAATTAGATAAGCAAACATGTTTTCGTTCACCAGTCTTTTATATTAATATAAATGCTAAAGAAAATTAAAGATTTCATATTAGTTTGTGTCTGTTGTATGGTTTTGTATATTTTCGTTCTATCATTTAATATTGTATTATATTACATTTTATTGTATTATATTATTTAACATCATATTATAAAGTACATTGTGTTACATCAAATTTAATCACATTATATTACATTAATATCTTATTACTCTCATATATGGTTTGGATTATTGTACAAAACTAGGAGGCCACACTCAAGCGTCGTTGCGTGTGGCGAGCCGGCGAGGTATTAAAACTTGTAAGGCTTGATTTTGATGGCTAGTACATTAGCATTCAACCCATAAAATATTTCATTTCAATTACGGAATTTTGTAAAAAAAAAACATCATATATTAAACATCATGTGAGGTAAAAAAACTTCAAAAAATGAAAACTTGAAGCAACTTTGGCAACTAACATGTTTGTGCTTGATGACTTTTGCATATATAATCACGTACAACTCATTTATGAATACAATTTATATGAATCATGTTGGCATGTCATAGTATTGTCTTGACTCGCCCAGAAATGGCATATGCGTTCAACATTGTTTTTTAGCTCCTCCAACAATCTACTAATTGACACTAAGGAGGTGTAGATAGTGTAGTCAAGCGTATTATCACAACTTGAGGTGTGCATTAAGGGTACCATCTCACAATGAGTGACCATTAGACGACTTGTTGCTACTCATTTACAAGCTTGTTCTGATGCTAACTGGATTGAGTGCCCAGTTGATCATCGAATAGCATAGGTTATTGCATGTTTCATTGACCTAATCTTATCATTTGGAGAGTTGGATTTTTAAGAAACAATACATAGTTGTACAAATTAGCATAGAGGTTAAGTATATGAGTTTGACACACATGACTACTATGGAGATTTATTGGATTATGGTTGATGTTTTAGACTCAACCATTTCTTTTGTAACATGCATTCCCATCCGTGTCACAAATGATTTGGTAGCTAGGCTACGTGTCCAGCCAGCGAAAACTATCTTCCGTCCCTCAGTTTGACTTGTGTCATTGGTAGGCTACACTAGTCAGTACTTCAACTGAGGCTAAAAAGTAAGCTCCATATATAACTCAGACCGACAAAAAACAAACTCCAATTCAATAATCAAGGCTCACCTCGTGCAGTGATTATGGACCCCTACAAGAATATTGAATAGACAGTATATGGAGATTCATTGAACAACACTAGAGTCATACTGAATTTTGATAAAAAAAAATCTTTTCCATTTTATTACATGTGTCATATTGGAGTCATTGACACACTTCAAGATCACACTTCAACATATTAAGCATAACGCTTTTTTTTCCGTTAGAAAAAGGGGTAACTTTGTAAAAATGTAATCAAGTTTGCCAACTGTTCCAGTTAAATACGTGAAACTTTATTTGTCTCTTTAATGTCACTGAAGTTTCATTAAGTGATGTTCAATCCTATGTATTAATTTTACGATTATTTGAATTTTTAAAAATTGACTTGGGCAAATGAAATATGTATAAACTTTGGATACTATTTTGTGATTATTTTTGTTCAGTTTGACTTAAACTCAATTAATTTAGAACTTTGTTATTATGTTGAAAATTCTTAATCTTCACTTTTAGATCCCGATTCAAATTGATTTGAAAAAAACTTTCACTTTTTTATAATCATAATTCATGTATGTTTCATATGCCGAACTCAATTTTAAAAAATTCAAACATTTGTAAAAATATTACATAGGATTGGAACACTTATGAAACTTCAGTGACTTTAGAGAGACAAAAAAAAGTTTGAGGTATTTAATTGGAACAGTAAGTAAACTTGATTACATTTCTATGACATTTTCCAAAAAAAAAACATAACAGTTTTAAACGCTATAATAAATTTAAAAAATTTACCAAAATCATGCATACTAATGACATAAGTTGGATTTACTTACATTAAACATGATCAAACCTAACTTAATTATCTACTATTCGTCTTTATATTAATAATTAGGTTTAATACCCGTGTGATACACACGAGTTAAATAATAATATTTATAAAGAAATCATAATTATTATGTTGAAAGATTTGTAAGTATTTAATACCTAAAAATTTAGCTCCATCAACTTATGCATGGTGCAAAATTCCACTTAATTTTTTACATTCAAAACTTCGTATTATAAAACAAAACAAAAAATTTCCCCTAAAAAACTTGCCCCCCAAAACTTTGAAATATTAAATAGATACACTTGATCGATAGAAAATAGGTTTAAGCAAAGATCGATCAATCGAATTAGCATATCTCTTGCATTGTTGTTCAGGGCCGGTGGCAATACAAGTCGTAAGATATGAACATACCATCAAAACAATATACGATCTACGTAGATCATATCTTGAAAACTTGGCTATAATTTATATATTAACTAGGTTTAATACCCGTGTGTTACACACGGGTTAAATAACAACATTTATAAAGAAATTATAAACATTATGCTTAATGATTTGTAAATATTTAGTATTTGAAGATTTGGTTTCATCAACTCACTAGGTTTAATACCCATGTGTTACACACGGGTTAAATAGTAATATTTATAAAGAAATTATAACCATTATATTTAACAATTTGTAAATATATAACATTTAAGGAGTTGGCTCCATCAACTTGCATGGTGAAAAATTTAGCTAAATTTTACCTCCCAAACTTCCTATTATAGAAAAAAAATCCCTCCAAAAATTGCCCGTTTGATTTATTAGATAGATATCAAAAAATTAATTAAATATATTACATATGGCAACTATATATATATTTTTCTTTTTAGGCATGATTGTTTTAATTAGGTGTAAATGCACATATTGTTTTTATGGTATGTACTTGATGGATTTAATTTCCAGCATATAACTTCCTTCATTCTCGTTATTATTGATTATTATGCGATAAACACCTACAAGTTAATTTTACCTCCCTATAAAAAGGAACACAATTTCCATCTCCAATCGTATCATAAAACCTTTAATCACATCGATAACAATCAATGGCAAACATAAAGATGATCAATTTGGTTATGGTTATGACCATGGTGGTTGCATCGATGGAGTTTCATGGCACCATGGCAAGAGAACTTTTCGTTGGCGATTCCTTCGGTTGGAATGTGCCCAATAATCAATTCTTCTTCGACATATGGGTAATAAATCAAGGGGTCAAATATGTCAATGACGTTCTTGTCTTTAACTTTACTACTGGTGTCCACAACGTAGCAGAAGTTTCGTTGCAGGCTCATGATGCGTGTGATGGATCTAACCCCATTCAAATGTACACAAGTGGTCCAGCTCGTGTTTCCTTAAACACAGCTGGAATCCATTGCTTCATCAGCACCATAGGCTCGGATTGCAAGTCGTTTATGAACATGATTGTGAGGGTCGAGCATCGAGCTAACAACTCCTCTTCTATGTTGTCTCATTGATTATATATTATTATGAGATGAGATGAATTTCGGAAATTAATACTCAGCTTGCATTATTTCGTCATTTAGTGTTTTTATAGCTAATATTTATAGTTAAATAAACTAAAATAAGGCCTAATCATTAATAAATCCATGTTTGTTTGTTTTTTGTTTTATGAAAAATAAGAATTCACTTTATAACTACTAGGAGTCGGTAATTAAGCCCCTTATTTGTCATCTACCCGCTTTTCAATTTTGGGCTTTGGCTCTCTAGCCACTCTCTAAGTTTTGGCACTTTTGATTCCCCTAAATTGACTTTTAGCTATTTTCAATTTTGTTCTCTCCGCCCCCTCAATGCATGTGGCTAGGCGACTAGATGACAAATGTGAGATTTCATTGTTTCTGTTGTTGCAATGCACGACACGTGTTGATGTCAAAACATACAATTAAGACTCAGTCATTGCATCGTGCGACCTGATTACATAACTATTTCTGATTAAATTAAAATATACCTAAAGATTATTGTAAATTTAAGTTTTTCTAAAAGGTTTGGAGACATGTGGAATACGATCTTTAGAATGAAAAGAGCCCTCTTTACACATGATAAATATTGTAAATTTCAATTTTCTAAAAAGTTCCATACAACATATACACATTTATCACACAAACAAGTTACAAAAAAAAAATTAAATACAAACTAATTTGTTTTCATGCAAAGTGTAAAACTTTATTATGCAAGGATAAATTGAGTGAAGAAATTATCACGTAAGTTATAGCTAAGATATTAAATTGTTACACAATTACACCTCTTGCGTGAGAATTTCATCCATATATGATTATTCCATCGACGTACAGAAAATTATCAAGCAAGTGTAAATTACATTTGCGTGTGACTTCAAAAATTATCACGCAACCATGTTTCATTCTCATGAATGTGAATTAAGAACGGAAAGAGATGAAATTTTCACGCAAATGTTTTTAGCATGAGATGGAGTTCTCACGCAACGTGATGAATGACTAGGATTGTTTCATACGTAAACACTCGTTTGTATTTAACCGGCCTCTTTTAAACTAGTACACAAACATCCGTAAATGTGGAATTAGCTCGATCACTTGATAAAGACTTACATTTTAGATGAAAATGTTATAGGTTTAAAGTTTGACATAATATAAAGTAAGTTTAGAGTAGTGTAAGAATAAAAGTACAAAACATTCATTAGAGAATTTATTATTCTATTTATGTTTAAAATTAATGACAAGTATATAATTTAGATGTAGTTACCACCCATTAATTTCTGTAGAAACATATACAATTAATTTTTACATTCTTATAAGTAGCAACACAAATTCTAGTATCTACACAACAATTCACTCTCTATTGATGATTTAAGATTTGATAGAAGAACAAAATTGACATATAAAAAAATGGTACATATGAATTTGAATTTGCTTATGGTTATCGCCGTTGTGGTTGCATCAACTGTGTTGCGTGGCACGACAGCAACCGAGCGTTTGGTTGGTGGTTCCTTGGGTTGGAACGTGCCCAATAACCGATTCTTCTTCGACTTATGGTCGATAAATGAAGGGGTGATCCATGTTAATGATGTTCTTGTGTTTAACTTCACCACCGGAGTCCATAACGTTGCAGTAGTTTCGTTGTCGGCTCATGACAGATGCGACGGTTCTAGCCCTTTTCAACTGTACCCCAATGGGCCTGCTAGTGTCCCCTTGAACTTTCCAGGACTCTATTGTTTCATCAGCACCATAGGCTCCGATTGCCAGTCGTTTATGCAAATGCTAGTCAAGGTCGATAACAGCACGGCTTCGGTTTGACCTCGCTGACTTTGTATTATTATGAGATGAATATAACAAATTTAAACTTTGTTTGGATAATTTTGTATGATTTTTTGTTCTAACGAGAAATGATACAACTCAAGTTTATCTATAGTTACATGTTCATGAATTTTTATTTTCAAATGTTTGTTGAGGTGTATGGAAGATAATCCTACGACATGGTTATTAATTTGCTATATGTCCAGCCAACGGAAACTATCTTTTGTCCCCCAAATTGACTTGTGTCATCGGTAGGCTACATTAGTCAACAGTGACGGAGCCAGCCCAGTATTTAGGGGTATCCTACGAAAAAAAATTGCCCTATACTTGTATGGTTTTTTTGCGTACACTCGTACAACAAGTTTTTTTTGTACACTAATACAAAACATCATTTTCCTGCATATTATTTAAAATATCCGGAGTTTAATTAATATTTTTTTTGAAAACTATTAACAATATTTGACCCATTTTAACCAATATCACTATTTTCTTAACACTTTTTTAAAAAATTGTAATTAAAAAAGTGATTTGATTGTTTAGAGGTATTTTTTAAGTGTTCAGGTGTATACTAAACATAAAACAAAAAAAAACATTAAATTTTACGTTACGTGTGAAAAGTTGAGCCGTAGCGGCCCAGGCTACGTACGGCTCAACTCTTTATAAGTCCGCCATTGCTAGTCAATACTCCAACTGAGGCTAGGACGTAAGCTTCATAACCTAGGCCAACAAAGAATAAACTCCAATTTAACAAATCCCAATTTAACAAAACAAAATTCACCTTGTGCAGTGATTATGAACCCCTACAAGAATATTGAGGAGACGTATAACAACATTAGAGTCATACTGAATTTCGTTACAAACAAAAAAGTTATGCTATAACTCTCTTGTGCCAAAAAATCCGAAAAATAAAAAAAAAAAAACTTTTTTCATTTTATTACAATGTGTCATATTAGAGTCATTAACATACTTCAAGATTAAGCATAACGCTTTTGGATGCAATAATAAAATTTAAAAATCTACCTAAATCATACCATACCAATGACAAATATTTGATTTACTTGCATTAAACATTAAACTTAATTAACTTAACTTCTATATATTCATCTTTATATTGATAACTAGATTTAATACCAGGCTGCTCGTTGCAGCGGCCGGGTCATGCGGTCAGGTCTTGCGTATTTGACTTTGTCACCTGAGTTGATAAAAAAAGTTTCATGTGACGTACGTTACGGTGCAAAACCGTAATGTGTCGCATATTAAAAGGTGACGAAATATCAAAAGTTAGAGGTCAAAACGATAACGAAGTCAAATCTAGAGTGTTAAAGTAATACATATGTCAAAGTAGAGTAAGAGGTCAAAGTCGAAAACTCATTATAGACTAAAACGATAATTAGTAAAAGTCGGGGATTAAAATCATAAATATATCAAAGTTATAAAAAAAAACTAAAGTTGAAAATTGCCGAATGACAAAGTTGTAAATAACAAAAACTTCAACACTAATTACAAGGTCATAACCGACCTTGTAAATTAGTAAAGTTATAAATACACCTCGATCCACAATTGTATTAGACTTTGTGAATGATCATGCAAATAACCACACTAATTCTTAGCTGCAAAACGTACGTATAATCCTTATATAATATAGTAAAACGTAATTTGCTTATGTGGTGGATTGAGATTTAATTTTGTTTATGTGGCATCGTTTGAGAACTTATCTTATAATAATAATTTATATTTAATAATTACATTTTAGCCCCCTATATTTAGTAGAATCTTAAAAATTTTGAAAGTAATTACATTTTTAACTCTCTTCTATTAGGGGTGCGTGTGAATCGGCTTATATTTGATAAGATATAATAATGAAACTTATAGACAAAATTGGTACTAGCCTACAATTAAATACCTAAGTATTTTATAAGCAAATTAACTTTTTATATAAAATTATGTTTTTTTAAAACTACACCATAAAATCAAACAGTTAATCTCTTTAATTTGAGTATAATATTGTTATATTAAATTGTTTTTAATAAATCTTGTGTTTCGGTTTTACCACGAGGTTGTTTTAAAATTAATTAAAATCGTTCATGCCCTTATGAATATCTTTAAAATCACCACTTGAGTGTTGTTTACCCGAGCATAGCTCGGACACTAAACTAGTAATATATAAAAGTTAATCAAATAAACAAATTAACAAACTGATCGATCAACCAAATTGCTAGGTTTAAGCAATACAAGTCGCAGGATATGAACATACCATCAAAACAAGATATGATACTTTTCTCCATTTCAATCAAGTGTAGATCATATATTGAAAACTTGGCTATTTATTACATTGTCGTGTGTTTATAGTATCATCCAAATTTAGTCCTTTGAAATCAAACAAGGTACAATAATAAATTAAATACATTACATAATATATTTTTCTTTTTAGGCATGATTGTTTTAGGTGAAAATACAAATTAATATTGTTTTTATGGTATGTACTTAATGGATTTAATTTCCAGCATATAACTTCCTTCATTCTTGATATTATTGATTATGCAACAAACACCTACAATTAATTAAGTTACTGTTACCTCTCTTTTTTTAATTAAGTTACTGTTACCTCCCTATAAAAGGAACACAATTTGCATCTCCAATGGTATCATAAAACCTTAAATCACATCGATAACAATGGAAAACATAAAGATGATGAATTTGCTTCTGGTTATAACCATGGTGGTTACATCGATGGAGTTCCATGGCACCATGGCAATAGATCTTTCCGTTGGTGATTCATTCGGTTGGAATGTGCCGAGTAATGAAATCTTCTACGACGTATGGGCAATGATTCAAGAGGGGGGGATATATGTTAATGACGTTCTTGTCTTTAACTTTGCTACTGGTGTCCACAACGTAGCAGAAGTTTCGTTGCAAGCTCATGACGCGTGTGATGGATCTAACCCCATTAAAATGTACACCAGTGGCCCAGCTCATGTTTCCTTAAACACTGCTGGAATCCATTACTTCATCAGCACCATAGGCTCGGATTGCAAGTCGTATATGAGAATGATTGTGAGGGTTGAGAAGCCGCCCGCTAACAACTCCTCTTCTACATTGCTTAATTGATTTTGTATTATTATGAAAATGAATATCATAAATTAATATGGCGTTTGAGTTGTTTGTCATCTATTGTTTTTATAGCTGATATTTCTAGTTAACTAAAACTAAAATAATGCCTAGTCACAAATAAATTAATGCTTGTTTTGTTTTTACGGAAGTTGCATACATGTATTTTTAAAACTTTAAACTAATTATGATAGCATCCGACTTTTAAATCTTATCCGACCAATAAAACAGCAAGACAACCGATTTTACGTTTAATATATTATAAATCTTAAGGGGCTTAATTTGTAACGATTACAAAGTGTTTTATATAAATAGCCATGTATTTTCACCACCTTAACAATATCCAGTGTGTGATCGTTCATCGTCAAAGAGGTGAATCGATGATTGATGAGAGTGATGAATTGATGATCAAACACGAAACATTCAACAATTAAACCTACACAGAGGTATCATCTGATCTGAAGCTAGTGATTCAAATCTGCTGCTATTATTACATGTTGAAACAATTCATTCACTATATCAACCAACACAATCACCTTTCACCGGATAATTGAACCTGCACAATGTCATTGATTCGACTGCCACAGCTCGATTCATCCGACTGCATGCTCCCGGGACCTCCATCCCGCAACAATGGCGGTGCCGCTGATCTCATCTCCACCGGCCTCCTTGCGTACGCCGCCGGAAGCACCGTCCCTATCCTCGACACTCGCTCCATGCAACTCATCTCCGTCTTCCCCATTCCTCCTCCGGCAGCCATCACCACAACAACAACCACCACCACCACGTCATCCTCCACCTCACTATCCCCCTTCGTCACCTCCGTCCGTTGGTGCCCTACCAGTCTTCGTCTCGATCTCCTCTCTCATGACCCTACGTCGTCTCACTCTCACCTTCTCCTCGCTGCCGGTGACCGTCAAGGACGGATCTGTCTTCTCGATCTCCGCTTCAAATCATCCGCTCCGATGTTTCTAGAAACTGATCAAACTTCAAAATTAGGTATTCAGGACTTGTGTTGGATTCAATCCAGATCTGACTCGTGGATTATCGCTGCTCTAGCTGGACCTTCGCTTCTATCTCTGTACAATATCCACACCGGACGTTGTTTCTTCAAATACGACGCTGCACCGGAAGTTCTGTCGTGTATTAAACGCGATCCGTTCGATTCACGTCATTTCTGTGTTGTAGGTTTAAAAGGCTTTCTGTTGTCGATTAAAGTTCATGGTGACGTTTCGGAATCGGATATTGTGTTGGAAGAACTTAAAATCGCTACTGATGTGTCTGAGTTGATGAAGATGGAGAGAGAAAGTGGTATTGTTGGTGGTCATGCTGGTACTGTGAATAATACTCCAGCGTCGGCGTTGTTTCCCGCTTATGCAGTGAAGGTTGCGTTTTCGCCTCATTGGAAGCATATTTTGTATGTTGTTTTCCCTAGGGAGTTGGTTGTGTTTGATCTGCAGTATGAAACGGCTTTGTCTCGTGCTAAGTTACCGAGAAGATGTGGCAAGTTTCTTGACGTGGTGCCGGATCCAAGCATGGTGTTGGTTTATTGTGTTCATTTGGATGGACGGCTCACCGCTTGGCGGACTAAGGAGTATGTAAACTTGCTTACTTGTGACAGTTCTATAGTACTCCGTAATAATGTTTATGTATCTTAATCTTGTTTGTTGTAATTTTAATATTGCTACTACAGAGGAGAACAAGTGCATGATATGTGTATGATGGAAGAACTAGTGCCTTCAATTGGTACATCTGTTCCTTCTCCTTCACTTCTTGCAGTTGTTATCTCTCAATCGGATGCCACTCTACAAAATGTTGGCAGACATTTTTCTGATGCAGTTGATACTTCACCTTCTGACAAGGAATTTGATATGGATTTTGATAATCCTCTTGATTTTCGTGATGAATCGAATGTCATTTGTAAAACACATTTGATATCAATTACTGATGATGGAAAAATATGGAATTGGCTTTTGACTTCAGAAGGCGCCATGGATGATTCAAAAGATGCATCAGATGCTGCAAATGTGCCGGTTCTATCTTCTAGTCAGTCTATGAAAGATGTGGCTAAACAGACAGATGATGTGAAAAATGGAAAGGGTTATCTGTCAGCCTCCACTGTAAGCCAGGACAACCTAACACTAAAGGTTTGTACCCTTTTAACTCTCAGGGACTCATATTGCATTGATCCTATGAGTGTTCAGTATTAGGTTCATACTTGTTTAACACTCCTTTGTTTATTTGTACATTTTGTCCATTATGATCTTGATGCAGATCAGCCTTGTTGGTCAGCTTCATCTACTTTCTTCAATGGTGACTATGTTGGCGGTACCATCTCCTTCTCTGACAGCTACTTTGGCAAGTGAGTTGTGTATTATGTAATTTTCACACATTTCTTTGAAACAAAATTTCATAGTTCTTGTTGCAACTTTTTCTATCGGGTGTTAAATATGACTCAATGAGATATTATATATGAAGGTGGAGGAAACCATCCTGCTGTGGCTGTTCCACTGGTTGCTTTGGGAACTCAAAATGGCTCTATTGACATTGTTGATGTTTCTGCAAATGCTGTAGCTGCAAGTTTTTCTGTCCATGATGGTATTGTTAGAGGGTTAAGGTGGCTTGGAAATACTAGACTTGTCTCATTCTCACACAGTCTGGTACTGAATATACTAAAACCGGTCAATTAATCGTTTTAGTATTTTTAATTTCTTGCTTCGTAGTATTATTTCCATATCTGTTATAGTTCATGTAATGCTTTATTCATAGCTCTTAATTAGCACAATATTTTTCCCTCCATGGTGCTTAGATAATGCACGAGTTCTACCAACAACCGTGTTCATTTGTAATCACATGCAAGAATTATGTACTCAATTCAGGGACATGAGAAGTCTGGAGGCTTTGTCAATAGGCTTGTTGTTACCTGCCTTCGCAGTGGTCATAATCGAATATTTAGGGTTTTACAAAAACCTGAGCGTGCGCCAATTAGAGCTCTGCGGGTGTCTTCTTCTGGAAGGTTGTAAGCAAACATTGTTTTGTTTCTACTTACCATAAATATTGAAATGGGTCATTTTATAAATAAAAAGGGTCTGCATTGCTGCAGAAAGTGTTACTTATACAGATCACTTATGTATATTGTAGGTATCTTTTGATCTTGCTTCGTGATGCACCGGTGGAGGTTTGGGCAATGACAAAAACTCCAATTATGGTAAAATGGCTGATTATATTTCTGTTATTTTCACATGTTACTATTTGATGTTGCCTCCATTCTTGAAGGTGTTTGTGGGATGTAGACCATTATAATGTCATGTTACTTATTCCCAACACAATTAGAATGTAAATGCCAGGATGCTGGACTACGTATTTATAGAACAGTGAGTGATTTTGGGTTGAATTCTTCTGCACATACTAGCCGATATCCCTCCCTATGTAATTTCTTAGTTCCAAAGATTCGTGCTTATTGTGACCAGACCAGTTAGCGATAAATTAGAGGCAACATTGGATAATAACCAACCCATTTACTTTTTTTTATCTCATTTTAGACATGCATTATTATATGCATTATTTTTAATAGATTAACACAGCATAGATCAGTTGTTTTACCTTTTCATTGCAAGCAACATTAAACAAGTGGGGCCTCATTCTGCATTTCTGCCTGTTTGCTGCCCTTAAGTGTCTCATTATGCCCGCTGTAAATACAGTTCATCTGGCCCACTTTACCGATTTGTATTGTAGTATTATTTTTTTGCAGCTTAGGTCTTTAGCTCTTCCCTTCACGGTTTTGGAATGGACTCTTCCTGCTGTTCCACGACCGACTCAAAGTGGAGCATCTAAGCAATCTGTAGTGAGCTCCCAAGATCAGACTGCTGATGGCCCCCCTACAGAATCTAGTCAGTTTTTTTTCACTTAATCCATGCTTTCATCTCTTGTACTTTAGGCCATATGGTGTACATTAACCCCCCTCATTCATTTTTTTTCAATTTAATATAACAAATTAATAACTCAAGAAAAAGAAACTCTTGATAGTGGCCACATTTTTTTGTTTATTGGCTACACCTATTAATTTGCGGAAGACTTGCATCACTTTTCCCTTTTAACACCTTATACCACTAGTTAACTGGTTAACGCCACCAGCTTTTAACGCTCTCTAACGGCACTCAGCCACTCAGGCATGGTGTAACGCCCGTGAACAAGTGTCACCGTGGATAACGCTTGAGGGGCATGATAGTATACCATATAGCCTTATATCCTGTGTCCTTGGAGGAAAAAAAGGTCTTCATTTATGCTCAAAAGTAACATGCAGATGGAGCTCAAGAAGAATTTACAGAAAGTTTTGCATTTGCTCTAGTAAATGGTGCACTTGGGGTATTTGAAGTTCATGGCCGAAGGATCCGCGATTTCAGGTACATCTTTTTTAAGGATGATGGTGACCATTCATTTGTAATTGCTTAATTGCTGGCATTGGATAATTTGAAATCTATATTCCAAATATTTTTTTCCTGCATTCACTCATGTTCAATTACATCAGTGTTTGAAGATACTAGCTACTACTCCTTGACTCGTGATTTTCTTCTTCTTCTTCTTCTTGATTTTAAGACTCATGTTCAAGAAAGCATAAATGTGCCAAAATTATCGTGTGTGCCTGTAGGACTCCTCTTTAAACTTTTTAGTTTCATAACAAACCGCCCCACATACAAGATTTTCCATAGTATGCATGCATTAGGTCTAGGCGTATTGTAGAGATAAGTACTTGGTTCTTCAACCATGTCATAGTTATTACGCTATCATTGGTGATACTGACTAATTGCATGGCTCTACATGACTTCATTCAAATTTACTCAGAAAAAAACAGATCCTGGAAATCAGGCCGCTATTGGGTTTAATTTCATTCACCTCCTGCGGATGAAACTGCATCTCTTCATTCATATGAAACCAGAGTGATATATTGTTGATTTTAGTTCAGCTTTCTTTCTTTCTTCCATATGTTTAGTGAGTTTTTACTTTTTAGAAAATACAGAAGTCTAATCATTAGTTAGGTCCTTGACATATTTGGCATAAGTTGTCTTTGTCAATGTATCATGGTAATTATTGTCTACTCTGCAGACCGAAGTGGCCTGATGCATCATTTATATCTTCTGAAGGACTGATTACAGCAATGGCTTATCGTATTCCCCATGTGGTTAGTTTATATTCTTATTTATTTTTTATCTGCATATATAAGCGTGTGTGTTCAACTGGGCAATGGCTTATCGTAGCTGCATCTGAAATTTTTTTTTTGTTAACTGGTTTATATGCCAGGTTATGGGGGACAGATTAGGGAACGTTCGGTGGTGGGATGTGACAAATGGGCAATCTTCCTCTTTCAGCACTCACAGGGAAGGCATTAGAAGAATCAAATTCTCCCCTGTTGTTCCTGGAGATCGTAGCCTTGGACGTATTGCTGTTCTGTTTAACGACAATACATTTTCTGTGTTTGATCTTGTAAGTGAGAAAAGTAGCATGGTTTGCTTCTTTTCTTACTTGGTGTTTGTCAACTATGTTGCAACATATTTTAGGTACATAATTAAGCATTCAAAATTAGAACTTAAAAAAGCAAACTTTCTCTTGACATTGCAGCTATCAAGAATTTTTTTATTTTAGGATAAAATGCATTAATTTAAAATAATATTTGTCAAACCATATAGAAGTTTCTTACTCGTGTGCATTCATTTGAATAATTTTTGTCAAACCATATATAATTGAATCAAAATATGTTTGTTTTCAGGATTCCCAAGATCCATTAGCCAATTCTTTATTGCAGACTCAGTATCCAGGAACCCTTGTACTAGAACTTGATTGGTTACCGGTGCGAACAGATAAAAATGATCCTTTGATACTATGTATCGCTGGAGCTGACAGTAGCTTCCGTCTTATTCAGGTTAACATGTATGCACCAGATTTCACTTGCTTTGATTTTTCTGTCATGTAGCTTTAACCATTGATGGATATTTGTGTAACATTTAAAATATATGTTGCAGTGACAAAAGAACTGGTAATGAAAGCCATCCTGGATGTGTGAAGGAACGCTATCGGCCAATGCCTATATGCTCTCCTGTAATGCTTCCTACAGCACATGCCATGGTAATGTTGACTTTTTTCTCTAAGAACTCACAAAAAATTGCCAATAAGAACAAAAACCGTGACAAGATGTTTCCTTTACCCTTTCATCTGAATGTTGAATTGAATTTTACTGAATTTGTTCAATTCTTTTATAGATGTAATAATTCACAAACGAACTTGTTAGAATACATTATTTAGCATAAAATGGAGTAAATTTCTTAGAGTTTTACTGATTATATATAGTCTTGTCTTATGGTCCTAAGATTCTAACTTTTTATTGGTAAATTTACTTCTTATACCATTTTTTATACTAAATCGTTTCCTTGGGATGTCATTTGCATTTCTTTTTAAATTGTTTATCAACAGGCACTAAGGCTGATCTTGCAATACGGGGTAAAGCCCTCATGGTTTGACACACATAATGCATTTCCAGATGTTAAGGGGAATCCCCAAATATCAAGAAGTTCATCATTTGTTGGAGATCTTCGTAGTTATTTAATTGATGCATCACCTATTGGTGACTCTGTTGTCCCAGAATTGCTTCTGAAAGCGTTAGACCCCTACCGAAGAGAAGGTAAGCTTTACAGTCTTCTTTTTCGAGAAAACTTCATTAGTTTTGTGTTTTTAATAAAATATAAATATGTTTTATTAAATCAGGTTGCATACTTGATGATGAAAGGGTGCGACAATATGCTACAATATTAAATAAGGGGTCTGCTGCAAGGTTTTCTTTCGCTGCTGCGATATTTGGAGAAACCTTAGAGGCCTACTTTTGGTTGCAATTGCCTCATGCACTAAAACACTTGTTGAACATGTTAGCTAACAAGTCTTTAAAAAGAGCACCTGTAAAATTTCCATCTACATCAATTGATGATACAGCTATACTAACTAGGATGTTTACCAAGGGTAGATCTGTAGCAGGGTCAACATACACAAATATAGTGGTAAGATTTATGGTTCCTTACATGTTGTAAGCATGAACAAAAAATACTCTTTTTGCTTGACAAAAAATTTTGGTATCTGTATATCCAGAATGATGGTCAACTAAGGATGATGGCTTTTGACCAACAAGAGTTGTGGGAAAATGCTAGTGAACGCATTGCATGGCATGAAAGATTGGAGGGTGAACAGTCCATTCAGAACTGTGTGCATGAGTGAGTTTATATCTTTTATCTGCTTTCGGTTATATGCATTTGTTTTCACATTGTAATGATGATTCATAATAACCTAATTGCTAATTGTGTGTTCTGATTATATATCAGGCTTGTTACGGTTGGTAACTTGGATGCTGCTGTCAATTTACTGCTATCTACTCCACCAGAGAGCTCGTTTTTCTATCCAAATGCTTTGCGTGCTGTTGCTCTTTCATCTGCAGTTTCAAGATCTCTAAATGAACTGGCAGTTAAGGTAGGTAAAGGATTTTTTACACACTTTCTACTTTGAAACATGAAACCTTCTTTTAAGTTTTGTCAAGTTTGATCTGGTCACTTGTTCTTTATTTCTAGGTAGTTGCAGCAAATATGGTGAGGACTGACAGATCATTGTCTGGTACGCATCTGCTTTGTGCTGTAGGGAGATATCAAGAAGCTTGTTCACAGGTCATATTCCATTGCCCAAACTGTTTGTTCTTTCAAAATGTATTTCTGTCTTTTTGCAATTTTTGCAGCAAAAATCCTAGTATGATGCTTTGAAAACTGAACAATTCATATATAATAACATAATTTAGTTTCTTTTGAGAAACATTAATATAAAATATAAGCATGCAAACAAGTTACAAACTAACCAAAACTCAATCCTCTATCTACAAGGATTAACCATAGAAGGCAATCGAATTGGCACTGACCAAGAGAGCCTCTATTTACATATTGACAAACATTGTAGAATTCTTCTGACCTGTTCTTCGCACTAACCAGGATTACAAAGGCTCCATGCATTGGATAACAAAACAAATTAACCCGTGTTTGACCAATACCCCAACTTGAAAGTAATAACACACATTCCCATTTGACCCGAGCCATATTTTAATTGTCATCAGATCCCAAAAGAAACACTGTCTTGTACGCTTTTAAAGATCTAAACACTCAGGGGGCACAAAAACAAAAAGTAGTTAATGAATCCTACCGAGAACCAACTTAACAAGCATCAATACGCCACCAAATGAAATTGATTTTGCTTTCCAATGTAGCAATTTATTTTAGAGCTTTCCATTAATGACCTCCAACTGTTTAAGGAGTGAAAGATCCACGTCGTCTCTACCAATCAGTGTCCCTTTGAATATATATTTTTGGACTGTCTCTTACAAAACTACTTTAAGAATCAATGCACCTTCTCTTAATCTTCTTGATGAAAGGGGACCACCTCATTTGACACCAACACCCCGTCTAATATACATCACTAATCACTTTTCCATTGATAGCTTCTATTAATTTAGTCTTATAATCTAAACATTGAGCAGTTAGTTAAGATTAATTATCTTTGACATAATTCTTGAACAGAAGTTATAGATTTTGATAAACACCTTTAACTTGATAGTATGATTAGACCTCTATCACTGATTCTTATAGGCCTCGGTTATGTTCATATATTTTCAGCTCCAAGATGCTGGATGTTGGACAGATGCTGCAACTTTGGCAGCAACACATTTGAAAGGAACTGATTATGCAAGGTCCAAATCTTCTATCTACCTAGTGAAGCATTTTTTATCTTTTTTTTGTTGTCTTTTTACTATTGTTATTTTTAATTCGTTAAATAAACAATACAATTCCTTTTCATTTCACAGCCCTATTTAGCTCCTAAAGGAACATTAAGAGAAGAAGAAGTGCAAATCAATATGTTCCTTTCAAGTTTCTTATTGTTAGATATTTTTGCCTCTTATATTGGTTAAAAAATCAAGCCTTAGGACTGAGGTGATAGCAATGTGGAAAATGTGAAGCTTAGGCAGTTAATTTTTTGTTTCTCCTTTTTGGTTGGTTGTAGACTCATAGTGAAGGTAAAATACTAAACCTGGCTAAGCTGACCCGTAAACCAAATTTTGGGTTCACTTGGGTCCTGACTACGGGTTGAGATATGTTCAATCTAGAATCAGCGAATTCAAGATAAAACAACTAAGAATAGAAGAAAAGAGAGTTGATTGTGGCGTGCAGGAATTGAGCTTTTCTGATTTTTCTTCTTTTTTATGTTATTAAATTTAAGCTATAGTGTTTACATTTATTGAGATTCTTTGGTTGTAAATAAAGCTTAATTGGTTGTACTTCTGCATAAAAATAAGAAAACCTTATAAATAGGATAGTTTCCAGTTTTTATATTAATAGACTGTATGTTTTGCTATCCTATTTTAGGTTGTTTTAAAATCAACAAGGTAAAATATGTTACTTGGATATAATGAGAGCCCTTCACACCTTTTACAGCCAAGCCCCTTGTATATTGTTTATTTTAGCTAGATCATATTGTTTGTCATCAAGCAAACTGTTTACCATTAGGGTTGGTGGCCCAATGAGAGAGACTTTGCGTATAGGAGCACCATTTGGAGGGGATGGAGGTCTCAGGTTTAAACCTGAGCAAGTGTAAATATATGGAATTTAGTTTAGGCGCAGGATAGATTGTTGTTAAAAAAAGACACATTAGATACTAATGGAACGCGTTCATTAACATGGATTATTGATCACCTTGTTTAGTTATGGAGTCTTAGTTTTCGCTCATAGTATATTGGTCAGTTTTAAGATTAGTGGTGCAAGTTGGTGTTGGGGTTTACACGGAAACAAAACTCCTAATTTTTTGCTGTATATTTCAGGGTGATGCAAAGATGGGCCGGACATGTCTTGAATGCTGAACATAACATCTGGAGGTATAATTTGCATATGAATGTTTGACCCATTTTACACCTTAAAGATTAAAAAGAGAAAAAAATAGCCTTACTTGACCCACTTGTAAGTAAATGGGTCGAAATTACCACCCCTAGACAGGTGGATTAGCTCGTCTTTTTCTTAAACTTTGATCCAAATGGTTGATTAAATTTATTGATTATCAAATTCAGGGCACTAATAATGTATGTAGCCGCTGGTTCATTGCAAGATGCATTAGCAGCACTGCATGAGGCTCAGCAACCAGACACAGCTGCCATGTTTATCATCGCCTGCCGTGAAGTTCATGCTGAGTTCATGGAAAACTTGGATCCCAATGAAGACTCGTCGATCAAGGATAAGTTGCTCGTGTTACGTGGATTAAACCCACAAAACGAAGTGGTTATCGCTGTTGGTGAATTATACGCCAAGTACCAACAGAACCTAGTCCATCTCTGCATGGACTCCCCACTATTTTCTGAATAACTCATGTTCTTCACATAAAACTGAAGCTAAGGAGCAGCGGTACCACACTACAACAAGAACGATATGATTATTCGTCTTCCATTGAAGATGTTACTTTTAAGATATGTTTAAAAAAGCCTTGTCAACTCATCGGGTTACAGTTATTTTTTTTCATATCAAAATAAAATACTCGATTTTGTGGTAAATTGTTGCATAAAATGTAAAGATGTATAAGAAGCCAAGAACATTTTGCATACAAAGAATTAGTGTATCTTACAAAGTTTTGTTCCCATAGTTTATATGGACCATTTGATTTTATGACTTTGCATATACGATTTGAAGGATTTGAGTTACCTAGTCAACATTTATGATCAAAAGATAAGATAGACTTTTTCGAATTATGACCATATATATACTTTTTGAAAGACATGCTTCTTCATAGCCTAGGTAATCTTTTATACAGGATTTCAATTGTCAATCGTTAGTTTGAAGTTCGAGAATGACACCAAAGTGGTTCCATACAACAAGCCTAGTCGAATTGCAACTCTATAAAATTTCTCTTTTAGTTTCTTAGCGAACCTTATGTCGTATAGAACACATGAAGATGCTCTCCATTGCACTAACTGCCTTGCACCTAGCGAGTCACATCACTCTCAATCTCCCCGTCACACTTAATGAACGATTCTAAATACTTAAACCTAGTCATTTGTTGTACAACTTGGCCTCTAATCATCATATTAGTGTTGTCTTCACTGCTTATCCAACTAAAGTTACAATGAAAGTGCTCGGTTTTAGTCCGGACTAATGCGTAAGCCTTTACTCTCTAAGACCAATTTCTATTGCGCAAGCGTCTCATTTAGCTCATGTTTACTTTCCACCACCAAGACATCATCCACGAACAACAAGCACCATGGTATTGTATATTGGATTACTTTTGACAACTCATCTAAGACTAGTGTAAAAAAACATACTCAATGTCAATCCTTGATTTAGGCTTAGTGTCATACATGTCCCTAATAACATGGATATACCTCTCTGTGATCTCTTTAGCTCGAAGAGTTTCCCAAATCACACTACGAGGCATATTATCATATGCGTTCTCTAAGTCTATGAATATCATATGTAAATCCCACTTCTTTTCCATATACTTCTCCATACATCTTCTAAGTCTACCCGACATAAAACCAAACCAGTTTTCTGAATACTAAAGTGTCTCTACTAACTCTCATCTCGGTCTCTCTTTCCCACAATATCATAGTATGACGTAAGAGCTTTACCCCCATTAAGTTTCCACAATCTTGGGCATCTTTTTTGTTTATAAGGGCACTACAACACTACTTCTCCATTGATAAGACATCTTAGTGATTTTACAAGTCTTAAATATAACGTTGAACAAAGTTGTTAACCATTGCACTCCTACCTCTTCCAAAAACTTCCAGACCTCAATTAGAGCATCACCAATAAAGAGACCCAAAACACAAAAAAAACATAACAACTCAGCTGACATATCATAAACCATACATTCTTCAAAACCCCCCCAAAACCTCCGCAATAATCTGACCCAAAAGCACATAAAAAATTGCCACATCACCATCATATTTTACATTTATATAAAAATAATATATTTTCTTATTAAAACCCAATCCAATGGCTCTTGGTCTCATTTTCTTCATTCTAGGACATTCTTACCCAAAAATGAGGTCTTCAAAAACCAACCCACCTAATGGTAGGCACTAGGCAATGCTAAAAATGGGTGATGTGGCATTTTTTAGGGTTTAAAAATGTCATATTAAAGATGGTATTAGTATGTTCTGAACGGACCGCTTTAACTCTTCCCACTTTCCTACAAATCCTCCTTACTTATTACTTCTTCTAGTGTTATTTTTATTCATACCATACTTCCCATGTTTCATCATCAACCTCAACTTCATTAATTTCATGAAAAAAATTTTAAACCAACGAAAGTGTGGTGTAACAAAGTTCGACATTTAAACCCCAAACTTAAATACATTTATCAAATAGCCACAATATGAGCTCGAGCTTGTTTAAGTCAGCTCATTTCAAATTTTTAACTACTCGACGGCAAGTCATTTATAAGTCCGCTCTAACTCATTTACACCCGTAGAATGTTACATACCACAATTAAATAGAATGGATAAAATTAAGTGTAGAGGTTGTCACATATTTGAAAAGGAACATTTTTGTAAAGCCAGGAAAAACCCAAAATAACAAAACAAGGATCCAAAAAACTTCAAACTCTATCTCAGGCGTCTTCTTTGACCCATCCATCCATCAAACGCCATTGCATTGCTGAAGCCTGAAGCTCACCATTCATCATCTTCTTCTGCTATTTTGTCTCCTTCATCCTGCTCCTGTTTCCTCAAAATAACTTAAATCTCTTTACGCATACTGAATTTCGCAACCGGATCTACTAATCATTCATTCCTCGATCCATTTCACACGGACTAAGGTTAATCACTTTTTTTTATTATCATTTCTCGTTCATTATCCTTATAAACGTTCCAGATTAATCCGCATCTAAACATTCATATCTTCTAATTCATAATCATTTTCTAACCACTAGCGTATAATCCAATTCAAAATACATTCGACATCAGTATCTGTTCTTTCTAATTTACATAATTTGTCTACTTTTCTAGTGTTGTTATGGTTGCCAACGCTTTGGATCTGATATTTGTTTCGTGCAAATTGTTTGAACTATTCTATCATTTTAGTTTAACTGTTTAATTCATCATCATTGGGTTGATTCACTTGTACTTATCAGGAATGAAGTAAAATGGATCAAACTGATAGATATACCTTGCTTTAATTGTCAAACATATTGCTTTCGGTTTTAATACCAGATAGAACAAGTTACTATACCAGAGTGGGTGATCTGATGTGTCTTGTGATTTGTGAATAGAAACTAAGTTTGTGTTGAAACTATAGAAGAGTTATTTTGTTATTTAACATATTTATTGTTTTGTCTTCTGCACGTAGATTATATATGCTAATAATCATGTTGTTTGTTTGTACGGTAATCTTTGGTTATGTAGCTTGTTGCTACCGTTTGCGTTAAAATAAACTTGTGGACTGGTATTGGGAGCTAGAGAGATATTTTGAGGTGTTATGCACTAAAAAGGAGACGCCTTGCGTGCATGTGATATTAATTGTGTAAAGTAATTGCAAAATGGACGTAGCAAACTATGTTCCAAGTGCTTTCACGAGTTTGTTGGAAAGGGCATCTGAATTTATTACAATTGCATATGATGTACCTTTTGCCCGGGCTGTTGTTTTTGGGGTGCACATTGGAGGTATGTTGTTTACTGGAAGTCTTTGTTAATTAGTCCAAATAAACTTATGATACTGCGGTTGACTTTTTCTTTGCTGACGTACAGGCCATTTGTTTGTGGAAGGTCTACTTCTTGTAGTTATCATATTCTTGCTATCTCAGAAGAGTTACAAGCCACCTAAGCGCCCTTTAACGACGAAGGTTTTTCTCTTTTTTTTACTTGACGTCTTAATTTTGAATTTTTAATCTTTTTTCTTATGTTTGTAGGAGATTGATGATCTGTGTGATGAATGGGTACCAGAGTCTCTTATACCGCCCGTAACAGAAGAGATGAAAAGGGAAGTCCCAGTACTGTTAAGGTGTCTCTCCCTCTCTCTCTACTCTCTAGACACAAAGATAGACATGTATACATATACATATAGCATACATAGACTGATAGACATAATATGTGACATCCACCTTTACGTAGGGCCAAAGTGCTAAAACAGAAAGAAAAAAAAACACCTTTGACTTTTTGGGTCAACTAATATTCATGTTTATGATTTTGATACTTTGATCATTAACTATATTTGGATTCTTGATACCTACCATAGTTTTTCAAATGTAATGAAATTTGAAACTGTTACATATTCTATATTAGATTGTATACGAAAGTTTTTTGGCTTGACTTGATGTGGTTTGTTCAACAATTTACCTTTGTTGCCCACTTGCCCATTGTTTTCATAGAATTGCATGCATTCACACAAAATGAAAATGTTAATGTTAAATGACCTTGACGTGGTTATGTGATTATGTGAGATTCCAAGCATCTGCATTATGAGATATAATATTGCATAATATGTAATACTTCAAAGTCAGCTGTTTTTTATGTGTTAATCTAACATCTGAAAAATTGGACATGCCATCTATATACTCGCACACAACATATTTTACTCTGACCATACTACACATAACTATTGCATTGCGTTATGTACAGTGCTGCAGGACCTCACACAATAATCAATGGTAAAAAAGTGGTTAACTTTGCTTCAGCAAATTACCTAGGATTGATGGGCCACGAGAAGTTACTGGTGAGTAACCTATCCTCATACTTTACTTCAACTGTTTATATATAGTTTCATTTATATAGATTTGATATGGCAGGATTCTTGTACTTCCTCACTAGAGAAATATGGTGTTGGTTCTTGTGGTCCCCGTCAATTTTACGGAACCATTGGTATAAACCTATTAGTGATGCAAATAGTCTTTTTACTAAACTTAGTATTAAGCACTTAAATGTTTTAGAAAGCAATTATGTACTCTTTTGACTTCTTATTTTTTTGCATTTAGATGTTCACCTTGACTGTGAGACCAGAATAGCCGAGTTTTTGGGAACTCCTGATTCCATACTCTATTCTTATGGACTCTCAACTATGTTTAGTGCAATTCCAGCTTTTTGTAAGAAAGGAGATATCATTGTTGTGTAAGTCTTAATCTATTGTCTTGCTCTCTGCTAAATTGTATTGTCTCCATTCCAAGTTCAAATATACAACATCGGACTAGATTGTGAAGCTGTATGTGTAATCACCTCTCTTTTACAAGTTCGCTTTGCAATTTTTAGAGATGAAGGTGTGCACTGGGGGATACAGAATGGCTTATACTTGTCAAGAAGCACAATTGTATACTTTAAGCACAATGACATGCAGTCTCTACAAAGTACACTTGAGAAAGTAACTCAAGACAACAAGCGAGCTAAGAAACTGAGACGCTACATTGTTGTTGAAGCTGTATACCAGGTATTTCTGCTCTATTCATATAGTTCTTTTTACTCAAACTCACTTCTGATTAAGTTGAGCACTTGGTTCATATGGGCCCCTATCAAACTAAAAGTGAACATTACAAATAAACACACATTTTCCAGAAAGTTACAATCAAAAGTTTTAAATAGGCTAGATATATGTTGCTCGTACAGGCTTAGTGGGCTTGGCTCATTAGGCTCACTGACCTGCTGATCTTGAACCAAACTAGACTTGATCTAAGCTTAAGTGGTCATCAAATGAGATCACTTGTGGTCACCAAGTTTTTTTTTGAAAAGCTGGTCTCATTATAATATTTTATATTATCAAAATGTTCAGAATTCTGGTCAAATTGCTCCACTGGATGAGATTATCCAACTGAAGGAGAAATACAAGTTTCGTGTTTTGTTAGATGAGAGCAACTCTTTCGGCGTGCTTGGAAAATCTGGCAGAGGTCTCACTGAACACTACGATGTTCCGGTACACACACTCTCCCTCTCTCTATATATCTGTGTGTGTGTGCGCACTCATATACACACATATGTAGGCATGTATGTTTAGTTTTTTTAGTAAAACGAGTGGTGTTGATCTTACTGTTGTAGGTTGACAAGATAGATATAATAACTGCTGCTATGGGTCATGCATTGGCCTCAGAAGGTGGGTTTTGCACTGGGAGTCACAGAGTTGTTGATCACCAAGTATGTACAAGCACTCCTACATCTATTATTTCAACTTAAAACTAACACGTCTCGCATTTTAGGTTTATCTTTTTTCTTTTTGTGTTTCAACATTACAATGGATTTGTTTAGTTTAAAAAAAGGGACCGATCAATGAAACAAATTTCAAGACAAACACTTTCCAAAAAAAATCAGCACTGATTTGTGTCATATGTTAATATGTTATGTTTTTGTAGCGCCTCAGCAGCTCAGGCTACGTGTTTTCTGCATCTCTTCCCCCATACTTGGCAAGTGCTGCAATTGCTGCTATTGATGTCATAGAGGAAAACCCTCAACTCATAACAAAGTTACGAGATAATTCCAAATTATTAAGCACAGGTAATTGGTTTAAACCTACAAGACGCCTTTATTTTTTCTTTTTCTTTAAAGGGTTACTACATTCTTTTGACTAATAGTTCCCACATTATAATTTTCATGGATGTTTCATTAAACCTAATAATATGAACTCATTCTTGCCTGTTGTTTTTACAAATACAGGATTGTTAGGTATACAAGGCCTGGAACTTGCAAGTGATATAATGTCGCCCCTTGTTTTCCTCCGACTGAAAAAATCCACAGGGTCATTGAAGAGTGATCTTCAATTACTCGAAGATCTTGCTGATCGGGTGAGTGCTAAAACTACGACTTTAATGTTACCGGTAGTATGCATTGTTGGGTTGTAGGGTACAACTCTTACATACACCATGGAAGACTCCGACTCCGAAGTTTACTTAAATGCGTTTGGGTTGTTTAGGTCATACGAAACAATGATTGTGTTAATGGTGCAATTGCAGGTACTGAAGGAACACTCAGTCTTTGTAACAACTTCAAAAAGATCGTTTGTCGATAAATGCAACCTTCCAGTCGGAATTAGAATATATGTCTCGGCTGCTCACACGGAATCTGATCTGCAGAAAGCATGTGAATCATTGAAAACCGTTGCAGCTTCATTATTCACGGATTAAAACTCATCACTATGGTATATCACCTCATATTTAAACAAATTGTGTGAAAGAAAAATTCAAAAAGTTGTCTTCATTTTCTTAGCCATGGTTTTTTTTTCTTTATGATTTCTTGACGTGCTAGTTGGTTTTTGTTCATATGTTTTCCTTTGCCCTGTAAACTTCAAAGTTTTCAGTTAATTTATTTTAAAGTCATATGCTCTTAACATTTCTCTAGCACCTGTTAGATCTGAGTCTCTGACTGATCAATATTTTTTTACCTTGTTTTTTACAACAGATCCTAGATCTTTTAGGATAGATAATTGGATTGAACCTTTATTGCTTTCGAAATACACCACATAATTATGAGGATGTCATCTTGAGGACAAATAATATTTTACTGATTACTGTAGTCATGTTTGATTTTGTTACCATAATATTTTACTATAGTTTCTGTGCTTGATGATAGTAAACTCTTATCATGAGATAGACATGTGAGCAATGTTTTCAAGTTCAGATCGATTCGGCTGGTTGAACCGGTCCGACCAGGATTTGGGGAGTGCACCGAGCCGATCCATATATGTTCGTTTTTAGTACAAAAGATCGGCCAGTTCAAACCGGTCAACCGGTTAGATCGGATCGGAAAATTAAATATATATTTTGTTAATTTGTTGTGTCTTTAAATATGGACCATCTGTGTTTAAACTCGTGATATTTTGTTTGAATTTGAATTATGTTTGCATGTTTGGTTAAGGTTTAAGCTTTAAACTTTGGATCTTTGTTTAACATGATTAATATTGTGTTTGCGTTGAAGTTTTAAAACTTAGAATATGTGTGACTAATGTTTGACTTATATTCTAAGTTATATCAATACTTTGAAAAAACATATATATATATATATATATATTTATTATTTATATCGTTCAAAACTAATTCAACCGGTTCAAACAGTGAACTAGTAAGATGACTGATTTAGTATTCGGTCCAAAACTGAAAACATTGGATGTGAGGAGACTAGCATGAAACTATGAAAGTAAGTTTATGATAGTGACTAGTGAGGGGTTAGAGATGTGAGAATGTAAGAGGGTTCATGTGCATTGGTGGAGAGGTATGTATAGAGCATAGATAGTTTGTTGACATTAATGGCTTTAACTCTTACGTCATCCTAGACGAGGATTGCGTTGTCATGTCAATCACCGAGGATTGCGTTTTCTTTCCTATATCGCTTGTTCACTTTTCACTTATTTCTTGGTTGGATTTTGTTCTCTGAATTTTGGGGGGTTTTTAGCTTTTTGTTAGCCCTCCTTTTTTATATATTTATTTTACCGTCTAAAAAAAATATAGTTGTAGCATCTACATGATATAGTTGATTAGTTGTCATGCCACCCGTAGATGTATGACTTCACTCTTATTAACACGTATTCATGTCATAGATGGCACTTTTGCGTTTTCTTACACTATCGAATATCATTAATCGGATATCATATAAGGTGGTAATTTGTGTTTTTTCTCCCAAAGATACTAGTATGTAACATGTATTTCGATATGACCTTTTTGTATTATATTTCAACTATGTTTGCCTTTTTGTGTTATATATATTCTAATAATTTGGGTGACTAAACAAGTGAAGCAGATCTAAGCACACAAGAGAAGACTATTTTACAATGGTTATGAGTCATACAACATGGATGCCAATGCGTGAGCCAAGTCTAAATTAAATCACTATTAAATAACAACTTTAACAAAATGTGACACAAGATGCGGTCACGACTGTTGTCAACTTGACACCCTCGCAAGTCTCATTTGATACATGTACTAATTAATATTTGACTGATGCATTGTGTAAACTTTTTACATCATATGTTAGCAAGCTAAAGAACCCAATTGAAGCAGGGCATAATGGATGGCAAGATGCCAAGGTACTATGAAAGTGTGATTGAGATTTATAGACTTTGACTCTTTTAAATATTTTGGGTTATAATCCAGACGCTGATATTTACTAATAATCTATTGTTAAAAAAATAGATTTATAGTTTGATTATGGAAGCATTTGATGTTTTCATGTGTTATTACTTTTCGGCTCAATGGTACATTTCTACCGGCTCAATATTTAACACTTTATTGGATTGGTCCAAGATGTACATGATTGGACACTTTGGGTTACTAAATCCATAAGTAGTCAATTAATTAGACTACGAGGAAGTTTGGCATATCACATCTACAATCTAATTCCAAATAAAGTAAGTTTTGCTACAATACTTTTATATTTATGTCAAGGAAATCTATTTTTATATGTCATCTCTAAATCAGATACAAACGTCAAGATGTTATATTAGCACTTGGTATTCATTTTTAATATTATTATGCATCTAACATTAAAGTGACACAGACTAATCAACCATTTTTAAAGACTACACAAAAAAAAGTTCATCATGTACATATCATTCATTACCTTTAGAATCCTTTTGCAATATCTACTTTCTTACTACTTATAAAATTAATTTATCATTTAAACAACAGCCAAAATAATAATAACTAGTAATAAAAAATAAATATTAAAATCTTACATTACAAAAAAAGAGTAAATTACCGTTTTATCGTTGAGTTTTTAGGGTGTTAAAGTTTTAGTACAAACTTAACGGTATGTAATTAGATTTTTTAATCAACCCCTCTATCTATTGATTTTTTAAATTGATGTTACTGACCCTCATGTGAGGGGTAAACTTTTTTTTTTCTTCTCTTGTCCTCCAACGATGTAAATCGTTGAAAAAACCTAACATCTGTCTTCATCTTTAGTGGAGTTTTCACTGATTTACATTGTTGAAGGGTAAAAAATAATAAAAGACAATTTTACCTTTCACGTGAGAGGCACATATGCATAAGTAACGATAATTTGGACGGTCAATGAATGAAGGGATTAAAAGAGTTAAAATTATAAATCTTGAAGACGTAAACTATTAAACTCGTACCAACACCGTTAACACACCCAAAATCTAAAAATAAAAACAACAACTTACTTTAAAAAAAAGAGATTAAAAAAAATAATCAAAATGTACATCTCAAATATTCAAATCACTTATAAAATAGTTTTAGTATAATGGCACATGGAGTTTTTTTTTTATTTAGTAGCTATGGTCTATATAAAGTACCTGGAATTGGATTGGATGATCAATCAACTATTTATATTTTGTTACTTTAGTTAAGTTTTGATTTAACCCCCCATTTTCTTTTGGTCTTCATCTTCATCATCTATTACCCGCCAAGATCCATCCATCAGCATCACTAAAATGTTTACTCTCAAAATTCACACCGTCGATGCTCCACAACCACCCTACTCAATCGACGGTGCCGCCACATCATCCACCACCGTCGCCGGAGTTTCAAACCCTAGGTCAAACAAAAACATGTTCAATCCAATCGAACTTAAAGGCGTTGTTCATCTCTTCCGTAACCTCCCTTTCACATCTTCCTCCGTTAAACCTGTCATGACTCTCTGGAACGTTCAAACACGCACCACAATTGTCTTCATCGTTGCTGTACCTAACTACCTTTCGCCCGAAGATTTCATCGCCTTTTGTGGACGTCATGTTGATGAGTTCACTCATCTTTGCTTCATTAGGTATGCTGTTAGTTAGTTAATTAGTGTTTACATAATTACATTTGGTGTTGTTTGATTTGATTTGTTTTGTTTTGGATTGATGTTGTGTAGAAATGATGCTGTTGAAGATAGGTATAGCGTGCTTATTAAGCTGGAGAATCAAGCGGCTGCTGATGGATTTTGTATTTCGTATCATGGAAAGAGATTTAGTCCTTCTCAGGTAATATTAATAATCGATTGTTTTGGTAAAGAAAATTGTGAGATTGATTGTATATACACAATTAAATGAAGAAGAAGAAGAAGAAGAAGAAGAGAGTTTGCAGAGAATTAAAACACAACTAACTCACTTATGGTTATGATTGTTATTGTCTGCTACTACTACTATTACTAACCTAGTTGACAGTTATGATCTTATTGATTTGAACCGTAACACAATACTCCATTTCCATTGAATTATTGAGCTATTGAACTTTATCCAATTGTGCCACAAATGCGCCATGACCTTCTTTTTGAAGACGTTCATGTTCTTGGAGATCAAAAGTGTGTGAATGTGAGTTTGTTCTTTTTTTCTTCTGGGAAAAACACTAGCATTCTTGTTCATTTCATTTGAGTTCTCAACATTCATTTTCTTACAAGACTCTGAATATGCTGATGTGGATTTGGAAATTTGATCATTTCCTGTCATAAACTTGCTTTCTTCAATAGTTGTATCAGAAATTTGAAGGTGGTGTGTTAATGGTGGTAGTAAGGGTCATTGTATTCTTCGTTAATAAATGGAAAATCCTGCACTCTTGGTTTCACTGAAAGATCATGCGGTTCTTTGGATTCTTGCAACAGTGTTTAAGACCTCATTCGTAACCATTTTTGTGAGTTTAGAAAAATTGTGTGATCCAATTCAACCCTCCTTCATTTTCACTGATAGAAAAGATTTGATGACACCATTTGATTTGAAGAACCAGTGTTTTTCAGAATTCGATCCTGTAGTATCATCACCATTGCTCTTAATTCTACCGTATCTCTTTCTTGTTTTTTTCTGAAATATCTAGCAAACGTTGCAATCTTTTCCCACGATCCTTTACTGTTTTTTCAATTTCTGTCATTGTTACCATCTTCAACAGTTTCTTATCACCACTGATATGGTATATTTTGAGAAACACAAAAATGTAGAAGAGAATTTGCAGAGAAGTAGAAGCATAATTCCCAATCATAACATAGCTGCTATTTCGTTTCCCTATCATTGTATTTATAGGACTCAATGACTAACACAGCTAACTAGTACAATTCACACTCACTTACGGTTATGACTGTTATGTTCTGCTACTACCAACACAATTGGCAATTATGCTGTTACCAATTCGACCTGTAACATAATCTATGTGTATTCAACTATGCATAGATACAGTGATAAACTTCTTAATGACAGATCTGGTACATTTTCTGTGGGTTTATCTTTCAGAATGAGGTTTGCCATATCTACTTTGCGCAATTAGTGGAGTACACAGTTTCAGCAGATGCAGCTAGCATCCCTCAGCCAGGTTATACAGAATTACCCACCTGTCCTGTCTGTCTTGGTGAGTTAGTGTGAAATCATTATTGCTGTTTTGATAGTTATATTTTTGTGTGTCTGCTTGGATCTCATTGGCAATTTGTTTTGATTGTTCTTTAAATGGTAGAAAGATTGGACCATGACACAAGTGCAATACAAATTACATATTGTGACCATTCGTATCAGTGTCCGTGTATCTCAAAGTGGGCTTACTTATCTTGCCAGGTTGGATCTTTAATACAGTTTGTATTCTTTGTTTTATTGACAGTATTTTTGCATTAATAATTTAATGCGTAGTGAATTTTGTCTAAAAAGCACAGGGTATAAATATTATGACATATAAGTAGTTCTTTATGGCCTCTAAACTAACTCCCCTTGCATAGGTTGACTCATGTAACTCTAAATACTCTAGTAATGGTAACTTCAAAGAGTCTAACTAAAATTTGAAATCGTTGGTTGAGTATTTTTGTCAGTTATTTAGTTGTAACACTGGTAACTTTTTGGAATGCTTTTTTAAGAAGCTAACTTTTTCTTGTGTTAGGTCTGTCGACTTTCTCAGCAGCACGATGGTAAACCAACGTGTGCAGTTTGTGGCACATCTAGCAACCCCTGGGCATGTCTGATATGTGGTTTTGTAGGATGTGGAAGGTAACACCATACTACTAATAACTTTTCAATATTTCTTTTGGGTTTCAGTTATTTAAAACTCGATTCCTACTATACATGTGTAATAATCGTTGATGTTAAAGGTATGAAAAAGGGCATGCTATTGAGCATTATCGGCAAGCTCAACATTGCTATTCACTTGAATTAGAAACACAACAAATTTGGGATTATGTTGGTGATAAATATGTGCATCGATTAAATCAATCCAAGGTTGGCAGCAAGTCAATTGTGACGGATCATCATTCAAGTGAAGGCGATTGTGGTGATAAAGTGGATGATGAATTTGGTGGGGCACTTTTTAGCAGCAAAGTTGATACGGTAACTTCCCTCTCAGCATTATTTATATTTTAAAGCATATGTTATGTTAATTATCCTTTTACCTACAAACAACAGATCGTGGACGAGTACAACTTTCTTCTTACAACCCAAATGGAGACCCAGCGTCAAGTATGTTAAAACCTATTGTATGCTTTCTTTACTGATTGATTTATTGTACAACTTCTGATATCAAGATGTTATTTTTCAGCATTATGAAGCACTACTCGCTGAGGCAAAAAGTCAAAAGGAGATATCCATAGTTGAAGCGATAGAGGAAATAGAAATTAAAAGGATAAAGGAAATTCAACATAAATTGGAAGAACTTTCCAAGGAGACTAAGGCGGTTTCACATGTTAGTTTTTTGAATAAGCTTGTGACAGCTAATGTGGCTGTCATATTTCATATTTCTGTCTATCGTTATGTGACTAGATTGTTAACAGTAAAATTTACGTGTTTGTTCTTGGTTGGTAGATCAATGAAGAGCTTGCAAAAGAACAAGAATCTCTGAAGACCAAGTACAAGGAGATCCAGGAGAGGTGGTTTTCATTATGCACAACTAGTCTTTGAAATGTTATACATAGAAAGAACCCATCCCACCAAATCCCCCTAACACACACACAAGCACTCACATACATGCAGGTGATGATTTCAGTAATGATCTCATCAACAGAAGTGGTAATATTGTCCCCGTTTACTTATTAAATGGGTTGATTTGGGTTAAGATTCATCTTTAATGGGTTAAGGTAGAGAGTTTAACTAAAAAAGAAAACGGGTCAAGCGAGATGAAAGTCATCCAGATGTAATAGTAAAGCTTCTGTAATGATGCTACACATTTATTTTTAAAATTCATAAAAATAGATTAAAATGTGTTTGTTGGTCACTCACTCACTCCAACCTGATTCCACCCATCACTTAAAAAATTACATATTTTAAAGCCAACCTGTTTTGTCCACCTATTTACTAGTATATGGATTACTGGGCTACGCTATTTACTCGCATTTTGTCCACCTATTTATTCCTCGTATGCCACTGTCATTTCAGGGAACTTTCATTACTGAAAACGAAGGACGAGAAAATACTTGATCTGCAAGACCAGGTATAAGTCCCAACACTACTCGTTTCTTGTTTCCAAAGCTAAATGATCAGTGTTTGATTACTAAATACAGATTAGAGACTTGCAAATTTATATGGAAGCTCAAAAAACGCTGGCCCAATCCAATGATACAGATGAGCTAAAGGGGGGGACAGTGCTGCCAGTTCAATCAAACCCATCAAACACCAACAAAACCCCTAAAAGGCGAAGCCGAAAACGTAACTAGATAATTTGGGGTATGCAGTGTACATAGAGATAAAAGCAGCATGTAGCCCATTTCTATGATTTATACGACAGAGCCTAGACAATAATAACAAAGATGAAGGGAGTTGAATGATTGTCGGTTGCTGTTGTGTGTATATGTGGTGTGGTCTTTTGCTAACTCTCGGTGTTCAACCTTGAGGGCTATCTTTCTTAAAGAGCTTTAGCAAAAGGTCATGTAACAGTCTAAAAATACAATCATTCTTGAATAATATTTTCACCAGATTTTGATGATGAGTATGGTAATGTTACTAACCGATAACTTTACAGACCAACAGAACACCATATGATTTTTGTTTAAAAAGGCCTTAAAAAGACCCAAGTTTGAAACCCTGGAATTGTTGTTAAAAAAATAGTAACAATGCTCATTCTAATAATAACATTTTCTTTTAATTTAAAACTTCTTGAGATAATGCCATGTGTTTTATAAAAAGTAAAAGCATTCTTTCGAAAGATTCGATTTTTGATATATGAATGAATCTCATGAAAAACAAAACTTACTTTGCAATGAGATTTGAGTACATAAACCCATGTAGCACAAGAATAGTCATGAATAAAGATTATAAAATATTAGAAGCTCAACATATCATAATACAAATGTTCAAACAAGGTATCGACTTTACTAGATACTTTCGGGGGGATAGGGGGTCGGGTATTATGCTGAGTTGACATGTCTAAACGAAAATCAGAAGGAATAAGAAAGTTTGGTCTCTTTTGCTTCAGAACCATTGAAGAGGAACAGCCTAGCCGGTCAATGAGCCTCTCTGATACTGGAATCACATGTATATGTACCTAAGGCAAATAGAATTAGACGGTAGAGGCCTTTTGATTCAATATTCGTGCCAATCACCCAGTTTGTCCCTAGTGAGAAAAAAGTAGGCTAGATAGAATATCTTGATTCCTAGTCATGTGATATACAACTCCAAATTCAATCACCCATAATAAGCTGGGCAAGAGAACGTAGCCAAGTTCAAGTTCCCAGAATGGTTTGCAATAAGTGGAACTGGGAACAGGAACGACACTTGTCAACCTTGACTTGTGGCTGTGGTGTCGATGAACTATGGGCAGTTCAAACAAAACAAGCACTAAGCGTAAGCAGTGAACTAGTTCACTCACACAAAAAAGCAACAACCCAGGGCACTTGAAAACGAACTAAGAGTGCCTAAAGGTGATAGTGGTAGCGCAGAGGCGCAAAAGTTCCCTGCAAAAGGGATTATCTGAGGAAGAACAGATTTGGAACACGGACAATTTGGTCCCGTGGTCCCGGATATTGGAGACTCGTGTTTTTGAAAGTCAGTGACCACAAAAACATCTTGAAAAGTTAATAATAATATCTGAATGAATTGTAATAGAGGGTGACCCTCAATATACAAGTAAACAAGCCCTACTCTAGCACACAAACCAAATACAAAATCAAACAATATTATTAACATATTAATATTGACAAATGATTAAACCGTGACAATCAATCTTGGCCATGATGTTCGGTATCCTGATATATATTGCAATCTTTCAAAATCTATTTGTTAAAGTTTGAGCTAAACATGGTATAAATCACAGGGGGGAAGCCTCTTTTAAATGAGCAACTTATGTAAATGTAGTTTAAAAAGATTGAACATTCACATTTCCCCCAAAAAAAATACATCCCTTTGTTTTTTCTTCATAGCATTTACAAAACGAACAGAAAATTTTGCTTGTTTCTAAAGGTAATAGCAACATCAGAAACAGAACTTGATATTACCCCTCTACCTAAGCTCTAAACCACTATGTTTCAGGTATTAAAAAAAGAAACTATACCCAAGTCTTGCACTATCTCTGAGCTTGATCTGTTGTACTTGCATCAGCAGCAGCCACGATGCTAGTACTTGAGCCCGCACCATTTTCAGCACCATCTGAGCTCCCCCATTTCCCTTCTGACTCGAGTGGCTCGACTACACACACGACGCCATCCGTAAGTCCCAAAGCAAACTGATTCGGGTCAGATGGATGTGCAGCAACCACAAGTGGGTACACCCTTGAACTGTGAAATCATAACATATATTATAAACAAGTGCATATATATAGTAGCGTCTTCAAAAACACCAAGTATTTGAGAAACAATTTTTCATTGTTGGATCAGGTTGTTAAATGATTTTTGGCAGTGCCATTATTGTATAACTAATGTAAAAACATATGCGTAAACATATAGTGCAATCAAGAATGAATGTAAGTAAACACGAGTGCATATATTCAAGTGAATAAAAGAATTACATAGTGGCATTTTCACAATTAATGTAAGCACACATATTCACCTCATGTAGAGTGCATTCAGTGAATACTAATAACACCTATAAATACATTATAGAAAGTGCAGAGAATACATTTATACGACATGTATACATTGTGTATCCACAAGTGAATAATCTGCCGACCTAACATGTTTTTACTTCAATTATAAGCTCCACTAACCAAGTGGTTTAAAGATTTAAATTGCTTTACAAATTCTTAGGGGTTTACACTTGAAAAAGCCTCTATAGACACATGAAAAATGTTACATATCATAACATATGAAATGGGGAAATACAAATACATACTTTGGATTTGAGGGTAGATATGAAGTGGAACTGATCCGACAGCGCAATCTGAGTGTTGATGATGTTAGAATATCAATACTTCCATCCTCAAAAGTGACATATATTGTTTGGCTATCACATGAGTAAGCAGCATGTGTGATGGCACCACTTGCCTCTCGAGGGCCCCACTAAACATGACCGATAGAAATAAGTTATAAGTAATTAAAAAACAGATTATTGACCACTAATTTCATTTAAGATTATGAGAGAAACCTGCTTCAAGCATCCCAGCTTAGGAGCTTCAAAAATGGCTATCTGAGTTCCATGAACAACTAGCAATTGCGTTTGATCTTGGTGAAATTGTACATGGGTATCAGCAAAGGGAGCAGCAGCACGTCCCCCCGGAATTTGCAATTGTCTACTTATTTGCTTCTCCCACCCATCTGTGCTCCACACACACAACTGAAAAATAAAAATAATAAAAATAAAAGTTCCTCGATATAAATTCATATCATACACTTTTGTGAAAAGGAAACGAAATGGAAATATTACCTGAGAATCTGCACCCGAAGATACTAGAACATTAAGAGCATTCGAGAATGCGAGCCCTGTTATTCTTCTACTATGGCCTTTAAGCTTGGTTTTGACCTGGTCAAACGAACAATTAACAGTTACTTCATTTTAATCAACAGACTATACTCTCAACTTAGGTTTTCAATAAACATAAACAAAAACCTTAAACCAACCTCATCAACCCGGACATTGTATATTTGAATAGAAGAATCATCCATGCCTATGGCAATAATATTGTTATCTCGTGGATGAAAGGCAAGAAAGGTTGCTGCAGGTGGAGGTGGCATAAATGTAGTCATAGTCTACAATAAAAACAAGTAAATAAAATAAAATTATAGAATGTGGTATATATATTAGATAGAAATAAAGCATGAGATTACCTTAAATGTCATCATATTAAACAATGAAATCTTTCCGCCTGAAGTAGATGCAACATAAGAGTCGTTTTTTGATAGTGCAAAGCATGCAATGGAATCCTCGGTGTTCGTATCACTAATATCATTCGTCATCAATATACCGCTAGTTGGTTGCCATATCTGAGGTGCCACACTAGCAGTTGCCTAAACGAGCCAAATAACCATAAGCACCAATATTTAAGTTGTGATCAATAAAATTTAAGAAAATTACCTTCCCAGTAGAATTAGAATCGCTTTTCTGCCATTTCCATAATTTATGAACAGCATTGGCTGCTAGGGCTAAAATGGCAAGTCCTGAATTTGTGTATATCAATCTTGTGACCTGTAATGTAATGTAGACAACATTATGTGATTTGAAAATGAGTCTAAACGTGTGGGTTCCCAGTCACTCATGTATATCCATTGGGAGTGCCTCGATGATTAATTAAAGTTATGTGCCATAACTGCTTGCACTTCTCATACCCCACTGATCGGGAGTTGGGAGTTGGGACTCCTCCCCTGATGAATACATGGAAGGATGAAACCAGTGATCCATAATCACAAGCAGGACAAGAAGGCTATCCAAGAACACCGCACAACTCCCGCAAGAACGGGTCCATGACAATTAGCTCTTAACATTGTTTCAAAATGAGATAAAAATATATAGAAGTAAGAAAGTAAGAAAATGAATATTACAAAACACACCCGCATTGATGAAGATGTGTCATCTGGAAGCCTTAAGAAACGACAATGTGATGGTTCTGATATTTCCGCAACTTTCCCCATTCTAGATTTGTCTGTAGCCTCATCTTCAGCTCTGGGCCTCTCCAAATTTTGATTCTCACTATTCTATAACACCCCTTGAATATTTGGTTAATATATTGAGCACAAACTGAGGATATATCCATATAAAAACAATAATGCTGACCATCATTGCTATGGGGGGCGTTGTGATAACTCTATCCATGATACTTGGTCCACTGGTTGCATTAGCAGTAGCTCCTGATATCGTCATTGCAGAAGTCTGTACATATTTTTAATTTTAATTTCATTAACAAACTAATTCTATGATCTGAATTATGAAATAGAACAAGAATATTTTACCTTCACAGCAGATGAAGATGTGACTCTTGAGGCTTCAAAAGAACATTTCTCAGCAGTTTTTAAAACCCTAACCCCATCTGGATTTGCTAGAATTTTAATTCCATTATCATTTGTTGAAACAGCCAATAACATTCCTTCTTTGTTAAATCGAACAGATGGAGAAGCCTGCAAATGAATAACTTATCAAAAAATAGTATCAGCAAGTAGAAAATGTTCATACTTCAATGAAGGAATATAATGATAGACTATTACCGGTAAACCTCCCTCAGCATCAATGACCGTCAGCACGTTAGAATTGTCCATATTCCAATACTTGACCAACCACTGGTCACCAGCAACAATATAACGATTTTTTGTAGTATCAAACTGTACAGGCCTAGTGGCCGGTTTCCCAAGTCCATTATATGTACGCTTAATAGCGCCTTCACTTTCATTCCATTCCACAATGAAAGATTCTCCATCTTTATTTGTCCCACAAGAAAATAACCGTGTCCCATCATCACTATATGCCATTGTGGAGGGTGAACGACCTGGCGCAGCATAGTCAACTCTTGAACCCATGTTGTCATACAGCCACGCCTTTATATTACCATCAGTTGCCGTTGAGAAAATAAACTAGTTTAAGGAGAAAAAAGATTAGACTTACAACAACAAAAGAAGTAAATACTAGGTAGCAAGGACTTGAAAGAAATGGTGAAACCTGAATATTTTCTTTGAAATGTGGGCATACAGAATATACAGGTGCTTCATGACCTGCAAATTGATTCTGTTTATCCCCTGTTACTGCATTCCATACCTGTGTGAAACTTTATATTATTCACGACAGATTCCATATGCTTACAACTTTAAATGAAGCAAAAGTAAGATACAAACCTTTATTAGCCTATCTTCTCCGCAAGTTACAATGCTGAGTGTTTTGTTAGGGTAAGAGAAAGCAACATCGTTAACGCTGCCACTGTGGGCCTCAATCTGTATAAAACCAAATCCAATTAAATTTTATAGCTACATAAATTATACACATTTAATATGAATAAGTGTACTACCTCCAAGTGATTTCGTATATCACCACCACCATGATGCGAGTATATCTGTACAATGTTCTTCGAGTATGCAACACCTATATGAAAGTCCGTGATACTCAAATACCAACAGGTGATTACATTCATGTCCTTTGAAATATTGCAATAATTATTAGGTTACCAAACAGGGTTCCATCAGGGCTCCAAGTTACCCGGTTGACTGATGCGGTATAGTCTTTGCTCAAAAGTGTCTATTACAAACATAAATGGGATGTATGATTATAATTACTCTATATGTGTATGAATAATTAAATATATTCCAACTAACAATTCCGAAAAGAGACTAGACATTAACCTGAAGGGGCATTGAACGAGCACCAAGATCCCAAACCTTGAAATTCTTCTGAGCAAGCCTCTCCCTGCTACCTAAGTCCCATATCAACAATTCTCCCGCATTCGTTCCAACTTATAATTCCCAACACGAAACAGAACAAGTAACCACATTAAAGAAATATAACGAATGAAAATTTCATAAATCATACACTACCAATATAACGTAAGTTTAATATCTATAACATATGGGAACTAACCAAGAAGCAAAATTTGATGTATGGGGTGAAAATCCATACTCTTGACAGTTGAACCCTGATTCAAGGTCATCATCACAACCTTCGGGAGATCTTCTGATGAATAAACGCTTTGACCACCGTAACCTACGGGTGACACATTTACAGGTGTACGACTGACCTGTACCAAGACAAGAATATGCAGCACTTAGCATCAACCAAATTACAACAGTAACGCATAATTGAATTCGGCAACTTAGGAAAATTAGTATTAAAAGAAACTGATTCAATGTAGATGGATTATAGTAAACCCCAACACAGGAGCTTTAAACAGTCAAATTTACATTTTACACAAGTGTAAGGTTATGAAAAAGAGCTAAATGCATATTTCCCCCTCCAAAACACTTTAAATGCATATTTACCCGATCAAAAAAATCAAGTGCATGTTTCCCCCTATAAACAACTTTAATTTGCAAATATACCCATTTTAATAAGGTCATTTAGTTAACATTGGGTATATATGCAATTGATTTTTTTAGTTGGGGAAATAAGCAATTAGGGGGTGTTTATAAGGGTAAATATGCAATTGTTCCTATGAAAAAATAGCCAGAGTAGTTCCTACTTCATCAGATGTCCCTATTGCCCTTGGTCTCTTGAGTACATGTTCAGAATCGGCATTTTGATAATCCACAGCTGGACTGTTAGAAGGAGGAGTCCTGGGGCGCTTCATCATAGCTGCCATGTCAGAAAGAAAATAGAAAAAAAAAACAAAACGAAAAGCTAAATAAGTTGTCGTGAAAAATGCAGAGGCTGAATATTAATGACATGATCACTGTAAATCTTTAGCGCTTTTTTATCCTCAATAAATGCTTGTAATCTGTTGAATCATACCAGGAATGTTAGGCGGAACTAAGCCTATGGGTCCAGCAGAGGCTGATGGATGAGCCACAGCTGGATTTGCTATCCAACCAGTAATATTTGTGGGCAGAGGTCCTGGTCCTGGTCCTGGTCCAGCCTGGAAAGGCTTGATATACAGAACAGGAAGATAAAAAAAGTCAAAGAAGTGTCGACCATGATTGTTGAAATTTAAACCACTAAAACTAGAATAAACCGGACTCTGTTTTTTCACTTACACCATGAGCACTCAAAGGTAGAAAGCCTGTAGGCTTCACTACAGGACCCAATAATGGATTGATAATAGGGGATGAACTGTGTGCACCGTTTGGCTGTGACGGATGTGATGGCCCACAACAATGATCAACAAACAGAGTTTTTATGTCAGGATGTGGCTTCGGGTTTTTACATAGCTGATGTTGCCAGTTCAAACTACAATCCAAAAAAAATACAGCCAAAAGCAAGTATTAGATGGCTAGAATTAAACAACAAAACTCACAATATCCACAATCCAAGATACAGACCTTTGATTAATTAGTGTCCTCAATCTTGTAGCCTTTAAACTTGGAAAAGTTAGCTTATCACGAAAAAGGGGATTCGCTTCAATCAACTTTTTAAGTTCACCCAGCATTATACCCCTAGCAGACTTGGTATCTCCATATTTAGATAATTGTTCATTGTCTCTGAACACACATTTTTAGCATATAATAAATACCAAATCATACAATAAAATTCAGATTTTCAGATACATGTAAACAACTAATATCACAAAAACAGAACCAGGAAGCACTTAATGTCTTCACCTGAAATTCTCTAACGTCAAAAGATGCGTTATTTCTTTAAAAAGATCTTCATTAAAAGCTGAAAACACCTTCAAATCCTTGACTAGAATATCAACAGCTTTAGCTCGATCCTTCCTGCGAATCAACCCATATCACATCATTATCCCAAAACACAACGTCAACAAAACTTAAATCCAATAAACGCATACAAACAACCAACCAAGCATACCTATCTAAAGCTTCTAGATACTTCTGCTTTTGTATCTCAAAGAAAATCTTCATTGAATACCGGTTATCTTCAACTTTCGTAAATCCAGATAAGTACTTTACAGCCTCCTCCAATTCACCATTCGTTACCATTTCCTCGAAGTAACGCATGTTAAAGAAAAAACCAGATTCTTGCTCCAACCTCCACAACAAAACAAACAATTACACATACTCACAATCACAATTACAAAACTAAAAACTATTAAACCCCTACCTGTGAGCAGTATCTTTATACTTTTCTTCATCTAGAAACTGAAGTATCAAGAACACAAGCTCTCTACTAAGAGATGCCATAACTTCCCCCAAACCTACAACCAATTTAATCATACAAATTTCAAACATAAAAACAAACAACACTGTTTCATTTTGTTGACACAAGCAGAAACCTAAATTTCCAAAAACCGACACGTATGTACATATATATATAATCGACATAACGCAAAACACAAGACATGAACATAATAATCGAGATGTATATGCATAGAACAATCTATGATGAGCAAATGTGTTGAATTTGAGGTGAAAATTGGAAATGAAAAGATGCGTTACCTTGCAATTGGAATATGAGATCGGAGGGTTTCAGTCTCTTGTTTGTGTTTGTGTGAATTGTAGAGAGAGAAAGTAGAAATTGGATTAAGAGAATGAATGAATGAAGGAGCAAGAGACGATATAAATAAATATACGAGATGATATATATATAATAATAATAATAATAATATAGAAGTATAAGATGTGATATGATATGTAGTTGCAGCTATCATCATCATCGTCATGATATATTTGTAACTTGTCTTATTAGATGATACCTTATATATATATATATTGCCAATCAATGGATATGATAGATAAATAGATAAGTCGGTTCAACATTATTAGTATTATTGAGGCATTTACATATATCCCTTTTTTAAAATCATTTATTAATTTATTACGTATTTATCCACTCTTTAAATTCAATTACATATTTCTCATTCCTAAACCATATATATTACATATTTACTTAATTTCTTTAAAATAGTCTTTTGATTTACTATTTTACCCTTAATGATCTTCATAAATATATTTTTATATTTTCTTATGGTTTGTGTAAAAGAAGGGGTAAATGAGTAATTTATTATGTCAAAAGGGATATATGTAATTAAACTTTAGGCTTGGGTAAATATGTAATTGATGGACTTAGGAATGGAAATATGTAAAAAAAACCTATTATTTATTATTATTATTATTTGTTTTATCACTTCAAAATGTGTCTGGGTATAGAAAAACTCATGGTAAACTCGGTGCAGTAGACTTTCATATATGCACGGTTTAGAGGTTATCTGGTCAGCTTAGATTTAGATATGATGTATGTACTTTTATCTTGAATTTCGGCACCAAGTTACTTACACGGTTTGAAACTTTGAGCTTTGAGTCGTGTTTTTTTATTTTCTATTTTGAACGAGAAACTTTAATATCCACTAAATGTACTTATATATGTGTCATATTGTTTACTGTAAAACTTAAACGCTTATCACTTATGGAAACAACAAAGGGTCGTCACCATTTAAATGTTGGATATTTTGTGTAAATGAGAGGTCAACTCTCAAGTTGTCGGTTGGTAACCGAATGCAGCTCCGAAAACTCGAGGTTGCGTTTCCGTAACCCGACCCGGTTTTGAGACATCTAGAAGAGACCATTGGGATGTCCAACCTTAAGTTAATTGGTTTTATGACAATTCGATTGTCATTAGTTGCTAAGTTTTATGACAATTCAATTGTCATTAGTTGCAAGACTCTTGCATTTTCTTATTAATAAAGATAACAACAAAAACCATGGCAACTAGTTGAGTTTGAATCAACACCAAAAACCAAAGAAACATGGAGAGTTCATAACACACCAAAAACGCAAGAGCAAGACACATAATATCGATCATCTCATTTGCATCATCTTCTTCGGTTTCTTTTCAGGCAAGTGATCAAGTCCGGCAGTACGCTGCTTTCGTCCGGTGTACCCTGGGAACAGACGACGAATCTGTTTAAGGGAATTGTGTCAAACACAAGCCCGGATCTTTCTTTCTAATATCTGTTTTGCAGGATCATCAATCTCATTGTTGTTACTGTCGTTTACATTGCTGTTCAACTGAAGTTTACTAACCACAATGGTTTTGTATCATTTGTAACTTGTTCTCTACATGTATTTCTATTTTGGCTTTGTACACGGTAATGTACTAGTGGATTTCCCATGTATAACGAGAGCATCGTTATAATATTAAGTTGATTATTTTAATAAAAGTGAACTATTTTCCAACATTAAATACGTATGTTTACGGTTTACGTGTCAGTCCTTTGACACCTTCGAAACATATTATACTTAAGTTTGTTTTTAGATAAAAACTTGTTTCACGTAAATGCTTTTATTGAAAAAAGAAATCATAATATAATACTAAAATAATATTTAACAAAAGCGCTAATGATGGGATAGATTGGTGCTTCGAACTCGGTTATTGCAAAAACCTTAATATAGGTAGTTTATCAATTTCCATAAGAGAAATGCAAAAGTCTTAGGAAGCTGAACTAGTCTTAATACGACGTAACAACGTGTTACCTGTTTTAACACAACATAACACAGTAATGCTAGTAAAAACACAATATGAAAAACATTGATCAGCACTATATATAATGATCTGACTAATATTACACAATGAGTTGAAAAAACGTGAAATAAATTTCGTTATTTTATATATCAACATTATACGCATTTTAAACATAACAAAACGCTAACTATTATGGTGTAATTTAAAAAAATATGTTGTATGTAAAATTACGAGCATTTAAAAAAATGTTGGAACTTGAAGAAGAGACTAAGTCTAAAGTACTCTTGGTCTATAATCATTAGTTCTAACTATTTATTATTATGTCACTGTATATTTATAGCCCTTATATCTAAGATCTATTTGTCCAAAACTCTTCTTACGCTTTAAGTTTAATTAGACTTTATAGAATACCTTAACTCTATTTTTGGGGTTACGTGCTTTTTTAACTATGTTTCCTTATAAATTTTATTTTATACCGACCCTAGAAAAACACAACTAGTTTTATACAACTAGTTTCTTTAACTATGTTTCCTTATAAATTTTATTTTTGGGTTACATGCTTTTTTTATCTATTGGTCAAATGCAACTAGTTTTATGCGCAAGCTCGCGCTTGGCGAGCTTTTGTTTTCTCTTTTTTTATCAGTTTTGTGTTCATGGTCGTGTTTGTCATACTCATAGGCTCCCTTTCATCCTCTCTCTCTCTCTAATAAACTGGTCAAAGGCAAATAAAAAGAAAATATATGTATCTACACTCTACAGCTATGATCTTCTGGTACACGCATTAAAACAACAAAAACAAACATGAAATATCTAAAATACCCATATAACTGTTTATAAACTTTCTCATTCAATATTATACAATATGGTTTCATCTTATAACTTTTGATAGCGTTTTATGAAATTTCAAATACACCTTTTAAGTCTTGCTTATTTTAATTTGTTTAATATATATTTTATCTAAATTCGAGTTGCTTTGGCACTTATCATGTCCAACATATACATATTTTACATGTCAAAAATACTTTCGTTCAAACACACATTAACTTTTTTTTTTTTCAGAGCACATGTTGTGTTCCCACAATATGCATCTACCTAAATTGGTTTTCACCCCAATGTAATTTTGTAGCTCACTATTTAGTAATTTTTTTATGTTACTTCAAATTTTAACTTTAAATTTAATTGCCAATGGGAAAAAAATCCACTAGTTAACAAATATATAAGTAAATTTGGTTACTAAAAACATCCATTTGATCAAAACAATTTTAATGTTAGCACTCATTAAATCTCACTTATCCATATGTTTTATTTATTTAATTATAAATATAAACTTGAACCCTTAACATCTCATAAAATGACACCATTTTCAATCATCTAACATACAACTAAGAGGTCCTTTATACATTTTGATCGAATAGTAACACGCATTGCAAACCGTGTTAAGAAGTTGTCATGTTGTGACAAGAACCTAGAGGTTAATCTCGAATTCGTTGGATCTTGATTTTATTTCTGCTACATGTTCTTCTATTCTTCTTAATATTTTAGAAACATTAGTGCTAAATTTTGTTTGAACGACAATTTTTTTTTGAGTATTGGATATTAACGGACCTAACTATTAGTTTTTGACCGCTACCGGCCCCAACTTTTGAAATATGTGCTAGTCGTCCCAACTTTTATAATTTTGGTCACTAATGGACCCGTCGTTAAAAAAGTTAACGGTGTTAACTTTTTTTTTGAATTTCAGGTCGACGTTTTATGGTTTTTGATCGGAAAAAGAATACGAGTCGATTGATATAAAATTTACATCGAAACGGTGCTCCAAATGACAAAACGATGCTTAATCGGGGTGTTTAAACCTAACGGTTCTTTAACCGGATGGACAAATTTCGTCGTTTGGATCATCGTTTCGATGTAATTTTTATATCAATAGACTCGTATTTTTATTCCGATCAAAAACCATAAAACGTCGACCTGAAATTAAAAAAAAAAAAGTTAACGCCGTTACCTTTTTTAACGGCAGGTTCATTAGTGGCCAAAATGATAAAAGTGGGACCGCCAGCACATATTTCAAAAGTTGGGACCGGTAGCGGCAAAAAACTAATAGTTAGGTCCGTTAATATTCAATACTCCTTTATTTGTGTTGTGTGTGAAGTTTAAACCCACAACAACAATCTTTTGGTTATGGGTCGCCTCTCTTTACCACTTCACCCCCACACACACGCACCACATACGCTAAATAACAAGAAGAAAGTGATGGTTGAGGCTATATTTTTTACACGGTGAGTGCTTTGAAAGTTGAGCAACACATTGTTTTTTAATCCTTCTTTATTTGGAAATGGCGAAATATTTGATTCTATTGTTTTGTTCTTTTATGTGGTACGAAAGCAGGAATTGTAAAGACAATATATTTCTTGGGGTGAGTAGATTAAAAAACCCTCTCCTATTAATGTAACTTTATTTTATATGCGTCGGACCATTTATTTATTTTAATATCACTTAAGTCTTTAAAAAAAGAGTAATAGACATCTGACAATTGAAATTAGTATACATTATTTGACGATAATGACATGACATTAGGTCGTTATCATAAAATTAGTCAAAAAAGTTACTAGAAAGACCATTCATGGTATTTTGACGAATACGATATTTTGAGGTTCGTATCACGATTCAAGATATTTAAAAAGTTGCAATTTTTTAGTTTTGTAAGTTAGAGACGTGTGATAAATGTCAACTATACTTTTCTATCTCCACTTCAACGTTTCTTTAACATTATTCGTTATTAATTTGACTTCAATTAGGTTTTAATGTTTTAAAGTATGATTTATGTTAGGTGGCGTGTGTTCGATATGAAATTGAAAGAGAATTGTTATATTTCTCATGTGTTACGTGATGTGTGTTGATATAAAAATAAAAATTGAAACCGGTTTTGATAATATTAATAACGAAACAATACATTGCTTAAATCGATTCAGTTCGGTTCATTATGATATCAATAATTACACTTGTTATATCTCATGACGCCAAGGAAATAGTAGATTTTTGTATACAACTCATTTTAATTGGAGAAATCTAATAAATAGTATTACATTTTTAGGTAAAACAATCGATCAAAATTGAAACACTTATGAATTCTCATTGATAGTTAGAAGAAAGTATTTTATTTTGTGCTTCAATGAAATCATAGAATCAATATCACTAAGCCATGAAGAGGCACATATATACATAATGTTTAAAATAATTTCCAGACGAATGATTCAATTAATTAATCTATACTTTGACAATAAAACTTTACCTTACAATCAATAACTTTAGCAAGAGGCGTTTATAACACGACCCAAATCCACAAGCATTAATGTGGCTCATCAGGTGGCCCAAGACCAAAAGATAGGGTGGAATTGCTATCTCTGCCCCACTTATGAATTAACTCAAACCTTGGTTTGGACGTCTAAAATCATCACTGTAGCCTAACCCGATCAATATGCGCTAAGTAAAGATTGAACTTTAGTCTTCATATTAAAAGACGAAAGCTTCCACTAATGAACCTCCGTCTCCTCCATATCGACGAAGACTTCCACTGGCTAGACCACACTTAAGACCACACTTAAGTGTTACTCTATCACCTACTTTGTTGTTTCTATTTGCATATATGTATTTACCCAAATATATTACCTTGTAAGTAATATACCAAAACCTATCTAACACGTAAAATATAACAACTTTTACCCAATTTATCCAATCTAAAAGTATGGAGTATGTCTAGTATTGTTTAATCTTATTACCTCATATTAAAATTTTTAAAAATATATACATAAATTACTAAAACAAATCTTTCTTAACATTAAACAATAAGATGGCATTCATAACATCATTAACTATGATTTTTTCTCGTGTTACAACAATTTTAATTCATATACAAGAAGATACATCTTTTTAAGCTCTACTCTAGTACATACGTGTGTGAAACAGTGTCCAGTATCACCTGTTTCAAAAACAAACAAACAAACTTGATCAATAAAAACACAGTTTCTCAATATATCGATCACCCAGGCGAACGCTGACAACCTCCGGGAAGAAGAAACCTGAACTTCTCCGCGTTCTCAATCAAGTACGCTGGAAGATGAACTGCAGAAGCCGAACGAGGAACCGACCCCATCTTTCCAATCAACTTCTTAAAACTATACTCCTCCGGTAACATATCATAAAGATCATCCCCACGACAAATCTTCCTCTGAATCCTCGAGTAATCCAAAAACTCTTTTTTCTTCACTCGGTCAGCGTGACTGTATGCTGTCATTTTGGTAACGATCTCACTCAGATGCCGGAAACAGAAGCTACAATGCCATCCTGCATCCGAGAGAATAAGATCGGTTTGTCGGGAATGGCGGTATCTAGTCCAGCGGCTGTATATCTGAGCAGTGGCTCGCCAGCTGTTGTAATCCACCGGGAACTCAAATGAATAAACGTAGTTTCTCAGTTCAAGATGCAAAACAGTTGGTAAACCATCACACCATTTCAAAAGGTTAACTGTATGTGAACTTGGTATCTCATCGGTGTCGGAAACGATCAAAAGATCACCATCAGCGATTCCTGATCCTCGGATCAACTCATTCATCATGCTCCGGTGATGTGATTCTATCAAGAAAGGATCAACTGGGACGTTGTGTGATGATCCAGGGAGAGGGAGAAACCCATAGACGATTTTATCTTTCGCGAAAGCGAAACGCTCACGATTCAAATCAAATGTGAGAGGTTTGGGGAGTCCAGTGAAGGTCATGTTTGATTCAAGGATGATGAATTTGGTTACGTAAGGGTAGAGTTCGCGCCATCTGAGTTCTAGTAAGTCAAGTTCGTTGTTGAAAAGGATGGCATCATAGACATTGCGTGGTTCGTAGGTTAAGGACCATCCGTGAAGGTTGCAGAGGTTGCTGATGGTGGCGTTTTCTGCATAGTAGTGTGGTATGTACTCAAATGGAGGTGGTGGTGTGTCCCAAAGTGGGCGTAAGAATGATGTGATGCTTTGGGTGTGGTCAAAGATGACTATAAACGAAAATGACACGAGAATAAGAAATACAAGAAACATGTACTTCGTCATACCGCGTCTAGGAACACACCTCCGCGAGTCCATACTGTTGATATGATCAAGAGTTGCAACTTTTGATCTGCAAACAAGATCCGTTTAACCAAGACTTCAGCATTTAACGCTCCAAAACTATAATTTTTCCACAACAACACACGAAAATGAAACAATTCGTTCCAAATACAAAACAATTTGTTCGTGATATTAACATAACACATTTTTTCAAGAAATTTATAAGAACAAACTTGTTCAACGAGAACCCAATATAGGTCGATTGGCTAAAACACAAAGCTTTAACTAAAAGTGTTTACAGGTTCAACCTGAACCCACAGCTTACATTTTGGTCGTTTCTATGCCCTAATTTAGCCATGGTTTTCGAAAGGGAAAAATGTCATAGAAACATAACCAAGTTTCAGTTTTGTTCTAATTAGGTCACTCAAGCATATTTTACTTGAATTGGTTGACTAAACCTTCAAATCGAGCAATTGTTGGATTTTGTTTGTGTCAAGAAAGGAATTAGGGATAGAATGTGGGGGTCGGAATATTTAATATATGTAATTATATTAAAAAATTTAAAAATATGTTAATTATAATAAAAAATAAAAAAATAAATCTACAATTCACATTACCGCTTCACATTAGCATAAAAAAATATAAAAAATAATTCCTAATTGAAACGTAAAGAAAAACATGTGAAAACAACATGTTAAAACCTCTAATTTGAATAAAATATGAAGGTGAGTGACCTAATTGGAACAATTTTTAAACTTGAGTGACTTAATTAGAACAAAATTGAAACTTGGTTATGTTTTTACAAAGTTACCCCTTTTGGAAAACCGGCAACAAGCTGTGCCGCTAGCTATTTCTTATAGCAAATTTGGGATCATAACATTAATATGCATGACTTGTTAGATTCGATTAATTTAGCAGTCACAGGGCAATAAAAGAAACCCCAAATTAGAGGTACAAAAACCGAGTGCCAATTCTCAAAAATCAAATCAACTAGAGTTAACAATAACATAATTAGACTCAACCGGAGCTTAGAACACAACTAGATCCATCAAAAATCCATGAATCAAAATCAACATTATACATACTCGGACCAAATTACAGTAAAAATACTGAGAAATTGAAAACTAAACCTAGTGGATGAGGAAGATTAAGACATAACAACTACTAATTGGAACTTAAAGATTGACATACCTTACATCGCCGTAGCCGTAACTAAATCATCACCAGAATTAAAACTTTTAAGATTCAGAGCGAGGAGGATTTTAGATACAGCGGGTCCGTTTAAAACGAAAACAAAAGGGATGGATACATGTCACTGTTCAATACTGGAGCTGTGATCCCCTGCACCGCAAATCTACCCTTACAAATCCAATGAAATTTAAGACCCGGGTCATTTAACACGTCGGGATGCACATCAGCCCTTGTACGTTTTTTTGTAATAAATTATAATTTTTATTCTAATACTTTAAATATATTATATATATTGATCTCGTCCCGTGTAAAATGAAATTAACTGTATTTTATATATATTGAGTTTACTTTCGTGATTTTAGCCTCGTATTAAAAGAGTTTATGTACCGTCACTAGGCAAGCGTATCGCATAACTCTCAAGGGCCTATGCAACAAGGTTTATTATTTTACGAGCTACTCAATTTCTTTCGAGTCGTTTATAATTTTAAACGTCAAACTAATAATTAACTTTAAAATCTTATATGAAATATGAACAAACTCGTGATATGATAATATGTTGAGTTTGAATTATTAGAATTGTTTAGTTAAAGATAAATGTAGACAAAGAAGAATGGTAGCGGTGAGGACACTGTCACGTGAGTGATGACCCTAGGATCACGTGAAATTGATTCTTTATTTTCATATCAAGTTTCGCGACTTTTAAGAACAAAAGTATTAAAAAAACAGAAGTGTTTGTTCCGTCGGTAGCTAGGATATTAATCCATATCACATATCCATTAATCCATGTCTTTTTTTTCTAACGATGATTTTTAATTTCTGCAACCAGCTGTTCTCATTCCTTTTAATGAGAAACCTATCATTCCATTCCGATTAATATGTTGTCTTAACCGGGCTTATTTGACATCAAAGTTTGGCTAGACGTTCAACCGAGAAAATCAATGAGGTTTTTTCTGAAAAATCTCAAAGGCAGGATTAAAACCTTTAACCACCACTGTAAAACCGGATATCTTCAACCAACTAGGCTGTATTCATTAGACAATCCATGTTCTTTTTTTTGAACGACATATTTTAATCCATGTCTTTTAAGTTTTAATAATGTAGCAAACTTAATGTCTTTCACTCGAGCTTTAGTTGTGATTAGTGGCGGAGCTAGCATAAAAGTTGAGAGGGTTTTCTTCTAAATTTTTTTCGATACATTCATACAATAATAATAACCTAAAAGATTTGTCTCCTTCGTTCTTTCATAACTTGAAATCAAATCATCACATCCTCGTCTGTTACTTTATCAAATATTTCTTTCCAACCGTACAAACCAAAGCCGTTAAGACTCATTCAAAAAATTTGTCACCCATTCGATTGCGTAAATCCGTCTTGACAAGCTTTAATTTGACAACTTTCAACGGTTGCGGTCGCAACCGGTAAAACCAACGCAAGCTTTAATATCGAATGATTTTTTCCAGTTTCCACCATTAGACAAGCAAGATCACATAATTCATTCAAGTTTTAAATCTATCATCTTCTCTTAAAGTGTGATAAAAAAATGTTAAGTTCACCCTCAATGCATTCTCTTTCTCTTATAGTAAAATCATTTTTATACAACTCGGAAAATGCTACTATATTTGATATGTCAAAGTTAGAAAACCGATCATAAGGATTTAAACCTGATTTCCATCATTATCAATATCATTTATAATTGGACTAACATCACTGTGTATACCAATCCTTGAACTACTAAGGGGTCGTTTGGCAGTCTTTGAACTACTACGGGTCGTTTGGCAATCTTTAAACCAGTAAAAGGTCAGATTATCAAAATAGTAAGAAACTTTAAATGAGTAAGTGTTGAGTCAATAAGTCCGTTTAAGTTTAGACCTCTAAATAACTGTGTATAACAATTATTTTACCCTCTAAACTATTTTGTTTTGAATCAAATGTATATCTTTGATCACAAATCTAATTAATTAAGCTTATTGAATTGTGAATAATTATAAAGAAATATAGGAGCATCAAATGTATCTATTGAATATATACCTCATCATGCAAAGTATGTATATAGTAAAGGTGGTGGTGGTTTGCGGTGTTGGTGACTTGGAGGTGATGGTACTTGTAGTTGGCAATGATGTTAGTGGGTGGTTCGCTGGTGACCAACAGTGGTGTTTGATGGTGACGGACTGACGGATGGTGGTGGGTGATGGTGGTTGGTGGTGATGAGTGAGGGGTGGTTGGCAGTGGTGGTGGCTTCTAATATTGTCAAACACAAATTAGCCTAGAAAATAAGCAGGTGTTGGCTGTTAAAAAAATATCATGTCTGCAATAAGATTTTCGACTTGCTTTGATGCTCAATTTATTGGGCCTGTTGGGCTAGTAAATGTGAAGCCAAGCCAATATCTGAAATTTGTAAAGCCCATATTCTATTAATGGGTTGAATATTGCGACCATATGATTGCATGGAATTTGGCCTAGTACCTTGAGTGTTCATCGGGTTATTTATTTGGGTTTTGGGTTGTTTGGGTCGAGTTATTCAGTTTTTTATTGCTATAAAATCTACCCGATATCCAATATGTACATATGTGTATCATAAAACATGTAAATACCAATTGATGTTAACTTGGGTGTATCCATAAATGCCGTTATTAAGCTAGTGATAATTTGTAGTAGGTGTTGCTCTTGTGATTTGTTAAATAACAAAACGACAGTTTAAACTTTAAATCATTTTCCCGCCTACTGATATAAATACACGGACTAATTATGAAAAAAAAACAATATTTATTTGGATATTATTTTATTCATTTAATTAAATTCGATCACAATATATGGTGAATTTTATTAAGAAGCTAGCAAAAGGAAATATAAATGCTAATATGCTATAGTACCGTACATAAAAACAAAACAAAAACCTAGCTAGCTAGCTCCAAATTTCATATTCTAAAAGTCTAAAACTACGATTTAAATGCAGCTAGCTATATATATATATATATATATATATATATATATATGTCCATATTTATTTCTTTATCAACCTCAGACGTTGAATTGTCTTGATGAAAGACCTATAAAATAAAAATCATATAACAACATGTTAAAAAACAACGTGATCGATCGTGAAAAAACAATAACACAAATTGAAGTGAAAATGTGAAATCAACTAAATTACTAAATTACCCCCAAGGAACATCTCCGGCAAGCAACCAGTCACCTTCTTTGTCTTGATATGTGAGTTTCACATCTTCATAACCTGTGTTTCAAAATTCAAACAAAAGAGTAACCTATAAGTTTAATTTCTTTGACCCTTAAAAGTCATATATAACTCTGTGTATAAAAGCCAACATACATGCATGGCATAGAGTATATATAATAACATTATATTCTTTATTTATTACATTATTTTAATATAGTTAATTAGTTATTATAATAAAACTAAAAGAGTAACCTATAAGTTTAATTTCTTTGACCCTTAAAAGTCAAAATCATTAATGCACATGAAACTTCAAAACTTACATTTTCCAAACATGCTAGCTAAGGTGTGTACAAGGGTTTGGTAGCATTGGTGCATATTAAGGTCAACCTTTCTTGCAATTCCTACACCTTCCATATGGACTTTAACGTACTTTGACTTTGACCTTGACCTTTCACCGTCACGGTCACCATCTCTGTTGTTGATTTTCTGTAGGCAAACTTTTTTCCTACATAATTTCACCGGCGGCCACCCGATCACACCCCCAACGTTCCTAATGAAAAATAACAATACAATAGACATAAATGCTTAATTATATATAGTCGGATAGATACATTTTGTATGTTTTTACTTTTACAAGATAAACTAATATAGATGGAAATTAATAAAAAAGAAATAAAAGAGAACTGAGACAATATCGCGAGAATTGCGAGTGTTTGCAAGAAAAAGTTTGTAACCTTCGAAAGGATACCGTAAACAACAAGTAAATGCGTTACTTTTTTCCAAATTGATAAAAAAAAAAGAAAAACAAATGAAAATCGACACCTATTATATCATCTAATCTCTCGATCTATCTATAAATTACTTTGCTAATCTTCTATTCTAATAAATTGCTAAGCAATGATACCACACTGTACCACTTGTCAGCACCACACCATCCTATTTAAGATAAATCCATGTTTTATCTTTTATATTTGTTAATTTTCATTACTCATTTCAATATAAAATTGTATAATTTATTTTTATCATTCAATTTGTAGATACCCACGGATGTTAACCTAGTTATATATATACAACTACAACTTACGGTGATTAAAATATCGATCACTAGGATGTAGGCATATATAGTGCATTGTGTATACGTACACATTATACATGTTATATATACGACCTGTATAGTTTAATGACACTAGCATGTTGTCATTGTTACACGTTATATATAAAACTCACTTATCTTTTCTCTCTCTATATATATATTTATATAATCATATATACAACTAATACAAGGCCGTTGCATACAACTTGTATAGTAGGACATACCAATAATGTCTATATGGTATGCCACTCGTGCTCGACAAAACCTAGTACGTACTTCTAATGAGAGAAGCAACATATTTTATATCGTCAAATAATACTAACATTAATTGGTTATTAAAAAACTTAATTATAATAATCTGAGCTTTTATTTATTAATCTTTAATAATTTTAGCTTTAAAAATTAGGCAAATTGGCCTAAAATAATCCCAACTAACACCTATTGGCCGAAAATAATCTCAACTCAGTTTATTCCCTCCAGTGGTCCCAAATCCAACTTTTTTGGCCTACAGTGGTCCGCCGTTAAGTGCACTTATAGGCCGTTAACTTTTTTTCTATTTTTTGCGAATTTCAAATCGATATTTTAGGGATTTTGATCGGGAGGAGAACACGAGTTAGTTGATGTAAACCTTACCTCCAATTGTTGCTCCAAATGATTTGATTTTGACATCCGGTTGAATCACCGTTAGGGTTTAAACACCCGATTGAAGACCGTTCTGTCGTTTGAAATACCCGTTCGAGGTAAGGTTTACATCAATTGAATCATATCCTTCTCCCGATCAATATCCATAAAACATTGTTTTGAAATTCAAAAAAAATCAAAAAAAAAAGTTAACGGCCGTTAAGTGCACTTAACGGCGGACCACTGTAGGCCAAAAAGTTGGATTTGGGACCACTAGAGGGAAAAAACTAAGTTGGAATTATTCTCGACCAATATCTGTTAGTTGGGATTATTTTAGTCCAATTTGCCTAAAAATTATCATAGTATTAACACCATATGTTATGAATAAATTATTATACGTGTGTGTAAATTGTTTTCTCTATTTGGGATATTTGTGGTAAAATTTGAGTGGACCAATACTAGTAATTACACACACAAGTATATATATGCATGCATTAATTAGTTTCATGTATACCAAGAAAATTAACAAGAAAATTATTATACGTGTGTGTAAATCGTAAGATGAGATTTTTTATATATAAAATATTCAAGAAATTAATTAAGTTTTTTTATACCGAAACAAAAAAAAAATTAATCATGTTTATTTTAAAAAAATTATCATGTTTATTTTGAGTGGTAACGTCAACGCAGTTTGTTACCCGTTTGCTTATTTTTATTGTATCAGGCTTAATTAAAAAAAGTATCTAGTTGATATTAGTTATTAATTACCTGTGATGAGCAAAGATTGAATTGGACTGAACTTCATCATCATCAACAGCAGCAGCATCACCATCGTTGTTGTTGTTGTTGTTGTTGTTATGATGATGATGGTGCATGTGTTGAAGCAAGTGGTTTTTGTTGCAGCAAAAGGTGTTGAAGACAAGAAGAGGCATTAATGTTTGAGGAACATGATCATGACTATGCTTTCTCTTCATCGAATGTGGGATCGGAGATTCATGGGTGTTATAGTAATTGAGATCAAATCTTGAAGAAGAAGATGATGATGAAGATGAGGAAGAAAGAGCAAGACCCAGATGAAGCTCCATATATTTCAATTGAAAATGAACAAAACAGTAGACAAGATAATGGATTATATATAATGATTTGAGTATGTATCATGTATGTATGTATGTATGTAGAGATTTAGAGGAGGCAAAGTATTTGATTGTAGATGGGTGTGTCTTCATTCTCTCTCATCTTCTAAAAGAGAGAGGGAACAATGTCGAGAAAATAATGTATTTATGTTTTTCACAATCTTATTTTGCTCATTTCCCTTTCATTAGTTCATAAATGTTAACTTATCATTAATGTTTACGTATTCATTAAACTAGATTTATTAGTTTTTCTTGCGTTTATATTAATTTTTGCATGTCAACCTAGCTTCAACGTAGGCTGTTGACTGTATAAAAATGTTCTCGTTGTTATCAAAGCCTCGTAATCTCATAACACCTCCAATCATTCTAAAATAAACCGTTAGAAAAGCTCATTCGTGTTTTCATTTCCACAACTTTAAAGAAGTTACCTATCAACTGAGTTCATTAATCGTGTTAAATATGTTACATATAGATAAGTTAGAATAAAAAAGTAAACATCTTTTAAAATGTTACATATTTAGATTTTAAAAATAATCAAACATTTATAAAAAAAATGTTACATATAAAAAATATCAAACATTTATTGTGTTACATATGTAGCATCGAATTAGTTCTTTAAAATGACTAAAAAAAGTTAAAATGTTACCTATTTAATTAGGAATGTTATACAAGTAACCATCTAAAATAAGATGGAAACTTCATAGAGTGTAGTATGTAGGCAAGTTTTTAAAGCATTCTACTAATTAAATTCATTCAATTCAATAAAGCTTCTTTATCTCTTTAAAGTTAAAAGGTTAATAAATACAACTCCAAAATGTATATAGTTAGGTTTGAACTTAAACGGTTAATCAAAAGTCAAAGGAACAAATTGCAATGTACACAAATACTTATATTAAATTTGAAAGTGATGGCCATTATATTCTACCATGCATGTAAAATAGCAAAGTAGAGAACATGTTTGTATGTTTGATATATAAAGCTAGGAAATGGGGACAAATATATTAATTAAAGAGGTGGGGGATCCAACATGAATGCAGTGTAGTGGAGCCTTGAGACAATGTTTCAACTGTACGTGTTGTCCTTCGTTTTTATCATTTCCATTTATCCACTCACTTCCAACACGCTATTTTCCTTATTTCTTTTAATTTGTTTAGGTAACAACTTTACAATTTCATGACATTTAGATAATTTAGTTCAAAAACTAATAAAATATACTCTTTTTAAACACGTTGTGTTATATATGCTAAGAATTCATGTATCTTTAAAGGACAAAACTATTGTGTATGTATTGAAAAATGATAATATGATATTTGAACTATATAGGATTTGATTTTAAATATTGGTTGATGTTGCATTGAAATTGAAGAGTAATTAATTAATAATGGTTTTTTAAACCATATTAAAATTTGGCTGATGCTTTAATGTTTGTATAAGGAGAGTTAGTCTATTAAAAGTGAGTTATAATATAATTTCATTATCTTCATAAAGAAAAAAAAAACATAAATATTTAATTTCATTTCATTATTTAGCTGAAATTAAAAAAACATTATTATAATTTATTATGTATACTTTTATAACACTTATTTGAATAGCTTAGTTAAATGTCATGTGACGGATTATTTTACTGATTTATTGGTTAGTATATGAAAATGGAGATGTCAAACATTACAAGCTAATGGGAGGATTTTTAGTCAATGATCTATAGCTCAAATGGTTGAGGTGAGGTACTAAGGGTTGCGGGTAGGTGTTACGGGTAGCAACGACAACACCGCCACCGATGGTGCGGGTAAGGTGCGGTAAAGGCTCATGCAGTTTTGGGTAGAGGTGCACAAATCCGTTTTTTTTAAGAACTTTTAACCGGTTCCGGTTCTTTTTTAAAACCGTTTTTTGTGTGAAAAAACTAGAATTTATGTAACCGGTTCCGGTTCTTAAAAAACCGGTTTTTCTATGAAAATTGGTCGGAACACTATGCTGCTGCAAATCTTTATTCTTCGTTTTGCTTTCATGTAAAGTATATGGTCATAAATTTATTATATTATTTTAGACTAAATAAGTAGTAACATTAAAAATGTCAATATTACAAGATGTATAGCTCTTAAAACATTAAATAAGTAACAACACTAAAACATACCGGTTTTTTCAGGAACCAGTTTTTCCAAGAATCGGTTTTTTTAGGACACCGTTCCGGTTCTTTTGGAACCTATAATTTGAAAAAAAAATAGTAGAACCTATTCAGAACCTATGGTTTGGTTCAGTTCTGATTCAGTTTTTGTAGAACTGATTGTTTTAAGAAATGGTTTTTTATTATCAAATCGGTTCTGGTTTTTTTATGCAACTTTAGTTTTGGGTTCCCGTTGCGGTAAAGAGAAGGAGGGCCCCAAGTTAATTTTGTGATGATGTTTGTTTTTGGTCAACGAATTTGAAGTTTAATGGTAACCGGAGATGCAATTTTAATGAACGTAACACTTTTTTTTTTCGCCGAAATGTGAGCCCAAACTAAAATAAGTCGCAGATGACTCGATCATGAGTGTGAATTTGAAGTTGCAAATGTAGCCCCCAACTAAAATGCTTTACTTTTTTTTCCTGATAATTAAGTTTTGTTAAATTTTTAATTATACTTTCACATGTAACTTGTAGTCTTTAAAATATAAAATTTAAAAAAGCGAGGGTACTTGGCATCCACTAAAAAAATGGACGTGTGGATAGTTATGAAATAGAGTGTTGTGATTGATGGGTTGTGAGGGTAGATGAGGAGAGCAACTTTTGGGTCACGTGATTAGCCTTTTATCGTTTAAAATAGAATTAGAGGATTTTTAAGTCACTCACCCAAAGGAGCGTTAGCCTTCGTGTTTCTATGTGAATACCATAATACTGATAAAAAAGAAAAAATAATTAGAGAAAGTGTTTGTATTGGTGTTTTTTGTTTCTTGCGAGTCCTGGTGTCTTGCTAGTGGCTCTTATTTTAATATTTATCGCCGTTAAAAAAAAAACTTCACGTTTCTAATTAATCACATTAGGCTGGGAAATGCCATTGTCTGTAGCCAACCTAAAAAATAATCTTATTAGTAATAAGGATATAAATTTAAACCTTACAAATATATAAATATTTAATGAACAAGAACGAGCGAGCATGAACGGACGCAAACAAACAGACATCAACTACCAAAAGAACATAAACGAATAAACACATTACCTATAGCGTTTAATTTTCTTAAAATAATTTTGCATTAATTTTCTTGTAAAAATGATTCTTAAAACATTTATCGTAGAATTGTATAAAAACATTTATTTTATATAAAATACGTTTTTTTAACTCTTTAGTTTTTAATACAAAGTGTTTTAATTTGAACTAAAAAACAGTTTCTTCAACAAAATATAATGAAGTTTTTAAAGGGGAAGGACAAGAAATTAAATAGTTTTTTACAAATAAACAAACAAATGTTTACCACAAGATTGTCGGAGTTCAATATTTGTTGCAAATGTCTAATATTTTTTAATAAAAGCTAACAAGTCTAATATTTCCCACAAACATATGATAAAATAGCTATAAGATCAATAATATTTTAAATTTATGTCAAGTAACTAAATATTTAATTTTATACGGAGTAACAAATTTGTCACAAAATTCAAAAAGTAAAGTATAATAACTCTTATGTTATGTTTTGTAACAAAACCGTGCATCAAATGTTACATATTATTGTCTCATAAGCTGTCAAAGTTAAGATAATATATAGAATAGTTTGTCTCTATCAAATCATGATTATAAATTCGTAACAAGATTATGCATCTATATATAATTGGTGTTGTCATTTGTGGCAAAAACTTTGTTAATTCTACAGCTCTTATATAACCCGAATAGATCTTTCATCGATCGGATATATTATATATACTAGTTTTTTGAAACCGGAGTTGTTAATTCATACGTTCCTATAATCTGAGGATTTTAAATTAATTTTAACAACTATATTCTAAATATAATCTACCTATTTTAATAATTGAGTAACTCGTATACGTGTGCGTGACGTCATTTTAACTTGTCTACATAAGAAAAATCTTATACTTTTTCACAACGTATTATGTTTTATTTACAACTTTATATTTTCACCTATTACACATATGATATACGGGTTCTAACCTAGTACCTAATAACTCAATACTAAATACAAAGAAGTAACATATCTATGAACATAAGTTAACCACTTGATGTCTATTAGAGTTGCATATATATATATTCAATTCATCATGGAAACATGTCTCCCTCGACTGCTTAATTTGTTTGGTTTATGTTGGGGAACATCCAGCTTATCCTTTGAATATTTATTTATTTATTTATTTATTTGTTTATATATATTTATGTTGTTTCAAATTAAAACATGACTACATTGCATGACTGTATACTTACACCTGCACTGCAGCACAACTCTCCTTTCCAACAAATATTTATTTTTATATATTTCCTCTCATTAAATACTTAAATAATATATCTATTTTGTGACAAAGAGACACGTGACCAGGACTTGCTGAATGATTATGTCTATAACATGACTACATTGCATGAGTGAGTGCATGGTAAGCTACCAACAACTTTTAACGTAGTGTAGTGGTAAGAGGCTTGGATTCTTCCAAAAAGACATAAGTTTTAGTTTCACTGCCACCACTTTAGAAGGGGCAAATGGGGGCAATGAAGGGAGACTTGTGGCAACACAAGTTCGATCTCTGAGCCAAACGGGTTTTACCACTAGCTTGTCGTCGTGCCTACGGGCGGACGGGTTAGTGAGTTTCCCCCGAATTGGAGTCGGGTTAATAGGTGGGTTTCGGCTACCCAGCGCTGTCTGTGTTCACAGAGCGTTTGGGGTTGCCTTTCGCCATTGGGTTACCCCAGATAGCCGGGCTTTATTCGTTTCGCTGTAAAAAAAGAAGCTACCAAATATTGTTGAAATCACTAACCTAAATCTTATTTTATATAGTTTTTAAGAAAAATAACTTTTATATTGTGACAAAGAGACACCATTAAAATCTTGTTTAATTGGGTTCAACCAACCAATCTTGTTTGTGATATGATTAAACTCCTTTAAATTGGCAAATATATATAGAATTAATAATTTTATGGATTGTATGTTTTGGAGTTAAGGATATTATGGATTGTGTCTTGGGTGCAATGATTTTACGGGTTTTTATTTTGTTTTTTTTTTAATTGTGCTAAACATGTCATGTCTTTCGTGTTATTTATTAACACATGATATTTAATTATGTTAAATGAGTTGTGTTTATGTAACTCGTTTATTACTAGGTTTATGTTCATGTTTAGGTGCATGTGTTAATCGTGTCATGTCTAGCCCGTCTAACACGAGGTACGTAGTAGACTCGTTTTGCCAGCTTCACCTCTTGGTTTGGTCCAGCCGTTCGAGACCCACTTCACCTCTTCGGCTCTTTGTCGTATATAATTTTCCCCACCAGTCATTTCCCCAAAATCTGCTAAGCGAACAATTTTTTTCATCTAGTCATAAAAAAGTCGAGTAAAATTAATGTGTATAATTATATAACCAAATCCAAAATCATATAATAAAACAGATATATATAAAAATTTATGAACGAACTAAAATTATTTTTATATTACTACTTCTCATTAACCTAACAACAGAAATACGAAACTCTTTAATTTGCGTACTCGAAATTATTAGAGGATAATTCACGATATGTATTTTTTGTTTATATAATTAAGTATTGAAAAAGATAAAACTTTGGATGAGTAAATCACATATCGAATTACAAATTTTATTTTCCAAACAGATAAAATTTGCAACATCTATCGATCGGGTACATTTGCCCATCACACTGACGAGTGATGATGGACCATATATATATATTTTCTTTCTTAGACATTTTCTGTCAATGGTTGCTAAAACTATTCAAGTCTTTGCAGAGGCTTTTAAAGCCTGTATATGTATAATACAACTTACGCCCACACAATTCATTACATCGTTTCTATAAGTCCAATCAAACTTATGACAATCATCATATTTCGTTTTCTGAAATAACTAAATTACAAAAATTAATTATTATATCTTCTTATTTATCCTTTTTACATTATACGAGCATAGTTTACAAAACTAGAATAAATTAACCCTTTTACTATTTAAAATTTCCGATTTTAAACATATAAAAGAAACAAAAGAGATGACGAAGTAGTAGATGAAATATATAAGAGAGAAAACAAAAACAAGAATAAAGAAACGCGTGTGACTGAGGATTTCTATTTAAGGATCATCCAAGTGAATCTCCTGTGTCTCTTAGGATACAACAACCTATGCGAATTGCACTGATAGCCGGAGTTATCCTAGCACTTGAAACTATAAATGAAACGAAAGCGTGAGGAGCAGAGAATGCATGGAATTCTTCTGTGTTTTGCGGTGTTTGCAACATGTGAAAAGTGGCAATGAAACAAGACATGCGCCCAAACCTTTTATATATATTATTGTCTTAGGTGTCAATCATACATTTAATTTCATTAACATCTGCACAATAATCCTCTAAATCATTTTAATTTCCTATTAAAATACTAACTCCTTGTTACTATTAAAAAATACACGACATCTAAGAATCGAATCGTAACCTTCATGTTAGATTTACAAGTTAGTATTAAAAAACCACACATATGATTTGCTTAGGTGTGTCACGATGCATGTGGGTTAGCCAGTTAGTACCGGTTTGATGAACTTGTTGCTCTTACCAATTAATTTTTTAAATTGATAGTATTAATTATAATAATGTAAAAGATTATAAATATTTAATGCTTTAACTTAACCGATAAAAATAACTACGTTAACTCAGATTAAATGAAAATGACAATTATGAAAAATGTCAAGGATGAAAATGAAAAGTTTTTAAAATGTTAGAGGCCTAAACGAGAGCAAAAAAGACTTTTTAGATTAAATGACCAAAACTAAAGAGTGAAAACAAGAATTTACTTCTTTAAATCCTCAAAAGTATTAAAATATAAACGGAACATTTTATATTTACTTTTAGGAATTGGATTTTCGTAATTCAAAATTATAAACCATCGACCGAAATCAACTCTATGATGTATTTCACTAAAATTAAGTTTAATTAATTATTGTCTAAAAAGAGAAAATGGCAAATAAGCATGCCTATTTGTCATGCCAATTTTGATCCTAATTTCATGCCAACATGCAATTATGATAAATTTCACTTTCCCAACAAGCCAATATATTTTTCCACTTATCTTAATTTATTCTTTAAACACCATCATTACGTTAAAGAAATTGAAAGTAACAAGATTGACAATAAAACAAACAAGATTGCTATGAAATACCCTTCACACATTCAAACAGTCTTGTACATCACAATTAACGCCTCGAGTCGATTCACCCAGAAGCTGTATTTGACATCGGATCATAGTATCAAGAGTATAATATCATCGACGTGATCATGATGCATTGCGAAATGCGAATTGGTTCCTGAAAACTATAATGATTTGACCGTGTTTTGACAATATAACTTGTTCACATGAATTCGACCGATGTGGTTTATAGTATCCACTAGAGCTTCATGCTTAGTATATCGAAAATACTACGTTAGAAACCTATGTATTACACTTTTAATAACATAATTTAAATAGCTACTACAAATTTTTTATATCTTGAGAGTAAATGGGCCACCTAAGAAATGGGCTTATGTTGATGAAACTTGGACTAATGAACTTATGATACTGTCCAAACATCAATGAACTATTAATCCAATCCAACATCAGCTTTGTTAAATATTTGACACCCCAAAATTACATCATAAACGTCTTTAAAGTTGAATAAATAAGTTGATAGACTACTAAAACATACGATTTCTATTTACATTGTTGCTTACCCGATCCCCTTGGGGCGTCGTTAAACCACTTGGATTGATTAAGAGTGACATTTTGAGTCGCTTCTGCTTGTTTCTTTTTACGCCTACCTTGTTGTGACATACGTGCGTGATAAGATAGAATGGCGAAGTCGTTCAAGTCCTGCAATGGGCTCAGGGCTTTAACAACTTCATCCATAGAGGGTCGGGCCTTTGAGTCCCGACTCAAGCAATTATATGCTATTTGAGAAACCTTTTGGACTCCTTTCACCGAGTAGTTTAGCTCCAATCGAGGATCAACTAGTTGATACACTTTTCGCTTGTCTGCTAAGTAGGGACGAGCCCACATAACGAGGTTTTGCTCTCCACTTGGGCGTTTCTTGTCCATTGACCTCCGACCTGTTAAGATTTCCAACAGTACCACTCCAAAACTATAAACGTCACTCTTTGATGTCAAGTGCCCTATAAAACCCGAAATCAAAACCTAATTAGTTATTATACAATCGACTTTTCATGCTTAACACATTAATAATTAACAATACCCGTCATCACATATTCTGGAGCAGCATAACCGTAAGTTCCAACGACCCTAGTAGAGACATGAGTCTTGTCTCCTTGTGGTCCTGCTTTCGCAAGACCGAAATCAGAAAGCTTCACGTTATATTCCTAACAAATAACAAGAAAATTAGTATTTAGAATCATATAATTAATCAAACTTCATTTACACGTAACCAATTCGATTTACCGTGTCAAGCAAAATATTCGAGGTCTTGAAATCCCTATAAATAATAGGCTTTGTTCCTCCATGAAGAAATGCTAGTCCTTTGGCTGCACCCGTTGCTATTTTTATACGGTTAGACCACGTTAGTGGTATGGTTCCTTCATAACATTTATATATGCAACGTGTTAGTAACGTTCATTTTACTTAATTTTTATGGTCAAAAATATTGTTTTCTATCATTAAAGACATATTTTACATCACTAAAACACTTTTATTATAATAAGTTATATAATTTCTAAAGAATTTTGGGTCCACAAAAAGACTTAAATGCAAATTGGAGAAACTTACTTCTAAAAAGATGGTTTTCAAGGCTTCCACGAGTCATGAACTCGTAAACAAGTAGCCGTTGATCGTCTTCAATACAATATCCGATGAGCTTAACGAGGTTAGGATGATGAAGTTGCCCAAGAAAATCAACCTCTGCCTGTCAAAACAATTTTAAAAAAGTGTTAAGAAAATGTAAGTGTGTTTGGTTTGGGGGTTTAGTAACAAACAAAGTAACCAACATGAAAGTGCTAGTTATTGTTTTGTATTGTATAATGTACAACTAATTTTAGCAACATGTGAAGTATGAAAAGTTTTGTCCGATTAGACCTGATTATGCATAACTACCATCAATGCATCTGTAAGTTGTACATGTGTGCCCATGCATTAATGACTTGTACCCTCAAAACCGACCAAAGTACAAAAACAAGAATCTCAAGTATGTTTCTGGTACCATTGCGGATCCAAAGGTAAAAAAAGTAAAAAACATTTCACCTCATGCTTCAATAACTTGTACATATTAAAATCCAATTAAAAACTGTTTAATATCTTTTTATTATACTCTTAACATTTTTTATATGCTAGTATTATTTAATCTCAAGTTTCATATTAAGTGCCAAAGAATTTACAATAAAACGGCAACAAGTTGCGACACATGCATTGATCACTTGTTCTCTTACACGAAACCATAAACTAAAAAAGTACTAACCACCCATTCTCTATGGCCTTGAAGACCATCCGGCTTCAAACTCTTGACAGCGACCGTGATACCGGACCCGGGTTTAGCCGGGGCGGTACCATTTTCCTCGATCCATCCTTTAAACACGAACCCGAATCCTCCCTCACCCAATATGCTGTCGGGTCTGAAATTTCCCGTAGCCGATTTCAGCTCCTGGAAACTGAATTGAAGAAGCTGACGTGGCTTCTTATCCGACTGACGAAACTCAGGATCCGAATCCGTGTCAGGATTCGGATCCGAAGAGTTTTGTGGTTCATTTGGAGCACACATCTCCCTATTGCTAGCATTTAAATAACGTGTCTCCGTAGCTAAACAAAAACACAATTAATAATAGTATAACTAATTAACTATAAAAGAGTTAAAGATAGAAACAGAGAGAAAAAAAAACCTGCATCATAAACAAGGCTGGTTGATCTTGGGAAAGAAGTGGCAGTTGAATCAACAGAAGAGGGTTTACAAGAAGCATTAATGGTAACAGTGCGTTTTAAAACTGACCAACACCCACACTTTTTGTTCTCCATAATCTTAATCTTTTATAATTCTCTCAAGTCAATTGAGCTTAGGGTGATCAAATTTCAATTCCCTTTTTCATGTGGCCGGGTGTTTATGATTCAAGAAATCTTGAAATAATATAATTAAAATTGGTGTTTTTTGATCATGTGGCCGGGTGTGTTTGGGTCAAGAAAAATATGAAAATGGGGGTGTGGTGATTAGTTTTTAAGAGAGAAATGAAGGATTGTGTTGTGTGTGTGTTTGTTGGTTGAGTGAAAGATTGTACAGAGAGAGAGAGAGAGAGAAGCATCAATGATCATGGCCATTGGTCATCATCACCACCATCGACATTGTGTACAAAAACAACTTTTTTGCCCACCACTTTTTTCCATCAGATGCCTCTCTCTCTCTCTCTCTCTATGTGTATATATATACTAGTTTATATGCCCGTGTTATACACGGGCGACACCATCAAAATTATAATAAAAAACATGTTAAATGAGAGTAACATATTTTAAATAAAAATGATAAATTTAATGAATTATTACAATAAATAAATGAAACACAAAATAATGAAAAGAATATACCTTTTATCACAAATATTTGAAAACTTTTGTATATACAACATTTAATGAAAAACATATTAATGAGATTAACATATTAACCCGTCTTGTCTTGTAACTCTTGATAACCTGAGCTACATCTGACCAGCGAAAAAACTGGCTTTTTAAAACCAACTTTTGATGGTGATTGTTCCTCACTCTTGTTTATGGTCATCTCATAGCATACTACAAACGGGAATTGTCTTCTTGTTTAACTTATGAACATAAGTGTTTAATTGGGTATAATTATGAAGTCAATTATAAAAAAAACAAAGTATCATCTAACAAAGTACACAGTAATTATGGGAATATTTTTCTTATAAATAATGGTATCTAGTAATCAAACAATTTAAGAAGCTAGTGTTTTGAGAAAAGAAATTGAAATTCACAATTTGTTTTTATTATTGACCTAAAAGTTAGTATTTAAATTTTAAAAAGTTATAAACTTTTTTTAGGAATGTTTAAAAGATGAAATGGTTGCTACTGCCTTGGGTAGAGACTTTTCTTCCCATTTTGGTGAAAGTTTTGAAATACACATACCCATTTTCCTGAAAAGTCTACAAATACACATAAAGATAAACATTGTTTCATATTGTTCAACAATTGGAAGCTAAAAATGGACGAAGCTTAAAGCAAATCTTCAAGTTTGGGTAAACGAATCAAACCAGAAAGTATGAGGTTTGTTTATTATAGAAGTGCATTCTCTTAATATACTTTAACCAAACTACTTGCATATTATAATACAAGAACCAAAAGCGTACTCTATCACCCAAACATGCAAATAATAGTTCTACATGATCGACCATTTCACCAACAATTAATCTTTAATTAAACCCTTGACCAATACTTTATCAACTAACAAATAAATTACATCCTTAAATACTACAAGACATGATTTAATCTTTTAAATTAACACTCACCAACAGTCAAATGCCTTGATTAAAGAATAACTCAAGCAAATCCCACCAGTTAACTAATAAAACATCAATTATGTAAAGATCTCATGGTGTTCTAATTTATATACAAATGTTCACATTGAGAGGAAAGACACCCCAACCAGCACGAGACAAGTGATGAGCCATGAGTGAAGGCAAACACCACTGGATCCAAAAATGTTAACCATTAACAACTAATAAAAGCCTTAAATCAAAACCAAGAATCCCAAAAAGGTACTGTAAAATCTATCAAATTAACAACCCATACATAAATGATTAGCAAAAAAGCATAATTTTACTTAGATGGTTATATCAGAATTGAAACGACACTTCTGTTGTAGAGTTGGGAAATCGGGAGACTCTAATGGGTTGCACCGTAGAATAGAGAGAAGATCGGGAAACTCTAATGTTGTTCATCCTGAGATAGTAAAAGACATCAGTAAAACCATTAGATACCAACTATTAGAAACACATTGGGCTGATAATTACGTGTTATATGCAAATGAGTAACTCATGTAGAATGTCATATGAGTTGGTTACCTTCTACATTTTTTGCTAGCCATTTAGATATTTTAAGACTCATGTGTTCATGCAAGCAGCATTCAAGTTTATTTCTTGCATCCATCACCATATAGCCTTGTGTGATATAGACTGGAAACAGAAATAAATAAAAGAAAAAGTTATTAGCAATAGTGAAGGACTGAAGGGCCTCATATGACCAAAATGAACTGTTTTGGTTAATGCTTTATATCCAACGGGTCAAATGGGTTAGATCTAAAAGCACAACTACAGATTAAGACTTCCATCATTGTGTAGTTATAGTTTTTACTTGTTACACATAAGACAACATTTATATTTTAGGTAATATGAAACAAAACATCAAGTCAAATAAGTCTTGGTTAGAGAGTTCTATCATTATATTGTGCAAAGGGCTTGTAATGGTTAAGAATGATTTGCAGATTTTCTGTCTTTTTCTATGTATACAGAAAGTGATTTAGTTTCAAATTTTGAAAATGTGTTTTATATTTTTGGTAGGCTGAAAAGAGGAAGAAACTATAAACTCTCTTGGGTGAAGAGTTCCATACTTGTTTGTTGCAAACTGTTTTTGTACTACTTTTTACTTTACCCTTGAGTTCCTAATATAATGTAGCTTAAGAACAAACATTTGCTATAAATATAAATTAAAACTTACATCTATAGGTCATACAACAGTAGATATGCACTAAAACTAAATAATTAAAATATATTCATCAAATTGATGTCCTTTTTTAAAAATGATGAACAACATATTCATTCCCAACCTTGTGCATTATTAAATATAAAAACTAACTATTTAATGCTATTAAAAAAACTTAGAATCTAAGTGTTCTGCATAAATTGAAAACCAACATGATTGTTGTTGTTGTTCAAATCTAGGTAAAAAGCAATTTAGTTATACTATAATTACAGGATAGGATTGAAAATGTGAACAACACCAACAATCAAAATTTGTTTAATAACTTAAAAACCAACATGATCGTTATTGGTGTTAACATTTGGGTACCCACAAATTCACTTATGGCGAACAACACCATCAAACAAAACATAAACAGTGAAGAGTTAGTATGCTTCATATTAAAGAGTTAACAATCAATACTCATTATTGAATCGAGCTGAAATTTAGAGAATAGTTATAAAGGGCTAACAAAGAACAATACCTCGTAAGGAGCTCAATATACTATTTGGAACTGAAATCCGAACAACCCCACAATGACAAAGACCTGAAATCATAAAATCACCTATCATATTAAGGTGTTAGTTAAAGTACAACCATTACAATGCTCAATAAGATGAAAATAAGAACAAAATCTGAACCATAAACCTAGAAATCAAAGAAATTCCAAATGACATAACTTCTATGAGCCCTAAAACAAAATAAAAGATAGATTAAACAAATACGATTAGGGATTCTCGTTTCTACGCCAGTAAAATAGCTACATGTTGAAGCTTTTCTCAAATACAGTTTGAAAAAATGTTTGATTTCGTAAAGCCCTTTAAAAGTACACTATCACCTGAATCACAGACCATAGAACCGAAGTTAGATCTATCATCTTTGTCACGATTCTGCAACCATACTCACAAAGCTCCATCAAATCTTAACCCCAAAAAAGAATTGTGCTTGGTTCTACCTACAAATTGTGTGAATAAGAAGAAGATGGTTAATGATTGTGAAATTGAAGAACTAAAAGGAGGAAGAAGAAGAAGAAGATGTAATTTGAAGAGAAAGTTGCATAAGAGAGAGAAAGAGAGGCGCTTAAAGAATTAGGGTATTTGAATTGTAAATCATCGGTGGTGGTGTTATGAGAACTTGAAAAGTAGCAGGCCCCTCCAATGAACACATTCTTTCTCATAAAGCAGCCACGTTCTTGCTCCTGAAAGAGCCACGTTCTTGCCCTAATATGTTGACACATCACCTAAAATTATTCTCCTTTATTATATATATAGATATTTATATATATACACACACCAAATGACCACAAGTACGCTGAGAAATGGGACAGTTTTGGCCTTTGGGTGATTTTAAAGGAAGCCTCATTACCATATATTATTATACATCATTATCAGAAGAGCTTTGTTAAACACTACAGATAATTCAAGCATAGGAAAATTATTAGTTGTAGTTAGTTAATTTGTTTCAGCGGCATCTTGGAAGAGATTGTAAGCTCAAATTTTGATCTAGGGTTTTTTTTTTTTTTTTTTTTTTTTTTTTTTTTTTAATAATAGGTGACTTTGAATAAGTGTTTTAATTTTGGGAGGGTGAACTAGAGTTTTGACTTAGTTTGGCCCAGTTTGGATGCTAACTCGGGTAGGTACTCATATTCCGGTCAACTGAGGTAGGAGATCGGGTACAAGAACCCGTGCGTGAGCTAGTGATGTATTAAATATGCTCGTTTTAATTTCTTTTATAATTAAACCAGTCATATGTTTTTCTGGGTCTAAAGGGTTTAAGGATTTATAAGTGGAATGTCCCTCTCTTTAGGCGGGGAATGGTAGTTTATCGGCAGAATGAGGTAGCATGATATTAATGGTCGGAGTTTAAGGTAGGCGTGTTTAATATTTGGTGTCAACCCTATTAAATCAAAAACGGAATATAAACCCGACAATTTAAAACTAAATCAAATTACATGTTTGGTTTAGGTTTCAACATTTTAATTTGGTTTGAACCGAATAAACAAAATTAGGTGATTACATTATTTTAATTCATATATTATAGTTGGTGAGTTCATTTATATCAATAAGGAACAATTACATATTTACCTATATAAACACCTTTAATTGGATATATATATATATATTTTCTCAATTAAAAAAATCAATTGCATATATATACTCAATGTTAACTAAAATTTTAAATAAGACCATATAAAAAAATGTGTATATATGCAAATTAAAGTTGTTTAGGGGGAAATTAGGGGTGTGCGCGGTGCGGTTAGGTTCGGGTTTTACCCTTAACCGCAACCACAACCGCAATATGCGGTTAGTGGTTTTCATAAACCGTTCGGTGATCGGTTTTTTCGGTTTGTGGGTTTCGGTTTATTCGCGGTTTCGGTGCGGTTACGGTGCGGTGCGGTTATTTATTTGTTTATTTTGTTTTACTAACTGAAGTTTGAAAGAGTAAACAATAAGTATATTGATAGATACGACATAAATTCATTAGTGAGATAAAATGCATTACATCAATAGTAAACCACAATGTGTTACGTTTATAAAGAAACAAAGTTCATTAAAGTAAAAAAAAAGACAATCAATAAAGTTCAAAAGATTGTTTTGTAGTCTTCATCAGAAAGATCCACTGCACTTTTGTCTGTAAATATAAACAAAACACACCACTTTAGTTCAATAAATAAGATCCACAATCTACATGTCATATTTATACTTATATTAAAACGAAGTACTTAGGTAAAGCTATATTATAATTAAAAGAGTTAATTATAGTTCGGTGCGGTTCGGTTATTTTGGTGTTTAGAAAAAGGAATAACCAAACCGCAACCGCAAATGTCGGTTTCGGTTAATTTCGGTTCGGTTAATTGCGGTTACCTTTTCGGTTTGGTTATTTCGGTTCGGTTTAATCGGTTAGTTCGGTTTTGATTCGGTTAATTCGGTTTTTTGCACACCCCTAGGGGAAATATACAATTGATTTTTTTTGCTAGGGAAAATGCATTTAAAGTGTTTTGAGCTGGGAAATATGCACTTAGCCCAAAAAATTTGTCCCAAACTCTACTTTGACATATTCAAGACTTTGGTCCCCCAGTTTTGACATAGTTATCATTTTGACCTTTAAGTTTGGATATATCTCCGTTTTTTAAGATCTGACACATTTCTATAATGCACGAGACATAAAACTTTTTTTGTATCAAAGTGTGTGATGAAGTTACATACACAAAACCCAATTATCACATCACGCAGCCTAATCTTATAACTAGTTTATATTAATTTTTTTAATACAATCATTTTAATCTTTTAGTTAAAACAATTTACCCAAACCCCTACCAACCGAACCCCACTTGGGTCACATCTTAAGAATTATTTTTTAATCGACACAATCAAATTAAAGGTTGATGTGAGAAGACAATTACTATGTATTAAAAGAAAATTTATGAATAGTGTACTTTCATATTTATTAATTTGGTCGTCATAGTTTTACATTTGTTGTTGAGGGTAATGTTGTTATTTTATGTGTGTTGTTATATAGGAGATGTATATATTGAAAACCTGGTTTTATTGGAAAAACCTTAAAAACCCTTATGTGTGGCTCTCATTCATCCACATCACCCAAATTGGATTTTTTGTCTTTTACCCGGGTGAGGGTATATTTAACATTTCAACTCACACAAGGCCCACACATAATCCTCACACTGACATTTATTGATAGCTTTTCATCCACACCTACTTCAAAATTCATTTTCAAAATTTCTAATCTTTTTCCAATCAATTTTTTCTCTCAACATTCAAATTTCAAAAATTTTCTCCTCTCGTTCAGGTATTTCCACTATTTCAAATCCATCAATTACGCTTTTGGATCTTAATTTTTTACGATTTCATGAGCTTTGGATCTGTTCATGAAGACGAAAGTGAACAAAACGAAGCATATAGATCTGTTCAACCACCATCAATTACGCCAAAAAAGTCGATTGAATAGCAGCAACGATGGTGATGACTGGAAAGTCACCGGAAAGTTGTTACATATCCTTGTTCGCGTAGATCTGCAACAACGACAAACGTTTCTTTCTCGGATCTGACAAAGCGTTTTTGAAGAAGATGTTGTTTCTTTCTTGGATCTGACATAGTGTTTTGGTGCTCGCAGGAAAACGTTAACCATTGTTCCTTCGTCACCACCACCACCGCATCAGCTAACAGGTATGTCGTTTTCAAAATCTGAGCATTTAAGAAATTGTTAAAGCTGCAACTAAAGCCCACGATCTGATCGCCGGAGCAATCTAGATCGCAACCCCAATTTGTTTCCATTTTAATTGCAAGGTCCAATAACTTTATGACACATTTCTTTGTTCTGCTTTTTTGTTATCACAATTAACATAAGACTATATATGAGTTTTTATAAATAAGTTTTACACTTTTAAGTTTAAAAAAACACTAAATATACAGTTTTATTTGTGTTATTTTCCTGAACATTTTGGTGTAAGTTTTATTTAAATAGAATTGTTTTCAAAAAATATGTATTTTTATATAAAATGGTTTGGGTTGGGTTGTGAATGGGTGTTAAAAATTAAGTTTGTTTGGGTTGTGTTGATAAAAGAGAGAAATTAATTTTTAATTTTTAGAACTTTGTAATAAGTTGAAATTCTGATGTATATATTATAGAAATATATTTTTTTATGTAACACGATGTAACAAATATAACATATTTACTCTTTTATATGTAACATGTTTTTATTTTTAGGTAAACGAACTTTTATATGTAGTTTTTTTCAGTTTTTAATAAAATATGTAACATGATGTAACATAATAAAATTTGTATACGATGTAACATAAGTAACTTTGATTTTTTTAAAGATCCAAATATGTAACACGATGTAACAAATGTACCAGTTATTTTTTCAAGTGTTTTTAACCATCTAGTTTTGTCTTTGCTGTTCGAATGCTTGACATACGTGCCGGTTAGTTTTCAACATGTTGTTCATATTTCAGTTAAATGTGTAACAATATGTAACTTATGTGATTTTGCTTTGTTGCTTTTTTAAATTTAAGTTAAATATGTAACAATATGTAACTTTGTTTTTAATAAAATATGTAACACGATGTAACAAATGTACTAGTTACTTTTTCAAGTGTTTTTTTAACCATTTAGTGTTGTCTTTGCTGTTCGAGTGCTTGACATACGTGCTGGTTAGTTTTCAATAGATTGTTCAAATTTTAGTGAAATGTGTAACAATATGTAACTTATGTGATTTTGCTTTATTGCTTTTTTAAATTTAAGTTAAATATGTTACAATATGTAACTTTGTTTTTTTTATTCAAATATGTATACGATGTAACATATGTAACTTTGATTTTTTTAAAGATCCAAATATGTAAACGAAATATGTAACACGATGTAACATATGTAACTTGTCGGATTGGCACTTAATTCATCTAGTTTTTTCTTTTTTGTAGCTAAAGAAACTTTTGTATCAAAGATGAAGAGATTATCAAGAAACGAAGCATGTATGAAGCATGATTGAAACTATGTAACACTATGTAACAAACGCAATCCATACAGTTTTGTTTTTTTAAAATGTATGTAACACGATGTAACAAATGTAATCCTTCAGTTTTTAATAAAATATGTATCACGTTGTAACATATGTTACATGATGTAACAAACATAATCCATGGAGTTTTGTTTTTATATAATATGTATCACGTTGTAACATGTGTAACATGATGTAACAAACGTAACATGTCTTGAGTGACACGTAGTCCATTCATTTTTGTTAATATGTAACAAGATGTAACAAACCTATCAACCAGTGTAACACACGGATCAGATAGTGTCAATGAAATTAAAAAAGTAGGAGAGAGAAATTATATTAAATTGAAAAGTAGGAGAGAGAAATTATATTAAATAAAAAAAAGTAGGAGAGAGAATGTACTAGAGAGAGAAGTAAGTGGGTTATGTGACTTTCCTATTATACCCTTTATGTACTTTTCAAGTACACACAAATTATAAAATAATGATCATAAAACAAGAAGCAATCCTAGCCATTGATCAACCTAAATCAATGGTCTATATTGAGTTTTCAAGGTTTTCTCAATAATAGTGGGTTTCATTCTAGCCATCCCCTTGTTATATATAACCCATATTTGTCTCTCTCTTGCTTCTTTCAACTGCTCTTTTTCTTTCTGTCTTGCACATCTTGTGATTCCTGTGGTATTCATTTTGGTGGCTGCATATAATCCTCATTCTCGTTAAAACTATAATCTTCAATTTTTTGTATAGTCGCAAGACATCACGCTCGCACAAGAACGACATTTAATATTTTCATTTATTTTAACCCGCATATGGTTTTAAGGGTTGTGATGACCGAAGTTTTCCAATCTGAGCCATTGATAAATAGTATAAAAATGACTCACACAACGCATGAACGCTGTACAATCCTAGTTATTATAAAACAAGTAACGTCACAAAACTCAAGTTAGAAGTTCGAACTGTATTAACGCTCTTTATAGGGGATAAAAAGTAGAGGCATGTCTAAATGAACTTGGGATGAATGCATTAAACATGATTTGTTAGACTTTCATCTCTATAATGGCATGATTATAGATAAGAGTTCTTGAAGGCATAGGGTTAAGTTTATGGATTTCTCGATGAAGGTATAGACATGTTTCTCAAGGAAGTGTCCTTCAAGTTTGTTTGTGTTAGTTTTGTTTTAGATTGCACTTGTGCTTAAACCTTGACCTCTTTAACTTGATCATATGTTATTTTATTGTAGTGTATGCTATTTGAAATTTTGGATTACTATTTATTTTTGGAGCTAGAGGTCTTAATTGGAGCAACTTCTCTATCTATCCGTCGAGGCAAAGGATAGATCTTGCTCTTATCTTATCCTTTCAATACATTGTCAATAACTTCGGTTTAAGTGAAATTTCCTAAGCTCATTGGTTTGCTTTGGTTATTAATTCATAACATATGAAAATCAATAAAACACCGTTTAAAGAGTAAATTGCAGTTTTAGTCGTGTGTTCTAATACATTTAATATATTTAATTTCATCCTTATAGTTTATGTCATTATGAATTTTATTTTTAACAGAAATGATCACGAACACTAACTCAATTCAATTTTCCATTAATTATCCCCCAATTGTCTTGCATGTGAGGGGTAAAAAGGTCATTTTTCAAATTTTTTTAAGAGCAACTGAAAAAATATGTTGGCCTAGTAAAAAGGGAGAAATGATCATTTTACCTCTCACGTGCAGGGCACGCAAAGAATGATTTATTGACAAACTAGATGGAGTTAGTATTTGAGACTCATTTATGTTAAAAATTACAAGGGCATAAACTATTATGATAAGACTAAACTTATTAAAAATTTCAAAAGACAATCAACAAAACAAAACTGCAGTTTACTCCTGTTTTAATAAGTATATTGGTTTTTTAACGTTTACAACTATCATCTTTTGGTTTTTACCGGTCCAACTATCGAATGGATAGTAACACTCCCAACTTTTATCACTTTGGCAACCAACATACTAGATGTCGTTAAATTTTTTTAACGGCGTTAAGTTTTTTTCAAATTCCAAACTAACGTTCTAGAGCTTTTGACCAGAAGGAGAATATATACGAGTCAATTGATGTAAAATTACCTCGAAACGGCACTCCGAACAACGAAATAGTGGTTCAATATGGTGTTTAAACCTAACAGTGCTTCAATCGGGTGTTTAAACCGAACAATGATTCAATCGGATGTAAAAATTTAGTCGTTCGGAGCGCCGTTTCTGGATAACTCTTACATCAATTTACTTGATATTCTCCTTCCGATCAATAGTCATAAAACATTGGTCTAAAATTTAAAAAAAACTTAACGTCGTTAAAAATATTTAACGATGACCTGTTAGTTGCCAAATTGATACTCCGTAAAAGTTAAAACCGTTATTAACAAATTTAATAATTAGAACCGATAGAAATTAAAATGCGATAGTTGAGAGAAAATATACTCCTTTTAATATAATATAATACACAAACTAGGGATTATATTAACTGTCAAGATTGTTTTCGGTTAGAAGGGTGTATTTGGGACTTCACCTCTTCTCTTCATGATTGCCAAAATTGGGCAGAGAAATGGGCCAGTTTTTAGGTGATTATAAAGAAAGACTAATTAGCCTTTCTAATACCTCATCATTGTTGTTACAAATTCTTTGCATCAATAAATAAAGTGAAAGATTTCAAATTCATTTCCCTCTCTTTAAAATTACCAAAATGAGGCAGTGAAAAGATAATTTTTATATACCACTAAAAGAAAATTACGAAAGTAGTGACCGATATTAACAATACAATACAACATCGATAGCTATCGACCTATCGTCCTTATTTTAATACATTTTTTTCATGAGTAGAATTAGATACATAAAAATGATATCACATGATCATTAGATCATAGTGGTAGGCGTTTTCTCACATACCATACACTACGATCGAAAATAACCGTCGCTTTCATCATATAGCTTTTATAAAAGGTTTAATTTCATATATACCCCTACAAAGTTGTATAATATCATATTTACCCTTAGTACAAGTTTTTAATGTATAATGTACAACACTTTTTAAGCATGCAAAGGGTAAATATGATATTATGCAATTTTGTAGGGGTATATATGAAATTGCCACCTTTTATAAAATTCCTATTATTTATAGGGTGTTGTTAAAGAGACATCCAATAGGTTATTAGGATACTCCCCCGTGATATTATAAGAGATATAAAATCTTTTTCGTTCCTTTGAATGAAAACGAGAGGTAAGATGTCGAATTTGAATTAGAAGAATTAGTATAATATTAATTTCTCTATGTAACTCTTCTCCTTTTCTAGCTTCTTGCTAGTTTAATTAAATGGCCGTTCAAAAAAATATACAGAGAGAGAAGGATAAAGAGTATGAGGGTGTCTCATTGAGATGATTATCAAAATAGATCTAACATTTCTATTTTTATCACAATTATGGAACAAAAAGAGTATATAAATCAATTAATTAAAAGTTAAGTGACATAATATTCAAATTCTACATCATATTCAGGAATAATTCATTACATCGAAAAAGGGGTATAAATTGGAAAAAAGTTATCATGCTATTATTCCAGTTTACACACGAGAAGAAACGCACAAGAGAACCAAACTATAATACGTAAACAAATATCACAATTAGTAGCAGCTTATAATTAAGTCAAATAAAAATAAAAACTACATAGAAAATGACGGGTTTAAAATAAAAATACTGATGTAGCGTTTCTATGTATGTGATTTCATATATCTAGTTCTCTGTTAATTTTTAGTAAAATCTTTGTCGTTCAAAAAACTTTAACTCTAATGAAGTCTGACGTTGTAAAATAATAAAATATATTTGGATTTTCAATTTGATATTTTTTTACTAATAACTAAATTTATAACTATTGCTAAAAAAACTGCATTAACTTGTGAAGAGATATACGAGTCTTTTTACATGAGAAGACTAAATATAAGGAAACAAAAATAAGTAACATAGTTTTTATATTTTCAACCAAAGTTTTTTAACATATTGAAAAAATGATTGGATTGTAATATTTATTCATTCAGAAAATAGAATTGAATAAATTCTATGTATCTGTTAAACCTACATATAAAATACATATGTGTATGTAATTTTAAAACACTAAAAATATATATGAGAAATATATTTTAATTAATATTTTTATATACCACATACATTAGTATAAAGAAAGTGAATTTAAATAAAAATCTATTATTAGTTTTTTAGTGATTTAGGATTATTATTTCTCACAATATATAATTTCTTCTCAAATGAACTTCAATTTACTAGCTTTCTGTAAAATTTTTATTTGTAACATTTAAGTTTTAATTATTACAAATATCTAGTTAAATTTTTGAATTTTATATTCAATTATTACACATGACTTTTATTTTAGTTTACTTTTTAGTTGTCCCACGCTACTATAGATACAAATTCAATTGCTTTCTTTTTCTGTTACTCATAGTTTAACCTACATTTAATAGAAAAAAATTAGAATATATTATTTATAAAAGAAAACGCCAAGTTGACGAGCCTTCATTCTTAATTTTTTTAGCATTGTAACCCAAAAGATCACGATTGACTACTTAGAAATCAAAACAATTAGTTTACGAGTATTTACCCTCAAAAAGACCCCTTCAACTCTATTTGCATGTGACAATATTTTTGTGTGCTTCTATAGAAAATATTAAGTTCTTACTTTTAGTATTTTCAACCGAGTTTCAAAAAGATCGTTTATACCCTCTTTCTCAATGCGTTGTGTAGTATTTAAAAAGCATCATAAATGATATATAATGGCGAAGCTAGGTTTTTGCCAAGGGGGGCCAAAGATTATATCTTTTTTTTCTCAGGAGGGGGGGCAAACTCTATTTATAATCAACTACCGACTAACAAATTAACACTTCAAACGGAAAAAAGTGGAAGGATCTGTGAAACTTCGCCAATGGATATATAATCTCTTTCGTTTTTATGAATCAATATAAAGGGAAATTGTGTGATTCAAAATGGGAACAATAATATAGTTTTTCTATGTAATTTTTTGTTCCTAACTAGCTCGTTAGTAGGTTTCATTCAATAAAATTTGTCGGTTCAAATAAAAATTAAACCATCATCACTTGGTAAATTTCCTTCAATTCGTTTTTCTTTTAATGCTATAAAATTTTCAACTTTTCAAGTAGGCTTCTAATTAAGCAAATTATTATGTATATTATTTTAAATAATGTATCGTAAATATAAACAAAACTGTTTTTTTTAACGGCATAAACAAAACTGTTGTTTATTACTTTTTAGATTCATCTCCAATAAAGAACTTAAAAGGACAATATTTGGTAACTATTTGTAATTATATTCTAGATTCTCTTATGGAAAATAATAGTTTTTTAAGTTTAAAAGCTATTTTGATTCCAAAAAAAGCATATATAAAGTTATTTTCGAAGTCCAACAATGTATAATGGCCATCAAACTATCAAAGTGTATGTTGAATAAAATCGTAAAAGAATTGTTAAGTTGTCTCATAAAATTCTTAAGCTTTTAACTATTAGTTTTTTTTAATATAAACTAGTAGTTATTCCAATGCAACGCAATGCAACAACGCTTTAACTTTTATAATTATATACCAGTTAATGAGATTAACAGCTCATTGATAACACATTTATATTGGAAACACCAGTTATTGAGTTCAGGATTTAAACCAGGGTGATACTTTTAGAAAAAAACAAAGTTGGTGGCTAATTAGCAAAGACAAAACCTTTAAAATAGTTAAGGTCTCATAATTGACATTAAAAAAATAAAATTTGAAAAACTTATGAATAATGTCTTCTTTTACCCCTTAATAGGTGAGTTTTTATGGGCTTTTGCATTTTGGCTCGAAAGTCTAACTATAGAAACTTTTTGTAACTATAATGCAATATATTTCACAACTAAAAGTTGTGTTTTTTCATACAACAATTCTAACAAACTTACGACGAATCAATATTTACAACAAGTTTATGACAACTTTTTGGACAAATAATAAAAACAAAAAAAACACTAATTTATCTCACAATTTCACACAAAACAACAACAATTTGTCGTTATTTTATCGCAAACTAAAAGTATAAATAAGTTATAAAAACTAGTTTTATGGCTAAGTTGTCGCGAAAGTTGCGAAAACCCAGTGTTGTCATAAATTTGTGGCTAAAGTTGTTGCAATATTGTCAAAAACAAATTTGCTATGACATTTTTTCCTACAATAGGGTTATTTAGAAAGTTTGTCAGTATTTTTGTTTGGAGACAATATTACAACCATATTATGAAAACTATATGTTTGTCTAAAAAATTGATTTTTTTCAGTAGTGTTTTGAATGTATAATCGGTAAGTCGCTAACATAGTCGGTGTATTTTGTATGTATGGCAAAAAACTAACCCAAATAGTCAAAATTTTCTATCCGATTGCAACTAATCTTTTATAATGCTAAAAGGTAGCGAACCACCATAACACCTCTCAAGCGTTGTAGAATAAAAAAAAATTTATGTTACGAGTTGCCATCAATCCATAACACCTCTCCTGCAACACACGGGAGAAAATATAAATCTAATTGAATTAATACAGTAATATGCTAACTAGTATTAGTCTTAGCTAATACGTTTGAAATTTTTTTTGTTAGCTAATATAAGTAATATGAAGTTATTTATACATTCAGGCATTCAGCCAATCATACAAATAGTCATAAACATATGGATAAATTATTACACTGTTTCTAAGCATATTTTTCTAACACTTAAAAATATTTTTAAAACCTACTTTTGAAATCAACTTACTATATGTATTTTGTGAGACTTAATGCACGACACAAAAAAATATATCCAAGTCCAATCCAAACATAATAAATGGGACGTGAAGAGCATGAGATGCTAAGATTTATGGGCTTTTTTAAAAGTTAAAACAATCGTGTTATTAATTACTTAAAAAGTATTAAATATATTTCGGGTTTATAACTTTTGCCTATCGATCATTAAATAACATGTAACTATAAAAAGACATGTGACTAAAGCCTTGAGAAACACCTTTCGATATTCAAGTTAGTCTCTTGTGTATGACGGTTCCCAAATGCGTATCAACATATAATGTCGCGTGTATAAAGTTAAACCAAAAAGAAGTACGAGACATTTTTTCATCTCATTCGTCGACCAGTTCAACGAGGCCAGTTTAACTAGTTTCGAACCGGTAATGGAGATAATAAAAAAGTTGGTCCCTGGCCAATGTGTCTAAACAAGGTTTAAACATTATGGTTCCATGTAACCGGTTCAGCTTCGTTGCAGGTTATCAGTTGTCGTTCGTGAGCCGGTTTGGATGTGCATCTCTCTATGGTAACGAGAGGCAGAAAATTAAGCGAAAGTGGGCTGCGAAGGGTGGATATCAATATATCATGTTCTTATGACCATGAGAAGAGAGGGCTTATGGTTTAGGATTTTAAGATGGGATATAGCCCAATGGACCTAAACCATTTGGATCTATTATAAGTCCTTGTATGTTATATACTTATATAGTTACATGTAGTAGTTTTTTTTAACGGCGGTTGATGCAACATCTTATGACCGAATCACTCAGAAGTGCATAGATTGAAATTGAAACTCCATCTCTAACACAAATATGTGTTTTGTGTTAAATTGTTATTACACTAAGATATCTAAAGACTAACATAAAGATGAATTGTTATCATAGTTAGGTCAATCTCACATTCAATCAATAAGACAATAACCATCTTATTTTTCTATTAAAGTATTAACTTATTACTAAAAAGGAAAATCAAACACTATTTAAAAATTCGAACTCACGACCTCCGTGTTAAATGTACAAGTTTTAACAAGACCTGAGCTCTTTTTTGTTAATTATTCGAAACAAATAATATGTTTTTTTTTTGTTATTTTGAGTGTAGTTTTTTCTTATGTGTTAATTTTTTTTATTGCACATCGTTACATTTTTCAATCCGTGTAATACACGGGTTATTAACCTAGTTGTAAAATAAATACAATTAACACTAATGGATAATTAGCCACAACCGATGGATAATCATAGATGACCACACCGCCATAAAACAATCATAACTATGAATAGATCACAAAGTCCGGGAGAAATGGTGTAGTTTCAGATTGTAAGGTTGTGTGGTTTGTTGTTTTTGCTGTATTTTTGTGTACAATTGTTAGACTACTGTCATCTTATTCTTTTTGGGTAAGGTGGTTTTATTTGTGGTGGTTATAAAATTTTGCATTTAAAAAAAAAATGAATAGATCACAAAGTAATTACGTACTAACAGAATACCGGTAGAGAAGTTAGGAAGATTTGACAGGACTCTCTCACTGTGTCACATACTTTAATTATAAATTTGTTATTTGGTTTTATTTTGATGAGTTTTGTTAGTTAAATTTCTTTAATACCGGTGTAATTAATACCGGTTTTAGTACCGAGATACCCTTTAACTTTCAACGCACATTGTAATTAATACTGGTTTTAGTATCGGAATACATTTTTTACCGTTTTAAGTATCGGGATACCCCTAAACGTAAATAAAATACCTTAAACGGAAATTTCTCTTATATTACCCTTGAAATTTTGTTTTGGGTTTGTCACTATTTACGCATATATGTTTTACTCTTATACTATATATTCAATACCTAAGCATCTGCCTTTAGATTAGTTTTCCTCGACGATCATTCGCATAACAACTTACCATTCTCTTACATTCTACATAATTTGATCTAAGTTTACGTATAAATTTCAATACAAACTGATCCGCAAACACATCCCACGCTACTCCTTAAATATACCAAATTACTTAGAGATTTTGAAAAAAAACCTACAAACTTCCAAAAACAGAAGAGATATAATAAAGAGATATATAAAACTAAAATTTCATACAAAAAAACCTAAAAAAAAAGAAAGCTGAAAATACTTGAAACATGTCATGGGATCGTGTACATAATTTGTACAAAGGCAAAACAAATGCAACTATCCTAAAACAAATGAAATGCAAATTAAAAGTGAACGTGGGACAATAACATAATATGTGGATGTGCCCATCAATTACACTCATGTTTTGAACAGTAGTGAAGTCAGAATTTTTCGTTAAAGGAGGCCAATGATTTTAACCCTTTATTTCGGGATGGGGTCAAACCCAATATATATAAAAAATCAACTACTGACCAACAAAATAACACTTCGGATCGGACATTCACTTTCTTAAAAGGTAATGTCAAGACTACTCTCACATTGGCATAGTTTAAAGTAAATTAATACCCGTTAAAATAGAAAAAAAAACATCTAGCCACTTTTAGTGGTATAATTAGTTAAAATTTCCTAACTGGTAAACTGGGCCAAACATTGTACAGGTAAAAAGGATGAATAAGTGTTTGTAATCAATTCAACATGTACTATCTCCTTTACATTTTGTACTCTGGTTATTACAAATTTTTTTTAATTTTATTTTTCTTTTCCTTTAGGGCCGGCAATTATACTATACTGATGTCTTTTCCCTGTGTATTAATTTGTTACACTCTTTCGAAATAAACTTGTCATATAGCAAAATAGCCACCATATAGTAATTTTAGGTTTAATTTCATATATACCCCTACAAAGTTGCATAATATCATATATATCCAAAGTACAAGTTTTTAATGCATAATGTACAACACTTTTTAAGCATGATTTGAGTATATATGATATTATGCAACTTTGTAGGGGTATATATGAAATTGCCCCATTAATTTATCATCTTCTTGAAATTACTCCACATATTTATTATTAAAGTGTTCAAGTTTAAATTTGCATATCAAAGAGCTACTATATAAGGATCGACAAATCGTTTTGATTTAAGAACCTAGCTACTTTGGTACTATTTGTTGGATCGTGAATTTACAATAACACCTCATTCATCGATCTCGAAAAATGATTAATTACCAGTGGGAGTTTAATTGTTTGACCGTGCATAATGTAACATGTAAAAAAATTCACTTTTTTGTAAAATGCTTGATTAGTATATGTGTTAGATAAAAAGAATTATTCTATATGAGTATATATATATATATATATATGCACTCGCATGAATTATTTATTACTTGAAGGTTTGCTGCTCATGTTGGGCCAACTTAACATTTGTGTAAAATAAAGTTCAAGTATTAAACAGAAAATAAATAAACTACAAGGGGCAAAACTACATTTAGAATAATTTGGGGAGCAATAATGATAACAAAATTTGGGCCGTTTGTACGGCGGAAAATTACACAGAAACAGTGCCGGAACCGCACGAGTTGTGCTGCAAAACAACATTGTACGACGTCGCATCATGATTTTTATACATGTTTGGATAATTCAACATATGCATGTTTTGCTTTTACTCTTTCTTTTAACCGTTTTACCTTCAGTTTCTTTCAAAACTAAATATTAAGCAAGGCCATGCTAATATGGTTTACTAACGTTAGCTAATTTGATGAAAAGTTTTTTTTTAAGTCTAAGGTTACAAGTTTAAATCTTACTAATATTAAATTCTTGCCGTCACTAACAAATGTTGTTATTGAGCTCTATTGATATATTGAAATTAGGGGATTTTATGAAGAGGTATGTCCGAGCTTGAATTGTTATTGTCGCTCAAATAAATATTGTGCATACATAATTTAGGGGCGAGTAGAAGAAATTAATTTTTAAAGCTTTTAATTTTTTTTGTTGAACAACGTTTAGAATACCCTCAATATATTAGTAAGCCTGACATGATGTCAATCGTCCATACTAATTTTGACGTTTTAGACCTTACTCAACTAAAAACACTAATAATGAAAAAAAAATCAACTATGAGAAAACCTCTCAACATGACAAACCTAAAAACGAAACCTAGAAAATAGAAATGGTTGATCAAGTCATTTTGGTACATTCAACAAAGGACAAAACTAAAATTAAAATAAGGAGTTAATTACATAAATGAGGTCTATGGTTTATCTAAAATAACAAGTTTGGGTACTAAGGTTTTTTTGTTGCAAGTTTGGGTATTGGTGTTTTAAATTGTAACGAGTTTGGGTACTAACACTAACAAACGTTAGATGTTCTGTTAACTTCAAGGGCTTTTTAATATTTTCATATTAGAAGGGCTATTTATGAAATTTATTATTTGTAATTGACATAAAACATTATAAGATACAAATATAAAAATAAAATATTTATTTTCTTACCATGTATATATTTCCTACATGATGAAGTGGGTGCCGAGTGGTGAGGGAAATAATGCGGGATTGACAATGATGAAGTGGTCTCTAGATAATATAATTCTTAATAGCCTCTCGTCTAATTAAGTTACTTATGTCAAAAAATTGTGAAAAAATATAACGTGGTGCTAACCGATGTCTTATGAATATATTGGTGGTGCTACCTAGTGGTCCGGAAAAAAAAATCATGAAAAAATGAGTGTTTTGTTTTAAATTTTTATCGTATAATATTTCATGTAAGTTACAAAACAAGTTCATCAATCATAAATTAATTACATAAATAGCCATTCTAATGTGAAAACATTAAAATGCCATTGAAGTTAACTATAAAACTAACATTTGTTAGTGTTAATACCCAAACTTGTTACAAATTAAAAGACCAATACCCAATCTTGTAACAAAAAAAACTTAGTACCCAAACTTGTTACTTTGGGTAAACCACAGGCACCATTTGTGTAATTAACTCTTAAAATAAGTGATCTATTAGACATTTTTAATCGTACCAGTTTTCTTATTTAATATGATTTAATTACAAGGTTAGATGAAAACAAAATGAATCCAAAACACATACTTTTTCTCAATTGCCTAGTTAAAACGAGGCTTTATGTTGCTAGGCATCACTAGGCCAACTATGGCTTGGAAAATACTCCAATAAAGCCAAATAATCTAAAAAAAGTCAAAATAAATAAATTAAGAAATGTCCAGAGTTAGACCCTTCTATTTATAGACTAATTCGGCTAATCTTATGGATCATAACGTTGCTAAAGTTACAGGCCAAAATCTTTGAATGAGCTGAGTCGTCTCATGTGTTATCCTCCGGATGTCTTGCGAACCACCTCAAAGTTACAACCCATAACGTCCTCAATTCCATCCATGGGCTTTTACTAATTTTTAAACCTCACAAAGGTTGTCGCCCTTGGACCCTCGCTAGCATGGCACTGCTCGCCTGCTCCCAGTCCCCTCATGTTATCTTGCAAGGTTACTATGATGTTAAGTCTAGAACAGATTAATGTTAAAGATGTGTTAGAATCGTTTTGAACATGTTACAACGCTATTTTTCAGTAAAGGGGGACACTTTTTGCGTCAGTAAACATAATATTAGAGTAACTAAACCTATATATTTTAATGACACATTTTCTTGCAATGATAATTTTAGCCCAAGCCCGCCTATTTTGGGAAACACGTTTGGCACAGAGATCGAACTTGTGTTGCCACAAGTCTCTATTCATTGCCTCCATTTGCCCCTTTCAAAGTGGTGTTAATGTAAATTGAACTTAAGTCTCTTTTGAAGAGTCCAAACCTCTTATCACTATACCACATTGGAAGTTAATCAAATATTTTAACTAAACAGTAATGGCACCAACGGACGAGTTATAACTAAAAAAATCTATCTATTTAAACAAGTCTAACAAAATACGAAAATTTATCAAACGAGTTAGATATATATAAAACTCAAAATGACAGACACGATCCGTTAGAAAACAAAGAACATTTAGGGGAACTTATAAAAATAATTTATGAAACCTGTAATTTTTAACATAAAGGACATTCAGTTGTTTCATATTTGGGCAACATCGCATCCTTACATGGTCGGAATGAGAGCCGACCCCCACGTGTTTTTTTTAATATAAGTGTCGATTTTTACCTTGATATATTAAATTTGTATATGTATATATTGATTTCGCCCCCGTGTAAAATACAATTTATGGGTCCTGTGATTTTCAGCCCCCCGTGCTACAAACGTTCAGGATCCGTCACAATATATAAGGGCCAAACTTTAGATTATACTAGGTTTCATACTCGTGTTTTACACACGGTTAAATAAAAATATTAAAAAAAATTTATAACCATTATATTTAAAATTTGTAAATATTTTTGTATAAATACCATTAATAACAAAATTTTGGCTCTATCAACTTTACACTCAACTTTTCTCTCTCAAACAGTGGCGGATCCTGAACTCTAATAGCACGGGGGCGAGCTCGATATGTATATAGTACATGTCATTTTATTTGCAGGGGGCGAGATCATTATTTACATAACGTGTTCCCAGAAAACACACAGGGGCCGACGTCAATCCTGACCCCTTAAAGGATCCCCCCTTACTCTCAAACTTCCTTTTATAAGACAAATGGTTTTCCACCAAAAAATACTTTCATAAAACCGGCCTAGATTTATTAGATAAACTAGCTTTAACACCCGTGTGATACACACGGGTTAAGTAATAATATTTATACAAAAATTATAACCATTATGTTTAAGGATTTATAAATATTTAATATTTAAGAATTTTTCTCAATCACCTTATGCATGGTGAAAAACTTTACTTAGTTTTCCCTCTCAAGTTTCTTTTATAGAAAAATTCTCCCAAAATATAACCCCTAAAACTTTGAAATATTATATAGATAAATAACTTAAAATGTGTCAATTATTTTAAGCCCGTAATATTAGTATCTGGCTTTGCATACCTCACCCTTGTTCTTTTTTTTTCATAAATAAAACGCGTAGATGCCTTTTAATGATTATATCCTTTACTTATATAGTGATAGTTTTTGGAGATGGTACATAACAATTTTCTTGTTGTGTACTTTTCTTTTGTTTACATGTGGTCATCAAAACCTCGGTTGTCCTCCTACCAAATGGTATATTTCGTGATAATATTAGAGATGCAAATTATCAGATGCAAGTTTAATTAATATCCATGCCGATTTACTGTCATAACGTGTCCACGTTAACGTTTTTCAAGTTGCTTTAGAAGTCGGAAAATGTGTCCTTTACCATGTTAAAGTCATCGTACAACCCTACCGGCTCTTTTCATGAATGTCGAAACACATGTCTATGTTTCTAGTAATCTTCTAACCTAATAAATCAAAATTTGTTGGACTCCATTTTTTAGAGGGAAAATTTCTTGTCATAAACATGAAAGTTTGAGAGCAAAATTCTTCGAAGATCATATATAAAGTGATTTTCCATGAGTTAGAGCAAAATTAAGTGAATAGTTTTTCCATGAGTTAGAGTAAAAAAATTGTGATTAATATCAAATTTAAAAATATTTATAAATCTTTATATATTTAATATTTATAAATCTTTAAATATAATAGTTATAATTTTTTTAAATAATGCATGGGTTCCGTAAATATCGAAATTAAAAGGATTTTGGTATATATTTTTGGTACTTATCATCTTTTTTGTATTTGGCGTATTTTATTATTATTATTATTATTATTATTATTAATATTATTATTATTATTATTATTATTATTATTATTATATAGTGTAGTTTTGATTTTTAGACTTTTGACACAAGTATATTAATATAGCAATCATTTTTTAGCGAAAAAAGTCCAATATCCCTTCAGCCGATTCCGTTGTGTTGTAGGTTTTGACCATCAGACGATGTTAATGTCGGTATGTTGTTACCATATGTGGATATAAATCTAGTTTATATATTGATGAACTTGCATCCAAAACATGAGGAGTTACAAACACCACCGAAATTTTATAACATGAAACTAACTGATATATGGGCTGAAAAAAATTAAGATAGAAAATGATATAGAAATTAAAGATCCTAGCTAAGTATATATTGCATATCCTATCTTGATTTGCCTTAAATGTTAGTTTCTCTATGGACAATCATACTAGCTAGTACGTATGTACGAGTCTTTAATGATGTTACTTACGAGTTACAACGAAAGTACATATATAAAAATGTACAAAACCCCAATACTACATTTTTGTTATAGTTTGTCCTTGAAGTTCAATCCGTAGAAACTTTGTTATAGCTGCCAGGTTGTAAAGATATTAGCTGTCACTGATTAAAATTATACGTCTGGACGAAAGCACCTAGAGAGAAAATGCCATGAAAGATGCAATAATGGTGTCCGGATATTTTTAGAAAAGCTTATTAGTCGCGTCGCTATTGATCGAATGATGATTGCCAAAGTGCTCACAAGTAGCTAGCTATTAGAGCATCACACATATATAAAACTTTCTTTATTGCAATGTCCTTTGAACCCCAGTGGACCATAAAGAAACAAGATAAACAGAAGGATTCACAAGTGGAATTTAGCTATATATGGACCCAAAAAAATGTGATAGCTTACAAATTTCAAAAGCTTCTTTTTTAACATTGTGAAAGCGTCATGTCATCGATAAATGAGATCTCTGTCTACAATATATGTATTATTATTACATCATAACGAAATGAAGATTATTTCAATCTGCATTATTTCATCACATTTTACTTTTATTCCCATAAAGATTTTGTAGCCCTAGGGTCAGTTTCTCATGTTTTTTTACCCTTCTTTTATAATATTCTCCTCAACTAATAATTAATTTCGATGCTTTCGAATGAAATAAAAAGTAGGCTAGGGACGACGTACTTCATAAAAGGGAAAAATGAAAAGGTTTTTTTGCTACTAATGAGAGAATTAAGTTTGACGTATCATTTATTAAAGTAGTGTGATAAATCAGCTCGTTTATCTTAATTATATAAGAAATAAAATAAGTAGTGGAGCAATCAAACTCAAGGAATGTGGTTAGATTTTAATCCCATTAACCACATTATAGAGATTCTTTGAATATGTTAGGTATCAAAGTCGTTAATGTAGCGGAAACACACATGTAAACTTACATGAACAATTAATTGAAATGAAATAATACGAGAATTACAGGGGTTCGGCCGGGATGACCTATATTCATTTTGCAATTATGGTTTATACTATTAGGTGCTCCAAATAATATAACTTAGGTTCCTAAGACTTAGTATTATTAAACTAACTAGGTTAGACACTCGTGTAAATTTAACACTAGTTAAAAAATATTAAAATAAATATTTAGATAATCATGTACTTTTTTGTGGAATAACCCAATCTTAAATTCTCAAACATAAAAAATTAAGGTACTAGAGATAGAAACTAAAATATGGCTCTTTTTACAGTAATTAAATATATAGAGATAAAAACCGAATGTTATTTTTTCAAAAAAATTCAAGTGTATAAATATATAACTTTTCAAATTTAAATTAAATTTTAAGTTTAATAAAATGTAACAAAATTCAGATTTGCTATTAAGATAACGAAGTTGTAGAAATTCTTCGTTAAACCATTCAATTTCGATTACATAGAGTATAAGATCCTTTAAATGGTTTAAAATAGGTAATAAAAATCGTTGAAATATTTCAAACTTCAGTTATTAAAGTAAATAAAAAGACAGGAAACAAGACCTAAAAGTTAATAATATAATATAAAAGAAAATTGCCTAACTTCTGATGTGTTTAAATGTAATTATTCCAATTTCTTTACTTTATTTATTTAAAATGCTGCCATTACTATACAGCAAATTAATAAACACTAGTACAAAATAAAACATTTTGAGCGGTTTATTTTTAATATTTCTGGGCGGTCTAGCTAAAACCCGCTCAAAAAGTAATTCTTAGAATTCTAGAAATAAGGAACCGCTCAAAAGCTTCTCAAACCCAATTTAATGGTTCACTTAAACCGCTCAAAATCAAAAACTATATAGTCTATGTTATTTGGAATTTTGGATAAGATATTGCCGTTTAAAAAGCATTATTTTCAATCTTAAAAATTCTATCATTCATCTCATCCATCTATTTAATTCAAACTATCCAATTTTTACTTATCACTATTTGAGTCATAGACGATAAATACTTTGTTTTACGTGACTAACTTTTATGTTATCGGACGTGCGATATGACGGTCGGGTCTTATTTATGTGATTTTATCACGTGTGTTGATAAAAATATTTTATGTCTCGCACGTTATAATGTAATGTCAGATGCAACAGTTGGGTCTTACTTATGTGACCTCGTCACACGCGTTGATAAAAATGTTTTATGTGTTGCACGTTACAATGTAAATTAGAGTACGGTGTCAAAGCGGTAAATACTCTATATGTAAAATAAAAGAAGTGTCAAGGTCTAATTGGGGGGTTCAAAACTGTAGAATTCTCAAAGTATGAGAAATAGAAAAAAAACCAGACTCGAATCTGTGACCACTACCAAGAGAAGCACTTACCAAACACGAACAAACCAACTCTGCTGCATTAAATTTGTTAGCTTTTCACACAATATTGTATTTAACATCATTTAAGTTGCGGAAAAAAGAAAAAACACAAAGTTGGATCAGTGTCCATTTAACATATGGCAAGACGTTAATAAGGTTACTGACCTTATGCTTTAGAAGTATAAGGAATGTCTTATATAGATATTTGTATGCATATTCGATCAATTATAATAACACTTAAAATTATCATAATCGTCCGAAATTTATCAAATAAAGTTAAAGTTTGGATTATCCATAACTATCTGGGACTGTTTTTTGAGTATTTTAGCTCATCATAACGTGTCTACACTTTAACAGTTGACTATTTAAGAATATTATTGTGCATTTCCCCTAAACTCATTCAAGTATGCAGTTTATTCGCATCTACTTATGGAAATAAGAGGAAATGTTGTCAGTTTTTTCTTAACTTAGATTATATAAATTAAGTTTCAACTACTCTTATACGTTTATTTTTAGAGATATACAAGAAATTAATCATATTTTACATGATATATCCAGAAAGTAGCTCAAGAATACGGGTTTAGGATACTTAATGTTAGAATAAGAATCTATCATCCGATTATTTTTATTTCAACTAATCTACATCTACATCTACATGTTCTAATAATTGAGTAACTCATACACATGTCAACATTTTAACTAATCCATATAAGTTTAAATATACAATAAATAATTGTATAATGTTTGTTTTTTTACTGATAAGTGATAAGTAATGAAAACTTGATCCAAAATTTGGTAAAGCACCGCCAAAGTTTTTCAACATAGCTTTTCACCGCCAAAACTTAAAATTCCTCATCAATCAACCCTCTCCTTCGTGCAGTTATTCATTCCTCAAACACTACAACGAGCTTGTAACCTCTGCGCGAAACCATCTTCATCGCTAGCCTTCTGCCGAAAACCATCACCACAACCGGCCGCTACATCCAGAAACCATCACCATCACCATCACCACCACCGATCGCTACATCATCTGTCGGAAATCGTCACCACCGCCATCGCCACAATCGAGCTTGTTTCGGGAGAGCTTTGGATCCAGTATACATTCCCACGACCAAGTCTGGTTTGCAATCCACCTACTGCTCGTGAACTGAGTTTTTTAGGGTTTTGATTTTGATGAAAATAGTTTTTAAGGGTTTTAATTTTAGGCCAAATTGTGTTTGTCAACAAAGGTAAGTTCTATACATAAATGTTTGCATCAATTAATTCCATGTGCGTGTGTTCCATTAGATGTAGAAATTAAGTGGGTAAAGATTTTATGTTTGTTTGTTGCATTATTTATTCTAACACTTTCATAGTTTCATTAGGCTAAGTTTTTGTAGCAAACTGCACTAAAGAACTCTTAGATGTACATAGCAGCTCAAACAAAACTAAATCGACAACTAATTAGTATAAATAGCCACACTTAACATTAAGGATCTTTTTAATAATAGCAACAAGTCAACAACCAATAATATAAATATTCATTTGCAACATAGAACCAAACAAATGCTTATGGATGTTGTCTAGAAGCTTATTACAACTCCAAAAAACATTTAAATTATAAGGTGAAACAGAATTGCAGAGAAATTGTTCCATAAGTTATATGATTTGTGATGCAATTACTTACTATATAATCAACTCAGGTGCTTTTGAATTTACAACTTATTTGACCTTTTATCAAGAGTTTGTTGCATTGTTAGCAGAAACAAACTCTTGAATTTAATATACTATGTGTTGTAACACTGTTTTTGTGAAACAAATAAAGTATAAACATCAGTAGTCTACATTGGGTTTTATTAGATTGAAATAGATACAAATGAAGCACATGTAACTTTTTGTACAGATCCATAAGGTTTGAGTCTTCAAAAGGCAGATACCTAGCCATAAGGTTTGGGCTACATCATATCACTTGTTGATTATATAATAGAGTATACAACCAAACTTTGAGATAAGTGGCTTGATATTGGTAATGCTTGTTGTTCGTTTATTCAGTGGCCGAGGAAAGCAATAAAGGTGTCTCTTCTATTATACTAATCATATTTGCTTTACTTTTTTTCATAATATTTACTTTAATATGGTTGTTTAATTGTAGCTCATGACACAAAGACATCTTGCGAGAAACAAACCTTGCCGTAATCACAAGTCAACTCGTCTTACAAGCCATAGTTTATGGGTGTTTTTTATGAACATCTTATAGGTTAATTGTAAGTTATTTAACTTTTATTTTGCATATCATAACAATTAGTTTGTTTGCTATTTTAGCTTTCCTAAACACCAATTATTGAAGATGTTCAATATCAAAGTCAGCATGAAGTAGACCCACTGGATAATCATCTATTAGGTATGGCTACTTATGAAGCTTTTCAGGATTTGATAATTAACAATTCAAGCTCTTTTTTTATTTTATATATGTATATATAACTGCTAATTTTTTAATACTAGATTAATGCAGCTCCACAATTTTTCACTAAAAAAGTTCAAGTTACACAAGCGTTCATTCCAACGGTAATTACTAACTCAAAGTCTATCTACACACACACGGGTGACACTAGTTATTTTAGTGTAAACCAAAAACAAGCCTCACTGAAACAAGAATTGATATCATGACTAAGATCTTGCATAGTTACGTTAACAATTTTGGGATTACAATCACTGCATTGGGTATTGTTTATAGTTTTCCCTAAAAATGACAAGGATATATTGGACTCTTTAATGGGCAAAACACCTTGATAAGTTATATTCTTTCAAAGCAATTGAAGTCACATTTGGGGGTTTATATAACTAGAAGTCGGTGAAGATATATCTTCTAGTTTTAGTAGTTGATTGGTTCTTCTGTATTTTAAATGATTAAGTGATTATATTGGTGATTAATTCTTTTGCTGTTTTAATATATGTAGGAGGTTATGAAACAACATGGGTAGGACTTAGGAATGTGGATTTGAGGTTATAAGAAACATGTCTTGAGTATTTTGTTTGTAATTTACCTACTTTAAATCAATTTGAGTTTCTGAACAACGTAAGTATTTTGTTTGTAATTTACCTACTTTATCTTATTGTAGATTATTTGGGTTTCGGACTACTCAAGTTTCAATTTGAGTGAGATAGAGATCTTATTAATTGTTTAATCGGGTTGTTATAACATAAGTATATAAATATATCTAGCTAAATATATTTATTTGTTTATTTTTTGTTTTGCAGATCTGAGACACAGCCAAGTTTGCCACACAATCCCGACACGGACAAGTTAATGAGCAAGTCATGACGCGGTTTTTTGGAAACGGTATTTAGGCCGAACTAGATGTAGCGTGTAGGTTTTTGAGTAGATTATTATTGTGGTTTGAACAAATTTGAAAAGGTATTTAGTGAAAACTAAAATTGTGTATCTAGTATACAGTTAATGTAATTGGTTTCGTCTTGATTTATTTTTATTGGCTGCATATGTTTTGATTGTGCTTTGGTAGAATTTTGGTTATAATAAGCTGAAATTGCATGAAAGCTTAAATTTGGAATTGGATGGAAGCTACAGTTTTGGAATTGGCAGCTAGAATTCAATTTGAAACTTCAGACACATTTTGAGCGGTCTAAAATGGGATAGAATGGCCACCATTTTGAAAACTTTTTGAGCGGTGGTTTCTCTCTTTATGAGCGGTTCTAAAACCGCTTAGAATAACGTTGCATTTTTCTGAGCGACCCCTTTCTGAGCGGTCAAAAAACCGCCCAGAAAACCCATATCCACCGCTCAAAAAAATCATTTTTGTACTAGTGAAAGTAAGTTTCAGATCTAAGAAATTAGAATAATCAAGTGATTAAACAGCACATAATTTCTCAATAAAACAAATATTCCAGCTGGTGGTTCCTAGTGCTAACCTGTTAAACAAGACTAGTTTTTTGTTTTTTTATATTAATAATAATAAACTAACTTTTTCCAAGCAAATTATAATAAAAATGATTTGTTCATATATTAGTCGTAAGATATCTTCATTGATTGATAGTCAATTCTTTATGGGACCAATTTATTTCTTTATCTAGTACAAGTAAAAAGTACTATAACGCATAAACAATACGTACCGTCACAACGTACTTTCAGAAGTAAAGAGCATGTATATCGGTTTCGATCAATGTGAGTTAACTCAATGTAACATATATGATTGCAAAGTTACTTTGCCCACTATTCTCCTTCGGTTATGGTCTTCGAATCTTGTTTAACTCTTTTCTTGTCATTACCTCGATCCTAAAGACCAGCGCAAGCTGATTTGCACGATCTCATTGATTAGTAGGGTATTGATGGCTGTTGTTGAAGTTCGTTTTTCATTGTTATAGAAAAAAGTTAGTTTGAGAAATTAACACTAAGAGTGTCGATCATCATAACAATATCATACAGTGTGTCATCTAATAATGCTCACTTTCTCTAACTGTATTAAAAAAACAACAAACCAATTGAAAAATATATATGGTGGTAACCTTCGAACGTACTATGGTATATATGGTGGTAACAACTGGCCTAATTTCTCTCTAGCGCGCAAAAGGTTAAAAGTTCGAATCATGTTTCCACAATTTTATTTTCTGCCATAACCTCAATATATATATAAGGCCAATTTGAATTGGCCGGCCAGCCGCTACTCTAAGTTTACTAGTAACAAATTCACAGATATATTTGGCTCGATCTAAACATAGTTTCTCGATTTGTTTGAGATTTTTCATATATAAAAAGTATGACTCGTACCTGTGGTCCATCGACATTCTAGCTAGCTAGCTAGGTACGTATACGTACGTGTACCCTCCTAAAAACTCAATTTTGAGTTCATTCATGCTACATACACATGTGAGTAAAATTAAAAATACTCAAAAATCTACAATATATAAGCATACAAAAATACATTTTGGCCATCAAATGATTATATTTCTGTTATATCTTTTTGTAGAAGAATTGATCGATCTGTTTATAGTTAGATGATGCAACTCCGTACACAGCTTGAATTTTAATATAATTGTAACTAATCACAACGTACGTACATACGAGTCATCCAAATTAACTTAGAACTTAAATCCGTATCAAAGAATTAAATAAACCTTTTCAAAACTAGATATATTATATATATATAGATAACACAAATATGAAATATGTGTTAGTACAACTTAAAAAGATGTAAAGCCAATGCAGTTTGTGTATATGCATGTGCAATTATGAAAATATAAATTAAATAAAATCAGATAATAAGATCTAATAAAACTACACAATTGAGAATAAGATACTATACCCTAAGAAAATGGGAAGCTAGTAGATCAGATCTGATCCAAAACTCGAACAGGGTTTAGTGACGTGTTGATTCTTTCTCTGTCTTCCCACAGCTTTCTTGAACCGCAATTATTCAATGTATGCAGTTCAAGAAAGCCGTGGAAGAACAGAAAGAGAACCATGACTCTAACTTATTTATCTTGCTCATACAAACAAACCCACCCTAGTTAGGGTTCTTGAAAACACACACATGCATGTATGTATATAAGATGAAAGAGAGAGGGATGGTGAGTTATAGAGTTATGGATGGTGAGTATTTATAGGAGAATAGTTGTCTTTACCACCAATCCCGAGAAGAATATCAGTTATAAAATATCAATTATTCTAGGCCACCTTCTCACTCCTTAGTTTGCATTATTATTATTAATTTATTTGTTGGTGAATAATCGGCCCCTCTTTTTCTATTTTTCTGTTTGTACCTTTTTCACCCAATAAAACTCGATATACCAATTACTTTATCAATGGATCGAGATCATTAATTTTGTGATTTAAAAATTTTCCAACAATGTTTATCTATCATGTAATTAAATAAAGTTGGTATATTAACCCGCTATTCCGCTATTGAACTTAAGGTTTAAAGTTCAAACGGCGTAAGAAATGAAGGAATGGTAGAGTTTGGGGTCTTTTAGGTCTTAAATTTTATCTTGACTTCAGGTGGAGTTTACTACTGTGGTGAGCAGGGGCGAAGTATAGGGTAAGTCATGGCCCCTCCTGTTTTTGTTTTTTTTTAAATCAAAAATACCAGTTATTTGATTTTAGTATTTAAAGTTTATATATATATTGGATTGGGCTCTCTCTAAAACTAAACCCACAAAATTTCAATAACCGACACCGGATACCACTCGACATTACCGTTTCTGATCTATGCAAACGTTGTTTTTGGAGCTGCATTCATGTCCACACTTATATATGTGGGACAAGATACAATTTCATCCTTATCAACCAACTACTTTGAGAGTTGGCATCTTATTTACACATATTATGTAACATATTTTAGGCGTGTGTTTGTTAAATTAGTGTCTACTTTTTTTTATTTGTTAGAAAACTTTGTTTGAATGAATGAAGAAAAATAAAATATTTAAAGTTTATATTTTTTGACACGACCCGTACTGAATACTCGACCTAGACATATAACCCGAAACATAACGGTAAAAGAAAAAAAATACAAATATCATGATTTTTGTATGTCCATCCTACATAAAACTTTAAGATTCGCCACTAGTGGCGAGTTTCCTTCTAAACTGATAAACAAACGATTAATTAATATACGAGTTTCTCTTCAAATGTGTCGGTCTTCGACTTTCGACGTTAAACAAAACTAAAATAAGCCAACGCGAGGCTAGCATAAGAGGCTCTTGCATAAATCTACACGTATGTACATATGAATCACAAAATAAAAAAAAATATGCTTGTTCTTCCAATAATTTAGTTTTCTATAATAAAATTCAACCTACCACAATATAATATCATATCACTCGCTGATTTAATAGTTTGATATAACTTGTGTAGCTAGACATCGATCACTAATTTATAGATCTAATCCCTTACAAAAAGAAAGAAAAACTACAAAGTTTAACCTTTTGTTTTCTGTCACAGGTATATTTAAATTTCATCTTGTTTGCTAGTCTGAAACTAAATCTATAATTAAAAAACAGGAGATGCCGTGTCTAATTTAATATTGATTTCAATATAAAAAGTAGTCATTAACAACGGTGTCCATCTAAGATGATATTCACTAAGAAATGATTCAGAAATGTAAAAATCTAAATCATTATAATAAAAATGAATATTGGAAACTGTTAGAATTCAAAATCATTCATAGACGTTCAATTATTCAATATTGCGTTATTTTTTAACTAAAATATCCTTTATTTTAAAATGAAGAGAAATTGATTTTACATTGTTTTTAAAATTATTTTTGTTTTTAAAATGTTTGCCCCCAACATCTTCCTACTCATTTTTCCCACCTAAATTTGTCCCCAAAAACCTTAATTTATTAGGTAGATTTTCCCATTCCGTACTTTTCAAATGCACCAAAATGTCGTTAGAAAGATAACACGAATGAGCTTTCTCTTTCTCCTATTGAATGGGCCAAGCATCTGGTAAATTATGAAGATCCGAAGTTGTATTAACCGAGAAGAGGAGTTTACACCATGAGGTTATAGCGCTCCAATGCATTTGGATGAATAACAGTGAAATAAAAGATGGTATGCGTTTTCTTTCATATAACCACATAGTTTAAAAAACGAGTCAAGGAGGATATTTCTTCTTGACAAAGCAATCTAAGAAGCAATAATCTCTTTGTAATAAATAGTTAACATTTTAATATGAAATTAAGAGAATCTTGCTTTAGTAGTCAAGAAAGAGGTGAGAATCTTGCTAGTCTTGAAGGTCGAGAGTTCAAATCCAAATGAATGTGAGATTGATACATAAAATTACCTTTTACAAGTTTTCTTGGTCAAGGAAACTGGTTTATGTCTTTTATTTTCCAGTATTTCTAGACAGAATGATAAGTAGACTCAACTTAGCAGATACTTAGATTAATTGTTTTGAGTTATTAGTTTAGGTAGAAATTTAGTTAAGTCATGATGTATTGTCACGAACACAGATCTAATGTGCATAAACCTAAACAAAATATTGTTTCGTGTTATTAGTTTTGGAAGCAAATTATTTTGTCAGCTTTGCCCCAGATAGATTACACATCTACAAACCCATGGTTTTGTTTTCAACATCTAGTTAATCTCTCTGTCAAATATGTTTTAATAGAGGAAGTTTCCACCCTCTAATAAGAAAGACTATGTTCTTCTATTCAACCTATGAGGCTTACATTCCCACTTCTTTAGATAGCCAAACATCCTCACTAGAACACTCTCATGACCAAGGCTTTGATACCATCCGTAGCAACCCAAACAAACCGTGTCGCGCCAAAAGATTATCCACTTTGCTCCCGATAGGTAGCTTATTCAAGAACTCACGGTTTCGTTTTCACCGACAAAGTGCCCGCCTAGGCAAAACGATTAGAAAAATACTTTTAAAGTACAGTCTTCTTTATTAGAAATTTATTCAAAAAAATAACCGAAGATCACACAGGTGCTTAAAAAACCAAAAAACAGAATATAACTGATAACCAAACTGTTATTTGTAACAAAAAAATCAAACCAAATTTTGTCTCGGTTTTCGATTCGGTTTATGACTGTACACAAAATAACGTTGATTTCGTTCAGTTATCTGAATAATGAACGGTTTAATCGGATAACTAAACCGACTAAACGTTACACGTTAACGATTAAACCCAAAAGAAAATATATAACCGAATAAACCGTTAAATACCTGTAAAATATGAGATATAAAAATTTAAAGTATAGTTTGAATCTTTTAATATCAAATAAAAGGGTCCAAAAATACCTAACCGAACCAATCAACCAACCCTAGTAGCAAGTAACAAACCACTAAGTAACCAAGTGAGTCTATGGGCTACGTTAACCACACCCATGGTCCAATTAAGGTGTTTGTTGAGTACACGTTGGAATATCTTTTATTAATTGGATCTCAAAGTCCATATCCAATTCAATTTTATGTTTTCAACTTTTTTTTCTTTTCTTTTCTCTCACCATATTCATCACATTATTATTATCTTCTTTTCAAACCAAACCAAACAAACCCCAATTCACAAGTCCAATTGTTTTGAATCGGGTTCAAGCCCAATCTTCTCTCTCCCCCAATTCATCCATCGGAGAAACTTGTTTGCAGATCTCGCTTCAATTTCATCCAATTACAACGCTAATTCATCCATTGCAGCTGTTTTTTTAGGTATGTACTTCACCAGATCCCTAATTTTCTGTTTCTTCATCTCAAGTTTTACTTTTTCTGCTTTCGTCGGACTTTAATTGGTGCTTTTCGTCGATTCGTTAGTTTTACTTGCTTAATTTATGAAGTTATTGTTCTCGTAGTTGAATTAGGCTGACTTAAGTTGTTTTTGGTTGTGTTTGTTCAATGTTCATTACTTTACTTGATTGATTTGTTGTTGTTGTTGATGATGATTCAAGTTGTTGTCTGGGCTTGAATTTTTTAGTTCCGTTTTTGAAGCCCAGTTATTGGAGAAAAGAAGAAAAAAAAACCCTAGATCTGGTTTTTAGGGTTAAGTTGTTTGGCCCATGAGCGTTGAAATTGTTAGTATTTTTGACCGTGTTATGTTCCTTTTTTTGGTACTTTTGTTTCCTTTGACTTGGATCTATGTAAAAGTTTAAATTTTATTTCTTCTCTTTAAACAAGTCTATAATATTGGCGGAGTTGGACTGGAAATTTTGGCCCAAGTGGCCCTGATTTTTAAATGGCAAAGGTTCTGTTGAAGATGAAAGATGTATTGGTAAATAGTAAATAATATTAATCGTATTTAGTTTCGGAATTGGTAAATAATTTTCATATATGTAATACTAGGTTACATCCCGTGGTAATACACGGGTTAGAGCCCATCATCGTACGTTAGGAAAAAAATGGAGTCCTAATTATATATACTATATACTTTTAATTTTGAAGGTCGGTGATTCCGACCTTCAAAATTACAAGTATGCCCTTTAACTTAACTTTTTAATTTAGTCCTTTTAGTTAGCCAATTTTAGCAAACTTTTACATATTTATGGTATGACTTTGACTCTTCAACTTTGACTTTATTCATCATTTTTTATTTAACTTTAACATATTTATGACTTTAAAACTCTCATTATACTTTGACATAGTTTACTACCTTGGCTCTCCGACTTTGACATTTAAGTTTAGATGTATCGCGTCTTATATATGTGACGCATTACAACTTTACATCGAGGTGACAAACGTGAGACCCGACCGCTGAAATGCGCGGCCCAACACTTAAACCTAGTTTTATGTAATTTGAATGTTGTGATTGTGTCCTATAAGGAACCAAACTTATATTTTTGCTCAAAAGTCAGCCAAGACCCGTGAGACCCGTTTGAATTTCACAAAATTAAAGATGCATGTCAAGTGTCACAATAACAAACAAATATGTTTGTACGTATATTATAATAGATAATATTTGATAAACTTTGTAGGTATACTAGATTAGTACCCGTGTACTACACGGATTTTAGTTTTATAGATTTTAACTCAATTTACATATCAAATTTATTTTTAACATATCTCTTATTAAATCGATTTGGATATTTATAAATATATTCATATAAAAAATCATATATTACATATGATTTATAATAGTTGGTAAATTTTTATTGGAACATATCGGGTTAGGAGATAATTCATGATAATTGTAAATTTTTTTATTTGAACATATCGAATTATGAGATTATTAATGATAATTGGTAAAACTTTAATTTGAACATATCGGGTTAGGATAACTCATAATAATTGATAAGTTTTTTATTTGAACATATCAGGTTAGGAGATAATTCATGATACTTGGTGCATATCGGGTTAATATATAGATCATGATAATTGGTAAATTTTGTATTTGAACATATCGGGTTAGGAGATAATTGATGATAATTTGTGAATTTTTAATTTAAACATATCGGGTTATTTCGAATATGGAGCATACCATGACCCGTCTAAAAATTCTCCATCAAATTAATTAGAACATGACATCTAAGCAAAATCCTATGTGGAGTAGTTAAAATGGTGACATGTGGATGTGTTACTCAATTATTAGAATAGGTAGATTATCTATATAATTTGTTTGGATATATACGATATTTGATATAGTTTGTAGGGATATACATAAATAAATATTTTTGATATATGATATTGTTTGTAGAGATATATTAAATTAATCGTAAAAATTAATTGTCTAAAAACTTGCCAAGTTACAATTTGGATGAAGCAAATCTATTTTTGTATATTATAGCAGAGAAGATATAAAATTTAAATTTGATTTTAGATATATATGATATTATATGTAGGGATATATATGAAATATTATCTGCATAAAATTTAAAATTTAGTTTGGACTTTAGATATTAATATTATTTGTAGGATACATATTCAATTCCAGGTTTATGATAAACGTAAAACTAACGTAGAATATACTCTTTTATTTTGCTATATTATAATAGAGATTATATCAATATACACATTTTTATATTTTGAGATTTTTATCGTTCCACATGAAACTTTTGTTATCCGCCTGCATGGAGTCCTTAACGCCCTTAAACTGCACCTAGGCGCCACATCACTTAATTTACCTTCTTTCATTCGATCTTACATCAAGGAAATGATTTAACCCATTAGTTTAATTTAAAATTAATTAACATGAGTGAGGCTTAAACCCTTTAACGCCCTATGGGAGTGGTTGGCTTGGCGTTAACACACGCCACATCAGCCTAACGCTCTTGGGCGTGATACCATACCAGGTGGCCTTAGTTGTTAAAGACGCAATGCATATGAAAGCTCACATTTTAAAAAAGAAAAATGCAAAATATATATTATAAACACAGAATATATTAATAGTTTACATCTATTTCACAAAAAAAATTATTATAAAGAACCCAATATTATTATTTTTAAATCAAAGTCCAAAATTTGGTGAAAACTTTTTTTTTTCAAATGTGGTTTTGATTCCACATTACTTCATCTAAAGCATTTTGTGATTTTCCTCTTTCACACCCTCTCTAACCTTACTCCCAAATCTATATCTCTGTTCGTAATTGTACTCGAACCCTCAACACATGAGAAGGGACATACTACGCCACAAAATTCTTGTAAGAAGTGAATTTCTACAAGCTGGGAAGTCACAACAAGAAAGCATAAGTTGTTTCAAGTCTTTTCCGCCTTTATTTAGCCTGGCTAAGCGCTTTAAAGGCTACTTTACGTTTGTTTTTAGTCAGTTCATACCCATTTTTGTTTGGTCAACCCATTACAGGCAAAGGAGATTAAGGTGTTTGCCTCGCTGTCTGTGCCTGGTCGCCTCACATGCACCATATTTGGTTGCTCTCTTTGTGTGTGTTTGAGGCGCCTAAGCCTCGTCTCACCTAACCTAAGTGCCTACACTCATGCCTTGTGCGCCTCTGACAACATAGGTCATATGAGAGTTTCATCTTATATTGTTACTAGAAAATCTTTGATGTGTTTGTTCATAACAAACTAACAAACATCTTTTCGACCAATTTAATTTGTTTTTTACTCTTTTAAAAAACTTGTTTTTCTTACTAACAAAATGAAGAGACTCACTGTAGGTTTAACCGGCCAAGTTATACGTATTATCTTAGTATGATCAAATAACAAATGTGTCAAAACGATCAAATCCCTAATATAGCGGAATATATGATGTTTCTATAGAGTTGCAATAGTTTTTAGCCAATTAGGCTTGTTCAGGATAACAGGTAAAGCTGTTCAACTTGATCTTGTGTATTGCCTCTAGATTTACAAACTGTCAATGGTTGAACAACACTACTTTATAGGTTATAGTTATACACAAAAAGCACTTCGAAAACTTGAATGCACAAAACTTCATATGTTATGCAATTATGTTTCTAATTATTCAAAATTTTAATCTTTTTTATGTTCTCTGTAAAGCAGGTTTTTCTCTTTTATTTGACATGGAGGCGATTTCTACTGAGAATAATGCTCTGGTTAATATGGAGATGCACCTTGAGCCAGTATATCTGGGTATGGACACAAACAATGTCGATACACCACCCACCAAACGTAGAAAGAAAAAGTCAATGGTTTGGGAACACTTCACTATCGAGACTGTTAGCCCGGGGTGTAGAAGAGCTTGCTGTAAGCAATGCAAGCAATCATTTGCATACAGCACGGGTTCCAAAGTTGCTGGAACCAGCCACCTCAAACGCCACATTGCTAAAGGGGGTTGCCCGGTTGTGCTTCGAAACCAGAACCTGGACCCGCTGACTCCACTCAGTGCACCTTCAAAGATAGCTAACAACTCTGCTGGTCCAACCTCTGATCCACCCAAACGACGGTACCGAACCCCCAGTGTTCCTTATGTTGCATTTGACTCTGATCGGTGCCGCCAGGAGATAGCCCAGATGATTATTCTGCATGATTATCCGCTTCACATCGTTGAACACCCAGGGTTTGTGGCTTTTGTTCGTAACCTTCAGCCGAATTTCAATATGGTGAATTTTATTACGGTTCAAGGTGATTGTATAGCAACTTACCTTAGAGAAAAACAGAGTGTCCAGAATCTGATTGATGGGATGCCAGGACGGATTTGCTTAACACTTGACCTCTGGAATTCGTGCCAGACAACGGGTTACGTCTTTGTAATGGGCCAGTTTGTTGATAATGAGTGGAAAATACACAGAAAGTTACTAAACGTTGTGATGGAACCGTTTCCTGAATCTGATTCGGCTTTTAGCCATGCTGTGTCTTCATGTCTGTCCGATTGGAACATGGAGGGACGCTTATTCTCGATTACAATCAACCAGAATCTGAGTGAAGCTGGGATCAATAGCCTTAGAAGTTTACTTTCTGAGAAAAACCCAAATACGCTTGGTGGTCGATCGTTGGTTAATCACTGCCTTGCTCGCTCATTAAGCAGTATCGCGCTTGAGGCATTTAAGGTCTGTCATGAAACGGTCAGGAAAGTCAGAGACTGTGTAAAGTATGTGAAAACCTCGGATGTCTTGGAAGACAAATTTCTTGAACTCAAGCAGCAGCTTCAAGTACCAAGCATGAAAACACTAGCCCTCGATGATCAAACTCGTTGGAATACGACGTACGAGATGTTATTAGCAGCTTCCGAACTGAAAGAGGTGTTTTCTTGCATAGATACTACCGATCCTGACTACAGTAAAGGCCCCACCGCTGAAGAATGGAAGCAGATCGAGAGCCTGTGCACATGTTTGAAGCTGCTTTTTGACACTGCAAATTTGCTGACATCATCAACTATACCGACAACTAACACGTTTTTTCACGAAGTGTGGAAGATCCAGCTGGAATTGAGCCGTGCAGCCACGAGTGAAGATCTTGTCATGGGTACCATTGCAAAATCGATGCAGGCAGGTTTTGATACATACTGGAAAAGCTGTTGTTTGATCTTAGCAATCGCGGTGGTCATGGACCCAAGGTTTAAGATGAAGCTAGTAGAATTCAGTTTCACAAAGATATACGGTGAAGAGGCTGCAAGTTACATTAATTTAGTCGATGAAGGGATACATCAGATGTTTCTTGAATATGTTGGTGGATTTGAAGGAAATGTGAAGCAAGAGGATGTTGCAGGGCTGGGGCTTACTGATTTTGATATGTATATCATGGAAACAACAAGTCAACAGTCAAAGTCTGAATTGGATCAGTACTTGGAGGAGTCGCTTTTACCTCGGGTTCATGAGTTTGATGTGATGGGTTGGTGGAAGCTGAACAAGGTTAAGTACCCGACACTCTCAAAGATGGCTCGTGATATCTTGACTGTCCCTGTGTCGACTGTGGCTCCTGACCTAGTTTTTGAGACTGAAAGGAAGGAGATGGACCGGTATCGATGTTCGTTGAGGCCGGAAACAGTGGAGGCGATTGTGTGTGCTAAGGATTGGCTTGTGGGTGGTGGCGGCGGCGGTAGTGGTGATTCTGTAGACATGTTGAAGTCTTTGGTGAAAATGGAGTTCCCCATTTGATGTGTGTGAGTGTGTGTGTTTGTGTTTTTAGTTGTAGCTTCTACACTTGAATTTGTATTTTTAGGGTGATGGTATGGTATGGTATGCTTATGATTTTAGACTTGTTTTAACTCTACTTGTTTAAGAAAACATTAGGTGATTTATGATGAATGTATGAGCCTTGAATATGATACTTGAACTTGTTAGTATATCATGCGGCTCAACGCACCAAAATTTGCAGCAAATCATGTTAAATATCCGAATCCCTTCTCTAATTAACCTGAAAGATCTGTTGGTTTGGATTTGTGCTTACAAGTGATTTGATCAAAACATAGTTTGATTTGCAGTAGAAGGTTTGATTACTGTGATATGTTGAAATATGATCATAATTTGTATTGGTGTGTATCCTTATCTTTATCATCAACCCTAACTTGGCTATGATCTTCTCCCTCAGTCGACTCCCATTCAGTAGTGTAGCTATGATTTTTTTCGTATGGCGTTAAATATTTTGGTTTTTGAATTCCCACATCCAAAGTAGCGGGACGTTATTATTTTTCTGGTTGGCTGAATGTCAGGTCCGTTTGGATCATGAAATAAAAGGATGTCATTCAAATAATCATACAATATATATAATGCCAATTGGGTACAACAAAAAAAAACTTATTTAAGTCACAATAACATCTTTAATGTCAACTTTTATAAATTTTTTTTAATATAGCATATATAAGCATCATTACGTAAATCCGACTTCACATACTTCATTGAAGAAAAATATCTCTCAACATTAGAGGTTGCAACCAGTAAAAATAAGGGTTATTGGATTTTAATAATCCGAACTTTTGTATATTGGCCTCTATCAATCCCAACTTAAAAAATTCCATGTGGCAATCCCAACTTGTAACTTATTTTCCTACAGTGATCCTCCATTAAAGTTAACTTAATACCGTTAACTTTTTTTCGAATTTCTAACCGATGTTTAGGGATTTTGATCGAAAGGACGATACGAATCTATTAATGTAAAACTTACCTTGAGTCGGTGCTCCAAACGACCAAACGGTCTTCAATCGGGTTTTTAAACCTAACTGAGCTTAAATCGGATGTTAAAATTTCTTCGTTTGGAGCATCGGCTTAAGATAAATTTTATATCAATAGATTCGTATCGTCCTCCCGATCAAAAGCCCTAAAAGATCGGTCAAAATTTCAAAAAAAATTTAACGGTGTTAAGTTAATTTTAACAGAGGATTATTGTAGGAAAATAAGTTACAAGTTGGGATTGCCACAGGGAATTTTTTAGGTTGGGATTAATATCGGCCAATATACAAAAGTTCGGATTATTAAAATCCAATAACCCTAAAAATAATGTTAACTTCAATAAATGATAAACCGACAAATATCCAAGATGTTTCCTTGTTTTCATCATTTTTTCAAGATTAGACACGCCCTTCACGTGTACAAAACTTATATCTTCTCTAATACTTACAATTAAACTACGCTCATACACATAACAATCTTAAACTAATCACATATTCACAACTTGATAACCCTAAAAATCTAAAATTATCTTTCAAACTAACAATAATTTGATTTAACACAGTTAAGTAGGTAGATGGAAGATGCTGATTGTTGTTTTGCCAGTCACTAGGTTGGGCTTTTTCGATTAAATGGGGATTGGGTGAGGACAAAAGGCTTTATTAATGGGTTAATATGTTAATGTGTTGAACGATTCAACACATTTGTCTTAATTTATGACAATTTTTTAAAACTTAGTTTATTTAATTGTTTAATTTTTTATAAAACCTTGCAATTGTTGTTTTAAAACTTTTGTATTAAAAAAAAAACTAAATAGTCATTGGTGTCATAGTTTTTTAGATAACAATAGCGTCGTAGAAAAATGATTGGGTTTGTTCAGTTTTTTTATATATGAATTTACTTTATACGTCGAAAAAATAATTGTGATTTCGCCGTAACATGGCTCCGCCATTGCTCCCATTTGCTAAGTTGCTTATCGGCAACCTCTTATGCTTTGATCATTATCAGCTATTCAACTATAACTTGCTATCAACGTTCAACAGGCTCTTGTTCAGCACAGTCAATTTGGGCCTAGTTACTAGGCTACCACGTAGTAGTATGTACAAAATAATTAATTTCTCTATCTCTGATTTATACTAAAAATCACAATATTTTTTCTCTAATTTTTAATAATATAATAATTTGTAATATCTTTATCATTATGTTTTATCTCTTATTCGCTTACAATTACTTTTAAAAAATATTAAAAATTATATAGAGTAAACAACATTTTTTCAAATATAAATTTCATCTCTTAGATCTTGATAGGTTGTGTATGCTATGTGATGATGGGATTGTTTTGACCATACCCTCTTTTATTCCAGGATTGTTTACATTTCAAACTCCTCAGACTTTATTGCTATAAATAAAATTTTACTAGGTATGATATGGTATGACATGGATCTTACAAGTAAATTAAGTTTACAGATATTACGCATTCCCTCGTCTCTATATATTATATGGACGCACGCATGTGCCCTGGCTAGACGGGCACAACACGGGGAACACAAGCTAAAAGTGGACAAGACGTTAAACAATCCAAACAAAAGGCTAAGTTCCGAGTCCACGTGTCCCGCTAACACTACTAGTAATAAACTACATATCTACAAGTAACAAACTACTTATAACTAGATTTTGAGATCATCAGTTCCCTCAAACCAATAGAAAAGTGAGTGTTTTGTGACACATTCATTTTTGTCGTAAACTACTACACATTTGCGGTAGATTTGCAAAAAAAAGGGTTTATTTGTCGCAGATTTCGTCGCAAACGTTTAGCGACGAGGTTTTTGTCACAAAAACTAATTTAACTGTCGTGGATTTTGTCGCAAATCTGTCGCAGTTTGTGACTAAAAGGGTTGCATCGCAAAAAGTTGTTAACACTCATTATTTTAGTAGTAAGTTTCCCTCCAAATAACTTTGTCGGTAACTATTGATTTTTTTATCATGGTAAGAAATTTGGTTGACTATTCTAGTTAATTCGATTGTTTTTTATTGTATGGACTATGGACGCATGCATTATTCTCTATATATAATATTACTAACGTCTTAGGTCTAAAAGAGTGATGCTCATTTATTTAATAGTGTGTGAAGTCAATCATAAATCATTTTGTTATTAGAAGTATGATATAATCATTACCCAAAGGGGCCTTAATGGATGTGCTTTTGATCATTTGGTTCATAAATCACATTATAAGTCGCCATCAGTGTTAAATTACAATATATATATTTGATGGTAAATAGGGACGTACTTTATGATGTGTACTAAATTACATTTCCAGAAAAATACAAATACTGTTTTGTACTAGATTGCATTTCTAGATCCTTCAAATATGCCTATACCATGTGCACACTTTAGTTTCCATATCTTCATGACTTTGTGAGTACATCGGTACCACAATTCATATATATGTGCACCAGATCATCGATTGTGATCCAGAGGATATATGTGAAACTCGATCATGTGACGTTATACATATATGCCAAATCTATTTCTCTATAATATTTTGCCAACAAAAACATTTCAAGAGCTAAGTATATAGAAACGTACATATGCATTGATATGCCAATGATGCGCATTGTATGGTTTTCAATACCTAAAATTTCTCAGCAATCGATCACTAAACAATATGTGTAGAAGACTTTTTTTTTGGTTTAGGCTATCCGCCATTAATTTCCGAGGCAATGTCAACAAATCATTAAGCTTTTAAATTTTACAACTTTTTGGTTATATTGAAATCAAACGCTATGATAATTGGACGATTAGCTACGTTCCAATGAAGCATATTTCAACAATTACCTAGCCCGGTAGGTGCTACTGATCATGAAGACGTCATCTTAGGTTGACCATACTCAGTTTTCTAGTAGTGCATAAATATATAACTGCGTATGATCGAGCCATGACTTCATGAGTATAGTGGTTAATTAATTAGTTGTATGTATATTTTGTAAATGAGAAGGGTATATATATATTTAAATGCTTTTGTTAAAACGTATAACACTCAGAGAGGAAAAAAACTAGCATGTCGTTCTCATAGGTTTACAGGCATTATTGATCACAAATACACGACAACAAAAATTGTTTAATTATTCCATTACAATTTACAAAATTCCAAATCCAGATCACTATTTCTTTGTTCATTAGAAAGTTATGCATGTGCATTGCTTGTAATTAGATATTAACTAGCTTTTGTATGTAACAAAAGGAACTGCAAATATATATTGAGCGTATGCATGCATGGTGTATGTCCCATTTGGTCATTATTAATATACACTCAAGTACTTCATACTTAATATTTGTTAAGTGTGTAATGTGTTAAGTGTTATTTAACCATACATTATGTTATGGGTTTGATTTGTGCGTAAAACCTAGCTTGACATATTTACATCAGTTCTCTCGTATGAGAAACATAAAACTCATATAACTTTACTCCCATGTCATCAGTGGCGGAGTCAGCCCGAAAATTCAGAGGTATCCTAAATTTTTTTTCCGAACGTTCATACAAGGGGTATCTTTCTAAATTTTTTTTAACATAACTTGGGCTTTATGGCTTGGACTTGGACTAATAAACATTTTAAATATAGTTTGGGCTAGATAATGTAATAGATTCAGGGGTATCCTTCTAAATTTTCAGGGGTAGCCAAAACATAAAACGGAATTTTTTTTTTTCCTTTGACGCGAAAAGTTGAGGGGTAGCCCGGACTACCACTGGAGACTATATACCTCCGCCGCTGCATGTCATCTGTCATCCCCAATATTTTAGAGGAAACTATTTGAGGGCACTATTCATCCTCATATTTATTACTTTAAAGTCAGTAAAAGATAGAGAAAAACTAATAAAAAAGAATATTATTTTTATCGGATCGGAATAAGAAAATATACGAGAAATGATATGTGAAAGTTTTTTGAAAAATGGAAGAAAAATTCGTAAAATTACGATTTTTAGTTATAGTATATGGATTAGCATGAATATGGTGGGTTTCAATGCAAAATAATTCTTGTATTAAGAATATGTTAATTAGATGCATGGTGTGTGAGTTGTCGTTTTAATAAAATTAAAATACAGTAAAGACGTGCTAGGAGCATCTCATTTTCAACCTTTGAAGCAACTATGAAGAGCCTAAGGGTATCCCGGGCTACCCCTCAAGTTTCATTACGTACGAAGTACAATTTTTACTGGTTTAAGTATCTGGATCTATTGTTTCTTACGATTTTAAATATCGAGATACCCTTAAAAAAATTTGTGATATCATTGAGCGAAAATTTTCTCATATGATATCTTTGATATTTGGTTCTAGATTCGCCACCGGAACATCATCCAATGACAAAATGTCATGCCATTTTTGGTCACATGAACTCCTCACAACCCTTGATAGGAGGCACTAAAAAGTTAAACCCTTAAACTCTTTAGATACTAAATAAAAAGGTTAAATCAAATTAAAAACCCTCTTCTAACACATTTGTCCAGCTCACGAGATTAGAAACGAAACGAGTTGATGAGCTCGTGAGATTCCTCATGGGTTGAACTGGGCTGATTTGGGGCGCCAAGCTCGTGAATCTCGTGAGTTGAACTCTTAAGTACTCCGGGTTACCTAATGTATGTATTATAAATCCCAATTAAAAATCACATCTATCAATCAATGTTCTTATCTCTCTTTGATCTTATAGCTATATCATTAATCAATAGTCAATACTCTAACCTTTCTTTGATCTTAATCAAATCTCAATTAAAAGTAAACAACCAAAACTTTAAATATAGTTTTGTTTGTTTACAATAACAACAGAGAAAGGTTCCCCTACAAAATAGATTTTGCCCAAAAAATGTAAAAGCAATATTTAAATACATGAAAACAGGGTCAAACAAACTCTGATTGAACTCATTCTTGTGACGTTAGAATCGTGTCATCAACCCCTCCCCCCCACCCCCACACCACCCCAAAAACTTGTGTGGTGTGCATTCATACATTAGTTAGGACTGGACAGATATGCATATAGCTAGGTTTTCCTTTCAAGGGGTTGGGAGAAGGGACCATTGCCTTACAAATGCACATGAGCTTTGTTTGTCATTGCTCCTTTCAAAACTTGTGGTTCATTCAACAAAACATAAAAGTTTCTTATCTTGTTTTCGACCCATCATCATGATCATGTGATATATATAAGATAGTGATTATTCTATTTCATCATAAAAGTTTTATATTAATAACTTGTTTTATAGAACTAGATAGATGCGCTAGCTCACGCGTTGCGCCAGAGTTTTGTTTTGCGGTTTGGTTTATAGGGCCGGTGACTTCATACCAAGCTTTACGCTCATGATTTATAGGGACCTACATGTTTCGAGGATTGGTAAAATACCTAAAATAACCCTAGACACAATTTTACTGTTTATAACATAAGGTTTCCAATATAATTAAAACTACATATGAGAATGAACCACTTATATGTTAATGCTAAGGTACTTTTACATTAGAGTTTTTATGTCTTAATACATAGGAGAATATAAAGATAATATATATACAACAAATTAAATAGCAACCAACAAAAAAAATCAACCAATCACATATGTCCACGTATGAAACAAACATAACACTATTCATTTGCACTTGTTAATCAATATAAAGAGGAATATCTAAAATATCTTTCTACATATTATTAGAGGAACTGTAGCATATATTCCTAAATGCAAAATATATACAACTTGTAGTCGTATTTAAAAAACGACATAAAAAAATATCGATCTCTGTTATAATGAATGAAGTAAAATATTTGTTGTCACTTGTCATACAGTTTTAGCTATCATGCTTTTTACCCATTATTTTTTTACATTGGAATGTTAAATTCTAAGTTATCTATATAAATTGATCAAGTAGTAATTTAAATGTTATCTTAATTTTTACTAATTAAAGTGTTAAAAGCTGTACAAGGTGGTAAGTTTATATATCTACAGAGTTTAAAGATGTAAAAAAAGTATTTCATGTAATAAAATATATATATAGTATATTTATATAGGGATCACATGCATGTAATAAGTTTATTTGAGTTAAAACACCTCAATATCATGCATTAGCCATAATTTCTTTTATCTAAGGAGACAAAGATACTGTCAAAAATTTAAAACTCATACGAAGTATTTCAATCTTCAAACAAGTAGATAATGACACGCGTATTGTTCTTATATTTCTCCACATCTTCTTATATTAATTTCTCCACATGTTCTGACTTCTTATCACTATGTAATTATTTGTTTTAATATTATTAATAGTTTTATTTTCATCTTAACAGTTTTGGTCCGTGTATTTTGATTTTCTAATAGATTGGTCATTATACACTAACTTCATCAAATTTTCCATTAAATCTCTTACACGCGCCCCACATATGAAGGAGGCTTAACGAAAAATTGGATAAAGTTAGTGTTCGGAACCATTTCTGTTAGAAAATAAAACACAGAGACCAAAACTGTTAAAATAAAACTAAAACTGTTAATAATATCAAAACATATAGACCAAAATAACGGTTTACTCTTAATTTATTATTTAAAATAAAGAGCGCTGAAATGAAACTATAAGAGATACAACTTTAGTGTAAAGCTAATATAGAATACTAGTTTAGTGCCCGCGCTACGCTCGGGAACACAATTTAAGTGATGCTTTTAAGGATGTTCGTGAATGTTCCATTCAGTTTTAAGACAAAATCGTGCTAAAACGGAACATAAAATATATTTTTTTAAATTAGATTTTTAGTATAGCAATATTATACTCAAATTAAAGATAATAAAGTGCTTAGTTTTATAATGTAGTTTATTTTTTTTTAAATCATATAAAAATGTTATGTATATTTATAAAACACCGAGGTCTTTAATTGTATGTTATTATTAATTTTATCCATAAGTTTTATTTTTAAACCCTATCAAATATAAACCGACTCACGTACACCCCTTGTAGTAAAGGGTTAAAAATATAAATACTCTTAAATTTTTCAGAATTCTCCAAAATATTAGGAGACCAAAAATGTAATTAGTTTTATTATAATAAATTTTATATACATATTTTAACTAAAAAAATCATTATTGTGAGATAATCTCTCAAATAATGACACATAAGCTAAAAACTATAAAAAGATGCCACATAGGATTTTTTGTTTTGCTATATTATATAAGGATATGTATTCTTCATAAATGAAAACTATAAAAGTATAAAAATAACGTTGGCATAAATAAAACTTATAAATATATTTTTAATTTCTTAGTGTTTTCATTTTTATAATTACATATATACTTTAAATTGGCATGATGAGGGGTTTTCACCAACCATGTCACCCGACACTTCTGCATGAGTTTATTTAGTTACTTATTTAGTGGCCGGGCAATGTTGTAGAATTCACTAGGCGGTAGTCGGGCGGTGAGGTATCCTGGAGCTAGGAATCGAGATTAATCGGGATTAATCATAATTAATCGGTTTGATGTTTTTTTATGTAAATTTCATTTTTATACATATATACGCACACATTGATATGAATATATATAATACTTCTACATTCATGGATTTTGAATTTTTATATGTAAATTTCAGTTTTATACACACACACACTAATGCGAACGTAATACTTTAAAATACATTAAAATTCTAAGCTTTGATCGTGAAAATTGAAATTAACACCGGTTATATATGTATTTTAGGACTATAAACCATGGGTTATGGATCATGCCGATAAACTGAATGATAGGCCCAAGGGACTTCCATGGACAACCGCCACCCACGTAATTCAATAGTCTTTGAAGAAAAGCGGCAGGTACCATTGGGCAAGCAAATCACTTTTGGAATCACCTTAAAGGATCCCCTTACTGTCAAATACCGGAGTTATTGAAGACCAAGTGTAGGGGGTTCCTTCTTTATAACTTCCATAGCTTTTCCATAAGTTAATATTATTTTTTCAATTACACCAAAAGCTTGAGAATTTTAATATCTTTAACTAGTTTTTTATATTAAAAAGACGTACTGACGCATTTTATTAATGTAGTTTAATGCTACTAAATATACGTAGTATTATAAAATATTATATGCATAAAGAATCATAATACTACTCATATGCAGTATTAAAAGTTAACAAGTTAATTTTTTTTCTATAACTTGTATGCACTCAAATAAAAGATAAATAAACTTTTGATTTAATTGTGTAATTTAAAAAAGAATTTAATGCATGCTAAAGATAAAAATGTTTAAATATTTATATATTTTAAGTTATATATAGTTATATACCCTTGATTTTTAAAAGTTCACATTTTATCTTTTTAGTAGTTCTTTAGTTTCTCAGCTTAATTAATAAGTTATCTCTTGATCATCATGCACCCTAGAACTAAATTTATCATGATTTGTACGTTACACGATTTAAGCTTTTTTTAATTTTGTATTCTAAAGTAACTTTTAATTTTGTATTCTAAAGTACGAAGAAATGCGTTGGTGGTTGAAATAAGCGTAAAAGTATTTTGGATAGGCAGATGTTAAATAATTATTGGTGACTAAAATGTGCGTCAACAATCGCAACCCTTTTATAGAAGAGGCTACAACGCCTATTGTTAAGTTAACAAGCTTTAAAATCTACCTATTCTAATAATTGACTAACACATCCACATGTCACCATTTTAACTACTCCACATAGGATTTTGCTTAGGTGTCATGTTCTAAATTAATTTGATGGAGAATTTTTAGACGGGTCATGGTATGCTCCATATTCGAAATAACCCGATATGTTTAAATTAAAAATTCACAAATTATCATCAATTATCTCCTAATTAACCCGATATGTTCAAATACAAAATTTAGCAATTATCAAGATCTATATCTTAACCCGATATGTACCAAGTATCATGCATTATCTCCTAACCTGATAGGCTGATATGTTCAAATAAAAAACTTATCAATTTTTATGATTTATCCTAACCCGATATGTTCAAATTAAAGTTTTACCAATTACCATTAAAAATCTCATAACTCGATTTGTTCAAATAAAAAAATTAACAATTATCATGAATTATCTCCTAACCCGATATATTCCAATAAAAATTTACCAACTATTATAAATCATATACTTTATTGTAACATATGATTTTTTATATGAATATATTTGTAATATCTAAATCGATTTAATAAGAGATATGTTAAAAATAAATTTGATATGTAAATTGAGTTAAAACCTATAAAACTACTATCCCGTGTAGTACACGGGTACTAATCTAGTTACAAATAAAAGAACATTTGAGGAAAAATTCAGTTAAAAGGGACATTTTAGTAATAAAAGAAAATTTGAGGAAAAATTTGAGTGAAATGTGCGTCAACAATCGCAACCCTTAAATATTTGATTAATGGCAATATCTTTTTCACAAAATTATACATTAATCCATTAATTTATCAAGAGATGTCGAATTGTCGATCATACATGCATATATGGGCCTTAAAAACCAATGTGAACCACGAAAACAACAATCCTCATTCAGTAAGATCGATATTAAATGAATGACACGAGTACTAAATTCTTACATAATCAATCGAACAATTAAACACGTACGTACGTACACCATGAAGAAGAAACAATATCAATTCGTTTTTTTAAATTGCTGTTCAACAAAACATATAATTAAAGAGAAATTTCAATAAACAAATCCAAATTAACAATCAACGTCCTCGATCTCAAGAAGCTAAGCGTTCATAGATGCATGCGTCTCCATCGATCAACTACTTACCCGACCTGCAAAACCAAACCAATGCATTCATAAGATTAATTAAGCTCGATAACGAAAATGTAACCCTACATTCCAAACATTAACCATGTACATTGCGCGTAAATCATACATTAACTAGCTTTAGATATAATATTATGTTCTTAATGAAGTTAACCTTATAACGTGCATGAAAACACGTACATAAAATAAGGGATTGTTTATTTTATTTTATATTATTTTATTTTGCAAAAAAAAAAAAAGAAGGGTTTATATATGAAGATACTATAAAAGGAAATTAAGTTACCAGATCGATCGAGCAGGGGCCTTGTAGATCGATTTAGAGAGGACACGTGAAACCGGGAGGAGGTGTCTTGCCACAAGTGACAAGCAACTGAAGAGCAAGTGGCAGATAAATTTTGAGGTTTAAAAGCTTAACCTTTAGAGTTGTGCACAAGCAAACTGCAGCCTCTAGCTCGGCTAACCCGGCTATAATCGGGCAGCATTTGTTAACCACAGGGTCCCCCAAACCAACGTGGACTAATCCTCCGAGAAGATCCACACATACTCCTAGTTTTAGAGTGTCAATTGGGCATGTTGCTGGTGGAATTGTTGGTGGGCAAGGTTTCCCCTTCTTTGGTGGTTTGACAATTGGTGGTTTGACGACTGGTGGTTTGACGACTGGTGGGTTGAGTATTGGTGGGAGAAGTGGGAGTGGTGGGAGATCGACTGGTGGTTTCACTGGTGGGATGGGGAGTGGTGGGAGATCAACTGGTGGTTTCACTGGTGGGATAGGTAACGTTGGGAGATCAACTGGTGGTTTCACTGGTGGGATAGGCAACGTTGGAAGATCAACTGGTGGTTTCACTGGTGGGATAGGGAGTGGTGGGAGACCAATTGGTAGTTTCACTGGTGGGAGAGTGACTGGTGGTTTGGGTATAGGGGGAAGACCGATTGGTGGGAGATCAGTTGGTGGTTTTATCGGTGGGAGACCGATTGGTGGTAGATCAATTGGTGGTTTCACCGGTGGGACAATGCCTGGTGGGACAACGCCTGGTGGGACTACACCTGGTGGGAGATCGATTGGTGGTTTCACTGGTGGGATAATGCCTGGTGGGACAACGCCCGGTGGGAGATCGATTGGCGGTTTCACTGGTGGAACAATGCCTGGTGGGAGTGTAGCCGGTGGGAGATCAATTGGTAGTTTAACTGGTGGAAGGTTAAGTGGTGGCTTGACGAGAGGTGGGAGGGTGACTGGAGGAACAGTAACGGGCGGTTTGACATGTGGGTTTGGGGCGCAATCAAGAGCAGGATTTGCTGAAGAAACTAAGATGATTGAAATGAAGAAAAGAGCCCTAAGCTTGTTGGAGGGCTCCATTTTGGGTGGTTGCAAAGTGAAGTGGTATGAACAAGGGATTATATAGAGTGCATACTTTTTTATTTACATTTTACTTCATATTTGCAATAACTTCATTTTTTTCTAATGGGGTACATGTATTGTGAGGAAAGTAACAAAAATTATAATGAAAAAAGTTAGGGCACATGTACTGTTTTGTGCATATTGGAGGTGACAAATTTTGCTAGTTGGCAAATAATTTAGCATTTTATGTATGCATTTAAAGCTGGATTTTTTTTAAAATATTTTTTTACACAGTCACTCGATAATTATATGTCACAGTGTTTGCTGAAGCTTCATCAATAGTTGCAGTTGTAAGTTCTAACAAGACCAAATTTAGTTGTCACTAGTCGCATGATTTATTTGTGTTCAAACTCGATCAACAACTAATTCACTTTGTTACAAGGGCGTTTGGAGCTAGTTCTAAGTTTATATATATATATATATCGTTTTTTAAACGGATATAATTAAGTTGAAAACAATCGACGTACGTACCAGTAGACAAATGGTGTGATTAGTGGCAACTGAATAGATATCAGTGGTAAGTGGTAACATGCGACTCATCATTAATATGTTGTAACTGAAGGTGACAAATGTGAGAAGATTAGCAATTGTAATGAGATACTAAAATCAGAAACTTGGGATGTAGTTCTACGTTCTAACTAATTATAATTGAACTTGTATCAACATATATATATGCACAATAATTTTCTAGGAAACAAGCAAAAATTAATGCAAGGCAGATCTGTATAAAGAAAACTAGAGATATATCAAAATGTTTATTTTGAAACAAATTACAATCGTGTAATTAATCGATCTAATCAGAACACTACAACACATGATCCTATCGTGACGATTTTGTCAAAGTTTATACTGACAATTTTCGCCACTATAGACCTGTCATGATGCATTTAGTCAGTATGTTAGTAGTATAGGCAAAAAAAATGTCGTTATGATGCTTGTTGTACATCAACATAGATTTTTCTGTTAGTATAGAGGAGTCACAAATTTTTTTAAAGTAAAAAATTAATGATTAATTAAACGAATATTTCAATTTATAGCGACGATTTGGGGGGAAACAAATTATCATAAAGGTTGAAAAGTTGTTACGTGATGTTTAACCAAGGTATGACATGTGCAGACTACAAGTCGTTGGCTTAAAGTGAGTTAAAATGACGTCGTTTCTTGTTTTAGCACATTAAATATATTAATTAAAAAGTTGAATTCAAGTGTACCGACATGTCGTCAGCACAGGCTTGGACAAAATAACGTTGTGTATGTTATTTAGAATGTTAGACTATTTGGAAATACGAATACAAAATATTTGTCTATCGAGACGACATGTTGACGGTAAAAATTATCAGCATGTCGTCTATTTTTTCCTATCATTTCGCTATGTCATTGATATATAGTTTGGACAATAAAAAATCTAACAAACCTACAGTTACGGCATGTCTTCGCTATCATACCGCGATATGCATGACCGTTATAGATGTTGCTCCAGGGCTTTTCTTGTGTGGTGTGAGAGAAACTATAAATTACCAACTTAGGCGTTATATTTGAATTAGAATTTATTTAAGATACACTCATTTATATACAAAATTGATTTTGCCTAAAAAGTGTAAGAAGTAACTTAAATCACATCAATAACCAGGTCAAATGAACTCCATTTGAGCTCATTCAAGCGCATTGGAACCGTCTCGTCGAACATTACCATCTTACCTTCTAGGGTTTAACTTTTAGGGTTTAGTTTTAAAATTTAGTTTTTGTCTTATGGTTTAGTCTTTTAGTTTTAACGCCGTAAGAATGAGTTCAATCGAAGTTTATTTGACATGGTTTTAATGTGTCTAGATATCACTTGTTATACTTTATAAACAAAATTCATTTTGTATAAAAACGTTCACATGTATACATTACATAATTCATGACTTTATTATGTGCACTTTTTTAAACGAACTACATAGGCCCATAAAAGGAAACAACTTGTATTATAAAAGGAAACAACTTGTTGGGCTATTGCTTATTATTGTAATATATTTTTATTTGGGCTACAGTTTTTTACATCGGTAGTTTTTTTTATATCAGTTTTAATTTAATGTAGGAAATGATTGTACGTCCTCATGCATCTTTGTTAAGAGATTCAATATTTTTTTTTAATGTATGCTTATGATTCGAATATTATAGAACTACTTGTATTCGCAGCTTGCGTATCACATTTGTGCTAAAGAACTTGTAATTTCAACTCGTGTGTTGCATGACGGTAAATCTCATGTGTTTGTTTTTGGGATTTAGTAAAAATATTACGTATTTAGGCTAGATGTAACATATCACTATCATGGTTATAAAAATCGTGCCTAGACGCCTATTACTCGGGGAGCTCTCACAAATCCTCAGTCGACCGAGTTGTCGACTAGTACTCCCTGATTATGGCTTGAATACTGGCAACTTACCAGTCGATCGAGTAGGCAGTGCATACCGAATTTTTCAACAATCATCACTATATAAAATCCAGCTTCGAGTTAAACACTAAATGAGCATTTTGCCAAGCGTAAACTTGTATTACTTTGGTCTTTATTGGTTCGGCTCGCCAAAGATCATAAAAGGAAAGTTTTGTGGGCAAGCTCTAAAATACCAAATTTTTACATTGGTCGTTATTAGTCCGGCTAGCTAAAAACCATGAATGCGAATGTCGGTGTCAAAATGAAAAATACAAAAAGAAAGAAAATGGTTGACACCGAACTTCACGTACACGGTTTTCAATGAGACGGATCAAGAACGACCACACTAAAAAAATACGGTTGATGGGCAAGCTCTTCAATATATAGCATGATGTCAGTGGAATATAGAAAAACGGTTTATATCTTCGAATGAAAATCTAACATTTTTAAGAACGAAATCTTTAAAGCACCAAAAAGCTTACATATAAAATTTGTTAAACCTAATTTACAATTTTACTAGGATGAAGTAAAAACAAAATAAACTGGTGGTCATTTGGTTAACTGGTATTTATTAGTGTGGTAAAGATCTTTGTGCCCTTAAAATCATAAGTTAAAATCTTACTAGCAACAAAACCTTACAAACATGAACAATGGTTGTCATTCAGACATGAACAATGGTTGTCATTGAGCTCTTCAGGCATATGCAAGTCAGGATTTTACGAGCTAGTCAGTTTTTCCTGAAACGGTTAACATCATCCTCGAGCATCAAACTAACGATTGATGGTTATGTCTGAGTTATGGACATGTCTAGGCTATGAAGAAACATGTCACCAAGCCCGAAGTTTCATTGTCATTAAAAAAAGTAAAGACAGAACGTGCTTGCTAAAAGCATGAATTCCCATGCCGACATGTTTTTTGTTTCACCTGTCTGTTTACGATATCCAGGTTAACTTTTGTACCTGTCAGTTTTAAAATAAACATTGTCACAAGAGAAACGTTTATAACATCAACTAGATATGAGGCCCAAGCCACACCGCGACTGCCGGGTCTCTCGTATGTATGTTCGTCACACGCATTGATACAAAGTTACATGTTATTATGTAAAGACTTAGTGCAACGTACATATTAAAAGGCCGAGATATTCAAAGTTACATGTAAAAATGATAGTTCAAAATAGAAAATATGTATGGGTTAAAGTGTCAAACATGTTAAAGTTGAGTTGATTGGCAAAAGTGAAAGTTGTCAAAGTAGGGAGACAAAAAAAAGAGAAAAAATGCCCCTCTCGGAAATTCAAACCAGAGACATTGTCCACCAATGAGGGAGTGACATGTGGCACTTGGTAGTTGGCGGGTGCCAGTGGCGTACCCACTTTGGTGGGGTGGGGGGCGCCCGCTCCCCCTGCGAATTTTTTTTTTTTTGGTTTTTATATGTTAAATTCTCGATCGACCCCCATAAAATTTAACCCTCGACCCCCATACAGGTTTGAAAACTCAGTTTAATGCTCAGTTAGTAGCCTATATGAGACACATAATATTTAACAATGGATTGAGTTATATTATGGTTAGAAGATAGTAATATATATTTATTTATATTGTCATATATAGTCAATCATTATGATATTGTAACCTTAAGTGTTTCACCATTGCACAAAACCATCAATATAGTTGATGATTTGGATGGTCATGTGTACAAAATGGAAATATATAAATAAATTAACTACTTTTGCTAAGTAATCAAGTGAGAAGTGATGAATGGTGGAAAAATTAGTTGTAGAACCAAGGTTCACAACATCACCATTTTTATACCATAACACAAGTTTTCCAACATAATATTGTTTGGAAACATGGTTTGGTTTCATTAACTTCTTATTTGTAGATTAGTGACTTAAAAAAGATGTATAATGGAGGCATATGAAGTTTAAGAAACAAAATAAAAGATTTATTTTATATAGTTTGAGAAAAACAATCCTAACTCGAACCTCAAAATGATGATTCACCAAACTCTATTTACCTTGGTAAATACATGGTAAAGTTATAGAGGATGTTTCAAGTATTTAGGAATAAAAATGAAAGAAAAATGAAAGAAAGAATAAAAAAACTCACAAGTTGTTGTTGAAAATTTATTGAAAAAAAGATGAAATTTGAGAGAGTTTGAAAGATGAAAATTTGTAGAAATTCTTAAATACATTGAGAGAGTTTGAGAGAGAGTTTAGATGATGAAAGTGATTAGAGAGATTTGGTTTGGTATTTATAGATAAAAATTAGGGTTAGACATTAAATAAGTTGGTTGAGTGGAGGGAATGAAAATTTTTACTTTTAAATATAAGTGGAGGTAAAATGAAATTTTTTTAATTTTGACCCATCAAATTTATTTGTTGTCATTTTTTTAATTTAACCCGACCCGGTTCGACCCGAACCGAATCGAACCGGATTGAAAAAATTATTATATATCGATACTTAAACGATTACAACCAAATTTCCGACCCCCACGAAAAAATTTCCTGGGTACGCCACTGGCGGGTGCCACTACCGACATTTCTAAATAGAAGTATATATAATATAATGTAGAACCACCATTGATCATGGTAAATATTCTTTCTTAGATGATAAACTAGGTATCTGGCCAGGGCCGCGCGTTGCGGCGGCCATGTCATGGTGGTTTCTTGTGGTAGGTTCGAGTCTAGCTTTTGTGTAGATCGGATTAACATTGGTTACTAAGATATATATTAACAAATATCAAGTTTTTTTTTCAGTACTGCAAATTTTTTTCCTCTACTTTCAGGATGTCTTCAGTCTTGTCAAAGGGCTAACTGTCATTTGCAGGTTTTATTGGAGCGTGATGGACCAAGGAATTGAAGTGGTCTTCGTATTTTGCTGGTACCGTGGCAAAAGTATAGCAACTATTGTGGTGGCCGGTGGAATTACATGAATATCGACAAAGAGATATCACAGGTGAGGCTTCGTTTCCTCATTTGTTGTATAGGTCTTCCACCTTTTAATGACCCTAATCTCAAGAGGCTTTGGAGGGTCTTCTAGTTTAATTTCAGAGTTTAGACACACGTTTGATTGACATGTTTGTTTGTTCGTTGAAACTCCGGTGTGTTCATATGCAAATGTAATAGTAAAAGTCATTAGTATATTAACTAAATGTAATTAAATAACAATGTTGGCTTTTGATTTACATATTTACTACATGCTCTTGAGTCTTGAAGTTTTGAACTGTTATCAAATCAGAAACGCCTATGTAGGAGTTTGTAAATGGGGGTTACTGGCACAACAAAACCAAAGTAGATGATTTAACTTGTTCTTAAATGAAATCAACAAAGTAGGCAACAAATCATGTTATCTAGTCAAGAAAATGACAAAAAAGGATATACTTGTGAAAAAGTACTGTCAGATAAACCCCCATCCCTTATAAGTTATAAGTATAAGATATTTTGACATTTTGTGTCAACGGTTATCTATAATTAATATATATATTCTTCCATATGCAAGACTTGTTGTACACTGACGGTGAACATGTTTTAGCTACTCGATTTCAAAACGCTTAAATCAAATAAAAGCTATTAGCTAGCGACCCTATTCTCTTCAGGTGTACACAGACTATTTAATTAATCAACATCAATTCAGTAGACTTAACTTGTTCTCCACCGGACCTTGTTCTCCACCGAACCAACAACATTCCAGCAGTTAACATCATAAGACACACAAAAGTACAAACCGTAATAGTCGTTGCATGCACGATCAGCAATCAAAGAAAGTGTCCAGACACTGCATGTATCATCAACGACAACAAACAACCATCCGAGAAGCACAACCCGCCGTAACGAACTAAGAACTCAACTTAATCACAGTCACCGCAAACATCAGCAGTAGACGACAACAACAATATGAACAAAAGTAAGAACCCTAACCGCAAACATCAACAGTAGACGAAGATAAGAACTTAATCAAACCAACACAAAGAAAATAGCAATAACAGCAAAACAACGTAGATCTTCTAGATCAACAAACACACAAAAAAAAAAAGTTGCACTACATCCAAACTAACCACCTGCAAAAACAATCTCAATAATCAGTAATCAAACACCAAAACACTACTATAGAAAACAATATTAAGCAAAAACCTCAAAGAAAGACAATTAGAATCAGCCGATTGCATGTCATTGCATGTCAAATTGAGTGAAGAAAATGAAAGAAATAGAAAAGAGGAGAAGAAGACACGTCTTTAATAACGTGGCAAAGAATCTGAGAAAACCACGTGTAAGGCACAATTGAGTAACCGACCTTCTAAAATAGAAGGTAGCTAGGTAAATTCTAGAGTTTATACAACAATGCATATTTTAAAAATTGTAAACGCGCTGTGTAGTTTTCATTCCATCCGGTTCAAAAAAGATGCTTTAATTACACAAAATATTGAGTTACGGTGAACATATTAGGGACTTCTTGTTCGTAAATAAAATAAAATCTATTTAATTGTTATCAAGATAGAGATCTCTTAAGAATTCAACACTACATAAACAAAGAGACGGAGGCTTAAGTTAATTTACTATTCAAGTGTTCAACAATTCTATAGTAAATTACATATTTGGTGGTGTCAAAATGCAAGAGATACCAAGCCGGCCATCAAGGGATACATGCAACTAGCTCATTTGCAACAGCCAATTACAATCATGCATATACAACTCACCAAATTAAATAATCAGTTTCAACAACGTACACAACAAGGATTATTGCTACAGTCAACTCGACAGCCAAGTGAAGACTAAGCGTATGATCATATGTCTAATAATAAGACTCGGCTCGTTCCATATTAAAAACAAATTCGATCTTGTATAATATACCATAATGATTTAATCGCAATGACTTAGAAATTAAGTACATTTCATTCGGACACAAAAACACTCTATTCAAATGACATAATAACCAAAATCAAACGTAAGAAGATGAATAGAAGTGAAAGACGTCACGCAGAGTGTAAAAATGTGAGAGAAATGAAAGATAAATGTATAACTATTGATACCGGCCTTTTGTTTAGAACCATTTGGATCAGTTTTATATATCAACAGTAAACACATAGGATGGCTTTTTTTCCTCAAAATCACAATCATTTGTATCTTTTCATATATTGTCTATTTTACTTCACAACACAAATTCAATTGTGTATATATTTTCTGGTTGACAATCAAATTTTTTTTATCTAAAATAATGACTTTTGGATAATAGTCGATCATCAAACAAGTTTGTTATCAGAATAAATCAATCATTCAAAACAAACCAATATACTAATTGACACATATCCGATAGAAATAAAGTGTGCTTCAAGAAAAATAGATACCATTTACAACAAAAGGAACATACTTCTAACGGTTCTTTTTTTTAAAGAAATTCATGAACATTTGAAAGAAAAATAAAACTTGCCTTTTGCATTATATAACTCATTCGACGTAGGAATTGAAACTTAACAAATGCCTATCTTTAACACTTGTATGTTAGATACGAGTTAAATAATAGTATTTTTTTAATATAACCATTATATTTTTAATTATTTTAAATATTTATTATTAAAAGATTTGTTAATGTTTTTTTTTGAACGGAGTAAATATTTATTTAGATATGATATTAATCATAAAATTCTTAACTCCATCAACTAGGGATGAGCTTTTGGTACCGAGCACCGGTACCGGTACCGTCCCGCTAAATTCGGTACCGGTACCGGTACCCACTTTTCCTAAAACTCGGTACCGGTACCAGGCGGTACCGGTACCGGTACTTTCCCGGTTAGTACCACGTTGGTACCGATTAAGAAAAAACTAGTTTTTTTAGTATATTTTATATAATTTGAGATGTTATGAATGCATGTTGTGTATTACTTGCTTAATGTTATAAAGTGTTTTCTTTACGATTTTGAGTCATTTTATAATATTTTTTAGATTATTAACTTTTAAATTTAATGAAGTTAATATGATTTTTAATTAATTTATACCATATTTCATTTCCTTTTCTTATATTCAAGTATATTATAGTATAGTTATATAAAAAAGTATAAAATTAAACCGAAATAAGCGAATAAATTTTATAAAAATAAAATAAAATATGAAACTGGTACCAACATGGTACCAGTACCGAAATACCGGTACCGGTACCGTCCCGCTAAACTCGGTACCGGTACCGTGCGGTACCGATACCCGTCCCGATCTCATCCCTACCATCAACTAATGAGAAAATATTAGCTTTATTTTTCATCTCAAACTTTCATTTATAAAACAAATATTTTTTTCTTAAAAACAAACCAAAAAAATTTTAATTTGTTAGATTAGATGAAAATATGATAATGTACTTTAAAAATATTCATTTGTGCGTTTAAAGTATAATGATATCGTCAATATTGGTTTGGGGGTGGGGTGGGGGGAGTTGTTTCCAATCATATTTTAACTTTTTTTTAACAACACTGAAAAATTCTCTGGTTAGACCACTTGAAAACAACCATCCATTACAAGCTATCCCACAGAGGCCTCCGTTGCACCCTCCCTTGAAAGGAGAAAACCCACCCGGATAAAATGAAAAAACCTCCCCCGCCAAAGATAGAACCACTGACCTTATGAACCCTAAAACTTGCGTTTTACCGTTAATCATATTTTAACTCTCTAGAAAAATATGTAAACCAAGAAAAGAAAACTAATTGGGAATAAAAAAAAATAAAATCTTACATGTCTGACTTATTTTGATGATAAATTTAGTTTTTTAAGCTTACTTTAAAGATTAACAATATTTTCCATTTACATAATTTTCAAATATACTAAGATTATCTCTCGATATGTTTTTTTTTATTTTTGCGTTTACATGTTTACATTCCTAACATCATAAGTTGTATATTTTTCAAATGAAAAAATTCATTTACATATTCCTTATTTAAAAACATTTATATTAATATTGCATATGTGTTCATTTTGACTAAAATTAACTTATTAAATGACTATTTTACACTTATTTACTAAGGGATTTTATATAATTTCCTTCTAAAAACCACCAGTTAAATATTCTTCCAAGCTCGAGCCAATTATATAAATTAAAAAAAAACACAAATCTACGTCGTCAAACACAAAAGTTTAATACTTTCTTTCAAAACAAGAATTATCGATAATTCATCTCAAAATATGAAAAAAAAAACCCGCCAAAGTTTTATGCAATTATAATACCAAAATATCAATATGTAAAATTATCTCGGTAAAAATAAGAGTAAAATGGTCATACATAGAATGTTACTTTTAATGAAATAAAAAAAATATGTAATATCTATGCTTTGCTAGTAAGGAGATATATGTAATGGGTTAAACACTCATCTAATACACGGGTTAAATATAAATATATTAAAATAAATATTTAGATAATTATGTATTTTTTATAATATAACTTCGTATTAAATTTTCAAACATAAATTTTTTTAGGAGTTAGAAATAGAAACCAAAAACTTGTCCAATTTTACTGCAATTAAATATTTAAAGATAAATTAAAACTTTATATCTTTAAAAATTTGAGGTGTATAAATATATAACTTTTTGAACATAAATTAGGTTTTTAGTTTTATAAAACTTACCAAAATTTAAATTTACTATTATGATTAAAATTATAAAAAATTTTATTAAATTATTTAATTGTGATTGTACAAAGTATAAAATCTCTTAAGATTGTTTAGAAAATAAATAATAAAAAGTTGAATTTTAAATTTAAACTTTATACCACTGACCATACGAGAAATACATATACAACTAAAACTACATAATATCTCACTTGGTATCTCTGGAATTTTGACATGTTTCAAACACAAACATGTTATTGATAAATAATAATATGTCTTTTGATCACGAGATTAAGAGATGGTTTGTGGACACAAGGAATGTTTAGTTAATAATAAGTTTGATTAAATTATATATATGTGGTCACAAGCTTTTGTGAAACCAATATACGTGGAGAATTTAAGCACCGGCAACACGAAAATGATGCTTTTGAGTACAACCCAACCGTTGTCGTAATTTTGGATTTGTATAATAATCAAACACACTTCCTTCAATTGATTCAGACCAAAAATGGCCTTGCAATTCAGCAGTGCCTGCAGTTTTGCTTTGAGTCATAGGAAAAGTGAACGAATCAGGGCCGTTGCCTCCGACAAGGTCAAAAGCCAGGAAGATAATCTTGTGAAATTGGGTGGTTCTGATTTGAAGCTCACAAAGCTTGGAATTGGAGCTTGGTCATGGGGTGATACCAGTTACTGGAACAATTTTGAATGGGATGGTAAGTTTGCTTTAGTTTAGTTTAGTTTTTGAAGTATGCCCACCAGGTGTTTGTTAAAAGTCTTTAGTTATGTTAAAGTTATAATTTTTAAGCTTATTTGTTCTAGTTTTTATTGTTTTCTGAGTGAAAATGGAATTGAAGTTGATATGGTTTCAGTACATCATTTGGGCCATTGTAGTTCTTTCTTTAAACTGAGTCAAGTTTTTTTTTATCTGGATGATGACAGATAGGAAGATGAAAGCTTGTAAGAGTGCTTTTGATGCAAGTATTGATAGTGGTATAACTTGGTTCGATACTGCTGAGGTTTATGGATCAAGGGTGAGTATATTTGGATTATGCTTTGTAGTTTTTGTTTAGTTCTGTGAGCTAGTTTATGGTGGTAAAATCTTATTTTTCTGTGGTTTTACTTTACAGTTCTCGTTTGGCGCTATAAATTCTGAAACGCTGCTGGGAAGGTAAGGCTACAATCAAGTAATGGTTATAACTTATGACTATTTAGCATTCATTCTTGTAGGCATGCGAGAAGTAAGTAGTGGATGCGTAGAAGTTTTATATATAGAAAGAAATAGAAGAATAAAATAAAACTTTCTAGTAAATATTAGAAACGAACCTACTCTTGCTGCTGCTTATTTCCAAACAAAGATGGAAAATAAAGAATAAACAACCACAAAGGGCATAGAGGTTACATGCTTTACTCAATTGGGATATACGTGTGGCATGTCTGTGTATGAGTTTATGCTATATTGAGAAAACAGTGCAGAATACAGAATATAGAACCTATTCCTAGAACTGTTGGAATTTTTGTAGACACCAATACTAACACAACTCTACTTGTCTTATTACTCCCAACATACCACCCAATTATCTCTTTGTATGCGGTGAGGGTTCAAATCCTGTCGGCGACAAAAAAGAATATGGAATTTAAGCTCTTCAAAAAAACGACTTATCTTTTTGTAGGGCTCTAGAGTCTAGAACTTATTAGGAAGTTTCCATTAGGATTAGGAATCATTTGTCAATTTTATGCCTGAGTTGGTGAATTTACATCCATTTATGTCTATATTGGTGAACTTATGTCCGTTTATGTACTTTAGGTAAGTTAGGTAAGGTTAGGTCCATTTGAAGTTGCATCCATTAATGTGAATTTTGGTCGGTTCAGGCGGTGTGGGTCAAGTTCAGATCATTTAAGTCTAGTTATATGGACCTCAATTTGCAATTTGGGTTCTTTTTTGTTGCTTTTAGGTCTGTTTGGGTCCGGTTCCATTTAAAACATTAAATGGATTTATGTTTAGTTAATGTGTACTGTAGTCTAAACATTCATTTAGTCATTTAAATCTGTTTAGGTCTTTTTTGTCAACTTAATGCACTAGTTTCCAGTTTCCAAACAATACTTGTTATTGAATTGAACATAAGTTCATCATATTCACTCTGTTGTTATCTGCTAAAGATTTATTAAGGAACGCAAGGAAAAGTATCCTGAAGATGAGATAGCTGTTGCAACTAAATTTGCTGCATTACCATGGAGGCTTGGACGCCAAAGTGTCCTCTCCGCCCTTAAGGATTCACTGAGTCGACTCGAGCTCGACTCTGTGGAACTTTATCAACTCCACTGGTTTGTCCTTAGGCCTCCTACGCTGTTTTTAAATTGGTTTCAATTAAAGTTATAAAAATCAACTCTTCTATATTTTCAGGCCAGGAATTTGGGGAAATGAAGGTACATGGCTACATTAATGTATTTTTCCTTACATCCCTTTTAAGTAATACATATGTCATACTCTTACGTCACTTGTTCGAATCATTGTAAAGGTCTCATCTTTTTTTCTTTTCTACGTAAATGACTAAATGAGAACTATAAAGCTAAGTGGGATGATTATTTTTCAGGATACATAGATGGTCTTGGAGATGCAGTGGAGCAAGGGCTGGTGAAGGCTGTTGGAGTTTCAAACTACAGCGGTGTGTTATCCGTTTCTTTTACTACTAAAACTTTGACATGCAAAGTTTCAATTGTTGACTATTCTTCATTGACTTTCTAATATTAGAAAAACGTCTTCGTGAGGCGTATAATCAGCTACAGAAAAGAGGTATTCCTCTGGCTTCAAATCAAGTCAATTACAGTCTCATATACAGGTTACCTGAGGAGAATGGTGTGAAGGCCACATGTGATGAACTTGGTATCACGTTAATCGCGTATTCACCTATTGCTCAAGGTTTGATTACTACATTTTTGGCTTTAATCGAAATACAGTATCCATTAAATAGTTGGGCTAGATGCCTTAAGTCCCTTAACCCAGGAGCCTCTCTAGTGTAAGCTAGTTTTATCTGGTCGTTGGTTAGTAGGGTATCAGTGTGGACGTGAGTTTTCCCTAAGCGGTTCTCATGGTTACCCAAATATGTCATTTTATTAACTCTGCATTTTGCAACCCGAGCAGGTGTTTTAACAGGAAAGTATACCCCACAGAACATCCCTACAGGTCCTCGAGGAAATATTTATACTGCTGAATACTTGACTCAGGTAAGACCGATGCATTCGCATGGAAAAACCGAAGTTTACAATTTTCATATTTAATGTGTTAAACATCAATATTGTTTTGCTGCAGCTGCAACCTCTTATAAACAGGATCAAGGAGATTGGCCAAAACTATAATAAAACTCCAACACAGGTATATTTCACACATTATAGGTGTAAAAATAAAGACACTAAATATTATATGCTTGGTTCAGGTGGCTCTCAACTGGCTGATAGCTCAAGATAATGTGATCCCAATTCCAGGAGCCAAAAATGCAGAACAAGCAAAAGAGTTTGGTGGGGCATTAGGTTGGAGGCTAACTAATGATGAGGTTGGCGAGCTTCGTGAGTTGGCTTCAAAATCAAAACCTGTGATAGGTTTTCCTGTTGAGAAGTTGTAAACGTGAAAAAATATCTATTTACGTTTCGTTTTGATCATACATTACATATATGTATATGTTATAGGTTCCACATTACGTGAAAAGGTATTTCGTGTTCATATATGCCATTCTCTACTACTATAAAGATGAAAGAAAATACATAACAAATTTGATCACTCGGTCACTATATATGATACATTAATGTAGAAAAAGATGGTTTCAAATGTTTACACAATATTCCTATCTTGATCAACAGAAGGATGATGAAAAGAGTACATAAAAAATATATGAAAATTTGACAAATGATACCAAGCAGACCAAAAGAATTTGAATTTAATTCCAAAACATTATTTCCATTTCCAAATAATGAACAATGCTGACCCCCTACACCTACTTATATCTTGTACATGCTTTCGCTTCTTCATGGTATTGAGGAATGTTATATGAAGCCAGAATAAGGATTATAGGATTGAACTGGCACACCTGGTCCATAAGGATGTGGACCAGCCCCATATGGGTTAGCAAAGGGGTTTGGACCTTGTTGTGGCAATGGTTGGCCCATCATCATCATTTGTTGTTGCTGTTGCTGCTGGAACATGAAAGCTTGCTGCTGTTGAGCCATCTGCATGTTGTGTGGTGCAGCCATGGTGTTTGAAGCATAGAACGGGTCTGGTGCAATCTGGTGCGACATCATGGCTCCAGCCATTGGGCCTTGTTCCCATGGGTTGTAACTAGCATTCTGGTTGGTTCTTCTGATTGCATCATCATACAGGCTGTCAAGTGTAAGTTTGTCCAGCCCTCCAGCCTGTTATTAGTAGAGTAAGTTACAAGATACCGATATTGATGATTTTGGTCCAGAACTTAAATCTATTTTAAATGTGACTAATATATCAGACATTCACTCAAAGGAGATATAAGCATACCAGTTTGTTTGCTGATGTGGCACTCCCATTAGAGCTTGGAGCAGTTACAAGGGCCAACTCCCATCCTGAGGTTCCATTTACAGAAGTTGTGGCAGTTGAAGTTGGTTGGTCACCTATAATAGTCAAAGTCATTAAGAATAAGGTTAGCAAATTCCGCAGACAAAAGGACTTGTTTGACCGTCTACTATGTTTTATATTTGTTTATCGTTCATTTATTAAGGTAAAATCACCAACATTGACATGATGACCGCCAAATTTTACCAGATTGAACATTGGCCAGAAATATTTTTCAACCATAAACATCAACTTTCTAAACCGATAAAAAAGAACACATGAACTATAAAGAGGGTAAGTTGCGTCGGCAGTAAAAGGAATGTTCACATACCAATAGGCACAATTGCCAAAGCCAAAGAGTTCTTCTGGTCAAATTCAGATGCATCTGTAACAGGACCATCCAGATCCTAACAAAACAATATCACTAGTAAGTGTAGAAGATCTTATATCAATTAGGAGGGTGCTTTGCCCATTTTACAAAGTCAAAACAGTGTGAAAGTGTATATAATCTTGAAAGATAATAAATATTTTCTAAATTACCAGTAGATCTGGTAGTGGTTTAGGAGCTGGCGGTGGTGCCACTTGCACTGGTTCAGTAACAGGCTCGGGCTTGGTCTCAGCCGGAGGTGGAGATTCTGGCGGTTTCTCTGAAACTTCTACTTCCTTTTTATACTCTATGGCCAAAATTTCTTTTGGTTTACTGTCAACAACCTGCTAGATTTGGAATAGACAATTAAGCAAAAGCTTCCAATTTTAACTTCAGGAATAACTAAAGAGAAATCCTACCAGATCTTTACGAACACTAGAAGCACGAGGAGCATCTTTCACATATTCTTCCATGGCTTGTAGAAATGAAGATGGAGGCTTCAATGTTTATAAGGAAAAATAATAGAAAAAAAATTAGATATTGCTAAAAGCATAATGTCGTAAAGAAATTGAAAACCCGAAGTTCAGTGGAAACCCATATCAGATAATGTAAGAAGTTGATGCCTGCTTATAAGCTTGATCAGTTACCCCCTCTATTACCAATTGGTTTTAGAGCAGAACCCAATGTAGGCTTATATGATACTCTTAGCATGAATAATTGTACCTGCTCTATCTTAATAAACCTTTCCCCACGTCCAACGTCAAGATTTTTACATATTTCATAGAACTCAGACAATCTCTCAGCCTGAAAACAAATTCATAGATTAGCATAACTTATCTAACATTTAGTAGAAACATCAAAAGTTCATATAATTTTTCAGAACATAACCTGCTGCCCAGCTCTCCTATATATATCCAGAGCCTTAAGAGCATCATGGCGTTGCATTTCAAAAAACTGTTCCAAAAAATATTAAAATTATTAGAATTACTTCATTAATAAACTCCATTTTTCATTTTTTAATAGCTAGGATTACAGCTTACCTTATCCACCAAATTAACTGAACCATCACTAATTGCATTGTAGATTTTCATACTTTCAGAGGCAACCTGAAGAAGCAATAAGAAAGAATAAGAGACAAATTTAAAGATTTGAATTATATATTACTGTTAACAGCAATAACTAACCATAGAAAGGGCCAGCTGTATCACAAAGTTATGAACTGCTGCTCCTTGTGGCTGCATAGGATGAAAAGTGAGGTTTTAATCTTATTAGGAGTCCAGAGTTAGCACATAAAGCACCAAAATGAATGGTTTAAGAACTGTCAAGATATATTATGAATTAGAATTTTACCTGACAGCCTAAAACACGAAATAGAAGTTGTTGCAGAGCTGGTAGTTGTTCAAGCAGCTCAGGAGTGTCAAGATCTTTTGTTCTCTGCACCATAATTGGTAATATACATCACTTGCAATATCAGACAATATTATCTGCTTGGATTTTGGTCATCCAACTTTAGTTTTAACTAATTTAATATGATTAAACAGATTAATAACTAAATTATTAAATAAAGAATTACTCTGATAATTATCTTACCGGACGGTCTGCTTCAACATCATATTTCAAGACTCTGAAGCACTCCAACCTTTCTTCCAAATATAGTGCATAGGTTCTAACCCAGCCAGAATAATCCCATGCTGAACAGAAGGTCATAATTATGTTGTCAAGCATCTACGTACACAGTTTGATTCATGACACACAAGCAGACATATGTAGGTATATTTGATGGTACCATTTGGACTAGAATCGTCTTTAAAGTAAGACAAGTTGAGCACATGGTTTCTACTCCTTCCATAGTTGAGAAGTTCCTCTTGAAATGTGGGATCCACCTCCCTCAAGGCCCGATGTATAACGATTAGAGTTTTTAAAGCAACCTGAATTAGTACTTTTGGTCAGCATCAACATGTACACAACAATAAAGTTGACCGTATGAGACTCAAATCATATCAACGAAATGGAAATGAGATTAGTAGATAAAGCCAAAGTATCCTGATGTCTGGGCTATAATGGATGGTTTTTAGTATTTACCAATCACCCTTCGAAAGAAATAGACTTCATTCTTAGGTGGACACAGTTTCCGTAATCATTCTAGACAATATCTCATTAAATTTAAGGCTAAAAAGAATTAGACCAAGTACAGAAAGTGACAAGTATCTTCACTAAAAAATTCTCTTTCAACATTAGGTAACGTAATGCAATTATAAGCTACAAACTCCAAAGTGCAAAGCCATAAAATCACACCAACAAAAGTAATAGTAGGAATGCATACCGCCCAATTATGTGTCTTGGACAATCTTCTTGCAAGAGCATGTATGCAATACGCGACATCAGCTCTAGGTCTTGTAGCTGAGATAGCTGCAAATATAGCTGCAACAAAGAGATTGATATTCAGAAAAGCATAACTCTTCCTAGTATAAAATTATGTACACAATACAAAACCAGTTGATTCCACCTAAAATACATAACACTCACCACGTATATGCTTCTCTTTTGCAGGGCGCTCAACATGATTCGTAGCCTTGACAATATTGATATCCAACTCCTAACAATATCCAAACCAAAAGGGGAAAATAAAAATCAAGCATATATATTGCATGAATCATCATCAATATCCTCATAGCTCCAAATCAATAAAAAAATCCTCCTATGTACCTTGTAGTCACTACTAACTTTAGCTATATTGACAGTCGTACTGTCCTTAATCGCACCAAGCGCTTTTCGTAAACTGCTTTGAGTCCCTCCACCAGGCATTATTCAACTAAGGTGTAAACCAATCTACATCAATATAATAATAATAAGAAATAATAATCAACAAACAAATCACCTTCAACATGAGTCTACCTACATCAAACCATAACAATCAAAACACAAACAGATCATCAAACTGAGCTCAAAAGATTAACAATCCATATACAACATAATTCAACTACAGAGTACATACATCAACTGAAACAAAACTAGAGAAAAAAAAAAAAAAGTTGTGTGAGATCCTAAAAACTAGAACTAGTAAATAAGGTGAATGAATGAAAGAAGAAAAGTAACTTACAAATCGGAATTGAGGTATGTATTAAAGTCAAAATGAAGATCAAAACTTGCCTGAATCGTTTTGTAGAGAGAGAGAGAGATGACAGAGAGGCGTCTGGATGGTGTGTGTTGTGTCTGCACGCACCACCAAATTGAAATTGAAATTGAAATGAAAAAGAAAATTCGTATTTGGTTGGCCGTCGGCGTCAATATATCTATACATATCATATATATTTATTTATATTCTTGTCTATTATTACTTTTATATTTATTATTCTTACAATCCCTCTGTCCAAAACAAGCATAATACATACATACATACATACATACATACATACATACATACATACATACATACATACATACATACATACATACATACATACATACATACATACATACATACATACATACATACATACATACATACATACATACATACATAATTGGTTGGTTGAGCTTTTTATATAATGGCATAATAGTGTTTATTAGAGCTTGATATCATGTTTAAAGCGTTAAAATCAGTATATACTTCAAACATTGTTCATGAAAAATATATATATATATCAATACATTTTGAGATTTGTTTGCATCTTAACTTTTCTAATCTTACTAGTAGCTTTGTTATAAGTATATTTTGAGAATAGTCAACTAACATACTTTCAAAACTTACTTTAACATGTACTTTTTTACCAAGACCTTGAGGGGGTGTTCATGTGCAACTTTTAGGCCACCTCAACCTTCCCTTTTGGAAGCTGAACACCTTCTGCCCTAATAATTAGGGTGATGAATGAGCCGAAGTGTAATTGAGTCAAGCTCAGCTGACTCGTTTCAAAATGAGATTGGAATTGTGGAGTGAAGTCCGGGCTTATAAACGAGTCAAGCCAAGTCAGTCAGCCAGCCAACTTACAAAGCCAGCTTGTTTATTTATTTATATTTAAAAAGTTATATTTTATTTTATAAATAAGCATAATATATTTATATATATATATATAATATTAATACATCTTATATTTACTTGTCCTCACTTTACTAGGAGATTGGAAATTTAAAAAGTATGATTATCTTTTAAATTTATGATTCATTCTTTCATAAAAAACAACAATATATATGCGGAATTAAGTGGCGGAGCTTAATGGTTTTAAATTTATTGGGGACGAAAAATTTCATATAAAAATTAACATTAACTATGAAAAAAAATACACGGAGGCGACATTCCCGTAATTGCTTCGTCCCTAGAGGCATCTACATATATGTATGTATATGTTGTTAGGATTATTTATCACATATTCATATGCCATTTGTTTTATTTTTATAAAAAAGACTAAACAAGACAAACATAAAAAGTGCATCTATATGTCAAAATAAATATGAAGCGTCCGATCATAAACGAAGGACCAGATTAAAATAGAATGGTTTTAGTGGGAGCCACTCTGTTTTTAGATCCAGTAGTCAGACAGTTTTGCGGTCGATGCAACAGACAACTACAGTTTTCAACCTTTTTTACTTTTGCACACTTACAATTGGTATTTACAAAACTAGTCCCTAAACTTTCCTTTCTCCCAACATCCTGCATTTTGACAAAGGATTTCAATTTTTTATATTACCCACATTGCAAATAACAATATGACACATGGGTAATTGTTTTATGCATCCATAGTTTAAATTAAACTTTTGTGTCACTTGAATGATTGAATCGCTATTTTATACTATAATGAGCTAAAAATAGTATTAAAAATATAAAATTTAGGGATTTAATGTTAAAGGTTAATTAAAGATTTAAAAGATGTTATAGTTAACGAGCGAATTGACCCATCACGTTCAGCTTAAGCTTTGTGTAATACGAATTGGTTGGCTCAAATGTAATCTTCGATTCGAGCTGGAATGTAGGTTGATATTCAACTTGAATTCAACCCGAGTGAGTTTGTGTCTTATTCAAAAGCTTGTTTATTTTAAATATCATAATTTTTGTCAGTTCAACCGGCGAGTCAGGTGGTATTTTGAGTTCAGAGGGTGGTTTGGACAAAAGGTTAAGGTGTGTCTGATTGGGTCTGAATGGATTCATTAGCCCGATGTCTGATCCGGTTAGACATGAGAGTGTTTGGCTGGGACATCTAAAACTGAGCGAAACAGACATACACGTCTGAGCGAATCAAACGTGTGCTAACCTCTGAACGAGGTCAAAAAGAAGGCGACGAAAAAGCAACCAAAAAGATTTTAAACCACAAAAATCCAAGTGACCAAAAAAAAACGCAAAAACTGTCCTCGCACAGGCCCATGCGTGCAGGTAGGTGCTAAAGTAAAACATGACACAAGAAATTAACATGTCATGTAGACTTGCATATATAAGCTAACAATGTTTTTGTTTCCGAATGAAACAAAATCTTTAGAAATCTCATTCAATTGTCCAACCAAACAAAATCTCTTAACCATTCAGCATTGCCAAACAGCCCCTTAGTTAAAATACTCCGTCTATAAAAAAATACATATTTTAAAAAATAAATAAACCAAACCGGTTCATAGTTACAAGTTCTAAACCTTAGTCGAACGATTAAATCATAAAAACTGAAGTATATTATTTTCGGCCGAACTGGTTAACTTACTATTGCTTCAATTGAAGAAGTTCGGTCGGTCTTCCAAGTTCTAAAATCTAAACCATTATTTGGGCCATTATACCATCGAAACCAAACTATAATATCTCAAACCAGCCGAATAAGTTGGCTTGCTCTTGATTCAATTAAAGGGGTTCAGTCGGTTGGTTTCAACGTGTTATGAATACCCCTAGTCCAAACCACCATTTTAGTCATATGACCAGACATCTAAATATCTAATCTAGATGATGCGCCAAAAATTAATACGAACACGAACAAGGCTTCTTTGTTTGGAAAAACAATTTTGGACTGATACAAAGGTCAGACAATAAAGACCACAGGTTCATAAATGGGATTCAAATTCAACCGCATTGAACTACAGACAACTACTTGACAAATGACAAACTTATTATGGTAATAAATTATCAAAATATCCCTATAAACAGAGTCTATAGTACATGGTTCACAACCAACCTACGTTACAACTTACAAATGAATTGTAAAAATTGTATCATTATGAAACAAAAATGACACAAAATGTTGCAAAACACTATTTGCAAAACTAGAACGCAGCTAGAGGACCAAATAATATGAATAACAAAATTTGAGCAAAAAAAAAACTTCAAAAAAATCAAGATCTCTTGACAACAGCAGTTGCAAAGTGAGAATGATGGTTGAATTCAAAAGAAACCTTTAGTGATGGATCAAGAGAACCTAATCGACTTACAAGATTAAGGGCGATACCATTGTGTTCTGCAACCTGCTCCAAATGCCGAAGCTCTGCCAACTTGCTTTTGTCATTAGAGAAACTACTCCTTAGCTCCTTTGCAATCCTCTGGGCTTCTTTAAAGTAATTGCATACAACGAGGGTCTGAAATTAATCGTATTACTCAGATTTAGATTATTACTGCCATAGTTTATAAAGAAAGTTAACAAGTATAAAAAAAAGGTTTTGCAGACCAGCCCCACATGACGTATACAAAATAAGTTAAGGGGTTTCAAACCCGGCCCATTACCCAATTGGGACCATCTTGCCACCTCTAGCAAAAAAATGGATACAATAAACATTGCATTTGAACATGTAATACTTACATTAAATAGTGCATGGTCGGTGTAGTCTCTAAATGAGTAGTATGAAGCATGATCAGGGATGCAAGCTTTCTGTAAGTGCTCAAAATGCTGAATGAATCTCTGAGAAAAAAATATTACAAATTCATCTTTATTATTTAAATCATCAATAACCAAGAGTTAATTTACAATGATTACTTATAGGGACACGTTCAAAGATTTGAGTTACCTCTTGCTCAGTATTGAATGGCCCCCGACACTGAAAAACTCCTTGTTCATTTCGTAAAGCGGCAATCATCTACAAAAAAGTGCATTTATGTGACAAAAGCCAACTGTGCCTCAGAAATTGATATTTCGGCGAAGTATTAGAGCATTACCAGTGTCAGCCCTTCAGCAAGATATATATGGCACTGAAGTAACAAAACAGCAGGTGGAATTGATGGATCCTTTGCCACATCCTTCATAGTCTCCTTTTTCTTTTTGCCCTTTCGCTTACCTGGCAAACATGTTATTATTAATGAGATAATTTGTTTAAAAGAAGGAAAATGAAAAACGATGAAATGAAGACGTACCAGTTTCACTGCTTGTGATCATTCTTAGATGAATTTTTTCACCAAGTTTGATCAAGATAATGTATATATACCAATACACCATGCAGTACTCACTAGGGGAATAAAGCTCCAGTTCAAAACCTAGGATGAGGAAACGAAAAGCTATCCAATATGTTTGTTCCTCAATCCAATTAAGAATGTTTCTATACATCTTTATGAATACATTCTGCAAAATATAAATACATACATATATCAAGTGACAAAAAGAGTGCACTTTCAAGTCAACTGTCATAAACAAATAGAAAAAACAACAAATAGCACATACCTCCTCAATTGAAGTGCTTGAGTTTTCTCCAAACTCCTTTCTAACAGCAAGCTCTAGCTATTGAACCAAAAACCGAAACTATTTAAGCTTAAAGCAAGTTACAGATAGTGAAAAAGAATAAATAAATAATACATACCTGCATATGTATAATACGCCAATCCTGTAAGACCTTGCCAAGTTGACGCCTTTGCCATGCAGAATTTGTACACAAGATTTTAAGTAGAGTTATTGCCAACTTTATCATGCAAAGTTATAATACACACATGTTAGTATAATTGAGTTCTAGGTGGAACAATATTCACGCTTATTGTAAATACAAAGAGTTTTACCTGACCAAGATGTACAAAAGATTCATTGTTTTGTATGTCATGGTTCTTTGTAATTTCTGGTACTGCGGCTGCTTTACAAATCACAGCAAACATAGGATCACGCCCGTAGAATTTCCCATCTTGAACTAGTAGAAGCTGTCACTTAGATTCATTATGAGAACCAAAAAGGTAAAAAGAAAAATATTTTTTTGTATTACATAAAAGACAATGTTAGACCAACCTGTAAATGAGATCTAGCAACCAAATCAGGTTGCAACTTCTGAAACTCAACAACAAACCGCAAAGCACCTTCGAAAGATGAGTCTATAGGATGTGAACAAACAAAATCTAGATCATGAAGCAGCTTTTCGAAATATTCAATAGCCTGTAAACAGTTATTGAAGTATTTAGGTAACTGCAAAAACATTAATCACTTTCTGATTGACATTACTGTTACCTTCTTCCAGGAAAGAAGTTTGATTGCACGAGGAGGTGTTGGAGCAGATAATCTAGTGTTTAAAGTGGAATCAAACCCAACTGGTTGACAACCAGAAGCAGTTGTAATATCTTCCACATTATTTTCACACATTCCATATTTACGGTTTAACCTAAGAAATTCTTCTGTTTTAAGCATGTTACTGAGCTCCACTAAGCTAGAGGCTATATGTTTTCTTGCTAAATCCAAACCTCTTCCTTGAGCTCTCCTCAGACATGCCAGAACATGGTAAAAATGCTGAACCCAGATAAAAACTAAGTTAATGTTACTAAAAGCACACATTGTAGTTGGGGATATATAATACTTATAAATAACAGTCATATATTACATTCATGAAAAACTACAAAAGTATGAAATAAAACACAGGGTAAGACCTTACGAAAGCGCAAACGACATAACACAGCTTTGCAATATCCTTCTTCCAAATCAAGATTTGTTTGTAATGGCTCTATGTCTGCAATACAGCAGATAACTTCTTCATTTATGTAACATTTCATTAAAAAACAAGAAATAAAAGGCACCTTCTATTGATCTCTTCTTATGTGATGGGGATTTGCAAGCATTTAATTGGCGAGACACAGTTTCTTCTACAACATTTACCATGGATAAACACTTTTCATCACCATCTTTTTTCAATGGTAGACCAGATGTAATAAGAAACAGATCTTCTTCCTGATATAAACGTAATGAAATACTACTATAAACAAGAGTTCAGCACACTTAGTATCTTATGTTTAAACCATAGTTGTCAAAGGCACAAGGCGTAGTAGGCACAAAGGGTGAGCCTTGGTCCTAAGCACAAGGCGCTTAAAAGCGGGGGCTTTTTTGAGCGAGGCACGCAGTATAAAACACTATTTTGGGGGGTTTTAGACACATTTTATGTTAATTTTGGGCTAGTTTAGGCTGTTTTAGGTTTACTCCAAGCTTGTTTAGAGCTAGTGTAACCGAAGAGCTTACGCCTGAGGGTTAAGTGTGCCTTGTGGGCTTTTGACAATAGAGGTTTAAACTAGAGGTCCTCTAATCCACATTCATAAAAGATGAAATAACGGAATATAAATAAACAATATGTTCTACCTCATGTGTGCGAGTGTCAGAAACGACTGAAATAACAGCATTGCAGGTTGCACGAATTATTGTGCAGTAAGAACTCAACAATGCATGTGATGATGTTCTATCAGGTCTCAAGAGATAGATGCAAGAAAAAATAGTTTGTGCCAGTGAATGACCCTTGTGCCATGTTGCCTGTCAATTAAAAACTTTTGTTAGTAAAAATTCAGATAAATATGAATTAGATACGATCACATGATAAAATCAGCACTAAGCCACTAATAAAAACATAAATACTGAAAGTACCTCACAAGAAAGCAAATGGTCCATGACATCGATTATACAATGAACATCTACGGTCTTATTCAAACTCAAGGGGACTGGTGCAGCACCATCCTCAATGGCTTCATCAACAGAATAATATCTACAAACAATGCCTGAATCCATCTTTGGGTCCATTATCTAATTAAAATAGATAAAAGCATAAATACTAAGCAAAGCAACGGCACAATGATTAAAGCAACAAGATAAACTCAGCACAGAAGTAAATTGCAAATGATACCACGTCATTAATTTATTACCTCCAATGCAGACATGGCTGCAAAAAGATTAAAATTCTCTCCACAAATAAGCTCCCCATCTTGCAAATCTGTAGATGCAACAAGATGCTTAATATAGTCTAGTGAAATCATTATTCTTAGCATAAGCATAATATATCCAAGCACCTATATTAACAGCCCCCTTAAAATGAACACCACAAAAAGGTGCGTCTACATGCATATTAGTAGATTTGTAGCTGGTAAAAATTCGAAAATGTCCTTCCACCATGATAAGAAAAAGGGGGAGTATATATTTAGTGGAATCATTGTTTTGAACTAAAACCTAATTTGTGAGCCAACAAAAAACAGACACTTAATGCTGACTACACAGTAGCAAGAAGATACCTATAAGTAGAAAGAAACATTGAGATTATCAAGTCCCTTTGTAGAAATGGTTTCACACTTTCACTATCATTACGAGGCAATATATTAAGATGAGGCGGTATAGGAGAGTACTTATAATTGTCAAGGTGCATATGCAGCATGCAAAGAGTTCAACTTTAAACTAAATAAATATTTCACAATTGCCTGTTTTGGTGTTGACTTACTACATCAACACTAAGAACATGTTTCTCTTCAATGATTAATCACATATAGATAAGAGATTGACTTCCATATTAAATTACATGTAAAACATTTGAATATCAACTATAAAGAGGACAAAGAGACAACAACGAAATTATTCCACCAACAGCAAGTTCACATCATAATATTCTACATTAACAAACTTCAAAAACAGTATTCAGCTGATCTACTAACAGACAAATCATTTCCTTATTTCAGTGCTTAAAACTCCAAATGCCAGATTATTATTCTTGCAAATATGGCAGAAAGACTAAAAGTTTGCACCTAGATATGGTTTATAATACATCATCAGTTTTATAGTTACAAATTTCAAATTAAAAAAAAACAATATTTAGGTAAAAAAATATAAGAAGTTTTTACAAATTTAGTCTGTCAGGCCCTTAATTCATTACAACTGCCTAAGCAATATACACCACTCTGATATATTTTCTCAGCAAGCACCCTGTATCACACACCAACACTACATACCACTCCAAAAAAACATTTTAAAAAACAAAAAAAAAAGACCAAATCACTACATTTCAACTCATTTAATTCTAAAAACTATTGTTTACACATTGAATGCATCAAATTAACGAATTTAACCTAACAAAACACATAACCGCCATATACACCTATCATGCTATCAATAAAGCCTACGTTTTCATACAAAAAAAAACCTAAATTTGAAGACTCAAAATAACGAAGAAATCAATACCATTACAAGCGGAAACAAGAAGAGATGAAACATCCGCCCAAACAGTCTGTTCACCGGATGGAATTGATGGATTAAGATGAGGTTGAGGTTGTACATACGTTCCTTGTTCGTTAATTGAAACCTGTTCTGCAACTCCATTATTATTGATATTCTGTTCCATTTTCTTCAATCACAGATGTAAGATCAAATCTATGGGTATCGATCGAGAAGTGTGTTGTGTTGTGTATTGTTGCGAGTGGTGAGAAGGAGCAGAGTATAGTTTACAAACGAGAATGTTTGCCGATCGCCTCGGGTAGGGTATGTGAATATGGGTCGGATGCAAATTCGCCCCAAAACTAATGGGTTTCTCAAACTTAGGGTTACTGGCGTGGGAAAACAGGTTTTGGTTCGAACCGAAATTGGTTTTAAGCTACGGTTATGATTGGAAATGTCTAAACCTACCGGCAAGTCGATAAGCTGAGTTTAGTTTTCTAATTTATTTAATTTAAATATGTTAAACTAGAAAGTTCATAAATAGTATTTTTTGAATGTTGTGGATGTTAAGGGCAGCTTTAATGGGGCAAGACGAGTAACCGCCCCTAACCTAAAATTTAAAAAAAATATTATATATATACACACGGTTAATACGCGCGTGTTTACGCATGTTGAATGGTAAAAAATATTTTATATAATTCTATATTGATATGAGAAATAAAAATTTAGACTTTTACATATTTTCAAACATGATCCAACTTTAATAAATGATCCACATCTCATATGTAGGGGTGTTCAAAGTCGGGTATCCGGATTTCGGATACCCGAATTTTCGGATATCCGAAAATTTCGGATAGTGATTTTCACTATCTGAATCCGAAATTTCGGATATCCGGATTTCGGATACCTGAAAGTTCGGATACGGATTCGGATAGTATCCGAAAATTTTGATTTTTTTTTTTTTTGCATTTGTATTTGCATTTCATTCAATCCAAAATTAGCGTTAATGTTAAACAACTAACCAAAAAAGTCTTAAGACAATTATAGTCAAAGTACAAATATTTAAATAACAAGTTGTTTTAATCAAACATCAACTCCAAACATTTCAATACATTCAAATAATCGTCCACTCTATACATCTGACAAGTCCGCTACTTGTCTCATGACCACGACTTATAAGTCGACAACAAAAAAAAAACTAACTAAAAATCAAATATTGGAATTTCGTAAACATGAGTACATGATTATGAAGTTTTTTTTTGTAATTTCTCATACTTTTGAAAAACTAATAATGAAATCAAATAATATTTAAAAAGACTATAAAGAATACTATAAAAAAGTACAAATGCATTTACAAGGTAACAACATGATCGAAGGCGTGCACCGGTGGGTTTTCGACTTGTCGGAGCGTGCGACAGTGGGTCGTCGGAGCGTGCACCGATTTGAGGCCGGAGGGTAGAGGGCGTGAATGTAATTGGAATACTAAATACATGTTAACTTTAAAGTTTATAAGCATAGTTTTATAAATATATTAAATACATAATCTAAAAAAAATTTAAAAAAAATTTTTGGATTTCGGATAATCGGATAATCCGAATATCCGAATTATGCCAAAATTACTATCCGAACCCGAATCCGAAATTTCGGGTATCCGAAGTTCGGATATCCGAAATTTCGGGTATTTCGGGTTCGGAATATCGGATTTTCGGATGCAGATATTTTTGAACACCCCTACTCATATGGGTAAACCAGGAAGGATCCACATTTTGCTAAGACTCATTATGGTTGTGACAAGTGACGATGTGTGATTCAATGTGTTATAAATTAATTAAAAGAGTATATATATATGAAAAAAAAAGTAACAACGTATAAAATCAAATCCACATCTATGGGTTAACTTTAAACACTCTAACCACCTAGCTATAACTTCTTTATTTTTAGTTTAGAATATACATTACATGTATTTTTCTAGATTTTTCTTCCAGTATTTCTCTTCTTTTTTCTTTTAAAAAATTTTATTTAGTTTTTCTTTAAGATTTTAAGTGTTAATTTTAAGGATTAGCAATTTACGTGACAATAATTTTTGCTATAAGTTTCTCTATTACTCTCTACCACTATTACTTTACAAGTTTCACATGGTGTGATTCACTTCAACCCAATCCAATTAGCAAGCCAATAGTTTATCTATATTAAAAGACAAACTCTATGAATAGTATTTTGGTGTTGGATGAGGTATGGTGTTGTTATTGTGGGTGTTTTGAATTATTTTTTAGTTATTGGTCAATAGTGTTTTGAGTGTTGGATGAAGTGTGATGGTTCCATTGATGAGTGTTTTGAGTTGTTTTTTAGTTATTGGTCGTTTTTTGTTTTTAATTTTGTTTTTTCATATTGAAAGATGTTGTGTTGTTATTGGTTAATATTTGAGATGTTATGTTATTGGCTGATGTTTTGTCCGTGGCTTCAAGTGTTGTGTTTCTATTTGTTGATAGTTTGAAGTGTTGTGACGTTGCTATTGGTTGATGTTATGAAATAGTGTTTGTATGTGGTCTGAGATGTTGTGTACTTGTGTTGCTATTGGTTTATGTTTTTGTGTTACATTTTTGTTTGTAGAGTGCTGGTAGGGTATCCAATAAGTAATAATCCGATTAATCACTGTCGCGCATCGCGCGACAGCCTAAATACACCTAGTATTGTTTATAGGAAAAATTCGAACATCTACCGGCCAACAAAAATCCCAGCTGAGAATATTTCTTGGTGGAGATCCTAACTTTCAAACTACTGTTTTAAAGAGACCCCGTTAAAAAACTCAATACCATTAAGTTTTTTTCGAATGTCAAGCTAATGTTTTAGGGATTTTGATCGGGATGATAATACAAATCGATTGATGAAAAAATCATCTCGATCCGGTGCTCCAAATGATGAAATAATGCTTCAAATGATGTAAATTTCAATGTATCGTAAAATCGTTTCATCGTTTCGAGCACCGGTTCGATGTACAATTTACATCAGTACATTCATATACTCCGATCAAAAACCCTAAAACGTTAGTTTGAAATTCGAAAAAACCTGAACAACTTTAAGTGTTTTTTCACGAGGACTTTAAAAAAATTAGTTTGAAAGTTAGGATCCCATCAAGAATTTTCTCAATTGAAATTTCTACCGACAATAAATAAAATTTTACAATAACTTAGTTGTTTATACGGTATATTAAATTAGTGGTATACAAAATATATAGCCTAATAAAGTAACATATTATAGTATTGGCTATATAGTATATAAATTAGTAGTATACAAAATAGCCTATGATAACGTAACATATTATAGGCTACTATATTTATAAGTTTTGTTTGTTAAATTTTTTCTTAAATAGCAACACTTGAATTTCAAGAACAAATACACCATAACATACTGGCAGCAGATATAGAGCCCCTGACTTAGTGTTTTAAAAAAAATATGTTACAAATAGACCACTAATGACTAATCCCATCGATAAATTTTTGTTTGTTATATACATTAGTACATTACAGGTTGATAAATACAGTTAAACCGATGTTAATGCAAAACAAGTTAATGAGTTTAACAGCCATAAGATTCTGTATACACTGGTGGTTTGTTCGGCCAACACTTTAGAACTTGAAACCGACAGCAAATATTAAATTATAAGTTATAAATCACACTTTCACATGATATAACAAAGTAATATAGGATATAAATGTGACACCCCGTCCGGCGGCGGAAAACACCGGGCGCGTCAAGTGAATCGGATATCAAAGTACAAAGCACATGGCACACTAATTTCATATTTTAATATTAATTGTGCAATAATGTCGTGACATAAAGAAGCATTAAATAGTCATAAAAACCGTAACAGAAACCGACAATTAAATACTATTTATTGTCCTTTTTATTCTAGGTCCGAAGCATCCTACGTGTCTTGAAACAAAACCGAATCAAACTCCACCTGAAAAACGTGTAAAATAAGTTAGCTAAAGAATTAGCTAGTGAGTAAAACACAATTAATAGTACATAGTATAAAATCCGAGATCATAATAGATTGTGTTTCGCAATCTCATGTGCATAGCAATTTCATCATATATATCTCAACCGTGACCATAGAAACACATAGAAACAAGTATCATAGACCCCGCAGGGTTACCTTTAGGAACAAGTCATGAGGAACCAACTCATGTTACATTTATTGATAACCATCGTTTAACCGTCATTTAACCGTCTCGATATGCAAGTTATCAAAAATGTTTAAGCATCTAAGGGACATAGCATCGTAGCATCAAGCATCACATGTAGTAACTAGTAACATAGAATCAACCAAGGAATCGCCGGGTCAAATCACCTATCAGGCCATTAATGTAGGTGGGCTTGTCAAGCCATTAGCGCTAACATTGTCCGGTGGAAATTACAAGATAATATAACTAATATTGACTATCACACAATTTTGCTACATGCGGCCAAACATGATTAACACATCTAATGATCTCATTTTCGAAAATAGAAACATCAAAAGAAACCGTTGTACTATAGAAACACGTATTTCAGCCCCAAAAACGTAAACAGTAAAAAGGGGAGTGAGTTTACTCACCTTAAAATCCAAAGATAAAAGTAACACTAGAATCGCAACTAGAAAGAACCGAGGATCGCCCAGATATTAGAATCACCTAATTAACCGGGAAAACCTTATTTAGAAACGAAGCAAGTAACACAATAACTAGAATCAAGAAACTAGAACTTCTAGGGTTTCGGATTTGGGAATTTAGGGTTTCAAAATATAATTTGGGAATTTAGGGTTTTTAAAGTACCAATTGAAAATTAGGGTACGAAACGTTATAGTATATTTTCGTATTGAATATATTTTATACGAAACCATTTTTAGTTTTTATGAAATATTATTTGTAACCATGAAATATTATTATTTGTATATATGTGTTTGGAATTTTATGTTTTTAAGCTTTAGAAAATATATTAAACTTAAAGAACATTATTTAGGTTATTAGAAAAATAGGAGTTAATGTTTAGAATTGTTAAAAATACGTTTTAATGAGAAGGTGGGCAAGAGACTCGAACCAGCGACCTTGGTTCCAAACACACATAAACCCATCCGTTGAACCAGACACGTTTTTTGTTTCTAGATTTGATTTTTAAATGTTTAAACCATTTGTGGTTATCAAAACCCACTTCCAACATAAACCCTAGAAACGTAAACCTCCAAATTCGTTTCATCCTGTTAACAAGATCCAAATCAACCATAGGGCTTTTAATCCCCATGAACAGGTGATCATTTTGATATATGAAACTTACTTGATTGATGAAGAAATGAGCCGATGAACACGATGAACAGGGGCGACGGATTTGCAAATCAAACTCGAATCTTTGATGGTTTTTGAGAGAAATTAAAACAGCAGAGAGCAAATACGAGTGATGAGGAGCGTGTATGCAGATTGAATTGTGTTCTGGTGTACCGGAAGTGGTCGATTGGGTTGAGAGTTTGTTATGACTGAAATTTGCTTAATTGGACATTAATTCGGTGTGATAATGTCAATTGATTGCTATTATTGATTTCAAGACGCTCGGTTGATGACTCTTGTTAATGAAATCTGCCTTTTGATGCGCTATGAAACGATTTGAGGTTGTGGGTATTGAAACCGGTTTTTGTTTTGCAAATACCCATTGAATTGGACGATTAAGTGACGAAATGGACATGGTATAGTGTTCGAAACATATACACGCATATTTTGTATAGGTTTGATTGAGTTTAAAGTGTTAAAATTGATTGAAATGGTTTCGCCGGAGATCGGGATATTCCGGCCAAAGTGGCCGGAAATTTGGGTGTCACCGGATTCACGGGGTCAAGGGGGTGGGGCTGGGTGAAAACGTAACTTACACATCTGGTCCCTTATGTTTCAATAACTTAATAAGTTAAGTTTTAAACTTTAATTACTAGTTTGAAAGTTGACAGATTTAACCCGAAGTTAATTATATTTATCTTTCAACTAACTAACTTAACTAAATTGAAACGTAACCATTATATAAGTGACGTTTTTATGGTTTTAGCTCGTTTAAGCCGTTACGAGATTATTTCGAGACTTGGAGGCGTTTTGGTTTAACGTTTTTACTAATTTTCTTTTACGAACTATATATATTTATTTATATATATATATATTTTGAGATTTATAGTTCCACCATTATTTATTCGATATACGTGCACGTTTTGAAATGTGAATTTAATTGAGACGGGAACAACGTAGAATCAATGCGTTTATTTATAATAATAATAATAATAAACGTTACACTTTGAAGAAATAAATACGATTACAATTTAACGGGTAACAACTTCGGGTCCGAGACGGGCATTCGGGTTCGGGTTTGGGGCAGATGTCACAATAAATACAATCTATACCTCAAGCGTTACAATTAAATTAGCAAGATGCATATACACTGATCGAAAATCAGTCACAACCAATGCGACGGCGATACTCATAAAGTATAAGGACTGAGACGTAATGTGCCAACGCACCCATCACCACAAAGACGTGGAATATCTGGTGACTATGTCCGACTAAATCAAACCAACCAGGCTTCCACTTCTCAGGCACTCGGCTAGCATAAAACACCGCCCCAATCAAGTACGAAAACCCCATAGCCGACTCAAATCCTAAAGTCGTATTCCTTTGTGGCACATTCCAATTAACAATGGTGGCGTGGATTGTAGGGATGACTCCAAAAAGGCCCATTGCCACAAAAATCAAAGTGCGCATAAAACGATATTTACCACTCATTCGTGTGGGTGACAACAACACCACGATTGCAAATACGCCTAGAATGGTGATTATAGTGAGGTAGACATATTGCCACACTGAGTTGCATTGGAAGATATAGTAGATTGGAGGGAAGAACGAGGCGATGATCATAACTGTTATTCCGGTATAGTCTAGTTGAGTTAGTAGACAATTTAAATGATGAGAGTGACAAGAAAAAAGGTGGCATAAGCTACTTGACATGAAACAAAACATTGAACCACCCAAATAGACGAACAATGGCCAACGTGCCACTTCTATTGATGGTGGTGATGTTTCTGTGTATGCCCATATTGTTTGATGGGAAATAGTTGATGAATAGTTTGATGGGAAAACCCTGAAAAGGTACAAATGTAAAAATTATAGACAGGTTAGTTTAATTCCACAAGACTAGATTTACATATTACTTCATTTTATGTTTTTGTTAAAAATATTTTGCATAATAATAAATATGGGGAAAATAACATTTTATATTAGCTTTTACAAAAACTAAATATAATTTTACTATTGCACATGCACCTAATTAAAAATCTTAATAAAATGAAAACCGACATCCATTCGTATAATAGAATTGCAACAAAGCTAAATAAGAAGACATGTGCCAAAAACTCTTAGAGCTTCAATATGCTCGTTCACTTATCCAATGAAAAGTTGACATGTGGTATTGTCATGGTGTATTTTAAGCTCTTGCGAGCCAATTTTCTTTAACCGGTAAAATATGACACATGAGAGGTGTTATGACAAAGACACCTGATATGTCTATAAGATAGTGTTTTGATTGACTTCTTTTTAACATTAGTCAAATAACCTTTTACTCGATTTCCCCTTTTGTATCTATAAATTATGGTTTTTATCACATACCATTTGGAAACTTGAAGGAAGTCTGCCACTTGATATAAATCGGTCAAGTTTGCAATTGTCAGCACCAAGAATGCAACAAACGCAATTAAGTGTCTGCACATTAAAAATAACAAAATGTCTTACAAATTACACTCTTAAGTAAAAACTTTATAAATAGTCGATCTAAAAAATCTAAAGGGTCCTACTACATATGTATCATATCATACATGCCGCTAACAAGTTATACAAGTCATGTGAGCCTATAAATTGTACAATCCATCAAATCTATCAATTTCAACAAGTTATATGAGTCCCATAACATCAGGATATGCATCAATGAAACACATTACAAGCTCACACAGCCTTGTATAATATTATCAACACCTTATAAGATTCATGTAACATGTAAGTGTTCTGTATAGTATTTCTCAATCTAAACCAAAATTCATATTTTCATATTTAATAATAAAGATAACAAATCTAAAATCTGATAGAAATCAATTCCCAGACGTATGTAGGTGGTGGTTGCAACAACCTAACCCAAAATTTAATGAACATGATATTTTATTCAAAATATAATAAAAATCCAATAAAACTGAACATTTCCTTTTTTTTTCTTAAATAATTCATCCAAAAAAAAATTAAAAAAATAAATCAAAGCAGAATTGTCAATTGTTCATTTGTTCATATCATCATCATCATCATCATCATCATCATCAAGATGCTGTATTGCAGGTAAACAATGAACTTTTCCCGCCTTAAAATCGTATAATTTCACGAGATCAAAACAGATCACACTGTTCTCGTAACTTAGTATTTAGCGTCAAACATAAAATCACGAACTTTTTCCCCCAAATTACAGCAAAATCGAACAAATTTAGGAGATGATGGTACAATACGCATCAACTACAAGCTTTTCCCCAAATTATGAAACAAAAATGCTGGAGAAATTGAAAGTGAGAGAATGAACTTACGTCCAGACATTAAGCGTTTCGTTGTGACAAAGGAACAAGGAGATGAAGGCATGAGTGAGAGACCAATCAGCTCTGTAGTAGTTCAAAATATACTCATTATCCTTCATATAATCAGGCAATTGTTCATATCTCAACAATGGAAACTTGATCTTCTTCATCTTCATCTTGTTGTTGTTGAGTTCCAGAAACTGCGTTTCATCCATGTCTCCACTTTCACCTCTCATCACTCTCACACGTATGTTGTGGGGATGATGGACGTTTTTCATGTCTTGTAGCTTTTATATATATAATATAATAAGTACCTAGCTTATTTTTTAAATTATGTTTTTTTATTTTGTTTTGTAGGACTTGAGTTTTAGTTTTTTATTTTATTTTATTGTGAAGATATGAGAGATTAGTTTGTTTAAGATGACACTAACAGGAGACGGTGCATTTATAGAAAAACTTGCACTTTGATCACACGCAACTTTACATTTGGTATGAAAATGATAGGCAAAACGATGTCGTTTTGAACGAATCATTGTATGCTTTTACGCATCACATGCACTATCTAGTTATTTATATTTATTTAAACTATAAAATGATTTTAATTCGTTATTGAATAAGATAATTACATATTAATGCTTGACACGTCTAACTTGATTACAAGTCAATTAGGATTACTTGTAGTAGGCTTTAGGATTTTGGCCGGGTGAGGGATTAGGTTGATTCGAATGAGGTTTTATGAGTTTAACGAGACGGTTTGAATGTCGTTTGAATGGAGTCAATCGGAATTCGTTTAACCGTCTTCATATTCTTTTTTAGATTTAAATTTTTTTTAGTATAATCTCACCCATTTGTTAATTACTTACAAGCTCATTAACTTAAGATTATTATAGAATTCAATCATCTAAGTTTGTGAATTGTGATTACGTCTTTAAAAGGTTTACACTTATTTATTTACTAGTTTAGTGTCTGCGTTACGCTAGGGAACACAAAATTCAAACGATTCTTTTAAAGATATTCATGAATGTTGCAATCAGTTTTAAGACAAAACCGTGGTAAATTGGAACACAATATATACTTTTAAAAAGTAGACTTTTAGTATAACAATATTATACTTAAATTTATTACACCATAAAGTGCTCAGTTTTATGGTGTAGTTTATATTTAAAAAAATCGTATAAAAATGTTATGTATATTTATAAAACACTGAGATCTTTAATTGTATGTTATTATTAACTTTATCCATAAGTTTTATTTTTAAACCCTATCAAATATAAACCGACTCATGTACACCCCTTGTAGTAGAGGGTTAAAAATAGAGTTAATTACATAAATGGTACCTAACGTTTAGTGAGATTTTCAGGTTTGGGTACTAATACTTTTTTTTCACTATTTTGGTACATGATGTTTCAGTTTTGTCACAAAGTTAGGTACTAATACTAACTTCCGTTATATTTTCTGTTAAACTCTAGTGAAATAACTATTATACCCTTTTATAAACAAAGGGGCTACACTTGTATAAATAAATTTAAAATGAAGGGCCATTTGAGTCAATTGTTTAATCTTACAAAAGCTCAACAAAACACCACCACTCCAACAAAACACCATCACAGATGGCAACCACAACAGCAGCCCTAAACATATACATTGGACCACCACCACCACCACCACCACCACCACATATCGTTGACCCCTTCCGGTCCCATTCTTCATTGCACCGCAAACGCTCACCGGCCACCCACAACTACCCTCGGCATCCCACAAACCAGCGTTACAGATCGAATCCCGCCACCACCAGTCGTCTGAAACCTTAAATAGCCACCGTTGCCATCCTAAAATCGTCACCATCACCCTCACTAATTTACTCTCCAGCACCACCACCATCACCATATGAAACCACAAACCACTACTGTTGCCATGGCTTGAAGCCTTAAAATCTCCACCACCGTCGCTCCCACTACCATCACCATCGTTTCAAAACCTAGTAAATCAGGACATCAGATCTAGGGTTTCTTACCTTCCATGGTAGAAAAGTGACAGGTGATGACCACAGCTCACGAATAGGAGGGGAAAAAGGTGAAAATGGTTGTTTTGGCAGCGCTGATCGGTTTTCCGTGAGTGGTGGTGGTTGATTTCCGGTCGGAGCTCACGAACATATAGGAGACAGGGGTGTTGGGTTTTAGTTTTGAACTTTTGATAAGTTTCAGATGTATAACCCTCTAATTAAAGTTTGAATTAGTTACATAAATGATCCTTTTAGTTTTGTAAGGATATGAGAGTCATTTTATCACAATTTAACAAAAAACCTAAGGAAAGTTAGCCTTAGGACCCAACTTTGAGACAAAACTTAAACATCATGTATCAAAGTAGTGAAAAAAAAATATTAGTACTCAAACCTGGGAATCTCACTAAACGTTAGATACCATTTGTGTAATTAACTCTTAAAAATATAAATACTCTTAAATTTTTCAGAATTCTCCAAAATATTAGGGGACCAAAAATGTAATTAATTTTATTACCCGCGCTATGCTCGGGAACCTAATATCCAGATGATTAGTTTTAATGATATTCATGAGGCATGGAAGGTTTCAATTAATTTTTAGACAAAATCGTTATAAAACCGGAACATAAGAATTATTTAAAAAACTATTTTTTTAATATAACAATATTATACTTAAATCAAAGAGAATTAAATGCTCTGTTTTATGGTGCAAATTTTTTTAAAGAGAATAATATCGTATAAAAATTTATGGATGGTTAAAAGATATTAAGGTATTTATTTATAACATTATTACTAATTTATTCTTAAGTTTCATTTATATATCTTATTAAATATAAACCGAACCATGCACACCCTAGTAAAAAATAGTTGAAAATGTAACTATTCTTAAGTTTTTATAGGATCTCCTAAATATTAGAAATTCAAAATGTAATTCGTTTTATTATAATATATTATTATAGATTATATATAAAATTTTTAATTCTAAAACTATTATTATGAGATAAACTCTCAAATAATGCCAAGTAAGCAAATCAACCTTAAATGGTTGACACATAAGTAAAATTCATTTTTCTATATTATATAGAAGATTTCTATGTCTCATTTTCATTTCAAAGTTTTTTTACATCAAGATAAAAAGTAAGCGGACAACAAATTACGATCCTAAACCTTTTAAAATAGAATTAACTTTTGTTATTGTTTTTATACAAAAAGTCATGCTTCTACATGCATCGGTTCATAGTCAGATTTGGTTCAAGGTTCGGTTTAGATCAAACTGCTATAAATTGAAATATAAATAACTTAAAAAGTTGATCATACATTCATACTGGTAAAACTAAATTTATTTTGCGTGCTTTTGATAAATTCTTTGATTTTTCGTAGTATCGGTAGAGACCTTAAATCATATTAATTTTAAAATGAAGATAATAAACTAGAAATAAACAAAAACAAAAACAAAAACAAAAACAGAACGTTCCATTAAAGAACTTCTACTCAAGATTAAAAATTGTGATGAGAAAATTTTTGTTTGGTCAACCACTTTTGACATGATGACATCTATATTTTGAGTTTTGCTATGAGTGTTAATAAAGAACTTCTACTCAAGATTAAAAATTGTGAAAAAAGAAATTCATGTAAGGAACACTAAATTTAAAATTTGAAACCATCCAAAATCTAATTAAAACTTAGGCTTAGATGTTAGGTTTAATTTTCTATATTACATCTTGATTGATTTTAATTTTATTAATGAAATAAAGGTTGAGTGTCATCAATATAAAATACTAATAAAAATTGATTAGTATCTGGTTATGGATTCATAGTGCATGTCTCCATCTCTCTATTTTTATTTTCTAGTCATTAGTAGTGTTTGTTTTTTTACCTTTTTTCTCAGCTTCTGCTGAACTAATACAAATGTCCTCCTAAAAAAATCAGCTTATATATTTTCCTTATTGTAGTGAAAAAGAGTTTTGCTGCTAAATGAGTAAGTTCATATTAGTTTTTAGAGAAAATAAAAACAAGTTTATAAGAATATTGGATACAATGTCCCTATAATTTATGATATACACTAGTAATTTTACTTGCATAACATTCTATCCATCCATATAGTTACAACTTTTAGTCTTACACTTCTCATCATGTTACAAAACTTCACAATTAAAAAACAACATATTTCTGGCAAAAGTTAAATAAATTAATTAATAATAATTATGCCCAATTTTCACAACAAAGGGCTGGACTCACAAGTCACAAACACATTTCATTACACTTGATACAAATGAACCCAGAAACCCTATCGATTAAAACGATTAGGCATCAAATGACTAGCATTAGCAACCAACTCGACTTCTATATTCAAGAAACACAAGTGCAGCACCATAATGAGCCAATGCACCCATGATCACAAAACAATGAAAGATCTGATGGCTATGACCTGCAAGATCAAACCAACCCGGCTTCCATCTTTCCGGGATCCTAGTAATATAAAACATAGTGCCCGTCAAATACGAAAGGGCCATTGTTGTTTCATATGCCAAGATTCCATTCCTCTGTGGTTCATGCCAGTTCACCACTACAGCATGAACCGCGGGTATGATCCCAAAAAGGCCCATACCCATGAACAGAAAAGCCCGAAAAGAACGAAACTTCCCACTAGAGAGTGCTGGCGACAATAAGGTTATAACGGTAAAAGCACCCATGGTTGTGATGCCACCTAGGTAGACGAATTGCCAGACGGGCTCACATTGGAAAATGTAGTAGATTGGAGGGAAGAACGAGGTGATGATCATGATCGCGATGCCAACATAATCCATTTGAAGGAGTTTGAGATTTAGGTGGTGGGAATGGCAGCCGAATAAGTGGCACGTGCTGCTGGAGAGGAGGCAGAACATTGATCCGCCCAAGAACACGAAAAATGGCCACCGTGTGACCGCCATTAGTGGCAGTCCGGTCTCCATATCTACAGGTGATTCATGCTTTAAGTCAATGAGTTTTGGTGTATCCTGTAACATAGCAGGATGAAACTTTAGAAACAAATAGTTGACTTCTTTAGTCAAAGGGTACATCTTTTAAATTCAAAACCACAGTACCAAATCTTAGTTTTAAAGATTTTAATGTCCTTTTATTGTAATTTAACCCATAACACTAAATTTGCTACCCTTTACTTTCATTAAACTTAGATAAACTGACATCATTTTCAATCCTTAACAGTACTTGTTTGACCCAAAAGTCAATATGCGTCACAATATGAAAAACCAACAAAAGGAGCAAACAACTGCGTACCATGATCGAATTATGCGAGACATTCCCACTTGGGCTTAATGGGAAGGACCTGAAAAGTTCATACAAGTTATAAGAAAATCATTATCAACATCATTAAAGAGAACAACAGCTTGATTAACATGTTTCACAACATGTTTAAAGATTCTTTCTTTGTATAGTTAATGATTTCTTGACAGCATGTTATGGGTCACAATATATTCCTTTAATTTGGGAGCATTGAAAGGGTATTTAAGACATTTTACTAAGAAACAGAGATGAAGAAATGCCTAAATGGTGCATTGAATGGAATTGTAAATGGAGAAAAAGAATCTTTGCATACCAAGTTAATATATTGAGGAAATCTGAAACTTGAGGCACATGCATCAAGTTTGCAATGGTCAATCCCAGGAACACAACAAATCCAATTAAGTGCCTACACATTAAAAAAGAGCCAAAAATGTCAGTAATAATACTATTTTATTTTTAATATTCATTTATAATTTTTAGTGATATGGTTTTAATAAGATTTTAGTTTTTTTCTTAATTTAATCCTAAATTTAAGTAGTTTTCCTGTTTTAACCTGTTTAAGTACTTTCAAAACATTGAGATAAATATCAAAATTTAAGTGACTTTTTAACTTGTGAAAAGTTTAAAGACTTTAACTGAACACTAAAGAAACTTAATAGTATTTTCTCAAACTTATAAAATGTTTTTTTAGAACAAAAGTTGGAATGATAGTAAGACTATTGCACTCAAGAGAGGGACTGTAATGACCGAATTCAGTGCAATCACAACAGATGCTCACCCAACTCTCGTTCGGGCCAACTTGGTCGGAATCAAAGACATGTCAACCAATCATTCCAAGAAAAAAACCATGACATAAATCTTTAACCTTTCCATGTAAAACCAAATACATATTAACTTTTAAAAAATTTAAATTTTAATAAATATTTAAATGAAACTCAAGCAAAACAACAAGAATCACATTCAAAAGCTTTGTGATGCCATTAGCTTTTGAACTATCAACATCATGTTACTCAAAATTTACATCAAAGAACAACACTGATAAAGACAAATACAAACTCATATCATTATCATGTTACTCAAAAGTCATGAAAAATGTACAACTACATATGCACACGGTACAACAAGTTCATAAAGAAACTAAAACATAATCATTTCATCTAGGTAGACTAGCAATAATAAACCCAAGAGATACCCAACATCTCCAATTTAACAGGACTTGGTTTTGTAATCATTAATCAATACCATAATGAACATACAAAGATATTTATGCATATTGTACAAAAAGTGTGGTTGAACTAATGATTTTTTTAGTCTAATAGTTAAAAAGAGAGGTTATAGTCTGGATATTGACGTAATGATGTAAATAATATAAACTGCTGCCGTTAAAAAGAAATTTGACAGACTGTGTCAATGTGATGAATTATCCTAGAAATTGTTATTTAAAAAAACTTAGTTTGAAAACAGAAATGAAATCAATAACATATAGTGTATAATCAATCTCAAATCAGTTATCCCCAAACTGCTGAAATTAGCAAGTCTAATCCTACAATAATTAAATCTATTTAAGCAATTTACAAGATCAAAGTCGTAATTAAGAACCAAAAATCAGCATTTATAGAGAAAAGGAGAAAGATAATACACTTACGTCCATACATTTAGGGTTTCATTGTGCCAATGAAAGAGACTGAAAAGAGCTTGTTTTAATGGCCATTCAGCTCTGTAATAATTCAAAATGAATTCATTATCCTTCATGTACTCAGGCAAGTCTTCAAATCTCAACAACGGATATTCAGTTTGCGTCTTTATCTTGGTGTTTTTGATTTTGCTCTTCTTCTCGTTGTTGTTAGTATTAGTTGATGATGATGATGATTGTTCGTCATGATTTGAGATCTGTTTAGATTTTCTTTTCCAAACAGAAACAGAACCATTCATATTATGAATTTGGGAGAAATGTAGACAACACAGGTGTGGTGTATGTGTGTGTATGGTGATGATCGATGAGATCTGAATGATTGATTATTGGGTTTGAATGAATCACCACATGTTGATGATGTTGTTGTTGTTGTATCATGTATTTATGGATTTGAAGGTAGTTATGACTATAGGAACAACTACTACCTACAACAACTACCCACTTTTTTGTCTATTTTCATTAAAACACTTTTTAGTTAGGAGGTTGTCTTGTTTTAGATATCGCCTTTTCTTTTCTAACCAACCCGTCTCTCGGGACGCGTGCAACGTCTTTGTATCGATAGAGTTATGTGATGTATTAAATAAACTTGAACATTCAAGAAATCTATTGGGCGGGTGAATTCACATCTCGATATTACAACTGGCATAATCATTTGTTATTGTTATTGAAGAAAAACCTATTTATTTGGTTTTAAAAACGTCTCAAAGTATCATTTCTAATATAAGTGTAAGATATGTTATAGCATTATAAGAACACATTATACATGTACCGTAAATACTTAGTGAATGCGACATTGGTCTATTCATTTTTTTAAGTGATAAAATTTCAATCTAGTAAATAGATAAATATATATGTTGTTTCAATATATGTATGATCGAGGTTTTACTGGTTTTGTGTTGTTTTGGACTCACATCAAGCTTATGGTAGTATTATAGATTTATATAATATGGTTGCAAACGTAGAAGCACCACCATGTGCACGGGAACACAACAAGCTATGGCATCACCAGATGCTCGAAACTCGACCACAATGGCACTACCTGGTGGGAACGAGACCCTGGTGGTAATGCAACATCATGTCCCGTTGGTAGTCATGTTTAGTTTGAAAATTTTCAAAAGCAAAGGCCTAAATCATTGATTGTTCTTGTCATTCCAGTTGTGGCTCAAAATTGAAGTGTGCATAATGAAATTCATTTGTCAATGTCTAATTGAATGAGTTACCATGTTATATATCTAAGTTTAGTAGATGTTGAAAGACTAAACTTGTGCAAGTACATGGGTCGAGGATCATTGTTGTCGTATTTGTAAACTAGGAGGTTTTGGGTTAGTTGCAAGTATTTGGGTTAATAAGGTTTACTTGTGTAACAAGGATAAGTAGGTTATAAAATGAGTCCAGAGTTAATTCCCCGGGCAACTCCATTTAACCGATGGATTCCTTCCAACTCACTTCTTTTATGATCTCATCGGAAATCATATAAAGACAATTCCTATTTAATATAGCTATTTGTGCAAGTATTAGAAGGTAAATCTCATTAGTTGCCATTCTTCTTAGTTCTAACGTCTGAGGTATTTAATACTGTCTTTCCGGATTTTTTCTTATAGAAGAAGTAAAAATAATCGTTGCTTTGCTACTACAACTAAGATCTTATTATGTATGGACAATCCAGGAACGATATTCACCTAACCCTTAGAAGGTTGGCGCATTGTTAACAAGCAAATTGCGATGCGAAGTAAAAGGTTTCAATCTCACATATCGATGTCACTACTGAATGTGGTTGCTTGAAAGGAAATTTTAACATACGAAAGAGAGAAGTCTTAGCAAGAACCCCTTTTTAGGGTTTGATCATAAACCCTAGCCGATGATCTTCTTTGGCCAGTTGCTTCATTACATGAAAGAGAGGAACTGCTAGTCTTTAAGCTTGAAGGGCCTTGCTCCAATGATTTTGACTTCTTAATTCTCACTCAACTTCCTTAGAGAACAATAACAACTCGAACCGATAACAACCCTAATGGGTTCACCCATCAACATCTAGAAAACATTTTTCAACAACAAAGTATCAACTACCTTAAATCATCTACTAATACGATTAGCCCCTTCGGGAAGAACCCGGATAAAATAGCTATACAACAAGAGACATTGCCCATACAAAGACTTGTGGTGACTAGCCTTAGGGCAATAAGGAATGCAGGATGCTAAAGAGATATTATCATGAGACTAGTGCAAAGAAGTAAGAAGAAGTCAAAATGAAAACGGTTAATTAATTAAATTCACTTACAAAATTTAATTACTAAAAGTATTCACTAACTGCGTGAGAATCATTACAAAACACTTTTTTATCGTGAGAACAAAAAGAATAATTTCTGGCTCTTGATCAAGTTATTAACTATTCTAATATCAGTAATTTACATACATGTAAATCAATGGTTCCTTAATTTACATGTATATAAATCAATGGTTTTGTAGTTCTGTAATTAAAGTGGTTCTGTAAGGATCTTAACCTTCACCGACTTAAAAAAAAGAAGATAAGAGTCATATATATGAAATAGTAAATACTAATGCTCCAACTAAGATTAAAGTTAAGGACAAAAAGGAGCCACTCAAACAAAAACAAATGAGCCAGTTTTAGATTTATACGGTGTAGACTGTAGCATAAGCATTTCACAAAACTGTATAAACTGCTACTATAAACGATTATTCTGAAACTTTGTACCCAACAAATAATGCAATAAATTTACAAAATCTAGTATACACGGGGCGACCCAGCCTGTATGATTACCATGTAGATATCTAACGACCTAATCATGGTCTGCTTGAATTGTACTTCATTTTTTTACTAAATACGACCACAAATCAAAAACGAGAAACAAGAACAACTGCACAAAAAGAAGCCTGAATACGAATATGCTAGTAACTAAAAGAAAAGGTGATGCGTTATTCGCTTATATATAAACAATGTTAAAGCCAAATAACTGGAAAAGAGTATCAACAAGTTTCGTATATGTACCAGATATATAATATGAAGGTTATGGACTGACATGTTTTAGCCGGGTCGGATAAACTGCAAGAAAGCTAGCCTCAATACACATGTGATGGATGTTAACTTGGATTTGAGGAGAAGAGTTTGTTCCAAAGAGGGAATTTGAATCTTAATCTTTTCCATTTGATTCTTGCCAACAATGGGTGCAAATCAAGTATATGTTCTGGCATGAAATCATGTCTTGTTAATATACCAACCACAGGTAGTCTCTGCAGCACAAAATAAGCAAGAATTATACCCTTTTTTGGAGCTATAATCACGATTTGCAGCAAAAATTAACGGATTATCATATTTCATTTGGGGGTCTACCCACCACCTTACAACAGAAATCAGAATGAGAGCTTAAACATCAAAAGACCCATACAACAAGGTACAACCATTTTCATTAAAATGTTTAGATTACTATTGTAATAAGATTATATTTGCTATCACAATTATCACATTAAGTATTTATATGAGTTAAAAAAATCAAAGGAGATACCCATTGTGCCTCGACCAAGTCATACTAATGGCCCATTCAACCGGTTAACCAACCCGCCCATCTTGCTAAATACTAGGAACTAGATAAAACTGAGCTTACCCCGGAAGTCTTTGGTACCACTAACAAGTGTCTTAAACCGACACCCCTAAAAAGTGTAAGGGCCTTCGCAAGTGACATGGTCTCAACAACAGTATAAGGTGAAGCATTAGTGAAAGGATGCAAATCAATATACATCTCCATCTCTTCTTCATTCAATTCAACATCTTCAATAGTTTCTGCATATCCAAGACCCTGTTTTGCAAAATCATATGATGAAAAGTGCTCTACAGCATTGACATCAGTTACAGTTGGAGTAGCATAAAAAGCCTTCTTCTTTAATAATGTAATAAGATGGGACCGAAGAATCAGCCCGTATAAAACTGGTACTTCAGAATACGGTGGCTCATCAACTACAGGAAACCCATTGTGACCCGTTGTTTTAAGAACATGGACAATATTAGCAACGAGCTCAATCCCGTTGAATACGCGAAGCGGGCCCGAAACAACATCACTAACTGTCAGCTGCCTCATGTATGGTTCAGCGTGGGTTTCTAAATAAGGAAATCCTTTAAACTTCATTATTTGGTCATATATATTTCCGTTAAAAGCATCAGCAACGGTTTTAGAAACAAGAAGAACCAACATTATAAGTGGTAGTAACAGCAAGTTGTTCGTTAATTCTAGGAGAATTACACACAATGAAACAGTCATTCTCATTGATCCACCAAGAAGTGAAGCAGCACCCAGAACAGCAAATAGCCCATCATTAAGATTAGAGGTTGACCCAATTAAAACCCCAACAAGACGTCCATAAGATGCCCCCGTTACGATTATGGGAATAAAAAGACCCACGGGTGCAACAATACCATAACTGAAGATACTGAGGAAAAAGTAGGTGACAAAGAAGATTAGAACTGATGCAGGGTGAAACTCGGTGTCTGTGTCCTTGCTAAATAGGTTTTTAATCGCATCATCATTTGTGTTGAAGAAAAGACTGGCTAGTTCGTTATATTCGCCATGTTGGCATTGGAACTTCTTAAAGTTGCCAGATCGGCCAATGGTGGGACATGGTTCAGATGCGCCAGCTGGACAAGGTCGGCATGGTGCAAACCATGGCAATCCAAATAAAAGACAGGATGTGATAATTGAAACCGTGCAAGCAAGGAGTATCTTATAAGCAGTGCCTTTCCTGGAGTAGCAGAAGTCAGAAACAAACTAATTCTTATTTGGTAAACATAAGAATAATGCATTCATATAAAAACGCAACATACTTTTGATATACCAGAAAAGCAGAAAAAAAAAGAAGCACATTGATTACATGAAGGCAAAAAGAGAGCTTACTCATTGATTAGATTGTAAAGTCGGAGAACTTTACCCATTAAAAAATTGTACAGACCCCCTGCAATGCCCCCAATGACTCCAAGAAGAAGAACCGGAGGCACATCAATGAGATGATAGGTTAGATCTGCCGAGGTAACATCAAACATTATCAAACCCCCAGTCCCAAACAATCCACATTTTCCACTCAAGCATATATCAGTTAGACCCCTAAGCAATATTGCAACAACAGCAGTTGAAAAGAAAGCTCTCCACAAAAGGGCACTTCTCCACCTGCACAATTAACACAAACATGTAAAAAAACGTGACAATTTAAAAATGTTGATAAAATCATATTTCTAGTTTTTCTGTTTACCAAGATGCCATTTCTTCAAGAGCAAAAAGTACACCCCCAACGGGGGCACGAAAAGCTGCAGCAATTCCAGCAGCTGATCCACAAGTTACAAGATCACGTCTGTCTCTATCGTTATTAAAAAATCTAAACCATTTCCATGTCAACCCGTATTTCTTTGATCCACCCTGGCATGTTAAAGCTGCAATGCATGCACCAGTATGCACCATGGGCCCCGCCTTGCCAACATTAAGAGATGATGACACGGCAGCAATAGTGCCAACAATCTGTCAACAAGTCCACTTACTCAATATAAGTTAATATCTATTCTAGACAGCACTTAATAAGAACATAAACAATAAAAATCACCTTGATTAACAATGTTCTAAATGAGAATATGGCAGGGGCATCAACACCATTCAGGTAAGCCTTAACTTCAGGTATGCCTGATCCAGTAGTCTCTGGTGCTATTAAAGTTGTAATCACAACAGCAAACAAGGTAAGGCCTAAGTTTGCAGCTGTAAATATAAGAAATGCTGCCAAATACCTGTAACAAAGCATACAATACATTAACTATAGTATATTGAAATGTATACAGTTTAAAGTCTTTGTGATACATAGAAGTCAAATTCTAGAAAACAGTAATTGAGGAGAATTCTAACCTGTTGGCCAGCATCATGTTGGAGGTGATGACAAATTTTATACCAGCAATGTTCTCTATGGCTAGGTTATTGAAGAAACCAATGAAACTGACCACAATACCAATAAGAAAACAAAGGATCCATTTCAAAGATATGTACTGGAATATCTGGAATTTACTTCTGCTGCGCCAATCTTGCTTGAAGACGTCATTCTCTATGATCCTTAAGTAATAAAGAAAAGAAAGAAAAGAAAAAATAAATAATCAGCAAAATTACCTGGTGATGTGCCTATTGCTCTTAGTCTGTTTGCTTGTAGTGCTTCATGACTAAAAAAGATTCTATAATTTCAAGAACAAGTCACGGTCATGGAGTTGGCGGCCACTAGTGGTGGTAGTAAAGAAAATGTACACTTATGTTCATTCTTACCCAATTTTCAAATTTATATTGCTCTTAGGAGATATAACTTATGCAGTTCGATTGCGAATTTGACAATAAAATACACAAAGAAAGTGAAAGGTTCAGACATTTGGGCACCGATCATGGAACTTCTAATATTCTGATAGCAAAAAATCATGTACTAGAAAACCGGAAAGGCAATGTTTTTGGTATTCCTGCATTGACCTACTTTGAAATGATAACACAGCTCCCTAGAGACTAGAAAGTACTCAACGAGGCAACGATCTCAAGAATAACAATTAACAAACGAAACTAAATTTCAGATTATGATCTTCCATTACCAATTTACTATAACTACATTTGAAGGATAAATAACCACTCCCTATATAACTACTAACACATAGCAGCATCATAATCATCACAGTCAAGAATCAGATATACTTCCTAAACAAAAGCATTAAAGTCAGATAACTATGGTAGCTCCACAACTCCCCAGTCAGTCACATTCCATTCAACCAGTTCATAACATGTCTACCGCGACAAATGTGCCCGTAACAATGAGATACAAACGCAATCCGGTTCAAAAAAATCCTAACTACATCTACGTGTACAGTGATGCTCGAGTCAGTTTTAATGGCTAATGTAAGACCATCAGGAAGATTTGATGGTCAAACCACCACACCGTCCGAAACATGAGAATAATACTTTAGGGCTCTGGAACCTTCGGTTTAGAGAAAAATTTGGGTAACTCAATCATAAGACGAAGATGAATCGATTATGATCCTAAAAACTCATCACTCATTACATAAAACATCCTAACAGAGTAACATCCTGTAGATTTATTCTAAACTCTGCTTCATTTTGGCATAATCTCGCGTTGCTTCATATCTTAATGATTATATATCTCCAGTGACTCAATAAAAACATAACCTAGCTTGAACTAACTTTCAATTATAACTTAATTAACAAACATATGAGTTCATAGAGAGCTACAGTTAGTGAATCGTGAAGAGTAAGATGAACATCAGATAAATCGTAGTTAGATTAGTAGAAACATGAATCAAGTAGTGTTGAGTGAGTATGTAATGTAATTGATTAGTTAAGAAGTGAATTAGAGAGTTTACTCGTAGTCGAGACTTTCGATAAGGCAAGGATTGGAGCCGACGATGGCAATCTGAGAAGTGGCGTTGGAGGCGGAGCGACGGAGGTGGAGAAGCGGAGACGTAATTGATTCTTCATCGCCATTGTTGTTGTTGTTGTTGCTGATTGAAGTGAAACCTGTCGACATGCTTCACTTGTGTGTTTGATTGATTATCATCCCTCGTCTCCTATCTTTTGTGATAATAACTAGACATCTTTTTTATTTTTATTTTGGCGTACGAAACTTCCGTATTAGACTCGAGTCCAGTTTTTAATTTTATGTTAAATTTATAAATAACGAGATAGTTTTGTTTGAGGTTTTCAGTTTGACTCTTGAGCTCACATAAATTTTCTTTCGTTTTAACTCGTTTCAATATGTGTTATTGTAAAGAGTTTTGCTATTATGATAGCATAATAAATCTCAAGTGGCAACCAACAGTGTAGTTTTCTAAGTGAATGTTTGTGCTGGTATAACTCATTGGTAACACGTTAATGTTGGAAGTATTAAGTATTGATATCTAACATCACAAGTGAAGTATGACGGAATTTATTTTATGTAATATATACAATTGTTGTTAAAAAAAACCATGAAAGGATACCATTAATCTTTTTGAGCTTTTTTATTAATTAAGCAATATGAAGTAATAAAATAAATTGTCATCCAAAATATACTAGTTGAGTAGTTGTATAACTACGCTAAAAGTTATACTGTTTGGTAATAAATAAAGGAACTTATAAAATGAGAGATAATATGCACATTTTAACTATGAAATCACCATTTTTTTTATTTACTCTATTGATATAAATATTAATCTTATAAAAGTTTGAGATATATTTTGTAGGGCAATTATTTTGCGTTTTAAATCCTTATATATATTTTTTTTCCGAAATATGGATTTATTTGAAATTTCCAGCACGACATTAATATCCGTTTGGATTTAAAATAATTTAATTAATATAATATAAAACGTATAATAAATTAAATGTTCTCACTCTCTCACAGTCAATATGACATGCACATATTCTACTAATCTTGATCACTTAAAAATTATAAAATGTGGCTCATGTAGCTAGTGATGTAGTGTCACTTTAATAATGATGTGATTCTAGAATAAAATAAAGAAAATAATTATTGTTTAAACTGATTATAATGGAAATTAAAACATACTAATTCTTGGTCAGATAACATAAAAAGCTACTGTATTATGGTTATTACTTATTACTTGATACTTGATACCATATGTTTTCTATAATGATTTTGAGTTTGAAGTAATTTGGGTACCATCATCTCATATCTCATATAGTCATATGTACTTCCATTTTATTTATATTTTTTCTTTATCACTAGAGTTAATCACACAAAGCATCATCATCGATTGATCATGCCGTCATGATCATTATATATCCTAAAAACTTTGACATGTAAAACTAAAAAATATATGCTATTAATTAACTTAAAAAAATTAAAAACACTTATAGTTATTATGTAAACCCTTATGAGTTAATATATTTAATTTAAGAGTAATAAATAAATATTCAAGTACGTAAATTAATCTACTATATATATATATATTTATAGAGTTAGTATCAAAATGTAATACGCAATTTGGTCGAATAATAATAACAAAACAATATAGTAAATAATTAAATAATATATATAGATGGAAATAATGGAGTGGTGGCCTTTAGTTTGATTTGTTTTTAAATGTCGGGATCTAGTGGTCCAAGCTCATGAGCTCACGTTTTTCTTTTCCACACTCAAAATAGATGTCGACAAAAGACATGACTCACTGGCCGGGTTTGGTGTATTAATTACCAGCTACACCATCACTCTCAAATATGAATAATGTAAATTCTAATTATATAATTGTGCTTTGATAGAGATATTTAACCACAAAACATGCGAATGTGTAAAATGATACTTCTTCGAGCAGTTGGACTCACGTGGTTATCAGTATTAAGAGTATATATTAGATTGTCAAAATAAAAATGATGTTTGCTTTGTTAATATAAACTAGGATTATACGGTGCTCGCGCTTTGCGCGAGCCACTTGTATAACGTTAAATTTCCATCATCACAGGCGTTTCAAGTTAAAACTAAACACATGCTAAAATCAACGAAAAAGCAAATGTAATTCAATTTCAAACAAACATAATGAAACAATTGTACACAACACCATCAAAATGAAAACGTCTAATTTGATGCTAATAACGGCGGATCATAGTCCCTTTCTGTAGAATCCCATAATAAAAGGACATCATCATACATTATTCGTCAAAATCATCCATCCACCACCACCATCCATCGTCGATTAAAGAAACAAAGAAGACGACGGAGGTGACTGGAAATAACGCCGGAAGCAAGAGAGAGAAACATAAAATGAGCATGCTTCTTCCAAGAATCCAAAGACTATAAAACAACCAAAAAGAATTCAACTTATTTATAAAAGAGTCATTTTACTTTAGTGGTGAAAATGCAAAGCCAAACACTATGGTGACCAAAATGCAAAACATAAAACAGCATTACCTTAAACTCAATTTATCTATAAAAGAGTTATTATACTTTGGTGATCAAAATGCAAAACATACAAAACTATTATGGTCAAAATAGAAAACATAAAAGTTCATTACTCATGAAGTTTCTCTTTAAATATATAGTAATATAAATTTTGGTGGCTAAAATGCAAAATTACAAAAAACACTTTTGGCTAAAAAAACAATTTTGTGACCAAAATACAAAATCCAAAAAAACAATGGTGACCAAAATACAAAAACATAAAAGTCACTCTTCATGGTGTTTCTAAATTAATAGTATATAGATTGGTGACCAAAATGCAAAATACAATAAAACACTTTTGGGTACAAAAAACAAAACCAACAAAATAATGGTGACCAAAATGGAAAAACATAAAAGACACTATTCATGAACTTTCCAAATTATTAGTATATAATTATTTTGTAATATTTTTATGATTGATTTTGCTTTTAGTAGTTTTATGATTTAACTAAAATATCCTTTATGGGAAGGGGAGTGTCGATGGCAGCGCCAACCTAAGGGGTGTGCCGGAGGTACATTCACACATAGCACCATCTATCAGTAGTGTTGGATCTTGAACATTAGTATTATGGGGGCGAATTCAATACACATATTATATGTAAATTATTTTTCACGAAGGCAAACTCGGTACATATAATATGTGCATGTTAGTTGTGTTTCGGGGGAACGAACTCAAAGGTATTAGGGTAAAAATTAGCATAACAGCAAAAAACGTGTGGGGCGACGTCCCATGCCGGTTGGCCCTTTAAAGGATGTGCCCCAGTCTACTAGGACACAAAAAATTTAAAATGTTTTTATATCTATATACATTTTATATTTGAAAATTACTCCCACAAACCTCATTTTTCAGCGGTACCAGTCAATGATACAGTTAATGCTAGTGAGACAAACAAGTTTTACCCACGGACGAGGGTTCGATCCTCAATAACGGTTGTTACGCCGGCCTCTATGGGTTTTCTATGTGAGCGATCAGGCAAGTTAGATGCACCACGCGGGTCCGGTTAAGACAACGCATGTGGTTGCCTGACTTGGTTTAGGAACTCTCATGTGACGAGGGGTTACGTCACAATTCATGAAAGTAGTTGTTAAAAAAACATTACCCTTACTACTATTTAGTAAGGTCGGTGAGACCTACGTGCCTCTCACGTGCTTTTGTAAGCTTTTTTCACATGGGCTATCATCGCTTATATTGCCGGACTGTGGTTTTTTTTCGAGTTGTCGTCATCTCTTCAGGTGGGTTATTCTCTTGTAATGTTTTTTTTCTTGTGTTTCAACTTGGCATGTTGCAATTGATTGTTTATTGTTTGTCTGGTCGTCCTTTTCTTCTAGGTTTACTGTGATGTTGCTTTCCGATTGTCTAAAATTGGTTGATGTTATCGGATCATCGGTGGCTTTGGCGTTTGTTTCCGGTGGCTTGAGTGTTGTCGGCATCATTCCAAATGACATGCAGTGGTTTGTTGTACGTTGGAGGTTTGCAAGGAGCTGATTTTCTTCGATCACCGGTGCTTCTCCATCAGTGCTTTGGTCTCTTTAGGTTGCTGCTGTTATCGATTATCTGGACATTCAGTGGTTTGATATCTGATTGTCGTTTCTCTGTCTCTGTTGGTTCTTTTGGGCTCAGGTTAGTTGTTTTTGATATTCTCTGTTGTCATAAATCAAGTAAGTTTTTTTGGCTTACCATTATCAATTGTCTTCTACTTGGCTTTTACTATTCTATTACCAATTGTTATTTACCCCGAGTGTTTGTTTTACAAGTTTTTCGTGTCTTAGACTTTGGGTCACTACTTTTCTGTTCTACTGGTTCTTACCTGGCTATTCAGCTGTGACTAATTTTGTTGTTGTCTTCCAGTGGTTGTTGACTGTAGACGTTTGTACTTTGCATATGATTAGTATTAGTGGCAAATTGTAGTTACCTGGCTATTGATCGCAACAAGTTTTACTTACCTGGCTTTATAGTTATGACACAAGACTTTGTTCACTATAATTGTAGTTTTTCCTTGCCATATCAACAATTAAATCAAGTTGCTCACGTGTTTCAAACGTGCATCTTTTATGTTTGCTTTCTGGTTCATATCCTTTGCTTTCTTCTAATGCAGGTTGTCGTCATCCGCTTCTCTGTAGTTTCACTCTGTTTTGTGTCTCTGCACGGCCCGTTGTTGTTGTTGTCTATTATGGCGTTGTTTGACTGTTGCACATAAACGAGTCATCTGTCCTCTCGAGGAGTGTCTTGGGTGTCATAGTTATTATATGATGGTCTTAATAGACTATATCCTTTTGATGGTTTTATTATATTCCAGCCATACAATATGTTACTATATATTAGCTCATATAATACATGGTCGTAAATTTATGCGACTAAAAGTATCCTACCTTATTTTGCTATCGTCAGTACATTTCCTGTATGGTCTCATATGTGTTTTTTGGTGATGATTGTACCAACTGCTTTGCAACTTGTATCACATTGCTACTTCTAACATTTTCTTCATTTCTCATACAGACTAACAACTGAAAAAATGTCCGTTAAACGAGTGTCATATAAAGTTGAAGGATGCCTCACTGCCTCAGGACCCATCGAGATACGGATCGTTAAGAAGTGGAGACTGTATGCTCCATAAATAGAAAAAGCTAGATCTACGGGATCATATCATTGACATACACATACGTAAATTCTCACATAATTCTGTAAGTAGAATCTAACTTTCATTTTTACTATCACCAAATGTCATAATCAAAGCATTTGTATTCGTTATTGAATAAATTATAGCTATAGAATTAGATTGGGTGAAAACTTTATAGGTTTGGTTTCTCAAAGACAACTGATGTGGGTTGAAGTTTCAAAAAAGGTTGTTATTGATGGCTTATCAGAATATGATTTTTCAGCTTTATTAGAAATAAAGTGAGTTTGGGTTGAATAAGTCATTGGTTTAAGCATATTCTAACATCCTAGAAGTATGCTTAAAAAATAATCATAAAAGATGGTTACCATCTACCATGTTTTTGTGGGTTTAGATTTTTTGGTTTGTATTCACTGGCGAGGCATTGAAGAGACCAAAGAGGGTCCGGGCCACCCCAGTTTTTTCCGCCCGAAGTGTTGTTTTGTTGATCGGTTGTTGATTTTTTATATATATATTGAGTTTGGCCCCCCGAAACAAAGCATTATAAAAAAAATAATGGGTTTTTTAACTTTGGTCCCCCCGGGCCAAAAATCCTGGCTTCGCCACTGTTTGTATTAGGATTTAGGATAGTATATATGTCAACTAAATGTCGCAGGTCGTCTACTGATGTTGTTTCTTCTTCGTCTATTGGTCCTCTTTATATAGATCATTGTGATCGTAGCAAGTTCACTTATTCACTAATTCTTCTTTGTTGATGTTGTCCTAACACTTACCCATAACGTGCAGATTACATTGGACGTGTGGCGAGGCAATAGGCTAAGGAAGATAACTATACGAGATGAAAGGTAACTACAAGATACACAACAAATAAACACATATAATAACTTTTATAACTAATATTCTTGATTGTCATCGAGAAAAAAAACAATTGAAATTACTTTTTGGGAGAGAAAGTAAAGCAAATAGATGTCACTCAACAAGAAGACATGCATTTTGAAGACTTTGACAGTTACAATACGAAGCACCTTTAAAGTGAAAAGAACGTTTTATGCAATGATGCTATCTAAATTAATCTTTTGTGGCAAGACTAGAGACTTCTAAAGCAATGAATTTTGAAGTGGCGAGGACTAAGTAGTAGAAATCAAGTCTGTTGCTATAGTCATGACTCATGTATGTAAGGTAACAACTATAAGTCATGTAGATGTCTGTTGCTATTAGCTATTAGTGTAGTAGAATTGTTATTAAACTACTGTCAGTTATGTAGATGTCCTAACCCTTAACAATGCAATGACATGTTTGAAGCGAAATGTCGCGGCAGCCGTAACGCGCTGCCCGACACAATATCTAGTTGGTATTTATTTAACATTTAATAAAAATGAGCCCAAAATTTTTTAGTTCCTTTGTTTAATACTCCACAAGAGGTAGATGGATTAAAAAATGGCCTAGATAGGGAATTCTCCCTCCTTTTGGCTTTTGTTATCATTGGTGCCTAGGGTCTTTTTACTCGGCTTGAACAAGACATCAAAATCCTCAACGTCCTTGGTTAACGGTAAAGTCATTTGGAACTGAAGCAGTGAAGCTTCCTTTGAGGTTTGCTTATCAACATACATCATGTTTGCTATAAGTTAGTTGTGGTAAATGATTAGTGGTATGTTAGATTCGTGTCTGAGTTATTGTTTTGAAAGAAGAAGAAAAAATGAATGGTTATTAAAATTACACAAAACTATTTTACTTTTACTAAGTCATCATTTGAGTCGCTGAATTTATTTTCAAGGGACAATGCTGATTTGGTCCCGGTCATTGTCACTTTTATTTCTTACATAATCTTTTTGTGACGACACCAAATATTCTACAATCTAGTAATATTTTTCTCGTGATGCTCTTTTACCATCTCGACTAATATCTGTTGGAAATCCTTTTTTATTGTTTTGTGAAAATAAATAAATAATATTGTATTGAAAATGGTTATTTCAAGATTCAAGTCAAAGAGAGTTTAATATTCAATTTAATTTTGAATTAAGTTTCAATTTAAATTCAATACTCTTTTAATGCTTTGAATTATGTTTCAACTTTGGGTTCACTATAAATACTAGGTGAAACTTAGTTGTAAGACACACTTGAAACACCAAAGATCATATACTTGAAAGCTCTCATTCTCTAACTTTCTTGCTATCCTCCATTCTCTACAAAATATTCTTTCGGGTTTTGAGTTCATCCCGGCAGTACATACTGCTTCGGCTGTTGTACCCTGGGAAACAAACGAGTTCTCTTGGGAGACTCGAAATTTGTTTTAAGGGACCCGTGTTGAACACGAATCCTCAGCCCATATTACAATTCTGCTTCTACTCATTTCTTGTATTTCTAATTTTTCAATTGTAATCATATTGTAATTTATTTATGTTCTTTACTTTCATTGTATTGTAATTGAATTAATAAAAGAGTTTTTAGTTTTTGTACGAGCGGTTTCTACAATATCTTATGTTTTTGTTATCTTAACTAGCAAGGCTTAGTTTTGTCCAAACTGGTTGTCCCTCGTTTAAAAAATGCTCATTCGAATTTGCACTTGGTTTGAAAAGAGCAGATCGGCTAGCAAACGAACCAAGCATGAGCAAATGTATACTCGGCACGTATTGGCTTGATTATTTTATAGTTTTATATACACATGTATAAACTATAAGCATGTGTAACTATATATATAACTAGAAAAACCAATTTAAGATTGAAAAACACAACCCTAAAGCTTCAACAATATTAACCAACAACCACCAATACCAACATAAAAAAACATTAGACCCATATACCAAAACTCAAGTTGGGGCTACAAAGCATCAAGTTAATTACGTTTCAGGACCACCACCACCACTTATGACTCATTGCCATAATTAACCATTGGCTTTCACTTGGTCACCTTTAACCGGTTAACCTCCACCAACATCATCATACCCATCACCAACCGTTTACACCCATCTCCTACATCTCAAATCATAATCCTAAATTACACCATACGACCAAAAGCTTGTTGAATGCACAAGAAAACACTTCAAACCCAATAGGCAAACTAGTCTGATGACGTAGGTCATTTGACCATACGGTTGAGGAGCCAGGAGCCGGAGCTGAAAGCCAAGTACAGTTACAATACTGCTACATAGTGATATAGTAATATGACAAAACCATGTTCACAAGTTACCCCAACATATCTTGTCAAATATATCTTAAAGATATTGCTTAAGATATGGAGCAAATTTAAGTAAAAAAGAGAACTTTCACCAAAATAGTAAAAATTCTTTACTGCACATTACTGAGGTGTTGCAGCTAGCCAGAGTTAGAAGGTGCACGTGCCGAACTCAACCTCGAGCTAGGAGCTCCTGACATTTCCTAGATTGCTTTAGACAAAAAAATACAACATTATCATGCCTTGTTCATATAAATAATGACTCTTTGTTCTAAGATAACACAATTTGCATATGATGCTTGCACTTCACTCTAAAAAAACCACAACACCCATACCTCATTTTCTTAACTTATCAATTTGTCATCTTTAACACACTCGTAGTTCATATTATCAAACCATGAACCTTAAAACATCGTCACTACCATCCTCATTATATTCTTATTGTAGCAACACAATAAAGAATATATAGGTTAAACTTAGAACAACCTTTTCCTAAATCAAACAAATTATTAAATTTTAAACCTAGCTATAACAAAGTAACGTTAAACTATATTAACTCATAAAACTTCTCATGTTCGACTATTCAAGCATATCATGCATCTCTCTAAGTCTAGGGATATAAAAATACTTTCATTTTCAAAATCATTTTTTGATGCTAACCCATGATGTGATTTAATTTTCAGAAGCGAGCTATATATGATGCCTATATATATAACATTTTAGTTCGTCTACAACCTTTTGCCTAAATTGATCCATATGAAAATAAAACCTACTAATTTCTAGCAATCTTAAGTCAAAGTTACTCCTGTAGTTTCAATCAACTAATTAAAAACTTCTAGAATATTTTAGTTTTTAATTAGCTAAAACACAACAAATATTAATGGATATGATTATATCCCAGTATATGATGTAAAGAAAATATTGTTGCTACACATTCTAAATTCTCAAATGCTAAAATTTTCAAACCTATTATAGTACTGGGGTTTAGAGATGTTTTTAATATGTAATATATGATGTGATTAATGCGCAACCTAGTCAAAGTTAGGACTCGATGCAAATGAATTAAACCAGTATTTTGATCTGCCGAAGGACGACATAGCTAATGAGCTTTGCAACGTGTTACATATTGTTGGCTTGCTTGTTGACCGACTCGTTTGGCTTGCTCGTTGACCGACTCGAATTTGGCTTGCTTGGTTTAAAACCCAAAACGTAATACAAAATTATAGCATTTTTCAATAAAAAGTATTAAAGAATGTGTGTGTTCAAATTAGTATTTTTACATGTCAACATATATAAAATATACAATATTTAAAACATCAAAACTTAGCTGAGATGGTTTGTTTTACTAGTCATGTTCGAACTTAATATTCAACTTGCTAAAACATCAAAAATTAAGATAAACAAAGTAAGTCTTAGTTGAGTTGGTTTCTGAAGTCAGGTCCTAGGTCGGCTCACTCAACTTGGTTATTCATAACCCTAGCTTCAACGACAGACTCAAAATAAATTGTGTTATTAGAGACAGGCCCGACCCTTGTATGGGGTGAGGTGCGCAACCGTCCTGGGCCTAGTCTCTTGAGGGCCTAAAATTAAAAAAAAAATATTTTTTATAATAAAATAAAAATATATATATAATTAACCAACAACCATTTAACAATGATGTTATAGCCCAAAATAAACATTTACAAAATGACCCATTTTACAACGTATTAATACATCTCATTTAAAAACTTAAATAAAACTCAAAAACTACTTTCATTACCCAACTTTCATTAAAAAAACCTAAGTTTCATAAAATATGAAAGCTCTCAATCCCATTACGTGGTTAATCCATAAACCCAATCCACCTTTATGGATAATGCACTTCATATAAAAAAAAATAAGTGGAATTAAGTTTTCAAAGTTAAAGTTGTTGAAATTATACTTGAGGTCTACAATGTCTCAAGAAAGACTTAACGTATTGACAATAATTGCAATTGAAAATAATATAATAGAGGGTATGAATTATCAAGACTTGATCGAGAATTTTGCTTCCATAAACGCTAAGAGAGTGATCTGGTTTGGTTAGGTAAGTAAAACTAAAGCATTCGGCTGCAATATTTTTGCTTTATTTATTATTACGACAATTATCGTTGTCTTATATGTTTTTGCCAATTATCATATTTTGTTATGAGTTATAAGTTATAGAGTTTAAGGGCCTAAAATTTGTTTTCGCCCCGAGCCTAACGAAAAATCATGAGACGTAGGATCGACCCTGATCAAAGAGAGTAGAGACCAAGTCTATAACTTGTGGAGACCAATCCATAAGGACAACATTTGTACCTTGGTACAATATAAAGGGACCATTTTTATAACTTTTGTAAAAAAACAAGGCAAGTCAAACGTTGTCCTTTGCCGGCCGGCATACCATTTTCTCAGGCAAGAATCTTGTCACAACTCACACAATTTATACTTTATATTTTTATTATAATAATTATTATTAGTAGTAACTTGATTAATTTCACACTATAATTTCTTTTAACATTATTTTAGATGCGAATAGCTTCGTCATTCATTTTTATTGGTATCTTAGAGATTCTAGGCTAGCATATTTTTAAATAAAATCTCATACATCAATTCATTTACATTAGTCACGAATCTAAAATCATCTTTAAAAAAAAAAAAGAAAACCTAACCTACACTAAAAACTCTCTAATACAATTTAAACCTTGTTTTAAACTTTTATCTCACAATAATCTTTTAAACGATGAACATATATATTACTTCTGATACACCACATAAATTAGCCTTGGTCTTAATATAGTGAGATTTAAACTATAGAAATATCACCAGTAATATTTAAAGTTTATACTAATAGTCTTAAAACAAGTGTTATTTGCTGTTTTTTAGTGTTACTTGTTAATTAAGGATTAAACACCATTTGGAGGGATGTTCTAAAATTGCATGTTATTCGCCGCCCAAAATCCTCGCTTAAAACACCAAAATCAATCCCGATTCAACTTACTTCGTACCTCATTTTCATCGAAAAGATATGATGAAGCAGCATTCAACTGCTTCGATTTTGTGATGCAACTGAAGAACCATTTCAAGTTTTGTCCTCTGTGATGTCGTTCGTTGTGGGATTAATCATCGGACTCACACTTGGGTTTGCTTTGATCGTTGGATTTGTTCGATACGAAAATGCTCGATCCAAACGTCGTTCTGCACTTGTAAGTTCCAGCTTTTGATTTTTAATGTCGATCCTTATGAATATGATATCATTGAAACACACGCTCTTACATTTGTTGTTTCATATTAATTAGATGTTATTTAATTGAGTAGCTAGCTTAGCTAGAGTTTAATTCTGTAAAATATGATATTTTTGTATGACTGTTTAGTTTGAATCAGAACTTGTTATGAATGTTATGCATACATGTAAACAACAAAACATAAGTTGGTGTTGAGACTTGAGTCAACTGATTTGGGGTTAAATGTGATGTGAAGGCGAATGTAGTTGCTGCATTTGCAAGGATGACGCGACAAGATTCAACCAAGTTACTTGCACCTGAGTATTATCCTTCTTGGGTTGTTTTCTCACACAGACAGAAGTTGAGTTTCACGCCTCGCTCGCTTTCACATTCTTAGTTTTTGTATATATGTTTTTTTACTATACATGGGAGTTGATTGTTTCCTCTCTTTTTGTTGTTGCAGTTGACATGGCTTAATTCTCATCTTACCAAAATCTGGCCCCATGTTGATGAGGTTGTTTGACTTTTTAGATCCTAAACAAATAACTAAACATAAACGTGTCAAGATAATTAGGGTCTTTGTTGTAGGCAGCTTCAGAGCTTATAAAGGCAAATGTGGAGCCGATTCTTGAGCAATATAGGCCGATTGTACTCTCTTCTTTGACATTCTCGAGACTCACTCTAGGCACGGTTGCACCACAGTTTACAGGTTAGACTAATTTGTTATGTTTTCATGTTCTGTGAAAAGTTACTGAATGCAGTGCTAATGTTTTACAGGAGTTTCTGTTATTGAAGATGAAAGTGACGGAATAACATTAGAGTTCGAGATAAACTGGGACGGGAACCCGAGTATAATACTTGATGTCAAGACTAGACTTGGTGTTAGTTTACCCGTGCAGGTAGTGCAATATGTTTAGGTTGATTTTCAAGTTAGATATAATGATAAGTTACTGCAGGATCTGTAAATAAGTTTAAATAAGAGAAATTGTGTTACTTGTATAGGTGAAAAATATTGCATTCACAGGGGTTTTTAGGTTGATTTTCAAGCCACTAGTAAATGAATTTCCTTGCTTCGGAGCCGTCTCGTTTTCTTTGAGAGAAAAGGTACTTCGCTTAATATTTTTTAACGGTTTACTTTATAAGAACAAATATATTTTATATATAATAATATTTGTTACATAATCATATATCTATTCTTTTAAACAACATTATAATATTTATAGAAACGATAGGCTCATATAGGTTCACGAGCGTAGTGAAGCTTTGGATATGAAACTCGAACTTGAGCTAGTTTAAGCTTAGAACAACTTGAACTTTTAGCGACGCGCTCTCGAGAGCAGATCAGCTCGTTTACATTCCTAGCTGAGGGTAAATCACTTCTATATATTTTTTCTTTTGAAAAATGCAGAAAAAGATGGATTTTACTCTGAAAGTAGTTGGCGGTGACATATCTGCTATTCCTGGTGTTGCTGATGCTCTTGAGGTGTGAGTTTCATTTTATTATTCTGTTAATCTCTTTTGCTATATTTGTCACTGATTCATTTCAGATAGAAATGGTTTAATAGCTTCTATAATACATGTTTATATTGTTCTCAATTTTCAACCTATAATGCAGAGCACCATACATGATGCTGTTGAAGATTCAATCACATGGCCGGTTCGAAAAGTTATTCCCATTCTCCCTGGTGATTATAGGTATGGCTGCAAATTGGAGTATGACATAAATACCCGTTAAGGCTTCAATGTCATAATTTTTTTATAATGATTTGATAGTGACCTTGAATTAAAGCCCATGGGGACATTGGAGGTGAAGCTTGTACAAGCTCAAGGTCTAACTAATAAAGATTTCATTGGGAAATCTGATCCTTTTGCTAAGTTATTCATACGCCCCATGCGCAGTAGAACAAAAACAAGCAAAGTTATTGTAAGTTTTCTATATTTTTAATGGGTATTTTGTTGTTTTTTTTTGCAAAGAACAAAGAAGAATAATTCTTGTTAACTACTTTGTATTCAGGACAACGACTTGAATCCAGTTTGGAACGAACATTTTGAGTTTGTAGTCGAAGATGTAGCAACCCAACACTTGACAATAAAAATATATGATGATGATGGGCTTCAATCTTCAGAACTCATTGGATGTGCTCAATTTAAGCTGAGCGAACTCGACCCTGGTAAAGTAAAAGACTTGTGGTTAAAATTGGTAAAAGATTTGGAGATCCATAGAGACAATAAAGACAGAGGGAAGGTGAGAACTCTAGAGTTTAACATGATTCATATACACTTGATTACAAGGGGCAAGATAGTCAGGCAGGGTGGTTGGGTAACGAGTCAAATGGATCCGGGCTGAAATGGCCATTAATCCATTATATTGTAGTTGTCAAGATGGACTGGGTCGGGTTGCTTTGACCCATAAACACATTTTATGCATTTTTTGTAGATAAGTAATGTGTTAATTATGATTAAACATATGAAATGTTACGATAATAATCTAAATTATGTATAAAGATGATTTAAGAGGTTGTATGCTTTAAGATCAGACTCAGTGGTGGAACCAAAGCTTATTAGTCAAGTGACCAGAAATAGAAAAAGCTCAACTTTTATATACAAAAAAAATTCTTAAAAAAACTCAGCTTTTATATAGAAAAGGCTGCTTTAAAAAAACTTGGCTTTTATATATAAAAAACCTCATTTATATATAACAAACCAACTTTAGCTCGTTTAACTCATTCCTAAAGATTAATTATTTGTTGTTAACTTGTTATCATTGATTGCTTTCTTTTGTGTAGGTGCACTTGGAGCTATTGTATTGCCCATATGGCATGGGAAACGGGTTCACCAACCCGTTTAACTCCAACTTATCATTGACATCTCTGGAAAGGGTTCTCACAAATGGTTCAGGCGGTGAAAATGGCGATATGGTCAATAACAAAAAAAGAATAGTAATTATAAGAGGAGTGTTATCTGTCACAGTAATATCTGCCGAAGACCTGCCGCCTGCAGATTTACTGGGGAAAGCCGATCCTTTTGTTGTGCTCACTATGAAGAAAACGGGAACACAAAACAAGACTAGGGTGCGCATTCGTCTCTAACTTATGGAGTTCGATTGCAAATATTGCAAGTGTTTTACAATGAATTTGTCTTTAGACGCATTTCCTTTTATTTTAATCTGTTTTATGTGTTTGATCAGTTAACATAAAATATAACTTGAATCAACCCATTATTCTTATCAAATTGCAGGTTGTAAATGAAAATCTGAATCCAATATGGAATCAGACTTTTGACTTTGTTGTCGAGGATGGTTTGCATGATATGCTTATCGTAGAAGTATGGGACCATGATACATTTGGGAAGGTATGCACATCGTTTCACATCGTTCCTGTGATTTGAATTTGGGAATCGTCCCCGTAGCTTTTCACAATGCTGACTTTATTATTATTGTGTTGACTTTTTGCAGGATTTTATGGGAAGATGCATTTTGACTCTAACAAGAGTCATATTAGAGGGGGAATACAAAGAAAGTTTTAAGATTGAGGAAGCTAAAACAGGAAAACTTACCTTGAATCTCAAATGGTTACCACAACCAATTTATCGTAACTCTTAGCGTTTTTTCATTCGACTCACCATCATATGCCAAAATGTAAGAAGAGCTGCTGAAGAAGCCCATAAATGTTCATCTTCAAAAAGAGCCTTCAAGGTGCAAATTTTGCAGGCAAGAAGCCATTAAGATGTTTGTGCAGAACAAACGCTTTTTTGGGTAGAAAAACATAATGTTCTTGGTGCAGTTTTGTGTTTGCATCTTGGTTTTGAATTTAAAACGTTTTGGTCAATTGTGAAGTGAAAAATTTGTGGTGCTAGATAATGTTGCTAACAATATATTTTTTTACCGTGTACAACATTAACCATAGGTATTTTTATTAATTACTATTAGTAGAAAAACCAATTGAAATGGAGGATTTTTCAAACAAAGGGCTAGAATCAGATGATATTGAGCATGATACTCGTATCTTTTCGAGAAATGAGTAGGTTGTTTCTTTGAAAAACTGTGCTCAACTTCATATGACAATTCCGCCAATATCTCTTCGTTAGTTGGGGCAAACTCCACTTGAGTCGGATTTTTTGTAGGAATGTATCGAGAAATAATTTGATTTGGTTAGACATTGTGTGGCTAGTAAACAAGGATTATTTTTTTTGCTGGTACAATATGCATAATCAAATAATCAATATAATTCTACAAGAGATCTAGTTTCATTCAAGTAAAAGATCCCGACTGATTGAAATGATATTCTCATCAATTCTAAGACCATTTTGATTCATTAGTAATAAAGATTCGGAATATCACAAATGCTCGTCAAAAAAGATTCAACAATTAAAAGAACTTCATTTCTTCAAACCGAAAAAACAAATATAAAATCAAACTGATTCCAAAACGTCTTTCTTGATATTCTCCAATATCCAAGGTATTCAAGAAATGAGAAAAGCAAATTATTAATCATATACTAGTGATCATTTGATCCGACGTATCTCCTATTACGATGAAAAGTTTTATATCCACTTCAAATCTTGCAGCCATAAACATGCGTTGATGTCTAATGATTCCAGCCTAGCTGGTTGAGGACACCCGGTTTTACAGTGGTGGTCCAGGGTTCTAACCTCCCTGCCTGTGAGATTTTCCAGGAAAAACCCCATTGGTTTTCCCGGTTGAACGCCTAGCCAAATTCCGATGTCAAGTGGGCCCGGTTAAGACAACATATTGACCGGAGTGGGGTGGTGGGTTCCTCATTGCGGGGGATGCGACCGTATGGTTGCAAAAATTGAAAGTCGCCGTTCAAAAAAAAAATAAACATGCGTTGACATTGAGCTCTCGATACATATGCAAGTCAACAGATTTTACAACTCAATTGGTTTCCTCCTAAAACAAACAAGTTGAGGCAATCTTCGAACGTCAAACTAATAACTTACCGTTGAAATCTAAAGAAGCCGTACAAAGTTGAAGCAATTGTAAAGTATAGGGATTTGTTAGCAAAATTTGGAAGCGAAAGAGCATGATGATTGATTCATGAGTTGTTTCTCAAGAATCACGCCTTCCAATTGCGATTTGGTCTTCATCGTTACCAACCAAACAAAACACCCACACGCGTCTATTTCTCTCTAACCCTATCCACTTTTCATCCTCTAAATTCATCCTCAACAAACGTAGAAATGTTCATCGCTTCCTCTTGTTTCATGTAATTTCTATCCTCAACTCTTACTACTCCTTTCTAGGGTTTTTCTAATCAGCTTTTGAGTTCAATTGGGTTGTTGATGAAAGGGGGTTGTTGCTACCTGCTATTTGAGTTCAATTGAGAAGCGAAATTGAATCACAAGTCAGGTATCAAACTATTTGATGTTTATAGATTGCATTCAAATTCGCGTTGCTTTGTTGGTTTAAGTGTTTTGATTGGATGTGATTTAGTTTGTGTTAAGTTGGGTTTTTTTATGAAAAGATGGGTATGAATTACAGCATTAGACAGTGTTTGTGATGATTTGGTGATGGATGTTTGAACCACATGAACATTTTGAATACAATTACAGTAGTTTAACAAAGTTAATTGGTTGTTGGAAGTATCCATGTCTTTAGTAGATGAGCATTATGTAAGTATCTTAGGCGTGTCGTTTTGTGGAAGATAGGTTCAATCTGAAACGGATCAGGGAACAACTATTTCTTGCACTAGTATGAATTGATAGCATTTTAACTTTATTTTAAGGAAAGAAGTAAATAATGGTTTTATGTAATCGTTTCCGATTTCATTGTTTAGGAAAAGATGCGGAGTTTATGATTATAAGTGTGCATGCTACGACAATGTGTTACCAGCCTACCATATTTTGTAACAATCAATTTAAAGTTGTGTAACTGGGATTGAAAATTCAATTCTTTCTGTCCCGAAGCCTAAAGAAGTGTACAGGGAAGTACAAAGTGATAATTAACTAAGCCTAACTAGGATGAATCCTTTTATTCCATACCCTTGAACTTCATAGAACCTTCATATGGATCACATTTGCACTTTTTGAGCCAATTTGATGGGTTAGAAGGATGCTACCCCAGCGTACCACTAACGTTTTACTAGAGAAATAATTAATTCATGCATTTACTCGTAACTTAAATGTTGTGCCATAATTATACAAGAACTACTGTTTGTGAAGTCATCTTTCATAGCTTTCTGCTTTATAGTGTAGCCTCTTAAGTGAACTGTAAGTACCGAAGACAACTTGTTTAAAACCCTACGATGCATAATTGATCTTTTTGTTTATATTTACAAGAATGAAGGATGTTAATAGTTGTTTCTTGCGTTGGCAGGAATCATGATGAGTATAAAAGATTGGGTTTTATCTCAGTTGGTTTCAAACTCTTTAGCCTCAGCAAGACCATTGTCTGGCAATGACAGTTTCTTTGAAGGTGAACATCCTGCTAACGAATTCCGCGTTCGCGGTATATATAATATATCACTCATGTCTATTTCTTCTATGATATTTTGGATAAAATTTCTTGTGTGTTCAAGTTTAACTCACATGTAAATTATTTTCCTTTTAAAATGTTTTATATGGTTTACTAGATATTTTGGTCTCGAAAACATTCCCTGGTGTGCTTTTTTTGTTCATATATAGCACTAATGATTGTTAATCTTTTTGTTTTGGCATGAACCCAAACTAGTAGATTAGTATCTATATCCATATACTTTTTAATGGTTAGCTTTGGGTTATGCTTTATCTCAAATGAGTCAAATAAAAGCTTTGGCTAAAGGGGAATATGTCAAACATGCCGAAGAGACGCCCAAAGTGCATTTTATTACATACAACCTCTTATTCAAAGATTTAGGCTGTTTTTGTAAATTGTAATAATGTTGTTTTTATGTAATGTTATTAACCTATCACTTATTTAAGAAAAAAGCTTAAAACAGACAAAAGTGTTGCTGGTAAACCTGAACCAACTTGTTTTGCATGTCAATCCCTCCCCATCTGATATGACACGTGCAATTCTTGACTCAAGAAGAATGTGTCTTACTTGGTATAGTTTTTGAATTAAAATGTCAGTTATAAGGCCTGTTTGCTATTCACTTTCAGGTTCTGCACAAACAGCCAACTCTCCACCACCAGAGGCAGCTTCAGATATATCACATCCTTCTGTTCCCAACCAAGAAATCCCACTTCCTTCACCGCTACGCCAAGTCACTTTTGAGAATCCACGTCAGCATCATCATTCAAACAAGGAAAAGAAGTTAGACCCGTTAGCCAAGATTGAGATGCTCCAAATCAAATTCTTACGTCTTCTTTCTCGTTTGGGCCGCCCGCAAGATGATCTCATGGTGGCCAAAGTTTTATACCGAATCCACCTTGCAACTTTAATACGAGCAGGAGAATCTGATCTTAAAAGAGTTAATCTCAGAAGTGATAAAGCTAGGGAGATTGCTATACAACAAGAAATATCTGGTGTTCCCGAGTTGGATTTCTCATTTTCAGTTCTAGTCCTCGGTAAAACAGGTGTTGGCAAAAGCTCAACAATTAATTCTATACTTAATGAAGCAAAAGCCAAAACGAATGCGTTTCAACCTGCTACCAACCGTGTTCAAGAAGTTGTGGGGACTGTTAATGGAATCAAGATTTCTTTCATTGATACACCTGGTTTATTACCTCCATCACCAAATACTGTTGGAAGAAATCGGAAAATTCTACAGAAAATCAAGAAACATATCAGAAAATCCCCTCCAGATATGGTATTGTATTTGGAACGGCTCGACATGATTAACATTAATTACAGTGATTTCCCTATATTAAAACTTATAACGGAGGTATTTGGTACGGGTATCTGGTTCAACACCATGCTTGTCATGACTCATTCTTGCTCACCACTTCCTGAAGGACAAAATGGGTACCCTGCTACTTATGAATCTTTTTGTACCCAAAGCACAGATATCGTACAACGTTATATTCACCAGGCGATTTCTGACTCAAAGCTTGAAAATCCATTTCTGTTTGTGGAGAATCATTCTCAATGTAGAACCAACATCAACGGTGATAAGATTCTTCCAGACGGGCAGATTTGGAAATCCCAATTTCTCTTGTCATGCTTATGCACTAAAATCTTGAGTGATGTTAACAAGGTCTTAGATTTCCAGGATAGAATTGAATTGGGGATATCAAATGGTACCCGGCTTCCATCTTTACCTCATCTTCTTTCATCTTTTCTTCGCCATCATATTTCAAATCCTAATTTAGCTGAAAGTGAAATCGACTATATTTCTCTTAAAGATTTGGAAGAAGAAGAAGAAGAAGAGTATGATCAGTTACCTCCTATACGAATCTTGACAAAATCCCAGTTCAGAAAGCTGACAAATTCTCAGAAAAGTGACTACCTTGATGAGCTAGATTATCGAGAGACCCTTTATTTAAAGAAACAGTTAAAGGACGAGTTACGTGCACGTAAAGAGAAAAAGATTTCTGAAAATGGAAATTTAGATGGTGACGAGAACTTTGACCCACCCGAGCCTGTGCTTTTACCTGATATGGCAATTCCTCCTAGTTTTGATTCTGATAACCCGGTGCATAGATATCGGTGCCTTGTTACAAGTGACCAGTGGTTAGCTAGACCTGTTCTTGACCCTAATGGATGGGACCATGATGTGGGGTTTGATGGAATAAATCTAGAGTCAGCTACCAAAGTAAGCAAAAACCTGTATGCATCGGTTACAGGACAGATCAGCAAGGACAAACAGGACTTGAATGTACAGTCAGAGTGTCGTGCATCTTTTCTGGATCCACGTGGTCCCACTTATAGCACTGCGTTGGATGTTCAATCTTCAGGTAAAGATCTGATCTACACTCTTCATGGTAGCACAAAAATGCGTGTGTTAGAACGGAATATTGCAGAATGTGGAGTATCTTTGCTGTCTTTTGGGAACAATTACTATGCTGGTGCGAAACTGGAAGATAGTTTTCTAGTAGGGAAGAGAGTGAAGTTTGTGGTCAATGGTGGTCAAATGAGGGGTCGGGAACAAGTGGCTTATGGTGGGAGTTTGCAAACGGTAATAAGAGGAAGGGATTACCCTGTGCGGAATGACAAGATTAGTCTTACTATGACATTGTTATCTATGAACAAAGAGACGGTTTTGGGTGGGAACATAGAGTCTGATTTTAGGGTGGGGCGAGGGACAAATATGTCCATAAATGCTAATATAAACAACCGAAATATGGGACAGTTAATCGTTAAAACGAGTAGTTCTGAGCATTTGGAAATAGCCTTGATTGCAGCTGCCTCAATTTTGAGGGTTCTTTTTAGGCGAGCTGGATATGATCGTTCGATTAAAGAGCAGCCTGAAGATGTGTGACTCGTTTACTTGAAGTCGAGGTAGCTTTTTGTTCTAGCGGTTGTATGTTGAGTTATTAATGAGCATAAATGGTTGTTTCAGTTGAAAGGAGGCAAATACAATAATTGTAAATGTATTTTGAGGAAGAGTTGATGTAGGAATTTTATATGAGAAGTATACATTTTTATCATCCTTTGTTTTTGGGTTACTGTGACTTCTGATTACAAGTTGTAAATTTGTAATCAATGAAAACAAAACATGAAGAATATGATCTTTGTATACATACATCGATTGTGTTTTACATAGAATTTGATACATGCTTCTTAAAACGAACTTTTAGAAGAAAAGAGCTATTGTTGAGTCCAATGTGAGCTAGAGTAGAAAACGTTTGTAGTCAAGATAGAAAATGTGCTTTTTTTCTCCAAGTGGCTAGACATCTTTGAGTCCTTTGATGTTTCAAACTGTTATAAATACATGGCAGATTCATCTTATGATTATCAAAAAGATAACCGATCCGCTGATCGTTATACCTTTCAAGTTGCTTCTAACATACATGAGACGGCAATACACTCACATTCCAAGCCTTCAGGTTCTTTTGTGAAACATGAGATGGTTTGTCATGTGAATGATTGCTTCTTATTTGGTAGATAACTGAGCAACTCAGGTGTGCTATGTGACTTTCTAAATTGTGCCAATTGTTCATTTGACAGGGATAATTATATTGACATGTGTGCTATGCAAAGTGAATACTTATGGTTTTGAACAAAAATCTGGATTTAAACTTTGCCTAACAAAAATTAAGGTTCGAGGCAAACATGTAGCATGTACAACGTGGTTTTATGGTAGATCATCATAGGTCTGCGCTACGATGGACCAGCAGTCATCAGTCATCACCACAACAAAATCATACACAATTCGAGGCAAATATAAACAAGTTTTGCTTACCCAAAAAGAAATACCAAAACAGAAAGTTAAATATCTCCTGTAATGAAGCTGTGAATGTACATGTTTTTAATTTAGGTTGCAATAGCCATCTCAAGTGTTGATAAAAAAGGGCAGGTGAAGAACCAACACTTGACCACTAAAACCCAACACAAAATCATAAGAATCTGCAAAACAATTACCTCAAAATCACCAAAAAACAGTTTGTTTCTCATGAGGTACCACTGGCCTTGTAAAAAAGCATTTTCTGAACATAAAACATCATGTACCCTTGTGCAGCCCTCACAATATTCTCATTGACTTGAGTCACCCATGCATCATCACATTTGTACCATTGATTACTCAACCTCAAGTACGTTGAATAATGTCCCGCATCTAGTTTCCCGCTATGAGTTACAACAGCAAATAACTCAAATTCTGAAGTCGATTCGTTTGAAGAATCAGGGTCGTTAACATCCCCATCAAACCCAAAAATCCGGTTCCCAAATCTACTCCTTAGAATAGATGATGAGAGATAAGGAGACATGTCTAATGAAAAAGGGAACTGCATGTAACGGTCAACTTTCCTTGACATCTTTCTGATTGGTGAGTGTTCAAATCTTTTAATGTGAAAACAAGAAACCAATGGAAGTTTCCTTATGGACATTTGTTTAAGGGATTCTTGTCTCACTTGACATTGTTGGCAGAAAAACTTCTGGTCTGAGCCTAATCTTTCTGGTCTAGTGAATCGGTCCAAACACCCCAGCAGTGTAGACATCCCCGAGTTTATGGTTTCTGCATTCCCGTTGCAGGAATAAAGGGTTTTTGTCCGGCCTTCATGATTAGGTACCAAATCAAGTGAGATGTCTACGCAAGGATCGTATGTGGTGGATGTAAAACCACATGCTGTGCACATGACATCCGAACGCAATATTCCAGAGAATACTCTATGGGCGATACAGCAATCTCCACTACCTATACAATAAAGGAAAAAAAACTAAGTCATTAAGTCCAAAGGACGAAACAGAAGGTTGGTAACATATCAAATATTTGAGCAAATAACACATTACAACCGACTAACAAGCAATGTCTTATGCATAATTTGTTTTGTTCACTGAAAGATGAAATGAAGAAAGTTGATTACCAAAAGTGAAATAAGAAGTTGCTGGTTAAGTTAGCCGTGTCATCCACTAATCCTGAAAACTAGAGGATTCTTGTGCCACATCACTCACTCTATATTCACCCAGTTGATGTTATGTAGGAAAGTTTGATAATCTAGTGGAACCTTGAACTTCCTCCAGGCTCGAGATAAATCTGTATCAAAACATAAAAGATCCTATCAATGGCCAAAGATGAGATGTGACACAAGAAAATCCTGTGGGACTAGACTAACTGAAATAAACAGCCCTGTAGCTCTATAACTATTGGTATTGTTACTCTTAAACGTTAACAGTGTCAAAGATGATCCAACGTAAGGCTAGATATTAAAGATAAGGTTATCTCAGGAGATGGAAGGAGGAGAGGGAGGGGGTGGGGTACTGATCTTCCTACTTCTTAGCGAATACAAACGTGGGCTATCTAAGAGTACTATATTCTTGACACATGCACACTACCAACCCTTTATTTGGTCTTAGAGCTCAAACAAGGCAATGAAAAGTATACAAGAAAAAAATACCGAGCAACATTCATATATATTCCATAGTCACATTAGGTTCCAGACATTTCCTACTAGAGAGAAATCACTAGTGAAACAGTTATTCGTGTATTTATCAGAGCGCAGCATTCAAAAGAGAATCATAAAACAAAAGCACCAGCTGCAGATAATTGATTTATAAAAAGATCGCTTAAGAAACTTGATTAAATTGATGAGCATAGAACAAACAGAATCGTATGTGAATGTTCTTTTTAGCCAAATTTGATATACATATCCAACCTGTAAAGTAAACCATGACCTTTACCCAGATTCTCCATACTACATCATGATGAAGGATAACCAGTTATCCCTACAATCCATCACTTCAACAAGAATAAAACTCCACTAGGCCACTTATTTTCATAAAACTAAAGCAAATACCAATCTTTTACATGGAGTAAATACAAAATATACATGACCCACATAAATAGTTGCAAATTTAACAAGAAAAAGACTAGTAACAGATCAAAACTAACTTCACCTTGACTGTGAGGTTTACGCTCATCTTTATCCACCTTTTCGTGGATCCCATCAAGCATGGAAATGAAAAATTCATGAGCATCCTGCTGTTCATAATTTGCCAAGTTTCCTGCATGTTGCCACCAACTGGAAAACAATTGCAAATAATCAGATGCTTAATAAGAAACTCTTTAAACTTGTCAAAAATATCAACGACCAAATTAAAAAAGTTCGATTGGGACAGCTACTATATATTTTTAGCAAAATATATATCCATGACCCACTCTAAGATATTATCATAAAACACCACACCAAACTAACCATTTATATATTGTAACATGTTCCTATCAAATTTCACAACTTTATATATCTTTTTCATTTCACAAGCAGACACTCACCTGTATAAGAACTTTGCAGGGCTATATGGTTTCCGATCACCCGAAAACACAGCTGAAAACAATGCATCTGTATCACAAGCCAAACACACCTGTAAATTCTTATTCTTTCTTTCATTTTTTATACCATTAACACCATTCTTCTGCTGACAAACAAACCGATTATGCCGGTCACTAAGGAAATAATTACGCAACGGTGGTGTATGCAACAACGCCTGCAATACAGAGTTCATAAAACAAGTGTTTCCTAGATTGTTTAACCCCTTCAATCCCACCGGAAAATTCAAATCCGAAGATACATCTTCATTGTTTCCAGGCAACAAACATGAATGTAACCCTAACAATGCTCGTTCTCTCGAATCAGGTGTCCAAGGACGGTAATCCACGCGCCGTCGCTTGTTTAAACTCTCAGGAGGCGGTGAACGAAGAGAGTTACATCCACCTAACGTCGCCGCCGCAGACTGAGACAACACAACGCCGGAATCGAAATCGCTATCGTACACTTGATCCTTACACGAACAACAAAACAGCTCCGCTCGATCCACATCGATCGCGATTTCGTGCTCGTGATCCGGCGCGTGGATGTCACAAACAACCGCAGCACATGACACGCAGATGTATAGCCGTGGTGGCGATTTACCGCACGCGCCGCAGTTGAATAATGATTCACCTCGCACGGAGGCGCGTCCCAGCGGTTTGACTCGAATACGTTCTAATAGTTTAGCAAACGCCGTCGTACCTCGACCGGATTTGAACGCCGTTAAATGAGAACACGGCGTCGGAAGAATCACAGCGTTTGATTGCTGATGAGTCTGATTGTTCGAATTGGACGACATTGTTGTTGTTGTTGATGTTAATGTGTGATTTTGAAGTTTCATTGATTTGATATGGGATTGAGATTGAGAAATGTGATTCGGTTTGATGTTAATGGTTGTGAAAATTGAAAGGAAAAGAGGACGATTGTGCTTAAAATTAGGTCATGGTATGAGTGATGATCCAATTTGTGTTTGTGTTTGTTTTTGTTGATCCAAATTTGGGGGAGAGAAATTATTGAACACCACTACTGTTCGCTCATGACTCAGAAAAAAACAGTCTCATTCTAAGTCGCCCATTTATTTTGTGTTGGAAAACAATAGACACAACACAATATAGAGAGACGAAAGATAAAATACAAAATTGATTTTGCCTAAAAAGTGTGAGAAGTGACTTAAATCACATCAAAACTGGGTCAAACGAACTCCGTTTGAGCTCATTCAAGCGGCGTTGGAACCGTCTCGTCGAGCTTTATCATCTTAGCTTCTAGGGTTTAGCTTAAAATTTTAGTTTTTACCTTAAGGTTTAGCCTTAGGGTTTAGCATTGGGATTTAGCTTTTAGGGTTTAGTTTTAGATTTTAGGCTTTTATATGGATGGGGTGAGGGGTTTAGATTTTTAGGGGGTGGGTGGGTGGGGTTTAGGTTTTTGGGGGGTAGGGGTGGGGGGTTTTAGGTTTTTTGGGTGGTGGGTGGGTGGTTTTTAGGTTTTTAGAAGGTGTGGGTTGGGTGATTTAGGTTTTTGGGGGGTGGGGGGTTTTAGGTTTTTTGGGTGGTGGGGGCGGGGGTTTGACGACACGGTTCTAACGCCGCAAGAATGAGTTCAATCGGAGTTCGTTTGACCCGGTTTTGATGTGTTTAAATATCACTTCTCACGCTTCTTAGGCAAAATCCATTTTGTACGGTAACCTTCCCCCAACAATATAACACTCCCCTATCAAAAACTTCATTTTTAATATTCTTTTCGAGTTAATCAACTCGGTCTGGCTCTATTTTCCGTTATTTTTTTATTGGTTCTCTATTTAGAATTAGCTGTAGAGTTTTCTTTTACATGCATCTAAAAACACGTTGATGATATTTAAGATCGGGTATTCTTTATAAACCAAAGATTTTTCTTATCTATGATTGATGTAAGTTTTGCACATGACACATTTTCTGATTTTATCAAATTTATACCTCAAATTATTTAGCGAGTCAATTATACAGCATACAACCAAATTTTTTAGACCGTATAAAGATCTAACATTCATATTTCCAGATACTAATTTAATAGTCAAGGAAGTTTTAAACATCTGGGGATTTTTAATGTAGATGTCACTTTCAAGTGTCCCACACAAATATGAAATGACAACATCTATATGTTTATTCTAAAGTCTGTCCTTTTGAGATTGTGTGACAAGTTAAACATTAGAGTTATCGCATCCACTATAGGGGAAACGTTTCCTTATAATAACTACTAGAATTTGAGAAAGAGACTCAAACATGATATTAGGATATAACATAAAGTCTAGTACAAGTAAATATGATATTTAGCACAGCTGAAATGCATCATAGCGTTTTGTTTGACATAATAACAGTGAGGTTTAAAGAGCAATGGTGTTTATAAACTTGCGTTTGGCAAAAGCTAACCACCACTTGTTTGGAGTTCCATTAGGTCTGTATGCAACACTCAACAATCTCCCACTTGTTTCTTCCCTAATTTGCTTAAGATAATTGCGTAACAGCTCTGCGGTACAATATTATAATCACATATCACCAGCATATGAATGCATGTTTTAATGTCAATTTCGATCCATTTACAGCTCTGCGGTACAATATTATAATCATATCACCAGCATATGAGTCATGTTTTATCTTACTAATAGGTCAAATGTGAAAAGTAAAAAAGTATTAGTTGAAACATCTTCTTGCTCGGACATTTAACACTCATATCAGCATGAATGTTGATATATCACAAAAAAAAATTTAGATCTTAAACTTTTTTTTTCATCAGATACACCTTTTTATATTAAACATCAAAGAATTTACAACAAGGTGGCAGGTAAATGGGCAACAAGTTGTGCCACTAAATGAAAAGAAAAAAAATTACCTGCTTCTTGCTCGGACCCGGGTAATGGAAAGAGGCCAGGGAAAGGGAATCCGGGTTCTCGAGGCACAGGAACATCTTCCAAACTGAGGTTAATTACGGCCTTTGTCCCTTCAGGCTTCAGCTAAGGTTCTGCAGCCTAGCTTCAAGCCTCTTCAAGGCCACATTTATATAAAATGTTAAATATATAAGGAGTTTATCAGCTGGGCTTTGGATGTCAAAGTTCTTGAAGAACACATTCGCCCTAAAGAACGTGATTGCTTCATCAATTATATCCGTTGTGGCTGCATAAAACTAATAATCAGGTTACAGTTGACCAATTAAGCAAGCCCAATCAAGATTTATCGTATTAACATGTATAAAATGTTTGACCAAGATTTGAAACAGGAGCAGGTCCTCTTATGTGACTTTTTAAAGGAAGTAGCCAAGTAGGGGGCATTTCTTATAAGTTTGAATTGGCACAATTCAATCTCCATATCAATGTTTTTCATGGTGCTTAAACCTTTCAATTATGGTGTCAACAAAACTGTTAATCCCAAATTGGTTGATCTCATCTGTGAAATTTTAACCATAAATTCAACACGGAACAATCTGAATCACACGCATTCAAATCCCATTTCCACGGGCTTAAAGATACAAACTTGATGTCATTGATACAATCGTTTATACGTTTTCCAAATCTAAATCAATTAATAACAACATTATGACCAATTTTATTTGATGGAACATGCATTGGGGTGGTGTAAGTTTTGAACGAAATTAATTACCTGTGGCTGAGGTACGATTTATGATCAGATCGGAAAATGGTTTGTTCTACATCACTTTTTCTGTACTTAAACAACAGTCCGATTATAGGATCATCGGGACAATGCTTATTTTTAAAGTTTCAACTGTATATATGACTTGCTTTTTATTAAATCTTGACAAAGAGATTTTTTTGGAGACAACTTTATGGTTAAGCGTTAATGAGTGAGAGCAATCCAACAATCCAGAGATGGGCGACAGATAACCAAAAGCAAATTCATGAGTTTTCTGTGAGTAAAATAGACAATGATGATGTGAGAAACCAAAGTTACACTAATGGAAGGTTGAGAAACAATATTATGATTCGTGTTATTTGCGAAACATATTAGTGTATCAATTCCAAAAAAATATAGTAACTTCAACAAGGTACTTCTTCGGCTGTTGGTCATATTTTTAGAGGGTAGGAACCTATGCGCATGTTCAACAGATATACCTATCTACGTTAAGATATACTAATTTTGGATGTAGTTTGGCTAATGGACGTATATATATATTTTTAACCATCAAAACTCAAGAGATGCGTAACGCCCAATCTATCACCTCTCAATCGATACTGGGAGTTGGGACGATCCATGGCGCAAGATCCCAGATTGTTTACAGGACCTACGTTCAACTGAACTCAAGCACCACGAATTCTATCGAAAACCTGCAGCCCGCCCGAAGGCAAGTCAGCTGCGATAAAACTAGAGTGTAGCTCCTGATAAACCCCCGACCAAAAGGTCCGTTCGTCCCATTTATTGCTTACGAATGATGCTGAGGCAAAGCTCCACCGACACTAATGAACCTATATATGGACAGATGTACACTTTCATATATTCTTGAACTATAGGTGTGGACATTTTGCCAATGTCTTTCATATTACATCTAACACACCAAAGACTAGATTTTTTTACAGCAAGCAAGAGATAATGTACATATATTGCTTGAGACTAACCAACCATCTACTATCTTTGAGGTACAATACAGTCAGCACTAGGTACAATCAATAATGGGTATCTAACACAGGTCAATTGGCACTATGTGAGTTTATACACAATGGGCATGGGGGATCCCTTCTATCTTCATAACTAGTTCTTGTTTCCAAACAATCTGCATGATATATATGACCACAAACAAGAACTGCAACAACAGAGTTATCACTAGTAGAGGCAGAGCATAGTCGACACATCATCTTCATCGAATCACCCGACACTACATCTATCACCAATCTATTTGATCTAATACGTTCCTGCTTACGCCAAGCCTTTCCTCCTCTTCCTGCAAAACAACCAACCATCAACAAGACCATTCATTTCATAGTTGAAGACTTACAAAAGTCAAAATTGATTATCACATAGTTGTCTATTTTTATGCTGCATCAATCTTTGTAGGGGTGACAATAGTGTTTTTTATGCGTACATTTATTCGTGTTAAAGACGCAACTCTAATTTTATCTTTTTTTTTACATTTTGACGTTTGACATTTGGTACGCTTAATTAAACGGGTCAATCCAAACATGACCCGTTTAACTAAACAGGATAAACCGCTCACCTATGAATCCTGAACGTGAATCAGATTTATGACCAAACTTGAAAGGAGGATTATTCTTTCCATTATAAGTCGAATGATGACCAGCATTTCTTTGTGCTTGTTGGACATTGTAGTTATGCCGTGGAGCCCGAAATAGCAATGGCCGGTTAACATTGTGGTGGCGGTTATGCGGTGGGTGGTGGTGGTGGCTATTTGCAGAACCTTCCATCATAGAGTTTAATCAGAATCATTCTGGTAGAAAGTAGATGTTATGAGAAAAATGCAAAAAGGTGTTGTTGATGAAAAAATTAACAAAATGATCATTCAACAAGCTGGTTTTTGCAAACATGATCATTGACAAATACACGTTACATCTTACAAGATTATATATATGTATTTATGCATAAAAATCGAGCAGAAATTGCATGATCATTGGAAGAAGAAGAAAAATAGAGAATCAAGAAATGATGAATTCGTACCGTGTGTGTTTCGGATGAGATTTTTACAATGTTAAACGTTTGATAGAAATTTATATGTCAAGTTTGAAATTTAACGGTTATGAAGAATTTGAAAGAAAAGGGTTTTGGGTCATTGGATGGATGTCTATGGAGAAGAAAGAAAGGGTGTAACAGAAAGAATGTGGTGGAAATCTTGTGCTAACGGTGTAAGGCATGTATTCGTTCGAAACTTCATAATATATATACAGTAAATTGCCAAAAACGTCTCTGGATTTGTATCGTTTCGACCACTTTGGTCCTTATGTTTTTTTTTTGCCATTTTGATATTTGAATTTGTAAAACATCTGTTAACCTTAGAGGTAGTATAGTCTTTTTACTTTTTTTTGCCAAACAATCTACCCAACTTTTTTTTGCCCTGAAGCATTAACATGTGCAAAATAACCATACCGTACCACAATGGTTTCTGTTCTTATTCTGGTGACAACTACAAAATAAGAAATACATGACCTAATGTACAAGCAAAACAAATAAACACTCGAGAACACAAGATTGAAAAGACCATATAATGAACATAATCAAATCTTGCAAGCATCAATTGATCTTGTGCCATGCTGATAATTCTTCATATAAAATTCGAGAGAAAATGTCACATTCTTGTATAACCTTGGCATGTCATCCGTTATCAGCCCATCTACAGGTTCAATATCCTTTTCAGTTTGAGGCATGCAGAACATAGCAACCGTAACCCTTTGGTCTTTGGAGTTCACCAACACTCTATGTATCGGGCTCTTGAATATCCCATTACTCATTATCTGCACATTTACATATCATATCTTAAAAACATAAAAATATTGATCTAGAGTTGTCACATTGACCTAAAAACAAGACCACTTGCCCAATGCAAGTTGAGTTTTACCTCCATTTGATCGCCAACGTTGATGGTTAGAGCATTAGGAACAATAGGAACTCCAAACCACTGCCCATCTTTCAAAATTTGAAGGCCTTCAACGTCTTTATCTTGCAACAAAAATGTGACGGCTGAACCGTCTGAATGTGGTTTGAGTCCCAACACTTTATCGGACCATGGGCAAGGAGGGTAGTAGTTAAATCTTGCAAGCAATCTTGAAGTTGTCCCATATTGATCCAAAAAACAATTCTCCTCCAACTTCAATGATCTAGCAAGTGCTTTAAGCACAACTTCATTCATCAACTCTATTTTGGAGCCATATTCATCTACAACTTCCCTAAAACATCACAAATGCAACTTTAATGTCACATTTTGCTAGATCAATAAATTGTTGGAGATTGATTTACCTGAAGTGAGCGGGGTTTTGAGGCCAAAATCGAAGCTTTTGTTGGTCATGTGGAAGAACTGCGATATAAAGTCTATCAGTCCAATCAAGAACTTGTTGATCTGAAAAAACCATGTCATTTCCATAGCCTTCAACATCATCTTCTTCCCTCAAACATTTCTTCTTCTCCTCTGCTGGTAAATTGAAAAACAGTTTACTAATTTCACGAACTTTATCCAGAAAAGAAGCTTCAATTCCATGGTTAATTGCCTGAAAGCATCCCCAGTTAATAATCGCTGATTTGAGCTTATCGAGCTCCGAATCAGATGAAGCTAAGAGGCTAACATCAATAACAGGAATATTCGTTGGAGATGAAGCATCGGCAGTGGCGATGTTACTGTACTCTTCATCTCGTTTACGAATAAACCTTTGTGGCAACTGGTCACAATTGGCCGCTATTTCGTGAACTTGATTGTTCATTGACTCGTGACTGAGATTAGATCAATTATTGATTTGTATTTGTTGCTAATCAATCATCAAATATGATATATAATTATATATCAACATATAAGCCAGCTTTGAATTGTGTGCTCACTCGCTATAAAATAACAAATTTGACTTCATCATGAAGGTGGTAGCGTGGGGTTGTGGATGACTAATCCAACAGAACATTTTTTATTTTTTTATTAACTGAAAATCAAAATCAAATGATACAGGATAGAAGACAAATTCAAACTTCATCCAAAGGCGAAAGAAGACAAAATTCAAACTTCAAAGTTAAGATAGTGAGTTTGTATATATCAAATTGACCCTAATCGGAGCTTACACCGGAGAATCACAACTCCGGCCATGAACAATCAAGTTCAGGAAATAGCGTCCAACTCCGTCCACCTGCCGGAAAGATTCATCCGTAAACAAGATGAAGAGTACGCTAACATCACCAACGCCGGCGAATCTTTTTCACCGGACATTCCTATTATCGACGTTAGCCTCCTCTTAACTTCATCTGAATCGGAGCTTGATAAGCTCAAATCAGCTATTGTCAATTGGGGTTGCTTTCAGGCAATTAACCATGGAATTGAAGCTTCTTTTCTGGATAAAGTTCGTGAAATTAGTAAACTGTTTTTCAATTTACCAGCAGAGGAGAAGAAGAAATGCTTGAGGGAAGAAGATGATGTTGAAGGCTATGGAAATGATATGGTTCTTTCAGATCAACAAGTTCTTGATTGGACTGATAGACTTTATCTCACTGTTGTTCCACATCATCAACAAAAGCTGCAATTTTGGCCTCAAAATCCCACTCATTTCAGGTAAATTCATCTCCAACAATTTGTAAATCAATGCATCCTTTTGTTATGATCCAGATCTGCCAAGTGTCAACGTAACTTTTAGACGACTTAGTTTTGATTTTCAAAAAGGGTTCAGCTAGTTGAACATTTTACTTCTGTTTCAATGTAAATATGCCGGTATAATGATAACTAGGCTAACAACCTGTGTAATACAAGGGTTGAAAGAGTAAATTATTTAAGTTAATAGTTATGAACTAAATGTTAGGAAATTTAAATTTCTTTTACGATTAGAAAATTCACGGCTATTAAATGAATTGATTGGAAGACTATTAAACTGACAAGCGGCTTAAGAAGGGGTTGTTTGTTTTACCTTTTAATAATTCAGTTCAGTGCTTAATTATTCAGATTCAGCATTCAGAGCGTTTGTTTCATAAAAACAAAATAGTCTCTGAATGGTTCAGTTAGGTGCTGAATGGTTAAGAGATTGAAAGATGCTGAATGGAACTAAATGGAACATATACCAAACTTATCATCACCTGTTACACCTTCTAAAAAAACATGTTATACATGGAATAAACACGTGCCAGGTTGTTAATAGAATTTGTAGATTCAATAATGTACTTGTTTAGACGTTGTTTATATGTTACATGCAATTCTTTTATTAAAAGTTAGCAGCCAAACTTAACACACAGTCTTATAATATACCGAACAACACACATAATCAGATCTTGCAAGCATCAATTGGTCGTCCACCCTGCTGGAAATAATTTAAAAAGTAGTCGAGAGAATATGCGACGTTCTTGTACATCCTCGGTGTCTCTTCCGTAATGAGCTCATCTACGGGTCCGACAACCTGGTCGGACAGAACCGGACAGAACACAGCTAGAGTCATCCTCTCCTTTTTCGAGTTCACCATCACTCTATGCACAGGGCTTTTGAATATCCCATTACTCCCTATCTGCACATTAATTTGCATTATCGCATACTCGTATCACTAGAACTATAATGTTCTAACTTATAGTGAAAATTTAGTAGACAGAGATAGAGGACCATGCATTTATAACTAGAAATGTTGTCTCAAATTCCTTGTTTTCCAAAACTATATAACAAGTTAACAGACACTTATAGAAGTTCGGGCATTTACGATGACATTTTTAGTTGAAAATGTCCAGTTTGCTAGAACTATAGGACAAGTTAGCACACACTACTAAAAAGCCAAGCAGTTATAGAGACATTTTTAGTCGTGAGTGGTCGGTTTCCTAGAACGATAAGACAAGTTAGCATACAACTAGACATTTATGTAACGACAATTGTAGTCACAAACGCACAGTTTTCTTAAACTGTCTGGAAAGTTAGCACACACCGCTAGCAAACTAGCATTTGTAACAACATTTTGCAAAATGGATTACCTCCATTTGATCACCGACGTTGATTGTTAGCGCATCGTGAACAACAGAAACTCCGACCCATTTACCGTCTTTCAGGAGTTGAAGCCCTTCAACCTCTTCATCTTGTAACAAAATGGTGATAGCCGAGCTATCGGCATGTGGTTTGACTCCTAACACTCTTTCGGGCCACGGACAAGAAGGGTAGTAATTATATCTTGCACACTTCTTTGTAGTTCCAAATTGATTCAAAAAACAATCCTCATGCAAGTTTAAAGCTCTAGCTAGTGACTTAAGAACAACTTCATAGATCAGTTCCATCTTGCAACTATATTCATCAAGAACATCCCTGTGTCATCATCACATTTACATCAACAAATACCCTTGAAAACTGTTACTTATTAATGATCTGATTATCTACCTGAAGTTAGTAGGATTTGTAGGCCAAAATCGAAACTTTCGTTGGTCTTTTGGAAGAACAGTGAGATAAAGCCTGTCATTCCAATCAAGAACTTGATCATCTGATAGAACGATGTCATTTCCATATCCTTCAACATCTTTTTCTTCCTTCAAGTATTTCTTCTTCTCATCTGCTGATAAGTGAAAGAACATTTTACCAATTTCGCGTACTTTCTCCAAAAACAAGCTTTCAATTCCATGATTGATCGCCTAAAATATATATAAAGATAATTATTAATGATTAACATATAATTAACATATAGCATGTAATTATTCAAGAAACAAAGTGAGCGGAGAGACCTGAAAGCAACCCCAAGTGATAACAGCTGATTTGAGCTTATTGAGCTCCAATGGAGATGAAGTTAAGAGACTAAAATCAATAACAGGAAGATCCGCCAGAGAAGATGCACTGGCATTGGTGACGGGACCGTACTCCTTGTCTTGTTTACGGATGTATCTTTTCGGCAGGTGGTGACAGTTTGCTGCTATTTCTTGAACCTGTTTGTTTACGTGGTTGGCCGGAGCAGAGTGACATTTATCCATGATGAGTAAACTATTGTGAATGAAGATAAGGTTTGTAATTAGAGGTTTTGGTTGGGCAGTAATGTTCAAGTCATAATCGTTGAATAGAAAGTATGTAAAATTCAAATATGATGTCGACTTGAATTGTTGTAGGTATTTGGGTTATAGTCAGTCAACTTTTAGTGCAATGAATGCATGGCAGTGTCACGACCCACTAGTGTCAAAGGTATCTAAGATGTATTTTGTACTTGTTCATGTCATGCCACTTATTAGAAGGCAGAAGAAGAAGTTATGTCATAAAACTACTTAAAAAACTAAGCATAACTAAAAAATATACAAACTACTCGTTTACACCATTTAGGCGTCTCAAATGCTCTAGGCTGTAAAATTGATATCTTTAATGACATATGTTATGAAAGAAACACCACGTTGTAGTATGTAATATGTTACAGTATATTAATTCCTTTATTAAAAGCTAGGCTAGCAGCACAACCCACACAATCTTATAATATATCGAACAACATATATATAACACCCTTTTATGCACATAATTAGTCAGATCTTGCAAGCATCAATTGGTCGTCCACCCTGCTGGTAAATCTTGAAAAAATAGTCGAGAGAATACGTGACGTTCTTGTACAACCTCGGTGTCTCTTCCGTAATGAGCTCATCCACAGGTCCAATAACTTGGTCTGACAAAACCGGACAGAACACAGCTAGAGTCATCCTATCCTTTTTCGAGTTCACCATCACTCTATGCACAGGGCTCTTGAATATCCCATTACTCACTATCTGCACATTATTTTGCATCATTGCATACTCATATCAATAGAACTATATATAATGTTCTAATTAATTTATACTGACAATTTACTAGACACAGATAGAAATCCGAGCATTTACAACTAAAAATTTCGTCTCAAACGCCTAGTTTTGTAAAACTATAAGACAAGTTAACAGACACTTATAGGAATTTGGGCATTTGCGATGACATTTTTAATTGCAAATGCCCAATTTTCTAGAACTATAGGACAAGTTAGCAGACACTACTAAAAAAACCAATCATTTACAGAGACATTTTTAGTGGTGAGTGCCTAGTTTCCAAGAACTATAGGACAAGTTAGTAGACAACACAGACACCGCTAGTAAGCTAACCATCTTTGACAACAATTGTAGTCGCGAACGTCCAGTTTCCTTAAACCATCTGACAAGTTAGCGCACCGCTAGAAAACTAGCATTTGTAATAACATTTTGCAAATGCCCGGTTTGGTTTAATTCATAGTACTAAACAAAGAAAATAGACTACCTCCATTTGATCACCGACGTTGATGGTTAGCGCATCGTGAACAACAGGAACTCCGACCCACTGACCGTCTTTTAGTAATTGAAGCCCTTCAACCTCTTCATCTTGTAACAAAATGGTGATAGCCGAGCTATCGGCATGTGGTTTGACTCCCAACACTCTTTCGGGCCACGGACAAGAAGGGTAGTAGTTATATCTCGCACTCTTCTTTGCAGTCGTTCCAAATTGTTTCAAAAAACTATCCTCCTGCAAGTTTAAAGATCTAGCTAGTGACTTAAGAACAACTTCATAGATCAACTCCATTTTGCAACAATATTCATCAAGAACCTCCCTGTGCATGTCATCATCACATTTACATCAACAAATACCCTTGAAAATTGTTACTTATTAATGATCTGATTAATTATATATCCACCTGAAATTAGTAGGATTTGTAGGCCAAAATCGAAACTTTCGTTGGTGTTTCGGAAGAACAGTGAGGTAAAGTCTATCAGTCCAATCAAGAACTTGATCATCTGATAGAACCATGTCATTTCCATAGCCATCAACATCATTTTCTTCCCTCAAATATTTCTTCTTTTCATCTGCTGATAACTGAAAGAACAGTTTACCAATTTCGCGCACTTTCTCCAAAAACAAGCTTTCAATTCCATGATTTATCGCCTGAAATATAAAGATAATTATTAATGATTAACTTATAACATATATATAGCAGGTACGTAATTATTGAAGAAACAAAGTGATCGATCAGACATATATACCTGAAAGCAACCCCAAGTGATAACAGCTGATTTGAGCTTATTGAGCTCCGATGGAGATGAAGTTAAGAGACTAAAATCAATAACAGGAAGATTCGCCGGAGAAGATGCACTGGCGTTGGTGACGTGACCGTACTCTTTGTCTTGTTTACGGATGTATCTTTCCGGCAGATGGTGACAGTTTGCTGCTATTTCTTGAACTTGTTTGTTTACTGACTCGTGGTTCACCGGTGAGTGACATTTATCCATGATGGTTAATGATAGTTTTGGTTGGACCAAAGTGATCGATAATGAACAAAAGGAAGAAAAATACAAATATATAATATGATGCCGATCTAGAATTGTGTAGGCATTTGGATTTGGGTTATGGTCAGTCAACTTTTAGTGCAATGAATGCTCTGTCACGAGTGTCAAAGGTACCGAGATTGAGGAAATGTATTTTGTAATTGTTCTTGTCATGTCACGTACTATAGCGTTAAAATTAAAAATAGTCACATTGAGGAAATGCACTTAATTTCTACTAAAAGCATATCCTATAGGGCCGTATTTATTTATGAGGAAATGTACTTGTGTAGGCATTTGTGTTTTTGTCACTACGGGTGAACATGATTCGGTATTTACCGAAATACACTGACTATCGGATTGATTTTTTACCGATTATATGGGTAGTACTTATTTTGTATAATTTCCAGGATTGGTATCGGTATCAGTATTATACCTTCAAATACCAACCCAAACTATCCTGAAATGAAATAACATTATATTTGCCTAAAAGTGATATTATCCTATACAATAATGTATTCGAATATAAAAAAACGAGATTACCATAATCATATGACCATAATAAATCCTAATGCAACTATAACTGGTTACCTCTAAAGCTCCAAAAATCCACGATAACATAAACTATATAATCCAATCATCAAACAAACCCTACCTCGTCAGCAATATTCAGTGTTAATAGAATACCAATTACTAATATAGGAATACCGATTATTGCGGGAATCCCGATTTAAAACCCTAAGTACGGTAATCGGTTGCAATTTCCAGTCAAAATCGGTTGTCGGGATCAGTATCGATAGTTGGTAATATGGGTTAGAATACCGATTTGATCTCCTCTAATGTTCAGTCAATAACTATATCGCATGATTACTTGATATATATCACGCCTTATTAGTTTCAAGTTTCATCCCTGAGTTTTTATGTGTTTTGTCATTGTTATTTTAAATAGTTTTTCTTTCTTTCTGGGCCATGAATTTTGTAAAACGTTGTTATTTTCGTCTACCATCGTTAACTCTGTTAGTTAAGGTGTTAACTTTGATTTAAAAAAAAGATAAATATGTCTTTATATATAGTTTTAAGATAATAATATCAACTTTAATTGTTTTATCATTTGGTTTTGTTCAGACCGACAAGCAGCCCTAAGTACACTACGAAGTTAATACAATCTAAGATCAGGTGAAACGATAACTTATCAGCAACATCATGATGTAGCGTAAGGATTACAAATAAGGCTCGATCACGTTGATTATTCGTATCCGTGATGATCCAATCCCAAACCCTCAAATTCACCCGAAAAGTCAGAGAATTCGAATAGGTAATGTTTTTATTAAAACTAATCAATGACCATTCACTAGCATTATGATACTTTAAATAAGAAAAACAAACCCTAAACATGCCTAATACATTCATAGGCCAAATCAAAAGCCCATAACAAAAGCTAGAAACTTGATAAGAAACATAAAAATGTTCATAACTGAGTTTAGGATGCTTAAATATATAGTTTTTTTTACTAACATAGTTAATCTAATTGATTTTACAACAACTAAACTTATTTTGGTCCACTTTCGTTAAACAAAATGAAATTTATTTGGCAATTAAAATGTTATATTTTAACAAATTATATTGACTATTGCCCCTATTTTTATTAAACTTATTGTTCATTTGACAATTTAAGTCAATATTTAACAAATTTTATTGATTGTATATTGTTTGCCTAAACAAAAGTTAAGGACAAAGAAAAACAATTAAAGTCGATGGTCATCTGCTTTACGATAAGTTGAGGGGGGCTTTTTCCCAACTTGCACAGAACTCTAAAATCCTTAGATCCTACCATGTCGATGATACTAGGATCAAATTTCATATGTAGGTTACAATTTTAATCTTTCTTTTTAATCCATTAATAGTTAAACGGCTATTACATAAAATAATAAAATTATATATATAAAGACATATATACTTTTCCCTTACAATCAAAGTTAGTACCTTAACTAAGTTAATAAAAATAGACACAAATGACAACTATTTTAGATCAAAATGACAAAACATATCAAAACTCAATGATATAAACGATAATTAATTAACTCTAGAAATTATAATAATATATAATAGTTTAAATAATAATAAAGTGAATGACAATAGAGAACCAAAAATAATTCTTCATAGCAACTAGAACATCAACAATTAGTTCTATGGCACTTGCATAGAAATAACAAAATCAAACCAGTAGTACGCACGTAAAACCAAAAACATAAATCTGGCTAGGCTAGCCAATCATGGTGCACCCGTTGTCCACTCAAACGTCCGCTGCTGGCTCGATAGACGGGCTTGGTGCATCACCTTGTCCTGTTTGATACGACGCACAATAGTTTCTTAGCAATGAAGGGAAAGATGGGGCGTCAGGATACATTTGAGACCAACAATTTGAAGCTATGTCATTGACCGCCATACAACACGAAGGGCCCATTGTACTAAGCCCTACTTTGCCGCTAAGAAAAGCCCTGTAAGCATCCGTGTAGCAACCAACAGATTCTTCCATAGATACCCAACATTGTTCCAAGGTTTCAAAGGACGGGAACTTGAAAGGGGAAGGCTCGAGCCCTAGACCTGGGGCTTGTTTGTCCGCTAGCATTGATGGCATTGTTGCCATCAGTGTTGCTAACAACATGAAAAGAACGAGGACGGATCGTTTTAACAAAGCCATGGGTATGATGGATGTGTTTGTTGGAGTTAGTTTTGGTTGAATGCATGAAAGAAATAGTGTTGGATTTATAGTTGGCTTTTTAGCATTTTGGGAAGGTTTTTAAATTGTATTAACTTTTGTTAATCAGGTTAAAATGGTGATATTTGATTCATAAAATACTTTTAATGTAATGTAACGTGTGAACTTCTATAAATATTTATAGAATATTAATTAATGTAAATACATGGATATAGATGAAAATTAAGTAAGAAAAAGGTCAAAACTTTACTAATTAGAATAGACAATTATCATTAAACACTGTATATATGGTATATAAACTCACCTTCAACAATTAAAAGTTCACTATAAAAGTTTCTATATCACAGTACTCATTATGTACTTATAGCGACGGATTTCTGTCATATAGCGACGAACTTCGCCTAGAACATGAAGCATATATGTTATTATTTTAACAAATTATTCATCAACGTGACAATTTATTTCACACGTAAATTAAACTGCATAACATAGGCATAAAATGCTGAAACCGCTAAAGTAAATATTAATGCATCATGTAACATATATATGGCCAAATAAATGTGTAGCTAGCTAGCGTGTTAGGCGCACCACTACACTCCTTCAGAAGATGATGCCAAAATCTCATCACTTTCACTTTTGATTGCTTGTTTGCGACTTGTTTCAAGTGGTTTTGCGAATTGGGCAGCACCAAATGGTGTTGTTTGTGGACGGTTATGAAAGGCCGAACAATGCGATTTAAGAAAGGGTGGGAAAAATGGATTAAACACTAAACTTCTAGGCCAACACCCAAAATCCAAGGCTTCAGCAGCTTTACAACATTCTGGCCCCATAAGGATTCGAACTTGATGAGTTCTGACAGCTATCCTGGCTGCGACATAACAATTTTCAAGCGTTAGGTATGCAGCGCGGCAAGCTGCAATGTTTGCTTTTTGGGACTGGGCAAGACTAAAGTTAGGAACTGAGCTTGATCCTTGATGTGCAAGAGTTAGCATTGCTAAGCAAATGCATGATAATGAAAATGAAAGCAAGGTTAGTGAACCGGCCATGATTATTGTTGTGAGTTTTCAAATTGGATTTTGATTCAAGTATTGGGGTATATATATACATATATTATAGACACATATATAATGCTAAGGATGAATTTGATTTAAATTGGTTCTGTAAGAAATTTATTACAACTTTGATGAATGTAGTTTTGTCTATAAGTAGACTAATTTAAACTCATCAGAAGTCATTAAGAATTAAATAAGTAGTAAATTGGATGGTACAAGTAATCGACTAATCGGGATATCATATGTATGTAATTTAAAACAATTCAGTAATGCATACGGTTGATGTTACTCGATTAAGATAAGGTAAAATAATGTGGAAACTAAATCAAACACGTTATCTTCATGTGGGTTGGATTAAAAACGTTAACGGTGAGGACGTAACGTGCGGGTAAATCTAAACATAAATGATTTTTTTGATATTTCATTAGTTAAAGGACGAATTGTGAAATTTCGTATATTCTTAAAGGACCATAAATATATTATCTTAGGCAGTGACGAAGCCAGAAATTTTATTTAAAGGGGGCCGAGAGTCACGTACGGACTCACGGGCTCCATAAAACTTTTCTTTAACGCTTTGTTTCGGGCTATATATTCGGGTTGGTGATTCGGTCTGAATCGGGTCAAATAGTAAAAACTCTAAATATCTAAAAAAAAATTATTCTTTCTAAAGACATTTCTTACAAAAAAAAAACCTAGGTAGTTTTTATTAACAAACATATATTTAACATATTTATAATAATAATGCAAGAGGAAGGTGAGTACAGTACTTGGAAGAAAAAATTACAACTCAACCAGATTTACAATTGAAATAATTAAAACCCTATAATCCTAACTGAACTACAAACCAATTTGGTGGTGGAGGCAGGAGTGGAGATAGTCCGGTGGTGGTGGTGGACAAACTGGATGTGCGGTGGTCCGATGGAAGGTAACAAAATCGGAGGGGTGAAAGACAATAGACCGGAGCGAGTAGAATTACAACAACAAATTGAATTTTTTTGTGGGATTGTGAGAAGGGTCGACTGGTTAAACTGAAAAAGAAACTAAAGTTATAGACTAAGACATTACGAGTCTGGTCTTGTTGTTTGTTTTATGGACTTATTAAACAAAATAAAGTCCATTGAATTTAAGTTGAAAATTTTAAAATCAAGGGGTTAAACCAGTATATATAATATATTCAGGGGAAAACCTTATATATATTTAAAAGATAACTACTGACCGAAAAATCTGTGCTTCTGCCGAAAAAAACTGGAGGACCTTGCCTCCTTTTGCCTCCATAATGCTTTGCCAATGATCTTAGGTTACATATAAAAGTGTCGTGCGTTCCTTTCAATTTAAAAGAATCTGATCAAATTTTAGCGTTTCACGTGTTAAAGAAAGAATTATATGTACTACTCTAGTATAGTCACAAGTAGTCGCTATGGGTGAAGGTTACCATGCATTGAGAAGTCAAACACATGTAGCGACGATAAATCGACGACTTTTGACCTGTACAACAACCACTTTTGTCGTCACTATAGTCCTCTTTTCTTGTAGTGAAATGACTGAAATCCCCACCTTACAGGGTGAGTGGTGCAAGCTAGATTTTCCTTTTTGCAATTTTGTGGAAGACATACTCTTCATTTCAGTGAATATGAATAACTCTATAAGGTCTAAAAAACGTTCCATTTAACATGTTTAGTATGTATGTCAACTTGTTATCTATTTAAAAAGTCATAAATAACAAACTATTCAGAAATCTATCTAATAAATTAGAGTTTTTTAGGGGGCAATTTTTTTTGGGGGAAAAGATAATTAATTTTATAAAAGGAAGGTTTATAGGGAAATTAAATAGGAGAGTTAATAAAGACAAATTTTATGATTAATAATAATTTACAAAATTATTTATAAATTTTTAAATATAATAGTTATAATTTTTAAAAAATATTTTTATTCAACCCGTGTGTAATACACGGGTGTTAAACCTAGTATCCTAATATTTCTTATCAAAATCATCGAGGTGAACACATTTTTATACATGAAAAACATAGCAAATATACCTACTTTGAATTGAGCGTCGCAGTGTATATTTAATTGTAATTTTTTAGTTTTCAAATATTTATTTTTAGTAGAATAGATCATATATTCTAAGTTAGTCTCTAGTCCCATACTAATAGTAAGTCTCATAGGAAAAAAATAATTATAGATGCCATCCATCCATGACGCGTAACAAACAAAACTGATACAATCAAATAACAGATCGATCAATTTAGACTAAACTTCTAGGTCTTTACGATCATTTCTCGATAATGAACGTGATTTATATACATAAGCCATGTTAATCTTTTCGGTATCGTTTCAATTTTATCTAACATTCCAGAAGGGGCCACTAGACTTGTAGATGATCTTATGATTCTTATATTTTGAGCTAGACTTTTAAAAGTCAAACCTCAAATTATACCATAACAGATGACAAATTGCGTTGACTTCCATCCTTCATCTGTATCGCCCCTTCCAGGAAAAACCCTAAAATTCACAACAACCAATCTTCTTATATCTCTTTGATCTCGATCATGTTCTTCTTTTGACAATTGCAATATTTAATTCCTTTCAAAACCTGTATAGATCGATCAACCATGTCGTCAGAGATCGAGGTCGTTGACGAGGTTCATGAATCTAGAGATCGTGATGCTGCCGGAAACGGGACGATTGAAGGAGGAGTTGATGAAGAGAGTTTAAGAGACGATGTTTATACTGCAGCTGCGTATGGTGATTTGGAGAAGCTTCAGAGATTGGTTGAGTCTGAAGGTTGCTCCGTTTCGCAACCTGATAGCCTTGGTTATTACGCTTTGCAATGGGCTGCTCTTAATAATCGCGCTGCTGCTGCTCAATACATCATTCAGGTATTTGTGTACACTTACTCTTGGATTGCTGCTTTATGTAAGTTGAAAGCTTTGTTGTATGGATGTATGTAGCTTTTAACTCCAGTTACTCACTTGTTTGATGGTCGTAGCTAGCTTCTCATGATGCTTATAAGATATTAAAGACGAAGAGAGTTATTGATTTTGTGTTAAGGCTGTTTTAGGTTGGAATCATTACATGGATTAAAAACTGAAGTTGGTTTCTAACTTAAGAAAATTGAGTATAATTACCTGGGTTGGAACATTGATTTATAACTTGTTGCTTTCAACAAGGATAATTAGGAGTTTGCTGTTGGTTGAGCTGATGAGGTTGACAAAAGAGTGAGTCTTGTAATCACAATATACCGTGTTAAACACGACGAATAGTTTTTTAATTACTTGACTGGATCTTGATAATCTAGTTTAGTAACTGCCCTTTCTTTGAGTTAGTAGAACTCCAAAAATATATATAGCCCAAGGATGCATTCTAAGATAGGTGAACCATGCTTTTGATCTTTGCCGTTATTGTTACACCTCATTGATTATTTTCTAATTACTTGTTTTAGTTTTTATTGGATGTATTTTGGTTAGAAACAATTGTATACATGGAACTCTTGTTAGTAAAAGGAACATGGTATAATCTTAGGCGATTAGGACTCGCCTGTCGCGTAGGTGCAAGGCACAGAAAACGTATGCCGTGACAAAAAAAAGTGCATATAATAGGAAATATTAAATATATATACACATAACAGGCATAGAAAATATCTCACAGACATAGAAATTATCGAACATGCATAGAAATTAATAATTTAATACTATTATGTAAATCTACTATAAAAGTTTGTTTCTTTACCTTGCATTACTTCAAGTAAAGAACTTTGTTTTTCCTATTAATACAAATTCCAAACAATAAAAGAACTTTCTTTTTTTTATCTTGCATTGCTTCAAGTAAAGAAATTTGGCAGGGTAGATGACAGTAAAAGGGGAGCAGCTTAAATCAAGGAACCATAAGCTGTGCTCGGCTTTTGGTTAAGAAAACTAGGTCTTTCCTTGTTCAGTCTTGTCTAGGTTTGCTGGTTTGGTCCAATTTTTTTTGCTTAAAAAGAGCAAGTACTCGCCTTGCCTGCACTCGGACCAAGGCGTTTGCCTCATGCGCTTGATGAAGAAGTTCGCCTTGCATCTATTCAGGTCGCCTAAGCTTCATCTGAGCGCCTAGGTTGCGCCTAGGTCGCCTTTGATTACATAGTGTTATACTAGGTTTGGCTGGTTTGGTCCGATTTTGGTCCGATTACATAGTGTTGTACTAATCTTGTCATAGTCTTAATGTCTAGGGGGTTAACGATTAAGTTTGTTAGTTTGTTTTTAATTGAGTAAGCAAAACAGCAGGTCCAAGTCAGTCACCAGTTTGAGTTAGATTAGGATTGCAATTTGTGTTCGAGTAGTATGAAGTTTGATTTGGTTGATTGATTATATATAGGAGATAGGTTGATGTTATTTGTGTTGTTTAATAAACAGAAAGTGTTGTGGGATTGTTTCCCAACAAAATTCGAGTGGTGTTCTTGTTCATTGATTGCATCTGTGGCATTACATAGTCGGAGCGCAACTTCTTTGATTGATATTGCAAACCATATTGAACTTTGTAAGAAGATATTAAACGGTGTTGAGTTGGCAACCAAATGTGTTATTAAACTATTGTTTGCAAAACACTGGTTTGTTAAAGAAAATCAGAATGTGTAGGATCAGAGCAAGTTAATCTGTCATTTAAAAACAAGACACAACGAATTCGGACTGTCATAGTTGATAAAAATCTGTTTGGAACTTTATTACAAATGATTGTTATCAACTATCAGGTTTTAATACAAACATATTTTTTTGCCAGTATAGTAAAGTGACACATGAGTATTATTTGCTAGCCCAAGTGAGTAACTAATCAGGACATTCTTTCTGAAGCTCATGGTATAGATTTTTAAAAAATAATTAAGGAAAAAAAGGGTTCCCAATCTCAATGTTACGCGACGTTAACTATTTTTAACCTTTTGACTTATTAATGTTTTAGGTACAAGTGCATTGATGAATTATAGCCCATGTTTTTTATTGCATAATAGTTTGGAGTATTTTTAATTCGTACCAACATTTGAAAGGCAAAAATTGTTGCCAATCCCAGTTGATATCAATTGGTTATTGGCTTTAGTATGACTACAATCTTCTAGTAGTTATTTTTTAAAATCATTTGGTATTTATAATTTGTTAATAAACGTTGCAGCATGGTGGAGATGTAAATGCAACAGATCTTACTGGGCAAACAGCATTGCACTGGAGTGCTGTTCGAGGAGCTGTTCAAGTTGCGGATCTCTTGCTGCAAGAAGGTGCTCATATCCATGCTGCTGATGCCTATGGATATCAGGTTGCTGTCAGATACTATGAATATCTTAATTGTTTGCTAGCCTATGTTGGTTAAAGGAAACTCAGACTTTTATTATACATATTAAGAAATAATCACACCTGAAAACTTGGGTTTCGTGCAGACAACTCATGTTGCTGCACAATATGGTCAAACAGCCTTGCTTTATCACATCGTAACAAAATGGAATGCAGACCCTGATGTACCTGACAATGATGGAAGAAGCCCTTTACATTGGTATTTACATGCAAAATTACCTTCACAAATCACATTTTTTTGTAAGCAGTATGTTATTGTATATTTGCATGTGTCACTTTGTAGGGCTGCATATAAAGGTTTTGCAGACTGCATACGCCTTCTTCTATTTTTGGATGCGTATAGAGGTCGCCAGGACAAAGAGGGTATAGATTATTACATATTCTTTTTGCACTTGTTCATTTTCTTTATAGTTGTTTTTTTTTCACTTATCATTTTTGTTTATGAAAGTGATTTTACTGGTGATACCGTTTTGTGTTAGGCTGTACACCTCTACATTGGGCTGCTATCAGAGGAAACTTAGAAGCATGCACAGTACTCGTGCAAGCTGGAAAAAAAGAGGATTTAATGGCAACTGATAACACTGGTCTAACACCAGCACAACTTGCTTCTGATAAGAATCATCGACAAGTTGCATTTTTCCTTGTAGGTATTCTTTGACAGTTGACACTTGTAAAACAATCATCAATAAAATAATGCGATATAAATATCTAAACCGAAGATCTGTTTATATCATGTCTGATCCTGCAGGGTAATGCTAGGAGGGTTTTAGACAAACGCTGGGATGGAAACGGTATACTGGGGCGATTTTCAAAACTAGGCCTGGCACCTGCACTTGTGTGTGTGATATTTGTGCTACTTATAACCTATATTAATTCAGTAATTATGGGTAATTTTCTAACCTTTAGATGGTGCACACTTGTCTATAACCTAAGACTGATGAGGGGTTGCCAATATTTCTGACTATATTTCTCTGTGGCCATAGCTTCAAATTTGCCAAAGATGACAGCTGGCTCTGCATTGTTTGCATGGATTGGTGCGATATTGGCAAGCTCAGGATTGGTGCTATTCTACCGGTGTAGCTGGTATGCTCTTTGACATTTGCTGTCTTATTAGTTATAAATTACCGCATGTTCATAGTTTTTTTTCATATCTGTATTTACTTGGGGCAATAGAATTAATATGTTGACTTGCGGCGCTCTTTTGGTTTTTGTAGCAAAGATCCAGGTTATGTAAAAACCAATAGGCATGATTCACAAAATATGAAAGATGATGTAAGTAGTGTTTTGTTCCTTTTTTTGGTAATTTAAAATAACCGTCGACCATCTTCACAGTAGTTTAATTTTGGACTCCATCTTTTGGTACCAAATAGGAGCCTTTACTGAAGATCGAGATAAACGATCCTGCTTTGCTAGCTGGTAATTGGTCTCAACTTTGTGCAACTTGTAAGGTAATGTTACAGTTACACTAGTCAAATTATATTTAAGCTATACCGTTTCTAATTTACTATTGTTTTCTTTTCTAATTTGCATTTTCTTTTACTTGTTTGCCTTTGTTGTCTAGATTGTTCGACCTATTCGCTCAAAGCATTGTTCCACTTGTGATCGATGTGTTGAGCAATTTGACCATCATTGCCCATGGGTTTCTAATTGCATTGGCAAGGTTTGTTTAATTTTTTTTCTTCATAAAATCCTCATGATCTTATTCTCCTAGTTGTAAATAATAGTTTTAAAAATCATAATTTCAGAGGAATAAAAGGGATTTTTTGGGCTTCCTTGTTGTTGAAGTAATTGCCATGCTGATAACTGGCATAGTTGCCCTTACAAGTATTGTTCTCTTCTCTAAACGCTCTTGTAATCCTCACTTGGTTGACTTTTTTAATGCTGAAAAGAACATGTTATAATGCAGGAATTTTGACCGACCCGTCAGCTCCATCTTCTTTTGGGGCATGGTTGAATCATGCAGGTAACCAACACACCGGGGCCCTGTTATTTATAATTTGTGATGGTTTTCTCTTCATGGGTGTGGCTGCCTTAACTTCTATGCAAATTTCTCAGGTGCATCTTCATATTCCTTTCTCCATTTTATCAAAATAGTACAAAATAGCAATATATCATGAAAGTTTTTGGGATTTTCAGGTTGGGCGTAATATAACCACAAATGAAATGGCAAACGCAATGCGATATAGCTACTTAAGAGGGCCCGGAGGTCGATTTAGAAACCCATATGACCATGGGTGCAAGAAAAACTGTTCAGATTTGTTTATAAACGGCTACAATGAAGACATAGAGTTGATTGAAGAAGCTGAGCAATCAAATGAGATAAGTATGATGCCTATGAGCAGCAGGAATTTAAACCAGATCCAAAACGGGGCGAATGGAAGCAACACACATGCTATTGATGTGAATAATACCTCGAAAGCACACAACAATCATGTTCATTCTTCTAGTTGTAGCCATGGGAATCAAGGTAAGAGTAAAACAGATTCTGCCCCGTTTGGGTTAGGGCTGGGTCTAGGTTTAGGTCGAAACTCGCGGCCCATGGCTGCTTCATGATATATTATGCATAGGCTTTAATATGGTTTGAAGACATGATACGTTGTATCATTTTTTCTTTAATATTTGATAAGATACATGCCAAGTTTTGTAGCTTGCACTGATTAAGTTAATTGTTGGCTTATGTTTTCCCTTGAATGTTGTTTGAACCCCCATTTTTTGCTATTTGTTGCTTGTACAGAGACAAGAATGCCATTTTTGTTATATGTAAAGATTACAATAATTCTGGTTATTAAGTTATTTTTTATGTGTAGTTTTAACATGTGTAAGGTGTTATGTGACATATAATGTATCTTCAAACATGCTCAATATCTTCAAACAAAAAAATATTAATTTTTAAATAACTGTTTGAAGATTTTTTATATAGTACTCCGTATTAGTTTGTGTATATGCTGATGCCTGAGGGGGTTGGTTTCTATACCAACATTTCAAATCATCCACGGCTAAATAGTAGTTGATTTTGACAGTTTTTCACTTTTTTACCATTTCAAATTGAATCAGTAGAAAAATGCACCTTTAAAATTTAATGGTGTATAAATCATAGTACACAGAATGACAGAAAGAGTAGTTGTGTTAATCTTATCAAATCAAGCCAGCCTCCGGACGTGTAGATGAGTTGGTAGGATACTAAACGGAAAGTACAACTAAGGAGTAACCTATGAATGCTCAAGCCTCTGGCCGAGTAGATTAATTGATAAGATACTAAATGGAAAGTAGTCACATCAATGAAGGTGGGGAGGAACCCAGGTTCGAATCCTAGGCCGTGCGCCTTTTACCAATAAAAAGCGAGTCTGTTTCATGTCATCCCCGACGCATGGACATTGCCTTCGGTGTCTTGGGTAAAAGCAGACCGTCACCGGTCGACAAGCTTATCCCGTAATTCACGTTAATTTTATCAATAGAACTTTTCAAAAATGGTTCTCGGAGTCTTATTTTACACAATTTATCAGAACAAAATAAATAAAAGAAATTACTTATCAGCAAGTAAATATGTAACTTGATGAACAGTTAAAAAAACATATATTTTCAACTTCATATCTTCAAGTGAATAGAATACAAACCAAGAACATACATCACTCAACCTGACAGAAAAATAAGGAAAAAAAACACACTTGTATAGTTATACTACACTCAAAATGAGAGGGAAAATATTAGTAATGAGTTAGTTTGTATAAAAACAACGAAAAAACCGAGAACTTCATTTTGCTCTGTTTATCTTGTCTTCAAATTCGGGGCACTATCGACTGTAATCTTTCATCAACAATAAAATTGCAGAGTAAAGTCTTCTACTTCTCTATACGTTTGAACCCATCAGTTCCATGAAAATAACAAGAAACACAGTAAATCTTCAGGCATGTTTTAAGGCGTGAAAAATCTTTGGAACTCGTCTTTGAAGCAATGGCTCTAATATAAAAGTAGGAACGCCAATTTGCCACATTTTTGCATCATACATGTCATTCCACGCCTGCACGATCTCATCAATGTTGAATCCCACCCCTAAAAACCATAAAATGGACAATCAGCATTCACTTCAAAGATTTCTTTTAGTGTGCATGATAAAAAACATACAGAACATGTTTTTGGCTATTGTTCATTTTTATTATGTTTTTGCATCAAGTAAATAAGAAATTTTGTCAATAAAACTCAACCGCGCTATAAAATCATTAGGGAAATGGATTTCTAGAAATCACGTTGCCAGAAAAACATTAGATATGGCCATTCGGTCGGTTTGGGCTATGCATTCACAAAAAAAAAATTAGCCAAAAAAGAAACGGGTCAAAAGTTATCCAAAGTGTATTTTTAATGCATACGAGCTCCTATATGCTTTATCTAAAGATTGGATTATTGTTTGAACTAAAAAAATTGTAATCATTTATAACACATCAGATAAATGATTGAAAATGGATTAACCCGAGTTGACGCTTTCAACCCATACTACAAAATTGTTACCAAACCCAACCAACACCCCATTTGCCACCTCTAAACTAAAATAGAGATGTTTTCGTCATGAGGATCCTGTCTATGCAAACGAAAACACGATCTCTATAAAGAAAATAATATTTTCAAGAAAATTGGAACAATTAAGAGCTAGTTAAGCAAAAAACCTTCTGGTGCAGTATCATTAGAACAATGATTCTTTATCATGACAGCAATATGAGTATGCGAAGCTCCGGCAAGTTCAAACTTTTCAACAGCAATCTCCAAACATTCACGCCATTCAGGAATCCCAAGTTTATACTCCATCATTGATCTTTCGTAAAACATCCTACCCCACAAAATATTCACCCGAGACCTCATACTTGCAGTCAGCTCGGCCATTTCATCTTGTGTAATATCTGTAACAAATTTACCCAAGTCCGTCTTCTGTAACTCTAATTTCACTTTATTTGGCCTCAAAACTTCATTAACACGCATCATTTCTTTCTCCTCCCATATTTTAATACCCTTTTCCATATTATCTTCAGCCTCGTTATATAATCGAACAGTTTCTGTTGAATCCCATGTTTCGAGATTAGTATTAGTGCCAACTGCATAATACCAAGACAGTTTTGCCTGTTCAAATTGCTGTTGACCTAGAGCCAGAAAACCTTCATAGAAATCAGGTTTAATTTCAATCGCTTCTTTATATCGCTCACTTGCTTTCATATACTCCATTTGTGTCCAATCGTATGAATCTTTAATTTGTAAAAGTACAGATTCTTGAGATCCGTTTTCTGTACAGTATACCCTTTTTCGTGCTCTTGACATATGAACATTTCCCCAATTAAAATAAGCCAAAGCCACCATTTCTTGAAAATTATCAGCTGCAAGATGAAAAAAGTCTTGAGCTTCATTACTTGTTACAATTTCCTCCATAGCTTCTGAGTATAGCTTCATACCGAGCTCATGAAGGTCCCAATATGAATCTGTGTTGAAGCCGACATAGTTCTTGAAAAGTTGAGCAAACTCTAAAATCCAATCATCAATACAAGCAGATGAATTTAAAAGCTTTTGTTTTTTCTCTCGGTTTCTGATATGGTCAAAGAACGGATCTTGCTCGGGGTTCACTTCAACAATGTACAGCTTTAACGCGCCCCGTTGATCAGAAGTTGATGATTCTGCCCATTTTAGTTCTTCATTTGTGGTAATAGTCACCATATCACCTTCTTCATCTCTATATTTTATAAGAACCGCCTTTGAAACGGGAAACCGATCGCTTACAATCTCTCTCACTTTTAAAATATCACAATTAAATGGAATTTTCGCCCATCTTATATCTTCCCCATATACCAACTTCACAACCCTTTTCGGCTCTTCTTCTTTGCTATCACTCATGCTAATTTTTTCATCAACAACCAGCTTATCTTCTGTTTTTTTCTCGTCTTTTTCATTATCTTTTAACTCTTTCAAAACCCCATCAAGTTTTTCACTTTTCTTGTCGGGTTTGTTCTTTTTCTTTTTGTGCACCTTCTCCTTCAATGGCTTGGAATCATGACTCGAATCAATTTCTTGCTCACTCTCATTGACTTTCTCTTGAGTCAACTTATCGCCCATACGAGATTTCACTCTATCTAGAATCTCAGTTGCCATTAGATTATTCGGTTCTATATCTAACACCATATTAACATCTCTTAAAGCCAAATCAAACCGATCTAAAGCCTCGTAACACCTAGCTCGTTTCAAGAGTGCTTTACTATACTTTGGTGTAATTTCAAGAGCTAAATTACACTCATGAATAGCCCTTGGAAAATCAGTGATACCCATTTGCATATAACATGCTGCAATGTTACTATGAAGATAAGATACATCTACATGGTTTCCAGGAAGCAATTTTAAGGATTTTTGGTACTTCATTATCGCCGTTTGGTAACATTTTGTTTGAAATAACTTATTCCCTTCTTCCTTAAGTTCTTGTGCCATTGTAATGAAAACCGCAGTGTCATTATCGTAAATCCTCATGTTATTACTATCATCAATCTTGCTTTGCTTCAGATTAACATTATCTGTTGGTTTTGATCCTAATTTTTTGTTTCTTCTTGATTGTTTCCCCATTTCCTAAAAACAACTAGCTCAAGATTTAAACTAAAATTTTCAAAATCTATGAAAACTAAATTGAAGAAACCCTAAAGATCTAAACTTCAAAAACTAACTGATATCAATTACAAATCATCAAACCCACATACAAATTTCTAACTCAAATCTTTTACTATGTGTCTATATGTGTGATTCAATTAGCTTGCAGAAATTAAATCTAAAACCCCAAATTCTGAATCAAGACTTGAGTGAATGAATTGGGGATGAGCAAAAACAAATCTTTGATTGAGACAAGAGAGATTTAAGCAACTAGTTGCAATTTGATCTTGGTAGTGTAAATCAATAAAAGTTGTTGTGGGAAAATTGGAATGAAATAAAGAAAACTTATCTTGTTGTGTTAAGACAAAAACGTGATCTTTGCTTACAAGTTGGAGAATTGCAGACGCTCGCTGGAAAACAATTGAAAAGATTGATCTATATAATTTATTTATTTATTTATTTATTATGTATTTGACGATTGTGCTGTGCATTCATTTTATTACTTTAATACTATTTTTAGTACTATTTTTAAGATTTAAGTATTCTAATAATATGTCAAAACTTTAAAGTATTTGGTGGAGTGATCGCGGGGCGAAGACTCGGGTTTTTTAGAGACCCGAGTTTAAATTTATTTTTCTACTTATTTGTTTTGAGATAGTGAAATTTTATACAGATCTTTAGATTTCGAACATGTGAGTTTTTTTTAGAGGTGGAGATATCTTTGAATGCTTAAGAGCTTTATATGACTAGGTTATGTCAGCTGCACTGACATTTTGCCATTAAATAAGCCTGTACGAAATATCTAGACAATTCTTTGTTTATGGGCCGGAAAAGAAAATATTATTCTTATAATCTTTTTCTTTTTCAGGATAATAACATAATGGTCTGCAAAAGTAAATTGAAAAAGCTTTGTGGGGATGCCTAAAGGAATAAAGGGATGATTTATTATGATTTATAAGGATTCTTTGTAATTAGAAATTTTTGATTTATTTTATTAAAGTTTTTTATGCTTGTTGACTTGTTGTTTACGACTAACTCACATCGGTAATTATAAACATAAATCTATAGCTCTATTGACTTAGAACCCAAACCTCATTTGGAGGCAATGGTGACATGATTTTAGGGTGCGGATGTCAATTAACTCTGACATATGAATTGTTGGTTTGGTCATTTTTACTGGTAAAACTTAGATCTCTAATCATGCTTTTAAGGCGTTTCGTGACAAGAAAGGGTTATTAAATTTTCAATAATTATTTATACAAAAATTTAATGTAATGTGGATTATATATATATATATATATATATATTATATAAAAAGTGGTTGATGTATAGTACTTTTTAGGTGGAGTGGGAGACAACAATGAATGTTGAGGTCACACGTTCTATTGATCTTGTCTCCGAGTGTGGTTCAAAAATATAAAAACAATGGTTGTTATTAAAGCAGGTGCTAATTAATAGTATTTCAAAGTCTTTTAACTTTAAATGAACTAAAATAAAATGATGAATTGAAGCATCCTCCGTCCATTAACTATATATAGTGAATGGTATAATAAAAAATTCAGATTATTATGATCACTCTAAATGATATAATATTTATATTACGTTTATCATAAAATGGTTTTTATAAATATTATTAGGGGGGTTAGTCTATACGTACCCCCTTCATACTTGTCATACACCCCCCCTCAAAATAAATTACTAGAAATTTTCATATTCCCTCCCTAAAAACTGATTTTTTTTACAGGTTTGATCTTTTGGTGATTACAACGTAACCAAGACTACGTGCAATGTTTTGAACCCATTCCATCATATCCTCACGAGATTTGAACACATATTTATATCGATTTAGAAATAAACCATGACAAAGCATATATTAGAGCACAAGTTGACTCATATAGTACACTTAACGATTTATTCATATGCAACGATTTGGTCAAGTGGCACATACTGACAATTGATTCAACTTTTTAATTCAACTTTATGTTTATTATAATCTACCAAACTTATAATCTTAACTTCAAATTCTAAGTAAAAATATACCTGATTGGTAGAAAATACAGACATCTTTTGAACTCTTAGTTATGAAGAGGCGGTAAAAGTGTTTATTCTTGAGTATGGTGATGCAAGTTTTTATGTATTTGTCTACCTAATATTATATAAAGATGAATCGAGTTATGAATGCCGTTGTTGTGTTATAATTCAAATTTAATATTTTAATAATATAAATAATATTAATCGATTAAATTATTAGATTAAAAAAATTTAACAAAATGACCAAATGGGTAACGATTATGGTGTATTTGATATGATTCTTGATTCAATAAAAAGTTATCTTTTAATTTTGAAAAATTAATGAACGAATATAGAAACATAAATAATATTAAGAACCAAGTAAAAGACAAAAAAACACTAAAGAGAAAATAAAAGGTTAAATTTGTATTTTTTTTAAGTTTAAGGGGGGTGTACAACAAGTAAAAACAAGAAAAGATGAGGTATAAATAGTAATATAAACATACTAGTTTAGTGTCCGTGTTACGCTCAGGAACACAACATTCAAGTGATACTTTTAAGGATGTTCATGAACATTCCATTCAGTTTTGAGACAAAACCGTGGTAAACCGGAACATATGATATATTTTTAAAAATTAGATTTTTAGTATAGCAATATTATACTCAAATTAAAGAGAATAAAGTCATCAGTTTTATAGTGTAGTTTATTTTTTTTAATCTTATAAATATGTTATGTATATTTATAAAACACTGAGTTCTTTAATTGTATGTTATTATTAACTTTATCCATAAGTTTCATTTTTAAACCATATCAAATATAAACCAACTCATGTACACTCCTTGTAGTAAATAGTTAAAAATATAAATATTCTTAAACGTTTCAAAATTCTCCAAAATATTAGGGGACCAAAAATGTAATTAGTTTTATTATAATATATTTTATGTAACTTTTTATATAAAAAAATCATTATTGTGAGATACACTCTCAAATAATACCACATAAGCTAAAAGCTTTAAAAAGATGGCACATAAGTTTTTTTTGTTTTGTTTTGTTATATTATATAAGGATGAGCTAAAATTAATAATTTACTTGTTTGAATAAGACATATGTCGATCCTTAGTCCCTATTGCTAAGAACCATGTGTAATAGTAAAACACAAAAAGCCCAAAAAGTACTCCACATCAGCATCTGTCAGCAAAATATGGATTCAATAATATATGGGCGTCCCTAAGGGGAAAAAATCTCATCAAAGCGCCCCTATGTAAAGGTTGGGGGCGCTTTCGGGCGCCTTGAGGCTTTTTGGGTGGGCAAAAACGCCTCATTACACACAGTCTTAGCAATGATAAATGTAACTAGAAATCTCCTTTGAACTAACACCAATCGACACACTCACACACACACACATACGTACGTACTTTAAGAGTTTTCTAGGTTTATCCTTTCGCAAACCGATTTCACAAATGAGCAATAAGTATCGAGGCTTTTAACTAAGTTTGGTTGTGACTTCCATCTCGTGGGTCCTCGATCTTATTTTGATTTTTGACACTAGAAACTCAATTACACCTTCATCAATAAATAAAAACTACTAAACAAGAGTGTTTACCAGCAAAAATTCACTTAAATTTTTTTTCAACGACATGTTAATTAGCAGCATCACCAAATTACCAATACCTGGATGGTGGATTTGGACCCAGGACCTTTAAGAGACGCAAAACCTCTCATATCCGTTTTGACCACTGGACCAAATATCATTGTAATTTATGAGGTATATAACCAGACAAGTGAAGTTAAACAAGGGTAAAAGAGTAAAAGTGATTTTGGGAGAATTGTCATATCTAGTCCTTTTATGTTGGGTAATATGTGAGGGGTCATGACAAAGAAATGATATTTGATGTCTGAATGAATGGCACCATTCAGTTTATATCTTCAACTGCTCCAACCACCCTCTTTGCTAATAAATGTCATATGCAACCTCATGTAGACACACATATATAGCGCATGCAATTATTAGTTTATTATATAAGTTACACGATATGAAATGAAAATAATCATGTTTTATCTTGTTGGATGTTATAAACTGTTTATTAAATACTTCAATCCAAACACGTCTGATTTAATAAATAAACCAACTATATTCACGCATTCATCTTATGTAACCATTATTTTTTTCAATATAAATCAATTTTACATACTTTTTTTACGACAGTCACACAAAAGTTATAAAGCGGGTTCATGCAAGTATAGAGCACCTAGATAAAACAAGAATATTATCATACCAAAGTAACGTACACCACTAAAGAACTAACTAGTTAATCATTCATAAATCAGTACGTAGCAAATTAATATCATTGGCAACTTAAAATAAGGTTTCAAAAACCCCGTGTATATATAATTAACTTAATTTTGTGATTGATCGATTTGTGACAAAAAGTAATTTTCAGGTAAATTTAAAGACTACTGTTAGAGAAGTTTGCGGCTCCTTGATTTGCAAATGGCCTAATGCAAACCTCTGTGTTGAAAATACAATTTTCTAGTAATGTGAAACGATAACATTGTGTGTGTATATAAGTGACATATATGGTACCTAGTTTTTAACATTCACAATTGCTCTCTTTCACATTTAACTAGTGAGTGATCAAAGAGCCCTGAGTAGATTCAATGAAACCTTCTCACGTGTTTGCTCTTTTAGTTCTCCTCAGTCTCCTTTATGAAGCTCAAGGTACATATAAATAGATTGATACACAAATAGATTGATACACAATCATAAACACACGTTTAAATATAACTAACTGATGTGTTCAAATGTGAAATCTGCTCAAATTTATCTTTTCATATAAATTATGGTATATAGTGTTGATTAATTCCTTGTTTATTTGTTTGCAGGAATAAATAGTAAACTTATGAAGAAAGATGGACCAAGAGACAAGCCTGATACTGATCGGGAAAATTTTGATGTTAGATCATCATTGGTACGTTCAAAAGTTGTCTTAACACACTACCAAGATGTTGTAGACCTAGTTAAGATGGATTATTCTCCGGCTAAGAGAAAAACCCCCATACACAACTAACACAACAAAATTATCGAATTGTGTTTCTGAGTGGTGCAAAGCCCCTAAATTAAGAGCTAGCTAATCTTCATGGTTCAAGACGTTCTTGCTATCCAGGATCAGTCGTGGCCTTTTTCCTCATTGTACAAGTAGCTCCTACATGCCATTTTTCTTACAACTGTTTGATGTTTTTGGGTCTTTACCTACAACTGCATGCAAAGATCGAGCCTAAAGATTCACTCATGGATGTATAGCTAGCTATTGTCATTTGTATGTGTTAGAAATAGGAGTAACGTAGTCTATAATGGGAGTGTTGGTGTAATTTTCATCTTTAATTCTTCTTGCTTGTTCTCTAGCATATTGCTAGCTTTTTAATAATATCATCGGTTGTGCCCAAACATAAGATAAACATATAAAAGCTACGCCTTTAATCATTAAACATTTGTTATAATAGAAAATTTTAGAATGTATAAAAGTCTTATAACCACTCGTACCTGTATTTTAAAATATTTAAACGTTTAGTTACTAAATACAGAGAAAACATTTTATCATTAGGGCATCCTGAAAAATGAATGAAAAGTTATTTCATATTTAAAGACCCTTTCATGTGTATATTGTAAAATATCAATCATCATACTTCATCTAATTTAATCAAAATATTGAACTTAAATCGTTGTTTTTAGTTTATTAAAGGGGTATAATAGAGAAACCATATTTTTCTCTCCACTAATTAATCCTCATCTAGAGTTACGTGGAAACAAGAGCAATTAAAAAACCACTATATTCTCAGGGGTAGTTTAGCACTTTATTAACTTAACATATTTAGGTAACATTTTAAACTTATATTTAGATAAAAGAAACGAAACAGTTTTAATAACAAAAAGCTGGAATAGCTCAGTTGGCTAGAGCGTGTGGCTGTTAACCACAAGGTCGGAGGTTCAAGCCCTCCTTCTAGCGAAATTTTTTTTTTTTTTTTTTGCTTTAGACACCTTTCAACTTTTTAGAAAGATCACTTGAACCCCTTTACATTTACCGCTAAGCTACATGAAACTTAAAGTTTTGAAATGATATCTTTAGCATATGAAACACAAGGATGTAAATGAGAAGGGGAGTCATGAGCTATTTGAGTTTTGTTAGTTAAAATCTAGAACAAAGTCCTTCCAAACTATGTGAGGTATAAATCTATAAACTAATCGAATGAATATGAATGCAACTTAAATTTTTAAACGAACAAATTAACAAACAAGAACATTTGTTCGTGTTTGTTCATTCTTATTGTAAACAAACGGTTTATAAATATAAATAAACAAACACAAATAAACTCTAACAAACACAAACGAACGAAAATAAACAAATAAAAACTAACACCTTTCGATGTGTTAAAAGATCTTCCTTTCGCAATGCGTAAAATAACCTCCCAAAACACCTCTTCTTAATTCATTGATTCAATCAACACATTTCTTGGTTGCTCCACCAATTTCAATCCCCCGATTGAATTTGAATTGACCTAATTTATGATCAATTCATTCAACTCCTGTTCAAGTTACTTAATTCCACCATGCCCGATCCGCTCACACTCCAGCCAAACTAACAAATCACCACCATCTGCAGCTTCACAAACCACCATCTTTGACTCCAATTCCTTGTTCCAACAAAGAAGGTACCATTTAGACATTTTATCAAACACCTTGTCTTCAATACATACCAACGTTTCATTTCAATTACACAAGTCTTGTTATCTCTACAGATGCAAATGCTATGATTTGTACAAACAAGTGGTTCCATTTGCTGAGGCATGGTCATGGCAGAAATCAATAGTTGAGCAACGAAAAAGGTTGATTGATAGAAATGAAGATTGTTCTGATACTTTGATTGTGCTTCAACATCAGCCTGTTTTTACTTTGGGTACTGCTAGTTCAGAAAATTATTTGAATTTTGACATTAAAGATCCACCTTTGCCATTGTATCAAACAGAACGTGGTGGTGAAGTTACTTATCATGGCCCAGGACAGGTAGATTTTGCATCTTTTTTTTAACTTCAGTTATCCTAATTATCTGAATTTGTATCACACATCAAAAAGTTTATATTTTGATAGACAAAAGATAAGATTTTACCTAATCTGAGCTTCTCCAAACCCTATCAATAGCTCTGTTGTTAATTGTTATAGGTAGGATTTTACTGGTTATGTTTGTTTAGGGTGAAAGTAAAACTTGATTTAGTTTCAAGGATGAATGTAAGATAAGATGTACAAATATCGATTTTTCATTTCGAAGATTGAGTGATTCTTGATTAGCAATATTGATCGTATCCTAAGCTCCTAGTGCATCTTTTGTTGTAGTATCTAACTATTGTATTATGATAATCGATGCAATGTAGTTATTGTTGTACCCAATACTGAATCTTCGTTTCCAAAAGATGGATCTTCATTGGTACATGAGGGCATTGGAGGAGGTGGTTATTCGTGTTCTTTGGTCAGCGTTTTCACTAAAAGCTTCACGGGTCGAGGGTTTAACTGGAGTCTGGGTTGGTAAGGTTTATTCTTGTTTACAGTTTACATAGCAGCTTGTTGGTGTTTACTTATTTATTTTGATTTTCATAGGGGATAAAAAACTAGCAGCAATTGGAATTCGAGTTTCAAAATGGTTAACATATCATGGACTAGCATTAAATGTCTCCACTGATCTTTCACCCTTCAGTCAAATAATTCCTTGTGGGATAAAAGACCGAGGAGTTGGAAGCATCAAGGAGCTGCTGAGAGGGTCTAACATGCCTTCTTCAACATCCATTTATGATGATGGTAAACTCATTGCTATAGCTCATGAATCTTTACTAAAAGAGTTCTGTGAAGTTTTCCAACTTGAATTGTGCCAACAGTCGGTATCAATCCTTAGGTTTTCGGACAAATGACACCGCAGCCTGCAGACTGGCTGCCTTTTTAAATTTGACCCGTCTCAAGTCCCAGTTAATTTGATTATTTGTATTTAATACAATATATAAGCATTTTTTGAAGTCTAGGAATTGTCTCTTAGTTTGTATTTTTTGTATCGGCAAAGGGTTCTGGGCCTCTGACATTGGTGCACGCACAGCTGCTGTGAAAGTACGCACAATCTATCTCATCAAGTTTAAGATACCACTTTTGAAATAACAATGAGCCTATAAGTTGTGTCATCTGATACAATATTTGATATAAAAAACTTGCATACTCTTGATCTTGATGATTTGCATGCATGAAGGCAGGGGCAAATGCAGGTTAGTATTTGTTTTCCAATCCATGTCGCTTGCCTTGAAAAGTTGAAAGCAGACCAGAAACCAAGCCAAAATAACAGTGCTAAACAGTAGTCCTTTGAACTAATTACGCATTTACGCCACCTTAACGCCTGCAGATTTGGTTCGCAACCTGCACTTTTGTAGCAGCCCCAACCTGGCCTTTCAAGTACCAATGCAGCAGGCCCAAAAGAATCACATACCCAATTAACATATCACTAGCTTTTGCACATCAATGTAACATCTCATGCAATACCCATAAAACAAGCAAGACTTTAGTATGGAAATGATTAAACCAATAACTCTTAAGGTCAGGAGTGAATGCACAATCGGAAGATGGATCTGCCTCCTGAGCGAAGAGTGAGGACCAACACTAGATTTCGTTAAAAAAAAATCATTTTTATCTATAATGTTCTAAAATTTCAAATGATAGTGGGTTTAAATTGTAGAGTATATGTAAAATAAAATTAGTGTATGTTCATAGTTAAAAAAAACACTTTGTCAAGTAGGGAAACAATCCTAAAAATGTTAACTAGTACTTGCATAAAAATAGCTGTTTATCTCTTTCAAATGATAAAATTAATAATTAATGAACAAATTTAGAGAATTTGGTATATCTCCTTTTCAAACTAAATATCAATCACAGAAAATGCATCTCATATTGTATTTAAACTGGTTTGGTTTTTTCCGTATGCTGTGAAAGTTTAGTTTTAAACAAAACTTATATAAGAACCTATGAAAAATTAGCATGTCCTCCGATAATAATATAATATATTCAAATTTTAGAAAAATGATGTGGAAAAAAATGTTTTATACTAGATTAGTACCCGTGTACTACACGGATTTTAGTTTTATAGGTTTTAACTCAATTTACATATCAAATTTATTTTTAACATATCTCTTATTAAATCGATTTGGATATTTACAAATATATTCATATAAAAATTCATATGTTACAATAAAGGATATGATTTATAATAGTTGGTAAATTTTTATTGGAACATATCGGGTTAGGAGATAATTCATGATAATTGTTAATTTTTTTATTTGAACATATCGAGTTATGAGATAATTAATGATAATTGGTAAAACTTTAATTTGAACATATCGGGTTAGGATAAATCATAATAATTGATAATTTTTTTATTTGAACATATCAAGTTAGGAGATAATTCATGATACTTGGTACATATCGGGTTAAGATATAGATCATGATAATTGGTAAATTTTGTATTTGAACATATCGAGTTAGGAAATAATTGATGATAATTTGTGAACTTTTAATTTAAACATATCAGGTTATTTCGAATATGGAGCATACCATGACCCGTCTAAAAATTCTCCATCAAATTAATTTAGAACATGACACCTAAGCAATTATTTGAATAGGTAGATTTGATTTGGGTTCGTTTTTAAATAAATATATATTATACTAGGTTTAACACTCGTGTGTTACACACGTGTTAAATAATAATATTTATAAAATCATAATCAATTTTTTTAAAAATTTGTAAATATTTAATATTTAAAAATATTTTATTTCATCAACTCATGCATGGTATTTCATATCTTTCCTTTAAAACTTTCTTTTATAAAAAATTCCCTCCAAAAGTTGCCCCCATAAAACTTTGAATTATTATATAGATAGAATAATATTAAAATAACATTATAAAGAAGGGAAATAGCTTTTGCAAATTTTATTATGATTTATATTAACATGATTAAATAATATGAAATTGTGATGAATCAGTTTTGAATACTGAAATTTAAATAGAAAACAATATTAAGCAACACATTGCTTCCTAATAAGATTTTTAAAATGGCAATTTAAATGAGAACTAGCTATAACATAAGGCTGCACGATGCGAATGTTAGGTCTTACATAGTTACATATGTGACTTCGTCTCACAAATTGATAAAAAAATATAATTACCGTGTAAATCGTAACTAAATGAAAGATTCATAGGATATTTGTATATTAAAAGCATTCTAGAAAAGATAAAAATTTTGTCCGGATGAACAATGGTGTGTGTCAGGCCAAGTAGAAATCCATTGACCTTGTTAAACGTGTTTGTATATAAATGATTAAATTGTATATATAAGTTAAGTCCGCACAAAGTGGCTTATTTAATTACATATATTCCCTTTGACATAATAAATTACTCTTTATCTCTTATTTTACACAAATCATAAGAAAATATAAAAATATATTTATGAAGATCATTAAGGATAAAATAGTAAATCAAAAGGCTATTTTAAAGAAATTGGATAAATATGTAATATATATGGTTTAGGAAGGGGAAATATGTAATTGAATTTAAGGAGTGGGTAAATACGTAATAAATGATCTTAAGAATCGGATATATATAAATGCCCCATATTAATATGGTTAAATATATAAAATTTATCTAATAATTCTAAGTTTAGGGGGTTATTTTTTGGGGGATTTTTTTTATATTAGGAAATTTAGGTGGGAAATTGAATGGAATTTTAATCATGCATGCATAAGTTGATACAGTAAAATTTCTTAAATATAAAATATTTACAAATTGTTAAACATAATGATTATAATTTTTTACAAATATTATTATTTAACCCGTGTGTAACACACGGGTATTAAACCTAGTCTATCTAATAAATCAAACTTTTAGGGGGCAATTTTTGGAGGGATTTTTTTTTCTATAATAGGAAGTTTGGGAGATAAAATCTATCTAATAAATCAAACTTTTAGGGGGCAATTTTTGGAGGGATTTTTTTTCTATAATAGGAAGTTTGGGAGGTAAAATCTATCTAATAAATCAAACTTTTAGGGGGCAATTTTTGGAGAGATTTTTTTTTCTATAATAGGAAGTTTGGGAGGTAAAATTTAGCTAAATTTTTCACCATGCAAGTTGATGGAGCCAACTCCTTAAATGTTATATATTTACAAATTGTTAAATATAATGGTTATAATTTCTTTATAAATATTACTATTTAACCCGTGTGTAACACACAGGTATTAAACCTAGTAAATATATAAAGTTATGTCTTTCGGTTGTTAGGGTGAGGGGAGTCCACCCCTCACCACCCCACATCACCCCACACTTTTTACTCCACCTCACATTCATTTCAAATCGCCCAGTATCCACCTCACACCACCCCACATTCTATTTAATTTTTTTTATTTCTCATATCTTTTAATAACCAATGGTCTCCTTCTAATCTCTTCACCTCAACCACCCTCTTCACCTCAACAACAACAAACACCATGGCTCCTCCACCGCCTCCCTCCCTTTCTATCACTATGTTGTCTCCTGCCATGGCTCCTCCACCGCCTCCCTCACTCTCTATCACTATGTCGTCCCCTGCCATGGCTCCTCCACCACCTTCGTCGTCCAACAACCCACTTCCCTCTCCACCCTCTCAATCCCCACCTTCTCCGGCCTCAAATCCATTGGGGAACTCACGTTTGGGAGGGGAACCCACATTTTAACGGTCAAAAACTTCGGGGGCTCAATCGGGAAACTCACCCCAAAAACCATCCCAAATTTCGGCCCCGATAGGGAGTGAGACGGTGTTTCGTGCGGGGCCGCATCATGGGCGCACCCACCCCACACCCACTCCGGCTGCTCTTACAGGTCTTATTCTTTATGGTATGGTACTAGTGGCTTTGTTATCATTTCAATATCACCTGCTATATAAAAAAATACTCTATTTTAAATACAACTATGTTTTTAATCAAATTTATAGCAAGACAACATGAGAAAAAGAAACTAAACACAACCATAGATTAGTTTTAACAACCAAAACTTATTAAGGAAGATTAAATTAGTAACATAATTAAAAGATTAAATATGATTTGTATTAATACTCGTGTTAAATAATCAAATTTATTAAAAAATATATATAATCATTATATTTATGATTTGTACACGTATAATATTTAAGGATTTATAAATATTTTTTAAAATATAATATTAATCAAAAAAATTTTGGTGCAACAATTTCCACTTAACTTTTCCTCACAATCGTCTATTTTTAGAGCAATAATTTTTTTCTTAAAAAAATAAAGCCCATAAAACCTTGATGTATTATATTAGATTTAATGTACATTCTTTGGTTATATTAGCGAACTAGGTTAGACATATGTGTATTATACAGGTTGAGTGAAAATATTAAATTAATACTTGAGGCTCTATACGACTAGGTTTGTCTAGTTGGCGATGACCTTTTGCTATTGAGTCACCCTGTACGAAGAACCTAAGCAATTATGTGTTTGTTGGACGTTTAAAAAGAAATAAATTATATTATGATTGCGTGTTGCAGACTTGCATCGGGAGTGGTTTAAAATATCGAATTTTAAAAAATTATCTGAAACAAGGACAAAAATAAACATGTTAGATTATGTTTCAACTAGATATATGAGACCGGGACTCGTGATGTGACAGTTGAGAGTCTCGCATATATGAAAACACCACACACGTTGATGAACACGAATATGTTTTGTACATGATAGTGTGAAGTCGTAATGCGTCACATATTAAAAAATAAAGTTTCATCTAAACATATATGTTAAAATAATAATATAATTAATTTAAAGCCAAGAAGTTAAAGTCGTCACTAAAAACACGTTATTTTATTTCTCTGTACTTACATATGGATTTGTGAAAAGAAAAAAAAACATAAACAAATAAAATATGAAATTGGATTTTTATAACAAAAATTGCACTAGTAACGACTGAACTTCTTCGCAACACATGAAACCCTAACAATTAATTTCATTCCATTTACACTAACTCCGATCATCCGCCGTATCGGCAGGCGACGGCGGTAACCTCGCCGCGAAAGTCTTAACCAGAACATCATCTTCATTATTCCCAGACGAATCCTCTTCAAAATTAAGTGCGTAACTAAGAGGATCGTAACTGAAATCAGCAGACGATCGACGGCGACGGTGATTTTGCTTACCGGTACTGTTTCCGATTCGACCGAATAGGTTGCGGCACTTGTGTTTGATCTCCGGTAGATCAACAGATGCTCGCGATTTGATCCATTGCGACGATGAACGGATGAGAAAGAGGATGTTTGTTGTTGTCGCCTGTGGATGAAGTTGATTCAGCACGGCGATTGGTGTTGAAACAACATGTGAAGCAGAGAAATTGTTTGATCTTATCTTTCAGAGAAAAGTTGTTGCGGCCATTGTTGTTGTTGTTGTCCATTTGCGTGAGGTGAATTGAATTGAAGTTCGAATGGTTGAAATGACAACTTTAAGCATAGATTAAGGTGGTGACAAGGAAAAACACGTAGTAGAGTACAAGTTTGATCCTTGATATTATGTTAGTTTGTAGATTTAGCCCATATATTTTTACTAAACTATTTACTAGTGCATGTGGACTCTATTCGTAACAATATAAACGTTTTGACTAACCATTGAAACTTAAAAACCTCTTCGAGGTCTATATTTGTAAAGAGTATTCGTTTTGCCTCCTTGAGGTTTATCTAAAATAATGGTTTGCATACAATAGTTTCAAAATTGCGTTTTACTTCCCAAAACTTACCAATTTGTCACTGTTCGCTACATCCGGGATTAATTTCATCTAAAACAAACGTTAGTCAGTCCTATGTGTCCCTCATGTGGGGGCCCTTTAGTCATTTTCAAACATTTTCTTTTTCTCTTGCTTTAATGGGTTTTGGCTTGAAAATGACTAAAGTGCCCCTCACGTGAGGGGCACATGGAACCACTACCCGTTAGCTTTTGATAAAATTATTTCGAATGTAGCAAATGGTGACAAATTGGTAAGTTTAGAGTGGCAAAATGCAATTTTGAAACTATTGTATACAAACCGTTATTTTAGATAAACCCTAAGGCAAAACACAATTTAAAAACTGTTGTATGCAAACCATTATTTTAAATAAACTTTAAAAAGGAAAAAAAAAGTACTCATTTGTAAATTTACTCACGTAGTTACTTCTTACCTAGTTTGACTCACGACTTTAGCAGTGTTATTAACTAGTATGGTAACCCGCGCTTCGCGGCGGAGCGGCTCTTTTTGTTCTATGTAATAAAATGCACTCCATGAATCTGCAATAATTGTACAGCTCAAATTAAAAACTAAGGGAAGCAATATAAATTGAACTTAAAGAAACTTTTAGACTTTTATACATGTTCATCTAAAGAATGATCTCCTAAATAGACATACCCATGTAGGTGTTTTTTTCCAAAAAATCATCATTCACTTAATTGCTCATCTCTGTAATTGTAATCAGATTCAATACTTGAATATCATGTGCAACAAATGGATATCATACTCAAATACAATAAGCAATACACCACAACATAACATCATTCACAAATCTGTATATCTGTATAATGATTAAACATGAACATATATGAAAATAAAGGCAATATATACATAATAACAAAAAAGCACATACACCACATCAACCTTTACAAACCATAAAAATCAGTCAACTTGGCCTTTGTCTCCTTGCACCATTCAAACCCTAAAAAGTATGGTAAAACTGCACAAACACAAACGATTACTTACAAATGGCTGCATAAAAGGATTGGAACTATCCTGATTTAACTGGAACTTAAATGCACCTTCTAAGAGCCGATCTCTCTGAAAAGTGAATAGAAAAGAAGTTATAAAACACCGAAATGGCACAAAAAGATTGGTATTTAATCACATAAATCTCCTATATCCTATTCTTGCATTTTTGGTTATGAATTTCCCTTGACGAATGTGCACGAACTAATTCTTCGGTTTCCTTTAGTTCAAGAGTGATTTATAATCTAACATTCCACTCATGCATATATGGAACTATAAATTAACACCTCAAGTTAGCAACATTCAACTTTATTTAGTACACAAAAACTAACAAACTGTAACTAAATTGAGCATAGCAAAATACTTAACTGGAGCCGTGATTTAGTATATTATTTTAGCAATTATAGAAGTAAAATCAAGCAAGAATCACACTTACATAGCAGGAAATTCAGCAAGTTTTAGCACTACATTGCAAAATATTTTTCAAGTTTTTGCACTCAACATAGCAGCAACTTTCAGTTAAATTTTGTACTGATGCAGCAAAGGCTGCAGTCCAAAAGCTCTATGTATTTCTTTGACCTGAGCCTATGAAGTCCCAAATCACGACACAACCTTTCAATCTTTTTATATATTTGTTTCTAATTGATGCTCGATCAGAATTCTCTTAAAAAAACATTTGAAATGAAATAAATAATAAAATACCCATAAAAACAATTGCAATAAAAGGCGATAAACAACAAAGAGTTGCAGATTATTGAAAATAGAGGAAAACTCACATAAAGTTGAGGGTTGGGCGCCTGAACTGCAATAATCAAAAAAGAAATTTCCATTTCATCTTGTAAACCTAAATTCCTGGGGAGAAAATTAAGAAAGGTTAGTGTGACTTCAAGGTTTGATACTCAAGAAATATACTACCAATAGCAATGAAACCTAAATCGATGAAGATGTAATCGATCAACAAAAAAAAAACCGACAAAAAATAATGCAATTTGATAAAGAAACATCTACAACCCAAAATTGATTACGGAGATTCACAAGCAAAAACACTACAATAAAACCATCAAAATACGATTACCCGAAAATAAATAACAACATGCAAAGACAAACACAAAGATCCAAACAAAACCCTAGAACCAAAAAAATGCCCAAACAAAACATTTAACCACAATCAAAACCTTTTAAAAACTGCAAATAGGAAATAAACACCATAAACTCGGAATTGACTATCAACAAAAAAAAACCCAAATACAAATCGAAACCCTAAAACCAGAAAATACCCACAAAGAAACATACAACCACAAAATCAAAACCCATTACAATCTGAAAAAACAAAGCCAAACTACATCAAACAATAACAAAGCAAAAAAGTTATGTTCTTGCAAAAAGAATGTGAAATAGAAACACAAAATCAGGAGGCAAACCAAAAAAAAAAGAAACAGAGTAAACTCTCACCAAAGTGTGAAAGCGGGGAAACAAAAAGGAATGATAAGAAAGAAAGCACATAAACACGTGTTGGTAACGTGTCAAACGAAGATACAAGTATATAGTAGCTGCATCAAAAGATAGTACAATGTGCATAACAGAGAATACCAAACACAAAAAGAGTACCATATGTATACAAATAAGTAACACATGCTAATTAAGTGGTACCATATGCAAAAGAAAGTAGTAAAATACTGTTAACAACAATTATAAATGTAAATATATAAATTGACTCACATACACTTCACATGATTGTCAATATTTAGTAGCAGGAATTATGTGAAGTCATGAGTTTCTACCCAAGTTTATTCTTAGTTTTCTAGAATATTCTAACAACCATCTCTTAAGTTTTTTATTTTCTTTATCCGTTTCTTTATGAAACATTTTATTTTTCATGGCCGGTAGAGCATAGAAAATTCTCATTCTAATAACATAGATACTTGTTTTAAAGTTTGTGTTTGGGTCCTAGAACTATAAGTGGAACTATTGACATATAGATTGAGCTCATGTATTTAAACTTAAAAAAGATGTAAAATCATAAATCATGTGACATCATCCGTTTTGAGTATGATCGTTGAATGTTGGTGATCATATTAGTGTTATTTGTGTATTTTCACGTGACTTTTCTAAGCATGTATATTCTATTGAAATTGATATTATCTTTTTTTAATTTTGTGACTCGGCTTAACCCAATCAAATTTGAATCGTACTAAATATACAATCGAGTGATAGACAGGCACCCATAAAAAAGATTTCAGGATTGTAATCATTGGTCTTAATCTATATAACATTTTAAACCTAAACACGAAGTGTAAATCTATATTATCTATATATTTATACATATACATCTCTTTAAGACAAAATAGTAATTTAACTTCAATTTCAAGACACCTAAAAGGCTAGAACACTATACTTAAACCATGTGTAGTGGGTAAAGCCCCTTAAGGGGCTTTGTATGCTATGTGTAAGCCAGCTCATCAAGGGGCCTTTTGCCCAAAATTATGTAGTGGAAAGAGTCTCATGAACCCTTCCAATCATTGAATAATAACTAGTTATAAAAGGATTCACCAATAAAAATATATGCATATCTTGGAGTCAACAAATAATGGGCGTTTTGTGGGCAACGCCCCAACCAAAAATCTAGTCCAAAGCGCCCCTATGTAATAGGAGAGAGGGAGCGCTTTGGGGAACTTTCAGCATTTTAAAGGGGTAAAAACACCCCACTACGCATGGTCTTACATATTGATACAAGTGTTGTTGCATAACCAACTAAACAATTAAAATTGTCTCTCTAGTTTACAAGTTTATACCCATCCCACATCAGACGAGAAAAGAATTTTGGATGAACGAAATGAGTATAAAAGGATCCCTTGGCTTTTTCAAATTATTCATTCATTTCATTGTTTCTTTAAGTGGAGGCTTATAACGAAAACAAAAATGAAACTTTGGTTATCTATTCTAAAAACGACTAGGTTTGCTTAATAACTGTTTGGGTATTTAGTTTTGAAACTTGACTTATTTTAGTTTTTTTTGTTAAGAATGTAAAACTTAAGCAAAAAAACAAGTTGAGTTGGAGTTTCAAAAGTTATTTTAACTAGATTTATATAACAAGAGCACAAATTTTCGAATGAATTTTATCAAAACTCTTAGCTGGGTTTATAGACATTTTAAAAGCTAATTGCCTAATTCTATAACATACCGATCATGGGGTGTTTTGCTTGCTTGATTTATAATTTAAAAATATCAAATATTCCCTTGTGACATCTCATTCCACCTACATTCCCATTCCCAATTAAGTCATTATTTTAACTTTTGGTTATGTGCTTATTTATACATACAATTCCAAGCTATTGTTTTATTTTTTTTAGTTATACGAATGTTTTTACTCTAATCGTACTCCTACAACAGTATACAACAACATTTTGTACTGTAAAAAGAAAAAACAAACGTCACGAACAAGGCACATTACACGTATTATTTGAAACATTTTTTTTTCTAATAGTGACAAGAGGTGTCACTTTAAAATTCTATAAATTTTATAACCACTACATTGGTTTAGTGGCAATAGGGTATTCTAGTCTAGAGGTATTAAGTTTAGTCGTGAAGTATATTTAAATTGGAGGAGCGTATCATCAAGTTACCGTCACGACTCGTCGGTCCTGGTCTTAAACACTTACGAGTTAAGTTATATAAACTAGTTTTTTTATCAATAGCAAATGTTTTATCAATTAACATAACACATGACCACTTGCTCAATCTCCCTTGTTAGGTCAATAGGTTAATTAAACAAACGGTCTAAAAACCAGATCATAATTTTTAACTTTGTTTAATGAAAATAGTACCTAATAAGTGAATAACTTTTAACTGATTTAACTACGTTTAAGAAAACATATATAATCTATAGATTTTGTTGGAAATTGTGTGTCCTCGAAAATTAATGTCATGTGTGGTCGCTTCCTACACTCCCTCCATCCACCATTGTTACACGCCTAAATTTAAGTCTTATACCTTTGATTTTGGAAGGTTCTAGACCCATTTGGATGCATCTAGGGCTCAGAAGGACCCGAAATATCCTAAATGAATTTGGACCAAAATAAACACAATCACAAAGGTAAAGCCTGTCTTGAAAGAACCTAGAAAAGGGCTCATAATTATACACAAACTAATTAAAGATCATGATACAAGAAATGGTTTAAGCAAATGTTTCACTAGATTTCTCTAGAATTTAAATGCTAAATGTTATGACTAGAAAGCTCTAGATTAGAATCTTCTGGACCAACACTCACCTAGTATAAATAAATGACCAGGGCTCATTTGTAAACATCCCAGAAATAAATCGCACAAAACCCAAAAGTCACAAATCATAATATAAAACATTCTCCTTGTAAAGTTCTCTTGTATCAATACAAGTAGTTCATTAACATAGGAGTACGGTCATAGAACGAGTCCCGAACCCGAACCGGTCAAAGGTCAAAGACGGACCTGCCATACTCTAATTAAGAATCTCAGTTCCCAGGCTATTAATGAAGAGGAGAAGTAAAATATATCATAACAGCACTTCCTATAGTGGAATTGGAATCGACGGATTCTTTGACTCAGACTTCAGGGGGAGGACTAATCAGAGCTTAGTATAAAGACTAATGGGTGAAGTCTTCTCTTTTGTTTCGCTATCATTTAGTTGAATAAGTAAGAGGTGTGGATCAAGTCCTCCTACTAGTTCGGTTAGTTAGTATCTTTTACCAGATTTGATGCGATAGTGCATGTGCAAGTTTACTCTTTATTTACTATTTAAGTTGTTGCAAGTTGTTTATTATTACTCAATCAATTCAATCCATTGAGCAGAGAACTTGTGTGTTTCCTCAATTACTTAAAGTTTGTGTTTCATTTAGTGCTTACCAATTCTTCAATTAGTATCAGAGCCTAATCGGTTCTGGTTATTTCCATGGCAAAGCTTCAATTAGTTGGTGGTGTCATCAAGAGATTAAACAACAACTACAACACTTGGTCTACATGCTTGATGTCATACTTGCAAGGCCAAGATTTGTGGGATGTTGTGAACGGGTCAGATACCATACAACCACTTCGTGAAGATACAAATGGAGTGCAAAAAAAAGGAAGGTGAAGGCTGGAAAAAGCTCTATTTATTTTGAAGACCACATTCGAAGAAGAAGAAGTATGGGAACACATTCGTGACTCCGAGACTCCCAAGAACGCTTGGGATACGTTGGTTACCTTGTTTTCTAAAAAGAATGATTCGAAGTTGCAACTTTTAGAGAACGAGTTGTTGTCGGTGTCCCAACGGGATTTAACAATCCCTTAACATTTCAATAAAATTAAAACACTGCTGATTTATTGCATAAGTTTGAGATGGATACGTGCAAGCCGGCTACCGCTCCTATGGATCGAAATGTGAAATTGTACGCTGCTAGAAGGCAGATTACTTGATGACCCGATGGTATACAGAAATGGTGGGTAGTTTGATATATCTTACCTTGACTAGACCCGACATTGCGTTTGCAGTCGGGGTCCTTAGTCGATTTATGCAGGAACCGAGAAAACCTCATATGGTTGCTATGAAAGGGGTTTTCAAATACCTTAAGGCCACTGTTGGTAAAGGAGTTTGTTTTAGAAAAGAGGTTAAATCTAATTTGTCTGGTTACTGCGATGCGGATTATGCTGGGGATGTGAATGGAAGAAGGTCAACAACGGGGTATATGTTCTTATACGAATCGAGTCCATTTCATGGTGTAGCAAGCTTCAACCAACTGTTTCGTTTAGGGCTGAGAATTTCTGACCCGACCTGAAAACCCGACCTGAACCTAACCTGAAAATTGTGGGTTTGGGTTTACATTGAATGGGTGTGGGTCAGTTTCGGGTTGAACCTGCTGACCTGATTTCAAAAACAGGTCAGGTTCGGGTCAACCCACCGGGTTCACGGATTGACCTGATTTTTTATATAAATATAAAATTTAGGGTATATTGTGTAAATATACATGTAGTTTAGGGTGTTTTACGTTAAAACTATAACAATATCGAATGTCTTATATGGTTGTGCGTACATTTGGGTGGCATTTCCCGATTTTCCATAAGCTCGCTCTCGTTTAAAGAATGCATTTCTTGGTAATTTTGATTTTTTAAGTCTTGAAGAATGTATTTTGTGATAACTCAGGTCAAATGGGTCGGGTTCGGGTCAACCTGCTAAAAATCAGGTCGGGTTCGGGTTTAAGTAATGTCTAAATTTTCAGGTTCGGGTCAGGTTTGGGTTTGTATAAATTTTTCAGGTTCGGGTCGGGTTCAACCCACCAACCCGATAACCTGACCCATTGAGCACCCCTAGTTTCGTTGTCCTCTACTGAAGTTGAGTACCGAGTAGCTACCATGGCAGCTCAAGAATGTATGTGGCTTATTGAATTATTGAGAAATTTAAACCAAAAAGTGGACTACCCGATTCAGATGTGGTGTGATAACATTTCAGCAATCAAGTTAGCCTAGAATCCAGTGTTTCGTGGGAGAACAAAGCATATCGAGACAGACTATTACTTCATTAGGATGGAAGTGTTGCAAGGCAAGATTCTTTATTTACCGTTATCATTTAGTTGAATAATTAAGAGGTGCGGATCAAGTCTTCCTAGTAGTTCGGTTAGTTAGTATCTTTTACCAGATTTGATGCGATAGTACATGTGCACATTTACTCTTTATTTACTATTTAAGCTGTTGCAAGTTGTTTATTATTATTCAATCAATTCATTCCATTGAACAGAAAACTTCTGTGTTTTCTTAATTACTTAAAGTTTGTGTTTTATTTAGTGCCTACCAATTCTTCAGTTACGTCGTTAGGTTAAAAGATGGACTTAAAATACTTCAAAGAAATAATTCCGTGACATTAGTCTTAAAATATATGAATTATAATGTCCTTTTGGTTTTTATGTTTTCATCAACACGAATAAGGGAGGAGGGAGTGATCCTCCTAAGGTTCTCACAAGGAACTTTTTCCACCAATCAGAATATGGAACAAACTTTCAATTTTGCATCTCTTTGAACCTCTTTGGGGTGAGAGTGGTTCTCCCAAGATTCTAGACAAGGAACATTTTTGCACCTCTTATAACGGCTACATTTTTGATCTCGTCCACGAGCTGCACAACTCGTTTACTCCCTCGTTCCTTCCTTGTTGATTGATCTCGTTTTACAGGGTGTAAGTATCTCGTGAGCTCGTTCTTCTCATCCCCTCTCCTCGTGACCACTCCGTCCCCCTAAGCAAATAATGAACAATGATTGAGTTGTGTAGTTTGGTTGATCACGCATTGGCCTCTGCTTCTCCACGTGCACCATGAACCTTCTCACCTCTTTCCCCCCATTTTGACTCTTTCTTCCCCAAACGACACAAACACCCTCTAAATCCAAACCAATTTCATTTTTAATCCCCTCCCTATAAACACTCTAATCATGGATCATCTTTCCTTGAACCTTCCTCTTTATACTACTTTTCATCTATTATTATTATTTTTATTTTCATCCCCAAACTAAAATATCAGATCAAGATTTTTGTATTGAGGCATTTCATCGAATGGCTGGTATGCTACCCGGAGTCGAAAGCGCTCGGAGAAGGAGATTACGTGGGTGGAATGATCCGGCGTCTATCGTCGCTTCTGGTTTAGGATCTGCGAGGATCAGACTTTCTTATGATACCCATCTCACACCCACTTCGTTGTTGGTAAGATTTGTAACACAAATTTGGGGGTTAAATTTGATGTAAATTGTGGGTATTTGAAAAGTTTTGGTGTTTTTGTTTTCAGCAAAGAAGCATGGTGAATCAATATGATGAAGATGAGAAGTTATGTGGAGCTGCTAGAGAAGCGAAAGAAAGGCTAGATGGGAGATTGAGAGGCCATTTGAAACAAGAAATTAGAAGGTGTTGATTAATTGATCCATGAGTTCAAAAAGTAGTGAATTTTGATTTGGGATTTGGGTTTTTATTCATGTCAGTGAATTGCGCAGGGAAAACAGTCAAGAAACATTGGTTAGTATTGGAAGAAGGTCGGTTTCTGCTCCGATGGTGATTGAAGATATGCGAATGGAGATTTGCAGGTCGAAAAAGAATGGATTAAAGAGGCTTCGTTGGGGACGAAAGTGGTTAAGATGGAGATCGTCGGAAAAAGATGAGTGTGCAATTTGTCTTGATCAATTCAAGGCAAGTGAGATGATTGCACACTTGCGTTGTGCCCATCGGTTCCATTCGGAGTGTTTGTTGCCATGGTTAGAAGGTAATGCACATTGCCCTTGTTGTAGAGCAAATGTTTTTGATTCTAATTAACCATTTTACTTGTTAGTTGTTACACATTTTCTTATAATGGTATCATATTTGTAATTAGGGGAATCAGTTTAACGAAAGAAGTAGTTGTAATATTATTTGTACCGTTTTATAATCGAATAGATTTTGTGTTTGAACCAATCCAATTCAATGCTATTGTGATGATGGTTTTAACACTTGAAAACGTTGGTTGTTTTTCACATCTACTTGATAATGAAGGGGTAATGTTTGTGCTTCAGTTAGAGCTGAACCTTGTGATTATGTGAATGCATACATTTGATTAATGTTTTTGATTTACAAATCCGTTAGGTTAGTCTTGATGATCAAGTCATTTCTTGATCCACATATACCTATGATGGTCAAGGAGTATATTTATATCTCAGTGTAAGAAAACATGTTTGATGTTTGAGTGTACTTCCTTTCAATCCTTAAGCTCAAGTTTATGTTATGAGCTTTGCCTGAAGTTTGTCAACAAGCCCTGCAATATAGTATGATGTGAATTTAGCTAATATCATACTAGACTTGCACCATAGTTGGTGTTGAGTCTTTTTAATAATTGTTTGAGAATGGTATGATTTTTGTATACATGACCTATTTGGCTAAAGGTAAACATAAGAGTTCAAATATATATAGTTGGTTAGAGTACTATTCTTTGCCTTGTTGGTTACACACTATATATTAAGTTGAGTGTTTAGTTCTTATTATATACATATACGTAGACTTGCGAGTATCATAAGGCCGGTGGGTACACTGGTTTAGTCAGGTGAATATAGGGTTTCAGGCCCCCATTTTTTTAGGCCCCCATATTGAGAAAGAGTGTTATACAAATCTACTGATTTTATGATGAACGGATCGAGGAAATTGAAAACCACCAACAATGAAAATCTAAGAGATTGCTTTAATTGTTAGACTCACATAAGAAACCTAATCTTTTGTATGCTTCACAAAATTATGCATCTTTTGCGTTGCTTTCGAACTATAAGGCATATCTGATATTTAACATTTTCTTTCTTCAATCTCAGATCTTTTAATATGATTGTGCATGTTAGTTTATTGTAGATGATCGATTTGATATCAGCTGAAGAAACTTCCTGTAGTTCGAACTTCAGTTCATGAAGTTTTACTTTTTTTCTCAAAATAAGAGATATTGTGTAATTTTGTTTTCTTATACTCGACTTGTTACTACTTTGTGTGTGTTCGTTGTTTGTAGGCCCATGAAATCATGGATAGATCGTGTATTAAGATGCAGGCAAGTTTAGATTCAGAAGAAGCAATGAGCAGTCTTCATTGTTCACTTCACTGGTTTGTTGCTTTTGCATAAAATGTTTTTCAATTTGCATGCTTGTTTTTTGTTTTTTATATGGAGTTATTTTAAATGATTGTTTAGAGTGATAATTTTTTTTGGAAAAGAGAAGTTTAGAGTGATTATTGATACTTTTTTATGTGTGATAAAATAATGTCACAACTTAGAAAGGTGAACAAGTAACACCCGAAGGCCCTAAATTTTAAGTTTGGTTGAGGCCTCAAAAAAGCTTGAGATGGCCCTGGGTACACAAGCACGCCCTTGGGCGGCAGGTCTTTAACCGCCATTAATGGCTGGCACACCGCTCTTGGTAGGGCATTAAGGGGCACTTCGTTAACCTTTTCATGGGGATGAGATGCCTTTTCAGTTTTCACACACACACAAACATTTTTAATATTTATTTTTTAATCAAATTGAGGAGGCTAAACCATTTTGTTTGTGTGAGGTGGAGTAAAAGTGAGAAAAATGGGTGACATGAGTATACGAGGCATTTGTGTAGTTAAAAGTAAAGTATGCACCGTTTGAATCTATTATTTTCTCTTTTTACTTTCATTTGGAGGGTGTCCGCTCTTGTAAAAGAACTAGGTTTCTAAAACCCGTCATTAAACCTTTCTCAACCTAGATGGCAACCAAGACCTGAGGTAGGTTGTGAAGTTAACATAACATATGAGTTAAGTCCGATCGCTACTTTCTCATTCACAACCATTGTTTAAATCAAGTCGCACATCATCTCCATATCTTTTTTCTTTTTATGACCTGAGTTTTATTGTGGTGATGTGTGGGGGTGGGATGGAGCAAAGATAGTAGCAGGGCAATGGTGGTGCAGATGGAGCAACCCATCGTTGTATGTTTATTTTTTTGATGGTTTATGTCGCTCGAGAAACAAATATAGAACTTCTTGTTTGTAAGCATATAGTTTTGGCCTAGAACACCTTAAAGTATTAAACCATTTGACTTGCCCATACACTAGTTAAGCTTGGCTTGCATATGTTTCATATGGTTTACGCGTTGAAAACGAAATATACTTCATTTGAAGTGACTGATCCGTATGACTTTTCAAAATATGAGAGGAGGGAGGTAGGGTGGCGGAGAAAATGGTGGTGGTCTAATTTATGTTAGGGAGACAATGGTGAGTTGGATTTTAGTTTTAGAGTTATTTTTTAGGGTTATTGGATTTAATCACCTTCAACTATTAGTTATTGGCCGCTGTCACCCTCAAGTATCACTTTGGCCAATATAACTACCAACTAAACACTTTGGTGTCCGTATCACCAAAAGTTAACAAAAAATTAACCAAAAATTAACCAAAAGTGACTTGAATTGGTTAACTTTTGGTAATACGGTGTCCGTAACACCAAAAGCTAACCAAAAAATAGTAATAAATTAACCAAAAGTGACTTGAATTGGTTGACTTTTGGTGATACGGACACCAAAGTGTTTAGTTGGGAGTTATATTGGCCAAAATGATACTTGAGGGTGACAGCGGTCAATAACCAATAGTTAGAGGTGATTAAATCCAATAACCCTATTTTTTAATAATGGTGATCAAGGTCGGTGACACGCCTCTTTATACCCCTAGGCATGTACCATACGTCGGACCAAATTACAATCAAAACAAAGTTACTTGTATAACTGGCCCATTTAATTATAAAATGTATTTTAGCCATTTCATCGTAATTTAGCTAAAAAATTACAAAAATTTGTCTACCACATACCACCACTCGATTGGCCCACCAACATTTTTATTTTTAATTTTCACATATTTATAATTTGTTTCTTTTACTTTGACTTTGTTATTATTTTAACCTTTAAGTTAGATGATCTGGTCTGAGTCCCTCAAACTTTAGCCAGTCTACGACCTTAAATTAGAAATTTGACTTAATTGTTATTTTTTACATGTTATATCATGACAATCTTCTTTGACATATTGACATTTTTTTACCTCAACTTTAGATACATACACTTTTAGTCTCTATCTATCTACCTTCGCAATACACCACACAGGTTGAATTCAAAAACGTTGTTAACGCATGTAATAAAACGAAAAAACTACACCATCGCAATGCACACACATGTTGAAATTTAGAACGTTGCCAACACACATGACAAATATTGAAATCCTAATGTCATCATTGTAACAACGGAGTCATAAACACAAGACGCAACCGCCGTGTCACGTAGCCCGTCCATAAATCAAGTTAAGTTTATTTCCGAACTTTTACAAAATTAAATTCATTTTTTACTCTAAATATAGACTCGAAACTCAGTCCATAGTATGCGATGTAATATTTATTTCGGACTAATATAACTAATAACATGTGGAGGCCCCCCTGTGTTCTCCTTACCCTCTAAGGTTTATATCTTTTTTTTCTACAGCGAAACGAATAAAGAATGGTTACTCGGGGTAACCCAATGACGAAAGACGATCCAAAACGCTCTGCGAACACAGAAAGCGCTGGGTAGCCGAAGCCCATCTATTAAAACCCAACTCCAATTCAGGGGAACCCACTAACCCATCCGCCCGTAGGCACGACAACAAGCTAGCGGTAAAACCCGTTTGGCTCAGAGATCGAACTAGTGGGAATAGAACTTGCGTCTCTTTTGGAAAATTCAAACCTCTTACCGCCACACCACATTGAAAATTGCTTCTAAGATTCATATCTAAGCAGTAAACAATGAGTAGAAAAAGGTACAATCACCACACTAACCCCAACTCCCCTAGATTGATTCAAAGTTGATAAGCCCTTGTATAGTTTTATTTTGAATCTCACTAGTTATAATTATTTACAACAAATATGATAATGTCTAAATTAGAACTCAGGACTTTCAAAATATACAAAGTCTCTTACCTCCCTCTTAATCAATAGACTAAAAGATCATTGGCTTATGTTAACTAAGAGATCATTGACCATTTAACTTAGTTATGGTAAGTTAGTAACAATTAACCACAAACTAACTATATGTTTTATTTACAAAAGATGAATCTTAAATGTTTGATTGTGTCCACTTCATAAGATTAATACTTAAAAAATTCGTTAATCAATCATGCATAAACATGACACGTCTTACATCTTATTATTGAATGCAGGTAACCGATCAAAAGGTACGTCATATATAAGCTTTCTTTTTTATTATTGTTATCACTATTGACATAAAATGCATGTCTTTGATATATATAAAACGATTAAAACACGTCATTTACATAAGCGGTGAAAACATCATAATTGCATACAGTTGTTTATTTATTATGTGTATATATATAGTCATTCTAGTTTTATAACTTTTATCTAACTTTTCAATCATAATAAATTATCAATTAACTAAGACATCAAAATCATTTTCTCAAACCAAACTTTCCCCTTTCATCCTCACATTTGAAACAAATTCTTTATACTAATTTAACAATTAACACATTCATCAAAACACAAATTTAGGATAGACAAATGTTCCCACACAAGCATGTTTCAACACTTTAACGGTTTAACCATATAAATTAAAAAGTCACTTTACATATTTTATCTTCCTATTTTATTTGATTTGAAGCCCATCATCTATTATTATCTTACTAACCAAGAAAACCCCACTATCAGTATCATATTTTATTTTCTCCAAAGACCAAAAAGGTAACATATATTGCAGTTGAGAACTTGTGATAGTAATTTACCTTTACACCCTTGGCCCACGACCTTTACACAATCACTACCCAAGGGCATTATCGTCCACATAATTCGACAATCTTTCCCTTTTGGGAAATTGGGACATTTGTTGCTATTGTTTTATCTCCATCACAAAAACAAAAGAAACAATCAAATATCATATCTTAAAAAAATGGGAAAACAAAACCTCTGGATTTTGTTTGATTACGACATTTTCTTGAAAAAGATAGAAGCTTTAGATTAGATTAGAGTGGGTCACTGTGTGTGTGAGAGATATATCACTTCGCAGGTGTCATCTTCTGGTAAATCTTCACCGACTCACATCTCAATTTCATTTTTCATACTCTTTTAGGGTTTATGTTACTTCAATTTCTCATTTTTCTTGTTCTTCATTACATATATTGTTCCATTTGACATCGAATTTTGGTGTTATTGCCAAAAAAACCCTAAATTCTTTGTCTTTAATAACACTGTTTGATTAGATCTTCGATGGCGTATGATCAGAATGCGTTACCTAATACTTTACGCCCAATTCATATAGCTCGACCACCTGGTGATGAACCTCGCATTGTTACTTCTGCAAATTTGCCCAATTCAAATCCTCTTCCTCGTGATGTTGCCACCGGCAGCCCTGGAACAATTCCGGTTTATTATCCTTCGACGGCACCGGCCGTTCCTGATTCGGGTTATGTAGGTTTAAGTTATGGAAATGTTGGAAATGTAGTTCCGGCTGTGGTTAATTGGTTGCCGCGTGTGCCACCGCCGGCTACTGCGACTGGTGTAGGTTATAACCCTAGTTTAGCACCTGGTTATGTAGTGTCGAGCAGTTATGGTAATGCGAATTTAGCGCCGAGTGGTGGGAGTAATGCTTCTGATCATGCTAGTGAGGAGAGCGGTGGAGATGATTCGGTTTCGGGGAGGAAGGTTAAGTTTTTGTGTAGTTATGGTGGGAAGATTTTGCCTAGACCGAGTGACGGTGTGCTTAGATATGTTGGTGGTGATACGAGGATTATTAGTGTTAGGAGAGATGTGGGGTTTAATGAGTTGATTCAGAAGATGTTTGATGCGTATGGGCGGAATGTTGTGATTAAGTATCAGTTACCTGGTGAAGATCTTGACGCGCTTGTTACTGTTTCGAGACCGGATGATTTGGAGAATATGATGGATGAGTATGATAAGTTGGTTGAAAGATCTTCTGATGGTTCGGCTAAGTTAAGAGTGTTTTTGTTTTCGGATGTTGAGTCTTGTAATGTCATTCGGTTTAAGGATTTGCAAGATAGTGGGCAGAAATATGTGGAGGCGGTGAATGGGATTGGTCCAGTTGGAGATAATTTTAGTGGTGGTGTTGGTGGTGGTATAGGGAGGAAAGGGAGCATAGCAAGTGCTTCCTCTACACAGAATTCGGAAGTGAGCGGGACTGAAGGCGGTGGCGAGAGTATAGGACATGATCAAGGGGAGGTGATTGGTCCGGCATTTGGTGGCGTGTTATCTCCTGTTAATAAACCTGTTGCTGTTCCTGCTTCACCTTCTCAGTCTGATCATGATTCGGACGTATTGGAAAGAACGGTCCCGGTTCATGTCCAACAACAACGGCAATTTGGGTATGATCTGCAACCGCCTGTAGCCACCATTCAACCGCAAGCACCTTATGTCCAACAAACTTATGTTGATCCCCGTCATGGGACCTTTAGCCGTACAGAGTACATACAGATGCCGCCGCCACAAATGGGGTATCAATCTCAGATTATGAGCAGCGTTGGCCCGGTCTATGCCCAACCACAACTCCATAATAATGTCATTGGGGTTGGAGTCACCCCACAACAGTTTATTACTCCTTCATCACATGTCACTTTCAATCCAAATCCAAATCCAAATTCAAATCCAGTTGCGGTTCAAATTCCGATTCAAGCTCAACCTCCGGTTCAAGCTCAGCCTCAATATGTGCAGCAACGAGAGGTTGTTCGTGTTCCTTGTGACCCAAGCTACTCTACATATCAACCTCAAACTCAGATATCTCAAGTAATTCCTGGAACTTATGGTTGGAGTCAGATTCCGGCGCCGGAACATGTGCCCTCTTCTGAGAGCCGGGTACCTGCTCAACAATTGGTATACCCGGAGCCAGTGCCTAGATTCGATGGGTGTATAATGTGTCAAAAAGCATTACCTCATGCACATTCGGATACTCTGGCACAGGATCGTAAAGAAAGTCCTAGATCAGCAGCATCTGATGTGAATCCAGTTTATCAGAGTCTTAAATTTGAAGACACCCGAAGAATGATGCAACCTCAAAGGGTTCCTGCAAGCGATCCAGTTTCAACTCCTTATGGTGTATTAGTCCAACAATCTGCTGTTCCGGTGCAATATCAGGCGAATCAGGATCCGGTGGTTAATAAACTTGTTAGTGGCGATTCAGATGCTCCGGCCCACGAGTCTCCAAGGGAGTATCCTGCTAATTTCCCTTTAATTGTTACTAAAGAGGATAATGTAGAATCTGGTATTACATATGATAATCTGAGGCAAATTGATGCTAGAATGGAAGATTTACGATTACGACCTCATGACGTTCTTGCCAACACTGACCAGAGTAGCTTTCGTGTTAAAAATCCACAAGATGAAATCTTGGAAAATAGACCCATGAATGTTGATAAATCTCAAATGGTTGTTGATCCAAATTACATCGCCTCTGAGGTTCCATGGTTGCATGGGTTCCAAACAGTGGCATCTGGTGGAACGAACAATTTGGGTGGTAATGACACGAGCCCTGCATTTTCTGGTGGTGATTCAGCCCGTGTGCCCGAGGGAAACCCGCCTGTCAGTGAATGGAATGTGTATCCGTTACAGTTTGAGGGAAAAAGTGAAGTGGAAACAGTGTTAATTGATCCCCTTAATCCATTTAATGGGGTGGTTGTTGAATCCCAAGATGGTGCAAACTCACTTTTTAGCAACCAAGATCCTTGGATGTTAAGACATGATTCACAATTTCCACCACCTCGACCCAACAAACTTATGGCTAAAAAGGAAGGTGTTAATGCTAAGGAAGAATCACCTACAGTAGACACACTGATTGATGATGGACCTTACCAGGCTACTGCCAATTTGGACTTGAATTTCGGTGTGGAACAAGGTCTGTATTGTAGGTTTTTTTTGGGGATTATTTTTAGTATTTACTATGGTATGAATCATGGTACTTGTGTTTGCAGGCTCAGCAGAGGAATTGATCAAACAAGAACTTCAGGCAGTTGCTGAGGGTGTGGCTGCTTCTGTTCTCCGTTCATCAACACCCTCTCACGCTGACTTAAATAAACATAGCTCAGAGGCTAACCAGAGTTGTGAAGCTCAGAATAGTAATGCAGATGTGCAACCAGGAGTTGAAGTTGAGGTCCTTTGATTGTCTTATCCTTTTGTTGTTTTCAAGGGGTGTCATGCATTACATTTTTTTAGGTGTGAAAAAATGTGTAAATTAGGTAATGGGTCAAATGGGCTTAAGTTTAACACTGGTAAATTTGCTATTCTTTGGGTTGGGTTGACCTGGACACTTGTTATCAATCTCTCTTTAGTAATTTGATTCTAAAACACAATTGTGTTTTGTTCATACAGGATGTGAAAACAAAGATTCCCGAAAAGACAAATCTTGGGTTCCCCGTTTCAGATGGCCTTGGTTCTTTGCAGGTAAAGATTCAGTCTTTATCTAACGTCCACCTTTACAGCACTTACCTTTTTTTAACAACGAAGTACCCTACTCTTAATTTACACTGGCCAGGTTGGTGCCTCTCCCATTGGGCCACCAACCCCAATGGTTTACAACATTTATCAGCTAATAAATTGCTCACCTTTTTCTTTTCAGATAATCAAGAACAGTGATCTTGAAGAGCTCCGTGAACTTGGTTCAGGTACATTTGGAACTGTTTATCATGGCAAGTGGAGAGGATCTGATGTTGCAATTAAAAGAATAAATGATAGATGTTTTGCTGGAAAAGCTTCAGAACAAGAACGCATGGTTTGTATTCTTGTTTCTATGTAAATATTTTATTTTGTTATGCGCATCTGTTGATACATTTGAGTTGCTTTGCTTACAGAGGGAGGACTTTTGGAATGAAGCAATAAAGCTTGCAGATCTTCATCATCCAAATGTTGTAGCCTTTTATGGTGTGGTACTTGATGGTCCTGGCGGCTCTGTTGCTACTGTTACAGAGTACATGGTTAATGGCTCTTTAAGAACTGCTTTACAAAAGAATGAAAGGTAACGTAACATGAGCTGCAGTTTTGTAAGTTCTATAATTAGTTGAATACTGACATTTAGATGATCATAATTAGGAATCTTGATAAGCGCAAACGCCTATTAATTGCCATGGATGTTGCTTTTGGGATGGAATATCTACATGGAAAAAACATTGTACATTTTGATCTGAAAAGTGACAACTTACTTGTTAATCTGCGTGATCCACACCGCCCAATATGCAAGGTTGGTTGAATTTCATATTTTCTTAGCGTTTTGAGTTTTTGACTATATGCTCTTGCACAATCCAGATAAATGTTATTGTTTGCCACAACTTTTTATGACAGATTTTGAGCTTTAGGCACATCGATTTAGATATGATCAAACAAAATAGGTATGGCAGTAATATGAATTGAAAAATATATTTAAAATAAATACTAGAGTATTTTTTAAAAGGCTTGAAGTAGTGTATTCATACAATGGGAAGTTGTCTGGTTGAAAAATTATTTAACTTCGTAGTAGTTTACAGATTTATTTATGTTAAGTTCTGGAAGTTTTTTATATATGTTTTATGCCTTAGAATCATAGTTGGCGTCTCATATCAAACCATCTATCCTCTTTAGTAAAATGCTGTAAGAGTGTTAAGTTATTAGGATGAGCAGTTTTGGACAAATTATAGAAATGTAGGTACAAAGTATATGCTGGGTCAACTAGGTTTGAGTTTGACTAAAACTATTTTATCTTTCTCCCTAGGCTGAACGCTAATTTACATTCCTGCGTCATCTCTTAGAAATCATCATGCTTAGTTTCCATTGTGAACATATGTTGATTTTTGACTGCTACCAAAATGCCTACTCAAATGAGAAAATCAATTTAGAATTTTAGACCTCCCAAGTATAATAAATAAGACTTGGAAACTTCATGTAGTATTCAAATAACTTTGTTTGCTGGCATTTCACTATGGTTTATTCTTTCTTATAATTTTTATACGTAGCTTTAAAGATTTGATTATGTTGTGTTCGTTTTAGTACTAATAAAACCATGTTGCTCGTTTCTTCCCATATTTTTCACATAAAGCTGAACCAAAGTAATCATAGTTGGATCTTTTGACCATTACCAAAGTTGATAAACATTTTTTGGGTCTATAATTGCCTATTGTTGCAAAGGATAAAGTTTTTTCTCATTGGTATTAAAATTTTTGGAACAATGATGGGGCGTTTCATGTTTGCAAGAAAAGAAGACCCAATCTCATAGCAAGCTATTGGTAGGCTCCACAGAGTGGGTTTTTTCACATAAACTGAACCAAAGTAATCGTAGTTGGATTTATTGACCGTTGCCAAGCTTAAAAATCATTTTTTTGGATCCGCAATGGTTTATTGTTCCAAGGGATAAAGTTTTTTCTTGTTACTTTTGAAAGTTTTGGAATAGGATGGGGCGTTTGCAAGGATAAAGGCCTAAAAGCATTTCACTCATAGCAAGCTATTGGTAGGGTCCAAGGAAGGGGAGATGAGGGCAAACCTTTCCTCTATCCTAGGAGATAGAATGGTTGCTCCACTAAGACCTCGGACTAAAAAAGAACATTTTTTAGATATATCTAATATCAAAATACAAGTGAACATAAAGTGTAGAAAAGGAAACCAAAAGAGAGGTACTAATGATAGTAATAGACTACTGGTAATAAAAACCGGCGATCAAACTAATACTAATAGTAAACTAGTAAAAGAGGAGAGAACAAAAAAGAATCGTGAACTACCTAGAAAGTAACAATCAGCTACACCAAAGTTGCAGGTGAACAAATGGGTAGGAAAAACTAAATTACCAATACAAATCTATACGCTCCACTAAAAATCCATAACCATTATCTAACTCTCCAAGAAATTTTATCACTGACCTTGACCTAGGAGACGTGCTTATGTTAGTTTGAGCCTGCTCCTAAGTCCTACCCCACACTGTGAGCGTTTTCATAGTTCTTACTAGTGCTATCATATGTTTCCTCTTTACATGCCCAAACCATCTCAATCTCCCTCCTCTTATCTTATCCAAAAGGCCATGACTTAAAGGATCTAAAAGGTTTCTATGCCGTACTCTGATTAGAAAATTTTGAACTTATAAAAGGAAATACATCCAGAAGTGTATGACACCGCCGATCCTTACGTCTCGTAGGTGTGTGCTAAACTCCAGCACCAAAAGAAGTTCTATATCCCCTGACCTAATACACAGAAATGATCATGGTTATGAAAAATGGGTCAGAACCAATGATCATTAAGTTGCAAAGATAGAAACTAGGCTTTAATGAAGTGAGCGGACAAGGAAGAAGCAAACCAATGAGATATCTTTAGTTTTCTTTCTTTAGTGTTGTCATTGAAATAACCATAGTGAGGGGCTTTTCTGTCGTAATGTCTGCTCCAATATTGGGGGACATGGTTACCAGGGGAGTTACTTTCTGCCGAGCGACGTCAGAATCAGTGGTGTCCAAGAATTTGAATTGCATTTCTTTTGTGGTCGTGTTATCAGGTTGGAGATTTGGGTCTATCAAAAGTCAAACGCCAAACACTAATCTCTGGTGGAGTGCGTGGTACACTTCCTTGGATGGCACCCGAGCTTCTAAACGGCAGCAGCAGCCTCGTTTCAGAGAAGGTTTGTTCAATCTCTCTCTCTCTCTCTCTCTCAGAGCTCCAGTTTACCTTTTTTCTTTTGTTTTTTTAGGTTGATGTATTCTCTTTCGGCATTGTCATGTGGGAACTTCTTACTGGAGATGAACCGTATGCAGACTTACATTACGGGGCTATAATTGGTAATTTACGCACATTTTTAACTAACTACCTAACTAACTATTATGTCCATATTCAATTTTGAACTTCCATCCAAAATTTCAGGCGGGATTGTAAGCAACACGCTTAGACCTCCAGTCCCAGAATCTTGTGACCCAGAATGGAGATCTTTAATGGAGAGATGCTGGTCAGCCGAGCCATCAGAGAGACCAAGCTTCACCGAAATAGCCAACCAGTTACGCACCATAACCTCAAAGGGTCCACCAAAAGTACAACCGTATCAGTAACTTATTATCTTCCAAACACCTCATAATACGTAGTTTAGTACTTTTTAAAATTCTCCTCATATTGGGCGGGCATCTATAATCTATCCGAGGTATAGATATCTACAAAGTTGAAACCATAGAATGTGTTTCTGCTAAAATAGAATGTTTGTTTTTTGTTTGGCTCTCATAATAGCACACACATAAGGGGTAGGGGTAGGGGTATCCATGCCCAACAATTGCTCGTTTGACTCACACAGATCCGTGTTATGATCCGGCTTTATGCTGGCTTTGTATTTTGGGTGTTACTTGCAAATAAGTAGTTAGTTAAATGTTGATATGTTCTGTTGAGGATTTATGTGGGATTTCTATATTCAGATTACATGGTTTTCATCCGTTTCGTATAATGATGTACGCATGTATGATCGACCACTTGGTAGCACCCCTCCTAAGTGCAGTGGATGGTTAAGTTGAGCAAGAGAAAATGAGCGTGTCAGTTACTCAGTTGGGTTAAGAAACACTAGGCTGACTTACTGTTTGTGTTTGTATGGGGCTGATGCATTGTGTAAGTGTACTGGATAGATTTACCAAGTAATTAGTTTATGGCGCACCATTCTACGTATCTACTTTAAAAATTCATATTAAATATAACAATACCATGCAAAAATTTGCTCAATTTATGGTGCATTTTAAATTGAGATAATTGTTAATCAGGTGCAAAGGTTACCTTTAAATCATTTGCTAAGTGACGATTAAATCCTGGATTTGTCATCATCATCTTCCAATGAGTCGTCCGAAACGCGCCATTGTAGGTTTTGTTTTCTTGTTTCGGTAGCAAATGTTGTTATGTCTTACTATGTTTTCGTCTTCTTTACACTAGAAGAGATGATTGTGGTAAGTCGCAATACCATCTTTTTGATAATTATTTTTTGAGACGTCAAAATTTTACAAGATGATGTTTAGAGACTGGTTTCGAATGAGAAGGGAATTACTTTTAAAAATAGTTGGGAAATGAAAAACAACATGAATACTTTCAATTCCAGTTCGATGCAAGACTAAAGCCTCTCGGGTTTGTAAAAATGCAATTTGTCAATTAGGTTATAGAAGTGTTCCTGACTTGTTAGATGCTTAAATATATTGGAAAGAACATGTGAAAGCCTCCAAGAATTATACGTGAAAAATATTTGCTTAAACTAGCTGCGAATATCGTACAAAATTTATAAAATCGCCATGCGGTCCGTTATGATTTCCCGGCATGTTAGGTATTTTTAAAACATCCTTTCTAATACCCTTTTATAAATAGTATAAAAAATTTAATCATATTTATAACTTCATATTATTTAGTTTTTGTTTTCTAATTTGATATTTTATACTTTAATTTGGTATTTAGATAGTTTTTAATTTCATTACAAAAATAATGTAGTTTTAAAATAATATAGAAAAAAAAATTGATAAAAGGGATTGATGAAAAATCGATTCATCTAATTTGAGTCGGGCGGAGATGGATGAAAAATAAAAAAAGAGTTTGTATAATTTAAGATTGATAAAAAATACACCATTTCATCATATCGTATCCTAACAGGTAGAATACGAGAAGGATTCAATACTCAAATAAATTAGCTAATCATGTGTCGAAAGCATGTGAGTTAACTAATTTAGTTAACTTAACCACCACAAAAACTTGATCTAAAATATCTATTTGCGATAAGATTGTTTATGGATAACACCAATTTCACTTTCTCAACTCTTTCCTCCTAATTTTGACTTTTCTTTCCAATTTTCCTATTGACATTTTTGCCCTTCCACGCTCCCAACGTTCAAAACACAAAACCCACACGCATTTGCACAATATAAAACACAAACACACTTACACACGCCTTTTCATCATGTCTTCTAACTCAATGTCTAAACAACAAGAGCTACAAGCTTTGAACGTGTCACATCCCGCCCCGACCATCACCGAGCATGACCAAGAAGGCACCGATATCTACGATGATGACACCGCCAATTCGGGTGGCTGTTTCCGCCTCTTTTGCTGCTGTGACAACCACGAGTACTTGTACCAACACGAGTCCGGAGAACTAATCAATAAAGAGACTTGGTTCATGAAACGCGCCAAGAGTTTGAAGGAATATTCGGAGATGGTTGCAGGACCCAAGTGGAAAAATTTCATTAGACGGTTTAGTAGGAGGCCGAAAACAAGAGCAAATGCTCATATGCCATTTCAATATGATCCACAAAGCTATGCTCTAAATTTTAACGATGGAGATGATCGCGAAGACGATGATTTGTTGCCTCGTAGCTTCTCTACGCGATTCGCTCCCCCTTCGCGATCTATATAATTATGATTGTTTTGTTATTCATCATGATTTGATTCATTGTTTTGTATATGTTCAATTGTTGAATGCAGATGTTTTTGTCAAACTGATTAACTTTCAATCAATGACCAATACCATAACAACGAATAATTAATGCATAGTTTGAAATGTCATCCCTTGTAAGTTTTGTTTATGTACTTTTTTGAAGTAACTTGAAAATCAATATTGTAACTAAACCAATTTCATTTTTGCTTTTTACAGTTTTCGAGCCCAAGTTAAAGCCTCACAAAAAATTAAAAAACTATTTTTTAGTGTGCTCGAGCTTTTGGCTCATGAAACTAAAGGAGCAACACTTCACAAACCTTTAGTCAAACATATTTATAGTCTATGGTCCGATTTTGTTTGAAAGAGTTGCCCAATGTTTTTAAGTTCATGCTTATTGATGTCATGTGATATGGAGGTCTTATATTCGGCTTTGTAAAAACAATGTTTTTTTTGCATAAACTGTAAAGTCTTGAAAATCTATGAATGTATTAGAAACGATAACAACAATCTACGAGTGCGGAATACAAGTAGATTGTTTGAACGACAACGAAAAACACTAAATAAATATTGTATTGCAATAGAACCCAGTTACAAAAGTGAGAAAACATCACCCTTACATTGAACAAAAGATCTACTATTTATACTAAAATCCAAAAAAGCCCAACCCATGTTAGTACTTGGTTTTTGCCAGAGCCGAATATGCGTATTCGGTGTTTGTAAAAACTGTAACATCCCACATCGGTTGGGAGGGAGAACAAAGTCTGCCTTATAAGGGGTGGAAACCTTCCCTACGATGACGCGTTTTAAAACCGTGAGGGGCGGCGTCTGAGGGTGTTCCGGCCACCAAAGCGGACAATATCATGGTGCGGTTACACTGGGTTGTTACAGATGGTATCAGAGCTAGGGACCGGACCGATGTGCCAGCGGGACGTTGGCCTCCTTAAGGGGGGTGGAATGTAACATCCCACATCAGTTGGGAGGGAGAACAAAGCCTGCCTTATAAGGGGTGGAAACCTTCCCTACCATGACGCGTTTTAAAACCATGAGGGGCGGCGCCTGAGGGTGTTCCGGCCACCAAAGCGGACAATATCATGATGTGGTTACACTGGGCAATTACAAAAAACCAAGTATTCGTACTCGGTTTTTGTCAATACTGGGTACGCACATTCGATTTTTGCCAAAAAAAAAAAATACTTGTTCTCAAGAAACACCAAACCACACGATTGGATGTGTCATCCTATCATTCTAGATTTTCGCCCCCCCCCCCCCAAAAAAAAACTCATGCTATTGAATGTCTCCAATTACCAAGAAGCATGTTCTTTTTATGTGTTTGATCTCTTCATGATCGGTCCTGCCAATCGTTAAAATCTGTTGGGCCCCTAAAGTTTAAATCTAACAACTCGTTACATAATGATGATAGTTGACGAAAACCTAAATCCGCCCACTACCACCACTACCAGCCCAGAAGAAGCTGAACATGCTCACCTTCACCCCTAAACCTAAAAGCTTTAGCCAAAAACCTAAGTAATATAACTAAACTCAAAATATGAAACCGAAAGTTATACCCAAAAGCTAAGCCTAAAAACTATACCCAAAAACTAAGCTTAAAAACTAACCCCTAAATACTAAATTCTAAAATACATAAAAAAAATTAAGTATAAGGAAATAAAGGAACAAAGAATCCAAAGAAATACACGTTATATATTTACCAAACTGAAACTAAATCTATAGAAGTTGTAGCTTAGACGGTTAGAGACTTAGAGTGTGCAAAGTTAACCCCAAGGTTTACAGTGTAACTTTTTTTTTCATACATGCATACATACATATATAGTGGGAAGTTTAAATGAAAACTAAGTTTATAATTGAAAACCCCTATATATATAATTCTTTTTTAATTTATTTCTAAAGACCGTACCCTACGGTCGCCCACCTTACCCCCTTAAGGGTTGCCCTAGGTCTTTTCGTCGTAGGCTTTTGACACTTCTCTAGTCATAGGACTTGGCATTAGTTAGTATTTGTCTTCAAACATTTCTCCATGAACACTTTTTCCTTTATTCTTCATTAGGTTGGAAAAAAAATTGAGAGGAGGATTCTTAGTTGTCTTTCACTTTTTTAGACTTCCTTTCTTGTTTCGATTAGCAGGCACTTCTTCTCCTTTGGAGATGGTTTTCAGAGTGCTCAAGTTGAATACACTAACCGAGTGTTAACACTTTCACGTTTTCTAAACTTATAAACACTTCGTTTTTACTCGAAGGATAATTAAGGACTAACACAAAAGTGACAAAATGAGAAAAAAAAAACTAGCCTAACTAAGTAAAAAACAATAATGAAAATAAACTTACAACTAAAATTAAACAAAGATAAATGAAACTAAAGACACTTAGAGCCACTTAGAGCCAGATAAATTTGTATTGCAATAGAACTCGGTTACAAAAGTGGAAAAACATCAACCGTCCAATGAAAAAAATGATCTACTATACTAAAATCCCAAAAAACCCAATCCATGTGAGTACTCGATTTTTACTGTTACGGTTTTTGTTAAAACCAAAGGCTCTATCTATTTACACACTCAACCTTTCTATCCATCCACCCTTTTAACGGCCCGTTAAGTACTTAACGGCCCGTTAAGTACTTAACGGCCGTAAAATATATTTAACTGTCCGTTAAGCCTTTAACGGCCGTTAGATTTTTTTTTTTTTTTGCATTTGTAGTATAACGGTTTGTTAGGCCTTTGACGAAATTTGCAATAATTATTATGGCAATTAAATCATATTAGTATAATATCAAATAGTTCAAAAGTTCCTAACATGTTATAGTGTGAAATTTGCAATAATTATAAATTTTATGTGCCGATTACTTGGTGTTTCAAAACTAAAAAGAACAAGGTTATGATAACCATATGCAATTATAAGGTTATAAAAATAAATTAAAAGTAGCTCTATAAGACATGTATGACGATAATATAAAAGTTTGAGTTTCTTTGTGTTTTTCTTTTCTTTTGTTCAAAAAGAGGGTAAATAAGATATATTAGATGAGAATATCCACGATTTAGGTCATATATTTTACAGTATTTATTTTATCTTTTCAATAAAAAGAAATAATAAAATATGTTTCTCATATATATATAAGAATGCATTTGACTTTCTCATATGTTTCAAGTGAATAATCTAAATGATACATATAATTGTTTTACAAAATAGTCATTTTTAAAATTTAAATAAAAATTACCTATAATTTTAACTGTCCGTTAAGCATCTAACGGCCGTTAGAATTTTAAAAAAAAAATTAATTTTTTTTAATTTTTTTTATTTTATAATTACGTTTGTAGTATAACGGCCCGTTAAAGACTTAACGTGCGTTAAATGAGTGTTTGGTTAGATTGTTAGGTGTGTGAATAGAGCATCCCAAACCAAATACACAAAAACAACTTTTTCAAGAAACATCCAACTGAACTATTGAAAGTGTCACCCTATCATTCTAGATCATTTCATAAATACCAGGGAACAAATATTAGCTAATGATAAGTACATAGTGTCAAATGGCCTAACGCCCCTAAGTTCATTTTGTCTAAAAACTTTATTACGCAAAAGGAATTAATACTTGTGTGAAGTTATCACGCAATAATACATATCCTATATGCGTGATAATTCCATAGTTTTATGATAATTCTATCCGAGTGTGATTATTTCATGCAAACTTCACACATCATGTACTCTAGTTTGTATTAGATGTAAAGACACGGTGATTGATACTACTTGTTTTATATGTTGCGAATTTTTTATCTTTCACGTGATAATTATATTATAAATAAACGATAGTAAAATGAACATGCAACATATATGCTTTATCGAAGTAGAAAAATGAAAGAGACAAGTAACTAGCTAGTATCAAAATAGAAAAATGAAAGAGACAAGTAACCAGTCATAGTTTATAGTTTATACGTGTTTGTTATATAAACATTCAAATATAACCATTAAGACATTCAATATTTCTATTGCTATTTCTATTTCTATTTCTCAGGCCTAATCAATCTAAGAGAGGAGAATGATACATTATTTATTTATTTATTAATAAAGGAACAAGCGGATTGTGTTGACCATGGAAACACCACGTCAATACCGTTACCGGTTATTACAAAACCAGGTGTGGCCAATGTTATTTTCGATTAATGATATTAATTCCGACATTTACACGTGATTGTTTATATCTTGAGTAGTACAATTAACTAAAAAACTGGTATATATATTTTATTAAGATTAAGATTAGATTAAAAATTTCATAATGTCAAGATCATAGGTTTTATTTTAGGTAAATTGGCCTAAAATAATCCTAACTAACAGCTATTTGTCGAGAATAATCGCAACTCAGTTTATTCACTCCGGCCAGTGGTCCAAATCTAACTTTTTTTTGCCTTCAGTGGTCTGTCGTTAAGTGCACTCAACGGCCGTTAATTTTTTTTCAATTTTTTTTTAATTTCAAACCGATGTTTTATGGATATTGATCGAGATGAGGATACGAGTCAAATTATGAAAACCTTACCTCGAACCGGTGTTACAAAGGATAAAACGGTCTTCAATCGGGTGTTTAAACCCTAATGGTGCTCCAATCAAATGTTAAAATTAAGTCATTTGGAGCAACAATTGGAGGTAAGGTATACATCAGTTAACTCGTGTCCACCTCCCAATCAAAATCCCTAAAACATCGGTTTAAAATTCGAAAAAAATCAAAAAAAAGTTAATGGCCATTAAGTGCACTTAACGAAGGACCACTGTAGGCCAAAAAGTTGAATTTGGGACCGCTAGAGAGAATAAACTGAATTTGGGTTATTCTTAGTCACTAGGTGTTAATTGGATTATTTTAAGCCAATTTGTCTTTATTTTATTGACCTTCATTGGGTTTTTTACAGGGCCGGTCCCGAGGAATCGGGTGTCCTGTGCGAGACAAGAAAAAAAGGCCCCCTAACCTAAAGCATCAACGCATTAAATCATATAAACTAAATTTTTAACCAAAAAACAAACGTTTGATAATTAAGCATAAGAAAATCAAAGTATTTGAATTAGTGAAAATCAAAATTATATAATTTTTTTTTTTTAAATTTGGTGCCCCCCGTCAAACGAGTGTCCTGTGCGGTCGACTACCCCGCACACCCCATGGGCCGGCTCTGGTTTTTTACATATATGTAAGTTGTTCAATCATATATTATCATAACTTCGATTTAATTTAAGGAATGAGAATTGCATGATCATGACTTATTAAATTAAGTGACGATTACACGGAAAATGTAGTAACACATTAAACATGAAAAAACACTAACACTAAGAAACAAGTAAGATTGACATATAAAAATCAACATAGGCATCATTATTTGTTGTACACACTTATTTTTCATAACGCATAAATTGATCAACCTCAGACCGCATTTGGTCACTTCTTACGCCACAAAAGCATCCTTGGGAAAGGTCTTGGAGAGTCCGGTTGGTGTTTTAAAGGTTACCTTGTCGCTTGTTTGACTTTCGGTATGGATCTCATTGCATGGGATCCATATCAACAACTCTTTCGCCTTGACACCTGTCAACTTTTTCATTTTACAGTTCTCAAAATAGAAGGTGATCTCATTGGCAAACGATACTTGCTTACTGATTTTCTCATACTTGTGCTTGATCTCACACTTTTGTTTGATCCACGTAAATCCAGTTTCTTTCACGTAACCAAATTCTTCAACATTCTCTACTGGCAATAGCCCGTCAGGAAGACAATATTCTTTTAGAAGAGTCTTGATTTTTTCCTTGCAAACTTCATTTTCGGTTAAGATTTCTGCAGACGCTCGAACCTCGGGGGTGATAAGAGACATTTTCGGTTAAAATTTTCGTTGGTGTATGATTCGTAAGTGTTTTTGGATGGAAGACTTATGGTACTCATTGGTCTTTTATAGGTCCTTGGAGAAATATATGACCTTAGACTTGCTTTCAACTACAAAAATGCCCCTTGCACACACCTTATTGTATTTGTATATCATTGTTATACCATTATTGTTGTTGCTGTTATTATTATTATTATTATTTATAATTTTTCTTTGACTACATTCTTTTCACCGGCGTTACATACTTTTGTGGTGTCATGGACAAGAACTTTCAAATAATAAATATTTAATTTCTACATTCAAATAATTATACACGATTGCAAATGTTTTTTTATTATCACACATGCTGACATGCATTTACCATCTGGCCAATATATTACAAAGCAATCATTTTGTAAATTACTAAAATTGGTTCTAACTTCTATCAGTTTAACAGCATTCGAATTTAAAGACATTTTTTATTTAGTCGTTTACTATAATTTCAGGGTGCATGGGTTACAACTTACAACCTAAAACATGTCTGGCCCAAACTTAATGCCATGTAGATCTTATTTAAACTTGTTAGAATTGTTTACGCACTTTTGGAACACCTAATGCGTATAATTTTATTATTGTACATTCTACTTAGAATGTATATATATAGTGATAAAAAAAATCTAACATGTCATTTCCTTAACAAACGAAATCACGAACAAGAAATTTCATTTGAAAATTGTTCGTGAATAGTTTCTGAACGTTTTTATTTCTTTAATGAACAATACAAGTAACACGGCGAGCAATGTCTTTTGTTTGATTCGTTTTAGATATAACTTTGACCATAAAATGTTAAAAATTGAGGTTAATGTAAACAGACCGGGAAGCGAGCCACGTTTGGATCAGGCTTTACTCGTAACAAACCGAACCCATTTAAACAAGCTTTGACACGGCCACTAGTTATTATATAAACAATCCTAATATGTATACAAATATATGCATTTAATAAATTAAACGTTTATAATGAATCTGGTTCCATGTTATTATTGTGTTTGACTAGTCCATCTCATACCGAACAAGCTAGGTGTTAGTTATTACATTCAAAGCATCACAAATCTCATTTTAACAAAATCAAATAATTGACTAGACTCGGTCTGGTCACACTTCTATGAGTCTATGGGTACGTATCATTGATCGATGAATATTAAATTTTGTATGCGTACGTTATCAACTTTTAAATTATATGCACAAGAAAAACATATATATAATATATACGCAATTTCTAAATTCTAAACAAGAAGTTTTAGTAACTATAAAAAACTACAAGTCTTAGTGGTTTCTTCATATTGGTTCTTAATTAGATTTGAGAAATTACAATTTTGCTTCTAATTGCTCAAACATAAAACATCTGATCCTTGACACTAAACGATGCTAAAAAATGGTTGTCTTTTTTTATGAAATGATTAAATCTTATTGGAGTATTGGATTTTAACAGTTTCAACTATAAGTTTTTGGTCGTTAACGGTTCAAACTTCTGAAATATGTGTTGGCGGTCCCAACTTTGATCATTTGTGCCACTAATGGACCGTCGTTAAATTTTTTTTAACGGACGTTTTAGGGCTTTTAATCGAAAGGAGAATATGAGTAGATTGATGTAAATATTACTTTGAAACAGTGCTCCAAATGAAAAAATTTGTACATCCGATTAAAGCATCGTTAGGTTTAAACACTCGATTGAAACACTGTTTCGTCATTTGGAGTCCCAATTCGGTATAAATTTTATATCAACAGACTCGTCCTCTTCTTCCGATCAAAAGCCTTGAAACATCGGTCTGGAATTAAAAAAAACTTAACGCTGTTAAAAAAATTTAACGGAAGTCAATTATTGGCAAAAATGATCAAAGTTATAGTTAGAACTCTTAAAATCCAATACTCCAAGATCATTAGTGTAACAGTGTTGCAAAAGAAAGAAAACTAGAAAGTGTTAGTTTGCAAAAGAAAAGTTCTTTATCATGTTGATAATAAAGTACCTTTTAAAAAAGTATTTTGTACTAAACTAACTTGTTAATTTTTATTTTTAAAATTTGGTTTTGATTAGTTATATTTCACATGAAATTATTATTTAACTAATTTTATGTAATACATGTATGGTTACAAACAAAAGATACAGTTTAAGGGGTAAAACTTAAAAGTGAAAAAAAAGGAAAAAAAGAAGATAAAGTCAATATAGTGAAAAAAAGAATGAAAATATACATTTACATCTACATTTACATTAACCTGCTCTAATAAATGAGTACATTTTTAGTAGAACATCTATAATATAACACTTGTTATCACCATAATCAATCTCACTCTCCTACTCTTATTTAGATTTCAAAAAGTTGTCAATAAACCAATTTTACATGTTAAATTTATGGGATAGTCGCCGTTAAAAAGACAATTTCTATACCTTATTAACTTCTAAACATAGGAGCACGAAGGAATTAAAATATAAAATAAAAGGGTTGTGTGTTTACGAGAACTATTGTCTTTTTCTACTGTCGAACTCGCTTAGGGTAGAGGGTGTGAATGCGGTAAGCGTGCGGATACACCCTACCCGCACGACAAAACTGTCATCACCTATGCGGGTAGCATGTGAGTATGATGACCATGTGTATGGAAACCCGCACGAAACAAACACATTTCAAACTCATTTTTTGTCTTTTAGTGTGTTAAATATGGATGTGAAACTGTTGTGAGGATAGTTGTAAGGCGGATTATGAAGATACTCAAGGGGCGAAATATTCCACTTCCTCCACTCTTAGATCATACGGTGCACTCTAACGACCCCACCATGCCCCCTGCCACATCACCCATTCACGCATGCAACACCGCATGAGATGAGACGTAAACATGAGTGAAAAGAGACTCTGTGGTTTGGCTCACGCTTGAAGAGGCTTCATTGTGATTTTTTTTTCTTGATTCACATGTTGCATCATACAATCATCTGCCATGCATACATATACTCTATGCGGAGTAATATTTCATTCTCTGGTTGATTTCTTTCATTGGCTTCATTTCATTTCAATCATATACACATCCAAATCTTTGTTTATTGATTTTCCTTAATTTTGCTCGGTATTTTTTTAGTTTTATTTATTATGCCTTTTACGTTTATTATTGTATTATATATTTTTAAGTTTTGTATTAAAATAATAATGACGAAGCCATCTATCTGACCGATGTCAATTTAATTTACGTATTGAATTTATTAAAATGTTTGATTAAATAATTGGTGATGTGAAGTGAATGAGATAAAACCATTTCCACCCTTGAAGTAAAGTGAAAGTGGAAAATATAAGATGATATGGAGGTGATATGGAGGTGACGTGGAGCTGGTGTGTCGTATAAGTGGAGTGAAGGGGGGTGAGAGTACACCCCTAGCCTTAGAGAGTCCCACAATCTACTTTCGTGTATACGTTATTTGTATATAGTGAGACTTAAACTTCACAGCTTAAAATAAGGAGTATTAGATTTTAACAGTCTCAACTATTTGTTATTGGTCGCTACCGGTCCAAACTTTTATCATTTTTGTCACCAATAAACCGTCATTAAAAAAAACTCAAAAAAAATAATGGGAAGTTTTTTTTAGTTCTAGACCAACGTTTTAAGGTTTTAAATCGGACGAATAACACAAGCCGATTAATGTAAAAGATTATTTCAAAAAGTGCTCCTAAAGACGATTTTTTTACGTCCGATTGTGGCACCGTTAGGTTTAAACACTCGATTGAAGCTCTGTTTCGATGTAATTTCTATACAATCGATATGTATTTTTATTTTGATTAAGTTTCATAAAACACCGGTTTAAAACTTGAAAAAAAAACTTAACGTCGTTAATTTTTTAAAAACAATCCTTTGGTAGCAAAAACAATAAAAAAGTTAGACAGCTAGCATATATTTTCATAGTTAAAATAAATAACAATTAATAACAAATAGTTAAAACCGTTAAAATTCAACATTACGTAAATAAACACCATTTCAAAACAAGCAATTCGAGTTATAAGGTAGGCCCTTTGCTTATCTTTTTGAAAATAATATTTCGGTGGCGATAAAATAAATAATAGTAACGTATTTTATAAAAACCATCAAAAATTTTTTTTTTAATAATAGTTGCCATTTCTGACCGTTTGAGTGGAATTTTGGTAAACGCCCATGCATTTAATAATTGATAATATCAAATTACATTTTTTATACGTTTTAGCAAAGAAATTTCTTCTAGAAAAAAGAGTACGAATAATTACAACACGACCTATCCTTCCAGAACAACTTATTTTATGATGATGTAAACAAGTGGGTATTTAGTATCTTTTTTTTAACACCGTGTGTTGTTGTGACTCGGGTTTAGATATTAAAATGTAGAAGGAAAAAAAGGGTGCAACAATACATTACATTTTAAGAAAATGTTACATTGTGATTATCAATTTAGTTTTGAAACGAGTTTTATAAAATAAATCAAAATAAAATTTGAAAAAATAAAATATTAACAAATAAAATATAACATGCTAGAACACCACTAGAAGACACCGGAACAAGAGCATGTCTTTCTTTTATTCATTTTTTCAGAGGGGGATTGAGAAAGTGGACAAAACAGATTCGAATTTCTCTTCGAACAAATACCAGAAAAAAATCATATTGAAATTGCTCATAACCCAAGCCCTTCCTTTGTATAGCCATGTATTTTTTGGCTAAAATTTAATTTAAGTAAATTGGGTTAGATGGCCTTTGTATAAATTAGAGTCTTCTATTTTGGTCTTTAACCTAACTGTCATTAAGTTTTTCAGTTAAATCCCTTCATGCAATGCAGTGTTACAATTTAATTTGTATAAATTAACGACAGTTTGATTAAAGAAACAACACTTTATTTTATACAAAGACCATCCAATTTAAAAAATTTAAAGAAGATTGTCAATTTCTTTAAAACATTGACCATCCATGCCTCGTTCAGGCCCCCTGATACGGCTGATAACACATCTCTTATATTCTCTCTACTCTAAAAGGCGTGCACAAACCGGGTTTTACCACATAGGGTCGGATCCAGTTCCGGGTATGATCGGTTATTTGACTGGGCTTTGACTGTTTTTTTCGGTTTCGGGTAGGTTCGGGTCCGGTTTTGACCGGGTTGAGTTGGAACCGGTTCTGGTGGTTCCGGGTCCGGTTTCACTTTCTTGGAGGAATTGGAACCCATGTGTACCAGAAGGTTCGGGTATACCGGTCCAGTTCGGGTATGCCGGGTATGGTTCTGGAAACGGGTATTTTGTGCATGGCGTCTCTAATATAGGTAAATTGTTATCACGTGATTGTATCTAATAAAAACAAATCAATTTATATTTTCTTACGCTAATTAACACAAATTTAATTTATTATTTTAATTTAACGCGTGTATTATAAAGCTGTCTAACCCATTTAGCTAAACACTAGTAAGGTGAAAAGAAATACAATATAAAAAAGATTTAATCAAAAGAGGAAATTTTATATTATACAACATGAAAGAAAACTAAATCTGCGTTTTATTTATAAACATTTGTAAGCACATGAATTTTTGGTTTGTTTATTAGCAGGTTTGTTTATCTTAGCGCGTGATACAATGTATTTATACGGCGTATCTATGACTTCCTTACACATGTTATATTTAGGTAAAAAAAGTATTATATGTAAGACGTTATGGTGTAAACATGACCTAATGTTGAAACAACAAAAGAACCTAGAAAACGTAATGTTTGTACGGTCATAACTAGTAACGTGATGCGCTTGTGACTTCGTTAAAAATAATACTTTGTCTAACACGTTAATATAAACAAAAGAAATTAAAAAATTAAATTTTAAGAAAAGAAAAAATTGAATTAGCACCGACATTGAAAATTGATGATATACTATTTTTTAGATCTTATAAATTATTAATTTGTTTGTTTTTTTTATGTAAATAGTCTATTTTACCGATAAAAATAACAGTCAACTGACACTCAAACTAACCGGGGGATGCAAATGACTCATTTTATAAAGCCTATGGTTGCAAAAAGTCTAAATATTCAAGCATGGTTGCAAAATACTTTTAGATCTAAACCACAAAGTTGTATTTTGCACTTAACTCTTATAAAAATATTATATAGGCCCATACGGAAGAAGGAATTAGACGTTTTACATTTAAAGTTTAAGGCCCGTAGGCTACCACAAGAAAAAAAATGGGCTGAAAGTAAAATGAAGTGAGCTAAGATCAGTGGGCTTCAACTAAAGCTAAATTGGGTTTAGCTGACTTTGTGGGCTGGATCACCACAAAAGAAAAGGAATTAAGTAGACCTGGCAAAATGGGTGGGTCGGGTCGGGTGGAGGTGCCGGGTCAGAACAGGTTTGGGTCAATATGGGTTCGGGTCAGAACGGGTCGGCTTAAAAATGGGTTAGGATGGGTGCGGGTCAAAATGGGTTCGGGTCAGGATGGGCCGGGTCAAAACGGGTCGAATAAAAAATGCTAGTATTCTCCTTTTTCGCAACATAAATAACAAAAAGTAATTATACAATACCTAGTAAAACGGACGGATCCATTCGGGTCGAGGTAGTTGGATCATGTCGACCTAGGCCGTTTTAAAGGTATGTTCAGCTTAATGATAACTTCGGGATGAAATGAGATCTTAATAAAAAAAATCAAACTGTCTTTAAATTTGATTCTTTTACTTATTATTTTCAAAATTTTAACTGGTTTTGTATAGTTACTACTTTATTAATTATATGTTATTTTATTCTAATATAAATTAAAATATTGAAAAGTGGAAACAACTATATTGCAGAAAAATAATAATTAACTCAATACCCTTATATTCTTTCATCTTTCTTTAAGCTCTAAAAAAGTTTCTTTATTCCATCGGCACTGTTCAAAGCTACCGGAGAAATTATGGACTTCATCGGAAGAGGTTGCAGCAACATCGGATATGACGGTGGATAGATTTGGTGGTTGCGGCGGCGGCGGAAGAGGTACGGTGGTGGAGTTGTGGTGGTTACAGAAGCTTTGGTCGGTGGTGGTTGAGGCTGCGTTAATTGGTAAAGGACTAGAGGAGGTGGGTACTTGGGGGTGTTTGGGATTGCTTATTTTTTCAACTTTTAACTTCTGGTAGAAGTTAATAAGTCAGGAGGTACTGACTTATTAACTTTTCCTCTCACAACTTATATTTTGTCAAACACCTTTTACCCTCCTTTTTAACTTTTCAAAAGTTAATAAGTTATAAGTTGATCTAAATAAGCAATCCCAAACAGCCACTTGGTAGACATAAAAATATGTTGACCCGTTGAGATTTCTTTAAACCCATTTGAACCCGTTCCAAAGTTCAAGCAGTTTTTTGTTCGACCCATTATGACCCGTTCAACACTATTTTCTTGCCCAAATCAACCCAGAATGTAAAAGTTGTCGCCCAAATCAACCCATCTAAGCTGCTTTGGGTCAAGATTGCCAGGGCTAGAATTAAGTAAACAGAGAGGCATCGACGACACAAGGTACAACTTACACATTCGGGTTCGTACGGAGATTTAAGGCAGCAGGTTTTCGTGCAAGATAAACACCTTCAAATTTGTTTTGTAACCGTGCATGAATTTTTTTAATCGGGCCCACATATCCATTCTCCAGCAGAAACCACATCCTAACCCTCACATGACAAAACCTACATTTAGTGAAAAACCCTCCTGGCCCATACTAGAACCTCTCATTTTTACTTTTTGTTGTCATAGTAAGACTTGAACCCAAGACCTTCTCATTTTTATTAGTCTTGTTTATCTCACCTTAACCACATGAGCTAAAAATCACTGGATATTTGTAACGTTTATATGAATGGTCTATAACTGAATAACAAATGATGAGTTATTTACTTTCTTTATTAGTATAAAATCATATAGGGTTCCGGGTTAACTTGAATTACACACACTAAACAAACCAATTATTATAAGATTTTTAAAAATAAACAAAATAAAAGGTAACGATTAGTTCTCCTTGACGTATAGTTGATAGTCACGTAAACATTTTAAATAATTTCTTATCTTTTGTACTTTTTAGAAAACCAATCTTATCCCTTGGCCCATACAATGCAGCATCATATGAGTTGCGATATTCGACGATTGTCAAACATCAATTGGTGGTATATTTACCGTTGCAATAGTTGCTTCATATTCTTAAAAAACACAACGTTATTTATTTATCTAGAAATATTTATGTTTAGTTGCTGATGATCCCTAATCAAAATATTTAAATATCTAATATTTTATTAAAATGAGAAGATCTTAAGTTCAACTCTTACATGTGAAATTAGGGTTTTAGATTAGGTATGTCGGTCGGTCAGTGGTTTTCACATATAAGGTCGGTTTCATCATGAGGACGGTCTATGGTTCGTACTGAGGCACTGTACTCGTGGAATGAAGATGATCGGTTGGTCAATTGCTACTCAGTGGTCCTAATTGTTGTTAAAAAAAAGTTTGCTTAAGTTGCTTAAATGCTGTCGTTGTGTATATTTTTCTGAAAATTTTGGTTCTACACTTCTACCTGAGGTTCCGTAGTCGATGAATGAAGTTGGTCCAGTTGCCCCTCGATGATCCAGATTGTAGTTAAGAAAGTTTGCTTAAGTTGCTTAAATGTTGGTGTATATTTCTCTGAAAAATAGAAAATGTCTACATGCTGGACAAAATTTAAAAACATTTATCGGTGTCATTCAAAAATACGTGATAAGTTTATGTTAAGCATCGGATGTGTACATAACACGTGATAACGATAAGTGACATATATAAAATAGTGGATAAAACGTGATAGCAATAAGTCTTGTGTACAACAAATTCCATTGTGTGTACATAATAAATGATCTTGCAAAAGCCGGTCATACAGGTATCAAATGTGTACCATTTTAATATAATTAAAATATCATTGCTTTTCAGTGCCTTGGATTTGGATGAACTTGTTAAAATATTTGTTTTTATAACGGCTCTTAATTCATTATATTACTTGACATTTGTAGGCTTTCTTCCTGTGTCACCTTACGAATCCAACTATACTTTCGGGTGTAAAAAACACAAAAATAACTTAAAACCAAATCATATTTTTAACTATAAAAAACCAAACCGAGTTATGAATTCAGTGTCTAATTGTGCCTGAATTAGGAATTACGTTTTCGGTTTAGTTAATGGTTAAACCAAATTCGGTAATTGAAATAAATCAAATAACAATCGGCATGGCCGGTCCTGAGAATTTTGGTGCCCTGTGCGGGCCAGGAAAAAAGGGCCCCCTTCCCTGAGCACCATCGCACTAAGTTATATAAACTAATTATTTTTAGTTTTTTAAACTCTAGTTTCTTGAATTCTTGTCTCTAAAGATCCAAATCGTCACTACTCCCCAATTCCTAGTCGCTATCTGCCAAAAAATTGAACTTTTTTTCTGCTGGCCGCTGCTGTCGTATTTTTTCAACATCGAACAAAAAAAAATTAAGAGTTTTGTGGACTTGTTATGGACTTATGGCCATGTGGGCTTTTAGTGAAACTAGTGAGTTTTTGAAAGTAAAAAACAATAGTCTTTTGTGACAAGTTCTCTAGCCTACACATAAGTTTTATAAAAAAAATTTATATAATAATTTTTTTAAAAAATTTGGTGCCCCCGTCGAGCGGGTGCCCTGTGCGGTCGCACACGGTGCACCCCCTCATAGCCGGCCATGACAATCGGTTTAATCGGACAACCGAAATAAATCTGTTAAACTCGGTTCGGTTATACATATTTTGAATCCGTGTGTTTTTTTATATTTTCAATACTGCATATGTGTAGTATTATAATACCGTATATCTATAATATTTATAGTGCTACATAAATATAGTATTGTATACTACATACATGATACATATAATATTATACTACTACAATGTAGTATTGATGGAGTATAATTATCTTATAATTTAAATTTTAAGTTTATTTTATTTTGTTATGGTAGTTATCGTTTGTTTATCTCTGATAATATATGAAAGAATATCATATATATTCAAACTAAATTTTAAATTATAATTTCAAGGTCACCTTTTATCGAGAATACATTTGAACTTGATAACAACTTATGAATCGCTTTAATTGTTGTATTTATTATAATATAAATTGATCAAAATGCTTATAATTCAACTAAGTTTATCATCTATTTAAAAAAAGTTGATTTGTGAAGTCGTTTGTTAAAATGCATATATGTACTCATATTACTTGTACACAAACGCGCATTGTGGGTGTATATATGCATTTTTACGAACGAATTCACGAATAATATTTTTTAAATATATTTTAATATTTAGTTGAATTATAAGCATTTTTGTTAATTTATGTTATACAAAATTCAACAGTTTGCCTACCTTTATGATTCGTTAAAATTGTACTTTTTGTTCATAAAAAAATGAGTTGTCAATTGAGAGTGGACCTCTATGTACATATATGTGCATATATATAGAGGGAGGTTAACTTACAAAGTATTAGAAATCTAAGAAGGCTACTAAGACACAATGCAAGTAAAATAGACACAATGACGGTTTAAAAAATTTATTGAAAAAAATCTAAATCGAATTTCAAAAAAGTGGCTCGGAGACTTTGTTCCCCTCTTTTTCCTCCTTCAAAAAAAATAAAACGAAAAATAAAATAAAATGAAAAATTACCGTTTTCATTGTGTCTAATTTATCTTCATTGTGTCATAAATTTATATTAGACACAATGAAAACGTTAATTTTTTATTTTTGTTTATTTTTCGTTTATTTTTTTTATAGAAGATAACAAGGGGAACAAGGTCTCCGAGCTATTTTTTTAAATTCGATTTAGATTTTTTTTAATAAATTTTTTAAACCGTCATTGTGTCTTTTTAGCCTTCTTAGATTCTCAACTCTTTGTAAGATAACTTTCCCCTATATATATATACATATATACATGTATATATAAAGTATTCCACTAAAGACTTACTATATCATTTTAGGCAGAATGTCATATATACCCTTATAAACTTAAAAAATATCATATTACCCAACTAAACTTAAAATGCTATATGTATGCTTAGTTTGACTAAATGATTATTTTTATTGTGTGACTACTACACCACTACCATCCGCCACCTTCTCATCATCCACCACCACATGGCACTACCACTACCATCACCGTCCACCCCATCCCATATTTGTATGAGGGTTTTTAGTGGAGAGAAAGATAGACAAATGAGGGTTGTTTCAGTTTAGAGATTAGATCTTTCAATTCGAAGGTGTCTGAAGTTTGGTGGTAGCTAGTTGTGATGGTTGAGGTATGGTGGGGTTGAGGTATGGTGGTGGCAGTGAGTGAGGTTTAGTGAAAGGCATTTGATGACAATAATGAGAATAAAAATCGAGGGGTGTCTTTGTATGCAATATTATATAGTAAATAATAATAATAATAGTAAATATTAATAATATTATTAATAGTAAATAATAATAACAATAACAAGTATAATATTATAATAGTAAATAATAATAATAATAATAATAATAAAGAATAATAATAACAATAACAAATTGCATATTTGGTCTTTTATTTGATATATAAAAAATTACACAACTTGCTCTTATTTTGTTACGCATTTCGTCCATTAAAATTTCATTTAAAAAAAACAAAAAGGATGTCGCTTAGATGATAAAATGAATTGAAGTTAGTGTAAAAAATGTAGAATGTAACTAACATAAGAAATAAAGGATGACCAATGCAACTTTTCGGCATTAAAAATATAAATAACAAGTTGAGATATAAATAAATGACGAATTATATAATTTGTTTTTTTATTATTTTTAGCGGCAAAAGTTATTCTTTTATCTAAACAGTAAATAAGATTGGAATTTGTTTTGTAAGAAAATGGGAGGAAAGTGGTTAAAACTTAAAACTTAAAAAGGTGAAGGGTGCATAAAAGTCAAAAGCGGTGGGTCCAAAACAGAAAAAAGAATGAGGGGCGTGGGTAAGTGGGGTCACGCCTTGTGGTCCAAGTAACTATACAAGGACATGTGTCAGTCACTTGTACCTCACATCCAACGTAACACCTTAAAAACTAGCAAACTAAATTATTCGAACCCCCCACCCCCAAACTATCAACTTTAGATTCTTTAATTAGATGCATGTATAAGGTCTAATGGTAAGATACTTCGTTTTAAAGAGATGAAAGTTAAATTCACACTAGAAATATTTTAGAAAGGATATTAGAGGCGATGAAAGAAAAATTATGTCAATACAAATTCGTTTTCTGAACCAAATGAGGTTTACCGTTAATTTGATATTGTGTCTAAGGACTGACGAGTTAGTGGGTGAGAGTGAGGATTTAAGTTAGGAGTGGCATCGACCAATAACTTATGATAAAGGGTATTAAAATCTAATAACCTTTGTTTATATAATTTGTTTACTTATTAAAAACCTTTTTAAAACTTGAGCCAAGCAGATTTCGTAATGTAATTTGTTTAATTTTGGTATATTGGTTTTACTGGTCCCAACTATCACATTTATCTTCTACTGGTCTCAACTATTGAATTGGTTGTCAATGGTCACAACTTTTATCACTTTGGTAACCATTGGTCCATCGTTAAATTTTTTTTTAACGCCGTTAAGTTTTTTCCAAATTCAATACTGATGTTTAAAGTTTTTTGATCAGAAGGATAATACAAGTCGATTGATGAAAAACTTACATCGAAATGACGCTCCGAACAATGAAATAGTGCTTCAATCGGGTGTTTAAACCTAACGGTGATTCAATCGGATGTAAAAAATTTATCGTTCAGAGATCCTTTTCGAGAAAACTTTTACATCAATCGACTCATATTATCCTTCCGATCAAAAGGCCTAAAACATCGGACTTAAATTTGAAAAAAACTTAACGTCGTTAAAAAAAATTTAACGACGGATCAGTGGTTGCCAAAGTGATAAAAGTTGGGACCGTTGACAGCCAATTCAATAGTTGAGACCGGTAGAAGACAAAAGATAATAGTTGGGACCACTGAAAACCAATATACCTTTAATTTTTTTTCAAACATTTTTTATGTTATTTTTACACATAGTCATTATTTCTTACGTTAAAACAACGATATTAAATAAGTATTTGAAGAACAATGATCAATATCCACATTTACACTTCTTATTTTCAATAAAACATCTTATTTAATTTTACATATACAACTAGATATAAAACTAGGCCGCGCGATGCAGTGGTCGGGTCATGCGGTCAGCTCTTGTGTATCCATGTCTCGTACGTTATGGTGTAAATGCGTAATGTTTCACTTACAAAATGACGAAGAAATATTCAAACTTATAGCTAAGAATGATAACAAAGTCAAAACCCGGTGGGGCTAAGTCATCAGACGCCACAGTGATAATTAGTCAAAGTTGGTGATTAAAATCTTAAATACGTTTGAGTAAAAAAACATGATTTGAAAATGGGAGAATGGTAGCGTAGTTTGACGTCAATATAAAGAAAGTATTATGTCCAATACGGTATATAACGTTGAAACGACAAAATAGTATAAAATACATAACTTATGTAGGTCTATAAAACATTTCAAAAAATGAAAAACAAAAGTGCAAAATAACGTTGAAAGCAAAAGTTAATGATCGACATGAAGAGCAAGGAGAGTCGAACCTTTGACCATGCCAACTAATTTGCAAGCATTAAACCATTTTGTCTAGGCCAACTTTTGTTTACAACTATGCAAACTAAAACCTAGAAAAAGACAATACCAATAACCGACCTTCTACTTTAGTACCATAGAAACATAACCAAGTTTCAGTTTTGTTCTAATTAGGTCACTCAAGCATATTTTACTTGAATTGGATTACTAAACCTTCAAATCGAGCAATTGTTGGATTTTGTTTGTGTCAAGAAAGGAATTAGGGATAGAATGTGGGGGTCGGAATATTTAATATATGTAATTATATTAAAAAATTTAAAAATATGTTAATTATAATAAAAAATAAAAAATAAACCTACAATTCACATTACCGCTTCACATTAGCATAAAAAAATGTAAAAAATTATTCCTAACTGAAACGTAAAGAAAAACATGTGAAAACAACGTGTTAAAACCTCTAATTTGAATAAAATATGAAGGTGAGTGACCTAATTGGAACAATTTTTAAACTTGAGTGACTTAATTAGAACAAAATTGAAACTTGGTTATGTTTTTACAAAGTTACCCCTTTATAAAATTGTTGTTGTGTTATATAAAAACAATGACCTAAAGTTAGTGTAATGATATTTGTTATAATTTTTGTAAATTATATATAAATTTTAATTTAAACTACTCCATCTTTCACCACTTTGCATTATTTTTATTTGAGATTAGCCAACCACACACCTTAATGACTAACCATACACCCATTTTTCTTTTGTATATATCTCTCTATGTGTATATATATAAAAAGATATATACATGGTGTATGTTTAGCATCAATGCACACCTTAATGACTACATTCTCCACCTTACCTTTCGTGAAATTGTCCAGAATAATATTCACCTTTCATGAATAGCCATGATAGTTTTTACTCATAAAGCCTACCTCCTTCTTGGTCTTGATTTTCCACCTCCACTTGTCAAGGGGAGCCAAGTTAGCATCAAGACGCTACCAATAAAAAATCCGCCCATTAATATAGGTTGGGACGCTTAATTTGTACCATGCCATCAAAGTGACTTTCGACAAGCAAGAAGACCCCCCACCAAGCCTATTGATAACCTCTAATGAATCTTTACTTATAGATAAGTAATACGAGGGAAGGTTACCCAAAACCGCTTTAATAAGAGTCAGTCTTCACCTATTGATATTTGACAATGTTATTGATCTCTAATCTGAGAGCTAGTTTGGTCTTAAACCTCTGTAACTATCGCGTTTCAGTTGCATGTTATGTTAATACAAAATACCATAAGTGTACCACTTATAATATAAAAGTAAAAAAAAAAAACAAAATACACTTTATTTTATTTGATTAAACGTCATAAAACTAAAGTTCACCGCCTTTTTTAATTCAAAATACTTATGGTTGGAACCTAACATTTAATTAACATTAAGGTGAATAAAAAACTGATTTGTTTGTCTTGTTTGTTTACTTATAAAATACCAAAATAAAACTTCGTGTAAAATGCGTTACGTTTGGTTTTTTAATTATCGACAAAACAATACTCCGTATTATATAAATTAGAATATATATATAGAGAGAGAGAGAGAAAGAGTATTTTATTGAAGAAATGAATTGTAGGTTTGTGGTTGTGGGTACTAGGTACTAGCTAAAAGTCAAACATTAGACGACAAATGTGGTTGAAGCGGTCCCTTTGTTGATGCCGCGTTGCAGCCGGTAAATGCCAACAACCTACTGAAACCGACACTAATCACATCCAAATTATGTACATAGATTTCAAATCTTTTAACAAATTAGTTAAATTTTGAGCACAATTTCAACTTTTTGTATCCAATCACAATTTAGACTTGCACAAAAAAACCGGTTCCATACCCGACCCGGCGGGTTGGACCCGGAACCGGTTCCGGTTCGTACCCGGTGGACCCGGTTTCGTACCCACCGGTTCCTCACCGGTTCCTGTTTTATCAAGTGTACCCGGACCCGACCCGAACCCGGTTCCTACCCGACTGTACCCGGACCCGATTGGAACCGGGTAGGAACCGGTTCCGACCGTTTTTTTTTTTTTTTTCTAGCCGTTATAAAACGGCATTATAGCCGTTGGAGATGGTTTCTAGCCGTTTTTTTTGTGTTTTAATGCCCCCTAACACCCATTTAGCTAGTATAAATATATGTTTGATGTTTGGGTTGATTACAACACTCGAAAACGCAAAAAACGCAAGCAAAAAACGCAAAAAAACGCAAGCAAAAAACGCAAAAAAACTCTCTCTTTTCATCTCTTTCATTTTCGTTAATCTCGAAATGGCATCACAATCCGCAACCGGTTCTTCTCAAGCCCCCAATGTTGTTCAAGTTCTTCAACATAACCGAAGCCAAAGAGTGTGGCAACATTGGGATTTAGTTGAGATGAGTGACGGGTCACACAAAGCTCGTTGCAAGTATTGTGGAGCTTTGTTGGGGGCGGCTTCAAACTCGACTTTGGACAAGCATATTACAAAGAAGTTTTGTCCGGTGTTGAAAAATGCCCCCGAGTCCGATCAAGCCGATATGGGGGGTGGTGGCGAAATATTTCATTATAGCGTCGATATGGTCCAAGATCGTATGGCGAAGTTCGTGATTCAAAATTGTTTGCCATTCAACCACTTCGACAACCCGCAATTGACGGCTTTGATTCGGGAAACACTTCAACCTCGTTACACCCATGTAAGTCGTATGACCCTTAGACGATATTGTTTGAAATTGTGGGGAGTTTGTAAAAAAGATTTAATTGTGTTTTTCCAAAACTTACAAACCGGTGTTAATTTAACTACCGATGTTTGGTCGGCTCCACACGGTTGCATAGAGTCTTATCTTTGTGTAACCGCTCATTGGGTGGATCCCGATTCGTGGCAAATGATGAAACGTACCATTGCTTTTGATCTTTTTCCGATTCCACATAGCGGAGATGATTTGTTTGAGCTTTTAGATAACGTAATACAAACTTATGGTTTACAAAACAAAATATTTTCAATGGCTTTTGACAACGCTTCAAATAATACTAATGCGGTTGATAAACTTATGGTAAAATATAAACCGATTTGCAACGGTGATTTTTTTCATAGTCGATGTGTCGCGCATATTATTAATTGGTAATGAAAGACGGGCTAGGGTCCGAATTATGTTACAAATATATATATAACTTTAAATGTATGCTTTATTCGGTTTTTAAAGCTAAAAGGCAAATTTGTCAAGATTATAAACAATTTTGTAGAGATACGAATTCGATATATTTAGGTGCGAATTGGGATACACCTCACCGTTGGAACTCGACATGCGACATGTTAGAGAGTGCCTTGAAACAACGGGATGGGTTGAAAGTTTTTCATAGTAGTCTTGTATCGGGCGGGTTAGCCGAAGAGTTTTCGGAACATTGTTGGAAATTTATACCAAAATTTGTTGAATTTCTTGCCGTTTTTAAAAATTCAACTAAAAACTTATCGGGGGTTTATTACCCGACTAGTAGTTTGGTGCTTTACGAATTATATTTAATGTCTCTTAATATTAAAACTCATGAAAATAAAAAAAATTTTAAAGAAATGACACCGGCGATGAAAGAAAAATTTAAAAAATATTTTTTAGAGCTCCCTTCGGTTTTTACTTGTGCCGCCGCTTTAAACCCGTTTTATAATATTACGGGAGTCGAATGTTTAATTCAAGAAATTTTTGACAATTTGGATATCCATATGGATAACCCAAATCACGCAACGGAAGCAAAAGCAAAATTTAATCACGATTTTCAAAGACTTTTTAATGTTTATCACTTAAGATACGGGCCAACAACGGTTACACCATTTTCACAATCGGAGGCTAGCTCAAGTAAGCCGATGAAGGACCCGAAGAAAAACTTTTTAAATGTTGTTCGGGAATCCGTGGCAAAAAAACAAAAGGGTGCCGCTCCGAGTAGCGAGCTCGGTAGATATAGTGGAACGGATTATACTTCCACTATGTCGGCCGATGACATTGAGAGTTTTGATATATTGGCTTGGTGGAAAGGAAGGGAAATGGAATTTCCGGTTCTTTCCGCCATGGCCCGTGATTTACTAAGCTCCCAAGCTTCTACGGTAGCTTCGGAATCGGCTTTTTCTACTAGTGGCAGGGTAATATCTTTACGGAGGACCCGACTTTCTCCGGAGGCTGTGGAGATGTGCATTTGTCTCAAAGATCACTTGGACGCGATTGATCGCAAACAACACCTAACGAGCTTAGAAGACGACATCGAACCGGAGGCAAAAATACATGATGAAGAGGTTGAGGAGGGACTATCAACCGGAATATCCGATGAAGAACTCAAAGAAGACGAAAGAAGAAGAGGAAAAAAATGAAGAAGCTTAGATTTCAAAAATATATATATTGACTTTGTTTAAAAATAGTAGTTTTTTTGTATCGTAACTTCAATATCTTGTATTTGGTTAACTCTTTTCACTTGAAATAAATCGTATTTATTTAGTAACTTTATATTGTACGCAAAACCAAAAAAAAAGTAAAAAAAAAAAAAAAAAAAAAAATACACGTAGTACCCGGTTTGGACCCGACCCGGGTAGGAACCGGACCCGAACCCGACCCTACCCGGTTCCACAGGGTAGGGTTTTACCCCCACCCTACCCGGACCCGGTTCGTACCCGGTTCCACACTGTACCCGGACCCGATCGGGTATGGGCCCACCGTACCCGGTTTGTACCCGGTTCCGGGTCAAAAAAAAACCCGGTTTGTGCACGTCTAAATCACATGTTGCACAATTTATGAATTAGTTATTAGTTATTAATTAATAATAATAAATTAAAGTTTTATGGGTTAGTTTTTTAGGGAAAAAATAATTTGTTTGAAAAAAGGAATTTTGATATGGAAAAAATTAGGGAGTTCGATAGACAAAAAAAACTTTGTGATTAATTGTATTTTGATAGTAATATTTAAAAATATTTAAATATAATAGAAAATTTGTTTTAAATAATTTTATTTAGCTTACGTGTATCACACGAGTATTAAACATGGTGATACAATGTAAAAAGAATCGTATGATAAAACTAGAAGAGCTAACTAATTTCAATAATCAAATTATATGTTGGCCGATAACAAGGTATACTGGTGTTTAACTAATATACTTTTAACTTTTACATTCGTTAAATAATGTCAATATGACATGTAATGTGTCAATGATATGATACCACTGTCACGAACTCACGATATCAAGGAAAACAAAGTTGATAATTAAAATGCTATGGCTGTTTTGCAATTGATGAATAATTAAATGCTGAATAGTTAAATATTAAACAGTTAAGAAAATCTGTTTGGTTGGACATCTGAATGAGATTCTAAAATTTGTCATTCATTCATTTTGTCACACATTAGAGTGAGAATAAAAATATAGTTTATATATGCAACATTTCATGACATGTTAAGTTCTTATGTCATGTTTTACTTTAGCATCTATGTCGGAGGGGTGCAAATTAGGTTCGAATTCCTTCACACAATGCGACGTCCTAAGGACACAAATGCAGTTTCGAAAACCCGGGTCTGTGTGATGGTACGAGGATGAGAATTACGTTTTTTTATACATCAACTTTTTGCTTTTTTGGTGCCATCTTTGATCTGCTTCGTCCCTTTTTGGTCGCCAACTACGTTTTTTTCCGTTTAGAGGCCATTCATATATAAATAAATAACCTTTAGTCTTGATTATTTTATTTTATTTTATTTTCACAACAACAATAACTAATATATATTATATAAAATAAAATACATCACCCTTACCTTGCGATGTTATAACCTAAAACCTAATGTTACAAACACAAATGTGTTACCGATGTGTCATTAACCTGTTGGCGTTAGTCTTGATTATTAGACTAGACCGGTTGATTAACCTAAAAATTGTTAATGCCATTAATTTAGTTGTGAGTCAAACGACATGATTGTGAGTCAAACAACACGACGAAAATGAAAGCAAACCTTTTAGACAATTTCCTATGCTTGCCTCGTCCTGTTGATCGACTTGCTTTTTAGAAAGAGACTTATGGCTAGTTGAATCGTGAATAGTCAACACAATTGTTTTAACAACCATTCAAGTATCCTAACATTGGTTATTTGATACCAATAACTAATTGTGCTTGTTTTGTTTCAACTTTCAATATTTGAATTCATGTACATGGTGATGGTATTTAATTTTGATATAGACTTTTAACAAAGTAGTGTATGTTCTAGTTTGACTTTCATATTGTATTGATACATTTTTTTCTTTTTCACAAAATCATATCAAGTCGTTAGCATATAGAATAGGCATCCATTCCAACGTTAATCATGTGTTTCAAATAGAATCTAATCTAATTTCGCAAGGTGTCCTCTCAAAAAAGCATCCCCAAAACTAAAATTAAATATGATTAATGTTTAACACATATGAATAAAAAATAAAATCTTTAGAGGTGATGAATAGTGTTTATTTATTTATTTATGAATTTTGTTGTTATTAAAAACTTATGGTTGAATGTAAACTCTTGTTAGTTAATCAACACAATTAATAAATGAAATTTAAAGAGTTTAAGCAAGGGAACGATTAAAATTAATTTATATAGATTTAAATGGATGTTAACTAATTTCACTCTACTTAATTTCCCTTATCTTCAATCTAGAGTTTACTCCACTAAAATATATGTTAACTGAAAGTGATTATTGTTAGATCACGTCTCGCTTTAAAAAGTACCCTTACAAAACTCAAACAAATTAATTTGGTGACAAACCACGAATCAAATATACCACAAGAATAAGATGTATGAAGTTGAAAACTTCTCATTTTGCTTTCGATCTTTGCTCCACACTATATATATTGCAAGCCACCATCAACCTTTGTTTGATTAATGGTTCCATGCAACTCACGTGTCAATGACCTCATCCCATCTAGCTACATAGTCCTTGACTCCTTCCTTATCAATTGCCACACAATTACTTTCATTTAAATCATGTTTTGAAAATATCAAATAACTTTCTCTCGTAACAACCTTTGTTCTTTCTTTAATTTGAATTTTCAAATCCTTATGAGCCTCCACACATTGCGAAAATGCTTCTACGTATGACATCTCGCTGGTTTGACGAACATCCACAACCGTTGTATTCATCACCGGACCACTGTTAATGACCAATGTAACATTTCCAGCAAGAGTAGCATTATTGTTAACCACTGTATCATAGGTAGCAAACTTCACTCCATCAATATTTTTATAACCAGATCATCCAGTGGCGAAGCCAGGATTTGAAGGTTAGGGGCCTAAATTTTAAAACGCTTTGTTTAAGGGGCCAAACCCAATATATATATATAAAATCAACTACCGACCAACAAACCAACATTTCGGACGGAAAAAAATGAGAGGGCCGTGACCCTCTCCCGTCTCCATAATGCTTCGCCCCTAAGACCATCGCTAACTACAAAACCCTTGGTCACCGTAACATCGTTGTCAATCTCCATATAACCAATAGCACGCTAACTCTACGATATCATTATTCATCTTCGTGCCACCGCTAACGACCGGTGCATTATCTTCGGTTGCCATATCATCGTTGATGACTACCGTACGTATCTTCTTCCATAACCACGATATAAGTAATATCTTTGATGATAATCGTATACGCAAAAACGTTAATTACTCGGATGAGACACGCCTCTTCATCCCAATTATTTCTCATAACTCTAATCATGGTATTTCGTCAATGACCTCCATATGTCGATGCACTTGTCCATCATTTGATCTTTATATATATACATTGATGACAATTGTGTAGTTACTTTAGTTGGTTGTGATTACAATATAAGATGTAATTATTGCAGTTTTAACTTTTAACATTAATCAAAGTTTAATGTTATTGCTTACATCTCCTTGAATGTTTTGCTTTCATTCTTGTTCATTTTTAAGAAGAAACGACAATTTACAATGTAGTGGCTGGTAAACGGGCAACAAGTTGCGCCGCAACCCCCCTTTGAATAGCAAAGCCAATCCTACTAAAAATAAAATTTTGAGTCTTAGCCGACGAGGAATTGCTATGCACGACCCGCTTGACCCTGTTCAGAAATTCCACGGCCTCCGGGGCTAGAAACCAAAAGTATCGAAAGCGAAAGGGATAAACACGTGTTGATTCTCTAGGCAGGCTTCTCGTGTTTACCCACTTTGGCTGATTCCGCCTTCAACGCTGCTTGACCCGCAACAAACCCATTCTCTCTAAGCCCAACAAGAGGGGACACTCCTGTAAGGTCCAAACACGCAAGTTTACCCCCAGCCCACCCAAACACAAGAATATCAGCGGGTCGCAAAGTAGATCTCCTTCAAGCGGATCTGTCAAAAAGTTCACGGGCGCCTCTTTCTTGCATTAATATGCCAAATCACATAGACAACTCTAGATTTAAAGTTGTACGATACTTCATTTTGTTTGATTTTACGATTTATAATGGAGTGATGGAACATAATATATATCAATCAATCACTCAAATTGAAAGCATAAAAACAAGCTAGTATTAGCTAGCTTGAAACTGGGATAAACAATAATAAATTAATGAAATCTTTATATAATATAGCAAAACCAAAAAAGCTTATGTGGCATAATTTTAAAGCTTTTGGCTTATGTGGCATCATTTGAGAGTTTTATCTCAAAATAATGATTTTTTTATTTAAAATATATATATAAAATATATTATAATAAAACTAATTACATGTTTGGTCCCCTAATATTTTTGGAGAATTCTGAAAAATTTAAAAGTATTTATACTTTTAACCCTCTATTACAAGGGGCGTACATGAGTCGGTTTATATTTGATAGGGTGTGAAAATGAAACTTATGGATAAAATTTATAATAATATACAATTAAAAAACTCAGTGTTTTATAAATATACATAACTTTTTAATATGGATTTAAAAAAAATAAACTACACCATAAAACTGAGCATTTTATTCTCTTTAATTTGAGTATAATATTGCTATACTAAAAATTTAATTTTTAAAAATATATTTCGTGTTTCGGTTTACCACGATTTTGTTTCAAAACTTATTGGAACGTTTATGAATATCCTTAAAAGCATCACTTGAATGTTGTGTCCCGAGCGTAGCGCGGGCACTAAACTAGTATAATATGTTACAACATGTTTCATTAGTTATATAATTAATTTTGAATTCAATTTTAACTAGTACTAGTATAAAAGCAAATAAACTAGTTTTATGAAAGTACGTATGAATCAATGACTATCTATTTTGTTGTATTTATCATGAATCAATTAGGTTGCTGGATATATTTATCAGGCCAAACACATACACGTTCCTTTCTTAGAAATTAAACCCATGATTGTTAAATGTTTTTCTAGTAGCCGTTTTATTACGATTTGCATTTCTTAAACATCATTATAAAAACCTTCAAAAATATACCAAACACTTTAACACATTCAACTAGATTTAAGAACGAGCCGAACGATACAGCCATTGAGTCTTCATATGTAACTTCGTCACACACGCCGATAAAAAAAGTTACATGTCTTATGTATGATGTAAAGTCATAATGCATCACACGTTAAAACGCATAGAAATATCCAAATTAGAAAATTAGAGGTCAAAACGATAACCAAGTCAAACTCGTAAACATGTTAAAGCAGGGTAAGGGATTAAAGTTACAAATGATTAATTCATCAGATGGTCAAAATAAAAATAAGTCAAAGTTGGAATCAAATTCATAAATACGTCAAAATTGTGATGAGAAGCTAAACTTATAATTAAATATGACAAAAATAAATGAATAAAAGACTAAAAGTTTGTTGATGGGCAAACTTGTAATTTACATGATCGGAATTACTGATCTTGTAAATTAAAAGTTTATGAAATTATATATCAAACGGTTTTTATGAACTCGTTAAAATGGTCACTCAATATGCCATGTGTCAACCGGTGCATGGTTTTATAGGTAAAAGATCTTTTCTTAGACCATTGTATCTAGGTCTAAATTATATAGAATGATTAGAGTATCACCATTAACTTTGTGCGTTTCTTGTCATCCAAAATCATCGTCATCTAAACAACAATATCCATTTAAAAAAAAAGAACCCCCACCCCCTCCCCACCCCGTTTTGACGACCCTTCTCCCCATAGGCCTTTAAACACACAAAACCACAAAAGAGATACGTGATCAAATACACACGCAAACCTAATCAGTAATAGTTAATTCAAAACTAGTGTAACTAGTGTGACTAGAAACCATTAACAAAACGGATAAAAACCAATTTTATTTTTTTTCTCAAACAACCAACAAATACATTACCAGGTTGGCTATTTAGACAACCTATTAGCAAAAGATCACCTAAATCCTATGAATCTAGATAACGTTAATGACCCGATCCGCTCACGAGTCACCAACGCCAAGCTCCCAAAGACCATTATGATTTTCTCTTCCTTGCAATGTTCATAGATAATATCGCTTTTGTAGTATTGTTGTCTTCATATGCGTGTAATTACAAATAAATTGGAACAATCTATGCCTTCTTTTACCTCCCCCACTCTTTTTCTCTCTCTCTCTCTCTTCTTCTTCTTCTTTCTCTCTCTAGAACCAACAATGGCGTTTCACGATAACATCTCTCACGAAATGGCTCTTCAACACTACGCCGATCAACACAACTTAACCGGAAACGTCGACGTTCTCCGATCAATACTCCCCTCCGATCATCACCCTGATGATACTAAACCTTCACACTCTCCACCTCCTACCTGGCTTAACAACGCAATTCTCCGGCAACACAACCACCACTACTCCGCCGAAGTCAACGGCGGTAGCTTCCTCCACTTGCAAACCACCAACTCTGACTCGTCAAACTCCAACAACCACTGGCTATCTCCTAGACCAATCGATGATAACAACAACAACAACAACAACAACCACAACGAGACTAACAGAGAATCGATGTTTGTTAACAACAATATCGATGAAAATGAAGCTATAAAGCTGAGTCAACGGCAGAGTGGAAGTGATGGTGATGGTGATGGAAATGGAGACGGTAATAATAATAACAACAATCATGAGAGAGATTGGGAGTTTGCAAGGTGTAAAGCGGATATATTATCGCATCCGATGTATGATCAGTTGTTATCAGCTCATGTTTCGTGTTTGCGAATCGCTACACCGGTTGATCAATTGCCGAGGATCGATGCACAGTTAGCTCAATCTCAACAGGTTATTGATAAGTATGCTGTATTTGGAAATCATAATCAGCCTCTTGATGATAAAGACCTTAATCAGTTCATGGTAACTTCATATCTCTGTATAATCATATATAATCAACTGTTTGCTACTTGTTCATTCATAATCCCTAGTTCGTTAGTGCTTTGATATTGATTAAATTAAAGTTGATTTAACAGAGTTTCGATCCCAATTTTTGTTCTAGGGATTGCAGATTTGCAGATGTATACAGTTTACAGTCTAATTAATATATAGAGAGTAAAAGAGGCCGTGGTACTTTTTTTCTGAATTGTTTTGACTGATGAAGAGAGTAAAACAAATACGAAATTAGTCAGTCCTTTGTGTTATGAATTAAAAGATGCATAGTTCCCAATGTCTATGTGCTGTTTATATTATTCCCCTTGGTATCTGTTTTGGAGAGACAAAGCAAAGAGCAGACCTGTTGAAAAACTATTTGTTGGTGGTTTAATTTTATTTTAATTTTAATTAATTAAATTTGAAGGGATGTGAATCAGAATGTTCTAGAGAGGAATTTTGGTTTTAGTTGATTTAATAATCAAAACTTTACTAGTGTTTTCAGAATCTGTTTCCATCATGGTGTATTTTATAAGTTTTTGGAACTATCACAATAACAAAATTTGGGATTTGAGCTGAGCACCTATAGATATTTTCATGAAAGGGCTTTTGTTTTATACCACTAGATCCTTACCTTTTAATTTGATTAAGATATACATTTCTTGTGAGTCATGATATCAACATTGATGAGTGGAAAATTTTTTAAACCATTTTTGATATGTTCTATTCTGGCCCAAACATCACTTATACCAGAATTCTCCCAGCAACTTGATTGCATGCCTAATTGTCTATGCTAACACACACACATATACAGACAAATGCTTCTTCTTTAGTAGAAATAGTTTTAAAAAAGATGGATCAATTAAAAATTTCCTCTTGATCAAATCTCATAATTGATAATAATTTGTTGTTCTAAAAGAGTAAAAATCTGTTGGGGGTAAATTAAAAGGGTTCTGTTGCTTGAAGGAATGACATTAGGTTTGTTGTGAATCTTTTTCTTCATTTAGTGGGCTATAGTGGCCCATGGGGGTTTAATTATGAAATTTTACCCAGGGTTCTCTATGTGATATGCATATCAGCATATGTTTCTCTAAATATATTTGATTGATGTGATACTATTGTTCCAAAGGACTAATTATTTGTGGAGTTCCCTCCAAGCTTTTTCCACTCAAAATGAGGGCAAGTTGAAAAATTTTTTTTGTCTACTTTTCTCTTGTTTGGGAGACAATGTCTGTCATTTTTAAATCTTCTTTTTGTCAATAACTTGATTTCAAGAATCTTTAGTATCTTCACATTTTATCCTATCAGCCTTCACTTTTATTGTCTCTATTGTTAATTCATTCATTTTTATTTGTTTTTTTTTCCGTTAGGCGCACTATGTTGTGCTGTTGTCTTCGTTTAAGGAACAATTGCAGCAACATGTTCGTGTCCATGCGATGGAAGCAGTCATGGCTTGTTGGGAGCTAGAGCAATCTTTACAAAGCTTAACAGGTAAGAAGCACTCCCAATCATTTCTTTTTCTTTTTCCACATTTAGAAAAATACTAATTCTGATTTTTCGACTTATTGTTGTTGGATTTATGGTGTATGTAAACAGGTGTAGCACCTGGTGAGGGTACAGGTGCAACAATGTCTGATGATGATGAAGAACAAGTTGACAGTGATGCTAACATGTTTGATGGAGGTTTAGATGTTTCAGACAGCATGGGATTTGGTCTTCCAACTGAAAGTGAACGTTCTTTAATGGAACGTGTTAGGCAGGAACTAAAGCATGAGCTAAAGCAGGTAAAATTACAATCTGATCCATCTGGTTTGTTGCTTAGTAAATCTAACGGCACGTTTCTTCATTTTAATTAACTAGGGGTATAAGGAGAAAATTGTGGATATCAGAGAGGAAATTCTACGAAAAAGACGAGCTGGAAAATTGCCCGGAGACACCACCTCCCTCCTCAAAGCTTGGTGGCAATCCCATTCCAAGTGGCCTTACCCTACCGTAAGCCGGCCAGCTTCATATGAATTATCTTGTATTCAAAAGTCAAAGCTTATTTGTTGACTTTATATCAGGAGGAAGACAAAGCAAGATTGGTACAAGAAACGGGATTACAACTAAAGCAGATTAACAACTGGTTCATCAACCAAAGAAAAAGGAACTGGCACAGCAATCCCTCATCCTCAACCGCTGTCAAGAGTAAACGCAAGAAGTGAGCCACTAATCTACCTAGCTACTCAATCCTCACTAATTAAACACACAACTCACTCACGATAACAATGCAAGTAACCTAATCTTTGTGGTTAAAAATATAATGCCAGGTGAAACAATAAAGGAGTGTTTTGTGTTAATTTGACACAAGAAAATACGTCACACCATTCCAACTTCAGTCAAGAACCAGTTCGTGCTATAAAAGATAAATTGGATGAAGTGAATTCTTTTGCTGTGACTTAGTATATAAGTAAATGAGGCATGCCTTAATTAACCAGATGTTTCAAAGCTTCAAAGACTTGTTCTTGAAGGTATGCAGATACTTAGAACAACTATTAGCTAGCTAGCTAGCTAGCATTTGTATTTTATTTGAAATTTAGTAAATTAAAAAGGCTTTCACTGGGCTAGTAGGGTGGGGTAGATCGAGAATTGTTACAGTTTTTGTATGTATAGCAAACCACATGGTCTAAACATATGGTTATATATACTAGGTATCACGTTGGCCTGCATGTTCAAATTGATGTTTTTGTGTCTGGAGTACATCGATCTGTCATGTACTATGTACAATGAACACATGTTTTTGTCGTAATGACATATAGTTAGAACAAAAAAAAACAAGAGCTTTTAACATAGTTGTACCAAGATGTTTGTAAGGCTTTCCTTACATATGATCAGATATTTCTGTTAAATTATGTCACTAGAGCAGATGGAGTTGATGGGTCATTGGGCGTGAGTGCCTGACTCATGGTGAGAGGACGACTCCAAAAATATGGTTGGGTTTATATTTTACATATTTTTGAACTTTTGGTACAAAACAATCAAACAATAGATAAATATTAATGATTAAACAATAAATGAATGGCACCTTGCAACTCTTAATATGACGGACTACTTTGAAGTTTGAACCAATATGTGGGAGGCACCATTTTGAATCCATTTAACCCGGCCCTACAATACACACACACGCAAAGGCATTGGGATCCATGCATAAAAAAGAAGCATTTGGTTTCATTGGGTTCATGAATCCTGCAAACCCTCACCATTCCGAACACTGCGAACACCCACCATTCCGAATCGGCAGCATTGGCGTACCATCCCTACTGTTGAACCCTATCCCTTAAACTCGCGTCCCCATCACCCTAGCGAGTATAGTTTTCTTAGTTTTGGTAAAAGCGTTGATAAGCAACAAGCTAACCATAGACCTTTTCTCCTTTTATTGAAAACTTATAGGTTCAATTTGCTGCATTACAAACTAACCTATATAAGTATACTAGGTTTAATACCCGTGTGTTACACACGGGTTAAATAATAATATTGGTAAAGAAATTATAATTATTATGTTTAACAATTTGTAAATATTTTATATTTAAGAAATTTTACTCTATCAACTTATGCATGCATGGTTAAAATTCCATTTAATTTCCCACCCAAATTTCCTAATATAAAAAAAAATCCCCCCAAAAGTAGCCCCTAAAACTTAGAATTATTAGATAGATATATATATATATATATTAGAAAAGTAGAAAACAACCTATTTACAGTAGAAAAACAATGAGTGTGCCAACGTGCATGACAAACGCAAATGTGCTAGTAATAATGGGATAACGTTATACCTAAAAACGTAAAAAAAAAATTGTATGCATTATACTATTTTACCCTAAGAAAAACTTTTTTTAGTGAATCTATTTGTTTGTTTTGGTTAACATTTAAAAATCCTATTACTAGAAAAAAAAATTAAAAAGCACATAACTAGTTCACTTAACGAACTTTGCCATATGCGTGTAGCTTTGGGTCAAAAGTGAAAGTTCAACAAGTTAAGAAGACTAAAAATGTAACTTAATGTTTCATATAACATAAAAATTACAATAAATGGATGAATGTGAGAGTTGAATCCATGACCGTTTTGATAGGTAGTAAGACACTCTAACCACTATGCTATGCTTACAACTTGATGGTTTACAACCATTTTTATTATATATATATATATATATATGCATACCTACTTATATTTAAAGACTTTTGGTGAAAAACAATTTTCCACCACTAGGTAAAAGTTGAGGGGTAACGGTCTCGCGATGCTAAATCCGCCCCTGACTACTAACTAGTAACCATGTAAACATTATGGTTCACAAAAGGCGCAACACGTGTTCACCTTTCTAGTTTATTTAAATAACTAAATTGTAATCCACACATCAAGTATATGGCAATATTGAACTTTTCATGTCACAAGTGATCATCATTCACTAATATTGTGAAACTTTTGTGAGGCCTTAATTTATTATTTCCATAAATCCAATGAGCCCCTACGTCACCGCTATATAATCTTCACATCATTTGATATTTTGAGATATAAATAAATATATGTAATAATATTAAAAGTGATAGTATACTTGAACCCAATTATTGGAGGAAGCTTTATGTTTAAAGAACAAAAAGCGGCAAAAGACTTTTTTACCAATGACTCAAGAATGTGTTGCCACTTTTTTAGCAATTATCCCCGCTAGACTCGTGATCAAATGGCTATTTACTCATGTCATGCAAAACTATCATGTGTTCTTCAAAGGCATGGAAAGGTGAAAAGTCTATAGAAAAATTGAGGTTAATTTCTAAAGCTCAGATGTCTTACCCGGATGATTTCGACCGTGTTGTTAATTTTCAATCAAAGATTTCATTCAAATTCAAATGAAATATACAAACGTGTTTAAATAGAAAACGAATAAGTCAAAATCATAAACTATGACTCGAGATACAATATGGAGAGTCAAGAACAAACCAACACCCTCCCGCAAGTTGGAGGTGGCTTAGCTCCAACTTGAGCTTGAAATGATCTGGATGATGATGAAATGTACAAACGTGTTTAAATAGAAAACGAATAAGTCAAAATCCTAAACTATAACTCGAGATACAATATGGAGAGTCAAGAACAAACCAACACGTGTAGGCACTATTAACATAATCCCAAACCAAGTTCAGTAAGAAGAGGTGGGTTGAACTGAAACTATGATTTTGCCGTGATTAAAGCATAGAATTTCTAACACTTATGCACATTGTTTTAAACATTTGTAGCAACCAATTCATGCAGCAAGAAGATTGTCGAATTCTCCCCTAGTCGGGTTCTCAGGGTAGCGACCTTTAGGTCATGCTAAAACAAGAATTTATCGCAATGAGTTCCAAATAAATGATCCTTGAACATTGAACATTGAGTTAAGCACTTACTTGTAGACCGTATATTTGGCATACAATGCCTACCATCTCTAAGAGTGCAAGACGCCCTAGTTGTGCCGACAGACATTTTCATGTAACGTCACCAACATATACATGTTTCAAGGTGAAAGATGAACCCTTGAAATCTAACAATTTTATTCAAAGTTAAAATCCACACAATTACTAACTGGTTTAAAGATATGCATGTTAATAATGCTATTAAGAGGCTACTAAAAAATAACGCAAAAATCGGCCATGTGCAAGTTATACTTTTTTCCAATGAAAAAAGTAAAAAATCCTAAAAGAGAAAATTCTGCAAATATTGGAAGCATCAAGGGTCGTAACTGTAATAATATGTAACCGTGTGCTTGCTTATCAATTAGATCAGACAAGGAGCAATCGTAAAGTAAAACCACCACATCCTCCGTCACCGGCGAATCAGCTTCTTTGATTGCTCATAGCAGGTAAATTCGAAACCATTGTATGTAGCCTCTAAATTTGATGCTATTTAGGGTTTATATCTTACTACTTACACTCGACACAATAACCTAATTGTAGTTTGAGATTATATTAAAGGACTAACTTACAGATTATAAGGGGGTTTTACTTCAGTTTAAGATTGGAGTATTTATTATGAGGAAATGTGAAAGATAATATTGCTAAATGTGTTGTCAAGTGTTAAATTTGTTATCTTTGGGTGTAAATTTCTAGTGAAAATCAATGAATAGGAACCAAGTGAAATACTTTTGGAGTTGCATTTATAAACATAACATTGATGAGTAACCGAAAACCTTATTGACCTAGAATTTAGTTATTGCTTAGTCTTTGTTCAAGTTTGTTAGTAGTTGTATGGTTATCATGTAAACGAGTTGAATAAATGGCATTGAGCAGGGATGAGATTTATTATAGTACAGTTTATGAAACTTTACTCACTCACACTTATTGAAACTCAGCAACTCGCTACATGTTTCTACTGCCTATTATCGACAGTTCTCTGTTTTTTTGGAAGCTAAGATTGCACCTTGAGTTTAATTACCATGAAAATAAAAACATGTCACCATTTTGTTTTTAGGCCTTTAGATGTTGCTCATTTGCTTATGAATTGGGTGATTTCTGTAATTGTGTTACGTCTTAAATCTAGTAGGTTTAGTAATAATAAAAGAAGCTTATAAGGAACAAGCTCTATGTTGCACAAAGCTGCAAAGTGTACATGCAATATTTTAATGCTTAAAACTTCCTAACCCGATCCGACTTGTATCAAAGTCCTCATTTTAGTCCATTATCCAACTTGCCCATTATGCTTATTAGTCAAAATGCATCTCCTTATATATGTACATGTTTCTTGTTCTGGATTTAGATATCTTTCCACGAAAGGGATACAGTTCCTTACATCAAATGACTATCATATATTAAATAAAATTTTCTGTGCTAGTTGTGTTTTAAATCCGAATGAGTGATTTTGTTAATTTTTTATAACCATTAGGAATTTGGTGCAGAATCATATAATGGTGCCAGCCAGCCTTCCAAGAACTAGTGGTTTACGCTTGCTTTCATACTGCAATCAAACGTACAATTGTGGCATTGCTCTTCGACCAATACTTTCGGTAACCTCAAATTATCATTCTGCAGCAAAACCAAACACGCAACAAAAGAATAATAACGTTCCTTCTCTTTCTCTTTCCATATCTTCATTCGTCCCAAAAGATAAATCACAAGTGGCATCAAAATCAATCAGAACATTCTGCACATCTGCAAATGTAACCACAGATCCTTCTACTCCCACAACAACTTCCTCTGATGAGAATGTTGTTGATATGATGAAAATAAAAGACATGGCAAATACACTAGACATAAGGGTAGGGAAAATACTGAAAGCATGGAGACATGAAGAGGCCGATTCACTCTATGTGGAAGAAGTAGACGTTGGTGAACCCGAGCCAAGAATAATATGTAGTGGGCTCGTGAAATACATCCCGCTTGATGATTTACAAGACAAGAATGTAGTGGTTCTGGCTAACTTAAAGCCCAGAAACATGCGTGGGGTGAAGTCATCTGGCATGCTTATGGCTGCTTCTGATGCTTCACATGAGAACGTTGAGTTACTTGAGCCGCCCGTTGGGTCTGCCCCAGGTGATAGGATATGGTTTGGGACCGAAGACGAGAAAGAGAATCTTCCAGAAGCGGCTTCACCTAACCAGATTGCAAAGAAGAAGATATGGGAGCAAGTGCAGCCTCATTTGGCGACTACTGGTTCTTGTGTTGCTACTTTAGGAGGTACGCATTTGATGATAACTTCTGCTGGTTCGGTGGTCAGTAAAAGCTTGATTAATGCAAATATAGCATGATCATCAAGAGATGAAACATCATTTTGGAATGTTATTTATAATTGCTGTTTGATGGGTCAAATTTTGTTGCTCAACTGTTAACTTTGAGTGAAGTTATATTGTTTTGTAAGGTTTATCATAGGACCTGTTAATGAAGAACCGGACCAGGAATCACAAGCACCACCAGTTTGGTTCGGTACTTGCAAACCCCCCTGTTTTGGACCATCCAGTTTGGTTTGGACTGGTTGCCGGTTGGATTGGTAAATTGTGTTCATTGGTTGGACTAGGTGTTGTCTTGGTAAATTTTTTGAAGTTTTCCCTAGTATAAAATTGTAAATAGGTATTTGATATGTAGGTTTAATCACAAAACTAAAATATACTCTCGATTATCTTGACTCTAAAACACACTCTCAAATGGTTTTCGAAAGTGGATAGTCATTTGTTGATATTGGTCTGTCGACAAGCGACACAATCTTTGTTGTAGTTACATCTATGAGGAATCCAACTATTCAGTCAAATCGTGATTAACGTGAGATGCCAAACGCTCTTGCATACATGATTCGACGAGAAATGTTCATCATGTATTCGAAACATGCTTGACTTACATCATCAAAATATGGTTCAACATCTATAACATATATAGCTAGTAGACACCCAACTACTAGCTCCGAATTTTTTTTTAGGAAAATTGGAGATTTTATTTATTTAAAATTTTATATGTATTATTTTTTTAACTTACTCGTATTTATTTGTTTTGAAAAATTATATGGTATCTCTTGTAATAAACCTGGTATATTCTCTTGTATGCCATACGGCCACACCTAAAACAATACCCTTGTTACACAATGCAAGTCTAAACCGGCATAAAGTTAAAGAATGGTAGACGAAAACAAGAACATAAACTCATGATTCGAAGAATGTAGATAAATCCACGAGTTTAGAAGTCCATTCAGACATTGAACCTTTTCGAACTGTTTCCTTTTAAGAACCTAATATATTTGTGCTAAAGTAACACATGTGAAGAAGAACAAAAGGCCTTGTGGGTCTTGAAATACTATTTTGGCATCTCCTTGACCAAAACCGCCAACATTAGGATTACTTGTCAGCGATTTATCCATTTTGATAGAATATTTGCCTTCTGAAACAAGAAGTTTTGGCCCAGAGGGATAATATCTATCAACCACTTGACACAATTTTAATATTGATTATTGATCATTACACAACCATAATATTGTTCATGTATATAATACAGAAGTTATATATGTGCAATGCATAATGAACAAATTAAAATCAATAGCAATTGTGTCTAGCTAGAATTTGCTACAAACGTACACTAGATCGAAGCTCTAATGGATGAGTATTTATGATGATTGTGTGAGTTTATGTTTGAAAATGAAACACTGTTGTGCTTAGAGGTAGAACAAGAATCATTGTTTAAGGTATGTATTTTACATTTGCAGTTCCAATGGTAGCGTCTTCGCTCAATTTCCATGTCGCATAATGAAATGCTTCCGCTGATGCAACACTGCAACACCTGCATGTCACCTGATTCAGTTACGTGCAGTTAATTGATATGATGTTTTGCGGACTGGGATTATATATATGATCATCTGGTACAGAAGTCATTAAGTAATAAAGAAGCGATTCGTCTACGTCTAAGATGGAATTGTTAGTTGTCTGTTTGTGTTTGTATGGCTATTTCTGTGTCTCTTTCGCATGTTTGTAGGGAAGAGTCGTAATTTTGCTTTGTTTGGTCGCCCTTAATTATGTCAATCTTCTGATTTTTTAGTCATCATTATTCCATTGTCGCATTAACGATATTGAAACTTTTGTCACATTAATTAATGGTCTTACAAATTAATTATTTTATATTAATATTGTATCTGAAGACGTATGAAATTAATACATGTTACTAATCTTATACCTCATATGAAGACGTACGTAAGAGATCAAACAAGGTTGCATGGAAATAATTCTACATACACCTCGATCATCTTAGGCCATTTTAGTCGATGTATCTAGGCGTTCAAGTGACAATATATAAATAATTAAATATCATTCCACAATTAAACCATTTATTACACAAAAATAATCTCTGGCCTGGATCTGATCGATGAAATTGAAGAATGAAGATACATTAATCTAATTAAGTCGTTCACCCGAAAGCTTGATTTCTTATAAACACATGTTTTGCCTTCCCGTCTGATAAATCTTTTACGGACAATGAAGCAGTACTGTTCCCTGACACTCTATTCGCATACGCGATTCTCACGTGCCCAAGACACACAATTGTAGGCACGTCATTCAAATTGTGCAAACCACAACTGCAGTTTTTGTGGTATGGTCTTCGCTCCTTCTGCATCTCTGTAACTGACAGGGTTCCATGAAAGACATGCTTAAAAGTAGCCATTGATCTTCGGTTAATTATCAAGTATTCACCGAAGATCGATCGCTAGCTGTACGTGTGATGTGTACCAATTTAATTTATGCTGTTTTTATATATATATAGTAATGGAAAATGATGGTTAATTAGGTACGTATATCTAGGGACAAAACACAGCTAGCTAGCATATAACTTTTAACGTGGATTACAAGAAGGATTTGTGCAGATGCTTGTCGTTGATTAACGATGATAAACTCGCCTAGGTATTTCCATGTTGTCGCATGAGTTTATTTTTTGACTTGGTTTGGTCTGGTCATGATAGTTCAGTAGTAGTTTTGGATCTTAGTTTGTTCAACACATCGGTTTGACTTGATAAATTTGGGTGATGGGATAACTGTTAATCATAAAAGTTCAAGTTCAAGTATTAAACTTTGTTTTAATATGTGTGTAAGTTGGTTGTGTCACCCAACTTCTAGCTTTTTTGTTTTAAATCATTGTGCATTATAGATTCAAACAGCATATGTATTAATTGTTCATTTGTTTGTTTGAGTTCACATAATTAACATGCTACTAAATTAAAACAACAATTGTATTGTTCTATTGTTTGTGGCTACTGGTATCCACCCAACCCAACCATTCGAACCCCAACATTGACGGCTTCGATGTACCCACGGTACCCGCCCATCCTATACTCACACTCGCTCCCTTCTGGCGTGCTATATAAAATTAAGGTTTTCGTGTTTCATGTTACGATATTTGAGTACCATGGTCTGTGAACGATATTACCATGGTAACACTAACCTTTTAAGTTTTGGTAATTACCAGACACGTAGACTTCCTAACATAATGGTCGGTGGATGACCATGGACGTCCATGGTAGATGTTCTCGACACCCAAAGTTTTGGTAATTACCAAATTGACCCTCAAATTTTGGTGATTGACAAAGTGACCCTTATCTTTCTCGATCTACTTGATACTTTCACAACCTAATCTTCTTCAAACAACCTGATTCGTCAACTTTGTAAACACTCAAATTTAACCAACAAGCCTGCAACTTAAACCATTAACATTTTAATGATATGTTAAAAACATAATGCGTGTAACTAAGCCACAGATGCTACACCACACATAAAAGCTTCCACTGCGCACGGGTGGGTTTTCTTGTAATTTATCTTTTTGTTAATTACTTTAGTAGGATTTCAAATTTCATGTTCGTGTATAAGTAACAACGTAAGATATAAGACCGAGCTACGTGATGTAGCAGCCAGGTCTTGGGTATGTGATTTCACCACACGTGTTGATAAAAAAAACAGTTTCATGACTCGCACATTACGGTGTAAAGTCGTAATGCAGCATTTATATCGAAGATGAAGAGATATGATACTAAATTTATACCTACATGTTGCATTCTAGTTGTGTGATATTAAATTTATGTGCATTATGAGTGTCACAGGTGGAGAATTGGAAGACACATTTGTATTATATATGATCGTTCTATCAGGAGTATCAGACTTGATTAGTTTCATTTGTTGAGTTTTGTAACGATGCAGCTGGTTTCGACGTACTTTGATGATTTTTTTTTCAACCAAATGCCCACAAGTAAATCAAATATTGAAAAAGAGTTCAAAGACAATAGATCAGTTGATATGATAATATGATGTTTTAGCTTTCGAAGTTTTTGTAAGGCTATATATGATCCTCATATTTATGTGATAAATACTTCTGGACCGGAAGCCCAAAGCATGTTTTAAGAGTAACCGGCCCAACAAAATAAAAATATAAAACCGAGCATACCATGATAGTATGATACTAGTATACTACAATACAAAACGCCAGGGCGCTATTTTTTTAAAAAAAATGTCATAGGCGTTATCTACATAACACTTATTTTACATTGATTTTGTGCTAATGCAATTATGCAAAGATGGAGAGGATATTTAGACGTCATCTCTTTCACCATTACGTTTGGTCTAAAAGTAATTTCTAGCGATTGATAGATATTATGGTGTGATGATTTGGATATTATTTTTCTTTCTGTTTTTTATAAGTTTAGCTTTATTACGGAGTAATATATATTGTTTTATATAAGGTCAAATAAACCGTTACGGTATTTTATTTTATATCTAGATTTTAATATAAATCTCTAGTTGTATTAAATATTTGAACGTGTGTTAGATATGAATCGGTGAGTGGAGTTATACTACAAAATCCAATTTTCCTAAAAAGTCTAAGAAGCCATGAGATAATGACACGTGGCACTCCCTTAAAATTAGAAGAAATGGTAAAGATGGTAATTGTGACATCTGCCCCGAACCCGAATCCGGATGCCCGATTCAAAACCCGAAGTTGCTTTCTATTTGTATTTATCTTTTGTAAATGAAACGAGTAATAATAAAACGTCTCCTATAAAAACGTTACGTCTCAACTCGGTTAACTTAGTTAGTAAATTTATGTAAAAACTAACTTATAGGCCAAAATTGCAATTTCTAAAACTTGAGTTAAAACTTAATAATTAAAATAAAACAAACATCAAACAGCAGGGACCAAAAGTGAAAGTTTACCCAAACCAGCCCCCCTATGCGCGTCTGCTTCCCCTGTCTGCTCCCCCTGCACCCGACCACCATGTTCGGCCGACAGCTCCGACCACCCTGTTCCGGCCATTTTCTCCTTGTTACCTGCTCGTAATTAATGCCACACTCGAGCAAACTAGTTTATTACTCTCAACCTCACCTCAAACCCACCAATTTTAACCAACCCGCCGTCCCACTCCCCATTTACTCCGGCGACCTCGTTTCTGACCATTCCGGCACCATTTCAGGTAATTGTTGGTTCCATTTTAATCCTCTCAACATTCTACAACTTCCTAATCCTTCAATTTCACCTCTTATCTATTCCAGATTTACGAAAAACGCTCGAAACAGCCGCACCCTGTTCATCGTTCAAATCCATATCAAAACTCCACCAAAACGTAAGTTTCTGGTATCAAAATAACCGTAAATCCATGGGGATTAAAAGCCCCATGGTTAATTTGTCTGGGATTATCAAGTTCGAACGAATTTGATGGTTTTGTGATCTAGGGCTCGAATGGGATGTGGGTTATGGTTCAGAGAAAGTGTTAAAACAATTAAAGTTCTGTTTATAAACAAAACGCGCGCCTGGTTCACTGGTTTGTTCGTGTGTTTGTGGTTGAAGAGGTCACGGGTTCGATCCTCTCCCCACTCCTTTATTTTTAATTACTTATTTTAACCACTTAAACCACCCCTATATTAATCTAATGATCTAAAATTGTTAATAATATGTTTTAAAGGTTAAAAACATATAAGTGTATTTTATGTAACAAAGAATTAAGTTTGTAAGATTTATACAAAAACATGTTCTTTTTATAAATGACTAAAGTTACTAATTTTCATATAAATACATATTCTCATAAATATTTAAACGAAACGTTCGAACGTTCAAACCCGTTTAAAAACCTTAATTTCTAAATCCGAAACATTCGACTTCGGACTTAACTCTGGTTACCACGGTTCCATTTCTAAATTAAGATCTTTATACTTTTATTTACTAATACATTATATAACTTTTATTAATCAAATGATTAAGTTAATAATATGTATTAAAAACTAAAATGTATAAGTTTAAATAAAGATTCTAAGTATTATTATCAATATATTATTAATGTTTTCTAAAATGGATCCTTGCAAAATACAAAGTTTTAAAGACTAATAATCGGTTTCGTATAAAAACGCTCGGTTACGGTTCGTACCAAAAAAATCCCAAATCTCCGTAAATTCTTATTATTCTATTCTAGTTTCTATACTATATGTTTTTCTAAGTTAGGATTCTCATTATTTAGGTGATACTAATATTTGGGAAATCCTCGGTTCCAGTTGATTTATTTCTATACCATTTCTGTTTCGTATTCAAGGTGAGTAAATTCACTCCCCTTTTTACTATTACATTTTGGGGCTGAAATATGTTCAATTACTATTCAATGTTTTCGGTTTTCATTTCTTTGTTTCTATTTTCAAATGAGATCATTAAATGTGTTAGTCTTGTTCGCGGCAAGATGCAATTCTTATGTGGTAGTTTAAAGTAGTATTGTTACTTAGTAATCCCACCGGTACAATGTTAGCGCTAATGGTTTGACAAACCCACCTGCATGTATTTCAAAACAGGTGATTTAAACCCGGCCATTCAATTTCAATGTTACAAGTTGCTATGTTACAAGTTGCTATGCTATGTCCCTAAGTTGCAAAAATAATTATTGATAACTTATATCGAGACGGTTACTAAAAAGGTTATCTTTAATTTACAACATGAGTTGGTTCCTCATGACAAACGATTACAAGTTGCTATACAATGATGGTGTTCAATGTGTGTTCAATGTGTGTTCAAGGTGTCATGGTCGAGAATGATATGAAATAGCTATGCATGTAAGATTGCGCAGCATATTATGATGATCTCGGATTTCTATATTACTATGTATTCAAATTGTGGTTTACTCACTAGCTTTAAATAGCTAACTTTATTTTTACATATTTCAGGTGTTGCTTATGATTATTTTGCCGTTTTTGCCAAGACATAGGATTGCCTTGGACCTAGAATAATAATAAAGTCTTCGCATTTACTGTTTTGGTTTTATTACTTTTGTCGTATTCATTTAAGACTCATGTTCTAAACTTACTACATCATTATTAAACTTAATAAATAAATACCATGTGCTTTGTTTACTATTGATATCCAATTCCATATGACAGCCCGGTGTTTCCGCCGCCGGGCGGGGTGTCACAGTTTGGTATCAGAGCCATGGTTATAGGGAACTAGGATAGGGTATTAGAAACACACCGACCTAGACTATAACCTAAGAGTCCTTAGTGCAAATAGTTTGTGCTTAGAAAACTCTTCTAGAACTTACCTCCCTATTTATTTTTATGAATATTTCTATGTCTTTCCTTATCTTATTTCTTATCCGATTTCGCGAAGGAGCTACAAGAGACTCTTCTGTGTGATTAGGATCTTTCTCTTTGTGGAATCTCGTCATCGTCTTAAGTAAGTTTGAAACGTGGGAACGTGTGCAATCTGGAAGGGGGAACGCTTGTATCACGGACATCCTGTCTAAGGCAAGCATTTCGTATAAATCTCTTTAAGAGACCTGTATGCTTACCTAGGGATGTACGAGATGAGTGTGAACCTTTAGGCTAAAGCACACATTCTCGAATACGTTGAGAACGAACTTAGCACTTTGATAAGTCTTAAGTGTCCAAAACCAAGACACATTCCCAAGCCTTCAAATTCTATCTATTTAAACGATTTTATTATTATCATTTTCTATGATTTCAAATTTATTTCAATGGGTTTCTATATTATTTCAAATGTTATTTCAAGTTTGCTAATTTACATTTCAATGATTTCAAAGTGATTACTATGATATGTGTTTATCAAGATTCTATGAAAACTCAAAGTACAATTATCGTTTCCATTCAATCCAAAATTCCATTACAACTTGTGTTATCCAAAATTTTCTTAAGTCTCATGAAATTCTTTTTCTATCCTATCATTTCCAAGTAATTACGACTCGCTAATACCAACGTGACCCAAAAGTTCCAAATCAAAACTAAGATATATTGACTAACCTCAATCAAATTATCAAAACTTCAAAAACAAATACCAAATACCAAATCTAAGGCATATTTCTAATCTCAATTCAATTATCGAATCTCAAAGTAAAGACTACATCCAAGATTCCTGAAATCTCGTAACGCATTTACTATGTCAACGTATTCGTTTGGTTTACGAATCGAACTTTTACCTCCAAAGTATCTTAACTTTACCTCAATACTCGAATGTTGTCTAAAAACTACTCATCTAATCATAAGATTTTAATCCATCTTCTAATCCACCATTAAATAATGCTATTCATAAATTCGTTTTTCAAAACCTAACATGAATTCACTACACAACTAATCCTAAGCTCATTGAAACTAAATTATTTCATTTGTATATACGACCACTAATAAAATTCTAGTCATCTCGTTTTTATAATCTCATTAAAACCCAACTTGTCTTACATATAAATTTTCTACCTAAAATACCATGTTTTATCTGCGGTTTTTGTAAAACTACCAACCAATAGTTAATTCTATTGAAAATAATTTTCTTATCTTCTCAAAGAAAATATATAATATATATATATGTTTTATAAAAATAATATATATGTTTTATAAAAAAAAGATTATGATAAATGATTTTTTTATAAAAAAGATTGGTTATTTTAATGATTACACGACATTTTCACGTCTTCTCAACTATGATACAAAAATTTAACGAACACCATGATTTAAGTTTTCAAACATCCAAAGCAGCAAAACTTAATAAAACTAATTTTTCTATAATCCTAATAAACTATCAAGTAATGTTTATTAACTTAATATCAAATGGCATCTACATCTCACACACATGAAGTTGGTTTTCAAAATCATAGGTTGTTACAGTTTTGGTACTCGAACTTGACGAGCTATGTCGGTCAACAAAACTATTTACAAGAGCAATGACCACCTAATAAACTCAATTCTCTCGAATCATTAATTTACGTATCATCTTAAACTAAATTTTCCAAATGCCAAATGCTATTGAGTATGATTTCGGAACCTAGTGTGTCATCATTCTATTTAAAATTTTATATACCTTTGACTCGGGCGTGATCGAATAAACTGTGAGGTCCATGCAAAAACTAAAATAATTACGGGTGCACACGGAATTATGGAAGTTGGTGCATGGAAATCATAGCAAGTTTTGTCATGTGTTGAAGGCAATGCGACAAATGTGGTATGACAAGAGCATGATGGATACGCCGCTAGTACATCTTATATATAAATGCTTCTGTCATACGGTCAAATGAAGCGTCGTTTCGATCCGTGAACCTTCCTGTTGTTCTCAGTATCACATTCATATAATAAAAACCTACCGTACATCATCGAGTAGGATAAACTATATGTATTCTAAGTTGAACTAAAGATTGCAAACCTTTTACCATTTGAATCAATGCAAAAATCATAAATCAAGATTTAACCAATGTTCGTGCAAGTTACCATTGGTCATTGTCATCACCTTGTGCTCACGTTGGTGTATTCTAATTCAACACCCCAAAACTAACGTATCTTTGTTCAAATTTGAAGAGCTAAATAACGTAAATACATTTATAATGAAAAGCTAAACAATCGCATTCTTTCGTTTCATCTTCTGTCTTCGCTGGAGCAAATTTCGGGACGAAATTTCTATAAGGAGGGGAGACTGTGACATCTGCCCCGAACCCGAATCCGGATGCCCGATTCAAAACCCGAAGTTGCTTTCTATTTGTATTTATCTTTTGTAAATGAAACGAGTAATAATAAAACGTCTCCTATAAAAACGTTACGTCTCAACTCGGTTAACTTAGTTAGTAAATTTATGTAAAAACTAACTTATAGGCCAAAATTGCAATTTCTAAAACTTGAGTTAAAACTTAATAATTAAAATAAAACAAACATCAAACAGCAGGGACCAAAAGTGAAAGTTTACCCAAACCAGCCCCCCTATGCGCGTCTGCTTCCCCTGTCTGCTCCCCCTGCACCCGACCACCATGTTCGGCCGACAGCTCCGACCACCCTGTTCCGGCCATTTTCTCCTTGTTACCTGCTCGTAATTAATGCCACACTCGAGCAAACTAGTTTATTACTCTCAACCTCACCTCAAACCCACCAATTTTAACCAACCCGCCGTCCCACTCCCCATTTACTCCGGCGACCTCGTTTCTGACCATTCCGGCACCATTTCAGGTAATTGTTGGTTCCATTTTAATCCTCTCAACATTCTACAACTTCCTAATCCTTCAATTTCACCTCTTATCTATTCCAGATTTACGAAAAACGCTCGAAACAGCCGCACCCTGTTCATCGTTCAAATCCATATCAAAACTCCACCAAAACGTAAGTTTCTGGTATCAAAATAACCGTAAATCCATGGGGATTAAAAGCCCCATGGTTAATTTGTCTGGGATTATCAAGTTCGAACGAATTTGATGGTTTTGTGATCTAGGGCTCGAATGGGATGTGGGTTATGGTTCAGAGAAAGTGTTAAAACAATTAAAGTTCTGTTTATAAACAAAACGCGCGCCTGGTTCACTGGTTTGTTCGTGTGTTTGTGGTTGAAGAGGTCACGGGTTCGATCCTCTCCCCACTCCTTTATTTTTAATTACTTATTTTAACCACTTAAACCACCCCTATATTAATCTAATGATCTAAAATTGTTAATAATATGTTTTAAAGGTTAAAAACATATAAGTGTATTTTATGTAACAAAGAATTAAGTTTGTAAGATTTATACAAAAACATGTTCTTTTTATAAATGACTAAAGTTACTAATTTTCATATAAATACATATTCTCATAAATATTTAAACGAAACGTTCGAACGTTCAAACCCGTTTAAAAACCTTAATTTCTAAATCCGAAACATTCGACTTCGGACTTAACTCTGGTTACCACGGTTCCATTTCTAAATTAAGATCTTTATACTTTTATTTACTAATACATTATATAACTTTTATTAATCAAATGATTAAGTTAATAATATGTATTAAAAACTAAAATGTATAAGTTTAAATAAAGATTCTAAGTATTATTATCAATATATTATTAATGTTTTCTAAAATGGATCCTTGCAAAATACAAAGTTTTAAAGACTAATAATCGGTTTCGTATAAAAACGCTCGGTTACGGTTCGTACCAAAAAAATCCCAAATCTCCGTAAATTCTTATTATTCTATTCTAGTTTCTATACTATATGTTTTTCTAAGTTAGGATTCTCATTATTTAGGTGATACTAATATTTGGGAAATCCTCGGTTCCAGTTGATTTATTTCTATACCATTTCTGTTTCGTATTCAAGGTGAGTAAATTCACTCCCCTTTTTACTATTACATTTTGGGGCTGAAATATGTTCAATTACTATTCAATGTTTTCGGTTTTCATTTCTTTGTTTCTATTTTCAAATGAGATCATTAAATGTGTTAGTCTTGTTCGCGGCAAGATGCAATTCTTATGTGGTAGTTTAAAGTAGTATTGTTACTTAGTAATCCCACCGGTACAATGTTAGCGCTAATGGTTTGACAAACCCACCTGCATGTATTTCAAAACAGGTGATTTAAACCCGGCCATTCAATTTCAATGTTACAAGTTGCTATGTTACAAGTTGCTATGCTATGTCCCTAAGTTGCAAAAATAATTATTGATAACTTATATCGAGACGGTTACTAAAAAGGTTATCTTTAATTTACAACATGAGTTGGTTCCTCATGACAAACGATTACAAGTTGCTATACAATGATGGTGTTCAATGTGTGTTCAATGTGTGTTCAAGGTGTCATGGTCGAGAATGATATGAAATAGCTATGCATGTAAGATTGCGCAGCATATTATGATGATCTCGGATTTCTATATTACTATGTATTCAAATTGTGGTTTACTCACTAGCTTTAAATAGCTAACTTTATTTTTACATATTTCAGGTGTTGCTTATGATTATTTTGCCGTTTTTGCCAAGACATAGGATTGCCTTGGACCTAGAATAATAATAAAGTCTTCGCATTTACTGTTTTGGTTTTATTACTTTTGTCGTATTCATTTAAGACTCATGTTCTAAACTTACTACATCATTATTAAACTTAATAAATAAATACCATGTGCTTTGTTTACTATTGATATCCAATTCCATATGACAGCCCGGTGTTTCCGCCGCCGGGCGGGGTGTCACAGTAATGTCTCTATATTTTAAGTTTCACCCCATTTTTTTAAACGTCCATAACTTTTACATATGATATTATTTTTTAAAAAAAATTGCACCATAAAAACGAGCATTTTCTTATCCTTAAAACGCGTATAATGTTCATATATAAAAAGCAAAAAAGAAATTCACGTTTTCAGCTCATTGTGTTATTTGTCAAGTCATTGTGTTATTTATTCATGTCATTGTGTTATAACACATTAACCTAATGAAATAACACAATGATCTGAAATAACACAATGACCTGATGAAAATATAACACAATTACCTGATGAAAATATAACACAATGACCTGATGAAAATATAACACAACGACCTGACGAAAATATAACACAACGACCTGACGAAAATATAACACAACGACCTGATGAAAATATAACACAACGACCTGATGAAAATATAACACAACGACCTGATGAAAATATAACACAACGACCTGATGAAAATATAACACAACGACCTGATGAAAATATAACACAACGACCTGATGAAAATTTAACACAACGACCTGATGAAAATATAACACAATGACCTGACGAATATAACATTATGACCTGACGGATATAACACAATCTGAAAAATATAACACAATGTCTTGACTAATATAACACAATAAGCTGAAAAATATAACACAATGACCTAACGAATATAACACAATGAGCTGAAACTTCAAAAAAAAATTTCGTTTTTTATATATCAATATTATATGCGTTTTGAAGATAAAAAATGCTCGTTTTTTTGGTGTAATTTTTATTAAAAAGCATTGTCGTATGTAAAAGTTATGGACGTTTAAAAAAGAGGGTGAAATTTGAAAATGAGACAAAAATAATATACCTTGGCATTCTATTTGCAGTTCTAATTATTTACCATTATGTCACCTTGTGTTTATGAGCTATTGATCTTCATTTAATATTAGATCTAATGGTTCAAATTCCTTCTTAGACTTTTTAGGAAATTTAGATTTTGTATTTGAACCTAATTCATAAATCAGTTTGAATTTTGTAAATAAATCTAAATATGCTGTTCAAAATATATTAAAATATAAATAAATACAAATTGATACAACTTTGCATTAAACTCAAATAAATTGATACAACTGTGCATTAAACTCAAATAAATTGATACAGTCTATAAAAAGAAAACAATACACACTAAATAATTTAAACGGCGGTTGGTCCACACTAAATATTCACGTAAAAATAAGATGGGCAAAACACCTTTTAACTTTTTTAAGTGTTAAAAAGTGTATGCAAGTATGCATGATTCAATTGTAAGATAAAAAATATTCAAAACGTACGGCTGATAAACATATGAATAAATAAGATCAAATAAGTTTGATCGCACCTTCTGATCGATCATCTAGTCACTCAGTATTCGTCCCGATGATGAGTATCAAATCCAACAAGTGATTGGCAGTAATTAACATTTGTTAGCATTGTACTCGTTGACCCGCACTCGCTTCCGATAAGCGAAACCGTTGACTTGTCGAGCTTGACCGACCACGGATATTGATAGTTTTGAGCACCCACGGCCGTATTTGAAGAAGACCGTTGCATCCTAACAGCTCTCGGGACATTTCGTCCTTCTATTGAAGGACGTCGCCTCGTAACACTCGAAAACTGCCTCTCGTAGACCGTGTGACAATCCGCGGGCCGCTGCTTCGGGGCACTGTGGGACCGTACTTTCGCCCTTGATGATTGAGTGTTCGCCATATAGCTTGGGAACTCATAAACTGATTCTGCATATTTGGGCTTAGAGGCCGGGCTGCTTCGAGCGGTCACGTACGAAAAGTCCTCAAAATGGCGACCGCACGCCCTGGGGCTTGGTTCCGAGGGTGCTGGCGAGACGGGTATCGACCCTCGCTCTTTTGAGTGGCTTTTTCTTGTACTTCTAGTATCCATTTCAACTATCTTAATGTGTTCTTCCGACACTTCATTGTCTCTGATACCATGATAGAATTTTGAGTCTTCTGGCCAACCGTAATAACAGTTAATTTCATCATTACTACGCCTCCTTTGGGCACACGCACGGGCTTGAACCGACACTAACGCCTGCATACACCGTAGTGTTGCCGTGGCCTGTTTCCGCACCAAGTGACCCCTCACTAGCGCTTGTAGTTTCACTAATCCTTTCAAAGCAAACAAAGCTTTTCGGGCTAAGTAAGACCGAAAAACTGACTGAATCTTTGTGGCGGCAGCATGCTGGACAATAACTGCTGCCGCCACAACAGCTGCATTTGCAGCGGATGCATTGGCAATTGCTATATCCATAGCGTGCTTCTTCTGCTCGTAAGTTTCTTGTTCATGCACCAATGATGGTGGCACGGTGGACGTCAAGTCATTGGAGTTAGTGGTGATGAGGTTCGGAGGGGCGGTGGCGGACGACCGCCGAAAGCTCCATCGACGCTTCTCCTTAGGGGTTGTTGGTGCAGCCGAAGGGGGTGGTGTTAGGCTTTCATGGCCGGAGTGTTTGTCTTTTTTTCCGGTTAACAAATTCTTGATCCATTTGCTTGTTTTCCCCATTTCTTTGCAACTATTTTCCAAACTGTGTCAATGTGATCACAACAAATGAATTATTTGTAGATCTAATCAGTTTCTCTTTCTAGTTGATAACCAACTTGCTTCCAAAAAAACATGAAGGGTTTTTTATTGCGTATTAAAATATGTATACGACTCATGCAATTAAGAGTTTGTCTTTTTTACAAAGATTTCATTGAGATTTTATCCGTTTAATAAATTGATAGTGAACATGATTTTATAGTTCCCCTTAGTTTATTTTATAGGTACAAAACTAAAGTGAATGATTTCTATTTACTTAGGTGAAACAATAGGTTTTGATCGATGAATTGTGTTTGTATACTGATATTGTTCTTTTAAGTTATTAGATTTAAATAATTTTAACTTTAATTTCTTATCCAATATTAATTGCATCTTAATTGTTATTCATGAATATTACAATTTTCACTTTGATTGTCACAAACGAGCCATTTTAGATTGAAATTTAATATCATTCATAACCAATAATGTCGGATGATGGAAACGTTTGTTGGTGGTCAAAATGTGAGATTAATATTAGACAGGTTGTGTAAGTTGAAATTATTTAAATTTAATAACTCTAATAAGAATCACATTATAAAAAGATTAATTTTAATTCTTTTATAAAATCAATTTGAAACGTTAAATACTTGAATTAACAACACATCTAACTGATCGACTTTGTTGTGATTAATAACAACGGAAAGCTTAGTTAGAGTTTAAAGTAATATATTTTTTCATCAATTGATTATGGATTTAAATTATGAAAAAAGCATGTTTGTGATTTTAGGTAGGTAATTTAACTTAGTTATGAATTAGTTTAAAAATAAATAAAAATACATTTTTTTTGGACAGCGTAACTTAAATAAATACAAATACAAAATTAGACTTTATCTTAATTTTATACATGCATGTACGTATTCCAAAATAATTAATTGCATTAATTTATGTTGGGACAAAAGAAACACGTAACATCTATCGTCTCTCAAATGAATTACAGACGTACACCCACACCAATATAATATGGATTAATAAAATATTTATAACAATAATTCTAGTGATACTTTATATACATATATATACAATACTAGTTTAGTGCCCGCGCTACGCTCGGGACACAACATTCAAGTGATCTTTAAGGATATTCATGAACGTTTCAATAAGTTTACAAAACCGTGGTAAACCGAAACACGAAATATATTTTTAAAAATTAAATTTTTAGTATAACAATATTATACTCAAATTAAAGAGAATAAAATGCTCAGTTTTATGGTGTAGTTTATTTTTTTTTAAATCCATATAAAAAAGTTATGTATATTTATAAAACACTGAGGTCTTTAATTGTATATTATTATTAATTTTATCCATAAGTTTCATTTTCACACCCTATCAAATATAAACCGACTCATGTACACCCCTTGTAGTAGAGGGTTAAAAGTATAAATACTTTTAAATTTTTCAGAATTTTCCAAAATATTAGGGGACCAAAAATGTAATTAGTTTTATTATAATATATTTTATATATATATTTTAAATAAAAAAATCATTATTATGAGATAAACTCTCAAACGATGCCACATAAGCCAAAAGCTTTAAAATTATGCCACATAAGCTTTTTTGGTTTTGCTATATTATATAAAGATATTAATAAATCATTTAGTCTTATATAATATCTTAACATTATGAGGTGTAATCTTTGTTCTTTAAAAGCTTTTTAAAATTATCATTATCATTATTTAATCTGTATTGTAATGGAAACTAATTGTAAGTTAAAAGTTTTTGGTTTTCTATCGTGTCACAAAACTTTGATGTTACAGCTTTGGTCTCTCCAATCTAGTTTTTTTTTGTAATTTCTTGTCTCGTTAAGCCTTACTTGCCGGCCTCAACCTTCTTGCAGATTTCAATCTGCCTTCAGTGGTTTCCGGAGACGGATAGTGGCTATGATGGCTAGCATAGGTGCTAATTTCTCATCAATGATGAGTGATGGGTTGCCCATCGACCCAGACACAACTCACCATTTGTCGGTACCTCTGATACCTTCGGTTATAGATGTATTTGTTTGGGAGGTTAGATATGTATAAACATAGATACTTTTAATTTATCATGCATGGATACTTTAATAATAATCTAACATGTGTTGGATTGTTTTACAAAGCGTAAGAAACATTATTCGTCATCAAGTCTTAGATCCAAGTGTTACAAAAACGCAATGACATAATGATAAATAGTTAAAACTTTGAAGTTTATTTTCAAACGTATTGAAAATAGGTATCATGTCTAAAATACTTAAAAAAGTTTCTCTAGTATTTCATCGTGACCATAAATTAAAAAGACGAATGATTTAGATTTTTTTAACAGTTTAAATAAAATACACTTTTACTTGAAGCCAAACTTTACAAAGTATAATATAGGTTTTTTAAGAGAAGTAAAAGAGTACATGATGCATCTATAATTGTCATTTGCCAGCATGAAGATTCAATGTTTAGTTAATTAGTGTGGGCGACATTAGCATGTTCATATGTCCACTCATCCCAAATCATAGAGGCTAACATGCGCTTAATTATCCATCTTTCAAATTTGATTAATTAGCTTTGACCCACTCTCTGTCAGTATTCATTTGTATGTCTCTATTATTGCTCTCATGGAGGGTCACATATTTAAAACCAAATTAATCAGTATGAATTTTTAGCTTCTCTTAAAATTGTACTAACTAACTAATACGAATATAAAACAGTTTTTTTAAAGTTAACTAGACACCCATCCATTTTATTTCAAAAACAGTACGTGTGTTATACACAGATCATTTACATGTGATTTTGCTCGTAAATTAAGATGATTACAAACAAAATAAGGTAAGGTATCTTTCTTGCAAACAAAAATGGTTTAAATCAAGTATAAAGTTAAATGCAAATCTATGATTATTACGTGAATTAGTTTGTTTTCAACAAACAAATAAAAGTTGTGAGTGTTAGTTTAAATTTTCGGTAAGAATTATTTTCAAACACTAAATAATAATTAAAATTAAGTAACTATCAAAATCAATTTCCATTAGAGGAGGTAAATACAAAATTAAATTTCATCTAGTTGTTAAAAATCATTTTCCACTAGAAGAGGTAAAAACAAAATTACATGACATAAGTTGTAAGCCCTGCTATTGGTCCATTAAAAAGAATTTCATAATCTAAGAATATGCAATGCGAAAAAAATGTACTTATTAAGTTATTATATTCTTGAACATACCACACCCGCGTACGTCCTGCGATTTTTTTAACAACGTTTGACGTAACGGTAAGACCATTGTACATTTGTACTTAAGAGGTGCAATGAAATGATCGAGTTCAAAGCCTCGGCCTACTCCCGTTATAGGCGCTTATAAGGGGCCCGGTAGGACTCTCTCAAAGCTGCAATCGTAGTGGAGGCTCACCACAACCCTACTTTCCTTCCAAGTTAGTCGGAGTCGAAGAGACTCATCAACCAACCTTTCCAGGGATAAAACCATGACATGAACCTTTAACATTTAATGTAAAACCCTTCGGCTTATACTCGAACGGTCAAACCTGGGTTACATCAAATTTGAGCTTCATTGTCATGATGTGGAACAAATATGATGTGGAGGATGCGATATGAACCTGAGTCCCTAAGGATTATAACATATCTACGTTCAAATTTCCCAATCAAAAGCGGTTGAGATTTCAAAGATTCTTGATATCTAGACTATTTAACACCAAAATGATTTAAAACTGTGAAAGCGTTGGTGATGAATAAAGAAGGTATACAATTGAGAATCAAAGCTTCTAAAAAGAATGAAGTTCTAACTAGATGATCCGGTCAAAACATGATAGAATAATGGCGAATACATGATTTTTTGTCAGCCGGTACCAGAAATAGGCAAGTTAAAACACGTCGTGTCGGATCCGTTAGAAGTAAGGTAACTTCCACAAAATCCCACAAAGGAGATCATGTTAAAATGGGTGCAATGATAAGTTTATAAAATGACTCTTTTTATAACGATGGAACAAACGTTTTTCAACTAGTAGGTTATAATTCGATCTTTTTACACTAACTAGTGAACAATAATTACACTATATATATTCATTTCTATAAGAAATTAGAAGTTGGTTAGATGAGGCCAGGGCTTTAATTTATCAAATGGGGCCTCTGGGCTTTGGCTATTGGGTTCTTTGGTTTTGGGTGTCTTCGGATTTTGTCAATGGGAGCCTGGACCTTTTTTCAATAGTTTTAAGAAACATTTTGTAGTGATAAACAAGACTGAAAGAGTGGGGTGGGGGATGCAAAGTTAAAGTTGAGAAGTTGATGTTGAATGTTGATGATGACTAGTGAAGTGTTTTTTTTTACTTTCCCTTTTTATTTAGTTATAGAGGTTAAAACATAAAAAGGTTAATTTTGTCTTTTATAAAAAAGAAGAAAATAAAATGTCTTAGTGAGCTTCGGGGAATTAAACAAAGTCTAAACTATTAGATTGTGAGTGCCATTAATAAACTGTTGGACTGAAATACGAGTAGTACTTTTCACTAAAACACAAAGACTAAAAGCATGCTTTGCTCTTATATTACATTTATTTTAAAATGAAATAAGCAAATTTGATTGTGTGTTCATATTCACTAAAACACTGGATTTTGAAGCGTCGACATAGAATTATACCATGTAGTGTGTTCATATTCACTATTTGACACCTAGTGTCACGTTAGTGTCATATTATAACTCTCCACTTACCTCTCACCACCCAAATTTGATGGAATTCATATTTCACTTACCTCTCCATAATTTTTATTTTTATTTAATAACTTTGTTAAACTTCGGTATTCTTAAAAAATAATACTACATCTAATAAGTTAAAAACAACAATTGAAATAAAAAGATGACTAGATAAAACAAAGACTAAAGAAAACTAGAACTCCCAACCCTAATGTTCGATTATTACTGGTTTTCGAGTCAACACTATTTGCAACAACGGTCCATTCAAATGATCATGCGACTTCAACAAGTAGAGAGCTAAATTGACACATGGTGGTGAGTTGAGAAAACTCGGATTTGTTGGTGGTGTATTGAGAAAACTCAACTTCGTTGGTTGTGAATTTAGAAAACTCGCTTTGGTGTTGGGATTTTAGTTGGATGGTTTGGATGAAGTGCCCTTGTTTGACGGATTTGTTGCACACAAACCAAGGACTATTGACCGTTTGGAGCGGGATGCTTAACGGTGAGCATAGCATCCAAGCCAATTTGCGGCCTCTATGGGTGGGGTCTCCCTTCACCCACCCCTGAGAGCATTTCGGACACCTAATGGGTTTTTAAGGCTTGATCATAATGGTTTTCCAAGCAAATCCAACCGACCAGATCCGCTTGTTTGTGTATTAAGCTAGCACTTAGACTAAAATTTTTTATTTTTTTTAACAACAATAACAAATAAATTTATTTAATTTAAAGAGGCAGCAACACCACAACCAGATTAAAAATAAAATTGAGTTAGCTAATGTTATTGTATTTAATTATACCTAACTTAAGTACCTAAAAAGTAGGCGAATATATAACAACAGAGGGTGACAGTCGGGCACGCCCCAAGATGCGGAGAAATCGAGGTGGTGTACGCTGTATTGGACCATCCCCACCTCTTTTTCTTTCTTTCTTTCTTTCTTTTATAATACTATATACAACTTGTTCACGGAATGTGCATTTCCATTCTTTTGCCTTTTTAACTTTATATTATATAAACCAAAATACTATACTATTCTTATACAATTATATAATAATACAGTACCTTTCAAAAGGTATAAAAACAAAAATCATAAGTTAAAATTAATAACAGTAAAATATGAAATTGATAGTTACATTTTTACTACAAAGTACAGCTAATATCATTTTCTTATATTTCTCAACCGATTCTTTTAATCTTGTTCACAAGAACTAAACTTAGTGTTAAAAACTTGGAAAAACAGAAATAAAAAATGTCGTTTTCCACCTGCAAACTGTTTGTCGTTTATAACTTGTATATTTATTTGTTTTTGTCTGAAAAGTAAATGATATTAATTGTTAGATATTTAAAGCTGTTCTTCTTGACAAGTGTCGTTGATTCAAAGCCAAGTTTCACAATCAACACTTTGCTATTCCAAAATAATTTATAATTTTAAAAAGCCAATTAGTTAACTATCTCTTATGATATGTAAAATGAACCAAAAAAGTATAAAACTGATGAATTTTGGAGAAAATTGAACCAGATCCAGTTATCAAGGTGCTCTAGAAAGAACAATCTGAAATAAAGTAATTAACGATTTGGATTTGATTTGTTACGACCACACGATCAATAAACGCCAACTTGTTTTGCTAAGCGGCCAAGCTTTTTGCCTGTTCACATGCTATAAACAAAAGGTTAGCTGGACAACTTGTCACCTGTTTTATACTTAAATTCTACTCCGTATTTTGATTTCGATATGAATATAAACTTGTCAATTGATCCCACAAAAACATAACAGCTCGACTAATAAGAAACAAAAAAAAACAACTACTATTACGAATCAAAGAAATTAAACTAGAGATAATGAAAGGATATACATGTTTCCTATTTGATTTGATTTGATTTGATTAGACACGATAATCCCCAAATAATCCTATCAATCCAACTTCAAAAACACGAAACTAACAAACCCTAGCAGATCTACAAACAAGCCTCACAACATACGCAAACTCCTAATGCTTCAGCTGATGATTCGGAGCATGAGGCGGCAATCTGGCCGGCGCCGGCGCCGGAGAAGAAGGACAACAAGGAGAAGTAGAACCAGAAGACGAGGTAGCAGTTGACGTCATAGCCACCAAACAACCTTCGCTCCATGATCTTCTAACAGGAAACGAAACTTTAGGAGGAAGAGAATGAGAGCAGTGATGTTGTTCACCGGATTTATGAAGTGCACAACTGCAGTTGCGGTGGTACGGTCTTCGCTGGATCCCGATGTCGTCGCTGGAAATGCATCCGCCAAATACGTTGCCGAAGATTGAATCACCTGCAGCTCCAGACGCCATTGATGGATGGATTTGTTTGATGAATTTGGCGAGCTCTCTTTTCTAGATCTAGAAAAGATCTGGAAGAGAAAGGTAATGGAAATGAGGTGGGGGAGGGTGGTTATATACTTGGAAAGAGAGACTACGTGTTGACCAGAAAAATACGTGCAACAATTTCCAGCTACATTCAATTCACTTTTTTCTTTTAATTACTAATTTTTTTATTTAACGGTCTATCATGCTTCTCACATACCAAAATATCTATATGTAATAATTATTATATGGTTTATTTTGCTATTTTTATTATAAAAAAAACATACTCCGTAAATGTTATTTTGATATTTTCTTTAGATCTCAGTCATTTTTATTATTTTAAAAGCTTGCCAGTTGCCACGTTCATTCAGTCGGTTGATTCAACTACTTATTTCAATGTGCTAAGATAAAAAAAAATAGTTAAAATAAAAAATATACGATTATTTGATTTTAGATTAACCGTTCGAGCTCTATTTCTAATTCAACTGCTCCAAATTCGCTTTGAGACATGGCAATTAAGAAGAACATGGTTAGGGTTTTCAACCATATATCCATATGACTGACACGTTGAAAAATGTTTATATTTACTAAGGCTTTTTTTAAACGGTTTGATTCATAGAAACTTGTCAATCAAATTAACCCCTAAGTCCCCGTGTGTAAGATTGTTTCATTGCCTCCAAAACAACTGCAAGTTCGCACGGGTAATCTTTGAATTTTGATTACGACTAAAATCGGACGGGAAATCTTCAATTACAACCAAAACTAAGGAATCATTAAACCGACCAGTTTTAACGCTTTTGATGTGAACTTTTTTTTTAATGTGATTTTTTAAAACCCCGAAATGAATAGTAAGACTATATGTAATGGTTAATGTCCCGAAGGGGCATTTTCCGCCACGTGGACGGTGACTAGGCAAAGGACATTATACTAAAAAGTGGTGTAGTGGGATAATGCCCCTTAATCATTACCAAGAGAGATAAGTGGAGAGATTGTGTGAGAGAAGTGAGGAAGAGAGAGGAGGGCGCAGACGTTATGCAGGAAACGCCCTTGCCCATAACGCCCCTGCGTAGTGGTCTCCGGGACGTTATTGGGCGTTTTTCGAAAGGCATAACGTCCATTACGTGTAGTCTAATACTCTAATGTATAAACCTTCTAAATCTAATCTTTTAAATTTTAATTAATACCCTAAGTCAATAACACAACGTACGCGTAAATCCACTAGTTATGATTAGAAATGTGTCGAAAATAATTTCAACCAACCATGTTACCATGTTATTACTTGAGTTAAAGATTTTAATTTTATTATTCCGTAAATCATAGAGGTTTTAAATGACATTGAATTTCAATATCATGAATACTGTATCATTGAAGCAAACGACACAAAGTATAAACTTTTTCACATTATTTTATGGTCAAACAAACCCAAAAATAAAATATTGCAATTCTTTATCATTCCCTTACAAATTTTGGTTGTCACAAAAGATGCACTATTTCTTTATTATTAAAAATACGTTTAAAGAATTATCTAAAAGTTTACTAACAGATAAAACTATATATTAAAGACATAAATTACAACATAACTTTGTTAGGCATGTCATATTCATATCTATTGAGAAAATAGAAAACCCAATCATCTAATTATATCGAGTAACCTGCAGTTTTGATCTCTATATTTTGATATCATTAACAATTTCAGTCTCATCTTAACAATTTTGATCCTTGTGTTTTTATTTTATAACATAAATGGTCCCAAACACTAACTTTATCCAAATTTCTGGTAAGCCTTTCACACGCGCCCCACATCTGAGGGGTAAAAATGTAATTCCTCCCTTCTTTTCTCTAGGTCATCATGTAAGTTAACTTATATTTTTATTCAGTCGCATGTAAAAAATGAGAAAAATGAGATTTTTAATCTGCATGTGAGAGAGATTTAACAGAAAACTGGATAAAGTTAGTGTTCGAGACCATTTCTGTTAGAAAATAAAAACACATGGACCAAAACTGTTAAGATGAGACTCAAAATATTAATGGTATCAAAACACAGAGATCAAAATTACAGTGTTCTCAATTATATCTCTATATCTTCAACAATATTCACAACAAACATTTTGCTTTTTAATAAAATTAAAACTGTTTAAATGTAAACACTTTATAAAAACAATAAAATATCGTTCTTGTAAATTTATAGAGAGCCATCAATTTAATACCAAGTTTATAATTTCTTAACCAATGAATATGAATAAGAAAATGCATGTTCAATGTTGTACTGGATGAACATTTACTGTGCATCGGCTAGAATATGGCATGGTTAACCGTTTTGCATATTTAACCATTAAAAGATCCGCTTCAACTGGTTTATACAATTATACCAGTGATCCATATCGCGTTTAACTGACTTAGGTTTTAATTTGAAGGTTTATTTAACCGATAAATCCATGTTCTAATCCAACCATTTGTTAAGTTTTAACTTCAAAACTCTTCAGTATAAATAAACAATTTTATTTTAATATTGCATGAAATGTAGATAGTCATGTTGCTGTTGATGGTGAAATTTGTCTATTAAGTTATTATGAATTTAATTCATTTAACACTCCAATGCAGTAAATCTATGGTAAACTTTTTATAAAAAGTGTTGTTAGAAAGTTAATTTTTGATTATGGAGTTAGTAGTTTTGGACTGTTTTTGAAGTTGAAGTTGTATTTTTATTGATTATATAGTTCACTAATTAACCGGTCGAACCACTCGGTACAAGTCCTCATGCCGGTACTAACATAAAAAATCCGTTTTTAAAACATTGTGCATGCTTATTAACATAATATAATATATTAATTAGTAATTAGTAATAGTTTTTATTCCAAAATATAGAGCAGAAACAGAAAAGGATTTTCTTTGAAGAAGTAGGAACCTTTGGTTTTGGAGAGTGAAATTAATGTGAAATGCGTGTTGTTTTGTTTTAACACATTTGAAACACGCACTCAACGCCCTTTTAAAGTTCAAGCACCTGGCCTGAACACACTGCAACGTATTTCATCTTTTGTTGGCATCCTTTGCTATTAACTTTTTTTTTCTTTTCAAGAAATAACTTAATTTAGTTTTAAACAACATATTTTTATATGGGATGTCCTATTCACACACCTAACAATCTAACCAAACACTCATTTAACGCCCGTTAAGTCTTTAACGGGCCGTTATACTACAAACGTAATTATAAAATTTAAAAAAAATAAAAAAAAAATTTTAAAAAAATTCTAACGGCCGTTAGATGCTTAACGGGCCGTTAAAATTATTGTAATTTTTTTTTAATTTCAAAAATGACTATTTTGTAAAACAATTATATGTATCACTTAGATTATTTACTTGAAACATATGAGAAACTCAAATGCATTCTTATATATATATATGAGAAACGTACTTTATTATTTCTTTTATTGTAAAGATAAAATAAATACTGCAAAATATATGACCTAAATCGTGGATATTCTCATCCAAGATATCTTGTTAACCTCTTTTTGAACAAGAGAAAAGAAAAGATAAGCATAAAGAAACTCAAACTTATATATTATCATCATACATGTCTCATAGAGTTACTTTTAATTTATTTTTATAACCTTATAATTGCATATGGTTATCATAACCTTGTTGTTTTTAGTTTTGAAACACCAAGTAATCGTCATATAAAATTTATAATTATTGCAAATTTCACACTATAACATGTTAGGAACTTTTGAACTATTTGATATTATAATAATATGATTTAATTGTCATAATAATTATTGCAAATTTCGTTAAAGGCCTAACAAACCGTTATAGTACAAATGCAAAAAAAAAAAAAAAAAAAAAAAAAAAACTCTAACGGCCGTTAAAGGCTTAACGGGCAGTTAAATGTATTTAACGGCCGTTAAGTACTTAACGGGCCGTTAAAAGGGTGGATGGATAGAAAGGTTGAGTGTGTTAATAGATAGAGCCTTTTATATTTGATAGATTACTAATAAATATGCTAACACCCTTAACTTTATGCCCACCAGGTCACATTAGAGACCGATTTTTAACGTTTGATATATTTTTTTTAACTAGAATGATGTCTCACGAGTTGCAGTAAACCTTTTTTAGTATATGAAAATTTAGATTTTTTTTGATACATGTGAAAGTTTAACCGATATGATGCATTACACAACGCCTCTCTATGCGTCAGTGTTGTGATAGTGTAAGTTGGTGTTGTTTGGGTGAGTTTGAATCATAGATATAACAAAACGTTAACCGATTCGTAGATAAATAAATTCTAACAATTAAAAACATTTAAAAATAAAACCCAGATTATGACCACATGGCCCAATCAAACCAATTTACTCTTTACGACCCTTTAATAAATATAGTTATTAAAATAAAAAAATTAGGCAAGATACAACTAAATTGTCGTACACGACTTTCGCATAGCAATTTATGATAACATATGGAAAAAACACACTAATCTGCATAGTAAAGTACGAAATGACGTGATTTAAAATGAAACATGTATTTAAAGATTTGACAGACTACAACTAATTTGCAAAGTGAAATACTAAATAACCTGATTTGTAAAGCATTGGGTTGTTCATAAATCACAAGATCTGGAAGAGAAATAAAACTCCATAAAGATGGGCCACTTAAAAGAATTACACGAACATTATTAGAAACAACATGAACAAAGCAAGGATTATGGGTAATCCCATTAACGTAGTGGACTGATCTTGATGGCCTCCGATTCGTTAAACATTCATGTTCCTACTCGAATCCGGTCTTTTAAAGGTTGGAATGTATCCTTTAAAGATGTTCTCCGAAACGACTTACCATTCATGTGTCTTTCAAAGGCTAATGGTACTCACAAACTTGTAGGAATTCAACTCTTATCGGTGGTGTTTTTTAGGTTTTCATCTTGTGCAACATCAAGAGAATTTTAAAACCAGGTATTTGTTGGACTAAATGAGATTATGATTTTCATGTGTTACAACTTGAAAATGATTATTTATATGACCGGAGACAACTAAGCATAAAAATCTAAATGTAACATATCAAGTCTAAAAGGTATGTTTTAAACTATGCTTATTAAATGAGTTATTTCAATTTCAAGTAGCCAAACAAACATCCAATTCAATTGCACAAAAACTTGTGATAGTGCATTTGACAATCCCATTAACATATTTTTTTCAATCGACACACTCATTGAATCAGCATATTATTTGATTGTGTGGCTTGAACACTCATGAGAAAAAAACACCATTCCAAACATTTGAATATGGCTACACCTATAGACCTTTAAGTTGTTAAGTACTAACAAACCATCTCATCAACTTTACTAAGCCAGCTAAGTTTCAGCAGGATCGAAACATTGACAAAAGTTGAAGGTCTAAATCGTAGCTTTGATTTATTCTGCAATAAAACCAAGCTCCAAATCAGAAATTAGGGTTTGGGGGAAACAAAATCTCAGACAACAAAGAGGAGGAGGCAGTAGAGGGAATTAACTAAATGGTTGGTGTTGCCGCCCTCTGTTGCCAATGATCTCCAATTCCCCCCAATCTTCAACACCTTCATATTTGGGAACTTCGATCTGATCTGATCTGATTTTCCTTACTTAAGAGTAAACTTCGCTTTTGCTTCCCTGTGTACTGTGGTTTATGCTATTCAATTCAATTCTATTCTATTCTATTCTTTTACCTGAAAACATATACTTACTACAACTACTGCTACTTTTGGCCCTGTTCAGTATACTCTAAGTATCACATGCGCATTTCCAAACACCTCTATATCAAAACCATGTGCAAATACTGGCATTGTTTAGAGGCGATGATGATGATTATGAATTTGTTGTTGTCTGAGTGAATCGATCGAAGGTTGAAACATAGCGTATCTTGGCGGGGTAATATTATATATTTTGCAGCCATGGCGCTTCGTTCATCTTCGGTCTGATCGTTAACAGATCTGAGCCTCATCTTCTTTTTCATGTTTGATTTCCCTATTTTGATGCTAATTCAGCTGATGTTCTGTATATGTATCTATATACACCGAAAAATAAAAATATCTGGTTATGGGAATGGAGATGATGATGTTGTTGTTCCATTTGTTGGCGAAAAATAAAAACTTTTTTATATCTGATCTGTATCTTGGCTAGCCAATTTTGGTTGGTATGTGTTTGTTTCTAGAGATTAAAAAAACTCTTTGAATTGGACACATGCACCAGTGATTGCAACATATATTTCATACAGCCTTCAAAATATTTGTTGATTTGATAGTTTTTTTATAGAATGGTTAACTTACAAGCCTTCTACCACTAGACCACTTGCTCTTTGGTTATTATGAAACGTTATAATCGTCCCCGAGGAACTTCACCTCTCAACCGGAAGGTTGTGGGTTCTACTTCCACCAAGGGACTTGTGATTTTGTTCTAGAAAATTCTTGTTGGTGCTGTTAAAAAAATGTTACGTCATAGTTCATCAAGTGTTAAAATACTAGAAAATCTCCATGAGAGTCGCATGATGCCTTATGTGAATGAGACCACAAGTGATGAGTGTTTTTTTTATAGAAACACCCCTCTTGCCAATGCCATTTGATTTTCCTATCAACTATGAGTCCATGATATCAATGCCAATTCAACCAATGTCTTATACTTCTATGTATATGCACACATATGTTTGCTTCATGTTTTGTGCAGCTGCTGCTAATTCTTTGAAAGTATGAGGCGATGATGAATTGATGACAATATATTGTCTAAGCAAAATTGTAGCTTGTTGATCTGATCTATATTTGGCGTGGCAATAAAGTTGGCAATTGTTGTCTTTGGAGATTCTCTCTAGAGTTTTAATATTCAATTGCAATTATGATTGCAGCCATGGTGGTTTTAGGCAATACAAGCTCGATCGCAACGGATTTGAGCCTTCATTTCACAAATGCAAAATGATTTTTAATCTAGGCATATTTCATCCATATTTGGGCAGATTGTTTTCGCCACGAGACCTCATGCATATGAAAAATTTCACTTAATTTTTCCTTTTCAAGTTTCAAACTTTCTATTATAAAAAAAATTTCCCTCAAAAAATTATCCATTAAAACCTTGAATTATTAGATAGATTTTATGACATGTTAACCTTTGTTAGTTTTTTTTATCTTTGTTGAAGTTGTAGTATCCAGTTGTGCATTTTCTAAATCCTCATTTCCTTCACTTTATGCTTATGTGGTACTTAAATTGCAATGCGCGTTAGCGGTGTTTTTCTCTACAACGCTTCTAATTCGTATATCATTTTTTTTATTTCTCTCGTTTTCAAATTAATAAGTGATGGGTTGGAGACTTTGGCTCCACACGATCCGCAGCATCCAGTTCCATGAGGATTGAATGTCAATGGGAAGTGAGATCTATTTTATCCCCTTGGAAAAAATTTAGAAATTTTAGTATTTGTAAAATTTTTTGTTCTAAAAGTAAGCAGTAGATAAATAATAACCATATCACATGTTTGGAACACTTTGCAATGTTAATATGGTATGGCTGAAAAATATTTGAAGTTGTTAGCCCACTACGGTTTGGCCACGGGTGAATGCTACACCCTAGATGGGAGTTACGCTTGTGAAGGTTTGATGTAAAGAGATTCAATGGTTCACACTTTGTTCTAGCCTTCTAGGTAGTGTCGACCACGAGGTGAACAATGCTCCCCCAAGTGTGGGTCACTTGTGAATAGAGGATACGTCGGGTGTAGTATAATAAAAAGTTAAAAGGAGTCTCGGTTTAAATTAAGGTTTAGAATACACATTTTTTTTTTGTAAGGCTTATTAGTAAAATTTTACTCCCTCCGTCCCATTAGAAGTGTTCATATTGTCTTTTTTAGTTGTCCCACTTAAAGTGTTCACTTTTAAAATTTATTGGTAAACTTCTAAATTTGCCCTTAATAACATAAAACAAACAATAGGATGGACCCACAATAATATTTATTGTCAAGGGTATTATTGTCAAATAACAAACAAAAATACCAATCATTTATTGTGTTTAAAACTTTGTGTTTTTCAAACTAAGGGTGTGTTTGTTTTTTTAAAAAGCTCTTCTTGACCTCTTATGTCTGCGCCGTGCAGACCACGCGCAGACGTTTTAGTCTGCAGTATGTTTGTTTTTCAGTAGACGTTTCATTTAAAAAGGTCTGTCCGTCCTCTTCTTGAGGCAGACATTGACTAACCACTTCTACATCCCTTCTCTACCTCTTCTCAACATAAGTCTTATCATCTCAACATCTCAACATCTCAACATCATCGACACTGAACCCTAGCAGCCCCTCTCCACCGGTCACTACACTGGGACTCCTCTTCTCCCCACTAGTCGTCGTCACGTCGCCATCGCTGCCGCTGTATCAAGTTTTGAACTCAACGTCGTTGGGCCGTGTGTGGGTGATGAGCGAATAGGGTCTGTGGAGAAGCAGAATTGTAGATTGTAAAGAGATACAGTGACTTATTTTCCGGCGGTGGGGATGATGGTGGGTGGAAATGATGGTGGTGGTTTGGTTTTTGAGAGGCGATGCATATTGAAGAAAAGAGGATCGATGGTGCAAAGAGGGTTTTGTGATTTTCCCAATCTTGTGCACATTTATCTATATATATATATATATAATATGTTAAAAGGTTAGTAGTTAGGATAAAAGAGAATGGGTTGATGAAGAAAAAAGGTTTGGATAAAAGAATAATAGTTTTTATAATTTTATAAGGATTTAGGGTTTGAATGACGAGTTTTTTACACAATATGATCAATCCGATGCAACTCTACAAAATACTCATGTGAACGTTGGTGCTAATGAAGACGGGTTTGAAGCACATGGTACTGCATCGGATCGGAAATATATGAGCAAGTTACGAGATGAAATTGCTGAGGAGTTAATGCAACTTGTGGAATAAATGATTTAAAAAATGTTTGTCTTTGTATGAAATATATTAGTTCAGTCTTGTTGTGGTTTAATTAATATTAATTAAGTTTAATAAATCAGTTTATTTTATCAAACTGCAGAAGATAAAAAAAACAAACAGTCTTCTTCTTGCAGACTGAAGACGTTTGGTCCACATCTTCTTCTGCAGATGTCTGCAGATGTGGTCCGCAGACTGCAGACATTTTTCTGCAGAAAAAACAAACAACACCTAAGACTATTCTAATGAGACGGAGGGAGTATTTAATAAATGTTTTTTTTTCAAATCACTTATTTTACTTTATGTTTCAAATGAGACACAAACCTACATCTTTTCATCAAAGATCATACACCTTTATCGCTAGACTAGGCTAATGATTATTTAGCCAACATTTAAAAATTAAAATGCATGTTTTTAAGTCTAGTGAGTAGTGGACACATAATTAGCATGAACACAACAAGAAAGGAAAAGTTGAAGGTTAAAAGTGAAAGTTTGAGTAAAAAGTAGAAAGTCATAAAAGCAAATGAGCAAAGCAAAAATTAAGATTTGGGGGAAGCAAAAGCTCAGACAACAACAAAGAAAGAGAAGGGGAGGTAGCAGAAGGAAAGGGTTGGTGTTGCCCCTTCTGTAGCCGATGATCTTCATTTCCCCCAAATTTTCAACACCCCTCATACATGCACGCACAGTGGAGTAAACATATATAGTAGGACTGGGGATATATACATACTTGTTCTTTCTTTCATTCATTCATTCAATCCTTTTCTTTTTTCCCTAAAACATATGGGTACAGTACTACTTTTTATGATCTAAAACAACAATTATTAGAGGCGATGATGATGATGATGAATTTGTTGTTGTTGTCTGAGTGAATGGATCTAAGATTGAAACATAGCGTATCTTGGCGGGGTAATATTATATACATATTGCAGCCATGGCGCTTTGTTCTTCTTCGGGTCTCATTGTTAACAGATCTGAGCCTCATCTTCTTCTTTCCATTTTTTACCATCCGTACAGATTTGGGGTTTTAACTTTTAATAAAATATATTTTTGTGTCTAAAATCTGAAATTGACGCATGCAACTATGATTGCAGCCATGACTGACTCGTATGTGTATGTTGTCTTGTTACAAATTCAGTTTTTTTCCTGGTTGGTGGTGCTGCTAAACACATTTCTTATATAGTCTAAAGATGCTTTTTTTTTTCCTGGTATGTGTATGTTGTCTTGTTTGTATTCATTTCAAAATATGAAGATGAATAACCGCACGATTGATGATGTAAAAAATACTCATTCGTCTTGTTGGTTTGTGTTACTTTAGTTGGAAACAGCACACAATTATCCGGTTACCCGGTAACATTTATAACAATTCCATTAAAATATATTATAGAGTGGGATATGAATGCTACACTTCTTTACAAAATGATATATGAATGCTACTTATATACTTAATGGTTTTTTTTATTTAGTTGGCTTAGGATTTATTTAGATGTGATATGTACTAACATTTTTTTATATAGATTTTAGTCTAAACTAGATCTTATACCGGGGCAGAGCACGTTGCGACTGTTGGGACACTTTATAACCATTTACAGATTATAGCATCCAAACATTAGACAACATTCTTTCATCACATACAAACTGAATGTCTTTTTCACTATCATTGAGACTGTGGATTCAAGTTGAACGACTTTGTATACAGTGACAGTAGTAGATGATGAAGTTAAGTGAGTGACTGTTGGTATATGTAACTGTGAATGTATATACACTATGCTCAACATAAGTAAAGTCCAATAGTAGTTGTGCACACTAATTGAAGACAAGCAACAACCAAAAAAAAACACAACATACAACAACAAAGTTCAACAGAAGCCAATAATTCTTTATGATTTTTACAAAAAATAGTTATAAATAACACTACTATAAACACCAACTAAGCCCAATAAGCACCATTTATGTACACAAACTCGAGAGTCAAGACAACCAACACCAGTAGAGTAGACGGTACCAAAACAAAGACCAACAAAGTTTAACAACACACCAACAGAGTCCAATAGCCAAAAGACATGCAATAACACCACTATGTAAATACAAAAAGGTACTAATATGCAGAAGAAACCAAACGTAAATGAGCAACAACAATAGTCATAAGCAGACAAACGACACCAGCAGCACACACAAACACAATAGCAAAAAAAGACGGAGAACATATCACCAAATAACTAAGGGGATGTTTGGCAAAATATGAATCATTAAGTGTTGAATGGTTAAGATGTCTGAACCATTAAAATGTTATATCAATAAGAGAGATGTTGAGGTAGAAATACAAATGAGAGTAAAGTTGATATATGTTTCATTCAGTTCCATTCAGCATATTTCTGTCTCTTAATCATTCAACACTTAATTGAACCATTCAGGGGCTTTTTTTTTACGAAACAAACGCTCTGAATGCTGAATCTGAATGATTAAGCACTGAACTGAACCATTAAGAAGTGAAACAAACAGCCCCTTACTTACAACAAAGCAGAGCGCCACTCTAAACCACCGAAGGATACTGCATGACGAATGAAAGCAACAGAAAAGCCACGAAATCAGCAACATCCACAAAAACTCCGACGAAGGAACATCTATAATCGGAGACACACACCGGAAGACGAACAGAGAAAATAACAATTATCACGAATTGCATGCACAATCAACAGCAAAAAAAGAAGCACAATCAGTCAACAATCACCTACAACAATCGCCGAGACAATATGAAACAATATGAAACAACGACAACACACAAAGAAGGAAAGAAGAAGAAGAAGAGGGTCAAAAACAATGACAAAAACACGTGATAAAGCGTGCAAAACTCACGTTATATAAACGTGACTAAACAAGTGACCTTACTCTTTAGGAGCAAGGTAAATTCATTTCCGTGTTCCTAAAAACTCATTTTCTCACAAACTACTCATTTTATTATGTTTTCTCATGTATGTCTTTGAACACACAAACACTACATGCTTAGTTGTATCTACATGTTGGTCTAATTTTTTTAAAACCAAATCGCTGCAACGCGTTGATACGCATATGCGTAAAAGCGATCATAATTCTAACACGTCGTTTAACGGATAATTTATTTTTAATAGTAAAATGGATTTAACATGTCATAAACCCTTTTACTTCAAGAATACCTAGGAATGATTTAACTATACATGAGGTTCTATATTTAACTCTTAAATCTTTTTAGTGGCAATTTCAATCATCGATAGATTGGTTTGCCCGATCATTTTTAATTTCAAGTACGAAATCTTAAGGCTTCAAAATGTCACGTTCCTGAATGAAAGCTCGTACATTAGACCGTCTTCATCAATCTCAAACTAAATGCTTCCATCGGAAAGAAACACACTTCAAGTAGAAAAAACTCCCATGCCAATCTAAAACCGCTATCTTTTTACTTGTTAAACTTAACCCAAAACTTACTTATTTTTATGACGTAGGCTTTAGGGGTGATATTGATGACTGAGGAGATATGTCCGAAGATATTACTATATGTTAATAGGAAAATGTATTCCATAGTATAGTTTTGTTTTTTAGACCTTTACATATATTTGTTTTTTATTTACAACTTTGGTCTTTGGCTTTATTGAAGTGTGTGGTGCATCCGGTACAAGCTTTATTTTAATGCACTTAAATATAATTGACTTTACCATGGGTTCCCTTTTATAAAATCATTTTCTTTTCAATAGACAAAGAGAAAGACGATGTTGTGTGTGAAGCACACTATCGCCTCCGCTGGTTTTGTCGCGTCGTAAGTTATGACCGGTGGCCGATGTTAATGTCGTTGTTACTGTAGGTGGAACATGGTGATGGTGCTTGAGACCCCAAACCTTGTGTCGCCTACTCCGCAACATCCATTTTGACCACAATAGACGTCAATCGATGCTTTTCACCATTTCCGAAGTTAGATATTGTTCCAAGTGTGTTATTCATCATGACATACATTTTTAAGATTTTATCATGGTTGTTGGTTTCTAGTGGCAAACAATGGTGGTGGCTATAGTGGCTAAAATGGGGTTTCCCTTCGATGAGAAGTGTCATTTACCCTAATGCCAACTTAGATCAATTTGTACGCATTCGTGGCTTCCATTGCCCACCTTTTGATACTGTAATGGGCGGTGCATAGTGGTTGTGACCACCGATCTGTGTGGCATTTCGTTTGTGGTAGCTTGGTTTAACCCATCTCTTCAAACCTCCTACAACTGTATAAAGTATAAACCTAGTTTGATGAATACAAAACAATAAAATTTATTTTTTTAGATTTAAAAATAAAAAAAAGCACAGCCACGCCAAAAGCACGTGACACGAATCACGTCCGTGGCAAACCCATCGTCTGTATTTTCGTCCGACGATAAACAACCACCAGACCCAATAACAACAATTCATCAGATCCTTCACGATCAATCAACAATGGCCGGAGGAAGTAACAAGAAAAAATTCAACAAATCAAAGTCTCGAAAACCCACCAAATCTTCCCTATTCGTGGACGGTGGTTTATTATCCGATTGGTCTCCAATCACCACTTCCGCCCATTCCAAAGGCATATCATTATCATGTACATCGATTAGGATCAGTTTTTTGTATTTAATTTAATCTTTTTTTTTTGTTTTTTTGCAGGAAAGATCAATAATTTGAACAGCGCAGGGCGTAAATCTAATGCTTCGAGGAAGAAACATGAAACTAGTAATATTTCCGTTGGTAAATCGAAAGCTTCAAAGGTGATTGAATCTCAAAGACCGAAAAAGAATGCGTTTGCTTACAGTTATCCCCAGGTGATGATGATTCGTTGAACATTATTAGGGTTTTGTTTTGTTTTTGATTTTAGCTCATTTTGTGGAAATTTTGGGGTGTTAGGTTAAATGCAAGATGTTTGATAACAATGTATAAAACATGCGCTTCTTTTCATCTTAGTATCCTAAATGCATCCCTTTTAACTGAACCTTAAGAGTATTAGGATATGAGCATGTGATTGGATCAAAGTGTACATAGATGATGTTTATTGTTGAATTTTGAAATCAATTTTGGTTTTTGATGAAGATTTTATTTGAGATTTGGCGAGAAATGAATATGATCCGCATTCAATGTGTTCTCAGCTCCCTTTAAGTTACTGTTGTACGTTATGTGTGTGTCTGTGTTTAATATCTTTTTGACTGATGATGAACATGATTTTAAGGATGATGGTGATGAAATGTTTATACTGTATATGTGTCATGTATGGTTAAGTAATCACTTAGGAACAAGTGGAAGCATTTGTAAGCGTTGTTCTTGGCTTTTGCTTACACAAGAAAAAAGCATTTTGTTGTAGAAATACCAAAAAATGGATCCGTAATCACTACGTATTTGGTGATTTGACCAAGTTAAAGTTTTGCAGGCAAGTCCATTAGTAGATGAAGGTGGTGATGAACATAACAAGTTTGATGAATCAAATCCTATTGTTTTGGTTGATTCGAAAGAATCAAAGATTATTGCTTACATGGATCAGGGGCCAGTTACTGATACAGAAACTGTGAATTATAGTTATGAATATGGTGCAAGTTTTGAGGTGGATGATAGCTCTCATATCGGACTAGGGTTTCATGGTCAATCAGAAGAAAACCCTAGTATTATAGAGGTAACCCCGGTTACTGAAAAGATTAAATATACCCATTTTGATTCTTCATCCTCACCCGAAATGGAAACGGATGTTATGGATGATGACGATGACTATGCCTCATCTTCTCGAGCGACAAATTCAGGATTATTGTCAATTGGTGGCATGAAATTTTACACGCATGATATATCAGATGATGAAAATGGTACTGATGATGATGATGAAGAAAATGAAGTTGAAGAAGAAGATGCCGACGATGATGAAGAAAGCTCCGACTCTGAAGATTCTTGTAATTCATCTGACAGTGATGGTGCATATAACAGTTATTCTGACATAGACGACGAGATTGCAAAAGATTACTTTGAAGGGATTGGTGGGAGTTACAAAGTTGCAAATGTTGATCAGTTAATAGGACAGATTCTTGATAGCTCCGATGATGAAGAAGTTGATATTAGGGATGGACGTTATAATGAAATGTTAAAGCGGGTAAGTGGGATTGCACTTCAAGATGCATCAAGGGAATATGGCTTGAAGAAACCTCGTCCGAAGAACAAAAGTCGAGCAAGACCTAGCAAATTTGGAGCTGCTACAGATGATTGGCCTGCCAGTGATGACCTTATGCCTGTAAAGAATTCAAGATCTCGGTATGGAAAAAAGAAGCATGTTGCGAAGCTTCCCCAGTCCTGGCCATCAAAAGCTGAAAAGAGCAAAAATTTCAAGAAATTTTCAGGTAAATTTATAAATCAAATAGTTAGGGTATATCGGTGTAAACTTTTTTGGCCTTTATGATATTAATAATGAATTTAAGCAAACTTTGAATCACAAACATACTGTAGTCCACACACTTTCCTTTTTACCCATTGTTTTCATACATGTTTCAACTTTTAATGAGTTTGTTTCTTACCAAAGTGTAGGGTAGATATTTGACTAGTACCGTTTCATTTCAGGTGAGAAGAAGAGACTACGGCAAGATATGACTGCCTCTAAGCGTAGGGAGCATACGAAAAGTCGTGGTGTTGATCTTGAGAAAATAAATTTTGTAAGCACAAAATATGTCTCACCCTTCACCTTTGTATGTGCATATATACATTTTTATCTGCTTGTATTTGCTCCTTGTAATCGGTGTAAGTCTCTTGCCATCCTCCCCACACGACATCCATCATGGATGGCAGTTTCAACAATCTTATACGCTATTTTCTGTGGGTACATGAGATTCATCATTGACAGTAGTATGAGTTTGTAGCAAGTAAATATTTAAAATACAAACAGGTTTATATATGTAGTAAGTCATTATTGACTGTTTTTTTTAAGTCAAATATTTTTTACTCTTTAACTTAAAAATTTGTCATGAATTAGTATGCCAAGATAGTATGGTCACTGAAAGACTCGTGAACATTTGCTTGATATTAAATGCAGAAACTAGAGCAGATGGTGAAGCACAAGGGTGATATGATGTCGTTTCAACTTATGCATTCTAGGGATTGTTCCCAGGTTTCAGAATTAGTGTTTCAGCATTTTCTAAAATATTAAAGCATCTTTTAAACTTTACATGAATTGACATGTCATTTAAATAACTGAAATTCTTTAGGTTCAAAGGCTAGCAGCAATTTATCGTCTTCAGAGTGGTAGTCAAGGTTCAGGCAGAAAAAGGTGATGCATGCTCTTGTAGCTCCCTTTTTTAAATCTCCTTTTAAGTACAAATGAAAAAATGGGCGGGCTGCTTAACGGATCGAGTCAGATCATTTTTAGTAGGGGTCTAAATATGTCGATTGGCGGGCAAACAATTTTTGAACAATAAATGCCTTAGTTATAAGATTCTTACTATAATAATCCGAATAAAATTTTTTGAAGGTTGTATACTTAGATGAATTACTGAGTTCAATGCGTTTGACATGCTTTCCTATTTAGTTAATTTTCTTTTATCTGGCCCGTTTGACATTAAACACTACACAATTTAACCGCCACCCCTTAGTTTATGGTTCAAACCTACATCATCTCAACTCTTCGGAATGCAAGAAAATTTCATATAAACACCCCCATTTTATTTTTTTCATTCGTGTGAGCATCCTTTTATTTCTGTTTTATTTAAAGATTTAAATTTGAAAGTGTCTTTAGAGTTCACTTTTTCCTACCTTTTAGGTTTGTAACAGTGACACGAACGCACCACACTTGTATGCCTTCATCAAGTGACAGATTTCGCCTTGAGAAGGTAAACAGCTTGTTTTGGTTAAATTTGTGACAAGTTATATAATATCAGTAGCTACATTTTTGCTGTAAACTTCTTTTTTTCCAGCTGTTGGGAATCAATGATGAAGCTAATGATATGCGAGTGGGCAAGAAACCTTCAAACAGAGTCAAGAATGCTACTTTGAGTCCGTTGGACCCAAAATCTGCCAAAAGCAATGATTCAAGCAAGAAAAAAAGGAGAGATAAAGACAAAACTGGCTCATACGCTGCACAGCCCGTTTCATTTATCTCAAGCGGTAACATGGTGACTGAACCCGAAACAACTACTGTGGTTGACCACCAGAACATAAGCAACAACAACAAACCTGTTGCTAACTCATCAAACTATGGTGCATTTGAGATGCACACAACAGGTTTTGGTTCAAGAATGATGGCAAAAATGGGATATGTAGATGGAAGTGGGTTGGGTAAAGATGGTAGAGGAATATCAGAGCCAATTGAAGCAATCCAACGGCCCAAATCACTCGGATTAGGAGCACAGATCCCTGACACAACCCCGCCTGTGAATGTAACCCCACTGCCACCGCAGAAACCAAACAGGGTGGTTGGACAATGTTCAAGGGGTAGTGAAAGCAGGGGTAGATCTGGAAATGTTCATTTTGGGTCTTTTGAAAAGCATACAAAAGGGTTCGGGTCTAAGATGATGGCGAAAATGGGGTTTGTTGAAGGAATGGGTCTTGGGAGAGACTCACAAGGCATAGTGCAACCTTTGGTTGCAAGCAGGCTCCCCAAATCTAGAGGTTTGGGTGCCAAAGGGTAGTATTGTCATTTATACTGAATAACTACTATAGTAACATCAGGAATATCACTGGAATGTGATGTGTTTTAGTTTGTTTATTATCTCTATTATATTATGATATGATGATTTTAATGTTTAGTTCTAGTTTATTATCTTGTAAGATAAGATGGATAGTTATATTTTCTCCTATAAATCTATAACCTGACATGTGTATTATCCAATATAGACTTGTTTGAGCCATTATCATTGTTCCATATATTGTTGTATATTATATTATTATTATTATTATTTGTGAACCACACAATGATGAAATAAACAGATCTCTTTGACTCTTTGTACATTCTTCTCGTGATACTTTACTTTTAGGCTGTTTTCATAATCTTGTCATACTTTATATAAATTATTATTATATTATATTTATATTAATAATGGACTTGGTTATGCTCTTGAAACTTGGAGAGTTAAGCTTGGTATGTATAGCTCAGGCTTAAGCTTGTTCGTTAATTGAGCTTCAGTTCAGGCCTAAACTATTTTTTTCACTCCTCTTCATTTAAGCTTTAACTCGACTAGTTTTACACTCATACTTGCAACTATCTAAAAAAATTCTTTTTTGTTGTATGTAGTTTATGACAAAATGTATTTAACCAATCACCATTATATTTGTCAACATGCTAAAATACTAGCGTTTTTTTTTTGTCTCCACCACCCTTGCTTTGTTGTCTTCATCCCCACCACTAAATCGATCATCCTTAGAGGACGGGAGAAGGTTCGTGTGGGTCTTGATGTGTGTGAACGTGACATTATTTAATTACATGATCATATGCTTAAAATGTGGTGTGTACTATATACCTTTATTACCTTTGTTTCTTCAAGTATGACATACTAGTGATTGAAAACCATGTGCATGTAACCTTTACTAGCAGAGGGAAATAAATGAGACCTAGACGACTCATAAAGTCATGTTTTCTACAAGTTGAGGGTTTGGTGCATTTAAGAACCTTTACCTTAGATAAAAAAATGGTATATGAATATGTTGAGTTTGTGATTTGAAATTTACGATAGCATTGCATTGATTGTTTAAGCCTATATTGGCTCCATCCTTCACTTTTTGAAAAAGAAATAACATAGGTGTAACAAAATCACTTTTCATCCGTTGAGCTTTAGATTAACTAGTTTAAGAGAAAGCATCTTATGTCATTTCTTTTAATGTGAAGGTCATGGGTTCAAGTCTCACTTGATGCAACATGCTTAAGGTGGTCCAAGAGTTCTATCACAACGGCCTTTGGGCAGTGTGTTTACCTTTGGAATGGTGGGTACTGGGTAGGTTGGGTTACTGACGTTGTCTGTGTCCGCAAGCGTGTATTTTTGCTAATGGGTTTACCATAGTGAAGCCAAATTTATAATATTCACCGGTCGTTAAAAAAGTACAAATTCACTTTCTTCACTCTTCTTGTTAACCATAATGAAGCCACCACCCTTATTTCGCAATCACCTTGTTCACCGAAGGATTATCTTGTTGAAATGTTATCGTATTTAATGCTTCTTGTTAACCATAATGAAGCCACCACCCTTATACACTACGTAGTTGCCATGAAAATTGCATGAATTGCCTTTTGGAAATTACCATCCCCTCTAAGTAGATACAGAATCTTCATGAGGTGTTTTAACGAGAACGCGTACACGATATTACATTGATAACATATTTTCAACCAAACTTATGTCGTCATCTCGCATAATTTGACTACATGGTCTACGGTTTCCTCTAGATTTCCACATACTAACACAACATAGCCGGGAGTGTTACGTTTCTTCTCACCAACGAATATATTTTGGTAAATATGTCTCGAACGGCTTGCCATATAAATATGTATTTTAGGGATAAAACTTTTACACCTTGTAAAATAGGCTCATTTCCAATAATACAATTCTCTCGGTTCTCTTCGGCTCTTCTTTCGATTTTTTATTATGCTCAATCAACTTCTTAGAACTAGTATCGAAGATATTTCACTCGGTTGATTTATGTTCTTACATTTAACGTCATCCATGGGTCGATTTATTCCAAACAAATTTATATCCATCATCTTCACTTTGTTTGCTTTGGATTAGACGTTTCCAAACAAATTCAACATGCCTACACAATTAAATTTTATGATAATTATAACGTTGTCAGATTTTTTAAATCCTAGCCAACAAACCAAGACAAATGATTTAATTTTCAATCCAGAATAGAAACTTTATTGGAATGTAAATGGTCCCTAGCCAACTTGTACACACCATAAAGTCAAAGGAACATTTATAAGCAAGTCTAATTCGAACACAAGTGCAATTTTAAAACTTTATTTTAGTGGATATTTTGTTTTTCTTTATTGATTCCCAACTTTTGACTTATACGTTTATCGTTTTAAAATTTAAACATTTAAACGTATTGGTTTAGTGGCATGTATTATTAATTTCTCTCAATTAACAAAGTACCATGTTCATATAAGCAAACAATTTGTGAACCTTAGAAGTAAATTTTAGAAATTTGTGTTATCATTTAAAAAAACTTATGAAAATATTATTATATTTAACCATAAACACAAACATGTTGATATTGTAACACCAACATGATGTGTCATATCACTAATATTGTCCGTTTTATCAACTTGATGCCCACAAATTTGTTTTTATTTCTCTAAATGAAGCCTTCTATCATAGTACCACCCTTATCTGATTACGCTTAACTATGAAGTACTATTTTTATACATAGCCCAATGCACACAAAACAAATTGATTTTTTTTAGGCATGACACCTTAATTAGGTGGTTCCAACTACAACACACAAATAAAAATACATTTTTAACAACAATTTAGATTACTCACAAAACCACTAACCCATCTTAACTATGACCTTGATGTTTTATAAAATATCTACCACTTTCACTAAAGATCATTTTGACCACAAATATTAGCACATAACAACTAATGTTTTCTTAAACTATCATAACCATTATTATTAAGATTAACTGTATATAATTCTAAGAGTGAAGGTCGGTGGGTTTTCACCGACCAACCACAACATGACACGTGTTAAGATACGATTGGACATATATTTTTTTCTTTTTTACGTGACTTTTACCATGTTCAATACATTTATATCACAAACTTATACAACTAAAACTTAAAGCTGTTCTCGTGAAGTGATAAGTTGCATGTTGTTGGTTGTGGAGACCTTGGTTCATATCGCATAGTCAACCCACATTGACATTTTTACATTTTTGGCTAACATATTCAAGTTTAACATGTTTATAACTTTGACACACTACTCTACTTTGACATATTTTTGGCTTTGATCTTCCGGTTTGGACTTAGTTATCATTTTAATATTCAAGTTTCAATACATCTCGGTCTTTTAATATGTGGCATTTAATGAATTTAGTCCGTAACGTGCAAGGCATGAAACTATTTTAAAAACGCGTGTGATGAAGTCATATACGTAAGACGAGGCCGCCATAGCGTACGGTCTGATTCTTTAACTAGTTTATTATTAAGATTAAATAAATATTAGCACATAATAATGACTAGTAAGAAGCCAAAAAGCAGGATATCATTGTTAAATCGGCATCGTTGACAGATGTCTTCTTTTTCATAATCGGCAAATGCCGAGTATTTGATTCTCAAATCCAGCCACAATCATAACAAACAAGTCGACTGATTCTTTTTCATTACTTTGACAATTCAATCCAAACCCTCCCTCGTCAAATCCCCAAACTTACCACCCTTAAATTCAATCCAACATCACATCATCTTCAATCTCAATTCCAATTCCAATTCCAATTTATTCTTCCAACATCACCACAGACATCGTATCCATAAACGATCCACTCTGTTTCATCGGTTCGTAGATCTGCAAAACCCTGATAATATTTGTCCTGTCGGATGGAATCGCCGCCGGTGACGAAGAGGGTGAGTGGGTCGCCGGAAAGTGGAGGATCGGAGAGTGGTGCAGAGGAGAAAAGTTGCAATCGAACAAGGTTTGAGTATTTTGGATGGGTTTATCATCTGGGTACCAATTCAATTGGGCGTGAGTTTTGTCATCTTCGATTTCTATATATCCGAGGCAAATATGTCATGATGTATAAACGCGATCCTCATGAAAACCCTGGCATTGTATGTTCTTTTATTATTGCTTACAACTTCATGTTAAACAAGTTATAATCTGATCTGGGTTGAGTTTGATTACAAGTTTATGACTTTATTTAGTGTTTTGTGTGTGTCTTTTTGGTTGATTAGTTAACTGGCTATGTTTATGATTTATCATTGTTGAGTTTGGATTATAGTTATCTTGGTATGCTTAATGTAGAAGCCGATACGGAGGGGTGTTGTTGGCAATACACTTATGGTGGAGGAGCTAGGACGAAGGAAGGTCAACGATGGTGTAAGTTTACTTACATTGTTATATGTTTTCTTGATTTGTTATGGTGGTTGTGAATTTTAGTTAGTTGGTCACTGAGATGAAGTTTCGAAGTAAACGTTTGTGTTTGAATGTTAAAGTTACTAAATTTTATGAAGAAAAAGGAAGCTGAATTTGTTTGTTTGCTTGAATTGTTTTGTTTCTTATAGGATCTTTATGTTCTACGGTTCTACAACCGTTTGGATGAGGAAAAGAAAGGGGAAGTGAGTGATTTTTTTGTTATGTACTTTATACAGTATATTACTTTTAAAAAAGTTATGGTTTTGTTACATTGTTTGATGTGCGTCTTCGTGTTGGTTTTGTTACATTGTTGCAAGATTGCTTGTGCTACAGCTGGAGAAACACGAAAATGGATGGAAGCATTTGAACAAGCAAAACAACAGGTGGAAATGATTGAATAGCTATAACAAGATGCAATTTTAACACATGAATGCATACTAGTGCACATTTTTTTTCATTTCATTAATTTCTTGTTCATATTTTCTTGAACTTTCATAATCAGGCTGAGTATGAGCTCTCTCAAAGTTCTACCAGAAACAGATTGAGTGTGGAGGATGAGTACGTTGTCACTCTGTTCATATCTGAATAATTTAAAGATGTTACTTGTGGCATTTCATTATGTTTTTATCCAACAAATAGCATACTTTAGTTTAAAGTCAATATTTCCTAAAAAACAATTTAGTTAATTTCTGTAGTTTTTTGAAACTATGTTATTGCATCATTAAACTTGTGGTCTCATTTTACCATTTTGTTTAAAGGATTGATCTTGAAGGACGCCGGCCTAGGGTAAGGCGATATGCACATGATCTTAAGAAATTGATAAGAATAGGACATGGTAAGGTGGTGATTATACTATTTTCACATGTAATATCTTTTAACTCAATAGGTTTGACTTTTTTGATATTTGACCAATCAACTTTAACTTTCTTGTTGTGTATAGGCCCAGAGACACTTCTCAGAAGATCATCAAACTTGGGTAAACATCAAAGAACGAATGAGTTCATGGAAGGTGATGCTGCAGATGCAGTTGAAGCACATGAGTGGAGATGTGTCCGTACAGTCAGTGGTAATAACTTATGTTATTTGTTTTTATCTACATCTTTTTTAGTGTAAATTATACTCTGATGCTTGGTCAATATCAAAAGTAAGACGTTTAAATATATAAGCTTCTTATGTGACATTTATGTATCTGAATTCAGGTGTCAGAATCTTTGAGGATGTCTCTGACCATAAGGTATTGCATTATACCTACATATGCGTGTATATAATATTTGGTAATAAACTAATTTGTTTTTGTTTTTTTTAAAATGTTAGCCGCTCAGCAAAACTGTCCTTGTGAAGGCGGTTGGTGTTGTTGATGCGAGTCCAGATACAGTTTTTGAGGTTGTTTTGAACCTTGATCGGCTTCGGAGATACGAGTATGATGATTAGTTTTTGTGCATTTTATTGTTAATATGATGATCTCTTTGTTCACTAACATGCAAGTATTCAGGTGGGATTCGTTGACTGGTGATTTAGAACTTGTAGATTCTTTAAATGGACACTCTGATGTTGTTTATGGATCTTATGATCCCAGAGCCTTAAGTAGGTGCGCCACTTCTCAAACTAGACATGTTTGATTCTACCCTTAAAACTATTGCATCATTATTTTTGTCACATGAATATAAATTTATGGATGAGTTGTAGCATTTGGGTGTCACTTTTATAGTTTTTTCACATGAATATAATTTATGGAATTTTATTTACTATATATTATGTTAATACTTAACTCATTTCTTTTGTAATATCCCATCAGTCAAAAACTGATGTGCGGTTCTTATAGGTGGCAGTCTAAGCGTGATTTCATATTTTCTAGACAATGGTTTCGTGGACAAGATGGGACATACAGTATGATGATTTTACTTTTTGTTTTTTGCTCTATGCTTATATAATTATTTATATTTTATATACACAAGTTAAACTTACAAAACTCAAACCTGTGATGCAGCAATCTTGCAGTTTCCTGCAATACACAAGAAACGACCTGCAAAATCAGGATATCAGCGGATAAAAATTAATCGTAAGTTATTTTTTTGTTTCTTCTGAAAATCAGTACTTGATTCTTTTGTGTTTTCCTAATTTTAATATGTTTTTAATTATAGCATCTTCTTGGGAGATCAGGGATCTAAGAGGTTTGTCAGGATCAAGTGGTGGTAGATCTCTTGTAACACATATGTTAGAGATAGATTCAGGAGGCTGGTTTAAGTGGAAGTGTTATCAGAGCTCAAAGTTTGAAAAGTCAATTCCGTACGCCTTATTGAACCAAGTGTCAGGTTAGTGATTCCTGTCGCTTTAATTTTCACACCAAAAAACCATTCACGTGTATTTTTTATTGGGCTGGTCATATTGGTTGATTAACAGGCTAAAGGGTTGGTTCATTACTGAAACTATAATTTTTTTTTATCCTGGTATAAAATTACTAGTGAAATAATTGAGGAGGTTTTATGCATTAAAATACGCTATGTGCTTTCTTTTAGCTAGTTTTTGTATTCTGGTTATTTGATCTGGTTATAGATAAAGTCATAAAACACTACTATATTCAGCCCATTCATAAGTAAACAGTTGAAATTGCCACCCTTAAAAATAATTCATCTATAGCTATCACCCAATCATCATGTTTCACTGTCTATAGAGTTTGTTGCTGGAATAAGACTTACATATGATTGAAGAGCATACTATTTATGTTTAGTTCTTTACGACGGTTTTAGGTTTAAAGGCGTACATCTCAGCAAACCCTGCACTTACATGTGAATCATCAACAACTCTCGTGGATACAAAAACATCTGATGTTTCTGGTTCGATTAGTGAGTTTGAGGATGCAGAAGTCGCTGATGAGTTTTATGATGCAATTGCTGCTGACTCGTCATCATCATCATCAGATGATGAAGACAGTGATGCTGAACTTGACAGCAAGGTTTGCAGCTTTTTTAGTTTTTGTAAAGATACGTATTGGTTGTTAATCTTTTTGGAAATGAATTGTATTGTGATTCTACTTTTAAACTTTGTTAGGGCCAAAGAGTGAAGCTGAAGAATGTTTCATGGGCTATCGCCAGCTTGGCTTTAAAGGCGAAGAAAGGTAGCCAGTCTTGAACCCTTTTTTTCATTTTTGATCAAGTATGGTTTAATGATTGTTATTGATTTTTTGGTATAATCAGCAATGGATGCCAGCCATGAGTTAGATCCAAATGTAGATCCAATAAATCTTGATTCTATCGAATTTTGTGGTTCAATGCAAAAAGGGAAGGGTGAGGGTGATTCCAATTGTTGGACGTCTCCAAGTGGTGCTGGATTTAAGATTCGTGGAAAGACGTACTTGAAAGATAGCGCTAAGGTGACCTTTTGTTTTCTTTATAAGGATGTGAAGTTTTAATCAGAGATGACATTATCGACTCATTTGCTTGTGAACTGATTGAAAATTGCATTTTGGTGCATACATATTCCTCAATTGCTCTTTTTCAAAGATTTAGATTCTTATTGTAATAATGTTTATTTTTGTCAGTAATTATTAGTCGTATTAACTGTTTATAAAAATAAAAGAGGGTCAACCCAACCAACCCCAGCCTGTTTAACCCATACTTAAGTGATCCGGTTTAACCCTGACCTGTTACGCAGCTTGCTTATTTTTCCACCTCTAATTCATTTTATAGTAAGGTGGTATGAACAATAGTTCAAGCAATTTGATGACATTGGTTTCTCAAATTTCAATGAAAATGATGATCCATTTCAGCGAGATATGAATTAAAGTCAATAGCAAGTGAAAACATGCTATTCATGTGTTAATATCAAGTTGAGTCCCATCTTGGCTTCAAATGCCAAGAGAAATGCTAGAAATTTGGTGTCATTCAACCATATTCCAAGTTAGAAGCATTATTTTATATATTGCAGTTAATTGCTAATGCTAAATAAGTTGTGCGTTAACAAACTAAAGCTTTTTTAAGTCAACAACAATACCAAGTGTTCAAATGCATATGAGCTTTATGCTGATTTTGTCTTGGAACTTTATTTTATATTAAACATCCTTTTCCAATTTCCAGTCTGAAAAGGGTTTTATTATTTTCAGGTAGCCGGAGGGGATCCCCTTTTAAAGCTTATAGCAGTCGACTGGTTTAAACTTGAGACTTCCAGAAGTAAAGTGGCCTTGCATCCAAAATGCCTTGTTCAGGTATTTTATTGATCATTTCTTATAGAATATTTTATGTAATGCAAATAATTCTAAATCACCGGAGATTTATATTTTTAGTAATGTTTGTACGAAAATATACTTGCACAACTTGTGTTTTCATTTTGTTAGCTCTTTTCTATTATAATGGAAGTTTATTTTTATGTTATAGTCAGAAGCTGGGAAAAAACTTCCATTCATTCTTGTTGTGAACCTGCAGGTATGCGAATGACATATTTTTCTGTAATGGGTCAAATTTGGGTTATATTTTATCTATGATGTGTCGAATGGGTGAAATGAGATGTTTAAGCTTACATGGCAACGGTTCCAATGTATTGCGTGAAGTGTATCTTTAATTTATGCAACCTCCTAAATTGCTTTATTTAAAGAACTAGGTCTAATACCCGTGTGTTACACACGGGTTAATATAATATTTTTAAAGAAATTATAACTATTATGTTTATGGATTTATAAATATTAGTATTTAAGTTAGTTCATCAACTCATGCATGGTTAAAATTTAACTTAATTTTCCCTCCAAAGCTTCCTATTATAAAACAAAAATTTCCCCCTAAAACTTTAATTTATTAGATAGATTATTATGTTACTATAAGAATATATATATATTTTTTGTTCTCATATTAAATGCAATGATTTTTACAAAAATTTTTTAACCCTCTCTAGACCTTACTCTAGAAGTGGGATTTTTACCGGGCATGATGATGATGATTTCTTACAAAATAAAACGTAGAAAGGATATGGATTAGAAGCTTTTAAAATTTGCGGTTTAAACCCGAACCAATTTGACCCTGTTTCCAGACCCACCTATATTCCTACTTCTGTTAATGATTCGTAACTGCTTTTCAAGCTCTTAATCTCGATTAGTGCTTCTTGGAGTGTAGCTTACCATATCACCTTTTTTTCTAGGTTCCGGCCAAACCAAACTATAGTCTAGTTCTCTATTATGCTGCAGACCGGCCTGTAAATAAAAACTCATTGCTTGGGAAATTTATTGATGGGAATGATGCGTTTCGTGATTCAAGATTTAAACTGATTCCTAGCATTGTACAGGTATGTTTATTTTCTAGTTTTTGATGGGATGTTTGTTTAGTTTTGGATTCATATTATGATATTGAGCAACGAGTGATGAACAGGGATATTGGATGGTAAAGCGTGCAGTCGGGACAAAAGCCTGCCTGTTGGGGAAAGCCGTAACTTGCTACTATTTGAGGCAAGATAATTTTTTGGAGGTATACACTCTGCTTTTTTACTTCATCTATTAGAAAGATGCCATATTACGTTTTTAAATTTTTTTTTATACTTATAAATACATAATGTGTTAAATATCATTATTGATAATCTATTATTACAATAATAATCTTTACCTTTTGTAATTTGATTCGGATGACTTTCAGTTCATTTGACCTCTTTTTGCATTTTCATTGTTCTTTTTTTATCAACCCCTTGGAGAAAAATATAATCCAAATGGAAGCATTTACCCGCAAGTGGGCCGGAATTGTGTCAATAAATGCAATAACTTCTAATTTGGCGCTTCTGAAATAACTACAGTTTTTGGCATAGTTTCATTCGAACATTATTTGGTGATTCTAAGATTTAAATGATGGTTAACAAGATTCTTCTTTTTTTTTTGTATTGAGGGACATTTAAGTTTTTGAAACAAATGGTTAAACTATTTTATTAGATTGAACAGTTTTAGCATCTTATTATAATTTCTTGTGCAGATTGATGTAGATATCGGGTCTTCATCTGTTGCAAGGAGTATCATTGGTCTCGTTCTTGGATATGTAACAAGCCTCGTTGTTGATCTTGCGATCTTAATTGAGGTTTTGATTTTGTATAAAATAATTTGGGTTTTTAATTTCTATACAGAAGGTTGTGTGAGTTGATAAATTTTGTTATTTTGTTATAAATTGCAGGGAAGAGAAGAAAAAGAACTACCTGAGTACATTCTTGGAACTGTCAGGCTAAACAGAGTGAGGCTTGATACTGCTGTTCCTCTTGAGAACTAAGTAGCTATCAACTCCCGGTGTATATGATGTTCTTATCGGCTACATTTAGCTCCCCGTATCCAGGACCGCTATGAACCAGGATGGTTGCTTATATTTTGCATCAATTGTGTCTATATATCTATGCAAATCTTGAGAAACAGTGTCCATTTACTGGGCCTTAAATTGTGTGATTAAATGAGTTGCTCTGCACTGCACCCCTGCACAGCCAGGATTCAAAATGTTTTTGTTGTTACTGTTTTGTATGCAGTACCTATCTAGTTAGGCTTCTTATTGTTGCTTCTATTGGCCGTGATTTTCGTTGAATAGACGTTATAAATATGCAAATCGAATTTTGATAATGTAGGTAGAGAATACTTGCGCAAGGTTTCACCAAATCAACGAAATTATGAGTTTACAGTTGTATGTACGTACGAGTTAATTCTATTGGCGACTGCAAGAAAGTTTTGAATGAGCTTAGAAGAGTAATGGTCACATGAATTTTAAGTAACGTTGACACTTTCATTGATGACACTTTTAATCAGGTGGCTCAATGTCTTTGTTTTTTGAGGCTTCAAGCGAACTACAATTATTTGAAGATCTTTTTAAGTTCAATCAGTAGCATTTGATTCAAGTAATTAGTTAATTCATACAAAAATACGATGACTCAAGTCAATTCAAGTATTCATTCAAATGGGTTAGAGACTAAATTCATATGCTAGCTTATTTAACTTTTAAAATCAGGTTAATAATGAATCAGTGTTTTGAATATCAAGAAGGATTGCTAGTTTGACAAGTCTCTGTTCCAACCATTCGTATTTGTAAATCATAATCATTAGTTCTAACTCTCAAATCCCATAATTCTGCTATCGTCTCTCATCTGAAGTGCGACACTTTGTACTTCGTCCGTGACCTCCTGAAGCCATGCCCTACACCCAATGTTGTAAAGCTGACAATGTTAATCGGTATTACCTGTTAATATTCGAGATTAATCAGTTTGCTTTTTTTATATGTAATTTTCTATTTTATATATTTACACTAATCTTATTCGAGATTATTTCTACATACACATATTTACCAAGTTTTATGCCGGAAATTACACTTTTTCTGGAAAATTCATATCTTGATAGAAAATGGCTGGAATATGGTTGGAATGTAGCAAGAGTCTAAGAAACCACCCATTTAAGTTCGTTGATATTCGGGGGCCGATTAGAACAATTAACACCAATTACATGCGCCTAGCCCTGTCTAGACCCAGATAGTGATTAATCTGATTATAGAAAATCCCCAAGGTATTCTAACGATTACCGATTAATCAACCACCTGGGTTGACTTTTATAGCACTACCTACACCTATGATATTTAATGTTATCCTAGAATGGCGCCTAACACTCTAACAGTGGCGGATCTTTAACTATTATAGTCTGGGTGCGAAAAATCATGAAATGGGGACAAACTTAATACATATAATACATGTAATTTTTTTTCACGGGGGCTAATTCAATACACACAAAATATTTTAAGACACTATAAAAATTAGCACTACAAGCTAAAAAAACGCTAGAGCGTTGGCCGATGCCGACCCTTAAGCCATCCGCTCCTGGCGCCTAATGTTTCGGGTCCCTAACTTTGTAATATGTTTGTCTAATGCCAATCTAACTTGTATAATTATTGTAATTTTACATTTTATTTTGCTTACAAGGAAAACATGTTTTTTTTTTCATTTTGCTCCAAAACATAATTAAATGACTCGAGCGAAAACAAAACTAAGATACAACTATAATGCGACTATGCAAGTAAAAATGTCGTTAAAATAAACCATAACTTAATCTTACGAGTCAATTTAAGCTCTTTTACATCAAACTAAAACACCTAAACCCTAAACTAAAACAAAGATATGGTTTACACTGCACCCACCCACACCGAATCACTTCTCCTCAACTCATCCTTTTCCCGCCATATCCTTCCCGCCAAAAACACCTGAGAGATAAGGCGGGATAACGAAGACAATACATCGCCGCACACACAGATCATCACCATTTCTATTCTATTTTCTATCTATCTAGAAAGAAAAAAACTCGACGAAGATTGAAGATGTCTGGTTGGGACGAAGGTGCAGTATACTACAGCGATCAAGCACAGTTTCCTCACGGCGGTGGCGCCGATCAGGAACAAGCGGCGACTCGCCACACCGTACTCAGAAAGTTCAAAGAGTTCATCCGTAACTTCGCTCGTCAGAATGAACCTAACGTCTTCCCTTACAGAGAAAGCCTCATTCAAAACCCTAAGTTTCTCCTCGTCAATCTCTCCGATCTTCTCACCTATGACAAGGATCAAGATCTCCGAGATCTACTTCGCAAAAACCCCTCCGATTATCTTCCTCTGGTACAGTTGCTTATAATCTGTTTACTAGCTTGTTCCTGTATCTTATTTCATTTAACGTCATATGTAAGGTTTAAATGTTCTATTAGGGCAAATTGTTGGTGTGAGCATGTAACTAATGCACGTTAAGTGATGTTTTAAAAATTACACCACTTATTGAAAAAACAGGCCTTCAGCTCTCAATAAGGTTGTATTGGTAAATGAAATCAGATGCAGGAACAAATTTATGTTAACTTGTTAGTTCAAATGTTGAACATAACGTATGTTTATGTTGTATTGTTAGTTTGAAACTGCTGCAGCAGAGGTAAATGCAAATTTGAAGTCAAGAGTTGCTGGAGAAACTGGTGACATGGAAGAACCACAAACAGGGGAGGTTCAGATTTTGTTGAAGTCAGATGAGGATCCTGTATCAATGAGATCACTTGGGGTTGTTACTTTACTTTTATCTTGTTTTTGTGTTACTTTGGTTATTTTAGTTATGATTGTTGGCATGTGTAGCTTATTGAATTGAATGGTTATATGATAGGCTCAATATATATCCAAACTGGTTAAGATATCTGGGATTACAATTGCTGCATCTCGGACAAAGGCTAAAGCAACTTACGTGCATTTGGTTTGTAAGAATTGTAAGAACATGAAGGTGGTTCCTTGTCGCCCCGGGTTAGGTGGAGCAATTGTTCCACGATCATGTGATCATGTAGCACAAGTAATACTTTCACTAGCTTTTATTTATTTCTTATTTATGTTTGAATTTGTGTTTATTGAATTTGTTTGCTCATAATAATTACAGATGGGTGAAACACCGTGTCCCATTGATCCATGGATTGTGGTTCCTGATAGAAGCAAGTATGTTGATCAGCAGACATTGAAGCTTCAGGAGAACCCTGAGGTATTGATACTGATTTATTGATGTTTTCTATCAAGATTTACTGTTGAAGTTTCATTGCCAAAAATCAACTTTTGGTTTATTAATTGAAGGATGTTCCAACTGGGGAGCTACCAAGAAACATGCTTCTGTCTGTAGACCGGCATCTTGTTCAAACAATTGTACCTGGTACAAGATTGACTATAATGGGAATCTACAGTATTTTTCAAGCGGGGAAATCGTCTACAAAGTAATTGTTTTTATGCTATTATTATTGCTAACATATAAATTTTCATGCTTTGCAAGCTTTAATTGAATCTGTACTCTTTTTTATTCCTTTTTGGTGTTTTTCTAGTCACAAAGGAGCAGTTGCAGTTAGACAGCCATATATAAGAGTTGTAGGAATCGAAGAAACAAATGATGCTACCCGTGGCCCTACCAGTTTTACTCCAGATGAGGTAATTTGTTTATTTTCTGTAACAAATTCTAAAACGCATCCAGTTATAGGATTATTCTTGTAAGTTCTTCTATAAAATGGATGGAATTAAGCAGCTTTTTTTCAACTATATTATACTGAGCGGGCTTTTTCATTATGTTTTCAGATTGAAGAATTTAAAAAATTTGCTTCCGAAGGTAATGTATATTCAAACATATGCTCCAAGATTGCACCATCCATATTTGGCCATGATAATGTGAAAAAGGCAGTGGCTTGTCTTCTGTTTGGGGGATCAAGAAAGGTATACCATGACTGTTTTTTTAATTTTGCTGTCTACGCTTGATCATTTGGTAGCTCATTTCATATGTTCATACAGACTTTGCCTGATGGTGTGAAATTAAGGGGTGATATTAATGTTCTGCTCCTAGGGGACCCATCCACTGCAAAATCACAGGTCAGTCTAGACTATTACATTGTGTTATTTTGGGTTTACTGAACTAAAATGCTAATTTAATTAATTTCTGTGCATAGTTTCTTAAATTTGTTGAGAAGACAGCTCCTGTAGCTGTATATACTTCTGGCAAAGGTTCATCTGCTGCTGGGCTCACTGCTTCTGTCATCCGTGATAACAGCACTGTAAGTTGTATGCTGATTTTAATTTAAGTTCTGCTATTAATGTTATCAGTCTATTTAATCTGAGTATGTGTTTCAGCGTGAGTTTTATTTGGAAGGAGGAGCCATGGTGTTGGCTGATGGTGGTGTTGTCTGCATAGATGAGTTCGACAAAATGAGACCAGAGGACAGGTTAGGTTAAAGTTGCTGTCTGTCTGTTTTACCTTTTTTATTTTAAATTTTTTGACATGTTTTACAAAAATGTGTTATTAGGGTTGCTATACATGAAGCCATGGAACAACAAACAATATCAATTGCTAAAGCAGGAATTACAACTGTTCTCAATTCAAGAACCTCTGTGCTTGCAGCTGCAAACCCTCCATCAGGGCGTTATGATGATCTTAAGGTACAATAAAGTGCCACAAGCTACTTGTTAGTTTTTTTTAAATCATGTTCCATATAATAACATCTCTGTATTGCAGACCGCACAAGATAACATTGATTTACAGACTACAATTCTGTCAAGATTTGACTTGATCTTCATCGTCAAAGATGTTAGGATGTTCAGCCAAGACAAGGTTGGTTTCTTGAAATTTTAATTTGGATTATCAATTTATAACCTGAAACAATTTGTTCAAGCAAAGTTTTGTTTTGGTTATACAGATTATAGCTAGTCATATCATCAAAGTCCATGCATCTGCTAATGCAAGCAATGATCCTAGAGACCCCAAAGAAGATAACTGGCTTAAAAAGTATGCACTTTGAAAAATAATATACCTTTTTAATGTTTTTAAATTTTATTTGCAGGTATAATTGTTTTATGTATGAAGGGTTCACCATAGCTTGACTGATATCTTTGTGCAGGTATATTCAGTACTCTCGAACCACAGTTCAGCCTCGGCTATCAGATTCTGCAGCCAGATCGCTACAGCAGAGTTATGTTAAAATCCGACAGGTATTCACCATAATAAATACTTATGTTTAAGTACTAGTTTTTAGAATTTTAAATGAAGTTTTGTTTACTTAAATATGCCATAAAGTATTGATCATTTGTATTGGATGTAGGATATGAGACGACAAGCAAACGAAACTGGGGAATCCACTGCGGTACCAATAACTGTAAGACAGTTAGAAGCCATAGTAAGGTTGAGTGAGTCACTAGCAAAGATGAGACTGTAAGTTTAACTTCGTAAGCCTTTTCTTTTCGTCATGAAACTAATATTGTAATTTATTAACCTTTTCTGTAATCTTCTATAATTCAGGTCAAATGTTGCAACTGATCATGATGTTAAGGAGGCGATTTTGCTTTTCGAAAATTCAACCATGGATGCTGCGAAATCTGGAATTAACCAACATATTAATCTTACTCCAGAGATGGCAAACGAAATAAAGGTCGGGCTCACCCTTAAAATCCTCTTTATTTGATCATTTTAGTTTATGAACATATGGAAGGGGCAAATTTAAACATTTTCTTATATATTAAATATTAACTGTGTACAGCAAGCGGAAAGCCAAATAAAGCGAAGAATGGGAATAGGAAGCCATTTATCTGAGCGAAGACTGATTGATGATCTTACAAGAATGGGTCTTAATGAATCAACAGTGAGATTCTATTATAAAATGCTATGTCATTAGTTATTATAATTTATGTTTTATTGTTGTCTTTTAGAAATAATATTAACTGATGATGTTTGTTTTGTTTTGTTTGTTGACAGGTTAGGAGAGCATTGATAATTATGCACCAGAGAGATGAAGTTGAGTATAAGAGAGAGAGAAGGGTCATTCTTAGGAAAGCTTAAGAAGTTATTGGTAACTTTGGCATTTTAGCTTGATTGTTTGACAAATCACAAATATGTGCTTAAAAGTTAAAACTGTAGTAGTGGGCCAAATTTAAAGTGGGTTTGACCCATTTAACTTATAGCTAATTTGTTTTTAAGTTTGGCCTGTGTGACTTTGTTATGATTAACATTCAAAAGAGTTTGCCCTCTTTCATATCCGTCAGCTACTTGTAATTTACTAAAGAGAAGAAATTGTTTACTAACATATGCTTGATAAGTGATTGTAACACCCTAGGCAAATCCCACATCGGCCGTGGGCAGGAGAGATCTGGGATTTATAAGAGATGTCCGACCTCAAATACCAACAACGCGTTTTGGGACTTAATGCTAGTGGATGAGTGGAGAACTCCACTGTTAAGCGTGCTCGGATGACAGCAGTCTCAGGATGGGTGACCATCCTGGGAAGGTTTCACCCGGGTAACCAAAGGCAAATCCGTGAGCTCTAATGTAGCAAAGCGGACAATATTGGTGGTATGAGGGGGCGGATGTTACAAGTGGTATCAGAGCAACTCCTGTGCCGTTCGGGATGGTGGGGCAAACCTCATCGAGGATGGTGAGTCCCCGGGGGTGTTCAGAGGGACACCTTAGGCAAATCCCACATCCAAGAGATGGATGGTGGGGCAAACCTCATCGAGGACGATGAGTCTAAAAGGGGGGGTGTTTGTAACACCCTAGGCAAATCCCACATCGGTCGTGGGCAGGAGAGATCTGGGATTTATAAGAGATGTCTGACCTCAAATACCAACAACGCGTTTTGGGGCTTAATGCTAGTAGATGAGTGGAGAACTCCACTGTTAAGCGTGCTTAGATGACAGCAGTCTCAGGATGGGTGACCATCCTGGGAAGGTTTCACCCGGGTAACCAAAGGCAAATCCGTGAGCTCTAATGTAGCAAAACGGACAATATTGGTGGTATGAGGGGCCGGATGTTACAGTGATTACCTAGAAAGTTCTTGTATATTTGTATCAAGAATGTGAAAATCATCAAGTCGAAACTACAACTCTTAACAAAGAAAGTTGCAGCCAGTTTTACAAATGGTTGTTAAAGAACCGGGTTTACAGTACTAGCGGGGGTAGTGGCCTTCACCTCTTAACTTTTCCGGCGAAGTGTAAAACTAGTGTAAAAATTCAGTTTTTCTATTTGTTTATATATTGGTATACATTTAGGTTTAAAAATTCAATTTTCAGCTACTATGAAAGAACAAACACTAGACACGACCCACACTTGATATTACATTATAGACTACAACACAACCTACATTTGTGATCAACTTATAGATAATGTTATGCTGTTAGCATGGTCAAACACTCTTCTTTAACTGGACAGTTATGAAGAGAGATACACAAGTGATGTATGTAATTAAGTAGAATTTTGTTACTCTCATTCGGGTGAGACTGGCATCTCTAGGCTCCTTGTGTTTCAGACCGCTCTAGTCTGGTTTTAACTGATATAAACAGATAACTATGCCCAAACTTAATTGATTTGTTTCCATGGTGTTGATTTGATTACTTTGATTATTGATAGAGAACCATGACAATTTACTTCATATGAAATTAATGACGGTTAGTGTTTCATGCTTACTCCAAATAATATGCATTCTTCACCCTTTTTGTTGTGTAAGAAAAATGTTCAATCTACATATGTCTTCACATGATGGTTGGATGCTATCAAGTTGTTGATGTTCCTTACATAAACCGGGGTATATTACACTCGAGAGCCGACTATTATGGCAATTTGTATTCGGCTTTATCTATTGATTTTGATTTATAGCTTCAAAAGTCATTTCTTAATACTCCCTATGTGGGAATCTTTGGTTCCTTAATTTCATTCGTGTTGAAAGACGTATTAAATTATGGTACATGCTTCAATTGTAAGGTTTTAGCATTTTGTATAACTCCACAACACAAGTAGGACATAAATTAGATAATGTGTCTTATTAGTTTGTTTTCATAAGCTTAACAATGTTGTTCACATGGTATTAGTTTAACAATTTGTTCACGCCAACTCTAAGGGTAGTTAGAGTGCTTAAGGGTGAGTTCAATCCTCTTGCGGCGCTGGCAGGCACACTATCCCACCCTTTTGAGGGGCCTAAGAAAGGTTGTTTTTGTGAGCTAGGTAGAGAGTGGGGGGAGGTAGGATGTGGTAACACTGTTCTAGTGGTGACGGACATACCGTTCACCCGAAAGACTCATGATTAGGGGTGTGCATGAAATCGAAAAACTGGTCTGAAACCGAAAAACGAACCTAAATAGAATCCGTGGGTTTTGGGTTTAATTTATAAGAAAACCGAACTTTCGGGTTGGATTTGGGTTTTGTAAAAAAACCGACCCTAAAAAACCTAACATACCCAATAATGTTTTTGTGTATGTTAAATATTATATATGTAAGGCCGGCCAATGACCCATGTTATGCAAAAACCTATATTGTAATACATTATTATATGATCATATTGCAATTTATCTATGATTTATTAGTTTGTTGAAACAAAAGAGTATTCAAAACTTTGTTTATGGTTATTGTTTTTTGCAAATTTTCTCTAGAAATATGATTGATTTAATTTTTAAAACTTATGAAAACATAAATTTTAACTTTAGTATTATAATATGTTTATTAAATCATTGAGAATTATGTTTTTAAGATGTACTTAGTACTAAAAAACAATAAATTTAAATTTTAAAGCCCAATTTGAAAAAACCGAACACAATCCGAAAACCTAAAGCCGAAAAACTCATGGGTGTTAAAAACACAAAAACCGAAATTTTGGGTTTCAGTTTGATTTGAGCAAAAACCGACTCAAATCGATCCATGCACACCCTTACCCATGATTAGTTATGTAAGCTATGTCAGTCAACGTGATGTTACTAAGAGCATTCACAGTGGAGTTGGTATAATTATGTGAGTGGGTTTGGTAAAATATTATGGAAGGTTTTGAGTGGTTGTGAGTGAAGGAGAGAGAAAATATATGGATGGAGGAGAGAGAAACAGTAAATTTAAGGAAATATATATGGGTATAAGAGAGAGAAACGGTAAAATGTAATGCTCTTACTATTGCAAAGTGCACGATTTGACCCGTTGGTTTGATTTTGACCTGAACAACTTTTCCCGCTCATTACTCCCCCTTTGTTGGCGTCCTTTTATCCATACCATCGTCGCTCACTCTAAGCTTAAGCTTTTTCTCTCTAGAAATGGAAATGGAAACAAAGAAACTCACAGAGTACGAACGCAAACGCATCGAAAACATCAAACGCAACGACGAAATGCTGGCTTCACTCAATGTCAAATCAAAGCTTGATCTTCTCTCAAAGCGCAAAAGGTATGTATATATAATGCATTTCCACAAATTAACACGCTGACTCACCACATTGATTCGTTCGGTTATTAACTTTTCAATTACTCAACCTCGATCTGTGTGTTATTTTGAACAGGTTAGAAACTAAACCTAAACCTAGACCTAAACCTGAAACACCTATTGTAACTCGTAGATCGCTCAGAACTCAAGGAAAAGCACCAGTCAGCAGCCCAAATATGTTTCCTCGAAAATCGATTAGTATGAGAGATGCCAATACTTGTTCTGAATCGGATGAACCACTTGTTAATAAGATCTTGAGCATTTGTAAAGAGAAGGATGATGATAGTGAGAAACAATGTAGGGTTAGGGCTTCGATTGATTTGGAATCAATGGAGTTGTTACCTGAGAATGTTGCTCGTGTCGTGCCGAGTAAGATGGTTAGTCTTAAGTTTTTTCCATCACCAGATATGAGGATGGTTGTTGTGGGCAACAGGAATGGAGTTCTAGGGTTTTGGGATGTTAATTCAGATAATGATAATGATGGGATTTACATGTATCATCCTCATCAAGACGCTATTTCAGCAATTTTAATTCATCCCTATTCATTGAGCAAGGTACGTACTCATCAACTTATCATATATATATATATATATATATATATATATATATATATATATATATATATATATATATATATATATATATATATATATATAGGACACCTTCATTTGAGAACTCATTTTTAGGAAAGAACTGAGTGAGAACCGATTTAACTGTTATATTTTTTATTATCTAAATTGACAAAAATGCTTGTAAACTTACCAATTATAAGATGTATTTATAAAAAAAATGATTTGCATCGTTTTTTGTTGAAATGCATATATGCACCCACATTATATATGCAAATATGCACACGTTTTAGTTTCTAAAAAAAACCTAGGAGAGAGGTGATAAAATTCAAGAAATAATGAAAAATAGTAATAAAACAATACCTTTTTACTTTACCATTGTTATTGAAGCAAAAAATACATGGCTTATATGGTTCTCACTAGTTCTTTCCAAATATTTGGTTCTTATTTGAAGGTAACACTATATATATATATATATATATATGTTATTTGTTTTTTATTTCTCATAATATTTTTGTATTGTTGCTATTATGTTGCATGTATGTGTTTTTATTTAATTATGCTATAATGGTTCTCTTTGCTCATTGAGTCGGGTGTGTCGCTAGGAGTAACCATTCTATCTAATGGGATATTGATAGATAACCCTTAGAGGGGGTCAAGCTCCAAAAGATAAAAATGAAAAAAACACGAAACTAGGGCATGCAATTTTCTCTTGTCAATAATTAATGGCAAAAACAAATAGATTATTATAAGTAAAATGAAATCCTAAACTAATAGGAAACGTGGAGTCTTAAACTAATGCAAGTGAATGGGAACTTGAAATGAAAAATGCATGTAGTGGCCGGTACTATCTCATGCATGCACGTGAGTAACAATAAACAACCAATTTGAAATGTGATTGACTGGTCACTGGTCTTGCTTTTTATAAGGCTGGAAAAGAGTAACCATCTTCTATATATCTTCATGACTGGGTCAGGTCTTGGGTTATTACGGGTATCCAGCTAGGTTGGGTTCGGGATCGTATCAGAGATGGTCAAGGTTTGCTTCCATATATCCCAGACTCTACTTTATAAGTGAGATTTATAACGGGTTTACTTTAGTGTTCAAGCTGCATATCAAGAAATGTAATCTTGATTTATTAATGGTGACGTGTACATGCATGGTATTTGATGCAGATAATTACAAGTTGTCACGAAGGTCATGTACAATCGTTAGATATTGAAAAAGAGAGATTTGGTTTAGTGTGTTCCACCGAAGACGCAATTTTTTCAATGTCTCAAAAGCCTGATGATGTGAAGTCCTTTTATTTAGGGGAGGGCAATGGCGTAGTCAGTATTTGGGATGAGAGATCCGCCAGGTCATCATTTTCAAGGGAATTACACGATTCTAGGATCAATAGTATCGATTTTAATTCACAAGATACAAATATGATGGCTACAAGCTCTTCCGATGGAACTGCCTGTATTTGGGACTTGAGAAAACTCTGTAAGAGCAAGAGCGAGCCACAATTTCTTAAGGTGACTACTCATGAAAGGGCTGTACATTCTGCTTATTTTTCGCCTTCACGAGGTTTTCTTGCTACAACCAGGTACACTGTGTCCAAATCGTGTTTTTTATTTATTTTATTTTATTTTATTTTATTTTATTTTATTTTATTTTATTTTATTTTATTTTATAGGGATATGATTTAGTTAATTGTAAACAATTAAGCATGCTTAATTGTACTTGATAATTCTCTTATCATATATAATTCTTCTCTGCTGTTATGTTCTCATCCAGTTTTGATGCTAAGATTAGAGTGCTAAGCGGACCGAATTATGAGGATGAATTCATGATTAACCTTAGCAATGAGGCAGCCACATCGCATTCTTCTTTCAAGTTAGCTTCTTTATTTATTCCGTCATAACTCTTTTTTAAGCCACTATATATCTTCGTAACCTGGAATAGGCCGAGGCGAGAATGATGGTTTCGCTTTATAATAATTTGGATAAATATTTGAATAGAACACAACACAACACAACACAAATTGTATGTCTTATTTAATGTATTTTCTAATTAAGTCTTGTATTTATTTTTACTTGGAAATTAAGCAGAGGTGTATGGGGGTGGGATGATTCATATATTTTTGTGGGAAACATGAAGAGAGGAGTTGATGTAATTTCTACTGAGCAGAAGAGACTTGTGACTACTCTTGAGAGCCCTCACTTGACTGCAATTCCGTGTCGTTTTGATCCCCATCCCTTCAATCCCGGGATGCTCGCGGGGGCCGCTATTGGCGGTCAGGTCTTCATTTGGAACTAACAATGGTCTAAGTAGAAGTGTGTAAAGTAGCATGCGTTAAGTAAAGTAGCATGTTGTTATTACACACAACACACTATGAAGAATAGCATGCATTGTGTAAAATAGCACCGTGTAGAGTATCAAGTTATTATACACAACTAAAGTAGCATTGCGTAAAGTATGTAATTATCATTGTCAAAGTAGAAGTGTGTAAGGTAACATCATGTAAAATATGTAAATAGCACTTTGTAAAGTTGTCATTTTTTTAAAATATAGTAAATCTATATCTATATCTATACTTTCTAATAAAATAGAGTTTTAAAGGACACGTGTCATTCACTAGATAGGTTATTGGATCATTTTTCCCGCTCAAAATTAAAAATATTTTTTTAAGTTATGTATGGAAAGAAATCGATAACATTAAATCACCCATAATTTTCTCTTCCAAAGTTTCAACCCACTTATTCACACCTTGAAATCATTGTAAAAACATAAAACAAACAACTTAACAAATAACTCATCACAATTTACAACCTATGCACATACATGTTGACCCGTATGCTCGACTGGGTACATATGAGTGTCATGCACCATGAATTTGCCAGATATATATCATATGGATTATTTGTTTGTTTGTTTTTCTTAATCTTTTTCTTTTAAAATTAAGTGGTAGGATTTATAAGGCACCCATTTTACAAACGTCGAAATCTAATTTGGTTAATATTGTATTTGTAGTTAAAATCTATTTGTTCAAGGTTTAAACTAGAGTTTGAATGCAATGCGTGTCTTTATTTTCATATATCTTTCATCTAATGTGTAGTTTATTCTCAAATGTTATTTTTTCGTAAAGTTTTAGAATTGTATTTTTATGTTTCCACTCGTGGTACACACAGGGTTTAATCTAGTATAGTAATATTATTCCCATGCATGGTAAAGTAGCGCGTTATTATAGAATAACATCATATAGAGTACGTAGCAAACTATTATACACAACACACTATGTAAAGTAACATTGTGTTAAGTATGTAAAATAACATCGTCTAAGTAGTAGTATGTAAAGTAGCACTATGTAAAATATGTAAGTAGCATTGTCTAGAAAATATTAATTTTTTAATAAATATAACAATACTATACCCATACTAAAAATGAAAATAAAAACTTGCTTATGGTATAGTTTTTAAAAAAGAGTAAACTGCAGTTTTAGTCACTGTATTTTGATACCATTAACAGTTTCAGTCCTATCTTAACAGTTCTGCTCCCTGTGTTTTTATTTTTTAACAGAAATGGTCCCGGACACTAACTCCATCCAATTTTTCCGGTAAGTCTTTCACAAGCGCCCACATCTAAGGGGTAAAAATGTTATTTCTCTCTCTTTTTTATCTAGGTCATCATATATGTTAATATTTTTATTCAGTCGCATGTCAAAAAGTGTGAGAAATGACCTTTTCACTACGCGTGTGAGAAAGACTTAAAGAAAAATTGGATGAAGTTGGTGTTCGGGACCATTTCTGTTAGAAAATAAAAACACAAGGACCAAAACTGTTAAGATGAGACTAAAACTGTTAATAAATACTATTAAAACACAAGAACCAAAACTGCAGCTAATTCTTTAAAAAATGTTATCCTACTTTTAAAAAGTAGCACTATGTTGAATTCGAAACTCCAATTTCCTATAATACTACTTTGTCATGCCTTGCATGTTACATTATAAAGTCGTAATTTTCATTCATCCATCCATCCATCCATCTAATTAATCAATGGTCAAGATTAGTTTACTATTTTTAGATAAGAAAGACTTTGTACTGCTTTCATCCTCTTAATTACTCTTTGAATCCAAACAATCCAAATTGACAAAATACACATACAATACAGATTTAGGCTACACACTTTGTTTAATCTAACATGTTATCTATGCACAAAGTAATATATCATAAACTTCATTGACAAAGTGTTGAAAATACATAGTTCAAAAATGTTTTCCACCACACATTTTGCTTCATAGAACTATTTAGGCAACTAGTCAAATGTTAACTCTAGAAAAACATCAAGTTGTAGTTTTAGAAACAAGATGTGTTATAAATCATTTGTTATATTTTTATGTGTTTTGCAAATAAAAAGTAGAGTTTAGCTTCAAATACATACACAAATCATGAATATTACAAAAAAATTATGAGCATATTTAGTTCCTGGCTTTGTCTTGAATCTTTAAGGTATCAAAATAGGCATTAACTAAATATATCAAATTACGTGTTAATAAGCAATGAAGGAAGCTTTAGATCAACAAATCATAAGAAAAAATATATAACTAAGTCATAAGACCAAGTGGTATTTGAAGAACTTAAGAAAGATCTGTTCCAAATAAATTACAATATTACATTAAAGGTAGGCTTCCAATTGTTAGCTCCAGATGTAGACCTGGCCGCCACTAGTGGCCCCCGCAAGCATCCCGGGATTGAAGGGATGGGGATCAAAACGACACGGGATTGCAGTCAAGTGAGGGCTCTCAAGAGTAGTTACAAGTCTCTTCTGCTCAGTAGAAATTACATCAACTCCTCTCTTCATGTTTCCCACAAAGATGTATGAATCATCCCACCCCCATACACCTCTGATTTCCAAATAAGCCAAAAAAAAAAAAGACAGAATGTAAGGATACATAAAATAGAGACATACATTTTGTGTTGTGTTCTGTCTTTAATTTTAGGGGGTCAAAACGGTCAAATCAAAAAATTTAGCTAAAATGGGAAGAGGTAGACATGTTGAAATCAGCAAGCTCCTAAATTGTTATGTTCTGTGTTACTTTAACTATCACCATAATACTCAATACATTACTAAGTCATACCTTTATATTGTAAATAATTGAAATGAACAAAGAATCTTTATGGTCAACCTAAAATGTTTTGACCCATACTAAAAGTTTCATTTTTTAGATGTTAGTATGTTACCCCAGATAAGCTCAGATACTCCTTTAACAACATTTTTATGAAGTCATTGCATGACACTAGCCTCAACCTTTTCTAGGTTATGGAGTTAATCTACCATAGTGACTAAAAAAAGAGTTACAATCTCTAATAAAAGTAGAATGAAAAATATAGAAGCTTACTTAAATGAAGAAAGCCATCTGCCGGTTTGATTGTTATGGTAAATCATGAATTCTTCCTCATAATTCGGTCCGCTTAGCACTCCAATCTTATCATCAAGACTAGATGAAAACATAACAGCATTAAAGAAATTTTTTTTTCATTAGACACATGCTTACTTCACACTAAAACCCTATAAAAATGTACCTTGTTGTAGCAAGACGACTTCCTGAAGGCGAAAAATAAGCAGAATGTACAGCCCTCTCACGAGTAATCACCTTAAGACATTCTGGCTTGCTCTTACCAAATTTTCTCAAATCCCAAATGCACGCAGTTCCATCTGACGAACTTGTAGCCATCATATTCGTATTTTCTGAACTAAAATCTATGGTATTAATCCTAGAATCGTGTAATTCCCGTGAAAATGATGACCTGGCAGACCTCTCATCCCAAATACTAACCACTCCATGGCCCTCCCCTAAATACAAGCAGTTCACATCATCAGGTTGTTGAGACATTGAAAAAATTGCATGTTCAGTGGAATACACTAAACCAAATGTCTCTTTTTCAACATCTAATGATCGTACACGACCTCCATAACAACTTGTAATTATCTGCATCAAGTTGCATGTACATGTAAACATTAACATAAACATAATCAAGCCACGGAACTACTGTTAAGAAAGAGTAGCATGCATGTGAACATTAACATAATCAAGAATTCAAGATTGCATATCTACTATAGTGACGCCGAACTAGAAGCATTATAAATCAACACCAAAAGATCTGCAGCATAAACCCTAAACTATGATATCCTAATTACTAAATCCAATTCCAGCAAGTAAACAGATTATTTTAGGAATAACAATATAAAGTTAAGGGATTTGCATCAAAGGTACCTTGTTCAAGCAAAACGGTTGAATCAAAATTGCGGAAATAGGGGCTGGATGAGGATGATACATATAAATCCCATCACTATCTTCATTTTCTGAATCAACATTCCAAAACCCTAAATTTCCATACTTGTTGCCCACAGCAACCATCTTCAAATCTGCTGATGGAAAGAACTTAACACTCAATATCCTATTCGGCACAACACGAGCAACATTCTCCGGCACCAATTCCATCGCATCCAAATCAATCGAAGCCCTAACCCTACATTTCTTCTCACCATCACCATCTTCCAATCTAGTCTCTTTACAAACACTCAAAATCTTATTAACAAGAGGTTCATCCGATTCCGAACAAGTATTGGCATCTCGCATACTAATCGGTCCCAAATTTCGAGGGGACGTATTAGGGCTAACTTGTGATTTCAAAGCTGTTGATTTTTTAGTTGGTTCACTAAAATCATCTTTCAACCCTGCAGAGTCTGGGGCTTTTCCTTGAGTTCTAAGAGATCTACGGATTACAATCGGTGTTTCGGGTTTCGGTTTCTTCTCCGGACTAAGTTTGTACGATTTAGTTTCTAATCTGTTCAACACAACATCAAATGACACAAATTTTCACTAACTGAACAGTTTGTTAACCAAAATACTAAATCTATGTCACTCAATAAGTTGTTTCAGTTTGTGCAAATACATAAAAACAAACATATATACATGTATCTTACCTGTGACGTTTGGCGGATGCAGATAGATCTGAAACTTTTGATTTGATGTTGAGCGAAGCGAGCAGTTCGTCGTTGCGTTTGATGTTTTCGAGGCGTTTGCGTTCATACTCTGTGAGTCTTTGTGTAGCCATTTCTATTTCTATTTCTAGAGAGAGATGATGATGATGAATATATATAACTATATATATAAGGACGGCGATTTAGCAACTTCCAATGTGGTGTAGTGGTAAGAGGCTTGGATTCTTCAAAAGAGACCCAAGTTCTAGTCTCACTACCACCACTTTGGAAGGGGCAAATGGGGGCAATGAAGGGAGACTTGTGGCCAACATAAGTTCGATCTCTGAGCCAAACGGGTTTTACCGCTAGCTTGTTGTCGTGCCTACGGGCGGACAGGCTAGTGGGTTTCCCCCGAATTGGAGTTGGTTTAATAGGTGGGCTTCGGCTACCCAGCGCTGTCTGTGTTCGCAGAGCGTTTGGGGTCGCCTTTCGCCATTGGGTTACCCCGGGTAGCCGGGCTTTATTCGTTTCGCTGTCCAAAAAAAAAAAAAAAAAAAAATATATATATATAAGGACGGCGGGAAAAGGGAAGTAGCGGGAAAAGTTATTCGGGTTAGAACTAACGGGTCAAGTTCTTGATTTTGATTGGTTGATTTTGGCGGTAAGTGTGTTTAGTTTCAGTTTGGTCCCTCTATTTTTTGGAGTTTTACAAATAGGTTATTTGTTTAGCTTTGTAAAGGTTACAAGTTTCAAGCAGTCACGTGAATGTAAGTTACAAGGACCTTTAACGGTATCTGTTTGTTTGGTCAGGCTTATTTTATAAGTTTCTAACTAATTAATATCTTATTTTGAACAAAAAACTCAAGATTGAACTAACTATAACAAACCAAACCAGTTTAGTAGATTGGGTCACATTTGTAGCAACTTTTAAAACGATAATCAAATAATATAAATCCTAATCCTTTTGAAACAACCAACTCTTTAAAACCTATTAATATCTTTGGTACTATTGTTCATTTAACAAAACTGTTATGCTTTTGAACTTATCATTTGATTCTACATTTTACTTTTAGTTAACTTATATGTCAGCTGAGGTAGTTTCAAGACACAAGCAGCATTTGATCAAATTGCAGGTGATGCATCAAACAATACATAAAACAGTCATCCAAATTTTTAAAATAACATATCATTTCGATTACTAAAAAAAAGTCAGAGATGGGATAACACAAAATCCCATTTTAGTTTAAATTAAGAAACAAAGAAAAATAACTTCCATTGTTGGTAGAATTTGACCAGCTGCAAAAACCCCTTAGAATCCAAGCTTGGTTCTACGCCAATGCCTACGCTTTGCGTTATACCTGAACCAAATAAAAAATGTCAAGAACATTACAAAAATAAAACCACTGGGTGACTTCACTTGTTCAAATGTGTATTTGTTTTTAACCTTATGGTATTGTCGGTCCTCATGCGAATCCAGTGAGGAATAGGCCTGTTCTGCCTCATCTTCTTTGCAAGCTTCTTCTTGATCATAAACGTCTTGTGTGACGGCTGGAAATAAGTTTTAAAATTTAAACACAAGGTTAAGTTGTTATTCACTCAATAATGTAAAGCAATCGTGTTTGGTATATAATCTACTCCTATTATCACATGACAAGTTCAACTGAAATAGTTTACCTAAAGCATAATGTTCTTTCAAAATTTCAATAGAAAAAATGGGTATCTTGATATCCACCAAAATATTGCCAGCAAATATATAGTTTTTCGAACTCTAAATTATACAGTGCATATAAAGAGGTCGAAAAAGTGTGATTATTATGTCAAGTATGATCATCTAATCAAATGTAGCCTACCAAATTTCAATAAAATCAAATGGGTATCTTAAAATCTACTAAAACCCTGCCAGCAGATACGAGATTTTGAAACGCAAAAGTGTGAAAATAATGTAATGTATGATCACCTAACATTGAACAAAATAGTTAAGGCTGATTTTTAAAAAAAATTACCATCCTTAAATTGCAACTGTCAGCTCATCACAAATGAAAAATGGAAACATCTATTTGTAGAGGATAATAATAGATCAAATACAACTCAACTTATAAATTTCTCAAATACAAACACCTACCTATAACATAGACATAAGTCAATTTCTAATACAAAATCCTTTCAGAACCATATGTACAATAAAATTGAATCAAGACCTAAACATAAAACTTCAATTTTGATCCTCATTCTCATTAGAAAACAACTTCAATTGGTTATTTTAACTAGATAAAATGAATCAATTATAGATCTAACAAAATGAGCAGATTATAAAAAGTAAAGTTACCATGGCGTTGGTCGGATGAGTTCGGCGGCGAAGTTGCGTGAAGTTGCAGATGCTAAAGAGATTTATGTAGTTAGGTTTTAGAGTTTTAGTTGTGAAAGCCCACTTATTATGTGGCCTTTGTTTTGTTTGAAAACAAGTTAAAAACACCAACAAAGTCATGGGCCATATGACTATTTGGGTTTGTTGGTTGTTCAAGCTGACTTTTATTATTAGTTATTTTTATTAGTGCCCGCGCTATGCTCGGGACACAACATTCAAGTGATGTTTTTAAGGATATTCATGAACGTTCCAATAAGTTTTGAAACAAAACGTGGTAAACCGAAACACGAAATATATTTTTTAAAATTAAATTTTTAGTATAGCAATTTATAAAATGCTCAGTTTTATGGTGTAGTTTATTTTTTTTAAAATCCATATAAAAAAGTTATGTATATTTATAAAACACTGAGGTCTTTAATTGTATATTATTATTAATTTTATCCATAAGTTTTATTTTCACACCCTATCAAATATAAACCGACTCATGTACACCCCTTATAGTAGAGGGTTAAAAGTATAAATACTTTTAAATTTTTCAGAATTCTCCAAAATATTAGGGGACCAAAAATGTAATTAGTTTTATTATAATATATTTTATATATTTTTTTTAAATAAAAAAATCATTATTATGAGATAAACTCTCAAATGATGCCACATAAGCCAAAAGCTTTAAAATTATGCCACATAAGTTTTTTTAGTTTTGCTATATTATATAAAGATTTATTTATTTTTTTTATAAACACGTCACAATTTATACACTTAAGGATTTGACTCTACCGGGAAAAATGCTTTAAAAATAAGAGTACTATCAATGAGTCATCAATTTTGTTGGCTGGTTCAAACATATAAAATTTAAAATTAAACCGAACCAAAACTATTTAATGTCAAACTAAAATACGTATTGTGTTTTTGGTTCAATTTGTAATCAATCAAAACGAAATTCAGTTTTATGTTCAAAGCATACTGAATTACGTTTAGTTCAAATCCAGTTAAGTTATTGTAGCTTCGTGACTCCATATGTGAATTCAGATCTTCTTCTTGAAACTTTGAGATCACAACTTCTTTTGGATATATACTTTCAACTTCTTTGGATTCACTCCACAAATAAAAAAACCAGGGACGGATATATAGTAGTGCCGGGGGTAGCGGCCGCTACCCCTCAACTTTTCCGGTGAAGTGTAAAACTAGTGTAAAATTTCAATTTTTTTTATCGTTTTATGTATCGCTATACCTTTAGGTCCAAAAAATCTAGTTTTCCGCTACCCCTAAACTTTTTCTCTAGATCCGTCACTGAAAAAAACCATTTATGAAACAAAAAGGGGGTGTTCCTTTATTAACTCTCTGGTGTGAGAATCAACTTCTGGTTAGTCTGGTAAAAGGTGTGTGTGTTTACATATGAAAAGTGAGTAAGTTAATAATATACTTGAGTCATGAGATTTATATAGGTACTTATAAAGAATGTTTCTTTGAGCGCTAAGCTGGTTGGACCGGCCCTATCTTTAGAGTTTAAGTTAAAAGGTTACTACATAAAATTATGTGATTTTAATTTTGTAACATATTTGTATTCTAATACTAGCTTAGTAGCTTTTGTTAAGAATGTGGAAAATATGTTTCCAACAAATCGGAGAAGGCCTTATCTTTAATATGTTTATGTTGATATAGGCATATGTATGTGTTTAAGTGGGTATGTGATTGGTTCGATTTTTCCAAGTGACTTGTCATTTGTCACAGATTGTAAGTGGAAATAAGCCATATATATAATGAATTAAATAATAAAGCATGGGAGGAATAGTAGCAAGGTTAGTGTCGTGTACACGTTTTTGTAAGAGGATAATCAAATAAGCTTATAGGTGTTTACTTTAAGAATTTAATAATTTATTTTTTTCAAACTTGCATAATAATAAACTGTAATAGTTCTTACCTAAAAAAGAAAAAACTGGTTTTATTAATATGAATTTTGATTTAAAAGACGGTATTAATCCCAGTTTAGGAAACTGTTTGTGTCAGTTCCAACTTGCAACTATTTTTCCTACAATGGTCCATCGTTAAGTTTTTTTTTTTGTGAATTTTGAATTCATGTTTTAGGACTTCTGATCGGATGAGGATACGAGTCAATTAATGTAAAGTTACCTTAAACTGATGCTCCAAACGATAAAATTTTAACATTTAATTGAAGCACTATTATACTTAAACATCATATTAAAGAGTAAAGACTATTTTAAGATAATTACTATAAGAAAAGTTAGGCCTTTTGGTTTGAGGGCCAGATAGCCCAAGCAAGGGCTTATCTATTAAAAGAAAATAGTTGCCTAGTTGGTACTTGGTAGTATGACTTTGTCCACCACTTAGACACCGCTATTGCCGAACACTCTCGGATATAAGCTCCAACGCTAACGTCCAAGTGTCTGACTAGCATGATGTCTAAGGGGGTTCAACAACTCACACTTGAGAAAACTTTTTATTCTAAGTTTATACTGATATGGCATTAAGTGTATGTTTAAGGGGATAAGAAATAGGTTCTAAAATTTTCAAATGAGTTTTCATAGAAAAGTGCATGTACGTAAGTCATGTCATAAGTAATAAAGCATGTGGGAGGTTTGATTTTTCCATATGACTTGAACACTTTGATTTTACCAAATGACTTGTACACGCTTTCGATAGACATTAGTCAAATAAGTGAACCTAGTGAAAGTTGTCTAAATAATGTAAGTTGGTGTTCGAAATTTCTTATTCAAATACTTATCTTACTAATTATAATTTTTGGTTGATATTTTTTCTGAACCACGAGTCTATAATTAGTAATAACGCACAACTAACAAAACAGAACATTGCAGTGTTTATTTGAAGTTACAATACATCAGTTTGTAAATTTCATATCATAATTATGTATTCATTCAACTTTGATACACCAACTAACCAAGTAAGTTGTGTTTATTTATTTTTTGTATGTATAATATGTAATCAAGCATACACAATGATGCACATTTATTTCACACTACTAAACCACTTTAGCATTCTTCGGCTTTCAATTGGTCCATGTCTCCGAAGCTGCATATACATAGACACCAAAGAAGAAGATCATTAAGGCTAACATTATTAATTAACATTTAAATTCGTCTACTAATGACATAAATGTTATAACTTAATATAGCGTACGTACCTAGTCGAGAGATCTTCCAATCTTGGTTGCGATCACCAATGATCGTCCAAAAGAAATACCCTCCTATGTTAAGTGATTGTGCATATTCTATCTTTCGTTTTACCGATTCGACATCGTCGTATCCAATCCAAGAGGTTCCCGCAACAGAATAATAAGATACAGTAGGCTGGTCAAACACCACTTTAGCATTATTTTGAGCATTGAAGTCTTGCACTTCTGAATAAAGCATTGCTCCATCATTTCCTGGTCCTAAACCCACGGCTGGAGCCCCGATACCATCTACACCCGGATCCTGTAGTCTCCACGTCCGACCAAATAAAGGCAACCCCATGACCAATTTTTCTCGTTGGATCCCAGCACGGATCCATGATTGTAGCCCGTAACTTGTGCTAAGAGTGCCCCCCGCTGGATCATTTAAAGCGGCTAGCGTCCCCGTTGCAGTTACATCCCATGACCCATGATAATCATAAGTCATTGCATTTATCCAATCCAAATTCTTATTTATGGATTCCACGGGATAAACACTATCCGGTGTAACTTGCGACTCATGACGAGTGGCGGCTGAAAGAAGAAGCCGTGTCTTACCAGTAGACACGGCTTCTTCATTGACCGCCACACGCCACTCGTCAAGCAAGACGCCAAAGTTGACCATTTCGGTTTGGGTTTGAGGGTATTCCCAATCTAAATCAACCCCGTCAAACCCATACGTCCGTGCCACTTGTATAGTGGAACGGATGAAACTTCCCCTCGATGCACGACTTGAGGCCATACGGGAAAAGTCGGTCGAGGGAAAGTCACCACCTCCGATGGAAAACAACGTCTTGACGGGTGGATTCTTTTGGTGAAGAGTGGTGGTGAAGCTATTAAGCGTAGACGCTGTTGTGTCGTCGATTACTAACTCGAATGTGTTTTGATTCGGGGCGAGAAAAGCATAGTATACATGAGTGAACAAACTGGTGTCGATATTTGCTGGTCGAAAACGGTCTATATCATTGGCCCATGTAGGCCAATAACCCCCTTTGTTTGTGTCACTCATAACACTACAAATTGTGAAACTCGATATCACAAGGAATAAGGTAGGAGGTGTTAGGAAATGCATGGTGTATGTGATTGTGTATCATATTCGAATGGTGTCTTATATATACACGTGTTAGTTTTGAGGAATTCAACTACAAACAGTACAGTACTTAATAATATTCAAAACATTGACTTGGACCTTTCTAAATATACAGCTGTAAATGAGTGGTTGAGAGTTGAAACTCCATATAGATAATTTTATCTACAACTATTGATTAACATGAAAAGTAATAAGTTTAATGTAAGAAAATAGAACCGTGTTTTTATCAAATTTATTTGTTATTTTATACATTTAGTTTTTGATTATTAAAATATTTATATCGGAAGATATATCATTTGTTTGAGATGAGGTAATTTAATGGGTGGTGACTGGTGACGGTGAAAGTGTCAGTGGTTGATGGTGGTGCTAGTGGAGGGGGTGATGATGGTCGGTGGTAATTGTTGGTGGTTGTGGTTGAGGTGGTTGGTGGTGACCAATAGCGGTGGTGATCATTGGTGGTGGTGGCGGCGGAGTGCCGAATCACCGGGTACACATGAGTTCAATTTTATTAGAAAAAGCAAAACTGGAACCGGAACCATGTCCTATTTGTGCACCTCTAGAGTTGGGTACTTAGGTGTATGGATTCAACTATTCAAGTATCATATATAATTTAACAAAAAATTTTATTTGTTTATAGGATTACGTTTTTACACCAATTTAGATCATTCACGAGTCATTGACCCATTATACTAACTAGGTAGCACAACTAAAGAAAACTAACGATATCGCTTACAGTGTAAGAAACATTTTTTATTTTGGCATTACGAAAAACAAATGTAAACATACATGATGCATATTTTTGCAACTTTAGGCCACGTACCCATGGAGTTTCAATCAACCCAAGCCTCCGAAGCTGCATAGATACAAATATGGTTAATGTTTCGATCTTTGGATTATCATTCGAGAATTAGTTTTTAAGATTAAAATAGTCTTGCACCAAACAAAACATACTTAATTGTCTACAAATTAAAAGGATAAAAACGATCGAATGTATACCTTGTCGGGATATCTTCCATTTTAGATCACCGTTGATCGCCCAAAAGAAATATCCGCCTATTTTAAGTGATTTTGCATATTCTATCTTCTTTTTTACCGATTTAACATCGTCATATCCAATCCAATTGGTTCCGGCAACAGAATAATACGACACAGTTGCTTCGTCAAACACCACCATTGCATTATTCTGGGCATTGAACTCTTGCACTTTTGAATAAACCATTGATCCTTCATTTCCTGGTCCTATATCTACGGCTGGAGCACCGATACCGTATAAAGATGGATCCTTTAGTTTCCATGTTCGACCATATAATGGTAACCCCATGACCAACTTCTCTCGATGGATCTTAGCCTCAATCCACGATTGTAGCCCCGAACTTGTGCTCACACTGCTATTTGGGTCGTATAAGGCGGCTAGGGTCCCAGTTGCTGAGAGATCCCAAGACCCGTGATAATCATAACACATTGCATTTATCCAATCCAAATTCTTATTTATGGATTCCACTGGGTACATACGATAAACGTCATCCAATCTAACTTCTGGCTTATAATATGTAGCGGCTGAAAGAAGAAGTTGTGGTTTACCGGTCAACTTAGCTTCTTTTTTGACCGCTACACGCCACTCATGAAGCAAATGACCAAAGTTGACCATGTCAATTGGGGTTTTAGGAAACTCCCAATCTAAGTCAACTCCATCAAAGTCAAACTTATGAGCTACTTCTATAGTGGAAAGGATGAAACTTCTTCTCGAGTCATGGTCAAGAGCCATGCGAGAAAACGTTTCTGTGCCAAATGAGCCGCCTCCAATGGAAAACAAGGTCTTGACAGGTGGTTTCTTTTGGTGAAGGGTGGTTGTGAAGTTTTTAAGCAAGAAAGCGGTTTGATCATCGATTTCAAACTTGAATGTGATGTTATTAGGAGCTAGAAAGGCGTAGTAAACATGAGTGAAAAGAGTCGTGTCAATAGCTGATGGCGGGAAATTTATAGACCATGAAGGCCAATAACCCCCTTTATTTGGACTATGAGAAGAAGCCATAGAGTTCACAGCACTATAAACAATGAGGCTCAATATCACAAGGAAATTAGTAAGAGCTTCCATGGTGTCTTATACTTAATTAAGTTACATTCAATGGCTACATGACTTCTTTATAGATATATACAATTGAAAGGAGTTGTTGAGACCAACAATATTTCATAATAATATACTCAAAATAATATGTTAAAAATTCTATGTTTGTGTATAGGTTCATGACTTTTAGGTCTTTTAGTATTTTTTTTTCTAGCACAATTCACGTATGCTTTTGGATGGAAGTGTTTAACTTGGAATGAATGCATACCGGTAAAGTTAAAAAATATATTTGTTCATTTTGTTTGAAGCGATTGGCCGTATATGGTCGAGGTGAATAAGTTGTAATTTTTAACTAATCAAGGAAGACAAGTGAGTAATTAATTTGAAACTAAATCAATCTTTTTAAATATAATATATTTGAAATTTCTATTAACAAGGAGGAAGGCCGGCAATGTTTGTAAGAGTCAGAATTATTGTGTCAATATTTTATGATTTAAAGACTTAGACAAGGTATGTTACGGAACAACAAATATACGTTCCTATAGAGGTTGATTATTGCCTAGTTGAAATACTCGTTAGTCGTTCCGCATGGTGTCGTGTCTACTCATTGTTTCGTTTGAGTTCTTGTCTAACTAAGATAGATGTTATTTCACTCGTGTCTTCCTAATTTTAATTGTTCTTTGTTCCGTTTGTTGTCTTGCCTCGCAAAGATGCTCGTTGAGGTCTTTGCTAATCAATATGTTCAAAGTTTTGTCCAACTCTGACCTACCTAATTAGTTTTGATGCTGCCTAACAAATTTCGGTATGTGATGTAATTATAGTCTATGTACTTAGTCGAAACAATGAATCCATACAAATGCATAATAATATGAGCAGTTCTGAGATTTGTAAATTTCAGGTTGATATTTTCTATTCCAAAATGTTTTAGCTTACTAGACTTTTTGAGTGAATGAGTTTATTGGACTCTTTAATAGGCTATGCTATTTATCTAGGTTAATTGGGCTAGCAAAGTAATAAAATTAACAACCTTTGTTTGCTAACTAAGTTTGTTAGGCTAAAATGTTATGTTAATAGTTTGCTAACTAAGTTTGCTTAGTCAATAGTTATGCCTTAACATATGTGTTTTGAAAGAACATTTTTTAAACGATAGACAAATTTATAAACTTTTAACTAAAATGCTATTAATCATTATCACAATTATAAAACACTAGATAAACTTTGGAATATTGGGCTATCATTAAGTATCGATTAATGATTACTTTGTTCCCGATTGATGGCCTTTGTCTTATTTTCCACAAGGTCTGTTTAGAAAATTCATATGACATCGCAAGGAGTTACCGGCTTCAAATACAAGCATGATTTGGTTAGGGATATCCTATATGATGTCCTTAAGGCCGACTTTTAAAGCACTGCTTACAGGTATACCCCTTGGTTGCGCTCTCGGATAATAGATTTGTAGGAGGACAAGCGGTGTCAAATGTAAAATCATCCAAGATTGTTAAACACGAGAACGTTTGCCTAGAGAATCAACATTATTTATTCCATTGGTGTTTGATACTTTTGGTTTCGTAGCCACGAAGACGTTGAACTTCTTAACCACGGTTCAACGGACCATTCATCACAATGTTTCGACTCATAAAGCCAATGTTTTGTTTTAAGTAGGCTGAGTTTTGTTATTCAAAAGAGGTTTACGACGCAACTTTTTACCCGTTTACCTGCCATCATATTGTAAATTATCCGGTTCATTATGAAATATTAAAGTTAATATATTAATAATTTATTGAACCATCTACTTTACATAATCTACATCACGAGTAACTTTTATCAATCGCTCATAGGCAAGACTTGAAGGATTTAGTTTAGAAAAGAAAAGGTTCAAACAATCTAGTTAATGTTAACTAGATGTAGTCGTTGGCTCGCACGCTGCGCGAGCCTTTTATGTTTCTAGTTAGCTCTTCATGTCTGGTTCGCATTTGTTAAACATACACCCTGACAGCCACATCAACTACTATCTAAAATGCACAAAATGCAGATTGTTTACTCATGTTTTCAATAGATACACTTCAAGTTGCACATATGTTGGCATCGTTTACCCACGACACCATAACAACACCAACTATCGCCGCCTACAACCATCTAATCTGCCCGACCAAACCGCTACCACCGTCGAACCACTCCCCTATCCATCGCTAAACGGCCCATCAGATATTTTTTTTTATCTCTCTCTATTTCTTCTCTTCTCGTTGTTCAATCCCAACAATATTTTTTGATTGTGCAAATAACAATTCTTTAAGAGAGACCAAACATGTTAACTATAAACATATTGTGGTAAAAATGTGAACTATAAAAATATTATGGTAAAAATCAAAAATAAAAAACTTAACAATTGAATTTCACTAAAATCATTTGTGGTAAAAATATAAACTATAAAAATATTGTGGTAAAAATCAAAAATAAAAAACTTAACTTTTTTTTTTTGGACGGCAAATAAATATATTAGATAAAGAGGGCTAACAAGTAGCTAAAAACCCCGAAAAGTACAAGGGAAACAAAAAATACAACAACAATGGGACATGAGAAAGAATTAGCCCGGGTCAAAAGGAAAATTTGGGATAGCAATATAAGTTCCCCTCCGAATTCTCGATTTTAGCCATAAACATCCCACCACAATAACTTCACAGATAACCTTGTTTGCCGAGGGCCGGATATGATCAAAGATAATTTCATTGCGGTGCCTCCATAAGCTCCAGGTAGTCACCATGACCATAGCATGAACCGCTCTTTTGAAATTGTCGTCCCCATTAAGTAAAAAGGGAAACTCCATAAGGTCCTTGAAAGAGAAGGCATAAACCGGAGGAATGTTGCACCAAGAACCCACTTTTGCCCAAACCGTCAAGGCTAGATCGCACGCTGTAAACAAATGATCAACCGTCTCATTTGCCGCGCCACAAAAGCTGCATAATGGAGACGGGATTGGAATGTTTCTACGAATCAGCGCATCGCAAGTAGGAAGTCTATCTCGGATCGCCCTCCAGTTCAATATATTTGCCTTTTTTGCCACCCATGTGTTCCATTTGAACTTGATAATATTATCAACTGTAATCTTGTTTTGTATGAGACCTTTTATAAAGGATGTGCTGAAACCTTGATCATTGGAACCGCCGCATCTCCATCTATCATCCTCATTCCTTGCCCGAATCTCATGAAGCTTTGAGGAGAGCTCATCCCATTCAGTACGCTCTTGAGGTAGCAAAATTTGTCTTTTCCACCTCCATATCCATGTCATATTCTGTCCCTGTAATCTAAAACAATCATAAATCAAGATATCTTTAGAACATTCAATGGCAAATAAGGAAGGATACATGATCCGAAAGGGCGCCTCGCCCGCCCAAGTGTCCAACCAGAATCGAATTTGGTTGCCCCTACCCAAAACACCAACCATAATGTTACCAAGATCGATGTTGTAGGAATTGAAATCGTCATTTATTTTATAAATGTTTCTCCACACACCACAAGATGAGAGCCTCACAGGAAGAGGGTTCCAGCTTCTAGACGAATGATGTATGGACCAAATGACATTCCACCATAACGAATGCTTTTCGTTTTTAAATCTCCACCACCATTTTGCGAGCATTGCCATGTTGGAATGTTTTAGAGGAGTAATGCCCAAGCCCCCCTTTTCTTTTGGAAGGGTCACTGTGTCCCATGCAACCCAGGGAATGCCATGCTTATCCTCATTACCGCCCCATAGGAAAGATCTTCTAATTTTTTCAAGAGAGTTTAACACCCCTTGCGGCGCTCTGTAGAGAGAAAAGTAATATACAGGCAGCGACTCAAGTACAGATTTAATCAAGGTGACACGGCCCCCCATAGATAAAGATTTCGCTTTCCAATTTGAGAGTCGTGCTTTAAAAACTTTAACCACGGGATCCCAATTTTTAATGTGATTCATGTTTGCACCCACCCTAGCCCTAAGTATGAGAATGGAAAGGAACCAACGTTACACTTCATGATTGTTGCCATCGATTGTAAGTCAGCGCTTTCCCACCCGACCCCATAAAGAGAGCTTTTTTTTAGATTCACTTTTAGACCAGATAGTAAGGAGAAACCTCTTAGAAGTCTTCCAATATTCCTCATATCGCAATCATTACCCTGGCTAACAATTATAACGTCATCCGCGAACAAGAAGTGGGAGATAGTGGGACCATTACTAGGGAGATTCAAACCTTGAACACATCCCTCCGCAATTGCTTTCTTGAAAAAACAAGACCAAGCTTCCATGGCAATGACAAATAGAAAAGGAGACAGTGGGTCCCCTTGCCTAAGCCCCCTTTGGCAAGTAAACTCCGATGTGGGACTCCCATTAACAAGGACAGAAGCTTTGCTAGAGGCCAAAATAGCATGGATCCATTTCCTCCATTTAAGTGGAAAATTCATTAAGTCTAGAGTACGATCCAGGAATTTCCAATCAAGTGTGTCAAAAGCTTTTGCAATGTCAAGCTTGAGGAGGATGCCTTTTCCTTTAGATTTCTTAAGCCATGAAACAATTTCATTGATGACTAGAGGACCATCCAAAATGGACCGTTTAGCAATAAAAGCCGATTGCTCCTCAGAAATAACCTTTCCAACCACCCCATTCAGACGATTAAGTAGAACCTTTGACAGTACTTTATTAATGACGCCAATCAAACTTACCGGTCTTGAGTCGTTTGGAGTAAGGGGGTCCTTGCATTTTGGAAGGAGCGCAAGGAATGAAGATAGGCACCCATCGCTAATGCTTTCGTTGTCATGGAATTGAACCAAAAGGTTAACAAAATCAGCTTCTAACTATTGAATTTTAGTAAAACCATTTGATTTTTCAATTAAAAGGGGAATTTGGTGTTACAAAGACCAAATTGGGAGGGAAGAAGCAAAGCAAATATGGAATGTTCCTCTGAGTCTGACAACTTGGTCAAACTTACTTCAATCGTGCCTGCAAATATTGTCTGACCCATTCTTCCAAAAATTCACATTAATTATTTAATATGCCACCCTTGCCTTGTCTTTTACATACGAGTCTCAGAGCCAACCGTTCATCCGCTGACATCGAAAATTTGTCATGTTGTGTACCTTGTTTTTAGGATGACATTGTATACCTATGTTTGACTCATGCCATCAAGAGTACTTATTCCTTTTTTTTAACGGCATCAGGATTAGTCATTCATACCCGTTTTTTTAATAGGATTTGAGTTCACAATCATTAGATTGAGGAATGCATCAGTTTACCATCAGCGTATCTCTTTAATGACAACGAGTCGTGTTGGTAAGTCGTTTAATAAACACGTGTTTAAACTTGAATTAAAAACAAAAACTTATATAGAAGTTCATTAAATAAATTGACCAATAATAAAGATGTAATTGTTTTGGTAGGGCTTGTGGATTGTCTTGATAATAAACTTATTTAAGCAGAAATTTTTTAGATGTTAAACCGAAAACAATACTTTTAATTAAATATGCAGCTGTAACACAACTCATATATTAAAGGGTTTATAAATGTTACAATCTAAAATATGAGTGTTTTCTCGTCGTGTTCCAGTCAAGCCGAAAATTACCGGCTAAAAGAATACGATTTATCCAAATCTATATTTGAATAAACAAATATTTGTGTTTGCAAATAACTAAACGGGTCTAATCGAGCCAAGTGCTTGTGAACTACTCATGCCCAAGTTTTACTTATCGAGCCTACTTACATACTTTTTATTTAATCCATTAAATATATATTTATATACTAAGTAGTATTATATAAAAAAATAACTAAACGATATATATAAAATTTTTAAAAAATGAATAAAAATAACTATAAAGCACAACTAGCTAGATTTTGGAAAAACATTAATCGATTGCACGAAACTTAATTTTTAAGCTTGAAATAAGCCGAGCTTAAGCTTAAACTCCGGCAAATTAAACAAATCAAAAAGGAACCCTAGTTCACTTATTTATAACTGCACTACTTTCTTTTTCCAAGTATTTAAAAAAAAATCAAACCTTTTACTAATGAAAGTAATCATTTCTATAACTAGATCGTGACCCGAAGATGTGACACACCATACATGATCGCGTAGACGGTTTAATCTCATGATTTTTAAGTATGCGCCATCATAATTGAACAAATTAATCAATAAAAAACCACTAATAAAGTGTTGAAGATGGATAAACTCTAGGGGTAAAATCGTGATTTAGCAGTCAATGAAAAGTGGACCATTGACGAATGAACAAGTGTATATGGTCCATAAAATATAGAGATCATCACCATCACACCCTTTGCTATTATCTATTCATCATCATCATCGTCGTCAACATCATTCTTCATTCATCTTTCTTTTTCTTTTTCTTTTTCTTTTCATTTTCATTTTTCATTTCATTCTACCCGCTTTAGATCCGACCATTCATCCTCATTTCACCCAATTCATTTCAAATAATACCCAACTCAAACACAAAATTAACTCATAAAGATCCTATAAATTCTTGAAAAGTTAACATTTTTTGGGGAAATTAATGATCTTTATGAGGTGGGGTTTTGTTGTTAAATGGGAAATGTAACCTCAAATATAGCTGCAAAATTTGCATTCTTTCCACCTGAACCCCCATCTTATGATGTTTGTGTAGATGAAGAGGTTGGGGAAAAAAGATATTGTTTTACAGGTATAACAGCAGATAAGAATGTTGATGTTCATGTTCTTGATACAAAAGTTGGAAACAAGATTGTTGCTACTTTTTGGAAACACCCTTTTGGTAGATTCACCTTGTTGTACTCTCATGGTAATGCTGCTGATTTGGGTCAGATGCAAGAGCTTTTTATTGAGCTTAGAGCTCACCTCAGACTCAATATCATGAGGTTTTTTTTAATCTTACTTTATGGTTGTTTAAATCTTGTTATTGGTTTTGTTTTTAGTTTTGGGGGGTTAGATTGAATTGGGTGTTTGAGATTGTGATGTTTATCTTCATATTTGGTTGTGTTTCAGTTAAGAATTTTTGTGCTGATTGATTGAATTCAAACCAGTAAATTTGGATTTTAGGGAGTTATAAAATGTCATGCTTGCTGTTAGTTTTTTGGATATATGTTACTCTTAGGGTCTGATTTATGTTGAAGTTAATGATCTTTATGAGGTGGGGTTTTGTTGTTAAATTGGTTTTGTTTGATCACAAGTAAAAAAACTGGTAAAAGAAATTGGTTTTGGGTGTTATATAATGTTCCATAGATAGTGCAATAATCTGTTCCAATTTTAATCCTTTTCATGTGTTTGATCTCTCTAAGCGGCCATTCGTCTTGTGAATGAAATTACTTTTGATCCTTCAAGCAAAATGGGTCTCGAAGACTGCAAATTCTTTTAAGTTTAGAATTTAAAACTAAGTGGGCTTCATAGTATATAGATTTTTGACAAGATCCCTAATCATTTTGATTTATATATATATTTTTTGGTCGGCAAATGAGTCCCCCCCAAACCTTAGCTCACGCTGCCATCATAGACCAACTACCTGACAACCCATGGGCAAAGAGCTGTAGGGCCGAGACCAACCTAAGTCTCACCAACCCCCCTAGTGGAAACCCACAGAAGTGGGAACCCCTAACAAGAAATGAACTCGAGACCTCTAGGAGAATCCCAAGTACATCAACCCAGTTGATCTAGGTATCACGGGCCTGTTTTGATTTATATAGTAATAGGTTTGACCCGAAAGGTCAAATTGTATCTGTTTCCTTTGTAGCAAGTGACTTTCTTAGGCAAATTCTAAAATGGAAAGTCCCAAGTTTATTAATTGCTTGTGATAATTTCATATCTTGCACGGAGCTTGAAGCTATAATTATCAATCTATAATTCTATTATCCCTTTAATGATAGCGTATGTTTTAAGTTTGCATATATTTGTTCTGTGCAGTTATGACTACTCGGGATATGGTGCTTCCACGGGCAAGGTAAGGAAGATACAGTTTAATCTCATTAACTTTTCTTTGATGAGGAAATGTTTAAAATGTCTACTTAATGACATTCTAAGTATTGTTTGTTTGTTTGTTTGTTTGTGATTAGCCATCTGAGGTCAACACATACTATGACATAGAGGCTGTGTACAACTGTTTGAAAGACAAATATGGAATTAAACAAGAAGATATAATCTTGTATGGCCAGTCTGTTGGCAGTGGGCCCACGTTACACTTGGCTGCTCGCTTACAGAGGTTGAGAGGCGTCGTTCTGCATAGTGCTATTCTTTCAGGGATACGAGTTTTGTATAATGTAAAGATGACACTCTGGTTTGATATATTTAAGGTAAATTTTGAACCACCCCTTGGAACAAACTTTAGTTACACTAGACGTTGCAACGTGGGCGGGTTGAGTAGCATGTCAGGTTATTGGCACGATCCGCAAACACTTTTCATTCTTTTTTTTTACTTGAATCTACAAAAAGTTAATATGATTGAAAAAAAAAACTATTTTATTTGACTACAAGTTCATTTGACATACTCGACCCATTCAACCTGAACGTTTCCAAGTTATACCAATTTTTTTAGTACACAACAATTAGAGTCAAAGTCTAACATCATACGTGGCTCGAATGATACTCACCTTTCTCTCTTCTTTCTATACAGAATATTGACAAAATACAGAAAGTCAGCTGTCCGGTTCTAGTTATACACGTATGTATTCTGTCTTTTTACCTGATTATATTTTTTCGCCTTTATCTTCATTTACTATTGTTGCCATCTTAAAAGAATGATTTAATGTGAACTTGTGCTTGATATAGTTACAATCTGGTAATATGTCCCATTAATGATTAGTGAATTCTTTATTGTTTTTGTGGCATGCTTTGAAAAATATTCCCATGATTCATTTGATCTTTCTAAGGTTGCCAACATAAATGACTTCATGTTTATTTATATCATTATTTGATCAAAACTATCCATTCAAAACATCATCTTTGCTTAGCGATTCGGGTCATCATTTTATTGTCTGTTTGTTTGAAATCACAGGGCACAAATGATGACATTGTTGACTTTTCACACGGTAAGCGGTTATGGGAACTGGCTAAAGAAAAATACGAGCCGTTGTGGGTCCAAGGTGGGGGCCACTGCAACCTTGAAACATACCCGGAGTACATAAGACATCTGCGAAAGTTTGTAAGTGCAATGGAGAAGGTATCAATCCAGAGGCCAAACAAGCAACAATCTTCATCGGGATCGTGCATGACAGGCATCAGACACAACAAGTGCTTGAGATTTGGTAGAACTAGATAGCTTTTTGGTTGATTTTTATGTTTATGTTCAAGAAATCTTGCACAAACCGGCTATTTGATTTGTTTTAGTTGAATTTAAGTGAGTTTTGCTGTTTTTATTTCGGTGTATTTGATTGAGATTGACGTGTACATTGTTTTGATTTTTAAGTAGATGTTCAAAATCTTTATTGATTGGAAACTGAAATACATAATTTTTTCCTTGTGCTTCTGGTTTATGAATTTCTAGAATTTAGATGCATGTTTCTATGATGGTTTATGAAGTTAATTTTAAAATTTGGAAAAAAGATCATAGGGGTTCAGAAGATTAATAATTTTGATTTATTTATTGTCAATTTTAAAAAAGAGTGTCTTGATTTAAAGTAAAATATATTAAAAACTAGGTTTAACACCCGTGTATTATACATGGGTTAAATAAAAATATTTTCTAAATATTATAATTGTTATATTTAAAAATTTATAAATACTTTTCTAAATAGTTATTAATCACAAAATTTTATCTTTATTAACTTTCCTACTCAATTTTCCCTCTCAACATTTCTTTTATAATTTTTTTTATGTTTTCCCTCCAAAAAACTACCCCTAAAACTTTGATTTATTAGATAGATATTAAAAAGGTCAAACAGGTTATGTTCATGTCAACTCGTTAAAATGTGTCGTGTTCGTGTTTGCCTCCGAATACTTTGGATTCGAGTCGTGTTCGGGTTTGACTAAAAATTTGAGGTTCATGTCGGGTCATCCAATTAACATGGCCCAATTAGCAAACCTAGGGGAAGAACGAAATTATAGTTGTAAATTAACATGTTTAAAGTAGAGACAAAATATGAAAATATGATACTTTGAGCTAATGAATTATGTAATGGAATTTGTGTGTTACAAAAGTTAATATTTTGAATGCTTTACTTGGTTTCTAGCATTGACGAAGCTTTTTGATGGTGGACAGGTGTCGCAGCTCTCTCCTATGTTTCCTGTTAGTAGTGTAATTTTTAGGTTTGAAGTTTAAAAACTAATATACGAATTGACGTCTCCCCTTAAGTTCTCTACAATTTATGACACCTTTTAACCACTCTTTGTTGGAAAGAAATTTGAATGAGATGATGGCTTTGGGATGATTTCAATTTTCTAAGTATATTCTGCATGTTTATTTAAGAACTGTTGGAGAGACTTGTTTGATGACAAACAAAGCCCTACCCGTTAATGTGGAAGCCCACACAAAAGTTCATTTGAACCCAGCCATACACAAGTACACAACCAAGATTTATTAAGAGTTTTACTCGTAGACTGCCATGAACAAAAAGACCGGTTCCATACCCGACCCGCCGGGTTCAACCCAGAACCAGTTTCGGTTCCTACCCGATTGGATCAAAACCCAGCCTACCCGAGTTCGTACCCGCCGGTTCCGCACCGGTTCCTTGATTTTCAGCAAGAACCGGTTCCTACCCGGAACCAGTTAAACACGATTTGTACCTGGTTCCAACCCGGTCTTGACCGTTTTTTTGGAATTTTGCCCCCACTTCGAAACTAGCCGTTGGCAAACGGCTATATGACCGTTTGGGGCTATTTTTTGACTGTTTTTTTGTATTTTATCACCCATTCACCCCTAGACCCCCTTTGATGTGTATAAATATATGTTTGATGTTTGGGTTGATTACAACACTCGAAAACGCAAGCAAAAACTTATCTGGGGTTTATTACCCAACTAGTAGTTTGGTGCTTTACGATTATATTTAATGGCTCTTAATATTAAAACTTTTGAAAATATTTTTTTTTAAAGAAATGATACCGGCGACGAAAGAAAAATTTTAAAAATATTTTTTAGAGCTCCCTTCGGTTTTTACTTATGCCGCCGCTTTAAACCCGTTTTATAATATTACGGGAGTCGAATGTTTATTTCAATTTTTTTTTGACAATTTGGATATCCATATTCCATATGGATAACCCAAATCACGCAACGGAAACAAAAGCAAAATTTAATCACGATTTTCAAAGACTTTTTGATGTTTATCACTTAAGATACGGGGCAACAACGGGTACAACATTTTCACAATCGGAGGCTAGCTCAAGTATGCCGATAAAGGACCCGAAGAAAAACTTTTTTAATGTCATTCGGGAATCCGTGGCAAAAAAACAAAAGGGTGCCGCTCCGAATAGCGAGCTCGGTATAGTGGAACAGATTATACTTCCACTATGTCGGCCGATGACATTGATAGTTTTGATATATTGGCTTGGTGGAAAGGAAGGGAAGCGGAATTTCCGGTTCTTTCCGCCATGACCCGTGATTTACTAAGCTCCTAAGCTTCTACTGTAGCTTCGGAATCGGCTTTTTCTACTTGTGACAGGGTAATATCTTTAAGGAGGACCCGACTTTCTCCGGAGGCTGTGGAGATGCGCATTTGTCTCAAAGATCACTTGGACGCGATTGATCGCATACAACACCTAACGAGCTTAGAAGACGACATCGAACCGGAGTAAAAAATACATGATGAAGAGGTTGATGAGGGACTATCCACCGGAATATCCGATGAAGAACTCAAAGAAGATGAAAAAAGAAGAGGAAAAAAATGAAGAAACTTAGATTTCAAAATTATATATATTGTCTTTGTTTAAAAATAGTAGTTTTTTACATCGTAACGTCAATATCTTGTATTTGGTTAACTCTTTTAAGTTGAAATAAATCGTATTTATTTAGTAACTTTATATTGTACACAAAACACAAAAAAAAAATACAATTGCATACCCGGTTAGGACCCGACCCGGGTAGGAACCGGACCCGACCCTACCCGATTCCACAGGTATGGTTTTACCCCCACCCTACCCGTACCCGATTCCAGGTGTACCCGAACCCGATCGGGTCTTTGGCACCCATACCCGGTTCGTACCCGGTTCCGGGTCAAAAAAACCCGGTTTGTGCACGTCTAGACTTCCCACACACCTACCGTTACTAAAAAAATAAGGTCATGTGGTGTATATTAATGCCTCGAGGTGTTAGGCTGTTCAATCACGTCGTCAAGGGCATTAAACGGTGTGTGAAAAGCTCAACCTTTTTAATTTTCTCACACATTAATACATATACATACATAGTGTGTGTATATATATATATATATATATTTATATATATTTATATTCTAAAGGGGTTAACCTAGGTGAGACAATCTCTACCTTTAAAAGTTAGGTTAAATAGAAAATGTGGGTGATGTAGAGCTAATATAACAAGTAACTTAAGTGAAAAGATGTGAAAGTTCACCACATAACCTAAAAGGCTGAGACCAATATTTATTCGCGCCTACTAGTAAAATAAAATATTTTAAATATAACTTTCCTAATTATATTATATTATGTATATTATTAAATCATAACGTCGGCGGACGTATTTTACATGTTCTCTTAGATCCATTTATGTTTTCTTTAACAATTCTAATGTGTTTTTTTAAATTATTTTAAAATAATTTTATTTTATTATATCACAACATGTGAGACATTACATTACACCGCAACACACTCATAATACTATTTATAACTGATACATAACGACGTTAGTGTCACGGACGAAGCGCCCCGGAGATCACATGCTAAAGTCACTACTATAACGTGTGGGGCACCATATATTAATGTCATCATTGTAATACGGATAATGAAGACACAAACACATTGTTTCGTGTGCATACATCATATGTAAAATATCACCATTATAACCCATGACGTATTATAACCCATGACGTTGCCGCTGCCTCACATAACACATGTATTAAAATACTAGGTAATATTATTTAGGTCTAAGAACTTTCGACACGACCCGAACTTAACACAAAATTCTCAGGTTTGAGTTTATATTTATGGCCTTATGATGCGGACTAATTTCGAGTCAAACAGTTAACCTATTTAAAAAAACATGTGATGTGAGGTTGAGGTTAGGTTAATTTTGTATAAAGTTTTCATGTTGTGATCAAATTCGACACATTGATCACCCCTAAATTATATGATTTAGAAATGTTGGTGGGTCATGCATGGCAGGTAGCGTCTTTTTGAGCCAATAAGGTTGTTGGAAATTGGATGGATGGACACTTGATCTAATCACGATCATGCACATGCTCTAACTATACACTTCTTCGTATGTTGGCTTTTGGGGCCCACTCAGTTTTATGTACTGACGTGTCAAATGGCCCCACAGGCCCACACGCTTTGTAAACGATACATGTATCAACACGTGTCTTTCATATTTATACCCTTTTTTAACGGCAACGTGTATGTCATATTACCGCACAAGGTTGAGAAAAATAAAATTTTCATAGAACATAAACTAAACCGAAGTAAAATAAATTATTTATATAAATTGAATTTAGATCTCATAAATTATTAATTTGTGTCTTTTTAGATAAATAGTCTATTTTATCCTTAAAACTAACAGTCAACTAACAATTAAACCAACTAAAATTTGTAAATGACTGACGTTAGAAAGCTTAGGGTTGTAAAATGTCAAAATATTTAAGCATAAATATTTGCAAACTAAACAGATTGTAGTTTCTCTATATATAAATAAGAAGAAAGACACGAAGGCTCGTAATTCAATACGTCTTCTCTATCTCTACCCATCCAGCCTAGCTCTCATACGCTCTCTTGAATGGTCTTGTCTCTTCATATCCTAACTAGGTTAACACCCGTGGGTACCCACGGATTGAACAGTAAAAAAAATTTATATATTTTTATATTGAAATGAGTAATAAAAAGACTAACAAATGTAAAAGATATAACATGGATTTATAGAAGAAAGATCTAAAAAGTAAATAACTTCTAATCATTTTTATCAAGATGTGTTAACTTGTCAATCAAGATGTGTTAACTTGTCAATTGCATCATAGCAGTAAGCTTTCGTCCGGCAACACTTCTACTCATGCCCAATTTGATCTCATTGCCTAGAATACAAAGAGATATAAAAAATTATATTCAACCAGATCTATGCTTTATAAAAAGAGTTCTTTAATGAATTAATTATAAGAAGAGCTCACTTAGTATGTTTGCACTAATATTCACATTTGATGAAGTCTGGTGAATTGTGATTGGCACATCCATAGACAAAGAAGAAACCTATATGTTCACACTAATATTCAAGATTAAAACACAATAACTCCATTGAAATCATCATCATCATCAACAGTCACTTAGGTTTCAAATTCAAAACACGTGACATGCCAATTTCAAAATCATTATAAATAACACAGACACTTCAAGTACACTTTAAACCACGATATAAAAATGATCATAGCCAATCATATGTTAAAATTATAGACACTTGAACAAAAAAAATTCATCAAAGTTGTGATCATACGAATAGTATCAACATGTGTATATAAACATAATAGCACTTGAAACAGTGGATGAGATTAGGGAAATATTCACCATCAATGTTTATCGTTCTGTCTTGTTAATTTCTCCAATTCATCAGATTCAAATTCAAATCCAACCAGTATGTGATCAACTATTACATGTTCCAATCCTTCTCAACAATCACCTACTCTGGGCACCTAGCAAAAGTAAAATAAGACATTGAATAGACTTTGAATCCCAACTTATCAAACCATACAAAATCATGACTTGTTGGTTAATAAAGATACTGTGTAATGATAAAAAAAATCATATTCTAATTTCCCTTACCGGTCCATAATATGAATCCATATTCACACAATATGCTCCATATTCACGCAATATGCCACATAAACCAAATAGTTACGTATAATAGTTCAACAAAATCATTACCATATCTTCTTGAATATGAAGCACGATACGACAAACTAATCCGGTAGTTCAAATGACCAAGCCATATAATCTAACTACACCAAAACACAACCATTTAGAAATCAGAAAATCACCAACCATACAATAACCAAAGTTTGAAAATCTTATAAACTTCAACTTACTCATGCTCAAGAATCATTTGAGGCGAATTCTCGTCTCCCGTTCTTTGGCAATGTAATAACTTCAATCGTTAAATCATCTGCATACTAAAAGTTGCATTCATCAAAGAACAAATTAGTAACTTACCTGCAATTATGTACTACATGTATTTCAACATCTAGAATTTCAAATTAATTGGTCACCAGTTAAAGATTATTACTAAACTTTAAGTTTATAACATTTCAAGTCTAATTGCCACTTTAAGCCTTATATTTGATCCATCCTTAATACCAAAATACCAATGGCCCTCCCTAAGTACCAAAAGCAATTGAATCAACTTTCCTAAAAGCCTTTGTACCACAAGAGTCCAAACTAAACAAAAAAACTAAAGCACCAGTTAATATGAGAAGTAACAAAACCAAAAGAATCGTACCTTCTTTATCTTGTTTTCCTTGAAAGGCATAAAAAAGGATTGTATCGAACACCATTTGAATCCCTGAAATTGAAGAAGATGAACAAATCGAACACACATGAAATCAAAACCTAGAAACCAAAATCGCTGTTTCGACATATACATAAGACGGAGTTCTAATCTGATGCTTTGATTACCAGAAGAGATGAAAACGTAAACATTAGATGAAGGGGGCTGAAGATACCTTGAATGAAGTTCGAAAATACCTTGGATGACGAAGGCGGCTGCAGAACGACATAGAATATGGAGGAATTAGGTTTTTGTGTAAGGGAGAGGTGAATAGAAAAATGGGGGCAAAATGATTTTTAAAAGATCAGATGGTAAAATGGGTAACCCGGTTAGGCTCCGCGATCCAGCTGAGAAGCATTGTAGTGGTGACAAGTGGCTTAATGTGGGAGAATGGGTTAGCAATTTATTATAAGAGTGATGATGTTTACCTTTTATTTTTGATGAACACTGTTTTGATATAGTTATGTGCGTATTTTTATCACCTTGTTGACGATAGTTGTCTAGCAGTGAGAGTATGTCTTTAGCGTTGGATTGAATCATTAATCCCTATTACAACATCAGCTAGCTCATTAGAGCGGTGTGTCCAACCTTTCACAATCGTGCTTCCAACTCATTACAAAAGTGCATCCAACTTTCAAGTGCGTGTCACTGTTGTAACGAATGTTAAGTACCCTTTCCATTATAAATGTGCGCCTAGCCGCCTAACACGTACATAAGAGTGGGTGCACCTACCTTTACTTGTCTGCTGTCTCATGTAGTTAAATTGACATAAGTACAACTTTTCCCAAATGCTCACCCCACACATGTTGCTTGTCACACTCCTATGTTTTTCTGTTTCACACATATATAATTATTTTATATAAAATCAGTTTTAAGCTAAGAACCAACTTAAAGACACCATATTGTTGTAGCAATTGTATATCAGTATCTTTTTTCTCTTTCAACATTAGCTACTTGCAAAGTCTTATGCCTTTTTATGGGGTTTTGATTTCATATTTGTTTTGAATTATATTATTTCAGTTAACTTCAAATTTAACGTGCTATATTTCAAATTTCGAAATAAATAAATCTCAATTGAAAGTTTTAAACATCTAGCTATTGGAAATTAGTATTTGGAATGGAAAGCTTTTAATGTATTCATTTTTTACTTTTAAAGAAAATAATTGATATCATTAGCATTTATTTATTTAATTTAAACCATAATGAAAACCATTATTTTAGGAATGTGTCTAGATTACTTTCCTATTTGTAAATTACCATATTACCCCAAACATGTCCCTTTTTGAATACTCTTGTCAATCAAATGTGTGGGCATATTGTGTCAATCCTAAAGAAAGAAAACATCAATTGATAACAATAACAACCTTAATTAATTAACATCTTTCTATAGTACCATTACCATTATATTCTGAGTTACATAACCTATAAAAAATAATAGTTAGTAGAACAAGGTTATATCTTATAAAAGTATATTAGAAAACAATTTGAAAATAATTACAAGAATAATATTATATTTTTTTAATTATGCAAAAAGGATAATTAAAGAAAAACAGAAGACAAAAACCCTTGAGAGAAAAAAGGGGGGGTTTTGATGAGTGAAATAGTAAAGTGTTTTGATTCCTTGTAATATTTAAAACTGAAAGCCATTCAATTTGTAGTGGCAAAGTTTCCATGATTGTCCATTTCTGAGCTCTATTCCAAGTCACCATCCACCATTCTCTCTCTAAGATCTACTTTCTCTCTCTAAAATCTTCTGGGTTTCTTTTGTTTGTGTTCAAGAAACTGAAAAACAAAAAAAAATCCAAACTTTCTGAATCTTTGTGTCTTTCTTGATTTTTGTTTTGAGTCCTGAAACTAAAAGAAAGAAAAAAAAAGATGACAGTTGAGGAAATTAGAGGGGGTGATAATGAAACTGACAAGTTTCCCATTGGGATGAGGGTTCTTGCTGTTGATGATAATCCAACTTGTTTGAAATTATTGGAGGGTCTTCTAAGAAAATGCCAATATAAAGGTTACTTCTTTATTTCATGTCTTTATGTTTGTGTTTGTGCATAATTAGTATCAGGGTTTCAAGTCCAAGCAATTGTGTCAACATTTTACTCTCATGCTCATGGTTGTTGACTGAATTATTATGTGTTGAAAGACTGTTGCTTTGTGGATTGCTAATATGATTTTGATCCTTTGTAGTCTTTGGTTTTAAAGATTGTTATGTTTATGTGTTCATAATCAGTTTTTGTTTCCCACAGTTACAACTACAAATCAAGCAATAACAGCACTGAATATGTTGAGAGAAAATAGAAACAGATTTGACTTGATCATTAGTGATGTTTATATGCCAGACATGGATGGTTTCAAGCTTCTTGAACTTGTTGGCCTCGAAATGGATTTACCGGTCATAAGTAAGCAGAATGTTTGATATTTTGTTTAATTTTTGACCTTTTGAGGTCAAACTGATGTGAAAAAAACTGATAAAAAGATTACGTGAAATTGTTTCAGTGTTATCAGGAAATGGTGACAGGAATCTTGTAATGAAGGGGATCACTCATGGTGCTTGTGATTATCTTGTGAAGCCAGTTCGCCTTGAGGAGCTACGCAACATATGGCAGCATGTCATCAGGCGAAAGGTTGGGTCAAAGTCAAAAAATAAACGTGAAAAATCTGATCAATGGAACGAAGGTGGAGATCAGAATGAGAAGCTGCTGAACAGAAAAAGAAAAGAGGAAGATGAAGATGAAGACGTTGAAAACGGAAATGAAAGCGATGATCCAACGACTAAGAAGAGGCCACGAGTTGTTTGGTCTATTGATCTTCATAGAAAATTTGTTGCTGCTATTAATCAACTGGGCATTGAGAGTGAGTATTTTTTAGTAATTTAACATCTTACATGTATAAAAATTTCTAACGCTGTGTTTTTTTTATTTAAATTACACAGAAGCTGTGCCTAAAAGGATTCTTGATTTGATGAATGTGGATGGGCTTACTAGGGAAAATGTAGCAAGCCATTTGCAGGTACTTACATTTATCGTCAAAAAATGCATATATTTGACAATTAGATGGAGAAAAACATGTTTTTTAGGTGGTTAAAGGGAAAACCTCATTCTTGATGGAAAGAATAGGTTTTTATCAGCAATTATATGGGAAAAAAGGGTAAGTTTGTTGGCGATTAACATATAAGCGTCTGTTTTTCGCAATTAAATGGATAAAAAGCATGTTCTTTTGTGGAATAAAAGTAGTAAAAGTTCAGTGGTGATTAAATGGGAAAAAAAGTAGGCTTTCTTTTGGCAATTATATAGAAAGAAAAAGGTATGGTTTTTTTGGATTTAAATGGTAACTTTGGAATTTACCATGTGGAAAGAATTGAATTATTGCTAATTTTGATATCTTTTAACAGAAATACAGGCTTTACCTAAAGAGGATCAGTCATCAATCTAACATGGTGGTTGCATTTGGAGGCAACAATGATGCATCTTCTTATACGAGGATGAGCCCTCTTGATGGACTAGGAGATTTTAGGACGTTGTCATGTTCAGGAAGATTGCCAAACGCCACGTATGCACCAGCTGGCATGCTAGGTAGACTCAACAGTGCAACAGGCGTGGCCCTTCACAGCCTTACGTCTTCACCTCTGGTCCAACCAAACCATGCCCCAAACAAGCTACAAACGGTTGCATCTTCAAATCACCAAAACATGAATCTTTTTCAGGGGATCCCACCATCTTTTGACCTTGATCACCTAGAATCCAGTAATAAACCATACGCCCAACTCACGGATTATAATTCCATTGAAGAATCTCGAATCTTTACAGGTACCCAGATGTTAGATTTCAATTCCATTATTGGATCTTGAATCATTGCATTGTCTTGTGACCTGTATTGATGATTCTCGAGTCTTTATAGGTACTAATTTGGCTACTCTCAATTCCATTGATGAACCTCGGATATGTAAAGGTACCCAACCATCAAGTTTCAGTTCAAATGATGAATCTTAAAACATTTATTAACGAGTCCTGCGTATTTACAGGTTCTGGTACCTTCACGGATCCTATTAATGTTCTCGCAAGTCAAGGGGGTGTAAAGTTGCCTTCTACAGGCACAGAAGCTTTTAATCTTGACTCCAACAGAAATCAACCACTAAACTTTTCTTCTAATCTACTGCCCGTTGGTGAAAATTATACGTATCCTGCCACTATTGGTTTTAGTTCTAACATCCCTACAACAGCCACTGTACCTATTGAAGCTCATAGTGATGGTTTAGTTGGAGACATTGTTCAAAATGTTAACCAATCTTTATCAAACCAAAAAGGTGCAGGTGGACCATGTAGTAAACAAGATTATAGCCAATACTCACAGAATGCTTTTACCACACTAGCTGCTTCGGCTCTAGGCGGTTATGGTGGTTTGAGTGGTCCAGTGAGCCACAGGAGACCAAATGGTGGTGGTTCGACCCTTGTCCAGACTGAACAGACAAAGCTGCAAAGTGGTTTTGTTTCAAGCAATGGTTATGGTTCATTGGATGATATCGTTCCTGGATTTTTTAAACGGGTACTATACTTTCCTTTTTGTTACCGAGTCAACCCAGTCTGAACTCACTCATCCATATCTTTATGCCATATTTTGAATAATTTTCATTGTTTTCTAACTTTGTATCTTCTGTTTTGAAATGCAGGAGCAGAATATGCCGATGCTAACGAACGGAGAATTCGAATATGATCCTTATATGGTTCCAGGCCGCATGTATGACAATGATTCTAGGTAGCATTTGGTTTGTAGAGCAGCCTGCAATTGCAACTATCTAGGTTTATTCTTGAGGAATTGTATTTATTTATCTTAAATATTCCTTATATTCTGGTTGTTGTTTTGTTTCATGTCATGGGTCTGATGACAGAAGAGTAAATTAATCTTTCTTCAACACCATTTTGTTATCCATGTTTGTTTTTTTAAGGTCATAGTTCATAATATTATTGTTATATATGCCTTATATTGCTTGTTTTGTTCAAAAGAACAGGCTGCAAACAAGGCTTCTCAAGGTCAACTCAAATGGTTTTAGCCTTTTAGGTTAACCGCGAATTCATGGCCGGTTGGACGTGTATTTTGAAAGTGATTGATTATGTTATGTTACAAAATGTAAGGAAGAGAGGACTATACTAACATATATAGGAAACAAGAATAACAATAATAGTGGGATAATGGAGTTATTTTATTCTCCTTCCCAACCAAGTTCCCGAGCACGTCGCTCCCATAAAGAAGTTAACTTTTTTTCTTGTCTTGTTAAAGCCTCAGCTTGCTCTCGTGCCTGTTCGCATGTTTCAGTAGCAGTGTTGCATTTTTCAGCCTCTTTTTGATATTGTGAAGCCACCCTTCTCGCTTCACCAAATGTAATGTTCATATGGCGGATGTGTTCTTCACCAACTGTTTTCTGTAACTTAAGTTCTTCGGATAGTAAATCCACAAATTGCTTCTCCATTTCTTCTTTGAGATCTGGATCATCATTCCCACAATCTGTTTATTAACAGTCATTACACATGACACGAAACAATCAAAATCAGATAATCAAGTGTAACAAAACGGGTTGCAGGGATAGAGTTAGGATGTGGTTCTATTGTTCAAACTACAGGTAACAGATTAAGCTCTCACCTGTTACAGAAAGGTTGACCAAACCTGCAATTAATCAAACAAGATAGAAAATCTTTAGCATAATTTCATTCTACAGATGTATAAAAAAACTTGAACTGATAGAGATCCATCATAAGTACGAATGAATCGTAAACTCTATCAAAGCGTTAAGTCAAAGCTTGTAAACCGCTATTTTATTCCAAATTCAGGCACTGGGAATTCGACACAAGTTTCTTACATTAAAGAGCATGCTAGGTTTGTTATACTGGATGCATGTAAAATAACGCTTAACCGATCCGATGACGATCAAACTTTACTGCATACATCATGCAACTTAATTTCTACAAAAAAACCCTAAAGATTGCATTTTTTTTGTTGGCAACAAAAATGCACCAAATTTAACTTTTAAGGCCGTTCTATACTCTTATAACAACGCATAATAGTCAAATTCAAGAATCACATAGCAACAATTTGTGATGTTTATAGGCAAATTTCTTATTCTGGTTTTAAACCAATCAATAATTCAACAAATCAAATATCAATTAAGAAGAAAAACCTAGATCTAGTTCTGTACAAAATCAAGAACTTTATACAAACCGCATATCAAATTCAATCTAATAAAAGGGGAAATTAAATGAAAAGCAAGAAATAGGGATTTGATTTGAGTAGAATGAACAGTAACATAAAGAAGAAATGGTGAGGGTATGAAGAAGTGACGAACCAGGAGCAAGGTTTAGAAGTGATAGAGGAGGAGGACAATGACAGATGCAGGGAGTACAAGAGATGGGTTTGAAATGAAAACCCCTTTTGAGCTTCCAATAAAGAGCAGGTCCAGATACATACAACAATGCTGAAATGAGACCTAAAATGAGCAAACAACAAGACCCAGATCGTCTTGTCATCTCACGATTAATGTTGGTTATGAAGGTTTGGTGTTTGTAAAAGGGATTATGGCGTGTGTTGTATTTGTTGAGATTGGCAAACACTTAAATGACACAGCAAACTTCATTTAAGTACCACTCTAATGGTATCTAATTATATTATATTTTGTTTTGAACGGCACGTATATTATTAGAAACCAAACAGCCACTAGCAAAATGCTATGACTAAATTACAATAGAAATCTACTAAACGAAAAATTACACAAAGAATGCCAAGCTAGATCGCCTAATTTCGCCCGATTTTTCATCCAACTATAGGTGTGAACCTTAATTTTGTCCACCACTCTTGACATCAACAAAGGCTTAGCACTAAATATAAACTCGTTACGCACTGTCCAAATTAACCAAAAAGCCGTCATGAAAACTGAGAAAATGGCACTGTTTAAATTTTTTAAGACTCTCATTTGATCAATTGCCCCCATAAACTCCTTAAAGGGCATGGCAAGGTCCATTGAATACCCGATCCAATTGAAAACATGACTCCAAATTTGCTTAGCGAAAGGGCACTCCTTGAGAATATGAGAGTTAGTTTCGTCGGAACCGAAACAAAGCGAACATTTAGAGGAGTTAATCTTCACCCCGCGACGTATCAGAGCATGTTTTGAAGCAATTTGCTCGAGAGACACACGCCAACCAAAACATCTTAGATAGACCAAATATAGATTATATTATATTTAAACCAAGTTGATCATCTTGTAAATATTAGTCCTCCCACTTTCTAGGTAAACTAACTTGTGGCCCAAGACTCGAGAATTACCGAGAATAGAACAAGCCGAAATTTGACGTTAGCATGGTTCAGATTTAAGGTTATTCGAGTATGATTGGAATAGTGAACACCCCATGTCACCATCATACGTAATTATTGACAAAAAGAACCTCTATTATAGGCACTTGAAGTCAGTAGTTCTCATCCAATATCTTTACCATGCATACAAAGTAAATAGAAACACTTTTTACGGTAAATCCACCATACTTCTAGAATTATTTCAGAAGAGAACGACTCATTAATACAATAATAAGAAACACCAAAATGATAAACTTGATGATATTACAACATACCTAAACATATCCAAACAGATACTATCTTAAATAGATACTTTAGTAGATATCTAAACACATCCAACTACGTTGCCATGCATGCGAAGTAACTACACAAATCCACCATACTTTAAACTACTCCAAAACTAACTCACCCAACATCTATTTTCCGAAAATAGCTAGAATCCACCAAAGCCCTTTGGTGTCGGTAGGTGCATCGCCTAACCCTGGTGGTGGATCTGTGTGTGTTGTCTTCTTCAGTCTCCTCACATCATACCCTTCTTCTTTAGCCTTCTTAACCAACATATTGTATATTTCGTCATCCATACGGTTATGCCTAGACAATATCTAGTTCATAAACCCACATTAAAAAATTTAGATCATAAACCTCAATTCACAACACATGCATGCATTATCAAGTTAATGAATATTAAGACGATGAAAGTGACAAAAACAACATACCCATAGATAACGTCTGTCAGGCTCACCAATCATGACATACTGATAATCATCATCAAGATACAATACCCAATAATTTCCCACAACAGGTATGATGGGCAAAAACGGAGGCTCGTAGAACTTGACCTTAAACTTGGCTTCATTACTTTTGGGGTCAGCTTTATAAGCAACCCCTTGAATGCAATCTCTCTTGCCATAACTCCAAGTCTCATTGCATACATGCACAATGCCACAAGGATTCAATGTGTATGTTGCTCTTGTGTTGATGCTGTTTTTGGGCTGAAACAATGATGGCAATGCAGCTATTTCATACCATCTACCCATGTATTGTATTGGATCTAAGCCCTTTACAACTTGCATTGTTTTCGCGGCAATGGTGTTAGTAGACGAGTAGAGGGGGGATTGAAGAGATTATATAATTACTAGCTGATTTATGGCCGGGTTGATTATTGTACGTGGTATATGCCAAATGGTATCCAATTATTTTGCTACTTTTATATCTTTGTGTAACACGTTTTGTTACCATAAAAAGAAACACAAGGAATATATTAATTTTATTTAAAATAAATGTTTTATGCTTTTCATTAAAAGAATACAAAATGAATAATAGAAATTAAACACTACACGTACAGTACAAACCTCGGGATACAGATTTATTTTGAGACGAACCAAAAATCTCTAACAAGATCGAACACAGATGAAGAAAACATATCCTGAGCCAATTCATGATGGTTTCTAATTTCTATTAACAAGAAATAAAGTTGGCAAATTGGCCTAAAATAATCCCAACTAACACCTATTGGCCGAAAATAATCCCAACTCGGTTTATTCCCTACAGTGGTCCCAAATCCAACTTTTTTTGCCTACAGTGGTCCGTCGTTAAGTCCACTTAACGGCCGTTAACTTTTTTTCTATTTTTTTCGAATTTCAAACCGATATTTTAGGGATTTTGATCGGGAGGAGAATACGAGTCCGTTGATGTAAACCTTACTTCCAATTGTTGCTCCAAATGGTTTAATTTTGATATCCGGTTAAAGCACCATTAGGTTTTAAACACCCGATTGAAGACCGTTTTGTCGTTTGAAACACCAGTTTGAAGTAAGGTTTACATCAATTGAATCGTATACTCCTCCCGATCAATATCCATAAAACCTTGTATTGAAATTCGAAAAAAATCAAAAAAAAGTTAACGGCCGTTAAGTGCACTTAACGGCGGACCACTAGAGGCCAAAAAATTAGGATTTGGGACCACTGGAGGGAATAAACTGAGTTGGGATTATTTTCGGCCAATAGACGTTAGTTGGGATTATTTTTAGCCAATTTGCCAAGGGGACAATTGTATTTATATAATCCAAACTATTTACTATTTTACTATTAGTTGATATTAATTTTATATAACAATATGACCAATATTTATCTCAATTTTCGATCTTCTTACCAATAACAGTTATGCTTTAATTGTTCGTTAACCTCTTCAGTTTTTTATGACAAGACACATGATGTGACATGTGACGCGACATATAAGCTAATTAAAATAAAAAATATAAATATGTTACCCATTTATTTTTTATAAAACATTTTTTGACATTATTAGAGCAAGAGGGTTACGTTGAATAACTTCATAAACTAAATGAGAGTATTATTGACATTTGACAACATATACTGGTAACATGCATAACTTTTTTAGAACATATGTTGGTGTAACGTCTTATTACCAATGCCCTTAAATGTGCAAAGCGCCTCTAACACTAACATGTGTTTTTCGTCGGCATCGAATATATAATTAGTATCAGCATAATTGTTAGTTGGATACCGAGAGTTGGATTATTAAAATTTAATTTACTTAAAAAAATCAAATTTCAAATCCCTCTTAAACTTAGCATGGGCAAAGTACCAAACATTAGCATCAATATTTGGGATGGACTTCAATTCACGACTTGATTGTCAATGAGTTCTTCACTTCTTGGTTCAACTATTCAAGATGTGAAGCAGGCGGCTTTAGACTCGCCGGGTTATGGAGTTATGAGCGACGGTTCAAGATGTGCATATCACCCCACCCAGTACTAATGTTATGGCAAGTCCGCAACGGTCACACCACTTATGATGATTATATTGAGTACGTAGGATCAGCAGGAATCTCCATGATTTTATCTCAACATGATGACCTAGCATGGAGGTAGGGGTAACGTCTGTTGCTTGCTACCTCTCAACTTGTACTGCATAGTGATTTTTTTTATTTAATTTTTTAAGTTTTTAATATAACGCTATCCCTAATGATTATATTTTAAAACGCATAAACGCTTAATTTGCGGGTTCGTTTTGCATCAGCTTTGATTTAAATAAAATTTATTTATATTGAAGTAAAGTCTATACAGAGGGCTTATCCCCATTAGCAACTAGTTCGTTTTGTTGGAGAAATTAAAAAACAATTACTTGGAAAATCTAGAGTCGTGTGAACACTATCATATCAAATCTATTTGGCCGGTTCTACCAAATGATCTAATCGGATAAAACTCAGATTATGAATTGCAAGAACTTGTATGTCGAAATTGATGATCTAGAACCAGTTACTGAGATCAATTGAAGAGGAGCGTATTATCAGTTTTGGGTTAGTAAAACTGCCAAAGACAGTTTTCGATTTTTATTTTGACAAAACTGGTCCCTAAATTTTATAACAAAATTCAGAAATAAATTCATAAATGAATTTTTTAACATAACAAGATTAGTCAACCAGGGGCTCTACCCCTTGGACCCCGCCAGGGGCTGCCGCCCCTTGAACCCTGCTTTCAGGGGCGCTGCCCTCGGACCCCCCCCAAGGGGGCGTTGCCCCCTTGAAACCCCCTTAATATCTTAATAAGTTCAAACGAGTATGCGCTTCGCACCTATGAGCTCTTTTGATTATTATTAAGATACGACATTCGATCTCTAGTTAATCTCAATTACACTAAAATATCTAACACGTTTTGCATCAATCTAGTTTACATCATTAATTATCAAAGATAATACCAATAACCTTCATATATAAAAAGTAAAGTTTAAGGCTTATCCCCCATTAGCAATAAGTGATCTAGCTTCTAATTTATGTTTTTGTTCACAAGTTGTTTAGGATTTTCAGATTCGAATTTGATACTTTGATTATCTGTTTTTACTTACAATTCCAAAAGTGTTACTCCTTCATGGATTTGAAGTAGTTCACTTATCATCCTTCATGATTATCTAATAATGAGTCTTCGGGCAATTGGTCCAGCGGACACTAGACGATACGGCACGGACCATATTAGCCAAACACTAAAGCCCTTTTAAGTAAGTTAAGAGACGCGACCAAAAAAGAATGGTTCATTTGGAAATATATAAAGGAGTATTAAATTTATTTGTAAATTAAAAGCGTATACACAAAAAATTAAAAACCGAGTAACATCACGACAAAGGCATAAAAAAAAACCAAAGCAAGTGATGATGATTAAATTGAAGAGAAAATAGGCTCAGATCTGTAATGTAAACTGAAGATCAGACAAAGGGTCCGGATACCGCCATGGCTGCTAAAACCGGTTGCATATCATCCGGGTTGCCCCGCCAAGATACGGACCGGATTAACCCTATACCCGATTTTGATGTTCGGAAAATAATCCATACAGAAATCAATATCATCGCCATTTCAATTAATTTAGAGGTGCACAAATCGGGTTGAAACATGTATGTATGTATGTATGTATGTTTGTATATAGAGAAAGGTAACACTTACAAGCAACTTCTTGCTTATACAGAGAGAGAGAGATATATATATATATATATATTTATTTTTTTATTTTTCTTTGAAGGGTTGTTGATTTTCACCGAAAAAAGGGATGAACTCACTAGCTCAACATGATCTGATGATGTTGTGGCAAGAGAGGGGCAACAACCCTTTAAAAACACCCCGTCTCTCTCACCGGAGCTTCGTTCAATTTCCGAACATCTTTTTTCAGATCCCTAATTTTGGTTTGGCTTTCAAGTTTCATCTGTAAGATTGTTTTTATAGTGACAGCAATTTTACCTTCATGTCCTTTAGCTTTTCTGATTTTCACAACCAAAATTTTAAAATGTGTAATTTAATTTTTTACTATTTCCGTCCTGATTTAAATGTCATTGGACCATAACATTTAAGAAAAAGTAGATTATAATGTATTTTCAACGTATAAAATAACAATAATGTTATTAAAAGTATTTTGTCTTTTAGTTATAAAGTAGCTTTTATATTAAAGAATTAGGTGTATAATTTGAAATTATACTTTTATTTTTAAAATTGATATTTAAAGTGAGACAACAAAAAAAGATATGTACATTTAAAATGGGACAAAATGAGTATTTATAAAAATGTTTGTTTTAACTTTTGTATCTTTGAAAATGGACCTTAAAATTATAGTAGTAGTCTATAAAGAGTTTTAGAAAGTCTGACATATTTTTGGTTTTAAGATGACTATATATCAGAGTCGAATATATATATATCAGAGGACAGATGCCTGTGCTCGTATGCTTGAGTTGGAAGCCCATATATCGTAGTCATACACTTATGTTTTTTTTATTTCTTACGTGTATTGTTTTATTAGCTATAAATGTAAGTAGCATGCATACCAATATAGACATTGACGTCTTTTTAGATGTCATTTTAAAGACAAGATTATTAATGAATATATTGAGGGAAGTGTGAGTTAAAGACTAACATTCTTAGAATTTCTTTTTACTTTTTAGTCTTGCAACTTAACACAAATGTACACCTTTTCTCGTTTGTCGCAAGGTTTATTTAAATGTTTTTTGTGATCATGTGGTCCATTGTAATAAGTTATCTGGCTTCAAATACTGATAAGATTTGGTTAGAGACGTCCTATGTGATATTTTTAAGCGAGCATGAATTTCGACTAAAAAGAATGTCCATGTGAACTTTTGTCTACTTTAAGGTCTAAGTCTAAGACATAGCCAAGTAAGATTGCTAAACACGAGAAAGTTTGCCTATACAAACATGTTTTTATTCCATTTGCCTTTAATATGTTTGGCTTAGTAGCCACGGATGCGATGAATTTTTTATCAGGGTTTTGTAGATCATTCATGGTAATGTTTCAACTCCTTAATGACAAATGTTTTGTTTTTAGTAAGCTAGGTTTTGCTATTTAAAAAGGGTTACGCCACAACTTGTTGTTCGTTTACCTGTATTTAATATATTCAGGTTCGTATTGGTTTAGCCGGTTGAATCGGTTTGACCGAGATTCGGGGAGTGCACTGAGCCGATCCATATATGTTCGTTTTTAGTACTACAAATGATCGACCGGTTCAAACTCGTCAGCCGGTTTAACCGAGACTTGGCCAGTTAAATCGGAACATGAAATTAGTTTTTAAAAATAAAGTTTTTTGTGTCTTTAAATTTGAACCATCTTTTGTTAAACTCGTGGTATATTGTTTGAATTTGAATTGGGTTTGGTTAATGTTTAAGCTTAAAATTCTAGATCTTTGTTAATATGATTAATATTGTCTATGTTAACGTTTTAGAACTTAAAATAATTATATTTAAGTGTCTCACTTATATTTTAAGTTATATAAATATTTGAATAAACACATATATATTTATTTGTTACCTGTATCGTTAAAAAACGATCCAACCATTTCAACCGATCTCACAAATGAACCAGTAAGACGACCGATTCAATATCTGATCCAATTCTAAAAACATTGCATTTCACTAGATTGTAAATTCTTTGGTTCGTTACACCAAAAGACATACAAGCCTTTAAAAAACACCCTAACACATACTAGTACTAGTTACAAACGGATAGTCAATCATGTCACATGCACATAAATAAATAACTGTCAAGTATAACAGCTTGAAAATAGGCAGCTCTAGGTATAGAAACAAAGATACATCCACTCTATTTTCTACCCATATCTCTATGACCAAATTAAAAATACCATAAGCAAGCTTCAAAGAACACTGGTAATAAAACCATTCAGACCAATCACTTTTTCCAACAAATAAAACAATTACCATGTAGATCAAACATTTTTGTTAACTAAAAACTACTATATTTTTAACAAAAGCATTTACCCCATTTACTCCTGAAAATTTACTCTATGAATAGTCCAAAAACAACTACGATTTTTTATACAAAATATAATAAGAAGTTATAAAAAATAAAGCATTAAACGTAGGGGTGTTCATTCGAATCGAATGCGAATTGGGCGAATTAGGCGAATCGAATTGGTCGAATTGGGACTTTTAAAAACTGTATTCGTATTCGATCCACATTCGAATAAAAATTTATGTATTCGATTCGATTAAGTTATTCGAATTCGAATCGAATTCGAATAGATTCGAATGTATTCGCTTTAAAAAAATATAAATAAACAAACACATCAAGTAACAATACAAATGTAGCACCAACATAACATAAGTGTACAACATTACCCAAACAATGTGCAAAACATCACCCAAACAATATGTAAAATACTAACACATCAACAAGTCTAAAACATGTTAACAAAAGGTCTAAAACTGTATAATCAAAACATAAAAAAGACTATAAACAAGTTTAAAACCTGTAGAAACAACAATTAAGCAGTTGCCATAACACAAAATCATGTTCATATGCAGAAACAACAATTAAGATTGGGTAATAGGTTGGATTTGGGTATTTTAACTTTACTTTAAGCTCACTAAATCATATTCATATATAGATAATTAATTAGATATATTAAAAAATATATAAATTTCTTATTCGAATTGGGCGAATCGAATGCGAATACAGAAAATCATATTCGTATTCGATCCACATTCGACAAAATTATTCGAATCGAATGCGAATCGAATTCGAATGACTGAAAGTCGATTTCGAATGGCCTTAATCGAATTCGATTCGAATCGAATTTCGAATAATTCGAATGGTATTCGAATAATGCACACCCCTAAAATTTAAATGAAGAGAAAAGAGGCTCAGAAGATCTGTAATGTAATTTGAAGATCAGACAAAGGGTCCGTACACCGCCATGGCTGCTAACACCGGTTGCATTGTAACATACCATCCGGGTTGCCCCGCCAAGATACGGGTCGGATTTAACCCAAAGCCCGATTTGATGTTCGGAAAATAATCCTTACAGAAATTAATATCATCGCCATCTCCAATCAATCATCTTTCACCATCGTAACTTTTGCATCCGCAATATAACACACACACACACACCCATCTCTAACATCGTAAGTAAACTTGGGAACACATCCGTAATGTGTAGATATATATACTAGGCTACTACACGTGGATGCTATTAGCACAAGAAAATATAGGAGGAGAAGATTTAAAATGAAACGGAAGGAGTAGGAGTAATAATAATAATGTTCCAAGGGTTGTTCATTTATACCAAAAAAATGGGACAAAACTCATCGGCTCAACATGATCTGATACGATCTAATGATGTTGTGGCAAGAGAGGGGCAACAACCCTTTAAAAACTCCCCGTCTCTCTCGCTCGAACCTCGTTTATTTTTCCGAACATCTTTCTTCAGATCCCCAATTTTAGTTTGCCTTTGATCTGTAACAGTGTATATATTGCACATTTGCACCAGTTTTACCTTCATGCCCTTCAGCTTTTCAGAAATTTACATTTTAAATAATGTTAAAATACCTTACAAGTTAGCATAACAATAGTCGGTAGATAAAAAAATAAACGAGTGTTCACGAACACGAATGTATGTTTGTTTGTTTATCTTAACAAACAAAGTTTTTTGTTCGTGTTCTCACTGTTTATTAAACAAAAGAAGGTAAACGAACTTTCCCTCAAACATTTGGTTTCTTTACGGCTTTAGTTTTAAATCTACATCTTTATACCTCAATCTAGTTGAAGTGAAATCATTAGTGACTATTGAGGTGTTTAAGTATTTGACCAATATACAAAATAATGTTTTCTTATTTTGTAGAGCATGCATCTCTTTATATCAAATGTCTTATGATCCGAGCAAGATAGATGAGGAGGAAGATTTGATGGTATTTTGTGGGTTTGATTCCGGTTGAGTCGAAGCTTTTACCCATTGCGATCATGCGGATTTACTATTTTCGGACCTTACCCATATTCCCACACTTCACACCCCCTGCAACATGTTACGATTAAACGCTAAACTCCATTTATCTACACCCAAAATACCTTTTATTTTATTTCAAAATCCATTCTCATTTTATGTTTGCATGTAGCAATAGTTTCATAATTCACTTTGATCCTTGAAATAGGTGGTGGATGAGATGTATACAACTTCAAAAATATTTAGAGTTAAACATTGTGATGTTTTTTAACCGATCGGTTTTGACATGAATCCGTTTAGATCTGAACATATTTTAATATAACAACCACCCAAACCAAGCCCGCTTAGCCAGCTTTTAATTCATTGATTTGTAATTTGATTTTCCGGTTTTTCATACATTTGACTTCGTTTTATTAGTACTACTAGATTGCATGTTAGTTTTAACTTTAATGCTCATAACGTTACTTATGATATTTGTAAATTGTTATACAACAAAATATCAAGATAAAATTAATTTAATCTATAAAATAATTTAAGATTTTAGGGGCCAATTTTTTAAGAGGAAATATTTGTTATATAATATGAAGTTTTGGAGGGAAATTCACCATGCATTAGTTAATGGAGCCAAAAGTACGAATATAAATATATTTTTTTAATAATACATTTATAATCATTTTTTTTGTTTCCCATTCAACTTTTAAATTTAAAATATTTTAAAAAAATTGCTTACACAAAAAGTATAGAAGATGAATTTATTTTTTTATTTAGTATCAAATTGTTGTTATTTACTCAATCATGCGTAATTTAGAAAATCATCTATAAATTCATAATAATTATCTAATTATTAAAATGTTGATTGTATTATATCACTGTGTGTATAAATCAACCCGTGTTTATACACGGGTATTAAACCTAGTCTATACCTTCTAATAAAATAGTGTTTTGGAGGACACTTGTCATTACCGGATGCACTTAAAGAATCATTTTTCAGCTCAAAATGTTGATAACAGTTATATTAGATGACGATTTTCATTCCATAATTAATCAATTTTAAATTAATTCAAATTAACAACATAATCAAATGAATATATTTTCAAAAATATATAGTTTTGAAAAAAATATATAAATCATATTACCTTTGAATTCATTTGATTCCTTAATTATTGTTTTTCCATAAGGTTATTTAAATCTAACATGTATGAGTGGCATAATTGGAATAAAACTGAAATGTTGTTACTTTTTTTTTATCTTTTTATATATTTATGGAAATTTCGTAGTTTTTGGTTCTAAGTTTTTAAAAGTTTCGTGAACATTTATTTTACTTTATTTTAAAATGAATGTTAAAATTATTATTTACCAATTGAAAAAAAATAATGTATGAGTGACACATGATTAAGACATTTTTTTAAAGTTATCTAATATTTACCAATTTAAAATTTATCACAAGTTAATTTAATTACACAGGATTAAGGCATCTTTTTAAAGTTATATAATTGAAACAAAATAATGTATGAGTGACATAATTCGAACAAAATTGAAACTTTGTCACTTTTTTTTACACAGGATTAAGACATATTTTTAAAGTTTCGTGAAAATTTATTTTAAGATGAACATTAAAATTAATATTTATCTGTTATACAAGTTAATTAAACATGATTGAAACATCCTTTTAAAGTTATTTAATTGAAACAAAATATTGTATGAGTGACATTATTGGAACAAAAATAAAACTTTGTTATTTTTCTACAAACATACCCGTTTTCTAAATAACTTGAACTTCTCTATTTTTATTTCAGTACTCGTATAATACACTGGTGTTAATCTAGTATGTAATATATGAAACTAATTGATCACAATCAGTGCCATCAAAACCAATGCTATCATAACACCACATCAAGAGTAAGCGCGTGCTCACTTCGGTTTTTATTTTCCACCAAGACCGAAACTAGTGTTTGGTTTTTTTCGGTTTTTAAAAAAGGCACAACCATAAGCAATAACCATAGGTCGGTTTGGTTATTTTAGTTTTCATATCGGTTTCAGTTTTTTCGTTTAATAACCAAAAAGCAAGCTTGAGCCAAAATTTTGAAGTTTACAACTTTACATAGTGAGATACGGCTAAAATAGACCTTTGGGCCGCTATAGTTGAACACCGTATGATCAAGATGGTTTTGCTTATAAATAAATATAGACAGCAAGTTTTGGTTCTATGCCGACATGAGATGTCCAAATCCACTTCTAAACATGTTAGTTCTTTGATTTACAACTGATTGATGTAGTTGACTTGGAAATATTTTTTTATAAATTCATAGTAAAAATACTGTATTTTAAATACAAGACGAAAATGAAGAAAGTGTAGGATACTGAACTTTTTTAAGGAAAATATACTACTAATTAGCTTGTGCAAGTCCGATTATATGTATGTATATATATTTATAATGCATTGGATACTTTGTGTGTATACGGTATACTCCTAAACTATTTAAATTTTGTAGTTCGGTTTATTTTATTATATTAACATCCTTTAACATTCACTAGATCATAAATGATTCTTTCCTAAAAATATATAGTTAACAAAAAAACGGTGTTAAAAAATAATAAACAATAAGAATATCGGTTTGGTTATTTTTGGTTATTGGAATATGAATAACCGAACCGAAAGCATCTTCTCGACTGTCTTCTTTTCATAATTTCATCCCCTATATATCTTAATCAAATGTCACAATGCCACACCACAATCAATTTACAACCACCACCATCAATTTACAACCACTAGAACAATAGCTAATGCCATTACGCCTTCATCACGCACAATCAAAGCCATGACCTTAACAGAATAAAATCTCTATTCGGAACATCTTTCATCTTCGTCATGACCTTAACAGAATAAAATCTCTATTCGGAACATCTTTCATCTTCGTCCTCTTCAATCATCGATCAATAAAATGTTTGATTTTTGTGTTGGATTCAATTTCTAGGTTAGCATGGTACAAATTTTGGTTTAAGGGGATGATGATGGCGAATATGACAGTCAACGGTTGAGTTTTTATTGAAACCATAAGAGACTATCACAAACGTAACCTCAAAACTCAACTTGTAGTGCGTGTTTCTTAAATCGAAGGTCGTGTAGTGATTCAAGGCAGCGATGATTATTGTTTTGGTTTAAAAAAAACCTTTATGATGTTATAGTACTACTTGCGACTCTTGTTATGTTAAATTTGATGTGAAGGATGTTATCCCCCACCACTACACAAGGTCTTAGTCACCATATAGCTAACATGCCAACACGTCAAACGCCCAATCGGTCATTTGCAAGCCAAACAACACTTTAAGTATCATCTTAAACGACTGTTTACATGATGTCAAATATCATGACCTCATCCTTATAAACATTCATATATGTTCGTCCTCAAACATACATTTAAGTTTAGAGCTACATTAAAATTGAGGGAGATGTTGTCATATTCATTTACCCTTCAGTTACAAGTACATTTATTTTCCCGTTTCATTTTTTGTAACCCATTTTGAATATTCATACTCTTAAACTAAATCTGAAATGTTGCATCTCACATAATAATTGCATGATCATCGTGGATAAACTAGCAAACATAATTTGTCCATGAATGAGAAAATATTCTCATGCAGTAGGATGGAACTATATCTAAAAATAAAAAAAATATTCAACAATTGAAAAGAAGAAAAACAGGCTCAGATCTGTAATGTAATTTGAAGTCAGACAAAGGTGTCGAACACCGCCATGGCTACATACCGGTTGCACCGTAAGAGTTTACCCTCTCACGTACCATCCGGGTTGCCCCGCCAAGATACGGATCGAATTTAACCCGATGCCCCATTCAGATGCTCGGATAACAATCCTTACAGAAATAAAAGTCATCGCCATCGTATATCATACTCAAAAAGCATTTTGGAGAGTTAATAAGCAATCCCAAACAACCTCATAATAAGTGTTTTTTTAACAGCAAATACTACATTTGCTGCATAAACATTTCCGTTGTATCGACCGCTGTTCTAAAAAAGAAAGAAAGAAAGAAAGGGGGGTCGTGAGATTTAGTTACATTAATATTGCATTTGCTTTCATGCTTTCGAAGGGTTGTTGATGTTATGTGAAAAAATGGGGCAAAGTCACCGGCTCAACGTGATCTGATCATGTTATGGCAAGAGATGGGCAACTACCCTTTAAAAACTCCCCGTAACTCTCGCCAGAGCCTCCTTTGTGTCTCCGAGCATCTTTCAGATCCCCAATTTTGCTTTGATTTTTTTTTCTGAAAGCATGTATTTAATCCAAGTTGTAATAATTTCACTTTTCTATTTATGTCCTTTGGTTTCTCTGTGATTTACAAAAGTGACCTTGGGTTAATGTAGAGGATTTAATGCAACACCTATTAATATGTTAACTTCTTTAGCATGATTATATTTTATCTTTTTTAATAACAATGATTTTTGTATTTTTAAGCTAACTATATATATTCGGTTATCGCGTGTTGCACAATGGTTGATAAGCACAAAATGTAGCAAAACACAAAAAAGTAATAAAAAACAGTCAACAAACAAATACATTCATAGCATCAACCAATAGCAATACCAAACCTCAAATCATCAATCAATATTAATACAACACCACCTCAACCACACACAAAATATTATTTTATAATATCAGCCAATAGCAATAAAACACATCAAACCATCAACCAATAACAATACAACACCTCAAGCCAAACATAAAACATTATTTAACCAATAGCAACATAATGCCTCAAATTATCAACTAATAACAACACAACACCTCAAGTCACACAAAATACTACTCATGAAAGTTTTTGTTTCAATATAGATGAATATATGTTTGTTAGTGCCCATATGTGGTTGTTGGTGTTTGTTTAGATTTATATACAATAATACAAACAAACAAGAGTGTCACCATTTGTCAGTTGTCACACAATAATGACCAAACATGTAAATATCCAAATTTATATACCAACAATATGTATTAACATATCATACGGACTATACATGCCATTAGTTCAATAAAAGCACATTCACTCTCAGCTTCCACGGTCAGGCAACCCTTACCCGCTCAACACACTTGATCTTGTGGCAAAAGCCATTTATTTATAATTTAAAACGAAGTATATTAGTATTTGATATTAAAGTATTTGTTAGATCACTAAATCATTTGTCAACGAAATTGATGGTCCATTGTTAAAACACTTATATCTCAAGTATTAGGTTGAGTTCTAACATCACAAGTTAGGTGCAATATAATTGAATTATAAAAAATAACCGATTTTAATATATTAACACGGATATTTTGGGATATTAAACAAAGTTAGGAGTTGTTTGGCAACTGCTGAATGATTAAGTACTGAATGGTGAAGAAGTCTGAATGGTTAAGAGGCTCTATCAATGAAAGGGATAATGAGATAGAATTTCAGTGATGATAAGTTTGATATTCAGAGACTCTTTTTTTATGAAACAAACGCTCTGAATACTGAATTTGAATGATTAAACACTGAACTGAAACATTAAGAGGTGAAATAAACAACCCCTTAATGTTTCGAGTATAAACAGAAACAAAAAAAATGCAAGGACCACAAAAAAACAATTCACTCTGGATATTTTTATCCTAGAACTAAAAAACATCCCTCAACTGTAATACGTTACAAACAAAATAAAATCAGCAGAAGGCCTTATTGGTTTGTTTAGCCTCCCACTTGTTTCAAGTTAATTCATTATTAGACTGTACGTAGTGGGCGTTATGCCCCAATGATAACGCCCCATAACGCCCCGCACACCACTACGCAGGGGTGTTATGTGGGCGTTATGGGCGTGGGCGTTTCCTTTATAACGCCTGCGCCTAGGGGTGTGCAAAAAACCGAATTAACCGAATCGAAACCGAACTAACCGATTAAACCGAATCGAAATAACCAAACCGAAAAGGTAACCGCAATTAACCGAACCGAAATTAACCGAACCGACATTTGCGGTTGCGGTTTGGTAATTCCTTTTTCTAACCACCGAAATAACCGAACCGCACCGAACTATAATTAACTCTTTTAATTATAATATAGCTTTACCTAAGTACTTCGTTTTAATATAAGTATAAATATGGCATGTAGATTGTGGATCTTATTTATTAAACTAAAGTGGTGTGTTTTTGTTTATATTTACAGGCAAAAGTGCAGTGGATCTTTCTGATGAAGACTACAAAATAATCTTTTGAACTTTATTAATTGTCTTTTTTTTACTTTAATGAACTTTGTTTTTTTATGAACGTAACACATCGTGGTTTACTATTGATGTAATACATTTTATCTCATTAATGAATTTATGTCGTATCTATCAATATACTTATTGTTTACTCTTTCAAACTTCGGTTAGTAAAACAAAATAAATAAATAAATAACCGCACCGCACCGTAACCGCACCGAAACCACGAACAAACCGAAACCCACAAACCGAAAAAACCAATCACCGAACGGTTTATGAAAACCACTAACCGCATATTGCGGTTGTGGTTGCGGTTAAGGGTAAAAACCGAACCTAACCGCACCGCGCACACCCCTACCTGCGCCCCACTCTCTCTTCCCCACTTCTCTCACACAATCTCTCCCACTTTTCTCTCTTGGTAATGATTAAGAGGCATTATCCCACTACGCCACTTTTTAGTATAACGCCCCTTACCTAGTCACCATCCACATGGCGGAAAATGCCCCTTCGAGACATTAACCATTACACAGAGTCTTATGGTTTGAAATCATAGAATAATCTTAATTTTCTCAAGTTTTAAATTTTCAATGCTTTAGTTAAAAATCCAGAAAAAAATATTTAAAAAAAAAACATGATCAACATGAATGCTTGTAAAACTGAATTAACATGGGCATGAGCCAAACATGGAAGTAAGATAGAAGTATGTTCAAAAATGACCAAAAACCAAAGTCAAAACTTAAAACAAATTCGATGACTCAAATGAAAAAAAAAAATGAGGCTCAGATCTGTAAATTTGAAGTCAGACAAAAGGGTGCAGACACCGCCATGGCTACAACACCGGTTGCATGTTAAGAGAAAAAACTCTCACATACCATCCGGGTTGCCCCGCCAAGATACGGGCCGAATTTAACCCTATGTCCGATTCAGATGCTCGGATAACAATCCATACAGAAATCAATATCATCGCCATCATATGTCATATTGTGAAACATACATACATACACACAAAGATAGATAGATAGATAGATACACGGGTATTAAACTAGCTAGTTATTATAGTTCTGTTATATGCTGGCTGCTACTTCCAAAGGGTTGTTGATGTTATGTGAAAAAAGGGGACAAAGTCACTGGCTCAACATGATCTGATCATGTAGTGGCAAGAGAGGGGCAACAACCCTTTAATAACTCCCCGTCTCTCTCACCGGAGCCTCGTTTGTATCTCCGAGCATCTTTTTCTTCAGATCCCCAATTTGGGTTTGATTTTGTTATCTCAACTTGTATTTATTTGTACTGAAGCGGAACAGTTACGAATGTGGGCTTGGGCTTGGGCTTGGGTTTGTAGTGTAGAGATCTTATTGGTTAATGGATAACATATATTTAGCTATTTTGGTGTGAGTTTTTTAACAGCTAATGTCACGTAGCATAAGTAAAAACACTTTGAATATTTTGATAGTAGAAAGATTTATCTAGCGCTACGCGGTGAGATTTGTAATTTTTTACACTTTTAGTCCTAATTTGTGATAGTATATATTCAAATGTTAAGACTTAAGAGAAAGGAAGTGTGAAGTTTTTCAATGTTAGGCTTGAGCTGGATTGATAACTAATCGTCTAATTGAGTCATATTTCAATCTTGAGCTTGTTTACACTCGGCTCGTTTTGACTTGATCTTGAGCCAACTTGACTTATTTGCACCTCTAATTCTCATTGCATACATGCATGCAACTTTCAAACTCATCTTCCAATTATTTGATAATTGCTTTTAGATTTAAATTAAAAAAACTCAACAATCAAATTGTACACCAGTAAGGCATATGAAAAAGACAACTTCAACATCACCGTAACATCTCCCAATATACAATCAACCATCACTATCAATTTGTCTTAGTTGGACAACAAAAGTTATGGCGACCGATTGATGGCCACTTTTATAGAAGTGGCACTATTCTATTTTTATGTAAATTATATTATTGGAAAAATATCCTGGATCATAAACAAGAGAGAAACCTCATACTCAAACTCATGTCATTTTATTATTATAATAATGTTCACCTTATATACAAACTAGGTTTAACACCCGTGTGTTACACACGGGTTAACACTAGGGGTGTTCATGGTTCGGTTTAAAACCGTGAAACCGTCCAAACCGGTCTTCGGTTTGGCTTCATGGTCGGTTTTATTTTTAACTTTCGGTCGGTCGGCTTCAAAAAATTTAAACCGTAATGAACGGTTTGGCTTGTGGTTTTTACCAAAAACCGGTCGGATAAAACCGGACCGGACCGTAGGATTTAAGTATTTCAAAATTATATATTTTTTATATTAGATATATAATTATTTATAATATTTCATACTATATATTAGTAAATGTTTTTTTAGTTTTAGCATAGTCCATTAGCCCGAACAAACTAATGTTTAGATAATTGAAGCCCAAAATGATTATCTTATATATTTTAGCATAGCTCATTAGCCCGAGCAAACTATGTTTTGACCTAGCTTGTTTTGAACACCTAATTACTTTAAGCTTCTTTGTGTATTTTGGCAGCTTATTATAAGCTTTTATTAGAATAATCTTACTTATTATATGTTTATTTGGTGTGTATGTTTTTTAACAACATATTAATTAGGTGTTGATTTTTTTGACATATTATATTAGCATAAAGATGAACATGTATAGTATACAAGCCCAATATAGACCCAAACCGTGAAACCAAACCGGAGCCAAACCGTTAGTAACGGTTTGGTTTGGTTTGGTTTGTGTTTTCAATGGTTCGGCTTCGGTTTTTGATATGCAAAAACCGTACTAACGGTTTGGCTTACGGTTTGATCAAAAAACCGTCAAAATCAAACCGTGAACACCCCTAGTTAACACACGGGTTGAATACAATTATTTTTAAAAACTTATAATTATTATATTTAAAAATTTATAAATAATTTTGTAAATTATTATTAATCATAAAAGTTTGTCTTTATTAACTTTTATACTCAATTTTCCCTCTCAACCTTCCTTTTATAAAACAAATTATCTTTTACCTCTAAAAAATTACCCCCTAAAAACTCTAATTTATTAGATAGATACATTCAAGTAGTGAAAATCAAACCTATGAGCGAGGAAGTGACTGTCATAATGTAATTGATTTACAACACTCGATACGTTTAGTCGTTTACAATAAACTAATCAAGTATTGAAGTAAGAGTGTATAAGAAAATAAATATTTTGAAAAAAAAAACATGATCATCATGAATGCTTGTAAAATTCAACAAGTATGAGCATTTGCTAAACACGAACAAAATTATGTAAAACACATTCGATAATTTAAATGAAAAAAATGAGGCTCAGATCTGTAATGTAATTTGAAGTCAGAGAAAGGGGTTGGACACCGCCATGGCTACAACACCGGTTGCACTGTAAGAGTTTATCCTCTCACATACCCTCCGGGTTGCCCCGCCAAGATACGGGCCAAGTTAGCCCTTTACCCGATCATGATGCTCGGATAAAAATCCATACAGAAATCAATATCATCGCCATCATTGAATTTTAATTTGGATATTTATGAACACCCCTAGTTTGAGGATACGAATATACAAACAGACAAACAAACATGGAGTTTTTTTTCCGAACATGATGTACGATCGAGTAACATTATAGATCTACAGATACAGGATGTAAGATCAAGTAATAATATATGCTGCCTGTTTCATACTTTCAAAGGGTTGTTGATGTTATGTTAAAAAAAGGGGGCAAAGTCAGCGGCTCAACATGATCTGATCATGTGATGGCAAGAGAGGGGCAACTACCCTTTAAAAACTCCCCCGTCTCTCTCGCCGGAGCCTCGTTTGTGTCTCCGAGCATCTTTCAGATCCCCAATTTTGCTTTGATTTTGTTCTGAAAGCATGTATTTAATCCAAGTTGTAATAATTTCAGTTTTCTATTTATGCCCTTTGGTTTCTCTCTGATTTACAAAAGTGACCTTGGGTTAATAATGTAGAGGATTTATTGGTCAATAGTCAAAAACTTAATAGGCCATTCTTATACGGAGAAACGATAGTAGGTATGTAATCAAACATTCGACTATTGAATGGCGATTGGTCAACGGGTGTCATGAATCCACCTATTTTAGTGTTCTAGTTTCTTTTAATAACTTCGATAGTTTTGTATATCAAGTTTGGTGTCTAAATTATATAAAGAGGAAACTTGTATTAAAAGTTTTAGGTGATTATTAAAATATTTGAGATTTAACCTTAAACCATTAGGCATAATTACCAAAAATGATTCACTAGATGGTGATGGGTTAATGGACGTCAAGTCTCTGACTATCATCTACAAATCCATATGCATATCCACTTATTTATGTTGATTACCTGAAATCCCAATTAGAGAAATTAAGGTCCCTATGGTATAGATGTAGACGAATTCTAATATTTTCTACGAAGAGACCAACAAGGGTTTACTAGTTTCTGATTCAGATTTGGTATCTACATATCTGGTCGATTCAAACGATTACAAGTAGTAGTTGTGGGTCTGACCGGGTAAAGTAGAACACGGATGGTGGTTCGACGAAAGTTAGGTTGTTACTATATGGGTATGACAGTCTGTTTTGGTGTGGTTGGTAGTCCGTAGAAGACGAGGTAATGGTGGTGGCTGGGGAAGACGAACCAGAGTAAACATAATGGCCGGATAAAATGAAGCAGTGGTGGTCGTTATGTGTCAATGGTAGACGATGGGATGGATGGTGGTTTTTGTTTTGGTGTGATTACTTGTCCCCTTATAATCAATAAATTTGACTTTTTTTTTTAATATATGGGTAATTTAGTTTGTTTAGATTAATTAAATAGAAAACTTAATGCTTCTCTAAGTGATAGGGCCTAACCATGTTATGTTTGTGTAAAGTGTTAGATCAACCATGTAATTTCCAAGAATTATGGCCAAAAGTGAAATCCTACTTAACCATAAGGGTTATCCGTGCAATTGTCATTTTCATCCATAGGATTTTAAAAAGTGGTAATTTTCATTAGAGTTTAAAACGAATGAATAATGCAATTAATACATTAATGAATAACGTATTTAATAATTAATAAATTGTTTAAAAATGTAAGTAATGAATTATGTAATTAAGAAATTAATTATTTAATAAATCTACCTATACTAATAAAAGACTAACTCACTGCCACATGTCGATCTCTCGCTGCCTCCACATCACTTTTGCCACGTGTCGCAACCAGGTTCATTCTCACAGTTTCACGCGGAGCTCCAATGGGTCAACCAGCATAACCCGATCGGATCCACTATAAGCTTATCTCGCCCGGAATTGTGACATTTGCCACAAACAAACCCTACCTCGCCCCTTGGAGACTCTTCTTCTGCCTCTTTCTCTCTCGCGTTTTCATCTCTCTCAACCATCAACAAGATCTGTTCTTGATTTAAGGTTTCAAGACTGTAAGTTTCTTTTCACTATTTTAAGTCTGTCGATTATTCATGAAAATCGTTCAATCTATTCATTCTGAGTTAGTATCTATGGTTTTGTTCAACCCTCCACCATTTGAAAACCCTAAATTGAACCAGTCGTCTATGAATACAGGAGAAGAAAATCAGATCTAGGGTTTTATTTTAACACTGTTGACGGTTCAAATTGTAAACAACATCAAATGAAGATCCCGTCATTAGATATACGTTACTGTTACAAGGTGTTTCATTCCTTTTGCTTTCTTGATATATATATATATATATATTATGTAGTTTATATGAGGTGTTTTGTTTTTGCTTTCTCGATATTTATCTTTCTTTATTGTTTAGTAATTGTTTAGTTGTGTTTGAATAACTTCATTTTCGTGTTCAGTCCTTTTTCATCTTAAGATTCTACACAGGACAAGATTTGCAACCTTAGCTGATACACTATTGCAATTGTAAGTTTGACTTTAATCTTTACTTAAATGTTGAATGAATCATTTAGGTAAAGGTTAATTTTAGTTGAAATGTATTAAAAGACTTATGACACAAGATTACTTGTATAGAAACATACGTATAGTTACTTGACACTATTGATGGGAATGACAGATTATCATGGAACTAGCAGTCGAGAATGGATTACTTGATAACCTTCTGGATCTTGCACACGTACATGCCTTTTACTCACAAATTCACCTTTGTTAATAATTGTTATTGTATCAGTAAGTTTAATTTATGAATATCGCTGTATTTATCATATGCTATACTGATTAGTTTGTGGATTGTTGATGTACTTTTGTGATCATTTATTTGAAAATGTTACTTATTAGCATTTAGATAATGTTATTAGCTATTACTAATCTTTTGAAAATCTGTTTTCAACTTAGTAGTTCTAAAGACCAATAAAGGCACATTGAAAACGTATCGAAACGCGACGACTAGAGTGGAAAGTGGTCCTTATACATTTTTCTTTCATTTCTTCTTCATCCTGAGAATTCATTGTCATCGGCTATCAGTTCTCATGAAGGTCAACGTTTATTTTGTGTTAGCCTTCCATGGAGAGGGTTGAGAGTGAGTTGACATTTTATGAAACTACGGATGGTGGTTGCTTTAACAGTTTAAGAAACATAAGCTACAATTATTTCTTACTTGACACTAAGTTTGTTTTAGACTTTTAGTTTATCTACATATTTATGTTGTTTTATGTTGTTGTTTGAGAATGTTGTCAACAATCATCTTATGGTTTACAAAATTGGAGATCATTTTATGAAATCATGCTCTGTTGTTTGCTCTTTTTAGGTGACCAAATGTTAACAAGGCAGCTTGTTGAGGATTTAAAGGTGCGTTAACTGTTATTTGTGTAGATAGAGTAAAATATATGTTATGTGTTCTTATGTTTTGATCTTTTAGATTTGAAAGATAGTAAATTTTGAAGTGTTTGCTTTGTTACATTTACAGGATTTTAGTTTGTGAGCTGTATTTGCATGTGAAACGTACTTTTTAACTAGACCTTTTTGATGGTTTGCTTGATCTTGCTATGGCAATGCGTGTCTTAAAGATGTTCAAAAAATTCAATAAAGCTCAAATATTTTACCGAGTTTATAAATATAAAATGAATATGTGTTCATCTTAATGTTGCAGGTTAGATGAAGCAAGAGAACCACTTTCAAGAAAAGTAATAATTGCATTTAGCAAGAAGCATTCTGTAGTATGTTTAAGGTTTGTAGGAAACTGTAATATTTAAAAGATGGTTTTTCTAAAAGCTTTTAACTTGTAATGTGGGCATGTGGCTTTGCGTTTTTTATTTAGTTAAGTATGATTTCCAGTTTTGCATCCGGTTTCTCAAGTTATATTATTTTTTTGCTAAATAGCCGGTTTATATTGTATGTGTTGTAGATACTCTATGTTTGATGCATGTATTTGGTTTCATTATTGCATTTAAATTAAAATGATATTTACTTGTCATGTGGAGCTATGTACATCGCTCATTGAATTTCAAAGGCGTCAATTATTTTTTTTTCAAGTAGGTAATGTATTTTTTACCCATATAACTTTAAGTTGATTTATTATAACTTTTTATAAAGTGCATATGTGTCATTTTGGTATATTTAATAAGAAATGATTTATTATAACTTCATAAAGTTTGCACAAGTTGTTTTGACGCATTTACATAAAGTTGGAGACTTGTAGTCTTATTTGCGTATTTATCTTACATTTGTTAAATTTTTTTATTGCTCATTTTAAAATAATCTTATATATACTCATTCAATATATAAATATTTTTTAAAACATATTCAAATACTCGGTCAATTTACGTATTTAATCTAAAAGTTAATTGCCTTAAAATAAACAAAGTTTGTTTTTAGTTGTCATGAAAACTAACATAATGCAATCGTTAGCGTCATGTAATTTAAATAATCCTTGTGAAACTTCAAGAAAATAACACGTTTGTTAATATAAAAAAGATATGTTTTTCAACCCGTGGGTACCACGGGTCACTAATCTAGTTGTTTAATAAATTAATAGATAACACTTAGCTCTAGACAACTTCATGCGTACGTGTATGAGTGTATGTTTGCCTAGATGATATGTAAGACTTAGATTAGAAACAAAAGTTTTATTTCAAACGTTAAAAGACCTTGAAGAAACTAACAAGGTTTGTTATCAACTCTCAAGCTTAAGTTTTACTTTGTATAAATAAAGTCTACAGAGACAAAAAAAACATATAACTACGTAAGACTTCGTTTCTAGATTAGAATCATACACTATTTTAGTTAATAATCAATTAGTCTGTAAATGTTGTCATGGGCAAACCAACCGACTAAAGATGAGGGCAACCTCACCCCTAAATTATGTAGTAAACGTCTTAAAATCACGAATAATCCCGTGAAATTTAACAACCGCATAAAATTTAACAAGCGTCCTGTAAGTTTGATGGTTGAAACAATGAAACATATTTCAGGTTGAAACAATGAAACATATTTCATTTACATTGGTGTTAGTGAATCTAGTTCTCCTATTATCCATTGAAATCATATTTACGTAATCAAAACGGGTGATGCAAATTTAACAATAGTTATATTTGGATGGATTTAATGAATTAAAAGCCGGTAGACATATACTTTAGGAGATTTTTATTATGATTTTTTTGTAAATTGTAATTATATTTACGCATTTTTTATGATTTTATAAAATTTAGTTTCTGCTATTTTAAACTTGACCCGACACAATGCGAAAGAGTTGAAAAAATTTATTACAAACAACTAGTACCAAAATATTCTTTCCAATGAATGGTTTCAAGATAGTTATGAAAATAAACTTTTGATTACGGTGAATGCATTTAGTCAAAAATTGAAACTAACACTCGATACAGAAAAATAAACAAGACGAAGAAAGAAATCGATGTGGAAATATGATGTATTGTAATTCATCCGGATGAAAAAAAACGTGAATGAAAAATGTTAAAACGATAATTCCAAAAGAAAAATATAGTAAAAAGAATTGAAAGAGGTTAGGCTCAGATCTGTAATTGGGGGATGGAGACAAAAGAAGAAACGAGTTACGCCATGGCTGCAAATGAACACAGTTGCATAGTAACAGAATATCAAATACTATGCTAACTGAATCTTGCCACGCCAAGATACGTCTCGGATCTTCAATGTCCCTTTGTTTTTGCTCAGAGTTAACACCGATCATCACAGCCTTTAAACAAAATGCAATTTCTACCACCACTACCACCACCACCATAGCAGCGATGTAAGGAGTTGAGTAAGAAGAAGAAGAAGAAGAAGAAGCGAATGATAATATATAGAGTTGCGGATCGATTGAAGCAAAAGGGTTGTTAGATAGGTTTTGTGTGAAGTGAAATCAATCATTGGTTCGATAAGAGAGGGGCAACCACCCTTTATGAAATCCCCAAATCTCTCTCTCTCGCCGGAACCTCATTCTTCATCCCCCAATTCCGGTCATTTTAGTTGGCCCCTCTTCCCATATATATATTTGTTCAGAACGGTAGTTTCCAACAAATCTCAATAAGGCCCCTCACGTTCCATTAGTTTCAATAAGACCCTTCTTCGTCAATGTTTTCTGAACTAGATCAGATGTCAAACCGGTCTCTTTACCCTAAATTTTAAATACAAAATGTGGTCCTCTCCGTCATAATGGACTTGGTTCTTGTGGATGTAAAATATTTCGCGTTGATTTGATACGTTTGTTCTGATTTTGGTTTAGAGCACGGTTTGACCAGGTTTTATGCCGGTTTTCCGGTTTAACCGCGATTCCCAGTTCAACCGATCGGCTAAGCTAAAAACAGTTCTAACACCCCTAACTGGACCGTCTTTCTTCCCAAATCCCGATCAGACTGGACGGTCTGGTCCGGGGTTCAAAACATTGCTCCTCATACCTAATTTTTTTATTAGGTTACCGGTTTTAATTCGGAGAAAAATTATACAAACATAATAAACTTTTGATTTAGTTCCAATTATGTCATTAAAACTTTATTTTAGTTCAATTAGGTAATTTAAGTTTATTTTATGTTCTAATCCTAAAGAACTAACGTACTTAGAATGTAAACATTGATTTTATATAAATAAAAAAAATACGTGATAACATATTACTTCTGGACGTTCTATCAAAAGTAAAACTCATGAAATTCTCTATTTCAAAAAAGAAAACCTAAAAGTCCTAGAGACCTCATGATCGAACCAACACTCATTCAAAGTTAAGTGACTTAATTAAGAAAAAAAAAGTAACTTGATTGAAAAAAACTTGAAATCAATTACTTTTCTATAAAGTTACCATATTAATTCACGAACAAAAAATGAGTGACTTCATTAAAAAAAACTTAAAAATTAATTACTTTTCTACAAAATTACCATATTAATTCACGTGTCAAGTAAGACTAGAACCTTAATTTTTTTAGGGACAATCATACGTTGTTGTCATTAGACCAAGGTAGCAGTAGTATGCTCTTAAATACGTTTTTTTTATATTTTAAAGTTCTAAGATTTAAGATCTAGAAGCAAGAAATGTGCAAATGCTCTCATTGTAATAGTGTGTTAAACACTTATCTATATGTAAATAGAAATTCAAATCATGACTTTGCGAAGTATATAAAAGTGATCTCAACCAACAATATCACAAAGTCCATTCAAGTTATGTTAGATAATTTGTATATAAAGCATGGTGAACAAAACATCAAACGTATGGTTATTACGAAACAAGCCATCCCTTAGGGTATGTGTTGTGTGTTCGTGAGCAGAGACATGATTGTTATTTCACCATTGTCATATTGGACATCGTCACCAATTCACCACATTCGATCTTCATTCTTAAACCGCCTTTTATTTTGATTGTACTCATGCCACTGCCCTGACAAGAGCCACATCTAAATTCGTAAAAACACACAATGCCACCATAATATGTTGGTGAGTTTGAGTCGGTAATATTTAATCAGTTTTGAATCATCCTTCTTTTTCCAACCATGGCATTTCCTGATTTTCAAGGCATCCTCTATTATTAAATCATGTTATTAAACATTTAAAGCATTTTGACGCCATTTGACAGAAGACCATTTTTATATGCCCCAATATGAACAAAAACCTGCTGATATTATCTGTCGATTGAAACCATTTTTGGTTTGTTGTTTGACCAGAGGCTCAGATCTGTTGCAATCGAACTTGTTACGCCCATGGCTGCAATTGAATATCAAACTCTTGAGATAATCTACAAAGGCAACACTTATCATCTTGATTGCCCTGCCAAGATAGATAACAGGTCTACAAACTCCGATTTTGCTCATAGACTATATCTTATCATCACCGCCTCAAAAGTTCAAAAAACTAGCAGTCTGTATAAGCATGTTCGTTTATACACATGCATAGGAACACATAATTTGAATTAGTTTTGTAAACCTCATCACTCTCAACCGAGCCACATTAACTTTTAAGCACAACACAACATAAGCCACATTTAAGTCTTGAAGAATCATACAGTTAAACAAAGGTACAACATCAAAAAGGGCATTTGGTCTAGTGATACCACAAGGTCGAGATTCGAGTCCCACATATTAGATTGCTGTTCAAAATATACATGAAGGATCAACTATGCTCATGTTTTAAGGGCAGTACGAGCCTACGAGGTAGACTTTTGAGGCTATAATCAGAATTTATTATCAAAATCTGCCATGGCAACTAACACATACAAACATAGTTTATTGAGGCTAACATTGTTGCATGCTTCTAATTCTCCCTAGTAACCAGCACATACCAACACAATTACCAGGTCAAGATAAAGATAAGAACTTTAAATTTAAATTCTGATTTTGCTCACATAAAGATCAGAACTTTAGATTCAGTGCGAGTCTCAAGATCAAAAACTTAGCTTCTAGGTAAAGAATTGGCAGCATGCATATAACATGTGTGTGTATAAACATGTATATGAAAACAACATAAGAACCACATTTAAGCCTTGATGAAGTATACAGTTACATAACAGGCATTTGGTCTAGTGATGCCATCAGGTAATGTGTTCGATTCCCACAGGTGTGGAATAAGGATGAATTAAATTGCTGTTTTAAAAACATAAAGGTGCAACAATGCTCATGTTTCAAAGGATGTAATGATGTATGAGGCAGAGTTTCAAAGCTGTAATCAGAATTTACAATCAAAATCTGCCATGGCTGCAAACACTGTTGCATGCACTTGATTCAAAGAGCATAAATAATCTCCCTGATAACCAGTACACACCAACAGAGTTGCCACGCCAAGATGCAAATCAGGATTGTAAATGAAATTCCAATTTTGCTCGAATAACTCCATCCCAATTGTCATAAGACAGTTGGGTAGTATCATCCAACTAGATTTCAGACTGAGTAAGTGAGTATGCAGCCAGTCCAGCGTGTGTTAATAAAAAAAGTTTCATGATTCGTACTCTATGATTTAAAGTCATAACGTATCAATAAATACAGAGAAATACTTGACCATGGCGGTTAAAATGATAACCGAGCCGAAAGATCAAACAAAAGTCACTCAAAGTAAAGGGTCAAAGTATTAAATTCAATATGTATTCAAGGATCAAAATGATAACTAGTTCTAAGTGGGGAAAAATCATAAATAAGTAAAACTTATAACAAAAATGGGTGAACAGTAAGGTGGTTCTTTAGCTGTATATAAAACAGTACAAAACAATATAATTATAATTTTGATCTTCACAAACACTATCAAAAAACATGTGAGCATTTGATGATTGAATTGAAGAGAAAAAAAGGCTCAAATCTGTAATTTGAAGATCAGACAAAAGGGTCCGGAAACCGCCATGGCTGCTAACACCGGTTGCATGTTCTCGCATACTATCCGGGTTGCCCCGCCAAGATACGGGTCGGATTTAACCCTATGCCCGATTTTGATGTCCGGAAAACATTTCATACAGAAATTACTATCATCGCCATATCCAATCTTCATCATCATCATCGTTCACCATCGCAAAGAAAACCAAACACAAACACAAACCATATATGTATGTATGTATGTATATATTTATTTTTTTGAACAGCAATTGCCTAGAAGATTATCTCCTAGGATATGTATATATATAGAGAGAGAGAGAGAGATAAAAGGAGAGTGGGATTGTGAACCCAATTACCATGGTATAGTAATATTGAGTCGCACGAATCATATTCCATACATACATTCATTCATCATTATTATTGTTTTGTTTCTTGTTGAAGGGTTGTTGATTTTCAGCTAAAAGTAGGGACCAAATCATCGGCTCAACATGATCTGATTATATCTGATCTGATCAGTTGTGGCAAGAGAGGGGCAACAACCCTTTAAAAACACCCCGTCTCTCTCGCCGGAGCCTCTCCGGACATCTTCAGATCCCCAATTTTTGTTTGCTGTAAACTGAAATGGTGTGGTTATATAAAGTGACGATTGACAAACTAGTGGGTTTGGGCCTTGAGCTGCGGTCAGGATATATTGGACCAATTTACTTTGCTTTAACAATTCCAACTATTCAACATGTACTAGGGTTGCACAAAACCGATTAATTCCGAAGCGGATCATGTAGGTGGCGGTTTCAAGTCAACGCTAGTTAACCGTTTGGTTTGGTTTGGTTTGGTTCGGTTCAGGTTATTGAAAAATTTCAGAGGTTTTAAGCTGCTTTTGACCAATTCAAATCCAGTTACGAAACTACACTTTATATCAATTCCAAACTAGTTTGATATGAAAATTGTTCAAAACTAGTCAAATTATGGTTTCATAATTTGGGTTATTTTGCGTGACTTTCTTTTTCCGTTTCTTTTGTGTTTGAAAAATATGTCTCTTCAAAATATGTCTATTTGAAATGTAAGTAACGGTGAAAAATGATGTTAGGGTTCTTCACGGATTTACATCACTTGAATGTGAAAAAAGAGAAAAAAAAATACACTTTAACCACTCACATACGAGTAGCATGTGGATATATAACAACAATTTGGATATTTAATAGATGAGTGACTAAAACTAATAAAATTTAAAATTTATAAACGTAAAATGTTACTTGACTATCGATATGCATTTACATATTCTAATAAATAAGAATAACATTATGACACTGATCAAGTTTCTAGCTTAAGCACATAGACTCTACACATGAATGACTTAGTTATCAACACCATATCCCTACTATATAATAACATCTTAGTTAATGAAATATTATTTATATAAAATTTAAGTTTACTTTGAATTCATATGTTATTTGATATTATTTATAGAGATATATATAAAATATTATCTATATTTATGTATATATGACATAGGGGTAGGTTCAGAAGAGAACTCATTTTAAGTTGAGAACCAAAGAACTACCAAAAAGACAAGTGATGAAATTTTAAATAGGAGGGGTAAATTGGAACTTTAAATATAAAAATCTTAAAATATTTCTATCTTTTGCATACGTTAATATTATTTTTAAAAAAATTACACCATTAGATCAAGATTTCCTTATCTTTCATTTGAGTATAAATAACGTTATAAAAAATATTTTTTTCTTGTTTTTTTTAATTTTTATACTGTATATATGTAGTATTGCGATATTGTATTTAATTATATTTTTCTTTAAACATTATTAACTTTTTCATACGTTATTTATATTAAAAAAGTTTAAAATCACATTTTGGTTTTTTTGATACTACATATGTGTGGTATCATTGTACTTGATGTATTTTTTTGAAGCGGTCAAATGACTCAAGCGTCTAATAATTATTTAAAGTGTACATATGATCTCAAATGACCAATCATAAATTTCATAATAATCCATATTAAAAAAACTTATTAAAAATGAAAACAAAACCAATACTTATACTATGTCTAAACATAAAGATAATAATAAACTAATAAACAAACGATAAATACCATAACAAAATAAAATAAATCTGAAATTCAAACTATAAGATAACAATGCATCAATATTGCATATATGTAGTAATATGATACTGCATACATGTAGTAGTATGATACTACATATATGTAATATACGATACTGCATATATGCAATACTATGAGTTTTTAACCAAATTAGTGTTTAGGGATAAATTATTTACCAAATTAGTGTTCATTGAAAACTATTTACTAATATGGTGTTTTCTACTTATTTTCATTTATTGTTTTAATATTGTTTTCACATAAACTTTTAGTTTCTTAAAAACATTTTTTTTGTGTTTAATGGGCAACAAAGCTAAAATTAATATTGAGAAACCAAATTAATCATATTCCGTAACCGATTTATATGGTTGATAAGCTTTTTTTACTTTCGAATATGTTAGTCTAACTTTATTTTCTAAATTAAAGTTTGTAATATTTCATTTAGTTTTAGTTTTATGGGAATTGAAACTAAAGTTTAAAATAAAGAAAACACATACAAAACCTTATACAGAAGCATTTAAATAATATAAAATTTAACGACAAAATCCCAAAACCATCTAAAAATTATAAACAACACAAGAGGTTAAAAAAAAGCAAAAAACCTTTGCAACAGCTCCTATTGGTGAAATCAAAATTCATAAAATTCATTAAGAAAACTATTATAATAGAAACCGAATAAAGCTTTTCAACTATAATCCAAACGTATAAATCGGTTATGGAAAATAAATAACTTGGATTCTTAATCTTACTTTTAGCTTTTGTTGCCCAATAAATAGAAAATAAAAGTATGTGAAAACTATTTATTAAATCAATAAATGAAAAAAATAGCTATAAAACACCATATTAGTAAATAGTTTTCAAGGAACACTATTTTAGTAAATAGTTTTTTCCTAAACACTAACTTGGTAAAAAACTCGCAATACTATTAACTTTAAAAGAGAATAGTGAATACGGTGATGTTATGCACCTAAATTACACGTAAAACCATTAAAATTATGTAACTTTGATAAAATAACTTCAATTATTTTTTATTAGAAAACTTAACTCATTGGTCTTTGTTCCATTTTAATGGACGAATCAGTCTTCTTCTCTTAGATAATTATTCTTCTCATTCCCATTTACTCAAATAATCGTCATTCATTTTAGTAAAAGATTACTCGCCCTTAAAAAAATCGATTATACGCCAATTTGGCTTCTCAATTCCAACTAACGGATTAATATAACATGATTCGTATAATTGGTATTGTGACGCCCCTGCTGCACATATTCGTACAACATCACATAACGTGAACCAAGTAATTGTTAGCAGTATCAATACGATCATATGAGAAAAATTCAAATTTAGAATTAAGGCATGACATTGTTGTTTTTTTGTGATGATATCATCGAAATCAATATCCAGGAACATTTTTTATTTAATCAAAGTACGTAATTTTGGTGGTTGTCATGTAATTTAAGTGTATAACAACACCATATTCACTTTCCACAATTCAAAAACATATAATATCATATACTACATATATGCAGTATTGAAACTAAAAAAACGAGAAAAATTTATTTTTTTATAACGTTATTTATACTCAAATGAAAGATACTGAAATTCTTGACCTAATGGTGCGAAAAAAAAATTAAAACTTAACGTATGCAAAATATAGAAATGTTAAAAGATTTATATATTTAAAGTTACAATTTTGCTCCGCGTCTTTTAAATTTCATTCCTTATTTTTTTGATAGTTCTTAAGTTCTCAACTTAATATGGAGTTCTCTCTTAATCCCTCCCGGTATGACATATTATTTAAATTTAGTTTAGATATTTAAGTTACTTTAAAATTTCAATAATATACATGGGATTTTATTTTTTGAATTATGAAACATTTTTAAAAATTAAAAAACAAAAATTCCAAAAAGTGTAAATTTTTTTTAACAATTGAAATATATTTATATTAAACATCAAAAAAATTACAACAAAATGGCAGGTAAACGGACAACAAATTGTGCCGTCACCCCCTTTTAAATAGCAAAACCTAGCCTACTGAAGACAAAACCTTGGCCCTAGGTGTCGAAACATTGCTATGAATGACACGCTGAACCCTGGTTAAGAACTTCACTGCCTCAGTGGCTAGAAAGCCAAATGTGTCAAATGCTAATGGAATAAAAACATGTTGATTATCCAGACAGGCTTTTTCGTGTTTGGCGATCTTGCATGATTCCGCCTTTGACGTTGCCTGTCGTGCAACAAGTCCATTGTCCTTGAGCGCAACCAAGGGGGACACTCCCGTAAGGTCCACACAAGCGTGTTTCCCCCGTCCAACCAAACACTAGAATATCAGCCGGCCTTAAAGTAGATCTCCTTTCTAGTGGATCTGTCAGAAAGTTCACAAGAGCCTCCTTTTTGGCCGAAATTCCTGCTCGTTTAAAGATATCGCATAGGACATCCCTAACAAAATCATGTCTGGTAAAAAAAATTAATTTTTATATTATAACTAGACTATTACAAAATAATTTTTATATGTTATTCAAGTTAATTAATTTTTAAAAATTAGCACACTTTGCCAAAATTAACTTATTTAATTGAAATAAAACAAAGTTTAAATAAAAGTTATCTTAATTGAAATAAAACAAAGTTTGATTAACTTAATTAAAACAAAATTAAATAATTAATTATGTTATTATAATATTTTACTAAATTTATACATTTATTTACAAGGTCCAAACGACCCCGTCATGTCTTAGTTTAGACTCAAGCTTTATTTATTTCAAGTTAAAAGCTCAACTCATTTTGTATTTAACATAATACATAATCCATAAGTGTTTTACCAAAAAAATTATATGTAGTCGTAAGTGTTTGTGTGGACATATACCTAATACACTAAAATACCATATTAATGAAAAAAAACTCATATCCGCTCAAACTTGATAGTTATGCTCATCACATGTCTTCAAAACTTTGTTTCACCAATAATTATGCTCGATTGCTCGATAATTGCAACTTGCAAGTCTTCAAAACTTTTAGACAAATTCATTTTTCTCTCTAATTATTAAAGCTAAATAACCCTGCTAGACATAAGTCTAACTTTTTCTGTTTCTTTTTGCTCTTTCCCGTTTGGTTTGGATCATATTTTTCCGCAGATGGCACCTTATGTGGTCTTTAGATCATACTATTACGATTTTAACAGCATACAATTAAAAAACAAGCAGTTGAAACACCAAAATAACAATAGCAAAGCAAGATGATTGAATTGGAAGAGAAAAGAGGCTCAGATCTGTAATTTGAAGATCAGACAAAGGGTCCGGACACCGCCATGTCTACTAACACCGGTTGCACGTTCTCACATACCATCCGGGTTGCCCCGCCAAGATACGGGCCGGATTAACCCAATGCCCGATTTTGATGTTCGGAAAACAATTCATACAGAAATTAACATCATCGCCATCTCCAATCAATCATCTTTCAATACAAAGTCAGAGTGATTGTTATATGCATGCATCTAAGTATGTATCCACACGAATCACATCTCATAAAATATGAGTGGATTAGAGCGTGTAACTGTATATAAGTCCGCCGTTAAAAAAAAAAAAAGAATAAAGAAATGTACGTTGAAGGGTTGTTGATTTTCAGGGGGTCGAAATCATCGGCTCAACACGATCTGATTATCCGATCATGTTGTGGCAAGAGACGGGCAACTACCCTTCAAAAACTCCCCGTTTCTCTCGCCGGAGCCTCTCCGAACATCTTCTTCAGATCCCCAATTTTGTTTTGCCTGTAACATTGTGTTTATAGCCCCATCAATAATTCAATATTACCGTTATGTCCTTCACCTTCTCATAAATTTACATTTGATAGTGTGAGCCACGGGCAATTAGGGGTGCACATTGGTTATTTTGAATTTTTTTGAAAAAACTAGAACATATGTAAAGTGTTACGGTTTTGGAACCGGTTTTTATTTAAAAAACTAAAACCTACTACCTATCTAAACCTGTTTGGTTTTATAACTGATTAGGCTTAATACTCGTGTGATACACACGGGTTAAATAATAATATTTATAAAAAAATCATAACTATTATGTTTAAAAATTTACAACTATTTAATACTTAAAAATTTAGCTAAATCAAGTCATGCATGGTGCAAAATTCCACCTAATTTTTTACCTCAAAAACTTTCTATTATAAAACAAAAAAAAAATTTACTCCAAAAAATTACCCCTTAAAACCTTGAAATATTATATAGATTTTGATGAAAAAACTAAAACTTAAGTAATCGATTCAAGTTCTTATAATCTTTGATGAAACATTAGATTGCTACAAATCTACAATATTTATTTGGGCTTTTATTTAAAGTAAAAAAACACTAAACTTATTGGGTTTTCATTTACACAAAAGTAAAAAAGTGACAATTTCAATTGGTCTTACACTTACATAAAATTTAACTCTCATTTACTCGTTCAATTAAGATTGTCCATTTGTTTGTACAACAATACAACAGAGTGTATAGTTGTTTAATTTATATCACACTAACCGTATTTACTTTATTTCAACGCGGAGCATTTTATTAAGTTCTAAGTTTGTTTCAAGCAAGTCTAGTCATTTGACAATGCTAATGTATATATTACAAATGTTGTGAAGTCGGTCTTCACTCTCCAGCCCATCACTTGTTAACTAAAAAAATTAACGAAAAAAAAAAAGAGCGATGAACTGATGAATAAAAAGAAAGAATGAGGAGCAATAAAAAGAAAGAATAACGAGGACAGTTGATACAATAATAATCAACTAAAGTGAAGCAATGAATATAACGTCAATTACATTTCATTTAAAACCAAAGTACAACAAACCAAACTACATCCGGATAATGGGTAAGCGAGCAACAAGCTGCGTCGCTATCCCCTGTAGAATCACAAAGTAAGCAGAAATAGAGATTTAAGAAAAATAATCAAACAGAAACAAATCAACAAACCTGTTCTAACATGCCATTCCACCCAACCCAACCGTTTTGAGAGGTCTAATATTAATCGAAAATCATTTAAAATCAATTCACATAAATTTAAAATGAGCCAAACTAGCGTGTAACCATGCTATTTGGACATCATGAATCTCTAATGGGTTGTTTTTTATTTGCTTAAAAATCAATACGAGTGTCCCCCATGTTATAATTACAGAACCCCCACGTTTAAATAGAGGCAGTCCCATTGTTTTAAACTTAAATCAAACATTGTTGAGTCGTCGGATGCCCATGACAAGATTGTAAGACGGGCAACACCACCTATGACATCAAGCACACAAACACCGTTACAAATGAGATTTTTCGATCCTATTAGACATGTAGTTGATTTTCATCGAACCTAGACTCCAACGACCAACCATGATACATATGTGCCGACTACCATGTTTGTAGGGACATTTTGTGGGAATAGATAAAGTTTTAATTTGTGGCCAAAATGTGTTCATAGGAATATAGTTTTTAGTGAAATTATACAGTTTTTAGTTAAATTATACAGATGAGCTCCGAATGTATATACTATACTCTTATATAGTGTCTTCTATTTTAGGAACACCAAATCAATAAACTCAAATTTATAGGGTAGAAATAGATGTTATAAAGTTACTAAGTAAAAGAGCTAAATTCGCAAAGTATATAAAACATCAAGATTTTAATGATCTTTGGAAGGGCAAGCAAGAAGTTAGTAACAACTACAAGCATCAACACCACCAATTCAACAACAACCTTCAACACCACAAACTTTAAGAAGGAACTTACTAAAAAACTTTAAGAGAGTTGTTAATAAATTAGAGACATACAACCTAAAAGAGCAAACAGTTAGTGGTAGCTTTGTAACATCTACTAAGTACAAAGTTAAAAACTAGCGTGAAAAAAGAAAGATAGACATTTTATAGTTGTTGATACATCACACAACAAGTTTTAACTAATTGTCTATAACTACAACTACTGTCCCTGAGGATGGTGAAAAAAATAACTAAATTAGCAGTTGAAGAAAGAAAAGTGGGGGTCTATGTTTCCATATCAACTCAACTTGGTGTTAAATAAGAACTATAGATCATCAACAAGCTTCAACCAACTTCTTACAATGAGTTGTGTAGTGTCATTGATTATTGTTATTCCATTGCAACTCAAAGTTAGGTTTTGAACTTTTGATATTAAACAAGGTACTGAGTTTATTAAAAAAAAACATTGTCACCATTCAGAGTGAAAAAGTAAAATCATATAATCAATAGAAATGGATAAAAATAAAATCAAAGGATGTAAAGGAACAGGCTCAGATCTGTAATTGGGGGATGGAGACAAACAAGATGCGACTTACGCCATGGCTGCAAATTAACACAGTTGCATAGTGATACTATGCTAACTGGATCTTGCCACGCCAAGATACGACTCGGATCTTGTTTGTTTTTGCTCAGAATTAACACCGATCATCACAGCCTCATCAATCCATCATCACCATCACCACCAACAACAACAACAAGAAGTCAACAATAACACCCACCGCTATAGTAGCGATGTAAAGTGTTGAGAACGAAAAGTTAATAATAAGTTATAAGCTGCTTCAAATAAGCAATCCCAAAATAGAGCGCGCTTAGCAATTAAGCAAAAAGGGTTGTTGCCGGATGGATTTTGAGTGAAATCATTGGTTCGACGATAGTGTGGGCAAGAGAGGGGCAACCACCCTTTATGAAATCCCCAAATCTCTCTCTCTCGCCGGAACCTCATTCTTCATCCCCCAATTCCGGTCATTTTAGTTGGACCCTCTTCCCCATATATATATTTGTTCAGAACGGTGGTTTCCAATTTCCTAAATTTGCCCTTAGCCCCTCGCATTACGTTGTTTGTGTTCTAGACCACACAAACCTCTAACATAACCTTTTGAACCCTAGTTAATGGAAATATAAATTTTCTTCTACACCACATATATATTATACTTAAAAAGAGTAATTTACTCATTATTTTTTTTATTAGCACGTATGACAAAGTAGACGACTATGCCGTCGCAACGCACGACATCTATTAAAGTTCAAAATGAGCAAACTAAAACTTAGACATTGCGCCGCGCAACCCAAGTCAAGAAAACTAGTTGTCGATGGAAATACAACCTTTTCTTCTATGCTTAGTGGTTAATAATAAAAGGAGTGGGTTGTATTTTATCTGCCATTTTATGTTCGATGCCTTAAGAGACGAAATGTGCAAATGTTTTCCTTGTAATCTTTTTACACGGTCACTGTCTTTTTTTTTTCAACTCGACATCTTTATATTTATAGATAAAAGTACCACACATCTACCGTCAATAGGTTTTTTTATTTCTTGGCCAAGAGCTACACTCCAAAACTAGGTGACACCACTACCGGATTCACCGTCGAACAAGTTGTAAGAAGACAACTGATACTTTTGGTTAGAGAAGTACAATCTACAAAGGTGTTACCAAGTATTATCATAATCATCATCACTTCATCTTAATTTTTCAACCTATAAAGGTGTTACTAGGTTAGGTATCATCATCCTCATTTTTTTATAAAAATACTCATCATCCTCATTAGATTACTAATACTTTTGGGTAGAGAACTCTAATCTATGATTGTTATTAGGTGTCTTTTTTTTTATCAAATTGAACTGCACATATGAAATGAAGATGAAGAATTGAAGATGAAATTAATGAATGGGATATAATAGTTTTAAAATGAGGTTTCGTACTGTGCGTAAGATATATGATGGAAACTGGTAAGGTGGGAGGTAGTGCCGAAGACGACAAGGTGGGGGTGTCGGTTGATGGTAGCGGTTGAAGGAGTTGATGAGGAAGTTGGTGGCGGTTGATGGTGGCGAATGGTGGACGAGGATGAGGTGAAGGGGTGGGTGATGGCAGTTGTTTATGGTGGTGAGATTGGGGGTGGTGGATATGGAAGATATGATGGTTGTGGTGATTGTTTGTTTGAATGAATAATAATACTAATAATAAATAATAATAATAATAATAATAATAATAATAATAATAATAATAATTTTACAAGATTCGTCTTTTAATGTAAACTGATTAAAATACACTCATGTACACAAATGATGGAACTTAATTGCCGTTAAATTTAAGGCTAAAATTAACACTTTAATTTAACAAAGGTCAACCGATGGAAAGCTTTCAACAAAATGCCACGGTCATAATTTGCTCTACTATAAACAGTAAAAAAATAAAATTTACTCTTTCTTTGTTTTAATTTTTATTTAAAAGTAAATATGAATAAAATTAGTAAGTGGGTTGGTTAGTGGTTAGCCACTTGTAGAGTTGTAGTGGCCAAGAATAGTTGTCTCATGAATCATGATCTAGTTGTAGCTAATTTTGTTCGTAAAAATATTTATTGGATTTCAAATTGCATTGGAAGGTGGTGTTTATGAACAAGAATTTCAAATGTGTTCTCTATCGGTTTCGTGTTCGGTTGCTAATTCAAATTTGACTGCTTGGGTGGTGTACTTTGAACTTTAAGCTCTAACTAAGCAGTGACTTTTATAGCTCAAATTGCATTTAGATTGTTTGAACGGTGCATGCGAAGGCCGTTTCGATTAAACTCATTGCTGCCCTTATTTACTTCACCTATGTTCTATTTAACCCAAACTAAATGGTTCACAAATGTTTCTGTTTTATTTTCTTTAAAGAACGGTTTCTATCCTATTTGGGCCGGTTAATTTTGCTTGGTGAGTTAGTTTTGGTTATTCGAATCATCATGTTTAAGTCAAAAGTTTTGAAGCTATGTTCAAATTCAAAAGGATTGAATCCCTTAAAGTCAAATACCGGTCCGAATTGAGTGTTTGAATCTGTTCGATTCAATGTCACCCAAACAATGAAAAAGGTACAACGTAGAGCACATCCTAATGGCCTACTTCAAGACTCGTCGCGACATATTAAACATTTAAACCTGCACCGATCAACTAAGTAGCACTGGAACGGGTACGGGACCGGGATACGGGGACAATACGGGGACGGGAAACGGCAAAACTCAAAAATCCTAGATACGGGTACGGCTAAGGTACGGCAATAAAAAAATATAAAATATATATATATATATATATATACATAATTAATACCAAACTAGATATATTGATGCAAAACTTAAACTTTTAAAAGTACTAAATCTACAAAAAAGTAATTAATTATCAATAATAATATCATTTTCAAACTTCGGTTCATCTATCGTGAGTTCGGCAACCTCCAAAAAGTATGTGGTGTGTATATAGTTTACGATTACATATGTAGCGAATGCGGATGATCATAGTTGCCGTATTATGTTTCTTTTTTTTACTTAATGGGCTTTAAATCCTAAAAAACATATGGAAACGTTTTGGAAACTCCATGGAAACATCCCCATTATTTGGAGACGTTTGGGAAACGTCCCCTAGGCGTTTCCTAGGCGTCCCCGTCCCCCAAACGTCCCCGGTACGGGTACCTCACCTATTTAGGCGTCCCCGTGCTTCATAGCCGATCAAATACGGATCAGTTCTACAACCGCACTTTTGTTAAACCCACACCAGCCAAATCCAAGAAGACCGTAATAAATATCTTTCCTTTCAAGTCTTTAGTGCATTGAACCCACACACACACACACACACTGAATTTAGACTAATTCTTTCCTTTCAAGTCTTTAGTGCATTGAAACCACACACTACACGACTAATCTATACTATCTATAAAGCCAATTAGAAGGGTATTTTAAGATACCATAAAAATAAGAACAACTTACTAATTTAACTGCATAAAGTACAAGAAAAATAAGGGCAGTTTAGTCTTTTAACACAATTTTCATTTTAACCCTCCTAAGTAATTACACTCTAAACCCTAACTATTTTACTATAAACCGCAACTACGAAATGTGCTTATAAAATGCATATAATAATTACACAATCTAGCTAAAAATTAGTCCACCTTTTAAAAAACTAAACATCATCCGGTTTCTAAATAAATAAAGTCCAGTTTTTAATAAATAACAGTCCAGATTTTATAAATAACAATTAACATAATAGTAGATTACAAAATATTACAAACCGGATTCCTTCTTTGTAACAGTTGATGAGTCTTTCAGCTTTTTGGCAAATCATTCGCGCGATTGACCTGTATCATATAGTTAAATATAACAATCCAATTTATACTGGTCCAAACATTACAATAAAAATACAGTTCAGTTTACGTTGATCATCATTTACATGTTGTATTTCAATAAGTTGCTGCTGTTAATTGCATTTAACCTTTTGCATCTCAATAAGTTGTTGCTTGATGCAGGTCCATCCCTACTATCATTATATAATAACTGATCAAAATGATTTTAAAAATATCTCCTATTATTTAGTTTATATGATTTTATATAACATTTAAATACTCACGTTTATATATACAAAAAAAGACTTGACTCATTCAGGTCATTTGGTAAACAATTTCCTATTTGTTTGTTAGGTCATAACAAATTCCTAATATGTAGGGGGGGTTTAATTTGTTGTTTATTAAGTGGGAAAACTAAATTTTCAATCTAAACTTAAACTCAACTATATTGCTATATATACAACCTACATAGCATAACACTACTATTTCATCCTCTTCAAATTGCGCTTACCATATAGCTGAAATGAAATACCGGGCAATTAGAATGGAAGATTTAAAACATGTTGCTGATGAATTCAACACATCAAAGGTACAAACTTTATGAACATTTTAATCTTATTAAACTTTATGAACATTTTTATTAATTGATTTTTGTTTATCTATCTTGTAGTGTATGCAGGTTAGGCTTTATTATAAGGTTACTTGAAAATACACATCACAATTACAATAGCTAACTTTTACATTGTACTTTATATATGTTTTAATTTTTTTTGCAGAATGTTTTTCAAGAGTTGAAAGACAAGAAAATTAAAATAAATAATTTAAAGCATGATACTACTGAATTCAAAAAAACAAAGGTACAAAGCATTACGAAATACAATAACATACCAAGCTATTAAAATGGAAGAATTAAAACATGTTGATGCTGAATTTAACAAAGCAGAGGTACAAACTTTATATCAACTGATGTTTGTTAATCTATCATATAATGTATACCCGTTAAGCTTTATTATAAGGTTAGTTGAGCTGCACATCACAATTACACTACCAAATTTTTTACAGTTTTTATTTAGTTTGTATCTACATTGTATTTTATATATGTTTTAATCTTTGTGCAGGATGATTATTCAAGAAATAATAGACCAGACAATTAGAATGCAAGATTCAAAACATGTTGATGTTGAATTCAACAAAATGAAAGTACAAAACTTTATGAATTTTATATCCCATTATATGTTTTATATTATTAGTTTTTTGTTAATCAATGCTATAATATATGCAGCTTGATCTTTTTAATAAGGTTTGTTGAAACTAAACATTACAATTACAATGACACATTTTTTGCATTGTTGCAGAATGAATTTCAAAAGTTGAAAGAGAAGAATGATAAAGATGGAACATGCAACCTATGTTGTAATTGCTGATTTTAACAAAACAAAGGTGAAAACAATATATTTTTTAATATTTTTTAAATGCAATTGTACATTTTATTTCATCAGATTTTTTATAATGTTTTGTAATATACGCAAGTATACTTTTTTAGTATTTTTTACAAAATGGTTTACATATGTTTTAATCCTTTAACAGGATGAATCTTATGACTTTAAAGAGAAGAGAAGATGGAATATATAAAAGATGTCTATATTAACATTAAGGTTTTTGACACACTTGACAATTTGACATCAGAATATAAATAACTGAAAGTATATTAATATATTATTTTATTTAAATACTTCTTTATTATTATGTATGCAGGTTGATGCTGATAGTAGTGTGAAGATTATTTACTATGGTGCAATGCTAAATCCATACAAGTCTGATCCGCAACGAAAATTTAGTGAAGAGGTAAAGTTAATTTTTTTTAAATTATATTATGAAAGGCTCAAACTAAAAAAAATTGAAAAAGGTAATTTAATTGGATAACATTATTTATGAGTGTGCATGTTTACTTTTACTTTGATGTTTTCTCATATAATCACAGTATACTCTAGATGGTGCATTTGAGGACATGAAGATTACAAAAAAATCCTTATGTAAAGACGAATAAAACAAATTATAAGTTAATATTTTAAGAAAATCTTATCCTTTAAGTATTCGAAATTTCAAATTTAAATGTTCACCGAAATTAAACAAAGGTGGTAGTATAAAAAAAATTAGTTGTTTAAGTTCATATCTATTTAGACCGCAAAAAACAAGAGCTAAAATTGTTCATAAATAAACTCTCATCAACAGTTTGTTCCAATTCTTCATTGGTTAGAGCTTTTTAGATACTCCCATCTAAGCTAAAAGTTTTAAAAAAAAAAAAACATGGTATTTGTTCCTATAATCCTATTATACTCCCATCTAAGATAAAAGTTTATTTATTCCAGTTTTTTAAAGAAAAACATGAAAGGTTTGTAGAACATCATGTGTTTCTATTCTAGACAATAGTATTAGATTCAATTATATTTCATGTATATATGTTTTATATATTGTTTATAACATGTATATGGTTCATAAATATGCAGTTTTGTTGATTTAAGATTTACACTTCAGTCCTTCAAACAAGTATGTAATTGTTGCTTACTATTAATGTGTTTAAATTTAATGTGGTGTTTTAGAATTAAGTAAAATAGTTCATACTAAAACAATACACTATATATAGACGTCTATGTTTATAAGAACATGTTTAGAATTACTAATCGTTCTTTCTAATTCTTTATAAACAAACTTTCAATTTTCTCAATACTAAATAAATTAAGCTTACAATGTAATACTTTCTAATAACATATTTGTGTAATAAAATTTTAAAAAAGTATTACTTGTAGTAAATGAATGTTTATATATAATTGATAGTAACTATAATAAAGTATTACTTGTAGAAAAACATAGTTTTATGTCCGATATTTTGTAACTACATTAAAAGAACACATAAACATTCAAATCAATTATTAAACAACAATAACAAACACACAAACATCAATTAGTTTTGTTTGTGCTCTTCAATGAGGTATTTACTACAATTTAAGGTAGGTTAGAATACTTACATTGTGTGTCCTCCTTATTGAGTTATTGTATATAAGAATACCTAGCAAGACTCTGTCAAAATAAGACTTTAATCCATTTAATGTCCCTGCAACATTATAAAATGCAATTAAAGATAGTTCTAGAATATTCACACCGAGATTAGTCCCTTCCAAATAAAAGATGGTTCATGAGCAATGAATATGATAGAAACTATATTTTTTTTTCTTTTTTACTTACAGAATTACAGGTAAACCTTACAGTATAAATAGGTAAAGGCAAGCACCATATAAAACTTGCACACCAAATAATACAAATGAACTACTATTTGCAATAAAAATCAAATTAACAAGTACATGATTAGTTAAATTTTTAAATACTTACAGTTAGCCATTTGAGTAGCACCACGTGTTTGCACCTGACCATTGTGGGTAAGGTGAACCAGCGCCACACAAAACTAGCACGCCACATAGTACAAATGAAGCACATGAGCATAATCACTTTATTTCATCCAAACCTAGATGCTCAAATTCAACATACTACAGATCAGTTCTTAGTATAACAAAAGAAAATTTATGATCAACAACTTTGATAATCAATAACCTAGATGTGCAAATTCAATATATAACAAATAGGGTAATGTCTAGACTAAAAAGTAAAAAAGAGTTATTGTCTCTTACGTTATTAGCTATGTTGTCAAATGCGATAGGCGCACTTAAGGCACTATGCCCTTGCCTGGGGCCTAAGCGCAAGGAAAGCACTCCCCTGAGACCAAAAACCAATACCAAAATCACTACCAATACCAAACCTTCAAATCCAACAATAAAATCAATACCAAAAAGTCAAAAATCATACCAAGAACAGCAGCTAATATAGCAAAATTCTATATAAGATGAACGGTTGTGGATGTAAATATAGAGTAAATACTACTGGTTATATGAAATCCCTTAAAATCAGCTCTTGATAAATAAATAAAAAATCAAGAGAAAACAAAAATATTTAAAAAAATCAGAAAAACCTATTTTTCCCCACAATCATCGCTTTTTTCCAATTTACCCTAATCTAATTAAGCGCAATGTCTGCGCTTGGCTTTTTTTGTCGCCTAGGCGCAAAAGCGCTTGCTTTTGACAACAAAGGTTATTAGTCAACTGTTTTCAACTCACAAAAAAGGTAAGTAAAAACTCACATTATTTCATTAACTGTGAGGCATCCAGGCGCATAAACATACCACAAAAGCAATAGACAACCTATGAACACCAACCTGCTATGGTGCTTTAACCAATAATATTAACCATGATTTATAAACAGGGAGTTGGTAACAAACCTTCCATAAACTAACTTTGCATGAGCACTTATGGAAAAATTTAAGTAAGCAAGGACATAAAGTAACAGTTCTTTTAGAAAATAGTAACACAAATCCTCACTTTCATATACACAAAATCACATTATACTTAATGATGAAGAAGCTATACTAAAATCACAATATACGCAATTATTTTTTGGTGCTGTAGAATTGTTTGTACCAAATTGCTAACCAAAGTAGCTTAAAATCCCAAATACAGTTCAGTTTGGTTGAGTTTACCTAAAACAAAAACACTGAACTTTACAATACCTTTTCCTCATAGTCCTCTTTAAGGGGCTCATGGTACTTTAATGGCTTGATTTCTCAGTGTACACACACACATAACAAAGTCTCCTCCTTTCAAAACTTCAATCATGGAAGCTCCTTTCTAAGCTTTTAACGTTCCTATGGTTTATCAAACTAAAACAATCTCAATAACATTTACAAGTTTCCAAACATTAGATCATCAATTAAGCAATTGGAACATCATAAAATTAATTTAAAAATGAACTTACCATAAAAAGACGTTTTGGATTTGAATCCTAGACCTTTCTTTAAAAACCTTTTGTTGAGAGATAGCAACGACAGCAAAAAAACCCATCTGAACAAAGAACTTAATCACTTAGGGTTTTCAATTGTTAAGGTTTTCGAAGTGGTAGTGTTAGGGTTTTCGAAAGGTTGGAGCTCCAATGTTGCGAAATCACTTGCAGATCGGTACCGTTGATTGTAGAAATACAAACACTGATCGTGCTGGAGGTTGGGTTTGAATCGGCGACGGGAAGTGACAACGGGAAGGTCGGATTAGTGTCAGAATGGAATTGGAGATGAGAGGGTGGGGTTGTCGAAGAAAAGGCGGATGATAATGTTGTTAGGGTTAGGTTACCTTTACATACACGATCCATTTACACCTGGATGCCCACTACCTGACCCATGGTTATCATCCGACCCATTCTATTATATAAGCCCAAATCACTTTTATACAAGCTCAAATCACTTTTATGCCCAATGTTTAATAGTTTTAAACCTATTTAAACTTTTTTTTCTTTTTTCTAAAAAAATTACTTGTACATAGAGTATATTTATAAAACAAACATTATGTCATAAGAATAATAAGATAATTATTCTGATTGGAGGAGACCAATGTTATTTTAAAAGATGTGTCTGCTATATGTTTAACTTCTATATTTGCAGTTTAATTTGAAAGATGGGGTTATATAACACTCATGCTTATGATAAACTTATAAGTAACAAACTAAACATCGTTATTCAGTGACCAACATTGCTCCAGCTACTGAGATGACAACCAAAGAGGAGAAGTTACAATATGTTAAGCCACAAAAGATGTAAAAGATAAAGCCAAATAAAGGAAGAAATCCATGGTTCCTTTCGAATGATAAATTGTGGTGCGACAATCTAGATGTTCTCGAAGAGATGTTTAAGAAGTGCGACTAATTTTTGTCTCATCTTAATGAAAACATTTCACGCCAGAGTATTTATTTTCAGCTTGTATGTTAAGATTTAGATATTTTTGTATTTAACTTATGGTTAGTTGAATATTATCGTCCCTCTGATTTTTCATATTGAATTATTAGTTGCTTGACATGTGCAATGCTCATGACTTAGGTCCACCATTATAATAATACATTTTAGTAAAACACTACTACGAAATCAACAAAACACCCATAAACGAGTATTGTCGACAATATCGCTCCGCTGCAGCGCGCGGGTCCCTACTAGTTTAGACTAACTCGTATTAAATCAGGCTTTATCTCTTGAACTCAAGGCCGGTTTTAAGGAGCTCGTTATTGAACTCCTAGTTTTAAATTAGACTAATTCGTAATAGATAGCTCTAGTTGTTTTTCTAGAGCTATCTGTTACAAAACACCTTGTCGCCCGTTTGCTTCAATTTATTTAGATGCAAATAATGTTTGTAAGATTATCTTAATATATATTTAGTGGTAACAATCTCTCTTTTCCATTAAGTGATTAACTGTATTTGATTGTTCTTAGTTGGTTTTCTAGCCTGTAGAGAAGCTATGCAGTGCAATTGACCAGAAACAAGGATCGATTAAGCGTAAAAATGAAACAGAAATCATTGATCATCAAAATTGAGTTAACTATAAATTAAAACCAAACAGTAAACAAAATCAAACAATGCAGTGAAATCAAATGAAACCAAGAATTTAACATCAAAAGTTAACCCCACATGAAAAATTAAGGATTTTCATCTGTTACATTTCATTTCATTTAAAATGCCGGCCACTTCTTAGAAAAAAACAATTTTTTTAAATAATCGCCCTTTACTAATACTCATTTAGATTTCACAACGACAAGAAGATACATAAACAGGCTCAGATCTGTAATTGGGGGATGGAGACAAAGAAGATCCGGGTGTATACGCCATGGCTGCAAATAAACACTGTTGCATAGTAACAGAATATCAAATATTTTCTTTACTATGCTAACTGGATGTTGCCCCGCCAAGATACGTCTCGGATCTTCAACGTCTATTTGTTTTATGCTCAGAAATAACCGATCATCACAGCCTTTAAACCTTCTCCGTCACCATCACCACCATACCATGGCATAGTAGCGGTGTATATTGTTATAGTACCCCCACCACGATACCACCACCATCGCCATTGTAGCGTTGAGTATGAAGAGGAAGAGGAAGAAACAGACGAATAGCTGAGTTGGTAGAGCGTAAGACTGAAGATGCAAAAGGGTGGTTGTTTTGGGTGAAATCATTGGTTCGATAAGAGAGGGGCAACCACCCTTTTTGAAATTCCCATTTCTCTCTCTCGTCGGAACCTCATTCTTCATCCCCCAATCCCATTTGACCATTGTGTGCCCGAACAATTTCATTATATACTTGGAGGCTAATGTGCTTCCTCAATCCCATTTAATCATTTTGTGCCCGAACAATTTCATATAGTCCATATTTATGTACCCTCTAATACCATACATATAATATCATCGTCACAGCTATAACTAACTTAGGTTATAATGTTCTCCATTAATTGTCATCAAGTAATTTAGTACTTTCTAGGACAAGATATTTTATTGATCGGATGGTTATAACATAATAGAATGCTAAACATGAAATGTACGTGTGTGTTGATACATGTTTCAAATATGAATTTTAATGTAAACCATTCAATCAATTTTAGTATAAATAAATATGAAGTATACTATCTATTTAACAAACTAACATATCAATTTATAACAATTTGTTAAGGCGACTCATGAAAACCCCTCTATAAATATGATACCCGTCTACGAGTATATACAGAGACAAAGCCAAGGAAGTTATTTCGTACCGCCATAAACAACCGCATGCCACCTTTGTTGTGCGTTCGCCATACACCATCGTAGACCACCGTTGCCTTATGTTCGTCAAAAGTGACTGCAGACCAGCGTTGCCATGTGTTGAAGTTTTCAACGACGTTGTTCCACCTTTTAAAGATGCATGCATTTTGTGCTTTCTCCGGTACAATACGGTTCGTCTTTTTTATTTGATCATCCTCCGTTCTTTCAATGGTTATCGTGTTGTTCAAAGTGATTTAAGGTTTACTAAGCGTCAGCTTATAACTAAGGTAAGCACATCACCTTTCGTACTACATTGTATAATTCACTTTGTTTTACTACGCGTCTGGCGTCTGCTTATTTGTTTAGACTATTAACAATTGGACATTTGTTTAGACTTTGTTTTGTCTTGTGCTAGATGGGTATTTTCTTTGAGCATAAACATTAGTAAAGTAATGTATACATTAAGTTTTCTAATCAAACACTCAACAGTCATTTTAGTTCAAAAAATTATCATTGCAAAACTAGTTATTCACCATATGCACAAACATGGACGAAACAACAGTAATAACATAGTTGTCAAAGGCACAAAAAAGGGTGAGGCTTGGGCTTAGACGCTAAGGCGCTTACAAAGAGAGAGCTGTTTCATGAGAGACGCATAGTAAAAAAAATACTATTTTAGGTGTTTCGGATACTTTAGGGTATTTTGGGTTTAATCCAGGCTTGTTTATGACTTGTGTAATTGTTTCAGACACGTTAAAGATAATTTTGACTAGAGTTTGACAAGAACTTGGCCTAAAGATGCGCATCAGCCTTCCGATTGAAACATTGTTTTTGACTTTTTTCCATCAAATATAGCACATATTAGTAGAACAATGAGATTGAGATCTCGGTTCAACATGTAAAAAACACAAATCCAAAACTCATAAAGTAACAAACAGCACAAAAGAGAATCAGATCCGTGAATTTATCAATAAAAAAGATCAACAGACATAAAAATACAAAGTAGTTAAAAATGAAACAAGAGGCTCAGATCTGTAAAAACAATCGGTGTCGGATAAAACCTCCATGGCTGCATTAGAAAACTGCCCCGCCAAGATTTGGTAAATCTCAAACACCGATTCACTCAGACAACTAATTACAAACAAACTCATCATCACTGCCTCTATTATTATAAAGAGTTAATTAAACAAACAGCCCCTAAAGATAATATACACCGGAAGGTCTCCAGTTCATATGGTGAACTTATGAATATAAATTGCCGTTTCAAAAAAATATATCCAAAGTTAGAAATCAAAATAGAACTCGGAAACAAAGCGTAAAGTAGAAGGGCGGTTGTGGGGCGAAATCGAAAATCATAAGCAACGGAGGGGGTCAACCACCCTTCGGAAACATCACTTCCCTCTGTTGCTTCATTTCTTCGTTGTCTGAGTTTTTTTTTTCACTTTGCCCCAAATCGTGACTTGAACAAGATGATGGGTTTTTGTAGTCTGATGACACTCCTTGTGCTTTGTTGTCAGTTGGGATAATTGCCATTGTCCTTTTCAGAATTTACAATATTACCATTAGCTCTATGTTGCATACTTGCATTGCACTAATCTAGACATGTAAAAAGGGGGTTGGATATTCAAACTAGTTTCTAACTCAGGATCGATGCAACAGAAAAACTCGTTGGTTCTGGGCTTAAACTAAACCGACAGTTTGTTATCAGTTCATAATTCCGTATTTAGAAACTAGTTAGGAAATCGATTTTGATTAAAATTAGTTTAGAGAGTGACTTGTGAAAAAGATGATTTGTAATTGGGACTTGAGTCTCGAAAAAGATTCATTCACAAATTAATAGTACTCGGTTTCAGATAGGGTTTGAGCGACCATCACGACTGCTTTGATACCACTGATAAGTGTCAAACTTGAATCAATAAAAATAATAATAATAAGACCTAAAAAATTATACAAGAAATCATACTTAATTCATAATATTTTCATTCATAGTTAAAATAACATATTTGGCTATTTATATTGGAAATGTAAATAACTATTCATTAACTTAACCAGCACTCATTATTAATAAATCAACAGAAAATAAAAGTGAATGAAAATAATTAACTGAAAACATGCAAATAAACATGACTGAAGTCATGACATATAACACTAAGATCATTTCTTATATGTCTATCTTACCTGTTTCCTAATTATTAAATGATGATTTGTATGTTTGTTGTGTCATGGTAATGTGTAGATAAGTGGCTATACAATAACCTTATAATCTTTTTGGAGTTTAAGGTAATTTTGACACAAATTAAGCTTTTACACTTGAACCGAGTCGTCTGATCATTTTCCTACATATTGCTTATGTTATTTGCAATTATTGCAAACAATCCATATCATTTTTACATTATGTTTGTTCCACCTAATTAATTTCAAAGATTCTAACACCCTACTTACCATAACTAACTTGAGGTGAATAGGTTACATAAACTCTATTTTTTACCACTAGATATGCTCAAATAACTCAAACTAAAAGCTCAGCCAAAGCCAGAGTCAAAATGTAAATAAGTTGAATGCTAGCCAAAACAAGTATTAATTATCTCATTTTAATTTTAAGCCATTTTTTAAACTTCATGTTTCATAACCATTCATTGATGAGTGTAAAAATCTATTACTTGCAGAACTAAATAAACAAACAAAGAACAAAAGCAAGATGTATCTATAAAAATAACCCAGTAGTGTTCTTCACTTCTTCCCACCCATTTTACTAAACATAAATAGACCTATCTTTGTTATTAAATCTGTGAATAAAAATAAGAGAAAATATTATTTAAACATAATCAACTTACAGTTTTGTTTCAATAAAAAGTGTTTTAATTTAATAACTTATTAACTTTAAAAAGTGTTTTAATTCTAAATAATTGACTTATAGAATAGGTAAAGTTGGATTTTTTTAATATAATATTTAATTTAAATAAATAAATAAGTAATTCACAAACCTATCCATATACCACATTCACAATTTCATTTACGTTCACTATAAAAAAATCAAATTTAAAAAAAATCAAAAACCTAATCATATGCATTCATGACTTCCTTCGGTCATCGTTAACGAATTTGATTTTAATATTTGCTTTTTGCAATTTCCAAAACATTTCGTATCTTTTAGAAATTTTATTTGCTTTTTTTTAGTTTTAAATCTTTTCATGAATATTTCATATTTTAAATTAAATATTAAAAAATATAAATTAATGTTAACCGATTAATCAAGTTAAATACCTAAGATTAGAACATCAAACTAAAACAAAATAAACTTTAAGTGACTTAATTAAAACAAAATTCAAAATTGATTATGTTTTTTCAAATGTATCCTTAAAAATAAGATAAAGTTAACTACTTTTGTTTTGCAATTATTCAAATGGCATATTCAATTATTAATCAATAATAACTATAACTAATTAATTGACAACTACATGATGAAGAGCTTGGTGGTTACTTTATGAAATCGTTTGAAAAACAAATAACAAAATCAGGCAATATATGTATATAAATAGATACATAGACAGAACAAATCAGGGGATCAAACACGAAAAAGAAGAAAATTGAGGCTCAGATCTGTTAACAATGAGAAGGAAGATGAACAATGCGCCATGGCTGCAATATGTATATAATATTACCCCGCCAAGGTACGCTATGTTTCAAACTTCGATCCATTCACTCAGACAACAAATTCATCATCATCATCGCCTCTAACCATTGCTGTTTTACATCATGGTTTTAGGGGAAAAGAAAAGAAAGAACAAAGTGGCTGTGTTTTTACTCAGCTACATTAAAGAAAAGTGTAACAACACATAACCATAACCATAACCATAACCATAACCATAACCATAACCATAACCATAACCATAACCATAACCATAACCATAACCATAACCACAGGGACGCAAAATGCAATTTACTCTTTAAAAAGTTAAGGAAGGGGCTGTTTGGGATTGCTTATCAGATCGAAGTTCCCAAATATGAAGGTGTTGAATGATTGGGGGGGTCATTGGCAACAGAGGGCGGCAACACCAACCATTTAATTAATTCCCTCTGCTACCTCCTCTTCTCTTTGTTGTCTGAGCTTTTGTTTCCCCCAAACCCTAACTTGTGAATTGGAGCTTGCTTTTATTGTAGATGAGTTTTTGCATTTTTACTCAAAGTTCCACTTTTCACCTTCAAAGGTTATCGACTTGGAAGGCTAAGCATCTATCCATAGGGGGAAGAGTGACCTTAATTCGTTCGGTTATGGATAGTCTCCCAGTCTACTTCTTTTCTCTTTTCAAAGCTCCGGACAAAGTTGTTGACTCTCTTGAAAAAATTAGACGGAAATTTTTTTGGGTGGCTGTGAAAATAAAAGAGAGATTAACTGGATCAAATGGGAAGTTGTTTGCGCCAAAAAAGAAGATGGTGGTCTTGGGTTGGGATCGTTAAAACTGCTAAACATTAGCCTTTTAACCAAATGGTGGTGGCGTTTTCTATCGGATGGGAATTGCTTATGGAAAAAGGTGATCTCCTGCATTCATCACACGAATCAACAACAAGCTTTATTGCCGGGTAGAACTAATATTGGTGGCACATGGATGAATATAAAAAAGATTGATGTTTTTATGAGAAAACAGGGTATTAACTTGGGCCATCTGTTTTCCCATAATAACGGAGGATGGAGTTGGACTGCTACTCCGGATGGTATCTTCACGGTCAGTTCAGCTAGGAGCTTGCTTTATACAAGGCCTAACCCCCCCCCCCCCATCTCATTCATTTTAGGCTGGAGCAAGTTTGTCCGTAGCAAGGTTAATATTTTAGCGTGGCGTTCGGAAATGGATCGGCTTCCAACCAGACAGGCTCTTAAGAGAAGGAATATCCCCATCCCTTCGGTTATGTGCCCCTTATGCAAAGAAGTACCTGAAACATCGGATCATCTGTTCACAGGATGTTACTTTGCCTCGATGCTTTGGAATTACGTTAGTAACTGGTGTAAGTTACCTCCTATCTATGCTTTTACTTTTAAGACCTCTTGTTGTTGTGGAAGTCAGTTCATACCGATAAGAGAAAGGAGTTGGTTCATGCTATTATTCTTACGGGGCTCTGGTGCATATGGAAGATGCGGAATAATGTCGTGTTCTCAAGCCGGAAACCTTCTATCCATATGTTGTTTGAAGATATAAAAAGTTACGGATTCCTTTGGATAGCTCACCGAAGCACGATTATCAAGTTGGATTGGGGAGATTGGTTGAGATTTAAATGCTAATTTCTTGATTGTCGTATTTTTCTATTGTTGCCTGCTGTATGTTTTGTTTGCCGGCTCTTTTTTGAGTGCCTTTTTTATATAAAAGTCTGCCTTTCAAAAAAAAAAAATTCTCTAAATTGTCAATGGATGCAGCAATAATGTGTTTGGTTATGATAAACATGACTAGGTCTTTACTTTTGTGTGGAGGGTTCCTTTGGTCAGGTTAAAATCTCGGTTGTGAATGCTCTTGTGAATTTGTAGATGAAACTCATGATTTTCTGTCAACGAGCTCTCTTTTCTTAATGGGATAACTTTGTAGAAACATAACCAAGTTTCAATTTTGTTTTAATCAAGTCACTCAAAGTTTATTTTGTTCCAATTTGATAACTTAACTTTAAAAAGTGTTCTAATCCTAGGTATATAACTTGATTAATAGGTTAACATTGATTTTTATTTTTTAATATTTATTTTAAAATAAAAAATAGTCATGGGCATGTTTTTAAGTTGACAAATAGTTGTGAAACTTTTTATTAATAGGTTAACATATATTTTTGTTTTTTAATATTCATTTTAAAATAAAAAAATATTTATGAAGTATTTTGAAACATGAAAAAAAGTTAGTGAAATATCTTATAAACTTGTATAAAAGTTATCGGATACAATTATCATCATCATTAAATTAATTTTTAACCATACATATTGAAAATATTGTTTCTCGTAATTGTTATTGAGTTTGAAAAAAATATTGTTTATAACAATTTATACTGAGCTTGAAACATATATCTGAAATACATTTTCATCTTCTAAGACTAACATTAACATGCGACAAAGAAAAAAAACTTCATATCGATTAGCATTATCCAATTAGGTAAAGTGAATTTGTACATATAGCTTTACAACTTGTACTATTAAGTAAACTGAATTTGTAAACATGTATGGACATGTTTGTGAATCATTAAAGTGATTATTAAAAAACAAAAACTAATCTTTACCTATTATACAAGTCAAATATCTAGGATTAGAACATATTTTAAAGTTAAGTTATCTAATTGGAACAAAATAAACTTTGAGTGACTTGATTGGAACGAAATTGAAACTTGATTATGTTTTTATGACATTTTCCCTTTCTTAATTCGTGGTTAGTTGGCTCCAAAAATATCCATTATATCGTTTTCCTCGTATTTCTTTGGTGTATTTTGTTGGAAAATTTTGTATAACACAAAAGTATTTTGTGAAAAATACAAAATAATATTTAATTGGTGTTATAACTTTGAAGTTATTATAGGTTTCTACTAATTACTTGTGTTGAAAATATTAATTATTTGTGTTGAAAATATGTTTCAACTCATAATTAATTGAGTTGAATATGATTTAACTCATGTTTATAGACAATGAATGAGGTGTTTCAACTCATTCTTGTCCTATAAATACCAAGATGAACCTTGGTTGAAGACACCACATACAACACCAAAGATCAAATTCTCTAACATTCTCTCATTCTTTCTCTTCTAACTATTTCAACAAGTAGTTTATCTTCTTCATCTTTTTTCTTTAAAATATAATTTGGGTTGTGTGTCAATCCCGGCAGTACATACTGCTTCGGCTGTTGTACCCTGGGAAACAAACGAGTTCTCTTGGGAGACTCGGAATTTGTTTTAAGGGACCCGTGTTGAACACGAATCCTCAGCCACTATTATGCTTCTGTTTCTACTCATTTCTTGTATCTTGTTTTATTCCGGTTGTAATCATATTGTAATGTACTTGGTTTATTCATTTTCTTTGTATTGTAAATGAATTTATAGAAGAATTTTATATTTTTGTACGAACGGTTCCTACAATCTTAAAACAAATTTTTTTTAAATCACCGTTCGTATTTAAAAAAAAAGTTTATAGTCATTGTTTGTCTCTCAAAGTTGGACTTAGAGAACTTACACTTGACTTTTTTCTAGAATTGGATTTTATTTACAAAGAAAGTGGTACATTTTTTTTTACCATTTGTTGGTTTTGATTAAGTGTAATTTTTGTTTATGTATTAATGCTTTTGTAGTTTTTCATAAAACTTGACCCAATTACTTTAGCATTCAAAAGTGGGTTTATTTTTATTACAACCATTTTGGTGAATGATTCAAGGTGTTAAAATAAAAAGGTTGAAAATCCAATTTTGTTTTACTTCAAAGGTTTCGAAACCTTATGTGGTTTCAAGATTAAAACTTTGAATTAACCGTTTGTCGGTTTCAAGATTAGTTTTCATATGCGTCTTAAGAATGGTTATGCTTGTGTACGCATCTTATGAAAACCGGTATTTCTTATTTGCGAGTAAGAAATCTTTCTTATGTGAAACTTGTGTTTTAACATGTGTGTTAAAACCTAATGTTATTCTAATTAAGTATTAGAAGAGACTCTTTATAATATAATCAATTTTGTATTGATTTAGTATTAATCTTTTAAATTTAAAACCGTTTTTTTTTAAACAAATGAAGAAATCATTATTCACTCGAAAACGTTGACAATCATGATCATTATTATGCGTTCTTTACAAATGATTATTTTATAAACAAAAGAAAATGGCTTTAAAACGATAGTGCAAATATCTTGTTGAGTTGTTGGAACTTTTCATTACATGAAGCCATATGCTTAGAACGTTTGATGTAGACTTTTTGTTGACTAATGTGCGTGTTAGAACACATTTACTTATCTAGCATGTGTGTTAGATATGACCTAAATTTTATGGTCTAAAAGCATCTTATGTATGCGTTTATTCTTAACATGTGTGTTAATGATGAATTTAAATAAGAGTGTTTTATGTAAACATCTTATCTCTAACGTGTGCGTTAGAAGTTATATATTCAATAAAACTATTTACAATTTTGGGTATTGATTTCCGTAATCAAAACATAAAATTAAAATAGTTTATTTCGAAACTGCTAAGTGCATGTTTTGGCAAAATTAAGATTTGGTTTAGAACGAAATAAACCAAAAGTTTCACATAAAGTGTTAATATAGTTTGTTACTTTTGTAAAAAGTAACACGTCATAAAGCAATAATAGATTCAAGTTGACTATTTGATGGAAAGATAAATCTTTGTTGCTATGAACATATATAATTGTTCAAATACTAATACTTAAGAACAATTTACTATATAAACAACATGATGTTTATATCAATTTTGTGATTGTTCGAAGTGAGAGTACCACTATGAGAGATCAATTTATGATTGTTCAAAGTCCATATAAGACAATGATGAAACCTTTTGTAAAAAAGAAAAAAAAGTTTATGATTCTAGATTGAATGATGATCTATGTATGTTTATGTAACTTACATATTAGACATTCCTAAATATTGAGATTTTGAAATGTTGACAACTCTCATTGTTTGTTTAAATTATGAAATGAATGTTTGAACGAATATTGAGATATTCCTTAAAAGCTGTGAAGAATTAGAATGATGCATCTTATATTCACATGCTAGAGTATTGTAGTCTAAAGCATGCTAGACTAGTACTTGTTAATTATGGTGCTCTGAGGAGACTATTAACGTGAAACATTCAACTCATATACAACATAAAAGTAAAGTTGTGTATAAGACAATGTGGGTGTCGGTTGTCCTTCAATCTAAGGAAAGTCATAAGGCTTATAGAGAACTCAATTTTCTAGATCTAATCTAGATGATAACTTAAAAGTATTTTAAGTTTGAGATGGTTGATAACCACTTATGACAAGGCATGTGTTGCTTTAGTCGGTAAAAAAGTATTGATGACATCATTGATACAAAGACGTTGATCTTGTTCAAATCATGGATGTTTAATACTATATTCAAACATATTCTATCTAAGTGCAACAAATGTGGGGGGAAGCCATTTGAGAAATGGTATTTGAGAAATTTTCTCAAACCCGTATCAAAAGAGAACCTTTTGTTGAGCCAAATATAATGCAAATACGTGACCGAATCTACTAGTTAGACTCAAAGGTCAATTAGTTATATTTGACATCCAACCACTAATGGCATGGATATGTTAGCCTTGAAATGTGTTTTTAAAGACAAAAATATTACATTCGGGTTGATACCTGGGGTTATTGTCTTAAAAATGTAAAAAGGCAAGATTAACTTGTGAGTTAATAACACATCATAACAACTCATTTCAACTGCAGTTATCTGTATTGACTTGACGAAGTCATAGATAATGGTTTTGGATCCAACAAATGTCGGTTGATGAGAGACGGAATTGTGGAATGAGACTAAAGCCCGTGAAATATGGTATATGAAGGAAAACCTAACTTAGTTGACTGGAGATCCCAAGATCTAAGTTCAATAGGACAACCGACTCATATATCTAAGGGTGGTCACTGTGGGGGCATAGTTAATATATCAGTCGATATATAAGCTAATATGTATAAATGTTTATATATGTACTCCTAAATTATAAAGGGAGCTTAAATACTTCCTACTCCATTCCTATAACAACAGTGACACGTTGTGAGGCTAAGCATACCGTATGGTTAATGATTTGCGTAATCATAGTAACCTTAATGTTTTTAATGATTTTTTAGATAAATCACCTATGTGAAAGAGAAGTGGGGTCGCTTCGAATGAAATTGTGGGGTGCGCAATTCCTAGAGCTTTCGCAGAACCAGGCTAGTGTTCCATGACCATAACGGACACGACAATGAGGGTTTGACCGAACCAGGGAGAGTGTTGTGTGAAGTGTATTGTCGTCTCCATAAATGGTGGTTGGTTCAAGGACATCACGTCTACCGAACCACTAGGAGACTAAGTATGCATCACAACGGAAGGTTCAAAGGTAACACCTACCTATCCGGCAATACTCAACCGCTGAATTATATCTAAGAAATTTGTATGTAACGATCAATCTGGATTGTTGGAATAATATGTGAAAATGAGTTTTCACATGAGAAAATGAGGTTTTCATTTGAGAAATGAGATTTTGTCTTTTTCCCATGTGGGGGATTGTTGGAAAATTTTGTATAACACAAAAATATTTTGTGAAAAATACAAAATAATATTTAATTGGTGTTATAACTTTGAAGTTATTATAGGTTTCTACTAATTACTTGTGTTGAAAATATTAATTATTTGTGTTGAAAATATGTTTCAACTCATAATTAATTGAGTTGAATATGATTTAACTCATGTTTATAGACAATGAATGAGGTGTTTCAACTCATTCTTGTCCTATAAATACCAAGATGAACCTTGGTTGAAGACACCACATACAACACCAAAGATCAAATTCTCTAACATTCTCTCATTCTTTCTCTTCTAACTATTTCAACAAGTAGTTTATCTTCTTCATCTTTTTTCTTTAAAATATAATTTGGGTTGTGTGTCAATCCCGGCAGTACATACTGCTTCGGCTGTTGTACCCTGGGAAACAAACGAGTTCTCTTGGGAGACTCGGAATTTGTTTTAAGGGACCCGTGTTGAACACGAATCCTCAGCCACTATTATGCTTCTGTTTCTACTCATTTCTTGTATCTTGTTTTATTCCGGTTGTAATCATATTGTAATGTACTTGGTTTATTCATTTTCTTTGTATTGTAAATGAATTTATAGAAGAATTTTATATTTTTGTACGAACGGTTCCTACATATTTAATGTATTTAGAAGCCTAGAAACAAAAATGATTCAAAAATCAAGCGATATCTAATTCCCTTATTCTTTTAACTTTTTTTGTACTTGTTTTAGCTTCTTCCTTTTATACTTGTTTTGTATGCTATAGCATGTTCCTTTTATACTTGTTATGGTATTATAGCTTCTTCCTAATCTACTCTTCTAATAAATTGCTAAGTCATTGTACCATACATCGTCACTTGTCGCAACTATATTGAGTCTTAGCAATAATGTGGATGTTTCAAGATTTACCCATTTGAGAAGTGGATCTTTTATTAAAGTTGGATCTTGTTTGAAAATTTGTAAATAAAAGTCTAAAACTTTTATTTTGAATATCAATGAAGAATTATATAAATATTTTTTACCGTTCAACCTGCGTGAACACGCAGGTATTAACCTAGTTTTTTATATATTGTCCATTAAAAAAACGGCTAGGCTAAAATAGTAAGTTATCCTACATTAAATTTATTAATTTGTATGAATTGTTACTTTGTTATTATTGCATCTCATATGAGTAAATTACATTTTTTTAACCTTATAATTTATAAAGACCAAATTATGAATAAAGTATTGATTTTTTTGTTTTAACTTAACAACGGTTAAATATGAAGTTAAGTTTTTAGTTAACTCTACTCGTGCGTAAAGTTTCAATTTCCCTATCTTTTATGCTGACGACTAAAGATGTTCATTATTCGAATACTATTCGCATTATTCAAAATTTGAATCGAATCGAATTCAATTAAGGTCATTTGAAATCGACATTTCGACTATCGATCATTCTAATTCGATTCGAATAAATTTGTCGAGTATGGATCGAATACGAATATGATTTTCAGTATTCAAATTCGATTCACTAGGTCGGTGCAAACTTTGCACCGGCCAGTCGCATAACGCCACGCGTTATTTCATTTTTTTATTTTGACGTATTTACGGTTTTAACATTCAACTTTTAACGTAGTTACGGTTTTAATGCTCGACTTTTACTAATTTCCAATTGAATGTTAACCTAGATTGCTCCATTTCCATTCGTCACCATCAACGGTGCCACTGACGACCGAGTTTCAATGATGTCATCTTCTTCTTTCATGATAACTTCAGTTTTCAATTTCATATTCCTACCATGTACAACCAAATCAGGATTAACTTTTTTGTTTTGAAGAAGTTATGGTAAATATATCTGTATTTCAAAACAAAACTGCTATGTAATTATTATTATTATTATTATTATTATTATTATTATTATTATTATTATTATTTTGCCTTATAATCACAAACAGAAAACAACGATTCAAGAAGTTTGAAAAAATAAATTTGATTAAAGTGTAGAAGCGGCGGAGGCTCAGATCTGTTTACAAACGGATCAAGTGGACTATCCGCCATGGCTGCAATAACAGAGGCTGCAATGCGGGTGATGAAAACAGAGGATGATGCTGTTATATTACATCACTCTCGCATATCACCGTCCTCTGATTTTACCCTGCCAAGCTACGGATAATCTCTAAAATTTGTCCGATTTTGAACTTAGATCAGTAGAATATTATATCATCACAGCCTCATAAGGGGTGTTTGTGATTGCTTATTTAGACAGCTTGCTTATTCGATAAGCAAGTGATTAAAAGCATGCGAAAGATAGGACACAGGAAGATAAACTTCAAAGGTCCCGGGTTCGATCCGGATCGTTTGAATGAGGGTTGTTGATTTGGAGGTAATCATCGGCCGGGAGAAGGGCAACAACTCTCACAAACCTTCCTCTCACCGGCCTCATCCTCTCATCTAAATTCAGGGACCTTAATGTTACTCCCAATTCTCATTTTTTTGCATTTATTTACTTTTAAGTTAAAAATAAAAAGAAGGTAAATTACTTTTAACTCTTGTGGCTCAAACACTCCCTAACATTTTATTATTTTTAATCTCTTTTAACTCTTAAACAGTGTTGTTTATAGATGATTCGTTACCATATATTTACTGCAATGTTAATCTGTCCTTGTGCATAATCAAGAAGTGCAAACATCGTGTCTAAGCACAATAAGCAATAGCTCGGCTCAACTTATCGAAAACTTAAAAAATCACACCGATACCGCATCTATTAATACCAATGCCGACAACCACAATATTTACTCATAATTGTTTTGGGTTTTCACAATATCTCAAATGTGGATGCTCTTTTAAAAAACGAAAACTATAAAAGTCAAAGCTAAAAAAATTGTGGCCAAAGTGTGAAAACCAAAAGAGTAAAACTCGTATACCACTTCCGATCAAAAGCCTTAAAACGTTAGTCTGTAATTTGAAAAAAGCGTAACGCCTTTTAAAAAAACTTTATAACAGTCTGTTGGTTGTCAAATTGATAAAAGTTGGAACAGTTACCAGCCAATTTGTTAGCTGAGATAGACTAGACGAAAATATAAAGGTTGAGACCTTTTAAAGCCAACATACATTAATTGATTTAATTTTATTTATTAGTTAAATTTATCCTTTTAATAAAAGAGGGTTTTATATGCCACATGTCGCTCATTGGAGCCACTTTTGACCTCCGGTTCCCGCCAAAACCGTATTTTAATAAATCTTATGCGCGGATCTTTTTACACCCGGAGTTGAAATTCAATTGGGCTTCAAACCCATTTTTTTGACCCGCGTATATAAGCCTTATATTTCTTTTTATTTCTACCGTTCCATCACTTTTCACAACCAAGAAACCCTAAATCTTGTGTCGTCGCTCTTCTTCATCTACCATATTGGCACCAAATCAAAATCCAAGGCAATTGAAATTAAATACAGTGCGTGATATTAGTAATCATTTTATATTGAAATCAATTGGATATTGAATACTTTTTGGTGTAGGGTCCATATTAATTGCTTTTTGTTTGATTTCCATATTTCATGTCCTGTTTCCGATTTGTATTTCAGATTATTAATTGGTTCTTAACCAAAGAATTATATAAAGATTATTTTGTTATGAAAGTAATTATTTGTTAATGTGGGCATGAATATAACAAAACATGCTTCAAGAGATTGTGTTTTGACGTGATACTTTTGTTATAATTAGACAATTTAGAGATTAACAATTTTAATTAGTTTATTCGAATGTTTATGTGAAATGACTGAGTTGACTCAACTTCTTGGAGTATAAACCAACCCTCTTCAGGTAATTCCCAAATCTTTACTATCATGATCATATTCATTGTTGTAACATCATGTTATTTATTTGTCCTTTCATTTAGGCATGTAAATTGTTAGGTTGTTGCTACTGGAAAAATAAGGAGCATTTAGTGGTGATGTTGTATGTGGTTTAAGGTAAGTATGCTAATATGAATAAAATGTGAAAGTTCGTATATTTGATTCAAAAGTCTGAATATGTATTGTACTCTCATTAAAGCGCAAATCATGGGCTGGACTTTTTTTTTCTCGCCTAGGTGCAAAAGCAAGCGCTTTTGACAATAGAGATCAAAATTAAGGAAGTAAAGTTGAATCATATATATATATATATATATATATGTTTTTGTTTCTTTTCTAAATATCAACATGTTTGCACTTTATATTTGGGTGGTATGCAATTGATTTGGATCCCATATAGATATCTCTTAAATGGAACCCATGGTTCCATGAAACTGAAGTTGATTTCACTTTATATTTAAACTGAATTCTTTCAATAGTTAATTTGGATTATTTGGAAAACGGGTATCGGGGATTACTCAAAGTTGTAGTTTGGGTGTAATCAAAGTTTTTGTTTCCTAAGGATCATCAAATATTTAATGAAAATATTAATGAATACGTGAATAGAAATTCATGCATAGCGTCTTTAGCAATTTAGCCTCTACTGTTGATAATATGGATCTAAAAGTATTTGCAGTCAATTGAATATTTTATTTTGAAATATGTTTTAAACTATGTTAAGTTAATGTGCTTTTGTTGTAATTGAAGAGGGTTAGGTTATAGACTTCAATTGTATTTTTTTTATTGGACTTGAGTTGATGACATGTTTTTCCTCTAACACTATTTGCTTCTTGCATAAATAAACTAACATTGCTATGTAGAAATAATATAAGAATGCATTCCCTAATTTCCGTATTGTTTCCCTTATCTTTATTGTTTTATATGAAGGTGGAATCAACAATTTTAGATCAGAACGGTTTATAGTTGTCGAATCGATTATGAAGTTTCATCGATCTTCTCTCAAGGAAATTACTTAGTGCTAAAAGTTTACGGTGTCAAATGTATACACTCTTTTGATGAATAAGAGATTAAATGACCAAATTGGTACTTAAAACATCTTGGCAATGCCAAGAAGAGGAAACTTTTTTCGAGAATTCAATGGCCGGGTAAGTCGCACTTTAATATTTTTAGTAATAAGAAATTTAGTCTGGTTTTAGTATACCACATAGCATATTAAATTGTGCGAACAAAAGCTCAAAAGCTATAAACAAAAAGGTATACGGAAAAGTATGAATTAAATTATGTTTTTTTTGTTTTCAATGTAGATTATAACTTAAAGTTGTTGGTTATGCCTTATTTCAATAAGTTATTTTCAATGTATCACACGGGTACGGGTAATAATCTATCTAATAAATTAAGGTTTTAGGGGGCAATTATAGGAGGGAAAATATTGATCTATAATAGGAATTTTGGAAGGGAAATTGTATGAAATTTCTCACCATGCATAAGTTGATGGACCAAATACTTAAATATTAAAAATTTATAAATACTTAAACATAATGGTTATAAATTATTTTTAAATATTTTTATTTAACCCGTGTGTAACACACGGGCATTAAACCTAGTAGAATATATATAAATTACATATTAAATAATTAATAATAATTAATTCTAAAATACTATTGTCGTCTCCATCTTTCCTTCCTTCCTCACGAATTGTTTGATTTGGCCAAAGACGTTCGATCAAACATGCCATTAGAGCATTATAGGCCCAGTTGTCACACATGTATACATTGTGAACTCTTTCATTCGAAATCACTTCAGTTGTTTGTTCCTCGACTGCATTCGACGGATAATTCTAACTATACGCATTGTCTTCATCTTCCAAGATCATGTTTTGTAAAATGATGCAACTATACATAATGTCTAGTATTTTATCCGTTGTTCATAACCAACAATAATGCATTGTGTAAAATAATACAAGTATGCATACATCTTGTATTTTATCCTTGGTTCATCAACAACAAGAATGTCTAACTAAATGTCATCGTTGCTTAAGATCATCAAAACATCGTTTAAAATTGTGTTTGTGTTGGTTTATATATAAAGCAAAAAACAAAATTAAATGATGCAATCTACTCCGTAATTTTTCTTTTGAGTTTTGTGTTTGAAGGTGTTATGAGCATCAAGATCCAAGCTATTTTCACGCCTTTAATACCTTATGGAGCGGGGGTTGGGGTGTTATAGCGCATTATAACATCCATATTTGGTTTAAGTGAGTGTGAACAGATTTTTATGTGAGTGAAATGATTTTTTTTATCACTCCCCTACGGACAAAATTAACAAACTTTTTGTTTGAATAAATGGGCCATTATCGTATAGGTTATGGATTTTATTAATCATATTTTACCTATCGATCATTATTAATCATAACTTTACTATTAATCAGTATTAATCTCAAATTTTCACTTAAGCGATCATCATTAAGAAATATGGTACTACAAAAAGTAAAAAGAATACAATACTAACAAAAGTAAAAAAAATAGAGTACTAACAATAGTAAAAAGAGTGTATATGCGTTATGTATGGATTGTAATTAGGAAGATAAACCATGAAAATTACGTTCAAACAACATGAGTGCATAAAAGAAGTGTTGGTTGCGGCACGTTAAAACTATGGCAGCTAGAGATATAAAGCCAACACATTCAATATCGCATCTGTGAAAAGGCAATGACCTGAATCAGTTGTCGCAATCATTAATCAAGTCATGACTCATGAACCACCTATTCAAGGTATCAACTGTTCCTACTTGCTCATGTTAATCCTATAAAGAGGTTGTAGCATATGAAGTATTGATGTATCATAGCTTGTTAGAAGTGTGTAATTGTCAAGTAAATTCATCTCCAACACCATATTTTATCACCATCATATTTCCAACAACTCGTGCAGATCAGTTTGTGTGTAGGCAAGTAAAGGTGAGCATCTCAAAGTCTAGCAAACCCAAGTCTCCATACACAAAAATATAGGAGTCCTCAAGCTAGAACAATGATCGTTATAGAAAGTAATTGATCAGTTTTATTAAAAAAATATATATTAAACAAAATCACCACAAAGTTTGCTAATTTACACAAGTTTGGATAAAAGGCGTAGATATGAACGAAAAAACCCAGAATAAAACAATATAAAAAGTCGTAGCAAGACAACAAAACAATCGATCAAAAAACGCAAAAAAAAAAATAGAACAAGAGGCTCAGATCTGTAAAAACAATCGGTGTCGGATAAAACCTCCATGGCTGCAATAGAAAACTGCCCCGCCAAGATTTGGTAAATCTCAAACACCGATTCACTCAGACAACTAATTACAAACAAACTCATCATCACTGCCTCTATAAATAAAAGAGTAAATTACAGTTTTGGCCCTTTATAATGATATATCATCAACGGTGGTGGTGGTGATGGGGGTGTCATATCATCGCTTATGAACAAGCCGATCTATCCACCGCTTACACAGAAACACAATAATTTCTGTGTATTTGTATGTATGTAATGTATGCATATGTATATATATGTGTGTGTGTGTGTGTATAGATGGGAGATCTATAGCAGAAGAGCGGTTGAGGGGCGAAATAGAAAATCATAGGCGACGGAGGGGGTCAACCACCCTTCGGAAACATCCATTCCCTCCGAAGCCTCATTTTTTGTCGTCTGAGTGTTTCTGTTTGCCCCAAACCCTAACTAAAACAAGATGATGTGTTTTTATAATCGATTTACCCACTAAATTTACACTTTTTTCCCACTTTTGTTTTATGAATCTACAATTTTAATTTTAACTTAATTAATCATAAGTTATAATTTTTTTTTGTTCAATGGTTCATCATGAGGTAATTAAAAAATATATTTAGTTGATTAATGAAATGAATGTAAAAATATTTTTTTTATTCATTCAAAGAATAGAACAATATGTGCCATTTACCTAAACTAAGTAACCGACTCATATTTGACTCACCCCTTAACTATGACCTAACTAATGAACCGAACAAAGATGCAACCTATGAATGGAGTAACGACCCGAGCTATGAAAAGACTCGTGACGAAAACGTGACCTAAACCATGATTCGACCTCATGACTCATCCCATTGCCTACCTCATGACACAAGCTATAAACCGAATCATAACCCGACTCATGCCACGAACCATGACTCGATCCATGAGCCAACCAATGAACCGACCCATGACTCGGCCGATTAACCAAGTACCGACCCATGGCTCATTTTTGGAACCATAGCACGACCAATGAACGACAATGTCTAAAAAAACCTCGACCAGTGACCCCCCCATGACCTAACTTGTGTATTGATCCAAGTATCGACCCATGACATGATCAATATACCTTGTCATAGTTATGGATCGGATCTTGGTCTGTGCCTACCAAAGTATATTTATCATTTTTATTGAATTCTATTTCATTTGTTCGTGTTTTCCTGCTTACCAAAGAACACCAAGTGATGATTCATTTTATTCTCATATGATAACCAAACATGATAACAGAATGAAATTCTTCATTACATTACTTTGTCAATTCATTTCCCTCGTTCATTATATTAATTCGCCAACTCAATTAAACACGAAGTGCTAATTCCTTTTCACTCGGGTCACGAGTCTGTTCATGGATCAGGTCATTGATGGGTACACGGGTTGGGTCCTGGTTAGTGTCATGGGCCTGGTCCTATTTTGAGACATGGGTTACTAGGTAAGGACTGCAGGTGATCAAAAACTCCAAAATTTGAATAAAGTCGTAATCTGAACAACATCCAAATCCCAAAAAACCGAACCGAGTTCTTTATTCAAATTTCAGATCGAATCAGGGTCATGAAATTTTTAATGCCAAAATTGTTGTATATTATTTTGGATCGGATTCAGGCCATGGCCCAAGCCATAAACCAACTTATAACCTAACCAATGTCACGAGCCATGGCCCGACCCATAAAGTTAGTGTTTGAGATATGGTCCGGCTACCCAAGTCATGAATTAAAAAATTTATTTCATTCCATTTAATAACTAAACATACACTTTTTCATTCTATTACAATGAGTCATTTCATTACGTTTCGAACACTACCAAAGTTGGAATGAATAAAGAACCACGCCTCCAACCCATGGAGGGTATTTGTGAGTAATGACCATACACCCCTTTTACTTCACATTTGTTTATTATCACCGATGAGGGTTGAAGTTCATTCACTTCATTGATACTATCGATTAATATTTATTTAAACTCAGGAAAACATATATTGAATATGTTCAATTACAACCTAAATGTCAATTTTGGGCATACAGGCAAAAAGCTTTTTCTAACAAGTTTCTAGTTAACAATTCACATTAGCGCTTTTGATGAAATAAATAAGACTAGTAAGCTTCATCCCAACCATAAACATGTCAATGTAACTCTTACCATCATAAAAGGGGTTAGAAAGTTTAAAGTAATAACCTATACTATTTAACATGGATATCATCACGAACCATCACAATGACAAAAGTATCAAGTCATGCAAGTATGCGACACAATGATGACTTGCTGGTCTAATAACAAGTCGTGTATATTCTAACAAATGGTGAAACAACATTAGCATACTTATGACTAAAGACCCGCTCTTCTATCGGTTGCTTCTATTGATTGCTGCATAACCTTATGAATTGATTGTCAAATATGGAAAAAGCTACATATACTCTGATTGTTTCTCATCAAACATTACACAAACCCTACCTAGTCTAGCTTAACTTCATTCAACAGAAAAACTTTAGATCAAACATTCAATGTGAGCTAAAATCATCCACATTCAATATGATCTGTGAATTCATCGTCGATAAGACCACATAAATCTATCAACTTAAAAAGCTGCAAATTATGAACCCAAAACACATTTCAGCTGAAAATAGATACATATATAATATATTATGATACTCAACAACAACAAACTTAGTGTATGATACCATTATAAAACTGCTGTTGCATCCTCCATAGTCCAAAGTCCAAACAATACCCCCTATGTTTAAAAATCAATATTATTAACTTGATATAGTGATCATACTTATAGACTATAGAGTGATTAAACAATATCAAACAAAATCATCTCTAACATGATCAAACAAATGTGCAAGAAAAACGTGTAGAACAGTCATTTAATCCACGGCAAAAAGAATTTATAAACAACCCCAGATTAGATCACTTCAATTTTTTGAAAAATCGAGTTTAAGTTGTAAAAAATGAGGCTCAGATCTGTTTACAAACGGAGCAAGTGGAGTATCCGCCATGGCTGCAATAACAGAGGTTGCAATGTGAAACATAACAATCAGTCTCGCACATCACCATCCTCTGATTTTACCACGCCAAGCTACGAATAAACTCTAATACTTGTCCGATTTGGAACTTAGATCAGAATATTATCATCACTGCCTCTTAAAAGTTGTTTCAGAAACAGAAGATGAAGATGAAGATGAAGACGAAGACAACGATGATGATGATGATGATGATGATGAGGAGGAGGATTATGAGGACATGTAATAAGTTTCGTTACATGCAACATAATAAACACTTCATCATGGGTACTGTCACTTTGTATGTATGTATGTTTCTATCTGTATATCTTAATCTAAATCTGGACGAGGGTTGTTGAATTGGAGGTAATCACCGGCCGGAGAGGGGCAACTACCCTCACAAACCTTACTCTCACCGGCCTCATCTTCTCATCTAAGTTCCCTCAATTTAACCTAATTTTACCCCCAATTCTCTATCTGTTTATATAGCCTTTACTTTTATTTTCATATTGTTTTATTATTATTTTTATTTATTATTTAGCAAACAAAAATTATATGCTTTATGATTTAAGATTGTACTTTTAAGTTTTGTTGAAGTTTTCATCAAAAGTTATCTATAACTAGCATTTTTATTTTAAGAGATATATTATGGCTCTATCTATTCACACACTCAATCTTTCTACTCATCCACCTTTTTAACGGTTCGTTAAGTACTTAACGGTCGTTTAATCTATTTAACTGCCCGTTAAGCCTTTAACGGCCGTTAGATGTTTTTTTTTCATTTGTAATATAACGGTTTGTTAGGCCTTTAACGAAATTTGCAATAATTATCATATTAATATAATATCAAATAGTTCAAAAGTTCCTAACATGTTATAGTGTGAAATTTACAATAATTATAAATTTTATGTGACGATTACTTGATGTTTCAAAACTAAAAAGAATAAGGTTATGATAACCATATGCAATTATAAGGTTATAAAAATAAATTAAAAGTAACTTTATGAGACATGTATGACGATAATATATAAGTTTAAGTTTCTTTATGCTTATCTTTTCTTTTCTCTTGTTCAAAAAGAGGGTAAAGAACATATGTTGGATGAGAATATCCACGATTTAAGTCATATATTTTGCAGTTTTTATTTTATCTTTTCAATAAAAAGAAATAATAAAGTACATTTCTCATATATATATAAGGATGCATTTGAGTTTCTCATATGTTTCAAGTAAATAATCTAAAGGTATATTGGTTTTCATTGGTCCCAACTATCACATTTTGTCTTCTACTGGTCCCAACTATTGAATTTGTTGTCAACGGTCCCAACTTTTATCACTTTGGTAACCACTGGTCCCGTCGTTAAATTTTTTTAACGCCGTTAAGTTTTTTCCAAATTCAATACCGATGTTATAAGCCTTTTGATCGGAACGATAATATAAGTCAATTGATGGAAAAGTTACCTCAAAAACGACGCTCAGAACAACGAAATAGTGCTTCAATCGGGTGTTTAAACCTAACGGTGCTTCAAATCGGATGTAAAAATTTTATCGTTCAGAGAGCCTTTTCGAGAAACTTTTACATCAATCAATACGTATTATCCTTCCAAACAAAAGGTCTAACACATCGGTCTTAAATTTGGAAAAAACTTAACGGCGTTAAAAAAATTTAACGACGGGACCAGTGTTTAACAAAGTGATAAAAGTTGGGACCGTTGACAACCACTTTAATAGTTGGGATCGGTAAAAGACAAAATGTGATAGTTGTGACCAGTGAAAACCAATATACCTAATCTAAATGATACATATAATTGTTTTACAAAATAGTCATTTTTGAAATTAAAAAAATTACCAATAATTTTAACTGCCCGTTAAGCATCTAACGGCCGTTAGAATTTTTTTAAAATTTTTTTTATTTTTTATTTTTTTTATTTTATAATTATGTTTGTAGTATAACGGCTCGTTAAAGACTTAATGGGCGTTAAATGAGTGTTTGGTTAGATTGTTAGGTGTGTGAATAGGGCATCTCTATATTATTTTCGTTCTTTGAACTAACTGACGTTATCAAATCATGTGCATCTCACATGAGATGCACATGTTGGACAAATTTAATCGGTTTTAAACGATATAAATAATAAATAAAATAGAGATTCAAACTCTATACAAGAATGGCTTGAACTAAGCAGTCTGATGAATCTTTTTGGGGGGGGGGGGGCGGTGATGACAATCACTTTCACGGTTATATTGATAAAAGCCCAAATCATGAAAGCGAGAGGTATTATGGATCTATAAGTGGAATAATTGGATACAATTAAAAGTTAATTATCTTATATGAAGAGCTTAAATGGAAAGAATCACATCAAAGAACACATTAATACATACAGGTGTTGAAGTTCATGTTGTAAATTGCTATAGAGCAAATGTTGAAGGTGCAAATTTTATTTTTTATGGCTTGCACCTCATTAGTTTCTATTCCACAACAAAATTTTCACATGAATGAAAAATCCCTTTAGTCACAACATCTAGATTCAACATGTGATCGATTATCCCAAGTCTCTTAAAGGGTCGGTCACATGCTATCTAGCAAATCATATTTTTATGGCATGCACTTCCTTTGTTTTTATATTTCGTGACAAACTTTTTGCATGAATGAAAATTCCCTTTAGTCACAACATCTTCTTGATTCAACATGTGATGGAATATGCCAAGTCGCCACATGAAAAAAAACTAAAACATGCCATCTTGCGAGCTTGGAGGGTAGGCCACTTGTAAATAGCTAATACATGTCATCTTGCTCACCACCGATAGTTTATCAGGATCCAAAAGAACGAGCTTGAGTTCAAATTCAATTAAAACTCCTCGTATCATTGCATATTCAGTCCTTTTATTTCTAAATAGAATGACGTCCTTAATTTTTTTTTTAATATTAAAGTAAATTACAAATTTGGGCCTTTATAATAATGCAAATTACGGATCATGGCCTTTATTTTAAATTTTTACACTGGTTGGCCTTTATATAAATTTTTCTTACGGTTTATGGCCTTTAAGTTAACGTCCGTTAACTTTTTCAGTTAACTCCTCTCATGTGCCATACACATGAGGGTATTTTAGTCATTTTACCCCTAAAGGACCACTATTATAAAATTATTATTATTTTAGTCATGTACTATATATATACATACATACACAGTCCATATATATATTCACAACTGTTGCTGCAAGCCTTTCCCAGAGAGAGAACAGTCGGAGACTGGGGGAGGGGGGGTTTGCTCCGACGAGAGACGGAGAGAAACTGAGAAAGTGAGTATGAAACAAAACCTTCTTCCATGTCCTCAGATCTACAATTCTGGTTGCCGGAAATTCAATTATCATCACTTAAACTCAACCTTTCACCACCACCGCAACACGAATCATCATGGGAACAATCATATTTTCCTCCTCTTAAGTTCCGTCTCCGTTCCCGCCGGTCACGTTTGTCACTTTTCACTCTGACCAAACCTTCTTCTCCCACTTTATATATTCCTCCTCCTTCATTTCAACATTTCATCCACAAATCACAGTTGTTAGGAGCTCTTGGGTACAAACATTGATTTGATGGAGAGGAGATGGACTTTGAATGTCGATTTGGGTTTAATTAATTGTTTCTTGTCATATGTAACGGGCGATTGATTTTGGTGATCAAACACGTGGCCATCTTCTACAATCATCGACATCTCCGACCTCCAGTGTTTGGCGGAGTTAGTACACTTTACACGGCTCCCTCAATAAAATCTTACAAACCTAATTACATACTACACCATTCAAAATGACTTGCATATCAAACAAACTTCACTGACATTTAGTCACAGGTCAGATTCAGATATACAATCATATTAATAATGCATAAACTGTAAATCAAATTGGCAGCTATACTGTATTATATTATATGTATTGTATCAAATAATTCAGAAACAACAGATGCCATTCATTTTTCAATCCACAAAGTGAGAATTATAGATATGTTAGTCCATTCAAGCATATAACATCTATATAACCTCAATAAACTTCATCAAGAACAAAATATTACTAGCTATGTTCTACCAAACGAAGCAGAAAGGAATGATCCGACTATCTCAAATCAACGACTAGATCTACGAATATAATCAGAAACAAAACTAAACTTCTTAGCTTACGATTTACGAACTTGTTGACACATTCAAATTCGAGTATTAGGAAGCAATAAAACAAAGTACACGATGAAATTAGGATACGATAGTTGTTGATTGAACTATAGAGTTGGTGGAGATGGTTTCTGTCTCCATTGGCATTACGATGGTGCCGCCGAAGCAAAAACCAAGCTCCGGGAACAAAAACTTCATCAATCTACACTTATCTCTGTGTTGTGTTTTCTTTTTATAAATAAATTAGTTTGAATAAATTACATAAATGGTCCCTCAAGTTACAGAAATGGTCCTTAAGGGGGGTAAAATGACTAAAATACCCTTATGTGCAATGCACATGAGGGGACTTAATCAAAAAATTTAACAGCCGTTAACTTAAAGGCCCAAAACCGTGAGAAAAATTTATATAAAGGCCAACCAGTGCAAAAATTTAAAATAAAGGCCACAATCTGTAATATGCGTTATTATAAAGGCCCAAAATTGTAATTTACTCTTAATATTATTACGTTATCGCTCAAACCACCCACACCGACACAACAGTTACCACCACCACATTCATTTCCTAGCTTCGACCGCATCCACCTCCTCCAACCATAAACCGTTCATTTAGCAACCCACCATCGGTGCAGCCTACCACCAACAGGAACACACAGCTCTTAGAAGTAAAAAGTTTTGTTAAAAAATCAGATTTAAAACAAACAATTTATACTAGTCTTAGAGAAATAAAAAAACTACACCTGTTGGGTTGATTAGCCAAAACTACACCCCTTCGAAAGCTAAAACCGGTATTTTTCAAACAAATCAAAATATCAGCCCTTCTACTTGATTTTCAAACACAACCAAAACAAGTCCAACTCAAAACCTAACAAACAAACAAATCAAATCAAAACTTTAAAATCCATAACTTAGAAAGTATCAAACTCAAAATTTTGAATCAAAACATGTAAACACCAAATTATGATAAAAAAGTTAAACAAGAGGCTCAGATCTGTTAACAATCAAAGCGAAGAGGATAAAACCGCCATGGCTGCAACTACCTCGGTTGTATCAATGGCAAAAACTGAAAAATCCGATCAATTTCCACCACGATACAACCGAACAATCACCCCGCCAAGCTACGGAGCATCTCAATCTTCGCCGATTTACTCATACAACCACAACAACTTCATCATCACCGCCTCTAATTATTATTATTATTATTATTACTATCATAACAGCAGTCATTTCTAAGCTTTTATACTTAGAAATTAAACAAGACAGATAAGCATGCTGCACTTAACAACTTAACAACAATGAAACAACAAAAGCGCGTCTGATCGATACAGATTGAATGTTTTTGTTGCATGATCATGTATATATATATATATATGTATATGTAGAGATACAAACAGAAAGGGTTGTCGATTATGGGGGCAAATCGAAAGTCATCGGCGGCGTAGGGCGGCGACAGCCCTCAAAAACCTGCCCTTCGCCGCCTCTTTTCTTGGTTGTATGAGTTTGCATCGTTTGCCCCAAACCCTAGATTTGGGACGAAGGGTATGTTTTGTAACTGAGATTGTTTACTTTTGAGTAATTTACTGTTTTGACCTTTTAAGTGTACCATGTGTTTATGGCGGGCAAGGGTGGTTTAGTCATTTGGTCATAATCTTTTAAATTTTGAAGGGTTATTACATTGAAGGTCTTTGTGGGTTTGCTTAATTTCACTTTGGGTCTCAAGGTTTAGAAAATGAATATTAATTTCTACTTATTATAACTATCACCTTTAAAAAAGATTAAAAAAGTGATAGTTGTGATCATTACAAATACAAACTAATATATGTTTAGGAAATATAAAGAAGTAAAAGTTTGGACAAGGTAACATAAAAGGTCCTCACTTTAAAACATATACTTTTATCAAGACAACTCATTAATGCGCTTTTAAGATTGGATGGATATTCATTATACTATAATAGTTGTATGAAGATTATAGTGGGCATATTGATTTATTTAGTGTGCGTGTACCCTTAATAACGAATCTAGTGGGTGTGTACTAATATTTGTAATTCACCTTCACTCTTTCTTTTAAATACACCAGTAAAATTGTATCACGGTTATTGTCATTCCTGACGTCAATATATGGATTTAATCAACATGTGTATTTTCTTATTGTCCTTTCTATGGGCCACCTGTTCATGTTCCTTGGGTGTGATACTGTGATGTATTAGCTCTTTGGTTTGGTTCCTCGTCAAAGCCGCGAAAGCAAGATAAGATGAATAAGGATCAATATGTGCGAACGAGTAGGCTAACTACACCTTTGAAGCTCCATTTGATTTGAGGCTCAGGTCAACCAGGCGCTCTGCTCATCAGGGAAGTGATAGTTTTTTAAGACTAAACACATGTCAATGCTTTTTTGTATTGTTGTTGGGATTATATAAATTTATTTAAAAATAGTTAAAATCTAAATAAAAAAGGGAAGTTGAAGATTAAATTAACCGATAAAATTGTCCATAATTCAAAGATGATTATGTTGCCATCGAACTCTGCTATCAAGTTGGATGCAGGATTTAATCATGAAATATAACTTGTTGATGTCACCATGTGAGTTTCTAGGCCAAGAAGACTAATACAGCTATAGCATTTCATTATACAAAAGTAACCATCTATATTCATCTCAATTTTCTTTACATCTATCCATTTTACAAAACCAAATACAACAATCCTGAAACAAATCAAGAATCTACACTCTGCATTTAAACAAACATAAAAAGTGAACCCAATTCGACGAGTAAAGGTTTAGAGAGGCTGAGATGAAGACAAACTTTACCACTACCTTGTGGGATAGAGAGGTGGCAGCCAGAGTCGCCACACGACTCAAAAAAATCTCTTTCTGTTTTTTGTAAATGAAATCTTTCCACACAAACAGATGACTTTCTAGTTGGGAAAAATGATAAAAACAACAGGCTAAACACATTCAATGATGTAACTACCTGCTCAATGTCTTACAACTATAAGCTTGACCAATTACATCGCCTCTCTGCCTTTTTGCCTTATCGTAGATTCATGAATGACACCCCCTTTGAAACCAACACCATAAGTTGTCTGTTCAAGATAAAAAAATTCATCCAATGTCAATGAAAAGCTAATATTAAGTGAAATTTGATAGAAAAAAGATTATTCAAAGTTGACTTTTCATTCTCAAACTATAGAAAGATCAAAATCTACAAGTTCTAAGGACTTGAACAGTAAGTTTTTCCATTCAAATTCCGAAGGAAGAGTTAACATTCTCGTAGTTAAAAAAAATCAAAATAGAGCTTCAAACTTAAATAGCAGTGAGCATGATATAGAAATTGAAATAAAAAATGCTTTGAATTTTAAAGAAAATAAAAGTGAACTCACGAATTCAAGAGGGCTGACTCTGTGAAGAAGGAACATATTTACCAATTCCCTGCAAAATTCAAAAAACGACAAGAAGGTTGATGCTTGTTTTTTGTATATGAATATTTATCGAAAAACATCATATCTACTCACTTGGGAGGATACGAGCCTTGACTTATAGTCGTCAAATAAGGTCCTCCTATACGCACTTCATTATCACATGACCATCCACTTAGGTAAGCATCCTGAAAAACGTAGGGTACGTGGTATTAGATATTAGACAAAGATTTACTCTTTATCATAAACTTATAAACCACGTCGGAAATTAAGCATTTGGAACATGAAAGAAGTTTTCTACACAACTACATTTCTTCAATCTGTAAAGGAAGAGAAGCTTTGACATAAGGTGAAAAAGCATTATAGGAATATGTACCACTCCATGTTTCAGCAACGTTTGATGCAGAAAATCGTTTTTTGTTGCTTGTGTTTGCTCCAAACTTTGATTGCAGAACAATGGATGAAATGATGCAGCAATATGCCTAAGTGCTCAAAGATGTCACATAATACAATTAGTGATTAGAAATTAGAAAATAAAAATAGTTGGTTTTGATCGGTACCAGTTACTGTTGCTCAACTCAAGTTTTCTTGACAAATCCTTTAGTTGAAGTTCTTCTATGCCACTTGAAGAATCCTAAATTTAACATCGGCATTTAATCGATTATAAGTTCCATTAACTTCAAATTTATTTTTATGGATAGAAACTAAAAGTCAGTCAAATCTAGCACCAAAGCAAGAGTGAAAAAAACTACAAACTGTAGTAATTAACCTGTATCTTTCGAGTATTTAAAGCTATAAAGTCCAATGTTTTTCCACTCGAAATGTTGAACTGCTTGAAAAGATAATCAAGCCCCTCCCCTTTTACGGCTATGGTCGTGTACCTAAAATGTCAGGACTCATGACTACAAATAAAGAGAGATTGAAATAAAAGAAAGTCATAAGTCCATTTTGAGTTCACTGCAGAACTTATGTTATTTTGTACCATATAAACTGAAAAGATGAACTCTAATAATCCCTGGTTAAACACTTTGAAATATGAATAAAATAGCTAACTATTGCAAGAGATTAGATACCACGGAGCCCTCAATGGATTGAAATATTGTGTTGCCTGTAAAAACGATAAAACAGAAATGTCAAATCTATCAGTAGCCAGCATATACAAACTGGCCTCATCTCAGAAGATTTAATGTTTACAACAATAATTTATTTACAGTCAGATCTTACATTCTGTAAGAGTGGATCATCATCACCAAGCTCACTGATGTTAATCACAAATCCCACATTATATGCATACATCATCTTCTCTATCTTCATCACAACAGAAGTAAAATTCAAAATGTTGATCACAGAAATGAAAATGCTTAACCAATCTTCAATCATTCAATGTACAAAGTACAAATATTATCCAACTTTCAAATGATTGACACTGAAACTAATCCCAAATCATTAACCTAAACTAAAAGTCTAAAACCCCATCTAACTTCTGATAAAAATCAATCTAGAAACGGCCAATTTAAGCTGTAACAACCCTAAAATAGGATAAAGAATGAAACTTGTTAGCATTTTGAACCAGAAATTAATGAAATTTACCTGTTTAAGAAGATGGGTTTGTTGTTTGAGTGATCTAAATCCACCTCGAACAGAAATGAAGTAAATTTCATTAGGTTGACGATTAATTCCGGGTGTCTGAGGTTGACCCATGTTAATAGCACAGTACAGAGCAAAACAGAGAGCGATTTGTATGGATACAGTACAAACCCATGATTTTTGCTCCATTTTTTCTTCAGGTTGAATTGGTGGGGTTATGGTGTTGTAATTTGTTTATGAAATCAAAACCATGTGAGGACGTAATAGTTGAACACGATGGATGTGAGAGATAACATGAAAATGAGGGTTGGTTGATCATAGAAATTGATATTGTGGATTGGTGTGTTGGATCTAATCTGATGATGATATTTGAAGTTGTTTTCAAAGATAACATTTTGGCCATGTGCATACTGACAATTCTTTTTATATCAAAACAAGTTCTTGATTAAAAGGAAGTTTATATATGGAATTGAATAAGCTTTCAGTCTTGTCAGCTCTTGAGATTTAGAAACGGGTAAAAGGTTACCTACGGCGATAAGAGAATGATTTTCAAAGATAACATTTTAACAAATCACACTGATTAGAATATTAAATACATGTTAACTTTAGAGTTTACTAGTTTTATGTCCGTGTGTTACACGGGTAGAGACATAAAAAACAGTTAAAATTAACCATGTTTTATTTTTGTTTTTTAATTAAGTCACTCAAACTTTGTTTGTTTCAATTAGATAACTTAATTAACTTTAAAAATGTGTTTCAATCTCAGTTAATTAACTTATATAATAGGTAAGCATTAATTTCCCGAGGGACAACTTCAAGAACAATTGTTTCTAATTTCCCACCACCAACCATAAGCAAGCCTTGTAACGTTCAATTTAAATAAAATATAGTAAATATTTCCAAAAATTTTAAAAATTCAAAAAAAAATTGCAAAATTTTCCTTAATTTTGTAAAAAAAGTCTATAAAAGTGTCATTTTCTTTAAAAATTGCAAAAAAATTTAAAACTTGTGAAATTTTTATAAAAAATGATGGCAGAAAAAACGGGTCCCAAATTCACAAAACATGTCTCAAAAAATTTGATGGCAAAAAAAACATGTAAAAAACTCTAATATATAGTTGATAGCAGAAAAAAACACACAATGTGTCCCAAATTCACCTAAAAATCAGTGTTTACCTATTATAAAGTTAACTACCTAGAAGTAGAACTAATTTTAAACTGAAGTTATCTAATTGAAATAAAACAAAGTTTAACTGGCCTAATTGGAACAAAATATAAAGTTTATTTGTTTTATGAAATTTTCCTTTAGAAAAAAGAAACATTTAAAAATAAGTTGCATATTATCACGTAAAATAAAGGTTTGTTAAAGCTAAAAAAGGAACTACATACAACAATAAAAAAAATCATTTTATGTGAACAATAAACATGCTTATATTTGCCAAGGATCTCATCAAGACTTTGACCTAGCAATATAGACACATTGATTAAAAACATTACATTTTGCAATGTTGAAGATTTTTTGAACAATTGAATTTAATTTGTTCGATTTTAATTAACATTATGGAAAAACAATGATTAAGAACGCAAATGAATTCATAGGTAATATAAATTTTATATTTTCAAAATAAATCGATTCAAAGCGTAACATATTTTTGGAAAAAAAAATCATTTGATTACCTTGTAAATTTAAAATTAATTAAAAAATGATTACTTATGAAATGTAAATCTTCATCTAATAAAAATGTTATAAAAAATTTAAGCGAGAAAACTATTTTCTAAGTGGCTCTAATGGATGACATGTGTCCTCTAAAACCCCTCTTTTATTAGAAGGTATAGATAAGTATAGTTTATAAATATGTTAAACACATAATCTAAAAAAAAATAATTATTTGTTTTCGGATAATCGGATAATCCGAATATCCGAATTAGTTCAAAATTACTATCCAAACCCGAATCCGAAATTTCGGGTATTTCGGGTTCGGAATATCGAATTTTCAGATCGGCTTTTCGGATGCAGATATTTTTAAACACCCCTACGAATTGGTTATCAATGAAAATGAGAATGTTTATGTGAGTCGGTGATAAAGTTAGCGTTTAAAAAAGTTGTACGACTAACGATAGATGGGAGATCATCATAGGTTTCATTAAAAAAAAGTTTGAGTGAAAGGCATATTATCTCGGTCTTTATTTCTCTTTAAAAAAATATTAGAGATCTTTTTGTCTAAAAAGCTATTGGGCAATTAGTCTAATAGGTTGTATAACATTCTTTCCAAGAGTTTTGCTATTAGATAAAATAAGGTAACATAAAGTTTGTCATTGGTAGAAATTAGGGTTTGTTAAAGGTAGAAATATATTTGACTGTAGTATCCCGTTTGAGCAAAGAAGTCTTTAAAAATGGGGATAATATTTAAAATTGTTTTACAAAGGCTGATTTTGTTATTGGAAATTCATCAATTTGGTTATAAAAGAAATGAAATTTCGGCAAAGTTAGAGGAATTGGATTTCTTCATTTTCTTGTATTTAGACCATGTGTAGTGGATTGTATGTCATGTATAAGTCAACTCATCAATGAGTTGTTTGCCCAAAAACATGTAGTGAAAAGAGCCTTATAGAGCTCCTACCAATCATTGTATAATCATTGATTATAGAAGGATTTATCAATGAAAACATGGACAGATCTTGATTTTATGAATTATGGGGCGTTTTATATACAACGTGTGTGATAAAAAAAAATGGTCCAAAGTGCTCTTATGTAATGGTTACGGGGCGCTATTGAGCTTTTTAAGTGGGTAAAAACGTCTTATTATACACAGTCTTACAATGAGGTTGAGCCTTTAGCTTTGGTCTTAGTCAACTAAGTGGGGGTTGGACAAGGAGACTTGTTATTCTCATTCCTTTTCATCAAAGCAATGAAGGGCTTGAACATGATCATGAGGCTAAAGAAATTTATTTTATTATCACAGTTTGGCATTTCGGCATTTATGAACAATTGAGCTTTTTTAATTTAAGTGATACTAACAATGTAGTCATCTTTATTGAAAAATGTCATCTCATAGTCTGCTACTACTGCTACTGCTATTATTATTATTAATATTATAATTATTATTGTCATCATGTCGCTACTGCTGTTATTATTATTATTGTTGTTATTATTATTATCATTATCATTATTATTGTCATCATGTCGAAAATGTACCTCCGGCCATACCTCAAGTATGAATTCAACAACAAAAAAATCTAGAGAGAAAGTGTGTGTGTGTGTGTTTTAAGAGTAAGATAATAATAATAGTAATATTCTATATTTATACTTTCTAATAAAAGATGATTTTGAATGACACGTGTCATTCATTTGAGAGGGTGTTATTTTAATTTTCCCGCTTAAAATTATAAATATATATTTTCTTCTAAGCTATGTATGAAAAGAAATCGATAACATTAAATCACTCATAAATTCATAATTTTCTCTTTAAAAGTTTCAACCTACCTTATTTACATACCTAAAAAATCAATGTGAAAACTAAAAACAAACAACTTAACATATAACTTATCGAAATCTAAGACCTAGAAGGCTAGAACCATGCATGCCGAGCCTTACGCTCAACCCGGTACATATGAGTGTCACTGTGAATTTTTGGATATCTATCATCTAGATTATTTGTATGTTTGTTTTTTCTTAATTTTTTTTAAACTATTGGTAGGATTTATAAGCATGGGCGGATCTACTAAGGTGGGGTGGGGGGCGCCCGTTCCCCCTGCAATTTTTTTTTTTGTTTTTATATGTTAAATTCTCTATCTACCCCCGTAAATTTTAAGCTTCGACCCCCGTTCAGTATTGAAAACTCAGTAATTGATGCCCAGTTCACATCTTATTTAAGACACATAATATTAACCATATATTGGTTAAATTATGGTTAGAAGAATAGTAATATATATTTATTTATATTGTCATGTATAGTCAAGTATTGAGGTATTATAAACTTAAGTGTTTCACCATTGCACAAAACCGTCAACATAGTTGATGATTCGGATGATCATAAGTACAAGAAATGAATACATAAATAAATTAACTACTTTAGCTAAGTAATCAAGTGAGAAGTGGGAAATGGTGGAAAATTTAGTTGTAAACCAAGGTTCTCAATATCACCATTTTTATACCATAACACAAGTCTTCCAACATAGTCTTGTTTGGAAACAATACTTGGTTTAATTCATTTTTTATTTGTATATTAACTAGTGGCTTAAGAAAGATGTAGAATGTATACATATGAGGTTTAAGAAACAAAATAAAAATTTCATTTTATAAGGTATAAGAAAAACAATCTTAACTCGAACCTCAAATTGATAGTTTACCAAACTTTATTTACCTTGGTAAATATATGGTAAATTCTAGAGGATTTTTCAAGTATCGAGGAAGAAAAATAATGTCAAGAAATGAATGAAAAATAAAAAAGATGAAAGAAAGGAAAAAAACTTACAAGTTGGTATTGAAAATTTATTGTAAAAATATGTAGTCTTAGATAGATTGAGAGTGTTTGAGAAAAAAATTTAGAGTGATAAAGGTGATTAGAGAGAATTTGAGAAAGACTTTAGAATGATAAAGATGATTAGAAAGATTTTGGTTAATATTTATAGATAAAAATTAGGGTTTGACATTAAATAAGTTAGTTAAGTGGAGGTAAATTAAAAATTTCAATTTTAAATACAAGTGGAGGGAAAATGAAAAAAATTTAAGTTAAACCCCTCAAATTTAGTTTTTTGTGATTTTTTACTTTAACCCGAACCAAGTCGAACTGGATTATAAAAATGTTATATATCGATACTCAAATGATTTCTACCGAATTTTCGACCCCCATGAAAAAAATTTCTGGGTACGCCACTGTTTATAACGCATCTATTTTAAAAGTGTCGATATCTAATTTGGTACTAATGTATATTTGTATTTTAAATCTATTTATTTAAGGCTTAATTTAAAGTTTGAATGCAATTTGTGTCCATTTTCATATACTTCATGTAATTTGTAGTTTATTTTCAAATGTTATTTTTTCGTAAAATTTAAAATTGTGTTTTTTATGCTTACACTTTCCAACCGTGTAACACACGTAGTTGAATGTAGTTGAATGTAGTATAAAATAATCAAAACACTCAGACGTGTATTATAAATGAAGCTCACAGAAAACTTAATGTTGATTCACTAAATGTCAAAAATCAAGAGTTTATTTTCATAACAAGTAATGTAATTGTTAAAAAAAAAATACAAGTTACATGATTTAACGTAATGAGACCAAAACAATCTAATATAATGTAATACGGAGTAATATTTTATTTAGCAAATCCTTCTATTTATTTTTTTATAGTATAGCACAAGTCGTAACCGGCTTATTTAGTACCCCGGATAAACAAAGATAGGCAATTGAACAACATACAAAAAAAGAAACACATAACACTTTCAAATTGTTTGTTTGTGTTGTGTTGTGTGTGTTTCTTTGACAAATTAAAAAATAAAAAATGCAGGAATCAGAAATGTCTGTTGAAGATCTTGGAAACGCTACAACCGGCTTTGATCCAACACTCACCCACGATGATTTTCTCAATCAACTCCTCTCCGGCCTTCAAACCACCGTTTCATGGCCCCAAATATCTCCCCCTCACGTTGACCATTTCACCGACCACTCAACATTTCTCTCATCCAAACTCCGTCAACACCACATCACCGTTTCTTCCCCCTTCTTTCAACACGACGACGTTTCATCTTTCAAATCACCGGTAACTTAAAACACAACTTAATCGTCATTACATCAAGTTTATATTTCATTATCTGTCTCATAACATATCATATTGTGCAGATTGTTGATAACAATACTTCTATTCAAAACCTGTTTCAAGGACTCACCGGATCTTTAACTTCAAATCAACCCCAACAGTTCCGTAACCTTCCCGTAAGTTTACTTAATTCCGCTAATTTCAGTTTTGTTCCATGAACTTAACATAAAAAACTGTTGATACAGACCCAAAACTTTGGATCTTCGGTGGCGGCAACACCGGTGATGAACACTGCAAGTGCGACGGTGGGTGGTGGTGGAGCAGCGTCGCAGCCACGGCAGAGAGTAAGAGCTAGAAGAGGACAAGCAACTGACCCACACAGCATAGCTGAACGAGTAAAACACAATCACCAGACATAGTACCATACCCATGTTTTGTTTTGTAGTACAAATTTTCAGAGTTTTTTGTTGATCGGAATTTTGACAGTTACGACGGGAGAGGATCGCCGAGAGGATGAAAGCATTGCAAGAGCTAGTTCCAAATGCTAACAAAGTAAGTGTTTACGTGATTGATTAAAAAATGTTGAATGATAAATGGTTTATAAGTTGTATCCGGCGTGAATTATGGTGGCGGTTGGTGGCGCGTGAGGTTGTGTGTTTTTAATAGAAGGTGATTGATTATACGGGAAAAGGTTCCGAATAATGAAATACTGAATTTGAGGAAGTTTTTTTTAGTATTATCTCTAATTACTTTTTTTTTAAATGTTATTTTGATTCCGTTCATATAACTTTGTTTTTGTTATTAAGTCATGATCTTTTTAAATGAATATTGTGAAGAATAAAGTGTTTGGTGAACAGAAAAAGGTTTGGTTAATAGTATACTATGTTAATTATGTTAATGTTATGTTAATGTTAATGTTGAATATGGCAGACAGACAAGGCTTCAATGCTAGATGATATCATAGACTATGTAAAATTCCTCCAGCTTCAAGTCAAGGTATGGTGAAAGTAAAACATCATCATGATTTTTGTGTTTTTATTCCACACTAGATTTATTTAATTAATTATAATTATAATGAAAGAAATATTATCATTTTTTTATAGGTGTTGAGCATGAGTCGTTTGGGAGGAGGTGCCGGTTCGAATGTGGGTGTTCAGGTAATAGACGCTATAGTCATTTAAATTTTGAAAATAATGAAAAAATAAATATGTAACTTAACTAACCTCATCAGATGAATTTTAATTTTTTTGTTTAGCTTCGAATTGTGATTTGCGTATTTAAATATTGTAAAAAAGAAGTTAAATAATTAAATACGTTAAAAGGATGAAGTGATAGTTTGTGTAACAAAAAGGTACACACCAAAAAAACGACAAAATACAAAAAAGCAGCACGCGGTACTTCTCTTTCCAGATTCCATTTCTTCAACTTTTGTGAATTTACATTTTCTACCCTTTTACTTTACACATCTTTGCAGGGCGGAGGTGGTGGTGAATGTGGGCAACAAAGTGGTGTTGGGCCGTTGTCGTCATCGAACAACGACACAACGACGGTAGCGGAAAACCAGGTGGTGAAGTTGATGGAAGAAGATATGGGTTCCGCCATGCAGTATTTACAAGGGAAAGGTCTTTGCCTTATGCCGATTTCACTGGCCACCGCTATCTCTGCCAATAGAGGCCATCGTGGAGGTGGAGATGGTGGTGGACCGTCGTCCCCGAATGTGTCAGTGATGACGGTTCAGTCGGGAAATGGGGCACACGTCAAAGACTCACCGTGAGGTGGAGTTAACTTCTGGTTACTAAGCTTTTGCAAAGGAATTTTGTTTCTGTGAATGTCAAGTTTAACAAACATGAGGGGTTGTTTTGGATCATGTGTTTCCATTGTTTAAAATGGTTTATGACTTTATGAGACGTTGATACACGACTTTCAACTATTATTGTATCTTTTATTTTTGGAAAAAATAAAATAAAAGACAAATAGTAAATTACATGGATGGTAGTTGTGGTGTGTTGGTATTGAAAATATGGTCTTAAGATTAAAGAAATTATTTGCATGTTTTAGCTTGTGAAATTATAACACCGTTTGTTTATAGAGTGGATTAGTTAAGTGGGTCATGCTTTTTTTAAACTCTAAATGTTAGAACAAATATTGTCGTTTAAAAAGTTATAAATTTTACGCACTCTCCTTTCTTCATCAGGTGCCCTAATCATACTACCAGAAGAACTCTATCAGGATACCACACTATCACTTGTAAACAGTGATCTTGCTAGTGTCCGTATCACTCATCATACTATTGATCTCCGCTAACTTCCTCCTTCTCTTGTGATAAACCCTAGCCTCCCATTCACATCCTTCTTTGCTAATGATCTTTTAAACCCTTTCGTCTACTCTAAGGATTATTAGTTTTATGATTTTATAACCATTTAAAACCATGCATGTAATTTCTTAAAATTTGAAGATATATACTCCTGCAATATACACATGACACACATATGTAATCAATTTATCAACGCGTGTGATGAGGTCATAAACGCGACCCAACCACCGCAACACGTGTCCCCGGAACATAATCTAGTTTTCACTAAAATTGAAATTATTCAAGGACAAAACTTGTACAAAACCACAAGCATAAAACACAATTATTCCAAGCTTTTCTTGTAACGCTCAATTGCTCATAAAAAGATGAGAAATATACACTTATTACAAAATAAAAATATTCTTTAGCGTACAGGGTTGGTCATACGTCTCATAATTTTTCACTAGATCATGGGTGAAAATAATTTTTGGGCCTCTAGAGTGTAAAACTAATAACTCGTAACAAAATACATGAATTGACGACGACAATTCTCATAATAATAAATAAAGCAAAAATATTATTGCCGATTGCTTTAGTTTACTCCCTAACCGAACCGGATCACTCTCTTAGCGTTTCTAGAGGAAAAGTTCTCGATTAAGTCGTGACAATTCATACCCTCTAATCACGACTTAATGGAGTTTTCTCATCTTGGTGAATTTATTCATTGATGGTGTTCCTAAGTGAGTCAGACATTTAGCGTCAAAATCAGTATGAATAGATTGGCATCTCATCACAAAAAGACTTACTTAGGTATTTAGAAAATGTTGCGACAACCACCATTCTAAAAATATCAGACGAATGGATATGAATGATCATGCTATAGAAAATGTTATTTACATAACTACAAAAATGAAACAAATTTATATACATGTTAATTTTAGTTATTTAGTATCACATCTTCTAAAATACAACGTCGGTTAAGATAAGCCGTAGACTACTAAATTTGATTAAATTACAAAAATGTAATACTTGTAAGTTATTTGTAACTTTGAACTTCAAATCTAACATATTTATGTCTTTAACACTTTCACTTTTCTTATTTTCAACTTTGCCATCTTTATGAACTTCATCTTCGACTTTGACTTAATTGTCATTTTTACATGTTACACCATTACCATCTTCTTTGACATACTCATATTTTTTTTTATTTCAACCTTGGATATGTACACTTTTAACCTCCATCTCTTTCACCGTCACAACACGCCGCATATATCGAGATCGAAAATGTTGTTAACGCATGTCACGAAGTAAAAAAAAAATGTCTTCGCAACGCATGACTCATGTCAAGAAATTCTCTTGGCGTAACATATAGCAAAAGTCATAATCTTATATCATCGTGTAACGCGTATGACAAAATCAACAAGACTCGTTCACCACATTACATGATCCGACCGAAAATCAAGTTAAGTAAAGTATATAAATCACAACACATAATGAACATGAAAATAACTTATTGTATAATTTATACTTACTTTATTTGTTGTTTAGAAGTATAGCATTAACATCATTTCCAAATCATGTGGCTTTCATCCATAAATTATGTAGGTAAAAAAATATTTAAAAATAGTTGATAATTAAGTAATAATATTTTACAGCTTTGTTGACCTTTCCTTTTTCTTTTTTCCTCTGTTCCTTTCTTCATCCTTTATTTAATGAATTTTCATACCAAATAATTCCATTAAAGTGTTTCATCTATTGACTTAATAAAGAATCACAATCAACTTTTTGTCTAACATTTATTTTTTTGGGTTCTTATCTTTTAATATGTTTAATTAATAGCTTTGTTTATTAAACGTCTCTACCTTACCAAATTTAATAGTTTTGTTTATGCTTTCTTTTTAAAAGCCAAAAAAATATTAAGTTAACAAAAACTATGATTAAACTAATCTAGTGGGTTCGGTTCATCTAAACGAATCATTTGAATGAATCAAAACAATTTTAGAATTTTAAACAATCAAATATCAAAACAGTTATACATATAACTCATTTACTTGTACATGGTAAATTGGTACCCACTAACCACGGTATCTAAGTGCAAAGAAAATATCCAATATCAACTTTTTTTTTAAGGCAAATTTATTATTTTTTGTTGTGGGTGAGGTTTGAACCCATTAGACCTAACCCCCACCCTAGGGCTGGCAATTTCTGATACGGACACGATAACACGACACGAAACGACACGGAATTAACAGGTTTCGTGTTTGACCTTAACATGTGCCGTGTCATTAACAGGTTAACACGATAAAGACACATTAAATATCGTGTCTTAACAGGTTAAAGATCTGTTAACACGATATGTCACCTGTTAATATTTATTTATATGAAATGTTAGGGATAATGGAGGTGGAGATGGACTTTAATACACTTTTAATCTTTTTTTCATATTCGTTTATCAAGTATTATTATGGTTAAATACTATTTTTATGTAATTTTGTTGTTTTGTGTGTTAGGAATTATCATATTAAGTCATATTTATTATTTAAGACTTATGAATTTTTTTAAAAATTTTAATTTTTTTAAAAATGAGTTTTTATCGTGTCATATCGTGTCTTATCGTGTAACCTGCTTTTTATCGTGTTCGTATTTGGAAAAAATGACACGATAAGTTATCGTGTCGTGTTCGTGTTTGACCTTATCATGTTCGTGTCTTATCGTATCGTGTCTGACACGATATGCCAGCCCTACCCCACCCCATCCAATATCAACTATTATACCATTATAAACTCATGACAAAAGATGTATATTTCACGTCATGAAAAATGTATATCTAGTTTGTTTTTGATTTATTGAATATTGTTATAGACGTGCAAAAAAATTATTAGAATATAAACTACCAAACTTATAATCAGAATTTTTAACTTTTTAAAAGTAAGATTTAAAAAATTTATTATGTTATTAAAAAACCATTTACTTATAATTTACTTATTTTGTCAAAAACGGTATTATTAAACTTTTTTGCAGAAAGTTTTTCATTTTATTTTAATTTTATTACAAACGTTTTTGTTATTGCTTTTAAAATATGTTTTTATATACTTTCTTATACATGAAGTGTTATTGAACTTTTCTTGAACAAGTAACCCATTTTTTAAAGATATATGACAAGTTTTAATGTCATCTTCTTAGTGGATTGTTAGATATTTTAGTGTAACTGAGATTAACTAGAGATCGAATGTCATATTTTAATAATAATCAAAAGAGCTCGTAAGTGCGGAGTGCACACTCTTTTAAACTTATTAATATATTAAAGGGGTTCCAAGGGGGCAACGCCCCTGGAAGCAGGGTCAAAGGGGCAGAGCCCCTGGATGGGGTTAGCTTGAAAATTTTTTTATTTTGACTAATCTTGTTATGTTAAAAAACTCATTTACGAATTTATTTCTGAATTTGTTAGAAAATTCAGGGACCAGTTTTGTCAAAATAATAAATGAAAACTGCCTTTGGCAGTTTTACAACCCTAAAACTGAATATACGCTCCTGTTTTCGTTCTTCTCCACTGGTTCGAAATCAATCAATTTCACATACTAGTTCTTGTAATTCATAATTTGAATTTTATCCGATTAGATTATTTGATGAAACCGAACAAATAAAAATTGATCTAATAATGATCACACGACTCTCAAATTTTTCAAATAATTATTTTATAATTTCTCCGACAGAAAAAGATTATGAAAACAAAGAGAAGGATACATTGTGCGTAGCTGTTGGATAAAATGTTGGTCCATAATAGAACTCATAAGTATGACCCAACTTTTCCAAACGTCAAAACTAAAAATAACAGAAAAAGAAATTGACCTCTTTTCTCCTTTTCTATTTAATATTTATAACTTTTTTTTTAGGATTATTAAATTTTAATAATCCGAACTTTTGTATATTGGCCGATATTAATTATAACTTAAAAAATTCTATGTGGCAATCCCAATTTGTAACTTATTTTTCTACAGTGATCCTCCGTTAAAGTTAACTTAACGACGTTAATTTTTTTTAATTTATGACCGATGTTTAGGGCTTTTGATCGAGAGGACGATACGAATATATTGATGTAAAACTTACCTTGAGTCGATGCTCCAAACGGCCAAACGGTCTTCAATCGGGTCTTTAAACCTAACGATGCTTAAATCGGATGTTAAAATTTCTTCATTTGGAGTATCGGCTCAAGATAGATTTTACATCAATAGATTCGTATCTTCTTCCCGATCAAAAACCTTAAAACATCGGTCAGAATTTCGAAAAAAAGTTAACTGCGTTAAGTTAATTTTAACGAAGGATTATTATAGGAAAATAAGTTACAAGTTGAGATTGCCACATGAAATTTTTTAAGTTAGAATTAATACCTGTCAATATACAAAAGTTCGGATTATTAAAATCCAATAACCCATTTTTTTATTACATAAAAGATCATTATCCCATCTTACTAGGATACTTTAGTGACATCTAGAAAATGATATTGTGTATTTTATGTGCGACTATTTTAATGCCGTGCTTGTCTTTTTTCACTTTATATCATTTTATAAAAGAAATAATACAAGTATAGTAGCATATTTTATTTCAAACTATATTTTTGTTTATGTTGAAAAACATGGTTTATACTTATAGGTATTTTCTTTGACTATTCTTGAAAATCCAGTAAATACGTAACACATATCAAGACTCAAGTATTAGAGACAAATATAAAGTATAGTTAAATTACACAAGATCGATTCGAGCTTATACGAGTCGAAGCCTGAATTCAAGCGTAAATGGAAGTGATTAGCTAGGTTCCTGAATTGCGAACCTAAATGATCAGTTACTTAAATAAATATAAGCTTGTAAAAGTACTCACAAATCGAGCTAAAATTTTAGGCTTAGAGTTTCATGTAGATATTGCATGATTGTCTCAATTTCCTGAAAGTAAAATGAGGTGAGTGTAATTGTAGCCAAGTTCAAGTAAAAACTGAATCGTTTATACAATCTAACAAATAAATCTAAGTTTTTTTCTTCATTTTTTGGAGAGAATTTTTGTCACAAAAATAGAATTTTGAGAAGGAAATCGAGTGAAAATTTCTCCCGATTAGAGCTAAAAAATTGTGATTAATACATTATCTAAGAAAAATGTTTACTCATCATTAAATATTAAATACTTAAAAGTATTTAAATATAATTGTTATAACATTTTAGAATAAATATTGTATTTAACCTGCGTGTAATACATGTGTATTAAACCTATCCATAAAATACTCTAGACATTTAAGCATTTAGTATGGAAGAAAATGTTCGACTCTAGAAAATTGTATGACATAATAAAGAGTAACGTCAGTGACAACATGTCACCGCTTTACTACTCACCCGATTTTTTTTTTCAATTATAAACTTTGATATATTTATGATTTTGACCTCCCGACTTTAACCAATGATGACTTGGCGAATTGACAATCTTGACCCCTTATTCTACTTTAACATGTTTATGATTTTAACCCTTCGAGTTTGACTTGGTTATTATTTTAACTGCTAAGTTTGAATATGTTTCTTTCTTTTAATATGTGACGTATTACGACTTTAGAAGGTAACATAAGAGACATGATACTTTGTTTAGCAATGCGTGTGATGAAGTCAAAACGTGTGACTCGGCCGCTGTGTCACGTGACCCGGTTTCAAATCTAGTTATAACTTTTTAGGTGAATACCAAATAATCACATGAAATTAAATTTATGACCGTGGAAATATCAAAATAAGGAGCCAAGGGGGAATTGAAGTTCCGGTGAAGTTGAGAGGTTGAACCACCAACACCTTCCCTTCTCTTTTAGGTGATTTTATTCTTGAAATATAGATTAAGATTTAAATTGTATTTTCGAGATGTTAAACAAAAATCCAAAGATATGGATAATGTTAAAACGTAAAAAATACCTGACAAAAAAGAAAAAAAAACAATGATCATATAGTCTTCTAACCACAAAATAGCCTTGATATTTTTTTGGATCCCTATTACTATGACTAAAGTCATACCTAAAGAAAAACACATTTCAATGATTTCACCCGAAGACACAAGTTCAATGCTGACCGGACAGTAGTAATTTAAAACCAGGAAAAAATGGGACGTTGTAAACTTGTAATGCCACAACTGAAATTAAAACTGATGATGCATGATTAATTTACTGTAACTATGTAACAATTAAGCTAAACCGATAAGCTCAAATCTAGTCAAAACGATGAGGACTAGTTCTTGTAATATTTTTTATATACTTGTTATTTCTTGTAATACTTGAAGCATGGTCAGCGGGCAATCTACACCGACTTGTTGACACATGTCCATCTTTTCATTTTTGCAAGTTTAGCCCTTTGATGCATTGATTTGTGTCCCAAAATATTACAAGGGGACCAAAACTCACAAGTCTTTAATTTGCCATTTCCCCCTAGCTACATGGTCTAAGTGATCACTAGGTGTCTCTAACGGTCAAGAAAACGATAAATCACATGTTTAAAAAAATGGATGATGCCAAGGTTTAAACCTCAATTCTCCATAATAGAACCACACAGAATGACAGAAGAGGTAACCAAGACATCGCTAACCACCTTGTCAACCGAAGGCTTTACCCAATTGAAGAGAATGTCGTTTCTATGCTTCCAGAGACTCCACATTGTTGCCATAAAAATCACGTTGTTGCCATAATTATATTTTAATAATTATTTAATCAATAATTATATATGTATCATACTCTTACCTAAGAAACCCATAAAAATATATTTTAAAAGACATAATATTAAACATAAATAGTATATTTTTCTTAAAAAAAAACTTAGAGAATTACAACATAATATATTCTCTGTGGTTAACACTTTGCATGTAGATTGTTTATAGTTTTTTTAAAATGATATTAATTAGTTTTTTTTAATGTAGGCAACATCTAGTGCATTTATTAAACAATAGGTTTATAACACATTTATTAAACAATCTTATGCGGCAAGGCCACGACCTACTAGGTTTACTGGAAAAAAATGTGGTTTTAGATTGTAATGAAAATTATAATATGATCAGTTAAATAAGGAAAAATAGTGTTATAATTTTGTTAACCAAACAATGTTTTGTTCAACCTTGTGAAAATAAACCTAATTTTGCAAACCAAAACGGCCACCAAATTCAACGCAATGACAATATATTGTGTGGTTACGTTTTGGTTAACACGAAATATGGCAATCTGGGCCTGTGTTTTGGGTAGCTTCATTTGGGCTTTATTGTTTTTTAGTAAACAAGAAATTGCATTTTGGGCTGAATTTTTATTTCTTTAGTATCCCCTTATTTCTAAAAAAAGATAACTGTTTGGTAAGTGTTGAATGATTAAGTATTGAACGTTTAAGAGATCTTGTTGGTAAAAAGATTTGATTGGTTAAGTGTTGAATGATGAGAACCTTTTTGGTTCAACCTATGAATGAGATTCTAAAATTAACAAAAAAATCCAAAAAATTTTCTTTTATTTACCTTGTTCCACATTGGTGTGGGAACAAAAACACAGTTACCTTATATTATATATGCAAGCCTTCATGACATGTTAAATTCTTGTGTTACATTTTACTCTAACATCTACGTGCGCGCAGGAGAGTGTAGATTTGTTTCAAATTCTTTATATAACAAGTTTTGTTTTAATCACACAGACTTCTAGGTGTACCATGCTCTCCGATTGCCTTCTAGCATAATATAGTTGTTGAGGCCACCACCCCCACCGTTAGGCCCCAACAAGGTTAGCACATCCGGTGCGAGCAATGATGACGATATGGATTGTTGAGACAAAATTGGTTTTTTTTGTTTATATGCGTAGACGTACTTTTGTTTGATATGTACAAACTCGTTATATAGATATAGATATAGATGTAGACGTAGATAAGAAGAAATGGATTTAAAGAAAATAGAGAGACGGTAAGAGGTTCAATCACTCCTAGCTATAACTTCAATTGACTTTAACCTAACCTCATTCATCATTTCTGTACTTGTGATATATATAAGATAATGCTTTATTTCAATACAAGTTCATTTATCATATGATCTTGACTTTATATCTTTGGTATATTGTAACTAGATCAATATGCCTTTAGACAAATATCTTTTATGAAACTGATCGATGATAATGTTATCATTATTAATTGTGATGTCGATTGTGGATAGGGGACCATTCCCATCATCAAATTTGCATCTATATTTCCATATCATATCAACATCACTCTCATGTCTCTTTCTCTACATGTTGCATGTCACTATTTGATGTGTATATACTAATAAAAACTTAAAGGCAAAACATTAATAAAAAGGAAGATCTATGGCATGCACACAACTCGATTTCTTACTAAAGCTAGCGGCTTGACTTGGTGTGAAGTTTTCATAGCATGCTTTACAATTCAAATACATAGAAATAAAATGATTTTCCATATTAACTAAAAATGTGCCGGGACAAGTGATGTGACGGTCGGCTTTCGCATGTGTGACTTCGTCAAATGTATTGATAAAAAAAGGTTTCATGTCTCGCATATTGATTTTATAAAGCCGTAATACGTCATACACTAAAAGATAGAGTTTAAAAAGTATATACGATTTACATACAGTGTCCGATATTCAACCCATATACCATTATGATCCGACCCATTTGTGTTGCCCCATAACCCAAAACCAATCCATGCAAATGCAACCCACGTTTTTACGTTCATGAAGTTTATTTTACTTTGTAGTTTTAAATTAGTTTCTTTTATTCTTTTATTAGTTGTACCTTATGCATTTAAATTAGTTCTCTAGTACGGTTTCATGTCTCCTAAAGATAAGGATAGGTTAGTGTGGGTCAATTTAATTTCTTTCCTTTATGTAATAGTGATCGAACAGAATGTTGAGGGTGTCCGAGTTTATGAATGAAAATTATGTTTGTTAATTTTACTTATTGCATTATGAGTTGAGTTAATTCTTTCATGCTAGTTTAAACCCGGCTAGTTTAAATGGTGTTCTTGGAAATTAAACTTGAACTTAATGGTGATTTCTGTATCTGATTTTCAGTTTAGTTTGCCCAACGGATCTGATTACGTGGTGTATCTGTATCGTAGTCAAGCGTTGCCTATCCGTTTTCTATTTGAATTTGAATTTCTATCCGTTGCTTAGTTTGGTGCCTATCAATATATACCCAAAGTTAAGAGTTAAAATGATAATTAGGTCAAATTTTAAGGTTCAAGTCGTAAGTATGTCAAAGTTGAGTATGTGATCAAATTTATAAATTATTAAACTTTGAGAGACTAATAAAGAAAATCTTCGCTATATTCTCTATTAGTAATACATACAACTAGGTATTGTGCCGGGCTGCGCGTTGCTGCAGCCGGGTCCGTTGGTAAACATATTTGTGTGTTGTCGTGTTTTCTAACGATGTGGATGGTCGGGTCTCGCGGACGTGGTCACGTCACATGCGTTGATAAAAAAAGTTTAATGTCTTGCACGCAAAGTCATAATACGGAACATATTAAAAGACGTAGATAAAGGGTCATAGTCATAAATATGTCAAAACAAATTACGAGAATCATAGTCATAAACATATTGAAGTTTAGTCGAGGGACTATATATAAATGTAAAAATCTGAAACTAAATCATAAAAACAATTAAAAAAACTTGTAAAAAAACGCAGACAACCAGATTCGAACCCTGGGTGTCCGCTTGATATGAAACGCGCCTAGCCATTGAACTACCAACATTTTTACTGTATAATGTCAAACGAAATAATATGTAACTAATGAAAAGTTCCGGAATTTAAAAAAAAAAGAAAAAAAAGGAAAAACTTAAACCGACCACTAACATTGTAACACGTGGCGCTGCGTTATAGGCCGGTGGAAGCCACCGACCTTACAAAATAGAAGTATATAAATATGAGCTTCAACCAAACCCTAAATTTGTGATTAGTCATGTCGCCATGACGCCATCTGTGCGAGTTACAATTCTCGCAACCAAATACGCCTCCTCTTACATAACCTATATATTAACCCTCTCTTGTATATGACAGTATTCACATCCCGCTACTCCTCCATAACAATTACGCTTAAAACACTAGTTTTCTGTCTTCTTCTTAATTGAATAATAGCTTTTTGTGCTTGTATGATTACATTTTCTTCACACTACTAGCAACCATGCACCTTAATAAATATTAAAAAATTTATACATTTAACTAGTGTATTTTTCAAATATACATATAAATAGTGGTATTTTATTAATTTTTCTCTTTTCACGACCCACAACTACTTACAACCACTATTTCTATAAAAAAAAATATAAATTCACTCAAACGATCATATAGAACGGTTTGTGAACTACGAATGCTCTCCCGGCTAAAAAGTGTCCAATGATGCCATATTGAGTTAAAATGACAAAAACTAGTGATAACTGATAACTTAGTGGTTGAAATCACCGTTGCGGGTTTCATTCATGATTATCTACCTCCTTACAAATTAAATCCCGTACTTTTTTCTTTCATTTTTTGTTTAGATAAAAATCAACAATTTGTGTTCTATCTAAAAATCTAAAATTCTAAATAAAGGTTACTAGGCGGGAGCCAATCTAAGGGAGGAGGGAGGGTCCTCACAAGATTCACACAAAAGATTTATTAACCAATCAAAATGTGAAACCAAAATTTCATTTTTGCATCTCTTTGGATTGAGAATGATCCACCTAAGGTTCTCAACAAGGAACATCAAGTAAAGGTCCATTTTCAAGCAATCTCGTGGACGAGGAAAGAAACTCGTTAATTCTCTTGTTTGACAAGCTTGTTTCACAAGGGGTAAGGGAAATGGCGAGCTCGTTGAGCTTGTGAGAAGCTCGTGAGCCACTCCCTCCTCCCTAAGTGAAACACTTTCATTCGGTCGCATTCAATAATAAAGTTGTTTAGTATATATACAATCTAATCATGACCGCCCGGTAGATTTTGACAATTAACTCCCATAAAAATTTGACACATATGCTTAATAAGTTTTGACATCAACGATTTAACTCTCCTTTTTGACATCGACCACAACATAATCATTCAAAATTTAATAGTAATAAACCGCCCATTCTAAACAAATTAACATATATATCTTAAAAGAAACTGGAAATTCATTAACGATTTAAACGTTTAAATTCATGATTTCACTACATATATAAACCCAATTACCCAAATACACAATATATATAGCTACTTAGGATGGAGGGAGTGGGAGACGAGGGACTCGACGAGCTCGCAAGGAACGATGAGTACAACGGCTCTTGGGCAACGAGGAGGGCAAAAGAGCTTGGATCTAGAAGATGAGACAAAGAAGAAGAAGAAGAAGAAGGGGTTGTGGCTTTTGGATCATTATCAATATCATGAACATTTAAGGGAGGTTCTTGGAATGGTGTGTGTTTCAAATTTTTTAATTAAAATAAAATTGATGTTGGGGACGAAGATGTCAAAGAAAGACCGATGCCCTTCCGAATATATGAAAATATGTGAGAAAAAAAATAAAATTTTAGATAATGATATGACATTAATAAACAAGGGCCATAAACAAACTGAACTTTCAGCGAATTGTTCGGCGGGAAATTCGTTTGTGTTCGTTCGTTTAATAAACAAACGAACACGAACAAAAAAATTTGTTCGTTAAGCTAAACGAACGGACATGAACAGAGGTTGCGTTCGTTCGTTTACGTTCGTGAACGTTCGGTAACTTGTTCGTCTACGTCCGTTCGTTTAAGTTCGGTAGTTCATTATGTTTTTAAATTTATATTTATCATTTAGGTGAATACTTACTTTTATAGAGACAAATATAGTTGGTAACATTACTTTTTCTGTTTATGAAGCATATTATGGTCATGTCTTATGGGTTTAAATGTGTGTGAATATAAGTTTTATTTGCTTCTTAAGGCTTATTTGGTTTTGTTGTATATGAATTTTTATTTGGAATAGGACTAATCAAGAAACAATGACTTATTAAGATACTAATTTGATATAGTGGCTTAATCGAGGTTATGAGGTTTTATTATTATTTTTTGTGTGTTTTATATCATTTTTTTTATCTAACTTTTTTTTATTGTAAACAATCATAGTAAATCAAAGATCTTGGTCTCCTGGGTGTTGATGTGGTTAAGGATCATTATTGGGATAATTATGACGTATCAATTAGTTGTCATGTTAATTAACTTTGGATAATAGTCTAATTTGGTCAATCTTAATTTATTATTTTGGTGGTGAATGCTAAAAATTAACAGTTTTTTGTTAATAGTTTATAGTCAAACGTTCGTTTGTGTCCGTTTGTGTTCGTTTTGTACGTTTGTGTCCATAAACAAAGTTCACGAACAATTTTAAAACCTTAACAAATGAACACGGACAAATTTTTCTGTTCGCAACTTGTTCACGAACAACTTAAAACCTTAACAAACGAACACGAACAAGCATTGTCCGTATCCGTCCGGTTCATTTACAGCACTAAATAAACTAGTTAAGAAAATATTTTAGGGAGCTTAGGAATTAGGATGACAACTTTCTCTCTCCACCCTTAAATTATGTGTAATGTTTAAAGTCTCATGTGTGTATTTTTTTAATACCCTTAGTATCATTACTCAATCATTTTTCATTTTTAAGTTTCAAATAATAGTAAAAATAAAAAATAAAATACTAATTCTGCTCGATACACAATATGATTAAAAAAGCATAATACAAAAAACATAGAGACGATTGAAACTATGGTAACCCTCCAAATCGTCTGGACTCTCTAATAATATTCTATAACACCACAGAAGTGAATGAGCGACCATTAATTTGCTCAAAATTGGCCAAAACCGCATCTATCATTTCTTCATGCGCTCGATCCAAACCTTTTGAGACGTGTAAATCTCATTGATAGTAATATTCAAATCTTTCAGTTTTAAGACGAATATCATGCCATTTTCCGACACATTGGTCTGCTACCTTTCTAACTTCGGGGTTACCCACATGATTATTGTGATACGACGAACGACATTCCAAAACTCTGGATTGTTTGTTGACTGCAAAGCCGGATCATTCCAAGTTAATAAGTACCAATATATTGTTAGAGCTTTTTCTTCTTCGGGAGTCCACAATACGGCCTGACGAACACAACAACGAATGTTATTTTCTATTGTAGATAAATGTGGAAGTTTTTAAAATTCTAGAGAGTAGAAATGGTGTGAAATATGGGGTTAAAAATGATAATATTTTAGTGTAATAAAATATTAAAAAAATAAAATAATTCAAGTTTCAACAGTAATATTTCTTGGTTTTAAAAAATGGTAATATTTATGTTTCCCTAGACGGTTTAGTGACTATATTTCAGAAAATGAAAGCCAAAGAGAGCAAGTATAATGACATTGTATTTAATCGTATATATGATTTATATGATGATTGACGTATTCTTATTATAAATTTAAGATTTAACTTATTTTTATATTTTTGTTGTGTGACTCGATCCCGACCAATACATATATAATAGACACAAAAGAAAAAATTTTCTTGGTTCGTCGAGTAACACAACATTCGTGAAAGAGAGGTTACAATTGACGACATACAAACCCCACAGATCGACTTTGTAGGGCAGCTTCATTTTTAATCCACTGAAGCATTCAGTGCACCTCTCCATATCAAACTTTAAACGCACATGGCCTCCTTTTCATCATAATCCTAACTTACTATTTCCTCATATTTTATTTTCACCTTAAATTTTATCCCACTAGTGCGCTACAGTTCAATTTTTTTATCACACTATAATAAATAAGAGCATCCTAAAAGGGTGTTTTCCTAATGATTATGCATAAATAATATAATCTTTATATCATGAACTTATGAGAAAATCATGAAAACGACCCATAGCCAATCATATAACTTTGAAGAATAATTATTAATTAATGTTCTAATTGTCTAAAGGGTAATTGAGAAAAATATGACTCCGTTATGTTAGGGAATTTTGTCTTTTAAAATTAAATCCCTTACTTTATAATAGTTTATGATATAAACATATATTGAGCTAGTTACATTATATGTAAACAAAATCAACGTCACTAGAATAAGTACTCCGTATAATCAATTAATCATATTTTTAGCATTGTTAAGGGCCAGTGGCGAAGCCAGAAATTTTCCTATAGGGTCGAATTTTTGTATTCGTGGATTCCAACAACCTAGATAGCTAGTTATCAATACTTTTTAGGTCGGTCAAATGTCTGGTCGGGTCAGAACACGAAATAAAATCCATTCTCGTTAAAAAGCATACAATAATTGTAAAAAGTCCGTAAAGAATAACAAAAAAACGTATTTTGGGTCGATGCGGATTGGGGACCGAGATGAGTTTTGGGTAGTAATTGGGATTGGGTTAGGGCCAATGAAATAATGGGTTAATATTGTAATGTTCTAAGCCCAATTACACAAGTTTTATTAATAGTTCAACTCACAATTAACCAAATAAACTATTTTATTTAATATTTTTATAAAACTTTGTGAATGTAATTTCAAAAACTATCATTTAAAAAAAAAACTAAATGGACAATGATATCATTAGATAACAATGGGATCGGTAATAAAAAAACATTGGGTCGCTCATTTTTCGGTATATAAATTACTTTACGCCCCGAGAAAAGAATGGCATGGGGTCGACCAACACCAGTCGGCTCTATGTGGCCGGCTCCGCCACTGCTAGGGGCTAAAACTAATATTTAATTTAACTTCTCGTGCTATATACCTAGTTATATATATAAACACACATGTGCGAGTGAATGTGTTCCGACCACTTACATTTGTGAGGCCATGCACTCAAGACCTGCTCAAGGATGGGAGGCCCGTGTGGTGTTTCCCATGTGCATGAGCCAGATATGGACTAACTGGCCGGTACCTTTTTCACACCTTAGCCTCGTTGGCACATGTTAACCTTGAGTTAAAACCGGTAACAATAATTTATCTTCATCTCATGCTAGCTCTCTCATTTTTGCATCTGAACACCATCATTTTTTTATGGTTTTTAAGTACATGTCATCAAGTTTTTTTTAATTATGGGGTAGATTTTAAGTGGTTTTCAAGAAATTTCATCACAATCATCAAGTTTTTCAAGTTGAAGTGTTTTGAGATCAAAGAGTTTTGTAAAAAAATCTTATCTAGTTTAAAGGTTTGTCTACTTTAAGGATATTTGTCAATCTATATGTTCGACTTTATCAATTTCTCGTCGATAATGCCAAAAGAAGAAGAATAAGCTCTCGGTCAAATTTCTTTTCAAATATTGATTGGTCTTTATTAAAGATAAGATAAGATGAATGCATATATATGATATATAGACTAAGATTCATGTTGGAAAGATTTATGAATTTATCAGTAGTTGATATGTCTTGAATCTTGAGAAAGAGATGGAGATGAATTTTTAAAGTTACATATCGAATTTTTCTACATCTTAATCTTATGTATATATATAGTTGCGGGCAAGTTAGAGTCCTTAATCTACAAAAATACAATGAAAGTTTTTAAAATGAAGCGTTTATAACACATTAAATCCTTTAGCTTATATAACCGACGTTGGATTTTTAGTTAACAACTAGGTTTAAAATTCGTGTACACATACGGAGTAAGTTTAAAATATATAAACAAAAAAATTCAAACGTAATATATAAATAAATATCTAAAACAAAAGTTGAAAGTAATTGTCATATAAATAACCAATGATTTCTTTGTCTAGTGGTTAAGAAGGAGATGACATGTTTTGTCTCTCTTAAAAGTGCTGTTATAATTCAGATATTGATATTTTTAGTGTAAATAGTTAATTTTGATTCCATATTAACTGATAGTTTCCAAACAATTGATTGATTTCATTTGTAAAATATAATTGATTTTATTTTGTAAATTAAAACGTAGAATGTGATGAAAAAAAGAATTCTTAAGAGAAAATGATGATAAAAAAGCATTGATTTATTATATTAAATTGTTTTTCTAAAACACTAAAAGAATAAAAAAAAAAAAAGATTATATTATCACTCACATATGTGTTTAGGGTTGAACAGCTATAAAACATCCAAGAACGTACTATACTAGTGGTGATTTGATATGTTGACGTTTATATATATATATATATATTCGTCCGTCGATTGACGCTGCTGAAATTTCAAAGTCCAACTTACCGGCGCCGGGACCCATAACGGGAAACGACGCTATCAAGCATTCATTGCCATCCAATAACCTTCTTCCACGTAACCATTTTACCCTAAACCTACCAATACCCTCTCGACACACAAATCCCACGTCTTTTCATATCTTACCCTTGCTAATCTCAGCATTAATCTTCATCCCCCACCACATGATCCTGACGCTGATGCTGTTTATGATTAATTATCGTATCACAACATAATAAAGACAAACAAGTGGCCGGGAGCGAGATGCAAGATGATATATTGACATGAACACAATTAAAAACTCAACTCTTCATCTTTTCTTGATCTATAAATTAGGAACATATATCGATCTTCTTTCTCTAACTCAAAAAATGACACAACTTTAGACTGTGTGTGTTGATGCTGTATCCTTCATTTGTTTGTATGTGAATTGGTTATTTGATGAGGAGAAATGAGAGTTTGGTTGAGATCTGACAGAAGAGAGTGAGCACACGCAGGCATTTGTATAGAGAGACTATACTATTATGCTATGCGTGTGCTCACTTCTCTTGCTGTCAGCCCCTAATCTCAATTTCTTAATTTCTCCTCTTTCTGCCTGTTTATGTATGACTGTATGTCTTGATCTTGTTAATTTTTTTATGTGTATTTTATGCATATTTTCTTGTTTATTGAAAACTGGGAATATATGTGCAGTAAATTAAGATGGACACTTGGCTATTTGTTTATGTCAAATTAACACCACCACCACACCACACCACTGTTGTAATGCAAAAAGCTGCAAATTTCTGATGACAAGTTACACCATGTCCACATCCTTTTTTAGATCTCAAAATCTTTTCTTCATTGGTTTTTTTGCAAACTTTGAACATATCCAAAATTGGGAAAGTTTAGATGAAGAAAGAAGACAGTAAGGATATATGGTACATACCATTTGTACATATATCTGTACTAATTAAGGATATATCATCACCTGAAGCTTCTTTTGCTATTGCTAGATCTGTACTAATTAATCATTGTTTTCTTACTTCCTAATTCATTTCTTGATATTATAATATTATATATTCAACTTGGGAGTTTCAAAGACCTGTACTTTTTGTTGATGTAGAGGAAGAAATGGATTAATTTTATTGAAATCATTAGCAAGGTACTTCTTCATCATCATCCCCTATTACTCATTATTACTTGCTATATATATATATATATATACATATATATATATATATTTTTTAAAGGTTTCAACTTTATTTTTAGGGTTTTCTTCTTGTTTCTTTTAATTAGTTTTGGCTAGCTTAACTTATAATTATTCTTATTTTTTATCCATCTGGGTCTGATGTAGTTCACATTTGCTTATCACTTTTATTTAACAAAGGAAAGTGACTACAGCTTAAACATGATATATATATATAATCAGTTTTTTTTATTTGTGTATAAAGTATCTTACTTTTTGCAGGTGCACATGAAACACGCAGCTAGCTAACATTAGATGATACTGTGCAATATTTTATATATGAAAGTTTGCTGTTTATTTGCTACAATATTAAACATCTTCCTTTAGGATGGAAAGAAGGTTGAGAGAATAGCTAGCTTCCATTGAAGATGAATGCAACCAAAATACTAAATTAAGGCATCAAATCAAAGAGAAATTAAAGTTTCAGGTATATATATAAGATGGTATTTGTATGTTATAATCTTAATTTGTTTATTTGGGGGTTTTGAAATCTGTTCAAATTAATTTTTTGGGGTGTAAATTAAGCTTTTATATAAAAAAAAATTACTATATACAAAAGGAAAATGAATGTTTGTTAAAATTTCATTCTACAGGTATATATTGCTGTTTGGTGTTTGGGGATAAGCTTGCAGCTTCTTCTGGAGAAAGCTTGACATCCCGGCCAGCTTAGGTTTTTATGTGGTTAGTTAATTCTCTTTTAATAACACATGCAGCTTTATATATAAGAATGCTGATAACTGTCTGCAGTTTTAGGTTTTGTTTCATATAGTCTTACGAATATATATTTTTGAAGACTAGAGTATGCATAAGATGGATTGATAGTGATCTGGTAGAAAAAATGGGTTTTGTTGTTGTTTATGATAGAAAAAATTAGAGTTCAAAAGTCAATTATTATGATTGGGCTCATATGGAGAAATTAGGTGTATAGAAAGATCACCCTCTATATGTTTTTAGCTATTTGGTTACCAAATTTGGTGGACCTAATGCATTTAGTTTATTTCATGTTATTAAGGTACGTAGCATACTCAATATTTTATTGTAATTTTAATACAACCACTTAAATATGATTCATCCTAAAATTGTTAATACTGGTTTGTTTAGAATGTATGCGAGTGTGTGTTTAGTTAATTATCAAAGTGCCAAGATACAGATTACATGCCAGCTAGGTGAACTAATTGGTGTATAAACAATTTATTGACATCCTAATGAACTTATCTATATATGAGCTTCTGAATTGACTCATTTTTCCTTTATCTATTAAGCTACTACGTTTGATCCTAGGTTTGTTAGTGTATTTGGCGGCTGATGCATGGATATTTGTTATCAAGTCTTATTACTCCTAGGTTGATAAGTGAGAAATTGATTGAAGTTTTGAGGCATAATCAACTCATAGTACAGTTTGGAGAGGACAATTAATCACCTTGAATTAAGTATGTAAATGGTGCCCTTGGTTTCCTGTTTGTCATTAGACTCAATACATAGATCTTCACTAAGTAGTTTAATTAATTAGTCTATATATATGTTCAAGACACTACTCTTTTCTCTTGTGTAAATGGTTCATACGTACCAACCAACGGGGAAACATAGTTTAGGAATTAAGAGATGAGTCCCAAGTGGTTTTTTCCCACTCGATCTTCAAATGCTCAAGCCCACCAAGGTTCAAGTAATGTTACAATCAAAAAGGAGATCGAATCTGTTAAAGATGGATATATAAGGTGTGGGAGATGGCTATATATGGAAAGACAAACATGAGTCATTTCTGTCCTTGAAATACATGTGGACATTTATGATTTAGTAAATTATTTTCTTTCTACATTTTAAAGATATTATTTGGTTCAATATGTTTAATATATAATATTAAAATTTCCAGTCCATGAATGTTTATAACAATAGTTTTTTATGAGATGTGATTTTTTTAGCATCTAATAAAATGTTAGTTTGATCGATGGTTGTTCTTGAGTATATGAAATTAAGATAACCGGAATTTATGCTGGATATATAAAGTTATCTAGAGAAGTTATAGCTTATGTGTGTTGCTGTAAGCATAGATCTTGATATAAAACCAAAACACATTTAAGATCATGGTCTTCCAACTAGCTTATGCTTATGTTCTGAACACGTTATGTGAAGCTTGACAACGGGGTTAACTTTTAGCACTTTGATTCCTAATTGTGTGATTAAACAATAGAACAAGAGATTTTTTGACTATATTTGTAAGATATAATTAGTTTTAGGTATGCATAAATATGAGAATTAAGTTTTGGTTATGATATTATCTTATTGAGAACTATTCAAAATAATTGGTCTCGTTCATTCGTTGATACAGTCACTTGGATATGATTAAAGCAAGATTTTTGCAAGTTGAGGAATTTTCCATGATGGATGAATTAACCGAACTGATTTTGAAATTCGGCCTTAAATCACACACAAGGCATTATATTATAGCATGGTTAACTCCTAGCCTCCCCAAACTTTTTCATTGCCCTTAGATTTGATTATCAAGATTTTGTTCATACCTACTCCGTCATATATAATTTGTTCTAATTGTCATATATGGTTGGCATTTAGTTAGAACATCTTAATTACTTGAAGTTTCACTTTTCTGTATCTAGTTCCCATATCTTCAAAGTAACCTAAAACACATCAATTTGTGGTTAATTACTTTCTTCTTTGCTTTGCTCCGTCACACGAGGTCTATTTTTCGGCTACTTTTTTTTTTTCAATAGCATGACAGGGACATAACTTTTAACCTCCTTCCAAGGAAATGTTCTTCACTTCTGCAAAGTTGGCCTTAGGTTCAAGTGACACTTGTTGGATTTAATGATTTATTATCATATCATATCCATGTAATGGTTGTTAGGTAACTTTTCACAATGAAAATTTGGTGAAGAATTATTTTATACCTTTTTAATTAAACAACAAAATGATGCTTAACATGCCTAGTTATAGCACTTACAAAGTTAGGCGTATGTACTCACTCATATGTGCCGACTGCTAAATAATTAAATAGAACGTACTCTGCTTTCCGTATACATGTTGGTGCTAAAATAATGACTTGGTTACTTTTTCATGTAATATGTCACGTCTCATAAACAGCTAAAATGTAGTTAATTAGCTAGGTTTAGTTGTTGCGTTAGATTTACTCACCCAGCTTTATTTAATCTTAATTTGTAGCATGAGTCATGATCGATTATGGGCTGTAGTTTGTGCTTTAGTTATTACATCTATCTGGTACATATTTTATTCCTAATTTGGAGTAGTAAGAAGCTGGATGCATGGGTGTAAGAAGTATGATGTGTCATTTGTGCACTCATGACACAAGTTGAGACCCCTGAATGAAGACTAGCTACTTGTACTTAGCACAGTGTTTTACAATTTTCCTTGATAAGTAAACTATTTAAAACGTGAACCTGTGTGCGATGGATCACCTTCATATGGGTTGAGTGATTCATTTGGGTCATATATAGCTAGTGTTCTTCGTATTGTTCGATCATGATTATCAAAAGTCTTTATTTTCCAGGAAATATCTGTCTAAAAATACCGTTCAATGGCTGCTTCATAATTTTTAGGATCTTGGACAAAGGAGAATAGTACGTTGTCAAAATGATAACCCGTGACAAGAGTAGTCGATCTCCATCAAGACAATGTTCCATGCCTCGATCATGGCTTATGATGTCCATCCCAAAAGCAACAGTCATGTTATATATGCACTCATGCCTCTCCTTCTTTATTCGATCTTTAAGTGTATATTTTTATGAACATATATAATCTCGGATTGCTCTCTAGTGGAGTTTGGTATGCTGGTTTGTGGCTCTTGATGAAATGGTCACAACTGAATTGACGTCTGTTGCTGATCAGTTGGTGCCGTTTTTAAGGATTTTCCAACTCCCTTGCTGTTTGAGATATGGTAACAGGCCGGCTTATCTAATTTCTAGTTTTGTTCATGTCTATATAATATATATGCTTTGCTAATTGCTAAACTAATAAATGTCTGGTTAAAGGGCTGAAGGACAACAATATCCAGGGCAATGTTAGAGATATTGGAAACTAAGGATATATATAAACCTCGTGAGTCTACAGAAGCTTACATATATGCGTCTTAAGTTAAGGGTTTCACGATGGTAGTGTTTCGTATTTGGAACTTAGAAAGTCTAATAAAAATTGATATAGAATATTGATTTTTAAGCAATGATCGAGGCTCAATGTTGATTGATGATTGTTCAACTAATTTACGGATGAGATGCGCATCATATCATTCATGTCACGTTCATTTCTTTTGCAGTTTATTTTTATTGATGCAGAATGCCACTAACGTTTTGTTCTCGAGTTTAGTTAAAAAAAACCCTCATTGTTGTGTACGTTCCCATGTATTTAATTTCTTCTAAATAATATGAGGCTCTACTTGTTTAAAGCCATTTGGTATTTTAATATCATCACGACTATATCTTATGTGGGATGTGTGGGTTTAGTCGAGGCTTAGAAGATTTGGGCCTGGCTTTGGTACATGTGGGATGTGTGGGGTTAAGTCGTAAACCCTCATTGTATTGATCGAGTTATATACTGATAGGGCCTAAAGATTCGGATTATCGTTCAACGTGTCGTACATGGGTTCTAATCTAGTTATTTTATATATACATATGTAATTGCAATATTTGTTCTGAGCATAATGAAAAACTTAGGTGCAGCTCGTGGACTTATGTTTCCACTGGGACTGAACCACGTTAAAATATTTATGTCGGTTGTGTTTTGTGATAGTGTTTATTTGTTTGTGTTACTGATCAATTTGGCACTGAATTGGTTAGACTCTTGAATTGATTATCCAAACAAGATTAATTAAAGATTTGATGATAAGAGTCTTTAACAAGATTATAAAATTGTCAGAGTTAAATCCGGTTATTAAATGATTTTTCAAATGTTAGTTCATGTTTATTCCGTTTCACAACCAGTTTCAATCTTTCAATCTCCTTACGTACGTACATGAACCATTTTTGCTCCCAACCTCACTTATCGTGGCCCCCCTCTCACAATTGGCCCTAGCTTCTTGGGCTTTTGTTTTCCATCGAATACACTTATACACAAAGCCCATTTCTTAAAAGTACATATATCGTCTGATCATCATCTCATCATCTCATGGCTAAGTAAAAAAAATGACCGGATTCGAAGACGAACACTTGAAGATCCGAATACCCAAGCATGCATGCATGCATATCCACTTGTTAGGGATCGAGTAATTAACACCTATATGGCTATATATATATTGCAATGATTAGGACAGATAATTAATGCAACTAGATTATATATCACTAGTTTAATACTGATTAATAGTTTGTGAAATAATACACTGAATGACCAAACACAAATTATGGTTAGGAAAGACCTTCACCGGATGAGTGAGTCCAATTGTAACCAACGACAATTAATTAGTCACAACTAACAATTAATGAAATAACAGAACCCTGCCTTTTGAGTTTTGTCCATTAGTTTGTATGGTTTTGTAATTCATGTAGCTAGGTTGGTAGGTATTTGTCTAGTACGAGGTTTAATTTTAATCTCGATCAATTACAATTATTGGCAGTGTAGACTACGTTTGAGATACATAGTTAGGTTCTTAATTAATCTCAATTATTGGCTTTTTTTAAGCTAAATAAGATTCCTAATGGAATTATATATATAGTATATCTACATCTAATTAGAGGAGTGTGAGATGTAAGGTGTATGTCGGATATTTTACTCATAGTTTGAAAGTAGATTGTTCTTTATTCTTAAACGATCACGACATGTGCTTGTGATAATTGGTGGCATGTGTCACCTCGTTTATATAGCCAGATTTATTTCTAAGATCATGTGTAATTGTGTATTGGGACGTTTTTGGGCCTTTTATCACTCAAAAACGCCCCATTACAGCTTAAAAACGCCCCCTTCCCACTACGTAGGGGCGTTTTGAAGAGTAAATTCCTTCTTGACGTTGTGTAGAAGACGCTCAAAAACCTTACCATGCTGATGTGGACTTGTTATAGGCTCTTTGAGACCTCACCACTACATATGGTTTAATGGAGAAGAGACTAGTGTATTGATGGTAAAAACGGAAGATCATTTCTCACTGTGTCATTGTATGATCGTTAAGCTATGTTTAACAAATTGAGCTTTAAGTTACTCGAGTTAATTAATTGATCAGTGTATTTTTTTAACTATATATTGCTGAAATTGATTTTGAGTAAATGTCGAAATTAGAATTCGCTTCATATATAATATAATATAAATCTTGGAGGTGAAAATACTCATGCAACTCATGTATTTCTATTACAACACATAAACCAATAAACATACGTCTAATCCTCTATAGCTACGAAAACAAATTCATGCTATTTTTTTATATGTCAATGCTCATATTTAAAAAATTTACTAACCTTTTTGTCTTCTCGTTATCTTAACAATACAACAAATGAACTACAGATTATATTATATTTTTGAAAGGCGTGTTTAAAATTTTTCCCATTTTTAAAGTTGTAAGAAAAATGAAACGGAGACCAATGTATATTGTTTCTCGTAAAATTTTAGTTGGCAATCGTGTGATCATATACAAATTGAGCATATTATCATTGATTGCTGCTAAGAATTAATTAAAACACAGTTTATTGGAACACTTTTTATACGATTTATATGGATCAATATTGGCTATATATGTTAAGTCAAGTTAATAAAGTTGAAATGTGTTTAAAAAAAAAGCTATTGACGTGTATATGTCATGTATTATATGATTTGAAATTGGTCTTAAAATCACTTGTTTTGTTTTTAAACACAATTGATGTTAACAATATTGGTGTTGGTTCCACCAATATTATATCCATTACGATTCTGGTTCAACCAACATGTTTTTTCTATTAACTCTTATCCTCTACAAGCCCACATAATCTTGCTTAGCATAGTCCTGACCATGCAATCTACATCTATTTACGTACATGGTGAACGAAGTACTGACTTTGACTTGAGTGTCAGAGTGTGGTTATATCTAGGTCCTAACTCCTAAGATCATGAGTGGATCGGGGACGCTCGACAGTTTAGCCGGACCCGTCAATATATAGTGCCCGACCTGGATTTCATTGTTTCAACAGTTACCTACATTTTCTTGATAATCTGTTACAAATACAATCTTAAACATGTTATTAGTAGGAGACTACCCACCACTACATCTAATAATTTTCTAATTTACTTATTTATCTTAGTGAAAATTAAAAATCACACATGTCGTAGTGAAGAGTGATTAACCTCACAAAAGTGGTATAAGTTCAAATTCTGTAAAAACATGTAGATAAGATAGAAACTAAGAATAAAAATGGATTGTTTAAAAAATATCTTGTCAACCGCTTTTGGCATTTTTTCAAGATTGATCTCTTCCTTCACCAAATATTAATGTCGTTACTATAACAATGTATTTTTATATCTTCTATTCTTAAAGAGCAACTTTTGCACGTCAAGAACTTTGCAACTGCTCTGTTTCAAGGTTCTAAAAGTGGAAGATGATAAACCTCCTTTACACTTTAACTAATAAAATATAGAAAAATGAAAAATAAAACCTCAATTATTGGAGTCTCAATTTCGAAATGGAGTTGGATTTGGAAATATGTGTCAATCATTCCTTCATATTTTAATGTTTAATAATTAATAATAATAATAAGGAAAATCGAAAGTAAATACTTTATTTCATTTTTTCAGATAGTGAATTTATTAACTTTTAAAATGTATAATTTAATTAATTACCTGGACGTAGGTATAATACATGCGGCCAGCAAAAACATCACAACTTACACGTTTTAAACATGAAAATCGATATTCATGTGCTATCATCTTAACATTCATAAATGACATCTTCAAAAAGTTATAAGCGATATTCAAGCAGATTTTTGGCTAAAAAACAACGATATTACACGACCACTTCTTTTTCAGATTGGTCCGGTTGTACCCCCTTATGAACCGCTACGAGTTGGACCGGTCATTATTTAACGAAATGGCTGAGCCAGTCTATCGGGTTGAACTCGTTTTTCTATATCTTTTTTGTCTTATAAGAATCTTTTTTCGTTTGAATTCGGTTGATGTTTGATCTCTATTTAATAATGTAAAGAAAATTTACAACCATTTTTATGAGTAAACATAGTGCACAATTCACCCATAGATCGAAAATAACAAATAACATTCTACCACAATACAGTTCTTTAATTCATCATATAACCATAAGAAAATGATTCAATACATCTGAACCGATGTTAAACAATCAAACAACACCACAATTTCATAATTGACAGATTCAGGCCTGAGTAGATTGATCGGCAGGCGACGTCCAAACGATGTCCTTAAGCGCCGGCCGAAGCTGTTTACTGCAGAATTGATTATACTCCAATGTATCACCACTCGACTTCTTCACCTCCACCACCAAAAAAGCCGGCGTCACCGCAAATATATCCGCTGATATCCCCAATCTCCCTTTTCTTCCATTCTCATTTCCTTGTAACCTCAAACTGCTTTCGTCTCCGCTCTTTTTCACGCTAAATTTCACCGCCTTTGCCACCTCCTCCAGCTTTGACACCACTGCCCCTGCAGGCTTCATTGTTGCAAACCGTATCTCTTGTTTCTCTTCTCTCTTTTTCTCCTCAAACAACGGAGACAAATCAAATCCTTCTGATAACGAAATTATGTGAAACGCGTTTAGCGTTTCACCTTTGCATTTCAGATTAAATCCTTCTTCTTGGAACTTTGGTTTCTTCGGGGTTGCTTTCTTGTACCAACTTGATTCCATGATTTTCGAGATTGTGATGCGTGTTTTAGGATTTGGATCGAGTAGTTTCGTGATTAATCGACGTGCGTCTGATGAAAACCATGGCGGACACTTGAAATCTCCTCGGTAGATTTTTTTATACATCGCGATGATGTTATCGTCTTGAAACGGTAAAAATCCGGCGAGGAGAACGTACAGGATCACTCCACATGACCAGATATCGGCTTTTGCTCCGTCGTAACCTTTTTTTCCGATCACTTCCGGTGCGACATACGCCGGAGTGCCACAAGTTGTATGTAACAATCCATCTTGACGGAGATGATCGGAAAAAGCACTGAGACCAAAATCCGTCACTTTTAAATTACCTTCTTCGTCTAACAAAAGATTCTCCGGTTTCAGATCACGGTGATACACGCCTCTGCTATGACAAAAATCAACGGCGGAGATCAACTGCTGGAAATAACTCCGAGCAGCATCTTCTCGCAACCGTCCTTTTTCAATCTTGGAAAACAACTCACCGCCTCTAACAAGCTCCATAGCGAAATAGATGTTCGATTTACTCGCCATAACTTCATGAAGCTCAACGATGTTCGGATGTTGTACCATTTTCATGACTGAAATCTCTCGCTGGATCTGATCTGTCATACCGACTTTAATCACTTTCTCTTTTGCTACCATCTTCATCGCCACACTTTTACCCGTCTGCAAGTTCCTTGCGTGGTACACCTTTGCAAACGTCCCGTGCCCTAATTGTCTTCCTAACTCGTACTTGCCAAGCAACACACCGTTGTTTTTATCCTCCACCGCCATAGATGGATTTAAATCGATGAGTAAAATATTTATAATACACGACTAGTTTACAGTAAAGTGAAACAATATGGGTATAAAAGGGAAGATTTCACCCGTCTTCAACGTGTTTCCGGTGGCAAGTTCTGCCGCCGGTGGAATTTGTGTTGCGAAGAGAGTTAAACAGACGGTGATCTCTGATCATCTCTCTGCATTCCCTAAATGGGTGCTTCAAATCAAAGGAGAATATTTTTGGGATTTTGTGTGATTTTGGAGGATGAAAAAGCAAGCAAGCAAATGCAATATCAGTTTCTGGTGTGCCTACTCTTTTGTACCGGAACAAGAGGGTAGCATTATATAGGCGGTTTCAGAGTGTGTCAAATGACGGATGTACCCATTGTCATGTTGAAGACTTAATCCAACGGTTGTAAGCAGTATACTACTAATCTTGCCACGTGTCGGTAATGGACTTATTTCACTTATGGTTGCTTGACACGTGTGCGAACGACAAAGCAACATGAGTTGATTTTACAGGTAGACTTCTTTCTTTCGGTTTTATTTTAATTTTAGGTACATACGTGTATTGTCACTTGTACGCCTTGTTTGATAGTATATGGGGGGTCGTAAAGTGGTCTAGATAAGCCCCCTTATATTTGTAATCATACGTGTTAGTATTAGATATTAGGGTCTCCTAAATTTTAATGAATTCAGTTCGGTTATCGTTATATGTTTCATATAGAGTTATGCGAGACGTAATGATATGTCAATATACCTTAAATAATAGAAAATATTTTATATCTTGTATAAATATAATAAATTGATTTTCATTCATATCACTTGATGGTTATAAGTATTTACCCATTTTTACAAATATTATTTGGATAGTATCCAATCTATCAAGACTTACAGTTTGTTAGCTGCAAAAAATATCAGTCAAATCAATGTCGGTTTGGAGCTATGTGCAACGTTCAAATGATCAAAATAATGATACAATTTAAACACATTCCCATATTATATGTATGTATGTCACACTTTGTGATAACAAATACGTATAGACATTAAGTCTACGAAAATAACAACCAGGTTAAGACGAATATTTGAAATCATAATGGTAAAGTTTATGATGATATAGGTCTTGATAGTATATAATGATGCACATGACGGTTCCCCTTGTTCACATCATGGTACAAATATCATCGTAGTGTTTTATGATACTGGTGTATCTTTAGCATCATATTATATGCATGTATGTGTCTTGACATTGATCACGAGGACCTATGTTTTCTAGGTGAATTCATTTATATGTAGCTATTGTAAAGATGACTGAGTAACGAAAATAGTGTTTCTAAACATTGTTTTGACTTTTCGGTTATTAATACCTGAGTTTGGGATGTGAGACTTAATTTAAACTGTCTATCAAAGATTTGAACCTAAGATCGCCCTATAAGAAAACTTGTAAGAGAACACCCCTAACCACCAGACAACAGTAAACCATTAGGCGTGCTAATCACAAATACCCTAGTTCGAGAAATGAGATGGTACTTCAACCCAAAAAAAAATAATTAATAAAAGTGAATTTATCAGATAGAGTTTGAGGAGTAAACAATAAAACAAAAGCTAATTAACACACATGCGACTAAAATGGCCGACTTCTAGGAAATAGGAACAACAAGTTGCATTTACAATTTGAGAGTCAACATTTGGTGGCCACGAAGAGGTAGCAAATCATCATCAAGTAATACAAGAAAACGACGAGAAGGTTCATTTGATAAAATTTTGGTGGGCTGGGAGATGTAGCAAATAATCAAAGTAATACAAGACAACGACAAGAAGGTTCATTTGTTTAAAAGTTTATACACATGTTTGAGCAAAATGTATTTTAAATTCATTGATTTGATGATTAATGTATCCTTATATAATATAGCAAAACAAAAAAAATCCTATGTGACATATTTCATAACTTTTAACTTATATGGCATTATTTGAGATATTATCTCACAATAATAATTTTTTTATTTAAAATATGTATATAAAACTTATTATAATAAAACTAATTACATTTTTGGTCCCCTAATATTTTGGAGAATTCTTAAAAATTTAAGAATATTTACATTTTTAACCATTTACTACAAGGGGTGTACGTGAGTCGATTTATATTTGATAGGGTTTAAAAATGAAACTTATGGATAAAGTTAATAATAACATACAATTAAAGACCTCAGTATTTTATAAATATACATAACATTTTTATGATTTAAAAAAAATAAACTACACCATAAAACTAAGCATTTTCTTCTCTTTAATTTGAGTATAATATTGCTATACTAAAAATCTAATTTTTAAAAATATATCATGTGTTCCGTTTTACCACGGTTTTGTCTCAAAACTGGATGGAACATTCATGAACATCCTTAAAAGCATCACTTGAATTGTGTTCCCGAGCATTGCGCGGGCACTAAACTAGTTATATATATTACTCAACGTTATCACTTATGTTTTTAACATATTTCCCCATATAAATAAAAGGTTTATCTTATCGTTAGTTTTTTTCAATTAAAAAAATCCTAAAACTTAATCTTACTATTTACATTCATATCATCGATCAAAACTTTGTTTAAAACGTTTAAATCCTCGTGTAATCCATTTTCATCGTCATATATATTAGTTTTTCGATTAAATCATAAACAAGCAACTCATATTAAAAAAACGTTCAAAACCTCCATGTAAGGCCACACGCAGTCGCATTCAGAAAATGCATTTCTAGGGCCTTCCTAGTTTTTCCAAACAAGAATATCATCTCCAGGATCTAAGGTTTAATTTTCCCCAAGGATTACATATATCTCATACAATCTTGCATAATATATATGCAATAATATTAAAAGTTTGTAAGAAAATAATGTAAAAGTTATTTTTTCGTTATGATAGTTGAATATGTATTATGTTTAAGATCTATTTAAATAATATGTTATAATGTTGGTTTATAACTCATAAAATTATAATTAAAGCTTTAATATAAACGAGCTGACAAGCAAGCTATCGAGCGAGCCAACGAGCCGACTCACAAGCGAGTCACGAGCAGAGCTAACCTTGTTATTTTTAAACCGAGCTTATTTCAAGCGAACTTTTTAGAGCTATTTTCGAGAGAGTCACAAGCCACAAGCTATTTGAACACCCTCAACAGTGGTGATAGAAGTCGTCTGTGTGGTGAAGGTGGACAGGGGTAGTAGTTGCATTGATGAAGATGACAATGGTGGTTAGGGCTGTTCAAATCGCTCGCCGATCGACGCTCGCTCGTCGCTCGCTTGGAAACTGCTCGGAAAATGCTCGCTTGCTTTTCGCTCGATTGTAAACGAGCCGCTCCGCTCGGTTCGGTTTGTAAACGAGCCAAGCAACGAGCAAAGGTCCGCTTGGTTCGGTTCGGCTCGAATATTTTTAATTTATTTTTTATATAATTATATATGCATAAGTAGCTAATATGTTGTTATAATTATGTTGATATTAAATATATTTTTTCAAAATTATTAGTTATATATTGATATATTTCAAAATAATAGTCCTTTATCTCTTTTATTAATTGTTGTATATACATTATACAAACATCAACCTTAATTTCTAGAATAAATTGCAAGTTAATACTAGTTTTTCTTAAAGCTATAAATTTGTATTTATGTATATCATATTCAACTTTAAACTTGTTTCTTATAAACTAATTTTAAGGAAAAAAATACAAAAAGTAATCCTCATAAATTCGCTCGACGCTCGCTCGAAAAATACTCGGTTCGATTTTGGCTCATTTACGTTCGGTTCGAATTTGGCTCGATTTGTAAATGAGCCGCTCGGCTCGGTTCGATTTGTAAACGAGCCAAGCAATGAGCAAGCCCTCGCTCGGTTCGGTTCGGCTCGTGAACAGCCCTAATGGTGGTGGCCAACGATGACGCTGATGTAAGAGGAACCAGTGGTTAGCGCTGTCCATGGTATAGGAGGCGGTGGTGGATGCCGGGTGGCAATTAAACCTACCAAGATGACCGAAGAGGAAGAAGGAAGAGGGAAAAGGGGTAGGGCTTAAATGTTTAATACTAATAAAACTACATAATTATTCACTCTAAATTAAAGGTCTAAAATACCCTTATATTTAACGGTTAAAACTAAGAGTGAAAATGAAGAAAAAAGTGAAAATGAAAGTTCTGAAGGAAAAAAGGAAGAAAAAAGTGAAAATGAAAGTTTTGGAGGAAAAAAGTAACGATGGTCAAACCACGAGGAGGAAAAACGTACTTTACCCTAAACAATTAGACCCCTAAACGGCTAAACCGCTTATTAAAATTATTATTATTTAAGGGCAAAACCATACACTATCTAAACCTACTCTTAAATCTATGCTATTTGTTCACGCATCACTAAAACGCACAACCTTTTGAAAATGGTTTACCATACAACCATATGGAAAAATGGTATCCATATGGATATGATTTACCATACATCCATATGGATACCCTTATGTCACTTTGGTAACTTTTGCTATTATTAATTTTTCATATTACGGGTTTTCCCACTTATATTAGTACTCTTTTGAGGGGTTGGTGAAATTAGCTAAGGTTGGTCTCGCCTTATAGCTCTGACACTGGTTTTTGAGTAGTTGGTTTGCAGTCACAACAGCATGAGATAAGGTCCACAGTAACTCATTTTCCGATAAAAAAAGTTAACATACTAAAATACTATTCATCAAGGAAAAATTTAACATGAGTAGTTCTGTTTTTTGTTGAGATAGTTTCTGAGTGATCTAATTCCTCGTAATTGATCGTATAGAAAATATATTCTTTTAAGCTTACTTTGACCGCCTTTATTTAGTTTATCTCTTAATTTTAAAGTAGCAATTAATTTGTTGGTGGCCACTCATGTTTGAGTTGAATCGGAAATGCTTACATGTGGGGTTTTGGGTATATTCTGTCACAACTCACCTACTGCCTATAGATATTTTATTAGTCGACTCTTTTACGGTTCAGAGTACTTGGCCACAAACATATTTAACGTGTAATTAGGGTTATATTTAACACGTAAGCAATATTTAAAAACCCTAACTGACTACTAAGAAAAAGTTGCAAACTTGAACTTTGGTTGAAATGCAATTGTCAATTGATATGGAACAAAAATAATATTAGAAAAATTGTATGTATGCTAATAACATAATTGACTACTAATATGAAGGTAAATGTAACATACATCCTGAGTTTATCCTATTTTTTAATCTTTTTTATCTTAAAACGTATCTTTTTAACCTTTTATTCATAAAATATACACTCATTAAAACTAGTCCGGCTATAAACAAAATGGACATTTTAAGAACAAAAGGTCAAAGGGACGAATTTTGTTTGACTATTTTTTTGAAAAAAAAAATCAAGTAACTTTATGGATATGTGTTGTGTGTGTTTGGTTTTTAAAACCACTGACTTTATCATAGAGTTGCTGACGCCTCTAAATTTTCTGAACCATAATCAAATGTGACATTTTAAAGCAAATTTTAATCCTAATGAACATTTAAAAAAAGGTTCTAGATAAAATTACTTTGCTATGGTGTTTGATCAGGTTCCTAGTCTACCATTAATATCGCGTATAAGTTTATTTATTATTTTTTCGCTTTTTTTATATCTTTGATGCTTAGGACAATTAGTACATATATGCCCATCAAATGGTGCATGTTTTCATAAGGAATGTTTGGTGGAAATTAATCAGGCGCAAAATAAAAAAAAAAAAAGACGAACACATGATACTTTGTTTGATCAAACCTTTGATCGACTATTTTGCATTCACTAAAACAACTTGGGACAATTACAAAGACTCGTTAATTCCGTATGTATGCTATACAAATATCAATCTTAACCTGACTATAAAAGGTATAAAACAAATTAAATAATTAAATCAGTTATAGTTTAACACTAGCTCGTTAAATTAAATAAATAATAAACCCTTACTAATTAACCCCTTAGAGAACAAGTAATCCACTCCAATAACAAAACTCCTTCAATTATAATTAGATTAGATCCATCAATGAGGTTCGTCCTTTGGTCACATATATACCTACGTGACTACGTCTTTTAACACGCCATTTGTTGTGTGACGGTTGATGGTGGTAATCGCTTTGCAAGCAGACACTAACGTCCTTGATATGATGGATCAAGTTTTAAAATTTGAATGTGATAGACACTAACGCCCTTTATAGTTTGTTACCAAGATATAGTTACAAAAAAAAAAAAAAAAAAAAAAAAGTCTCGAACGTTGTCTTGATCTTACCTATTCCTAATATTATTCGATACAAGTTTTTTTATCTTTCAAATAAATAAATAAACATATATATACCAATTCAAGGAAAAATGCTCTTGGAAATCAAAATATGAATTTTCTAGCGCTTGATACGACGACAAATGAGAATTTCAATCTACCTTGTTTGGCATGAACTTAATTGATACCACATATTCACAATACTATGCATGTAGCTGGGGACCATATATGATCTTGTACGTCTTTATTAGAGCAGACGGAGTGGTATCGGGGTGGGTGCGGCCCCGAAGCGGCCCCGAGTGGGAACACCGCCCCACCCCCCTTCGGCCCCGAGTTTCGGTGTCTAATTTGGTGAAGTTTTCCCGAGTCCCACCCCGAGTTTTTGACCGTTGTGGTGGTCCCCCCCTCCCTTTCCAACGGCTAGTAACGGCTACATTTTAAAAAAAAAAAAAAAGTTTTAACATTAATATTAACTTATATATATACCATCCAAAACAAATATAAAATCACACTCTCAAACACACAAATCTCTATATTTTTATAAAAATGGAGTCATCAAGAAACCAATCAACCCGAGGCAAGCGTGGGACTCGTACCACCCGAGGCAACCGTGCCACTCGTGGCGGTATTTCACAACGCGGTCCAGTCAACCGTATTGGCTCATCCCAACCCAACAATCCCCAACGAACCGAGTTTTCTCAATTTACGACCAACGAAGCCGGATTTTCTCAATTTTCTAACTTCGATTCCGGTTTTTCACAATTTGGTGGTGGTGGGGATTATACCCCCGTTCGTGACTTTCGGTTGGTAGATGAGCAAATGGATCAAGAATTTGATCCATTTTTTGGTTTGGATGACATGGAGGGAGAAGCAGTCCCGGAGACAACAACAACAACAACAACAACAACCACAACAACAACAACAACAACAACAACAACCACAACAACAACACACCAAGGCAAAATCAAAGCCTTGGACTTCTCAAGAAGAACAGGCTTTGGCTAAAGCTTGGATTTTGACCTCTGAAGACCCGTATAAGGGTAACAATCAACACTTTTCGGGTTTTTGGAGGAAGATACTAGCCGAGTTTAATGAACAACTCGGCTAGGAGTCCGGAAGAACCTTACATCAGTGTAATTCAAAATGGAAAGATTTGAACACAAAGGTGTCATGTTATGGAGGAATTTACAACAATTTGAAATCTGGATGGGGTACCGGTCGAAATGACGCAGATGTTGAAAGAAAAGCACAATCTGATTATATGAAAACGATGAAGACAAAGTTGGCATTTAATCATTTTGCTGCATGGGACGTGTTGAAAGAGAGTCCCAAATGGTGTGGGGTGAAAACATTTGAAGAAATAGAGGAATCGAGCTCAAAAAAGAGCAAAACGAGCGAATCAACCGTCCCGTCTTTTCAAGAGGAGTGTGCTCATTTTGACTTAAACGATGAAACAGATGATCGAGATGTGCGAGAGGAGCCGGCAAGACCAAGACCTCCACCGAGACGCAAAGGAAAAAATCTGGTGGAGTCATCATCAACGGAGCGTGAAGAATTGATGAAGATGCTCGGCCAGTTCAACACCTGCAACCAAGAGGAAGCTGAAGACAAAAAACGAGTACGAGAAGAGAATAGGAAATTGAAGGAAAGGAAGGCCGCAGCCCGGATTGCTCGGGATGAACAAGCGAGTAAACTCATAGAATACCAACACCAACAAGCGATCGAGGCCGACAAAAATAGGGATTTAGAATTCATAACGAAGTCGCACGATCACTTGAGCGGACCGTTGTTGCAAGCCGTGTTGGCTAGAAAACAAGAAATCGCCGCTCGTTGGGGTTGGAGTGGATTTTAGTTTTTTTTTTAAACGTATTTTTAGTTTATTTAATGTAATCGTTTTTTTAATGTAATCATGTTTTTAGTTTTAATTAACTTTTATTTAAAAAGTGTTAAAATATGAGAAATAAAAAAAATATAAAAAAATGATGTGGGGTGGTTTGGGGTGGATACCGGGTAATTTGGGGTGGATGTGGGATGAATGTGGGGTGGAGTAAAAAGTGTGGGGTGGTGTGGGGTGGTGAGGGATGGACTCCCCTCACCCTTATAATAAATAAATAAACATATCAAAACATACGTAACTTTCAACATTTTTTTATTTTTTGAAATGCATTTGTATTTAAATTGCTATACTAGTTTACTAATTAATATACTTGCACCAGTAAACAATCACATGCTAACATTCAACTTAGAAAAACTGATCAATATCGCAGCCATCGATGAAATTAGGTCAAGAATGATCAACCAAAAGCTAGTAACTCCACTTAGGCCCTTAGGCACGTTCCATACGAAATTATAGAGATTCACGACCAAACGAGCCTTGAAGAACTGCTCAGTCAATTGAACCCTAAATGTTGTCTATAAAAAACTAAAAAACAAATACATATATTTGTGATTAGAATCAAATTCGAATGAAGAATATAAATGAAATCTCATATGGTGTTTATTTTAGAAAAACTAAGGAAAAATGGACCGAATCACTCCTCTTAGTGGGTTTTAGGAGTCTTAGATTGCTACTAAAGAAGTATGATTAGGTAATTCGATATTAACATAAGTACATAACTAGGTTATTACTCGTGTATAAAACTTGACGTGTTATGTAATAAAAATGGTAATATGATATTTTGAATATATTCGGTTTGTATTTTAAAATTTGATTGATTTTGCATTAAAATTCAATAGTAATAATGTTCTTTAAATCATATTATAAAATAATTGTTTTAATTTTTATATAAGAATTTAATATATTAAATTCCATTTAGAATATAATTTCAATTATTTAGAAACAAACAAAACAAAAAAAAAATCTAATTTAGTTTCATTGTTTAGAAGAAAATCATTATTATGATCTCTCATATTTTTGCTTATGTGGACATATTTTTGAGAGTTTCACTCGTGAAAATGATTTTTTATTTAATATATGTATATAAAACATATTCTCATAATATTATTTAAAGATCCCTTAATATTTTGAAAAATTTTGAAAATTTTAAGAAAAATTACACTTTAAACCATCTACTACTAGCATACAATTTAATCTCTTTAATTTTATTATAATATTAGATTAAGCCCTCTGTGTTACACGGGTGAAAATATAAAAAACATAATTATAAAACTTTACGAAAAAATAATATTTGAAAATAAGTTACACATTACATGAAAGATATATGAAAATAGAAACACAAGTTGTTTAAACTCTAATTTGAGAATTCAACAAATATATTTAAACTAAAAATACACTATTAATACCAAATTACATATCAACGCTTTTAAAATTGGTGTGTTATAAATCCTATCAATTAATAGGCATACAAATATTCCAGATGATAGATATCTTACAAAAAATTTATGGTGACACTCATGTACCAGGTCGAGCGTACGGATCGGCAAGCATGGGTGAGCCGTAAATTGCGATGCGTTATTTATTAAGTTGTTTATTTTCCGTTTTCACATTGATTTTAGGGATGTAAATAAGATAAACTGAAATTTTAGAAAATAATATTATGGGTGATTTAAATGTTTTTGATTTCTTTCCATAAATAGCTAAGATAGAAGATTTTTAGTTTTGAGCGGAAAAATGCTTCAACAACCTCTTCAATGAATGACACATGTCCTCTAAAACCTTATTTTATTAGAAGGTATAGATAGATTGTTATACTAAAAAACATTTTTAAAAAATCTTGTGTTCTGGTTTTAATTACCACGGTTTTTTTCAAAACTAATTAGAACCGTCTCTGCTCCCATTAATAGCTTTAAAATCACTACTTATGTGTTGTGTTCCCGAGCATAACGCGAACATTAACCTAGTTTATTATATACATAAATATTTTCCATAATTTATGGCTTGTGGGTAACATAGTCGAATGCCAGGAATGAATTCTTTACTCTTTATTACTATAGGATGATTTATTTATTAAATTGTTATATAAGAGATTTAAAAGTTTGCTACATGGAAAGTTTACTATTAAATTGTTATTTACTCCATAATATGTAAAACATGAATTTATTAAGGCCATGTAAAACATTTAACACGAGTTATAAAAAATAATTTCCTAAGACGGCGCACGAGATTAGAAATTACCGACATATATTGCGTATAAAACAAAAACCCAATTTCACTGATTATCATTATTGACGGGTATCGTTTGAAATAAACATTGTAATTATTTATTATATTATTCACTAGAAAAGTCACTTTTGTTGCTCGGACATGAACTTATTTTAATTTTATTTTTTTTAAAATAGCAGTTAGTGTGACTGTTAATGATTGAAACACTTAGAGTTGTAAGAATGATGATTGAAACCCTGTCTCTAATACCAATATGTGTTTTTTATTGGCATCGATAGTAATCGCGTCATAATATTATAAATTCTGTTCCAGTAATACATAACATTATATATTATAAACTAAATTATAAAAATGTATAACTTAATAGTATACAAGTCCTATAAAAACAAAATCGTAAGCACATCTACCTAATAAATCAGAGTTTGGGGGCAAAATTTATGTGAGAAAACTGAGGGGGAAGATTTTGGGGGATAAACATTTTAAAAACAAAATTAATCTATCTAATAAATCAAACTTTTAGGGGACAATTTTTGGAGGGATTTTTTTTCTATAATAAGAAGTTTGGGAGGTAAAATTTAGCTAAATTTTTCACCTTGCAAGTTGATGGAGCCAACTCCTTAAATGTTATATATTTACAAATTATTAAATATAATGGTTATAATTTCTTTATAAATATTACTATTTAACCCGTGTGTAACACACGGGTATTAAACCTAGTTTTAGAAACAATGCAAAATCAATTTCTTTGCATTTTAAAAGAAAATATGTTTTGGTTGCAAAATCAACGTAATATTGAATAACTGAACGTTGACGGATGATTCTAAATCTCAACAGTTTTCAATATTGATTTTTATTATAAAAATATTAATTGTTACATTCCATTTTCAATAATTATTTATTTAACCCGTGTGTTTACATGGATATTAAACCTAGTACTTGTATATTAAGAAATAAATGTTTTGGCGCGTTTGCAGAATTCATAACGGTGAATAAAGAAAATTATGATGTGGACATGTATGTCTATGAGTGGGCTACATTAACTTATACAATGGGCCAGACTCATGGGCTTGTACCTAAAGTTCCGACGATAACAATCTTGCAACTTGGTAAACATTACACAAATTCATGATTATTAACAGGTAAATATATTATTTATCATAAACTAAATATATTGCTATTACATGCTTGTGGCACCGGATGATCTCCTGGTGCTGAACAAGCCCTACCGGTGCTGACCCCTGTTCCCACAAGTTGGTGTCATCAACATGTGGAGCGACAACAGCTAGCTTGGTCTAGTGGATAATGTGTATAGATCCCAATCAAATGGTTGTGAGTTCAAGTCCCACCTGAGAAAAAAAAATGACAAGAGATGCAGAAAAAATGAGAAAAAAATGAGTTTCTAGTTTGGGCCAAAGGATTAAGGTGGTTTCCTTCTGATGAGAGAATGGAAATAATCACGTGAGTTAATGACCCATGTGGTGACAATTATTAACTTCATTTCGTCTATGGATCACCCTATGTACGGTCTATGTGATTGTTGAACATATATTTCTAAAGGATTGCCAACAATTACTAAAAGTAAAAATAAAAAGTTATCAATTTTGGCTTTTGATCGTTTCCGTTTCCGACTAATGTTTATGTTATGTTCAATTCATTTAAACATACAATGAATGGTTTCTTTATGTTGTTCAAATAAATTTAAAGTATAAGTAACCCCTACTCACGAATTGATTATTATAACTTTAACTTACGTACAACTTTTTTGGACAACTTCTATATTGAACCTTTTAGGTTGTTAAATTTAGTAGGAAAAGTACCAAAACTATAGCCCAAAGTTGCTTGTGTCGATTTTATTACCTTTGTTACAATCCAACTCATGGCCCTTGAAATTCATGTAATAACACTATACATATTATGACAATACACAACCAAATTCTATCTACTTTTATTCATTAATTTATTTCTTTATTATTTTTCTCGCTCTATCCATCGTCATTCGTTTAACTAACGAAATCATGATCTTTTCTTTAAATTCGTGTTTCCGTTTGATGCAGAAAATCTCCCATTTCTTTGTTCTTGCCAAGAACTATGATTTCTAAGTGTAGTAGCAATTGGTTCTTCTTCCTCAATGACTTGATCCTCTTTTGTCATAGAGTGTTGATAGAGTTTGAATGCCACTAACAACATGAACACTGCGTATAATCACACTTCATAACGTTAAAAAGACATCAATCATTTCCTTATGAATGAGAAAAGTGCACAACTTACCTGCCCAAACACGAGCAACGACTGAGGAAAGATTCCAAACAAGGGTAAAAGCACCAAAAGCAACCGCTTTCTTTTGAGAGCATGAATCCCAAGCATCTTTAAATCGACGAATCCAAAATGTACCTTCATTTGGGTGCAAAACATTTTGTTAAACAAGCATTTGATGTGATGGTCAATTTTGTTTGATAACCCACAAAATGAAAAGAAAAAAAAAACAACTAAATTGATCATGATAAATGTTAGTACTTGTCTTTTACAAAAGTGTAAAAGGACCACTCTCTGGAAAATGTTTATAAATTGTTCAAATACACCTTTAAAGCATTAAAAGAGCCGTTGGGGAATTTTATCACACATGTGAGAACTGCAATTTCACTAGATCTCCAACCGTTAACAATAAAGATGGACCCAATGTCATGTCCATCATTTTTCTTAAATAACATGACTAAACTAATCTGGTACGCGTCACCATATCACGTATACAGATACATGGCTAAAGATCAACTTACGCGTAAAATTGTTTTGACATGAGTTAGAAAAATTACTACAAGATTAAAACAAGTTGTAAGATGATCATAAACTTTTTTTAATATGAGGATGCATCATTTCCCCATCAATTATTTGCAGACAGATGCACCTAAAAACCAGCATTGTGGAGCCTATCCACCAGGGAATTTAACTTTCCTGCCTCTAAGTGTTAGGTTAAATGTACAATGATCATGTACACAACAGCCCACAGGTCAAGTACACTATTAAGTCATGAAATTATTGTAACTGGTTTTTTACCACATGCAGACAATTGAGAAGAATAAGAAGAGCAGATCTTAGGCACTGTAAAAACTCCAAAAAAAGCTGCAAAAATAAAAAAAACAGTAAATATCACATCAGCAAGAATTTTATCAGAAGCTTGATTTTCAAGACTCAAAACACAAATGATCAAATTCATAAAATATGGTTGTAGGAATTTGTAAAACTGACCCAATTTGGCCATTTTCCAAATGGTTATAGAACTGCCACATTTTGCTAAAATAAAGAGCAGAACTGCCATCTGTCATATAACACCAAAATTTTGTAAGTTTGTCACAAATCTTGCAGATGAAGATGAATTTACATTAAAATCAGTGACACATAATATAAGAGGAAAAAGATTTAAAAAAAATACCTTCATTGTAGTTGCAGGATCACCTGAAAACAAAGCTTTTACTTTTAAAAGAAATTCATTGATGAAAGGAAGGAATAGTTTTAATGCCCAGATTGCTTCTTCTTCACCAACAACATATTCATCATCATCATCATCTGCAGGGTTATTTGCTTCTACAACTCCCCTGTTTTTAAAGATCATTACAATTAAAATGATACTGAAAAATGGTGTAATGTTTTTTAGATTAGGTGATTATAAGGTGAATAATTAACTAACCTTAAAATGAAGGATTTGAAGATAAAAATTGCAGCAAGATAGATGAGACTCAGATAAGACATTACAGAAATGAAGCTGAAAAAAAATATAGAAATGAGGATTAATATGTAAATGTGATGAATTTATGCTTAAAAAATTGTCATTTATTCTCAACCTGATATTGAGGTCTTGGGTGTATGATGATGAAATAATGCCAAATGCTCCAACACCAAAAACTAGTGTTGATTTTGATGCATCTTTCCACATGATCAGATCAACTGAAACCAATAAGTTGAATTTAGTGCATAATTATCAAGAATTGTGATTTAATCATTGCAGCAAAATACTAACATAAACTCTGCAATTTGCTGTGGGGTTTGGGAGCTCTTTGTGCTGGGAAATTATCTGCAAATGGAAGATGAGATTGAATTTAGATTGATTAAAATTGAGATAAAATGATCAAATAATATATAGACACTTGCTTGATTTTGAACTGGTTCTGTGATGATTTACAGCAGGAGGAAGTTGTTTTCTAACAATTCTTGAAACAGGATTTGATCTTTCATTTCTGTGATTAATTTTCTTTTCTTCAATCACAACATCTTTTAACTTCTTTTTATCGACTGTCGAATCGGGTTCTGTTTCTTTAACAACAACAATGGCTCTTTCTTCATTAACTTCAGTTCCCTCCATTGTTACCTTATTTGAAACTTCTCCATCATCATCTTCTGTATCTAGAGATTTGACTTTCACCAAGTCAACTGTCATCAATTTCTCATCACAAGCATCTAATCCATCTGAGTTTTGACTACAATCAGATCTATTGTTCTTCATCTTGTCATCATCTCTGTTTCCCTCTTCAACTTCTCCAACTCCATTACTGCATTCATCATCAATTGGAGCTTCATTTGTTGCAATTGCTTTGACTTTCTCAATCCCATCACCTAAATCATTACTTGCACTCACTTTTCTTGATAAAGATCGAGTCTTTATCATCCTCTGAACTGGGTTTTTCTCATTTCCATCAATGGAAACACTCTGCACCTTATTCCACTCCGGTCTTTGTTTCTTCATCTGAACTGGGCTTTTCTTGATTACATTTCCATCAATTGAATCACTCAATTCTTTCTTGTTTTCAGATCTAACCTTTGAGATCTGAACTGGGCTTTTGTCATTTCCCTCCGAATTGACATCATTTTTCCAAGTTTTCCTCTTCCCACCATTAAAGCTCTGTTTAGATCTCAAACTCACCTTCTCTGTTTCATTTTCTTGATTCTTGTCATCACCATTGAACACTTTTAAGCTGCCTTTTATTCTACTCTCCCACACAGAACCAATCACCACCCCATTTTTTGATGAATTGGGTGCAATTCTTTTTCTTTCCATATCCATGATCAAAATGACTAAATCTCAATCAAAATTGGAACTTTTATTATCTTTGTTGGAGGCTTTGAGTAGAAGAAATTGCAGTTGGGTTGGTGACTAACTGACTGTAGTTGTTGTTGTTGTACTAATATGAGATGATGATGAAGAAGCATTTGGGATTGTTTAATGTGCCGAGTGAAACTGTGAAAGTGAGAGAAAGCAAATGACTTGAAAGAGAGGGGACAAAGACAAACAGAGGACTTTAAGAGTTTTCAATTCATAAGAATGTACAATATTTGATTCATAAGGTACAAGTCAAAAGAGCAATGATTTATTGGTTTTGGGAAGGATTAGGCTTTCCCTCATTCCTTATTTGTTTATTGTACAAGTCCTTTTGAGCTTTGTGCATGGTGGTGGGGATGTGGTAAAATCATTAATAATGAAGTAAGTAGTAACATAACATGTGTGGTGTAAATGATTTGGTTTAAAGATTATATAGCAATTTGGATTTGTTTCCCAACTTTTAAGTACCAAAACAAATGGAATAATTACTTTTTGTTTAACCACAAATTTTTACAACTAGAAAATAATCATCAAACCTATATGTTATAGAGTAAGAGTTAATTGCTAAAATAATCTCTAAGGTTTATATGGTTTTGTAAAAAATTACACTTTTAATAATTTTTACATAAATAGTCCCTACCTGGCAAAACTTGTTGCTAAAGCAGTCATCGGCACTAACAGCGTTAAAAAAACTCCGTTAATTGAATGGGAATTGACCAAAATGCCCTTAGAGACCAAAAATGTTACTTCACATCTTTAACCACCACCTCCTCCACCATCATCTTCAACCACCACCGATCCACTTTCACTATACCACCACCACATACTACCGCCTCCATAATCTTGTGAAGTAATATTTTTGGTCCCCAAGGGCATTTTGGTCAATTCACATTCAACTAACGGAGTTTTTCTAACGTTGTTAGTGCCGAGGACTGCTTTAGCAACAAGTTTTGCCAGGTAGGGACCATTTAGACAAAAATTCTTAAAAGTGTAATTTTTTGCAAAGTCATACAAACCTCAGGGATCATTTTAGCAATTAACTCTAGAGTTAAATTTAAACTCATAACTGGTTTAAACTATTTATTTTGTTATTCTTAAAATTTAGTTTTATGTATCTAGAGAGTAGATTTGATGTTCAACAAACACATTGATCAGTTGACACTAATTTTCAAAAATACAATTAATAATCACGTAATTGTTTCAAGGGCCTTCTATTAAATGAAAGTACTACTTAATGCACATAAGGTGTTTTCATAATGAAATTCAATCATGTTCAAACAACACTTTTATTTATCCACATCAAATTATTTTGTTAACAATATAATATATTATCAGTAATAATTCAAAAAGTATCAAAATACAAAACGCTAGCGATGTTACTTACGATATCTTAACAATATTAATTTTTACTTAAGATATCACAATACTCAAATTGTACAAAAAATTAGCGACTATACAAGTTATGGTTGCATTTTTACAAGAAAATAAAACTAGATTAATAAAATAAGGCGTGTGACCGCCGTTTCAATGTGCAAAGCCAAGAAATACATTCTCGTACATCAACGCATGTGAGAAGTGAAGCTCTAGATCATCAAAATGCATGCATATATGTTAATGTTAGTTTTTGCGTTGGTAATAGCCTTAGTTATGCTGAAGAAAGTGAAAAAGACTAACCAAGTCTTTTATTCTTAAAAAAAACATACAATATAATCACTATAGCTAATGTTAGTTTTAGATATACAAATATTTCCAGCAAAATGAGGGGAAGGACATCTACCTATTCTAATAATTGAGTAACACATTCATATGTCATCATTTTAACTACTCCACATAGGATTTTGCTTAGGTGTCATGTTCTAATTAATTTGATGGAGAATTTTTAGACGGGTCATGGTATGCTCCATATTCAAAATAATCCGATATGTTTAAATTAAAAATTCACAAATTATCATCAATTATCTCCTAACCCGATATGTACCAAGTATCATGAATTATCTCCTAACCTGATATGTTCAAATAAAAAACTTATCAATTATTATGATTTATCCTAACCCGATATGTTCAAATTAAAGTTTTACCAATTATCATTAATTATCTCACAACTCGATATGTTCAAATAAAAAAATTTACAATTATCATGAATTATCTCCTAACCCGATATGTTCCAATAAAAATTTACCAACTATTATAAATCATATCCTTTATTGTAACATATGATTTTTTTATATGAATATATTTGTAAATATCTAAATCGATTTAATAAGAGATATGTTAAAAATAAATTTGATATGTAAATTGAGTTAAAACCTATAAAACTAAAATCCGTGTAGTACACAGGTACGAATCTAATATTTTACAAATGCAACATGTTTTAAACCTTCAATATAGTAATTTTTTAATGGCACCACATACACGTATCAATTCTTACTCTTAAATATATATTTTAATTTATTGTAAGACTTAAACTCTTCACCTTAAATATATAGTTGGAATTAGGTTCAAATACAGAGTTTAAAAAGTTTAAGAAGAAATTTGGATCATTAGATCTAATATTAAATGAAGATCAACGGCATAATGGTAAATAATTAGAACTTTAAATAGTAGGCCAAGGGTATATTAGTTTTGTCTCATTTTCAAATTTCACCCCTCTTTTTTAAACGTCCATAACTTTTACATACGACAATACTTTTTTTAATAAAAATTACACAAAAAAACGAGCGTTTTTTTATCTTCAAAACGCATATAATATTGATATATAAAAAGCGAATTTTTTTTAAAGTTTCAGCTCATTGTGTTATATTTGTTAGGTCACTGTGTTATATTTTTTCAGCTCATTGTGTTATATTAGTCAAAACATTGTGTTATATTTTTCAGATTGTGTTATATCCGTCAGGTCATTGTGTTATATTCGTCAGGTCATTGTGTTATATTTTCATCAGGTTGTTGTGTTATATTTTCATCAGGTCGTTGTGTTATATTTTCATCAGGTCGTTGTGTTATATTTTCATCAGGTCGTTGTGTTATATTTTCATCAGGTCGTTGTGTTATATTTTCATCAGGTTGTTGTGTTAAATTTTCATCAGGTCGTTGTGTTATATTTTCATCAGGTCGTTGTGTTTTATTTTCGTCAAGTCGTTGTGTTATATTTTCATCAGGTCATTGTGTTATATTTTCATCAGGTCGTTGTGTTATATTTTCATCAGGTCATTGTGTTATATTTTCATCAGGTCGTTGTGTTATATTTTCATCAGGTCGTTGTGTTATATTTTCATCAGGTCGTTGTGTTATATTTTCATCAGGTCGTTGTGTTATATTTTCGTCAGGTCGTTGTGTTATATTTCATCAGGTCATTGTGTTATATTTTCATCAGGTAATTGTGTTATATTTTCATCAGGTCATTGTGTTATTTCAGATCATTGTGTTATTTCATTAGGTTATTGTGTTATAACACAATGACATGAATAAATAACACAATGACTTGACAAATAACACAATGAGCTGAAAAACGTGATTTTTTTTTTATTTTTTATATATGAATATTATACGCGTTTTAAAGATAAGAAAATGCTCGTTTTTATGGTGCAATTTTTTTAAAAAAATAATATCGTATGTAAAAGTTATGGACGTTTAAAAAAATGGGGTGAAACTTAAAATATAGAGACATTACCATTTTTACCCTTCCTTCTAATTTTAAGGGAGTGACACATGTCATCATCTAATGGCTTCTTAGACTTTCTAGAAAAGTTGAACTTTGTAGTATAACTCCACTCTATATAGTTGTTAGATACGCTAAAGGCCCTTAAACCTTAGTTTTAATATAATAACTTTTTTTACAGCAGATAAATATATAGGATGAGTCAATACTAATGTGATTGATAAAGGATAAATCTATCTAATAAATTAGAGTTTTTAGGGGGCAAAATTTGGGGGGAAAACATAATTTATTTTATAAAAGGAAGGTTGAGAGGGAAAATTGAGTAAGAGAGTTAATAAAGACAAAATTTTGTGATTAATAATAGTTTATTAAATTATTTATAAATTTTTAAATATAATAGTTATAATGTTTTAAAAATATTTTTAGTCAATCCGTGTGTAATACACGGGTGTTAAACCTAGTTATACATAAATCCCTAGTTGAGTTTGTTTACGTTTTTAGTTGTTTCGGTACGGTTTTTATAGCAATTTTGATACAACTAATGTTTTTGTGTTTCGTAGGTCCCATGTTGATAAAGAAACGGATAGATCGTGAAAAATCGAATCCGTAGGCGAAAACGGGGCGCGAAACGGAGTTACGAGCGAGCCGGTACGCGAAAACGAAAAAAGTTTGGGCTTTTCTTGGCCCGGTTCGCTATATAAACACTCCTTATGAAACCCTAGCCTCCATGTACATTTGAGGGGACGAATTGGAGCTGATTTGGGGTGATTTTGAGGCTAGGAACACGAAATCGAAGCGACGGAAGCACGTGGATTCAAGGATTGCTTCTTGCATCTTCCGGGTTTCTTTTATCATGTCTTGCAACATGCTAGGCTAAGCACTTAAAGCCACCTAGACTTAGATGAATTTATGTTGATTGTTTGACTTGGATTTGGATTGTCTTTGATTATGGTTCGTTTATGATTTAAGTAAAAGTTTAATGCTTTAATTCGATTGATGCTTGTATGTGTATTGGAATTGGTTTGATTAATATTATTGTTTCCATTGAATCCTTGATGAGTGTTTATATCATATAATAGGATTTGATTCAATTCATCGACTGTGTGTTATGAATATGTTGTGGTTAAATGCATGCTTAAAACCATAGGAAACATAATAGAAATCAATCTAATAAAAAGATGCTAGATTTTTAAGATAATCGTGAGGTGATTAGATTCATTGTTAGGTCTTGTTTGTTTAATTGCTAAGATTTGATATTCGTGAGAATTCGATCTAGGTTATGTTTAGCAAACATGTCTAATAAATTAATTGAATGCATTGAACTGGCTTTGGGTTTTAAACTGTGAGGTTGGAATTCGCATAAGGTCACTTAATCATAATTAGGTTAGACAACCGTGAGGGCGTTTACCTGTTAAACTAGTGTTCGTAATAACTTGTTAGAAAACCGTAAGTTTCTTCTCAAAAAGGGTCGAGGGTCTTATTTTGGTATTTTTCAAGTGAATATCTTTGTTACTAGTTCCATAATCAAAACATCCGTTTTTAAGTGATAATTGCAACATAGAGGAGTCGAGTCTAGGTGGTTCATTCCAATCACTGTTTTCGTATTCCGTCTTTCGTGCTAGTTTCTATTTTTAGCAATTTCTATTTTTAGTTAGTTTCCAAATTTAGAAAGTTTCTATTTTTACCATGTTACTATTTTTAGCAATAAACCCCCCATTCAAATAATCTTTTATTTAAAGTTCGTATCTAGTTAAGTAAGGTCTTGTTTAGTTAGTTTAACGTAATATATAGAGTCTGTGGGTCGACACCCGGACTTACGTACGCTATATTACATCCGACCGGTTCACTGCCGGTTGTGTGTGATTTAGTAGTTTGTCTAGGTTTTATAAATATTAAAACTAGGTGTTTTTAGGTAGTTAATTTATATATATATTACACGCATCAGTGATATGAAGTGATAAGTATATTGATTAACAAATACTATTACAATATTACTTAGCATAAAAGGTACTATATCTTCTTAAAGATCTACAAAAGATTGTCATGATGTGAGGGACCATGACATCTAGGGAAGGAACATAATTAACCAGCTAATCAAAAGCTTATCCAAAAGTGTAATTAACAAATTATTAGTTAATTCACAAAAGTGTAATTAACAATTTATTAGTTAATAATGATAAAAAAGAAAGAGATCGATTTTAAAGAAATGCTCGTTAAGACATCTCCGACATACAGATCGGGATGCATTCAATTCTGCTATGTGTGCAAAGTAAAAAAGATCAAGGGTGAGATAAGAGGGAAGAAAGAGTCTTCTGGAAAAGAGGATGCGAGGAGATGAGGTATATGAGAGGAGAGAGGAGGGTAAAAAGTGGTTTAGAAAGAGGATAAGTTGTTAGTCGTTAAGAAAACAGTGTATGCTTAACAATTAACGTAATTAAAATATGCGGATGATAAGTCGCTAAAACAACAGTGTCTACTTATCATAATTAAAATTTACAGAAGATAAGTCGATAAGATAACGGTATATGATTAACAGAATTAAAATATGCAATTATCTAATTATAGTCTCGCATTCTCTCTTAAAATTATGGGCCATGTTTATTTTTTATTTTCCCTATGTGATAATAAATTAATATTGTATTGTATTATATTGCATTGCATTGGATTGTATTGTATTAGATTGTATTGTATTGCATTGCATTGCATTGCATTGCATTGTAGTGTATTGTATTGCGTTGTATATACTTCTAAAAGACAAGGTCCGTGGTTGAAATCCGGCCTTGTCTTTTGTTAAATATAACTAGGTATATTAACGTGTTGCGCGGCAGTTGTTAAGCGAGTTATTATTTCTTACAAACCCTACCAAAAATCCACAAACAAAAATTTAACACAACAAAAAAATCAAATACAAAAACAACCAACAAACAAAACGCGCATATGACATCAACCAATAGCAACACAACACCTCAAACCATCAACCAATAGCAACACAACACAGCAAGCCACACACAAAACACTATTTGATGACATCAACCAATTGCAACACAACACCTCAAACCATCAATTAATAGCAATACAACACCTCAAACCATCAACCAATAACAACACAATACCTCAAACCATTAACCAATAGCAACACAATACCTCAAGCCACACACAAAATAATATTTCAGGACATCAACTAATAAAAACACAACATCTCAAATTACCAATCAATAGCAACACAACATCTCACACACACAAAACATTATTCATAATGTTTATCTTTCAATATAGTTAAATTTGGTTTGAGATATAACTCCAAAGTGAAGTTGGTTTAGTGGTTTGATGAGTTTTTAAGTAATTGGATCATGGCTTTGGTTTTTAACTTTTGGTTTTCCTTGTCTTATATAATAAAGTTTTATTTAATTATTTGATCAGTAGCTTAAATAAATAGTTTTTCTAAGCCCTTAGGTCGAGATGTTACATTAATGTCGTCACCACACGTCAAAGTTTCGTTCATTTACTCAAAAGTTATCAACTTCATCTCCATAACACGTGTGAGACCAACGTTATGCTAAATATTTTGATGGTTTAAGCTAATTTACAACTTTTACCTCGTACTTCACTTTGACAAACTTTGATCACCCGGCTTTGACTTGATTATAATTTTAACCTCTAAGTGTGAACTGGTTGATGATTATTGGAGTTTGAAGATACGTAAAAGGGTACTAGGGTTAGGTTGAGAGGTGCGTGCCCGTTTGAGTATGATCGTATGTGCAAGTATAATAATACTCACGTAAAAGCATCTTAAAACCTAGGTTTCATCTCTATTTTTTTAATCGGTTCATTCGGTTCCAAACCGAACCAAACCAACAACCGTTTACTCATAATTTCATGAACCGAGAACAGAACCTATTAGAGGATATTCGTTTCGGTTCCGTTACCCTAGGTTTGGTTCTTCGGTTATTTTCGGTCCGAACCGCGAAGTGCTCACCCCTAATTACAGTTTACACATTTGTTAATTTTATAACACATAAATTTGAACATATAATAAAAGACCATAATGTTATATAGGTGTAATAATGTATTCTAACAATAAAAATAATGATTTAGTTTGAAGTTTTCACAATAAGAAGGGATTTTCATTTAAATCATCATATTGTAAGGCCCATTAATTCGTAGTAAACATGGATCATAACAAACTAAAAGTAACGCCTCAATATAGCTTTGTGGTTAAAAAGTAGTTGTCCCCATCAATGTAGGGGAAACATCGTGATCAATGTTTGGCTGTAACAGATCTACATAGATCAAGCCATACCACAAAGTCATTATCATGTAGATCTATACTTACATGTCCACTTATGTTGTTGGTTGCTCATGTCTTGAAAATAAATGAATTTTCCTATAATTAAAAGATTGGTAATATAGTAAAGTATGCTTAATAAAACTGTTATAATAGTAACATGTTAAATATTTCTTAGATACCTAAAACCATTCATATTTGAGTTGGTAAATGTAAATGTATGTTAGTGGAGGAGAAAGAATAGTGTTCATGGCTATATTTAAGGATTTTACTGACTTAACAGTAAAAATATTTAATATTTTTTTAAAAATGTTATGACTGGACCCATAAAATGGTTGATAATTATATATAACTAAGATTATACAAAGATAGCGTGTTGCGCGAGTCATTTATCAACTGTTTATTAGTAGCTCAGATTGAAAAATTTCCATCATCACAACCATTAAAACATTACACGAGCTAAAATCCACGAAACAACAAATGTCATTTAACTTCAAACAAATAAACTGAAGCATCCAAACCATCGAGACGGATCTATTTGCCAAACTATTATTTAATCAAATAAAATATCTCAAGTTAACAAAAAAAAAAATAATAAAGCTAACCGCCACCTTACCAAATCAATAACCATGCACCACATACCACCACCTCATCAAACCAAACCAATAGCCATTCACCACATCCAGGGGCGCATGGTAAGAGGGACACACGGGGGCGCCGGCCCCTGCGCGTTTTTTATCCCGAAGTACTGATTTTTACCCCGATACTTTAAATGTTTATATATATATTGATCTCGCCCCCGTGTAAAAAAAGTTACATGTGTTATATATATATATATTGAGCTCGCGGCTCGCCCCGTCAATAATAAACGACACGTATACTAGTTGGGTAGTCGGGTACTCGGGTCATTAGTCCATTACAATTTAAATCCAAGTAACAAATTGTTAGCCTAAACTACACATTAGCCCATTAATTTAATTGGGTAGTGGGCCACAAAAACCCAACTACACATTACCCATATCCCAACCCATTAACATGAAACAAAAAAAAACACAGCCATTGATTCTTTCTTTTCAACAGAAGAAAATTGAACAACAGTATTCAACAGAAGAAAATTGAAGACGCAGGCAACGAACGAGTGAACGACCAGCAGCAACGACTCAACGAGCAGCACTCCAGGTCTCCAGCAGCAATGAACGACCTAACTCCTAAGGTTCGTTTTCTTTCACTTTTGTTGGTTTAATTTGAGTTTAGGATCTAGGGTTTTATATTTTTAAGTTTTTTTAGACTCGTCTTCACAATAAGATGTCAAATGAGTATCTGACGGATAGCTTGTGATTTACGTGGAAAAAGAAATTGCTAAAAAGTTTGATTATGACTCCATAATCGATGAATTCAAAGATCTTAAAGGTCGTCGGGCAGCGTTGTAATTCTTTTTTAAGATACCCACAATTTCTCTCGTATTATCATATATTTTAGATCTTTGTTTTGTTAACACTTATCTAGTTTTTATATGTGTTGTTAGACATCTAGTGTTGTTATTGTTTGATCCGACGCGAATCAAATCTTCAACCCGAAAAATATAACCTAAAACATAGTGATAAGAAAAAAAATTCAGGTCCTGTAATTTTCAGCCCCCGTGCTGAAAATATTCAGGATCCGCCACTGACCACATCACAACACTCACAAAACACTATTCATAAACATTGTAATTCGTAATTCAATATAGTATATAATGAGTAATAGACACATGAATGGCTGATATTTATATATAATGAGTTAATATAAGCTGCACATCAATGAGTTCACAGATACTTTACGTTTGGGTGCATAAATGAGTTCACATGATTGCGTGCATAAATGTAATCATATTTGTGAATCAATGAACTATTAAAAGCATACGAATGGCGGTATACGTGCATCGGTGTTTTATTAGTTGCATGTTAGTGACACATGGGTTAACACATATTAACTGTAGATACACATAGATCACCAACACCATACAAATCTAATACACTCACCATTTATGTTCTACATATATTGTTGATCCAAGATGCTATCCCACTAAACCTACTACAAATGGACTAAAAATAATCAATCGGATTGCAAAAGATATACGTAAACCAACCGCTTACTTGTTACATGAATCAACCAAAAATCGTTACAACGTTTCCTAGATGCTGCAACGGAGTGAAAACTAGAGGTTTTTATGCCCGTTATCAAGAAAATTCGCCTGCAATTTCTCACTATCTATAAAAAGGGTAAACTGTCTTACCTTTTTAGCTGCAGCAACACTAAGATTCCTATATATTTACAAGCTGTCAACTTGTGCCCATTTGCCCTTCACTGCAAAATACATCAAGAAATTCAAACACATTCATATGAATTAAGAAATGTTCAACTTGTTAAACGAATTTGGATAACCAACACTAACCTTTAGTCCATCGATGCTCCAGCAAGCACTGTCAGTTGCAGCAAAAACTGTGGTATTATACAAGTATACATTTCAAACATTCATGCTCGTTGACAAATGCACCGCCTAATTTGCAGTACATGTTTACACTGCCACCATATGAGTTGAGGAGGTAAAACAAGAAATAACAATTACTCTGCACTTTTGATAGGAGTTTTTCTTATTAGTTCTGACTCATTGCTGCTATTTCTTATTTGTTCCGATTCCTCATTGGTATTTCCTACTACTGCCGACTCCTTTCTGGCCTGATTTTGTAATTTTAACTTTTCTTGTTCAGCTTCCTTCTGTACCTTCTTTTTTTCTGCTTCTATTTGCAGGCAGTTTTCCTCATGAGCATGATTAAACATTCTCACAAACTGAAGCAACGTTGAAATAACTGAAATCATATCATAACACCATACAATTTCCCCTTGTTAGAGAACTTGGAACAACGTTAGAATCAAAGTCATCTAAATTGTAGTCTTTTTTATGGTTACCTTGCTCATATGGGCATTTAGCAGGATCTTCTCCAAAGTAAAGAATTAAAGCATCCACACTTTTACCCTACAAAACAGTTAGGCTTAAAACAAATCTGGGCAAGTTCAAGCAGAGGTGTCGATTCCAATCCATTTACTTATGAAAGGGTCAATTCAGGTTGTATTTTATCTCAAGTTAAAGTAGTTCAAAGTTTAGTTTTCACTTAAAAAAGCTCAAAAGGGTTGAAATTAGTCCGCGGTTTAATTTTGATGTGTAGAATTTGCTTGTTTGATCATAAGTGACCCATTAACTGTTTACCTTCTTTCTTGAAAATGACTTTTTTGCAGGTCAAGCCCGCCAGCCTGCTTCTACCAGTACTAAAATGCCCATGTAACCCAACCCGCAACCCGCTCATATTGCCACTTCTACTTTACATACACAAGAAATTGTGAGACATACCACCCCAGAATACTGTGTAGCTAGGGCCTTGACTTCACCTTCCGCAGAAGAAAGAAATTTCTTCAGAGACTGAAACACAGAAAACCAAAATAACTTATGTGCATCTCCGTAAAAAAGTAAGTGAAAGTATCATTATACTTTAAATTCAATCAAGCTTCTTAGAAAACAAGTTACACCTAAATAAATTGTAAATGTTTTTATTAATATATAACCAGTTGCTAAAATAATAACATTACGTGTGTACCTTCCGAAAACGTTTAGACACATGTCCATCTTTTTTACAAAGTTTCTTTTCATGGATTACTTTCTCCAGTCCTTTAGTAATAGTTTGCATTTCTTCTGCCAGTAATTTTAGTTGTATCTGGAACGAAATAATAATTGCAATCAACAAAAATTAAACTGAAATAACGTTTGTTCCAAAAATGTATTCCACCAACATTACCTTTGATGCAGGTTCCAAACTCCCAAGTTCCTTGGAAAAATCCAGGAGTTCAGGTAGTTTGTCTGCAAGCACCTAAGATATCCATCCACCAAAGATACATAAACAACAACGAAACGATTTATGCTAATAAATAAATTCATTGGAGAGCATGAAATTGTACCTTACAAAGATAATGCATCAGAGTCATTTTGTTGTTTCTGGCTCGTGTTTCGTTAAGTTTGAGAATGCTATCCAATCTGAACCCAACAGCAGAACCTAAATACCAAAACCATGTTATGGAAATATTTTATTTCTTTACAAGTCTGCAATTAGTATTAATAATGAAGAGGTGAAACATACAAATAAAAAAGGTTAAATAACAACTTACCTCTTGCAGTTCCCTGATTCAAAGCATTTCCAAGAGAAAGAATTGTCTGCATGACTCTTCGCAATTTTACAGAACTCCTGACCTGATATAAGTACCATCGCCATACACAAAAAGTAAAGTTTCATACGATAAAACTGTCACTGATTAACTTCAAAAGTAAAGTAAAATATATAACTTGCCTGTTCTACTGACAAAAACACATAGTTTAAGCTCTTACTAAGATCTGAAACCTAATCTCAAAAGAAAACACTAAATTAAAACCTCGTACTTAATATAGGCCTGAAAATGCATGTATTAATGCCTTCTGACCTGTGTACTAAACTGTAACTTATAAGAGAAAACCCTGAGTTTAGCTTCTGAACGCGGAACTTTCATCAGCTCCATAAAGAACTATTACAAGAAATCAGAAATAAATCCAGATGAATTAGTAGAGCTGCGAAAGATATACGGGCAGAATGGTAATTAATTGCGTACCAGTTCACATTTGCCCAAGTTCTCTTTATCTCCTTTATATCCCTAACATGAAAAACGGCTAGTTATTTTACAAGCAACAGCCATGGATGCCCAAATCAATTTAGTATACCACAATACCTCAAAATAAATATAGTATAATATAATTACATCAATACTAAACTGGTTAATTAGTTAACTAACATTGCACCTTAATTTGTTCCATCTCCTCCTTGGTTGGACAGAACTTAATAAGGTTATCCACTCTTTCAAGATCCATTTCTGTTTCATCCAAAGCAAGGACGGCATCCTGTTAAATTTCAAAGACATTAACTTTTTTTATTAGAAAACATAAATTAAAGCTTAAACATACACATAGCCGTGAGATTGACAGATGATATATTCACAGTAAAATGATGAAACTAAATTGTATATATAATATACAAGTATACTTATACATAGGAAAAAAGTTACTGTAAGTCATGAATTAAACTGCGTAATGGTGCGTGTAGCACATATTTATCAAAAAATGTATAGGTGGTCAAGGATTGGAGTTGTTGGACCCATTCACAATATCAGTTAAAACTTAAAAGTTCCCACTATATCTTCCGTGTGATTAAATGTCTCCTCTGCTGGCCAAAGGAAAAGCTGCTTGAGGCATTGCATTAATTTAAGAAGTTTTACTGGAACCATGTATAAAAGGGAATAGTAGTCTAAACCTATGGGGTTGGATATCTTGAATGTAGATGATATAGTTATCTTTTGGTTAACCTATCTCTGCCATTATTACTCAACTGACTTGAGAGTTTTTCATGATAGATCTTGGTCCTTTGTCTTACTTTTAGAAAATCCTGCAATTCCCGTAACATCTAGTTTGTTTCTTTCCTAAGACTTCTTTGTCAAGATATTTTGATCTTGGTAGCATGTCCTCCAGCAACCCATGTAACACTTAAGTCACACATCATCCAAACGTTTAACCATTGGGTCTCATAGTCTCATGTATGTGATCCTACTCTTATGGCATAGCCTTGCTGGCTTAGTGCAACGCTTGAGGTTTAGACATCCCGTTATTCAACAAGTTTATCTTTTAGGCATGATCCCCGTGAGCCTCATTTTCATGTCATGAAGTGTATCATTCAATATACTTGTTTCATTTATTAGGTCTCCATTTTCTACTTCCTATATATGTGGATCAACTACTCCCACAATACTCATAATTTTGGTGATAATCTTGTTTTGTTATCCTTGAAATGTCAACATGTGATGTTTCCCAAGTTTATATAACATTTTAGGCTGTGTAATTATGTACACCCCATTAGCAATACAAAGTATCTCCGTGTGGTTTCCCAAGTTTCATTGAAGATTGTAGGCATTAATGGTATAGGTAATAGGTATGTTAGTTTTGGCTGTTATACCATGTAGAGAACGTGTTAATTTGTTGTAGCAAACACTAATACAAAATTTTTAACCTTCCCTTTGGCTATATAGTATAAAGAGAAATGATCCATCATCTATGAGAGTTTCACATCTTTTTGTACATCCTATTTGTCTTACGATATCTATTATGATTGCAGTTTATATTTAATACTGCAAAAACATGAAAGAGAAGGGCTATAAAGGTTTGTGTTTGGTAAGTTATAAGAAGACAAGTCAGAAAACGTGGACAAACACATAACAAGTACAATAAAAATCCTGCTAGATTTTAACCATTCATATTGTTGTCATTATCGAGAATTGAGCTTACCATCAATTCGTTTAATGGTGTCTTCACCTTTGAAAGCATGATCTCGCAGTTGTATGCCCGCCTGTGTTCAATCTGGTAGAAGTGTGAGATGTCAATAGCTAGCATTTACAAAGGAGTGTGAACTGGTCAATCCATTTCCATACTCTTTTAGATAGAATAACAATATCATAAAACTTTTGGTGCAATTACAGGTATATGAGTATATCTGATTGAATAGTTAACAAGAACTTTAATCAACAAGGAAACTACTGTACCAGGGATATTTTTTCGGGTTTATTAGCTGCTGATTTTGCTTTCATAACCTTGTCTGAATTTGGATTGGATGCTGAGAAGAGATTCTCAAGTTCCGACATATCAAACTCCGCCGCCCTAATCAACATCAACCATATATAAGAACATCAAACACTAAAACTTATATAAAAATGTCAAGAATAGGAAATGAAAAAAGAAAAAGAAGCACCTTGAAGCTTCACCATGTTTTTGTGATTCAGCCCACAAGCTTCCTTGTGCTGGTTTGTTGATCTTTGACCAATGTAAAGGCTTCAGTTTCTTTGTTGGCTGGCTTTTCACAGCAGATGTCCTTGATAGACGCCCCTTATGTGCAGGAGGTGGTGGAGCAGCAGACCCACCAGAATCTTTTGAAAGACCCGGTGGTGGAGGTGGCGCACCGCCCCCTCCTTTCACATTTCCATTAGAAGAAGGAGCAACTGGAGGAGGGGGTGGCGGTGCTGCTTTAGGTTTTGGTGGGGGAGGCGCAGGCGGTGCTGGGGCTTTTGGTGCTGGTGGGGCTGGCGGTGCTGGTGCAGGAGGAGGGGGTGGAGGTGGTCCACCTGCTTTGTTTGGAAGTGGTGGTGGCGGGGGAGGAGGCAGCCCACCCTTATCATCGGATGGCAGAATGGCAGGAGCAGATAAAGATGCTGCAGATTCACGCAGTTTCTCAGTTAGAGAAGGATGAGCACATGTCAAGATTATATGAGGTGGCACAGATGATGAAAGTGACAGAGAACTTTTAGAAGCATCAACGGATGCTTGTGTTGATGCTGGCAATTGCCTTGAAAGGGAAATGCTTCTAGTCGCCCCAACAGCATCTAAATTGGTTTCTTTATCTTGATTATTATTTCTTTTTGTAAGTGTTTGAAGTAAATTTTTGGATTCGGTTCTTTGAAAACTAGTTTCCATCATTTCAGTAACAATATCCGATAAAGGCATCTGGTGCAGCCTACTTAATGCATCATCACTTTTAGGAACAAGCCAATCCACACTGCCAAACATATCTTGAACTTTAGAAAATGCTTCCACCGGAAGCCCTTCTTCCTCAAAACAAGACAGGTCTGCTGGAACCATAGACGCTGAGGGGTCCATTTCTGAGAAAAGAAGCTTCATTCAATAAAAGAAAGTATATTTAGTTAACTTGTAAGTATGCGTGAAAACAAATATGAATGCTCATTTTAATTTCAAGATATATATATATATATACCTCAGCTCTGAAGTCTTTATGAAATTGATCCTTAGCATCCCAATTTATGTCGATTTCATCACGATTAAGTATCAGCATGTTTGATTTAATGAATGCTGTGTTGAACATGGCGCGATACATGATCTTTTCTTTCGTCATGTCATCATGTAAGCTAATACACTCCAGCACAACATCACCTTGAATATGGCAATTAATATCAATTTTAACAAGTTCACTATCTGCCTGCAATGAACACAAAACTTCAGAAGAATGAATGCATCACCAGAAACATGTAAGCAGATGAAATACACATCTTACCTGATTAAAATACCGAATATTCTTTTTTCTCCTTGGGGTTGAGAACAGAAGTTTAGGAGTTTTATCAACATGTAACAAAGGATCGCGTCCATAAATCCTAAACACGGGACAACAACCGCCTTTCCCATCAAAATCAGGAATCATTCTCATTATAACACAATCCAAAGTGAGTGCCTTGTCAGCAGGAGGCCATTCAGAGTCAGCATTTCTCTTTGACACATACTGCAAGTACCTCAACTGAGAAGGCATAGGATTCATCGGTGACAATTTGGACAACGCATCATTAGGCGCCTGCTTATAAACAACCTCCAACGCCTTAGTTTCAACAGTAAAATACTTTCTATAAAGCGAGAGAGCGGCTGCCATGAAAGCCAAAACCGGCCAACCACCAAGCTCAGAGTGCATAATAAGAATATTCTGCTGTGCAACCGAGAGCCAACTTTCGGTTGATTTTAGAAAATGATGGATCACCTCCAATGACAGCAACGGACAACCTTCATAGTTGCGAGGATAATCCATTATCGTAATATGATCTAAGCCTGCCAAGGCAGATGAAATCCTGTTTTCTTGATCTCCTTCCCGAAAATCAAGAATCATGATGGACGAATCGTTGTAAAGTTCCTTCTGTTCAGTTATTATTTTGCCTATATAACCTTTATAATCTTCTTCCCAAGCTCCAGAGCTAAAACAGCAGTCAAATACTATACACCAAATATCAAACTGTTATAAGTTCTAATATTGAATACACATACAAAAATGTAAACACATTAACAAATTGTAAACCTAAATAGAAGTGAAGTAGGGAAATTGATGAAATTGCATGAACAGACATACATATGAAGGTAATTAGTTGAGAAATTAATTGAGGGTAAAGAATTAAGTACCGTAAATTCTTTCAAAGACCCAAACAAGGTTATCAGGGAGCTTTTTTTTCAAAAGTTTACGTAATAAGGCCATTGAAGATCAGTGAATTTGAAACCCTAGGAACAATTCCACCGAGGCAGATACATTTAGGATGTGGTTTTGTAATATGCATAAGATACAGTTTGCGACGTGAATGAATGAGGTTTATGGCGATCGATTGATGAAAGCTTCAATTCGATGTGTTTGTTTGTTTGTGTGAGATGAGAAGAAGGTTTACGAGATCAGCATGGGGAGTTATACCAAATCAATTCAATTCAATGGCTTATTTGTTTTCTTTCTCTGTCTGTCTGTTTAACGAATAATAATATAATCATATTGTTCTAAGCTACGTATTAATAACCCACATGTATGCTTTATTTTTATTTTTTTTTAACCGATTCCGTTTGCAGTTCGTTTAAAAGATCATGCCTGCTAGTTAAAGCCCCTAACACATGAGTAGTGAAATACCGAGATGATGTGATAGATAGCGTGATTAGTAACGGATTCATAATCAAATATCAATGGTATCCTAATAAGGGGTATCATAATTTTTTATCATGTGTATTCCGATACATAAAACAGTAAAAAAATGATCATTATACTTAAACCGGTGAAAATTAAACCTCGTAACGAAAGTTGAGGGTATCCTAGAATATCTCTGTGTTTTTCATAGCTCAGTCTCTAAGTCTAATAGTGAATCCTAGGCAATGTGTATGATAGTGAAAAATGGCTATAAAGGGTGTGTTGTGGTAATAAAAAACTCAACTTTGGTTTGTTGCCCGTGATCACTATCATGCCCCAATAACGTGGAAAGGGCGGTGTAGCAGCTGTATTGGTGCCAAAACGGTGTCTATCACGCCCTTTTGTTCAACCACTACGTTTGGCCTAAACAACATTTTGTCATTATATGGTAACAAATGTGTAATGGTTAAGGTTCATATAATGCCCCTCAATCATTACACTTAGCATGTAAAAGTGAGCAAAGGAGTCATTGGAACAAGTATTGGTATGGGTTTCCTCGTAAAATGAGAGTTATAAATATCATGTTCAACTGTATTTTCCCACGACGTGCCACCATAATGGTGTGGAAGTGTGCGTAAAGGGGCGTTTCGGGTATTATGTGGAGGCTAAACACCCTATTAGATTCAGTCGAAGGCCGGGCAATGTACAATAACGCCGAAGGGGGTGAATCAAAGGTGGAATCCCTTAACACACACTGCTCCAGTCGGGGGGGCATTAACAAGCGGGAGGCTGAGATGTGTAATGCGTTAAACAACAAGAAACTTAACGTTTAATTTTCTTTTTAATTGTTGGTGAGGGGAGGTTGAGGGGGTTAAATTATTTCCTTAACATGAGATGAAGTGAAAGAGGTAAAAGTAGATCACATGAATCCTAAAAGATGTTAAAAGTGCGTTAGAGTATAGCTCTAGGCATAACAAAAAGTATGCTCTTTAGTTTTTAACAACCTATTTTTAAATCATGAATAAAAAAATTTATTTCCACAAAAGTTTTTGGGCGCAACCAACGCCTTTTTTAATCACTCATATACTCATGACGACAACTATATGAAAGCAAGAAATAAAAGAGAAGATGAATACAAAGATTTAAAGTGATTATATCAAGTGTGATTTACGTCCACTATATTGGAACCGTTTATATATATGTATTATGGTGCACAAGAAAACTTTGATCATTAGAGCATTCACACTGAAACAATCAAATGTTTGTGAGTGAGTTTTTTTATATTTTACGGAGTTGTTTTGAGTTGTTATGAGTTGATGAAAGAGAAAATTTAATGGTAGAGAAAAAGAACTCTATATTTGAAAAACTACTGTTCAACCCTATAATTTTTTAATGATTTTAAAAAGTGGTTGTGAGTGGTGGAGAGAGAACCTCTAATGAAAAAGGTAAAAGAAATTATTATTTATTTAGAAGTAGATAGAAAAAATAGTTGTTTTTTGTGTAATTATAAGGATGTAGATAGTTACTTCACTGTAAATGCTTTTAATAACCATAGGGAATCTAGGGTTGCATGTCTAGAGCCCTAAGATCATCATAAATTGGATTTTCTTGGTGATGGCCATGCCCAAATTGGAAGAGTCTACGTAACCATAGTTACCCAACAAAAATAAAATTACAATTATATCCTTTTCAATTTTAATTGTTAGAATATAAATTACAACAACTAGCAACTAGTTTGTGGGGTTGTTTGTTTTACCTCTTAATGGTTCAGTTCAGTGTTTAATCATTTAGATTCAACATTCAGAGCGTTTGTTTCATAAAAAATAGTATTTGAATGCTTTAGTTAAGTGTTGAATGGTTAAAAGATAGGGAGATGATGAATGGAACTGAATAGAGCATATACCAACTTTACTTTCGATCATCTTTTGTGCATTTCTACCTCAACATCCTTCTCATTTCGTCCATTCAGTACTTAATGATTCAGATTTTGCCAAACAGCCTCTAAGTAGTGTTAGATTCTAGTCTTTATTTATAGTTATGAGTAGATTGAAAAAAATAAAAATTAACTGTTTAAAAAAGGAAACAACCATATGGTATATAACTATATACTCATAGAGTGTTATAAAAAAGTAAAAAACCAACTTTCAGTAAGAAACACAAAAGCTATAAGCATACCTACATATTGTTTTGATTTTATTGTCATGTATAAAATGGTCATATAAAATGCTCATGTCTCGTTATCTCTACTCAAAACGTTTAAACTGGTTTTGTATTGCACTATATATCATTGTAGTAGCATCTTTTTTTCATACTTCTAAACTGTGTTGATTCTAGCAAGTATGAGTGTCATATTGTTAAAAGAATTATTTTATTTAGGTAGAAAGAAATAATAATGGAAGATTGAAAACCCACATGTGGTCTCATGGAAATTGTTAGAATAGGGTGTTAGATGCAATCATGCAAATCTCCGGCCTATTGTAGATAGGTTTCACCATTGATCATACAACAACAACAACAACAACGAATACACTAAATATACTTGCAGAATTTGATAGTAAAGATTATAATGTGATAGATTGATTTCATTGTCATTCTGCGATATATATACAGAACGAAGCAGTGCCTTGAACAGTCACGTCCCTTGGCCCATAACTGCTTATAACTACCATAAACTACCCTAACAGTTCCATACACAACTGTTTTATATTTACATACTAAGTCCTTTAACAGTTACATACTACATAACAAGACATATTTTTCCAACAGAAATTTACATAAATTCTACTTTATAGATTAGTGAGTCACTGTGAGTGAGTATTAGATAAAACATGCATGTGTTAAATTGTTGCAAGCAAGTGCAATGGGACATCATTTCTTTGACCAAAGTAAAGGCTTTGTTTGGTCAAGTGGTGGTGGCGTTGGAGGACGCGGCCCACCCTTACCATCGGATGGCAGAATGGCAGGAGCAGATGAAGATGCTGCAGATTCACGCAGTTTCTCAGTTAGAGAAGGATGAGCACATGTCAAGATTATATGAGGTGGCACGGATGATGAAAGTGACAGAGAATTTTTAGAAGCATCAACGGATGTTTGTGTTGATGCTGGCAATTGCCTTGAAAGGGAAATGCTTCTAGTCACCCCAACAGCATCTAAATTGGTTTCTTTATCTTGATTATTATTTCTTTTTGTAGGTGTATGAAGTAAATTTTTGGATTCGGTTCCTTGAAAACTAGTTACCATCATTTCAGTAACAATATCCGATAAAGGCATCTGATGCAGCCTACTTAATGTATCATCACTTTTAGGAACAAGCCAATCCACACTGCCAAACATATCTTGAACTTTAGAAAACGCTTCCCCTGGGAGCTCTTCTTCCTCAAAACAAGACGGGTCTGCTGGAACCAAAGACGCCAAGGGGTCCATTTCTGAGAAAAGAAGCTTCATTCAATAAAAGAAAGTATATTTAGTTAACTTTTAAGTATGCGCGAAAACAAATATGAATTCTCATGTTAATTTCAAGATATATATATACCTCAGCTTTGAAGTCTTTATGAAATTGATCCTTAGCATCCCAATGCATGTCTATTTCATCGCGATTAAGCATCAACATGTTTGATTTAATGAATGCCGTGTTGAACATGGCGCGATACATGATCTTTTCTTTCGTCATGTCATCAAGTAAGCTAATACACTCCAGCACAACATCACCTTGAATATGGCAATTAATATCAATTTTAACAAGTTCACTATCTGCCTGCAATGAACACCAAACTTCAGAAGAATGAATGCATCACCAGAAACATGCAAGAAGATGAAATACACATCTTACCTGATTATAATACCGAATATTCTTCTTTCTTCTTGGGGTTGAGTACAGAAGTTTAGGATACAAAGGATCGCGTCCATAAATCCTAAACACGGGACAACAACCGCCTTTCCCATCAAAATCAGGAATCATTCTCATTATAACACAATCCAAAGTGAGTGCCTTGTCAGCAGGAGGCCATTCAGAGTCAGCATTTCTCTTTGATACATACTGCAAGTACCTCAACTGAGAAGGCATAGGATTCATCGGTGACAATTTGGACAGCACATGATCGTTAGGCGCCTGCTTATAAACAACCTCCAACGCCTTAGTTTCAACAGTAAAATACTTTCTATAAAGCGAGAGAGCGGCTGCCATGAAAGCCAAAACCGGCCAACCACCAAGCTCAGAGTGCATAATAAGAATATTCTGCTGTGCAACCGAAAGCCAAGTTTCGGTTGATTTTAGAAAATGGTGTATCACCTCTAACGAAAGCAACGGACAACCTTCATAGTGACGAGGATAAGCTATTATGGTAATATATTCTAAGCCTTCCAAGGTAGATGAAATCTTGTTTTCTTGATCTCGCTCCCGAAAATCAAGAATCATAATGGAAGAATCGTCGTAAAGTTGCTTGTGTTCAGTTATGATTTTGCCTATATAACGTTTATAATCTTCTTCCCAAGCTCCAGTGCTAAAACAGCAGTCAAAAACTATAAAACAAATATCAAACTGATATCAGTTCTAATCTTCAATACACACAAAACTGTAAACACATTAACGAAATGTAAACCTAGATAGAAGTGAAGTGAAAGAAATTAACTAGGGGTTTTAAACAAGGGAAATTGATCAAATTGCATGAACAGATATGCTTAATGAGTTGATAAATTACCGTAAATTCGTTCAAATACCCAAACAAGGTTATCGGGGAGTTTCTTCTTAACATGTTTACGTAATAACGCCATTGGAAATCAGTGAAATTGAAACCCTAGGTAGGAACAATTCCAGCGAGGCAGATACATTTACGATGTGGTTTGGCAATATGCGCGCATAAGATACGTACAGTGAGACTTGAATCAATTAATGAGGTTTATGGCGATCGATTAATGAAAGCTTCAATTCGATCTGTTTGTTTGTTTGTTTGTTTGTGTGAGATGAGAGGACGGTTTACGAGATCAACATGGCTTCATTGTTTTCTTAATTTCCCATCATATATAATCGTTAAATAGACCCTTCCACCATGAAAAATGCATATAAATTTATAGCAATAAAAAGTTCATGCATATTAGGAAAATTGTTACAAGTATCAAAAACAACAAATGCGCGCTATAAATTAATTCTTCTAAAAACATGATGACACTCGTTATTATTTGTTTCGAACTACCTAATAATTCTTCTAAAAACATTGCACTGGCATCTCTTTTTCATACATCTAGACGTACTATTGATTTTACTAAATAAGAGTGTCATGTTTTTAAAAGAAATATTATTATATAGAAAGAAATAATAATGAAAGATTGAGAACATCCAACTCGATAGGTCTTCATGGAAACCCAATAATAATGTATTAGGTGATGATATATATTGATCTCGAAAGTTTGTATTTGAATCTTCTTTATATAATATAGCAAAACAAAAAAAATCCTATGTGGTATCTTTTCATAGCTTTAGCTTATGTGGCATTATTTGAAAGATTATCTCACAATAATGATTTTTTTATTTATAATATATATATATATATATAATTTATTATAATAAAACTAATTACATTTTTTGTCCCCTAATATTTTGGGGAATTCTGAAAAATTTAAGAGTATTTATATTTTTAACCCTTTACTACAAGGGGTGTATATGAGTCGGTTTATATTTGATAGGGTTTAAAAATGAAACATATAGATAAAGTTAATAATAACATACAATTAAAGAACTCAGTGTTTTATAAATATACATAACATTTTTATATGATTTAAAAAAATAAATAAACTACACCATAAAACTAAGCACTTTATTCTCTTTAATTTGAGTATAATATTGCTATACTCTCTTACTTGCTCTAGTGGCTAGCAAAGGCCAACCGAGAGGGGAGAACGAATGACTCAGGAATCGACTGGTTCCGAGCAGACTCTTTTCTTTTGGATAACAAGAAGGCGAGCTTCTATGCTTTGATCAAATAAAAAGCCCAGTCAGCCACCAACTCGGTGCAAGTCACGTGACCTACAGCTCGGCCTTCGCTTTTTGTCACCGGTGGCTAATACCTTCTCGACACTATCGAACCTGAAATCCACTCTCAATCGCTAAAAATCTAATTTTTAAAAATATATCAGGTGTTACGTTTTATCACGGTTTTGTCTCAAAACTGAATGAAACATTCATGAACATCTTTAAAAGCATCACTTGAATTGTGTTCCCGAGCGTAGCGCGGACACTAACCTACTGTACTATATATATATTAGTTAAAACTTGTGTTAAATGATTGCAAGTGAGTGCAATATTGGAACATCATTGGTATATATGACTCCAAATATATGCATGAAATTTTTATTTATAGCATTTGTTGTTTCTGATACTTGTAACAATTTTCCTAATATGCATGAATGCACTTTTTTCAAGGTGGAAGGGTCTATCTAACGATTATGATGGGTAACCATAAAACATTAGGGGACCACCCTACAAGACATTAATATAGTTCTGATTCTATGTCATGATAATTGATATCACATACATCATAAAAGATCTTGGGACTCCGGTAATTAAGATACATATATATGCTAAATTAGTATGATTTTTTGGCCTTGCTTTTAGGCGATAGAAGATAATACTTTGATTGGAGACCAATTAAGATAATCTCATTTGAGAATCGTGATACAACTAAGTTGTCCGTTACAATTCGTTTCTCAAATATTAGACTACTTTTGGTATTGTTTAGTTCGTTAGTTCATTCTCTGTTTTCAAAACTCAAAACTTAAAAGCCCACCGCGCATGCTCCTGCTTGGCCTCAGATGCAGCCTTGTCCTCTCGCCTCAAAAGCCTTGTAGTTTGCCATGATAAGTTGTTACATGAGTTTTCCAAATATAACAAAGCTTTTCATAGGATGATCACCAATCATGATTTAGTGATAGTTATTGTGGAGCTGTTTAACTACTTTGTGATTTACAATGACAGGTAACTCGTTATTGATTCATTGAATTTTGAATGAATTTGAAGTTATACAATTATAAATTATTTCATGTTGCTTAATTCCTAATTTTCATGATGACTATTGACTAACCACACTTTGCTAAGGTAGTTTGATGTTTAAACTAATCTTAATGATTAATTAGTGGGTGTTTGGATGGTAGTTCTTTCCAAGTAATTAAAGTTCTGGCCTATGGGTTGTTTAGCTTTACTCTTTATTTGCTTATCAAGTTGATTATTATGTCTTTACAACTCCACAAAAGTAAAAACTAGCATTAGATTTGCCAACTGCTGCATGTTCAAGTTTGCATCACACCAAACACCTCAACTATTTTCGCTTTGCAAGAACTAGCTATGTTGTATGAAAAATGCCAAATATATTGATTCGCACGTGTAATGTTTTGAAAAGATGGTTGCTTTAATTCATAGTTTATATTTATGTTTACTCAGGAACAGAGCTATGAAGAACTTAAATATATCCCGGGATACCATCAACTTGATGCTTATGAGCTTATCTAATTCTATATGTAATTTTGTTTTTGACATATAATTAACCTAGTAGAATAATAAAACTACCAATCAAGTATTTACAAACATATTATGATCCTAAATTCATAAATGTAAAATAATATTTACCTCCTTTCAATTTTTGTTTTTTACACTTTAGTTTATCAACTAAATTTAAATATATTTATAACTTTAAGCGTAGAGTTTGACTTATAATCATTTTGGCACATGAAAACTTTGTCAATTTACAACTTGGCCTTTTACATATATACTATACTTTCACATATTTACGATTTTAAACCCGGAGTTTTGACTTAGTTATCATTTTGGCATCTAACTAGCTTTGAATATATGTCGGTCTTTTACTTGTGTTACGCATTACGATTTTACACCATAACATGCGACATGAAACTTTTTTATCAACGCGTGTGACGAAGTCACATACACAAGACCCGACATCACACAGTCCGGTCTTGTAACTTGTTAATAAAAAAATATGTTATCATAAATACATTAAATCTAATTTAGCACAAAGTATACAAAAATCAATCATATTATGGATGGTGTTCACACATACTTTAACTAATAGATTTAACAAAGCTTTTTTTTTCCATTGAAAGAAGCTTCTTGGTGGTTTACATCTTTAATGGTGCAAGTTATTCTTCCATTGAAAATATTATTTGTCCTACATAAATTGGATCTACCAACCGGCCCTATTTTAGTTGGACTAATCTGCAACAATCTTGTTTAAAATCTCATGTTTCTGCCAATCGTCATTGAAATCATAACCTTTTGAATTTTTATATTCATATTTGTCCGCAATGATCCCGTTACTAATCCACCTTAATTTTTTAAAATTGGTCAAACAATGACATTTTAAAATGGTAACTATGAAACAAGACAAGGGCCAGGATGAGTGTTTTACTCCATCTGTTGTGCATGCTTTAGCGGTTAGAGTCACCAAATATTCTTAAACTTTGAAGCACATGATTTTATGGACCATTGTACAAGTTTTAATGCATAACATACATGTCATTTGATTGAGGAATTTTTGGTTTTGGGAAAAGGGATTTAGTTTACTATGATAAAAGCTCTGTGCTGTGCTCTAAAGGTTAAAGACACTTATTTTAAAATCATGGAGCACATGATTTTAAAGTTTTGGCCTGCCAAATGTACAAATATTAATGCATGATGTACAAGTCCTTATGAGAGCAAGTTTCACTTGTTTGGAATTTATCTTTTGAATTCTAGAAAAAGGATGTAAATCTTAAAGGCAAAAAGCTGGTAACTTTATTCTATGGAACAATTGGAGAATGTTTGGTTAATAGTAGTTGCAGCTACTCTACTCATGGAAAGAATAGAGTGAAGCATAAGTATTGTGCTCTATCGTATGTAAAGAAAAAGTATAATTATTTTTTCATTATTATTATAACACATGTAAGTATTTAACGATGCAAGGGTAAATATGTTTCACTTGTCGTTGTGGGAGTTTGACTTTTTAATTAGGTATCTTTGTCGATTAGGACTAAGATGCAGTAGGTGTCAGCATATATTAACTTTTTTAACGGGGGCAAAAACTAATAGTTAGGTCTGTTAATATCCAATACTCCAACTCCATTAACTTATGATCAAGTTTATTGTAATCAAGTTTTTTAGTGAGTTTTTCTTAGCTAAAAACTTATACGTGTTAACTTCAAAACACAATGATATTCGATTAAATCCTTAAAATACAAGCGTTTGTGGTCACACGTCATAATGGGCATAATGGGAGTTTGGTGAAAAAAGGTTAAGGTACAAATGATGAATGCACAAAGTACAAGTTGTTAGCAATAAGAGTTTATCCAATGCACAAACGTCCTCATAGCCTAATAAATGTGTTGCTTAATTTAAGTGTGACAGAGGGAATAGCCCACCAATGAAAAGAGAGTTGGTTAGCTCTGGAGTCAGTTAACAACCACATGCCCAAGAATCACTTTTGCAAAAGTGAGCAGTCAAAATGAAAAAAATAAAGGTTAAATCATTTTAATTTAACCCATTAAAGGACCTAAATAATCACTTGATCCAAACAAAATTATATTAAGCATCATTTGATAAACAAAACTATACAAGCATTCGTGCATTCATCTATTTCTAATTTTAAAGCGTTAGGGCAATAAGAGTTCTCAATTAATCATAAACTCTATTTAACTATTTTTTTTAAATAGACATCAATATTTAATTATTTACACCAAATATATTAATGTCTTGACTAGAATTCATGATTTTCAAGAGAACAATGCCTCACACGTCCCTCTTAACTATCATGCTAAAAGATCATTGACCTCTACTTGCCTATCTTGAGTCGCTCGATCCCACATCAAATTTATTTTTATCAAGTTGTGTTTTCTCGGACAACAAAAAACAAAATAGGTCGAAGAAGAAAAAAGAGAGCCAAAGCCGTAAAAGAATAGGTTAGGAAAACAACAGACTAATAAGCAACCTTACTTCGTAGTATTTTAGGGATTGTAACGATCCATTGACTATATTTTTGAAAGGTTATGCAAAATAGACAGAGCTATGCAAGTACAAAGTTATGTTACATACTTACATGTACTCCAATAATTTCTGTTCTGTTGTACTCTCCAAACATCCACTGCAATGTACAACTAACAATACAGAAAGTACACTCATGATACCAATACTGACAACTGCTCTGGGTTTAGGTATCTCTCATATGTTAAAGATAAAAAATCTTACATTAGTGTAACTCGCTCTATGATTAGCAACTAATAACAACAATAATCTAATACATAATCAAACACAAACACACAAATTCACACAATGCTCGGTGGTGGAGTCTCCCAAATATCAAACACATTCTCTTCACTATGCAAAGCGAAAAGCCGATCGCCCCCAATCGAAAAATCGCATATCGACCCACCAAAACTCCTTCTAAGCCTCGACGTTAGAACCCAATCCGACCCGCAAAACACTGAAATACAATCATTCATCGATGAAAACAACTGACCCTCGTGCAACGCTAGTTTCGGGTAACACGGCTCATCCGGCATTTTCCCTTTCATTAACCGACTGCGCGAGCTCCATCTAACTGAACTTGACTCACGCCTCAAGTCCATAAATCCTAGATCCTCAAACTCATTCACCACACATATTGAACCATTTTCTTCCATGGCTATCGCATCACGGACCCTCCGGTCATCACCATTGGCCGGAGACCACATGTCGGACCAAGACCAAACCATTGACTTTGACCTAAAGTCCAACAAACTAATGTAACAATTGTCCTTTCTAGGAAACAAAGTTGCTACTAACAAACAGTTTGAACCGTTTAGCCATTGTAGCTTATCAGCGTCTCCAAGTGACCACCCGGGTGGCTCGTAGAAAAAATCGACTTGTTGACCCGTGTTTTGGTCCCAAACACCAATACCATATTCGTTACTTCTACCCTTACAACTCGAAAACAAGTTATAACTATCGTTAAAACTCAAAGCACCCGCGGTATAACTTTTAACCACACCTTCATGTGTCACACTAAACTTATGCCTTAATTCTCCGGTTGTCGTGTTAAACAACCCCATCCCACCTTGTCCACGTCCGAGTCTTTCACACGTGCTGATCACAAGCCCGGTTGGATCAACCGGGCCCACCCAGCACGCATCATTGACTCTTTGATAGTCAAGGTTGATTGGATGCTGCTCGGACAGCATCCAATCATAAATATGAACCATACTTCCATGGGCCACACAGCAACCGCCTTCAGGCGATGCTCTAATCGCGGTGCCATCGCCTGGTGCCCGACCGGTGATGGATGTCAACGGCTGAAGGCGGTTGCCGTCGAACGAACCCCATTTAGCCGTTCGGACGTGGCCCATAAGCCCGTAGAACAGAGCTTCTCGGTAAAGAAGCTTTTCCGGTACGTGTGGTGGAATGTAAAGTTCCCCTGTTCGTAACAAGTCTAACAGGATTGAAAAACAATCTGGATTTCGATCGATAAAATAGTCGCCGGAGGGATTGAGTTGAAGGTCCCAATTTTCATCAAACATGGAGGCGAAGTATGAATCCCGGCCGGCGATCGCTAGCGTTGTTGCGGTGGTTTCGAAAATCTTACCACCAACGTTAAACTTCACTCTGTCTTTCTGAATCGCCATGAAGCAATTTCTTCAAATTCAAACAAAGATCGATCATCAAACAGCAGACGAAAGGGGGAGTATCTGATTCAGATGGATAGGATCAAAATTGATCGAAATTGTAATCTGGGTTTTGATTAAAGAAGGATTTAAGACGTGGGATTTTGAACATAGAGATAGAGATGGAGATTGAAGAAGCATTAGGTAGGGGGAGAATATCGAGGGATTGAGTTGAAATATATATAACTGTTTTTTCTTTGATCTTTATTTGCTGTCATGTTTCCCTTTTTGTCCCTGCAATGCAAGTGTTTGTTTTATCATCTACTCAACCTCAAAACATTGGTTCAAGCATTAATGGAACTTCTCAAATCCGGCCCAATTGTATATCTTTACTTTATAAATTGTCAAAGTATTAGTAAAACTTGTGTTCATGATAATAAAATATGGTGCAAATAAATGCAATTGGATATGAGGTTGGTATGGGACCAAATAGAAGTAACTAAGGTGATTATATAGACGTGAGATGTCGAAAATGGTTATATGATACGGGTGAAATTATTCTATCTTCTGTAAAAGGTCGTGAAAAGATGATCAAATGAATTTCGATTAACTAAAAGCTAGGATCGTAAATTTCTACGTTGCGGTTTCAATGCCACCGGAAGAGTTCGTTTAACCGCTTTCTCAAAACGGTTTACCGAAAATACATATGATATTGAATAACTATAATCAAGTAAAAAGTTTAACATAAATGATTTATTGAATATTCCGTGGTTTAGGTTTTTGGGTGTTGGGTGGGTGGGGTTTAGGTTTTTGAGGTGGGATGAGGGTTTAGCTTTTCGTTTGATCTGGTTTAGGTGTGTCTAAATACCACTTCTCACACTGTTTATGTCAAATCCATTTTGCAAGGAACCTTCCCCTATGATTACTAAATAATTTAATACAGTTACAAGGTTATTTATAAATTTTAAAGAAAGTAAAAGGAAAGTACCAAAGTTGTGAAATATTAAAAAATTAGCCACTCGATAGATTCGGTGCTCAGTTATTCTCTCAAACATGACACATTATTGTCACATAAGATGTGTTTAGGCATCACACATCCAATTAATAATCTTCTCAATTTTTTATTAAATTTTAACTCCTTATTACTAAAAACGAAAATCATGCACCATTTGAGATTCAAACTCATAATATTCTTGTTAGATATGTAAGTTTTAACCACCAGATATGAGCTTCTTTTTGCATACTCTTTTATTCAAACTCATAAATATACCTACTTATTATATACTCTTTTATTCAAATTAAATATAGACTTGTGGTTTTAAATTTGAAATTTAAATTCCCCATAAGCCAAATAGTATTGCCACTTTGAATTGACCAAAAAAAATATATATTAAATACCATCCACACAAAATAAAATGATTTTAAGAAAATAATCAAAAAGTTAATAATACGTGTTCATTAAAAAATTAGGCATAAGTCTGACTTGGAACTTTCTCATGATTGATTTTAAACTTGAACCTTTCTTCTTAGCTTAAGGCTTTGATTATTATAGTCTTATTATAGATACACTTCATGCTAGTTTAGTGTCAGCGTTATGGTCGAGTAAACAACACCCAAGTAATATTTTAAAAATATTCATGAGTGCAAAGACGGTTATAATTAATTTTAAGATAAAACTGTCGTAAAATCGAAACACAAAATATATTTAAAAAATATATTATTTTAGTATAACAATATTATATTCACGTTAAAGAAAATTAAATGTTTGATTTTATAGTGTTGTTTTTTAAAATATAATTTCGTATAAAGAGTTATATATGTTTAAAAAATACTAACGTATTTAATTGTAAATTAGTATCAATTTTATTCATAAGTTTCATTTTATACCCTAATAGAAGAGGGTTGAAATTGTAATAACTTTTATTTTTTTCAAGATTATTCTAAACAGGGGAACAAAATGTAATTATTATATAAAAAATTATTATTGTGAGCTAAACTTTCAAAAAATGTCACGTAAGCAAAATACCCTTAATTGATGACACATAAACAAATTTTGCATTGCTTTATTATATTAGAAATGAATCACCATCTTTCTTTATACCTAGGACAACATATATATGTTTGGGTACAAATAAAATTTTTTATCTTTACACATATTATAGAAACTAAAAAGTTTTCTTTAAAACTCATTAAACAGGCGTAAACGATATTTGATTGTAATCATTGTGATGATGATGTCAAACTCTATAACTTTAGATTTTGTGGTTTAATTTTTCAATTAGCTTATAGGTGGTAAAGATATAGCTTGTCAGGGCGTCTCAATAATCTTATAAGGTTTACATATAGCATCTTAATTTAATTTGTTAATATTACAGGTGGTAGCTAGGTAAGACACTTATGTATTACACGAGTTGAATGCAAATATTTATAAATTACATACTTGATAATTGAGATAAGAAATTTTTAATTGGTTTGTTAATATAGTATGATTGAATTAATGAAAACTAATTTATGAGTCATAAATTTATTAGATAAAATAAGAGTTTGATTATGTTGATGACAAATGTCACATGGAAACAATTAACCTTTGTATTAAAGTAGATAGATATAAATTATAATACACAAATTAATGTCACAAACTAGTATTATGTGTATAAAGAAAAAGAAATAGTTTTTCTAATATTTTACATTTAAAGTAGTAGAGGTAGATATATGTGCAAATATCGCATTTATTTTTACATACGTTTGGATTCATATTTAAAACCTTCAAAAATAATAAAGTGTTAAAATGGTGGTATATATGTAGTAAAAATAAAGGAAAGAGTAAGACCGTGTGTGGCGCGTTGTTGGTCATGCTATCAATGCACTATTTTTATTTTACCGGCCTCGTCTCGAAATTTCAAATATTTGGTAGACCATCTTAAATGTGTTCATTAATAATTTGCATTTTATGCCAACTTAACTCAGTTAGGTAATATTATATTATATAACTTTACGTATTGTTATTTCCAAAATCCAAACATATTTTACATCAAATATAACTGTTGCTTATTGGTCTTTGAGTGTACGTTGTGGGTAAGGCAACGATTAAAGAATGGTGTGTTGCATAAGTACTGTGTTTCGGAATAAATCATTTTACAAATGTTAATTATAAAACTAACTTCAAAATTAAGAATACAATACAAATTACAATATATTAGAAATTAAAGTGCATGTATGCTTAATTAATTTCTTAGATTGCCATATATGTATATATATCAAGAAATTTGATCAAAAGTCAATTGTGTGTGACGTTCTGATCAAGAATCAAATCATTCTTATCCTAAAAAACAAAACAAAAAAAAGTATCTGCTTGTACCTAACGATAAGCATATGATTACAATAAGAATTAATTATATATGTAATTCAAATAATAGCTAGTTATTTAATTTGTGCATGTAAATAGCTATGATTGATTACAAAATAACAGACATCATTTGTTTATTATGTGCATGCACGTAGCTAGTAAGCTAGGCTTAGAATATCGACCTTAATTAATTACTTATATTATATACAATGTACGTAGTCATGCATAATACAACATAATATAGTTTCTAGCTTGTTAATCTCATTATAGAAAACATATAATATAGTGATGTACATATTCAAACTAGGAAATATGTAGATTTGTTTATTACATAATTAATTTTAGAAAGAAATTAACTATTGATAACCGTATAAACACTTGCACATAATGTATTTAAGATAATTGCATGTGGCTAGCTAGCTTGAGAGAACGAAAGACTTTGCACAATTAAAAAACATTTTATGTATGCAAGTGTAAAACAATAAATACAAGTTTTGATTAGATTGTATGTATTAAACATTCACATCCGCCTATGTATATATATGTGAAATAAATATTGTGAAACACTTGATTAGAGTTAGGTTGGAGAAAGTTAGTTGGATATATCTTGCACTCCAAGTGAGGAATGAACATCCTCAATCATTTTGCTTTCATTTGTTCATATTATTATAATATAATTAGTTTAATTAATACTTAAATCAATATAAGCTTCTTTAGTTTTAATATATATATATATATATATATGTATATATATATATATAAAACCGAGACTATAAGTGCTTATTCGAATCTTTTAAATGTTGTAGTAGTTGTATAAGGATTATTGAATTTTAATATTCTCAATTATTAGATATTGGTTGCTATCACACATAACTAACACATAAGCATGTCACGTAGGATAAAAAACCACGTGAATAAAACCAAAGTGACACAACAATTGAAATATTAAGTTAGAAACTGTGAGATTGAATTTGTTAATTAAGAGTAACAACGACCATTACATAATACTCCGTAAGTATAAGTATTAAAATATAATAACCAAATGTCTCATAATTAGACATTTAATCTTATATATAAATGTACTAGGTTAGAGACCCGTATTTAACACGGGATTTGGTAATAATAAAAATAATTAAAAATATCATATTTGTTGATTTTGCATCGAACTGATAAACGATAATAATGATTATAGAATGGATTTGGTATTTTCCCTTAGATGTGCGGCTGGAATGAATTCATTCATATTAATAAAACCCTAACCTTTTAAACATTAATCATAGCATGTCAAGTCAGCAAAAGTATTCTAATATTAGGCCAAGTAAGCAATTAAGGGCTAGATTTACTAAGAAAATAACACTTGACAAGAAGGGGTTTGGTTTATTATATTTTATAGATTTATTATATTTATTTACAAGTCTTGTTGTAAGTTGCAACGAATGTCAACCAACTTCAACTTCTTAATTAGTCAACGTCAACTTTCCTTCCAATCTTGTTTGAAACTTCGTGACCACAACGACTTAGACTTGGTCCATTTCTTTTTCACCTATAAAATCTAATCTATAATCTATAACTTTTAATAAAAGAGGGTTTTAATAACACGTAGCATTCATTGGAGAGGATCTTGAAACATTTTTCCGGTCAAAACTAAGAATCTTTTATATTTAGCTATGTATGAAAAGAAATCAATTCAAATACATTAAATCACCATAATATTCTCTCTCAAAATTTCAATTTATCTTATTTACATCTTTAAAATCAATGTGAAAACGGAAAATAAACAACTTAACAAATAACGCATCGCAATTTACGGCCTACACTCATGCTTGTCGAACCGTACGCTCGACCCGGTACATGAGTGCCACCATGAATTTTGTCGGATATCTATCATCTGGAATATTTGTATGCCTATTTTCTTACCCTTCTTTTAATTAACTGATAGAATTTATAAGACACCAGTTTTAAAAGCGTCGATATCTACTTTGGTATTAATAGTGTATTTATAGTTTAAATCTATTTGTTCAAGACTCAAATTAGAATTACTTTACAAAAAATATAACATTTGAAAATAAGTTACACATTACATGAAAGATATACGAAAATAAAAACACAAATTGTTAAACAATTTGTGTTTTTATTTTCGTATATCTTTCATGTAATGTGTAACTTATTTTCAAATGTTATATTTTTTGTAAAGTTTTATAATTCTATTTTTTATATTTTCACCCGTGTAACACACGGGGCTTAATCTAGTGTAAAATGTAAGCATATAGATATTATTTTAAACAGTTTCAACTAACACTGTTAATAGAACATCATTAAAAATTTAATAACATTAAGTTCTTTTTAATTTAATTCAGACCGACGTTTTAAGACTTTTAATCAGAATAAGAATACAAGTCGATTGTTGTAAATTTATCTCGAATTGGCGCTCCAAACTACAAAAAGTTTCATTCACTTGAAGCACCATTAGGTTTAAACACCCGATTGAATCACCGTTTTATCGTTCGGTACGCTGTTTCGAGGTAACTTTTACATCAATCGACTTGAATTTTCAATCTGATCAAAATCCTTAAAATTAAACGTTGGTCCGGAATTCAAAAAAAACTTAACTCCTTTTGCCAAAGTGATAAAAGTTAGGATTATTATCAGCTAAATCGTTAATTAGGACCGATAAAAACTAAAAAATATTGTTTAAATCATTTAAAAACCAATATAGTTAAAATGTAGAAACAAATACTATTAAATGTTTCCATTTCCTCAAAGTTAATAAAGATTGCAAAGATGGTATTAGCTTCACATATAATATAAACTACGTAGAAACAATTTGAAGTGATCTTAAACATTTGTGTATATTTTTAAGAGCTTAAATTACTTACTTTTCTTAGCTAAGATGATAAATGGTTTCGCGAACTAATATAAAAGATTCTTTTATTTTCCTACTTTTCAGTTTTAATTGAATTTTTAACTATAGTAATTTTATAAATTTTATTTGTAAGATTGATGACCCGGCCTTGTAAATTACAAACTTACCCCCATCTTTTAGCTTATCTATACTTTTAATCTTTAATCTTCATTTTGGACGTATATATATTTGTGACCCCAACTTTAGATATATGCATTTTTAAACACGCATATGTATAAACGCGAAACCCGACCGTCGCATCGCAAGGCTCATGCAAAATCTCACATATAGCTTAGAAACATGGGAGGGGAATAAACTGATTAATGCCTTACTTCAAAGGGATTTAAAGTTTAATACCCCCTATGTTAATAATATAATTACTTTTGTAGTGTGAATGATTTTAAAATAAATAAATAGATCACAACTTCACAAATCACAAGAATAAAAAGAATACATTCCTTGAAAGGAAAAATAGGAAAAAACCATTACATCAAAGCCTATTTTATATGGAAAATATAAATTTGGTACCCAATGTCAAATCATGGGAAATTAGACTGAGCAAGTAATTAATTAAAGCGTTTTTGGAATTAGAATTATCAACCTAAATAATTAAATTATGGGCCCCTAAGCGTAGGAAAATACGCTTATTATATAAGTCGGACCATAACCCACTTGTTAATTGTTATCTTCTTGCTCTAAATAAAGGTGCATACAACCGCATGATACAAACTGGTTTAACTCTCTTAGAGAAAACGAAATACGAACCGAAGCTGGTTTCACCTCTATCTAATCAAAAACCAAAACCAAACCGGTCAAAATAAGATTAAAAACAGCCAAATGGTCAAAAACCAAACCTACCCGGAACTAGTGCGGCAGTGCCATCTCTACCCATTTCGTGACTTTGTTTGACCAGGGAACTAATCCTTCAAAAAACCCGACTTTTGCATCACTAGCTCTAAATATAAATCAACCGTAACTAGTGCTTTGAAAACCAGACCGGATTGGCCAGTTGGACCTTTTGAACCGGGAACCGGTAAGGGGGTTGAACTGCTTTGAGTGTGACCCGGCCAGTCAGACCGGATAGAACCGGAAAACCGAACGGTTGAACCGGGAGAAAAAGAGGTTGGACCGGAAATTTTAAAATATTTTCTATATTTTTTGTACTTATATTTAAAATATATCTGAAATCATACCGATCTAACCAGTGAACTGGTAAGGAGACCGGTTCGATGTCCGGTCCAGCTATGAAAACAGACCGTAACTCTAGAATAAACTCCTTACGAATTTCTCACACATGCAATTGGATCTACATTGACATGATATGACTCGATATTCCCATTCACTTGATAGAATTTTAGTGTTTGTATGTTATACATGATTGTGAAAAACTGTACTATTGTTCAAATTGTAGTTGGCTGAATCTGATCAAGTTTGTTTCAGGAAGCATTTACTACAATTGCACTTCTGCTTGATGTAGAATTAGGAAACATAATTAAAAGTTTATGGTTCATTAGGACATAACATACAGAGGCTTGAGCGTAACATACATCCAGCCATCCAGGTAAGCTATGTTTAAGGGTATAGATAAAATCTGGGACCTAAATTTTAGGGTTAGATATGATTAAGTGGTATTTACTATTTAGACGCAACGTCATGAAATACGGTAGGAATGGGTGACCCACTAATTAGCCCCATGTTAGAATCAGCTAACATTTTATGCATGCCAATCACAAACTCGAATTTAAAATGACCATAAGAAGATATCCAAGCAACTTTCACCTGTCCTTCAATTAGATGCATACACACGCGGGCATGGCAAGCCTTAAATGAACTAAAAGCAACGAAGTCTAGAAACTCGTAACATTGTTGCACTGACAAAAACAGTTGGCGCAAGTATATGCAAACATCCGCTATGTTTTAACAAGATCAGAACACATCACAAGATTCGGAAGTTACATCTGCAAAAACAAGTATATAAACGGGTCAAATGGGTTGAAAGTATTCCCATGCTCATTAAAATGTTCACATGTAAAATATTAAATAATATATTATTATTTTAATAGTATATTAAATATTAAACTTGTTAGAGAAAGGATGCTGCATACCCGAGCAAGCCACGACCTCGCCATGTTCTAGGGGTGACAGTGAGGCTAATTATAGCCCCTTGCCTCAAAACTAGCATAGGAACTGGAATCCCTTGATTCGTTTGCGCTTCAGATGCAAGCTTTGGTAGCAGATTATCACCATATTCAACGTTACCAAATTTGACGATCTGATCTCCAAGTTGTAAACCATCCTCTGCTGCTGGTGATTCCTCACTTATTTCATTCACCATTGCAAATGGCCTGTTCACATTCACATTCACATCCATGGGCGAACTTACATCCACTACCCCTTGGCTGTTGGAACCCGCAGTATCACCTTGTACACATTAACAATGTATCCTTTTGAGTTCTAGCGATACTAAACGATCATCCATTATTCATAAACTAAGAAAAACCAGCATGTTTGTTTTGAGTTAATAAAACAGTTTGAAAATGCTAACCTGAGCCCATGGCAGTTGAAGATTTAGAAGGAAGCCTTGATGAATGGAGCAGTTCAATACTTTGGCTTATTTTCTCTGTGATATCCTTGTGGTCACTCCTCAGTTCTGTATTGAAAAGGGTAAGTAGAAGTTCAATAGAAAAAAAAGTGTATCATTAACTTCAAAAGACAGTAAAATCATCAACCTACAAGAACACAGTTAGAGAAGGGAAATTCAAATGTAGAGTAGGTTTGACACAAAAGATAAATTACTTTGGGTTTTACATAATCAAGTCATGTAATCATAAAACCTACAAAAAAAGACTAAAAGTAGTTCATTTCAATGATAAGGATGATACTTATCAAACCTGCAAGTCTATGTCGGTCAGCTCGCACTACTGGAATGTCAATGTCTGACCTCGGAAACCCCTGCAGCAAAAAAAAACAAAAAAACTTTTCACAAATATGCTTCAAGTCAACTTTCAAATTCCCAAATGTACTTGTAACTTCTGATAAATGTGATTTGCATCATAAAGAAACGCATTGGTCAAATTTAATTTGACGTTAAAAGTTTATAAGTATATAAAATCTCAATAAAATGGTCAGTTGAATTGAAATTACAGAGAATTTAGTTTTAAACTATCTGTAATAGATAGAGAAAGGTACACACAGGTCAAGGAACCTTAACTGCTCATGATCTACACTTTTAACAAAAACAGAAGGAACTAAATAACACCCACAGGCACAATTAGGGCTGGCAATTTCTGACACGGACACGATAACACGACACGAAACGACACGGAATTAACAGGTTTCGTGTTTGACCTTAACAGGTGCCGTGTCATTAACATGTTAACACGATAAAGACACGTTAATTATCGTGTCTTAACAGGTTAAAGATCTGTTAACACAATAGGTCACCTGTTAATATTTATTTATATGAAATGTTAATGGAGAATGGAGGTGGAGATGAGCTTATATAGAGTTTTAATCTTTTTTTCATATTCGTTTATCAAGTATTATTATGGTTAAATACTATATTTATTTAATTTTTTTGTTTTAGGTCTTAAGAATTATCATATTAAATCATATTTATTATTTAAAATTTATGAATTTTTTTGAAAATGTTAATTTTTTTTAAAAATGAATTTTTATCGTGTCATATCGTGTAACCTGCTTTTTATCGTGTTCGTGTTCGTGTTTGGAAAAAATGACACGATAAGTTATCGTGTCGTGTTCGTGTTTGACCTTATCGTGTTCGTGTCTTATCGTGTTCGTGTCTTATCGTGTCGTGTCTGACACGATATGCCAGCCCTAGGCACAATCACCACAGACAATCATAAACTTTTAAACATACTGGTTAGAACGTTTGTGCTTTTAACTTAGTTTGTGAAGATCCATGAACATAGTCATAGCAACACAGCCAACGGCCGCAACTCTATAACAAAGTGCATCTGATTTAAAGACACGGGTTGCTTAGTAGTAATAATCTACCTCATTATACTAGCTATCATAATACTATCCACTAAAAGCATTTCTGGTAGAATATTATTAGCCCCAAAAGAGAGAAATGTAAGAGTTGCTATGAATGTTATAAATACATGAAACATAGACAACTGAATAAAAATTCCACCATATTTTAACTACTACTAATAATTAATATATCATCATCTCCCACCTTTAAGAGAGATCAGAGCTACTCCAACTCCCAACACCTTCGCACGTGGACAAACTTTATAAATGATACACACTTAGCATAAATGTCAATATGAATATGTGATCACAGAAAATAGGTCAAATAAGCACAATTCATTGCGAAAGGCATTAACCATGACAAGACGAGAAAAAAAAACCCAAAACATACATCACCATACGATACGTTCGCGATTGTTTTCTCTATTCTATAACAAAACAACCAAGAGACAAAGTGTGACCTAATTTCCTAAAAGAATGGTTGCAAGATCATGACACTTCACTAAAACACATATATCCATGATCAAAAACATATTACAAAGGCTGCATATGGTTTCATCAACAACTTATTAGGAAACGTTCAGTAGTGCTATTCACTTTGTACCAAAACATTTCTAGACCTAAAAAATAAAATTGCTGCAAATGAAAGACGCTAGTGATGTATGTGTTCGCCAATTATAGAAAAACTTAAAGTTGATAGAGTTATAAGAATGAATTGCCTCAGAGTCGACGAGATTGCCGGAAAGTCCAGGGCCACCTGGCTGACAAAGACGCTCGATGATAACGTTCATCTCCGTCTCCAAACCGCTCCGTTTCTCCATCAATTTCTTGACCTCCGTCTTCAAATCCGTCGCCACCATTGTAACGGTAGATTTTCCGGTGAGATGTTAGGGTTGGGGATTTTACAGACAACTTGATCAGCACGAAAACAGGCTCAACGCAATCTCGTTTCGAATATAGTAGGTGACTTGTGCATAAACCCCATGTACTATTGGAGTTGTAGACCTTGTACATAAACACCTAGAGCCGTTTTGTATTTTGAGAATAAAAATGATTAGATGGTCACATATGTTATGTTAGTGATTGAAATTGTCGTTTAAAACAATATAAGAGTCTTAATATACAATACCTTATGATTTGTATTTTGAAAATAAAAATGATTAGATAATCACATCTGTTAGTGATCGAAATTGTCGTTTAAAATAATATAAGTCTTAATATATGATACCTTATGATTTGTATTTTTGTATTAAACACATGGATACATGAGTTTTAATGTCAATTACTCATATTAAATTCAAAGTTAACATGTCTTAAGCTCTAAATAAAGTTGTGGATCTAGGTTTAACGAGTCATTAAAGTTAGTGGTGATGTTTATCTGTGAGAAACAGAAGGTGACACTTGAAAAAGCTTATAACAGTTAAAAAAGATTTATGTAGAACTATTCACTACATAAAAACATTATGTAATAAAAGTTCTTAAAGGTTTGCCAAAAAATAAAAAGAAAAAGGAGCAGAAAAATGTTAATATAATAATCAATAATTGTCCACACATTAGTGGAGATGAAGCAACAAAACCAACAAAAAAGATTCATCATCAAGAATCAAAGTCTATATATTTGAACCCTCAGCTAAAAATAATATCCATCACAAACTACTTGCAGACCAAAACTCCTCAAGTAACAATCAAAACAAAATTTCCCTCATCCCCTTTATTCCTTTACTGATGCTACTTATTTGTTAAACTCGAAAACCATCAACACGAAGAGTTGGACATCACCCATTCGACCAAAGTAGGAATGGCAAACCCCGTTGCAGATTTCTTCTTGTCATTCCAGACGGGTCCAGCCATGTCAATATGCAACCATTGTACTTTCTCATCAACAAACTGAAACAAAACACAAAAGTTTAAGATGAAACAAAAACACATTTTCAAGATAACGAAGCAGATTTACAAGCCGCTTTTATTGTATATCGGGTGATATCTACGATTTTTTTTAATGTATTGCTATAGAAAAGAGCAGTAGCGACCTGCTTTAAGAAAAGAGCAGCAAGAATAGAACCACCCTGCCTGCCGCCACTATTCGCCATGTCAGCGACACCTGATTTCATCTTTTCCCAGTAACTCTCCTCCATTGGCATCCTCCAAAGCTTTTCTCCCGCAGCCTCTGAGGCCGCAACCACCTCCTTTGCTAGCTCATCACTCGGTGTGAACACCCCTGTTTTATAAGATAAACGCCACTTTTTTTACCATGAATAACGTGGTGGAGAACATCTTATAATTATGTGTTTTTAGATTGTTTAACAATTAGTGATTCATATAATAACTTAAGGTACATTGATGATGAACACTTTAAAAGATGTTTTCCGAATGTTCATCATCATCAACGTCGCACTTTGGTGCGTGTATTACACCGATCTAATAATAAATTCTTTATATACATACCTGCAATTGAGGGTCCAAGAGCAATTATGCATGCCCCAGTCAGTGTCGCCAAATCAACTATCTGTGAAAGCATTGATGAGACGAGTTCACAAATTTAAATAACCAAAATATATACAAAGAGTATATAAAAATGACCCAAAAAAATCATGTAAAAGAAGTTATACCTTGTCCACGCCTTGGTTACAAGCATAAACCAAAGCATCAGCAAGTGTAAGCCTTCCTTCAGCATCAGTGTTGTTTACCTAAAAACAATATCAACATTGACTATATAAAGCTCTGCATTTATATATATATTGGATCTACATTTCCCACCGCGCTAATGAGCTTTATACATAAGCAGGGGAAATACCTCAATTGTCTTTCCATTTGAGGCTGTCACTATATCCCCAGGTCTCATTCCGGTTCCACTTATCATATTTTCGCAAGCTGCCACAATAAAATGAACCTGCACCAAAAATGCATGCATGCATGCTATAAGTCGCTATGCAGCTTTAATAACTTTTTATAAGTTAAAAAATAAAGACAGAAAAATTTAAATAACTTTTTACCTCTACACCAAGTGGTTTAATTTGGCCAAGAGCTTTTGCAGCACCTAAAACTGCAGCCGAGCCTCCCATATCAAATTTCATAAGCTCTATTAAACAGCCTGCTCCTGTTTTAATGTTGTAGCCACCACTGAAAGCAAAAAAAAGGTGATCATTACACGCCAAAAACAGATATTTACTGAAGAAAAATAAAGTCAGTACCTGTCAAAAGTGAGTCCCTTTCCTACCAAAGCCAGCTTCTTTTTAATAGATCCACTCGTCGGTTTGTAACATAAATGGATGAATTTAGGAGGGTTTGCAGAAGCAGCAGCCACACCAAGATAAGAACCCATCTTCAGTTCTTTACATTGTTCAGTGTCCAAAATTTTTACACTAAAGACATCGCTATAAGTTGAAGCAATCTTTTCAGCCTCTTGTGCTAGTGCCACTGAGGAATAAGTTCAACCGCAAAAAAGTAACTAACTAACCACTCATCGGTCACCAAATGGATTTGCAAACTTTCTTAAACAAATTAGATAGTGTGAAGAAAGGATGACTAACCAGGGGTGAGAACATTGGCTGGTGAATTTACAAGCTCTTTTCCCAAAATTACCCCTGTAAAAACATGCTCAGTGTACTTGAGTTTCTTTTCTAGCTCAGGTCCAACTCCAAGTCCAAGAAAGTCAACAGATTTTAAAGTCGATTTCTTGGATTCGGATTTAAATCTGTTATCTTCATAAGTACCAAGTAACGCCCCTAACACCATTATATAACACAACAATCAACTTTCGAACGCGATAAAGTTCAAGGAATTACATAAACATCCTTATTTTGACAAGTTATGTATGCACACACATGGGCAGAATAGTAATATACCAGTTGCTATTGCTGACGCAGCTGTGAGCTTCAGTATGGGAGTTAGGTCTTCAGAAGAAGCAAGAATGATGGCAACATTGTTTGCTTGATAAGCCTTTGCTGATGAGGCGATACACTCACCAAGAGCCCGATAAGCTGCTGTAGACGAACTGGTGGTGCATTTTCCAAGCCCAAATAAACCGACACGTTTGGGTCCATTACCTGAAAGCCTAAGAACAATAGACTGCCCGGGTTTGCCTGTGAAATCTTCCTCGGTGCATACTTGCAGCAATAATCCACCATGTTGTGAATCCATCTTTGTTAAGAGCGAATTTTGGAAATTTGATTTCGAGTCTTTTGTCATATCTTTCTCTGTGACACCCACTGCAAGCAAATCTCCCTTCCATTCTACTATATTGATTTCTTTCGCAGCAAATGAAATCTTTCATATGTCAAAAACAACAGAACAAGGCTTAATTCTTGACGCAGCTGGAGTGTATATACATACAACTAACAAATGGTTAAAGCTACTACAAGATACCACAGATGATATCATCACAATACTGATACAATTTATGCAACATATTATGCGTTAATGATTCGATTCGCTTATGCTTGCATTCACATTTAAGCTTTAACCTCCAGCAAGATTTTGGATAACATAATTTCATCTCATTCAGCACATAACTTATAGAAGTGTATGAATGTTTATCAAATATTTAACAGATGGATAAATCATTCAACATTAATGAAGGAGTTGCAAATCCTAAAATCAAGTAACATCCTAAATCTAGGTTATATAGGTGATCAAAATTCAAAGGACAGATGAACAGACCTTGGGGGGATCGATTTGAACAGGAAGAGTGAGGCCAAGAGTGTCCTTTGCAAGATAATGAGCCATGTTTAAACAAAACTAGAGATTGATTGTGATCGGAAAATGAAGTAAAGATTGAAACTTCGTGAAAAACGAGGAAGATGACTCGTTTTGTAGTAGGGGCGGTGATGTTATGTCAGCACTGTGTTTTATGATATTTGCATAAATTTTTGTTATTTGTACTCAATTTACCCTAAATAAATTTATACTGTATCAATCAAAACAACCAACAAAGTTTTTACTAACACATTATATGATTGGATTGTAATTTCTTTAATTTAGTTAAAGATCACATTTTTATGTGTTTTTGTTGCATTTATTATTATTTTTAACTCTAATTTAGCATTTGCCCTCTTCTTGGTTCGCTTTCTTGTTATGTTAAACTGTTATAATATAGTTTTTATATTATGTTTAACAAGAAAGATTATATAAATCATCATTACATTACATTTTAGTTACTGTTATACTTACATTAAAGAAATTTATTCAAAAGCTTATTCTTGTAATGTAACAGGAAAAGAAAGGTCAAAATGGAGCTACAACATTCAATTGAATAGAAAATGTCAAGAATTGTAGTGATGCTTGCTTAGCAAGAAACCTGAAAGAAACATCAAGAAACCCAAAGCAAAAACTAACATCAAGAAACTGTAGAAGTTGTTCCATCTTCAACAGCTGGGGGATCAAGGGGGCGTACTGTTCTTGGAAGCATAAATTCAGCAAAAATTGGATAATGAGAAGACGGATAATGACCATCAATGTTATCGTTCACTACTTCACATGAAACGGGTGCTAATGATCGGCCTCTGAACAGAATCCAGTCTATATGCAAATCTTGAGTTTGGCGATCCCAGCACAGGCAAAGTGCGCGGAATATCAACTTCATAAACTCAAGAGCTCCTTGTTTATTACCTAAACCATCACAAAAGGGCGGGTTGGATAACAGGTCAGAGTCAAAATAGGTGACTTTGTATGGGTCAAAAGGGTTGGGCTGACCAAAACCCTTCGGCAGCGTGTCAAATAAGATTATATTGTCTATTAATTTTGTAAAAAAATTTATGAGTATTTGCGAATTATAAACACCCTTCTGGTTTTAAGCATAGTCTCTGTTATTTTACTCGTTTGACCAGTAAAACATAAGACAAATGACATAGGTAAACGAGTCAAATTTCCACCTACACTTCCTCTGAAGGTTTGAATCAACAACACAGGCATAACGACTTGGGCATGGTAAAATGAGAAGAAAACGATACCTTTAAATCCATGATATGTGCGTATTAGTGACATATTTTTTCTCAACCGAGCGTTGGGCCATGCATCTCTCATATCACCTACAGCACCATGTTCTCTGAAAAGCAAGTAGTGTATACAATTTGCGTTAGTACTTAGTCAAAGCATTTACTTTGACTTGTTAGGTCAAAATACAGCTGAAACTCGCATTATTATCATGTTGCCAACAACTTTTCTTATAGCAACAAATTAGTATGATTTAACAATGAAGTCAAACTGTATATCTTCTTTTAATATTACCTTGATCTCCCAAGAAGAAAGCGTCCAGTAGTTGACTCTTTTTGTGTATTAAAACCTCCACAGTATACAACTGGCAAGCTAGGAGGTAATGATGCGATATGCTGCCATGTCAACAACGCACTTCGTCTACGAGCACGAGGACTGAACTCGTCCATGTTCGTGTTTACTATTTGGAATGAGAAACCAGGTGGCTCAACTCCTTTCAGTTGAAATGTGTAGATATTATGTTAAGAAACAACAGTGAACAACAAAATGCCACAAAAAAATTTATTTAGGGGTCACTGGATGTGTGTTTTCCAAGTAACTATGTAATTTAATCAAATAATCAGATGTAATAGTGTTAGGCTACTTACTTTGATAAAGTGGTAATAATCAAATAACTAGTTGTATTAGTGTTTGATAAATTCTGATTATTTACAAAATTAATATATGAAATGACTTAAAAGGGCATACTTGTAAAAAATTATGGGAGCAAAAGTCTCCAATTAGGTTAAAATAAGGGTAATCAGATGACTTTGCTTTGTTTTACCGGTTGATACTATTTGTTGCAGTAGCATGAAACCGCTTCATCCAAACTCTTAATACAGAACATTGCAGCTACACCCCGTAAATACTTTTAAAGATTATAATGATAAACAGAATATGCGCTGGAAAAAGGATATTGCCCATGTAGCAATGCATGGAGATACACTTCCCCATGACATACTTCCTGGGACGGAAGGTGACTCTGACAACCAAAACGTTCCACCTTCTAATAACTCCACCTTTTATTAAAGAATACAAAACAAGAATCAAATATTTGTAAACAATTTTAAAGATGTAAACTTTTTTGTAGAATGAGTACATGATGTATTACCTTTTCCTTGTCATAGAAAATGGTGCAACATTGATCTGCAACATCTTCGGATCCTTTCCTTGAAATCCCGAATTGATCATAACCTTGTATGTTAAACAAAAACATTCACAATGTTAGTTACGTTTAAGATATCATTCGCACTCTTTTCTCCACAAATAGTCCCACTTCACTGATAAATATTACGGGTTCCAAATTACATTTTCATTCTCTTCATGCTCTCTTTGTCCTCTAAGAGAATGTTGTTGTTTTTTTAATTTACCTATTTGCCAAGGGTTGCTTTAATCAGTTGATTGCCAAAGTATGTGTAAAGTTAATCACTGTAGACGCGTCCAAAAGCTTTGTGGTGCTAAATCGACTCAAATAAAATCCCCTTCCTAACATTCACCGTAATTGGTTTAGTCCACTTGGGAAATAGGTGAACCATCATCAACATAGGTTTAAAAAGTGTGAGGCACTCGGAGGCGTTTAGGTCCTGAAAGCTTAGGCGCAAGCTTCACTTAGACAAGGCATTGCTCTATGTAAAACACTAAAACCAAAACAAGCTTTACGTACGAGTGTACAACCAAATCTGCATATGTCTTGTCTCTTTTATATATCAAGAAATCAGCCTTCTTTACCAAGTAAACCATTCATAATCTTTTCACCTTTTTATCGTTTTTACATATCAATCTTCCAACCCTAACTTTGACTAATTTTGACCCACATGTTCAAGAAGCCAAGAAGCAGCCATCCTCAGACCCTAACGACTGAGGAGCTTTTTAGATTGCCTCTCACTTTAGGCGGACTTTTTAAAACAAAAATCATGAAATATCGATTCGAATACTATCTAGTGCAATCCAATATCATAGTGAAAACTACACATTGACTAAATCTTTAAGCTATAAAGGGACTTGATTAAAAAAATCAATCTTTAGAGAGAAAAAAACAGTAAAAGGAAAAATTAACAGAAGCATTACCTGGCAAGCATTGTTGAAGATACTCCAACTGAGACTTCACCCCTATGAACAAAGAGTAAAGTTTCCATTTTCAGTAGCTAAACAGTCAAAATCAAATCAGTATGTCAACAAGATCCAAAAAAGAAACAAACCCAACTTAGGAAACACAAATCAATCAAGACCCAAATAATCATTTCCCAAAATCAATGAATCAAAACACCTTTTTTATAAAGATCTTACACACCTTGTTGAGTACAAAGTATGATTGGGGAGTAACTAGTAATGACACTAACACACAAATCTTTCCTTTTTTCCCAGCAATTTGGTCCATCTTCTGGCTGATCTTCAAGAAGATTGAAGGTCATTACAGTAAGTGAAACACTCATTTTGCTAACTGATTGAAAGAAACCCCTAAAATTGAATCAAGTTCGGATCTTTAAACCCACTCCTCACATGGCGTTTGATTGAAGTTGCAGGTTCAATAAAGCAGAGAACAAAGATCGCAAAGACAAAAAAGATGTTTGATTAAACTTGACGAAAGGTTTATGGGTCGGATGATGGTCAAGAAAATTAATTGAAGATCCAACAGCTGGAGGCCTTGCAATTGCTTGTCGGGATTTGGATTATGAAATTTCTCAAAGTTTCAAAATTTCGATCAAGAAAATACTTTTGGTGGCACCAAAAAAAAAAAAAATTTATTTATAATTTTGATGGCCGAACATGAACGAGCTGGCGACGGGGTTTTTTGACCAAAAAAAGAGGCTGGCGAGCCTAAGAATGAGCTGAAAGATCAAAAAAACGAGTCTAAAAACCCCCTCACACGGACCCGGGTTTTTGGAGTTGCATTCGTGTCCGCAGGTCGCGCGGGCGTCGCATTTTGGGAAGGAATTCGAACCAGATTGCACCCCCCCTGCGCGCGGGTAGGTGCTAGAGTAAAACATGACAAAGGAACTTAATATGCCATGAATGCTTGAATATATAAACTAAGAATTTTTGTTTCTCCACTCCAATGTGGGACAAAGTGAATAACACAAAACTTTTAGAAATCTCATTCAGCACTTAACCATTCAGACATCTTAACCATTCAGCACTTAATCATTCAGCATTGCCAAACAGCCCCTTTGATTTTCTTATGTTTAATTATCAAACGTTTGTTTTTTGGTTAAAAATTTAGTTTATATAATTTAGTGCGTTGATGTTTCGGGTTAGGGGGCCTTTTTTTCTTGTCTCGCACAGGGCACTCGATTCCTCGGGACCGGCCCTGTCGGTTTCAATTGACAAAAGCTAAAGAGAATGAATTTTTTTATATGTATTGTATCGAGATTTTAATTGTTTTTGGATTGGGCCCATTTAAGAATTGTTTAGAATTACTTGGTCATAAACTTAGTTTTTTTAGTTTTGTTATAAAATAATAGTTTTAGGGTGTATTTTAGGCTTGCGTTATGTTGATGACAATAATGTGTAGTGATGAGTTATGACGTGATGCGTTAGTGACTTTATTACACATTTATGTTGTGACGCATGACTAGATGTTTTTGTGACTAAGTTACATGCGTTACGTTGGTAATATTATGAAGCGTCAAGTTGGAACATTAGAAAATTGAATGGTTAGGTTGACAAATTTGTTGATTAAAATTAAAAGTTTACGAAGTTAATACGTTAAGTTGAAGTATTAGAGAAAATAAAAGGTCAAGTTATAAAGTATAAAAAGTTAAGTAGCAATTTATTGAAATATAAAAACTTAGAATTATATGTTATTAAAGTGGAAAAACTACGGGTTTTAATGATCCATTCATCTAGAACATATTCACCTTCCACATAAATACTCGTTTTATAAATTCTTCAACAATATGATCCCACCCGACGTTACCTTTGTATATATCTCTAGTTATCTACCAACCGGAGTTCCCAATCTAATTGATGCCAAAAACCTCCTAATCTTCGTCATCTCCACACTTTCTAATACATTATCCTCATTTTGTTTCAGATTGTAATCCCTAATAAAAAATATAGCTCCACCATTATTTATAAGTTAAAGATTCAACTTTTTATCTCTTTAGTTTTTATTTATAAATAATAGTTGAAGTTTCAACTAAGAGATAGAGAAATTAAATAAAAAAAAGTGACTCCTATGTCAACAATTGAAATAATGTAAGTAATTGGAATTAAGTATTCGACGTTCTATCATTACTTGAATAATGGTGATTACAAGATATGATTCAGTTATTTTAATTCTGATATTTATATGTTGAAAGCATATTCTTCTCTCATTGGGCACCCAACTTATATATAAGAAACTAGATTAACACCCGTGGGTATTCACAGATTAAACGGTAAAAAGAAATTATATAAGTTTATATTGAAATGAGTAATAGAAAAAGTTAATAAACATAAAAGAGATAACATGGATTGAGGTTATCTAAGAGTTGTAGAAAATCAACCTCAATGATGATTGAGGTATTGAGGTATTGATGATGATTATTTATATTAGAAGAGTTACAACTATCTCTCCTATAATAATGGAGAGTCAACAACCAAGTAGAAGGAAATAAGATAATCACAACTAATACAATATTTACAAATCATTTCCATTAATAAGAGTGACTGTGGAGCTGACAAGTGGCACAGTGTGGTGCCATTGTTTAGCAAATTATTATAAGAGAAGATTGTGCATGTAAGTTTCGAAACTTTTCACATGGTTTAATCATGGAACTTAATTTTAGTTCATAAAAATGTTATTTAATTGCTGAAATTAAAACAAAATTTATATTTACCTAAATCACCTTTCATATTCTCATTTTTTACGACTTTATTTAAAAGATAGACTATTTTTGTAAAACATGAAGCTGAAAAAATAACATTCATACCGAAAAACAAATCAACCATTCAACCCAACTCATATTACAATTCGCTAAACGTGTGATAATTACTCGTCCCCTGTCATGGGATACAAGAACATGGTTAAGAATACCAAAACTCACAACAATTTTTATTTCATGAACGGCCACATGTATTATTAAATAAGTGTGACCTTGCAACAAGAAAAATAAAAATCTTCCGATCTTTAAAACACCGTTCGTTCAAATACTTCCAAATAACCCACCAAGATAGAATATAATGGATTCCAACACATGTCGTCTATCAAGACATACGACTCGATTCCACCTAATGTATCAAAGCATTCAACTTCCGATTTATAAGGAAAACAATACTAATGACCAAAGACGATCAATCGCTCCACATGTGGCAAACAAATGTGTTGATACAACAAAAAATATGGTTGGATTAATGGAGTCAACGTCCTTTTTATGAGAGTCTAGATCTGCCTGCTAAGAATCATCATTAGTCTCATCGCATGAGGGGGGTCTCATACGATCAACTCTGACATGAGAATAAGATAACGTTACTCTAGAGGTGATAATAAACGAACGATGAAAGATAAATAATATAAGTGTTCAGATGTTTGAGGAATAAAAAAATGAAAGAGTGAGGTATTTTATATGTTGAATGAACAGAGAGAATGAGAATGAACATGTGTTGTGTGTGTTTGCTATGTCCTCCATATATAGTAGTTTGGTAGACCACACGTTCCACTTCTAGCTATGGGATGTTTGCTTGGATGTATTAATTGTTCAAATACACAACATGAAAGAGAAAAATGAGTTAGAATTGAAACACTCAGAGTTAGAGGAAGACAACAATGTGGTAGGTAATACAAGCCAAAAAAAATGCTACATGATGTTTTCCAACTCTTACAACCAGACAACTACAACTTGTTACAAACTATCGCTCACTCGGAAATTAAACAAAATAATAACAAACCAAGTATATAGATTAGCAGTTTTGAGATATTCATGTATTAAGCCCGCGACCTGGTTGGGCATGGAACTGTACTAATAGTGATTTGAACTTACCAACCTAACCGGACCGAGCCAAACCTAGCAAATTCACACAAACATTCCGCTGCATTCGTCACTCGTGTAGTAAAACACATTGTTTACATGGATGGAATTTTGTCTTCTGGTTTCACTTTCAGTCATTTTAACCATCAATCAATACAGTCAGGCACTAAACAAGAATCAGTTGAGAATTCTGTACAACAGTCACCTAGTTTCTTGATTATCACCAGAAATATGTTCAGAATCTTGATCTGGGATTATTTCCGATTGGAGTGACGGGGCAATGTTATTCACATGAAGCCAAGTGAGTTCCCATAAGCTGTCTCCACCAAGGGCACTTCTTCGAACCAAAACGCCTTTGTTTTTCATAACAATCAAAATGTTCTTTAGAAGCTCAGGGACTAATTCTTGAAGTTTTTCGTTCTTTTTACCTCTGACTTTGACTTTTAAGTACTTTTCCATCCGACTAAGAACGCCCAACCATAGTTTACAAAAAGTAGTTACTTGTGAAAGCTCGGGAAACAGCTGTAGAAACACGTTTGAAAGAAGTTTTAGAGCCAACACAAGTGTTCCTTCCATGTTTTTAAAGTCTTTTTGAGTGTGTCCTTGAGAGATTTCTAGTAAATCATCGAGAACCGTGAAGATGACCATGTCAAAACATTGTAACCAGAGTCCATTCTGGATGTTCACCTGGTCAACCCCGGTCAAACACATTTGTAACGATAAAAGTGCGTGGTTCCTAACATCTTCTCTTTGATCTAGACAAACTTTTCTTAATGCTTGCACAAGTCTAAGCCACATCTCTCCTATATCTTGACATGTTTTTGCAGCTTCCATTTCTCCCATTGCTTCCCGAGCCTCTTGGGCCCACTGAGTTAGACAGCTGATGGACCCAGACATAAGATCGAGTGCACGAATAGACCTGTCAGCATGTGCAACACGTGACTCAGCGAATTGTCTTGCTGCATCTATACATGTGGTAAAATTAGCTGGCATCAAGTTGATCCCGTCAGACATAATAAACAGAAGCGCATCAAATCCAACCTCGGAGGCCTCCGGATACCGGGCAGTGATGGAAAGTAAAGACGTAATTGTCTTCCAACCCATTTGGGAACGGATATGAGAAGCATTTGCTTTCACTAAACGACTCACTTCATGGGTTATTTGCTCACAATATGCATCAGCCACCCTGGCATCAAGTTTCAAAACAAGCTGAAGTGACCTTAAAAGATCGTCTGCTAAATTTTCTTTGTAAGGAAGAAGCCGTTGGCAGATCCTTAAAAGTCCAAAAACCGCCTTCTCAACAAGAGCACATGGCATGACAGTTGTTTGGACGATACTGGCTATGTGTTCATAAACACCCTGCCAGAGAATTGCAATTCTGTCCCTATTGTTTAATGTGATTGCAATTAATAATTCCAAGCAGAAAACTGCGGTATCTTCATCTTCAGGAGAACTATTACCCTTTTGAGGCCGCCCAGCCGCCCAAATGAGAGCCCGTGCAAGGTGCAGCAAAGAATCAGCTTGAAGAAACTTGCTCTCCGTGAAAATACTATCGATATGACACTTTTGAATTGTTTGAAGAGTGCGTTGATGTGCAGCAAGTTGTTGTTCAGTGGGTTGGAGTCTTGGTTCCTCTGTCTCCAGAGATAAGAGCTGACTGAACCGACCCATTAACCCGGAAGATCTCCTCGGGGTACTGACAGCTGGCAAGTGAGCATTGGATACAGAATTCGTTAATGGCTTCCCGTGTCCCGGTTCAGAAGAAAGCTCTGAATCATCAGCTGCATCGCTAGCAACGCGAGCGGGAAGAAGACCAAGCTTGTGCAGCTTCAAGATACAATCAAGAATGTTCCTCCAGCCCGCACGAATAAAATCACCGTACCTATTTATAATTGGACAAGCACACCTTTAGCAAAAATGTAATTGACTTGAGATGAATATCACAACCCATTTACTTATAAATGAGGGGATTTGGGTTTTTTTCTTTCTAAAACGGGGCAAATCTAAAAATTTAGTTTAACGGGTAAGAGGCAAATGGACTGAAAATCACCCAAAGTCTACTTTTATTGCATAAAAACTCCTCGGTCCTCGGTCAATTCATTTAGATTTACGTATGTATTGTGATAAAATTGTCCTTGTCGTTATAACTAACATTAATACTTATGGAAAAGAACAAAAGCGTTTGTGGGTGAACCCAGCCCGGAATAGACCACGCACATAATCGCTCATCTTGTGATCTCCGTTGTCTATTTTGTCTAAAGAGAAAATATAAGGGAATCATGATTACCTATTGGCAATGGTGAAAACGGTTATGGTTGCCATCCTTGCCTTTGCATCATCACCAAAGGCTAAAACTGGTTCTTCAGCAGTAGAAGGATTCAAAAGGGTGGTGAACTTGCAGAGAGAAACAACCAAATCATCCAAAACATCTTCAAGATGATGGCAGGCTGAAATTTTTGCAACAGCGTTGAACCCATCAATACAGGTTTGGAATACATCTTCCACCTCAGCATGGTCAAACACAACAGATATAGCGGCAATTGTTGGGCCAGACATCACAGCAAACATATCACGGTCAAGGTGACTTTTTGAATCTGATAAAATGAACGGCGCAGTTTTCTTGGACTTGTGCATTAAATCAATCCAACGGCTAGGATTCATTTCAGGGAAGGCGGCACTTTGATCAGGGATTGTTCGTATTTCGTTTTTGCAAATCGAATCATAGAGCTCAGACAAGAATTCTCTAGGGAGATCGTTGCCACCATTGATGTGACGGTTATTTCTTATGAAATCCTCCTCAGTCATCTTCTTCTTAACTTGTACATTATGCTGATCTGTGTTAAGCATAATTAAAGAATAAGACAACAACAGAGCAGCATCTTTGTTAGCAAGAATCTGAGGTGATTGTTCATAATATCTTTCAGAAAACGCCTCCAACACCCTCTGTATCTTTTGTGATTCTCCTGGTAGCCTAAACGTCTCTAAAAAGAGACGTAATGCAGTATCCAGATTCATATCTTGGAAATCAAAAGTTCCAGCAAATTCATGAAGAACTAGAACACAAAACTCATCATGATTACCTAAAAAATCCCCAACAAGATTCTTATCTAAGCCAGCAGTGTACCTGAAAAAGCAAGCTACACTCTGGGGATCGAGTTTGACAGGTAAAAGATGTGTTCCTTGAAGAAACTCAAGTCCTTTTTTGGGATCTCTATTAAAATGATCAGCTCCAATCATAAGCCTCTTTTTTATGTATTTTCTCCTGCGTACAAACGGGACCCAGTCATCAGGATCACCGTAATTATCACATTTAACCATCCAAAAAGGTGTATACTCTTCAAGGTTTACTGGAGCTAATTCAGAGCTAACAGGTGCATTGCTTATTCTCTCAGCCATTCCCTGAACCACAGCTATTAAGCCGTCTAAAGCAAGAATATGCATTGCAGATAATGGGCAGTTTACAGGGAAAGCACTTTTGGATAACAAACTAGCAAGATCTTCAAATATATTGCTACATGTTATATCACAATCTAGATTAGCGTACATCTCCACCATGAAAGATTTCAATCTACAAAAGTCAACAAGTGCCTCCATAGCAACCTCTTGCTGCTGATAAGAAGCTCCATATCTGCTTTGTGCAAGTCTTAAAATCACACATGAAAAGAACGCTTCAAGTTGAAGTTTCAGTTCGGAACGCAAATGTTGATATAGGTTTAAAACAATGCTGCATACCATTGAAAGAATTAGAGGGCTTGCTGATAAGCCAAATTGCATCAGATTACGGAACAGCTCGTCTTGCACTAAACTTAATATTCTCGGGTGGCGGCGTATGGCGCTGCCGCCCAATTCGATTGCTGAATTGATCAGACCTAAAGCAAAAAGGGGCACATCTTCATCGTAAGCTACGGTGTTTGCTCTTGAACCGGTTGCCATGTGTTCAACGGCATTTAGCAATGAACATAAGAAATGAAATATTTCCACCATACAAGGCACACCGTACGGTTCTGTCATTAAATTCAAATCATATGAAACTGCATCTTTTCCGGTACCGAGGACCACTATATTTTCATTCATGGCAGGAAGCGTGCCACCAGTTGCATTTGAGACAAAATTAGAGTCAAACTCAGAACCACCGTTACCGTTTTCCAACTGCTTACCCCCAAACGAACAATCATCGGTCAGCCCATTGACCTCTTGTTTGGCAACATCTGGAAGATGTGAGAAAATACACCTCACAATTTCATGCAAGGTATGGCGAGCCATACGCTGCAACAATTCACTTTTATTTCCTGCTTGATGTACTACACGGAAACACGTGTTCACAATGGTACAAACATGTTGATTACTCAACATAACCGAAGCTTTACTTTTCATGCAAGCAAGTAAAACTTGTAAAATCTTCATGAGGACTACTTCTTCAGATGCAGGATCAGTGACCTCAAACCTGCAGCTTGTGACAGCGTCAACTACCAAATGCATGGCATCTTCAACATTGACAGTATTTAGATCAAGTACATCAAGGGTCAAGATCTTATAAAGAGACGACAAAGCAACACCTGTAATCGGCGCACCAGTTTCATCAGACCGAATAACATCCAAAAATGGTTGGAGATACACAGCTGGATTGACAGCATGCCATGAATGCTGCAGTGAAAATATTTGTCTTCTTAATGCCTTGAGAGACTGGATGAGAGTGTGCTCCAGCTGATCATCACCTGACATGTAACGACCTCCCCATCTTACATTTCTTCTCATGACAGCTAATACAGCACCGATTTCAGAGTTGATCATGCATCCTAAAGCAGCTTTATCCCTATCAGAAATGGCATTTTCATACTCTTCAGGTTCTTCTTCAATTGCTTTAATACCAGGTTGCAGCTTTAATCGTCCCATTTTGCGATTACTTGCTATACAGATTATGACCTGCAACCTGACGGGACTCCACCTTTCACAGCCTGTAAAGAGCCAACTGGATAAACATAATCGTCAAATTAAAGAATTGATTCTTCACTGAAACACTCAAACAAAACCCCAATGAAAAGAATCAAGACTAGTATCTTAAAGATACATCACAATTGCCCAAGGTTTTGAGGTTGCAAAATCTGAGAATAACATCTGTGGAACCAGATTCTTTTCAAATAGAATTGTAGATAAATGGAAATCTACTCGCTCTATCGCACGAAGTTGCAAATTTTCCTTTAAAGATATGCTGTTCTAATTGCAGTGTTTATTTGTTTATTCTTAGGAAAGAAAATTCTTGCTTACCACCACATTTCATTACAAAGGGTCTTGTGGTATTGACTTTCGCTGTTTACTTTGATTTAAAGATCGGTTCTCTTTTGTCATGATAAAAGGATGATTTGGACTTTTGAAAAATGATTAAACACATCTACACATTGACTTTCGCAAATAGCAACCACCGATTTTACTTATAACATGGAAGAGAGGAAGGTAATATTTAAAACTTCAGGTGATGACTGATGAGCAATTAATAGTCATGTATGTTGTTGACTATAGTCATAATACACGATTTATAACATGGAAGACAGGAAGGTAAGATTCAAAACTTCAGGTATTGAGCATTTAATAGTCATGTATGTCGTTGGCAGAAGCAAACTGTCATTATAAGTTTTGACTTTGCTGCTAACTTTCAGTACATTGCGAAAAAATTTTAACCTTTTACTTAGTTCATAATATATTAATATATAAATTACAAAAAAGCCAGCGCAAAGGTATTGTACAGCAGTTGGTTCTAGTTTTCATGTACAAGCCACTGATGGTTTACAAATAGCCATTGCATTTGCATCCAATAAGATCAAGACTGGAAGGTGATGCCGAAAAGCAGAAAAAGTTCATTGGACCCTCTTTATGCAACTAATAGAATGAAGAATGACTGTTCTTTCCCAATGTACAGAAAGTAATAATTGACTTCCACTGTGAATGTTGCTTTAAACAGGGTGCCTCTTGTCATGGAAACATTTAGCTTACCGGAACTGTCTATTACTAGTCATGGGAAAGATTCTTAACTAACTTCATAAGGTACGAGCTTTCCTTGAAATTTTATTAGCTTTTATTGAATGTGTAGTACTTGTTCCAAAGTGTAAAATATCTAGAATTTTATTTGCTTATTTATGTTTTAGGGTAGATTGGCGTACTGTTATATGTTATCCTATAACTTGTCCCACTACAACTTCTTGACTCTTCTTCTACCCTCTATCTCCATCAAGTGGTTATCACTTCTCAGAGCCCTCGTAGTTGTTTAACACTACTCACATCAAGAGCCTCACCAAACCCATGTTTCACAGCAACCCTAGCGAACATCAACCAAATGCTAAATAAGATGCAACTAAAAAGAAATGGTCAAAATGTTTTATGGGGTAGCCTGGTCTACTAGTCAGCTCAGCCTCACAAGTGTAACGTAAGACTGTTGGCTATTCAGCCACACAAGCGGAAAGAATAATATTCGGTAATTCAAATTGCTACTTGCTAGTCCTAGCTCAGTAGCTCTTATCATACCGACGAACGTCCTTTCTATACTTTCTTCTTAACATCCTTCAATAACCATACAAATACACCAAGCAGATGTGCTAGTGAACTTAAACTAAAGCCTATAGAAATTAATTAGATTTATGCCTGCTTCCATCCCCTAAAAACATAATAAAATCATCCAAACCTGTCTACAAAATCAAATGAGTTACTAGTTACTTATTGAAACACTTTAGATTGCACATTTAGTTTAAATTTCAAAAGCAGTTGTAATAGCAACTATTTCCAGAACAAGGAAACTGAACCAGTACTTGAGATCTAGCACACAAAACAACGAGAGAGTAACTTTGAAACAGGATCATATTACTTTACATTAATAAATCAACCTAATTTCTCATGGATCACTGCTATTAAGTCTACAAACAAAAGCCTCTCGAACTGCACGCAACAATCAAAGGAAGAAGGGCACAAATTCCAACAAATTTGGGTTAAACCCTAAAAGCGAAGGAAGAAACAGTAGTTATGTGAATCGTAGAATGTAGAAGAGAAGAAGAAAAAGAGGAAGTGTTGAGAGAGACGATGATGATAGTACCTTAATGGAGGTTCGTCGACGGAGATCCGGTGCCGGTTGCAACTGGACGACGGTGTTTGTATCACAAGTCAGAGTGTGAGACTTTGGTAAACAAAGAAATGGAAAATCATATGCGTCTTTACAAGAATATTAAAATACTGCCCAAAGTTTTTATCAAAAAGAAAGAAACTAGAGAATTTATTTATATTGTAATGACTAACTCTTTTAGAATTTTTAGTTCTAAAGTTTAAATCTGTTTATTTTTATCTTTAGTTTTCATTTATTTATATTGTAATGACTAACTCTTTTAGAATTTTTAGTTAGTTTTAGATGAAATTGACTAAAACACTCTTATTAATGAAAATAAATAAACAAATAAACCTACCTCTCATCATCATTTTATTCAACTCATATATGACTTAGTCTTCATTTTCATATATTACCCACATTCATCATCGATGATCATCTCCACTAAACTGATATGGTGCTTATGGAGATGGGTCATGGTGGTGGTCATGCAATGGTCATTATGGTGGTTTCCAGAGCAGAAAACGGTAATTGGGTGGTGGTATGTGGGAGGTTGGGTGGTGGTATGTTGGTGGTGGCTGAAACAAAAAAAGGGTGGGCGGTAGGGTCGGTCCTGATGTGCGACCCATCAAAGTATGCCCCCTCTTGTGTCTTGGTGGGGTTTTGGGGGCGCTGCCCCTAATAGCAAGGTCTAAGGGGCAGAGCCCATAACTTTAATAAAAATTCAATATATTTTTTTTAAATAAATGAGCTTATACTCTTTTGGGTTTTTAATATACACCATAATGTTATTAACTATTTTTTTATATATAACTTTTTTTATTTTTTGATGCCCATAAAATTCTAAATTTAAAATCATGTTTTCTATCGGTCTAAAGCTTGTAACCCCTATGTGGGCTTGTCTAAGTCCACAAACTTTCAATATAAAATTGACTTTTACAATATAATTGATTTTGGCTCCTTTAAGCTTTTAATTAAACTAGGTTTATCCATCTCACCGCGTAACTTATATGACGAGTATTTGTTTTTTTGGCATTAGCTATATTTAAACACAACTTTAGTCATTGCATAAATTGCATCTCAATATAAGTTCATCAAAAATACATTGTCAATATTTTGAAGGGTAGAAAAAAATCTTTAAAAACAACAACTTTTCCCTTCTAATCTAATCTTTGGATCACTACCTGTAAATCAAATTACTCCAATAACTAAACACATTAGTCCAACTAAAACACCACACCTGCAATTGCTACTATGAATACACCATGTGATTGATCTCTAATTAAAAACATGCTTTTCTTTTTGAACGGCTCCATAGGTGGGACTTAAATTTAAGTCTTGTATCTCAATTCCTAACTTGTTTTGACGTCTCGTATCTCTAATTAAAAACTTGCAAGGATTTACTTTCAATATTTCATACCTATACTTTTAAACATTTTATAAAATTGAACTTCCTACTCGCTTCACCTACTATAAAAGATTTATTATCCCAAACTAAACTGTGTATGTCATAAGTAAAAAATATTTTCTTCAAGTCTTCCCATTGTATAGAACATGCTTTCATCACTTGAGTTCCTAATTCCATCAAGTATCTTGTCGATTACATCTATCCTCACTTATAAGTTATAACATCAATTCATCATTTCAAGTATCTTGTGGATTACATCTACCATCAATTATAAGTTATATCATCAATTCATCAAACAAAATGGCATTCAATTCCTATAAGTTATCATCAGTTTATTTAGTATCCAAATAATTCGTTGAAGTTTTAGCTTCCTCAATAGTCAACCCAAGTATTCAAGCCAAAGATTAATGTTTTATACATAACATAAAGAGTGTGGTTGAAGTTAATTTAAGGCTTCAAAGAAATTAGAATATCAGGTTTAAAAACATGTTTTCAAGCATCTATCTTTTTCTATGTTTTCAAGCATCTACCTTCAAAGAAATTGAAATATATTTGATATTCGCTTTAAATCTATGTTATTATTTTACTTAAACATGTTATTTGTTTACCTGAATTATCAAAACTTCGTTCCATCACAAATCCTACTGAACTCTTAAAAGTTTGTTTCATCATTATGCTCCATTTTGCTCATTTCCACTCAAACCTGTCGAGATCAGTAACAAACTACCGATATACAAATCGAAGAATCTTATCTTCATTCGCCACCAAGATCGTCGGTCTGTCGGGAAAAAACGATTGTGGTTGTTGGCCACCACAACCCCCGTTACCAAGACATCAGACGTTGAAATCGAACTGGAACCACACAACGATCAACAATCGGCGTCGCCACTACTTTCGAGTCACTCCCCCATTCCTAATCGATCCACCGATGAACCACCATTTTCCGCCGATGAAATAATAGCATGGAGGCAGCGAAGTCCTACAAGTGTGTTGGAAAAAACTCGGCAGAAAAAGAAAGCAACCAATGCAATAAAAAACACCATACATACCTCTCAACCAGGAATAAGAAGGAAAAAACTTTAAAACACTCCCTGATGGTGCCCGGAAAAATGATGTCTTGCGCGGTCGTCCGTGCCGCCCCTAAGGCCGGTCTTGGTGGGCGGGGTTGGGTTGATTTGATTTTATTAAATAAAAACAATAATGGGTATTTTAGTCATTTCATCTAAAACTAAGTAAAAAAATATAAAATAGCTAGGGCTGTTTATCAAGTTCTGAATGTGTAAGTGTTGAACCAGTAAAATGTTTTAATCGTTAAGTGTTGAACTAGTAAAAGGTCTGAACCATTCAGACTTTATATAATGTTTATCCATTCAAAGGCAAATGTTTGACTGATTTAGACATCCGCTCACAAAACAAACAATTTGAATGAAAAACATCTTACCGATTCAGACATCTGACCCATTGGAAGTCTATTAAAAGCTCAAACAAACAGTCTCATAGTCAATAGATGAAAAAATGAAAACCAATGGTACAAGTAAACGTATTTAAACCTTAAGCTTTAAACCGTCACTTTTTAAAAAAGTAAGTGTACAAAATGTACTTTACTTTCAAAGAAAAATGCTAAGCAGTCGGTGAACTCATTACCTAAGGCTTATAGCTTAGCGAGATTCAGATGGATTCTTGGAGTGTTTATTTCCAAGTAGTTGAGGGTTTTAATTATTTGGTGGATGTTTGGTGTAGATATAGGGGTAAGTTTAAAAGGTGTATGTGAGTTTGCTGATTATTTTTTTAATTTTTTTAAGTCGGTGAACTTATAAACTCTGAAGAAGGAAATGTTTTAGACTCAATTTCGATCGCTTGTACATTACTATTTATCACATGAGGTTTCGAACAAAATGTACACCAAACCCATATAAAAAAATAAGCATGTCACAAATGGTATTATTATTGATTTTATAAATGAAAGTGTTCTTCAATGGTTTTTTTTTTCTAAAACATAGAGACCATTGTTACAACGTCTTTACTAAAAAGGTAGTGATCACTTATTCTCGTCTCGTTAATCTTGATAGTGATCGTTGCAACTTCTTCCTAATAAGATAGAGGCCATCTATGTTTCTCCCTCGTTGGAAGAGATCACTAACTATTACAGTATTATCTTACTAGTCTAGATAGTAGATAGAGACAGGCACTTAAAAATATCACTAATCTATAAAAAAAAAGTCATCTCCTGAATAATTGAACTTGTAATTAACTTTAATAAAGATCGTTCGACTTTACACACAATAAATAATGTTTAATATTGAATGTTATAACCCATCAATATACTTCTCTCTTACGTATTCACTAAAATACATTTGTTAGGAACTTAGGATTACTCCAAAACTGATTTTAAACGTGTTCTTAAATAGTTTGAAAACTAAGTACAAACTAGCGCTGTGACTCGGGTCGTGTGAAGCGGCAACCGAGTTTTAGTTGGCGTTTTTTGGCTTTGGCATCTGCATGTGTGGCACGTTAAGATCTCGCATATGTGACGTCGTTACACGCGTTATTGCGTTAAGATGGTGACATTAGCGTGTGATGTCCCCCACGTTACGATGGTCATATTAATATGTGATGCTCACACGAGGTGACGCGTTGTGACTTCGTTACAAAAATAGCATTATGTCTCGTATGTATTGTATAGTCGTAACGTAAAAAAAATAGAAATACAAGAAAAACCATAATGGAAAAAAGACATTTTCCTTCGTTTTCAATTGAGCTTTCATAGAGTTATGCAATGAAGACTTAGTATAAACATGAGCGGAGTTAGGACTCGAGACCATTTGGGTTAAGAATAAATTATAGCGATCAAAATTGTTGGTGTCAGAATAAACCTGTTAAAGATGTCAAATTACAAGGATCAAAACTGCAGTTTACTTAAGAAAAAAAAACAAAACAAATAATCTAAATTTTAAAAAAATATGGTGACACGTGAGAAACACAAGTCATCACCACCGACGTTATGCTTTAGTAGTATATAACATTAGGTAGGTTTAATCTAATCTAATCATAATCCTAATGATGTTTTTTTGCCTCCAAGATCCCCTATTTTGGGCGAAGAGAAAAACATTTTTCTAGGGAGGAAAACTTTGAACCGACAACACTTTGGTCAAAATTCATCTTTTATTCTCGCACTCGACTTATAAGACTTAAAGGTATTAAAATTCTTTGAATTTTTGGTGCAATTAAAAAATTAAAAAAATTAATAACGTATGAAAAAATTATTAACGTTTAAAGAAAAAATGGGAGAAATACTCAACTTAAAATGAATTATTTCTTGAACTTGATCCTAAATATATATGTATCGTATATTTATAAACACTCTATTCAATATTTTTAATGAATTAATTTCATATATCCCCTTACAAAGTTAAATCTACCTATTCTAATAATTGAGTAACTCATCCACATGTCACTATTTTAATTACTCCACATAGAATTTTGCTTAGGTGTCATGTTCTAAATTAATTTGATGGAGAATTTTTAGACGGGTCATGGATGCTCCATATTCGAAATAACCCGATATGTTTAATTTAAAAATTCACAAATTATCATCAATTATTTCCTAACCCGATATGTTCAAATACAAATTTTACCAATTATCATTATCTATATCTTAACCCGATTTCAAATTAAAAGTTTATCAATTACCATGAATTATCTTCTAACCTGACATGTTCAAATAAAATTTATCAATTATTATGATCTATCATAATCCGATATGTTCAAATTAAAATTTTACCAATTATCATTAATTAATTCATAACTCGATATGTTCAAATAAAAAAATTAACAATTATCATGAATTTTCTCATAACCCGATATGTTCAAATAAAAATTTACCAATTATTATAAATCATATCTTTTAATTTAATATATGATTTTTGACATTAATATATATGTAAATATCCAAATCAATTTAATAGGGATATATTAAAAATAAATTTGATATTTAAATTTAGTTAAAACTTATAAAACTAAAATCCGTGTAATACACGGGTACTAATCTTGTGACACCCCGCCCGGTGGCGGAAAACACCGGGCTGTCATAGAATTGGATATCCGTAGTAAACAAAGCGCATGGTATTACTTTTATTAAAGTCTAATAGTTATTGTCATAAATTTGGCAAAACCCAAGTCTTAAATGCGAAACGACAAATTCATAACAGCAGTAAATGAAACAGTCATGTTTAGTATTATTTCTAGGTCCAAGTCCCTATGTCTTGAATAGCAAAGAAACAATCCAAAATCACGCGCCACCTGAAATACGCGAAAATAAAGTTAGCTACACAAGCTAGTGAGTAAAACCCAATTGAATAGTAATAGTATTGAATTCCGAGATCAACAAGATATGCTGCGCAATCCCATATGTATAGTAATTTTGTAATATTACTCGACCAGGACCCCTAGAATAGAATAGCACACCAACCACAATAGAAACCATAGTATCTCGTCTAGCCATTTGTCATGAGAACCACTCATGTAGTAAATAATGATGACTTTTAATAACCGTCGTTTACCGTCTCGATATATAAGTCATCATTTAGCAATTTAGGGACATGGCATAGTATAGCATCATAGCATAGCAACATAGTATAGCATCATAGTATAGCAACATAGCATCTCGACATAGTAAACATGGAATTAGAAAGGCCGGGTTTAAATCACCTATCGATGTTGTACAAGCAGGTGGGTTTGTCAAACCATTAGCGCTAACATTGTACCGGTGGGATTACAAAGCAATAAAACTACTTTTAACTAACACATACGATTGCATCCAGCGGCCAAACTAGACTAACATATTTGTATGATCTCTTTTAGAAAACGAATAGAAAACGCAATATAGTAAAAGACGTATTTCAGCCCCAAAATAGTAAATAGAAAAAGGGGAGTGAGTTTACTCACCTCAAATACAAATCTGATATAGTATAGCAACGCAAGAAAATATTAAATAGGATCGAGGATCGCCCAGATATTAGAACCACCTAATTAACCGGGAAAACCTAATTTAGAAACGAGACAAATAATATAGTAACTAGAATCAAGACTTAGAAATTCTAGGGTTTTGGATTTGGGGTTTTAGGGTTTTAAATTATAAATTGAAAATTAGGGTTTCAAAATATAATTTGGGGATTTAGGGTTTTAAAGTCCAATTTGGGGGTTTAGGGTTTCAAAATCCAATTTAGGGTTTTAACGTCCGATTTGGGGATTTAGGGTTTCAAAACCAATTTAGGGTTTTAAAGTCCAATTTGGGAATTTAGGTACGAGATATAATCATGTTTTCGTATAGTATATATTTTATAATAATCCCGTTCTAGTTTTATAATTGAAATAATATTTGAACACAATTTTGAGAAATATATATAACTTAGAAGAAAAGGGGTTTAAATGGTAAAAATAAATAAAAGGGGTCAGTGGGATTCGAACCCACGACCTAACGCATCACAACCAAATGCATTACCACTGAACCAGACGCGCTTTTTGTTCATAAACTGGTTTTTAATTGTTTTAGCATGTTATACTAACAACACCCATTTCCATATAAACCCTAGAACAAAGATCCAATCAATTCGTTTAATCCAGTGAGTGAAATCCAAAACCAATAGAGGGCTTTTAATCTACGCTGGATCGTGATCATTTTGATATAAAATACTTACTTGATTGGTTACGAATTGATACGATTGAGATGATGAACAAAAACGACGGCCTTGAGGATCAACCTTGAGTTTATGATGTTTTTGTTAGAAATTGAATGAACAGCGAGTGATATCGAGCAATGAGAGAGATGCAGACAGCTCGAATTGTGTTATGGTGATCAGAAAATGGTCAAGGTGGTCTAGAGTTGAGGTTAAAGAAAAATGGCAAATTGATTGAGCAATTTGGATCGTTTGGGCTCAATTAACAGTTGGTATTGATTTCGTGACACCGATCGGACGTAGTGGATTGAATGAAATCATAAATGGATACGTTAACAGTCGATTGGATCAAGTGGGTTTTGAACCGGTTTTTGAATCGTGAAATTGGTTGTTATTTAGGTGATTAGAAGCTAATTACACGTTCGAATCACGCTTAGAATAGTATTAGGATGATTTTGGATAGGTTTGGTTAACTGAAACGGGCTAAAAACTAGTTTTTGGAACTCGCCGGAGATCGGCATTTTGGCCGGAATGTCGCCGGCGACATTGGAGCCGGAAACACGGGGGGGGGGGGGGGGGGGTTGGGTTGGAAATGTAATTTACTTATTTACAATACAGCCCCTGAGGTTTTGAGTCTGGTTTATTATTAACTTAAACCTTTAAAACAAGTTTGAAAATTGACGATTTTAGCCCAAAGTTAATTATATTTTTATTTCAACTAACTAACTTAACTAATTTGAAACGTAACAATTATTTAAGTGACGTTTTTATGGTTTTAGCTCGTTTAAGCCGTTACGAGATCATTTCGAGACTTGGAGGCGTTTTGGTTTAACGTTTTCCATAATTTTATTTTACGAGCTATATATATATTTATTTATATATATATATTTTGAGTTTTAATGCCATGGATAATAATTATTAGATACGCGTGAATATTTTGCGATGTAAATACGGGTATTGAATTAAGACGGGAATAACGTAGAATTGAATGCGTTTATTCACAATAGTAATAAACGTTACATTTTGAAGCAAAATTAAATACAATTCAATTTAATAGATGACAACTTCGGGTCTGAGTCGGGCCTTCGGGTTCGGGTTTGGGGCAGATGTCACAAATCTAGTCTTCTATATAATATAGCAAAATCATATTTGCTTACTTGGCATCATTTAAGATCCATTTGCTTAGTTGGCATTATTTGAGAGATTCTCTCAAAATTAATAATATTGTTATATTTAAAATATATATATATAATAATTAATTATAAATAATATTAATTTTCATTTGATCCCCTAATATTTAGCAAACTATTTAAAAAAAATCAAGACTATTTACATTTTTAACCCTCTCCTACTAAGGGTGTGTTTGGGCCAGGTTATATTTACTAGGGTATAAAAATAAAACTTAGAGATAAAATTATTAATAACATACAATTAAATACATAATTATTTTATAAATATACAAAACTTTTTATACGACATTGTTTTAACAAAAACTACACCATAAAACCGAACGTCTAATTCTCTTTAATTTGATTATAATATTGTTATACCAATCAACAAGATTTTAATTAAACTTTGTGTTTCAGTTTTACCACAGTTTTATCTCAAAACTGATTGGAACCGTTCATGTTAATGAATATCCTTAAAATCATCACATGAGTGTTATGTCCCGAGCGTAGCGCGGGCACTAACCTAGTGTTTATTCATATATACGATAAACTAATTTGATAATTGATAATTAATACATGTTTTCTATAAAAGAAACCCAACAAGCAAAAGTGAATAACTTTTATTTCATGTTGTGCATAGTGTAACACACACACGATGATATCTGACATATTATTTGTATCTTTTTAAACACCTTTTGACATTTTTGGCAAATTTTTGAATTAGGTGGATTTAGGAATTTCATTCGAGTGAAATATTATCTTTGTTATTATAATATTTTTAAGTGAAATATATAATATTGTTTATGGAACTTATGGAATGTATTTGAAAATTTGTAAAAGTCATAAGAAACTACTCTTGTAATTACTTTAACTTTGTGGAAGTTATAATTATTTAATTTTTACCTTGTTACCGTTTAACCCGTGTGCCACACGAAAAATAACCTAGTTTCTTATATATACTCAACAAATAATAAAAATCATATATACCCTTACAAATTTGACAAAATTCATTATACCCATCAAAAAATAAAAATTTCATATATATACCTGACTTTAATGAATTTTTACTTAATGATCATTATGCCATTTTCTTTACATTTAGATATATACTAAATTTTATAGTAATCAACATCAGAATTAGAATCATAACGGTTTTTTTCTTAAAGTATACTAGTTTTCTTTATAGTGAATTAGGTATATATGATATTTTAAATTATATGAAATTGCACCTTTATAAATATTATGTTTTTGTAAGTTATGAAGTAGAATTGAAAAATAAATAAAGTGAGACTAAATCCATAAAATTCACAATTAAAGAGGCTTCGGATGTTTTCCCAAATATGAACTTGACATTAGGCTTGAAGAATGCTATATACTCGATTCATTTGGCCACACTATGGCTTATCTGGGCTTCTAGAAATGATTTCATTTTCGGCGCTAAGCAGTGGCAGTGTCAAGTGTAGTGAGTAAGATCAAGTTTCATACATTTACTTGGTTGAAAAACAGGTCGAGGTTAAGAGATTTAGCGTGACATTCTTGGTGTAATTTCTCTTCCCGTAGGTTTCTGTTGCAAGTTTGGTTTGTTTTGATGGGTTTTATACTTGGTTCCGGTCCTAACGTCTTGCTAGTAATTAGTCTTTATTTTAATCATAATTATAATTGATGTTCAAAATAAAAATCCATAAAATTCACAAGTCATACCTTCGTGTAGCCTTCTTAAAAGTCAATTTCCTTGATTTTGTATTCAATTTGATTACCTCATCTTTATTTTAATAAATGATGATCACTTTATGTTTATTAACTTTTTACAATTTGATTACCTCATATTTTGATTTCCTGCCGGGCACTTGGCCGGTATTATTTAATATTTATAACCAGAAATAGCAAACTCTATTTCCCATACATATTGTTATCAAACTTTTTTAAATATGCAAACCAAACCTACATAAATACATTCGAAAAATCTACCCTTTTCATATTTCAAACGTCGCAACATGAAAATGTTAGTACCAGTTGTCATCAAAATGCCAAAAACACAAAGGTCCCAAAAAAAAGCTTATACTTAGTTCTGGAAACAACTAACCAAAGGAGATAAAACATATAATATAATATAAATAAAGTTATGTAAATGTCCAAAATACCCTCCAATCCTTGGTTGAAAATGAAATGAAATTCATAAATAAGGGCAAGAAACGTCATTTGGGCCAACAAACCTTCCACGAACCACAAGTTCCATAAACGCCACAAACTCTTTACACGAACGAACTTCAACATCACAGCGCAAGAACGGAGGAAAAAATAACCAAAAGCTACTAAAAACCACCAAACTCAACGCCACCACACCGGAAACCACCGCCGGAACATGAAATCTCCGACCAACCACCCTTTTCACCACCACTTCCACACCCAACAACACACCATGAACGACGAAGAACCACGTCACTTCCCACGTGGGCTTCAGTCTTCCAATGTAATAAAATATCAACTCATGCATCAACCCGGATACAATAAACGAAGCTAAAACAGCTGGAAAAGGAGCTAACGGGGCCAACTTTGGCCCTGTTAGATACCGTCCGGAAATTTTCCGGACGGGAAGGTATACTGTAGGATGCAGTATACCTGTAACCATTAAATTCCACCTCTTGCCCCAGAAATCTTGTAGGGACGTAGCGAGGTAAGGCTCGTTGAACTGTGGCTCGAGGTCGAATCCAATGATTGCTCGAGCCACGTACGCGACTATGGCTAAGCCTAAGTCTAGAACCACGTAGATATGAATGCAAAATAAGGTCATTTTGAGTAGAGGGTGAATATATTCTCCATACTCATACACCTTAAGCAAGAAAACAAAGACCATAAACTTGATAGCATAAATATAATTGTAATGGGATTTGGAGTTGTGGGGATTTGTTTTGGTGATTTTGATTGGTAAAGAAGCAGTGAGGATGAATTTGATTAGAGGGAGTGAATAAAGAGGGCCTTTATCAAAGGCAAATAATAAGAGTTTAAAGTTTGCAAGCCATGTGATGAAGAAGGAAATTGAGCCGGAGAAATGAACGGTTGTTAGACGAGTAGGGAGGTAGACGAAGATGCAGACGACGGGGAGAAAGGCGAATAAGCGTTTCATACCTGGCGTGATGTGCTTGCTGATTGTGTGACATATTAAGAGAGATACAAAGGCTGTTGCCCAGACAAATACCACCACTACTACACAATTGAATTAAAGGTGCGAATGGAAATTTGTTGTGGTGCGGGTGTTGGAGAAAACCGCACTAACAATTTTTCACCAAGTTCAAAATTTGAATCATCCCAAATTATGGTTTAGTATAGGACGGTTTATAAGAAACCGCACCACTTTAAATTCCAACTATATATTAACACCTTCAAAAATTTCAAATCACTTATCTCTTCATCTTCTTGTTCTTCTTCAACCACCATAGCCTCCACCTTCACCCTCCTCATCTCCACCAAATCCGGCATCAAGACGGAGTTTTAGTCGACGGGCACGAGGAAAAAGAATGTGCTGAAATATATTCTGGTTTTGTCATGGATTTTGGTGTTTGTTTTCCGGTGAGACCAACGAAACAAAGTTAAGGTAATGATCGATATTTATGGTAGTGTAGAAGATCTGGGTTTATGGTGGTTTATTAGATCTGTGTTTGTAGGTTGTGGTCGATGAGATTTGGTTCAGATCTAAAACGAGATCTGTTGGCTTTAGTATTGGATTTTGGTGTTTGTTTTCCGGCGAGACCACCGAAACAAAAGTGAAGGTGAGATGTTTATGATGGCGTTGCAGATCTATGTTTATGGTGGTTTGTTAGATATGTGTGTGTTGATTGTGACCGATGAGATCTAGTAGTGGTGGCAACGTAGCGGTGGTGGTCTGAAAATCTAGTTGCTGGGTAGTGGCGGCCGTCTGAAAATCCGGTGGCCGGGTTTCGTAAATTTTTTTTAATTTCTGATTCATTTTTGGTGCGGGTGTGGAACCGTGCTATTTGGCTTCACACAGAACCGCACCAGTTTTTGACATGCCAAATAGTTCGCGGTTAAATGGTGCGCGCTTAAAACCGTCTTTTTTGGCTTATTTCATCGCACCATATATCCCGTTTTGTAGTAGTGCACGTTGCTGATCTCCCCTTCCATTGGTATTGATATATGGTTGTGAATTTATGACCGGTAACTAAATACTTATAAAGTATAATGCAATGCACACGTAAATGTGTTTGAATATTATTAATGTTTTGTTTTATAGCATAACAAATCTCGTGTTGTAAAATAATGTTTCTTGGATTTGACTTTATCGGTTTTTCTTTCTTTTTTTTTTTTTTTGGTCCACGTTTGATTGTTTTCCTTTTCACATACTGAGATCTTTTTATACGGTGGCTAGATCTTGAAGAAGAAAATTAAGAGAGGCAAATGGAAGATGAAGTGGAGTGGTTGCTCGTCGGCTATATATAAAAGCGATGATGATTAAGATCTATCAAATTTATTTGACTAGCAGGTGGTGTTGAAATTGTTCTTTTTAACCTGCACACCAAGTGTTCGATCATATGTCTCAATGAAAATTACTACTCCTTGCTTGTAAAAACATCAAAATTTCACTTTTCAACTCGAAACGTGGTTTGTTTTACATATATTTATGGCATCCCCTTCTTCACAACTTAACGGTTTTTGGCCATGTCCGTTCCGTATGTTTCATTGTTGCCCGGATGGTGAAGTGGGGAATAAGGGGATATCGCGATTGATTTCTCATCTCAAGCGCTTGCACTTTCCTAGTGATGAGCGTAAAAGTGTGTTGCGTGAAGCTATTGCTACGGACCATGGCTTGTTTACTGCAGTGGAGGGAACATTGAAGGTTTTTGGTCAATGGTTGTGTGGGAAGTGTATGAGTATACATGCCTTGAGTCGTGCTTGTCATCACACAGATGGCATTGTGCGTTTTACTAGGGGTGCTAATGACATGGAGGGACATATTATTGGGATCTTGAAGCCTATTATCAAGTTGCCTGAGACCAATGTTCCTGGGTCATTTGCATTGGATGGTGCACTCCTTGATCGTGTCTTTAAAGTGCCTATCATTACCGTCAAGAGTATACCCCATGGTTGTCGCATGGCTTTCTCACAAGCTTTAAAAACAGCTCTGCACAAAGTGGTTGCCCACCCCGGATCTGTTGAAGCGTGGGTTAGCTTGCTACTTCTTCCTCGTTGTACTTTACATGTGTTCAAACCCAAGAATAGGCAAGAAAGCAGGTCTGGGAATAGGAAAGCCTTGCAACAACGTTCAATTCTGAATTCTCTAGCCACATGGGGAAAAGATGATGGTGTTGCCATGCTAACTAAAGACATGTTGGACGGTTATGGTGTGGGGTCTGTAGACCAAGGTGGCACAACTAATCCTAACGAGAGACGGGTTAGCAACACCAACATTAGACAGTGCCTTCGGAAAGTTGCTGATGGTCACTTTACAGCAGCGGTGAAGGTGTTATGCTCGGCTGGTGTTGCTCCATACAATGGGGACACCATGAAGGCTTTAGAGGATAAACATCCGCAAAAGCAACCTCCATCTATGCCGTCTTCTACATATCCTGAGCCTCCCCTCGTAGCGGAGGTTGATAATGTCCTTAGCTGCATTAAATCATTTCCTAAAGGAACTTCATGCGGTAGGGACGGCTTGAGGGCACAACACATTTTGGATGCTTTGTGTGGAGATGGGTCTGTTATTGCCACTGATCTCTTATGTGCTATCACTGCAGTGGTTAATTTGTGGTTACGTGGGAGATGTCCATTGAGTTTGGCAGAGTTTGTTGCTTCTGCTCCTCTTACGCCGCTTCTTAAACCCGACAATGGGATTCGGCCTATTGCAGTGGGTACTATATGGAGGCGTTTAGTTTCCAAAGTGGCTATGAAGGGTGTTCGTAAGGAAATGACTAAGTACCTTAGCGACTTTCAGTTTGGTGTTGGTGTGTCAAGTGGCGCAGAAGCCCTATTACACAGCGTGAATAGAGTATTGAGTGAGTATCATACCGATGGGTCTCTTGCAATGCTTACAGTGGATTTTTCTAATGCGTTTAATATGGTGGATAGATCTGCTTTACTTCATGAGGTCAGGATGAGATGCCCTTCTATTTCTCCGTGGGTAGAATTCTTATATGGGTTGCCAGCAAGACTGTACCTTGGAGATGAACATATTTGGTCCACTACTGGGGTTCAACAAGGAGATCCATTAGGACCACTTCTTTTCGCTCTCGTGTTGCACCCACTAGTGCATCAAATTAGAGACAATTGCAAGCTTCTTCTCCATGCTTGGTATCTTGATGATGGTACTGTCATTGGAGATACAGATGAGGTGGCTAGAGTGTTAAGCATCATTCAGGTTCATGGGCCAGCTTTGGGTCTCGAACTGAATATCAGGAAAACCGAGTTATTTTGGCCTTCTTGTGATGGTCGGAAGCTGCATGCAGGTGTTTTCCCTTTTGACATCGGTAGGCCCTTATTGGGGGTGAAGCTTCTTGGGGGAGCAGTTAGTAGAGACGCCGAATTTATTAGTGGGTTAGCAAAGAAGAGAGCTACTAATGCTGTTAATTTGATGAGCCTTCTTCCTCAACTAGGCGACCCGCAGAGCGAACTACTATTGCTTCGATCATGTATGAGTATTGCTAAACTTTTCTTTGGTTTGAGGACGTGCCAACCTGTACACATGATGGAGGCAGCGTTGTTCTTTGACAAAGGGTTGCGTGGGGCGATTGAGGACATAGTGGTTTGTGGAGGCCCTTTCTTTGGGGACTTCCAATGGCGTCTTGCTTCCTTACCTATTAGATTTGGGGGTTTGGGGTTGTATTCGGCAGTAGAGGCTTCATCCTACGCATTTGTGGCCTCGAGGGCCCAATCTTGGGTGCTTCAAGACCACATTTTACGTGACAGTGGTATATGTGGTATGGATTCTGATTATGGTTGTGCTTTGGCTTGTCTTCGTGATACGATTCCAAGCTATGACTTCGGCGGTTTCACTAAAAAGGACACCGCCCCCCCTAAAGCCCAACATGAATTGGCGAGTGCCCTTTTTAGTAGGATCGTACAAGACATGGAAGTACACTTTGACATGACCATTAGACAAAAAGCCGTTTTTAAGTGTCTACAAGCACCACATGCTCAAGACTTTCTTCTTGCTATCCCAATTAATGGGCTAGGCCAACATATGTCGTCAATTGAGTATCGAACTATTCTTAAGTACCGCCTAATGGTTCCCATTTTTCCAAATGATGAGATATGTCCTATTTGTCGCAAGGCGTGTTTGGACTCATTCGGGGAGCATGCAGTACATTGTAGAGAGCTTCCAGGGTTTAAGTACCGACATGACTTAGTGAGGGATGTTCTTTTTGACATATTCAGGCGAGCCGGGGTTTCGGTTAAGAAAGAAGCACTGGTGAATTTCTTGACTGACCCGTCGGAAAGTAGATCTACACTTAGACCGGCTGATATTTTGATATTTGGATGGACAGGAGGTAAACATGTATGTGTGGACTTAACATGTGTTTCCCCACTAGTGGGCCTGGGAAATGGTGTTTTCAGGGTGGGTCAAGCTGTTTTAAAAGCTGCTTCTTGCAAAGTGGCTAAACACGAGAAAGCATGCATTGACAACCAACACGTATTTGTTCCATTTGCGTTTGACACCTTTGGTTTTCTTGCACCTGAGGCTGTGGAGGTACTTAATCGAGTCCAACGGGTTATGCATAGCTTTGTTATGACCCCGAGGTCTATGAATGTAGTGTTTAAACGGCTTGGTTTTGCTATCCAAAAAGGGTTAGCGGCGCAGCTTGTTGCCCGTTTACCTTCTATTTCCATGTAAATCTATCTTAACGTTAATTAGATTAAAAAAAAGGTATAAAACAAGTTGGTTATAGTTTGATTTGTATACGACCAAAAACTTGAAAGGAAAAAAAAAACTGAAGGAGAACATCTAGAGAAAGAAGATCCGGTGAGAGAAAACAATAGTTCGATCTTGTAGAAATCTACCTATTCTAATAATTGAGTAACACGTACACATGTCATCAATTTAGGATGTCCACGTATACTTTTTCCTACGTGTCAATCTGAGATTGTCTCACAATTTGGTTTCACGCGGATCTACCTCGGGATGAAATTGTACCCGACTTGTAATTCGTTTCTTCTCCATTGATACTCAACATATATCGGATCATCATTGTTTCTTGCTTCAAAGACTCCATTAATTCTTAATCCTTCGGTGGAATAAGCGTACCTAGGAGGATTTCAGAGACCTCTGAATCAAGACTGACGGATGTAGATTGAGAAAAACCCAATTGGTGGATCTGAGAAGCGGTTATGGTGTTTTCTGATAGAAATCATGGTTTGAGATCTTCACATCAACAATAAAACGATAAGGTTTGGTTCATGTGTATCTTCTGATTGGTTTCTTCATATGAATGATTAATTAAAGCACCATTAGAATTTGTTCGTAGGTTTTGTTGAATGGGAGTTTCCATATTGGTTATATGAGAGGTTAATTAAGTATACACATGTTTTTAATTTTTTTAGCATTCTGATCCATTATCATTGTTCATGCTAGAGAGGTTGAATGATTTGTAGATCCTTATCAAATTACATCATAAACTCATTTGAGAAGTTTGATTGTTATTCTTTTGATACATCGAATCTTCGGCAAGTAACAAATAATGAATTCAATATGTATGATATTATCATTGTACAGAAATTGCTAACTCTGAAGTGTCAAGAAATAGGCAAAATGGGTATCCGTGAAGAGCCAAAAAACACAAGAACATGTAGTTATTTGTGTTTATTCATTTCCATTAAAGTGAAGGTTTGGGAGTCAAGGCCGGTATCATCCATTGAATTGGAGGTTTGTTTCAACTTTCAAGCATCCATTGGATATTTGGCTTAGCTATAACTGACTATGGTTTATTTATTAAAGGTTTGAAGTTTACTTCTTAGGTTTGGCTAAGGTTCAAAACATTAAAGGTTTGAAGCCTTTTGATAGCTGAAGCCATTTTATTTTATGCCTAAAGTTCAAGACAGTAACAAACAATAGCAATGTATTTTATATTAGCTTTTCAAGTTAAGATTTGTTTGTAAATTAGTTCTCATTACTCTGTTACACATGATTCTTTTAGCGTATGTATCAACTTGGTTATTTTATCTGTACATGCCCGTTGTTTAGTAACTTGAATTACATGTTTTTATCCAAATAAGTAGAGGTTGTATGAATAAAAAACAAGATTCTTTATGTAAGAAATTATATTATATTAAGTGTTTATATAGTCATCCGTGTGTTACACGGGTATTAACCTAGTTAAGTTGATAAAAGGGCTATTAGCATTTTATCTACTGGTCAGAAGGTTTTAAAATTTTCTTTTTAAAAAGTTATGGGTTCAAATTTGAATAAGTAAATAACACGTGTTGAAGGCTTATTTGGGATAGACAGATAACAAGTTTCAGTAGCAAAACTCTTTATAAGGAGATGCCGATTGCCGACCAAATACGGTTTGAAAAAAAGGTGTTTTTACTTTTTAATGTGTTAGTGTGTGGGAGTGGGACAGTGAGAGAGAGAGAGGAATTAATAACAGCATTAGTGAGATGGGGTCGTATATAATCGCACGTTCCAGGTTTAGGTGAGAGGAAAATCACAAGCAATGCATAACCCACTTGGCCTATTTTTTTGTTTTTTATTAAGATAGCAATTACCATAATACCATTACCTTTACAAGTTGTTTTTGTTTGTTTTTTTAACTTTTACTAAAAGTTGAGAAAAGAATTCAACAAATTCTGTTGCACCATCTTTCAAGTCTACACATAAATTCGTCTAACTTTTGAAAATCTTAATGCATGTTTAAAAAATAAAACAAAAGGTGATCAGGGTGTGTGTGGGATGGCTTGGACAGTGACTAACCACGCACGGGCACAATATTGTCATTCAATATCATTTATTGACGATTTTTGAACTTTTTTAAAATAAGTTTGTTTTTGTCAATACGCTCTCTAAATGTCTTCATAATCATCAGGTACTTTGGAACCGACGTCTAATAACATTTTCATCATACTATGGGTTTGCAACAGAACAACCTTTTGTTAACCGTCGTTCACGGCTTCTTGATAGATCGTGACGGATACTATTCGGTGAATGACTCGTGATGTAGTATAATATTTTGTCAAAACTGAAGTGTGAGTTGAATTGCACTTAATCTCCATTTCACCTAAAGATGTGCTATCCTCACTTTATGATCATGATGATGAAAAGTATATTTTTAATGTGTAAAAATTGATTATTTTTTAGACATTTGTAGTTGAGTGATATGAATTTGGGGTCTAATTTTGTGGTTTGGAGTTTAAATAGGTTAGTATTTCATTTTTTTAAGTGGTTAAAGTGATCGTAGTTTTATAGCCGTCGGAGCAGAATTGTGTGGATTTTTGTGTGTAAGAGGTGTCTTGTTTTTAACGCTAGATTTTTTTGTTGATAAAGTCCCACTGTAATTGTGGTGGGGCGTTATCACGCGTGTAGAGTCATGAAGTTTGGGTGATGGACATTCTTAAAAGAAGTGTGTCCCACCCAAGAAATCAAAATATATGTAATTTTGTAATGTGACATGATAACATCTTTTTGGTCAGAGAAAAAGAGGTATATATTTTATTTTTTAACGGTGATATTAAATTTTAGGTATATTGGTTTTCATTGGTCCTAACTATCACTTGTTGTCTTCTACAGGTCCCAACTATTGAATTGGCTGTCAACGATCCCAACTTTTATCACCTTGATAACCACTGGTCCCGTCGTTAAATTTTTTTTCCAAATTCAATACCGATGTTATAAGCCTTATGATCGGAACGATAATATAAGTCGATTGATGTAAAAGTCACCTCAAAACGGCGCTCCAAACAACGAAATAGTGTTTCAATCGGGTGTTTAAACCTAACGGTGCTTCAATCGGATGTAAAAATTTTATCGTTCAGAGAGCTTTTTCGATAAAACTTTTACATCAATCGACACGTATTATCCTTCCGATCAAAAGGTCTAAAACATCGGTCTTGAATTTTGAAAAAACGTAACGGTGTTAAAAAAATTAACGACGGGACCAGTGGTTACCAAAGTGATAAAAGTTGGGACCATTGACAACCAATTTAATAGTTGGGACCAATAGAAGACAAAAGGTGATAGTTGGGACCAGTGAAAACCAGTATACCTAAATTTTATTGTATTAAAATGTTAGGCTCCTTGTATAACTTGTAATATTTTGATGTCAAATTGTTATGGTTTTTAAGTCCTTATTTATTTTTCAATAATATATGATTTAGACTATTAAACTTTTTGAAAAGTAGCGATTTGTTATTTTTTATTTTTATTTTTTTACTTTTTTTTCGATTAAATGAAATTAAATAATCTAACTCAAATAGAATAATCTCAATTTTATTAGGATTTAAATTATGTTTTGAAAGCAAATTAATTAATTCGAATATCCTTACACATTATGTGGGTAAATTAAAAATTACGTCCATTGTGTGGCTTAAATTATCTAAAGAACAACATCACCGCATAGTATCAAACTAAGTAAATATATATATTTAAACTTGTTCATGCTAAATCTTAGACACTTATTGTAAGGTCTTAACGAATGGGTGGGTTTTAACGTAAGTAAAGGCCACGGTGAAATGGAAATACCAAAAAGTGAAAAAGGTCATTACATGAGTTGTACATGAAAAAAAACTAATGAGAAACTTGTACATTCGTTAATATAAAAGACGTGATTTAAAACGATTATTAAATAAAAGATATTAAAGTTAAAAGATAAATAAGACAATTCAGGTAGAAGTTAAAACAAGGTATTCTACTACGATGTACTCTACGCGTAAGTTTTCTCTAGACGACAAATAAGATATATTATATATCACGAGGGATAACAATGAGCTAAAAACCCATAAATACAAGGAACAACAAAAACAATAATATAAAAGAAAAGTACAACAAAAATCAGTCGGGCTCGAACAAGAAGTTGACGAGGGCACCGGCAGGGGGCGCACCCTTATAGGGACGAACTGGAACGCCAGCCCCTGCGTGTTTGTTGTCTCGAAGTACCGTTTTTTACCTCGATACCTTAAATTTATATATATTTTGATCTCGCCCCCGTGAAAAAAAAATTACATGTGTTATATATATATTGAGCTCGCGGCTCGCCTCCGTGCTAAAAATGTTCAGGATCCACCACTGGGCACCGGTCCCAAGATTATTGCTCCTAGTCCTCAACCATAGAGAGGCGACCACTCTGATCTCACATATGACCTTTCACGCCTATGGGCGATCCCCATTAAAAAAACATGCACCGCCTTCTTAAAGTTTCTATCCCCCCTAATGAGGTAAGGGATTTCCATGAGATCACTAAAAAGAAGGCGTACATAGAGAAAATGCCAGACTATGAGCCAATCCTCGACCATACTTGAGCCCCAAAGGCACATGATGTGAAAGGTGTTGTACCGTTTCGTCTCCCGAGTCACATAGCCAATGGCGATGGATAATAGAGACCAAAGGGGGTCAAGGAACCTTCATTTTTTTAATTAAAAATACTGATTTTACGTTCGGTAGTTAATTTTTTAAAAAATATATAAGGTTTGGCCCCTCTTGAAAATTAATATATACTAGGTTTGACCTTCTTGATTTTTAAAATTTTTAACTGAAATTCAATGAACTTTATTTTGTTTAATTAATCCATAATATAACCAAAAATACTAAAATCAAAATGGTCAAGTTCACTAATTGAGTTTCTTTTTCTCAATTTAACTGATCGAGCATTCTCACAATCCCACTAAAGAATTCAATATGCTGTTGTAATTCTGCTCACTCCGGTCTATTGCCTTTCACCCCTCCGATTTTGTTGTCTTCCATCGGACCACCATTCACTATGTCCACCACCAGACCATCAAGTTGGTTTAAAGTTCAATTAGAACGAATGAAGAAAATTTAGATATTAGAGTACTCGCTTTCCTCTTGCATTATCATAAATATTTATACCCTTTGTGTTAAAAAAACTATATGGTTTTGTTTTTGTGTAAGAACGGTCTTTAGAATGAATTAGAAAAAAATTGATATTTAAAGTTTTACTATTTGCCCAGTCCCGGATCAAATCGCCGACCTGAATATATAACCTAAACATAGTGTTATGAGAAAATTCTATGGGTCCCGTGAGTCCGTTACCGTCAGCCCCCCTTATATAAAATTTCTGACTTTAACACTACACATAGCCTAGATGTCATTAATAGCAAGATAACATTCATTCATGTTAAAAAGTCACACGTTTATAACCGGTTTAAAACAACTCTCCAATAGTCCGATGTAAAAGTTGGTTAATCAAAGCCCATGAGAAGAATGTGAATACATGTTTTTTATGGGTCGACGCAAATTGACCAAATAGGTCTTGTTGTCTGTCTGGCAACAAACGTTATTCGACTCAACTTTCCCCGAAAGAAACAAATACACCATGGAGTATTTATTTATTTATTTATTTATTTGTTTACATATATAAACACTAAACACCCCCTTTTCTTGTTCAACATTTTCTTTCTTTTTTTCTTTTCATCCTTTCAATTTCATCTTCCCTTTCTTATTTGATCTACCAACTTAAATTAATCACTTTACAGGTACGTTTCTTTCTTCAATTTCAATCTTCAACTTTCGATTGTTAAATCTTCAATCACCTTATTATCTGCTCTTCACTTCACAATTATTAATCGAATTTGCTACTATCGGCGATCTGTTCTTCTTTTTCTGATCTGTTTGTACTATGCTTGTTAACAGCAAAATTGGGGGGGTTTTTGTAGCTCGATCTAACAATTAGATGCTAATTTGAGTTACAAAGTTTAGATTTTTAGGGTTTTAAATCTATCTTTACAAACTTTTAGGGTTTCAATGGTGTTTTAGATCTGATTGGAATCAGCTAATCATTGAATAAGGCCGGTGATATTTAGGAAATATTAAATCGATTTTAATAAACAGATTTTGTTTTGTGATTAGGATCAATTGGATTTGATATTTGTGAGTAGATTATTTGGGATGTTTTATTTTGTTTTGTTTGTGATGTACAGGGTATAATTAGGGGTAAGAAATGTTAGAGCAGTTACTGATTTTCACTAGAGGGGGTTTAATCCTCTGGACCTGCAAAGAGCTTGGGAATGCTTTGAGGGGGTCACCAATTGACACTTTGATCCGATCGTGTCTTTTGGAGGAACGATCGGGTGCTGCATCATACAATTATGACGTTCCCGGTGCATCCTATACGCTCAAGTGGACGTTCCACAACGAACTTGGTCTCGTTTTTGTTGCAGTGTATCAAAAGATTCTCCATCTTTTGTATGTGGATGACCTGCTAGCTATGGTGAAACGAGAGTTCTCGGTGGTTTACGATCCTAAACGGATGGTGTATGATGATTTTGATGAAACGTTTAGGCAGCTGAGGAAAGAGGCAGAGGCTCGGGCTGAGGAGATGAAGAAATCAAAGCAGGCGATGGCTAAGCCTGTTAGTAATGTAGGGAAAAAGCAAGGACAACAAATGCAAAAGTCGGGGTTTGAAGGCGGTAATAAAAAAAAGAGTGGTGGTGGTGAATCTGGTAAAGATTCTGCAGATGATGATGATGTAAAAACGGGTGTTTTAGAAAATGGACATTCGAACGGGGAGGTAGTTAATAAGAATAGGGTTAACTTGAAAGAAAACGGTAATGGCGACACCAAAACCGGGGCTTTTGATGTAAATAAGCTACAAAAGCTTCGGTCTAAAGGTGGGAAGAAAGCTAATGTTGTTGTTAACAAGGTTTCCAAAGAGGAACCGAAGAAAAAACCTACAAAAAAGAACAGAGTTTGGGATGACTCACCCCGTGAAACCAAGTTGGATTTCACGGATCCTGTGAGTGAGAACGGTGAAGCTGAGATGGCGGTTGCACAAGTTGTTGAAGGGGAGAGTATGATGGACAAAGAGGAGATTGTCAGCAGTGACAGTGAAACTGAAGATGAAGATGAAGCAGAGACAGGTAAGAAGGTGGATTCAAAGAAGAAAGGGTGGTTTACATCAATGTTCCAAAGGTAATTTTGCTTCTCAGTTATGAGTTTTAATCATTCACGCATAATTGAATCTTGTGTTTGATCTTCGTAGCATCTGACAATGGATCAATTAAATGCATTTTTTGTGCCATGGATAAATTATTTTAGCCTCTTTTTTTTTCTTGTTCAGCATTGCCGGGAAGGCAAATTTGGAGAAGGCTGATCTAGAACCAGCTTTGAAGGCTTTAAAAGACAGGCTTATGACTAAGAATGTGGTATGTTGTGTATACATTCTCAATATCAAGACCTCGTATGTATGTTTATTTTCGCTATGTTGGAAGTGTGAAGGTGTTGACTGCTTTACCTTGTGGGTTTTGTTGTGTGCCACAGGCTGAAGAAATTGCCGAGAAGCTTTGTGAGTCAGTAGCAGTCAGTCTTGAGGGCAAAAAGCTTGCTTCATTTACTAGGATATCATCAACAGTGCAGGTGAATGGATTTGATCAATTTATATATTTTTTGTTATATTCGTTAGTTTGTGAATTGTTGATGTTTTGTAATTTATACTCAATTGAACTGCTAACAGGCTGCAATGGAAGATGCTCTTGTTCGTATTTTAACACCAAGGCGCTCTATTGACATTCTGAGAGATGTTCATTTTGCTAAGGAGCAACATAAGCCATATGTTGTGGTTTTTGTGGGAGTTAACGGAGTTGGAAAGTCGACTAATCTTGCCAAGGTAAGCATTAACCAATCAGTTTTTGCCATCTGACATAAGTTATAAATACATGTGTTTGTAAAAGATACTCAAATTTCGAATCCAATGGCGTAGGTGGCTTACTGGCTGCAACAGCATGATATCAATGTCATGATGGCTGCGTGTGACACGTTCCGTTCAGGAGCAGTTGAGCAGCTTCGTACTCATGCCCGTAGGCTCCAGGTATATGACGGGCTTTCACCTCTTTATCCTGATTTATTCATGCCCTGTAGTTCTATATTCTAAAACGTTCTATTTTTTCAGATCCCTATATTTGAAAAGGGGTATGAGAAGGATCCTGCAATTGTTGCTAAGGAAGCAATTCAGGAAGCCACCCGTAATGGATCTGACGTTGTTCTTGTTGACACAGCTGGTCGAATGCAGGTATTGTCTATATTCAATATTAGATCATCTATATAAAATACATTTTACTTGGTTATAAGGGGCTTGTCATTGGTGTCCGGTTCACCCGTATTATTCAACCCAAACTTCACCTGCATTTTTATTTGTGTGAAAAGTATCAACCCTAACCCACAGACTTGAAGTCGTGTAACCCGATCACGATCCGTTTAACCTGTTTATCTAAACACGTCAAACAGGTACGTGGGTAAATGGTAATAATCAAGTTGTAGACATGTTAATCAGGTTTTTGGATTGTGAAAAAAATTGTCAAACAGGTGATTGGGTTGACTTATATCATTAAACTGGTTGGCGGGTCGATTTGTTTAATTAAACATGTCAACCTGAACATGACTTATGTCAACCTTGGACGACTTAGATAGCCAACCCTAGACCTATTTTTCCTCATGTCATATTGTCATGTCAGGAAATCTTGCTACCCCACTACTTAGTTATAAATTCTTGAGTCAATGTTTACATAATTCTATGCCATACACAGGACAACGAACCGTTGATGCGTGCACTATCCAAGCTTATATATGTCAACAGTCCAGATCTGGTACTCTTTGTTGGCGAAGCATTGGTTGGTAACGATGCTGTGGATCAACTATCAAAGTTCAATCAGGTCTTGAGGCTTTTATCATTCTTAATACATCATAATTTTAATTCATAGGTTTGATAAAAGTTGTATGCATTCAGTTTAACAACAGTTTTATCCTGTTATTACAGAAACTAGCTGACCTCTCACCCTCTCCGAGCCCCAGGTTGATTGATGGGATCTTGCTAACCAAGTTTGATACCATAGATGATAAGGTAAAACCCATACTGGTAACTTTCGCTTTGTTTTTGTCTCTGAAAAGTTGGTTAATTTTTGTTTTTGTGTAGGTTGGAGCTGCACTTTCAATGGTTTACATATCAGGAGCGCCTGTGATGTTTGTCGGGTGTGGACAGTCTTATACGGATCTTAAAAAGCTGAATGTCAAGTCTATTGTAAAGACGCTGCTTAAATGAGTGCGTATGAAGGGGCGTTCTAGTTGTGGTTTGTTTTCTGGATCTACGTCGGTCACTGTACCTGTTGAAACCTGAATCTGTAATGGCATCTTTATTTTCAGCTTGTCTGTGTTGAATCTTGTGGTAAACATCTTTGTGATCTATGATACTTGTGTGTTATGTTAAATCTAGTGATGAACATCTTCTGTTTTTGTTGAAGTCAGTTAATGTGTTTATTTTTAATATAGGCATTTTGATTTAGAATTAGCAAGGGAAGAAAAATTGAAGCAAAGTTTGTTTTATTTCCTTTATTTTCTTAGTCTTGTTCTTTGTTCTTTGGAGCGTAACTCACTCTACGGCCTGCTGATCTCGAATCTGGCTCTATCACACGCTACGTTGGTTGCTTAGTCTTTAAACATATTGTCAACTTATAAAGATATAATTATGATAACGATCATCTCTGAACTCGTCTCTTTCATTTTTGAAATGTTTGCAAGTAGATGATATAATAATATACACGAAACTTCTTTTGATGTCTTATCATCCCTCTCTTGATGGTACCCGAGTGTGAAAGATCATTAGAGTCATAGATATAGCGACATGGTGTGTTTATTTTTAAAAGGTTAACCAAACAATTGTCGTAAATTCTTCAATTAATGTCTGAGAAAATTAGCTAGGCATGCGACACTTTGTCACACGTTAGTAAAAGAAGCTTTATGTCTTGCATGTTATAGTAAAAGTCATAATGCATCACATATTAAAAAACATGGATATATATCAAAATGATAACTAACTCAGATCCAAAGTGTTAAAGTCATCAATATGTCAAAGTAGCGTATGAGGTTTAATGTTGTAAGATGACTAACTCATCAAGACTCAGTATGATAAAAAATCAAAGTGAGGTTAGGGTTAAAGTCATATATATGTCAAAGTTGAGTAAAGAGCTAGATTCGTCAAAATGAGAAAGCTGGTCGTAAACATGTCAAATTAGAGTATGGGATCAAAGTTATAAGCTGGTTAACTAATCAAAAGTCAAAATAATAAAAAGTCAAAGTTGAAGGGTGAAAGTCATAAATATATCAAAGTTGAATAGGGACTAAAGTCTCGAATATAAGAAAGTCAATGCCACTATAGCCACTGACCTTCTAACTTTTAGTATTTAGGAAATTTTCTTTTTGACATTTCAAACATTTTCATTCTCATAATTGCTACATGATTCTTGGATGGCCCGTTTAAAGAGCAGGGAATTTATCAATCTAGTGGTCTAGTGATCAAATCTTATTTTTGCACATGAAAATTTAACTTTTAGTACTTTTTGTTATTTATGCATGCCATTATTTGTCTAACCACCACATGATCTCACACTAAAACAGCAAGCCAAAAAACATACTTGAGGGATCAACAAAATCACAAATAATTGCCTTTCTAAATGTAATATCATTAAGAAGCAACTTTGGGTATGAAATAATCATTAAAAAGTTCAAAATTTGATAATCCTTCATCATATAGTTAGAAAATTCTAAGGATGCTAACAGAAAACAAAACCTGCTGTCATTCTAATGTTTTTTTCTTCAGCAACCACTGCAGTAACACATTTCATGTCGTCCTCAACAGATTTGACCTCAGCAGGAACTGTTTCAACAATCACTGTCTCGTTTGTTTTGGTTTCATGTTTGTCCTCACAAGTGTTTGAGGTTGCAATAACACATTCCATGTCATCCTTAACAGGTTTGATCTCAGCAGGAACCATTTCAACAACCACTATCTGGTTTGTTTCGGTTTCAAGTGTATCCTCACAAGTGGCTGAGGCTGCAGAAGCTTCAGAATCAACTTTACCCTTTCGATAAAGTTCAACAAGCCGAGTCGAATGTTTCTTTCCTTTTTTATGAGCATTCATCACTGTCTCAGAGAAGGTTCCTACGTGACACATCTCACACCACAACTTAAATGCACCACTCTTGTTTTCCCCAGTCATCTCATCTTCCTTTATATGATTCAGGTTAGATGTGCTAGATGTTTTGTTTGCTTCTGGTGTTTGCTTAACTGATTCCTTTCTGGTTTCAGACCTTTTTTCCACAGAGGAGCTCGGATTGATGGGTGCAACCGCAAGACCAGAGTTGGCACGGGTTGTATGAGCTACCAAAGCTACCTCTTTACTCTGGTGCTTTTTCCCTTGAAGATGTTGGTGTAAACCGCGTTCGCTTGTCACACGCACTTGGCATATTGCACAGCTCCATTTCTCTTTGACTTTCTTCTTTGACCCATCTGAATCAGGCTGGCTTGAATCTTCAGAAACTGGTAGCGCTGATTTCTTATCAACTGGGTCAGATGTGCTTGATGATTTGTTCGTTTCTGATGTTTGATTAACCGATTGATTTCTGGTTTTTGACCTTTCTTCCTCAGAGGGGCTCGGATTGACAGTTGTTAAAGCAAGTTCCACCGGCTTGATGATTGGTTTCTTAGGTGCAACCCCAAGTCCAAAGCTGGCACCACTTTTATAAGCCACCAAATCCACCTCTTTAGCCTGGTGCTTTTTTCCTTGAAAATGTTCAGTTAAACCACGCTCACTTGTGGTACTCACCTGACATATTGCGCAGCTCCATTCCTCTTTGACTTTCTTCTTTGACCTTTTAGCACCAGGCTGGCTTGAACTTTCACAAACTTGTGGTAATGATTTCCTCTTTGTTCGAGATAGATTTTCATGATTGGGCGTACTCTACAACAAAAACACAATCAATGATTTACAATGACCACCAGACAAGAAAGAGTAATCATATTCATATCATTGCAGCATTTATCAAACTAATGACTAATCACATCAGATCATAATATTCAACTCGTGATTTGTATCATTCATTAAAACAGAATCAAGCACAACACAAACATAATACTCATGATCATGAGAGAACATATACACATCTTGTCTTAAAATCAGCATCTAGGACTAGCAAATGTACCAAACAATGTTGAATCAACAATAATGATACATAGAGTAATGAACTAATGATTCATGATAACTGCAGATAAAATGCAAAAACACAACTTGATACAAGCATGCACACAGAAATCAAATACTAACCAACACGATAGCCTCCTTTTTGTTGTCCTCTAGTAGAGGTGTAATAAGTCCTTCTAACGGCTGCAATGGAGAAACTGGAAAACCCCTAATCTCACGCAGACAATCGCTACGACCAACTGACATTGCAAGTTCCACCTCCTGTCCAATCGGTCGCCAGTGCAAAACTTCCGGCTCGAACATATTCCGGCGAATCAACGGTGAGGAGTATCCTCCGGCGCTTCTCATAGCAATCTCACGCTCCATCATCATCTCATTCCGCACCTCTGCAATTATCTCCTCTCTAATTCGTTCCTTCTCAATCTCCCGCCGAATCGCTTCCTTCATTTCAAAACTTCGTCGAAGCATATCTTGCCCCAAGCGTCCTCCGCCATAATTTCCGTTTGCGATTCCTGTTGCAATGCAAAACAATCAAACATACAGCAACCTCGAAAACGAACTTACTTTCACCATGCGAGTTTCACATACATAACGATCGATCGTCGCAAAAGTTGTATAATACGAAAGGATCGGTGATCAAAAAACCTGGAATCGGCTGGTCTGAGAAGAAAGAAAACGTGGAAGAAGAGTGCGAATGACGAACTTGTTTTTGCTGGTTTTGTGCATCTGCATCCATTGCTCGAAGATTGAACTTTATTGTTAACACCGGAGATAATGAGAGTTAGGGTTTCAAACGTAACGTTGAGAGTGATGGATATTAGAGTGTGTCTGTGAGTATATATGCATAGGCACGGAGACATATGCCGGTCGTGTTTAAAGAGACGATTAGCTAACACGCGCGGGTTTTAGGTGACTGTAACTTGTAATCTGTCATTTTGGTCAATAAAAATATTGTTTCATCGGTAAGAGCATTCATAATGGAGTAATCAAATATTTGTGGGTGTGTTTTTTATATTTTAGGGGTTGTTATAAGTTGTTGTGAGTGAAAAGATAGACAATTTGACGGTGGAGGAGAGAGAAACTTTATATTTAAAAAGCTATTGTTCCACCCCCTAAATTTTTTTAATAATTTTAAAAAGTGATTGTGAATGAAGGAGAGAAAAATTGTAATGATAAAGGTAAAAAAATTATTATTTAATTAAAATGAGAGGGAAAATATAGTTGTTTTTAGTGTAATTATAAAGATAGAGATAGTGCTCCTACTGTGAATGCTCTAACATGATTTTGGATTTTTTATAAAGTTCGTCTCGAACTATCATTTGGCTTCGTATCTGAGCCTAAGGGTTTTATGTGGTATGATTAAAGGTTTTTGTTGTGTTTTTTCATGGAATTGTTGGTTGACGGATTTCGACACCGATCAATTTGGCCTGTAAAGAGTGTATTGGTGTTAAGAGCGGAGTTTCGATATCGTTCCTTAGACCTCTGAGTGTTTCGGTTATAAGTAGTTGTACCAAGCGTCATTTTAAAAAATGTAGTTTGTTTCAATGGTGACATTTTCAGATTTAAAACAAGTGAAAAAACCACCTGGAAGTATATGCGTGTACTTAAGGGTGTTAAAAATAATCGTATTTGAAAGCCCGATATTTCAAACCCGAAATACCTAAAATTTCGGATACCCAATTTACAAAAATAGATTTGTAAACCCTAAACGATCACAGTCACCCACCGGCGCACGCTTCGACACCCACAACCTCCGACGCATTAAGTAATTCTTTAAATTATGGGATTTTTCCTAAAACCTATATTCGTTTTTACGAAACAATTTAATTGGTCATAGCTTTCATGAATCTTACTAGTTCACTTTTTTTTTCAAGTAGTGACTAGTCGGATGTGAAGAATGGAGTGTTATTTGGATGTTTTGACGTTTATGATTGATGTTTGATTAAAACAAATGGTTATTTGTAGTTTGACTTTGTTTTTACTAAGACTTTTTTTTTTGTTAGTAGCTTAACACTTGGTGAATGTGGGTTTAGATAAAATGCAATTCTTTATTATGTCAAAATTTTTGGATATTTGGATACTATCCATATCCGAACTTTTGAACATGAAAGTTGGGTCACATCTTCTTCAACTTTTCCGGAACTCTTTGATTGCTTCGTACAAATTTACAATTGAATCTTGTTCGTTGTAAGATCACTGAATGAGGTCATCAATTTGGAGAGTTTTTTCTACACATAAAAGAAGATCTTTAAGAAGTAATATTGGACAGGGAAAAAATGATAAAGTAAAGTCTAAGCGCATATGACACGAAAAGGAAATCCGATTTCGGTAAGACTTTGTGACAACCCGCACTTTTATCTTAACACCATTATCCCATTCTCGTTAAGTTCAGTCAAATTCAATATTATAAATTCTCGCTCGATATATCAAATGAGTTTTTATAAAAATTAGAGGTAGTTTGGAGGCTTGCTTAACCTAGTTCATTAGTTTTGGAGTTATGTCATAAAAGCTAATATACTAGAAGGACCGAAACTGTAAATTATTTAAATTGAACCAACCCTAATCCCCTATACCCGTTTCTTCTTACTCCGCTGCATTATCTCCTTCCTCCCTCCCTCTCGATCAGTCGGCCGCTCCAAACAAACCACACACACATCATCGACAATCTCCATCTCTCGTCTCCTGGTTCATCTTCGGTCGATTGCTTCAAGAAATCGCACATAACGACAGCCCATTTCTTTCGTCACTGCTGCAACAGCCCTCTCCAGAGGAACGGCAATTCGTACATATGCTTTCTACTCATCTTCGGTGAGTTCTAATTTCTATAAAAAGTCTTGACTTGGATTTCGAGATTCGGTTCAAACATACTATTATGCGTTTATGTATTGATTATATACGTGTGTTGTATTTGTGTGTATGTATGCGTATTAAGAACAAACAACATCAAGTAATATGGCTGATTTGCAGTTTGTCAATGCACTGTAATGCATTATAATGTGTGATATCTTGTCCCGGTTACACCATGTATATGTGTGTTATGCGTGTATATCGATCAAGAGGTGCGTAAGTATATATATAATATTGTGCAAGCTGTATGTATGTATGTATTTCAGTGTGTAATTGTATGTATCGATCGAACTGCAACATTAACCGTCGATGTATAAACATCAAAATGGCAGCAAGAAGGTGTATATGTAATCGTCTATGTATGTATATGTGTTGTACAGTAGCGACTTGTGTAAGCGTATTGGGTTTTATGACCAAGTGTACGTGGATTATTATGTGCGGGTGATCTTATAGGAGGACGAATGTAAGTGTTGTAGAGTATGAAAGGTTGCTGAAATTATGTGTATAAATATATGTAATCGAATTGGAAAGCATTTATGATGAAGTATAGTCATGGGTTGGGTTATTTTTGATAATGATGGAACTATAATCACGAATATGTATTGTGAAATATGTGAGTATGTAAAGGTGACTTATGCTGGCTAGTATTGTTCTAGTGATAGCTTTGATGATGGCATGTGTGTATGTGTTGTATGTATTTTGTTGCACCAATATAGTAGTAGATTGATATATATAAATATATATAGATTTGTGTACATGAAAACGTATGAATGTATGTATGTGTGTGTGTTGATCATATACAAGAAAACAACAATAGCAAAAACGGTATTTATATACGTGTATTAAAAGCGGTAGAAATCGTATGTATGTATAGGTATTAAAACAGAAAGAAACAACATAGGTCGTGTTTTGCCTATATGTATTTGGTGCGTATGTATGTGATTGTAGTTTTATAAATGCATGCTATATCAAGTAGAGGGTATGAGGAAATAAATAGGTCTACATGGGTATGTATATGGTTTGTATTGTATATGTTTAGTGTAAAGATGAAAGTATTGTAGGTATGTATAAGTAGAAACAAACAACAGCATTGAGAAATAGGTATGTTGTAATGTGTAAGTATATAACAATGTATATGGATGTATTATATGTATAAGATGCTAAATGTAGGTATGTTTGTATTAAAACAATTATTGTTAGCAAACATGAAATCGTGTGTATCCGTGTTGCATGACTATATGCGTATATGTGTATATGAAATTGTTTAAGTATAAGTAGCTAAAAGTTAATATCTAATTAAGCAGGTCGTAGGGCGAGTTAAGTCATTTGTTGCATTTTGCTGTTATTTGCTGTGCGCTTCAAATGTGAGTTCTTTGCCCGCTTTTAAATCTTTTTCGGGGAGAAAACATACAAATGATTTTTACTGCGCCTACGGGCAACTATTTTACAACGCCTTCTGGTGGACTACATTTTTATGCCTTCGGGCTACGGTTTACGCCTTCGGGCAGGGCCTTCGGGCAAGGTTTTAATGGCCTTCGGGCTACGGTTTATGCCTTCGGGCTACGGTTTACGCCTTCGGGCTACGGTTTACGCCTTCGGGCAGGGCCTTCGGGCAACGGTTTTGATAAAACAAAGTTCTATTGTCTAACTGTTTATTTTACTGAGCATGATTCCACCCAACTCTAAAGTCCTTTTCTTTTTGGTCGAGATTATTAATATACAGTGGGTATAACGGGGAAATTTGAGTAGTACTACGGGTTCGGCAGACCCCATCATGCTGGATTGGTTTCCAGGTGGTGCAAATTGTCCTTTAACTTTTGGTCACCCGTCAAGGCAACCTTATCGTATCGTTCAGTTTAATCTCGACATGCTCATGTAGTAAACGAGGTGGTCTAGCTAACCAGCAATAGTAATGATGTTTATCGGTTAAACGGTTTCAGTATTTTTATATACTCTTGTTACTTAAACTCATTGAACTCACCAACATTATTTGTTGACTCGTTTTAGTATGTTTACTATATATACAATTGTTGTTAAAAAAACCTATTTAACTGATAAAACTTATAAGTAAAAATGGAGGCTCAACTTCAAATAACTATTCAACTGATCAACTAAGAAACAAATAACTAATCAATAGCTAATTAAACTACATATGGTTGAATATAATCATTTCCTTTTCACAGTTTAGGTTTAACTTGAAGTGTCTGCGTTGAGTGAGACTCATAGAGAAATGAACTTGATAAAAAAATCAAGGAAACAATTTGTAAATTCATTGTTAATACCCACATGTTACATGTTTTCTTTCATGTAAAATATAAATTATCAAATACTAATGCAAAGTCTTACATATTAAAATTAATATGCATTGTTATCGATCCATCCCGCGTGAACACACGGGTTCTAACCTAGTAACTAATATGTATATGCATTATTGTTACAATATATTGTTAAGTGTCTATCAAGTGGGTGGGGTGTTCAGGTTCGAGTCGTGTTTAATTTGTTATTTTCAGAAGTCATTCCAAATGAAATTACAATTACAATTACAAAGAAGAATTAAAAACTAAACCCCTAAAAAACAACTTCCAGGACTGTAAATCGGAAATATTTGACGGTTGTTGGTGCCTCATTAAATTTGAACATTGCATTTCGTGAATCTCTCTCCGATCCTGCTATCTCATCCACGTCCTGTTTCTCCACAATTTTGCCTATAGTTTTAGTTTATAGGTATTAAATTGCTATTGAAGTATGACTTTATTGGTATTCAAAGCTTACTTAAATTGCAAATTAACTGCTCGTTTATGTCTATTTATCATCGAGTGTTTTCTGTATCACTTCTGTTTTACGTATTTATCGTTATCTTAGATTAATATTGCTGTAATGTTTTGGCTGCCTCCTCATTGTGCCTTTTTTTTACGAGCACCAAGTGTTCGACGAATTGCCTAGGTGAGAGTAAAGTTTGAAGATCTGATACTTTCATATATGTAGTTTGTTTGATGACGTTTTGACTTTTGAGATGTTTGTTGTTTTAATTTACCTGTCATATTAGTGTTAATTATTGTTCTCAAATTTCATTGTTTTTTGTAATCAAGAGTTTTTTGCGTTGGATAAGTGAGGCTTATATGCCATTCATCCAGTTTACACATTCAGTAATTCTTAGAAGTAAACTGGACGGACATACACAGTGTTTTTAAACCCGGACCGGACCGGACCGGCCGGTCCGACCGGTTTAACCGAGAACCAGTAGAATCATCGGTCCGGTTCAGGCTATAAAACGGCTCCTTAAAAAACCGGCCGGGTTGCCACCGAACCGTGTTGGACCGCTAAACCGGGTCAAACCACTTGATTGAAAATGGGCTAGATTTTAAACAAGAGAAGCTGCTATCATTTATAGGGGTGTGATTGGCTTCAAATGTTATCTCTGAGTCAATGTGGGATCTGTTGCAAAGTTTTATTGTAAGGGAGGATGGCTAAGAATCCCTCTCTTAATCGATGTGGGATAACCATATGAAAAGATTGTTAGAACATAAAAGAAATGTTATGCTTAAGATTGAGGGCACCAATTAGCTGTCCGTATCTTGTTATTTAACATTGCTATTTAAATTTAAATTATGTTTACTTATGTATGATATTAAAAAAAAACAAGATTTACTTAGAAAGATATCACTTACTTTATTAACCACTGAGGTACAATCCCTAAATTCAAATAAAATAACTAAAAATACAAGTTGGCAACAACTTTAACATTAATTTATAAGAGTTGATGTTCTCTTGAACTTTATACATTTATATATTCATTTTTATTATTTATAATGTTATCCGCTTTTTAAATCCGGTTTGACCGGTCCGACCGGTCCGACCGGTTGGACTAATGAACCGGTAAGACGTCCGGTTTGCTATCCGGTCCGGTTTTAAAAACATTGGACATACACGATAAAAGGCAAAACAACCTTCTGTCTGTCATGTTTTTTTTCCTGTTCTGCATAGTTTTTTTTTTCTATTTATTAATGCCATGATCGTTAACATTTCAAGTAAATTACTTGTTAGTTTTTACTTTTATCAGTTTGCCATTGTTTGCTTTGTTTCTAATACATTGGTAGAATATATTCTAAGTCTTTAGTACTGATACCAAGCATGTGCTAAAGGCTAGTGTTCATTGTCCATGGCTTTGATTTTAGGCTTAGAGTTGGATCTATTGATCTGTATGACTTTTACTACTTATTTTTGTATTTTATACTATCCATGAATATTATATGAGGGATTTTTCATCAATAATGTAAATTTTGTGTTTTGAAAATGTTCTGTTTCAATGTTATTATTGCTTGTTTTTGTCTTCAGTTCGACTGCCTGCTAGCCTTTAGCACATGCTTGGTATCAGTACTGAAGACTTAGAATATATTCTACCAGTGATTATATATGTATTAGAAACAAAGCAAACAATGGCAAACTGATAAAAGTAAAAACTAACAAGTTATTTACTTGAAATGTTAACGATCATGGCATTAATAAATAGAAAAAAAAACTATGCAAAACAGGAAAAAAAACACGACAGACAGAAGGTTGTTTTGCCTTTTATCGTGTATCTCTGTCCAGTTTACTTCTAAGAATTACTGAATGTGTAACCTGGATGAATGGCATATAAGCCTCAATTCTTCTTTGGTGGTTTCTTCCTCCCTGTTCTTCTTTAACCGCTGGTCTTCTAGTGTCTTCCAGTGGTCTTCTAGTGTGAGAAGAAGTCGTGTCAATCTCGGACATCTGCAATGCCCTTCCCGGGTTTTTTTTTTTAATCTGGGGTGAAGGAAAAGACTGACCCCTTCAGTGACTTTCGTGGTCGTCCTCACTGAACCGACTTTAATATGAACTACGATTTAGTTGAAGTCTGCCACACCCTCAATTTTTCACAAACGGGGTATCCGTTAGGCGTGTGACATATCAGGATCTCAAGCCATTAGTTACAGTAACACTGACTCAACGTTTTAAATAAAAGTTTAACTTAGACATTAACCCAAAACTCAGGGTATAAAATTGTAATTTATAAAAGTTTAGCGGAAGCTTTCAAACAAACTCATTATTTAAATAAACTTGTGCTCAACAGTTTAGCATAAAATCCATAAAACGTGTGCTCAATAGTCTAGCACGATACCAGTATAAAACCTGTGCTCAATAGTCTAGCACACAACCCAATAAAAGTTTTCAAAAACCAACAATGTTATTATTGCTTGTTTTTGTCTTCAGTTCGACTGCCTGCTAAGGTTTTCCAGTACTTTTCTTGATATTATGTATTTTTTTTGCTGTTCAGATCTCACAATATTTTAAATCTGAGCGCATATCTATCATTGCCTATGAATTAAAGTAACCTTGTTCCATTAGCTATGGCAACTCAATTGATCAAAAAAATAACTTCCCCCCGCCCTCATTCACTTCTTTCTCACCGCCTCAAGACAACCTCTTCTCAGTATGTTGCTTCTAGGTTTCGAGATGCCAGTTTTGAAAAGTTGATGGACAATTACAAAAACCTTCTAAAAGTTATCTCCATTCAAGATCTTATTCTTGCAAACCCGAACAACAACCCACCCTCTCTCTCAGTTGATTTCCTCAACCGCCTCTCTCAAAAACTCCACCTCAACCGTGGAGCTACTGCATTTTTACGTAAATACCCTCGCATATTTGAAATCTATTATGACCAATCACTCTCTAAACCTTATTGTAAACTAACCCCAACTGCAATGCAAATAACAAAAGAAGAATCTGCTGCTATTCACAACACTCAACCTCTTGTGATTGACCGTTTGACTCGGCTTCTTTCCATGTCACTATCAAAGACACTTCCACTTAGAGCAATTTTCAAAGTGTGGAGGGAACTTGGTCTTCCTGATGACTTTGAGGATTCAATATTATCCCAAAATCCACATCTTTTTCACATTCTTGATGCACATGAACCCAATACCCACTTAATTAAGCTTGTTGGAACACCAGCTAGTCATGAAAACTTAACAGCTGCTGTAGAAAACTGGAGAATTATGGAGTGTTGTAAAGACGACTGTAGTGTTGATACAACAGAAATGAGATTTAGTTTTAAACATGGTTATCCTCCAAGTATGAAGTTGAAGAAGAATTTTAGGGCTAAAGTTAAAGAATGGCAGAAATTACGATACACCGGGCCATATGAGGAGTTCACAGGCGTCAAGAAGAGATCTAAAATCGGAGTTATGGAAACTGAGAAACGAGCAGTTGCAATTGTTCATGAGTTCTTAAGTTTGACGGTGGAAAAGACAGTGGAAGTTGAGAAGATTAGTCATTTTAGGAAATGGTTTGGGATTGATCTAAATGTGAGGGATTTGTTCTTGGATCATCCTGGAATGTTTTATTTGTCAACAAAGGGAAAAAGACACACTGTTTTTCTTAGAGAAGCTTATGAGAGAGGGTGTTTGATTGATCCAAATCCTGTGTATCTTGTCAGGAGGAAGCTTTTAGATCTTGTAATATTAGGGAGACGTGGTTTGCGTTCTGGTGATTATAAGTTGAGCTCAAGTGAGAGTGAAGAGGATGATGATCTACAGGAGATGGAAAATGACCAAGGTAATATGTTTTTACATTACATCCATGATTAATGACTAATGCATGCTTTGTCTCTCATAAAAGTATCACTTGCAGTCTTTATAAGATCATATATAATGCGTACTTGCTTTTATGCTAGGATTTACATTGTTTAGTAAAAACGTTTGGTTGATAAATGTTAAATTGTCCCTCAACAAGAATGAAATGAAAGAAAATTGTAGACCATAATAAAGCTACCATTTTCAGATATTGATAATGAGTATGAAAGTAAGTCAGGTTTGACGGCTTGCCAAAACAAAGACAATAAAAAATTGAAATATTGACATCTTTTTGCTATATCCTAAAGTTTATTAGAAAATGGGAACTTTGAGAAAAAGCTTGCAGTTTACTGAAGTAGTGTCCAATTTACCTCTATACAGCAATTGCTTGATTATTGTATGCCCAGTTGCTCAATGTTAGCAGATATTTGCTTTTCTCCTAGAGTTTATACTTCATAGTTACGGAGTTGGTTATATTATTAGGTAACTGTCTCCCCAAATACCTTCTTTCAAGAGGTAGAACTCTTTCAGTTGATCGATTGAAAGTCCTAATCTAGTATTAATTCAAGCATGATAATCAATTTCTTAACCTTTGTATTTAGAGCTACTTTGTTTATTACAGAAAGGATATAATTAGTTAAGAGTATCTAGTTGTTATTTTCTTGTATCATTATATGTGTTGTCTAGATCGTCTTTTCTCTTTACATTAGTGTTTAAACTTCAAGAAGCTTAAAACATTTTCTTGGCGCTTTTGAATATCTTCAGCAAGACATGCATTATATGTGTTTATGTTAATCTTTGAGAGTATACCTTAGTATTCCATATAAAAGATTTTTTTAACCTATCATCCGGATTATTTGCTTACCATGCCCATCTGATCCCATATGATATAACAGGTGCTACACTTTGAGCCACATAATTCCATAACTCCCCTTATTAGTGGGAAGATGAAGATGGTTGATGATTCAGAAATGATGCAGAATCAGTGTCCTGGCTCTGTGTAATTTCAGGCGTTTGGTCTGAGTTTCTCGGCTCTTTCTGATGCATAAGTTTCAAGTGCAGATAAATTTCTCGAGATTTTTGAAGTCAAAAGTTGACCAGAGCTTTCCCACTTTGAGATTGTAATTGGTGGAGAAGAATTGTGCTACTTGAGTCATGGTGGAGATCCAAATTCATTTGATCAATTTGGTGTCCTTCGTTTTCGCAAGTAAGTTTTTGTTATGCTGGTTTTTTTAGAAGTTTATGGTTGGAGAGAAAATGTCACATTTAAGAAAACCCTCTATGTTTCGTTATATTATGTATAAATAATAATCATACAAAACACATTTTACATATATTTGCTCAACGCTCAATTCTTTCCCAACTTCTGGCAAACTAGTTTTTGTAATTTGAAGATTGAATCTCAAACATCAACCTCGTGTCCTTGTATGTTACCACAACTGCATCTTCGTTCTCCCTGCTTGCTAGTATGTCAAAGGAAGCGACTAGGTGGTGGGAACATTCAGTTGAATACATATGAACAGGTATGGTGAAAGTTTGAATGTGGAGATGCAAATCAAGTATGGTGAAATACAGTCTTGAGTCTCCAACATCAATTGTCATTATCTCTCACGGTCTCACCTTTTAGAAATTCGAAGTTAACGGTTCGGTATAGTTTTCAGAAAGCTAATTACGTGCATTTGAAAAGAAAGAAGACAAATAATACAATATGGCCGATGAACATAGAAATGAACACCACAAACTGAAACATCCTTAAAACTCGTATAAAAACTTCTCAAACAATGGCTGTTCATCCGCATTCAAACACACTGCCAGTGACATACTCCTATCGTTGTTTGGGCTCGGTAGTACGTAAATAGTTCCCTCATATAATATACACGCGGGGCCCATGAATACGGGCCGACCCCACCCGAAATCCGCATCATGAACAGGCAACCGAGTCCACGTGTTTATGTTCAGGTTCGGGCTCGCAAAGTAACTTGGACCACGGATCAAGGCAGACAAATCGGGCTGCACCTCAAGGTAGTCGATAGCGGATCTCAAATAGTCATTATCCATTTTCGACAATGTGGACCGGATCAATGATGCTGCATTAGCCAACGGTTGAGTTGTAAGGTCACCTGATTTAGCAATTGGTGTGGCGGTGAACACAACATTGCCTAGGTAGCCCGGTGGAAGTCGAGGGTTTAGTCTTGACCGTCCGTCAGTAGCCACGTACAATTTGGTTTGTTGGTCGTCAGGTAGTCCACGAGCCTTGCACGCACATCGCCATAAATGAGCCGCTAGGATCTCATATGAGCTATAGTTGGTGTTTCCATCATCGTTCTTTGCACGTGCTTTGAGGGCATTGAGTTGGTCAAAGGTGAGCTTTAAAATGGCAGTGGAGGGTTTTCGGGTTGACTCGGATTTTTTGGAAATGGCGTTCATGGATGGAGGGAGGTGGTACTCAATATGGTCGAAAGTGGGAGTCGGTGGTTCGTGTGGACGAAGCAGGGTGCGGTCAATAAACGGTGGGATGGCAATGGAGAGGCCACGAGCCATGTCGGACCATGTGTTGATGAAATGTAGAGAGGATAGACCATCAGCTAGGGTATGAAAGACACCACAACCAAGACCAACTCCTCCACATTTGAAATGGGTTACCTGCTCATAAGTAAGTAACAATGTTAGATAACAATTTTGACTTCTAGAAGTCACATAAGTCTTGCAAATAATCGTGGAAAAAAAAACATAGACAAAATTACATGGATGGCCATGTACTCCGGCCTAATTTCACTTTCGGCTCCTAACTCACAGAAATTACAAAGATGAACCAATATTTTGCATTTTTGTTTCACGTTTGGCCCATGCTTTGGATTCCCGTTAGTTTTGAATGTTAAGACCGTTCATATGACACTCACGTGAGGGTATATTCAACAAATATACCCTCACGTGAAAGTCACATAGGCTGACTTAACATTAAAAAATTAACGAGAATTCAAATCAGGGGCCAAATGTGAAACAAAAATGCAAAATATTAGTTTATCTTTGTAATTTCTGTGAGTTAGGGGCCGAAAATAAAATTATGCCTGAGTACAGGAGTCATCCTTGTAATTTTGTAAAAAAAAACATTTGAGCAAATTGAAATCAAACCAATCAAACAACCTCTGTCGGTTATAAATGTTGGAAGTTGAAACTTCGAAATATTTAGACTATAGTCAACGTCGTGTGTATTGTGTTTTAAAAGTCAAAATTAATATCACACTTCCCAATATTTTTTAGTTTAACTACCAAAGGTCTTCGTTCTAGCGTAATGATACCAATTTGTACTTAGGTGTTTCTTTCAAACTAGTTTTGAGTTAACAAATATGTTTATTTGTTTTGAATGGTCTTGGTTATCATGTTTTGGTCGCTAGCCAGCCGTCCTAATTTACAAAATAACTGGTAACGGTCGTAACTTTTGTTATTTTTGTTACCAACAGACCATCGTTAAAAATTTTATGTTATGTTTTTTCAAGTCGATTGATGTATAAATTATCTTGAAACGGTGTTCCGAATGACAAATTTTAATATTCAATTAAAGCAGTGCTAGGTTTAAGCACCCGATTAAAGGATCATTTATTTATTTAAAGCACTTTTTCAAAAGGTATAATCATTAAACTCGCATTGATAAGAGATTTGAGTAGCTTGTATGATTAACGAGCTACCCGCCTCGTTTACACCTGGTTTAAAAACCTTAGAGCATTGAGAGTCGATTCATTTATCTCTATCCGTATAATTTAACAAAAAATCACATTATTTAAATTTTGCTTCTAATTTTTTAATTTAACAAAAAATACCTTTATTTTCAAGCACTTATTTTATTGTTTTATTTTTTAAGCACTTGCTCTAATTTGATAGAGAGGCCCTCCTAAACGGAGTTGTACCAATTTGTATCAAAATCCTTCGTAAGAGCATTCACAACAGAGTCTATATAAATGTGTGAGTGAATTTGACATATTTTAAGTGATTGTAAGTAATGAGAAAAAAAAAAGTCACTGTTTATTTTTATATTTGAAAAACACAGTTCATAGTTGTTAATTTTTTAATATATTTTAGTAGTAGCTGTCAGTTGATAAATAAGAAAATATATAATAATAAATTTATAAAAACTACAATTATATCGATAAAGAATATAAAATAAAATAAAATAGTAATTTTTAGTGTAATCTATCTATTTTAATAATTGTGTTACTAATACACATGACATAATTTTAACATACCCACATAGGATTTTTCTATGTGACAAGCACACATTCTTCGCTATATTATTCCATCCGGATCTTCATCTGGGTTTAAATTTAACCCGATATATAACATAAGATCTTATTATTTTTTGAAAATAAATGAAAAAAAACTTTTATCATTAATCTATATCTATATCTTATAGTTATTTTTTAGTAAGATTTAGATAATTATTTAATTTGAATAATCCTTGTGAAAGTACTACATTTATTTATTTTGAATTTAAAAGATATTCAATTGATATGATCATATCTTTAAATAAAATTACTTATTTTTATAGCAATCATACATCTTTTAATAAGATAATTAAGTCACTATAAAATTATAATAATTATTGTTATTTATTTAATTTAGCAATTTCTAATTAGCAAATCTTCTGTATTAATAAAAAATATAGTTTTTATCGTTTAATCCGTGTAGTACAATGGAAAAATTTAGTTATAAAAATAATAATAAAAGTCAACAAACATCCATGTCAAATAATGTTTCTAATTCTAAGACATAACAACATATATATATGCAGCTAGCTAGTGAACATACCTGCGCAAAAAACAACGGGTATGAAGAAATGTCACCGGAATAATCAACAGTAGGCGTAAGTCTTCTAAGCTCAGGCGACGGCGTAAACTCTCCGAAATCATCCAACGTCGAATCCGACTCCGCTTCCACAAACAAAACACCTTCTCCATTACAATCAATCACAACTCTCCCATTCTCATCCCTGCTCAATCTACCAGCCATTGGATAGAACGAAACAAGCACATCGGCTAACGCCTTCTTCATAACGTCCGGATCGAAGAAATTCGAACAACCATTCGGACGGTAGAAATAAACAGTCAAAATATGGATTCTGCCTACAACTAAATCCAAATTTGACGTCCATAACTGCTTTGTTGAAGGTAGCGTGGCCTTCGAAGGTTGCACGATCGACGATCGTATGATATCGATGTTCATGTTCTTGTGATCAGTCACCATTGATTAGGGTTTGGAAATTTAGATGGAAGAAGTGAAGACACAGGGTTTGATTATGGGTTGGTGTATTTATATATACAAGAAGGTGGTAGGTATGGTTTACAAGATGCAAATTGTTGTATATAAAAAAATAAATAAAACTTTAGACTTGTATTAAATAGATTTTGATTTTGATTTTATTGGTATTGTTTGATCATGTGGTTGTTTAGTCTAAATAGTTCTTTTTATCATATTTTAATCTTGAGATTCTTTTTTAGTGATTTTTAAATGTGGGTGATGAAAAACGATTGGTGATGATGCATGTCACATGCAACGCGTTGTATGTGATAATATAAAATAGATTTTTAGTGTTTTTTATGCTTCTTTAGCTTTTGATTTTTGCAAACTATATATTAAAACAGTAACTTTTCCAATGGGAACAAAATGATCGTTATTTACAAATTGATTTAGAGTTTATATATGATCTGGTAAAAATTAAAAGAAACAAAAAAGAAGCTTAAATCAAATTAACATATATATGTGGCATGCATGTGTGAGCGTATAAAAACACGCCCCAAGTGTCAACATTTCAAGAATATTCATCTAAAATTAAACCACTTGGAATAAGAGTGACACGCACAATTTCACTTGGGAACGGAAACATGTAAAACGACATTTATAAATATATTTTTATTAGATTTGCAGGGTTGCAGTTTAAAGCGGCAAGCATTGTATTATTGTAGGGTAACTTTAGGGTTTTGAAAATACCGAACGAGTTTAAGAAATAGCGGGTTGATCTTACGTATCATCAAATTCTGCTGGATCATGGCAGAAAAGAAATTTTAGGCTCCTAGCTAGTCTAAAACTAATAACATAACCAAATTTGATTATTGACAAAAATATATAAGACAATGATAATTGTTATAACAATAAATAAAACAAAAGTGTTGTAGTTTACTTAGCGTTTTTCAAGGCAAAATTCTCGTTCAAGTCCCTATTCAACCATCAAGATAAGGAAAACACACAAAGGGAAACCAACAACTTCACCCACCATCAACATCGCTTCCAATTTCTAGACCCAACACCACAAATCGTTGTCATTAAAAGCCATCATAACATCAGCACAAACAAAAAGACACACACATCTGAAGGTTGGCAACTATCATCGACACAAACGCCAGGAACAACAACATGCAAAACCAAACCACGAATTGCCACAAACCCTAGGCCATACGAATCCATAGATCGGAGACCATCAATGAAAAAACACTAGGACACGGATCTATGAACTGGTAACATCATCGGTGAACACACACAAATCCTTGAATCAACGCCAAAAAAACAAGAAAAGTGTCCAGCGCCACCATCAACAACCACACATGGTGGTGTTAAACAGCCGAAGACCAACGAATAGCTAATCAACGGTCAAAGACTTCAAAACTCAGAAAGAAACACGATAACGGCCATCGCCACCACAAACGTTCATACATGACGGTGTTAAACGGTCGGAGGCCTCCAGTACCCGACCGACTCGACTGAGAGAAGAAGAGAGAGAAGAAAGTGAGGCAAGAGAGAGAAAAACCAATTGATATTTATTCCCACTTTAAAATCAATAAAAAGGATAATAATGACTTTAGTTAATAACGGCAAACTATCATACTCGTACTCTTGAGTTAAACTTCATATATTTACATATGTCCGGTTTAAACATGAGACTGAGACATTCACTAAATGGTGCCCCTAACATAAAAACAAACTCTTGATTTAGTTGCAGTGGGTAAGGATTAAAAAAATTATTATTTTGTGGTGTTTATATACATACCCTCTATAAACTTTTAAAAAGGATGGTGTGTATAGTAGCACCAAATTATTTGGTTTTAGAGCTCGCATGTATTTTCGTAGAGTGAGCAATAAAAACAAAGGTCGATCGAAAACCGTTAATACATGACGTCACAAAAAAGGTTATGTAAAGGTTGGTAATTAACCCCTCCTCTCTACGAAGTCCCCCGATTTCTATACATCTACACGCACGATTGGCGGACTTTTTCTTCTCTTGTCGCCGTTGTCAATTGAGAGTGTTGGAACAATGTAACGAGATTTGTTTTTTTTTTTAATTTTTTATTATTACTTTGAGGGTAGGTATAGTCTAAATTTTGAAGTTAATAAATTGTTGAAAACGTTTTGGATAATTGTCAATCCCGATCGATAATATTAAATACAGTAATTGATACTCGAATGTGAAGAGATTTCAACATAGTATTGACTATTGAAATTAAGGTGGAGGTGGATAAATTTTGTTGATGGTGAGCCCTCCTAAATTTGAGTATTAAATTAGAGTTTAGGTTTTGCTTTACCATTAAAATTAGGTTGGCTTATAAAGGAATAAAGGTTTACTATGTTTTTAAAAAGCCTAATGTCATGTTACTATAAAGTATGTTGATGGAGTAAATTTTTTTTAGTGTAGGATAGTAAACGGAAATGTTTTCGAAACTAAAACCGGTGCAAAAAATATCTTGGTTGAAATCAATGTTATAGAATTTGTTAGTCAGTAGTCATGCGATGAGATACCTTGAAGCTGGTAATTAGGATTAAAAGATTTGGTATTTTTATATCTAAATTTCTATTTTATATATATATATATAAATAGTAGTTTTTTTAAGTTCAATTTTATATATATATACACAAGTTTTTTTATGTACGTATACACACAAATTCATATGTAACTTTTATATAAAAAGATATGTTTTGTACACAATATTCTAGGATTCGTTAAGTGGTGGCGATGAGGTACCTTGGAGCTAGAAATCCTGATTAATCAGCTTTGTATTTTTATATGTAAATTTCATCCTTCAACAACCTAGAAAACGCTTTAGCTGTTGTACTTTTTGTAATATAAACTGACTAAAATGTTTATAATTCAACTAATTTTAAGATATATTTAAAAAATTATGCTAGGTAAAGTCGTTTGTTAAAATGCATATATGCACCCACATTAATATACACACACACACATTGATGTGAATATAATACTTCATAATTCACGTGCTTCGCATTTTTATATGGAAAATTCTGATATATACACAAACACACACATTAATGTGAACATAATACTTCAAAATACTTTATGATTTTTGATCATGAACAATGAATTCAAGTGTTAAAACCCATCTAAATGCTTTGACTTTTGTTGACTAATTACTACGGTTAGGACCGTCTAGCCGAATTGTACATATATACGCACATCTGGCAAAAAATTCCAAGATTTTTACGAAATATTGCCGAAATTTAGCCAGAATTGCCATCTTTTGAATTGGTCTGCCTAGGACCGATTAATCCCGCATATGTTAGATTTTGACCGATTAAGACCGACTACCGATTATGTGAAATCGCCAACTCACCAATGGCCGATTACCGATTGCCGATTAATCATCATCTAGGACCGATCTTTACAACACCGGTTGAGATTATTACCGGGCAATGTTAATATTTTATAAATTTAGTATTAAGGCACGTCGTTATATTCCTCTAGTTTAGGCTCTAGCTATGATTTTGTGTTTGTAATGTTTGGTTGGGTTGGTAGCTTTCTTATGACTTATCAAAGAAAAAAATTCTCTAAGACTTGCCGTGAGGAAGAAGGTAACACGTTGTACGTCTTTGACCTAAAACTAGACTAATCCATTATACGTTCGTGTTCATTTTGACGAATTAAAAATACGGATGATAGACAGCAACTCGATTAGAGAAGAATTGAACCTACACATAAAACGATCCTTAGCCTTATCGCTGAGAAAACCCAGGGGTGTTTTTGTTATGATCAAGCTTGAACATGAAAAATTAATAAAAAATTATCACTGAAAGATAGTTTCTCTACTTTTGATCATTTGATGTAGCTAACTAATGTGAAATTGTTTATGATACCTAACACCCTAAAAACGAAAACCTTTTTTGTTTAGCGTCAATGTGAAAACAACATTTTAAACTAGTTAAATTCAGGGGTGTTTTTTTTATTTTGTAGATGATAACAACCTTCATTAATGGAGACATCTATCTAATAAATTAGAGTTTTTAGGGGGCAATTTTTGGGGGGAAAACATAATTGATTTTATAAAAGGAAGGTTTAGAGGGAAAAATTGAGTAAGTTAATAATAACAAAATTTTGTGATTAATAATAATTTACAAAATTATTTATAAATTTTTAAATATAATAGTTATAATTTTTTAAAAATATTTTTAATCAACCCGTGTGTAATACACGGGTGTTAAACCTAGTTATTAATATTTTAAACACACTTACATACCCAGAACACGTTTACGTTTTTAATTAATTATATTTAATTAACTCATGTTTCTTGATCTTCTAGACATTTTTCTGCGACACGTAGGACTTTTAGTTTTTACTTTTTAAAACGTAATCAGCATCACTCAATTAATAAATAACAAAACTGAGTATCAAATACTATATATATAGTTAATCTTTGGTAAGGTTCTTCAGCCATACCACTTTAGTGTTTTGGCCTTGGTTAGGCATACTACATTACAACATCACTCAATGTCGGGACTTCGTTACTCGAACTAGCAGATCTTAGGTTTCGTTAATTGAGGTTGCAGCTGACGGAACGATGACCACCGGGATCAGGCAAGTGATTGGGATAATATATATGACTTTGCTACTTGAAGTCTTGAAGGAGCAAAGTCTAGAACAGAATGGGTTAGCTAAGCCCAAGTTGAACTCAAAACTTATACCACAGGCCCAATTACACACTAAAGATTAAAGAATATCGGGATTTTTAAATTTTTTGAAGTTTTATTAACAACAAATTTTTTCACCACATGTTCAGCTTATGTTTCAAATGAGACATGAAACAAGAACCTATTGGTTGATGATCATACACATTTGTCGTTAGACTAAGGCACTAATTTTATTGTACTTATTTAGAGATGACCAGAATCCCTATTAATTTGATAAAGATAAATGTATTTTCTCATTTGAGTACTCTTGGTAAAATAGACGATTGTACGCTTCAATTTCTATTTCTAGAAATCAATTATTAAAGCTATTAATTGCAATGGTATCATCGTTGTTGTTGTTGTTAGTTGTATACTTGGTAAAATAGACGATAGTAACATCTATTTCTAAAATTAAATAACCCAAAAATCAAATGAAGAAACCCTCCAATGGTATCATCAGCGCCATCACGTAGACGATGATGCAATGTATGTACATCAGTGTTAATCCATATTTACAATATCTAAGGTTCCATAGTATATATATATAGCCAAGTTAATTACTCTTGTTTTTAGATATATTTTTAGTGATTTGATCATAACTACATGGTAAAAAGACATTTGCCAATTCCAGTTTTGAATTAAAGTTGTACAAAAATGTTAGGACAATGGGAATATGAGATGATCATGGTGGACCATAAGTCCATAACATACAGGCTTGCAAGCAAGCAAGCAAAAGCAAAAGACCAAAAAGCATTGTTTGTAAAATTAAAGTTAGCCATGTAAAGTCCCTTTTGGACCCATTCAATTTTTGGGACACTTGAGGGACCAATTTCGGCAAACCCCCTAATTTGTGGATGGTCAACAACCTTAAGCTAGTGGTCTACACAACTCTTTCTTTGCTTGTGATGGTGGAAAACTTCTATTGTCAAAACTCACAAGATAAGATCGAGATGATGACTAATTAATATTTGATTAAGAAACTAGCGACATTATATTATTGTTATACTATGTATAAAACGTTTTTTTTTTTTTAAATTTTAGGAGTATTAAAAACTAGCAAAAAAACTGAAAGATACAAACAGAAAGAAGACTAAAAAGAAAAATTATATCACGAGTTCTATTTTAAAAATGTCATTTTACCACGTGTTCAAATCCAAATGAATGATAACAATTTAATATTCCCTTAATGTTTGAGATGCTCAAATGAGAATTGTTGAAGGTCTTGTTGTTCTTTTCCTTTCAGATGCACCAAATCCCCGTTAGAAATTTAGAATGATGGCATAGATGATATCTTTGTAACCGGTAGAGTTTGACCGCACGTCCATGTGGAAAAGGTCATGAATGCTTGAGATGATCCGACAAGGGAATGTTGTCATTTACACCATTGGAAAACGTTATCCGAAACCTGGTTGTACAAAACTTTGTTTATAATGTTGTCATGTTAGCTTACATTGTTTTTTAAATATCAACAAGAACAAACGTTTATAATCATTTGTTTATATATTTTGTACATGATTACATTTATTATAACATTACGAGTGAGTTTTGTGATGCTCTTGTGCATGAATAACGTCATGAAAACACTTCAATGGTCGCCAACGAAAAACAACTTTGTTATTCTTTTTCTTTTGAGAAAATTGGATTTTAAAAATCTCAACTTTTGCTTGTTGACCGAAAAAATCATAAGTGAATTTTTATGCTGAGATTACAACTTTCAAAACATATTATTTTAAAGAGTCTCCGTTAAAAAACATTCTACGACATTAAGTTTTTTTCGAATTTGAAACTAATGTTTTAGGGTTTTTTATCGGAAGGAGGATACAAATGGATTAATGTAAAATTTCCTCTGAAACGGTGCTCCAAACGATGAAACGGTTTTACGATACGTTAAATCTTACATCAGTTAAAACATCGTTTCAAATTCTAAAAACTTAGTAAGTATTTTTTACCAAGGGCTATTCCTTATATAATATAGCAAAATAAAAAAATCTCATGTGGCATCTTTTCATAACTTTTAGCTTATGTGACATTATTTGAGATATTATCTCATAATAATGATTTTTTTATTTAAAATATGTATATAAAATGTATTATAATAAAACTAATTACATTTTTGGTCCCCTAATATTTTGGAGAATTCTTAAAAATTTAAGAGTATTTATATTTTTAACCCTTTACTACAAGGGTGTACGTGAGTCGGTTTATATTTGATCGGGTTTAAAAATGAAACTTATGGATAAAGTTAATAAAAACATACAATTAAATACCTCATTGTTTTATAAATATACATAACATTTTTATATGATTTAAATAAAATAAACTACACCATAAAACTAAACATTTTTTTCTCTTTAGTTTCAGTATAATATTGATATACTAAAAATCTAATTTTTAAAATTTATCATGTGTTCCGTTTTACCACGGTTTTGTCTCAAAACTGAATGGAACATTCATGAACATTCTTAAAAGTATCATTTGAATTGTGTTCCCGAGCGTTGCGCGGGCACTAAACTAGTTAAAATATATGTTTGAAAATTGGGAACTCTAGCAAAAAAATTCTTTGTTAAGATTTTCCAATCAATAAATGAAAGTTGAGATTTTTAAAATTCATTTTTTTTTATTGTTTTTACTAGTTTAGTGCCCGCGCTACGCTCGGGAACACAACTCAAGTGATGCTTTTATGGATGTTCATGAATGTTCCATTCAGTTTTGAGACAAAACCGTGGTAAAACGGAACACATGATATATTTTTAAATTTAGCTTTTTAGTATAGCAATATTATACTCAAATTAAAGAGAATAAAGTGCTTAGTTTTATGGTGTAGTTTATTTTTTTTAAATCATATAAAAATGTTATGTATATTTATAAAACATTGAGGTCTTTAATTATATTTTATTATTAACTTTATCCATAAGTTTCATTTTTAACCCTATCAAATATAAACCGACTCACGTACACCCCTTATAGTAAATGGTTAAAAATATAAATACTCTTAAATTTTTCAAAATTCTTCAAAATATTAGGGGACCAAAAATGTAATTAGTTTTATTATAATAAATTTTATATACATATTTAAAATTAAAAATCATTATTGTGAGATAATCTCTCAAATAATGCCACATAAGCTAAAAGCTATGAAAAGATGCCACATAGGATTTTTTTGTTTTGCTATATTATATAAGGATGTTTACTTAACTGTTTGTATTTCTTTTTTTTTATCTTTTATGCTAACTTAGGTGTTATTTTCACAAACAACCCTTAAGAAGCCTTATGCCTTATTTAAAATATATAGGTTTTTATTTTGAATGACAACTTGAATTATTTATGAGTTTTTTTATCCTACCCGTATATGTTTTTTTATTTAAAGTTATATGAATAATGGAATGAAATCCTTCAACTAAACGTTTGATTATATGAGTGTGAGATGGAGCCCAAATGTTGGTGAGGTCATCGAATCGAGGGTCATATATTTTTTTATGGATTTGAAATAAATAAAAAAACATGAAAAGGGTCGAACACATTAAACAAGACAAACAAATGTGAAGCACATATCCCTCCCTCGCTTAATGTCATTTTTCCTAGGAATTCTAATACCTTAATTAGTTCTTGGTCAACCCATTAATTATACTAACACTAATTTTTATTTAAGAGTAAACTATAATTTGAAAGCAAATGTATGGGATTTTGTGGTGGATAATTTTAAAGCAAAGCTAAGTAATTGGAAAGCAAATGTTTTGTCTTTTGGTGCCAGACTTACGCTAGTTAAGAGTGTGCTAGGAAGCCTTCCGATTTATATTATGTCTATGTTTAAAATGCCGTGTCAAGTGATTAAGAAACTTGAGGGGCTTAGAAGAAGATTTCTATGGGGTGGCGACTCGGAAAAGAAGGGGATTTCATGGGTTAGTTGGAAAGATGTTTTAGCTCCAAAAGAAATTGGAGGGCTTGGAGTCGGCAGTATAAAAGAGGCGAATACGGCACTATTATGCAAGTGGAGATGGGAATTTAAAGCAAATGCAGAGGCTCTTTGGGTGAGAGTTATAAAAGCTATCCATGGCCAAGTCAGAGTGCAAAAACAAATTCCATGTAAGTTGACTATCTCTGGTGCATGGAAGCAAATATACAAAAGTGAAAATGATTTAAAAAAAGAGAATATTGATTTAAATAAGTTCATTAAAGCCACTGTGGGTATGGGTAATGCTACAATGTTATGGTATGATTGGTGGATTGGCAATGATCCATTGAATGTTTGCTTCCCGGAGCTATTTACTTTGGAGAAACAAAAGGCGTGTATGATATCCAGTAGGTTTGAGATGGTTGAAAATGTGGTCACGTGGAAGTGGGAATGGAAGAGAGCCCCCAACCGAGGTGTGGAAGAGTCCCAACTACAGAGTTTAGAAGCTATTTTATCTAGTTTTAGGCCAAGTACAATAGCTGACCAGTGGGTTTGGTCCGGGCATGTGACTGGTGAATTCACGGTTAAGGGACTCAGGTCGCTTTTGGGTCTAAATAGGGCCCCGGTCGATTTGAATCCTATAAATTGGACACAATGGGTTCCTCTTAAAATTAGAGGTTTTGCATGGCGTGTCCGTTTAAACCGTTTTCCATGTAAGTCGAGTTTAAAAACTAGGGGCGTGGATACGGGCCTAGAGGATTGTTCCATGTGCTTTGGGTTTAAGGAGACGGGGGATCATGTTTTGTTAACTTGCAATTTTGCTGCTTGCGTATGGTCAAAGGTTTGCAGGTGGGCAGGGATCGACTCGCCGGGGACGGTGTCGATAAGAGAGTGGTTAGAATTCCCTTGGTGTAGCCCGTTACCGGGGAGATCAAAAAAGATTTTAAATGTTATCTGGATGGCTTCCGTGTGGTACCTGTGGCTAGCAAGAAATGAGCTTATATTTAATGCTTCCAAGCTTTCGGTAGACAAGGTGACGGAATCCATTGTGGTGAACACGTTTCTTTGGATGAAGTATAGGGCGAGAAGGGAAGGAGTGGCATGGCAAAACTGGTGTAGTAACCCGTTAATGTAATATGTGTTAGTGGCACTTGTTTTCCTTGTACTATTGGGTGTATTCCGTTCTATCTTAGCGTCTTGCTAATGATAGTTTTTTATAAAATTTGCTGTTCAAAAAAAAAAAAAACTATAATTTGGCCTTTGTATTTTAATATAATTAATAGTTTCAGTTTTACTTTAATAGTTTTGGTCTTTGTGTTATTATTTTCTAACAGAAATGGTCATGAACACTAACTCCATCCAATTTTCCGTCAAGTCTCTCACATGCGCCCCGCATCTGAGGGGTAAAAATGTCATTTCCCCTCTTTTGTCTACGTCATCATATATGTTAACATTTTTATTCAATAGCTTGTCAAAAAGAGTTCGAGACTATTTCTGTAAGAAAATAAAAATACAGAGACCAAAATTGTTAATGTAAAACTGAAACATTTAATGATATCAAAACATAATGACTAAAATTACAATACACTCTATTTTTTAATAGCATCTTTTATTCTTTTTAATATACGCAACACAACATTTTTATTGTGAGATAAAGTGACTTACACAATTAGGGGAAGGTTACCGTACAAAATGGATTTTGCCTAAGAAGCGTGAGAAGTGATATTTAGACACATCAAAACCGGGTCAAACGAACTCCGATTGAACTCATTCTTGCGGCGTTAGAATCGTGTCGTCAAACCCCCGCCCCCATCACCCAAAAAACCTAAAACCCCCCACCCCCCAAAAACCTAAATCACCCGACCCGCACCTTCTAAAAACCTAAAAACCACCCACCCACCACCCAAAAAACCTAAAACCCCCCACCCCTACCCCCCAAAAACCTAAACCCCAACCACCCACCCCCTAAAAACCTAAACCCCTCACCCCATCCATATAAAAGCCTAAAATCTAAAAACTAAACCCTAAAAGCTAAACCCCAATGCTAAACCCTAAGGCTAAACCTTAAGGTAAAAACTAAATTTTAAAGTTAAACCCTAAAAGTTAAACCCTAGAAGCTAAGATGATAAAGCTCGACGAGACGGTTCCAACGCCGCTTGAATGAGCTCAAACGGAGTTCGTTTGAGCCAGTTTTGATGTGATTTAAGTCACTTCTCACACTTTTTAGGCAAAATCAATTTTGTATTTGATCTTTCCTCTACACAATTATCAGACAATATTGATGTGAATTTTTTTTTCATCTTATTAAAGTCGTTACTTTTGTTGTGTGTAACCGTAATCACTAATCCGTCTAATCAGTATTTTTTTTTTGTTTGTAACCGGGTAATCAAAAGTGGAGGAAGGTGTTAAAGTAAGTGGAGATTGTTTGATTAGTTGTTGTAGCGACAATAGAAATATGAATAATGATGATAGTAGGCACAATATTATGAGTACTATGATCTCTTTAAAAGCAACGATATTTAATCCTCTATTTAATTTTCAATTGCCAGCTATTTTTTTAAGTTTTCGCTTTAAGAAAATCGGTATTCGTTTACTTGGTGTATTAACTAGATACTAAAGTTATACTTTCTTTTATAACTATGGGTGTTATTAAATTTAAACAATTGTAACTTTCGTTTATTAGCCAACATTAATATTAATCTAACTTAACTATTGATCATAATTAACCCTAACTTTCATTCTATTGACCACCAACGAGCATTTTCTTATAATAAAAGTTAAGATTTTTCATGAATAATAGTGTCAGGTGATGGAAAGGTTTGTTGGTGGCCAATAGAATAAAAATTATGATATTCATGACTAATAGCTAAGTTAATGCTAATATTGGCTAATAAGTAAAAATTGTGATTATTTAAATCCAATAACCCAATTTTGAAAAATAAAGTTGATATATCCATAAAACTAAAATATATTAAGGTATATTGGTTTTAAACGGTCATAACTATCACATTTTGATTCCTACCGGTCTTAACTATCGAATTGGCTAGTAACGGTCCTAACTTTTATCACTTTGGCAACTAACAGGCTGTCGCTAAATTTTTTAACGACGTTAAGTTTTTCTTGAATTCAAGACCAATGTTTTAGGACTTTTGATCGGAAGGAGAGTATATGTGCCAACTGATGTAAATGTTATCCCGAAACGACGCTCCGAACGACAAAATTTTTACATCCGATTGAAGCACCGTTAAGTTTAAACACCCGATTCAAGCATTGTTTCGTCGTTTGGAGTGTCGTTTCAAGGTAACTTTTACATTAATCGACTTGTATTATTCTTCCAATCAAAAACCCTAGAACGTTGGTTTGGAATTCGAACAAAATTTAACGCTGTTAAAAAAAATTAACGATGACTTGTTAATTGCCAAAATGATAAAAATTAGGACCGTTACTAGACAATTCGATAGTTAGGACCAGTAGAAATCAAAAGGTAATAGTTAAAACTATTAAAAACCAATATACTATATATTAGATAGGAAAATTTGCTTAATAGCTATCAAGTTATCTATACCATTTATAATACTTATTCATCGTATAAAGTCACTCCACTTTCATATAAGATTTATAATCGTCTCAAATATTTTTATGTTTTCATACTATAATCCTGCAACAAGGCAATCTAATGACACGACTGACACGACTGACACGACTGACACATTACCATGTGCCCCGATGGAACTACACACTATCATGTGTATTTTGCAATTCACTTTCACTTGAAGAATTAGAGCTAGAAAGAAAGCCATGCTAACGACATGCACATCTTCTCGGCTAATTGACAAACGCATAAATGACTGCAAGACCAACTTTTTGCGAAATTTAATTCTAAGAGCACCACCTACAACATAAAAGTAGTGAATAATGTATACCGCACATGAAAAGAGAATGGTTCCAACAAGATTAACACATCTTTTAGTTAGTGCTTATATTTATTTATACAAAGAAAGAATTAAGGTTATCGACATTAGGAAACATGTGGTTTGCGTGTGTGTACAGTGGCGGAGCCAGCTCGGAAATTCAAAGGTAGCCTGAAAAAAAAATTTCCCGGACGTTCATACAGTAATAAAAATAACATCACAAAATTATAAAAATACCTAATAGATTTATCTCCTTTGTTGTTTTATAGCTTAAAATCAAAGATTCAGGGGTATCCTTTTAATTGTTTAGGGGTATCCTTATACATAAAACCGGAAAATATATATATTTTTTACGCTTTGCAACGAAATTTCAGCCGTAGCCCGGGCTACCCCTGAATTGTTCATACGTCCGCCCCTGTGTGTGTGTATAAACCATATATTACCGATGAATATACATTTAGGAAGCACCCACATCGTTCCTCCGATAAGCCTATGTGAGAATTCTACCCAAATTTGTATCTCCAAATCTATAAATGGATTATCGGTAGTTTTTTAGCACCAATTCGAGATAAGTTTTACATCAGTTGACTCGTATCCAACTCACCATCAAAAGACATAAAACTCCGTTTGAAATTCAAAAAAAAATTAACGGCGTTATATGTTTTTTAAAGCAGATCACTGGAGGCAAAATATCTTAAATTCAAACCTCTGTAGGGAACAAATTATTTTTAGATTATTTTAGCCAATAAATGTTAGTTGAGATTATTTTAAGTCAATTTGTCTTGTTTTAAACTTTTATCTATACTATATAACTAGATAAAGATCGGGCCACACAGTCGGGTCTTACGTATATGATCACTTCGTCACATACTTTGATAAAAATAAGTTTCGTGTTATGTACGTCACGACACAAAGCTGTAATGTGTCACATATTAAAAGGCGACGAAATATGAAAATTTAGAGGTCAAAACAATAACACAGTCAAATCCGGAACGTTGAAGTCGTATTATATGTCATCAAAGTAGAGTAAGAGACCAAATTCGAAAACGTATTAGGGGCTAAAATGACAATTAGTAAAAGTCATGGACTAAAATTGTAAATATATATATAAAATGCCATGTGGCAGCACGTGGTTGGCCAAAAAGACCTAAGTTAAATTCTCATTAGTGTCATTTTTTGTGAATATTAGCAATGAAGCTCGTCCCGAGTTACCACCCGAATTCGTGTCTCAGCCTAAGGGTTTTACGTAACATGATTAAATAATCCTGCCTGGTTTTTCTCAGGATAAATTGGTTGACGAGTTTTAACTTTGATCAACTTGTCACGTAAGAAGGGTTGTGGTGAGCCTCCGCTGCGTTCACAATAATGAGAGAGTACCAATGCCAATGAAAAACACATATTGATGTTAGATATGATGTTTCGATCTCGATCCTTGTATCTCTAAATACTTCAGTTATAGACCGTTTCATCAACCGTCGTTTTATTATTTGTACTAAAACTAAAAATTGCTTTAAAAGTGACATGAATTTACAAAGTTTAATAAAATAAGCAAAATTGACTTGAATTTTTCTCTCAAACTAGAGTTTAGCAAAAGCCAAAAAAAAAAAAAAAACTAGTCTTCTTCAACCGCTTAACGCCCCCTTATAACTAAACTAAAAGGCAGCCATCTCTCTGTTTCTCTCCCGCTTTTCAATCTCCCCATTTTGACTTGACTGCTTCATTTTCAAACTTCAACACCTCCGTCGCCGGAATATTCTTCATCGCACCTATCTCCACTCCAACTCATCACAGGTCATATCACCTTTCTTCTTTCTACTTCCTTCTCAATTTTCAATTTTTGTTTCCTAATGTTTCAATTCTCGTCTTTAATTTCTAATTCACTCTCAACTTCGAGCTCAATTTTAATGTCATTAATGGCGAAACAACTTTTTAAAAATATATTTATTCCAGTTCTACGGTATCCGATGTTATTCAGATGAAATAAAAAACAATATATCTCTGTGCAGATCTAATTACAAAACTATATGATGCTGATTATTATATATTAATTTGATTTCTGTTGTTTCGTAAACTATTGACACAAATCTGCGAAATACAGATACTATATCATGTACGGTTCTCGGAGTAATTTACTGATATTTATTATAATATTGAATTTATAATTAATATCAGGTATCTTCTTCGTCGGTTCTTAGCATCTACTTGCAATTTTGAATTTGATTTGAATATTTTGTATTTGACATGTGTTTGTTTGAATCTGAGTGATGAGACAATGATCCATGATTTTATGCTCTATTAGATGCTTAATTGTTTGCTCGACTGTAAATGTAAAATTAGGGTTTAATAAGTGGTGAAAACCAAATTGTTATGTGAAGACAAATTAATCTGATTGTATTATCATATTCAGTGCAAGCAAACAAAGATTAATTTGGACAATTTGGTGGTACCGTTGTTTTCTTCATAAATGATTTGAGATTTTACTCTCTCTGCAACTCCTTTTGTTTTCAGTCCATGATAAATCCGTGAAAACAGATGATTACAGGTGGCATTTGCACTATTGTGTTTTTAGCATCATTTTTCTTATCCTACGCACCCCTTCATCTGTTATATCTCCAAGTGTTGCACCAGTTATTAAACTCACTTTGGTTTGTTTGTTAAAGCTGTAAGTGTCATTAGTAAAGTGTAATTTTCATTATTGTTAGTTGATGTGATGGAGGTTTGATATGATCATGTTTTGGTTGTTATAATGATTCAAAGATACTCATTTGCTTTAATTTGTTCCAAAGTTCAAAAGGTTTCTCATTCTCATCAGATCTGGATGCCTGTAAAGAGGTGTACTTTTTTTACTCCTTTTTCTTTAATCGTCATAATATCTTCTTTCTGTTTGTAAAATATCAGAGGGAAGCAAAAAACCATCATCTTTGATTATTGCCAACAAGTTTGTGAAATTGTGGGTTGTTCTTGATACAAGACATCAATGTGGTTGAATTTGAATAGAGTGGATGGATGCATATGAATCAAATCAAGCATTCAACGCCCGAAAATCATCTTCATTCCCTGAAAAGAACAATGGAAGAATCGTCAATTCTCGGTATAAATCACCTACACCACGACGTTTTCCATCCCCAAACACCGCAAGAACTGTTACACCATCAGCACCTGTTTCAAAGAGAGCTGTATCTACTGAGAGGAGGCCGGCAGCAACATCGCCATCACCGCCAAACCCCACCACCCCCGTCCACGACACATATGTATGCACAGAACTGGCAGTCAGAAAGGGCAGTGGTGATAAATTACCGGAGTCTTTATGGCCTTCAAGAATGCGCAGCCTGAGTGTTGCTTTTCAGTCTAATACATATTCAATGCCAGTTATTAAGAAAGAAAAGCCTCCACCTCAGGCGGTTTATGATCGCGCTTTGAAGCCATCTTTGAATGCATCATCACCTACCCATAGAAAGTCTACACCAGAGAGAAAAAGAAGTCCTCTCAAAGGTAAAAACTTGATTGATCAATCAGAGAATTCTAAACCGTTGGATGGGTTACATTCTAGAATAATTGATCAGCATAGATGGCCTAGCAGAACAGCTAATTCTAATGTTCTAAACAAAAGCATTGATCTACCTGATGAGAGTATAAAGCAAAGCATCGCTCCAAATGCCAGGAGAATGTCCAATCTTGTTTCATCAACTGAGAAAAATGGTGGATTCTTAGCACCATCTTCACCAAATAAGTCGTCTACTGTTACACGGGGAGTCAGTCCATTACGAACCAGGCTCATGAGTTCTGCACCACCTTCTAGAGGGGTTAGTCCTAGTCACATGAGGCCATCTAGTCCTTCAAGGCAGTTATGCAATTCGAATACAGTTTCTGTTCTCACTTTTGTAGCAGACATGAAAAAGGGGAAGAAAGTTGCAACGCGTATAGAAGATGCTCATCATCTACGGCTACTTTATAACAGGCAAGTGCAATGGCGGTTTGTTAACGCGGGTGCAGAAGCTGTATTGAATTCTCAAAAAGTAACAGCTGAGGTTGGTGTTTTTGTCACATATTGTTACTAATAAGTATAATTGACTGATCGTTGATGTGTTAATTCATCATACAGAAATCAATAATTAGTGCCCAGAGAACCATATCACGACTTCAAGAGTTGGTGGCTGCAAAGAGGATTAATATATGTCAGTTGAAAATGCAGCTAAAGCTTTACTTGGCTTTAAATAGACATGTATGCATCGAATTTAGGGTGTAGTTTCCCATTATTATTCTCTTGTGTGCCAAAAATATTCGACTGATTTTGAGTTTGGATTCGGTATCAGATGGTTTATCTCAATCAATGGTGTTCAATAGAAAAGGAGCACAATTTTGCATTAGAGGGTGCCATTGAAGATCTACAAGCAAGCACTCTAAGGCTTCCTGTCACTGGATTTGCAACGGTTAGTTATATATTTCTAAATGCTTGTTTATATGAATTGTATACTACTCCTGTAGGAAAATCACAACTTATTTCAACAATTTACAGGCAAATATTCAAAGTGTTAAATCAGCTGTATACTCAGCCATCCAAGTAATGCAGGCAATTGGATCATCCATACAATCTACACTATCAAGAGTAAAATTTATTTCATTTCAAATTTGTAAATAAATTGTATATATAATGATTCTTTAGTTATTTGTGCAAGAGTCTGTGCAGGGCTTGTATATACATTTCATTCATGTTATTTTTTTTAACTTTTTCACAGCTGGATGGAACAAATTGGCTGGTTTGTGAACTTGCTACTGTAGCAGCACAAGAAAGATCCCATCTTGATGAATGTGAGGCTTTAATGGCTTCTGCATCTTCTCTGCAGGTAATTATTACATTCATTACATTGATATTTATCTATAAAATATATAAAAAAACATTATTTTTAATTGCATAAATAAGATTTGTTTACAAACACAAAAACTTGCTTCCATTCCAAGCAAAAGCTAAAAAAGTTTATGATGCATTATTGTTACAAAACTCATGGTTTCCTGGGTCAGTTGTACTTTAAAATTTGGGGACGGTCCTTTATCTTTTTTGAGCATGATGGTTACATCCTGCTGATAGCATTATGGGCATATGAACCCTTGGCACTTCTCCTTTCATTTTCTCATGTGGTCCTTTGCCATCATGCCTTGTGCCATTAAATGCATTTGGTTTCTGCCTAATGAGAAGTTACTGTCTGATTAGGTGGTTTGTCTTCCCTCCCATTGTTTCAATAATGGCGGTGAACAGTACTCGAGCCAAGTTGCCATTTTAAATACATACAAAAATAACTGCACTTTTAATTCTTTTGGTTGGGTTAAAAAATTCACCCTTTCCTTTTTCTGGAATTATTTTGAAATTTTTTATACCTCATTGTTTAACAGTTATTACAGGATATTGATTAGAATGTTATATTAACAAAGTTTTATACAATGGATTAAGTCTTTAAATTTAATGAGTCTAAAACTTTTTGTATTGTTGATTTAAGAGTGTCTTCAATGGGAGGTGATCACGGACCCCTCAAAAAGTCATCATATTTTCTCTTGATATTGCATGGACCGCTCCGTGTCCAAATAAGTTTTGGTAGTTACGGTTTTTCATTATAATGATTATTTGCCAAATGAGACGTATGGTTCAATCTTATTATGAAAAGCCTGGACCAGTTGAAAGCTTGTCGATGAATATTAATGGCACTGGTTAATGAGTAGAAAAGTGAACTTTTAGAATTGAATTATCATAAAGTTGTAACGATATATTTGCTTGTTGGGTTATGCACAGGTAGAGGAATACAGCCTTAGGACACATCTGGTACAGTTGAAACAAGATTTGAAGAGGCCACATGACCTTCACTAACTTCAATATAATAGCTTATTTTGTCTTATAAGCAAGCAAACAAAATACATGGTGTGACTGTACGTGAGTGTACATGTGTGAAATGAAAATGTAACTAGTTCAATAATGCAACCATAGTAATGGTTATATTATAGCTTCATTCATTTTTTGCAAACACAACCTAATTTTTTTGTTTTTTTATTGTTAGATTAAAAAACAGAGCGTTAATTTATATTATCTTTCTTTGAAAATATTAAATATGAGTTTCAATAACGTGGCAATGTATGCTATTTGAAATATAAGGTCTGTTAGTTGAACTTGATTTAGACATACACAAGAGTAAAAGGCCATGTTTAACTTCAAAGTCATCAAAAGGGTGTTGAGTTAGGTGTGCTTCACAAGCTTATCCCATTTAATAAACATGTTTATTGCATGTCATCTGTGTAAATTTAAATATAAAACTAGATGTGTGACCGGGCTGTATGACGAGACAGTTGGGTTATGTGTATGTAACTTCGTCACACGTATTGAGAAAAAAAATTAATGTCGTGCACATTACTGTATAAAGTCATAATGCGTCATACATTAAAAGACGAGATAGATAACTAAGTAAAGGTCATGGGATTAAAGTCGTAAATATGTCAAAGTAGAGTATGATGTCACAACCAAACTTGTAAATTGGCTAATTAGGTCATTAGGTGTTAAAATGATAACAAGTCAAGTAAAACCGAGGATAGTGTTATTAGGTTGATTAATGTATGAAAAATCTTAAGATGTCTTTATATTGTTCAACCATCATGGAGATTGTTCACTTGACAATTTTCATATAGAAAACAGATTATATTGCATTTGCAATGAATTTCCAAGACAAGAAGAGGATTTGGATTTTAAGAAAAGATGAAAACAAAAGAAGGTAGTTACTGTTATGCATCTTATTCTATCTATACCGTGTTTACATAGTTTTTTTTTATGTTTCAATCCATACGCATTTCAGCCTCAAACATTCTTTTAACAGATCAACAATATACAACATTCATCACTCGATAACGTAAAGTAGCTGCTAAAAGCTTTCATGATGTATCTATCTGTAATCTTGATAGAAACATAGTACAATTCATCATTTAAACAAAACTTTTGAGCATGTGAAAATATTTCAGCAATTGAGCCCACACTGCTTCACATCAGGTCCTTTGGTTTTCAACACAAACGGGTCAATCCGAACCCACAACAACGAGAAGATCGAAGCAAGAAGAATCGACCATATAACCACAATCGTCGGTGTCCTGTTTTGTTTTCCCATAAGACCTTTAAGAAACGGGTAAAGATGAACAATCACCCAAAATGCAAAGAACAGCTTCCCAAACAAAGGTCCCCATGATTGGTAACCATTGTTTATAGCATCAGATATCCCCGCCACAACCCCGACCATGTTGATGACCAAAATAGTCGTTGGCGGGATCAGTAATGTAGTCCATTTAAACGCGTATAACTCCCCAAAATCCTCATCATCTGATGCTTTAGATGTAACTGTGAAGTTTGTATCTATTCCAGCCAAAACTTTTAACAGACCTTGTATAACCGCGAACAAATGAGCAGATACGCCACCGATGACCCAAAACTGCTCGTTTCTCCACCATTCTTCGATGCTGACTCCACTCCATCTCAGCTCGAGAATGCCCGTTGCAAAAATCGACAGGAAAAGTGAAATGAAGAAGAGACTTGCGATTGTGCTTATCTGAATCAATGTTTTTAAGTTTACAAACATTTTATAAAAAATAATATCTAAAGTGGAAAATGTAAACTGTTTTTTATCGTACCTCGGGCATAATAAACTTCCCAGTGAGCAGGCAAATAGCGGGCAGGGTACAGTATGCAAGAAGTGGGAGAGCGGTGAAGGGATAAATCGTTGTGTTTACATAAGCGAACCGTTCGAGCCACTTGAGATTACCTCCTTTGTAACCATACAGAAGCGGGCTGTGTCGACTGAAAAAGATCTCAACTGAACCCAGAGCCCACCGCAGAACTTGGTTAAGTCGATCTGATAGATTAATAGGAGCCGACCCTTTAAACGCAGGCCTTTTTGGCATACAGTATATAGACCTCCAGCCGCGACAATGCATCTTGAAGCCTGTTAAAATATCCTCAGTGATCGACCCGTAAATCCAGCCCAACTGCATAGTTTATAGACTTTAGGATCATGGAAACAATAACAAGTTGGAAAAGTATTGTTTAACTTTTACCTCTAAACCCCATTCAGTCTTGTCTTCGTACCCGCAACTGATCACATGAATGGCCTCTTTGAGAAGTGTGGCCGGGCTCGAGGATGGTGGAACCCCTCCCTCAACCATCAACGTTGAAGTGACGAAAATAGCCGATTGTCCAAATTTCTTTTCGAAGTTCATTTGAGACTTCAAAAGTTCTTTATCATCATCATTATATCCTGATCAAGAGAAACATGTATGATATATAATAACTTACAAGGTTTTCATTATTCTATAGTTATAACAGACTCTAAAACTGCCAATATACCTTGAATGTTTTCTGCATCTCCAGTCGTTCCGTTTTTTCCGTACTTTGGATTCTTCTTACGACGTCCAAAACACGGGCAGCAATCACAACTTACCATTTTTGGCCTTTTGGGACCCTTTGGTGGTTCATAACCATACAAGGCTTGTCTTCTGAAAACACATCCTGTACCGACATACACCGGGCCTTGAATCCCGTCTAAACCTTTCATGTTAATCTGTTAAAAATAAACATAATGTGTTCAGTTGGCAAAACCAGAACTTTTTAACAAACGGGTCAACAGATCCCTTTATGGACTTACATCAAAGAAAACAGTGTTTCTGTTTGCATATCGATCGTGTCTGTCTATACCATCAAACCTTTGTGGAAACTGAACATAGCAGACCTTTCTTCCTATTTGTGGATCCATTAAGAAACACATTGCTTCTCTTGCAGCCTTGCTGTTGTTTAGGTAATGATCACAATCCAAGTTCAACATAAACGGGGCATTCGTTAGTACTCCTGAGACCCGAACCTGTAAACACAAACAAATACATTTTTTGGGTTTCTTTTAATCAATGCAATGCAATGTAATGTTTATGATTTGTTACTTACCAAAGCATTCATAGCACCAGCTTTCTTGTGATGCTGAAAACCAGGCCTCTTCTCACGGGACACATATACAAGACGAGGAAGCTCGTTTCCTTCCACATCCGTCCCGCCACTTTGACCAAGAAAGACTTGAATCATTCCCGGGTGATCTCTCGTGTTGTTCCCGGGCCATGGTGTCCCGTCCTGCATAATCCAACCTTCTGCAGGCACTTTCATGGCTTTTGCTACAAGTGCATTGATTCGGACTTTGAATTCTTCATATTCTCTCTGCATATCATAAACAATGAATCAATAATAGTGTACTGATTACTGAATAATGCAAACCATATCTCTTTACTGATTTACAGACCTTCATAGCGCGGCGTTCCTTGACAAATGTGGGTTGAACTTTATCCTTGAGGTAATCGATTTTGTCCGAGAAATACATCTCGGGTGCCCGTGGCTCGATGGCAAATTTCTTACAAAACGGGACCCATTTTCGCGCAAACTCTGCAGTTTCTGATAGTGATTCAAAGCTAAGCATTGAAGCACCGTCATCTGATATGTAACATGATATTTTATCAACAGGATAGTCCATAGCCAATATGGATAAAACTGTGTTAGCTGTAACAAGAGGAGGTTCCTTCAATGGATCCACCGTACTCACGAATACATCCACGGGGCATAACATATTCGGTTCACCTTCCCTCTCATACCTGCAACAGATTTTGACCCATGTGTGATCAAACATAACCAAACTGATTGGTTCATAAGTAAACAGATCAAAACTGCCACCTTTGGCTTACAAGTACCTGAGAGAAAGGCGGTCAAGATAAGTCTCACGATCAATCGGGAACCATTTAGGGAACTGATCCAAGATCCAAGAGATAGCAAACCAAATCTCACAGATAACAGAAGTTAACCATAACCCGAATGCATCATGCACAGGGTGCAACAGTCTATACCGAAGAAAGATTGCTAATATAAAAAGCCGAGCTACAATCACCATCCGGTAAGGATTGATCTTGCTAGATGCAATTGGTACTTTTCTTGAAAGTGGTTGTCTTGCTTCATCCAACCTGCATCAGTAATATCCAAGCATTAAAAATCCGTTTTCATTGCGTTTCGATCTGACCATATTTTGGACATACATTGCCATATCAGGATCAACCGAATCATCAATTTCGGCCCCTAGGTTCCCTTGCTGCATTTTCCAGTCATCCATTCTTTCTTTCCATCCTCCATCTTTCTTTTCATCCCATCTTCCACTTCCTGTAACAATCTTTATTCAATTATTCGTTCATAACAATGCACACGTTTTGATTGATCAAATCCAACATCAGAAACATACCATATTCGGGCGACCCATAAGGATGCACACGCTTATGAAGTGATGATAACATTTGCTCTCCATGAGGTTGGCTTGATATGGGAAACTCACCACTTACCTGCATTTATCACATAGTTTTGATCTTGAAATCGTGTAAAGATTTTACATTAGGCGTCATATTTTTAATGCCAAACCAAGATAGAGTTTTCGCACTTACATGTGCAGATCTGCCAGCAATAACAGGTGGGTATTGGGCTTGGGCATTATCATCATCTTCAGGTCCTCTTCCATAACTCATCTTCCCATGAAGCATTGCTTCTGCAATGTTGTTGTTCTTGTTCTGTTCATCATCTATTTTGAACTCATGTTCAATGTCATCCACATCTTCCTCATCATCGTCACCCTCAACCCTTGGACTTCCTACAAAGTGGTTTATCGTTAAATGAATGAATAAATAACCAGTTAACTTCTATAGCATTCGGTTAGGCCGCTCCTAAACAGACATCACCCTTATTAGTGTACATGTCGACGTATTACTTTGTTAGTGATCACATCATATCAGTCATTACTTAGATAATGTCATACATGCATTTTGATAAAACTTGACTTTAGTTTGTTTACCTTTGAGACGTTTGTATCTGGTTTTGCATTGAGGACAGTTCTGGCTGCCTTCTCTTCTTTCATACTCATAACACGGGCGGCAGACAGGAAAACCGCACTCGTTACAAGCTACAAACAAATCTCCATCAACGGTGAGGCCAATCTCATCACCACATATTTCACAAACTTGACCGGTCATGTCCTTCAAAGGCTTGGGCTGTTGATCAAAACATAAGATATGATATTATTAATGAACTGGCCGGCCGGCTTCAATTAATTCAGAAACAGAAAAACAGACGTGAATATATACAGTACCTCTTCATGGCCGGTGATGACAACGAGCTCATTGCGGTTATGAGAACCGGCCACTAGACCGGCGCTTGCTTGCATGGTGGAAATTAAGCACAAAAAGAATTGAACTTGGGGTAGCTGGGGTGGTGGTGGTGTTAAGATGAATGAATAAGTTGTTTTTAATATAAGAGAAGAGATGGAGTGTGGTTGTTGTTATTGTTTATAGATTGAATGTGTCCCTCATGCACCTAACGGGGTGAGGTGGTGTGTTATTGTTTGTTTGTTGCAGGGTCTCCATTGCCTTCAACTTAAGTTAACTTCCATCTCCTAGCTCCTTTTATTTAATTTCTTCAACCACCTTCAATTCGATCGATCTATTGCGCTATTTATTCTTTTATAATTAATTTATTTTGTTTTAGTATATTAATTTATTTCAGTATTTCAATTCCATCGTTTACCTCATTGTTTTGAATTAGCTTTCTTTATTTCTTAAGTCCATCTATCTAAAAACAAGTCTTTAAAAACTTAAAATTATTTTTGTTAGTATTGTACTAAATGTGAAATATTTTTAAGGGCATACGGATACGAGTGGATTAGGGGTGAGTTTGGGGCCGTGTAACGGCCACCGGTCACACTATCTCATCTTAAATTTGGAGAACCATCATCATCACCGATTCATATCTGGACTTTTCTTTTATTTTTTACCACTAAATTGTGGGTCCTCTTACCCCGTGTGGCTACTTTTCAATTTCTATTTAAAGAAAAAATAGATTGTGTGTGAATTTGTGGAGTGGAATTCTAGTAACTTAGGTAAGATGAGATTCTAGTAACACGACGTTTCAAAATTAGTTTCATGTTACCCGTACTTGGCTACATATCCTGCCTAGCTAGGCTAAAACTGTCTTTAAAAACCTAAAAAATACACCACTCTCATGACGCGGTTTTAAACGCACAACGCTCTTACATAATAACTTCCATTCTCTCCACTCTCCTCCACATCATTAACAGTGCCTTTTTTTTAAATTTATGTGCACCTTGTGAAGACATAGTTATCCATTATTGCATAACGCACTAATACACTTTTTTTAAAACCGTAAATGTTGTAAACAATTTGATTAAGACAAAGTACTGTTGTATTTCGGAATTTTGATTAATGTATTAGGTGATATGTATAAAGAAATGAAGATGCATCCGGCCACACATGACAAAAATGGAAGGATACGACGATATCTCTCATTTTGAGTATACAAATTGAAAATACTCCGTATCATATATAATTGACTGGATAACCGTCCGTTTGCTAACTACTTGGTACAGAATAGTTGTACTAACTATTTTAATATGTTCCAAAATAGTTATAATAAAATAATATATTTAAGTAGCTAGCTAGGCTGCTTATTATTTCTTTTCTGTTTATAAGATAATAATTATTTTGTAACAAAAAATATATAATAGAATTAGTAGATGATATGTGAACATATCATAGGGATTATAAATTGGGTGTTATGCAACACATGGCATTGCTTCACAATCAAGAACTTTGTCACCAAGTCAGGTACCAATGACTTCTTGAAACATTCTCTCCCCCACCAAAAGAATTAAAATAAAAAGCAACGGCAAATTCAAACTATGATCAATTGACAATAACGCTAGCTAGTGCCACTAACGTACAGACTGATCGATTGACCATAATGTCACTACCGAACTATGATCATTTGATCATAACGTCAATAAATAGCTAGTAACACAATAGGTCGCCACCTGTGTGGATACTTGTACAAACATTTACCTCAAAACACCACAAATCTACACAACTCACGCATTATATTGTCGTAACACAATATGTCCGTGTCTCTTAATTTTTGCTTTCCTCAATGCCTAGCACGCTGCAACATCATTCACAAATTGGAGGGTTTATTGAACAAAAGAGTTGTTTGGATGTGTCTTCTTGTAGTTAGGATTGTAAACGCGCAGAGGAGACGTGAATTACTTGTAATATATTCATCAACTTAACAATAGGTGGATCTGCATCTGGAGACAATATATATAACCTACAAAATATACAGGTATTTATTTAATCAAATCTCAATAAGAATTTAAACATACAAGAGATTATATGTTTTAACCAAAGCCGCTTTAGCTCCAATATTAACGTGATAAAAAGTTCCAAACTTCTACGACTGTGACGATTATAACTTACGCTGTCAACTGATTCAATCTTAGCACATCATTTTTATAAGACAGTGATTAGATGCAATATATCATTGAAGAAATGAAGACACAAATGGAAAATATCAATCGAAAATGCATTTCATATTAAACATCAAAGAATTTACAATAAGGTGGTAGGTAAACAGACAACAAGTTATGCATCTGTATATATAGCAGCGGTTTTAGAAAGTATAACAATCTAGCAATTGAAAGAAATGAATAAGGCCACCAACAATTAATCACATGCAAAGAAATAGTTAACAGCAAGCAAGCATAATGTTAAACTCACCATATTTTGTTGATCATCTATAAGCCTCACTTTTTTTGGGCTCTGGCTCTGCTCGATCGGCTTAATATACCATCTCTTGTAACATTGTTGTGTAATGATCGAGACAAGTACTCGTCTCGGGTTGTCTTAATTCTTTTTTATGCATGATATGATATTTTTTATTGGTTTTCTATTTTGGATGATTTTGTGATTGTTGTTCGCTTTTTTTCCTCATTTGCCGGTATGTTTGTATTGTATTGTACAACACTAAAAGAGTGATTGTAAACGGTGACACTGTGAATATTTCTAGGTTCGAAGTGAAGTTCTATTTTCTTTTTTATCGTAAATCACTTGAGTCTTTGATTTAAACTAGGTTGATACGTCTCTCTCGCGCGTTGCGCGAGAGTTGTTTATTGTCATGTTTTGATAGGTTATATGAGCTTCATTGCAGGTTAAGTATGAGTACACTCACACGTGATTCTATCCGGTTAAAGAACAACACCTTGCAATACACTTGTTTTGATTCTTCATCAAATGCAAAATTAATAAATATTCTTACGGAATTTTAGAAATTCAAGTAAATTAAACTTCTATAGTATTAAACTTACTTGACCACAAAACCATATCTCATATAATAATATAAGAACTTTGCTTCAATCATTGAACTGTTGTAAAAGACATATAAATTCTTTAAGTGACAAAATAATAGATCATAGTAAGTAATCTATAAACTGGTACATATCTTAAACATACAATTAAGGTGAGTAATTTGAAAAAAAATGTGTAACTATTAGCAAGCATGATATTAACAAAACTACAGAAAACACAAACATATGAAACCCACATATAAAACAGACTGTATTGCAACATTGTAAAAGGAAAAGCTTATTAGAATGAGAAATCGACGAACCCGCTAATAGGCCGGTATAATACGCAAGAACGCATCACCTGCATGGTACACAATGTCGGCCGGGCCAATACTACCCTAGTTATCTGGTATCGATTTATCAAAATTTATCCCATATGCTCATGATTTGCTGGAGCACCTCCACGGGTGATGGCTCATGATCTGATTGAGTGCTTCCTCTGTTGATGGATTCATGTAGGGCTGTTCATCGGTTCGGTTTACGGTTTATTCGGGTTATTCGGATCGGTTTATTCGGATTTGAAATTTGCAGTTTCATAACCAAATCCGAACCGAACCGAATTGGTCATATTCTTAACCGAACCGAATCTCAACCGAATTCAATTCGGATGAGATTCGGGTCTAACCGAAATTAACCGAATAACCCGAATCTATTCAAATAGTTTGTTTTTGCCACTTCAACTTCCTGTGTGGCTTATGAAAAAAGTCCTGCAGGCTGTAACATAATAACTTCCACCAACATAACTCCTTAAACATTCACAACAACCATAAGTTTAAAACCAAAATAGAGCGTACATTCACAACAAAATCCAAAAAACGTATACAACAACAAACAATAATAACTGAGTATTTTCAAAAACATACTTGTTTCGGTGTTGAACTAATGTTCACGTGAAGAACTGATGCTTGTCTGCTCCTCAATTCCAAGATTGTTGCTTCCTCCCTGGTGTGCGGCCGCTCGATTAGAGCCTTAAAGGAATCTAGGGTTTCAATGTTTCATAAAGTGAACTAGTCATGTAGTGGTAAATGGTAAAGTGGTTTACGATTATAAGACTATAAGTGGGCTAAACTTAAGTGGGCTCGAAACATAAGGGATTGGTTCATTAGTTGTATAATGGGTTAATTTTTATTTGATTTAAACGGTTAACCGAATAAACCGAATAACCCGTTTTTTTATTTTTTAGCATCCGAATCCGAACCGAAAATCCGAATAAGGAATTCGGATACGGTTGGAACCGAACCGAATAACCGAATAAGGAATCGGATCGGTTGTTTTCGGTTGTGGATACGATTCGGTTTTCGGATTTCGGTTTTTTTGAACACCCCTAGATTCATGTTTAGCTCTGCACCTCGATTGCTTTAAGATGTTGATGCAGTTTCGCGTGCAATCAAATGGCTCAAGAACATAAGATTTAATCAAAGTCTCAAAAGAACCAAAAGGTTCAAGAACATAGTTCTTCTTTTATAAAATTCAATATCAAAAACTAACTAAACCATTCACCAAACAAGAATATTTATACTAAACCCTAAGACCCTAGAGATAAACATGAATAAACCAAATAATTAAAAGATACGTTAACTAAATAAAGACTCGATAATTAAGGAAATAAATATTATATATCTTATTAGATAATCTGCATCAGATGTGTTGGTCTACATGGCTCGACGATCAAACTTGTTGACCCGTAATGGAAAGTTTGGCCTGCAGGATAAGATGCATTGATTAAAATTGAGAGTAGTCAGATAATATTATATTTGTTGATATCTGCAAGTTTGGAAATTTTGGCCCTACTCAACTACTCCATTCCATGGACTACCAAGATTCCTATTGTAATCTCAACCCATTAATCCTCAATTGATTTTTTTATTCCTCAAGAACAAATTTGGAAAAGTTCTGAAAAATGTCAGTAGTATTGCAAACTACACCTTAGCTAGGAAATTTAGGGAACTTGTAATCACTCATTTGACCCATTCAACCCGTTCAGCCAATCTTTGAATAACTTAAATTATGATTGTTTGAGATGACACATTTCAAACAAAATATAGGCTGATTTTATAATATTTTGAGACAAATATATGAAAGGAAAACCTCTAACAACATGTAATGTAACAAAGTAGCAGCAAAAATTTCATGAACACTATGACTAACTTGCAATTCGAGAGAAAACTGCAGGGTTCACTACTTCATTGCTACAAAACATATTACTTGTTCCATGAGAGCTTCATTCCTTTCTTAGATATGGAACTCCAGTTGTTCTTCCTTTAGTTAGCCACCCCTAGAGATGAAATGTTATAACGAAAGACAACCCACACCACATTAGATAAACATATAAGTTTGCAGCTTCCATCTAAACCAAAAATTTATACTTCAAAACTGAAATTGAAAATATATCACTAATTTGAATGAAAGCACATTTAAACCTTACAAAACATGAGTTTCATTTTTTATTGTAAAATGATAACTACTGCTAGAATTACCACATAATACCAACACAACCATTTTCTTTCGCTTACCATTGTTGCTAGAACATTATATTTCACCAAATGAACCAAAAAATGAGTCCCTATGTTCTTCATTTCCTTATTCATCTAAAGCAAGCAAATTCACTTATCAGAATCCTCCACCAAATACAACTAAAATCACAAATCCAGTCACCAAATTACCAGTTAAGTACACCTTAAAAATAGATAATTTACGAAATCTAATAAACAAAACATAAACCAACAGATTATAAGCAAAACAGATGGAGGGAAAGATGGTATTACGAACCCCGCAGCAATGGTTCGATGATGCTAACAATCGACCAACGTTGATTGAGGACTAATAACGGCGTGTAAACCTAGAAACTGAGCACATCGGACTCAATAGAACCAAGGGTTTACCTCGAAGTAGTATCGTGAAGTTAATATTTAATCTCAAAGCCGATTGAACTCCAAATACTCCTAAAAACTGCATGAACTATCATCCACACCATCGCCGTCGTCTCACTGTTGCGTTGGATCCCATTGGCCATAACACCACCGTGAGGTCGCCGGCCGGCGGCCGGTCACTCTCTAACTCCCGATCTCTTTCTCTTTACGGAAAATGGAATAGCCTTTGCCTTTTGATATCTCTCTCGTCTATTCTTTTCATGTGAGGAAGACATGTGTCATCAAGTGAAATACCCAAACTAACATGATTTTACTGTTTAAATCAACCATCTTTCGATAAAAGGATAATAATGATTCGTTTGTTTATTTTTTTTTTTTTGAAAGGCAGACATTTTATAAAAAAGGCACTCAAAAAAGAGTCGGCAAATACAGCAAACAAGGAAAAAACAGCAGGCAACAACCGAAAAAACAACAATCAAGAAATTAGCATTTAAATTTCAACCAATCTCCCCAATCCAACTTGATAGTCGTGCTTCGGTGAGCTATCCAAAGGAATCCGTAGCTTTTTATATCTTCAAACAACATATGGATAGAAGGTTTCCGGCTTGAGAACACGGCATTATTCCGCATCTTCCATATGCACCAGAGCCCCGTAAGAATAATAGCATGAACCAACTCCTTTCTCTTATCGGTGTGAACTGACTTCCACAACAACAAGAGGTCTTTAACAGTAAAAGCATAGATAGGGGGTAACTTACACCAGTTACTAACGTAATTCCAAAGCATCGAGGCAAAGTAACATCCTGTGAACAGATGATCCGATGTTTCAGGCACTTCTTTGCATAAGGGGCACATAACCGAAGGGATGGGGATATTCCTTCTCTTAAGAGCCTGTCTGGTTGGAAGCCGATCCATTTCCGAACGCCATGCTAAAATATTAACCTTGCTAGGGACAAACTTGCTCCAGTCTAAAATGAATGAGATGGGGGGGTTAGGCCTTGTATAAAGCAAGCTCCTAGCTGAACTGACCGTGAAGATACCATCCGGAGTAGCAGTCCAACTCCATCCTCCGTTATTATGGGAAAACAGATGGCCCAAGTTAATACCCTGATTTCTCATAAAAACATCAATCTTTTTTATATTCATCCACGTGCCCCCAATATTAGTTCTACCCGGCAATAAAGCTTGTTGTTGATTCGTGTGATGAATGCAGGAGATCACCTTTTTCCATAAGCAATTTCCATCCGATAGAAACCGCCACCACCACTTGGTTAAAAGGCTAATGTTTAGCAGTTTTAACGATCCCAACCCAAGGCCACCATCTTCTTTTTTGGCGCAAACAACTTCCCATTTGATCCAGTTAATCCCTCTTTTATTTTCACAGCCACCCCAAAAAAATTTCCGTCTAATTTTTTCAAGAGAGTCAACAACTTTGTCCGGAGCTTTGAAAAGAGAAAAGAAGTAAACTGGGAGACTATCCATAACCGAACGAATTAAGGTCACTCTTCCCCCTATGGATAGATGCTTAGCCTTCCAAGTCGATAACCTTGCTTCAAAAGAATCAATCACGGGTCTCCAATTCTTCGCCAAGTTCATGTTAGCTCCAACCTTTAACCCAAGGTAATCAAATGGGAGCGAACCAGTTTTACAATTGACCAACGCAGCAAGATCCGAAATACTATTATCCTTCACATTGACCCCCATCAAACTGCATTTCCTAGGATTAATTTCCAGACCGGACACCAAGTAAAAACATCTCAACAGTCTAATCAAGTTTTGAAAGTTTGTCGTCGACCAATCCCCCAAGATAATAACATCATCGGCGAAGAGGAAATGGGATAGAACAGGTCCGTCATGTGGAAGTTTGATACCTCTAAAGACACACACGTCAACAGCTTTGTTCATCATCCAATTGAAAGCCTCCATAGCTATTAGAAATAAAAATGGAGAGAGAGGGTCCCCCTGTCTAACACCACGAGAAAAAAAGAACTCCTTCGTTGGGGAGCCGTTAATAAGAATTGAAGCTTTGGCGGTACTTAAGATACCATTAATCCAACACCTCCAGCGAGGAGGAAACCCCATTTGAAACAAAATAGAATCAATAAAATCCCAAGCAATGGAATCGAAAGCTTTATTAAAATCAATTTTAAAAATAAGAGCCAAATGTTTGGATTTTTTAAGCCAAGAAATCACTTCATTCACCACCAAAGGACCATCAAGGATATTTCGATTAGCAAGAAAAGCGGTTTGAGAGTCGGAAATCACAGACCCAATGACCCCCTTAAGGCGGTTGGCTAAAACTTTAGAAATCAACTTTTGAATACAACCAATAAGAGAAATAGGTCTAAAATCATTAAACTCAGAATGAGCATGTACCTTAGGAACCAAGGTGATGAAGGATGAGCTGCAAATACCACTAACTTTACCATCCCAATAGAAAGAATTTAGGACATCAAGCCAATCCCCTTTCAGCAACTCCCAGAAATGTTGTATAAAGGCAAAGTTAAACCCATCAGGACCAGGAGCTTTATCCTTCCCACAATCCCAAACGGCGCCCTTAACTTCCTCCAGAGTGAAGAAGCGAGTAAGAAATGTCGCATCAGATTCAGAAATTTTCTTCATTCCCGTACACATCATAGAAGGTCTCGAACTCATATTTTCCTTATAACGATCCTCAAAGAACCTCACCGCCTCCTCTTTAATAACTTTTGGGTTATCCGTCCAGACCCCATTCTTATTAATGCCATGGATTCGGTTTGACGCCAATCTTGCGTTGTATATACCATGAAAAAAGGAAGTATTTTCATCCCCCTCAATTGCCCATCTGACTCTCGATTTTTGTCTAAGATCCTCAATTCTCCTTTTATCTAGATCCATCAACGTATTTTTTAGAAAGTCAAATTCATCGGTAACTTTTCATTTTTTTACTTGGTCAGGTCAGGGTCGTTTCTAGGTAACTAGGTTAGGGACCATTTACTCGTTGGCTGTTGTAAGTTATAAACCCAATTTAATCAATTTAGCCTGTTAAGTTATTGTTCGATACCCTTTACCTAAAGCCCAACTCTTAATAATTAATATTCATTTTTAATAACACCAACCCTCTTAATTTTTTTCTAATCACTTTAGAAAAATCGAGAGGAGGGTGAGACGAACACGCGGATCAGAATATTACGAAATTTAATGTTTAGTACAAAGGTTTTAACTTAGGGTTATTGAATTTTAATAATCCGAACTTTTGTATATTGGCCGATATTAATCCCAACTTAAAAAATTCCCTTTGGCAATCCCAACTTGTAACTTATTTTCCTACAGTGATCCTCCGTTAAAGTTCTTAACGTCATTAACTTTTTTTTGAATTTCTGACCGATGTTTAGGGCTTTTGATCGGGAGGACGATACTAATCTATTGATGTAAAAATTACCTTGAGCTGATACTCCAAACAACCAAACGGTCTTCAATCGGGTCTTTAAACCTAACGGTGCTTAAATCGCATGTTAAAATTTCTTCGTTTTGAGCATCAGCTCAAGATAAATTTTACATTAATAGATTCGTATCTTCTTCCCGATCAAAAGCCCTAAAACATCGGTCAGAAATTTGAAAAACAGTTAACGACGTTAAGTTAACTTTAACGGAGGATTATTGTATGAAAATAAGTTACAAGTTGAGATTGCCACATGAAATTTTTTAAATTGGGATTAATATCAGCCAATATACAAAAGTTCGGATTATTAAAATCCAATAACCCTTTAACTTATGAATTTATGGATATGGAAAAAGATTTTAAAAGTAAAGTTTTATTCTTCATCTTCTAAGACTCTCAAATACGTATCACGATCTCTCGTTTACTCGCTATGTTCTACCGTTTATCATTATTCATTAAACTACATTACTATCCGTATACGGCATACCACACGAGATTTTGGTTTTATAGGTTTTAACTAAATTTAGGTATCAAATTATTTTTAACATATCCCTTATTAAATCAATTTGGATATTTACAAATATTTTTCTAGCAAAAATTATATTCTAAAATAAAGGAGATGATCTATAATAATTTGTAAATTTTTTATTAAACATATCGGATTAGGAGATAATTCATGATAATTGATAATTTTTTACTTATATGCTAAATAAAGGAAACGATTTATAATAATTGATGAATTTTTTATTTGAACATATCAGGTAGAAGATAATTCATTGGAATTGGTAAATTTTTTATTTGAACATATCGAATATAGAGCATATCATCACGTGCATTCAAATCTTCCATCAAATTAAATTAGAGCGTGACACCTAAGCAAAATCCTATGTGGAGTAGTTATAATGTTGACATGTGTATAAGTTACTAAATTATTAGAATATAAGATCTTTTGAACCCCTCCCTATACAAACACCTACTCTCACGCCGCATGTTGGTCACGATGAAACCCTCTTGTCCTTGTGATGAGGCTAACATTGTTCGTTTTGTAGCATTTTCAAGGAAATAACGCTCTTAGCTGGTGCCCTTTTGATGTAATCTTGGCCCTTCAACCGAACATATGCGGATTTGAGGACGCAACAATTATTTTTAAAATAAGTTCATATTCGTAACACTAAAAAACTTCATCAACTTAATAAATATAAAATAATGGTTAAAATAATAAAAAATTAAAACTACTAGAATCACCTAGCTAGTAAGCCAATGCAAATGTAACAATACCTTTCGAACATTGTCAAATTAATACAGAATATATGTTTTGCACAAGTTCTCGACACATCAAGTTGTTGTAAAGACAACTGATTTGTTCATTTTATAACAAGCAAATGAAATCAATGACACAATAAAAGCTAAAGAACAGTTTGTTGTAAAAACAAATACTTTATCTGACGTTAACTCTAGAAATAAGGTAAAATGTCTTTAAAAAAGGAATAAGGCAAAAAACCAAAGAGTTTTTTTACCAAATAGGTGTAGGTGGAAAAAATATTTACCAAAATGAATGATTTTAAAAATATTTACTAAAATAGGTGTTTTTCTATATTTCTTTATTTTGTATTTAGTTTGTTTTTCTTTCAACTAGTTTATTATATGAATATATCATCTATATCGTGTAATACAAATCATCTATTCGGTTTCCGCACACATTGCGAATCTATTCTATTCACTAATGCAAATGTCGGTTAGTTAGTTTTATCCTTCCGATTCATCAGTTCAGTTTCTGCACAAATTGCGAATCTATTCTATTGTTAGATTGAGTTAAATATGATTTTATTCATTTAGATTTAGATCCATTTTGTTTGTTCCAATTTGTATCAGTTTATTCTCCCATTGTGTTATTATCGATGATTTGATATCACTAAACAACTTCAATTTAAGATTTTCAAATTATAAAAAGTTAGTTAATTTTTTGAAAGGTTTTATAAGTGTTCAAAGAATTTTAATAAAATATTGTTGCTTATATTTAGTTTAATTCGTATGGCATTTTGTCGAAGAAGTTTCAAAAAAATCTGATTTTTGTTTTTTGTTATATGTTTTGTAGTTTGTAATATGGTTGAATAATAGATGATGTATTACAAGACATAAATGCAATGTTTTCAGGATCGGATCGGACAGTGAATCGGTCGCTTTACTGGTTTACTGGTTGAACCGGTCGGACCGGTCGAACCGTTGGATCGGTTTTGAACCATATAAATAATAAATAATTATATATGTTTTTCTAAAGTATTAATATAACTTAAAATATAAGTCAGACTAGTTTAGTGCCCGTGCTACGCTCGGGAACACAATTCAAGTGATGCTTTTAAGGATGTTCATGAATGTTCCATTCAGTTTTGAGACAAAACCGTGGTAAAACAGAACACATGATATATTTTTAAAAATTAGATTTTTATAGCAATATTATACTCAAATTAAAGAGAATAAAGTGCTTAGGTTTATGCTGTAGTTTATTTTTTTAAAAAAATCATATAAAAATGTTATGTATATTTATAAAACACTGAGGTCTTTAATTGTATGTTATTATTAACTTTATCCATAAGTTTCATTTTTAAACCTTATCAAATATAAACCGACTCACGTACACCCCTTGTAGTAAAGGGTTAAAAATATAAATACTCTTAAATTTTTCAGAATTCTCCAAAATATTAGGGGACCAAAAATATAATTAGTTTTATTATAATAAATTTTATATACATATTTTAAATAAAAAATCATTATTGTGAGATAATCTCTCAAATAATGTCACATAAGCTAAAATCTATGAAAAGATGCCACATAGGATTTTTTTGTTTTGCTATATTATATAATGATACTCAGAAACAACTTTTTAAGTTTTAAACTTCAACACAGAGTCAATATTATCCAAAGTTTAAAGGTTAAACCTTAACCAAACTTAATTCAAATAAAAAATATCACAAATTTAACCAAATAAAGTCAAATTTAAAAAAAAGGTATAATTTCATATATACCCCTACAAGGTTGCATAATATCATATTTACCCAAAGTACAAGTTTTTAATGCATATTGTACAACACTTTTTAAGCATGATTTGGGTTAACATGATATTATGCAACTTTGTAGGGGTATATATGAAATTACCCCTTAACAAAAAATTAATTTTCCGAACCGGTCCGAACTGGCCGAATCCCGGTTCAACCGGTTGACCGGTTTGAACCGGCCGATCCTTTGTACTAAAAACGAACCTATACGGTTCGGCCCGGTCCACCCCCCGAATCCCGGTCCGACCGATTAGAACCTGAAAACATTGCATAAATGATATATTCATATAATAAACTAGTTAAAAGAAAAACAAATTAAATACAAAATAAAGAAATATAGAAAAACACTCATTTTGATAAATATTTTTAAAATCATCCATTTTAATAAATATTTTTTCCACCTACACTTATTTGGTAAAAAAACTCAAAAACCGAACTAGAATATATATATTCGAAATTACGAACTAAATTAAAAACTTTAGAAACATTTTATGTTACAGGTTTTTTTTGGAAGGCATTATGTTACAGGTTAAGGTGTGAAATTATTGCGTTTGTTGTCAAATCAATCTTTAGCATAAAGAATGATTAGGTTGTTCGTCGTGATAAAAGCTAAGACATTTAAGCGAAATGGCCGGGAAATGTGGGAACCAACGACTTTTTGAATCACTTTTTTTTATTTATTTCCCACCGCCTTTTCAATTATGTGGCCCCATGTGTCAAACAAATTATTAATTATGTTATGTTATTTCATATGTATCTTAACGTTTAAACTTTTAACAGGATCAAGGATAATAAAATTACAAAAGTAAAAGTTCATGTTTACAACTTTACATATTCATATGTTTGTGTCTATTTTAGATAAATGTTAACCATTGTTTATGGAACATATATTATACTCCTCTTAACCTTTGGATAATAAATCATTTTAACATATTATAAAAACTTAATTAATACATGTGTATTACACGGTTGATTTTATAGATTTTAACTAAATTTAGGTATTAATATTACTTTTAACATATTTCATATTAAATCAGTTTGGATATTTATAAATATTTTCCTAGGAAAATCATATAATAAAATAATGGAGATGATCTATAATAATTAGTAGATTTTTATGTGAACATATTTGGTTATTAGATAAAATCATAATAATTGGTAAAAATTTTATTTGAACATATCAGATTAGGAGATAATTCATGATAGCTGGTGAATTTTTAATTTGAACATACCAAGTTGTTTTGAATATGGAGCATACCATGACCTGTCTTAAAATCATCCATAAAATTAAGTTAAAGTGTGACACCTAAGCAAAATCCTATGTGAAGTAGTTAAAATGTTGACATATGAATGTGTTACTTAATTATTATAATAAAAAGATATAAAGTTGTTAATTTTTATACTTCTAAAGTGCGTGTGTATATATATACTTTTTAAATAATTTTATTTGTTGGTTTGAATAATTCAAGTAAATGTTTATCTCTTTAGACTTTAACACCTCTAAAAAATACAAACGACCTTTGTCAGATGAAGACTATAATTGAATCAAGTTAACTAATGTTTAATACTTCAACGAAACCTTAGGCTAAAAGTTTATGAGAAAAAAATATCTAGCAATTCGTCACTAAGCTTTTATAGAAGACTTTGATCACACTTAGAATTAAACTTCAGACTCAACAATATAATTTTTTTCTTAACCAACCTATGTTTTTACTTGTGTTTTTATTAAAACACCTCATCTTAAAAGATTAATGACTAAACTCTAGCCAACCATTTTAAGTTTTAACCCTAGTTCACTAAATATCTACTTGTATCTATGTACATCTATGTTTATTGTATAGGGCACATTCTTTTAAAAATCAATACTATGTAATAACAACAAGAACAAAATAATACACTTGTATATATGAAAATGAAATAGTAAAAGTTGTGAAAAGAACAGCGAGACACTAAAACATTTAACGCGATACGTACAAGTGCATCTTGCAATCCTCTTACTTCTCTATATATACTTTTGTTCAAAGCAAACACCCCACTACCTATATAAAATTATGATTTTGTATTGTGTTGAAAGTCGAAACTAATGTACATACAATAAACTATGAATTGAATAAATTCGATTTAAAAAATTGTTTCCACTTACCCAAAAATACTTACTATGAAAAACCCTTTGGATCAAAATTCAAAATCACAACCTCAATAAAACCTATTCACTTCATCATTTCTAATGCCGCTATGACAAATGCACAAGTCCATAAATTATGTAAAGCTTATTAATTGTTACATTGATTTGAAATAAATATAAACCTATATTACCGTTGAAGAGCCGTGTTGATTAACTATGCTATGTACATGTACGGTTTAGGCAGGCTTTTGAGACCAACATAATTGAATCTTTGCACCTTCAAACCCCAAACCCCAAACACAACAACAAACAGTTACAACAAAATCCCTTCTTTGTTCTTGTTTTTTTATCTATAAAAAGACAAAACAGCAAACAGTTACGAGTTTGGTTTGATGTTGCGATTCACTTTTTCTTTACTACAATCGGTTTTTCTTTTCAACTTACATCGGGTCGAATCACTCCTAGGGTTATTGTCTGAATTGGGTCCTTGGATTAGCCCTAGTTCATCTTAAAACTTGACTTGTTTGATGGTCGATATGGATCTGTGATCAACTCGGTGTTGCGTGGATTTTACATTTGGATGTTGTTTGACTTGCAGGTAAACTATTTTTTGAATGCACACAAACTGTTTGTGAAATTGTCTGTGTGAAGATTATTACACTTGTTCTTCCCCTTTGTTAAAATTCAAACACTTTGAACTGAAATTTTCAAAACAATACCATGTATATGTTGATTTTGCAAAATCCTCAATAAAGTTCTCATCTTGCTTGAAATGTATTGTCTACTTCAGTTATTTAGGCCTGAAACATGCTTCCCTTAAACAATTTTGATATATGTTTATTCATTTTCACTCTTTTGGCAAAACAACCCAGAACTAGAAGTGGGTCCTCAGTAACACGGGTGATGCTTGTTTGGTTATTTGTGTATAATCATGCTTCGATTAAAGAATTTTGATATATGTTTATCCCTTTTCATTCTTGTGGCAAAACTGTGATGCTTATTTGTGGATTGCTATTAAAATGGAGGCTTACATGTCGAAAGTTTAACGATGATCATCGTTACTTGCTGAATTCTGATTGCCTGTTTAGATGATAAATCTTCAGCACGAAATCTGCCGGTTGCTGCTTTAAATCAAGTTAACATATGATAGAAAAACAACACAGATTGGAAAATGGCAGGAGAATCAAGCAAAGCTTTAAAAGAAGCACTTTATGCCCAACAACAACTTTTGCAAAAACTGTACAATGAGTTAGAAGTAGAAAGAGAGGCCTCTGCAACAGCAGCTAGTGAAGCATTAGCAATGATATTACGTCTTCAAGGAGAAAAAGCCGGTGTAAAAATGGAATCTGAACATTATAAAAGGCTAGCAGAGGAAAAAATGCATCATGCTGAAGAATCTATGGAAACATTTGAGGAATTAATTCGCCAAAAAGAAATGGAAATTGCTACTTTAGATTATCAAGTGCAAGCCTATAGATACAAACTATCAAGCTTAGGGCTTGAAGATATCGGGTCACACGAAATGAAATTTCCTGAGAATTTACTGCAGCTCTATGAAAAGGAAACCAGTCCCGAGTGTCTTTCAAGGAGAAACTCTGCACCTCCAAAACTTTTGAAATGGGCCTATTTGAAAAGGGGTAGTCTTGAACGAAATAGATCCGTGAGTCCAGATTCTGGTATGATTTCAAAACCGATTGAGGAGATTGAACGGTTGGATGAAAGTCCTCAAAGAATGGATTCAGAGAAACAAACAGATGGGATTAACTCGTATTGGGATCAGATTCGGAACTTAGATAAGATAGTTGAAGAGATGGCAGGAGAGCAATACCTCAGTTTGAGGGGTAAATCTTCTCAGTATAATGAATCAGATACTTGTAATTTGAGTGTGCATGATGTATTTGAAGTCCCCGAAACAAATGAAAATCTTGTAGGTAATGAAAATTTGGAGAAAGATATTGGGAAAGCAATCGTGGAAGGTGAAAATAAGGCTGGAAAACCGGCAACTTTTATAGAAGATCCTATGAAATCATTTGAAAACACATTATTTTTTAACAAAAAAGAAAAGCAGGTTCTTTTGCCTAGAGATAACATCGTTGTAGATTGTCGCATGGCGATTGATGTTGTGGAAGGTGAAGGGTCATCTCAACAAGCAAATACGACAGAGATAACAGAGGGTGATGCAAGATCTCAAGAACCAGTTATTGTTACAGGAAGGGAAGAAGAGATGTTGAGATTGTTAAATGAGATAAACAGGAAATTAGATTCGATACAAGCTGAAACTAGAAGTGGAAAAATAGAAAAAAAGAAACCATCTCCAAGCTATGACTTACCCATTCTTCAACTTCAGGAGGTATTGTCACATTTTCTTAGAGTTGACAAAATAGATGGGTTGAGTAATGTGTAAGATCGGGTTGGGTTGGGTTGGCTGACCGCCATCAGTTTTTATACACGTATCTGATATTATAGATAATTAACGGGATAAATATGATAAAAAAAGTTAATCCCTACAATCTTGGTCTGTTTTTTTATTAGGTTAATTAAGAGGGTTTTTTCCTTCCCCTTTTGCATTTGAATACAGTGCGAATGATCTTCAACCTCTTTGGCTGTTTGAACATGTTTAGAGAAACCATAACCGATATCAACTCATTATTGGGCAAGTAGGTCGAAAATGCAATTTCTTGATGAACTTAATCTTTATGTTTGTTGTAATGTATGGACAGGCAATGCTGCATTTTTGGCTCTGATGTGAATAACCAACTTCCTAATTCATGACCTGGTGAAGGATTGATGCTACCAAGCAAGTGTTTTTGTTTCTAACTATGAGGTTTGGTGTGTATGGTGAGTTGAGTAATTGGTGTGATTTGATTGGTTGGTAGCTTTGTATAATTGTATGTAGTTTACATATATACTTGTACAGAAAAAGTATGTGGAATGTGTTTGGGCAACTGGACTTGAAGTTGTATTGAACTTGATAGTTGACCTGGTTGTAGTGGGATTTGTCACTTTAACTGCTTGGCTTGATTTTGTGAATCATTGTGTTTTGTTTTATATTGCAACAAACTTCCCCACTCAAGACGACCCGTCATGTATGGATACAACCATACAGTTTGTAAATAAGATCTGATCCATCGTTCTACTGAAAGTACCTAGTATGCGCTAGGTCAAACTCAGGTGTTTATAGGAATTTATTCTTTCTTTTTTTTTTTTTTCAATAGAAGAAACGACAATTTATAATATAGTGGCCGGTAAACGGGCAACAAGTTGCGCCGCAACCCCCTTTTGAATAGCAAAGCCAATCCTACTAAAAATAAAGTTTTGGGTCTTAGCCGACGAGGAATTGCTATGCACGACCCGCTTGACCCTGTTCAGAAATTCCACGGCCTCCGGGGCTAAAAAACCAAAAGTATCGAAAGCGAAAGGGATAAACACGTGTTGATTCTCTAGGCAGGCTTTCTCGTGTTTACCCACTTTGGCTGATTCCGCCTTCAACGCTGCTTGACCCGCAACAAACCCATTCTCTTTAAGCCCAACAAGAGGGGACACTCCTGTAAGGTCCAAACACGCATGTTTCCCCCCAGCCCACCCAAACACAAGAATATCAGCGGGTCGCAAAGTAGATCTCCCTTCAAGCGGATCTGTCAAAAAGTTCACGGGCGCTTCCTTCTTGGCAGAGATTCCGGCACGCTTAAGGACGTCATATAGAACGTCCCTAACCCAATCGTGTCTGTATTTGAACCCGCGCAACTCCTTGCAATGAACTGCATGCTCGCCAAAAGAATCCAAACAAGCTTTGAGGCAATAGGAATATAAAAGTTTGTTATTGGTCAATTGATCATTGGCAACAAATCTCTTATATGGTTCTTCTATACAAAGTAATGTGTTCTCGTGCAGGGCACATACTAAAAGATATAGCTTTTTAAAACGAAGGAAACAGAACTTGAAAGATTAAATGAATAAACAATACATTAATGATTTAAGAGTGATCCGGTGCTATCATAATTAATAAGGCCTCAAAGGACTTTTACATATAATGTAAATATTATATAGTTTCAAGATTATTATACTTACATAACAGGATTGCTATTCTTCCACTTAAAAAACAATTGCCAAAAAATATATTTTCCGACACTGTTAACAACGAACCTGATAGTGGTACTTTAGTGCTCTAAAATGTGTGCGATTGTACAAAGATTGGTTCGACAGATATGAGGTGGGCAGGGTAGCCATAGTTCGAGGCAAGCAGTTTTTTGTTGATGGCTTGAAGAGCATGTGGCGTCTACTAGGTTTAGTAAGAGAAGCATGTGGTGGTGGCTTTGATTTCCGGCTGTTGCTATAAGTGACCTATGATAGCTAACGTTTAAAAGAGCAAGTTGTTTCTGATAGGGTTTAGTTTCAACCGCCAGTGGTAGGGCTCTCAGCAGATATTGGGACCGACTATTGTGGCTACTCAATGTATGTGACAGCTAGGGCTTAAAAAGATGCAGCATATTGCATAGCAAGGGTTTCATGTCATTTGTGTTTCATGACAGTACTTCATGGACTGTCATACTCAAGCTGCTAAAGAAGAGCGATGATGAATATACCAACAACTACACTGAACACTCTTGATCATAATACGGAAAAGGTTCAACCTTTTGGAGCTGGTCATATGCGGTGAATAAAATCTATAATTATGATGAACTCGAACCCACTTTCTCCAGCAAACATATGAAGAGCACAGTCAATACAATATATAACTTGTTTATATAATATAAATCCTCTTGATACAATCAACAACCTAAACATCAATGATAAGATCCAGTGCATATGATTCAATATATCATAATTATGATTATATTTCTATACACACACAAACAAATTTCACCTCAAAGTTCTAACCATCGTAAAACTTGTATAGTATCAAAAATCAGATAATAACCTAGCTCGTCGATGCTCCATCGTCTTCCTTTGATCCACCGCAATCATGATCATGATCATGACAATCCTCATCATCGTCGCTGGTATCTTCATCGAACGGTTTTTGTTTATGGAAGATGCAGCACTTCTTTGAGCTCTTCTTTTGAAGAAATTCGTTATCAACGGTGCCTTCTTTCCATGTTACCTTCTTCTTCCTTGGATGAAGCGTTATCGTTAAGGTTGTTGTTTGCGATGGAGCTGGATTTTGTAAGGTTATGGTAGTGGTTGCTGTTGATGTTGCAGATCTCGCCATTTTCGCCGATTCTAGGGTTTGATAATTTGGGGGAAAACAGATTTGTGCTGCGAAAATTCGATTTTCTAAAGTAGATTTTTTCGTCTTTGCACCTTAGTAACTATACTTATACTTTTTACATTTTAACCACCAATAGTTTACTTTTTAACGAAAAGAAAGATATATCTTTGAAGGAGCAACATGTACGATTATACCCGATTCCATATCATAAATTTCTTTTTGTATGTTTTAGAGTTGTTTGGCAACATCTGAATCATTAAGTGCTGAATGGTTAAAAGGTCTAAATCATTAAGAGGCTCTATAAATGAGAGAGATATTAAGGTAAAACTTCAGATAATGATAAGTTTGGTAAATGTTTCATTCAGTTTCATTCAGCATTTTTCTATCTTTTAACCATTCAGTATTTAACTGAACCATTCAGATGCCCTTTTTTTATGAAACAAACGCTATGAATGTTGAATCTGAATGATTAAACACTGAACTAAACCATTAGAAGGTGAAACAAATAGGCCTTTAGACTTTCCATCAAGTTAATTAACTTGTAACATCTCTTAGATTTTATGTTTAAACTTAAATCACTTGTGAAAATATATAATCTAAATAGTATGAAAATCTTATGAATCAATTCAATCAATAAAAAGAAATTAAAATATAATCAAGGTTAACTAAAGTTTTATGATTTTACTTTAAAAAAACTACAACTCACCAAAATTATTAAGTTTTGTCCAAAAACACATGCATCGTGTAAAAATATCGTCACCCCTTTAAAATTAGGGTTTCGATGTGGTTTTGTTGCAGGGACAATAGTATCCGATGCAGCGAATGAATCACCTTAATTAACCTCCGGTGAGTTCAATTATATTGATCTAAACCCCAAATCTTTTATTATTACGTTGATTTATACTGCATCATTTTCCGTTCTTTTGATTGAACTGATGCTTGTGTTTCGATGTTTATAGTATTAGTAATTACTAAGTTCCACAGTTAACCTATCCAATAATCATCTGGAATTTGGTAGTTGATGATGGTGACCTATGATTTATTCACAAGCTATCATCTTTTTCATTTTATTGATTATTAAGCACCTGCAACTTGACCTAAATGTGTAAAGCTGGATGAAAGTTGGCTAATCTTATTGTTATAAATTTGGTATGTGTGATAGATGGTTCGACTTATACAGTTATATCTGTGTCAAAATATTAGCATTCAAACAACTACTGTGCTGACTCAAAATCCATTTCAGCCCGAAATCTTATCAAAGATTTCATTTTTTTAAAAGAAATTGCTACAATATCTTTCAAGAGATTGTACTGATTCTTGACAGAACGATAGAGATAAACAAATGTATGTAGATCAGGGGTGTGACAGTTTGATCACTTTAGGTACGATGATTAAAGAAACACGAAAGAGGTGTGAAGGTGTTTTGGATACAATAGAAACTTTAGCATGCTTAAGTCTATCCTGCAAGCATACATTAAACAGACTGGTCCAGTCAGAGCTTGCTTTTCTATCCCGTCTTTCATCAACTGATTTTACAACAGACTCTGAACCGTCTATTTGTGTCAACATTGGCCATCTTGAGGCAGTGGTTCACATCCTTCAACAGCCAAACATATCAGGAGTGTCACGTGTCTGCAAGACAATCGGGCTTGACAATACTACGTCAAAAGGTGTACATGTTGATATAGTTTGTACTTTTGAAGGGAACCCGGTTTGGTTTATAGTATCTGATAGGAACCCAAAGTACATATCTTGGTATGGGCAACAAGAATCTTCTAGAGACAAGGGGTTACGGGCTCGAGCTCAACTTCTTCTTGAAGTTGCTCACCAATCTGTAGCACTAAAACCCTTTTCCATTGTATTTTTCTTTTCAAACGGGCTCGACAGGTTCACAATAGAGAAGTTTCATACCGAATTTGGTGCCATTGACCTTACATCAAAGTTTTGTAATTTTGATTTTAATTTCTCCAAAGAGCTAGGAGGAGAGTGGATAGATATTCTACCGAGATCATATCAACATGCATCTGTACTTGAGATTAAGGTTACTTGTCCTCAAGATGTTTCAAAAAATCTCACCATGGCTAACCCATCTATAAAACCTAGTAACACACGTTTGAGTGGATCATTTGGTGATCTTATTTCACAGATGGTTTTACCTGACAATGGAAAACTTGGTGGTGACATCATCAACTTTGATACAACCGCTTTGATTGCCATTGTATCGGGTATCAGCAATGGGAATACACAAAAGCTTTTGGCAACACCTGATAGTGAACTTAAAGCCCGATTTAAAGGCAACACCGAGTTTGTAATTGGCCAAGCCATGTCTGAAATTGAGTCTCCTATACATATGGATATTAACAAGGTTATATGTGGGAAAATATGCATAATATGTGAAAGTGTATGTTCTGAGTTTAAGGAGCTAGTTTTAATGTGTGGGGGGGTTAATGAAAAACTAAGGGCAGAACAACTGTTAAAAGCGTTGGTGGTTACTCCAGATTGTCCTTCAGTGCGCATGTTGAGCCTTCCGACTACTAGAAAACTAGGTTTGAAGAACAAGATTGTGTTTGGGACTGGAGATCATTGGCACGCGCCAACGCTAACTGCTAATATGGGTTTTGTGAGAGCTGTTTTACAGACGGGGATGTCTTTGTTTACTTTTGAGCATAGACCGCGGGCTCTGATTGGAGATTAGGCTAGTTCTTCATTTGAAATTGTAATGTGGTTTGTGGATCATGAAAATGTAACAGATGGATGGTAAAGAAGTTCAGTTCTAGGTTCATATATCAGACAATAAAGGCATGTTTTGTAAACTTGTATCGTCTCTTTTTTTACTGTTTTTATACAGTATTTAGTATTGCGGTGCACAAATCACCTCTTAAATTTAAATATAAAGAGAAAGAAAATGACTAATTTTAGGATCATCTTAGAGATTAGTGTTGGCAATTTCTTACAACAGAAATACGAACATGACACATTAAACTATATATAACTTAGCAAATAACCGGGTTGTATTCGGGTTGACATGTTTAGTCCATTCATTAGGGATTATGTATGATCTGACCTTGAATTTGTTTAAATTTCTCATTGATTCATTTAGCCAGAAAAATTATGGAATGCAACAGGTGATGGCAACGCATGCAGATATGAACATATGTAATTTAGCCATTTAGGTACAAGTTTAATCCAAGACTAAAAATCAACACAGGATCAAATTTCTGGCAAACATATTGAAGATTTTCAACTTTCAGTTTTGCCCAAAATGATACTAACCTATCTTTTAAAATCAAAAGGCGTTTACTTGTGAAGTTTACGTGTCAAAAGACGTGTAAGACCACCATGGTTGATAAATATTCAACCCACACGCAACCATTAAAACCCGTTAATTTGTTGTGAAGCAGAAGTTTTAGACTCGATCACTTGCTCAAATGGTGGCATTGATGCTCCTGCTAAGAAAGACTTGAGGAGGGTGAGTGCTTGCTTCGGTTTATGCAAAGGTACCTCGTGCCCTGCTCCTCTGACCGTTACAAAAGTCAACCCTTCATACTTTTGTGTCCACCCTCCTACCTATTATAAAAAACAAATGTATCATAACAGAAACTAATATCATGACAGCACATCGAAATAACATGGATCAGTCATGCGTGTGTGAGTGATGGATGGAAAATTACCTGCCCATCTTCATACCAGGCACGCCATGGGCTGATTGTCGTGAGGTTGAGAGCGTTTATAGTATTACGTGTAGAAGTAACTGGAATCACTGCATCTGTATCACCACTGTAACAGAAAAAACTTAAAAAAGAACAAAATATGTGCAAATGTCTTCTGAAAATTACTAAATAGTAATTAAGAATAACCTGAACATCCAAATACGAAGTCCTGAACTTATAAGTTCTTGATAGACGTCAAGCACGGACACAGGAGAGTCTTTCCAGCTCATCTCTACAACGTCACTGCACAGCAGAATTAAGTTGTTAGCGACCACAAAATATAAAATCCCTAAATTAATTATTTTGGTATACAAGCAGTACCTGCAGGTTTCCCAGGTTGTTGATGTGTTACTGTGATAAGCATGAAGTGCATTTTTAACCTCTGGTAAATTGAAGTAAATTGTGGAGTGTTGTTGGGTACAAGGATCATAACTCTGCCCAATATGCCTTACCCTCTGTCATGCAAAACATGTACCATTAGTTTTTTAAATATTTGGGTACTTGATATACTATAATGATCGTTGGCGGTGCAAGGGGGAGTAAAAAGGGAATACTAACATGCCATCTTCTCTGAAGCCGCTTAGTGACACGATTGGCGGTGCAAGGGGGAGTAAAGATACTATAAGGATCAATATCACCCATTTCCTGATAAGCAATCTCAGTTATCTGGACACACTCATGTGAGGGGCGACCAAACGATTCTGTGTCACATACTTTTGATTTCTTGTAAGTTTGGTCAGAAATCATACCAACGTCCCACATAAATTGGAAAACTCCAACATGATCACTATAATCATTCGTTAAGGCATTCCCCACCTGCAATCGACATATTTCATCACTAAATTTTTACAAAAATATGCAGAGATAGATGGAAATAGTAAATGTGCAACAAATTTTGGTCAAAGAGAATTATGTACAGTACCATGTAACCCTTGAGATTAATGGGACTAGTCGCGTTTGCTTTGTTATATCTCACAATGGCTTGACTTAACTGAGGAACATAGTGTCCTGAAAAAAATAAACTACTCAAATTACCATAAATCATTGGCGACTCGTTATGAGAGGAACTGCAAGGTGGAAATATTAACATGTTTACTAGAAATGGTTTGATTTGGATGCATTTTATCTCTTCTGGGTACAATTGTAAAGTGACTGATTTGGTTGAAGTTTGGTTACACGCGTGTACCTGCGTAGCTCTCTCCTGTTATGTAGAAATCCCTTCCTTTATACTGAGGGAACCGTTCAAGCCAATTCAACAGAAACTGAAGTGCATCCGAAGCTGTGACCCAATAGTACATAAGCATCATAATAATACACACACATGTATATCAGATTGAAATTATACCAGTTCTTTTATCTCCATTGCTCAAGATATCAGAAGACGTATTCGAGTAAGAATAGCCGACTCCAACAGGTGAATCAAGAAACAGCAAATTTGCCACTTTCAATCAAGTTAACAATTGATAAACAATCCTTTCAACAAGTAAACCAAAATTGAAACTAAAACATATATAAACTTTGTTACCAGTGTTCCAAGAATATGGATTTAAGTAAACAGAGTTTCCATCTTTATTGACATGAAATGGTCCAACTTCTTCAGCCATCCCATATCCAATTGATGAACATCCAGGTCCTAATTTATACAAAAAATCTCAATCATTATTGCATATTGAAGTCCTTAAATATGCCAGTCCTTGTATACGGTTCAATACAAGAACGTGAAAAATATAAACTTCAAGTGGTAAACATGGTTGATGAATGCGTTAACCCAAAGAAGCCAAGAAAAAAATCACATATCGCCACTTTTACGAGTATGATTGCTTAAATACAGTTTTGGATATGCAAATATAAGAGTTCAGTAACCATCTTATCCAGGTAACATCCTGCTTGTTTGTCTGGCGTACTTTTGTTGATTATATTGAATTTAGTTTGATTTTTTATAATATGACCCGACCTGATTCAGATAAAAAAATTTATTATATAACGATAGCCAACCATCCCCTAAAAGTTTCTGTGTCCCATGAAAGGTAATTAAGAAGTAAACCTCCATTGAGCCAAAGAACAAGGGGCTTGGAAGCAGGTTCTTGAGTAGCCTCAGTGAACCAATAAAACAAAGCTCTTCCATATTCTTGATTTACAGTTACATAGCCAGCATAATGATCAAAATCAACATTGAAGTTTTGACCTGGCAAGTTTGAAACTTGATCCAACTTCTGTTGAGTAAACGGGTCTGAATCAGACAAACTTAAGCTGCAGGTAACTGAAAGTAAGATGAAGATAACAAAACCCCAATTCCATGTTGACATTTTCATTATGAAGAAGATGAAGACAGAGTGAAGAGGATATAATATAATGCATATAAAATAACAATGACGTGATTGATGATGAGGTAGATGGAGTTATAATAAGTATTAATATAAAATAATAATGTGATTAACGTGATAAGATCAATAACACCTTTGTATCTTTGTTCTAACAGTGATGGTGGAAGATGATCAGAAGTTTGAGCTCAATATACCAAGTAAGTTTGTTGGACTTTTTACTGTATTTTTTAATCCTGTCTACTTTGAGTAAACTTCGCTTTGTTTTATATGGTTTGATTCAAATGACGTTTTGTTTTCAAAGGAATCACATTTTTACTCCCTAACATGACGTCTGTCTCAGTTAACTTTAACTCACTAACATCGTTAATACTTTTTGTTTAAGCTTTTAGTCTTTTTTTTATGGACTAATTTTGAAATATACTAAAATTAATAAAGCGGCAAGTTTTGTGATTTAGTTTAATTAACATGGTTCTTTAGGGATTATGTTGTGATCTGGCCTTGAATTTGTTTAAATTTCTCATTAATTCATTTAGCTAAAGATTTATGGTATGCAAGTATGTTGATGTAGGTACACAAGTAGAACCTAAGATAATAAACCATCACAATATCAAATTCCTGGCAAATATCATATCAATTTCAAATTTCAGTTTTGCCCAGAATGACATTATCCTATCTATCAAACTCAACAGGCGTTTTTATTCGTGTTTACGTGTCAAGAGTGTGTAAGACCACCATGGTTGAGAAAGATTCAACCCACATGGAACCATTAGAAGCCGCTAACTTGTTCTGAACCAGACGTTTTAGACTCGATAACTTGCTCAAAAGGTGCCATTGAGATTCCTGTCAAGAAAGACTTGAGGAGGGTGAGTGCATGCTTCGGTTTATGCAAAGGTACCTCATGCCCCGCTCCTCTGACTGTTACGAAAGTCAACCCTTCGTACTTTTGTGTCCACCCTCCAACCTATTATAAAAATACAAATACGTCATAACAGAAACTAATATCATGACTAACGAGGAGCAGTTTTCATGCATCTGCGAGTGATGGATGGAAAATTACCTGGCCATCTTCATACCAGGCACGCCATGGACTGATTGTCGTGAGGTTGAGAGCGTCTATAGTATAACGTGTAGAAGTAACTGGAATCACTGCATCTGTATCACCACTGTAACAAAACAAAACAAACTAAAACAACAAAATATGTGGAAGTGTTTTCTGAACATTACTAAACAAGTATTAAGAACAACCTGAACATCCAAATACGAAGTCCTGAACTTATAAGTTCTTGATAGACATCAAGCACGGATATAGGAGAATCTTTCCAGTACAACCCTACAACATTACTGCACAACAAAATTAAGTTGTTTAACAATCACAGAATAGGACTGATGAAATCGATATATTAAATTTCTCAATTAAATATGACCATAATTTGCAATATCATGTGATGGTTAATTGGTAGCCTGTATTTTGATAAACAAGCAGTACCTGCAGGTTTCCCAGGTTCTTGATGCGTTATGGTGATAAGCATGAAGAGCATTTTGAACCTCTGGTAAATTGAAATAAAGTATGGAGTGTTGTTCGGTGCAAGGATCGTAACTCTGCCCAATATGCCCTACCCTCTGTCATGCAAAAACATCTTCCATTATTATTATTTATATATATGCAACCCTGAAACTCTATGTTGCCATAAATATCATTGCTAAAAGCCTAAAATAATAATACAATATTGAATATGAAAACATTTGAAATCTGTAAACTAATATGCCAATAACATGATATACAAATACTCTTAAAAAGTAACAAACTTAAACATGACAAACTTTTTATCAATGTTATTAAGATTGTGTCCTAATTCACATTTAACTTGTTGACGTGAATGATAACATAATACACATATCCACAAAAGTCCCTATTCAGTCAATGTTAATATCATATTTTGAGGAGTATAAATTTACGCCCCCAATTTAAAATCTAGCCTTTGTTGTACAGCGTTTTGAAAAGAGAATACTCACATGCCATTTTCTCAGAAGCCGCTTAGTGCCACTGTTGGCGGTGCAAGGAGGCGTAAAAATGCTATAAGGATCAATATTACCCATTTCTTGATAACCAATATCAATGATCCGGTCACACTCACGTGAGGGGTGAATAAAAGATTCCTTGTCACATAACTCGTTTGATTTCTTGTACGTTTGGTCAGAAATCATACCAGCAGCCCACATAAACTGGAAAAGTCCAACATGATCAGTATAATCATTCGTTAGGGCGTTCCCCACCTGCAATTGTCACAATCCATCTTTAAATTTTTACAAAAAATGCAGATTGATGAAGTAGTAAACGTGCAAGAAAATTTTGGTGAAACAAAATTATGTACCATGTAACCCTTGAGATTAATGGGACTTCCCGTGTTTGCTTTATTATATCTCACAATGGCTTGGCTTAATTGAGGAACATAATGTCCTGGAAAAAAGAAAGAACTTAATCAAATTACCACAAAATAGCATTTGTCTACTTTTATTAAAAGGAACCGATTAGAAGTGGCATGTCGACATGTTTGATTAGAGTTACATTTTATCTCCAATGAGTACAATTTTTAAGCTAACTGAAATAGAAACAGGTTAAAAAGGGTCAGCCAGGTTGATGATAATTACCTAAAGTGTTTGAAATGCTTATTACAAATTTGATTATTATTTAACAAAATTTCAACAAAATGTGATAAAAAAAATACCCCCCCCCCCCCGCGCCGGGGGTGCCAATTAAAAGTAAATGGAAATAGGCCTCCATATTTCAACAAACCAAACCATGTAACCCATAAAATTCTAATTCACATCAGTTTTGTTACAAAGCAAAGTCCTTCATATCCGTTTTCTGTTACAAGTGCTATCAACTTCAATGCAGTTTAAAGTTTGTTCTTGACAAGTTAAATGATATAAAATCTACATGAAAATAATAAGCAGATCTTTTAATACCGAACGTCAAAATGCCTGACTACTTAAATGGTGACATAGTATAAGATCAAAGGAACAACGATCGGTTACACTCGTGTACCTGCGTAGCTCTCTCCTGTTAAGTAGAAATCCCTCCCTTTATACTGAGGGAACCGTTCAAGCCAATTCAACAGAAACTGAAGTGCATCAGAAGCTGTGACCCAATAGTGCATAAGCATCATAATGATACACACACATGTATATATTCATAAATGAGTGGGTGTGCACAAGGGCAAGCACTTGTTACATCAAATTAAAGTTATACCAGTTCTTTTATCTCCATTGCTAAAAATATCCGAAGACGTATTCGAGTAAGAATAACCAACTCCAACAGGCGAATCAAGAAACAACAAATTTGCCACTGCAAATCAGTTAACAGTTAATAAACACTCCTTTTAAGAAGTAACCCTAAATCAAGCTAAAACTTAACATAAACTTTGTTACCAGTGTTCCAAGAATATGGATTTAAGTATACAGATTTTCCATCTTTATTAACATGAAATGGTCCAACTTCTTCAGCCATCCCAAATGCAATTGATGAACATCCAGGCCCTAAATTAAACAAACAATAATCTTACAAGATTAAATCCCTAACATAATAATAACCCATATAGCAACAATGATTAAAACTGTAAAGAAATAAACCTCCATTGAGCCAAAGAACAAGGGGTTTGGAAGCTGGTTCTTCAGTAGCTTCAGTGAACCAATAAAACAAAGCTCTTCCATATTCTTGATTTACAGTTACATAGCCAGCATAATGATCAAAATCAACATTGAAGTTTTGACCTGGCAAGTTTGAAACTTGATCCAACTTCTGTTGAGTGATTGGGTCTGAATCAGAGAAACTTAAGCTGCAGGTAAATGAAAGTAAGATGAAGATAATAAAACCCCAATTCCAGTTTGAGATGTTCATTTTGTAGGGTTTGATACGAGGAAGAGGAAGATGAAGATGAAGATAGATTGTGAGCACCGAGGTGGGGTGTATATATATAAAAAAAATTATTATTATTATGGTGATGAGTGGAAGATGATGTTGGAAGTTTGAGTTGAGGTTCAGATGGTGCCATACCGTTCTCTGGTTAGTTTGTTGGACGTTAAAAAGTCTAACTTTCCGTTAATGAGTCATGGAGTTAACCAATTTGCTACTTTTAACCGCATTTCGACAAGGATATACATTTCATTTAATGATTTTAATTGATTTAAATTATTATTCCAACTAGGTTAACACCCGTGTGTTCACACGAGGTTGAACGATAAAAAACATATATATAATCATTTATCAATATACTTGGTTAACACCCATTTGCATGCATGAAAATAATGTTTGTCATTGTTTAGTAATTTTGGATGGATATCAAATCTTTAGCCATTAAAATGAGGATGAATATGGTGGTGACACGTGGCGCAGTGTGGTGAGATGGGTTAGCGATTTATTAGAAGAGGAGATATGATTTTAGGGATTTTGATTGAGAGAACTATATAAGTTTGTTGATGTAAAACTTACTTTAAGACGATGCTTCAAATAATAAAACGGTCTTCAAGTGGGGTCTTTAAACCTAATTATGCTTAAATCGGATGTGAAAATTTCTTCGTTTAGAGCACCGACTTAAGGTAAATCTTTTACGGTGATGGTAAGATGTGATGAGGGCTGGTCATAAATGAAGACTCCGTGATGTTTGATTCGTTGATTGTAGGGTAGCAACTAGAACTTGGAGGAATATATATATGAATTTTATGGTTGCATTTGAGAGGTAGAACGGTATATGAGGAATTTAAAGTGGTTGCGATCACAACATGATATCTCAATCTGCGCGGAAGTTTGGTAGGGATGAAGATCAAAACAGAACGAATATATGATATGGTTTCTGACATTTGATTCCTCTGAGGTTTTTAAATTGTATATAATTATTATTTTTATTATAACTATTAATCTTTTTATTTATTATTATATGTTCACGTCATAAAAGTTGTAGTACTTTTATTATCATTGTTTATTTATTTATTATATTACTTAACAACCAAGGTTTTGTTTTTCTTTTTTCTTTTTTGGTATTGTTGTAAGCATCATGACTTTCTAATTGTGAGGTAGTGGATTGGAGTCTCAATCAAAGAAAATCTATTGTGGGTTAAGCATAAGTTTTTTTTAAGTTGTGGGTTTACATTTAGATGGATAGATTGAGTCATCGTGTGATGTTTTTCTGATAGAATAATGATCATTGTTAAGATGATCCCAGGATTTGTATACAACTTTTTTGAATAAATATATTAACTTCATTAAGATCTTTCAAAGCATATTTATTCATTATATGTGCTTTAACAGATCTTAATGAAAATAATATACTTATTTAAAAAAGTTGTTATTTATAAATCTTAGGATCATCTTGACAAAGTGATCATTATTCCGACTGAAAAACATTATATAATGACTCGGTCTATCCACTTAAGAGGTACAACTTAAAAAACCCATTAGCTTAACCCACAATAATTTTTCTCTAATCAAGATTCCATTCCACTACCTCTCAAATCTCAATTGGAAAGTCATGATGCTTACTATTATTATTATAAAAAAAACAAAATAAAACCTTGTTAAGTAATATGAATAAATAAATAAAGAATGATAATAAAAGTACTACAACTTTTATGACGTGAACTTATAAAAATATAAGAAAACAGAATAATAAATATAATAAAAATAGCAATTATATACAATTTAGAAACTTGGGAGGAATCAAATGATAAAAACCATGTCAAATTTTCGTTCCGTTTTGATTTTCATCCCTACCAAACTTCCGCACGAATTGGGATATCACGTTGTGATTGCAACGGCTTGACATATACCGTTCTACCTCCCAAACGAAACCATAAAATTCATATATATTCCTTCAAGTTCTAGTTACGGCTGGTGAATCTAGCACCACGAAGTTTTCATTTATGACCGGCCCTCATCAAATCTTACCATCACCATGGAGAAAGTTGTCGTATCATCATAACATTGATATGTTAAAACAATAATTATCATGAGTAATAATAAATAAGGTAATTCCCACAAGTCATCCGATGGCGATTAAACAAATAAGTCGAACATATGAAATTAAGTATAGATTTATTCTACAAGCTAATATGAGTTATAATTAAAAACTGTAGGCCCTGAAACGACTTAGAGGACATCTTGACTTTGCTTGGGTAAGGTATGAATTCTAGGTTTCTTTCATCATAGTATAAATTATATTTCATTACATTGTAGTGCGGAAATTTTGATACTTTTATTTTAGTTTCACTATTCATGCTTCTGCTTATTTGACTGATTTGGCCTTAGAGTATTATTATCTGGTTTTGTTATGTTATGACCCGCTTGAATTTTTAGCTAAATTTCTTGAGACTTTTAACATGCAATAGTTTTATAAACCTGCACTCATTATTGCATGTTCCAGTAAATGATAGTATGGATTTTATATGTTACATGCTAGGTAGTTATACTACTACCACTTTGACTTTGTACACTTTTACCCGAGTTGTCTAACATGTCATTGTGGCGTCAATGACATGACACTTTTTCGTGACAGTGTGTAATAAATAGTTCATGACGTCTCCATTTATATGTTAGTACTCAAGGAGTACATTGGCCACATCTATCTGGGAGGCGCATGGATCGATCCTGGTTTCTGATCAGTTATGTTTATGGGGAATGGAATAATGTGTGTACGCCCACACACCATCTTGTTAGTACATTCGCTTAGCTAGCTGTGTACACCTATGTTTTGGATCTGGGTACTTCATATATTGCACGACTTATTTATTAATTTTTTTATGTTCTGTCGTGTAGATAAGTTTCTTTTAATAATATGTTCGGATGAGTTATCAGTTATATATATCAGTTATTAGTTATATGTTTAGTTCAATATCATTTATCATTTATATGTCCGGTTTTCTGCTTATTCGTTTCGTATTATTTACTATTGTTCTCTCCGTTACTGAGCAATGCTTGCTCAGCCGTATTTCTTTTGTGGTGTTTCTTTATTTATGCGTAGGTAATTGGGGAAATTTGTTGAAGTAGTGAAGATTCTTTGACCTTTGCTTTTATTTCCAGTAAATGTAATAACAACTTATTAGGATTCTTTGACGTTTGAGGTTGTTGTATTTATGACATTGGATATCTAGTGTCTTTTATCTTATGGATTTATTTTTGTTTGATATACTTAATAGTGACGTCTCAAGCTCATTGGATGACTATGTTTAAATTTATACTTACCACTCAACTAAAACGCTCGATGGTTACGTAGACATTAGAGTATTAGACTACACGCCCTTCTAAAAAAGAACAAATAGTCAAATATCCCATTAAGGCATTGGACCTTGGTCAACAAGAGTTGGGCTACTAAAGCTCATGCAAGAGTTGGGTCATTAGCGTACTGATTTTGGAATTTAAATGTTTCGGCCTTTGGGCTTTGAGGATAGGATTAATCTGTAATTCCAAATCACTCGTATGGCTATTGAAATCGTGAGCATCGGCATGTAGGTTCCAGATCCAAGTGATAGTTTCAGGGCCTTTAGCTATTGTTCTAGAGAAATGACCCGGTCTAGCCTATTCCTCGAATGAAGTTTTTATGTGATCCCTATCTACCAAAATTTTTACTTCTGGTTCTGGCGAACGAATAATCATTGAGTCCTCCTCTTTCCGGACAACACATACAAAGAGACCCGCCAACAGTCAAATAATTAGTGAATCTCGGAGAGATATTTCCTTTATCTGATATGCTTCTTCCCATTTTCTTTTTTATGCATTTATAAAAAAACGTATTAGACAAAATTCACGCTAATATTTTGATTCACTTCACCAGCTAAATTCATGGAATAATCAATTTACAGTTTCCCGTAAAAAATAAAATAAAAAATAAAAATAAGCCCTTAAAGGTTATGGACTAACAAAAGTTTAAATTCATGGTCTCAAGTCTCTTCTCATGTTGCCAACTTAATTGCCAACTTGGTGCCTAGTTGCTTATTCTTATTTCTTACTTAGTTGTTCACAAGGATAAAATGTAAACATGATGTTGTGTGAAATAATATAGCTAAATTACCTAACTATTGAAATCATGCCACCTAAGGTTTCATTGTTGCTACTTCACATCATTTCGGTGCGTAAATGTCCTAAGCTAGTAAAGATTGTTGCATGCTACTAGGATGACTCGAAACCTATTATATAAGCTCCGATCCTTAGATGTCCCATGCAAGACATAGTTAGACTTGTCACAAGTAAGCGGCCATACGACCATATTTCAATATGAGAATATAAATGGTATTTCTATGTTAAAAACGAATTGAATGTCTACCAAAGCATTATGTCCTAAGATTCATCCCAAACCATGGATGAATTGGTGAAACACCCTATATATAGTATATATTTGAACAAGAATAAATTCAAAACCAACCCATAAGTCAGACTTATACGCCGGTTTTATAGTCTCAACAAATAAATAAAACATAATAATACAGTGATACCGAATTCAAATAATTTAGTGTCAAACCCAACTTATGAGTTAAGACGCGATGGTTCATACTCTACATATAATATAACCTAATGACAAGGGAGACAAATCTAAAGTCAATTCGGGGGAAGTGGTCCTAACTTTGCAGCTCATGGGTTGCAATCAGTGTGTCTTTCACTTGGCCATGTGAGTCTTATTTCTAATGCTAACAATTAGGTTTTGATTGCAACAATTAGACAAGCAAAATGACAATTTGATATTTTTTTTTAGATTTTCAACCAACCCACATTCTAATGGTCCCATGGCTTATTTCAACTTGCACAAAGTGGACGAAAATGTACTTGTACAAACATTCACTAATTTATCGTCTACTTCAAGGTACAAGCTTTTGTGCCTATGGTACAGATCTTATGGCTGGCCATGTACATGTTTAAAAAATGACGTATTCATATGCACTTTTCCATTTTGAACACGAGTATAAGTTAAGATTTGAATATTCATGTTGGTTAGCTGGACCGTACTGTGTAGTATGTATTTGATAGGTACGTTTGCGTGTGTTTTATTGTAGGTGTTAAGTTCAAACACGCTAATTAGTAATTACATATAAGAATTATAGAACTCTCATTTTTTACCGAATATTTGAAATTTTACATGACTAACTATTTAAAACTCAATGAGAAATAATGTCCGTACATGATGTGACACGTTTATGATTTGATTAGTGGTTGCATATCTAAAAAACTTACAAAGAAAAAAAAGAGTAAAAGCGGAGGCTCAAACCCAGGTCATCAGAGTAATGCAACTGAGGTTTCCAACAACCCGAGCCGATAATGCTCAAAGTCACGCCACATAACGCACGAAAACCCCACCAAAGCCCCGCCGGAGAATACACTAGTTAGAAAAAATAATAAAGGAGTTTCATATTTTGTTTTCTACCTAATAAATAAAACGACTATTAAGCTATTGGACTTTGGTCCAATGGCAAATGCAATTAAGATGACAATCAAATCCGAACCCGATAGAGAAAGAGATTGCATGATATACTTCTTTACCTGACCCGATTAGCCATATCCGGTTACCGATTTGATACCCGAATTAGTTTTACTTTTTGTTTATTTTAGTTATATAATATTTTCTTTTATTTGTTCTAACTATATATTGCCTTATCTTCACAATCCTTAATTTTATTTCACTCTATCATTCATTCCTTCTTCTAATCTTGTATAAAAGCACTCGAGTATATCCAATACAAACCCGGCGAGTATACTTGATTACCCGAGGGTATGCCGACACCCAACCGGTACCCGATACATACCCGACCCGTTGTCATCCTTAAATGCAATGAATACTTCAACTTAGGGACATATGTCTTTAAATCCGAGCATAAGGGTTCTGCATGATTTAGTTAAAAGGTTCCTACTATGGTTTTCCCCTGTAACGGCTAGTTGACGAGTCTTTGATTCCATCCAACTTGGTTCCTAAAGGAAGGTTTGGGGACTGGGTGAGCCTCAACTATGGGGATTAGGGAGCCACAAAAGCGTCCACCAGATGAAGGCAAACCATAGCTTCAAACTCGGTCATTGTAGTTCATCTTAATACAACGGTCTTTCCATTGTGTCTACCGATGTTCTTAAGAAAATAATTTTTCTCATAAATATAAACATATTTGAACATTTTAATATTGATAATTTAAATTAAAAGAAACAAGACCCAGAGGATATCCTACTATCTAAAATCTGAAAAAGCTAACATTTTAAGTTTATGCAAACAAAATTCTCATCGAAAAGATGAGAATAAATAAAAAAACCTTTTGAAAGTATATTTAAATAAAAAGTTAATTACATCAATGGGCATGGCCCATATCTTTTATGAATATCAAACGTATAGTTCACATCTTTCTCTTATTTCTAAGGGTGGAGGGTATCGAACTGGGTAAGAAGCTTGGGTTACACAGTGTATGCTAGGACACAACTGTCATACACACAAATAAATCAAACCGATAAGATTAGTGAGTTCTCATACTAATTCAAGCCTGACTGTGTATTATCAATTTTTGATACAATTTCGACTTTCAAACATAAAATATTGTGACTGTGATTAATTTTTATATTTTTTAATATAATATTTAATTTAAGACTAATTTTATTTTTCTCACATAAACCGTTTTTATTAATAAAAAAACTAAATACACGTTCATGTTTATATATAGATTTTTTCTAAACATACTCATACAAATTTGAACGAAATTGAAATTTTGAAATAAATTGTTTTCGCCTCATAAGTGGTTTTGTTCTTGTTTTAAATTTATTTATTTGAAAGTATTCATTTGGTGTGTTTAACGTTTTATTCGGTTATAAACCTTTGTGGGATATATCCGTTAACCCAACCAAATTCACAATTCGAATTCGGTTGAACTTAAAAGAAGTGAATAATAGAATCGAATAAGCAAGATCTTATTAAACTGATAATAAAATTCAGAAACCGAACCAAACACCTAATTCACAAACCAATTTAGTTTTCCAGTTACAAATAAAATTTAATTCTTAGTCATTTTTCATACGGTACAAGTACTCATAGTATTAAAAAAAGACAACTTACAAGGACGATAATGTTAAATTTAAAAAAGTGTAGTGCATCAATTTGAAACCCAATCTATTTTAACAACCTTCATCTAAAAATCATGATTGAATTGAAATAAAGATGATCGTTATCAATTATCATCATCATCAACAACAAAAACCCACATGAATAGGAAACGACGAAAATAGTTACACGAAAACACAGTCGTAATGACCAATTTATACACACATTCACATTCACATTCACCGCTACTCCACTGATCATCAAAGACTTGATTTTGTGTGAAGACGAAGAACGAAAAGTATCAAACTTTTTACATCTTTTTCAAAGTGCCTTGTGGGTTACTCTTCTCTAAAGGTTCAAATCTATCTGACTTATTTGCCACTCGTATCAATTTAATAATAGTAATAATATTCTTTGCACCCAATTTCATTCATTTTTATTTATTCGTTTGATTTTTTAAGGTATTATATTGTTTATGATTACGTGTTTCGTGGTTAACTTTGGCGAATTTCGTAGTAATTCATTCGTTTTGTTCTGTTTTCTCCCGTTTCTTCACGTTATCGATTTTGGATGCTGTTGCATTTAATTAACCGTATTTATTGTCGTCATATTTGATTCAACATTTGAACCCACTGTTGGAATATAGTGATTATAAGTATAGTTTATTTAAATTTTAGTGGGTGTTCGTTAATTTCACTAAAATCAGTCTGTTTCTTCTTGGTGTTTTGCGAGACTTAGGGTTTTTTTTACATAAATATTTGTTTTTTAATTTTGGAGATTATGTTACTTTTTGTGGTTTTTGCTGGTGGGTGTTGATTATTTTAGGGTTTTATAAAGATTTGAAGTGATCTTGTGCAGATTTGAGTGATGATATAAAGATAGCTGGATGATATTCAATTGAGAGAGGGTATATTGGTCTTTTACCAGTGTGTTTGTTTAAAACATTGAGAAAGATTTCAGATTTTTTCTGGGTTTATTGGATCTTGAAATTAATTTGAATCTTTATTATCTGGTTGAAGAAGATGAGTTCAAGTGGTGTTTCTGAAGGTGTTGTACAAAGGGGGAAACTTTTGGTTCATGTTGCTGAAAACGGGCATTCGTTTGAGCTCAATTGTGATGAATACACACTCGTTGAAGCGGTTCAAAGGTATCTTGAATCACTTTCTGGGATTCAATTAAATGATCAGCTTCTTTTGTATTTAGATATGAAGTTAGAACCACAACAGCCACTTTCTGCATACAAACTGCCTTTAGATGATAGAGAAGTGTTTTTATATAACAAGTCGAAAATGAGAAGTAATTCGACTCCACCACAAGAAGAAATTGAATCACCTGACAGAATATATCCTGACCCTCCTTTGCCTTCATCATCAAATGATCCTCATCCGTTGGATGATGCTTCTGACCCTGCTTTAAAGGCGTTACCTTCGTTATACAAGAGACAAGTTAGGTACCATTATCAGCTTGGAGATGCAATTTACCAACGTACTGTTTTGAAATACGAGACGTGTGAGCGGCTTTCAAGAGAGCAGAGGGTGCAAGAGAAGGCTTTAGAGATTGCCAGGGGTAATTTGGACCATATCTATAAAATGATTCTTCATAATTACTCGGATTTTGTTAAGCGTTATTCACATCAGCAGAGATCACATTCAAATCTTTTAGTGAATTTTTGGAGGGATTTGGAGAGATTAAGGTCTATTAAACTTATACCCGCTTTACAGTCTGATAATCGCAATTGTTTGTCGGATTTTGTGAAGGAAGAAAATTTAAGGAAAATGGTGGAAGATTGCAGCAGTTCGCATAGACAGTTTGAAAGTAAAGTTGAAGATTTTAAGCAAGAGTTTAGGGATCTCAAAGGAAGTACAGAACATTTGTTTTCTAGTGAAGCTTCGATTAATAATAGAGTTTTGGAGAGAACTGTTAAGGAACATCGAAAGTATATAGATGATCAAAGAAGTATAATGCAGGCTTTGAGGTCAGTAAACTTTATTACATTTTTTTGAAAGTTCATAGTAAGAAAATTCTATTTATATGATGAGTATGGCATGAACATGTTCTTATAACTTATGTTCTAACTGGATATTACTTGCTAGGATTTTTGGTTTTGATATTGAATTTGATACTCATATTTATTGAGTTTGATAATATATGTTTTTTCTATTTATATAAAAACAAGGAAAGATTGTAATATTGTATGTCAACTGAAATAAGTTGCCCACTAAAAAGTAGAAAAATAAATGCTTTACTTAAGGAAATATTATTTGTTCCTTAGTTGCCCAAAGTCATTATTTTTCCTTTCCATTTTGGTTATTTATGGTTAATGTAACTTAATGCAGACACTTTTTTTCTGCATTTTCTTAGTTCTTGTCGATTTAGGATGTAAAGAGTAACATGTTAGACATTCAAATGCAACTTTTTAATGCTAGTATGGATGGAAAGAAAATGGTTGGAATGTGCAGAGTACAATTTTTTTACTCCATTTTATATTGATACCTGCACTCTTTTAATTATAAAGGCTTTTATTCTGATAATGTTCATCTGTTTGGTTTTGGATGTAAATTAATACAGCAAAGATGTCAGCATGGTAAAAAAAATCGTGGAAGATTGTTTGACCAGCCAATCATCTGATTCCCTTCATCCTCATGATGCTGTGTCGACATTGGGCCCCATGTACGAGGGCCACAAAAAAAACTATCTTCCTAAATTGCAAGCATGCGAGCATGCCATTTCAAACCTTTTTATATTTTGTAAAGACAAAAAGTCTGAAATGATAGGTTTTGTTCATGGGTACATGCAAAAGATTGCATACATTCAGTACACTATAAGAGACGTTAGATACAAATTCTCAGTTTTTAACGAGGCAATAAATCGCCAAAATGATCAGTTTGGGCAGTTGAAGGTGGTTCGTGGGATTGGACCTGCTTATCGGGCCTGTCTTGCTGAGATAGTGAGAAGAAAAGCATCAATGAAACTTTATATGGGGATGGCGGGCCAATTGGCTGAAAAACTTGCATCCAAACGCGAATCTGAAGTTAGGAAACGAGAGGAATTTATTAAAGTACATAGTTTATATATACCTCAAGATATTTTATCATTGATGGGATTGTATGATACCCCAAGCATATGTGATGTCAATGTTGCTCCTTTTGATAGTAATTTACTGGATCTTGATATATCAGATTTGGACCGTTTTGCCCCTGTACAGGATAATAACTCTGAGGATATCATTGAATTGGGGGAAATTGTTGGGACAAACAAGATGGAAGTTGAGAATGCAAAGTTAAAAGCAGAACTTGCTTCTGTGATAGCCCGTCTTTGTTTTTCCCCTTTGGACGTTGAGTTTGAATCTTTAGATGAGGGTAAAATGGACATTTTACTGAAAGAAGCTGCCGAAAAGACAGATGAGGCCTTGCGTTTGAAAGATGAATATGTGAAACAGTTGGAATCTGTTTTAAAAGACAAACAAACACAATGTGGGTTGTATGAGCAACGGATAAAAGAGCTGGAAAAAAGGTTATCCGATCGGTATTCTTTTGAACACAAAATTGATAAAGATGATTCTTTCACAACTGGGAAAATTGGGGATAGCAAATCGGAGATATCAGGTGAAGGTGATAGAGAAGTCCAGGGGCATAATGGTCAATTTTCCGAGCCGATGGATGATGCTTCATATGGTTGTAGTTCATTAGTTTCTAAGTCGGGTGCTGATAAAATTAGCAAGAGTTTGGATGATAACATGAGTGATTCATCTGGAATGGTGAACCCAAACCCAAATTTAGATTCATCAATGGTGGAACCAAGTCGGGATGCGAATGAAAAGGATGGGAACGGGGACATGGTGCCAGATGTTGGGATGCAATTGGTTACAAGTTCGACAGCTGATAACATGTTACAACTTTCAAAAACTGGTGATGATGGAGTTGAGCATGGGAATGTTAGTGGTGATGCTGTGGTCGAATTGCAGAGCACTTTAGAAGAGAAATGTAACCAACTTACTGAATTAAAAGCTAAACTTGAAGCTGCAAATGAGGAGGTGGCAAAGCTTGCACGAGATTTGGAAACTAGTCGGAATCTGCTAGACGAGTCTCAGGTAATTTTGGTATAATGTAATGCATGTCTCATCTTTTAGGTTTTAAACTATTTAGTTTATTTTCTGTACACAAGGTTTTTCTTTCTTGTAGCTCGTCAGAAATGGGGCAGGTGAACCTGAAGCATTTAATTCCCGACTTTTGTAAATTTTGTTTTTGTTTTGATATGATTACAATTTTTTGATTTCCTGTTTGACCCGTTAGAGTAAAACCTAATTGGAACTGAACCATCCGAGAATGGTCTAAATTTACACCATTATACAACGTCTAAATGCTCTTTTAACAGACATCGGCTTTAAATTTGTCCATGCTTGTTTATATAGTAGGTTACCCCGTCTAGTCATTAACTTATTTTATGGTAGGCTATTTATAAGCCATAAAAGAAGGTAGATGGTGCTATATTCTTTCTATCTAATGTATGATTTGATTAATCTCTTGCAGATGAATTGTGCTCATTTAGAAAATTGTCTTCATGAAGCACGAGAAGAGGCTCAAACTCATCTTTGTGCAGCCAATAGAAGAGCATCAGAGTATAACACGTTACGTGGGTCCACTATAAAAATACGCAGCCTCTTCGAGCGCCTGAAATCCTCTGTTTCTTCAGCTGACATGTCATCTTTTGCTGACTCAATGCAATCTTTAGCTCAGTCACTCACCAAGTAAATCCCAAAATTTTCTACCTTTTGATCTCTTTACAAAACCATTACTTATGATGGTCACAAAGGTTTGACTTAAATAAATTGCATTTTTTTAATTTCAGTTCTGCAAATGATAAGGGAGATGATGGTCCTGCTGAGTTTCGTGAATGTGTTCATATGCTTGCTAAAAAAGTTAGTATTTTGGCAAGGCATCGGGCTGAGTTAGTTGACAGGTACACAAAGGCTGAGGTGGCACAACAACAGCTTACAAAGGAGTTGGACCAAAATAAAGAGTTGGTCAACACTCTTTACATGAAACATCAATCCGAAAAACAGGTTGGTTTTTTAAAGAATAATATGCGTCATCCTTATATGTAATGCTAACAATAATAATCACTTGTTATTGACGCTGAATCAGGGAAACAAGGAGAAAATATCTTTTGGTCGTTTAGAACTACATGAAATTGCTGCATTTGTACGTAACACAGATGGATATTACACAGCAATTAACCGAGACTGCAGTCGCTATTACCTGTCTCCTGAATCAGCTGCACTTTATGCTGAAAATCTCCAGCACAATCCCGCTTACATCGTTGGTCAGATCGTGCATATCGAGAGGCAAACCGTGAAACCGTCACCATCTTCTATGGTTCAAGCCGAGTGCACCAGTGGCTCGAGACAACCGGGGTTGATTTCTGGCTCAACTAATGTCAACCCATATGGTTTAGCAGTTGGCAGCGAGTTTTTTGTGGTCACTGTAGCTATGTTACCAAATACCGCCATTCACCCGCCACCTGCAGCTGCTTCCTGATCTAAAACATTTGGTAAGATATGACGGAAGAGTCAAAAAGCTGTGGGAGTAACTCATCTATACATCTTTTACTTGACAGTTGACTTGTTAGTTACACTTGTTCTGTTTGATCATTTCCCCCTTTTGCTAATTTTCACTTTATGTGTATAATAGTTCTTTGGCCTTATGAAAAACTTTGTATATATTTTACTCTTGATTTAACCTTTATGTAAGTAAAAAACTATGACAACTACATAAATAGTTTTTACTTATTGATTTAACCTTTATGTAAGCAACTATGCAACTGTAAAACCATCTTGTTTTATTTTATTAAGTTTGGTTACAACTGTACAAGTAATTTAACATTAGAGGTTATAACAAGGTTGTTTATATGATAAATAAAATAAAAAAATTGCAACTAGATTAAAATTAAGTCAAAAGCTAAAGCCTAATAATATTGCCCAAAACAAATAAAATTTATTGGAAATACATTTTATATTTTCTTTGGCAAAATTATTAACTAGGTCTGGATAGCGATGGTGCCTCTAGTCTTCCAACTTCAAAATCACATTATAAATATTACGATTCACATATACATGTTTATGAGTTCGATATGCAACTATAACCATTTGTCAATTCAGATTCATTTCTTCAACAGCATCAGGATCCATTTCGAATAGGTCTTGTAGAACAACATCTAGTTGAGTTAAATGATTGTCTTGATACGCTTAAAAACTTGTCATAAATGCAATGAACGCATTCTTTGTTTCATCATCTTGCAAAAAAAAATTATTTCCAACTTCAAAAATCACATTATAAATAATGAGAGTGACATTGTGACAATAAGCAAATGATAAGCAATTTATACACATAAAACATTTCACCTTCACCCAAGAGGAAAAAAAGGACATGTTCCTATTTTAATAGCAAAAAAATAGTAATGTTGAGTTAGTAAATTGTTGGGCCCTTTGATGAGTTATAATTTATATCGGGCCGGGCCTACAAAATGCAAAACTATAAATTGCATAAAAGCCCTAAAACCCTTTTTATTTTTTCTTCTTCCTCACCAAACCAAATCAAACCAAATCAAACCAAATTGTTCTTGTTCTTCTGCAAATCCATTTCACCAAAACAAAAATCCCCCTCTCTTTCCATCCGTCAATCTCTTCTTCATAAATCTTTCAAATTTCATCCCTCTAATTCATCCGGTGAGTGATTTACATTCATTTTTATCCTTATTATTCCAATTTCATGGCTTTAGAAAATTAGGTTTTTATGGTCTCATCGATAATTCTCATCTTCTTTTGAGGTTTTCGAAAATTAGGTTTTATTTACGATGTATGATCTCTCGAAACGTACTATTGATACACTCATGTGCTTCATTCCATCATTTGTTCCTAAGAAATTATTTCTAGCTAGCTAGGGTTTGTTGCGTGTTTCATCGTATTTTCTATCTACTTTTTTTGTTTTTATTAAATTAAGTACAAATTGTGGCTCATTTTGTTATCAATGTATGCGTATGTCATTTTTCAAGCTGTTATGCTTCTGTGGCTCATTTGGTTGGATATACTAGAGCTAGTGAATGCATTATGTTTTCATTAACTAATATTAAGGCCTAACTGTTGTCACTATGTGTGAGTCCTATTTACGTGGCATACCGAAATGTGATAACATGCCCCTTTTTTGAACTAATATGTGAACCGTGTTTTGGAGGATGGATAATTCTGTGAAATTGTTTATACGAGTGGTAACTAGAGGGACTTTAAGGGTCTACTCTGTACCTGATCATGGACTTTGTGTGCTCCATTTCTTTGTTTAAGTATTAGTAACTCCATTTGTAACATTGAGTAGCGGTTATGTTATTAATGTAATACGCTCCACGTGCTCTAGATATGCTGACGACATCATTTTCGCATTTTTATAAATAAAAGTAAGAATTTAATAAGGAAATCTAAAGTAGAATCAAATACTGGGAAACAAATATCTTATTAAAAAGATGTGATGTCAAAGCACCTGCAGCATATCTATTAAATAATACCATTAAACTGATTTATGATTAAAGTACAGCAATAAAATCTGATTTTTTTTTTCTAAATGCATATGTGTAATAATGCAATCCTGCAGTGTGTTCTTCGGTGGTGCTGATATGGAGAAATCTAAGAAGAGATCTACAGTGGCTTCTTCTAAACTTGGAGTTGCAGACGACACAGACAGGGACAAACAAGTAGGTAAGCGTAAAAAGAATTAATAGATTTCATAACTACCGATTGTTTCGATTCCAAGTGTCCAGTTATGGAAAGTATTATGAATATAAATTCCAACTTGCAGCTAGATTTTTGTTACGCTTTATTATATTTTAGAGGAACTCTTGCAGGTACGGGAGACCAATTGGATAAATCGCAGCACAGCAACCGGACACAAGTTAGCAAAGTGCATCCAGTACCTGTCATGAAAAGGAAATTTCAGAAAATTGCAGGCCCAGGTCCGAAGGTCTCTTCAGCTTATAATTTAAGGAGTAAAGTTCAGATAACCGAAGGTTCTCCAAGTTATAATTTGAGGAGCAGAGCTAAGAAAACTGATAATCAAAATGTCTCAACTAACTCCCAAAAGAGGAAAACCTCCAAAAAAGATGGCTTTAAAGGTTCTTCAGTAGCTACACAGAAGAGGGGAGTTTCGAAAAATTCTACACACTCCAACAAAAAGATTGAAACCACAAAACCTTTAAATGCGTTCATGGCTGACCTTGACAAGATGAACGATCCTTTGACTAGTCAACATGAAGCGTTCGTATGTGAACCATTTTATCATATCAGATGGGAAGGTATGTTCTATAGTAGTTACATTAGTTTTATGGGCATCTGTTTTTCTCAATATTTTAGTACGAATTTGATTATAATATCACGATGCATTTGTGGCTAGTTATATGACCTGCAAATACTTGGAGAGAAGCATTAGTCATTAAGATCTAACAAGGGTTAATTCTTGTTTTTTATATGGGCTCATTGTCACTGAAGCAGTTTTTTCCCTTTCCAATTGTGTAGGCGATGACGCGGAAAATGGGCTGTTAGGGCAAAAATGTGTATTATGCAATAAAGATCTTTCGGGTGCAACAGAAGATGATGATGATTCTGAATACAATGATGATTTCCATTACGAGGATGATGATTATTATGACGATGATGATGAGTATTATGATGAGATCAATCCTCCTCTTCTTCCTGCAGTTGATATCCTTTCATGTGGACATGCATACCATACTGAATGCTTGCAAAAAGGTACGCCAGAAGAACGACCAAGTGATCCCTATTGTGTTTTATGTTCAAAAATGGCTTGAACAGTATTCTGGTGATTCAATTTTGCTGAAGGGGAAACCATTTTTATTACATCAGGGTGAAAACTTCATCTTTGGTGGAGAGTACAGAAACTAAAACTGTTCATGTGATTGGATTTATGTGCCATTTTTCTATATAGAATCACGTGTAGATGTTTAATTTAACGCTCGTTTGGAATCTTTTTAGATATTACGAGGTACAGTCTCATGCCTTGAACTTTTTAGCATTACTTGAGTAGAAAATCTTCACCGAGTTATAAATCTTTATTGTTTTTACCTTCATGAAAGCCAACTTTCTGAAAACCATGAAAATTGAATTACATGCATAAAGTGAAGCTTCTGAAAATTAGAAAGCATAATTTACAAATCCTATCCTAAAGCAACTCTTTGAACTAGGAAAATTTAAGCGTATACAAGTGTTTAAATTTTCCTAGTTCAGATTTAACTTTTGGTGCAGTTCTGCTATTGTGCTTCATTCCAGACTCTATCAATTTGCTTGATTGTGCTTTATTCTTTAATGAATTTTAAGCTTTTGACCATTATATATGTGAACTGTCTTCTGGTTTATTAGTTTTGATTTGCAACTGGTTTGATTGTGTTTGATCATGCCGACAGTGCCTCAGATAGTAGTATATTTTTTTGTAAGTTTATTGAAGCAGTTTCTGTTGATTTTCAATTGCCATTTTGACCATTATATATGTGAACGTCTGTGTACATGTTTCTAGCATCATTAATGGCAATTGATGATAAATCTTAAGTTGATGTTGTGAACAGATATCACATTCCCATGTTTGTACATGGCAATTCACTAATTCCATATGAAAGTTACACAAGTTTTCACTTTTACAACTGGTTTCACTTCTTCATGCATAATATGTGTAGATGATGCTTGTTGATCTAGCTCGATTGCGAACCTACCAAATATCATATATACGTGAAGGCTAATGGCTAGTTTCTCTTGCATTTTATAGACGGTCTGAAGCAAGTCCACCAAAATCTTCACTTGTAAAACATTTTACCCAGCTTGCTACAGTTTGTAAAACATGTTGACTGAGACTATCTTTACCTTGACCATGTTCTCTCAGATATGGTGTGCACATCTTAACTTGACTTGTTTAAAGAATCTCCTATGTCTTAGTGTCTTGAACTAGATATTAAAATGCCGTATATTTAAGTTGTAGTTAAAAACCTCATAGTAGGACTTTAGGTTGGGTCGGATGGTCCGCCTTCAGCATTAGACTATTTGCAACTAACGATTAACAAATGATTGAGAAGTTTGCCCACCATTTTGCCAATATTTTAGGTGCATCACTAATCTTGTCGTCCCAAAATGCTTCATCGGAGAGAAGAAAACAGATACAAGTAATGTGCGAGAGAATATTTGTGTTGGTTTCATTTGTTTACGACACTAAATTTGCTCTCATGAATGTATGTGATTCCTTTGTTGTAACTCTATGATAGACTATAACAAACGATTGTTACAGAGATATTAATTATATAACGATTTATTACATATATGTAACATCTATTCATATAATATATTATTATTGCTATCAAACATTAGAAAAATTCAACAGAGAAGACTTATCAGTCTCACTTCATCTTTTCCGAATTCTCACCTTCAAACCATTCTTCATCCTAATCGTCAACGCCAATACATGTTCTGGCGGACTTTTTATCTCCGTCCCGGCCACCACCTCTACCCGAAACATCTCAATAATCGTCGCTGCAACTAGCTTCATCTGAGTATACGCCATTTCTTTCCCTAAACAAATCCTCGGTCCACCATGAAAAACCGGAAACTTGAACGGGCTTTCCTGTCTATACACCATATTTCCATTCCCCTTTTCATCTTCCGTCAACCACCGCTCTGGTCGAAACTCACAACAATCCTTCCCCCAAACACTCTCTAATCTCCCCATTGCGTATGAATTATACGAAGCAAACCAACCTCCCCGGATTAACGTCCCGTCTGGCATCACATCATCTTTCAAACAATCCTTTGTGTCAACCGGCACTGGTGGATATAAACGTAACCCTTCCGACAATGCTGCATGCAGGTACTGCATCTGCCGCAGATCGTCGAAACTAAAACGATCAGAGCCACTTTTGACCCGTATACCTTTCAGTTCATCTAGTATTTTTTGCTCTACTTGTGGATGCGAGTTCAAAAGCCAAAAGAACCATGTTAAGGCCGAAGACGTTGTATCACGTCCGGCTAGTATAAAACTGACGACGATATCTCTAAGAAACTCGGGTGAGTATTCAGAATGGCTCATGAACCGTGACAACAAATCCTCATCGGGTTTTCCTTGTTTTTCTTTCAATCTTGAAACTATGATGTCGTCCGCGAACTTATGAACAGTGGCGATGGATTTTTCGAGCTTTAACTCCGACTTAAACTTGAAAATTTTCTTTATTTTGTGTTGACCGGGGAAAACTGAAATGAATCTTTTGGTGATCAACGTGGTCGCGTCTTCAAACGCTTTCATGAACTCGCTACCGGAAGTTCCGTCCCCAGAGAGACAACCGGGATCAAAGTTGAATGCAACTTTACAAATGTTGTCAAAAGTGTACCTTTCAAGAAGATCTTGAATATCAACAATTCGGTTTAAATGAGCTGCTTTTTCAAGAATAGGTATGAACCTGTGATGCAACTCAATGTCTGCAGATTCCATAACAAAGTTACGTAAAGATCGTGTGTTGAATTCATAACTAGCGATCTTACGTTGAGCACGCCATGATTCGCCTTCTGCGTTGAAGATACCGCGGCCCAGAAACTCTTGAAGAAGGAAAATGAATTTGGAGCCTTTTGGGTAGTTTTCGAAGTTGGTTTTGATCATGTGTTCCACGTTTGCGGGGTTGGCGGTGATGAAGCCTTTGAGTTTTCCGGGACGGCTTAGGATTCCCGTGTGGGATGGGGTTCGGATGAGGACTTCGGTGGTCCAGTCGAGGAAACGGTGGCTGTTTAGGAGGAACTCGGGTATAGTTCCGACTAGTGGGTAGTCGGTGAAGCCGGTGGGATTAATGGTGCGTTTCTGATGTATGAAACGGAAGTAGATGAAGAGGAAGATGGGGAAGACAGATATGAGAGCTTGAAGAGAGATTGTCTCCATGTTTTGGATGAAATATGATGGAGAACTTAGGTTGCATGGAACTAATTTAACTATGATCGGCATATTAATTGTTTACTTCTTTTATCTTTAAAAGAACTAACTAACAAGCTGTAACTAGAAATATTGTGACTCGTGTCGTGCCAGTAATGTTATGGTTGTGACTTTGTTACAATAATGATGTTAACTTTGGTGTCTGTGTGTGACATGGCGCGTTTGTGACTTCTTTAAACGCGATAAAGCGATCGATGGTGACATTAACATGTGTGCCCAACATATTTCAATTGTTATATTAACATGTGATGATCATATGTCACGAGGGTTAGGTTTTGTCTCACCATCAAATTTAGGCTACAATGAGTTATAAAATAGTAAATATGTGCAAATATCTGTTATGCCATTTAGAATGGAAATGTCTTCTCATTGTAAAGTGAACAAAGTTAATTTTTGATAGTATAAAGTTATCAACCTGTACGTAAGATTAAAATTGTTTAAAACTAATATTTTAAACTAAATTATAATTGTTTTTCTTTTTTGCTATGTTTGGTTCCCAAAATAACCACGTTGTTGAGTTACTTTTCCCTATGCTAAACATTTGAAGTAATTTTCACGTGGACATTAAGATAAACATAAGAACTAGTTAGTTTATAAATAAAGAAAGAATGATAATAGTTTTTCTACTTAATATATATGTTACATAAAACAAAATATAGGTCCAAAGTTTACATGCCTCTTAATGAGTTAATCGTGGGTATGAAACCGATCGTTGAGACCGTCAGGAATGAAAATATATTGGAGCGAAGCATATATTTATTTTATTATTTATAACAAAACTTTAATTGATCGAGTTTCAGATTTTCTTATAGTTTTAATTCATAAAAACATGAAAATGTAACAAAATTTCGAGCTAGCGCGCAACTATAAAAATACTTGACATAAAATAAAAATTACTATTATTTAAATACTTTTTTGATGAATTTTATTTAATTTTGTATGCTTAAATACAATGTTTAATCAGAGTTTTACTCTTGGATCTTCATGATATAGGGGGGTGGGGGGTGGGGAGTGGTCCTCACCACCATCTCGTCACCACCTCTCCGGAGGAGGTGTCATTCTCATGAGGAATATGAGAACACGAAGAACTCGCCCCTCACATTTCTTCCTCCACGAGCTATCTAGCGAGGGGACACCCTCGTTCACGAGCTCCCTCACTGCCTCCTCGGCTCACCCACTCCGCTCACCCTAAAATAAAAGTAATCCAAATACAAAAGTTTGTAACAGAATTTACATCAATATTAATAGCAACAACAATATGTCGTAAAATTGAGGTATCAGAAAGTGGGTGGACAACTTTACGTTTATAAATTGGTCCAAAAGGCACATATACTTGCAAAAAAATTGAATATAAGGGGAAAATATATATACTTATTTTTTTGCATATTTAATAATTATGCAAAAATGTTAATATATATTCATTAATAAAATAAAATTTTGTATTACCCGATTAATTATTACTGAAAAAGAAAATACATGTAAAACCAATCATGAATCAATCCAGAGGAAAAAGAAGAGACGTAAGCAAGAGAAATTAGATTGAAGAACAGGATAGGTCATGAGAATTTTTATGTCCTGTGCGATTTGGAAAGAAAGTCCAAGAGCAAAGACGTATTAAATTAATAAAGAAGCATGAATGCAACTTGCCAGTGGCGGATCCAGACAATAGTGAAAAAAATGTTGTCGTCCATACATAGAATAATGGTACTACATACGCTCTAACCATGTGCATCAAACGATTTTTTTAACAAAACGTCACTTTTTTTAAATAATGAGATCTTTTGTATATCATTAACAATATCCAGACTTTTATATCACTTATTTAATTCACATTTATTAGTAATTTCCAAAGTTACATTATATTCTCGAATATTACTATTTAGGGGTGTCTTTTTAATTGTTTAAAGTTATCCTAAACATAAAACAAAAAAATAATAAAAAAATTTACGCTACGCACAAAAGTTTGAGCCATGCATATCCTAGGATACGGCTCCGTTGTTACTGCATCTGCTCCAACAACTAGCTAATAATAAACATCTATCGTCCCAAAATACTTCACAAGACAGATCGAAGAAATTTATTAGAAATAAGTGGGGTGCGAAGCAATATTTTTGGTTGTTTCAAGTTGAATTAAGATGAAACAAAAAGAAATTAGAGGATTTGTGTGTATATATATATTCAGTTGCTATTTTTCAACGTGAGCAAGGATGAATTAATGCATGCATGATCTTATTTATAGACCACTGTTTATGACTTAATTTGATCGATCAACCGGCCAATTATATATATATATATATATATATATATATATATATATATATATATATATATATTTAATACGTAAGTTTTATTTCACCATGCACCATCAGTACTCTTAAGCTAAGCTAACTCGATCTATGGATTAATCACCGGGTTTGGCTACTCTTTGGTGTACGTACGTACGTACGTTTTACACTCCATGTACGTATGTACATACAGCATATATATATCGGTTAATTCATTTACTATTTCAATTCTCGTGAATTAATGATTACACAACTTCATCTCACCAGCGATCGATATATTACACCTTCCAAGTTAGTTTTTGACATTTTGATGAAATGATTTCAGGTTAGGTCATGAGTCGAATTTAATTCAGGTTAGGTTGTTTGATTCATATATAATAATTGATTGCTTTGATTAGTAATTGTTGACTTGGTACCTTGAACTAATTTGAAATTGATTAAGGATTTTGATTACTTGAACAAGTTTGATGCATGTTGTGATGAGTTGTTATTCACTTTGATCGAGTATTTGAATTATTTTGAATAGTTGATTAGTTTTTTCAAATTGCATGTTTAAGAATTACTTTGTTCGAACATGAAATAATTTAGAAAATATGAAGTGGGTTGAACTTAATTAGGAGAAAAAAGAAGGAAACAAGAAGCGTTAATTGAATCTTAATAATTAGGGTCAGCGTTTAAATTCATAAAAAGAACAAATAATGATGAACAAATTAAAAAAACAATGAAAAACCAAACAAGGAACACATTAATGATGACTAAACACATAATGAAGAACTAATTAAACAAGGAACACACCCAATGATCGATGACAAACACACATGAATGAAGATTAACCAAACAACAAATACACTAATGATGCATAAACATCTCTAATTATAATTGTCGTCCTAAGGGCAGATAAAGTTTAAAAGACCTTCAGCTTTATTTTCTCCTTAAGCCTCCAAAAACCTCGACTCGCCCCTACTCACAAAGTTGTGTGTAATAATGTACAAGTCTTCGGATCACAATCATACAAGCATCAAAGTTTTTTTAAGATCACGATTTTTATAGAGTTTTTCTTGTCTTACAACATTTAAAATGTGATATTTTATTACATCCGGCTGTGATATTTTATTACATCCGGATATGACGTCGTAATTAAAGTAAGTGTTTATTTTATCGTTTTGATGTTAATTTCTCAAAAAAGTTGTTCATGTAAACTGTATTCGAAAGTCAAAACTTAGTTTTATGAATTTAAATATCTTGTGACAGTCACAAATTCACCCACAAGATAATACATGAACTTTAAAAGTGCAAGACATAATAGATATAAGTCGGTAATGATAAAATTCAATGAATTTATAAAACCTTTTAAAAGTTTGGTCCTAATACATGCATGCATGCTTTTATAAAACCAATTGGTAACAAATTTGTTTTACATTTTAACCTTTAAGAAAGTATAGTTTTTAAACAAACGGTTAATTTGATGAGACAAGAAACCCAGATATAACATAAAACTATTTAGAAATGAATTGAAGTACGGTTTTATACTAATAATAAAAAATAAACAATATATCTAATACAACCAAAAACATTGTAAATGCCTACACATTGCAGCTAGCTAATAAATCTTAGTTATTTTACGATATACTAGTATTTAATTAGTAGCAGCTATTAAATGTCATTAGTTTATGAATAGCAGCTAATAAATCAAAGTCTTAATCAAGTATATGTAATAATATTTGTGTTACTGCTTACTCCAAACAAAGTAAAAAACAAAATAAAACATGAAAACAAATAATTAGAATGTAATACAATGAGCCGTTGCTAGCCGGCTGCATGCCACCTCTATGGCCAGCAATAGACACACTGCTTTATAAAACCATCAATTCATCAATTGGTTTAATTAAATCTCTCTTCAAGTTGACATTTTATTTGGTTGAATTGATTTGGCTTTGACAATTAGATTGAATTAATGACGAAGTTAGTAACGAAACAGCGTGCCAAGAATATTGCTGATGAGACAAAGATGAACACGGATTCTGTAGTTGTCACTAAGGCGAAACGAACTAGGAAAACAGTCCCTCGTGACTCGCCTCCTCGACGTAGCTCCATCTATCGTGGTGTTACAAGGTCTAGTTGTTTTTCTATGGTCTACAATTGATTTTTTAATTTTAAACATTTTTTTAATAACTTAATTGAAATTTTTTTTTTTTTTTTTTTTTTTGATCAGGCATCGATGGACAGGAAGATACGAAGCTCATTTATGGGATAAGAACTGCTGGAACGAGTCTCAAAACAAGAAAGGCCGGCAAGGTTGGTTTTTTAATTTAATTATAATTTTTATATTTAGTCACTTTAAAATAAGTCTAATTAAAACTAGATACTAATGCATTTCTTGTTGTTGGTCTTCTGCTTGTTCCTAATGGCGTTTAATTTGGTTGACCTTTGATGCAATATCAGTTTATCTTGGTAAGTTTACATATATTAATTACTCTGTATATCTTAATCATATTTTAGAACAGAATTAGTTTATTTTAAACTACTTTAGATGATTTATTTACAAATGTTATGTACGTGATGTTTTATATTCATGTACGTAGGTGCTTATGATGATGAAGATGCTGCTGCTCACGCTTATGATCTAGCAGCACTTAAATATTGGGGTCCTGATACTATCTTAAATTTCCCGGTAATATATTGATGAACTTTGTTTTTTCGACAAAATAATTTGTCCATTTAATTACAATATTTATCATAGAAAAAACTTTGCAACTCATTAATCAATAGTACGTAATGAGTTAGTGGCCCGTTGATAACGCAATTATGTTAGGAGCACTAGATCAAATGGTTTGGGTCCTGCTATTAATAGGCCGGTTATGGTGTAAATCTCCGTTAAAAAAAATCTATATTTACATTTAATCGATGATATCTCTTAATTTTACGTTTGACATATAATATAATGCACTCACATAAGTTTTCATTCGATTTCTCTTAAGTAGAAAATATGTTTTCTCATTTTGTTTATACGGGTATGTGGTACTATAATGGTGTATACCCATTTTTTATTTCTTCTAAAACTTTTCAACGTACTTTTAATATACGTACGTACTGTTGCATTTTATATATAGTTGATGACATATCACGAGGAACTGAAACAAATGGAAGGGCAGTCAAGAGAGGAATATATTGGATCGTTAAGAAGGTTTTAATTTCTCGTCTATAAACTTTTTCTATGTTAAATACTTGTGTTAAATTCATATATTGACATACTTTTTTTACTTTTGAAATTGTAGAAAAAGCAGCGGATTTTCTCGAGGAGTTTCAAAATATAGAGGAGTTGCAAGGTGCGTACTATCATTTTTAGTTAATTTAACACATATCAAGAAACCCAATTAATTGTCATCAAATAATGTGTCATATAAAATTTACTAATAGTTACTGAATCTGACTCGAATACATGATAAGTTTTATATATAAAGTTAAAAGAAAACTAGAGAAATATTAAACCAATAAATTAGTTGCTTAATTTGTTTTTAACAACGTCTAGATTTTTTACAACATGGCCACTGTATGATTTAAACTCAAAATCTAGTGCTTTAAATAGTGTTTATAAGAAACAAAATAAAAGACTTAAATAGTTTGATAAGTTGTTTCTACACTTGACATTTATATATCAATGTCAAACAGACATCATCACAATGGAAGATGGGAGGCACGGATAGGCCGAGTTTTTGGTAACAAATATCTTTATCTTGGAACGTATGGTAAGCAATCATCAATCTTTCACACATCATGACATGTCTTGTTAATAATATGTGTATGTGTGGTTTTCTAGAAAAACTTAAAATTAAACGTTCGGTCTTACATTAATAATCAGTTTTGTTTTTGAACATGTGTAAATGGTTGTTTTATTTGATAAATGTGTCAAACTAACCAATTTTCTAAATATATAACTCCTACAGCTACCCAGGAAGAAGCCGCAGTGGCATATGACATGGCAGCAATTGAGTATCGTGGCCTTAACGCGGTTACAAACTTTGACCTCAGTCGTTACATCAAATGGCTAAGACCCGAAAACAAGACAACCATCAATGACGTCCCACCAAACCCTAACATCGATATCATCAATGCCACATTACCATCAACAAGTAACCATGACAACATAGGATTAAAGTATCTCCACAACCATAATGAAAACCCAAACACGCAACCTCAGCCTTCAGCGTCCATGGTGTCACCCACAGTTGCATATTCCTCTCGGTCAACAACCGCCACCTCAGCCCTAGGACTCTTGCTACAGTCTTCTAAGTTCAAAGAAATGATGGAGATGACCACTGCAGTTGAGCTCACCTCAACGTCTTCTGATTCAACTGTTGCACCACCTCGCAATAACTTTCCTGAGGAGATTCAGATGCATTTCGAGAACCAGGATTTTGGCAGTTACAATGGCGGTGATGATTTTATTTTTGGTGATATGAACTTCATGCATAACATGGTGCATTCTGACTTCCACAAGTGAACACTATTGATATTAATTATACAGTATCAACGATCATTAGCAAAAGTCCTGATTCCTAAAAATGGTTAGAGTTTGGAAACTAATGTAACTTAAATTGAACATTTTTTTTATTTGTGCACATTTGCATGTCAAATCTTGAATTTGCATGCGAGCTAATAATAAGAATGGAACATTTAGTACCCCATATATATTAAAGAAAATTCTTCTATCTTTTATATATGGAGTGGGAAGAAATCCATTTAGGTCATTATATTTCTGTTGTCATTTTTTGTAGATAAAATAAAATGTAATTTATCATTCCTATACGGATAATTAATGAAAATTATATTTATTTGTATTAATTTGATCAATGTATTATAATCTCTCTTCTTTTTGTACGTGATAGAGACAAAATGTAAATGTTCAATAGAGGTGCTAAAACTGAATTTTTAGTCATCTATATGTCACCACATATGAAATGGTACTGGTGTTTACGGGTTGATTTGACCTTTGGGGTAAAACCAAACAAAAGCCAAACTATTGGTTATCGGTTTAAAAATCGTTCGGTTTTAGTTTTCAGTTTTGTTGATTTCATCGCTATTTGAATCCCCTCCAAAGAAATTAATATTATATTTAAGATATTCATATATTATACATGTCTATGTAATACAAAAAGTTACAACATATAATATAGGCCGTAACAAAAGGGAAGCATGAAAGTAAAAAGAAACCCATGTGTTTTAAAGATAAAGTAAACGATCGTTTTTGGTGTACTTTTTATCGAAAAATATTGTCGTATGTAAAATTTATGTATGTTTAAAGAAAAATGTGAAATTTGAAAAGAAGGCAAAAACTAATATATTATTGGCCTATCATTTAAAGATTCAACTATTTATCATTATGTCACTTTATATTTATAAGTCATTGATATTCATTTAATATTGGATCTAATGTCAGATGCCTTGTTAGGCTTTTCTAGAAAGTTTAATTTTTGTAAAAATTTAAGAATACGTCTGGACTATTAGAACTAATACTAAATGAAGATTAATAGTCTATAATGACAAGGTAGCATAACAGTAAATAGTTAAGAACTTTAAATGTTCATTTTGTTATTTTATTAGGTAATTGTGTAATTGTTCATAAGATTACACAATGGCATGATGATATAACACAATGAGCTGAAAAACGTGAAAAAAGTTTGTTTTAATATCAATATTATACGTGTTTTAAAGATAACAAAATAGCCGTTTTATGGTGCAGATTTTCTTATAAATAACGTCGTATGTAAAAGTCATGAAAGTTTAAAAAATGGTTAAACTTGAAATATGGAGACCATACCAATATGATAATATTACTCTTCATTCTAATTTTAATGAAGTGACACATGCCATAATTGCTTCTTAGTCTTTTTACAAAATTTGAACTTTTTAGTATAACACCACTCCATATATGTATCATATATTCAACTAGATTTAATACCCGTGTATTACACACGGGTTAAATAATAATATTTTAAAAAAATTATAATTATTATATTTAATCATTTGTAAATATTTTATATTTAATATATCAATACATGCATGGTGAAATTTCCATTCAATTTCTCACCAAAACTTCCTATTATAGTAAATATTTCCCTAAAAAATAGTCTCCTAAACCTTAAATTATTGGATGGATTCATATATATATTTGTCTTTATATATTTAATATAAAAAAAATATAATATATATCTATTATATTTTTGGCAGCGCCTATCCTACCAATTGTCAAAGTCCGATAAGCCCTTGGTGAGTAACATATCCGAGCCTAAAAGTTTAAAACTAAAACTTCGTTACACGATAATGATAATTGACGAAACTAAACCCGCCGACTCCCACAAGAAAAGAAGCTAAACCTGCTCACCCTCATCCTTAAAACTAAAAGTTAAACTCATAAATCTAAAAGTATAACATAAATAATAATAATAATAATAATAATAAAATAAATCAATAACAATAATAATAATAATAAAAATCTCAAAAATCAAACTCATAAACTAAATCTGAAAGCTAAGTCTGAAACTTAACCCTAAAACTAACCACCTAAATGCTAAAACCTTAAAAGAAGTTGAATAAAAGAAATTAAATAAAACACAATAAAAGAAGAAAACAAAATAAAGTGAATAAAAAATTTAGAGAAAATCATGTTATGTTTTTATCAAATAAAACTAAACAAAAAGATGTTTTTTAAGTGGCCGGTTAGGATGCTGAAAGTTAAATGGTTTGATTCTCTACACTGTGTTTTTTTAAATATATATAACTAGTTTAGTTTAATGCTCGCACTACGATCGGGAACAAACACTCATGTGAGAATTTTAAGAGTATTCATGGACATGGACGATTCTAATAAGTTTTGAAACAAATATTATACTCAAATTAAAAAGAATTAAATGTTCAGTTTTATGGTGTAGTTTTTTTAAACAAAGTCGTATAACAAAGTTATGTATGTTTAAAAAAAATAATGAGGTATTTAATTGTAACTTATTACCAATTTTATATTTAAGTTTATTTTTATGTCATATCAAATATAACATGACTCGTGCACACCACTAATAGGAGATGTTTGAAAATGTAATTAATTTTAAGTTTTAAAATACTCTACTAAATATCACTAAATATCAGGGGAACAAAATAAAATTAATGTTATTATAATATATTATTATAGAGATATATATTTTTAAATATAACAATATTATTTTGAGAGAATATCTCAAATGATGTCAAGTAAGCAAATATGAATTTTTTTTATTATATAAATTTTTTTTAAAATTTCGGGCCAACCGAGAAACCGAGCCTGGGGCCCCCTTGATTTTTGGATGTTGGATATCCGAACTGCTCCCTCCGTCCCATTTTAAGTGTCATGTGACCCACAATACAAAGTTTTAAAAAAAATGAATTATTATATATTTTCAACTTTTAAAATGACAATAATGTCAATAAAGTCTTATGTCTTTTAGACATAAAGTACTTTTTGTGTTAAATAATTAGGGGTAAATTTGAAAATTATACTTTTATTTTTTAAATAGACATTAAAATTGTGTCAATCAAAAAATAAAAGATTGACATTTAAAATGAGACGAGGGATCAAGTATATATGTCTTTTCTAAAAAAACTGTATCCAAGTTGGGGTCTGAAAACTCGTGCGGGTTTGCAAATCGGATATCTTAACTTTCTGATAATTCGTGTTCTGTGTTTTGTGTTTTGTGTTTTTTAGATTTACATATTTTTTAACACGTACGTACTCTGAGTGTTCGTTCATATATATTCATTGAGTATTTCTTTGTAAAATTCATTCTTTTGGCGAATCACATATATTATGAGATTTTTTAACAATCTAGAGTTGTTCATCTGATTCATAGCCGATTGGATTTATGTCCTTTGCTTTCGCTGTCGTATAATTTACCGAACGTTTACAGAAATATTCATGTATTATTATATATCATTTGTACATATGGAATTCGCAGTAAGTACGTCTTGGTGTATATATATATATGCGAGAGCACACATGAACTAATTATAAGAAGGGGGGGGGGGGAGTGAAATAGTACGTATGAGATCCTTAATTTCAAACATCATCAAGAAAATATTAGATGATCTTCATTAATTATTCAATACTTGGATATGCATTAATTAATCCATAAACCCGGCCTTGAGAAATGCTTTGCAAATATCCTGCCACAACTTTGTATCTGCCTCTGCATTTTCTAGCCTTGACCTTGCATCTTTCGCAACTTCAATCTGCGCGCAATTTCACGTTCATTGTTAATCGATCAGTTTTGTTAACCAAGCTAGAGATTGTACGTGATTAGTTGCATGCATGCATGCATACCTGAATCGAATCTTGATAGAGAAGGCGGTCTATAAGATTGTTTAAAATGTCTTTGGAGTACTCAGGATGACCTTGAATCCCAAGAATGTGATTCCCAATTGTGAACATTTCAACTCCGGTCTTATCCGAGAATGCTATAACTTTCGCTCCAGCTGGCAACTCCCACACCTGCCCGCCCACCCCCGTTCATATGAAAATTATCATGTTAGCTAGCTATTTCATCATCGAATAGCTAGCTAGATGATCGATAAATTAATTAAGATACGTACGTACGTACCTGATCTTGGTGACACTGGATGATGGTGAGCATTGCAGGGGATGTTTGAACCTGCAGCAAGGTTTGAAGAAAGCTGCAAGGGGACAAATCTTTGACAATGTTGACTTTCCTAAGTCCAATGTCCCAACCACTATCTGATTTTCCTACCTTTCCCCCTAATGCTCTACACAATACCTATATATATATATATATTTAACATAATTAATTTAGATACCACAAGCTAGCTGTTAAATCATATATATGTTGGGTTGATAAAGAAGTTGGTTCATAAAGAGAGTTGTGACGAGTCTTCATTACGTTAGTGGTAATGGGATACCCTAATACCGATGATGAAAAACACATATTATATTGGTGTTAGCAAGAGGTTTCGATGACGCGCGGTCATTATACCTCTGAGTGAATCGGTCTCAAGTTATATATTACATGTTCTAACCGTTGTTTTATAAACTAAAAAAAAGATTATATGAAAGGCAAGAAATGATTTTTTTTAAACGCAAGTTAGCGCGGCTGATGTGTTTGTCATTAAGTAGACAAGGTTCAAAAATTAGGTATATTAATTGCAAACAATGAATAATTTTAAGAATAATATATTATATTCGATGTTGGATCGATAATATTCTTACAAGGAATTAGGTTCCATATATGTGTGACATATGATCAAGTTCCTTAGAGTTTGGATTAATGATCAAACTTTTATATATAATTAAGTTTATTATTAATTAAAACCAATATATTAAGTTACAAGATATATACCTGGTGGCCAAAGCAAATGCCAAGAACTTTCTTTTGCAATGAATATAGGGTTTGCAAAAGACAAGAAAGCTCAAGAATCCAGTCATCATCTCCATAAGCATCATAAGGGCTTCCACTCACAACAAACCCATCATACCTTTCAACTTCATGCATGTTCGGGAACTCTCCATCGACGACCCGGTACATGTCCCACCTCTCCTCTTCTTCCTCACCGAATGCTGCAACGAAGACGTTAAAATATCCGCCATACTCCTTCTTTACGTACTCCGAGTCTGGTGCTGCTAACAGTAATGCATACCTTCGCTTGTACTCACCTTCATAATTAATCCCCATTTTGTTTAAAGAAGAATGTATTAATTCATGTTCTTATATAGAAAAAAAAAGAATAAAAACAAAGAATTAATCCGGCCATGTGTACCACATTGTTGAATATAATCTAAGAGTGGCAGATTATATAATATTCAGGGTACTAATTAAGGGGGTGGGAATCAATTAAAGATGACTTAAAGAGATATGATGTAAAACCCCTATAGCTAGCTTCCGTAAGCATTTGAAGACATGTTTATTAAACTTTCATTTATAAGATTGAAGATGCATGCATGCATGACAGATTTTGTATCTCTTTGTACCCAAAACATAACTTAATTAATCGTAGCAAAGGTGGTTGACCCTCAACTTAACTAATAATGATCGAACCAAGTACGTCTTAATTTGGAATTGAAAAAATTATCTGGTTTATTGAATAATACATACATACATACATACATACATACATACATACATACATACATACATACATACATACATACATATATATGGAGGCATGAATATATAAGCTTTAAAAAACTTAATCATCTAACAAACTAAAACATATAAGCAAGTGACGTTCTTGTTCAATGGTATAGCTGATATATCGAGGGTGATGCGTAATAGCTTGAGGTTTAAATCTTGACTCAATAAGGTTTTATCGAGTGGTGAGTTTTCTCTCCTTGATGGTGTTCCTGAGTAAGTCGGGTCTGAAGCGTCAAAATCAGTATGAGCGGTTGACATCCTGTCTCTAAAAGGCTCATTACTCGGGTAATATTAGAGATAATTTTTAAATGCCATTAGAAAAACTAAAACATACTCCCTCCGTTCCATTTTAGAAGTGTCTTGATTTGAAAAACACAAAGTTTTGGGCATATTAAATGATTGTTTTTTTTGTTGTCATTTGACAATAATACCCTTGATCGAAATATTATTTGGCCGGGCTCATGCATCATATTGTTTGATTATATTAGTTTTGTGTTTTTAAGGGTAAATTTATAAATTGACCAATAAATTTTAAAAATGAACACTTAAAGTGAGACAAGTAAAAAGAAAATATGGACATTTCCAATGAACGGAAGATCAAACTAAGATGGCCAACTCGCTAGTTGCAACTTAAACCTTAAAAATTTGATCATGGGTGGAATGAGAATTTTAATATACTAAGGATATATGCAATTTAATTTGATCATACAACTGGCACACTAATGTGTTAGAATATGTTCAGGTGGCAAACATTAATTGCAAAGTATATTGCTAATATTCTTTAGAACAAAACACCATATATAAATTAAATAAATCAGTGGCAGAGAGCCACCATCTTTAGAAAAAAAATCAAACATATATATACACATTGAGGACAATAGATAAAAATTAGTGTGAAATTCAAGTTAAAATCATTTTCTTAATAACTTCTAATACTTAGAAGAATTGGGGTTAGCCGGCTTATTTTTTTTATATTTTTTTTATACTTGATAGATTTTATGAAATGCACGTCAATGTTGAAAATATTGAAAATGTGCAAATTTCGGGCATGTATTGAAATTGTGGGTGTAAAGGTTGGACACGTAGTAAGGTCTAATTAAGAAATACTAAAAAGTTGTTGGAGTAAATTTTTTAAACTGAATTTATAAATCAATACAGTCGAGTAAGATATGACAAGTTACGCTAAAATTTTACTTAGTATTTAATTATTGTTTAGTTATTTATATTATCGTCTAATGCGTCTCAAGTTAAATCAATAAATATAACGTGTGAGTAGGAGTTTTGAATTATTGATCAATAGAGTTTTATTGTAATGAGTTTTTAAGTAAGTTTTTTTTGCAAAAATAAAGTCTTTATATGTTTATTGATCTCGTGCTTTGAAGTGGTATCCGAGCTTTGTGTGATAAAAAAACCAAGTTTAAGGTACCCAGGATAGAATACCAAGATCTAGTTGTCGCATGGAAGCATGGCGAAGTTGTAAAAAAACCTTAGGTCTATCCCTTTTGCCAAAGAGAGATCTAGGGCCTATTAAAGTTGAGTTAGTGAAACGAACCAATATATTAAAGCAATCCACCATAATAAATGCACATACAATATAAGTTCATTTAGATTTTAAACACCAAAAGCTCTTTCAACAACTTTAACATACATCAAAGAATGACTAGTTATATATGGTATATCCCATCGACTCGATAGAAGCCACACTTGAATTGTCGCATTAACTTGGAATGGACACCTCGGGCGGTTCCATGTATCTCATTAGTACAAAACAGAAATTGTTTGAGAGCATGATGTCGATGCTTACGAACATTTGGTGCGGTTGAACCGGAAAAAAAAGTGGTCGTCCTAGCTAGGAGTTTAAAACTTTCATTTACTTTATGTATTTATAATTAAAATATATACAACATCATCCGGTCCAACCGGTCCATATCAAACTTTAACTATGTCCTATTAAGGTCATATCATCATTCGTGATCATATCAAACTAAAATATGTTTTGGTTGTTCCTAATATTGTCAAGAATCTCTTTCGGTTAGAAATTTAACTAGATAGTCCTATTAAAGAGTTATTCTCATATACTTCTTCCTTTATTCACGACCGTCTAACAAAACAGGTCCTGGCACAAGGAAGTTGAGAAAACGGACTCTATGTTTTGAATAATGGACATCAAGCACTTGTTGTCACGTCTAATTCAAAGCCTCCTATGAAGATTGGCAATCCCGTTTGGGACATGTGTCATTTGATACTTCTTTGGAAAATTTAGGACTTTTATATGTTACTTCTATTTTACCTAAACCGAATATCTGTCACTCGTTTCATTTAACTTAAGCCCGACATTTTCCTGTTAATTTATATAGCAAACTTGCACTTCATCCTCAGGATATTGTCCAATGTGAGTTATGGGGAATGAAGTGGTCTGTCGGTATATTATTATTGTTACTATGTTGTGTTTGTGGATGATTTTTCACGCTTTACTTTGTTTAACCCATTATAAACCAAATACGAAATTAATAGTTTCTTGTTTGTGTTCATGTATTGTGTACAAACTCAGTTGGACCGAAAAATTAAAGTTTTTCGAAGTTGTGGTGGAATCGATTTTGTCAACAATAAGGTTCGAAACCTATTTGAAAATAATGTCATACTCCACTGCTTATTATGTCCATACACTTCTCAACAAAATAATCGTGTAGAGAGAAAACGTCTGCACATTGTCAAAAATGGTTTAGCCATAATCTTTGAAGGATATGTTACTGTCACATATTAGGTTGAAGCCTTTATCTCAGCCATTTACATTATTAATCGCTTACCAACACAAGTCAAATCTCTTGTGTTATGGTCTTACAACGATTTTGTTTCAATACTTATTGGAATTGTATTTATCTCATGAATATCTTTAAAATCACCAGTTGTGTATTTTATTTCTGAACGTAACACGGACACTAAACTAGTCTATATATAAGGAATAAAGACTTGGATTTTTTAATCGTTTTCAATGCTTCAAAGGAGATTGAGTCGGCCCTAATAAGTGTATCTTAAGGAAAAAATATTGTATTTTCGTAAAATTTATTATATAAGTGGAAGTTAGAATACAAAAGTTATTTTACGTATGAAGCCATGACACAAGAAATACGCATGAATGAGATTACTACGCAAGAGATATGGAATTATCACATTGAGATAATTATCAAACAATGACGAATTTATCATAGAGAAGTTATCCTTACGAGATAATTTCATCTTTACAAGATAATTTCTCGTAAGTGTAATTAGCTTTGCGTAATAATTTCACTATTGCCATACAAAAAAATAGGCGTTGTACATACTCTAAGCTCTCTGTGTGTGTGGAACTATAGGACCAAACTATAGCTAGTGCATTTTGTGTTACAGGTTGTCTAATCATCACACACGTACATATATATAGATGTGTTGATGTAAACATCTTTGTGCATGTTTCTACTTTTAAAACAAAGACAAGATAAAAAATGAGAGATTGGCAGAGAAAACAATGTCCTTAAACAATCATGGTGTTGATGTAATGCTACCCAAAATCCTATCTTTTTGCAAGTAAAATAAATAAATATCATGTGGATCTAATAATGAACTCCTTGAATCGAAAACTAGATGAAGATGATGAACGAAGATGAAGATGAACTAATGAAGATGATGAAGTGCGAAAGCTTGGATCGAGCATTGTGCTATGATACCATGTTAATTTTCAATCAAAGATTCCATTCAAATTGAAATGAAATGTACAAACGTGTTTAAATAGAAAACGAATAAGTCGAAATCCTAAACTATGACTCGAGATACAATATGGAGAGTAATGAACAAATATTCCAACATATATGCATCGATAACAACTTCAATTCATGCATGTTATTTCACTATTGCGGATCTTTCATTGTTTGTATCTTCTATTTAGAAGATTTAAACAAACTCCTTTAATTTATAAACAACCATTTACATTATAATTATAACTAGATTTAAGACCAGGTCGCAAGTTGCAACGGCCGGGTAACGCGGTCGGGTCTTGTGTATTTGACTTCGTCATTGTGTTAGACAAAAAAAAGTCTCATGCCCCGTACGTCACGACGCAAAAACGTAATGTGTCACATGTAAAAACGATGAAATATCAAAATTAGAGGTCAACACGATAACAATATTAAAGTCGTACTATATGTCAAAGTAGAGTAAGAGAACAAAGTCGAAAGCTTATCAAGGGCTAAAATGACAATTAGTAAAAGTCGTACTATGTGTCAAAATAGAGTAAGATATCAGAGTTAAAAACTCACCAGGAGCTAAAATGACAATTAGAAAAAGTCGGGGAGTAAAACCGTCAATGCGTTAAAAGTCGGGGATTAAAACCGTTAATACGTTAAAGTAAGAAAAAGTTGAAACGCAGCATGGCGGGACGCGAGAGGCCGACCTTCCCTTTTAGGAGGTTTATTATAAATAAATACTATATATATTTCTATAAAAATACAATTAAGATACATTGGTGCATAGTCCACTAACTATATAGGACTCCAAGAATGTAGCAAAACCATGCATGGTGCACTATATAAGAACAAATCGTAGCATGTGCTAAAGGGAAAAGAGATAACATATATGGTGGTCATAACCCTACCCCCACCCACCCACCCAAACCTTTTTTTCACTTCTTTATTTTTTATGGTAAAAGATAAAGAAATTGTGACCACTTTTAACTTATAGTGACCACCAGAAAAGTCGCATTCATCATTCATGATGGTTTGTTTGGATTAATCGCATGAACTGAAAACAAGCAATCATTATACTATGATGCGAACCTAATAATGAACTAAATTTGTTCATTCATAGAACTATATAATCTTTTTTTAACGGCAAATAAATATATAGAAAGAAGGAGTTAACAAGTAGCTAAGAACCCCGAAAAGTATAAAAACATGAAGAAAGAACAAAACATGAAGAAAGTACAAAACAAGAACAAACAACCAAATCAAAACAAAAACCCACTAGAAATAATAACCGGAATCAAAAGGAAAACTCCGCAAAGCTAAATTAGTCCCTTTATTCATTGGCTCTTTATTATATACACACACGTATACATGTATATTAAATATGCATGTATATATAAATAAACCAGCAATGTCAATACATATGAGATCTATTTTGAATAGGATAAATACTTATAATCTTGATTTTATCCGAATACGTATGTGTGCATACAAACGTTGTATGCACATTTAAATGCGTATGTGCATATACTTCAAAAATCTAAGAGATAACTCAACCAATTAACTTTTTCTAATCTTACATGTTCATTGAAGTAGTGTAACGCACACATTATATTGTGCTCGTGGTTCTCATAAATGGTACAAAAAACTTTAGGGATACAAATGAAAAATATTATTAGTTTTATATGTTATAGAAAAACATGTTTTTATTAAAAAACTATCAATTATTATTTTATTTTTATTATTCTTTTGTGTTTTCTCGTTTATTATTTAATAAAATATTTTTTAATATATAAATAAATACATATTTTCTAAATCGTTATTTTTAAAAACAGATTTTTTAAAATCATTTGTTCTTATAACATTTTTTTTCAAAGATTACTCATTTCTAGACCATTCTGTTTTTTAAAACGATTTTTTTTCTAAAACTATCAAACAAATTTATAATGAAATGCCATAATATTTTAGCTTCAAAGTATACTAGCTATGATGGCTATGTTAAAAAAACGTACTTATTTGTTTATATAAAACATGTTTATAAAAAGAAGGATTTTTAAAAAACTGAACAACTAAAAACCAATATATGGTTTTAAAAATCATAATGGTTTTAAAATAGGTGATCTTAAAAAATTCTTAAACACAAACGTTGTAAAAATACATTCATAAAATAACAGTTTTAATAAATAGGTATTTATTTGTTTATTAAAAGCATGTAGTAAAAACTATGCCTAAGTGGCTAAGTGATAAAGTTTCATAAAGCCTCACACACCATTAAGTGGGTGTTATGGACTTATCACTTATGGTAAAAAAAACGGTTGGACGTTATAATTATACACTGACGCTTACTTTTTCTTTCTCATTTTTTTCACACTTACTCTTTCACTCCTCTTTATTGAAGGCTTTATTAATTCGTTACATCATTTTTGAACATAATGTTTAATGTCTAGTCCATCATCCTCGTGGCATATATATATAATGTCATTAAAAACCTTAATCATTACTTGTATATGTATTTTAAAAATAATTAGAAATAGAGAGAACCCACTTTAATTTGCTTTGATTTTTTTTTCTATTAATCAAAGGATGGCATCGCACAATCCGGAAAATTAATACATGTAATTTGAATGGCACAAACCTCCATAAAAAAGATTTGTCAGTGAAAACGGCTGACTTTTTCTATAATTAACCATCCAAGAAATGGAACCACGTTGTCAATAAAATACAGCTAAAGTATCCAACATTGACAAATCTTTTCCTCTATTTTATTGCTTTCGCCCTTTTTGCCCACTTCTTTTTCTTTTCCTCCCCTTTCTCTCTTTTCAATATGCCTTGTTGAATTTAATTTAGTTTAATTATATTATCCATCAAAACCAAAATCACATCTCTTCTATTTTATAAGTATAATTTATCATTATTACTTTAATAACCATAGGTATAATACATTCATTATATTTATGTTTATGTGGTCTGCGTGATTTATTCTCGATTAATTCATCGATTAGTTTTAAAGTCTTACGCATATTTCTTTACTATTCATAACACTAGTTATTTTACTTCGCGCGCGATACGATTTTTACTAACTTACACGTGTTAAGATAGCGACATAAACGTATTATGCCCGCGTGTGACGTTAATGTTATAATTGTAACACGTGTAATGAAGTAACAACTTACCAACCGTAACACAATCCTTTTTTTTCAACACGTATAACCAATAGACAAACGTTCAAAAGAAATGAGAATGGAAATGTCAAATAAATATTTCACCAACCCACGGTATCTCACGCATATGTATGTAACCAACCCATGTTACACACTTATACTTGGTACACTAGAAAGTGTAAGCAACTCATTTACTATTCAAACATTCATTTTTCAATATAAAGAGAATTGGCGATAATTGTTGTCTTTCTCTTGGTTGATCGGTATCTCTTTTCCACCTCCTATTCCAGCTTATGTTTAGCATCTGAGAATTATAACAATAAAAAATAAAAATAAACTTACAAGATTCGATGGTATACATGTCAAGAAAAAGCTCTCTGAACGGAATATTTATGACCCAAGCATCAAACCAAAATCTGATTGAGGAACCCGACCTAATTTTGTAACATTTACTCAACCAGAATCGGAAGCCCGAACTCGTCCGAACATTCAAATAATATCTCTAATTCATCATGAAATAAAAACAAGTTATTTAGTCATTTTGTTTAACAATGGAATTTAACTATTTAACTATTGTTTTTTCATAGAATTCAAAATCGTAGAATATATATAAAATATGTGGTTTTATATAGGAAATTAAGATATTTATAAACTTAATAAAGTTTTATAAGTTAATTAACTTAAGTTAACTATTTACCATTCAAATCATCTATTCAACTTCACTCTATCTTCGTCGATTGATTCTGGAATATCAATTTAATAATATCATCTCTATTGATTATCCTTGATTTATTAACGCATACGGGCTCTTTTTCCTATTATCTTAATCAAACCAACATCGAATCAGGTAATTAAACCATTCTTTGAACTCGTGTGGTGTATGGTTTATGAAAACAATGTTCAATTTCATAGATTTTATTTTAATTTTAGTGGTTGAGATTCTAGGGTTTGTATTTAAGAATTGGGGTTTTACTGTTAATATATAAAAATATTTTATGTTGATTTGTTAAAACAAAGCGATATTTGGTCCAGTGGTTTATATAACTCTAAAGCAAGCATAAGGACTCGGGTAAGAAACTCGACACTCACGTTTTGTTTTTCAGGTTAAATACAACTATTGTCACGATTTTATGTAACATGTAATAATGTCAAATTCTCTATCTAAATTTAAGTTTTTAAGGAATCATTTTTAGGAAATAAATATTTGTTTTAAAATAGGAAGTTTTGGTGAGAAATTGAATGAAGATTTTTGATAGAGTCAAATTTCTTAAATATAAAATACTTACAAATGGTTAATCATAATGGCTATAATTTATTTATAAATATTATTAATTAACGGTCTCAGTCAACCCTTTTCAAAGTTACGTGATGACCTATCCTCATATAATTAGGTTGCTTTTATTTTATTTGACAAAATTACACAAATCGTCCTTTATTTATATATCAATTTGCTACTTCTGTCCTTTTCGAAAAAAAGTTGCATTGGCTGTCCTTTTTTTATTGTGTTTGTTGCAAATTATGTCCTTTTGGCTAACTTCCATCTATTTCATCCGTTAAGTAAGGGGGGGTATTTTTATCATTTTAACTGTAAAATATTAAAGGACCAAATGTGTAACTTTTTTACATGAATAAATTAATAAAAGTGATGGGACCCACCACCACTTCATCTTCTTTGACTACCCTCTTCCATTCCGGTGGACCAAATGTGTAACTTTATATATCATCATCATCATGAGGGTATTTCCACCACCACCACCACTAGACCTGGCAAAACGGGCGGGTCGGGTCGGGTCAGCTACCCGGGTCAAAACGGGTCCGGGTCAGAACGGGTCCGGGTCAAGATGGGTTGTTATAAAAACGGGTCAGAACGGGTCGGGTCAGGATGGGTCCGGGTCAGAACGGGTCGGGTCAGAACGGGTCGGGTAAAAAAAATCAACTTAAAGTCTATAATTTCGGTAACTCATTTAACTAATTAACTTAAAGTCTTAAACCCATCATATCTCTAGCAATTCCACTCACAAACACAAACACATATCTCTAGCATTTTAAACTCTCAAACTCATAAATTTTTCATCAAAGAAACAACTATTAATATGCTACTAATCACAACCAATCTTTAAAATTGCAGCACAATATACCTAAAAATAAGTTTATAAACCGAGATGAGTAAATAACAATAGCATACATCATGATTTTAGGCTTGACCCATCATGACCCGTAGACTATTTCACTCAACCCATCATGACCCGTAAGTATTTTTCTTCAGCCCAATGGGTTAGATTTTGACCCACTATTGAGTTTTCTATGGCCCAAACTAACCCAACATGGATTTAAAGATTACCCAATGTGACCCAAAACTATCAAAATGGGTCTATTTTGCCAGGCCTAACCACCACCATCACCATGACCCGATTCTTCATCACACGACCCGACTCCGACTAATTCCTGATTCGTTTTTGTTTTCTTGTTTGGTTTTGTTTTTCCTTTAGAACCAGATCTTTTAAAACGACAACGTGTCCTGATCCGGTGAAGCTCCGTACTAGACCCACCGGAGTCTTCTCTGATATCTTCAAGTATCGTCCACCGGAGTCTTCTCCGATATCTTCAAGTACTCCTCCGGTATCGGCCCTGGTATCTTATTATACCGAAGTGACAACGAAGACAATGTTTTATACAATGTAAAGTTCACCGACAAATCCCCAACTATTTCATTAGATCCAACATCAACAGCAATAAGATTAGAATTAATTAACAACTTAATAGCTCGACGTCATTCCCTCCGCCACCAGAACCGCCGCCGCCGCCTGAGCTAAACTCCATCTCCTCCGTCTCCGGCGGCCTTTAGATTCGAACAAAACTCACAAATGAACAAAATGTTACCTGAACGACTGATCTCGTAGCTTGCTTGATGACATTGGATCAATTGAGTCAATTAGAGTGAAGAGTTTGATTGTCACATGATGAATTTAAAAGTGTGATTGCAGATCTGGAATGGATTGGAATTGTGATTGTAGATCTGTGAATGAAGATGATGATAATGATATGTGTGTATACATATATATATATTTATTAGTTTGAGTAAATTACAGAAGTGGTCCCTCAAATATAAAAGAAGATGAAGTGGTGGTGGGTCCTATCACTTTTATTAATTTATTCATGTAAAAAAGTTACACATTTGGTCCTTTAATATTTTACAATTAAAATAACAAAAATACCCCTTACTTAACGGATGAAATAGATGGAAGTTAGCCAAAAGGACATAATTTGCAACAAACACAATAAAAAAAGGACAGTCAATTCAATTTTTTTTCAAAAAGGACAGAAGTAGCAAATTGATATATAAATAAAGGACGATTTGTGTAATTTTATCATTTTATTTTCTTTAAGAACAAGGGGTAAATTTGTATGGTTTTAATAGAAATTGAAAACCCTTTTAACACTAAAGAGTATGAGTGAAGTTAGAAGTGAAATTTAGGAAATGTAAACAAAAAACGTGATCTATTACCACTTCATGTTTATATAAATTTGCATTTTTTGTTCTTTATCTTTAAAAAGCGCATAAATCATCATTTATGTTCACTTTTTGCTTCAAATTATATACATTTTTATGGATAACCATTAGTTTTGTCCTTTAAATCGGGTCATGTGCGTTGCAATTGAGGATTACTTGGTTTCTTGACCGAAAAGAACCATGTATGTCATTTATATAATTACTACAAATCCTTTTTAAACGTTTAATCTAAAACTTTAGAGAATGAGGTGGTGTGTAGTGTGCTTGCCGGCCCGGACTCAGGGCCGCACGATGTAGATCTTTTCAAGTAGCATCCGTTAAATATCAACGTTTAATCTCCTAGAGTGATTTCAATATAACATTTGATGGTATTGAGTTGTAGGACATAGGTAGCCGTGAAAGCCAGGGGTGCTAGTTATTATTTTAATTAATATTTTTGTAGGAAACAGTTTTCTTTCATGTGTAAATGTGTAGTGTAGCCGTGTAGGGTTCCCAAGATAAGACAACAATACTACTCGATCACTTACCCACCCCTCCTCCTCTTTCATTTCTTTCTTTCTCTTTGAAATTAACCAACCCTCCCCTCTCTCCTCTTTCTTTTTAACTCCGATCACCCCCCTTGTTTTCATCGGCATTAATTAATTTCCAAAACCCGGCCTTCTCTCATTAACTCAAACCATCCAGCAAAATGGAACAAACCCACAAACCATTCAACCAGGGTTTTGTGTCTTATGCCTTCTGCTTCTTGATTCAGGTGGTAGTGTTGTTTGGTGGTGATGATGTCAAAGAGGTGGTATTGTGAAGCTAGCTCTTGGGATGATGCTTATTGGTTTCGTTAGCTAGTGCTCCGGTGGTGGTGGTTATGCTGATATTGGCTGGGACGGCTCAATCTAGATTTAATGCTAGAAACATCATTATCATTAATTTATGTACGTACGTAGAAATATATTACTTCTAATTAGATAGATACATAACATCTTCCATGTTAATTAATTTACTTCTTTTATCACCTACCTACCTTTCATATGCAACCAAGCTTTTTCAATTCTTTTCTTTTCACATGTTTCTCCTTCTCTTCTCTTCTCTATTGCTATTTTTACTTTAATGTAATTTATTTTAGAAAAAAAAAACACATTCATTGTACTTCTTTAGTGGTTTGTTTACTTTTTTTCCCTAAATTCATAGTTGTAGAACTCTTAATATCCAAAAGTCCCAATTTTTATTAATTTTGGGACGTATGAAAAAAACAATAATATGTTACTTTATTATTACTGTTTAACTGTCTTTGAAATAGTTTCCACTTGGATTTAATTTATGGTATTAAATATGTACTTTTGTCCCTACAGGAAGTCCTCATTCAAATTAATAGTGTTTTTAATTTAGATAATGTTGTTGGTAAATATATGCGCCAAAATTTGTTTGTTTTTAAAAGATCAAATATAAAGTAGCGTAAGTAATGATGTGATAAGGAGTTAAGGACACATGATAAGTTAAAGTATTGTGCTTTTAATTTCCACCTAGAATAAGTACAAGCCTATAAAGTATAAACAATATATCAATCGATATATTTGAATTTGGTCATAAAACTTGGCTTAAAATTTTGGGTGTACATCGTGTTTTGTAAATTAAAGTATTGTTACAATTTCATGTGCAATTGGACATGATCTTCTCTTTGTTACGCTTCATAAAGTCCCAAACGTCACCCCTAGGCGTTATGGAGAAAATTGCATCCAGTTTGATCGATTTGTGTAAGGTTATTTTTAAAGTTTTTATTTATTTTAAATAACAATAGTTATTTAATGATTAGTTTAGCTTTATGAGCTTCATCTTGTACACCTTCTTATTAAATGAATCACATGTCGTATGATAGTCTCTAAAAAAATCTTCATGTCTACACTTTGACTGTAAGCACAAATTTTGCAAAGAGATTTGATGAACTCTTTTGTGTGGTTAAAGTACCGTACAAAGAGATTTGATGTTAGGTGGCATAGTTGGTAGCGCTTTGATGTTAGAATGTGTTTGATTGTTTGTAGCGCATGTTGGGTGTTTACGGTCCTAACGTCTTACTAGTGGCTTGTTGTGTTTCTTTAATAATATCGCCGTTAAAAAAAAATTACAAATTTTACAAGACCTTTAAATTAAGATGATAATCTCGTGTGTAAAAAAATTTGAAATGAGTGTGTAGGTGTTATGAAGTGGGGCAATATGGTTAATAATATATATATTGTTTGATGGTTACTTGCTTTAATCAACGCTTCTGACAATACCACTGTCTTGTCATTGTAATACACTATTCTCCATGCATCTCGCTTTAGGGTGGACGGAGTGGAGACGAGCTCGAGGGACGAGGTCCACGAGCTCGCGAGCTATCTACACCCAGCAAAACGAGATGTGAAAACGAGGAGTGGGACGAGGTTCTCATCTCGTTCACGAGCTTCAAAAGTGACCGTTAAAAGTTAAAAACTAGCCGTTCTATTTTGTACCGTTGGAATTAAATAGGCAACCCATTAAATATATAAATTTAAATAATAAAATAATGTATATTTTTACCTATAAAAACCACCTCATTTCAACATAATTTTTCACACCTTTCTTACTATACTCTTCTTACTTTTTATACAAATCATTCAATATTTATACAAATATGAACCACGGAAAAAAACCCGCAAAACCCGCAAACCCCACAAACCCAAAAAAATCAAGAGCTCGAGGTGGTAAAGGCCAATCGAGTTCGACCCAACCCCAAACTAACCGTCAAGCACAATATTACCCGCAACAACCCTCCGTACCCGAAATGCCATTTCAATTTGACCCACTTGCAATGCGTGAGCCATTGCCTCCATACCGAACCGAATCATATCAAAACCAACCATTCCGAAACCCATTGCGTGATAATATTTCTAATGATTTCATAGAAATGTTCGATGAAGACGATGAAGTGCAAGCGTATATCCCACAAGCGTTACAACAACAGTTTCAACAACAACAGTTTCAACAACAACAACAACAGTTTCAACTACACCAACAACATTTTCAACAACAACAACAATCGTTTCGACAACACCACCACCGCCAACAACAACAACAACATCAAGAAGAAGAAGAAGAAGAAGAAGAAGAAGAAGAACAACAACAACAACAACAACAACCACAACAACAACCACAACAACAACAACAACCGGTGACGAAGAAGCGTCAACCTTGGACCTCTACCGAAGAACAAGCGCTTGTCGAAGGTTGGTGTAAGGTTTCGGAAGATGGTGATGTCGGGGACTTTCAAAAGGCGGACACCTTTTGGGGTCGGGTTAAAGCATATTTTTTAACCAAATTTCCGAATACAACACGCACGACGGATGCATTGGGTGTAAAATATAGAGAAATGATAGCAAAAATCAACGCCTACCAAGGAATTTACATCCAAATGGTATAAGTTATAATTTATATTTGTTTTGTTTACTAGTTTTTAATTTATTTTATTACCTTAAATTTATTGTTTTTTTATAAATATTGTAGAACAATCGTTGGGGAAGTGGTTCAAGTGATGATGAGATTATCCAAAAGACAAGCACCGAATGGAAAATGATGAACAACGGACGGGCCTTCCCACACATGGAGGCATGGAAAGTTGTGAAAGATCATTTAAAATGGAAAGGCATCGAGTTAATGGGTCAAGACCTCGAATCTTTCGCACAAAAAAGAACAAAAACATCGGAGTCCGGGAACTACACAACTTCATCAAACGACATTCCCGACCTCAACGAAAACACAACTCCATCAAGGTTATCTCGGAAAAGCAAGGGCAAGAAACCAGAGATGTCGAGTAGTATGTCCGATATGTTGTCGAGCTATCGGAGTATGAAAGAAGAGGAAAAGAAAAGTAAACAAGTGATGATACAAACAAAAATACAAAGAGACGAAATGGCGATGCAAATGATGGCACGAGAAGAAAAAAAGAGTGATTTGGAGTTTTTTAACAAGCCTCACGATCATTTGTCGGAACCGAATAAAACTATAATGTTGGACATGAAGCGTGACATAGCCAAAAGATGGGGGTGGCCTTGTGATTTCTAGGATTTTTAGGATTTCTTTAAGTATTTTTAGGATTTATTTAATGTTTTTAAAATTATCGAAGTTGTATCTTTTATTATTTTGTTTATTTAAATATTATTAGTTTTAAATTATATGTTTATTTGTTTATTTGTTTTTAAATTTAAAAAATGAAATTTTTGTTCCTTGTGGGAACCTTGGGAGGACCACTCCCACCTCAAAGAGGTTCAAAGAGGTTCAAAGTTGAAATTTGTATTCTATATTCTGATTGGTGGAAAAAGTTCCTTGTGGGAACCTTGGGAGGACCACTCCCTCCTCCCTTATGTTTCATCCTGCACATGAAATTACTTTAAGATCTGGTTTGGTAGAAAATATATATATATTTTATTCTTTTAAAATACAACACTCTCTTTGGTACCGGTAACTCACATATCCTTCCTAAAAGCATTTATTCTACATTTTTATATATTTTTTAAAACTGTTTGTGAGTGAAAGAGAAAAAAATTGTAACGATAAATATATAAAAGGATGTTATTTAATTCAAAAGAAAAAATAAAATGTTGTGATTTTTAGTGTAATTACGTTGCTGAAGACAAATAGTGTGATGTGAATGTTATGTTAAAAACTTGTATTTTAAAAACATATTAAATTATTCAAGTTTAATAAGACACAAGCATATATGGATTGATACTTTTAATATATATTTTATTTTAGCAACTATCTTTAACCAACTAATCTAAATAAAATTTTCCGTTACTAATCTAAAGGTCAAAAAATATGTTCTTCCTTAATTACGATGGTTATTCTTGTATGTAAAAAGTTTGTATCACTTTTACCAAGTGATTTTTTTTTGAACGGCGATATTATTAAAGAAACACGATAAGCCACTAGCAAGATGTTAGGACCGCAAACACCCAGCATGCGCTACAAACAATCAAACACATCCTAACATTAAAGGACTAAAGTACCAACTATGCCACATAACATCAAATCTCTTTGTACGGTACTTTAACCACACAAAAGAGTTCACCATGATCTTTTCTATAACGTCATCTACTGAAAGAGGAATTGCTTTGAAGATTAGGTCATTTCGGGCCAACCAAATTTGCCAAACCGTGGCCATAATAATTACCGCCGCCGTATTTCTAGATTTCTCCGGACCGCCTAAATTTTTGTGACAGTCGATCCGTTCTCTAATTGTCTCTCCCACATCTCCGTTCCAACCGCACCAACTGAAGATTTTAGCCCAAATCCTAGAAGCGAAGTAACAATTGAGAAGTAAATGGTCCGTCGATTAAATATTATTGAAACACATAGAACACTCGATGGATCTCACATTTAAACCACGTGACATCAACTCCTTTTTGTAGGGGATTCTACCAAGCCTTGACTTCCAAGAAAAGCACTTCACCTTTAGTGGAGTCCACTTTGACCAATGGTATCACTTTTACCAAGTGATACCATTGCCATTTTCATCAAAATATTTGTATATGCGGCCAAAAAGTTTGAAATGAAACACTAGTCGATCAGAGGGCATTAGAGTTGTAGCCTTAAGGAACGCTCAAGTACGTCAGTCTGTGCCATAATATGATCATGATATATGGTAACAGGCCGGTATATATGTACGTAAAAGTGTAGAGATAGAGAAGAATTTGTTTATATAAGAGTAGGCCTGGCAAAATGGGTGGGTTGGGTCGGGTTAAGCGTTTGGGTCAAAACGGTTCCGGGTCAGAATGGGTCCGGGTCAGGATGGGTCATTTAAAAAACGGGTCAAAACGGGTCAGGGTCAGAACGGGTCAGGGTTAGAACATGTCGAGACGGGTTGGTACTAAAAATTCAGTTCTATAAGGAAAAAAACTGAGATATTACTTCAAGGTTTCAATGTGTGCACACCAAGAACTGTTTATGATCTCCCAAATACAAAACCTTGTTTCTTCTTTTCTAAACAAAAGCATCGAGAGATCATTCACCACCTGACAAAACCCCATTGATTTCCTATTGTTGTTCACTATTGTTGTCATCGATATATTCCAAATCCATCATCGTATCTTCGATCTCATTCTGATGTGTCATCGTTGTCGATCTCGTTCAAATCCGCCATCATTATCGTCGATCTCGTTCAGATCCGTCATCGATATCGATCTCGTTCAGATCCGTCATCGTTATCATCGATCTCGTTTAGATCTGCCATCGATATCGTCGATCTCATTCACTTCCGTCATCGGTATCATCGATCTCATTCAGCTTCGTCATCGGTATCATTGTTCACGTTCAGATCTGTAATCGCTTTCAGATTTGCATTATCATTGTTGTTATCAAACCACTTGTTAGTATAAATTAAGGATCGATTGAAATGGTAATTGCTTGCAAAGAAGACACTGATTTTCATTTGGGTGAAAACTTACCCATTTGCATAAATGAGTGTGCCCATTTGAACCCGTTGGTTACATGACATAAGAATAATCCGACCCATTCTGACCCGTGGATAAAAAAGGAGGAACCCAAGTTGACCCAACTCATTTTAAAATTGACCCAAACTAACCCATTTTCTTTGAGTACGGGTCATAATTGCCAGGCCTATATAAGAGAGAGGTTAAAGTTGATTTGATGTAGTGGTTAAGATGAGACTTTAAATTCTTGGAGACCTAGGTTTAAATTTTTTTTTTATTGGTTCCGTGGTATAGAAATGAAGCTCAAACTTGGGGTAACCGAGGTTCAAGTTGGAGCCAAAGGATTTTTACATGGGGATGTTAAAGGTTCCTGACTTCCTGCAATGGTTTTCTTACTGGAACGGTCAGTCGACAAGTATTCGACTCGGACCAACTTGGCCGAAAGTAGGATTGATGCGAGCCACTGCTATGATTGTAGCTTTGAGGGAGACCCATCGCAGCTTTGAGGTTATTTTATTAGTTTTTTTTAATTGTTTGACTTCTTTTCTTACGATTTGGGAACAACTTCAATATAATTGCAAAAATCAAATATTCAATCAGATGGTCTAAAATGACTAATGTAAAGCTCCATGGCAACAATGAGATATCAAGAAAAAGTTTAAGTTGCTAACATGTTCGAGCACTTGACAAGTTGCCTCGAGGCATCAATCGGTTTTGGGATATTGTTTTGTAAGGTACCACTACCGAACAAGATCTATGACTGACTATTTCTTGGATTTCATGATTATGAATTAACTTTAAGTCGCAATTTTGTTCTTTCTTAGACTACACGTTGTGCGAATATAATAGTAATAATTGAAAAAATGACGCTACATAAGATGATTTGTGACATTGCTGCAATAGTGATGAAAATGTGTTATAATGAGGAATAATAGTAATAACAAATTTAGAGTATTGTGATCGGGTAAAATATTAAAATGTAATTTTGAAAAAACATAACCAATTTTCAATTTTGTTTCAATTAGGTCACTCAATGTTTATTTGTTTGAATTAGATAACTTAAGTTTAATTATGTTTCAATCATTTGTATTTGACCTATATGATTTGTAACGATATATTTTTTTTTAAATTTAATTTATAAAAACCATAAACAAGTTTAATATTACTAAATCCTGTGAAAAAACTAAGATTTTTTTTGTGCAAAATTCTTTTAAAAAGAAGTTTAGATACGGAAGCTTTTAGTAGTTTGCAAGATAAATTTATAAATTGTATAAAAAATAAAAAAAGATCAATAAGGTTGGAAAAGATTTGCAAAAAGATAAATAAGGATGAAAACGACGTGCGTAAGTGCATGACCACTTTAAGAAATCAATCGCATATTGAATACGATTTGCAGGTTGAAACGTTGAATACATGTTGAATACTAAGTCGGTTAGGGTTAAAACGATGAGACTAAGTGTTTTCTTTTTCGTTTTTATAATATAAAATTAATGTTTATCTGCTAAATAGATTAATTATTTATGGTTAAAACATAAAATAAACCTAAGTTATCAAATTGAACAAAACAAACTTTGAATGCTATAAATGAAACAAAATCCAAAATTGGTAATGTCATTTGACATTTCCCCAATATTAAAAACAAAACAAACCAACAAAACAAATGATGAACCTATCACCTCAAAGTGGCAACACCCCTTCAAACATGTCTCGTTGTGGTTATGGCGTGATCCAGGTGATATCATGGATGTCCAATGACATCTGACAACACTTTGTCTTAGGATGAAAGGGATACTCATTTCTTATCCTTCACTACTCTAAATTTACACAAATCTCACACTACCATCTCATTTTTAATCTCAACTATTCTCAACAACTTTAGTTAGTGGCGTCATTCGTTTAAGTATCCTAAATCAATTTCATTTTCTTTTCTAAAATTAAAAATAAATAGTGTAGTATTAAGAACATTTACGCAAACAAATATGATGCCGATAGCCTGAGGTCAAGCACTCAGTGGGCTAGAGTGACCCCATTTGATCTTACAAACAATTGCAAATTTCTTCAAATACAAAAAGACAAAAACTATATCTACGTCACCTATCTGAATAAACGATATTGTTATACTCGTCATTTGCTCATACCACCCTTAGCTTTTTATTCTCAATTTTATTGTCATTCCCTTTACATGAGTTTTGAGTCACTCTTCGAGTCAAGTTACATAGTTCCAAAACTCGACAAGGCGATGACTTTTATTTTCATCATTAAATTAAATCGCCGAGAGAAAGAAAAAGAAGAAAAAAAAGGATTGAACGATGGCTTTGAAAAGAGCGTCATGGCGGCGCTTAAAAATCTAATTTCCCACAAAAATTGAAACCCTAATAACGACGATTAACCACCAATTCATCATCAACAACAACAACAACAACTGATTTAGTTATTCATTATTCTCTCTGTCATGGCTTCCGTTCGCAGACAAATCACTCTTCGTGCTTCGCTTCTGGTATCATCATCATCTTCTTCCCTCTCTTTATTAATGTCAACTTATATAGTTGTATGTATGTATGTTTTGTAATGCGAATTCGATTATGAATGTGCGTTGTAGGGTAGAAATGAATCACAACTCCTCTAAATTTGGTTTTCGATATGTTGTTGCGTATATTTTGATGAAATTATGATCCAAATCGAAGTATCGTTGTTTATGATTGACTCTGTTTGGATCTGGTTTGCAGCTCGATAAATTTCCTGGTTCTAGACTTCAAAAAGGTACATCTGACTTCTCGCTCTGTTATGTTTGTGGATGCGTTAAATTTGGTTTTCAGTGATCTGTTGTTTTACACCTGATTATGGATTGAAGGTAAATTCTTCATGTGTATTGGTGGTTTTGATTATTTGTGATGGAATTTAAGGTTTTATGTATTGATATTTAGGATTTGGGGGTGGATGTTATAGCCAAAATGCAAGCATCTCTTCTGATCAAAGTGTGGGGAAGTTGCTGGAAGTAGAACATGTAGCTGATGTGAGTTGGTCGGATTCGAATGACGCGGTGGCTAAGATTCGGGAGAAGTTTGATTTGGCTAAGAAGAGGTTTCTTAAGATTCCTGATACTTTGGAGAGAATGCCTAAAATGAACCCCAAAGGTATACTGGTTCTTATGGATAGTTTGATTTGATACTAACTTTTACGAGTTGTGAATGTGATTTATTTGGTTGTTTAATTTTGTGAATCTCAGGTATATATGTTAATAAGAATCTTAGGTTGGACAGCATACAAGTTTATGGTTTTGACTATGACTATACTTTGGCACATTACTCTTCTAGCTTGCAAAACTTAATCTATGATAAAGCGAAACAACACTTAGTAAATGAGGTGTGTCTTGAAATTTGTTCTGATACTTAAAATAAATAGGTTTCATGGCTCACTTTAACATTTGTTTTCCAGCTTAAATATCCAGATGGTTGTCTGGCATCTAAATACGACCAGAGTTTTCCGATTAGAGGTTTGTATTATGACAAGTTAAAAGGGTGCCTTTTGAAGCTGGATTTTTTTGGATCAATTGAGCCAGATGGATGCTACTTTGGTCGGCGTAAGGTATGGTAATGCATTGCTATGAGATAATTCAGGGTTTCATTGTTACTAATTCAGTGTTTTATGAGTTATGCATAAATTTAAGTGGTGCTTTTTATTGTTAACTTGCATGATAATTTACTGTTTATATCATTTCTTTTGTTATGATGTAGTCTAGAATATTAAAATGGTATTAATCTTATACTAGTTTCATTGCGGTAGTCAAATGACTGTTCACTGTCATGCTTATGACATGATAGCGACAAACAAATATGAGGTTGGTAATGGCATCTCTGCTTAGCAGTTGTATGCTATATACTTTTATCTGCTAGAGCTTTAAGAAAAAAGATCAAAGAAGAATTTAGGGGGTTTTCAGGTGTGTGGGTGTTATAATTCATCAACATCAAGCAAATTTATAAATACTCTTGGTGTGTGGTGCATAGCATGGCCAAGTGTTTTTTGGGTAACTTATTGTAATGTTTGTTTAATGACGACTTCTCATGAATTATGATATTTAACAAACAACATGAGGATAGTGTTTGAAATTATTATAATTTCCATCTGTTGATGAAAACCACTGACAACTGTAAAGCAATTAGTTTAGTGTGGGCATTGTTATTCCCTAGCTTGTTGTTTCTTCTAATAGTTGTGTAGTTGCTACTTTGTGTGACCGATATCTACTTTATTTCACTGAATTTATTTATTCTCTACCAATTAACATAGAGGAACTTGAAAAAAGCTAACAAAGTTCAGGACAAAGTGGTGTATGATAATGCTGAAAGTGACATATTAAAATATATCTTCCTATCAATATATTTGTTAAACATATGTGATCATTCTACTTAACAAAAATAGAACAACATATAACAGTTCTTGTGTTTCTCCTTGATGAATCAATCATGATAACTTTACTTTGGTATGCCAAACAATGCTTTGAACAGTAATGTTGCCAATAGAGTAGTGGATGCTAAACTGTTGGATCTGAAGTTTGCAACTTTTTTTCATAAAAGCTTAGTGAAATCCATCTTGGAACAAGGGTAGATATAAGATACGCGCTTTACATTCCCATGCATCAATGGCGCATCATAGTGTGAACTGTGATATAACATAAAACTAAATCAAATCTTTAACTTGTAGTTAGTTGTAGAAAAGCTCACGAACAGCCGCGTTGTTGTCATTGACAGCTTAGTCGAAAGGAAATTGAAGAGCTCTATGGAACCCGACATATCGGTCGTGATCAAGCACGGGAACTTGTAGGTTTGATGGATTTCTTTTGTTTTAGTGAGGTTCGTATTCTTATCTTTGCTTTCAAAATGAAAATATTTCCATATATAAGTAACTGTTTATTTAAATTTAAGAATATACTCTCCATCATCCTTTCATTTGATATGTATTGGTTTATGCACAACAGTTCGGGCTTTCAAAATGAAATTATTTTTATCTATAAGTAACCTCATTGTTATGTGCTCGAATTGAATCAAGTCTCAATAGGGAAGTTCAATATCCTTTTCTACCCTTTTATCATTTGGCTTCCCCTGTTTGTAGGTATGCCTTATTGCAGATATTGTGCAATACTTTGTTGATGCTAAGCTGGAATTTGATGCTTCTTACGTATACCAAGATGTTCGTCGTGCCATTCAGCATGTTCACCGAAGTGGTTTGGTTCATAGAGGAATTCTTTCTGACCCTGACAAATACCTAGTTAAAAATGTGCGTTTTGTTTAGTAAATTCTTGTTATAACACCCAACCATAAGACGTCTCATAATGAAAATATTTATATAATTGTTTGGTTTTTGTACAGGGGCAGTTTCTATCTTTTCTGAAAATGCTGAGGGAGAATGGGAAGAAACTTTTCTTAATGACTAATTCTCCCTATTATTTTGTTGATGGAGGGATGCGCTACATGTTGGAGGTGAACCAATAAAACATTTTTTTTAATTTGCCTTTTGTGTTAATCCGCCTTTTGTGTTAATCTTTGATATTATCATGATGAGCGACTGAAACATTAAAGTTAAGTTTTTTTCTAATTAGGATTCTTTGGGTGGAGATTCCTGGAGGGAACTTTTTGAAGTTGTGATTGCCAAAGCAAATAAGCCCGACTTCTACACATCTGAACATCCGTTTCGGTTAATTTTCTTCTCTCCTATATCTCATTTTAATGCATGCATATCATCCATTGAATTAAAACTACATATTTTTATGATTTCACTGTAAAGTGACAACCAATTTAAGATCATACAATAAGTTGATGTTACTTCCTGTTGGTGTCGGACTTAATCTTATTGTTCACCTGTGAAGGGTGGGTCTAAACTTGATTTAGTTTCCTTGTTTGAGTAGGATTAGAAATCTTGGGTTGCAAATTTGATTTAGTATAAATAGGGTCGTAGGGTCCTTGACTCCTTGTTTTATGTGTGTAAAGTTTTATAACACTAGGAAAAGAGACCATCTTTGTTGAGGTCAATATCGTGTTTGTGTGCTCAATTTTGGCCTTACTTCCAACACTTCCGTGACATCATGCAGTTGCTATGATACAGAGAAGGACAACCTAGCCTTCTATAAAGTGGATAAGTTTCTTCCAAATAAAGTTTACTACCATGGATGCCTTAAAAGCTTCTTACAAATTACCAAATGGAATGGTCCAGAGGTGTGTTTCTGTGAATATAATCTGCATGTTCATTTTTGGTTCTCAGAATTAAAAATTCAGTTTTCAGTTTTGGTTTTGGATGCTAACATATATTCCTACGGGGTGCAGGTCATATACTTTGGGGATCACCTGTTTAGTGATCTGCGAGGGCCTTCAAAAGCTGGCTGGCGTACTGCTGCAATCATCCATGAATTAGAAGTATGACTTCTAGCTTTCTTTTGACTTATAAGTGTCTGCCAGATAAGTTTTAATTGTTGCTCATTGGTTTATTGTATGCTGCAGCATGAAATAAAGATACAAAATGAAGACAATTACCGTTTTGCACAGGTACCATTAGAATAATACTCATGTATATGTCACATTATTTCACCAATTATTATTATTATTATTAATTTTTTTTACCAAGTTCAGGCAAAGTTCCATATCATACAAGAACTTTTGGGCAAACTGCATTCAACTGTATCTAGTAAACACGCATGTGATGCTTACAAGTCTCTGTTGGGTGAACTAAACGAAGAGAGACAAAACGCACGTCGCACAATGAGAAATATGTTTAATGAATCTTTTGGGGCAACATTCCTCACCGACACCGGCCAAGAATCAGCTTTTGCATATCACATTCATCAGTATGCTGACGTGTATACCAGTAAGCCTGAGAACTTTATGTTCTATCAACCTGAAGCATGGCTTCATGTACCCTATGATGTTAAAATCATGCCACATCATCTGAAGGTAGGATGAAAACCATAATATCATATCAGATACTGCTACCTAGAAAATTTTGCTATATGTGATGTTATGAATTTGTTTTTGGCGTTTGCAGGTTTCATCAAGCTTATTTGGGACTTGAATTCAGTGATTTGAATTGAAGGAAATATAAAGAGGAAGAAAAAGAGGGAATGCAGAGAATGATCGCGATGAAGGTGTAAGATTCGCTCTCTGTACAGATTCATTAATTTATATGAAAAAAAGGCATTTAGCAAACAAGCTTTCTCACAATTAATTAGTCATTTCATAAACAGATACTAAGGCTTTAAACATCGATCAAATATTAGATGCAACATGTATTCTTTTATTGTTTTGACATCTTAAGTTGGTAGTCGCTTGAATGTATGCTTCCACTTCGGACCGTTTGTCAGAGTGTCTATAAGTAGGTGCAAAAGCAAGCTGTGCTTGTTTGAGCCTGAATATTGGAATTATACTTCTATTATTATTTATTATTATTTTACATCTTAAGTCTGTTTTTAGGTTATGTTTAAGATGTTAATGGCAACAACACTGTTGGAATTATACTCTTATCCCACATTTTAATGTCCAGTTCAATCTAGTAATAGATTGGGAATGTGTTTATCTGATCAAATCCACATGCATATTTCTTCATTTAACACTTCAACTTAGAGGTGCACATCCGAACGTGTTCATGATCCAAACTGAAAACAAAACAGCTTGAAACCGGTTTTGGAATCGATCCTGAACGCTAAGTTTTTCCTTTAGAAACCAGTTTGGAAATTGATTTGGTTTGTCAGATTTGTATTCGAATTTATTTTTGAAAACTGAATCGAGTTTGATCTGAAATATTCGAATTTGAATTAAACTCGAATTCACCACAAAAAAAAACCACTTAGCTTTTGTTTTGAGATACGAATATAAACTTTTTAAGGCTGATAGTCTTACATTAATTCATATTATTAATTAAGAAACATCAAAATTAGAAAATTGAAGTATCTTTTTAAGGGATTACAAATTTGGGGAATTGAAGGTATCGTCTCATCAGATAGATACGATCGAGGAATGAAAACCGAAAAAGAGCTAGAAGAAACCGGATTAGGGAATTGGAAAGGAGACTCTAAATTATTTTAAATATAAATTAAATCATTTATATAAAGTAATATGTCGATTCTTAAATCGGATTTCAAATTGAATAAAAAATCACAAACTTGGAATTCGATTAAAAATCTTGAATTGAATTTTGAGATTTCCACATCGAATTTTGAGTTGTTCAATCCTGATGTAAATGTTAAACACCCTTACTCAATACAGACAACCTGACATCTTTGGTTAAGTGTTGCGTCTCACAATCATAAGTTCGAGTTCAATAGGCACATGTTATAATGTATCTATCTACATACTACATGACACACAAACTGAATAACCATTTAGGCCGGATCCAGGTTTCATATTAATTGTTCTGAAATTCAATTTAAGTAAACTCTTACTCGGTGAAAAAAACTTGCACAAAGTGCCAAGCAACACACTCAAGACGTGAACTCTATTTTTTAATAGCCATTAACTCATGCATTACTTTTATTAATTTGTTTTGGTTTATGTTCATCATATGTTTTGGATACTTAATTTAATTAAAAGATAAATGTTACTAAATCAATCCTTCATTTTGGATACCAGATAAAGTAAAAATCCACAATATATATATGTAGTGGGATGAAACAATCAAGTGGGTCGGCAGACACTTGTCAAAAACCTTTGAGTCCTCGAAACTATAGGTTAAAATCAGCCACTATATATGTATATTGTTTTGACTTTTGTATACCACGTACTCATCATTTCGATCAATTGCTCCACTTATTAACTAGCTACGTGTTAAATCCGCCATGCAAAACAACTATAAATACATGAAGTCTCTACATTCTTTTCATATAGATCACACAACATCTATATATATATATATAGCTTAACCTTCTTTAAGTTCATCAAAACACATAGCTAGTAAGCTTGTTACAAAAATGGCATTCATCAAGTTCCTACTACTTCTCGTCTTGCTTATTGCTTCTTTTTCCATTATCATAACTGCTGAGGGTCGAGTTGCACGCAAGGATTTAGGTGTGGATCTTGGTGGTGTTGGTGTCGGGGTTGGGGCAGGTGTTGGGATTGGTTTAGGTGGTAGTGGAAGTGGTTCTGGAGCAGGTGCTGGATCTGGATCAGGATCAGGATCCAGGTCCAGCTCCTCCTCTTCTTCAAGCTCTTCAAGCTCAAGCAACAGTGGCTCCGGAGGGGGTGGCTCTGAAGCAGGTTCGTCTGCAGGATCCTATGCGGGATCGCATGCTGGGTCTGGACACCGAGGGGGAAACTGATCGAATGAGGACATATATATCATATAATATAATCTCACCATATTTGTAGCTACTTATCTAAATAAATAAATAAATAAATGGTGATACTGCATGCATGCATGCATGCCTCTTTGTGCCGTTAAAAAAAATAAAAATACACCTAGCTAGCTCTTTGTACTTAGATGTGATTCGTAACGTACTTTTTATTTGTAATAATATAATCAAATTAATACATATATACATAATATTATGGTTTATTGAAGCATACATATATACACGTACATAGTAAACTTGTTACAAGCATACATACATAATGGCATTCATCAAGTTCCTAGCTACTACTTCTTGCTTTGCTTGTTGCTTCTTCATCCATTATTTTAAGTGTCGACGGTCAAGTTGCACGTAAAGATTTAGGTGTAGATCTTGGTGATGTTGGTGTTGGGGTTGGGGTGGCCGGGATTGATTGTTTAGGTGGTGGAAGTGGTTCAGGAGCAGGTGCTGAATCTGGATTAGATCCAGGTCTAGCTCCTCCTCTTCTTTGAGCTCTTCTAGCTCGAGCCAACAGTGGCTAGCTCTAGAGGGGGTGGCTCCGAAGCAGGTTCATCTGCAGGATCCTATGCTGGATCTCATCGGTCACCGAGGAGAGGAAACTGAACTAAAGGATGACGTTTGCATATATGAATTTTATATAATGTCACCGTATTTGTAGCTACTTAATTATCTAAAGAAATAAACGGTAGTGACCGATACAACATCTTTGTACTTTAATTGCATGTGATCGATTCTTCACTATTTTCTTCTAAACAATAAATTCAAGTTTATATATATACATTATGCATTACATGATCATACCTCTATTGAAATGAGGATATATATTATTGAGATAAAACAAACAAACTCGATCTGTAGTATGGCACACCGGCCTATATCGAGGGGGTGCAAACTTAACACTTGCGTTTGTGTATCGGGAAACTTAACCCTAGCTAGTTTACATCAGAACTTTTAACTAGTCGTGGGAAACAACTCAGTCGTCGGAAACTTAACACATCCTTTAGTCGTGGAAAGCTTTCGAGTTACTTTTTTTTTTCCAACAAACCTTTTATTTGGTAAGAAACGTACGGCCTCATATATATGACGAATTTACAACCTAAAATGTCGTCGTAATTAAACAGAAACAAAAATCTTTGGTTGAGAGTCTCAGAAAGCTATCAGTTTTAATTAATTAGTTATTGACTATTATTCGATGAATCATTTCTTTCTAATTTTTTTTTATAAAGAATTGGTGGAAGAATTAACTCTAACTAGCTAGGGTTATACAGCGTGCTAGCTAGCACTGCACGTTGTACGAGCCGTTTGTATACCGTTATATTTACGTTATCACAGTCGTCGTTAAAACCATACAAAGGCTAAAATCAATGAAAAAGCAAATATCATTTAGCTTCAAACAAACATAATCACAATGAAACACATCTTATCTGATGCTAGGAACAACGGATCATCATATTTCTCTGTAGAATTGCATAACAAAAGAACACCACCATACATGCACCATTCACTATCATCCATATTCTATTGAAGAAACAAAGAAGACGACGGAGGCCGGAAACGGTGGAATGACAATAGCTAGTCGAATGAGCCAGCAAGAAAGAGAAATACAAATGAGCATGTCTTGTTCCAAGAATCCAAAGACTATGAAAAACCATAATACTAATTGTCACTTAAGCTCACTTATTTATAAAAGAGTCATTTTAATTACTTTGGTGGTCAAAAATGAAAAATCTACAAAAACAATGGTGTCGACATGTTGCTACGACCATGTTCATAATATTGTTGAAATTTGGTGTGAGGTCGTCGACATGATTGTATTATGGATGGAATATATTGAAGAGTAGAGTTGACTCATGGTGGCGACGTGTTGCTACGACCATGTAATATGGGGAGTGGAGGATGTGGAGAACGAGCTATACTTGTGACGACATATGCTACGGCTATAGATCGAGGCAAGGTGGGTGCAACAAGGCGCAAGAAGAAAACAAACAACGTACAATATATTTCCCTGGCCGGCTCGACCTTTCATTAGTTTTAATTCCCGATCACTTGGATAATGTACGTGCACCTTGGAAAAAATACACAACTCTCTAAAAGCAGGATTTTACAAAAATATTTATTATTCATGATATGTCTCGTTACTATAACCAACAATATATTATTCATCAGAAACGTACAAAAGTCTAATATATTTGTTTCTACAAATGTCAACCTTGTGAAAACTTATAACTGGTAATTTTCATTGCTACTTCGTTGGTAACTCAAGTCGACGATTATGCATATGAAAGTCGCCGGCCACGTACGACTATTTTGGCAATGGAACATCACCAACAGATTATCATCGATGATGAGTATCACCGGCCAACATATTATCGTCAGTCAATGATGAGTATCTCTTTGGACATAAACGTTGGGAAAGTTACTTCCTGGCCCTTTACGATAGAATTTTCTAGAAAGGGTGGCCGGCCGATCGACATAAATTAAACACGTGTTAATCTAGTTTCCTCTTTACGTTATCTTGTTGTCGATTTGCAACATGTAATTGTAATATATGGTGGAATTTAATTATAATGATATTCAAGTATATATATATAATTGCTGATCGAGTTCCACTTCCAAATAAAGTTAAGGATGAATATATATATATATATATATATATATATAGGGGAGGGATCAAGAGAGAACTCCATATTAAGTTGAGAACTAGAGAACTCCCAAAAAACAAGGGATGAAATTTTAAAGTGGAGGGGTAAAATTGGAACTTTAAATATATAAAACTTTAAACATTTCTATCTTTTGCATACGTTAAGTTTTTAAAAAAAATTCCGCACCATTAGATCAAGAATTTTAGTATCTTTCATTTGAGTATAAATAACGTTATAAAAAAATAAAATTTTCTCGTTTTTTTAATTTCAATATTTCATATATGTAGTATACGATATTATATGTTTTTAAATTGGGGAAAATGAATATGGTGTCGTTATGCACCTAAATTACAAGACAAACCATCAAAACTAGTACTTTGATAAAATAACAAAAGTTCCCTGATATTGATGTTGACGATACCATCACAAAAAAACAACACCATCATGCCTTAATTCTAAATTTGAATTTTTCTCATATGATCGTACTGATATTACTAGCAATTACTTGGTTCACGTTATGTGATGTGGTATGAATATGTGCAGCAGAGGCGTATCATAATAACAATTATACGAGTCATGTTATATTAATCTGTTACTTGGAATTGAGAAGCCAAATTGACGTACAATCAATTTTTAAAGGGCGAGTAATCATTTTCTTAAAATGAATGATGATTATTGAGTAAATGGGAAAGCGAAGAATTATGATCTAAGAGAAAAAGAGTGAGTCGTCCATTAAAATTGAATAAAGACCAAAGAGTTAAGTTTTCTAATAAAAAATAATGTAAGTTATTTTATCAAAATTACGTAATTTTAATGGTTTACGTGTAACTTAAGTGCATAACATCACCGTATTCACTATTCCCTTTTAAATTTTATAGTGTTGCATATATGCAGTATCGTATACTGCATATATGTAGTATCATGCTACTACATATATGGAGTATATGCAATACCGATGCGTTATTATCTTATAGTTTGAATTTCAGGTTTATTTTATTTTGTTATGATATTTATTGTTTATTTATTAGTATATTATTATCTTTATGTTTAGACATAGTATAACTATTGATTTTGTTTTCATTTGTAATAAATTTTTTTAATATGGAATATTATGAACTTTGTTACTGGTCATTTGAGATCGTATTATAGTTTAAATAATTATTAGACTCTTGAGCCATTTGGTCGTTTCAAAAAATACATCAAGTACAATTATACTACATATATGTAGTATCAAAAAAACCAAAACGTGATTTTTAAATTTTTTTTTATATAAATAACGTATGAAGAAGTTTTTAATGTTTAAAAAAATATATAATCAAATACAATATCGCAATACTACATATATGCAGTATGAAATTTTAAAAAACGAGAATTTTTTTTTTCTAACGTTATTTATACTCAAATGAAAGATAATGAAATTTTTGATCTACTGGTGCAATTTTTTTAAAATAATATTAACGTATGCAAAAGATAGAAATATTTAAAGATTTTTATATTTAAAGTTCCAATTTTACTCCTTTCCTTTAAAATTCCATCCCTTGTCATTTTGGTAGTTCTCTAGTTCTCAACTTAAAATGAGTTCTCTCTTGAACCCTACCCTATATATATATATATATATATATATATATATATATATATATATATATATATATATATATATATATATATATATATATATATATATATATATATATATATATACTGTAGTGGGTGAGCAACAATATTAGCCAATGATCGATAGCAACTTTAATTGATTTGGCCACTCTATCAATCTCCACTCGCATGCCACATCCATCATATCATATCCTAATTTCTCAGCCACTAGTTTTTGCTTCTTTCACACTTCTGACTCTGTCGATCTGCTCATTTTTTATGTTCAAATTTCAAAATCCATCAAATAAGGTTAACTCACACACCATTCACGCCTTCAATATATGACATATATGGGCTATCAAAAGAAATATTGCTTAACCCGAATTACCATCATCGTTAAAAAAACAAATCTATCTAATATTTTAAGGTTTTAGGGGGCAAATTTTTGGGGGGAAATTCTTTTTGTTCTATAATAGGAAGTTTTGGAGATAAAAATTAAATTGAATTTTGCACCATACATAAGTTGATGGAGCAAAATCTTAAAATTTTAAATACTTACAAATTTTTAAACATAATAATTATGATTTCTTTATAAATATTATTATTTAACCCGTGTGTAACACACGGGTATTAAACCTAGTTATATATATTTTTCATAAGGGTTATTGGATTTAAACACCCCCAACTATTAGTCATTGGCCGTTGTCACCTCCAAGTATCACTTTGGCCAATAACACTCCCAACTAAATACTTTGGTGTCCGTATCACCAAAAGTTAACCAAATCACTAACGCCGTTAAGTTTTGCTGACGTGGCACGGTGACGTGTCCTATCTCTCCTTACGTGGCACGGTGATATCGGCCAATGATCAATAGTTAAGGGTGTTTAAATCCAATAAGGCAATAACCCATTATTTATCTATATTTAACTAGGAATTGACATGTGTCACGTGATACGACGACCGGGTTTTAGTTGGTGCATATGTCGTGTAATATTTGTGACTTCGTTACATGCGTTATGTTATTGATTATCTCTTGCACGTTATGGTGTAATATTATGTTTTGTACCTTGCAACGTAATGCCGTCAAAGTAATTAAAAAAAACTAACTAAAACAAAAGAATATACAAAGAAAAAAAAGTTTAAAAAGAATAAAAAAACAAAAATATCCAGCCCTCGTGTAGATGTTCAATGCACATCATGACCACGTGATCCAATATGACACTGTTAACTAGGATTTTTTTGTACAATATAATGGTATAAATAAATTTCCGCTTTTATGGTGTTTATGGATTAAATGTTGTCTTAATTCTGCCCAGTCATCAATTTTATTAAATAGGTCGCTTACTCGGAAGTTCACTTGAAAAGAGGATCAAGACAGGGCGACCCCCTTTCTCGCTTTTTGTTCTTGCTGGTGATGGAAGCATTTAATTACTTTGACATGTTACATTGCAAGGTACGAGGCATTATACTACACCAGAATGTGCATGAGATAATCAATAACGTAACGCATGTAACGAAGTCACAAATATGACACGACATATGCACCAACTAAAACCCGGTCGTCGCATCACATGACACATGTCAATTCTTAGTTAAATATAGATAAATAATGGGTTATTGCCTTATTGGATTTAAACACCCTTAACTATTGATCATTGGCCGCCATCACCGTGCCACATAAGCAGAGATAGGACACGTCACCGTGCCACGTCAGCAAAACTTAACGGCGTTAGTGATTTGGTTAACTTTTGGTGATACGGACACCAAAGTATTTAGTTGGGGGTGTTATTGGCCAAAGTGATACTTGGAGGTGACAACGGCCAATGACCAATAGTTGGGGGTGTTTAAATCCAATAACCCTTTTCATAAACGTTTAGATTTTTTATTGGAATGTCGGTTAGTTTTGGATACAATATTTAGTAAATGACTATTTTTATTTATCTATCTATCGATTTAAAAGACAGAAGTTTAGATTAGTATCTCTAGTTAACTTTTCTGTCATTGTTTATGTTCTCCCTATGTGTTGGTACTTGGTAACTTCAAATTCTTGTTTTTCGGTTGAAACTTAATTGTTATACCCAAAAATCGTCGATCAAAAGAAAAAAACCCATTTTACTAATCAAAGTCAATTAAAATAAAATAATAATTAAACTGGGTGTTTTGGGGCACGATGGTGAACAGCACAACACCTTGGGCGTGATGGGGCGCTGCCTCTTGAGGCGTGGTGGCTTGGCACTTGCAAAATGACATTTTATGAGTGCGTTTAATATTTAATATTTTATTTTTTAAATCCGTTACACAATCACAATATTTTTAACATTCTCATAAACATTTAAATAAAACAACCACAAAATATTTATTCTTAAATTAATGTACTTACCTTTGACATATTCGTCACATTTCTCATCTTTTTTCCTCTTCGTTTAATTCTTTTCTCCCACATTTGATCTGCCTCTAATAATAGGTTTAATTTTTAATACCGTCAATATATGGGTTTATGGGTAGACACTCATTCGGGTTAGTTTGAACCGGAACCAACCCGCGACTCATATATAGTCTAAACTCTAAATACAGAACCTTGAATCGGAACCATATAATTTAGGTGGGTCGTGTATGTTGTTACGTACGTGGGTCAGTTCCCGCCTGGGTCCTTCACACATCAATCTTTGAAATGACCGGCCCTATTAACCTATCTATATGATATAAAATGTTTATTAATTATTAGTTTTATATACATTCATGATTCAATATTTAAGCTAGATTTATATATGTATTATGCTCGTACGTGGTTGTTGATGAAATTTATTTAAGTTCAAAATTCAACAGTGGTAGGGACAAAACTTTAGCATTGTTATCCACCACGTTTCAACACCGAAATCAGGGGCGTACCCACTTTGGTGGGGTGGGGGGCGTCCACTCCCCCTGCGAATTTTTTTTTTTTGTTTTTATATGTTAAATTCTCGATCGACCCCCATAAAATTTAACCCTCGACCCCCATACAGGTTTGAAAACTCAGTTTAATGCTCAGTTAGTAGCCTATATGAGACACATAATATTTAACAATGGATTGGGTTATATTATGGTTAGAAGATAGTAATATATATTTATTTATATTGTCATATATAGTCAATCATTATGGTATTGTAACCTTAAGTGTTTCACCATTGCACAAAACCATCAATATAGTTGATGATTTGGATGGTCATGAGTACAAAATGGAAATATATAAATAAATTAACTACTTTTGCTAAGTAATCAAGTGAGAAGTGATGAATGGTGGAAAAATTAGTTGTAGAACCAAGGTTCACAACATCACCATTTTTATACCATAACACAAGTTTTCCAACATAATATTGTTTGGAAACATGGTTTGGTTTCATTAGCTTCTTATTTGTAGATTAGTGACTTAAAAAAGATGTATAATGGAGGCATATGAAGTTTAAGAAACAAAATAAAAGATTTATTTTATATAGTTTGAGAAAAACAATCCTAACTCGAACCTCAAAATGGTGATTCACCAAACTCTATTTACCTTGGTAAATACATGGTAAAGTTATAGAGGATGTTTCAAGTATTTAGGAATAAAAATGAAAGAAAGAATAAAAAACTCACAAGTTGTTGAAAATTTGTTGAAAAAAAGATGAAATTTGAGAGAGAGTTTAAAAGATGAAAATTTGTAGAAATTCTTAAATAGATTGAGAGAGTTTGAGAGAGAGTTTAGATGATGAAAGTGATTAGAGAGATTTTGTTTGGTATTTATAGATAAAAATTAGGGTTAGACATTAAATAAGTTGGTTGAGTGGAGGGAATGAAAATTTTTACTTTTAAATATAAGTAGAGGTAAAATGAAATTTTTTTAATTTTGACCCATCAAATTTAATCGAACCGGATTAAAAAAATATTATATATCGATACTTAAACGATTACTACCAAATTTCCGACCCCCATGAAAAAATTTCCTGGGTACGCCACTGACCGAAATACGGGACAATTAACATATTGTTAATCATGAATCAATATATCATGTGTCCACCACTTTCATCACGCCTCTTACAACTATAAATAGCTACGCCTATGCATTCTGATGGCCACTCACCAACAAATATAAGTAATTTAAACTTTCATTTGGGTTTAGATCGATCATGGGGAAACTAAGGGCATTGAGTTTGGCTACTTTGCTACTGCTTTCAACTTTAGTCATGACGTGTGAGAGTCGTGTAGCAAGAAAGGACTTGGGTTTGGATTTGGGAGGGATTGGTCTAGGTCTTGGGGTTGGAATTGGGGTCGGTGTAGGTGGTTCAGGATCTGGTGCCGGTGCAGGTTCAGGTTCCGGGTCTAGCTCATCCTCTAGCTCTTCCAGCTCGAGTTCTAGCTCAAGTTCTGGAGGAGGGGGAGGAGGAGCAGGGTCGGAAGCTGGCTCGTCTGCTGGTTCTCATGCTGGATCTGGTTCAGGTGGTCGAGGAGGGGGTGGTGGTGGCGGTGGAGGTGGTGGTGGCGGACGTGGAGGAGGATCTGGTGAGGGCTCAGGGGAGGGAAGTGGCCATGGGTCTGGGTATGGATCGGGACATGGAGGTGGTGGAGATCGCAAATAAGCAATACCATAGCTACCTTGTAAGACGGCGCTATGAATAAGTTATGCATGCTTGTAATGGTTAATATTTGTGTATTATGTATATGATCATGAAAATTACGTACGTGTCTTGCTTGTTGTTGTCACTTTTACTCAACACAAAGTGTTGTTAGGTGTTTCATGTTTGTATTGTGTCATTGTAATATTTGGTCTTGTGCATGTAATCTAGCGAACTATGAAATGGAGGCTTTTTTAGTCAAAGGTATTGAAGTACAGCAAAAAAGAAATTTTAAGTTAATGTCAACCTAGCGCGCGCCACCCTTCAACTTTTTACGACCAATAAAAAAAACTATATATAAATATCAAACTTAATTATGAACTTATAATTAAACATGTTTCAATGACGAAATATTTTAGAAACAAATTAAAACAAACAAAATTTATTAATATATTGTTTTAAAATTAAAGGAGATTGAGACGAATATATATATTACATTTTTGTTATTTTCTTTAATTTTAGAAGTTTGTAAGTTTGAAAAAAAATTTATTTGTTTTGTTGTGCGTATTCGGGAAATATTCATTGCATAACATAGATATCTCCCCTAATAGGCAATTATATAAATTATTTCAACTATTATATTCAGTTTTCTTGTTTATAATATAAAATTGACTAGTCAAAATCTAATATTTGTCCTCGATATAAAATAGTCAGATGACTGAAAAAACACATATTGATAACCCGGTGTTAAAATGATCTGTTTAGTGAATTGGATACATCATAATAGATTCATCTATTATTAGGCCAGTTTCATTTTGAATGGGCCCAGCCCAAAATATGTTATGGCAAAAAGATTAAAAAAATAGTTAATGGTAAAATACATCCATATGGTTTACACCCAATAGCAATTTGCAATTCCACTTGAATATTTAGACCTTTTACAACTTTAAGATAAGGCAATCTTTCTAAAGCAAGAAGGGAAGGGAGAAAGTTTACTAATCAATGACCCAAGGTTTGGGAGTCAAGGAACTGGAAGACGGACACGCGGTGGACTGACCTCTTTAGGCAAGAGAGGCAGTAGACTGGGAAAGAGAATGAAAGATTGATCTCCTATTGTAAGCAAGACCCTAATCTAAAGCCAGAATCAAAGGCAATGCCACGGGGAAGTGAAAGGTGGCATGAAAGTAGAATCAGATTCTCCGAAGCAGACTGGCTTGAATTCATGTCATGCTTGATACGTAGTTGATTTTCGATTGTTTCACGAGTTCATCAGCTTTCACATTATCTTCATTGTCTTGACACCATCCATCTTAGATTCAACATGGATCGATGTAATAAACTTCTACATCCTTATATCCTATTTAGATTAAGTAACTTCAACTTCATTACAAGCTTTTCTGGATAATCTTATTTCTTGATCTTTAAAACTACAAAAAATGACTCTTGTTCAAAGTTGAAATTGAATATGATCAAGGTGTCATTGGCTTTATAAATTTATTCTCAAGTAACATTCTTTTTTTCGTTTTCTTGTGTCACTATTGTATTGTGATAATATGAGTGTCATTGACCTCTAGCTTTGTATAGCATTAAGAAAACACGAACACACATATAAGAACAAGATCAAATACAAAATATGAGAAATATGTTATGTGAGCCTTGACCATTGAATAAGTCAAAATAGTGGTTAAAAAGAGACGGTGTCAGTTATTTGACACTTATTTATCACAAATATTACAAAGAAAAAGTTAAAGTCACGAGAGTAGATATTTAACAGTAAATAACTTTTACGGAGTATATACTTAAATATTTTTAAAAATTGTTCTAACATTAATATTAGTCTTTTTTTTGTTATAGTTTGATCAGTAGAGTATTAATGTTAAATATACTTTAGAAAACATTGTTATACTGTGTGCATATATAGAAAACAAAAGTAATATATCTATCCGTATTAAATTATGTATCAGTATAATTTAATTGTCACGAAATTACTGTTGTTTTTGAACTTTTCATATATAGATAACGTACGTTTATCATCTAAACAAATTCTTAAAGAGTTAATCGCAAACAAAATCAATTTAATTAGATAATTACAAAATCCACATAACGCTAATTAGATAACCACGAACTTTGAAAAAAAAATCCAGTTAAGCCCCGGCCTCTAAAGTCAAAATCTAACACACCAATTTTAGTCCAAATCCCTTTCATGCACTATATAACATATATATTTCCAGACCAATATATTCTGTTTTGAAACAAAATCATATATATCCTCTCTTCTAAAAAATATGCCAGCATTAGATGAAGATCTGTTTCCTTCAACCCCAAGCAAAATCAAAATCGAACGTACCCACACCATCATGAACAACCGATCCTTCCACCGTAATTGTTTCACCCCAACAACCACCTTGTTCCTCTGGACCTTATTATTAATCCTCCTAACAGCCTCTTACATGACCATTCAAACCTTCGTCGATACCAACAACCACCACCACCACCCAATCCCCCGTCACCACCTCATCATCGGCGGCCCACACTGGGAAAAAAAGCTCCGTTCATCTGCTCAAATCCGTCGTTCTCACGGCATATCCGTACTTGTTACGGGCGCTGCCGGTTTCGTCGGGTCACACGTCTCCCTCGCCTTAAGAAAACGAGGCGACGGAGTCGTGGGACTCGACAATTTCAACGACTATTATGACCCGTCGTTGAAAAACGCACGACGGGCGCTTTTAAATTCCCATAACGTGTTTATCGTTGAAGGTGATATTAACAATGATCATGTTTTAACCAAACTTTTTGACGTTGTTGCGTTTACACACGTTATGCATTTAGCTGCACAAGCGGGTGTACGGTACGCTATGGAAAACCCGCATTCGTACGTTAATAGTAACATCGCGGGTTTAGTTACGCTTTTAGAACAATGCAAGTCCGCTGACCCGCAACCCGCTGTTGTATGGGCTAGCTCAAGTTCGGTTTACGGTTTAAACGATAAAGCTCCGTTTTCGGAATCGGATCGGACTGACCGACCCGCTTCGCTTTACGCGGCTACTAAAAAAGCCGGTGAGGCGATCACGCATACCTACAATCACATCCACGGGTTGTCGATAACCGGGTTAAGATTCTTTACTGTATACGGCCCGTGGGGCCGACCTGACATGGCTTATTTTTCATTCACTAAGGATATACGTCAAGGTAAACCTATTACTATTTTTCGGGGGAAGAATCGAGTCGATTTGGCTCGGGATTTTACGTACATTGATGATATTGTGAAAGGGTGTGTGGCGGCGTTGGATACGTCAGGTAAGAGTACTGGGTCGGGTGGGAAGAAGAAAGGACCGGCGCCGTATAGGATATATAACCTGGGGAATACGGCGCCGGTTAGTGTTCCCACCATGGTAAGTTTGTTGGAAAAGTATTTGAATAAGAAAGCGAAGAAACATGTGGTGACAATGCCTGGAAACGGTGATGTTCCGTTTACAAATGCGAATATTAGTTTAGCTCAAAGGGAACTTGGGTATAAACCAACAACCGATTTACCAACCGGCTTGAAAAAGTTTGTTGATTGGTATGAATCATATTATGTCGATGATCACCGCAAGTCTGTAAGTTATTAGTTTTTCTTTAAGGTAGATTGTTTTGTTTTTTTTAGAAAAAAATAGTTTTAGGTTTTGACGTTTTGTTAGTGTGTTTAGTGCAAAGAAAGAAATTTTAGTTTGTTAGTTAATATGGATTGAATTTATTATATTTTGCTTTCAAAAATCAAATTCCAGTTTGTGCTTGCATAGTATATAATAGCTTAGCGTCTCGTATAACACGTAGATGAAATATGTAATTTTAATTCCACGAAGAATATTTTGAAATTTAAATTAAGTAGATAGATAGCGTCTCGTGTAACATGTAGATGAAATATTCAATTTTTAATTCTACCAAGAATATTTTGAAATTTAAATTAAGTAGATAGATATAAAAGAAGAAAAAGATTATTATTATTAGGAAAAAAATTTATGGGTTGTATTTGACCCAGATAGGTATGTGCGCTACATAAAAGAAAAGTTTGCCACCTACGAGCATGTATCATAATGTTGGTAAGTGGATGGGTTATTTAGTTGTTAAAATAAGTAGAAAATTCAATTTAAAATGTATATCCGGGTTGGGTATGTTTTTTAAAATTAGTGCTTTGATCTTGTTTATACTACTTATGATAAATGATTGTATTTAACAAAAATAGATCACTTGATTATTTGAAATTAATGAAACTTTATGCAAAGTTGGAAGATTTGTATATCGTCAAAAGATCTTTTGATTTTAATTGAACGGCCAACCTTATTAATGTTAAAGGTTTTCTTAGTCAATGATTTTCATTACATAAAAAGGTGAAGGCTATTTTGATCTTTTAAAAACTCGGAATTATTTTAGTAAACAAGTTTGGTAATATATTTAGTAAAGAAAAGATTATTGTTCTAGTGATTTTCCAAAAATAAAATGGCATGATCAAACTCTAAATTTACTTTGGTGGGTGGGGGGGGGACTAGTTATGTATGAATGGGAAATATAAGGGGTTGGTGGGGGACATTTAAAAAAGTAAAAAAGATGAACCATGTAATTAGCTGGATTTTATACGGATATGGACCTGCCCTATTAAAATTTCCACTTTTCGTCCCTGCAATCGTTTAAATAATCACATGTTATTTAACGTAAAGGTGGCTTCATGTCAAGATTTCTAATCTCACAAAATGAGTTGTGATGTAATCTAGGTGGTGCTAAACAGGATTAAAATATGCTTGTTACAAAAAATAACATGTGTTCTATATTGTTTTTTAATAATAAATACTGATTTATTTCTTTTTATGTAATCAGTTTCTTTTTATGTCTAATAATAATTATTTCTTGAGTTAAGTGCAGAAGATAACCCTGTGGTTTACACCCAATAGCACTCTGCAACCCCAGTTGAATATTTAGACCATTTGCAACCTCAAACTTTTTAAAGTAAGTCATTTGCAACCCTTGGTTAGTTTGACCGTTAGTTGATCGTTATTTATAAGGGTATATTATACAATTCACAAAAAAAGATAACAATCATTTGCAACCCTCGGTTAGTTTAACCATTAGTTGACCGTTATTTATAAGGGTATAATAGACAATTCACAAAAAAAAAGATAACAATCATTTGCAACCCTAGGTTTAATATTAAACCAACATAGTCGAAGTCGACTATTCTCCATATCCTAATCTACAAACAATACGTACTCTCCATGTTGACATCTAGGTTTTATAAGTTTATGATTTCACGCATATTTATGAATAACTCAAAGTGACGTTGGTAGAACTTGAGACTTTATTTGGTTGTTTTGGTTGTTATGCATTTTGGTTGTTTTAATCGGACTTAATTTGATTGCTATGCAATTTGGTGGTTATAATATAACGTTTGAAACTTTTGATTTAGATTAATTCTACATAAACTAGAATCATTGTTTTACTCAATTAGAAAACGATAAAATAATTAAATTACTTATTTTTTAACGGCAATAACTAAGTTATTTAAACATATCCATTGTTTATGGTTACTTCCAAGTTCCATCTTCTTTAGATTAATGGGTAAGCATGACACATTCAATTTGACTCTGAGAAATCTAAAGCAACGTGGTTGGAAGAATTATATTTTTATAAACATAGACTTTAATATATATTAGGAGTAATTGGGTAATTTAATTATTTTTTGGATGGTTAACTAACGGTCAAACTAACCAAGGGGTGCAAATGACTTACTTTAAAAAGTCTAGGGTTGCAAAAGGTTTAAATATTTAAATGGGGTTGTAGAGTGCTATTGGGTGTAAATCACAGTGTTGTATTTTGTACTTAACTCTTGTTTCTTTATCGTAGTATTTATCTTTAGGCGCCAATATATTTTTTGTATGAAATTCTTTTAGAGGCAATAACTTGTTGTTTATACTTTCTTTTAAAGATAACAAAGTGAGACGTTGTTTTGTGTTAGTGGACATATCCATTTTGGACAAAAGTTCTCAATTAGGTTGTTTATACTTTGTTCCTGTTCCTTGAATGAACATAAATAAGCAACAGATAAAGTACTTAACCTATCTTGAAGCAGCTGTAAGTTGGAACTAATTTCTCTTTTCAATTGGTGAAATAAATAGGCATACATCAAAACATATAAAGATTTTAAAAAAAAAACTAGCGCACGAATAAATTAAATATTGTTTTATTATATCGCCATATACTCGAACGTTTATCTTTTCTAAAAATGCAACAGCGTTAAAGAGAAAGTATGAGGACCAACTTGAAAACCTAAAGAAACTATGTGGGCTAAAGTTGTACTTGGATAATAATTAAGTTTGGGCAGTGGATGATGGTCCAGCTGTTTGTAGTCAGCTTTATTTTGCAGTCAGGTCCATTGAAATTGAAATGTAGCAGTAACAGCCTAGATTTTATAACACTGCCAGATTTTCTAAAAATTTGTAATTTTGTTTTGTTTTATTTGACAGCGTCCGTACATGATGATATAATAAAATACTCCGTAGTAATTAAAGTTGAAGTAAACTGATTTATGTATTTATGTGTAGTTAAAGTTGTTCAAACTTCAAACATTTTAACTATTGTAAACTGATTTATAGGCTACTGGCTAGTAATGTAATTTAGGGTTTTGGGTATGAAAATTGTATTAGATACGTAATCTATCAAACTACTCAGCACATTTTACTCACTTAAGATATAATTAGAAGTTTGGAGGTAAGTTTTAGAGGGTAAGGAAAAAAGGTACATGTACAACATATATATTACATGCAATGCCCATCTTTGTATGTGATGCACCAAGACAAAAGTGAAGATTAAAACAAATGATAAGAATTCAAATGCTTGTCTTTGGTTTATCTATAATGAGACTTAAAAAAAAACAGAACATGAAATAAGTTTTTAAACCTTGAGAGCTGCTTTGTGAACCATGGTCTCCTTGTGAATTTGGTGGCAGCTTTTTTCAACAAGGTCAAGTACCTTCTCTAAGTTAGTGGCCCATGAGTTTAAAATGTCATTGCTATCTTTGGCTGTCTCAAAGCATATTATTCCCATAGGTCTGTCTATCTTTGCTACCAGTGCTTTTGATACCACCATATCCGATAAATGTTTTTCGGTTTCCTGAAATATTTTTAATTAAAGTAAAAATTTTTATCAAATTAAACAACATAATAATGAGAATATAACCATGCTTTGTAAAACACACCTCAACAGTAAGACACAGAAGCTCAGCCAGCCGTTTTATCGTTATCCTTGCATAGTACTTTGAGACGACAAGAATATTCTGAAAACAAAAAAACATTGTTTCCAGTGAGTATATATACATATTTTAATTACACCTTATAATCATGAACAATTCAATAAATTAGGTTGATCTGGATAATTTTTGTTTGCTAAATGATCTGGGTCTACTCAAATTATACAACAGATCACTTTTATGAAATTTGCTAACTTCAACACTACTAAGATTTGGGCGCCTCCATTAACAATAGACGCCATTAAATAACAAATATCGCTTGCGTGTAGACCCATTTTGGTACTTTTTTCCTAATGCAACCCAAGCCCATAATGGTAAAAACCTGTTTTGACAAAACCAAATTGATACTTCTTGAACCAACCCATGTTTCAATTGGCCTGACCACAGTTGAACCCGTTACCTAACCCAACCACCCACACGATTATAGTAATAAAGATACGCATGAAAAATGAGAGTATAAATAATTACATGCTCTATAACTCTCTCCTTGAGATCATCGGCCGCTTTGTCTCCTAAAGAGCCACCTAACATGTTCTTTTCATTCTCAAACTCATCCTTAAATGCGTTCCACAAACCAGTCCACTGAATCACCTCCATTGTGATTAGTTGTTTTAGAAGTGACCTTTGAAACCAAATGATAATTTAATAATTATGATTAGAGAAGCAATTTTATTTCATAATCATTAAAATCTTTGAATAAAATGATTAAGGGTACAAAATATAAGTCTTGGCACCTGAAATGAGGAATTTCTGATAGATTTTTATCATCCAAAGTTGAGTTTAAAAGGCTTGACTGCATAGGATCATGTGGTGCCAGTACTAAATACCAGCAAATTTTTCTCAAAACCTGTGAATATATCAAACATGCATCATCAGTTTATCATTATACTGTATGTTATTATGTACGTGTGTGTGTATTTATAAACAAATTTAAATGTCGATACTAAATAAATTCATGAACAAACAAAGTAAAAGGAATGTTTACTGGTATCCACTTTGCAGGGTCCTCTTTGACAGAAGGGATTTCATATACTGATTTGTAGCACCGGCATATTTCAAGATACTCATTGTTGTGTGAGTAATATCTGCATAACAAATTAAACATAAACTGATAATAAAAAAATATCAACGAAAAATGAAATAAAGTTTAGGAATTAGTCTTCAAAAAATAGTAACTAATTATTGCGTTCTCAATAGACAAATAATAACATCTACTTCCCAATGTTTTGGTATATAGTGAAACTAATTCTGATGATTAGAGATCAAATAACTAGCTGCGTTAAAAAGCCTTATTCCAATTATCTGATTGGTTAATATCATCTTACATTTATATTCTTAAATGATCAGAAATTGCCAAACACTCACACAACTAACAAATGATTATCTGATTATTGAGGGTTATAAGTATCAATTTACATATGAAACTTCAAAACTATGATGCAAAAGGGGGTTGTAAAGCCATAAAAGCTATTTCGCATGAAATAACAACCAAATATGAGTTAAATCCAATATCCATGCCAGTTTATCTTTCAACACCTGACAGATGAAGGGTAGTTTACCTAATCATGAGTTCATAGTAAATTCGCTTCAGTTCAAGCAATGATGGTATATCAGCAGGAGCTTCTTCAACAATGCTCTCACCTTCTTTTGGTTTCTTCTTCTCTTTTGAAGTATCAGCATCAAAAACTCTTGGACTAATCTTTCTAGAAAGAATCTGGGCACGCACATAATCTTGGCGGTCTAAACACAAACGAACCTGCGTACAATAAAATTCATGGCATGATAATCTTGTTCCACATAAAAATGTTCAAAAGCTCAATATATCACCTACTTGTTCAAGAATAAAAGCAATCTTCTCAGTTTTTGCCATAGCACCAAACGTTTCTACCTGGAATAATACATAACCTCCTTTTAGACTATCAAAAGAGAAGATACAGGTAGCTTGATTTCAACAGAATTGTAAAACTGACCGCAATCTCCTGCATCAGATCAGCAGCCTCAGCTATTTGTCCTTGTTCTTCCTTAATCTTAGCTAGTCTCTTGATTAATCGGGCTCTCTCGATTTCAACATAAATCTACCAACCGCAAAGACGACTTAGAGAGCCAGAAGAGAAACAAAAGTTGACAACATATGAACATATTACAATTGTAGAAACAAGCTTACCTTCCCAGCGGATACACTGTTAAGTGTTTTGATAAGCTCAATCTTAGTTTCAACATCTGGAGTTTCGTCAATATATTGCATTGCTTGTTGCACCATAGCAGTTACAGCCTTAAGTGTATAAATAACATCACGTATAAAAACTTAGAAAACAGTAACACCTTAATCAGGATAATTATACAGTATATACAAACAAACACAAGAAATCCTAGCAGATGTAGCAACATCTAATGTTAAAATCTGTTGTAAAAAGCATGCCTGACACGTGCCTGGGCACGAGGCGGCCTCAGTTGCGCTTCTGAGTCATTTGGCTTGATAAACCCGATTGACTAAGTTTGTGTTGAATATAGGTTAGAACTAAAATATCAGACTACATTATGGGCACATTTTTTCATGGAAACCATAGAATGCTAATATCACAACAGTCTCATCTCAATCGACTGCTTTGAGCAAATCAACCACTGAGCTGCTCTTGTTATTTTTTGTTTTTTCTTTATAAAAACCCTAAAAGAATAGGTGTTTTGTTGGAGCAAATCATCTGCTTAAAGCAAATAGATCTACTCTCTCACACCTTCACTCCACTGTGAACGCCTATGATTCACCGCTTCAAGGCTTTGCACAAATTCTTTTCCCATTCTTCTTTTTCAGTTGTTCTTTTTTACTGCTCTGCCTAATTTTATTTTCTTTTTCAACTGTTCGTATTCACTGTTCTGCTTACTGCTTAGTTTCTGACTTCTTTTTTGGTTGACTTATACTTGGTTCTTGTTCTACTCATCTGCTGAGCTGCTTACTTGCTTACGTTTTATTCATAAATATCTTGCTTACTGGGTTACTGCAGTACTGCTTGGTTTCTGGATTCTTTTACTCTCTTAGTTAATTTGTTCATGACCTTTTTTCCTATCTGTTAAGTAAATTTTTAAGTGCTGACTAATGAAGTATATGCTGCTGAGTGCTGAGCACTGAAGAGTGATGACTGATGTTAGTAACTAAAATGAGCAACTTATTACTAATGTATGTTAGTAAGTTACATTTCTGAATTTTTATATGAAATGTGGTTTAATGGTTTATAAACAACTCAAGAGATTTTTCTGACTTCCTTTAAATTCATTATTATCTTTTTGAAAGGAAATGTCTTACTCAGTTACTCTCGAAAATACCATTTAGTGTTTAGGATAATCCCCTCATGGGTTACCACTATAAGTGTTTGATAAGTTTCATGGTGATTACAGTTTTTAAAATCTATGCAACATTAAGAATATCCCCAATGGGAATCAACTACATTCTTTCAACTAGTTTGGGTTTGATAATTCAATCATACTGAATTACTGATCAATATCACCTATTGATATTATTGCCTCAAATTATCAACACGACCCAACCAAATCCTACAGCTAAAATTGGGTTCCTAGGAGGACACTAGATTTTAAGGTCTTTAAGCATTAAAATGAACCAAACAACACAAAGTCACTAAGCATCCCTTTTTTAGTACTGATAGCCACAAATTCTAGGAGAATATAGTGTAGAAAACACCAAAAAGTAGCATTCCCAGTACTCCGTCCACACTCATAGATCCACCGTTGGCCTAATTGTCAAGCTTCCAACCTAATTCCTAATTACGAAATCAAGTTCCTTAGTCCTGATCACTAAAAAGGAATAGCAGCCTCGGTTTACAAAATTAATAAACTCCTATAGTCCTTCCAAGGATGCATACAACTAACTATAAGTTCATGATCACAAGATCCAATCTCAACTAACCACATAAATAAGCCCTTAAAATGACTCAACTATAGCTTAAACTCCTTTAATAGACTTATGGCATTCATTTAGCAATTGAATCACAAGTAGCTTTGATCACAACAAATCTTAAAACAAAAGTTCAGAGCTTTCACCTGCTTCAACTGACCACGTCGCTTAGACAACACAACAATCTGATCATTTAGCATCTTCCAAGCGCGATTTTGGAAGCAAAGTTGAAGAATATCGATCACTGCCTTCTTTGTAGCGGCTACATCTCCGTTAAGTCTCATCTGTTTCTCCACATTCAACAACGATTCTATTTGAGCATCCAAACTACCTCCTCCTTCCTGAAAAAAAAATGAATCAGCGGCATGTTGAATTACAATCACAGGATAAAATTGCATCGGAATCGTACGCAAAACCTACCATTTTGGCTAACGAAGAGGATGAAAAATTGTTGAATTGAATGTAATTTGAGAGTTTTATGAACCCTAGGAGATGATGATGAAGAAGAAGAAGTTGAAAGAAAAGAATCAATGGCTTGATCAGCAAGCTGCAATGAAAAAGTAAATGGGCCACCTTCCTTTGTTAGTCCAATGGGCCTACTATAATAATTTTTGGCTCATTTGTGTTATTTATATGCTTAGATTTGGTATATTTAGGTTTTATTAAGTGTGATATTAATAACTAGTTTAAACTTCGTGTGTTACACGTAAGAGTAATAAAAATACATAACCTCAAAGTCTTGTTTAAATTTGGGTATCTTTGTGCTAGGTTTTGTATCTAGCCCGCTTATAACTTTTAAAAGTATGCAAGTTTTGCTTCATATTGTTTGCATTTGCAAGTTACACACCACGTGTAAATGTTACTAATCTTATCATGGTTTCAGAGTTTTCTGGTATAGATTTGTCGTAGGATGATGATATATAGCTTAGTTGGTATGAATGTTACTATTGATGAATTACAAATCATCTAATGCGGTTGGGGTAGTTCCTTATGTGAATTTTTACGGATATAAATTGATGCAAAGTTCTTTCACCCATTCTGACTCAAACCACAAAGTATACATTACATGACCTAAATCTTTAATATCAAAGTCAAAGACAATTGGATTATTGGGTTAACTTTTTTAACTCTTAAAACCACTCGCTAGAAATAATGCTTTGATTTGTAATCGAGCATTATTTGTTTTTAATCAACCACTTGTAATGGATGGTGTGACATTCACTAGATTTGACATTTTTCTTGTATTCATTCACTATACTAATTGAATTGTCTTTTTAAGATTCTTAAAGTCGTCCGATAAACTTGATCCTAATATTTGTGAACTATGTTGATCAATGTCAACCCCGTTTGACGTGTAGCTAGGAAACTTTTTTTTAGTGTCTTACACCTTATTGAACTTATAAGACGAAGAAATATCTATGTTTACAAATGATGAAGAAACTAGTCTAATGTATGGTTAATCACGTTTAGTTATAAACTAGCAAGCACTAGCGTGTGTCGCAGTTTATGCAATATATAAAAAACCAAGCCGAAACATTGATAAAAAATAGTTGAATTCGTATTTTATAAAACATACTACTTTAAAAGTTGTAAGAGAATAAATGTCTATAAAAATTTAAAAATTTCAACAACTTTTATGGCTTGTACGTTTATGATTCGTTGATTTGTACATTATAATGCAGAACTCCGTTTAGATAAGATTTGGATGGAACATAAATAAGTGTAAGACCGGAAATCAAACTTGATTAAATGTTGTTTAAACAACAAATTGTTAAATGTCTAAAACTACCCAACCAAATGGTGGAGGTCCGAGGAGCCTCGAACCCACGTTAGGTGTGTCACAGGTGACCGGACATTTTGTAAATCATATGGGCAACAGTCAACACCCTATTGGTTAAAACTAGTTTTTTAATATAAACACAAAGTGAGTTTGCACGATGCCGTTCAAAAAACAAAATGAGTGAGTTTGCACGAAATAAAATTTAACAAAAAAAAAAGACTGCAATAAGACCTTGTATCCTATGCTTAATGACTTGTACGCTTGCTAATCGTTGGTTCCTAGGATGTTGCATCGCTAGGTATGTAAACGAACTAAACTTTCAGCAAACAGTTCGGCGGAAAGTTTGTTTGTGTTTGTTCATTTAATAAACAAACGAACACGAATAAGAAATTTTGTTCGTTAAGTTAAACAAACAAAAATAAACATATGTTGCGTTCATTCGTTTATATTCGAGAACGTTTAATAAAATGCCCATTTGTGTTCTTGAACATCAAATTTTAACCATGGTAACCATGTCTATGAAGCATACAATACATATGATAAAAAAAAAGAAACAAAGATCGATCTGCAACTTACGCCACAAAAAAACGAAGTGACAGTGGATGTAGAGGAAAGTGGAGGTGCAATGAAGGCTGGAGAGAGAGGTGGAGGTGCGACAAAGGCTAGAGAGGTACAGGAGGAGGTGGTACGGCCGGAGGAAGGGAGATGTTTTATTTTAAGGTGAGTAAAAAAAAGAGGTAGGAAGATATTGTTGAACCAGAGAGTTACTAAACAAAGACACACTTGTATTTAACCAGTTTGACTCACAAACTTTCTCTTTGGATTACATAAATCCGATCAACACCTAAGGTATTTATAACCATACCAACCTATTCCTATTACAACTAGGAAACATAAACATAATAATAAACAAAAACTAATTAGAGACTAACTCAAATACTAATAATAAGTAGATAGATTCCTAATAACAATAAAATTGTTATTAGTTAATTCTTCTTTAAGTCATCCCATGAGAATTACCGAACCGCCCTTAATGAAGTCTAATATCATCAAGTTTAATATATATAAATTTAGATTTTTATTAACACGGTGACAGTGATGTTTAATAAAATGTAATTAAAAAAAACAAAAAGTCTACACAACTAAAAGTCAGCACAACACACACAAAAAAGAGACGTTGTCTAAAAAGAAACATCACCTTAATCTCTTAGCTAAACCCTTGTATGTCACACCAATATTTTTACGCGTGGTAGATATGAATTTGTTTTCTTCATAATATAGAATAAATGATAAGGAAAATATGATTTTGAAGCAGAGAAGAGGTCTTTGGGAAGAGAAAATGAAGCTTCCGAGGCACCTCCTTTTGCCGTTTGTAAACCGAAACATCCAAACACTGCACTTCTTCATGCGTAGTAAGCGCGTGATATATAACTCGTCCAAAATATCTCTCCCCTTTTAACTTTTTCGCCTTAATGTATCATCACATTACACAAACGGTCCCCAATCTTATTAAATCCATCCCCTGGCCTATTCTCCTAAATGACTTGTGAAATTTAACTCACACTTAGTTTCGGAGTATACTTTTATAATAAATGGATTATGATGAATTAAAGATTTTGAAAATTTTGTAAGCACACAGGATTCAGAAGTAGTTCGTTCTAGATCCGACCTAAAATACAAATCATGAAATCAAGTGGATAGATATCAAAACATTCAAACTTAATGATTCCGGTGCTTAAACACTCATGTATGTTTTATCGCTACATTAATTTCCAAACATATCGTAAGCTAAACCAGTGCTGACGAATTACCAATCCGCAATGAATAGGGAAGGTATAATAATGCTATGAATGACCCAGTAGCGAATACTGGTAATAGTATCAGCAAAAGAACGTTCTTATGTGCTTCCAGACATGCTGAACTCCACATATTCTTGTATAGTCAAAAGGGGATCGATTCCGTAAAAGATTAAATCAGTAAATGTAAATTCACTGAAAAAAATTGTTGTGAGATCGTCAATATTGTACCGATGCAGTACCCCCTGTGAATACCCCGTCAATATTGTTCCATATTTGACTACATGCCCATTTCCAAGAACAGTCGCATGTAAGAGAGGTTGTATATATTTTTCTCTCACAAACTCAAGTAATTGTACGTTAAAAAAAACTTATATGTGGGAATTACTTTACGATAATGTTATACGTGAAATATGTTTATGAAAAGAATAGTGATAATACGATATGTCATGCTTAGTATTGTGTATGTGAGAAGAGCGGTTATAACGTTGTGGATGGGCTTAAGAACTTTTATAAGTTAAAATACAATATTAAACACTCTTGAGGGGTATTTATAAAACTTATTCCTCCCACAGATAACACCCAGCCAGCCTAGCAAACGGCATCACATTCACTTGGCCGTATAAAACCCTCACAACCCTTTCACCTTTTCTTCATCTTTTCATCAAAATCAATCCCCAAAAAGTCGATCAACTTTTCAAAACCCTTCACTCAAACCATGGTTCGATTTAGCAACAATCTCGTCGGTATCCTCAACTTCATCACCTTCCTCTTATCACTCCCAATCCTAATCGGCGGTATCTGGCTCTCACGTCAAGGCACCTCCGAATGCGAACGTTTTTTCGATAAACCAGTCATCGCTCTCGGCGTTTTTTTCATGATCGTCTCACTCGCCGGCCTCATCGGCGCGTGCTGTCGCGTGTCGTGGTTGCTTTGGGTTTACCTACTGGTTATGTTTTTGTTGATCCTTTTGTTGTTCTGCTTCACGATTTTTGCGTTTGCTGTTACGAATAAAGGCGCTGGTGAAGCGTTGTCCGGTAGAGGTTATAAGGAGTATAGATTAGGAGATTATTCGAGTTGGTTGCAGAAACGAGTTAATAATGGTAAAAACTGGAATAAAATTAAGAGCTGTTTGCAGGATAGTAAGGTTTGTAAGAGCTTGATTGATGATGGATCTAGCAATACTCCTGTTGATGTGTTCTATACTAGACATCTGTCGGCGATTCAGGTAATGTTTTATGCTTTTGTAATTTTGTTATGTGAATTTGTCAAATTTTGATCTGATTTTGGTTTAGAGTAACGTGATCGATGATGCGTTTTGTAAGATCTGATTGTATGTGGTAAGTTTTAATGACCTAAATTTGAGGGATTGATAATCATTGTAGATTGATGATAGGTGTTAAATAATTAGAGTAGGTGTTAACTGGGTCAACATCATTGATAGGTATCTTAAACTTGATTGCAACTATGTAACTAACGCCTTAGTGTTTGTTGTAATTACTAAATTCACCCTAGGAGATGTATTTCTGTTTTGTTTAATTGTTTTGAAAACCGGACTTTTTTCACCAACCTGATAGATGGTATGACACCGGGTCCGGTCTTATGTTTCTAACTCACGACTTACGCAAGTCGCCTCTTTTGGCTTTTTGGTTCGGATTCGTTGCTTTTATATGAATTGGTTTAACCAAACTGGCTGGGCAGGTGTGGTTTAAAAAAAAGTGGTTTTGCTGTATTAACATCATCAACATGTGGGACTTGTTAGAATATTTTTTTAGTGAGAAAAGTGTTTTTTATGCAGCTATCTCTTTATTAAAGTCTAAAGTAATTAACCTTTCTATAAGCAAAAAGTTGACTTTGACCTTAATGTATGGGAAAAGTGCCTTTGGTGGTTATAATAATATTGAGTTGTTTGGTAAGCAAAAAGTTGACCACAACCACTAGCTTCCTTTATTGGTAAAGACGTATCTTACTAACCAAATAGTTATGGGTTCAAGTTTTATTTGGGATGAAAAAGGGGGTCGTTTTCAAGTTGGGCCAATAGGTTTTTTCCAGATAACTTGTGTTTTCTTCCGATTAAAATGAAGTCGCATGAACCTGTGACCCCTTGAGGGATTCAAATTGTCGTTAAAAGAAAGCAAAAGGTTGACCCTTAATGTGAATTCTAAGCCATGATGCCCTTATTATAAAAAAAGGGTCACTTTTTTTTTTTTTTTTTTTTTTGATCCACAAGTGGAATTGGAATTGGAATAATCTTTCAAGAATTTACAAGGGTCACTTATAGTAAATTATAGTTGACTTATAGTTCTAGTTTAACACTTGAACCTGATCTTTTTTTCTTGAGTTTTAACATGATTAGTGTTCACTATGTAAATGACTCAAACTTGAGGGTAGTTATTTTTTTACTTGTTCTTATTTGTTTGTTATTATGTTACTGCAGTCTGGTTGCTGTAAGCCATCAAACGATTGTGGTTTCACCTATGTGACCCCGACGAACTGGACCAAGACGGCGACTACATCTACGAACCCAGACTGTAACGCTTGGGACAACAATCAAAACACGCTGTGCTACGACTGCCAATCATGCAAGGCGGGATTGCTTGATAACATAAAGAGTGATTGGAAAAAGGTTGCTGTGTTGAATGTGGTCTTCCTAGTCTTCCTCATCATTGTTTACTCTATTGGTTGTTGTGCGTTTAGGAACAATCGTGAAGACAACTCATGGAAACGCTACCCTTAGAGATCTCGATCTCATCTTTTTATTGATACATGTGGGTTTTGTTTATGTTTATGATACTTTTAAGTCCTACTTTTGGTTTTGAAAAATCATTACTTTGTTTGTTTAGGTGTGTAAATAATGGATTATGATTTGTGTTGCTGGAGCTATAGTTTGGTTTTATTTTGATGATTATTTGTTTTTTTTATTATTGAAATATGATAACTACGCAAACAACCCTTTACATATTAATCACAACTTATAATTTACAAAAGTGTCTTTATATAAAATGACCGAAATACTCTTCAACCTCATTAAATCAAGCTCTCTAAATCTAAAGCCAAAATTGTGTTAAAAGACTCACAAACCCAATAGGAGTCGATTCATTTTCTTTTTCACTCCTTCCTTTTCTCTTTCACTCCTTTCATGTTGTCCGACTCATGGACCTATGTCCCTACATCCTCCTATCCCTTAATGACAAAAATAATATCTAACAATGTGTTTCGGAGTTTACCTAACGAAAGAAAAAGAAAAAAAATGAAAAGAAAGAAAAAATTTCTTATGTGAATATTTTTACCTCTAGAAAACATGAAGTATGCTGGTCTTTAAAGGAAAAAAAACTTAGCGTCACATGACATATGAACGTTCATGTGGTGATCTTTGCATATTATTTTGTAAATTCTATAGTTAGAAAGTTTTCAATAGGGCACATTTGATCATGCAACAATCGGGTATGAGTAAAATAGAGATTCCTCGTATTTCTTATATGCATTTTTAAAAAATTTAAACTTTAGTATATAACTTGATTGAGTGTCACTTTCAATGATATAAATTTGATATAGAGGTTTTCAAATGATAGAATATGAAAATGATCTCAATGGAAAATATGAATTGGATAAGCACATTTGTCTTACCAATATAAACCACAAATTTAAAGTCATCCAATAACTTGATTGAGTGTCATTCTCAATGATATAAATTTCAACAAAGATAGAAGTAATTTCAACGAGTTCTATATCAATTGGTTTGGAAATAGTCATCCATGATTTTTTAACATGAAGAGCATGAGTTTGAGTCTTATTTGCGATAATTTAGTTTAAGTGGATCAAAGTTTTATCATAGTGGACTTTGAGTGATGAGTTTCTTCTGAAATGATGGACAAACCGTGTAACCAACGTTGTTTATGTTTACAAGCGTAGGGAGACTTTCGGCAATAAACTTAACCTGTTGACCGAGCTTAAAAATATCTGTTGGAAAAAAATAATAAGAAGCAACTAAAGTAAGTTTGAAGTCAAGATCAATTTAATAATCATAAGATCATAGCATACATGGTATTTTTAATTTATTATAACCATGATGTTTGTGTTTTCAACGCCACTTGATTGTAGTGATCTCAATGATGAACACTTGAAAAGTAAAAGTCCCCATCATCATTAAATTATCAAGTTTTCCGGTAACTTCCAAAAACTATTTTATTTTTCTTCCTAGGTAATTATTAACTAGTTCTTTCACCCGTCTCACGTTATGCGACGGCAGTCACGTGACTGTTTTTTACTTCGTTACATACATTATGTTGATGACAATAACGTCGTTATAGGTATACACATTAACGTGTCGTATAAGTACGAAAGAGAATTATGCTATGTTCACTGCTAAAAAATTGGGCATTTGTCACAGTCATGTTGGTCGCAAAGCGGTGACAAATAGCCCAAGTGTCTACTCTCTTAGAGGGCTTGGGTTTGGTTGCCTTCCTCATACTATTTGGGCCAACTTGTTGTCACCGCTGCTTTATTTTGATGCTGAGCCCAAGTGTCTTTAAGTTATCCACAGGAAAAGAAACATGGTTTTCAGCTTTTATTATTCCTTGTATTTGAATGACTTGAATAGATCACATTGTTCAAAACTCATTTTAAAATTGTAACTTTATGCTTATGAAATTTGTTTCTGAAATAAGATATATCATGCTTGTTATTTATAAATTCAATGAAAACGTACAAAAGTGTCTAGTGGCACTAATGTGTTGAAATATAATATCTTAAATTGTGATGGTTCAAGTCATATTATGGGCAAGTGTAGTAAGCTTAATATATAGTAGTTTTAATGGACATGTGAGTTTGCAGTTAAAAAGGATATACTCCGTAATATGTTCAAACATATTTTACCAACACAATTTCATTGTAAAATGGAATTTTTAATATGTATGTATGTATGTATGTATGTATGTATGTATGTATGTATGTATGTATGTATGTATGTATGTATGTATGTATGTATGTATGTATGTATGTATGTATGTATGTATGTATGTATGTATGTATGTATGTATGTATGTATGTATGTATGTATGTATGTATGTATGTATGTATGTATGTATGTATGTATGTATGTATGTTTTAGTTTTTAGACTTCAAATTATCCTTATCTAAACAAGCTTTACTTGACCATTTAGATGATAGAATTTTATGGGCTAAATCTGAATGGTTGTATAAATTCGATCCATATTAAATTATTAATTTATGGTGATAGCTCTTTGACGTGGTTACAAAACCACATATCATTCCTTGACAAAAACCAAATCTTTTTTAAATACGAAAACCTTATCTTTAATAAGTACAATATTAATTAATTATGTTAAATTGACGGGACCAAAAACGAACCACAAATTTAACTATATTGAAAAACAAAATGAATGAATAGTAACATGGGTAGTTTTGTAATTTTGTTTGTAAATAAATGGCATTTGTGTCATTTTATTATACTATGTTGAACTAGAAACTTTATGAATACTATTTTATGATGGTTGTAATGTGGTTCATAGCTATTATTTAGTTTGGTGAGGTGGTGGTATGTGGTGTATGACTACTGATTTGGTTTAGTGAGGTGACGGTTAGGTTTATTTTTTTTTGTTGATATTTTGTTTGATGAAATAACGATTTTACAAATAGATCTGTCTCGGTGGTTTGGTTATTTTAGTTTATTTGTTATATTGAATTAGAAACTACATGAATAGGGTTTTGTGATGGTTGTAAAGTGATGCATAGCTACTGGTTTAGTTTGATGGTGGTATGTGGTGCATGGCTATTGATTTGATTTGATGAGGTGGCAGTTAACTTGATGAAATAACATTTTCGCAAATAGATCCATCTTGGTGGTTTGGATGTTTCAGTTTATTTGTTTGACTTTGTTTGAAGTTGATTAACGTTTGTTTTTTCGTGAATTGTAGCCCGTGTATTGTTTTAACGATAGTGATGACGAATTTTTTCAATCTGAGACACCAATAAACAGTGTGTAAATAGCTCGCGCAACGCGCGAGCCCCGTATAATCCTAGTTATTATTATTATTATTTGAATTATTATTGGAGGCTGTTGACATGGTTGACGAGGCACACGTGCATGGTAGGACATGTCTTAATGGGGCATCCTTACGTAAATAGTTAGTCTTTGTTCCCTGCACGCTTGTTTTTATATTTAACTTAAACACAATTTTATTATTATTAGAAACACTAGAATGTCTTAAGAAGGCATTTCGGTAAATAATTAATATACCTTATATACTTCATACTTAAAAGGTTAAGCGTTTAAATGTAGCAATATGCTATATTAAAGACTAAAACCTCTACGGGACTAATCTAATTAATTTGAATTTTTTCCTGCTAATGTTATCCATGATTAAAGCATAGGCGATTATCACCTTCAATATCATTGAGGACCTCGTCCTTAGTTATTAATTAAATACCTTATTAGAGGACTGCTTACACACCCATTAATCATATATTTTTGTCAATTGTGAGACTTGAAAACGTCTATACTTAGGTGAAGAGGGGCCGTTAGACCGATGACCATTTAGCATAATTTTTCACTAGCTTTTCTTTATTTCCAAACATATACTACATAGTTGTCACAATGACAACCTAAGATAATTTTCTTTCCCTACCTATGATCGATGTCTGCACTCTTGGGAGGTCGACTAAACCTTTGACTAAATCAATAACAATCTTTGGTCATTTACACCACCCTGAAACCTTTGACCAAATTAAATATAGCAAATCTCTATTTCACTTGACCAATTTTATTATAACAAATTAATATTACCTACTTTATACAGCAAACATACTATAAACATGCATGCTAGAAAAAGAAGTGTGTGTCAAGCAAATATTACATATATATGCAATGTGTTACTAATTAAAACTTAAATTAATTAATGACAGCCTTTTTTTTAGTGTAAATAGAATTTAGTACAAGTATTCTTCTAAAAAAAACTAATTATTTATTTCTTCATTTAACAAATACAATATACTTGGATCATCAAGGACGAAAAAATTAATAACTTAATTGTTCCCATCAAGTTAGGTTTGCGAGTGAGAAAGCAATGTGATGAAGTTAATTACGATATATTATACGTACAAGCCGTCTAATAATTTATGATTTAAATTGTTGCTCTATGAGGCCTTTCACAATATCGGGTAATGGGGTGATAGTTTTTTTGTGATGGTGAGGTAGCGCCACCTCTTGTTTGACACCACACCCGATGGTGGATTTGTTGGTTTTATTTATGAAGTTTTGTCGGTTTCATTTATATTTAAACTTATGAAATAATATTATTAGACTTTAATAAATGGTACGTGTATCATGTGCTTTGTTACTATCAAAATTCATATCCCATAACCGACCTGATGATTTCCATCATCTAGTGAGTTGTCACACCTTGCGTCTGTTATAGGGGTGTCATTGGCGGTTAAAATTATGACCACCATCACGAGATGTTATTTTTTATTTTTCTCAGTTGATATTCTTTTTCAAATTAAATATCAAAGAATTTACAATATGGTGGCAGACTGACAGGTAAACAGGTATTTAAAAAATAAATAAATTATACCTAACTATCATATTAATTCAACATCAATAATTACTAACTTTATCATTATCAGACACACTATTCTGTTTTTGACTAAAACACATTATTTACGTGAAAATACATATTCACATTCCCGCCGCCCCAAAATACATTTAATATCGAGAGCATTCACATGATTGTTAGTCGTTGTGGGTGGACGAAAGAGAAAATATATGGAAAAATTCATCATACATCTATCCATATATTTGAGGAAAGAGAAAACTATAGAAGAAATCAACTGATCACCTATAAATTTTTTTTTTATTTTTTCTAACAGTATTGTAAGTGAAGTAGAGAGAAAATATATGATAAGTATATATATAAATATGACTAAGAAATATGCAAGTCAATTGTAAGCATAGTGATCAAATAGTGTAACTTTAAAAATATGTTTAGTGGTATTTAAGTTCGGTTAAAAAACCCTAAATGTTTACAATTTAAGCGTATGGAGAACACGGTGACTTGTGCCGTGCCCAGCTCAGAAACACACGAACATGGCTAATTTCTTGATGTTACAAACCAATTATTGATGTGAGAATCTATACTAAAAGTTTTATTTTTAAAGTATATCATGTTTACAATTTAAGCGTGGCTCGCTCGGGGCTTGGCTCGTTGGCTCAGCTCATGACTCGGCTCGTGGCTTAATTTTATATGCATATATATATATGTATATAGAAGAAAGATGCATATATTTATATTACAATTTATTTAAATATAAATCATACTCATTACTTTATTTTTATAAATAATTCAATACTAAAAATTAAACAAAATAAAAGACTTGTTGTCCTAATCTTTTTATGTTTTCAACAATTTAACTTTTCAGTCATTTCATCTATCTTAATTGTCGCCTCATCTAATCTTTCACATCAAGTTTCAACTTTCAAAGTTCAAACCTTAATTTCTTTTTCATTCTTTTTTTAAGCAGCTACTTCCTTAGCAGGTAATGATTATTTCTTTTGTAGCTTTTAACATAAACCAAGAATGTTCTATTATGTGTAAGAAAAAAACCAAGTTGGCTCGATGAGCCATGAGCCGAGCTCGAGCTTTTTATGAGCCGAGCCTGAGCCAAAAATTCAAGCTCGTTAATAAAACGAGCCAGCTCGAGCCTAGCTCGTTAGCTTTGAGCCCGAGCCTGAGCCCAACCTGGCTCGGCTCGAGCCGACTCGTTTGCACCCCTATCTTTATAATGTGGGTTTATTTATTTGATTTACGTTTTCATATAATTTATATAATAAATCGAGTCACGTATAACACAACTTATTATGATATATATGTGTGTGTGTTTGATTTAAAGTATGTGTAAAACCGCAATTTATATTGTATTAGATTTAGTACTCATATAGACGTAATATATATATGTTAAATAAAGTAAGTAAACGATATATTAAATTGAGAAACCACAATTGAAAATGAGATGTATAATATAAATCATTATAATAAAAATCAATTTTGAAAACTATTAGGATTAAAAATCACTCTTTCACATTCAGTTATTCAATTTTCCATTGATCCTTTGTTTGTAATTAAAATGTAGAAAATTGATTTTGTAATGTTTTTAAAAAAAAAATTTTCTAGAAAGCAAGAAATTTGGTTTTAAAATTTTTTCTTAAAAAATATGTTTCTCCCTCAATTTTATCATAAAAAAACCCTACTTTATTATATGTATCAGACTATGTTTAATGTCTGTGTGTTACATGTGTTAAATAACAATATTATCTTAAAAAACTATAATCATTATATATAAGTAGTTGTAAATATTTAATATTTAAAAATTTATAAATACATTTTTTAAACGTGATAATTACAAATTTTTCTTTAAATCATTGAGATAATTAATCGATCTCTACCTAATTTTCTCTTGAATTTTAATTTTTAAAATGAGTTTTTTTTCTTCAAAAACTGCTAAAAACACATTGATTTGTTGTTCGATGTGAAGAGTTATACTACAAAGTCCAATTTTCTTAGAAAGTCTAAGAAGCCATGAGATAATGACATGTGGCACTCCCTTAAAATTAGAAGGAAGGGTAAAGATGGTAATGTCTCTATATTTTAAGTTTCACCCCATTTTTTTAAACGTCCATAACTTTTACATACGATATTATTTTTTTAAAAAAATTGCACCATAAAAACGAGCATTTTCTTATCTTTAAAACGCGTATAATATTCATATATAAAAAACAAATTTTTTTTCACGTTTTTCGCTTGTTGTGTTATTTGTCAACTCATTGTGTTATTTCTTCAGATCATTGTGTTATAACACACTAACCTAATAAAATAACACAATGATCTGAAATAACACAATAACCTAATGAAATAACACAATGATCTGAAATAACACAATGACTTAATGAAAATATAACACAATGACCTGATGAAATATAACACAACGACCTGATGAAAATATAACACAACGACCTGATGAAAATATAACACAACGACCTGATGAAAATATAACACAACGACCTGATGAAAATATAACACAATGACCTGATGAAAATATAACACAACGACCTGATGAAAATATAACACAACGACCTGATGAAAATATAACACAAGGACCTGATGAAAATATAACACAACGACCTGATGAAAATATAACACAACGACCTGATGAGAATATAACACAATGACCTGACAAATATAACACAATCTAAAAAATATAACACAATGTCTTGACTAATATAACACAATGAGCTGAAAAATATAACACAATGAGCTGAAACTTCAAAAAAAAATTTCATTTTTATATATCAATATTATATGCGTTTTGAAGATAAAAAAGCGCTCGTTTTTTTGGTGTAATTTTTATTAAAAAATATTGTCGTATGTAAAAGTTATGGACGTTTAAAAAAGAGGGTGGAATTTGAAAGTGAGACAAGACTAATATACCCTTAGCCTATTATTTAAAGTTATAACTATTTACCATTATGTCACCTTATGTTTATGAGCCATTGATTTTCATTTAATATTAGATCTAATGGTCCAAATTCCTTCTTAGACTTTCTAGGAAAATTAGACTTTGTAGTTGAACCTATGTGAAATCTCGTTAAAATCTCCTCTTCTAATAAATCGCTAACCCATCTCACCACACTGCGCCACGTGTCACCACCATATTCATCCTCATTTTAATGGCTAAAAATTTGATATCCATCCAAAATTACTAAACAATGACAAACATTATTTTCATGCATGCAAATGGGTGTTAACCAAGTATATTGATATATGATTATATATATGTTTTTTTATCGTTCAACCTCGTGTGAACACACGGGTGTTAACCTAGTATGTAATATAATAGTAACATATGTTTTATTTTTAAATATGTTTTTGTATTGTGTAACATGCAATAGTTTTAATTATTCCCTTTTAGGGTTTTGATGGTGAAGTAGGCCATGGACACCATGTGAGTCCATGTGCGTTGTCTTTCTCTTAATCTCTTATTGTCCCCACTCCCCACTGCACACTTTTTATTTATTATTTATTGTGAACAAATAACCTCCAAGTTTCAACTTCATTCTCATTATATATTCATCTTCTTCGATCAACACTTTGTTTGATCCCTAAAAATTGATCTTTCTCAAACTGCATGCAACCATATTTAGGGTGCTTTTTAGAGCTCCAATTAATCTTATAAAATAATATAAGATTTAAAGACAGGTAATCATTGGTCCATTAATTATTGTTTCCAAATGCATATATGCTCAATATTGCATGTTCTTAATATTGCATGAATTGAATATGCTAGCTTCTTTGATCATCTCCATAGAGCTAGCATTATTATATATTGAATCAAACCTTTCTTAATTGTTTCATACCAAGTTTTAATTTAGTCACTTTTAGAACTCAATAGTGATATATAATAATTAATCACTATTGATTAATTGGTTTTGTAACCTTAGCTAATTAATTCTATATATTGATTATAATAATCTTCCTTTTATTAAGATTTGTAACTTGTAGCTAGCTAGCTAGGTTAAAAATGCACACTTCAAGCATGCTAAAGAAAGAATTTCTAAAGAAATGGATAAAGGGTCTCCAAATATGTTATTCTTCAAACAAGAAAATGGATCTTGTTGAGAGAAAGAATAAAATAAAGCTCTCTGCTGACATTGCAATGGCTTCTGCTAAAAAGCCAGCAACTTGTTGGAGCAATGCACTAATATTCAATGCTAAGGAAAACAAACAAGACAAGGTTCTTGTGAGCAAAATACTAGAACCCGAATCGCAGTTACAAAAGAGTAGAGATAGAATAATGAGTGTCAATAAAAGAGTTGAATGCAAGAAAATCTTGAAAAGGAGTTGCAATTGTGGTAAAAGGATGAAGAAGAAGGATTTAGCCACATTAGTTGTTGCAAAGAGATTGGTGAAGAAGAGGACCAAAGTGCTTAAGAAACTTGTACCTGGTGGAGGATCGATCATGAATGAATTGTCCCTCATCAAAGAAGCATTGGACTACATTCTTTGTCTTAAGGTACAAGTTGATGTCATGAGGAGTGTTGTTACTGCAGCTGAAAATACGTATATATATAGGACTTGAAAATTATCATGTACAGGTATATATATATATATATGCACCCCGGCCTAGTTTCTTTCTTTGTGCTTGTTCTTATAACTTTATTCTATTTTATATTAATTTGCGAGCCCGAGCTAGCAAGTCCATGATAAACAAGTGAAACGTAATTCACATACGAGACAGGCCAGCGAACATTAATATATATGAATCCGGCCATTTCGTGTATATATATATGCATGTCCTAGGGGTACTGCAATGTGATTCTTGATTAATATGAATCCGGCCATTTCGTTTCTTAGATTTGTTTGTTAATTTATTTACTTGATCGAGTTAGGATTGGTATATATATATATGTAGATTTAGATGCAATTGTTTTGTTCTTAATTAGTTCTATTGAAAAGTCGTGTGAGTTAATTTTCATAAACTATCCATGCGTTAATTTTCATGTTTGATTATATATCGATTTCGGGCCGGCATGCATGCAGGATATATAAATGAGTTGAGATGGCCGGCCGGCCTCGAGCTAGCTCATGAATCTCATTTCTGAACCTAACTATCCATGCATTTACATTATATGTATATGTATAATGTATGTTTGTTTGTTCATATCTTTTAATCATACACCATGGCCACATGCATTTTTATCCAGCCAAGCCAAGCCAAGCCAAGCCAAGCTGGCCGGCTAGCTTCCCTTTTGGTTTCGAGTTTACATTTAATTGTTTTCTAACCATATATATATAACGATATATATAATCACTATGTACAAAGTACAAACCCTAGCTGGATCTAAAAAATAAAAATTAAGCTAGTATTAATTCCAAGTGTTCATCTCATGAATGCTATATTTGGTAGCTTTATGTTTGGGTAGTTTAAGCGCATCATGTTAGCTAGGTTTGATTGTTTATACACCTTACTCTAAGAACATGTGTAGTGGTAAGTCATAAAAAACCTCAAAAACCCCACTTTTATCAGCACATCAGTATTTGACAGCATATTTCTTTCAATTGACGCTTTGTACACAGCGCCAAGCATGATTTTAACATACAAAAGCGCCCCTATGTAATGGTTGGAGGCAGTGGCGAATCCTGAACATTTTCAGCACGGGGGCTGAAAATCATAGGACACGTAATTTTTTTTCTTATCAATATGTTTCGGGTTATATTTTCGGGTCGAATATTTGATTCGGGTCGGGTCAAACAATAACAACACTAAATATCTAAATTTCTTCATTCAAACAAATGATTCAACTAAAACATATAAAAACTAGATAAGTTTTAACAAAACAAATACCTAAAATATATATGATAATGCGAGAAAAATGATGAGTACTTTAAAGAAGAATTACAACGCTACCCGACGACATTAAGATCTTTGAATTCATCGATTATAGAGTCGGAAACAAACTTTTCAGCAACTTCTTTTTCCAGGTAAATCACCAAGCTATCCGCAAGATACTCATTTGACATCTTATTGCGAAGACTAGTCTTAAATATTCATTGCTGAAAAATGTTCAAATGTAACATGCCCATCTTTTTTACGAGGCCAATAGTTAGTAGACTTGTACGAGCACTCAAATCCGGCATTACTATTTTGATGCATGACACACAAAAAAGGATATATGTGTTTTTAGTTGGTTTTTTTAGCCCAACCCAATTAATTACCCAATTGTAAATTATAATGGAGTAATAGGTTTAAATTGTTATGGATTTAATTTGTAATGGACTAATGGCCCAACTACCAACTAGTATACGTGTCGTTCATTATTGACGGGGCGAGCCGCGAGCTCAATATATATAAAACACATGTAATTTTTTTACACGGGGGCGAAATCAGTATATATATATAAATTTAAGATATCGGGGTAAAAATCGGTAGGTCGGAACAAAAAACGTGTAGGGGCCGGCGCCCCCGTTGGTCCCTAAAAGGGTACGCCCTTGGTTGGTGGCGTTTTGGGTTGGGTTACTTGGGTAAAACGCCCCATTACATATGGTCTAAGATCGATAACTTAAATTATTTTTCCATCTCTAAGTGAACTTTTGGGATGATAATTATATTGTGCGTACGTTATACGTACGTAGAAGACTGAAAGACGTTCACGTACTTTTGAAAAAATGATGATAGACTTTCAAGAAGATTAATTAATCTATTATCTATGTATAACGTCAATGATGAGACGTTGATCAAGATTAGACAATCGCTCACAATTAAATTGGATTAGCCAAATTAATGAGGTTGGTGATCGAGATGAGACGCTGGGAATAGCCGAGTTTTATTTTCTTTTTTTCATTTTAATTAACATCGAATTTTCATCACTTTTGTTTTCAATCTTTCACTTTGACGACAAACTTTAGTCTATTTGATGTCTATACTTTGGCCACCAATTTCTTTTTTTTAGTTTTGACATTTGTAGTATTGGTTTTTTTAATAGACCATTTACATTTGAAGCACCACCACAAGCTAGCTAGGTTAATCAATTATGAGATGAGTGAATACTATAGTTGTGGGTATTGGTGCTAATGGTTGTGTAAGTCGGTATGCACTTTAATGTTTCCGATAAGTCGAGCCGAATCATTACCCGTCGTGCTTGGACGCAGTATATATTTTGCACTTCTTGGCATCGTGCAAACGTTGATTAACGTCGTTAATTTGTAAATATATGACAAAATACAATTTATAAATGTTGCCCAAAACAACTCTAGCACAACCCACTTGACACGCATAAACCTAGTTTAATTGAAAAAGATAATAACACTAATTTAAAAGACGTGCATAAAGTACAATTAAACATGTTCTTCATCGTTGTTACGCCCGGCCATCCAGATAACTCATTCACGTAAAATTAAAATAAAACGTCTATTCGATCGATCTTCATTCTTCAATGGCCACCAAAATTATATATATCATATATTAATTTTTCTTCTGTTTTTTAAGTCTCTTAATTTTTTTAACTTACTATTTGGCTTGTATTTTGTCTTGTCAGAGTGACTACGTTGTTTTCTCACTTTAATTTCTTTCTTAGACTGCCTGTAATGGGCGTGAAGCCAAGCATATAATGCCCCATAACGCCCCGCACACCACTACGCGGGGGCGTTATGGGCGTGGGCGTGTTTAACATAACGTCGGTGCCCCTCTATCTCCTCCCCATTTCTCTCACACACTTTCTCCCACTTCTCTCTCTTAGTCATAATTGAGGGGCATTATCCCACTACGCCACTTTTTAGTATAATACACATTGCCTAGTCACCATCCACATGGCGAAAAATACTCACCAGGAGCATTAACCATTACATACACTTATTGGCTTGGATTTTCTCTTGTTCACTGACCTTGTTTTTTTCACTTTTCTTTGTTGTTATTGCATGCATGTATTCAACGTCCCACTGGATCGAGGTTATCTTGGTTTGTTTCAATTCCATTATTGTTAACAATCAGCGTCGATCATTTTTGTATGAGTTTTAACTTCTAAAATATAAAAACGTACAGGAATTGAAAAGGATATCAACGACTTTCAGAATAATTTTTTTAATGAGTTGATGCTAATTAAAGTAATGTGACATATAGGTATACTAATTGACGCATTTAGAAATAATATATAGCTACATGAATTCCCAATTGTGGCCTCATGCTATAAAATGTTTTAGGTTCTTCATAAAAGACCCAAGTTAAATCATACTAGTGTCATTTTGGGTGAATCATTTTGGGTGATTAATGGGTTGGGTTTGGGTATTTTAAACTTTACTTCAAGACCATTAATTCATATTGATATATAAATAGTTTATTAGATATATTATAATATATATTAAAAATATATGTATATCTTATTCGAATTGGGCGAATACTGAAAATCATATTCGTATTCGATCCACATTTGAAAATATTATTCGAATCTAATACGAATCGAATTCGAATGACTGACAGTCGATTTCGAATGACCTTAATTGTATTCGATTCGATACGAATTTCGAATAATTCAAATCGTATTCGAATAATGAACATCATTAACTTTGACCCGAACCGAGTCGAACTGGATCGGAAAAAATTATATATAGCGATACCCAAACGATATCTATCAAATTTCCGACCCTCCTGAAAAACTTTCAAGGTCCGCGATTGGCTATACAATAATTATAACATTGTGTTATACATGCTTAGTATTGAACTTTTATTACATTATGCCATTCTATAAGGCTTAATATGTCACTCAAACAATATTTTTTTTCAATTAGATAACTTTAAAAAGATGTCTCAATTAACTTGTATATAATAGGTATATATTAATTTTAACTATCATTTTAAAATAAAGTAAAATAAATGTTCACGAAACTTTTTAAAAATTGAAAAAAAACTGCGAAATTTTCATACATTTGTAAAAAATAAAAAAAACTGACAAGTTTTTTACAAATTGCAAAAAAAGTATATAAAAACTGTGAGTTTTTGTAAGTTTGTAAGAATATTTAATTGGTGGCAGAAAAAAACACAAAACGGGTCCCAAATTCATTTAAAAATCAATTTTTACCTATTATACAAATTAATCACGTAAGAGTGAAACATCTTTTAAGCTTTAGTTATCTAATTAATCAAAACAAAGTTTGAGTGGCCTAACTAGAATAAAATATAAAGTTCGTAATGTTTATATGTGATTTTCCCTTTAGAAAAAGAAACATTTGTAAATATCTTACATATTATATTACATTAAATAAAGAGTTATTGGATTTAATCACCTCCAACTATTGGTTATTGGCCGCTGTCACCCTCAAGTATCACTTTGGCCAATATAACTTCTAACTAATCACTTTGGTGTCCGCATCATCAAAAGTCAACCAATTCAAGTCACTTTTGGTTAACTTTTGATTATTTTTTGGTTAGCTTTTGGTGTTACGGACACCGTATCACCAAAAGTTAACCAATTCAAGTCACTTTTGGTTAATTTTTGGTTAACTTTTGGTGATACGGACACCAAAGTGTTTAGTTGGTAGTTATATTGGCCAAAGTGATACTTGAGGGTGACAGCGACCAATAACCAATAGTTGGAGGTGATTAAATCTAATAACCCTTAAATAAAGGTTTCTTAAAGTTTGAAAACGAATTACATATAACATTAAAAACCATCTTTTGTAAATAATAGACATGCTTATATTTGACAAAGATCTCGTCAAAACTTGGCTTAGTAATGTAGACGCATTGATAAAAACATTACATTTTGCAATGTTGAATATTTTTTAACAATTAAATGAAATTTGTTAGATTTAAATAGTATTATTGGAAAACAATAATTAAGGAAGCAAATGAATTCAAAAGATAATATGATTCTTATACTTTCAACACTACATTTTTTAAAATAGTTTTATTTGATTATCTTGTTAACTTTGAATTAATTCAAAAATCATTAACTATTGAATGAAAATCTATATCTAATAATTATGTTATCAGGATTTTAAGTGAGAAAATAATTCTCTAAATACTTTTAATGAATAAAAAGTATCTTTTAAAACTTTATTTTATTATAAAGTATGGATTTTCTAATTAATAATAAGTGTTTTTTAAAACTTTATTTTATTATAAGACTAGATTAGTACTCGTGTACTATACGGATTTTAGTTTTATAGGTTTTAACTAATTTACATATCAAATTTATTTTTAACATACCTCTTATTAAATCGATTTGGATATTTACAAATATATTCATATAAAAAATCATATGTTACAATAAAGGATATGATTTATAATAATTGGTAAATATTTATTGGAACATATCGGGTTAGGAGATAATTCATGATAATTGTTAATTTTTTTATATGAACATATCGAGTTATGAGATAATTAATGATAATTGGTAAAACTTTAATTTGAACATATCGGGTTAAGATAAATCATAATAATTGATAATTTTTTTATTTGAACATATCAAGTTAGGAGATAATTCATGATACTTGGTACATATCGGGTTAAGATATAGATCATGATAATTGGTAAATTTTGTATTTGAACATATCGGGTTAGGAAATAATTTATGATAATTTGTGAACTTTTAATTTAAACATATCGGGTTATTTCGAATATGGAGCATACTATGACCTGTCTAAAAATTCTCCATCAAATTAATTTAGAACATGACACTTAAGCAAAATCCTATGTGAAGTAGTTAAAATGGTGACATGTGGATGTGTTACTCAATTATTAGAATAGATAGATATAGAATTATAGATTTAAACATCTAGTGATTCATTTTTTCGATTAAATTTTCATTTAAAACTCAAATTTTAAGTCCCCCGGCCCATTTATGATAAACGAAGTCTATGCAACGAATTGAAATTCCAGCTGATGCTACTCCTAACCTATACTCTTGTACCAGTGAGTGTGAGTGATGGATGGTGCATATCTATTGACTAGTCAAATCTCCAACTTATTTTTTTATTATTATCTGTTACAAAAGAATAGAAGAGTTTGCTATTTTTCGAACGGAGAAATAAAGAATCTCCTACAAAAGGCTAAGACGTTTAGTTTTGTAAACGTATGATAAACGATAAAATAAAAAGTATATAAAGTATAATCAGAAATAAAGAAAAGAGTTAATTACACAAATAGTATTTATGGTTTACTCAAATTAACAAGTTTGGGTACTAAAGTTTTTTTGTTATAAGATTGGTTTTTTTTTAACGACTACAAGATTGAGTATTGGTCTTTTAATTTGTAACAAATTTGGTATTAACACTAACAAATGCTATTTTTTTTGTTAACTTTAAGAGCATTTTAATCTTTTCACATTAGAAGAAATATTTATAAAATTTATGATTCTTGACGAACTTGTTTTGTAACTTACATGATATATTATACAATAAAAAATTAAAAACAAAACACTCATTTTTTACCATGATTTCTTTTACGAACCACTAGTTAGCACCACCAACATATTCATAAGATATCAGTTAGCACCACATTATTTTCTTTCACAGGCTCTTTGACATAAGTAACTTCATTAGGTGAGAGCTATTTGGAGTTATATTATCTAAAGGCCATTTATGTGAATATTTACTAACTCGAAAGTGAAACCCTACCCATCCTCACCATCACATCATCATTGTCGGAAAACTAATCAACAACTAATCCTCACCACCCCACATCAATGGTGCTAAATAGTGAATCGTGAATAAAAATATGATAAGAAAATGAATATTTTGTTTTTTACTTTTTTTATCTTATAATATTGTATGTAAATTACAAAACGGGTTCATCAAGAATAATAAATTTCATAAAGAGTCCTTATAATATGAAAATATTAAAAAGCCCTTGAAGTTATCAGAAAAGCTAACGCTTGTTATTAGTGTAAGTTATAACCTCGTTAAAATTTAAAATAACAGCACTCAAAGTTGCAACAAAAAGACCTTAGTATCTAAACTTGTTATTTTGGGTAAACCATATATATGCCCCATTTGTGTAATTTAACTCTAAAGAAAATGTGTGGATTACATCCACTTTGAGAAGCTGAATCGATTATGATCGAGTGAATCTTGTGGTTGTGAGTAATGATATTATTGGTACAATGCCATTTCGTGCTTTTATGGTTTTCGATAGACAAGCCGATGTTTTATTTTTCTTTTGTTGCATTGACTCAGAAGATTTTTTGGGTGTATATTTTTACTTTTTCCCACGGATATTGATATATACCTTTATACATAAATAAAACCTAAATGATTCAAGCTACGTGTTTGAGGTAAAATAAAGGATTTAATTAAGGGAGAAATTAATATATTAGTTTGGTTGAAAAGTTAAAGTTTAAGATCGTGTAGGTATAGATGCATAGCCACCCTGCAATACACTCCACCTTTCATTTACCAAGGAATAGAAGTGATAACTAAGATCAAGGCTTCACAGTCAAGAGTATGAAGAGGTTAATGCAATCCCCTACCGTTGAGAACATCAACACAAGATACGATTGGAACAACTGGATACCTTTGAAAACCAATATATTCGGTTGGAGAACAATTCGAGAAAGGAACCCCACAAGAAAAGCATTACTCAGCAGAGGTATACATATTGACTCACCCCTTTGCCCGGTTTGCGAATCTTCGGATGAAGATATGGAACATCTTCTAACCGCATGCGAACCAACAAGCTCATTATGGAATTGGTTATCACTATGGATGAAGCTGCCCCCGATTTACACATTCTCCATCCAAGATGTACTTCACTTCCACAACAATTGCAATGCTTCAAAAAAGAAAAAGAAGGTTATTCATGCTATAATTGTGGCAACGGCTTGGATTATTTGGAAGGCCCGTAATGATCTCGTTTTCAATGACACCCCAATTCATCTCCAAAAAATAAGACAGGAAATCAAATCTTATACGTACCAATGGATAAAAAATAGATCGGTTTTCAAAACAATAACTTGGGCGGATTGGTGTAATTTCTCGTTTTAGTATACGTTTTGTATGAGTGCTAGCCTCTTGCTAGTAGTTTTTAATGAAATTAGCTGTTCAAAAAAAAAAAAATGAAAACCACTACCAGATTCTCATACTTTAAATTCAGGTTTTTATGTTTTTAGTCTTTTTTTTTTACGGCAACTTTATTAAAAAACAATGGACCACTAGCAAGACGCTAGGGTTCAAAACAAAACAAAAACATTATAACGGGAATTTGCAAAACGAGAAAGTAAACCAAGAGTGCCAAGCTAACTCACCTAGCTTAGCCCTAAATTTCATCCAGGCAAACGTATTAATGGTTACACCAACACCCTCCTCTCTAGCAATCTTTATACTAAGAGTAAGAGGGTACGTGCGTGTCGAAATAACCATGCATGCATTAAGGTGTTCATAAAATCAAGGTTTTTAAAAGATGAAAATGGGATATAAAAATGTTCAAGGGTTTTAGTCGATATAGATTTAAAGATATATATAATTGAGTTTCTTGTTTTATTTAAAAATAAAAGTTATAATGAAGGGTTTTTTTTTATTTGTGAAAGTGAAAGAATTGCATGGCCCCGTAGGTTAATTTATTCTTGGGTAGACGAGACGTATATCAGAAGTAAAAGATGTTTGTTTTTGTCCCGTCACATTGGACCCATCTCATCTCATCTCATCTCTCTACTTTTCACTCTACCACCCTTTTCTTTTCTTCTTTTTAACGTTTACTCCTTATTTAAACATTAATGTACCACTTCATTACCATTTTAGTTACATACATAAATATATCATGGATACTTTGGAAGCTCTTTATTTTCGAATTCACCACATCTAAACAACTTAATTTGGTTCTGTTCCGAGTTATAAACTAAATTGAATTGAATGTTAATTTTAGGGTTTGAAAATTGATCAGTATGAAAAATATATGGTTTAAAGATAATTATTTTAATTAATCTTTGTATTTCTAGCATGTGATTAAGTAGGTTGTGAAAACTTGTGTCGTGTTTGGCACTATTTTTATATTGCCGTCATGTATTTTTTTGGGTCAGTGTCATGTTTGACTCGTCAATCCATGAAGATAACATTATAATAACACTTCTTATATGAATATATATATATATCGTATAGACATTAAAATTGTTTGTTATTATAAATACTTTTTATTTAACTGATAACTAAATTTTATTTTAAGTTAAGTTCACAAGAAGAACTAACATTTTACAAATATATTTATTTTATACATTTACTTTAATTATACATTAATATGTTAACTGAACTAATATATTATTTGTAAACAAATTATAAAATTAAGTTAAGTTGAGTAGACAAATTTTATTTTAAGTTAAGTTCACACTAAGAACTAACTAAAAAAATGGTTGCTTTTTAACTCTATACGATTATTCTTTGTTTACAAAAGGGATAAGTGTAAAACACTACGAAAGGACGCAAAAGAGTACCAAGACATGCAACACCATAAATACAAAACACAAAGCAACGAACACCAAAGATGACAAGCAAGATCCGCACACTTGGGCCTATGTTTCACCCCGAGATCGAGTATCTGTAGTATTTAATCGCATCTACCACCTTCTCGACCTCAGACACCTTAGATTGAAAGATCAACTCGTTCCTTACAATCCATATAAACCACACAATGGCCAATTTGATGATATATATAGCTTCCTTGCGGATCGAGTAACCGACCAGTCTCCTTGATCGTGTAGTTCCACACATGAGACGCGAAAGAAAGGATACTCAATCACTCATTGTGGCCCCAATGAATGTTTTTAAGGCTTAGCATTGAATATGGTCTAAGTGAATGTTTTTAAGGCTTAGCATTGAATATGTTCAAATTCCCAAGGATGTAACTTGTTAAAACGTAAAGTAGATGGATTGAAACTAACTTATTATCTCATTCATCACCAAACATATTAAATGCAAGATGATACACTCATGGCAATTGTCTATATATGCAAGCAACCCTTCAACAGTCTCTTCACAAGGCATCTCCGTTTACCTCTTTCCATCACTTCACCATCACACCACCACCAACCACCGTAAAACCTCAATTAACTACTATTCAACAAATGCTGCTAGTCATTTCATTCTTTCCCCCACCATCAACCGCCACACCGCCCACCAACCACCGCCCCCACCTAACAATCTATTCAACGTCCACAATCAAGAATATTGTTACCGCTTAAAATGTCACATGACGCTATCCCAACCGAGCTGTTACAACTATATCTTAACCGACTCTTTTTTTTTATTATTTTTTTCTTGATCTTGCAAGACTTTTTGTACATATAGAGTTTATTTGTTCCAATTTTAGATTCTTATTTAGTTATAGTTTTTCTTTTCAACACCTTTGTATTTTTCTAGTTTTATACGGTATTTATCCCTCTTGAGCTTGGTTTGTTTTTGTCTTTGTAATCTCTTATTTACTATTTGAATGATATCAACCGTTGATGTTATATTTTTGCTTTCTTTAGATTTTGATTTGAGTGTAATATGAAAGTTGAAGGACGACATTGAAAGTTTGGAACTAAAGGCAAAGCATATGGATCTCTATATATTGAATTATAGTATGTTTCTTAATTAGATGAAATAATTAATATAATAATAATAATAAGAATTAATTATGATATATGTTACAAATGGAAATTAATTGGAAAAAAGTTTATGAGTCAGATGAGTACAACTTGTTCTATTTGAGTCCAAGTTCGTTTGTCTAGACATATGTTAGTCTTTTTAAAATAATTCGTTTCAAAAATATAAAATAAGTTATTGTGATGGCAAATCTTTTGTTCTACCTGAATCATACTCACAGATATTGGACATTGTGTAAAATAGTACTTGTATGGATGCATATGTTACTTTCGGTGTATAGGTATGATAGGATGTTTCTTGATTATACGACAAACATAAAGTATTTACGTACTGACTTGTTGAATATTATATGTACCATTTTTTTTAGTTCTGTGTGATTCACATATAAGTCATCATTTAGCATCTAAGAAGTAGAAATGTTAAAAGCTAAATCGTAAATCCTAAATTATTTTAGATAAACTCCGAAGGTAAATTTTAAATGTTAATCGTTAAAAGTTAACCGTAAAAACTAAACAGTAAAATGATTTGTAACCTAAGATATATGGGAGAGAAAATTCACATTAAAAACCCCAAAATGATGCCTAACCTTTTAACCGAAGACTGAAACACGGGTTTGTCGTCGTCAAGTTTCGATGACAAATGAATCAACATTATCTCTCATTTTTCATTTCAATTGCCAATGTTGTAGTAGCGTCCGAAGTTCACAACATTGCAATCTAAAGAACTTATGTTAAAAGAGACGTTCGTGGTAAGTCTCATAAACATGTGGTAAAGATTATTTGTGACAATCCAAGTTTTAATGATAATATGTTTAGAAAGAGGTTTAGGATGTTGAAAACAACTTTTTTTAAAATACATTGCTATTTGCGAAGAAACTTTGAATATTTTCAATGTGGATAGCATTTGCCAATTATCACCAAAATGTTCATGAGTTGTTAGATGAATTCTTTGAATACGTAATATATAAAATCGCATAAAGACCTGTAACAATTTTCTGGAAGACCCAATATAGACTAAGATGACGTGATTACGTCAAAGGCTTCTTAAAGCGGATAGATATGTCACAAGAGAAAACCCAATGACTCATCTAATATGTGAAAATCATTTAACCCAACCTAAGATCTATCTGTTTTAATGGAACCTGTTCACCTCAAGCAATTAATTTCGGATCATCGGCATCAAAATGCATATAAGGGTGATGGGGTTGGGAGTGGGGATGAGATGGAAGGGACCAATCATGCACAGGCACACTGACGCCATGGATGGTCGAGGTTGCGTGGACGGGGAAGGGAGGACGTGTCACAGATGAGTTGATGAGGTGAAGGAAAGTAAAGTAAAGGGAGGTGGGCCCATTTTATTTTACTGTTTATAATGAGTTTTTGGGTGGGCTTCATGGGTTAATTAGTAACTAGTTAAAAAATGTTTTTTATATATAATTTAAATATAAAATAACTTATTTTATAACCACTCTTCTCTCATGCTCTGTATTCTCTAAACCAAAAAAATATTCTTTCATTCCTTCATCACAATTACACAAAAATAATACGTATTTTTATATAAAATTTACCTACAAAATACCATATTTCACACACAACAATTATTTTCTCTTTTTTATATTTTTGCGTCTTAAAAATGAAGTGGGTTTAGGGGATGAAATATTTGTACCGCCATCAACGGTTGGTGCTTTAAGGGATGAATTGATTGATAAATGAGATGTTAGCTGACAAATTGTGATTGGTATGTTGTTAGGGGATGAGAATGGAATTGACAATGCCTAAGGTAACACAATCATTGTTAAAGTAGTTATGATCGAGGCCTTTGTAGTTTTAGAGTAGTTATGGTTGCTTTTTAGTTTTGTAACAAGAAATGGCCGGGATCAAATAACTCGTGTGATGCAGACCGTCTCTTGGTTGATCTCGTGGCATCTGATGTTTATCTTCATCAAATTAATACGGTTCAAGTCCCACATAATAAGCAATAGATAGGTTTTAGAAATGTTGATCAGAATTGGATCCTGTTTACACAATAGAAGGATGTGGGTAGGTTTTATGTTCCACATCCACTAACGGTTTTAGTTCTAGGCTTCAAACATAAGTGGGCCAACACACACACACACTCAAACTCAAACCCAAACCCAACTCGTGATTTTGAGTTTTTGACACAACAGTTTCTTAACTATCATTTTTCTTTGCACGTCACCTAATGTTCATTATTATTTTGGGCTTGGTTCTTCATACTTTAATCAAATTCCTAAACTGTTTACAACTATTTGACGATTTTGACCCTTGAAACACGGATAAAATCCGCCTGCGCGCGGAGGATTGGCCCCTTCAATAAAATCCTCCAATACGAGTGGCGGAACATGTAAGAATTTAGGAGTTGCAACACAATTTTCAGGTTTTAAAAACTAGTGCAGCCCTATAGAGTAAATGTAATATTTCACAGGGGAAACAAATTCAATACGTATAATGTTGTTAAGGTATCGGACCAAAAGCTAGCACTTGAAGAGGGGGTGTCATGGGCCTCATGACCCCTTTCAACCTTTCATAAGATCCACCCATGTGATGGCCAATGCATGGATATAAGTAACACTAAAGCTACGGTTTACATGGGCTCCGATATTGACGGTAATGATACTACGCTTATCATCCATGGGATGCCCAAGTGGAGACGAAGGCCGGAACGGGCACCCATTTTGAACTTTTTTCAGTGTTATATATACGTCAAATTCCCGACCAACCACTATAAGCTTTTACAAATGTACCCATTTGTCCCAACAAAAGTTTTACCGTTAATTTCTAGTAATTAATGGTATAATCTCTCCTTCAAGGGTAATGAGTCATGAGTCATGAGTACTTGAGTAAGATGTAACCAAATGGCTATTTGCCTATTTCTCAATATTAGTATCGTGGTCGCCGTTAAGTCGTTAAGTGGCCTATTATAAAAAAAAAAGAATAATTTTGTGTACATCTAACTATAATTCGTAAGGAATTAAACTCAAGCCAACTCGCAAGCTATTAATAAGGACCAGCTCGCTTAAAGCTCATATCAAGCCTAGCATAAACAAGCTCGAGCTCATATTATGGCTTGTTTAATAAACATGCTTGAGCTTATACTATTGCTCGTTTAATAAACAAGCTAGCTTGAGCTCGTATTATTAATTTTAGGAATTTAAAGCTTTTTGTACTAGTTTTTTTCGCTAAAAACAATTATAGTTTACACACATCAAGAATTATTTTTTGTAATCAAAATAAAAGTTATGAATGATATTATCAAACCATTAGTTAAAATTATTGTCGGTTAATAAGTCATGCTGTCATGGTTAAATTCCTATCACGATACTTTATTTATACATTTTTTAATATTAATTCTAGTTTAAAAAATTATTAAAAGCTAAATAGACCACATTAAATGAGGTTTTGCAAGCACATGGGGCATCTTTTTATATATTAAATTTATCATAATATTTTGTTGAATATAATTTGTTTACATGGATATAAATCTGTAGACTTGGGTTTAGATATTTTATTTATCTACCGCATTTATAATAGAGTGCTCATGTCATCACATTTAAAATTACCCAGAACCACGATATTTCTTGTTCTTTCAGCATCAAATTTTGTTTTTTCGAATTAATTTGCTTTAACAAATATAATAATAATAATATAACTTCATGTTGACATTTGACAGAGTTGTTAAGTAGTAGGTGAGCTCGAGGTATTTGTCTAATACTAAATTATAAGATGAGTGTCTAATAATAATTTATAAGATTATAGTGTAACTTTTAGTCTTTTATAAAGAGTATTAGATATTAAAAGTTTTAATTAGTTTTTACCGCTACTAGTTTAACTTCTAAAATATATATCGATGGTCCCAAGTTTTATCATTTTGTCACTAATGGACAATCGTTAAAAAAATTATGACATTAAAAAATTAACGGCGCTAACTTCTTTTCGAATTGCAGGTCGACGTTTTAGGCTTTTGATTGGAAAAAGAATACGAGTCGATTGATATAAAAGTTATATCAACCTGGTGCTCCAAATAACGGAACGATGATTCAACCAGGTGTTTAAACATAACGGTGCCTCAATCGGATATACAAATTTCTTCATTTGGAGCACCTTTTGAGGTACTTTTTACATCAATCTACACGTATTCTCATTCCGATAAAAAACACTAAAACGTCGGTCTGTAATTCAAAAAAAGCTTAACGCCGTTAGTTTTTAATGGATGTCCATTAGTGGCAAAAATAATAAAAGTTGGAACCGTAAGTACATATTTCAGAAGTTAAGACTGTTAATGGCATAAACAAATAGTTTGTACTGTTAAGATCAATTCCTTATAGATATTATATTTTTCTAAAAACGCTTGGAGTGACCTTAGTAAGACTTTGTAAGACAGAGTGTCGATCCTATAGTTAGAAAATTTTCAATAAATAATGCTAGTATTGTGTACATATAATTATATTTTTCAGTTGTTAGAAAACTTGAAAAAATCTTATAGATATCTGACTTGGTGGCCGGTGTCTTCGCAAGGTGGTGACTTTCGTCCGATTCAATGACAGGTGAGAGAGGATATATAAACTGTTGGCACCTTGAATAAGTAGGTACATAAGTTTGTTGAAATTGTTTATATATTTTTATTCTGTTACATATTTTGGAGTTTTTTCTCTAAAAAGTGTAGATTGAAAAAATATTACTAATTAAGTGTAGTTATAAACTTATTTATTAAAATAGAATTTTCTTATGTTTCTCTATCATATATAATTAGGTGGAAAAAATTTCGGCCTTGATGTTACAAATGGTAGTGTTTAATATGATGGAATTGTTGATAAACTCGACGTTATTTCTACGTTTCAAAACCATTTAACAAGTGGAAAAAGCTTATATATATATATATATTTTAATTTTACTTTTTGCCGTAAAAAAAATGTAAGCTTCTTTCAATCCTTTATTAGAACCTGATGAATTGTCAATAAATGTAGCAATATTGTCCTTTACCGAAAAGAATGTCCAGTTGGAATGAAGCTTCGCCCAAGCAAGAAAGTGATCCCAAGCAAACGAGCATGTCTTCGAAGGGGAGGTGGTTTACATTTTTGGTTTCGACCCCGCAATTGCTAGTTGCTACAAATGGGATTTCGGATTGGAACGCCTCGCCACGTCAAGATAGGGCTTCTTTATTAGAAATATGGTGTAAGTGAGCTCTTCAAAGGAAGCAATTTGGTTGTGTTACATGACTAAAAAATAAATAGATAATAAGGATGAAATTTGGTTGGCATCACATTTTGTGGATTATGATTATATTTTTGTCTTATTTTTGAAGGTGTTGCCAAAAAGAGACATAAATATGGAGATCTTCCCCCTTGACGTGGGATTTCTGCTATCTTACATGAATGACAACAAAACTGAAATATTAATTGGATTCAGTTTGACTTTATCACGACTTTTTTTACTATTTCACACTTTTTACTTTCTACTTTCTACCCCTTCAGTATTTTCAAAGAAATAACCCCTATTTTAATGTCTAAATTGGACTGTATATAAATATAATTACTATTAGTGTTGGTGTCCCGGTACAAGAGACGTCGTCTTTAAAGCATCACATTAGGAAGGTCTCGGTTTAAATTTTGACCTGTATATATTTGGGTGTGTAACTTAGAAGTAAGCTAGGTAATTTGTTAAAAAAAAAAGAAGTAAGCTAGGTAATTTGTTGTTTAAAAAAATATTTGATAATTACGTTTGTTGTTATCTTGTTTAGAGCATTTTAATATTTTTTTATATTTAAAAAGGCAAACGAGCAATAAATTCTGCCATTAACCCTTAACTTGGTATATCCTTATTTTCTATATATTCATTTATTGTTTTATTTATAAATAAATGTGTGTTCATATAAATAGAAACGAAAGTTTGTCTCTCATAAAATTGGAAAGAGTACATATTTTTACAACTGAAAGTTAAAAAGTGACATCTATTTTTGACCAATATCTCATTTTGAGCTTTTAAACTATTAATAACGACCAAATTTAAACATCTGTGTTTTAAAGAGTTTTAACTCTCAACACTATGTTAACGTAGTCATCACTTGTGGTCTAGTGGTAAGTTAACCTGTGTTCTTCATAAAACACTCGAAGTTCATTTTCTACTAGTGTCACCTTTTGTGGATATCGGCAATGAAGCACGTCCCGAGCTACAATCCGGCTTCATGTCTGAGACTAAGGGTTTTACGTGACATGATTAATGGTTTTTGCCCGGTTTTTCTCTGGAACAATTAGTTGACGAGTTTCGACTCCGATCAACTTGGCCCGTAAGGAGGGTTGTGGCGAGCCTCCGCTGCGTACGCAGTGATGGGGGAGCCCAATGTCGACAAAAAACACATATTGGTGTTACAGGCGGAGTTTCGATCTCGGTTCTTGCACCTCTGAGTGCTTCGGTCATAGGTCGTTGCACCAACCGTCGTTATAAAAAAAGTTAATGTACAAGATGCATATAAAGAATATTTACGAGGAAGAACATATGCTGACTAAGCCCGTGCTTGTCTAAGGATGGAGTTTACTTTACCCAAACCCCTTTTTAATAACAAGGCAAAAAGCATCAACCTGACATTCATTAGTTTTGAATGAAGAGTGTCATGCCGCACCTACTCCTATCAAAAAACGAGACTTTACTATTTACTAAACAAGAAAAGTCTCTTCTATCCTCTTAGTAAAGCGCTAACGTACGCCCTGCAATCAAACTCAAGTTTCACCTTGATCGATACAACAACTTTACTAATAGAAAGGGTAAAAATGCGCTCAAGTAACTTATCGTACTAATGAAATGACTAAGGGCCTATCTAACTCCTATGATTGTACGTCTATAGCTCGAAAGCTAGTCTTACCTTAAACAAATAAAATATAATATTTTTTAAATGTCAAATTACGTGATAATAATTTTCAACTAGATGTATTGTATTTACGGAGTATCATTTATTCCCAAAGTCAAACAAATGTCTTTTGTATATCAAAACCATTGTTAAGTAAATCATTTTTCTTTATGTTTAAAAAAATCATTTATTTGTTACTCTTACTGAGATATAATACATAATCTAATGTTTTAGTAATGTGATTATAACGTAAAGAAAAAAAAAACTGCAGTTTTAGTTACTGTGTTTAGATACCATTAACAGTTTCAGTCTTACCTTAACAGTTTTGGTCTATGTTTTTTTATTATTCTAACAGAAATGGTTCTGAACACTAACTCCATCCAGTTTTCCATTAAGTCTCTTACATGTGCCTCGCATTTTAGGAGTAAAAATGTTATTTCTCTAACTCTTTTATTTAGGTCATCATGTAGGTTAACATTTTATTTAGTTACATGTCAAAAAGAGTGAGAAAAATGACGTTTTTACTTCGTATATGAGGGAGACTTAACGGAAAATTGGATAGAGTTAATGTTCGGGACTATTTATGTTAGAAAACAAAAACACAGGAACCATAACTGTTAAGGTATAACTAAAACTGTTAATGATATAAAAAATAGAGATTAAAACAGCAGTTTATTTAAAAAAGATACAGTTTAGTATTATACTGAGTAATTATTATTATTATAATTTTAAAACAAATTAATAAAGACAAATGTGAAAATGGAATTGGAATAGAAGAAAAAAGAAGCATATGAGTTCAAATTCCGAGATTTTGTTATATTGAAATGGTGTTATATTTTAATCGCTTCTAAACTATTATTACTGGTTGCCACATTATTATAAAATTAAGTGAGTATTAAATGTGCATTGATGTGCGAGTTTTGGTGTAGGTTTGAAAAGTCAACTAGAATACAGCACATCAGCTGAGTGATTAATGCAAAATTAAAAATTTCTGTCTGTATTAAATTTGTGTTTGAAATATGAATTTTAAAAAAAAAAAATAACGTCTCAAATGCAATTTTAAAAAATAGATTAATAGTATTCATTTATGTATTTAAGCACAATAACAATCTTTGGTTGAGTATTGATACATATGAAAATGATTCTGTATAGTTGGTTAAGTAGTACGTTGTATATATAAATAAATACCAGTGACGTTTTGTTGTAACGGTATCTAATATCTATGCGTAACTAACTAAATAATAAATAATCCAAACCTCATCCGAATAATATGCATCATGTAAGGAAGATGGATATACACATCGTTCAAAATGATTGTTTACAAATAGAAAAAGCCTTAAAATTTACATAGTATGGATTTAAAGTAAGTTTATTGATGAGTGTTTGTATATAAAAAAAAAATAAAACTTATATCATATAAACTGCATCAGGCTTTATGTCAAACGTAATTTATATATATGAGTTATTTAACTCAAACTGCGTAGATTCATTTCAAACCAAGTGTTACAAAATAACTCACCGCATTAAAACTCATCAATCTAACAATTGATAAGTGTATTAACTAAAAAATAAGATTTAAAAAAAGTTATACTAGCCTGTTCCTTTTTAACACAACCATGTTTCTATCATCATCATCACTATAAATAAGTACCAAATCAAATTGAAATGAGTTTGTAAACAAGTACTAAAATTTTAAAATCGACCAACCATGTTTTTCTATCTATCAATGCTAGCTCATCTGAATATTAATTTATTTTCATATTATATATGTATGGAGCATTATTATTATTATTATTAGTTTTATTTTGGGAAGTTAAAGGCAAACTGTCATATTCATCTCTCTCTACCTCTTTGACTTGCAGAGTCCACATCCAAGTACCTTCTTCAAATTGACAAAATCCATTAATGGGTTCTTCGATTCATATGATTTGCAACATGGGTTTTTTTCATCTCATTTGATTTCATCATAAAGTTTCAATCTTTTTTTATTTTATCTTTCATCAAGAAATGGATCGCCAAATCTTTCCTTCTCAATATGAAAAACCTTATTTCATCATTCCGCCACCACCTCCACCACCGCCGCCGCTGCCGGAGTTTCAATCCAGCGTCGCCGGTTCAAACTCAAACACCAATGTGAGTCCAAGTGTTTTGCTAATCATCATAATCCTTGCAATCATCTTCTTCATTTCTGGGTTGCTTCATCTTCTTGTTAGGTTTCTTGTGAAACCCTCAATTAGAGACCCTGATGAATTTGACAATGTGACTGCACTTCAAGGCCAATTGCAACAACTTTTTACTCTTCATGACTCTGGTGTTGACCAATCTTTCATTGACACACTTCCTGTTTTTGTTTACAAGTCAATAATTGGTGTCAAAACAATAACAACCCCTTTTGATTGTGCTGTTTGTTTGTGTGAATTTGAAGGTGATGATAACTTAAGATTGTTGCCTAAATGTAGTCATGCTTTTCATATGGATTGTATTGACACGTGGCTTTTGTCTCACTCAACTTGCCCTTTGTGTAGAAGCAATTTGCTTTCTGATTACTCTCCAAACACTTGTTGTTCACCAATTGTGTTTGTTCTTGAATCTGGTAGTGCTGAAAGTTCTAGAGAGATTGTGAATCATGATCACTCAAATGTTCAAAGGGTTGATTCTCAATTTAGTTGTGATGTGAATCTTGATGAAGAATTGGAATTGGATCATTCAAATGAGGTCAAGGAAGAGGAGAGTAAAGAGAAAGTGGTTACAATTAAGCTTGGGAAATTCAAGAATGTGGATGCTGGTGAGGATGGTGATGAAAAGGGTGGTAAAATTGATGATAGGAGGTGTTTTTCAATGGGTTCATTTGAGTATGTGATGGATGATAGTACATCATTACAAGTACCAATTAGGGCCCAAATCAAGAAACAAGCTAACAAGAAGTCAAATCTTCCAATCACCCCTGGTCACAGGCCAGCAATGTCTGAATGTGGCGATTCTTCAAGGCGAGATTTTAAAGGAATTGAAGTGTTTAGAACCGTTGGTGGCGGCAATAGTGGCTGTAGTGTTAGAAGGGAGAGCTTGTCAGTGTCCAAGATTTGGCTTAGAGGGAAGAAAGAAAAGGCTAAGTCAACAATGACCACCATTGAGCCACCGCCAACGGGGACTTTTTCGTTACAATTTTTGCTTCATCAGGGTGTTTCCGGGGACGAATCGAAGGCATCTGAATTGGGTTGTGATGATCATGAAACACAGAATTGTAACAACTTTGATCAACAAGGAACATCAAATGCACCATCTTTTGCAAAAAGGAGTTTGCTTTGGCTTATGGGCAGGCAGAAAAACAAGGTTGTTCATTCATCTATGTCCACAAATGTTTGAAATTTTTTGCCCCAAATATGTTGCTATCTTTATGTTAGATAATTGAATGGTATTTTCTAAAGATTTTTAAGAGTACAAAAAATTCAAGATTTGATCGAAATGAATGAAATCTCTATACAAAGTGTTTGCATTTTCATGCTTTGTCTATTCTTCTATTTTGTCCTTGTTGAGATACAAATCCCATAGTAAACAGATCATGTTACTTTCTTTAAAAGATAAAAAAAAAAAAAAAAGTTTTTTAACTTTTGACTACACTTGCAATCATGACCCTTTTTCAAGAAACTTTCTGATTTGAGTAATTTTTATCTTCTTGACAAATTCATTTAGATATATTCAAATTATAAAAGGTCAAAACCCAAAATGATAATAGTAATGAAATGTGATAACTTGGTAGGTTGGTGAAGTTGTTTATGTTTTTCAAAGAGAAGTAGTTACCTACATTTGAATATCCATGCATCTTTAGATTTTGTGTTTTAAGTAGGTTTGAGCCTTGAATTTTGTAGCATGTTTGATAATGAGTTTTTGACATTTTAAGTTGTTAAATACCATGTGAGTTTGCAAATCGTTAAACAAATGTCTAAAATGAGGACTTTAGTTAGGGGAATATTAGGTTAATAATTAGAACAATTGTTAACTTTGAATAATATTTGTTTTATTTAATTAGAAAATAATAGTAGCAATTTCACATATATATGAGATGATGTGATGGGCATGTGAGGTTGAGTGGCATGTGTGGTTGTAGACCAGCCAAGTGCTATGCGTGAAATATGGATTATGGAGCACATAAACATTAAACATTAACATATGATAGGGATCACATAAAACAGCATTAAATGTAGTCACGAGGGGTTGCTTCTTGCCCCATTTCGGCTTCTATGTCCCCCTCCATCTCATTATTGTCTAGATACAGCAATTTTATTGAGACTAGACTCACAAATTGTGACCTGCGTGATGGGCGGATCATACGCTGGTATTAACATTCTTAAGTATATATTTAACGTGCTTTATGGGACGTGGTGCGTTTGTGAACCAATCGTGTGTTGTGACAGTGACATTAATGCCATTGAGTACATAATAGGGTGCGATACGAGACGTTACAAGCTTATAGTGTACAAATCGGTTCTTTTATTAAGCCAGTTTTTTTTATTTATATTTTATGACCGGTTTTTAAACCGGTTTGCTCGCTCTGAACACCAAACCTATTTTCGAAACGTCGGTTCAGTTTAAATGCAAATCAGTTTGAATCAAACCGGTTTTCTTTTTAAGCTGATTTAGATTTTTTTTCCTAGTGTTTTTTTCAAACCAATTTTCTTTCTACGTCTAATTATATCTAGCATGTTGCAGCAGTGTGAAAAAAACCTAATTAAAACGACGAATAGGTCAATTAAAAAACAGGAAAAAGGTAAAAGAAAAAATAAAAAAAAAGGATTGCGATAGGATTTAATCCCAAGGGCTAGCAATTCAAAGTCTTGAGCTTTGCACTTTAACGACACCAGATTTTGTTTTAAGTTTTAAGTTTCAAATATATTTAAAAAATAAAGTCAACCAACCATTCATGTTAAGAACAAGGAAAACGAAAACTTGAACGTATAAAAATAAATCAACTTCATAGAAAAAAGATATAAAATGGGAACAAAGAAATTGCATTTTGTAAATAAAATAATGAAGCCGGCCCAATTGAGTTGTGGACATGACTTTTCATTAAATAAATAGAATGCGTATTAGTCTGTTTTCTTCTCATGCAGACACAAAGCGTACAGTCGTACTACTGTTACTTTACTGTAATATATATTTATGAATATAAATTATTACTTAAGTTTCTAATATTAACACAGTTAAAAACATATCTAGATCGGTACGTAACGTCCTTAGAATTAAATTACATTAAAACATCACAACTTTTTTTAGACGACTAATAAATATTATAGATAAATGAGGCTAACAAGTGGCTAAGAACACCGATAAATACAATTGAAAAGGACAAAAGAAGCCTAAACAACAAACAACAACATAACCCCCCCCCCCCCCCCCCCACAACGACATTTAACCAAGGTCAAAGGGAAAATTTAGCATAGCAATATATGAATCATTCTTCTTATTCTAGACTTTAGCAAAAAAAAACTCACAAACATAGTATCGCATAGCACCTTGTTAGCAGATGACCTCACATTGTTAAAAATGATTTCGTTCTGATGTCTCCATAAACTCCAAGTTGTGATCATGAAAACTGCATGAACAACATGCTTGAAATTAGCATCACCTCACATAAAAACGGCATCCCCAAAGTATCTTTGAAAGATAATGCGAATATTGGAGGGACGTTGTACCAAGAGCCCACTTTCGCCCAGACATGCATAGTCAAGTCACAAGCTGTGAAAATATGCTCTACCGATACTTTTTCGAGCCACAAAACTTGCACAAAACCGAATCAATAGGAATATTTCTCCGAATTAGAGCGTCGCAGGTCGGCATATCATAGGTAAGGATGTCAAAAGAGCTTGCATCTTACGAGATTAGTCGGATGGGTATGTATTTGGACGAGTATTCATGTGTATGACTAGATATCGGATTGGCTATAAATTTTCTTAAATTTTTTTGCGATACTAGAACATGTATAGGATCAAGCTACTGATATACCTGAATACTTGTTCAAATACACACCCATCTGAATTATATACCCGAAACATTTTATATTCACTTTTTTTTCTTAACCACTGAATGAAAATGATTTATTCTATTTGTTGATTGTGTGGAAATTAAAATGTTGTTTACCCGTGTTGTAAGAACATTAGGAGCACACATAAGGTGAGGTTGTGGCAATTAAATCAATTAATTGGTGAATTAATCTTGGGAATCTCAACCTCTTCGTTTGCCAAAACCGAAGGTTCAGACAATGGTCGAAGTAGAGGCTGCAAAGGTTAAGCAGGCACAGTTGCAGCCGACTCACCTACGCAGGTTCACTGCAAAGCAACCATACTCCACCACTTCATGTCCTTTATTTCATCATCTCAACTTCGATCATCAATATCTTATTCATCATGCTCCATTTTGGACACGGTTTAGTTCATTGTGATCATCTCACATGATAGAGCGAACACAAATTAACCACTTAGAATTGTGCACCCCAAAAAGCGGCCCAACTTCTCTTTCACATATGTGAGCTAACTTAATCATTAAAATCATTATGGCCTACTTGACTTGCAAAATCATTAACCACACATTATGTTTAGCTCGTAACAATGACACCGAATGTTATAGGAATGAACTAAAATGCTTATAATTCATAGAGGGAGCTAGACAAATTGTTGACTTTTTTGCTATACAAGTTGATCAAAATACTTATAATTTAACTAATTTTAGTATTTATTTAAAAAAAATATGATTTGTAAAATCGTTTGTTGAAATGTTTATATGCACCCATATTAATTACTTGTAAATATACAATATACACACATTGTGTATGCATATATGTATTTTAACAAACGACTTTGCAAATCATATTTTATTTTAAGTAAAATGTTAACATTAGTTGATTTATAAGTATTTTGGTCAATTTATATTATAAAAAATATAACAGTTAAAACGGTTTCTAAGTTGTCCTCTAGAAAAAAAAAGAGTTAATAATAGAAGGTGACCGTCGTAAATGTATATATATATATATATATCATATTGTCATATATATTAGTTAGTATTACCTTTTTATTGAAAAATCAAATGATTTTACTAAAATTCTATAGTTAGGTTTTTTGTTTTTAAGTTTTACCATAATATTTTTTATAGTTTATATTTTTAGTCCTTAATGATTTTAGTGAAATTCAATAGTAAACTTTTTTGTTTTCTATTTTTACCACAATATTATTATAGTTTACATTTTTAGTCCCTCTCAAAGAATTGTTATTTGCACAATCAAAGAATATTGTTGGGATTGAACAACGAGAAGAGAAGAAAGAGAGAGATAGGAAGAAAAAAATTCGATGGGCCGCTTAGCGATAGATAGGGGAATAGTTCGACGGTGGTAGCGGTTTGGTTGGGTAAATTAGATGGTTGTAAGCGGCTATACTTGGTGTTGTTATGATGTCGTGGGTAGACGACGCCAATATATGTGTAACTTGAAGTGTATCTATTGAAAACTCATATAAATAATATGTATTTTGTGCATTTTAGATAGTATATAGTTGATGTGACTGTCAGGGTGTATATTTAACAAATGCTAACTAGACATGAAGAGCTAACTAGAAACATAAAGGGCTCACACAGCGTGCGAGCCGACGACTACATCTAGTTGCTATTAAACCAAGATCTTGGGATCTCCGATGAATAGTTATGTTTCCTTCACATACCTTCATCAATGAGATTTAGTCTCATGCCACAACTCACTCACATGAAGTAATCAAGTTATGAAACCTTTCACAATCAATAGTGCGAGAGTTAATCCGCTGCTCGGATATGACGATATGGTCATCCCACTCATTGTCGTCGATGGCTAACCAACACAGGATGATAGAGCAATTTTATTGAAATGAGTCAAATGACTATAGCTTACAGGTATAAAATATATTAAAATTCATGAAAAAACTCCAAAATGTGACCAAAGAAATTGCGTACGTTTCTGAATAAAATAATGATCCCCATTTAGTTGTGGATACTTTCATTTCACATGGTGACTCCCCTGCAATTATAATATTATCAGACTTTATACAATGGTACACTGGTACTGGTGTAAGATATTTATGAATAGAAGCTAGTCAACTAATTTAATTAGTTTCTAGCTAATTACATAGTCGGACCGCGTGATGCAGCGCTTAGATCTTAGTCGTCATGTCATGCGTTACGACTGCATTGGCGGAGTGCAATTAAGTCTTGAGTTGTAACCCTACGTATAAATTTTTTAATTTAATATATTCAATAGTTAGCCATTAAGACAAGTTTATTGATGCAAATTGCAGTACAAAACAAAAACTTAAGTAAATGAGTGTCTTATGAAAAAAGAAGAGCAGAGCAACATACATACATGCTTATCGTAAGTAAATATTTGTTATATTTTTTATTCTTTAGAATATGTACGTACGTTTTAGATAGTTGTACATATAAGTATTGGTACTGATTAAAAGCTAGCTAGCCTGGAACAAATATTTGAAGATGCTTTAGTGATCCATCAAGGTTTGAAAGCAGAGAATGCGACAACTGAGTTGTGCCCACCAAAACCAAATGAGTTTGAAATCGCTTCATAACAATAAACATATATTAATTAAATTCAATAAGTAATTAACTTGACAAATCATGACAATTTAAGGAAGGAGATTAAAGTGGAAACAAACTCACCAACGTTGATTTCATGTTGTTGCTTATGATTTGGGACAGTGTCAAATTCAACTTCGGGATCAAGATCCTATATATAATTTCAATGTAAATATGAAAACTAGGCAGGCGGGGACGAGGTAAAGTAGTTATTAGTCATATATATACGTACAAATTGGTTAATAGTTGGGTGCAACCATCCTGTTTGGATCGCTTTAATTGTAGCAATGGCTTCCATACCACCAGAAGCCCCTAGCGAGTGTCCAATCATAGACTAAAGTATCACAACGTAAATACTATAAATATGATTGCGATCACATTATGAAATTAAGAAACATGTGGTGCGTTCTTCACCTTGGTTGCGTTCATTTTGATTCCTGCGCAATTCTTGAATACCTTCTTTAGAGCGCTTATTTCAACAAGATCACCAGTTGCGGTTGAAGTTGCATGTGCGTTAATGTAATTTACCTGCCAAGAAAATATCCAAGAATTTATCACCAGATCAACTAATAAATTGTACAAAATTATATCTGAAGTACCTCCTCTATTGATACACCAGCATTCAATAAGCTTCTTTGAATACAGGATGCAATCCCAAAAGCATCCGGTCGTAAATTAGTTATATGATAAGCATCACAATTTATAGCACCTCCCAAAAATTCTGCAAGTATTGGTGCATCCCTTTTCATTGCATGTTCTAAACTCTCCATCACCTACAAACAAACCTAAGTTTATAAATAGCAATTTATAAACTAATGTATGTGTGTAGAACTGATCGAAGTTACCAAAATGCCAGCCCCTTCGCCCATGACGAAGCCATCTCTACCTTGGTCCCATGGTCTGGAAGCAGTCTGGGGGTCATCGTTTCTTTGAGACAATGCTTTGCATGCAACAAAACCTCCCAATGTAACTGGATTAAAACAAGCTTCTACGCCTCCAGCAATCATCAAATCAGCCACCCCTTCACGAATATGATTTGCCGCAGCACAAAAGCAAAAGTTTGATGTGGCACAAGCAGTTGCAATGGAGTAGGTTGGTCCCGTGAACCCAAGCTCTATAGCAAGTAAGGCGGATGCCATACTTGGTATACTACATGCCGCGTGAAACGGGCTAATTTTCTTATAACCTCTTTTCAATAGCGTTATCACGCCATCAGAAACCAAAGTTGAAGCCCCTAGTCCAGTTCCAACAACCACACCCGCACGTTCTTTATCAATCTGAGCGATATGCATGCAACCTTACACAAATTTCTCAACACATGAAACTACAAGAAATGTATGACATATATATATATATATATATACCTTGGAGAATTGATGAGCACCAAGTGTCGCATGTTGAACTGCTTTTTTCCCAGCAACAAGGCCATACCGTTGATAATCATCCATTCTTCGTTCTTGTTTGAAATTAACATATCCATCTGACTTGAACCCACGAATCTGACCACCGAATCGTGTTGGGAAGTCGGAAACATCAAATTTATCAATTGACACAACTCCATTCTCTCCTGATAAAAGTCTTTCATAAAAGGTGTCAACTTCACTTCCAAACACAGAGACCACTCCCATACCTGTAATAACCACCCGTTTTTTGGCATCTTTTTCACGTTTTGGGGTTGTTGCATAAATGTGAGGCAATATTACGCGGCGGTGGTGTGTGGTGGCGATCTTTGTTAGTGGCCTAACAAATATGTTTTGGCGGATTGGTTTAAGTGTAGACGCCAATAGAGGGGTGTACTCATGAAGATGACCTTGAGTTCCCATCTCTAATACATAAACGATTGCTTGTGTACGTCTTTAATTATATAACCGACCATATATATATATATATATACGTGTGTGTGTACGGTTAGTGTTATGAATATGATATGATATTGCTTACAAATTTATATTTAGTGCACATATTAATTATGCTCTTTGTAGCTGTGTTTCTACAAATTAGGCGCCACCTCCCTTAAACATTATGAACTCTACACATTAAACTAGCAATTGGTGTGCCAAATCTTCATTACATATTCAAAGTATGTGGGCATAAGAGTATGGAGTTAGACCATGTGTAATGGAGCGTTTTTAGGCTTTTAATTTATCACTTAAAAATGCCTCATTACAGCTCAAAAACGCCTCCATCCCACTACGTAGGGGCGTTTTGGGGCGCTTTGAAGGGTAAATTCCTTATTGGCGCTGTATAGAAGGCGCCCAAAAACCTGTCATGCTAATGTGGACCTCAGTCACCTCACTACAAGAAAAGTGAGTTTTGGCGACCAACTTTTGGCGACAACATAAAACCCGCTAAACGACAAAAATATTTGCTTTTTTGACCAAAATAGTCAGATTCTTTTGACCAAAATAGTCAAAAATATTCGTCGCAAAAAACTTTCGGATGCCAGCTTTTGGCGGCAAGCATTGTCGTCGCCAAATGTCGTCGTCAAAGGTTTTAGCGACGACATTTTAGGCTTTAGGCGACGACAGCTGTCGTCCCTAAAAGTCACTTTTCTTGTAGTGCCTGCTATACAGCTCTTTGAGAGCTTATCACTACATATGGTCTTAGAAATATAGATATTCACCATATATATTGTATTTCATTTTACCCTAATAAATATATTCTAGTTTTCTAGCTTTTAATATAAAACTATTGAGAGAAAATAGCGAAGCGTGACATTATAAATTGAGTAAATTTCAAACATAAGTAACCAAACGTGGTGGTAGAAAGTGATAATATGTCCAACTAATTATATTAAGATAAATAAGATTATCAATTGTCCCAATGTCCCATATGGTACCTAGGTACTTCATGTTCGTGGGTTCGACTTGAAGTTGACCCGAACCCGTTGAGGCTAAACCCAAACCTGCAAATTTCATGTTCGGTCCTACAAATTAACCACGCAAGCACTAAACGCCTTTGAACATGGGGGTATACCGCTTGGCCTGTTAACTAAGAAGCTTAAATGAAAGCTAGATGCATGGCTGATTTCCAAATTTATACGTACGTCTCCAGAAATTGTGACCGTATTGAAAATGAGTTTGAAAGAATGTCATGATAGCCTTGAAAGTTAAACGGAAACAGTGTATTTTTATACTTTAAAATATTGTCTATGATCTTAATGACTTTTCATACTAAGACGATTAATTCAATTTTATATACAGTGAATCAGGGGCGGCTCAACCTTATTAGGGGCCTTAGATGAAATAAAAGTTTGAGGCCCTTTTTAATATTTTAAATATAATTATAATATAATAAACCCTTTTTTATCCGGGCTATTTCATTGTGTGTTCGCTCATCCATAATAAATATGTTCTTCAATCTGAGAGATCATTAGTTTTTGTGATTGCTTACACATTGAAAATGCATTTTTTACGATAGAGGCTTTTAGTTTTTGTTTATTGTTTGCATAACTTTATTCGTATTTCGGGTTTGATATTAATTTTATGTGTATTTTTTTACTGGATATAGTTCTAGTGACTAACAAATGCTTAAGTTCGAACTTCTAAATCAATCAGTTAAGCTAAAATTAGATATAGGCAATCAAATTAATTAACTTTTTATTAGCAATCAAGCAATTAAGTTTATGCTTTAACCTTAAAAAACTACTAAACAGTCAAATTCTAAATCACGACACAAAGTCACCGACACTTAAGAAACAACTAACAATCCATTAATGCTTTGACCGTGGCGTTAAAATCTTCTTTTCCCAATGGCCAGTCGCATTTTCAATTGTAATTCACGGCAATTATTTATGCTTCCTTTTTTTGGGTTATTTAAGTGATTGGTGGGCTGGAGAAAATGTGAGGTAATTGAGTTAATAAAAGGTAACAAGTATAACTAAAATTTTGGGGCCCTTTAATTTATAGGGCCTTAGATCAAAATCTAAAAACTTATAAGAATGAGCCGGCCCTGCAGTGAATATATATATAACTAATACTTTACGTACATGTTTGTTTTCTTTTTCTATAACTAATACTAAGACGATTAATTCAATTTTAAGATGTGTTAAAAACAAGACTAATGTATAATAAATATATTGATCGATGTTCAAATTAAGGTATTTGATATGGTTGATATTTTTCAGTCAAGTACAACATTACTTCATCGTTGATGTTGGACACGATCGTTATAAACACCCTATCCACTAAGGCGTTTAGTTTTAACTTGTTTTTAATTAGTTTTTAAATGAGTCTAGTTATCCTGCAAATTATAAAAAAACCACAATAAAGGGTTAATAAGTTTTAATTCACAATATAAATCAAGTTTTCAAAAAGTGTTGCGGAGTCTTTGTTCATGATGCCGTCCTTAAAAATTATCGAACAATTTAAAAAACTAATGTTTTCATTGTGTTTTTTTACTATTATTGTGTCTTTTATAAATTTTTTACACAATGAAAAATGTTAATTTTTTATTTATTTCTTTAAGAAGGACGACGGAGGAACAAGGTCTCCGAAACACTCTTTTGAAATTCGATTTACATTATGATTTATATATTTTTTATTTGTTTTTGTGTCTTTTTTTACCAATATATATACTTATTTGTATGTGAACATCTCTCTTCAGAAATTTCATCTTTAGTTTTGATTTCATTTAATAACTAGATTAGTACCCGTATAGTACACGAGATTTTGGTTTTATATGTTTTAATTAAATTATATAATATTAATTTAGCAATGTTATGAATAGTAAAAACAATATGTGTGATGTTTTTAGTGGTTGCTTTTTTAGGTGTTTTAATTTGATTGGTGGTTTTTTTTTGTTGGTGTCGTGGTCGATTGTTGGCTTTACAAGTGTGATTGTTTTGTATACAGGTGTAAAGGAGTATTTGATTTGCAAATATGTCAGTGGTTTGTAGCAGAGATAGACACCAAGAGATGGGAAGAGACTGGGTTTATCCCCTCACTCCTCTTTATCGGTCGTTTCTTTCTCTAGCACTCTATCTGTTGTGATTTACTCTATGATTGATGAGAGATTTGTATGGCGGTTGCGTCGCCTCTGTTGTTTTTGTGGGATGGTGTCAATTGTTGGACTATGGTGGATCTCAAGATCTGTCGTTGCAATTGATGTTTTCATTATTAAGATTTCTTGCCTTTGATTTCTGTTTGGGTTATTCTTATGAAACCCTATGTTTGGGTAATTGAAACCCTGTTAATTGATTTTATTATTAAACCGTAACAAGGCTATGATGATTGGGTGTGGATCTCGCTTGGCGTGGCATTCACTGCAGCTATGGTTTTGATCCATTTACGCCCTCTGAGCCTCATGATTTCTACACCTGCTGCAGCCGGTGGTCTTGATTTGTTTTTGTGGTACGCGAATTTGACAACATAGGCTAAATCCAACATTTTTCTGTTATAGTTGTGGCAACGGATGATGAAAAGATGTTGGGTGTTAGGATTACCAGATTTGTGGTGATACTGTTAGCACTACGGCTAAAGGATAACAATCAGTCTTGCAGTGCAAAATCAAATACAAAAGACTAAAAGGTTTGAATAAACATGTTTCATGATCCCATATGTTTATTCATTTTGTTATCTTAAAGATTTAGTTAATGCATAGTTGATTGATTATTAAGCCCCTGCAGCTATGAGGCACTGAATTTGACATGAGCTTTAAACTGTTGTTTTTATTGATGCAAAAGCTTTCAAGTTCCAGGTCCAATTCATTGGGCATCTTTTAGAGCATCGATGGAGATGAGCTACTGACTATCGCTTTAGTATTTAACATGAAGTTGAATGTTGTATATTGATCGTAATATCAAATAAGTTTACTGAAAGTCTTATTAGTTTAATGTTTGTTGATGTAAATGTGCTTATTTTGTTCTCTATTTTGGTGTTTAGTTCAGAGTCACTTATAGATAGGTAACTAAATGATTTGTGTTTTCTAATGTTATGTTTAACCATTGCAATGCAATGCAGTTCTTTTGTCTCATTTTCGTTACGGATGATTGCACAGTGAATTGAACCTGAAACTTGAAAGCTTTTGCATCAATGTCAGGTGTAAACATGCGGTTTTGATTCTTGAAGGTTTGTTGATCCTAGAAATTTTATTTTGTATTAGGAGGAAAAGGAGTTAGTCTGTTAGAGGTGGAATTATGAATTTATGAATATAGCAGGTTAAAATCAATAGTGATTAGAAGGTTTGAAGTATATTATCTTCTACGGGGGGATATTTCTTAACATTAGGCATCATTTAATTATGTCATCTAAAGTAACCTAATTTTATGAGTTTTTTTTCTTCATTTAGCAATATATCTATATGTACTTCAACAGTTGGATAATCATAACTTTTGAAGCGCAGGTTGCCAATATACAACATGCCAATATTTTGTATACTCTATAAAGTGAAACAGGTAGCTCTAACAAGACAAAAGGAAGTTTAGTTTGGAACTTGAAGACACATTTTTTGTATCTAGCTTTTGAAGACAAACAAACAGCTCCAACAAGACAAAAAAAAGCCTTGCTAAATCATAACTTTTGACGCGTAGTTTGGCACTTGAACTTACATTCTTGCATCTAAGCCGGTATATAAGTTGGCTAAATATTGTATAAATATGAACATGTAACATATACAGGCTAGAAAATAAAGACTATAATTGAAGTTGAATAATGTCTTATGTAACACCGGCTTGGTTTTTTGTACGTGTCAAAATCGTACAGTTGCGCGTGGGCATTAACTAGTTTAGATATCAAATTCAACTTTGAACATATCATCTATTAAATGAGTTTGAATATTTACAAATATTTTCTTAGCAAAAATCATACGCTGAAATAAAAGAGATGATCTATAATAAATGGTAAATTTTATATTCGAGCATATCGGGTTATGAGATAATTCATGATAATTGGTAAATTTTTTTATTTGAACATGTTGGTTAGGATATTCGTGATAATTGGTAAATTTTTATTTTAACATATCGGGTTATTTCTAATATGTAACAACCTAAGACCCGCCTCGAAATCCTCCAACAAATTAAATTATGGCGTGACACCTACGAAAAATCCTATGTGGAGTAATTAAAATGTTAACATGTGAATGAGTTACTTAATTATTAGAATAGGAATATTAAACACGTAAAGTTACTCATTTTTTAGAATAGCTATGTTGTTATAAAATTAAATGGGTTCATCTTCACCAAATTAAATACACAATTGATCTCAGTTCTCACAAATTAAATGGCTGGAGCTTTAGCATTGATCATCATGGTTGCATGTCTAAGTCTAACTTTTGTAGCCCACGCCATTGCTGGTCAAGCCACTTATTACTTTTAGAGTTTAATTTCGTTAGAAAATATAAACCGAGAATATTTGTAAGCTAGGTCTATTTAAATAACATGTTCTAGTTTTGTCTTATAATTGATATAAATAAGTATTTAGGCTTATATTTAAACGAGCCAACGAATAAGCCAACAAACAATCTAAAAACAAGTTCACTTTAGTCTGCTTGTTTACAAACCAAGCCAAATTAACTCTGATATATTGTTTATAAGCCAGATGATTTTAAACGAGCTAGTTGTTTTCGAAGGACCTTAGTGGGATCCCCAACATTCAATGCCGGCCATGTCAACAACATCCCCCTTCTCCTCTTCTCAATCTACATATGCAAATGAAAACCTTCTTCCTCATCAAATATCAAGCTTCTAAATCATGATTATAATCGAAGCCTTAACGGCTTATGATCGAAGCATTCAGCTAAGGCGCAAGGATCGATATATGACAGTGTGTTAACACTATTGCTTGAGTTTTGTAAGATCCATCAAGTGCTGATTTTTTTAGAGGTATAAAACTCCTCTCGAAAAAATTAGTAAGACCAAAGTGATCACTTTTTCTTAAATGTGAAGTTGTACGTACATACAGGGGCGCACCATAAGAGGGACCAACGGGGGCTCCGGCCCCTGCGAGCTTTTTGTCCCGAAGTACCGATTTTTACCCCAATACCTTAAATTTATATATATATATATATATATATATATATATATATATATATTGAGCTCGCCCCCGTGTAAAAAAAGTTACATGTATATATTAAACTCGCGCCTCGCCCCCGTCAATAATAAACAACACGTATACTAGTTGGGTAGTCGGGTCATTAGTCCATTACAATTTAAACCCATTAATTCTTAGTCCCATTAGCCCATTAATTTACAATTGGGTAATGGGCTAAAAAACCCAATAATTAACAATAAACAACCTTACAACCCAACCCATATCCCATATTATCTCTCAACGTGAAGGGAAAAAAAACATAGAAGAAGACTGGGAAGCGAGTCAGCGACCAGATGAAAAACTGAAGAAGAAGCAGGCAAGTTGCAGCGCCATTGCTCCAGCCTCCAAGCCGCCAACGAGCAGCACTCCAGATTATCTCCAGTAGCAACAAACAACCTTACCTAAGGTTGGTTTTCTTTCACTTTTGTTGGTTTAATTTGAGTTTAGGATCTAGGGTTTTATATTTCTATGTTTTTTTAGATTTTGTAGATTTGATTGAAACTTGAGTTTATGGTGAATTTAGGTTGATTTATCACGGGAATGGTGAAAACTCTTCATTCTTTTTTTAAAAGAAAGGATGTTGAGGAAGAAATTGTTGATGAAAGTCAAGTGAAACGTCAAAAAGCTCAAACTAGTGAGTCAGAAAAACAAGATAATCAACAAGAGGCAGGTAATTCTGAAGCTCCACCATCAAATGTGAAAGAAATTGCTGAAAAGTTTGATTCTGACTTCACAATCGATGAATTCAAAGATTTTAAAGGTCGTCAGGCAGCGTTGTAATTCTTTTTTAAGGTACCCACAATTTCTCTCATATTATCATATGTTTTAGATCTTTGTTTTGTTAACACTTATCTAGTTTTTATATGTGTAATGTGTTAGTTGAATCATTTGTTTGAATGAAGAAATTTAGATATTTAGTGTTGTTATTGTTTGACCCGACACGAATCAAATCTTCAACCCGAAAAATATAACTTGAAACATAGTAATAAGAAAAAAAATTCAGATCCTGTAATTTTCAACCCACATCAGGATCCGCCACTGCGTACATAGTCTCTTCCGTTCAAAAGAAGCTTAATTTTGATTTCATTTGTCATTAATTAATTACGTAAAATTATTAATTGCAGCATCGTCTAGAAGGTTGAATTCCACGACTTTAATTATGTTATCATAGTTGTAAAATTTTGAAGCATTCTTTATATATAATCAAGGATTTAACTTTAAATTAATTTAATTAATAAAATGTGTTAGATCATATCCTCCAACCGTTGAAATGTAAGAGTTGTACACAAATACGTCAAATGCACCTCTAGCTATATATATATGTTGCTACCTATAAAATGGGTCCATCTCACCAAATTAAATACACAATTAATCTCAATTCTAACAAATAAAAAACGTGTTCAATGGCTGGAGCTTTAACATTGATCGTCATGGTTGCATGTCTAACTTCTGTAGCCCACGCCATCGCTGGTCAAGCCACTTATAACACTGTGCCCACGCGTACGGTTAATTAATATATATATTATTTGCTTTAATTCAAATATAACATTGATCTATAATTAATGTTTTCTTAGTTATAACTTATGTTATGTTTGTTAGCATCTGCATGTTTTGGTTCGGGAGACCAAGGCAACATGATTGCAGCAGTGAATAGCGGCTTATTCACGTGTGGAAGGAGGTACAAGATCACTTGCACCGGCCCAACATCCTGCAAAGGTGGCAGCGTAGATGTTACAGTTGTTGATCTTTGTCCAGGATGTCCCGTAAATGGTTTTGAGTTATCACGAGAAGCGTTCGCCGTTATTGCTGATCCTAGTGTTGGAAGAATTAACATTGATTATACGCGGTAAATATTGTTCATACCCAACTATTAGTTCATGTAATTAATAATTAATTGGTTTTTAAATTCCTAATGTAAATCATCTAAATCAATGATTTTTTTTTACTTGAAGTTGAACACGAAGATGTGGCCGGGGAATAAACTCTTGTATGATCTAAGTTATGAAGACTAGATCAATAAATGATACTGAAGCTAGGGATAAATAGAGTAGTTTGACTCTAACTATGTGAATTATTTTGAAAAGAAATAGGCTTGTCTCTAAGAAAGTGAATTATTTGTAAAACAAATAATGATCTAGTTTGTAGAATGAATTATAGTAGAAAGAATAAATGTATGTTGTCGACAGTATTTATAGTATACACCAAGCTATTTTTTTTGACAAACTTTAAACCATTAACTGATAAATTAATAAAAGTTCCGAACTAATAAGTAACTCTCGGTAAGTGTTGAATCAACAAATAGTGTTTGGTTGGACTTTTGAATAATTATGTAGCCTTGTCCATTTCCTCATTCAACAACTCTTGATAATTTAATCATTTAGAACTAAACCGTTTAAATATAACAATTTTTCAACCAAACAGTGTAGCCTCTGACCTACCGGAAGGTTTTCTCTTAATGAAACTATCCCGAGGTGAAACAAAGTAACAAACAACCCTAAGCTAACTATACAATTCCCGTTCATTTATACCTAACACGTCGGAGCATTAACACCCATTTAGTCGTTTGTCTTCCCTACGTCTTCTGTGAACCCTCTTTAATGGCAAATGCAAAACGCCCTTCCTCCATTACCGATTGTCCTTAATGCCTCGTCAATCACCACACGACTCTTTTAAGTACCCTCACACTTTCATTGATGCTTGTAGTTTATGTTGTAGCAACATATATAGCTTGAGTGTCTTTAATGCCTATGTCATCAGTCTAACTCTTTTAACGAAGTCATAAACGTGTTGCATCGTTTACGTAGGGGTCTAAGGCTAGTTTTTTTATTATATCATGAGTCTCTTGTTAGGAACGCCTTGAAAAGCTTTAATTGATGTTTGAAGAATGAATATTCATATATGGGCAGCACATCATGTCACCAGCGTGACGCGTCTAGCAATGTCACACACGTCGCATCACACATCATGCATGTCTCGTCGTAATATAATCATCATCCTAATGCATGTAACTAGATCTCAAATGTGTCGTCATACATATACACTAAAAATGACACTGTTAATATGTTATGAAAGCAATCAAGTGACTGAAAATTCTAACATTAATAATAAAACACGAGAAAATAAAATTCTCGAATGGCAATAAAAAAAAAGTCAATATTACCTTCGTACAAAGCATGAGGACTAAAACTAAACTTTTCTAAAGTACATGAACTAAAGTGTAAATTTGTGCTATATATCCCAATCCCCATGTCTTAATATTTGGTTCAGGTTTTTTTGCATTTTTTGGATGATGAAGAGATAACAAATCATTAGCAATCAACATTCACACAAAACACAACACAACACATCCTTGTGGTACTAAAAGAGATATGATTTGTTCTTCATCATCAATATCAACTGCAAATGGCGGTTTTCGTATCCAACAACCATCATCTTCATCATCTTTCTCCAGCAACCGACACACTGCAACATCAATCAGGTAAATCTCAACATTACCCAGTTTCCAATTTGGTCAAAATTGGGGCTTTATCAGTCAATTTATGTTTTCTTGAAATGTGTGGTTCACTTTCTTGGAAACACTTTAGAACAGAATTGGTTGTTGTTGAAATCAGTTGAATTAGATGCATTTTTGTAGCCCATGATGAGTTAATGTTCAGATTATTAGCTCCCAGTTGGTATAATTAGTTAGTTACATGGCATTTCTAGGGTTTTAAAGATTTGGTGTGTATAAAACTAAAAGAGCCTTTCAAGGTCTTTCTGTTGGATATGCTAAAAATAGATAATTTTCTCAAAAACTAGTTTAGAAAGAAATTGACCAAAAACTTCACAAATGTGTCGAATTCGCAAACTCAGAACTCTACAGAAAAAAAAAATATGCATGGAAGTTGATACATCGGGTTCGTTAAGTAGAGAACCGTAAGAACTGCATAAGCACTTGCACATATTGCTTTAAAGATGAAATGGGAGAGAGAAACAAAGGCAACTATTATAGGTGAAAAGCAATAGGCGCAAGTGTTTATGCGGTTCTTGATCTCGGCTTAAAACTGGTTCTGTATTGAAGACCCTTTATATGTATGTATAGCGTGTGTTTTTTTGTTGTTTGAAGGTACATATAAATTGAAAATATTTTTGATCTCTTTGATTGTTTCCAGATGGGGATCAAAAGGCGAGATTGATTCAGGATCTGGCTTCTATAGAACCAAGGGCCGAGTAGCTAACACTAATGCTAATGTATGCATAACCAAGGCTCCCTCATGTATATATCTGGTTTGAATATGCTTTTTAGGTATGTAATTGATGATTGTATACCATTGTAAAAAGGAACGTGATAAGTCGATAGCTACATTCGTGTTATATTCAATTATGCTATTTTTATACGCGACTTAAAAGAAATAATATTTCATTTGTTTGTAAGAGAATGGATTAAAAAATTGTTAGCATACATGAATATTAGTTACACGACGATAGTTTTAGCTATTGAAGATTAATATAGCCGTATAGGACTATAGGTATCCTTACTAATTTTGTAGCAGAAAATATCAATTTGACTTTTTTAAGGTCAAGCAAATTACTGTTCAGCTTCTAATCATTATTCTTGTAAAAAAACATGTGAGATTGTGAGGGGACATTTAGTTTATAACAAGAGCTGCAAATGGATAGAATGTGAGATTAGTATGAAACATCATTTGTGTTATTTCTGTATATAGAAGGTACTAGGTTTGACATCTGAAAATCTATAAACTGATAATCAGATATTATATTTAGTATCTTATCAATGATGCATTTTTTTCAAAATAGTTTAACTTAAAGGATCTTTTTATAATATGTAGGTTACAATAGCAAGTGGAAAGGCAAAGAAAGAGGTGATTATGGTTGATCCGTCTGAAGCAAAACGTTTAGCTGCCAAACAAATGGAAGACATCAAAAGGAAACAAACATTTAAGGTTAACTTTGTGTGATTACCGTTATTATTATTTTTTTAAACAGTTCCAAGATTTTCTAGGATAAATACACCACAATCTGCACTGGTAGGATTTGAACCATCAACTTTTTGGTTGTGGGCTACACTATACCAAGATATCTCCTTAGATGCCGTTTATTGGTTTTTTGTTTAATAAAACGCTGTTACAGAGGAGACGTCAAATAGAAGCTATCAATGGAGCGTGGGCTATGCTTGGTCTTACAGCTGGATTAGTCATTGAAGGCCACACTGGAAATGGTATTTTGGCTCAGGTGGGCTCATATTCGGTCTGGTCATTTAGCCATTTAGCTTGTGTAACATGGTTGGATTAACCTCTGATTGGGTTCGTGCAGTTAGCTGGATACTGGGCAGTGGTGGTCAACTTTTTTGTAAGATAATGCATAAAGGTTAGCCAGCAGGGCTTTACATGAATCAACTTCAAACCTTTTACACTTGATTTACAGACAATTGTTTTGTTTTGTTTATGATTCATGGATGAAACATGAATACATTGAACATTATCCCGAAAACAAAATGTTTTAGATAATTTATCGTGTTGTTAAGCTTTGTTTTATGAAGTAAACCGTAAACAGAACCGCATAGTAGTCACTGCCGAAATGGATTTGAATCATGATATATGATTAAAAGATCAAAATGATGAGTTCTAGTTTTCTACTTAAAATGGTGTTTGATGAATTTGATTGTTTAATTGATTAAAGCTGATTTCAAGAGATCACTTACACCCTGAGGCGTCTTATAGTGTAAGGAAAATAGACACTTTTCTTAGGCTACAAATTTCTGAAGCCTAATATTGTAAAGAAAAGTTAGATAAGTTGAAAATTTTGGTTTGAATAATTTATTTATGAAGTGATATCTATTTAGATTTGATGAAAGTATGAAACGATTTAGAAAACAAGAAGTGACATGGACAAAAGAGAAATAAAAAAATAACACGAAACGATAACTAATTCTGAAAAAGAATAGATGGTAAAATACTTAGAAAAAACAAATTAGGATGAAAAAACACAAAATGAATAAACAAACAACAATAAAGTAAAAAGACATTTTATTTCATTTTCGGCTTAGGCCTCTAAAAACTTTGAGCCGGCCCTGCTTACACTTACCTTAACGTGTTCGAAGTGTTTTTTTAACGGCAAATTTCTTACAAAGTGTTGGAAGAATAGACTGATGTAATTTATATACTTCTTAAAAGAGAATGTCGATTATCACTGACCTCTCTTGTTGTGACACGTGTCACAATCACGTGTTGTCACATGACGATTCAAATATTTTTTAACTTTGATATATTTACAGTTTTAGTACTCGAATTTACTAATTGTCATTTTAGCCTCTAATGACTTTTTTACTTTAGTCTCTTATTATACTTTGACATGTTGAATGACTTCAAGATTCTAAATTTGACTATGTTATCGTTTTGACTTCTAACTTTTCATATTTTGTCGTCTTTTAACATGTGACACATTACGGCTTTGTACTGTGACGTACGGGACATTAAATTTTTTTTATTAGCGCATCTGGCGAAGTCACATAAGCAAGATCCGACCACGTGACCCGGCCGCTGTAACGCGCGACCCGATCTCATATCTAGTTAAGATGAAAAATATGCAAGGTTGAGTTGTTGACATGTTAATGGGTCAAACTATGAACCAAGATATTCATATTATATTTTAAACATTCAATCTGGATCAATGAATCCCAGCACTTAGTAAGCATAATTAGAGTATGTTCAAAGATTAAAGAAGTGAAATTAATCAAATGATAATATGCAAATGTGCAAAATAAAGCACGCTAATCTATCTAATAAATCAAACTTTTAGGGAGTAATTTTTGGAGGGATTTTTTTTCTATAATAGGAAGTTTGGGAGGTAAAATTTAGCTAAATTTTTCACCATACAAGTTGATGGAGCCAACTCCTTAAATGTTATATATTTACAAATTGTTAAATATAATAGTTATAATTTCTTTATAAATATTACTATTTAACCCGTGTGTAACACACGGGTATTAAACCTAGTCTATCTAATAAATCAAGGTTTTAGGGGGTAATTTTTTGGGGGGAATATTTGTTCTATAATAAGAAGTTTTGGTGGGAAATTGAATGAAAATTTTAACCATGCATGCATGAGTTGATAGAGTAAATTTTTAAATATAAAATATTTACAAATGGTTAAACATAATGGTTACAATTTCTTTATAATATTATTATTATTATTTTACCCGTGTGTAACACACGGTTATTAAACCTAGTGAGGATATAAGTCACAAATGAGGATTTCCAAGAGAAAAAATGTAAGTTGATACTTTACTTGATGTTAAGGTTACATTGAATGATCAAGTTTGGACATGATTGTATGCCTAAAAGTTTAGACATGATTGAATGATCAAGTTTAGACATAATTGTATTCACACACTTAATCTTTCTATTAATCCATCTTTTCAACGGCCCATTAAGCCTTTAACGGCCGTTAAATGTTAATTTAATTAAAATAATTTTTTGCATTTGTAAAATAACGGTCTGTTAGGCCTTTAATGAAATTTGCAATAATTATTATGACAATTAACTCATATTATTATAATATCAAATAATTCAAAAGTTCCTAACATGTTATAGTGTGAAATTTGCAATAATTATAAATTTTATGTGACGATTACTTGGTGTTTCAAAACTAAAAAGAGCAAGGTTATGATAATCATATGCAATTATAAGGTTATAAAAATAATTTAAAAGTAGCTGTATGAGACATGTATAACTGTAATATATAAGTTTGGGTTTCTTTGTACTTGTATTTCTTTTCTCTTGTTTAAAAAGAGGGTAAAGAGGATATGTTGGATGGGAATATCCACGATTTAGGTCGTATTTTTTGCAGTATTTATTTTATCTTTTAAATAAAAAGAAATAATAAAGTATGTTTCTCATATGTATATATATAAGGATGCATTTGAGTTTCTTATATGTTTCAAGTAATAAACTAAATGATACATATACTTGTTTTACAAAAAAAATCATTTTTGAAATAAAAAAATACCTATAATTTTAACTGTCCGTTAAGCATTTAACGGCCGTTAGAAATATTTTGATTTTTTTTAGTTTTTTTTTATTTTATAGTTACGTTTGTAGTATAACGGCCCGTTAAAGATTTAACAAACGTTAAATGAGTGTTTTGTTAGATTGTTAGGTGTGTGAATATGACATCCCTAGTAATATTATGTACTATAGCAAGCTTGTTATGTTCTTATTGTTTTGTTGGGCATGATTTTAATCATATGAACAATTTATGATGTGTGGTCTCTTGTTTGATGTCAAAGAATATCATTGAATTGAGAGGATGAGCATTCGTTGAGATCAATTTATATTTTTTTTGAATAAATACTCACACACCCATCTAATCATATCCATAAACCACACAAATTCCGAATCCATCACACGTCAACATTTAAACTCTAGTTTTCTAAAAAAATTAAAAATATCTTCGAATTTTCCATCAACCTAGTAAAGTTCAAAGCATGAGTTATTGCATAAATGAATTATATGAATTATATAATATAATATGTCATCTTCCACACTTTTAAATCATTTTCTATAGTTTGAAATATAAAAAAATAATAAACCCATACATTATTATTAAAATAATAATCTCCTAAGTCCTAACCCTTTCTAATAACCCTTTTTCTAGATGTTCACCTGTAAGATACTTTCTTGAATTTTTTAAAGCCATGGAGGTAAATTGCAATTTGTTTAAAGTAACATGGTGAGTCAACAACTATGACTTGCTCACTCGTGACTCTGACACCATTTTCAACATCTTTTTTTTCTCCATCATTTTTGATGCAATCAAATCTCCTCTTTTTACTACAACCAAATCACACACACACACACACCATCTTCAATTCAATTCTCTCAAACAATTTTCTTTCTTTCTTTCTTTCTTTAATCACATCCCATTAACATTCTTCCCATTAATCCAATTATATTCCCCTGATTTATATCATATCATACTTTTTTTTAACCAACAAACAAACCCATTACCCAATTATTGCTATTTGCTATTTCCATTGCTCTCTCATCTCATTCATTGTCTTTTTCACACTTCTCCACTTCCATTTCCATTTCCATTTCCATTTCCAATCCCCCATTAATTCTTCTTACCCACTGTAGCTAGGGTTTCTTTTTCCCCTTTTTTCATCTCTTTCTTGTGCTTCGTTTCGTTACTAGTATGTATGTATGTGTTCATCGTTGTTGATTAGCGACTGTGCGAGTGATCTTTTAACAGTTTGGAGCTTTCATGGAGCTAAACAAGGAGAAGATTGTCAGGTTAGTGTTGATCTACATCTTTTTCTTGTTTCTTTTCACCAAATTTCTTAAATTTTGGTTTAACTGATGATTAACGGAAGTGGGTGTTTATCGAATTTGATCTTTTGCTGTAAAGTTTCCTTTTTTAAATAAGTTTGTATGTATTTTATTCATGGTTATGGAATAAAAGATATGTGTGATATGAAAGTATGTTGTTTGTGTTTGGTCTAACATGGTAATAGGTTGGTTGCCAGCCAAGTGTTTGTATTTATGCCTAGCAACAAAACGGCAAAAAGAATATGAAACTTCACTAAACTATCTACAAATGTAAAAAAAGTTGAACTTTAATCAGTGTTAGGAAGAACAGAATTGTATTAAAGTTGAAGCTAAACAAACTCTAGTTTTGTATGAATAAACTCTGCAGATGATTTAATAATGATATCTGCAGGTTTTATGCTAATGGCAAGCAAAAGAGTGATTTTGTTTGGGGAAAAACAGAGCCTTTACACCTTGAAAAGTCGAGTTCCGGGTACAATTTCGGGTTACCAGTTAAGGGAAAACTTAATGGCCCTTCTAACCCTAAACATGGAACAAGTAATTTATTTCCTGAGGACCATGAACCGTGGCAGAAACGGATACTTGATCCGGGTAGTGAAATTGTGTTGCAGTGGAACCGTGTATTCATTGTTTCGTGCTTGCTAGCGTTATTTGTAGATCCACTGTATTTTTATTTACCTGGTGTAAGAGTAGACCAAGACTCATGGTGTGTAAAAACAGACTTAAATTTAAGGATCATTGTGACTGCTTTTCGCACGTTAGCAGATGTATTCTACATGTTACATGTTGTTATTAAATTCAGAACAGCTTATGTTGCCCCTAGCTCACGGGTTTTTGGGCGAGGTGAGCTTGTTATGGATCCTAAAAAGATTGCTAGAAGATATATCAGAACCGATTTCTTTGTTGATCTAATTGCAACGCTTCCTCTTCCTCAGGTACTTCATGAAAGTTTTATTTCCTTGTTTATTTACTTAATTATGCCAGTTTGTTCATATGTGTTGATGTATGTGGATTTTATGCAGATTGTTATATGGTTTGTCATACCTGCAACTAGGAGCTCACGGGCCAATCATAACAATAATGCCCTTGCGTTAATTGTTTTGTTACAGTATATTCCAAGATTATATCTGATTTTTCCTTTGAGTTCAGAACTGGTGAAAGCAACAGGAGTTGTCACAAAAACTGCATGGGCAGGGGCTGCATATAATTTAATGTTGTACATGCTGGCTAGTCATGTATGTGTATCAGAAACTCTAAACCATACCACATTCTTTATGGGCTGGTCAGACAGGCTGGTGTCGATCGAGTCAAAAGGGGTTTGGATTGGGTTGGGTTGGATTTGTTTGACCCGTCAATACTATTTTGCGTGTTCCTTATAACTAATTAATGCTTTAGTTATAATTCCAAAAAGAATATTATTACATATAATGAGAATCTAATTTTGTACATAAATTTGTTTAGGAGGTTGTATGAATTAAAAATGTATTTTGGAAAACTTTCAACCTGTTTGCCGTTTTGTCTTTTAGTTGTTTGAAATAAAACCCAACCTGAAGCGACTCGTTTATAACTAAATGGGTCAAAAGTGCCAGCTCAACTTTTATCAATGATAACCAAAATTCATTTCTTGATTTCCTCATTCAAGACATGCATTTTGTGGTAATTAGGTATTGGGTGCAGCTTGGTATTTGCTATCAATTGATCGACACATGTCCTGCTGGAAATCTATATGCAAACACGAAGACTTGTGCAAATCTAGCTTTCTTGATTGCAGCACCGTGAATCACATTGATCGCCAAAATTGGGCAAATGTCACAAGCACATTTAAAAAGTGTACGGCTGATGATGATTCGCCTTACAATTTCAAATATGGAATATTTGAAAGTGCAGTGCAGAAAAATGTGGTATCCTCAAGTTTCTTTAACAAATACTTCTATTGCTTGTGGTGGGGATTGCAACAACTAAGGTGTGCTTTTTCTTCCAAGTTGTTACATTATATATTTAGCTCATATATGTAGCTATATATTCTAAATATATTCAACTTTATGTTGTTTTCCAGTTCATATGGGCAAAACTTGTCAACAAGCACGTTTATAGGCGAGACATCTTTTGCTATACTAATTGCAATTGTCGGTCTTGTCTTGTTTGCTCACTTGATTGGCAATATGCAGGTATGTGTAAAATTGTAAACACTTCATTATCAATTTAACGAATTGATAACTAGAGTTTTTGTTATTGTATATTTAAACATATTGTACATGTTGTGGTGTGTGTAGACTTACCTGCAATCATTAACAATGAGACTCGAGGAATGGAGGCTTAGGAGGCGAGACACTGAGGAATGGATGAGACACCGTCAACTCCCTGAAGATTTAAGAAAACGTGTTCGACGTTTTGTACAATACAAATGGGTTGCAACTCATGGGGTCCACGAAGAAGCGATCCTTCATGGGTTACCAGCTGATCTTCGCCGTGACATCCAACGCCATCTGTGCTTGGATCTTGTTAGGCGGGTCCCATTCTTCTCACAAATGGATGATCAGTTGCTAGATGCAATATGCGAGCGTTTGGTGTCCTCATTAAGCACCGAAGGTGCATACATGGTTCGTGAAGGAGACCCTGTGTCAGAAATGTTTTTCATAATCCGAGGCAGGCTTGAGAGTTCCACAACAAACGGAGGCCGAACCGGTTTTTTTAATTCTATAATGATGAGGCCCGGAGACTTTTGTGGTGAGGAACTTTTGGCATGGGCTTTACATCCAAAGTCAACGGTCAACTTACCATCTTCAACCCGAACCGTTAGATCACTGACGGAAGTCGAAGCTTTTGCTTTACGTGCTGAAGATTTGAAATTTGTTGCGAATCAGTTTAGAAGACTTCATAGCAAGAAACTTCAGCATACTTTTAGGCACTATTCCCACCATTGGAGAACATGGGCTGCTTGCTTTATACAGGCTGCTTGGAGAAGACATAAAAGAAGAACAATGGCAAGATACCTTTCAACAATGGAGTCGTTTGGCGATCATGATGATGAACATGAACATGAACATGAACACGATCAACTTCAAGATGAAGATAAAGAACATAATCAAGATCATAATCCAACGGCTCAAATGAAGTCAAACCTCGGGGTCACCATATTGGCATCTCGGTTTGCTGCAAATACAAGAAGAGGAATTGCTCAGAGGCTAAAGAGTGCAGGTGGGTTGTCCAAACTGCAGAAGCCTGAAGAACCTGACTTTTCTGCTGACCCAGATATCAATTAGTTGACTTTTTTTGGTCAAACACAAGGATACATATATACTGTTATGAAACTGGAAAAACTAGTAGGTTTGATATTTATTTATATTAATGTGTTGAGACTTGTTAATTAATAGAGAGTGAGATCCAAAATGGTAAATGTAGAGCTTAATGCTAGATTGGCCTCTTGCCATCAATGGGGTTATTAGTTATTAGTTTGTTTATATTTGAGTTCATGAGCACAGAGTTAACTCAACTCCTGGACTTTTGCTTTTTATTTAGAGAAAATGAGTTATTGTAAAAAAATATTTAAACTATAGATTATTATACTTTAAATCTTTACTTTATAGATAAAACTAAAATGTTGCAAGAATATGTTTATTGTTAAATTATTTGAAGCTAATGTTGCTTTGTTGATTTTAGGTAGTGTTTGATTGTCATGGTTATAACGTATTTTAAATTCTGGTTTCGATATAATTTGTAAGGTGAAATATTAACTTTTGATACCAGCATGTAATGGGAATCAGGGAAAAGTGACGTGACCGTCACATTCATCTATTATAAGTTAACACTAGCTGGTGGTGCAACTGCCGTTCAAAAAAGTTAACACGTTTACATAAACTTATATTATTTTAGAAAATTAAACTTATAGTGTTTCAGAAAATACATAAACTTAAAAAACGAAGTTAGACGTCTATTAATTAACTAGTTTATTAACTTGTGTGTTATACGAGTTAGTTTAAACGAATTCAATCCTTCAAAAGAAAAAAAACTGAACTTAGTTAATTATATATCGACTAAACATTACTTAAACATAATATTAGGTTGACAGTATATATCAGTTAATATATATATATAATTAGTAATAAATAATTGATAACTCAAAATTTGAAGAAAATAGGAAAGTTTGGAATAATTTATTATATGTTAGAAATTATATTTTAAAAATTATATAATGATATATCATAACTAATGTTTTAAAATTAGAAAGTTTTCATCTTAATTAAAAAATAATGTAATTTTAGGTCTAAAATTTGAGCGAAACATACGAGTTTTAATCACAAAGTGACATATGATACTAATTATACGTATTAGATTAGATTCAAATACTTTAAAAACTTGTTTTGGGTTGAGGAGTAAAATATTGAGTATATTGTTATGTTGCTGTATTTACTAAAATACCACCAAAAGTTGAGTATTTATCTTGTAAAAAATGTCTTCGAAGAAACCCCAACCTATGAAAACGTATGAAAGAAGAAAAAAGAAGAGAAGAGATAGGGAGTTGGGATAATGTTGATAACCGGAAGAGAAATAGCATCTTCATGTTTCAATCTACCAAAACAATCTCGCACTTCAATTCATACTTTTAAACACATTCGAACCAATTGCAGAGCCACACTTTCCCTTCACCCCAAACCCAACGCCCTCTTATCTTCTTCAACCAGGTATGTACGTCTCCCACTTTTTACTTTCTTTCTAATGTAATTTGCTTCCTTTGACTCTTTATTTACTAATTCATCTTCCGTTAATACATCTTTTCTCCTTTTTTTGTGACATCATGTGCCACATTAGTTGTAAGTTAGAGTCAAGTTTAAGTGAATTTGGAAGTTTTTAAGTTAGTCCTCAATACACTTGATGTTTATTTTTATACCTAGGGCCACTTCTGTAGTTTATCAGAGGATAATTCGGTGATGGTTTATTTATGTAATGTGTTCTTATTTCCATAATGCTCTTGTAATATAGATGTAGCATGATTCGGTGAATCATTTTATCACCAAAAATGACTAGTAAAGTGATATCACATCCGGTTATGATTTGGATACTGAAAGCCATTATCTTGGGATGAGAGGATTACGCAAGATTTGATAGATTTGCATCTCTCGGAGGACATGATCAAGGATAGGAGTCCATGCATTACCTAGTATCTACACTCATGTTCACATAGCTTAGCTTGGCCTTTTGCGTATTTTTATCCACTTAGGGGTTGTTTGACAGACTCTGAATAACCAGTAAGAGACTACATCTTAATAGTTTAAAAGTCCATTAAATAGTAAGTATTAGAAATATGATAAATGGTGAGGTCTTATCATTAAGAGGCTACCTCTCAACCATTCAACATCTTTTTTTATCACTTACTGGTTCAGAGTTTTCGAACCATTAAGAGGCTACCAAACACCCCCTTAGCTTTCCTTTGTACGCTACCTCATTGTATGTTATTGTAGTACGGTCTGCATGGGAGCGCCCTCTCTATCCATAGGATAGAGGTAACCTCTCCTCCCAAGACACTACAAATAACTTGCTATGAGTGGGAACTATTGGGCTGGGTAAGTTTGTTTGTTCATACTGAATTGCCAACGTTTTGTACATGATCTGTAATTAATAGTAATACATTTTTCTTTAAATAACGAAAGCAGGGCTCTAAAGACCTGTATTTTCATAAAACTTGAAACGGATGATTCTGTCGTATTTGCAGTATTGTGACCATTTTTTTCTAATCTTGTTTCCAGCTGCGAGAGCTCTAATTTTGATCCGCTAGGAATCAATTCAGGTAAATCATCTGGTCTTAGTTCTGCTTGGGAAAGTGTTTTAGGCTTGTTTTCAGAGACGCTTGAGAGCACTTCAAGCACAAGAAATGAGAAGACTCCCTCAGCTAAAGGAGTGGCAGGTTTGGATTTGATCTTTCAACTTTCCGTATATTTTTGCAAATTTATTATTTCATAGCTTTTGTTTATTGTTATTTTTCCATGTTAGACCTTTTAGAGATAACCCATACACGAATCAACCCATACATAAGTTAATGGGTCGAAATTACTCCCAGTTGCCAAAGATAACGGTTCATATTTTTGTAATTCAATCTTAAGAAAAAGAGGTTTTAAATTCCCCATTTTGATTTGTTTCCTTCAATTGTTAACAGCTTCGATAGAGGACACGTCGATTGATTTTGGGGACTTTTTCAAAGGCCCGTTACCAGGAAAATTTCTCAAACTTTTAGGGTACTTGGCTTTATCTAGAGTTGGAATATACATACCACTTGGTGGGGTGAACAGAGATGCGTTTATTGGAAATTTGGATCAAAACAGTATTTTATCTACTTTGGATACATTTTCTGGTGGAGGAATTGGTCGGTTAGGGATATGCTCCCTTGGTATAGTCCCGTTCATTAATGCTTCAATTGTGTTTCAACTTCTTACACAAGTTTATCCAAAATTACAAGAACTTCAAAAAAGAGAAGGTGAAGCTGGCCGAAAGAAAATTCTACAATATACTCGATATGCTTCTGTTGGCTTTGCTATTGTGCAGGTAAAAAAAAGAACATCCTTTTTTGCTTAATTTTATTTGAACTTAGGTAACCTGACTTTTTTTTACGTTAAAGGTCAAACTTGTATCTATCAAAATAACATTTATTATTTATTTTCCACTATTTTGGCATTAATTGTTTGTATTGATAATAGGGTTAATTGCATAAAAAGGTAACAAAACATTTTCTTTCTGGTGAGCAGGCAATTGGTCAAGCACTGTTTCTTCGTCCATATGTCAATGATTTCAGCACTCAATGGGTGTTATCTTCTGTTGTTTTGTTAACACTTGGATCTGTTTTTACGACGTTTATCGGGGAAAGAATCTCAGATTTAAAACTTGGAAATGGTACGTCGCTTCTCATCTTTACAAGCATCATCTCCTATTTGCCAGCATCATTTGGTAGAACAGTTGCTGAGGCTTTTCAAGATGGTAACTATCTCGGCTTAGCTGCCATTATTTTCTCCTTCGTCCTGCTAGTTCTTAGCATTGTCTATGTTCAGGTAAAATTACCTACTTCCCCTTTATTACATATTATCAAATGCTACTGATTTGGCAGTGAAGTAAAGACCATGCTAAACAATCTTATCAGGAAGCAGAAAGAAAAATTCCGCTAAATTATGCTTCGAGATACAGTAGTAGAACAGGGGGGCTTCAGAAATCTGCTTATTTGCCCTTTAAGGTTTGCATTATTGTACATTTTCTAGGGGTGGGAATACGACCTGAAGTAATCAGGTTTTGTGTTGTCGTGTCTAACTCGTTTGATGAGCAGGTTGTGTTTAGCTTGACTTGTTTAACCTGTTTTATTAAACGACTTGTGTTCGGGTTGATCTTTTTAATTACCCGTCAACCCATTTAGGCTTGATGTCTTTGACATGAATAAATACACTAGTCATGTTTAGGTACAACCGTACAACCATTCAACCTGCCAAACACAGCGCAATAAATTATTTTCTGAAATAACTATTAAAATTACTTTTTTCTGATTAATTGTTTATTGATAATTTTAAGCATATTTTGTTAGGTTAACAGTTCAGGAGTGATGCCAATCATATTTTCCACATCATCTCTAGCTCTTCCTGCCACTCTCGCACGGTTTACTGGTTTAAACGTGCTGAAAAATGCTGCGGTCAGCTTGAACCCTGGCGGTAAGAATAGGGTCAAAAGCATCATACTTAAATGACACTTGGGCCACCTTTTGTGTTTATCTAACTATCAATTGTTACTTTGTAGGTGCTTTTTATCTCCCAACAAACATTTTATTAATAGGTTTCTTCAATTATTACTACACTTTTCTACAACTGGATCCTGATGATGTCAGCGAACAGTTGAAGCGCCAAGGTGCCTCCATCCCTCTGGTACGACCCGGGAAAAGCACAGCAGCTTTCATCAGAACGGTAATGCCCGATCTCACGGTCAAACATGTAGCTTTGTGGTCAAATACAAATTTTTCAAGAAGCTAATATTTTTTTTGGGATTCAGGTTCTGAGTAGGATATCGGTTTTAGGGTCGGTGTTTTTGGCGATTCTTGCAGCTGGGCCTGCTGTCGTGGAACAAACGACACACTTGACGGCTTTCAGGGGGTTTGCAGGTACATCGGTTTTGATTCTAGTTGGTTGTGCTACTGACACCGCAAGAAAAGTTCAGGCGGAGATTATTTCTCAGAAGTACAAGAACATTGAGTTCTATGAGATTGACAAAGATACAACCTTCTAAACGTAAAACATGACTCACAATAGTTTTGTAATTTTGAACACCATACTTATGTAGCTTGTGATTAGCCATTGTATTTATTTGGGATGCATTTTATTTCAAGCTAAATACATATATGATTTGTTAAATAAGTCAAAGGGACTTTTCAAACAAGCATATAAGAAAAACTCATAACTAATCTGGCTTGGTCACTAGCTCATGGGTTTGTAGTTAACTCATTTTGTTGTATATTTGTAATTTGATGCCGTTATCTTTTGAGATTATTATTAGCTTAGTTTATTTTACACTTTATAAAATAAAACATATAAATCATCATAACTTAGTTCTAAGTGAGCCAACCCGTCAAGCCATGAGCTGACTCAAGTTGGAGGTTGAATACGAGCTTACTTTCTTGTTTGGTTGGCAATATCGAATCAAACTATCCAGTGTGTACTGGTGCTAGTTTAAACCTAAGTTGGTCGCCTGAGAGCCAACTAACTTCTTATGATATTCGCAAACTATAAAATCAGAATTTTATGAAATTTACATAGAATACTAGAAAAGAAATATTAGAAGTTATAAATAAACATATTATATAATATATAATTTACTATCATTGCTGGTGCAGTTATGACCCAATAACTTCTATAGAAAGTTAAAAATACAAATTGTAACTGCATGCGAGGCACTTGCATGATTATCAATTTTTTCTTTGGTCTAAATTTCACCTCTAAGTAAGATATTTTATTTTGTTCTTGCGTAATTATTTCAATGTTCCTACGTGTTAATTACCCATAGGTGGACTTTAGATGCAAGAAAAAACCGATCGTCACGCAACTGCTTCGCACACTTGAAACGTAATTCTAGGTTTATATTTTAACCTTACTCATACCTTCTAATAAATTAAAAAAAAACTTGAATAGTGTAATTTCAAAGGTGCAAACCCTTTCGTTTGTAGAGCGAGCAGGAGCAGGAGCAGGAGCAGGAGCAGGTTGTTGATGGGTGAAACCTCAAAATGGGTGACTTTATCCATCACTTTAACCATTTCTGCTGCATCTGCTGCTATCTCCGGTAACATTCTTTCTTCTTTTCTTCAATTCTTTTACCAATTTCATCCCTTCAATTCAATCCTTTTTCAGTTTACTTTTGGAGCAACAGAAAACAAGCAGATTTGAATGATAAACTCATAACAATAAAGGAACTTCAAAAATCTCTCAATCAATCATTGGAAAAATGTGCTGCTGAGAGACAAGGTCGAATTCGAGCTCAACAGGTTACACCTACCCAACCCCCTTTTTTTTAATCTAGTATTGCATTTGAAGTTTCATATGTGTTGCAGTGCAAATGTACATCATTGTAATACAAGTTAAAGTCTTTGTACCGATTTGGTGTTGTATGTAAGAAAACAAACTTAGAAAAGTGGTATTGGGTTTAGTGTGATCCTTAACACAACCGAACACAACAAAAAGAAATGAAATATGTGTGTCAATTTACGTAGAGAAAAGACAATGTACTATCAAACATAGAGGAAAATAAGTATAAACTGTTGGATCAAACTCAAGAATTAACACTTAAACTAACTTGATTAGAGTGAATATAGATTGCAACACGAAGATGAAAAGATATGTCTTCTTGAGTGTATGCCTCGTGCCTTTGAAACCAAGTTGAACAATAAGTTGAGTGAAGGGATAGTCTCGAGTCACAGTCAACAGCTGATAGAACAGTCCTGATGTGATTGATCGAACCACATGATGGAACCCCCCATGAAAGTTAGTTCCATGTTGGATGAAATCATTTAGCAAAAAAGACTCTTTTTTAGCAAGTTTTAGCCCTATCTGATCTTGTTTTAATATGGAAGACCATTTACAGCCAACCAGGTTAGTGTTAAGTTAAACTAGTTGTGCTGTAGGCTAGAGTTCTAGACCTGTGGTATCGCGTATGTCGTTTGCGGGCGATGCCCACAAGGGCAACCTTGGGCAACTATAATGCGGCGGAATAGAAACGGAGACAGTTAGAGTTACTTGGTTGTGATACCATATGATACTAGGCATATTGTTTGTATGTAGATTAAAATACAGAGCACAATGAGGCAGAGGGGCCATTTACTAAAAAATGTAAATCACATACATGGACATTGCCATATCTGGAAATCGTCCTACTACACTTCCTTGAAAATGACTTTTTACAGCAGCTATAGGGTGCTATGGTACTTCCGGTTTATTAGGAAGTTTCATCATTTTGTGAAAGGTTTTTTTCATTTATTTTGTAATACTAATATATTCCAAATCAGTTTTGAAGTATATTTTTATGATTGTTGGTTTTCTACTTTTCTTATTAGTTTTGTTGGATATTCAAAACTGTTATGGGCATCAAAACTCATTAACAATGAACCAGGAAATTTGTATACTTAAGAGTCATATCTCAACAAATTTGTATAATTATTGAGTCATATCAATCTAGGTTTGGTTAATAGTAAAAATAAATATCACATAAAGCGTTTAAATTTATGTTTAACTTGACAAAAGAAGGTAATTTTACAAATCTTTTTGAACGATACAGGGAATACATATGTGTTTAATTCTATTAAAAAAGAAATGGGCCGAGGAGCGTAACTCGTATATACATTATATTCTAATGTTGTAGGATTTAAGAAAAGCAATGCTCCAGCCTAAAACTGACAAGCTGGAAACAACTTATCCCATGGCGCCTATTGGAGTCGTTCGATCATGTTTCTCTACCAGGTATTGTTATTATTACAGTATCTTTAAAGAAACTTCTTCATATAAACATAATGTAGCAATATTTATATATATCAGTTATTTGCACACTTCATGTATTCAGAAACGGGACACCAAGACAACCTCTAGTCGTACCACTTGCAAGGGCACGTTTGATGTTTGATACAGCTCTCGTCCCACCTGCTTCTCTTGAGGGTCTTGAAGAGTATTCCCACTGCTGGATTGTTTATGTTTTTCATCTTAATACGGATCTTGACAAATTGTGGAAAGATCCATCTAGGTCAAAATTGAAGGCAAAAGTGTGGTTTGTTCATATCTGTAATTTTTTTTCTTAATATTTTTAAAGGCTTTAGACAGCCTAAACTAAATGTTGTAGGTAAGAGTACCAAGACTGAAAGGTGAGAAAATGGGGCTTTTTGCTACAAGATCACCACATCGCCCCTGCCCCATTGGTCTTACGGTTGCTAAAGTAAGTTATATAATGTGATCTTAGCTTCATTACATTATTATTTTAGCTTGTAAATTTCAGTGTTTAAATGAAAATATAATCTTTGTCGGTTAGGTGGAGTCGGTTCAGGGAAACAGCATCCTACTTTCTGGTGTGGATTTGGTTGATGGCACTGTAAGTTCTTTGTTTCTCCATTACTATATTAATCGACGGTCTACACACACCAAAAAGATTGGTTTCTGGCATATGTGAATTTGAAATTAAATTAAAATGTGTCATTATTGAGTTTTTGATGGACTTTATGTTGTGCATAGCCTGTTCTGGATGTCAAGCCTTATTTACCATACTGTGACAGCATCGAAGGAGCAACTGTACCTCATTGGGTTAAGGTATCCTTGTTTACAACCGTTTGAAATGGATATTGTTTAAACCCTTAAAGGCGACTTGCATTTTATGCATTTTACCTGATCACATTGGTTAGCAAATTTATGATGGGCATTTTTACTGTAAATGGTAAAATACTACTGTTTGAAACTTGAATATACTTCTTGACCATGTAAATTTCAACATTTTGAACAGATGGATGATTTGTTGACCGTGGCTTCTGTTGACTTCTCGGATGAGTTTTTTACGACTTTAACGGATTGTTGGGCCGCAATAGTAAGAATAATGAGTTCATATATCGTAATTTTACGTCAATATTCACATGTTTATTTGCATTTTCATTAGATTCATGCTATATTATTACTTGCAGGGTAAGAAATCACTATATACATCACCTGAAGAATTTCAAATCTTGATCAAACAAGTGCTATCATGGGACATACGTTCGGTATCACAACGAACCCAGGTCGAGGAAAAGTATGAAAAGACCAAAAACGATCACGTTGATAATAATGAAGTGCACAATATTATTTATCATCTGAATTTAGAAGGCTTAGATGTTGCATACAGAATCACACCCAACACAGACGTCTTCGTTGAACGTGTTTCTCTTTCTTCAAAATAACCCGGAACTGTATAAAACCAGTTCCGGACCATTTCCTAGCCTAGTCAGGATTCGAACCAGGAGCTAATAGAGTTTAGAGCTTAGCATTTACTAGTCAATGTACAACATAAACTAAGGAATGTTCCGCATGCATCCCCTAGAAAAAAAAATATATTATATTCAATTTGACTAGTATTGAAACAAGTTTTGACTAGTATCAAAAGAATACATGTTTTGACTTTTATTTAGATCATATAACACACAACGTATATAATTGAAATAATCGTTTCTGAGATCAATTATAACTGGTTAAGATCCTCAATATAATTTGTGAATTTATACTCTGTTGACTTCTTTAAAACCTCAATTGGGTTGACTTGCGATCCAAGGATTATTGTTCTTTGGTGATTATAACATATTTTTAAGTTTAAGATTGTTTGCTTTGACAAAATCTATATTTAAATATATTTTGAAGCACTGCTATAAAAAACAATGTTAGAGAAGTCAAACAGAATGTTTATTATTAGCACACTAACCATTTGGCTTTTATTATTTGAAGCTTCTAGATTTTCAAATTATTTGACATGTGATTTCAAAGATGACTACATAAGATAAAACATTTTTATTTTAAAAGGTAAATGCAATAAAAAGAAATAACAATGGTCTAAAAACATTTTTTTAATGCTTTTTTACTACTTATACAAGAGATCATTGTGAAGTTTGCAACTTGAGCATGACATATGGTAAACACCGTAAGGGCATGCGTAATAGAGGCTATTCATAGCCTATCCGTAGGAAAACGTGGTGTCTATTAGAGCGTGTGATGTTGCATTTGCTAATTTTAACTGAAGCCCACACGAACAATAGTAAAGTGTGTGGGTGGTTGGATGATGAAAAGATTAACTCTTTTTTTTTAAATGTAAAAGTAGTTTTAGAAAATCTAAATGTTAAAATTTTCATAAAAACAAGAAACTGTTAAATCTTTTTTTATATAAGTTGTTTTTAATAAAACAAATAAAAATGCATAAATATGATATATTAACTATGAAGGAAAGGTATATACGATATTTCAGTTTTGGTTTGGATAAATATGATATTTCAAAAAGTTTATAAGAATGTTTGAAATTTTTGGTTGTTAATATATGCACATTTTAGTTATAAAACTCATTATTACTAGTCACCTGCAGCTTCTGAAATCTACAAACGACCGTAACAATTAGATTAAAAAAAACCCGTTTGCACAACTGCACAAGGATGATCTGATAACTTTACAATTATAGAAAATACCAAATACTATTAAAAAAAAAAGTATAGACACCTTTTGACTTTTACAATTTAGATTTTTCAAAGTAGGTGACATTTGATTTTGTAGGTGGAGGTGCCTGTCACATACTAAGAAAAATCAATTCAATTTTTAAATGGTAAATGATAAATAGATTATTGTATGGATTTTTTTTATAACAGCAACCAGTATATTTAATTTATCCGAAATATTTAAAACCAAATAATCTTTGATTGTAAGACTTCAATCTTTTCATTAGGCCAGCATGGTGGAATTAGTGGTTATTGTATTGAATGATGATAATTTTGATTCCGTCTCATTATCATTTGACTAGTATATTTTCAAGTCACATAAAATGACTTAAATCATTGCAAGACACAAAGTCATAATTTATGGTATATTAATCTTCTTAAACCATGTGTAATGGGACGTTTTTGGGTTCTATATCACCCAAAAACGCCCCATAACAGTCCAAAAACGCTCAGAAATGCCCCCTTCCTACTACAAGAGGCGTTTTGGGACGCTTTGAGTGACAAATTCCTTTTTAACGCTGTGTAGAAGGTGTCCAAAAACCTTAAATATTGTGTCATGTGATGAGGGCATGACAGTTGATCACGCCCATTTCCACGTAGGTCAGTCACGCATAAAATATCGTATTTAAAATTTTTTTTAAACCATGATAATAACCTTATAATTTTACTCATTAGGAGAAGAAAAAAAAAAGATTTGCAATTACCCCAAAGTCATGTGTTGATACTTGATACATCCAATTCTGGCTATTAATCAAATCGAATATATTTAAATTGCTATTTTATAACGACCGAGAGAGAGATTAATAAATTTCGTCAAATAGTAGAGCATTATTCTTTTGGATTGTATCGAATGTAGATAATTTTTTTAATTTTTGACCTAGCTAGGTTGTTACACGTATATGAAAAAAAAATCTATGCCGACTTACCTTTAAGTTTGGTATTACACGATGTATGCAATGCAACTGGCACATGATGCATCGATCTGATCCGCAAATATATGGATACAAGTTTGTGTTGGGATTCGTTTATAATTTTAATTAAAACTAGAATTTTATTGTCACTCATGTGTTGTACTATAAGTGTTACAGCGGCTCGCAACATACAAAAGTTACCTTTTAACATTACAAAAGATTAGTTGTACAAAATGTAGTCGGATGTAGAATTTTCAACAACCGACTAGTTTTTGGTCATATATACAAAATATACCGGCTCTGTTAACGACTTACCGTTTATAAATCCAAAGTTTATTGCATTCTATTTACGAAAAGTTATTGTAGTTACGTCTTGGTGGCAAAATGCGAAAAACCCACCTAGTAAAGGGGTCGAAATGTAAAAAAAAAAGTAGTCAAAATACAGATTTCACAAAAACAATTGTGATCAAAATGTAAAAGCCAAAAAAACAATGTTGGTCAAACTAAGACATGAAGACCTTACCAATTTACTACTATGACATCTTTACGAAGAACTAAGGCCTTAGATTCTTCTTTCTTCTTGTTAAAACCACATCAAACCTGTTGTGAAAAAGAAAAAGTGAAAAAGAAAAAAAACATAAATATTTAAAAAAACAATAAAACTGATTGTTTGAGTTAAATTTTGGTTTGGTTTGAGGCTTTGAGCTTAAAACCTATGTTTATTTGTTTTAAAAAAATGTAAAGTTATTATAAACACAAATGTATTGTGTAAAACGTGTGGTCAACATGAATAGTCTCAACCACTCGTCATTATCTTACCCGCCATGTTGACATGCAATGAAGCAAAGGGTATAGGCTTGTAAAGAGTGACACGGGTGGTGTGACTGGAGAGCGTGATTTACCCAAATCCTTACTCGATTGATGCCTCCAGCCAGTATCCTTAGTTTTTCTTGTTGTAGTCTTTGTTTATTCTTTATGCCCATAACACTCATGTGTATAATGACATGACCCACAAATACCTTACTAATAATAGGATTAGGTTAATCATTATTAACCTCAGAACAAGATCTTTGTTCTTTAGTTTTCCCTCTTTTTTCAACAAGCATTATTTCAGAAGAAAAATGAGATACCAAAACTAGTAAAAAACAAATTACACCAAACAACCCATTTTTTATTCCTCAAAAGTAATCATGAATAAACTTAAACTTTAATGCCCCCATTAGATGCTTTTAACTGGACACCCGAAAGGCTAGCCACACACCCTCAATACGACTCATCAGGTGATATGGGTCATATTGCTTCGTTGTCAGACGAAAAACTGAATTTTGTAGAGGTTACAGGTCAGACAGTAATACGACTCGTACTAGATTTGATATGGGTCGTATTACTTGACAATATGACTCGTATAGATTTGATATGAGTCGTATTACATGACAATATGACTCGTATTAGTTTTAATATGAGTCGTATTGCCTGACAATATGACTCATATTATGTCCAATATGAGTCATATTTACTCAATGGTAAAAAAATCATTCGAACGTAAGAAATTTTGAAAAACTTAATATATATTTGACACGATGTAATGTTCTGTTAAAATTCAAATATAAATGGTCATTCGATCGATCGAATTCGATATTCAAAACGAATTCATTTGTTAATACATTTATATTATCGAGATTTATCTAACTTTTTTCTAAAAATTCTATAACTGGGATAGTAATTATATCTTTAATGATGAAAATAATGGTGATGGTTATTTTTAGTACAACAACAATTCCGACAATCAATATGGTGACGACTTTTATGGTGGTGAATATGTTGGGGATATATAGAAAAAATTAGTTTTTGGACCAATACGACTCATATTTAATCCAATACGAGTCATATGCTAGATCAATACGACCCATATTCAATCTAATACGCGTCATATGCTGGATCAATACGACACATATTCAATATAATACGAGTCATATAGATCAATACGACCCATATTAAATCTAATACGAGTCATATTGATCAATACGATCCATATTGAACAATACGAGTCGTATTAATTGTAATGATTAGGTGTATGATTAGCCTACACCTTACAATATTACTTTATCAATATTTGTATAGTAGTTAGCATAGGATCTTTTTGTTCTTTTAGTACAAGCCAGATTAATGGTTACCTAGTTTTCAAGGTTTTTTTTTTCAATTGTTTAATTTTATAAAGAAACTTCAACTAACGGTTACTTTTCAAAACAAAAAAGAAAACGAAAGGTGGAAGCTTGTAATATTAATTGATGCTCTCATAATTATTTCTCTTTCTGCCCCTCCCTCATCTTCAACTTTACACTTGAGGCCGCCAGATCATAGGCTTTGTCATTTAGAACCTCAAATAGGTAACATGCATGCATCAACCTTGATGAGTTGATGATCACATTCCTCATTTGGTGTCTACTATGAAATGAAGGACTTCAAAGGTCTTCGATGGGGAAAACATTGAAGAGACTAGTGCATATGTAAAAGACAATAATGGATATTAGTTTTGAAGAAACTTAGATGATGTTTAGTTCGCGGATGGAATTTGAATTAAAATCTAATTCCTCCATCTCTAAAATTCGTACTTCCGCCATATGCTAGCATTGTGGTTTAAAATTGATTCATTATCAATAGGCCACCCTTTCTTTGAACCTTGTCAATGTTCAAACTTAATTTAAAGATATGAACCGAGTGTCATTTAATGAGTAATTGAGTTGTCACTATTGAATGTGGTTGCTTATTTTACTGGTATCGCTCTAATAGGTCCAAGCTGTTTTGTTCAAGCATTGGCAATACACCCATAAATATATGAGGTCTTTTTCCTAATATAATTGAACTTTAGGGATCAAAGGCTTATCCAAATTCATATGAACGCTTATGCGATAAAATTTTCCCCTTGTCTTTCTGGACCAAAGACCTGTATTGTTTCATCCACCTTATTACCAATTCGAGTAAGAATCTTCTTGCTAAAGTACTCAATTGGAAGTTCACGAAGCCAGTAGTCGCGGTAAGACGTTGGGGGGGGGGGCAGTGTTCTTCAGAATGGTTGGGCGTAAAGGGCACGTAGGTGATGAATCAGGTTGAAAGTGAAAGTTGCCAAAAAGTGGCGAAATGCTCTCGTACCAATTCAATCGAGTGAGACATAGGAGAGTGGAATTTCGTGTGTAGTGGTGAAAACCATAATATACAAAAGAACGCCAAAAGTGAAGGCAACTCTTGGGGCCCTTACCGAACGTTGGCGTGCGAAACTTATTATTACATAGGAAATTAAATGAAGTACTCCAGATACAAAGTATGAAAAAGTATCTATAATTTCCCCAGCATGACCTACCCCTAACCTAGAGTAAGTAGATGGGAAAGTAAGATTAATTAATCATTGTTCATACATAAGCTTTGATTCTAGGTGGATATCGATTGAATCGGTGTTGTATTAAAAACCTCAAACATATTTTATTCTCCGTATTCATTCGATAAAAAAACTGTTCAACAAACGAATGTTTAAATGCAAATATAAAAAATATTGTAACATATTCTATAAATAAATATAAAAGTTAAATTACGTAAGGTTAATGTTATAAATATTATAAATACTTGTATTTGTGTTAATTGCGTTAAATATGCATTATATAATAATAATTATTATTATTATTATTATCATATATAAAATTATTAGTGTGAATTACAAGAATGGTCCTTTATATATGTTAATTACATAAATAGACTTTTAGGGTCAAAAGATCAATCTGCCATTAACTACAGAAAAAATTAACGTTAGTTAGTGTAAATGACTAGATTGTTACAAAAATTTCATTTAAAAGACGATCCTTGTATCAACATTTGCTAAATGACCAAATGTATAGGTACCATAAAACATAAAGAACTATTATGTAATTTTACCTAATTGTAAACAACAAAAATATAGTTCGGTTAGAATATATCTCTAAATTTACTCACACTCTATGATTTTTCGTTTACGTGTCTCTACTATTAAAAAATGAGGAGGAATTGGACCACATCAACGTCAATTATGTGGTTGCGAATGTTGTTTCAGTAGATCCCGCCTTTCCACCGTCATTGATCTTCTTTTATTTCTAGACTGGTGCAGGGCCATCTCAAGTTTTTTGGGGGTCTCAATCGAACACAAAAATTAGGGCCCTAATCGCGAGTTATTTATTTTTTGCTTCGATCTTATTTTATGCATAAAAATCATTAAAACCCAAAAACTAAGTCTCAAATAGTTACCAGATGGCTATGAGAGCTTGATCTCCAAATAGAATAGCTTGATGAGTTTATTTCTCTAAAATCGTGACCTTTCTTTGCAAACGCTGACCAACAAAATATGATTATCGGTTGAGATTTGAGACACTAATTGTTATAGAAGAGGGCAAGCTTTAGTGTTTTGAGTTCTATCAACTATCACCATTTTTCACATTGTTCCTAAGGGACAAATCGGATCATCTAATAGGATAATTAGTACAGTTGCTCACCAAGGCCCAAATAACATTACAGTACAAGTTAAATTTGGGGGCCCTAATCAGATGGAGACTTAAAACCCTAACATTACTTCACATAATTGTTGAGACGACCCTGGACTGGTGGTCGGGCTCGAAAGGTTTCAAAGAAGTACTTTATGTGATCTTTTTGTTGAGCATATGGAGTTATGGTAACACATAAACGAAATATAAAAAAACACACATGTGGGGTGTATGTTATTAGTGAGAGACACCCAACATTTTTTTTAAGGATAATACATTTTTATCGCTAAGCATGCGAGTGTTTTTTTTGGATTAAACATACAAGGCAATGCAGATTTTTTTTTTTTGAACGGCAATTTTATAACGATCGAAAAACACGACCTTAGCAAGAAGCTAAAGGCATACAAAAGACAAAACAAACCCCAAACAAATAGAGACTTACAACCAAGGACTATTACACCAATTGTGCCACACAATATCAACTCTATGCGCTCGATATTTGACCCAAAGAAAAGCGTTGACCGTGATCTTCTCCACTACACCATCCACCGTTAGGGGAACCGCATTAAAGATCAAACCATTCCTTGCAAGCCACACATACCACACCGTAGCCATAATAATCGTCGTCGCCACTTCTTTATCCTTTTGTGTGCCATTCATAGAGCAAGCTCAATCAATCCATTCTCTAATAGATTCTCCCCTACATCTTGGCCATCCACACCAATCACAAATTCTATTCCAAACTTTGGAGGCAAAATGACATTTATATAGCAAGTGGTCTGTGGATTCAATATTGCTAAAACACATGGAACACTCCTCAAAGCCGATCGTAACTCCGCGCCCCGCAAGCGCCTTCTTACTTGGAATCTTGTTCATCCTAGTTTTCCAAATAAAACAATTAACCTTAAGAGGAATCGAGTTCAACCATTGAATCGGGTTCAAGTCAACAGGTGCGCGGTTTGATTCAATCAATTGTCTTAAATTTTTTACCGTAAAAACCAAAGCATTGTTGTCATCTACCCACCTCCAGGAGTCAGTCGTGAGCAACGGAGAGCAGCCCTGCAATAGCGAGATACAATTATGAAGTTGTTGCAATTCAACACCATGAGCAGGGGTACGAATCCACTCCCATACAGCCAATACCAGTAGGACCATAAACATATTTGTCAATCACTTTACATTGCTTCTTCTTTTCCAATTTGTACAAATCAGGAAAACAGTCCTTTAGTGGGCCCTCACCTAACCACTAATCCCACCAAAACAATATTGAACAACCTGAACCAAGATTTGCCTTTATATATTTATTTAAATCAATGTTTTCTCTTCTTAACTCTGTGTCCACTCCCACAATTTGTTTCCAAGGACCTGAGAATAGCCTATTGCATGGATATTGAGTTGGCTTTCTCGGTTGAAAATGGATAGCTTTAATCACTCTCACCCAAAGCGCTTCCGGGTTCGATTTAAAACCCACCCCACTTCCATTTACTTAGGAGAGCCAAATTAAGATCTTTTATGCTACCAACCCCAAGCCCACCCGACTTCTTTGGAGCCAAAACATGATCCCATTTAACCCAAGGAATCGCCTTTTTATCCAACGCACCTCCCCACAAGAAACATCTTCTTATACTTTCAAGCTTATGAACCACTAAGCTAGGAGCCTTAAAAAGAGACATAAAATAGATCGGTAGACTACCTAATACACTTTTAACCAATGTTAGTCGACCCCCGAACGAGAGAGAATTAGCCTTCCAACCCGAAAATTTACCTTTAAATTTTTCAATAACCGGATCCAACTCGCCACTTATTCATAATTTCCGCTATCGGAATCCCAAGATACAAAAATGGAGCAAAGCCTCTTTTGCATTTAAGGGTATTCACAATCAACGCATAGTTTTTTTTTTTTTTTTTTTTTTTATCTCTTTTCCTTTGTAATTTGTTTTTAACATACCATACTTTTTTTTGTGGGTCTTCCCATAGTTTTTTTTTTTTTTTTATCTCTTTTCCTTTGTAATTTGTTTTTAACATACCATACTTTTTTTTACATACCACTGGCTGTTAAATAAAAAAAACATCTTCACAAACATGTTAAAATATTATTTTTTTAACAAATAAATAAATATTATAGATAAAGAGATTAAAATATTATGTTTTAGACACTAATCTTGTAAGCCAACCTCAGCGGCGGTTTGTACGATGAAGTTGACCGGTGACGCAGCCTTCGAATAAAATGGAGCTCAATATATATTTGTTGGGTAGGATTTTGTGTTTCGTGGTCATGAACAAACCATTTAGTCTTTCCATAAACTTATATTTTTATTTATAGTCACGAAAAATTAAACTTTTTATTAATATAAAATATAATAAATATGCATAAAATGTCTAGAATGAAACGTTTTAAAAGCAGATCGCGAAATCCAATAACTCAAGGTATAAAAAAAATAAATAAACTCCAATTTATTCTTTATGTTTTAATATATTTTAAAAGTTTAGTTTTATTTTAACAGTTTTAATTTTTATAATTTTAATTTTAAAACAAATGATCCTGAGTCCTAATTGCGTCTAACTTTTCGTTATATATTCGGGGCAAGTGAGGGAAAATAATACATTTCCTTTTGTTTTTTCCCCCTCACGTGCAGATACACGCGTGAGGAAAATTAAAAGAAAATTGGATGAATTCAAGGGTTAAGACCATCTGCTAAATATAAAAATCACATCAATCAAAACTGTTAAAGTGGACAGAACATGTAAAATGTGTCAAAACACATTGATCAAAACTACATTTTACTCTAAAAAGATAAAGAAAAAGGTTTTACTTTTAATCCTGTTAATAAACTAGAGATATTTTTAACTAATTTACTTGTAAAAAACTAAATTTTATATTGTCGTTTAACTTATTGTAAAAACATAACCAAGTTTCAATTTTGTTTAATTAAGTCACTCAAGTTTAATAATTGTTTCAATTAGGTCACTCACCTTCATATTTTAATCAAATTATAGGTTTAACATGTTGTTTTCGCATGTTTTTTTATGTTAATGTGAAGCGGTAATGTGAACTGTAGGTTTCATTTATTTTATAAATATAATTAACATATTTTTAAATTTTTTAATATACTATATATATTAAATATTCCGACTCTCACATTCTCTACTCAATTCCTTTCTTGACACAAAATAATCTAACAATTGCTTGATTTAAAGGTTTAGTCACCCAATTCAAGCAAAATATGTTTTAATGACCTAATCAACACAAAACTAAAACTTGTTTATGTTTCTATAACATTTGTCTTTTTTTATATTGTAAAACTTCTTAACAAAAATGATACTAATAAATGATTTATTACAGTATAGCTAGAAGTTTGTTTTTTTAAGGTGAATATTATAAAGCGAACCATTAACAAGGCTCTAGCTAGTGCTAACAAAACAAACTTACTAGAACGAAGCTCCAAATTAACAATCACATTTACAACAGAAAATTCACTGGGAAACTACACAAAAAAATGAAAAATGTTATGCTAAGATCTTCTAACTTTCTACCACAACTAGATAAAAGTCCGGGCCGCGCGATGCGGCAGCCGAGTCTCACGTATTTGACCTCGTTATACACGTTGATAAAAAAAGTTTCATGTCTCGTACTTGCCGTGCGTTGTGACGCCAACGTTAGGTTTGTGATTAGTACACGCGCTACATTAGTTATGTTAAGGACATTAACATGGAGTGATAAACAATTATCTTAGGTAGAGATGTAAACATGACATACCATTGAGTGACAAACTTGTTAAAGTACTTAAAAAAATCAAAAACAAAGAAAAACGTTATTAAGAAAAAATATAAGAAAATCAAGTAAAACATCAAACTAATGTTTGTAGGGAGATTCGAACTCTAGACATTGTGCTAAACAACATATCTGGAGCGCACTAGAAACCAGCTGCTCTGGCTGCGGCTTTTGTTAAAAGTTGGAAAACAGTTTATATATTCACAAATAAAGTCGAAAACTTAAAAAAAAAGAAAAAAATCAAAAACTTAAAACCGACCAATGACGTTATGACACGTGTCGGTGGCGGTGGTGAGGCCACCGACCTTTCAAATTAAAGTACTTAAAAAAATCAAAAACAAAGAAAAACGTTATTAAGCAAAAATATAAGAAAATCAAGTAAAACATCAAACTAATGTTTGTAGGGAGATTCAAACTCCAGACATTGTGCTAAACAACATATCTGGAGCGCGCTAGAAACCAGCTGCTCTGGCTGCTGCTTTTGTTAAAAGTTGGAAAACAGTTTATATATTCACAAAGAAAGTCGAAAACTTAAAAAAAAAGAAAAAAATCAAAAACTTGAAACCGACCAATGACGTTATGACACGTGTCGGTGGCGGTGGTGAGGCCACCGACCTTCCAAATTAGTAGTTTATAAAATATAGGACTTAATAAATAATTGTTTTGTTATTTTACTTTCACAAAATGACAAAAATCATACTAGCTGGTTGATTATGATTACCTGCATGTTCACATAATACTTTTTAATGTGCCCATAAATTAAATATTCGCATACGCCATGATACAACTGGAAAATAATTGAGGGAGAAAAATACAAAAAAATGTACTCGATCATTACTTAAATATGTCAGTTTCAAAGGAAAAAAATATAACCAATAGTATTATTTATCTTGATTTATAAAATTGTATTATTTCACTCCAACTTAATTAAAAAGAGATGGAGAAGTGAAGTTTAATAAGTTTAAAATGTGGTGTAATAAATACCCTGTATGTATGTATATGTGGAACTAAGTTTGACAAACTGGTCCATTTGGCACCTTGCTTTTCAAAAGATTCCCAAATTAAATGTGAACAAACTTTATTATTTCACCTCATAGATCACTAGGTCTACACATGAACCCCCTGTAATTACAGTTTTCATTTTGAATGAATGTTTGCCATGATTTTATTCAAACCATGTATTACATGAATGCATTAAATACAAGGTATTAATTAAAACCATTAGTATCTGTAAATATTTTGTATGTCGGCGATTAAAATAGAAATATTGAATATTAAGGCAATAGATTTCTATAAAGTTTTATAAATTGTTAAAATAAAAACATTCATTTCTCTTTTTCTCTCTCTATTTATATAATTTAACTAAAAGCACAATTTTTTTTCTTCTAAATTCTGTTAGTTTTTAAAAACCCTCTCACATCCGTTTTTCCATATTTATCTTTCTATTACTCACAAACACATATTATATTGTTTTTTTTTCTCTTTATTATACACCCAAAATATTTATGTAGAGTGCGAGTGTGAATAGTGATTCTCTAAATATAAAGATTTAAAGTATAAATTATTAAACTCATCAATAAAATAAAGAATGAGATGTAAATGTGAATTTGAGCATTTCTCTTAAATAATTAATATATTAAATTATTTAAAATAGTTACCATTTAGTAAGATATGCGAGAAACAAAAATGTAGACTTCACCTGAACTAGCCACATGCAAGCCAAGTCGGCAAGTTATATTATATATTTATATTGACTTATTTTTTCACAAACACATTTTACCTCTAAAACTACTACATAGACTTTTCTCACATGTAACCCACTTATTAAATTAAGTGACTTATGAGGAAAAAAAGAAAATCAAAGGATTGCTGTCATTGTGACGTGTAGAACATGAATAATATCCCCCGTCCCATTGTCTTTTGTCGGAGGGATGGTACTCACACCAGCAATAAATACCTTTAAAAAAGCGTATAAAAGTTAGTCTTAATAGTAGCTGACATGCTTTGTGAAAAAACTAAAAACGCATTCTATATACCTATGTAATATTTTCTTATTACATAATTACATTGCATGGCTCACTTGATTTCATTACTTTTACCATAATTACATTTAAAAACTCAAATTTCTTTGCTCTTGGTGTATTTACACATGTCCAACATAATGTCAAAGTTGAAAGAGAACCAACTCACCAAGCCACCAATACAAAAATCCAAAAGAAATAAACAAAACAAAACAAAACGGCAAAGAAAATTCAAGGTAAACGTGAGACTTGCTTCAAAATACAAGGACTATAATAAAACAACATATCAACATTTTCAAAATAAACCCTCCGCCGGAGTTACAAAACCGCAACAACTCACCGCCGATCTAATCTCCACACAGTCACAGACACGCATATACATACACATATGCATACACCCTTTTTCTCTCTCTCTTATTCTTTGTATTAAGAAGAAGAAGAAGAATAAACCAAAGTCAATTTCAAGTTTTCAACACGCAAACAACAACTTTCGATTTCAATTTCAATATCAATAACCCTCACTCTCAAAAAACGAACATATTCAACTCCTCTCATTACTTCATTCAATCATCTTAGATTCGTGTGTCACCTGAACCACACTCAACAATGGCCTCACCGGGACCGGAGCCGGAGATCAATAAAGTAGCCGTAAGGTCATCCGTCATCGAATCGATCAAAGGATGGTCGTTGTCCGGTGTACGGATCCGTAAAGAGGATTTACGCCGGAAAGTTACGATGCCGGAGTATTTACGCCTAGCGATGAAAGATGCTATTGCTTCCAAAGACATCGATGCTGGAAAACGTCACTTCAGTGCTGTTGGTGATGATACACCGCCTGTCCACGCACCTGAGTCGCCGTTGGTTGTGTTTATTAATTCGAAAAGTGGTGGACGATATGGACCTGAACTTAAAGTGTTGTTGCAGGATTTGATGAGTGAAGAACAGGTTAGATTTGATTTTTGTGTTGTTGCAAGTTCATCTAATATTTACTGTAATATAGAGTGATTTATGTGATGATGCTTGAGAGATTTGTATGATTTTGTGCTAGATCTATCTTGAGGCTTTTGTTATGAAGTTCATGTCATAATTTGTTAGATTCAATCAAACTGGTACTTAGATGAAAACAGATGGTGATTGTTGATTAATTTGCTTTTGATTTCAGGTTTTTGACCTGTTAAAAGTGAAGCCACACGAGTTTATTCAATACGGGTTGGGTTGCCTTGAGAAATTTGCTAGTCTCGGTGACACCTGTGCGAAGGAAACTCGCGAAAGATTGAGGATTGTGGTATGTGTGATTGCTTAGTTGCATTATTTGATGATAGTGTATGGTAATTGCAGATGATTTTGGCATTAGAAGTTAAGATTTTGGGTTGTTTGTTATTCGCAAGGTTGCAGGAGGTGATGGTACCGTGGGTTGGGTCCTCGGGTGTCTAGGAGAGCTTCATAAAGCGGGTCGGGATCCGGTTCCACCTACTGCAATTGTACCTCTTGGTACAGGAAACGACTTATCCAGGAGTTTTGGTTGGGTAATTAGAATTGTATTCATCTACTATTAGCTTCTCTGATACGGGTCAGGTTCTTCATATGGGTTAAAACCTATTTTCAGGGTGGTTCGTTTCCTTTCAACTGGAAAACAGCTATAAAAAAGACACTTGACATGGCAATTCGTGGCTCAACAAGCCGACTGGATAGGTGAGTTACATGCTCTCAACATTTTTATAAAACTTAATTGTTTTCTAAAAAAATACTTATTTTACGAATTATATTTTATTATGCACAGTTGGAATCTTGTTATATCAATGCCAGCGGGTCCAGATTTGGAAACCCCTTATTCCTTGAAACAATCAGAAGAAGTTGTTCTTGATCAGGTTAGGAGTTCAATCGTTCATTAGCTTGTAGTTATGATACATAAATCAAAATATGTCTTAATATTATGTGTTTTTCCAAACCTTATTTCAAGAAAAGATTGGAAATTTTGATCTTTATGTACTTATTTGCAGGATTTAAAAGTAGAAGGAGCTTTACCTGAAAAAGTTTCATGCTTTCAAGGAGTTTTCTATAATTACTTCAGCATAGGTATGCTATGATATATTTGAGATCTAAGCATTAGTCTTCTATAATTAATATCATTTCTAAATTATGGGTTTATCTTGATCCATCTTTCTCTATTGTTTTATCTTATTTTTTAGGGATGGATGCCCAAGTGGCTTATGGCTTTCATCATCTAAGGAATGAAAAACCTTATCTTGCACAAGGTCCTATTTCAAACAAGGTCTATACTTACTCTGCTTCTCGTTAACTTTTGTAGATTTTATGATATTTTATCCTGCTTAATCTATTTCTTGATTGAATTGCATAGATTATTATGCTAGAAAGCCAAGTGTTTGATTATTTTTGGTGTTTTAAGATTTTGCGGGGCTCCTTTTTGGTTGCAGATAATCTACTCGAGTTATAGCTGCAAACAAGGGTGGTTTTTTACACCTTGTATAGCTGATCCAGGTTTAAGGTTAGAATCTCTTAAATAGAAGTTGAATAGAGGTGGTACTGGTACCATGGGCTGGGTACGTGTGTTAAAACTGGTAAATTCTAAGAAGGTCGGTTCTCGTTTTTCTGTAATGCTCATTGTCTGAAGTTTTTGTATTTTTATAAGTGGCCACTCTGTCAAATATAACTACAGAATTTATAATATGTCAACAGTAATCTTATTTTATGAACATGATGACTTCGGGGGCTATATGCATTAGAAGAACATTTTGGTGATTGTCTACCCATTTTATTTTCAGCCAATTTAAAGATGTATCTGTTTGACTTGTTAGAGATAAATACATGACCCAAATTGGGCCATTTGTAAGTAAATCGTCAAAGTTCGTTTGTGTAACTGACAATGTGGTGAATGGCAGGGGACTAAATAACATCTTGAAGCTGCATGTTAAAAGGCTTAACAGCACGAAATGGGAGCCAGTTACTATCCCCTCAAGGTTATTCTATTTAATCATCTATTTAGTTCTTGTGATATTAAAGTTACTGAAGATCGCCTCAATATCTAATCTGATCTAAAATATTGGATCCTGCCCATTTTGTGAAATTTTCAGCTAAAATAAATGCTCGATAGTTTGTCAAATGTCAAAAATACCATTCTTGGAAAAATTAAGGAATTAAATACCTACACTTTTATTTAAAAAATGCTGCAATCTCCATATGACATCCCATAATCAACTCGTCATTGAAACGATTATTTAAAAGGATGATGTTCAATTTATTCAAGAAATCTGATTTATGATTGCTTTATTCTCGTTTTATTGCACCTTACTTGATTGTTTTGTACCAGATGCAATGCATCATATATTACGACTGACAAACATGTGTATGTTTCAGTGTTAGGTGTATAGTCGCTTTGAATCTTCATAGCTATGCAAGTGGAAGGAATCCATGGGGTAAATTGAAGCCAGAATATTTAGAAAAGGTAACATTTTTCATTAAATTTAGTAGCAACTAATGGATTTGGAATCTGATTTGGATCCAAACATTAACCGCAGAAAGGGTTTGTCGAGGCTAAAGCAGATGATGGTGTCTTAGAAGTTTTCGGGTTCAAACATGGATGGCATGCATCATTTGTTATGGTCGAGCTTATTTCAGCCAAACACATTGCCCAGGTATTTAACTTGGTTTAGTTTGTTTGATATTATCAGTCTTTTTTTAACTAATGTTTATTGTACAATTTTCAGGCTAGTGAAATTCGGTTTGAATTAAGGGGCGGTGCATGGAAAGAAGCTTTTATGCAGATGGATGGAGAACCATGGAAACAGCCCATGAACAATGAGTTCTCAACGTTTGTGGACATCAAAAGGGTGCCATTTCAGTCCGTTATGATCAACGGGAAGTAAGTTGTGTAACATGGTGATATGTTAAATACTTGTTTGTCTTGTAAAAGAAAAAAAAACATTTCTGGTTGGTAACCAATTGTAAATTTCTAGTTGTTTGATTGTTAGTATTGTGGGCTTTGTAAAGTCTGAATATTCAAGACCAGGGGTGTAAATGGTCCATTTTAGTCTTTGTTTTACTGGTTCAACCTTTTGTGAACCAAAATGAACTCTGGAAGTTGTTAAGCATGTGAATTTGAAGTTTGAACTCATATGGTATTGTAAAAGCAACATTTTGTTTGATCTTTTTAGATAGTATTGTCTTCGGGCACAAAACTATTTTATATCTTGCAGGGTTTGAACCCTCGACCTCTAGAATAAAGACAAGACATGCTACCATTACCTACTGGTTGCAACAAAAAAAACCCAAATAGAATTATACTACATCATTACTCACTGTTCAAATAGAATTAGCAAAATGTGTGAAAGTTATACATAAATTATCACATTGACATGCACCAAACAGAATAAATGCTAAATGTACATAACATGCATGTCTTTATATACACAAATATATATTTTAATCAACACCTAAATTATGAATTGTATATCTAAACTTAAGATGACAAGACATTTCCTATCTAATTAACAAAACTGTTTCTGCCCCAGTTATGTTTATGGTTCTTCTTCGTCCAATTAAGCTACAAATATGCATACTGCATGTAAGTTGAAACAGAATTGCTTCTTTAGAAAGTGCAACTAGTGCTCATTTTCAGCAGTTTGGTATGTATTTGCAGAAATAGCTTGAAGTGATGTCTCGGGAAAGATTCTGGCTGGTGCACGCATGAGTGTGATTTCTGAAAAAATAACGGCGGTTATAGTTGCAAGAACCATGAATATGAAGAGTAAAAGGAAACTATGAACATCAAGACTTTGTGGAAAGGAATCATCTGGTTGACTTGGCGCAGGAATCTCAGTTCCGAAATAATATTTTTTCATATCAGTCATATCTGGACTTTCAGTTACTTTTACAACCGCCCTTGAAAACTCTTGCAGTAAAAGAGATCCACGAGTGAAAGCCTAAGATATATAATTGAACAAACTGAGTCAGTATGATGTACGTAATGCTGCTGCATTCACAGTCCACAAAAGGAACGTACCAAACAAAGACTGAGATGGAGAAATAAGAATGAGATCAATAGGGACTCACAAATCCTAATCCTGGTTCGTCAGCAAGTGGTCCAACCTTCTTGTATCGATCACCATACTTGGCTATGAATAAGTCAATGTAAGGAAGCTCCTCAAAAATAGCATCTACCGTCCCATTGTCCAATACACGTTTGTAGTCATCCATGCTTGACAATGCATACAAATTAGCTATGGCATTTGAGGAACTCTGCAGCTGTTTTTTCGCAAAATCTGCCACACAAGAACCACCTTGATATCCAACTACGTGATATTCTTTCGGCACTTTGGGTTGTAGTTGATTTACAGTTAGCCATGAAGATAAGCATGCTGTAAAGATCTGTATCACTATGAAGATTGTAATCAGCCATATAACAAGCACAATTTTCGAGCACCTATTGTGAATCCTTCCTATAACAAAATCATGAGAAGCATTCTTAAGAAATAAATAAGGCAATATATGATATAAACTCGCGATTTATGTACCTTCATGAAAGAAAAATGTAGAAACAGGAAACCAGATGATCATAGCTAGTTTTTGATAGAAAGGAACTCTAAACTCAGGGTTATCTACGCGATACTCCAAAATCCCGATAGCTACTCCAATAAATATACAAGCACATATTATTGTGAGCCAAAGTCTCATAGTAAAAGGTCTTATTAAAGTCACCAGGGTTTGGTTCCATTTTTGTACGGCTGGTACAAGCATGTAAATTTCGGAACTCATATACGGTATTGTAAAATCAGCATATTTTGTTCGTTTTGAAGTGATTGTAATGTCTCCAGCCACAGCTTCGCAATCCTACAACATAAATACGAATTAAGAAATTATTTGCTATACAATATGCTCTCCCCTTAGTACTGATATAAGGTGAGATTAATTAGCTTTCAAAGTTAAAGATGGTTTTAAAGTAGATTATGATATCATTTAGCTAGCCAAAGTAATAAAGTTGAGTAGATTTGATGATGTACGTACCTCGCCTTGTAGTTGCAGAACAGTCTGAGTATAGTTCTCATTTACGGTTGGCTTAAAAACAGGTTGAAGTTTGAAAGGTAACGCTTGTAACGCTAAGCAGAATATAGCTATGGAGTATCCCCCTTTCAGTATGCCATCTTCGTTGACATCTATAAATTTCTGGAAGGCTATTTTCCTTGGCACGCATACATTAAGAGTTGCATTTGAATATAATGGTTTGTTGTTGTTGTCATTCTTCCATTTTGCCCCCAAAATGTCTTTGTACGCGATAAAAGACTTTCAGTAACAAGAAAGTTGAAGATGATAATATTAGCAGATACGATTTATATATACCTGAGCAAACGTTTCTGGTTCCATTGATCTGTTCTTGGATCCATTTTCTCATGTGAATATCAGAATGTGTTTCACTGGTGTCTGTTGTTGCTAGATGATGCTCACAACTTAACAAAAACAAGAACATGATGATTAAGAACAAAATGCAGGTGTTCATATTCATCTCGTACGTAAGTACTTAATTATATCTAAGTTGTTCTGAACACAGTATATGGATGAAGACTAGCTAGGTACCTGCATGTTTAATATACTGGCTGTGTGATTTGACACTTAAACAGTTGACCTCACTTAACAGTTAACATACATAACTGAAATATATTATAGTTTGAATTTGGATACTTTAGTTGTACATGTCAGCATCTAGAGATATATCGACCTTGAATTCTTTTACTGACGTTGAATACGGAAGATATATAGGCTGGGAAACTTCAAGGAAAAGAGTAGCATTATGATGTCGATTGGTGTCGAAAGCTAGCTAGCTTTAACAATTCAAAGCTGGGAAATTACAAGGAAACGCGTCATGGGATAGTTTGTCGTCAGCAGGATGTGTATTACGCAACTGAAGTTCAATTCAATACATATATTTGGAGTTAGATGAATGATCAATCAATTTCTAGAGGCAGGCCTAATCACCTGATTGGCTTAAAATAAATATAACAACATACATCTGACTTTTTCCTTGTGTGGAAATATGAAATAAAAATATTCATCAATGACATATATATATATGCTCCATATGAAATAAAAATATTTCACCGTCAATGACTTATGTTGATGTTTCACTATAGGAAGAAAATAAACTTGCATGTTAAATGCAAAATTATTTAAAATATGTTGATGAAGTAGTGTAATTGCCTCATGTCACTGTGTAATTTTCGATCAGACGAAGATGATACCAGTGTTGTAAAAAGCGGTCCCAAGCAGTAATCGATCAATAACCTTGGCGATTTCACATAATCAGACAAGTAATCGAAAATTTTCAATTTTGTATATAGTTGGAGGGAAAAAGAAAAAAATTTAATTTTGACCCCTCAAATTTAGTTTATCTCATTTTTTAATCTGCCCCGACCCGGTTCGACCCGAACCGAGTCGAACTGGATTAAAAAAGTATTATATATCAATACTCAAACGATTACTACCAAATTTTCGATTCCTCTATAAAAAATTCCTGGTCCGTCACCTATGTGAGCCACACACATTATTCTTCTTTTATTGAAAACCCATTGTATTGAACAGTAATACAGTATGGTTTTTTGTTTCAAACTTTGGCCACAAAGGTTTAAAGGGTTGCTACAACTATACATAATATAAAGCATTCTCTCACTTCACTTGCCTTAATCCTGAAAAGAGAGATGGTGGCGGCGGCGACTGCAGGCTGTAGTAGAGATGGTGGTCGAGTTGGGGTTGCAGCAAGGGTTTAAAGCTGAGATGGGTGTCTAGATCTCACTTCACCTGAAGAACGCCGTCGTTCTTAGCCTCCGAATGCCTAGATCTCTCCAACGCCGCCGACGACATCCACCGGAATCACCATGGAATTCGGTGTAGATCTTCTTACCACCACACCCACTGTTATGCTTTGGTTTTCAGATCTGGTTGCAATGTTTCATAGGGCCGGAGATTTGGTTGGTAGCGACATCGGAGATGGGGCGGTAGACACCATAGAACACCAACTCCACCACTTTGGTTTGATCTTTGCAATCGTCACCAGTCGCAAAATCACCGTCGCCGTCCACCATTTCTCTCCGTTACAACTTCTGGCATCACCCCGAACACCGATGCGGCGCTACCAAAAACAGATTTACACAAGTCTGGGTGTGTTGCTGCCTACTCTTTGGTTTATATCTTAGGTCTCACGGATTGCTATAGGCTATTGAAAAAATCTGGGTCATCACACTTACGTAACAAGGGTTTGTTACTATGTTTTAACTTGGGACTGTTCTTTACGTAAAGAATTGCCATTGAAGGATCAATGGCTCCAATTTATTCTCTCATTGAACGCTACTCCTAAAAAAAATTAGATGCCTTTAAATGTTTATTCAATGTAGTTGACCTTTGATTATAACTTGAAATCCTGATTTATGCTATAAATCTGTACTGTGATGATGGTGGATTCTTGGCAGCTAGCAGAATATGCATATGTTGGTCAATAAGTAATTCCTAATCAAATTGTAGAGCATGAGTACATAATAAATTCTCCAACCAATATCAAAATGTTCATTAACAAAGATTCATGAAATGTTAGGTGTCCAAGATGTTAGTTATGCTATAGATGACTATCATTCTTAGTTAATATTAGATTTGAGACACCACCGTCAGGAAAGGTATATTTTGTATGAGTTTGGAAACATTAGATTGTATGTTACATGTAATAGTAGTGTTAGTGTATTCGCCTTACGTTTTGGTTTCAATAGTAGTTACAATGATAAGAATACTTGAGGCTCTTTGTGAGGTTTTGAGTTGTGATGCTAACATTGTACTCATGTAACGATAAACAAAATAATTGTCAATATATTGCCGTTACACATAACACAAATAACATAAGTGGTAGACCAATCGCGCAACGCGCGATAACGAATCTCACTAGTTTTATTAATAGTTAAGTACAATTTGCATCCATGTGGTTTACATTCAAAGTCACTTTGCATTCCCGTCTGAAAAATGAGACCGTTTGCACCTCTATGGTTTTTAAAGCGGGTTATTTGCACCCCTCTCTAACTTTAACCGTTAGTTGACTATCCAAATAATGGTTAAAATACCATTTTACCCCTCTTTAAACCATTTAAAACTCCCTTTTCAACCCATTATAGATTCACTAATCACTTTTATGGCAAAACCTTCAACTCAATTTAAAATTTTATTTTTCGGTTTTTGTGATGTTGTGTACAAGAACATAACTATTGTCTAAAAATATGAGAATCATAGAGATGTAAATTGATATAATAAGTTTTTAAATGCTTAAAAGTCGTTTTTACCCTTTCAATTAACACCCAACTATCGGAAAAGTTAGGGAGATGTGCAAATGACCCGCTTTAAAAACCATAGGGGTGCAAACAGTCTAATTTTTCAGACGGGGATGCAAAGTGACTTTGAATGTAAACCATAAAGGTGTAAATTGCACTTAACTCTTTTATTAATAATAAACTAATGGACTCTTTGAATAGAAAGAAACAAGTGGGGAGGGTATTAGTGGGGCTTTCAGTTAATTAAGGGGCTCCCTATAAAATAGGGAAAAAAAAACAGCCATACAAAAACAATATATGTCGACGTGGAGCTAGGATAAAGCTAGCTATATATATTATATATGCAACCGATCGATTGTTGAATATTTCATCGAAAAAGAAGTAGTAGTACGTTGCAAGTCTGGCTCGTTTATTACTTGTGCATGCAAGGACCAAGCTGGTATCTTTATCGAATCGATCGTTTTTAAATGCAATATGATTATCCGTAAACTCCGATTTGTTTGCGTGAAAGTTTGGACGACGTACACGATTTAGAAAATGTGTGAAAGTTGTACAAAATAGTATCAGACAATAATGTTCAACAATAATGTATGCCCTAGCTAGCTAATTATATACACACAATAATGTATTGCATTCAATACCATCCTGTAAAGTGTATCTATAAAGTTTACGACTCCTATAAATCATATATCATCATGTCCACCATTTAGCATATATTGCATGCTTTGAACAGTGTATATATTGAGCTATAGCTAGTGCCCAATTTCAGCGATTTCTTTTGAATTTGCATATATAGTTTGAAAAGCAGACATCATATTTCTTGATATATCTGGTGAGATCTGAGCTGTTGATCGCATGAGTAAGATTTCTGAACAAATAATAGCAATTATAGTTGCAAGGCCCATGAATATGAAGAGTATGTAGAAGCTATGAACGTCAAGACTTTGCGGTAAGGAATCAACTGGTTGTGTTGGAAGAGGAGATTGAATGGGAAGATACATTTTCTTCATATGTGTCATATCTGGACTTTCAGTTACGTTTATAACGGCCCTAGATAACTCTGACAGTAATTGAGATCCACGAGCAACAGCCTGAGATAATTGAACGTACGTAGTGAGTCATGTAATGCTTCAATATTAGTGTGTGCGTGCGCTTACTAGTAGTTAACTAGGAAATAAAACAAATTAATACATTAATGTGTATATATGGGCATGGAAAGAAATGTTCCACATATAGGCTCTTTTATCTTTCATACTTATAATTTACTTGAATATCATTATCCCTAGTTAGTTTATCCCTATTTTCTGAAAACCTTTCACACCTTATTCCCCATAGATATAAATTATGGGGTTTGTGATTGGGTGACCTTAAATTTTGGGGAGGATTATATTTTTCTTTAAAAATTTAGGGGATGTGGATAAGGATGAGATGTCTGATGTAAAGTTAAATTACGCAAATTTTCATATTTTTATTAAAATTTGGAGATGGGATAGCGTGCTATAGGAAACCGAATGCTCTAAGAATGAAAGAGATCGAGACTCACAAATCCTATTCCAGCTTCACTAGCCAATGGTCCAACCTTCATGTAATTATCTCCATACTTTGCTAGGAATATGTCAATGTAAGGAAGCTCATCAAAAATGGCATCCACTGTGCGGTTATCCAAAACATTTTTATAGTCGTCCAAGCTTGATAACGGTAGTCCTTTCGTATCTACACTCAAGTAACTTTGCGCATGACCATTAGTTACAAAATCTTTGACAAAAGAACCAACTTGAAATCCAACTACTTGATATTTTTTTGGCACTTTGGGTTGTAGTTGATTTACGGTCAACCATGAGGATAAGCATGCTGTGAAGATCTGCATTACTATGAAGATTGTGGTTAGCCATACAACAAGCACAACTTTAGAGCACCTGTTGTGTATCCTTCCTGCAACAAAATCACGTCGACAAACATTGTTTAAATTGTTATTCTTTTCCATTATATATAAGGCTATACGCTTCATTAATGAAGCTCTCAAACTAGCTAGTAAATTGTGTACCTTCTTGGAAGTAAAATTTCGATACAGGAAACCAAATGATCCTAAATAGTTTTTGAAAGAAAGAAACGTTAAGAAATTCAGGGTTTTTTGCACGATACTCCAAATATCCAACGGCTACTCCAATAAATACACAAGCACTTATTATTGCAACCCAAAGTCTCATTGTAAAAGGTCTAACTAAAGTGAGCAGGGTTTGGTTCCATTTTCGTATAGCTGGCACAAGCATGTAGATTTCACTACTCATATATGCTATTGTAAAATCAGCATATCGTGTGCGGTTTGATGTGATAGATATGTCCCCAGCCACAACATCACACTCCTGCAAGAATTGAATTGCTAAGATGATATATAGTACTTTATGCTAGTATGATTCTAATTAATTAGTTGAACTATAAAGTTGACAAATTTTGGGTACCTTGCTTTCAAGTTTCTGCACAACCTCGGTATAGCTTTCGTTTCTGATTGGCTTGAAAACAAGTTGAATCTTGAAAGGTAATTCTTGTAACACTAAGCAGAATATAGCTATAGAAAATCCGCCTTTTAGATCACCATCTTTGTTGACATCTATGAATTCGGGGAAGGCGGTTTTTTTTGGCACGCATACATTATATGGTTGATTTACATTTGGATGCAATGTTTTGTTGATGTTATTCTTCCATTTTGTCCCTAAAATATCTTTATCGGCAATAAAACTATTAGATTTTAAAATAAGCTGGATATAAATCATAAAACCGGCCTGTTAATTCAAGGCCGGTTTGCATGCTTTTTTTTTTAATTTATATCAACTTATAAAGGCCGGATAACCAACAAACATTAGTTTAACTGAAAGTTGTCACGTAATATGATGAAATAGATTAACATATATACACCCTTTGTTTTATCATGAAATTAAAGTTAACCTTTCACGTCTACTAGTTGCATACCTTTGCACACGTTAACGGTTCCATTGATCTGTTGTTCGATCCATTCTGTAGAAGCGGGAATGGACTCCACAGCTAGATGATTATCAGGACAAATTATGAAGAAAAAAAACGCATACAAGTGAAAGAACAAAATGAGTTTTCTAATACCCATCTAGCTTGTTACAAATTTGTCCCGATCATGTACGTGTATGTATAGATCGAGGCAAGTCAGGCAACTGGTTTTGTACTATGAGTTGACTCATGAAACCACTGATCGACTTGACTTGGTAAATAAATAATAAACCATGAATAGAATGTAGAAAGAAACATAGCCGCACAAAAATCAATGACGTGGTGGAAAAATTTAAGCATTATACAATTGATTGACCATGGACTGTTTCAACGAAAAGTGGTTTTAATCTGGTTCACAACTTGGATACGCAAGGTATTTTTCACACTAATGTACGTTGAGAAATATATATATGTTTTAATAAATGTGACCGTGTCATGTGCTTCCACAATGCAAGAAATAATTCGAGAAAAGGATACAGGAAGTGTCAAGACCTAAAAAATTGAATTTATATATTGTGGTATCGAATTTCCAACCATGTTCGTTGATAAGACTACATTATATTTCTATAAAAAACAATTTTAAATGCCAGAGAAAAATATCTCTCTATTTATTCATGACATGTACACGTGTTATGTTTTTAGTGTACTTGATCAAGATTGTCATGGATAAGACTATCTAGATCTTGTGTAGAATTTATTTTCAATTCATACTAAAATTAAAATATTTTGTGGGTATATGATATTAATAACCATCTATAAAATAAATATTAGTTATTGAAAGAAAATGATCATGAATTTTTCTAGAAAGAAATAGTGTATAAAACAAAATATTTCCTTTATTTATGATAAGGTATGACAGTTGGCAATATATTTGGCATTGTAACTATTAATGCTAGCTATCTTACTAGCTACTGAAGACTTGCCTCACATTCATCAACAACTTAGTTTTTAATGATTAGAGTTGCTCTTTATTCATGTTGTTACCATTCAGCCGCTACTAAGGCCATTAGTAGTGAAGGAGAGATACCAAAATTGATGTCACGTACACTTTATTTAAGTCAGTTGTGGGTAATAGTGAAAAATGATGGTTGTGGGTGTGTGATAACGATAGAGTTTGTATTTATTAGGGTACATGATATGTAATAATGTGATATGTGAAAGTTAAAAAAAACAAAAAAAATGTGATGGGGTTGGTGTTGAGCGTGACAAGGGGCGTTACGGAGGTTGTAACGCCTAAAATCACCACCATGGATGGCCTAATTGATTATATACCACTAATGCGTTAGTTACTAGTATTACCGAGACATCGTTTAAATACTACTATTGAAATAAGTTCCTACCGATGATTTTAGTAGTAAATAATCACAGTTATTATTGATGATCAGTACTTGATAGTTTTTTTTAGAAAAATGGGACTTTTGAGGGTTTTTTGGGTTCATTACTAGACATAGTCTTAGAACATGCGTGCCCTTGGGATCATCGTATTTGTAGCATAGTGAGCCTTAAGTATTGACTTCTTGCATTGATTCTTTTGCATTTATGCAATATATATTTTAGTGTTTTTATCGATATATGTGTCAATAATATGTCAATAGAGCACGCATCTCTCTTCTACTGACAGCTTCTAGTGATCCGGCTATAAATCTAACTATAACACCGGGTAATTGGTCACTAATATGCCAGCATACTCTTCGATTTACATCGTAAGTTACAATTTGATTTATCTGTTTTTGTGTTTTTTTTATATCATCGTGACATTTTCACACTTTGTATAAAAAACATACTTTATTTATTTAAGGACATTTTTCTTTAACTAATTCTGGTACGTTTGACGGATATGTATATATGTCGTTAAAAGCCTATTGTTTTGTAATGATTATGCTTATGGTTTTTAAAATTTGATGAACTTAGCTTGTAGTTAGTATGTAAAGGAATAAAAAAAATTAGTTGCATAAATAGAGTTATTTCTCAACTTAGTTTAAATTGGCCCAACTTACCAACCCATGGACCGGCACAATCGCCAAACAGTAAGCTGTAAGCCCAATATCACTGAATTATGTCAGTGGATCTGATTTAATCCAGTTCATTACATTTATTTGGCTTGGCGTACATCAATCCTTTTCCGTCCAATAGCACTCGATAAAACATCCGATCCAATTCATGTGATTGTAAGTGCATATCACAAGCAAGTGAACGTACTCTTCGTGTAAGTACAAGAATTCTTTAAGCATATATGGTGATTGAAAGGTTGATTTTGTTTTGTTCTTCAAAATTAAACGTCAAACTGATTTGTTCGATCATTTTTAAGAGGAGTGTAAAGATGCATATGATCTTCACAAGTTCTTTTTATATTTTCACTTGTAGAACTCAGTACCGATCGATATCTGTAAAGTGGGGAGCATACATATTACTCCCTTCGTCCTATTTTAAGTATCATGAGATCCACAAAACAAAGTTTAACAAAAAGTGGATTATTATATATTTTTAACCTATAAACTGACAATAATACTGTTAAAGTCATTTGTCTTTTAGTCATAAAATAGCTTTTGTATTAAATAAATAAGGGTAATTTGAAAATTATACTTTTATTTTTGAAATGGACATTTAAATTGAGACAATCAAAAAGGAAAGATGGACATTTAAAATGAGACGGAAAGAGTGTATATTTAAGTATAGGAAATTTGTAAAAGGGGTACATCTTTATGTTGAGAGATGGAAAACGTTCTGCTTTATATCCTTTTAAGTTCATCTTTTAATTTCATGTGGTAATATTCATAAACTTCAGTGGATTAAGTGAGATAAAAAAAAGTTTAAGATATTTAATTGAAACAGTGAGTAAATTTGGTTATATTTTTGTGACAAGACTTTAACTGAATTAACATTTATCAACCAGAGAAGAAAACAAAACTAATAAGTTGAAAATAAGATATTTTCAAAATATACTTTAGAGAATTAATAATTTTCACGTCAAAGTTCATTTTTTAAGACATATCTTGACAGTTGTACGTGTTAACACATATTAATTATATTCAATACATGTAATACACTATATTATATAACCTATATAATACACAATTTATTTTAAAATACATAACATTTTTATTATGAAATATATAACATTACATTTTTAACAAAGTTTATGCTCATTAGATGTTTTAAATGGCCTCAAACTTTGTATTGCCGAATCAGAGTTTACTTTAAAAGTTGACGTTCCGTAATGCTGCTAACAAATATTGTTTAGAAAAACTACTTATATGTGTAACTAAACTATATTAATCTTACTTATATGTGTAATGTCCTGTCACTAGTTAGTTGTGTTATTGAGGACGAGTCAATTTTTTGAAGTAACCTTGAGAGACGCATCTTTATTAAGAATAATAATTTCACAGCTTCTGACAAACACATTTCTTTCAAGTTATAAGGAAGACACGTTGTTCTTTCACACTAACAATAAATAAGAGCCAGAATCAATCATCATCTAGGGTTGATTTGTTCTTAAGGCAACCGGTATCCACTCATCCGGGCTTGGATTTACTCTCCAATAACAAGCGTGTGCCTCTTTTACTTATTACAATTTTTTACCATTACAAACTGAGTTATTCTAGCTTGTTTCTCTCTTCCATGCTCTAAGGACACACTTCACTATAAGAAAATGGACAATAAATTTAAGAGTCACAGAGTAACATATATTCCTTTGGCGAAAGGAACAAGTCAGTAGAGCCAGAAAAGATAGACAATGACTTGCCATCTAAAGAACAAATGCAACAACCTGACCAGGTAGAGAGATAATGAAGTGGTAGGGTAAAGGTAGTGAATGGTGCACCCAGGCCCATTGATGTTCTTTTGTAGAGCAATCATATATATATGTTTATATCTTGTACAAACATTATTATGCCATATGTATCGTGATATATATAATTATAGTTTTTTGAAAAATAAAATTTATAATGGTAGGAACATTAATTAAATTACAAGTTGTAAATTGTTAATTACCCATCACTATATATGACTATATATTTATCTATATACTTACCAATTAAAATGTATCCTAATATATAGACCTTAAATATATGGAAATTGTTGTGACATAATATATGTAGCCAGCTACAAGAAATGGAGGATCTTTTAGAAATCTTTGTTGGCTTGTTGGTTATAACTAGGTTGAAACATATTGGCCCGCTCCTGAAGAAATGCAATCTTCATTGGTATCTTTTTTTATTTGTTGATGTAACTTTACAACTTAGCATATATGCTTTTATGTTAAATTTCCATAGATTCAAAGGGAATTGAATGACGATCCAATCAAATCATGTTTGGCTATAGGGAACTTTTAAACCCCATAAATATATCCTTAATTAGATTAATTCTTATAGTTGTTCATCATAGCTTTGAAGAAAAGCATATATAATCGACTTTATTTATTAAGGCCAAGTACAACTTGTTCCAAATTGGGCCAAATAACACTCATCATAATCTGAATATATGTAATACATGCATAATTAAAAATTAAGTCCAATGAGAGATCGAGTGTATATAAGTAATAATTATAGCATAACTTTTGTCAAAAACAAGTTTTGATAGACATAAAGTGAATTACTCAAGATAAAATTGAATCTGAATTATTCTAAACATATTGATAATTTAGTTGACAATTTTAAGTAGCATGAATAAACACTATTTGTGTCACTTTTATTCCTGGCATATTAATCTAAGGAAAGGTTGCACTCACGAATATCGTCAGATCGCGAATCAAATTCCAAACCAAATATTTCAAATCAAGTGATCATATATTGATGAGTAAAAGCAATATTGGAAACTTCAAAGTCTCTAACTTGATATAGAAGTTATGTGGATGACACTTTAAGTGGGTATTTGCATGAATAAGATGCAGAATATATATATAGTTATGCGGTAACCCACCGGCCTTATCTTGCAATTTAATTAGGTGTCCAAAATAAGAGTAACGGTACTCATTCTTCTATAACATTTTAAGTGCTCACATTTATTGTTTTTTCTTTAAACATAAAACAGTAAATTACTTAATTTCGTTTTGTCCCACTGAGGTTCGTCTAAAATAACAGTTTCCATACAATAGTTTTAAAATTGCGTTTTGTCTCCCTAAATTTATTATTTTAACTGCAAGCTTGCATCTAGCTAGATCAACTAAATTACAAGACAACATTTCTTCAGGCTAATCTAATGAAGATATCTACATGCTTTTCCGTTGACATGTAAAGAAAACATGGTGTGTAAGCTAAAGAAAACATGTTTAGTCTTAAACAAGCTAGCTCCTAGATAATGCCATTTGAATTTTGATAACTCGATCAGTAAGAAATGGGTACAAGATATATGAAATGGATCATTACTTTTGCAATAAGAATTAAGTTCATTAAATCTATATATCTCATTAAATTATATGCCGTTCTCCATCTATATGTGAATGATATGTTGATTAAAAATTTAGATATGAAAAGGAAAATGAACCAATTAAAAAAATAAATGTATAAGAAATTGAAGCCGAACGATTTGGTTACTGCCAAACTGATACTCAATATGAGTATCACTAGATCAAGGAAGACAGATCTTTGATATACAATCTTTAAGGAGAAATAATACATTGGGAAGGTGTTAGAAAAGTTAATAATATTTCGATAAAAGCTATTCAAAGTATTAATGTTGTGTTCTTTCTAATTCGTTGTGGTTAGATTTAATAGCGTTAGGTTCTATCTAAAGGCTTAAATCATAATTTCATCCTGATAACACAACCCCATATATAAGTCCATTAACACATTTAATGAATTTCACATGCCAACCGGGTGCCCCCACGGCCCCACCTACTCGTGATGGACCATTCAAGACACATAACTACCAACAAGTATAAGCTCCCACTGATAGAAAATGATACGTTCTTTTTATTTTCACAAATTTCTAGCATTAATATTTTTACTCATTAAACTGGTGTAGTTGCTATTAGAGGTGCACAAATCGGTTTTTTTTAAGAACCGGTTCCGGTTCTAGTTGGCGTTAAAAGAACCGGTTCTTACAAGAACTGGTTCGGTTCTAGAACCGGTTTTTGGTGAAAAAACTAGAACCTAGTAACCGGTTCCGGTTCCTAAAGAACCAGTTCCGGTTCTCAAAGAACCGGTTCCGGTTCCTAAAAAACCGGTTCAGGTTCTTAAAAAATACCTTTTTTCTATGATATGGGCCGGAAGTAACATTAAAAATTTTAAATATTACAAGATATATAGCTTTTAAAACATTAAATAAATAACAACACTAAAACATACCGGTTTTTCAAGAACCGGTTCTTCCAGGAACCGGTTTTTCCAAGAACCGGTTTTTTTAGGAACCGGTTCCGGTTCTTTTGGAACCTATAATTTGGAAAAAATAGTAGAACCTATTCAGAGCCTACGGTTCAGTTCCGGTTCCGGTTCGGTTCTTGTAGAACCGGTTCTTCGAAGAACCGGTTTTCGGTTATTTGATCGGTTCCGGTTCCGGTTCCGGTTCCGGTTTTTTTTTGCACCTCTAGTTGCTATTATGCCCACTTTTATTTAAGGATAATGCCTCTTAATACCCTCACATCACTATCTAGGAGCGTTATGATTTTTTTTATTGGGCATGTTTAGTATATTGCATTACCCAGGGCCGGCCCTTGCATGGGGTGAGGCATGCGACATCCTCGAACCCAGTCTCTTAAGGAGCCTAAAATTTTTAAAAAATATTATTGTAATAAAAAAGTTTGCAAATTGACTTAAAATAAATCCAACTAACACCTATTTTGGCCTCAAGTGGTCTCAAATATAACTTCTTTGGCCTCAAATGGTCCGCCGTTAGGTGTACTTAACGACCGTTAACTTTTTTTCGATTTCTTTCGAATTTCAAACCAATGTTTTATGGATATTTTTTTAATAAACGTTCACATGCCGGATAATATCGTTATGAGTATCAACCTTTATTATGCGTACGTAGTCTCGGTTGGCATTAGAATTTCACTAAGCAAAAGCAATGCTCACTGAATGATATCTATTTGTTGCCCATTTCTTCCCCCTTTTTCTTTCGTGAACCAGACTTCAATCGATCAAAAACCTTCGATCCTCAACATGGAAGATATTTCTTGTCCATTTCTTTAATCTTTTACCTTGTACTTCACAATCGACAAGTTTTAACTGATTTCGTCATGCAGTGTCCATGCATCTATTTTAAGAACTTTCCGTATAAGTGGTTTCTGAAATAAAAAACCAATCACGTACGTACACACATAAATATTAAGCTAAAAAAAAGAGATAAATAAACGCATACTATCGTACACATCGTATGTAATTTACTCTTAGTGGATTATTAATTTATTATTGTCAATGGGCTCCATGACACTACGTCATATGTAATGATCATACATGTCTACAAGAAAAGAATTTAAAACCATCTTCTTTTTTCTCTATAAATACAACCCAAAATAGCTAACTTTTAATCCATTAAAAACTTTAACAATCAGCAAATATATTCTCCTAATCACATGACTCTACAAGCAGTTCCATCCATGGCTCCATCTTCTGCGGCGGCTTTTCATCGCTCGCCATGGCACTCGCCAGTGCCATACCTATTTGGAGGCCTAGCTGCTATGCTAGGCCTCATTGCTTTTGCTCTCTTAATCCTTGCCTGCTCCTACTGGAAACTTTCTGGGGACATGGACAATGGTGGCCAGGGAGATAGAGACATCGAGGCCGGAGATTTAAAACCCGATAGTCACGAAAAGGAATTATCAACTGTTTTTGAAGATAAGTATTTGGTAATTATGGCGGGACAAGCAAAACCTACGTTTTTAGCCACGCCTGTTTCGAGTAGAGTGTCGTCATTTGGTAGTTGTAGTTCTAGCGACAAATCGTCTGCCTCCGAAGAGGAAATGACGCAGGAGAAGGAGAAACAAGAAACGGTATAAGTAAAATAAAAAAGAATTAATTAATTTTTTTCTCAAGTTATAATTTGTTGGAGTGAAAGGCAAAGATAGGCCAATTGGTGGTGAATGTGGGATGCAATTAAGCAAGATTAGTTGATTGAGGGATATGAAAGATGCAAATTGCTAATATTTCAATGCTTATGGGATAGCAACATGCATCTCCTACTTTCTACTCAAGACACTAAAGGAGAAGAAACAAAAAAAGTTATTCGAGGATGATTTCTAAATTGTAATTTATTGGAAAATATATAAATGTATATATATATATATATAGATTATTATCGACGTTTAATTGGAGTATTATTTAAATTGCGAAATTAACATATTTATTATTATTTTTAATAATTTAGAAACTTGATGATAGTTATTTCTTACGTTTTAGACTTTTGACGCATATATTTCATTTTTCAACTTTAGTCCTTATAAGTTATTATTTATAAAGTTGAAAATAAAATACATTGTTGTTCGTTGGTGTATTTTTTTTTTTTTTATTATTTTGTATATTAGAGTTGTTTATGATTATGATTTGTTGTTGTAGTTCGTGTGGTTGTTGTTGTTGTTATGGTGGTTCCCTGGGTTTGATTTCCGTTTTTACACACTTCCTTTTGTTTTAGTGGTTTACATGTCTTTTGTTGTATATGTGTTTTGTTTAAGAGATGTTGTCATTCTTCATTTTTGCGCATTTCTTCATTTGTAACTAATACAAATCGGCTCCTTTTATATATACCGCCAAATATTTGTACAAACACCTCTTGCGCAATACAAACCAGCTCTTTTTATATATATACCACCGAATATTTGTACAAACACCTCTTGTGCAACGCGTAAACGATCGCCTCCACCTAGTTTAATACATCTTTTCCAATGATAATTAACCATTAAATCCATTCATTAAAATATACTAGACCTGGCAAAACGGGCGGGTCGGGTCGGGTCAGCTGCCCGGGTCAGAACGGGTCCGGGTCAAGATGGGTTGTTATAAAAACGGGTCAGAACGGGTCGGGTCAGGATGAGTCCGGGTCAGAACGGGTCGGGTCAGGACGGGTCGGGTAAAAAAATTCGATTTACAAATAATAAAAATATTTAAACTTATAAACACTACCAAAAAACTATTATCCACCTAGAAACAATCCCAAATTAAAAAAACAAGTACTTTCAATCAAAATCCAACAAAAATCAAATCTTTATGAACAAAACACTTATAACCCAATAAGCAAATCAAGTATAGCAGTACCATAACCATGTTTTTACCAAATTCACATATATTTTAAACTTTTACACTAAGATGGATATTACCTAGACATCTCAACCATCAAAAGTCGGGATCAATGCTTCGATATCTTCTGTAAGTTCTTCCTCCATCTCATTCTCGTTCTCATCTATATATAATTATATATGAAAGAGTTAATTACTAAAACTATCTACATACATAAAAGCTCATAAAGTTAAAGTTACAAACAAAGGTAATAAATTTCATTACCTTCTAAACCGAACAACCAATCACGAGTGCATAACAACGCCTCAACATTTGACGATGCTAGCGAACTTCGATATTTTCTTATAACTTGGCCTCCAATACTAAACGATGATTCTGAAGCGACTGTCGTGATTGGGATGCTCAGTATATCACGAGTCATTAAAGCCAATTGTGGATACCTTCCTTGATTATCCTTCCAGTATTGTAAAATATCAAGTTCTTGTTTTCTATCCAGTGTAGGCTCCTCAAGATATAATGTTAGTTGTGACTTTTCTAACTCACGAGTTTCATATTGGCTTTGAAATGACTCGAATCCATCCAAATCATCTAATATATCAACACTAACATTTGAACTCCCAACCCTTGAAGAATCATTCATTGTCTCTAAACGAACATCATACACGTTATCATATAACTTATGGATACCGTCAAATATGATCTTCAACTTCTCATCACGATCTTCGTTTGTCATGTTAAGCTTTGAAAAGCAATACTCAACAATCTTAAGCTTATATCGCGGGTCTAGAATAACTGCAAAAGACAATACCACACTATAATTGTCCCAATATTTTTCAAACTTTTGTTGCATTTCTTTTGCCATGTCCTGTATAACCGGATCCACATTATGAATTTCCTCTTCAATAAACATTTGAATTTTCCACACTTTATGGAAATACAAGTTGGAGGTAGGATACGAGCTTCCAGAAAACAAAGTTGTTATGTCATAAAAAGGTTTTAGAAACCGTGTGATTATTTCCACCCTTGTCCATTCTTCTTCTGATGGAAAAGTCTTGTAATTTGGGTCAACTAGTGCTAATCGAGCATAAGCTCGTCTATAAATCAATGCACTATCAAGCAAAAGGTATGTGGAAATCCATCTCGTAATGATATCTTGACGCACATGTTGCCCGCATTGTAGTGAAAGTTGGCGTATGCATTCAGCAAACTTATCCTTTCTGCCAGAACTTCCTCTAACATACTTCACCGACTCCCGAACCTTCTCAATAGCTTCTTCAATTACTTTTAATCCGGCTTGCACAATAAGATTTAACACGTGCGCCGAGCAACGGACATGAGTAAACTCTCCATCACAAACTAACACGTTATTCAAACGCAAATGACTACTTAAATAATGAACTAAAAGATCATTATATTTTGCATTATCCAATGTGATTGTGAAAATCTTTCTATCAATGCCCCAGTCTGCCAGAAAATTTATCATATACTCTGCTAAAAGGAAACCACCATGTGGAGGTGGTATAACTCTAAAGTTCAACACCTTTTTTCTTAAAACCCAGTTCTCATCGATGTAATGTGCTGTTAGTACCATGAATCCGTCAGTTGTAATTGAGCTCCACAAGTCCGATGTCAAACATATTTTGCTAGTTACCTTTTGTAATTGTTCTTTAAGAATCATCTTCTCTCTCTCATATATCTTTAACACATCCGCCTTTGCGGTGTTTCTTGTAATGGGTCTAGCATCAGGATGTAAAAATCTGAGCAAATCTCTTGTGGCTTCGTGTTCAACATAACTAAATGGGTAGTTATGTTTAATGATGGAATATGCTAGTTTCTCTCTGTATGCGACTTGATCTAAACGAACACGCTTTTTTGGTGGACCGGGTTCATCGGTGTCAAAACACTTTGGTATATGACGTAGCATGTTAGATGTTCCCACTTTCGACCCGGTGACATACTCTTGTCCACAACCATCACAACTTGCCTTCTCAACCCCGTCAACTCCAATCGGTAATCTAGTAAAATGACGCCAAACTTTAGAATGACTTTTACTCGAAGTGCCGGATGTAACTTCATCTTCAAAACTTGTGTTATTTGACATTTTAGTGTCTCCTACAAATAAACAAAAGACATTCAAAGCATTAAACAAGTGTAATACATAAGGTAACATAAATGTAGAGAATATATAGTTAAAATGAGATACCAATATTCAATCATCATTGTTACCATTATTTACAATGAAATCATAAAAATAAAAAATAACAAAAGTTAAGACGCTTAAACCTATTGTTTAAAAAAATGAAATCATTAAAACCACTAAAACCTACCTAAAGATTGAAGAACAAGTGAATGAAGATTCTATAATTTGGGTAACTCATTTAGCTAATTAACTTAAACCCATCATTCTTTCACTTCTCTAGCAATTCAACCACACAAAATCTGCAATCTTTCATCAAAGAGACAACTATTAAGATGCTAATAATCAGAAAACGTCCATCGAAATAAGCAACAAAAACATAATTACTACCTACATTAGCACTTACCAGTTAACTAACAAAAACATCCATCGAAAAAACCACACAATGTTGTACCTTCAGAAACTTGAGATTACAGCCTAACACTTGTTATTCATTTATACAAATTTAAACTCCATTTTGAGTTAAATAGCAATGTGAACATGACTCAATCAGCAAGACATATATAGTTATAATAATGCATACAAACACACGCATATATATATATAATCCACCTCTTAGTTTCTTCCTATAATGATTATAATGATTTCAGAACATACTGAAAATATAGTGATTAAAAGGAACCTGTAACAGTCAATCGATTACAGTCGTTTGATTTTGGGATGATGAATTGATTGAAACCCTCTAACCCCCGATTTGTTCACTTAGATGCTTATTCACAAATCGATTACAGTCGTTTGATGATGGAGACAAAGATGGAGACGTATTCGCCGGAGACGAGGAACCTGTAACAGTCGTTTGTTAACCAAAGATGAAGACGGATTCGCCGGAGACGAGGACAGATTCGCCGGAGACGAGGACGGATTCGCCGGTGTAATGTGAATAGAAGCCCTAATTGCTGACGATGAGATAGTGAAATCAGTTCATGTGCGTATTTGGTCCGACCCATCCTGACCCGTATGTTATTTTAACCAACCCATTAGGACCCGTGATTGTTTTTGTTCAGCCCACTGGGTCGAGATTGACCCGTTAATAAGTTTTTTAAAACCCAAACTAACCCAACATAAATCAAACTTTAACCCAAAGTGACCCAAAAGTATAAATATGGGTCAGCTTTGCCAGGCCTAAAATATACGTATCAAACTCATTTACACATTTATAACAACTCGATCTACCGTGAATGCTCGATTACTAAGAATGATAGGTGCTAATTGCTAAATAGATAATGACAAATGCAAAATGCCAATTGCAGTTTCTCACTTTAACACGTAACAGTAACATGCTAAAGAAATAGTACCATTTTTAGTTTTCTTTGTCGATACATAACATAAGTAGTATGTGTATGTAAAAAAATTTTAAAAACAAATGAAACACTTAGCTTGTTTAATTGTATTTTCTATATGTAATAAACATATGCATTTGTATGTAAAAAATGCATGCAATATTATATAAATACAAACAACTAATATAAAAATTTAAATGATTTAAGTTTGTAATATTTATTTCTGTAACAACTTATTATTTGCAATGAATCCCATAGACACCTATTGTGTGGCATAATTACGGTCAATTATTTAGGAGTACGATAACTTAAGATAAAAAAGTCATTGTTGAAAAAAAATAAAAACTATGTTGTGGTAATTTACGTTCATAAATATATAGCTAAAATTTAATAAAAACCCAAGTACATAACAAACTTCATTTATTTATAGAAAAAAATACATGTATTAGATATATTTGTAAAAATACATACATGATAAAATAAATATCGCATGGTGACTCATATACGTACCCAGAATAAAATGTGTCCGTATTTCACTTAATTCATAGTGACTAGATGTTACTTTTAACGAAAAATTAAAGATACGTATCATTTATCATTTCGATTTTATACTTTCAATTCCCCACTTGTGAAATCCATCAAATGAAAAAGTAAAGAAAAGTAGACATGCTAGTGCAGTAGTGCTAGCTATAAAGCAATGGAGACATATATATATATATATATATATATATATATCATATATTTATATATTTAGAAAAGTTAAAACGAAAACTATTGTATCCCACTAATTGAAACATATCCATTAGTTCATTAAACAATACACTTTTAAATTGAAATAACAAGAGTAAATTGTCATTTGTGTCTCTGTGTTTTGTCATTTATAGCGATTTGTGTCCTTACGTTTTTAAAATTGTAAATCTACAATTGACAATTTACTCTTGAAATACACAGGGAAATCGCTATATAAATGACAAAACACAGGGACGCAAATGACAATTTACTCTTGAAATAAATATCCCATCCGAACTTTACAATTTCATCTTATTCAACGCATCATCATAAGCCCAACATAATTTCCAGTAGGTTTGTGAAAGTGTTTTGGCTTTTATAACAATCGTTAACTCTTAAAAAGTGGTATGTATGTAACAAGCAAACTCTCAAAGAGACCAAAACAATTTAATATTACTTGCTAGAAACTAAACCACCTCAAAGAGACCAAAACAAATAATTGGTGCCAACATGGAAGGAAAACGACTTATCATTTGACACAATAAATGAGTAAAACCTGACCAGATACGTGGAGAGATATAATATTACTAATTAGGGTTTTTTACTTTTTTATTTAGAGTAGATGAATTGAAGTGGTAGGGTACAAAGGTACGTACTATTTCTAGCTGTATCACGTCCTGCATTATTGGCTTGTACAATAATAATGAACCTAGCTACCAATATATTGGCCGGAGACATTTTGCTTTGTATCGATCCTCTTCTTTTACCACTCAATTTATTACATTGTTCTTAATTCGTTTCAAGACAAATTAAGTTTCCTAAGGAATGCATATATGTTCTCTAGCTAGCAACCCCAATTAATCCATCTCTTTAATTAACACTTGAAAGGTCAATTTCTCAAGACGTACAAAACTAATTAAAGTCCGGACATCAATTTATATAATGTTTAGTCATCGTGTCAGATTCTTAGGTTCTTTTAAACGATCAATCGAGGGAAACAAAATGATAACTAGCTAATTGTCTTGTTCGCATTTAATATATTCGATACATATTTTGCTATATTCTAGTTGTTTTCCCTTTTTCACTTTATGTGTATACGTAACAATGTAACGTACGTGTTTCTCTTAGTTAAGAAATGGGGCTAAGTTGAGAGAGCTAGGGCTATATAAATGGTGTAATTTTTCATTTCTAATCTTCCCTTGCAATTTCTGATTTTGTGATGGGGTGTGGTCCTGACATCTTGTGAATGGTCTCTTTTTAATAAAAATTTACCGTTCATAAAAAAGTATAACATGCTATTGCGTTAGAAAGTCTTCTCACAATTAGCATCCTCAGTACTGATGAATCCAATAACTTTTATCAATAGGTTTACTATTTTTAGGTGCTCCAATTTTAACGAAACCGAACATAAAAAATTTTGGGTCGGTTCAGCAGTTCGGATCGGGTCATGTACTGAGTTAGGTTTATCACATAATAACAATGTGATACAATAAACTTTGGAAATTAGAATGATATGAAGGGTTTCATAATTTGGAGCCCTAAAAGGTTAAAAGCAAATAAAAAAATTCTCATTAAATGCCTTGAATTTATGACCTATTGTAGACTAACTCTATTTAACTCCAACTAATCTAGGAGAACTTTATTACTTAAATCCACTCTTAATTTCTATATGTGTTCACTTCAAAAATTTATATATAATTTATGTTAAAATTTTGAGATGCGGTGGATTCCCGTGAACCCGCTCGTTGAACACTTTGGACCCGTCCCTGAGCATCCTTACGGTATCACTAAAAAATGTCATTTAGTGGCACACATGTTTATGGACATTTTATTTGTGTGCCACTAGATTATGAGCCTCGTGTAACCAGGTCAAAGTCGTTTGCAAGACTTGCATGAAGTGGTATTATTTTAGTTATTTTTACATATTATTGTAATATCTTGCTTTCATTTCCCTTACCAACTATCATACATAACTTATATGCAATGAAAATGATGGTGTATACCCAACAAGAGAAGAAATGCACATAACAACCAACACTCGTAACGATAGAAGTGTTGTCAATGATAAAGTTGTTCACGTTGCGGTAATGTTTTTTTTTATGTATTAACATGTTCTTATATATCATGCGCATGCTTTCTTTTTTGAAATTTTTTTTTGAACAACATGTTTATTAAAAAACAAAGACCAATAGCAAGACGCTAGGACCCAAAAACAACATCACAACAAAAAGGTTTACCTGTTATCTCTAAAACAAAGACTTGCTACACCACTTATTTTCCTCGCTGTATCTTTTAACCAAAAGAAAGTGTTCACTTTAACCTTATCGACACCCTATCCGCCGCACACAGGGCATTCCGCGGCACATAGGTTATTTTTTTTAATTTTGACCAAATTCCCTACATTCCACAGTTGATGTTGACTAGAAAAGTGACCAGAGGCGCCGCATCGAGGCCTATCCGCGGCGCCTGGGTTTAAAATAGGTGTGAGGATAGATTTAGCAGGTGTGTGAATAGACAATGCCTTACCCAAATTCAAGGCTTGATTGAAACACCAGTGTATTATCTGCCGCAACCCAACATACTATACACCCACAATCAAATCAATATGCCTAATTTTTTAATTTATTTATGTCCATATTACAATGAAGCATACATCAATGGGCGTATTATACGACACCTCGTCGTATCCTATGTTGGGTGCAACTTTCATTCCCATCTTCCTCCAACTTCCGATAATAGCACTTCTAGTCACTCAACTTTTTTCTTACTTACGTCTTTGATTTGCTTCGAAGCTCGGACTTTAAGCTTCTAGAACCTACAAACCATAGCATGCTCAAAGTAAACATATATGTTATACATTAATAACCAAATAAAATCTCGTATTTGAACATTATAAATTCCAAACAATCACTGCATAGTCATATGGTCAATGTCAAAAGCTCGGTCAATAATACAAGTAAAATTTGATCAACATCAAACACTCGGTTAAAGGTACGAGTGAAAACGTACTCAATCCTAATAGCTTATTAGATATGGTAAGTCGGATGTTGAATGGCAATGAGCATTCTGGAAAGTGTATTGTTTATCGTTAATTAAGGTAAATGTTAACTAATGAATAAATATAAAATCATATGGTTTTGTTTTTAAACAAATATAATGAGTAATGAAAGATTCATTAAGTTAGTTTTATTTTGAAAAATTACTTAGACATGATTAGACAGATTCAACTAACCTCTTATGATGATACATACTAGCTCCAGAATGATTTACTCTTCTTGCAAAACAATAAAAGGTTATGAATATCAAATTTTATAGTGACGTCCCCTCAATTTAGAATTAAAGATACGTGACATGCTAAATTGATGACTGTTGTTTCTAGTAACCATCTAGCCTTAAATAAGAAAATTAACCAGATCGACCACAAATTAACACAGCCAATTATTCATAGTGGATCTACGCATACTACACAAACTAGGAAAAGTGTAGCAAGTTGTAACCATTGAGATCGAGCCTTAGTTAATGCACAAATTCGCAACTTCCAATGTGGTGTAGTGGTAAGAGGCTTGGATTCTCCAAAAGAGACCCAAGTTCTAGTCCCACTACCACCACTTTGGAAGGGGCAAATGGGGGCAATGAAGGGAGACTTGTGACCAACATAAGTTCGATCTCTGAGCCAAACGGGTTTTACCGCTAGCTTGTTGTCGTGCCTACGGGCGGACGGGCTAGTGGGTTTCCCCCGAATTGGAGTTGGTTTAATAGGTGGGCTTCGGCTACCCAACGCTGTCTGTGTTCGCAGAGCGTTTGGGGTCGCCTTTCGCCATTGGGTTACCCCGGGTAGCCGGGCTTTATTCGTTTCGCTGTCCAAAAAAAAAAGTTAATGCACAAATTCAAAACTAACAACTTGTATTGACGTCACAATTTGGATAAGAGAACGTACATCATTCGCAAATTTGCACGCACCTTTTCGGGCTCCAATGATTGAGTGAAGACTGTTCAGCATGGCCATTGAGTATATATAATAGACAACTATTGGCCACATGACATGCAAGAATTGGTGATCACTAACAATTTATTTCATCATTAGCTATTTAAAATCATTTGAAAGCTAGCTAGTTGGTATAGATCGATATGTCCGCTTAATTAGCTACATGACAAACTTTTTTTTAATTACTACGTCTATATAATAAATCAAACTTTTAAGTTGATATTTTTTTTAAGAAAATATCATTTGTTTTAAAAACATACGTTTGAGGGGGAAAAAATTAAATAGAAGAGTTGGTGGAGCTAAAACTTCGTGATTAATGGTTTTCTAAAAAAAATATTTATAAATCATTAAATATAATGGTTAAAAAATTTTAAATTTTTTTTCATCAATATTATAAATTATAAAACTAGTAACATACCACAAAATCTTATGTCAATATAGGAAACCATTACATTTCTAGGAAAAACATTACCTAATAGAAGATTTTTTATTGCAGTCGGGCATTTGTTCCGACGACATTTGGAAATGAAGGAGCGAACCAGCTTTTTGAGGTCTATAGCTCGAATCTTGATCAAGAGAGTTTTCCACAATAAGTACTCTTGGCAAAAGGTTTCCTCCTGGAGTGTGAGCTTGGATTCCAACTTAGGTTGGCTCAGTTTGAACGCTTAGTCCGGTACGTAGGTACTCCTACTTCGGGCAACTGGTGGAGTGAGAGATCGGGGAAAAAATGAAGAATTTTTAATTTTTTTAATTTTTTTTAGCAACTGTCAACAAAGCAATTTATCTTCATAGAACTCACTTAATCCCCTTAAAGATCATCTGAATCCGTTCCACGTATGATTTTCCAACAACTGAACCGATAATTTCCTCAACAATGAAAATAAAACACATAAATAGTTGTAAACGTTGATGTATGATCAGTTACAATTAATATTAACAAAATATTTGTAACACATTAACAAACTCTTGAAAATGAATGTAGGGTCAAAGACTTGAAACTGTGTGGACTGTGCGTACGTCTATGAACTTTACAGTTTACAGTTTACAACTAAGACCACTTTGAAAATATGTAGGTGTGCCCCGTTATGGCTAATTTGTCATGATTGTTTTTTTTTGAACGGCAAAAAGATACTAAAATATAAAAAAGAGGAGGGCTAACAAGAAGCTAAAAACCCCCAAAGTACAAGAAGAGAACAACAAGAGACAAACAAACAATACAAAAAACAACCAAAAACCTCTTAACCCGGATCAAAAGGAAAATTGGTTAAGAGGGAGGAAACATTCAAATTGGCCCTGAACTTAACCCAGAAAGCAGCAGCAGACTTAATATCCTCGAGGACCGCATTGATTGAAGGAGAAGCTTGATTGAATACTATATCGTTCCTATGCTTCCAAAGCTTCCAAGTGGTTGTCATGAATAATAAATGTACCATTTTCTTAAAATCCTTGTCGCCACTTAACTGGTACGGGGCCTCCATAAGGTCCATAAAGGTGAAAGCGAAAACCGGCCTAATGTTGCACCAGGAAGAGACAACCGTCCAGACTTGCTCAGAAAACCGACAATTGATAAGCAAGTGCATCACGGATTCATCCTCATGATCACAAAATCTACAACTGGTAGACGGAAGAAGAATGTTTCGCTTAGCCAGGGAGTCACAAGTGGCAATTCTGTTTAGTTGAGCCCTCCAGTTGAAAACATTGACCTTGCTTGGAGCCCAGTTATTCCATGGAAACTTGTACTCGGCAGTGGTGTCACACTTGTCTTGAATAAGGGCTTTAACGCTTCTAGTAGAAAAGCCGTTGTCCGAATCAGCCCTCCAAGTCCATCTATCCTCATTCACATTGAGCCGGATGTTCAGCAGCCTAGCCGTTAAAAGGTCAACGTCCATTTTGTCTTGTTCTAACAGTTGCACCGTTCGCCATCTCCACTTAAGCACCACAAGATCCCCCTGTAAAGACAAACACTCACCCACCAAGACAGATTTAGATTGTTCAAGATAGAAAAGGTTAGGGTAAATCAACATAAGGGGCCCCTCTGGCAGCCACGCATCAATCCAAAATCTAATATTATCGCCCCGCCCCAAAATACCCAAAAAGAGGCTATTAAGATCAATACCCACAGAAGAGAAATCCTCCCCAATTTTAAAGACATTTTTCCATGTACAAGAGTAAGATAACCTGGCAGGAATTGGAGACCAATTCCTAGAAGTATGATGGATGGACCATATGACATTCCACCAGAGAGAATGCTTCTCAGTCTTGAACCGCCACCACCATTTGGAGAGCATCGCCATATTCATGTGCTTAAGGAGAGCAATGCCTAACCCGCCTTTCTCTTTTGGTAGAGTGATAGTCTCCCATGAAACCCAGTGAATTCTCCTGCTACCCTCTTCATCGCCCCACAAAAAATCCCTTCTAATTCTTTCTAATTATTAGCTTTAATTTGTTCAAGATTGGGTCCTATTGCGCGCTCAATTAACTTTAGCAAGTGGCTTTTGTGGTAAATGCAAATAAGGGTTATCATGCCACTTAATTATATATAACAAGACATTATGACGTTCCCTTTTCTTTTTGAAAATAATTTCACTACTTAATTTTAAATATTTTTTTTTGTTTGTGAACACCAACTCTTTACTCAACGTCTACTCCAATTCTAAATTATCAGACTATGAATGTTTTGCATACGCTTAATTTAAACTCATAATCCTTTGGTTCCTTTGGTTGATCGGAAGTAAACTGATGCGAGTCAAAGTGTGGAAGAGCGGACCCTTATGTTTTTGGAGGTCCATGATCGTGTCTCCAAGAGTGCCGCACAGAAATGGACATAACTTGAGCTACGGGCCTCCATTTCGGATGAGCTACCAGTCATCTCGAAGACCGGAACGAGGGCTACGACTTGGTAACCCGCCGTTAATAAGCCTCCTGATTAGAGTTATGGACACATTTCTGTTTTTGTCATGTGTTTTGGACTTTTGTGTTGGCCCATGGTTGTTTTTTGGCCCGTTAGGGTTTTGTCCATATTATTTATGTTATGTCAATGCAGAATGAATGATCATGATCATTTTTTTCAGAAAAACAATTGTCTTTACGAATTCTTCATGTTTCAGGTGAATTTGATGTTTGGGTTTTGAATCATCATGGGTATTCATAGAAACGTGTTTGAATCATAATCTCAATCTTTACGCGACATCATAAACAATTTTACCATCGTAATTATAACCTTAGTTACTACTATTATCCTTAGCTAGCTAGTTTTCTCCGTATGATCGTTTTTAGTGCTATAGCCACATTTTTTTACAATCAATTATACATTTGGACCATTTGATACAGGACTCATAATCAGCGACTTTTTTCCCTTAACCAGCTGACGTGTTATAGCATTATCAAAACCCTATCCATTATTGGATGATATACAATCATAAAAACTATCGGTGCCGTACATTAAGCAAATAATTCCTGTTAGTTAAATGGAATAGAAAATTTTCTATATATTATATACATGACCACACAACTTTTAATAAAGCTAATGTTTATTTCTATATGTATTTTAACGTACAAGATGTCTAAGGTACTGTGATTTCGTTTTTTAATGATCAACTATTGCTAATTATTGGGGAGCATTCATTACATAGCTTTATTAGTTAGAAAACGATGTTCACCAAAAGATAAATTATCAAAGATATATATATCCCTCTCATAAAATATCTAATGAACAAATTAAACAACATTTGCACTTAAATTCATCCCCGATCCATCAAAAAACATTAATTACTTATGGTTGTATTTCGACCGTAGTTTCTTAGTGAATGGTTTATCACAAGACACCCTAGCTTTATTTTCACTGACGGATCTATTCGCAAAAAGAAGTTAATTGTAATTTGTATTATAATGTTAAAAAATCTCGTCCCATAACACATTAGACTGTCACATAACATTAGACTGTTACAAAATTATCACGATCTTGATAACATAACCCAATATATATGAGAGGACATTAATATATATGTACCCAATAGTATACGCCTATTCAAAAACTTAAGTAATTTGGCAAACGTAAGAATTTTACCTTATATTTTACATCTTACCCGGCCTACATCAAAATTAACCTCACTAAATTCAAAAATAATAGTGGCTCATGCGAAGGTTACTAACCCATATGACTCGGAAAGTTAAGTGACTAGAAACATAAACCATATATATGAAACCATGCAACAAGTGATTGTGTTTGTGCTAATGCGCGCAATATATAGTTTCAGACTCGTGTTAGCTTGTCTTATGTTTCAGTATCTTTCATTGATTTTACAACTTGTTTTTCTAATTAGTTGTTGATTCAGGAACTGATTATCCCTTAATTTGAATATGGATTTGATAAGTACCAAATACATGTACCTATTTAAGGAAGTAATCAATTTTTGGATGTACACGATGTGTAGAAGATGTACGCACATCACTATTTTTATTGGGCACCATGTTATATCTCGGTGTTCCGAAGAAACTCATGTCGTTTCATTCTAGCTAGTTATGCATCAGAATACCAAAGCTACTTGAAGAAAATTTGGCCCCCTCGTCTACTTCGTGAGTTTTGTGTGTCATCTTTTTTAATTCTTCGTGTGACGGCCCCCTCGACCTAAGGCCCCATGTGACAATTAGAATGTCATTTTTCTTAGTCAAATATAATTACCTCTCTTCAACTAATAGACATCTTTACTAAAGACTCTTGTGTCATCTTTTTGAATTATTCCACCAATATCATAGTTTATCTAATAGTTTGTTATTTTATATGTTATTGTTGTGATCGAGTTTATTACCCATGTTTATCCTAAGAACACTATATATGATGTAAATTCATTATATTTGTATAAATGGAAGTGAATTTTCACAAATCTTAAGATGGATATATAGCACTTATTTCTTATAAAAAGTGGCATCTTAATTAATTACGTTAATTTGTTCAATTTGGAGCTTATGCCTAATTACTACTTTATAGGGAGTTTGATTCGAAGGCATCCATGGATTAGTATAGAAGCAGAAATTGCTTAGTAAGTTTGTTCCTTTTTTGTTGAAAAGTTTTATGTATGCTTGGATAGGGAACCATGATTATCCATAGATTAAAAAAGTAGCTAGAACCTATATATATATGTGCAATCCACACCTTAAGAATTTATCCTAAACTCATATTAACCTTCTTAAAATGTGTTAATTAGTTATTCCCCCACTGCTTAATTAAATTAATAATTAACTAAATTAAGTGATATATATTCCATTTAGGTGAGGAATCATTTGTCCTAAGTTACATGCAAAGTACTCAAGATATAATTGTTTGTAGTGAAAAAAATTAATTAGCTAGCATAACTTTAATCTAATAATTGTTCTACAAGCTAGCTAATCATAAAACTTATACTAATGATGCTTCCTAAGATACAAATCTATAATAGATTATACTAATTAATAATGCCTCTTAAGATGTGACACGTTAACAAGTTGAGAAAAATAATGTTGATAAATATTTAAGTGGGATATCCACCAACTTAAGAAGATGCCTTCAGGAAGCTAATTAACACATTGATGATGATCATGATGCATGTTGGTGGCCACTAATCCCACCATAATCCTTTTATGGATGCTTTCATATACACAACCAAATTAGCAACTAGTTTCTTGTGTCGATGTTCCCTACAACTACTCAACATTATTGTCCATTAATATATATCATATATACTAATTAATTATCTCTTTAATATAATAAGCCATAAGTACTCCAGTGCGAGAGAGAATCAACAAGTGTGTTAGCTAGGTGGTCGCTATCGATCTATAGATGTTATATAAATTTTGTTAAAGATGTGCACTTATAAACTCATCTTAAAAATTCACTTTCTAAATTATTCGTTAAAACTTCAACGATTGTGTAGTTTTAATAATATGAAGTTTCTGACGGTTTTAACATACGTTACTAGGTTTAACATATTATTGTGTATTACAGGTCATGGGATTGGCTAATTAAACAAGCGGGTACGTTGATCCTGATATCATATTAGCCTTCCTAAACTCATCTATCTAATAAATCAAACTTTTAGGGGTCAATTTTTGGAGGGAATTTTTTTTTAATCCATAATAAGAAGTTTAAAAGGGAAAATATTAAGTTTCATGCAATGAGTTGATGGAGCTCCTTAAATATTAAATATTTACAAATTACAAATTTTTAAACATAATAATTCTAATTTCTTTATAAATATTATTATTTAACCCGTGTGTAACATACGGGTGTTAAACCTAGTCTATCTAATAAATTAAGGTTTTTGGATGGTAAATTTAGGTGGGAAAAATGAGGGGGAAGATTTTAGGAGGCAAACATTTTAAAAACAAAATTAATTTTAGAAACAATGCAAAATCAATTTCTTTGCGTTTTAAAATAAAGGATATGATATTTTGGTTAAAAAATTAACGCAATATTAAATAACTGAACGTCGACGAGTGATTTTGAATTCCAACAGTCTCCAATATTTATTTTTATTATATTAGTTTAGATTTTTGCATTTCATTTTCAATCGTAATTTCTCTGGATCATTTGTTTTATTCAACCCGTGTATTTACACGGGCATTAAACCTAGTTAAGATATAAAAAAACAATTGTGTTTCCTTTCTCACATTTGAATTCCTAACCTATCCATACTTGTACTAAGAAGCGATTCGTTTTATCATAATGTAAGGCCAGTTTCGTGTTTTTCTAAGAAGCTCGAGTTCTTTCGCTGTTACTAATTGTACGTGTTACTTATGTTAAAACCAGCTAATTTCCTACGAGTGAATTAAAATGTACTCTATTTTGTATAAGTCAATATTCTAATTAATTAAATTATATAAAATTAATAAGGGGCAATTAAACTCGTCAAATAACTATACGTTTTATATGCTTCTATTAAATTTGTCTCTTTTGAAAATAAGCTGCTTTTGTGAAGGAAAATTGAACGACCTCTAGTTATAAGTTTACCAAAATGAACTGGATGATATATATATTACTCCGTATATATATATGCAGAATGATAGAATGATTTGTCACACCACATTTATTTATATTAATTAATTAGTGTTGTTGCTTCGATATCACACTCAGTAAATTCATTGCTTGTTGTTATCAAACTACTTTTGAATATAATATACATTTATGTGGGACGCTACAATATATATTGCTAGCTTACGAATGATAAACGATGGAATCAATCCTTCAATTGTTTATAAGTGTCACTTAATCACGAGTGATTCGTAGCAAACAGATCGATTTTAGTTTGTTTATTTAGTAAAATACATGAGACTTTTTTTTTTACTTTAAATAATTATAACACACCTGATGCAGGAATTATGTAAAAATAATAACGACAACAATAATATATAGTTGTGAACTAATTAAAGTTTGGAAAATTAGATTTTAAAAATCTCAACTTTTATCTGTTGGTCGGAAAAAATTTCAACTGAGAAAATTTTTGTTAGAGGTCCAAATTTTCAAATATATATTTTTTAAAGAGTCCTAGTTAAAAAAACATTTAAAGCCGTTAAGTTTTTTTCGAATTTGAAACTAATATTAATTTTAGGGTAAAAGTTGATGTAAAAGTTACCTCGAACGGATGTTCCAAATGATGCTTCGACTGATGTAACATTTAATGTATCGTCAAACCGTTTAATCGTTTGGAGCACCGGTTTGGGGTAAATTTTACATTAATCCATTCATATCTTACTTCCGATATCAAAAGCCCTAAAACATTAGTTTGAAGTTCGAAAAAAATTAAACGCATTAAGTATTTTTTAACTGTGACTATTTAAAAAAAATGTGTTTGAAAGTTTGGATCTCTAGCAAAGATTTTCTCAGTTGAAATTTTTTAGGCCAATAGGTAAAAATTGAGATTTTTTTAAATTCAATTGACATATATACAGTTATAACTGTAATTGTAACAATGGAAAAAAAATTTAAGAATCAAAACTATTATTTATTGGCTTATAACAATACAAGCTAAATTTGACCAGCAAGACTAGCTTTTAGTTTTTACTTTTGTTACCAAGCGTGACCTTCACATATTCATCACTAAGTTTAATACTCGTGTGTTACACGCGGGTTAAATAGCAATATTTATAAACAAATTATAACCATTATGCTTAATGATTTGTCAATATTTAGTATTTAAAGATTTAGTTCCATTAACTGATCATACATGGTGTTGAAAAATTTTCCTTAATTTCCCTCATAAACTTCCTATTATAGAACAATAATTTTTCCCCTAAAAATTGCTCCTCTAAAACTTTGATTTATTAGATAGATATATTTAAATTCTATTTACAGTTAACTTTCATTTGATTTTTACATATACGGAATGAAATCTATAATGATTGTGTGAGTGATCCTCACATATATATATATATATATATATAATTAATTTCATTTGAAAAAACTCATATACTACGGGAAGAAAAAGAAGAAACTTAAATTACTATTGAGAACACACACAAGGCCAACTTTTATTGAGAATATATTTTAACTTGAGAATAACTTAGAAACGGTTTTAACTGTTGTATTTTTAGTAATATAATTTGCTCAAAATGCTTATAGTTCAACTAATTTTAACATCTATTTAAAAGAAATATAATTTCTGAAGTCATTTGTTAAAATGCATATATGCAAAGGAATCGATCCTTTGAATGGTCATGATGTCTCACTTTTATGTAAGTACAAGGCTCATTCCACTAATTCGTGAAGTCGTTTTGTAATATAACTTGTCACTCGTTGTCTACCTCCCATCGTAAAGAAATGGTCATGATGTCTCACTTTGGTCATAAAATATTTATAATTATCGGGTCAAAACAATTTATCCACCTTTAACCATAAATATGTTATAATGGTTTGTAGGTCACAAGCAAGACCTGATATATTTTTCTCACAAAATCTAGAATGATGCGGTCGAGCGAAGAAACCGTAACAACAACTTATCCAATCTAAAGCATAGGTTCATGTCGCGGATCATATGAGTCTTACGCAATGAATTTAGCATTACATCGTACACAAGATTAGGGTACTTGAAGACGGTCCATTCTGAAGTGGAATAAGATCCGGTGTATTATGCCTAACCCTTGTAAACCCTGTTAGAGTCCAAGTTTAGGTTAGCTGCATTTAGGGATTTAGGGTCAATTAAAGGACACTATAAATAGAATATGTTTCTTTTGTAAAAGAGGTTGTTTCCCTCTTAGAAAGAATTATCTCTATAACTTTACACAATCAATATATGATACAATATATATGATTGTTCCATGGACGAATGATTTGAGATGTCATTGTCTTATTTGTATTTATGTCGAGTTTTGGAACTCTTTACATATGTTAGAGCTCTTGTATTGAATGTGTGTCATATATAACATTTCCTTAATTGCATTTGGATCACGGTTCTATTAACTTGTAATGTGGAACCGGTCTAGCTAGATGTTATCCAACATGTTTTATCCAAGTTACTAGTGATCTAATTTACTATAGAATGGATTGGATTAGTAGGTTTTATCTATAATTGCGTCAACTAGATTAGACTTGATCCGTATGTTTAGAGTAGGCTTCTACTAGATCACTGATTAATTCATGGGTTTTTTTTAATATTTAACTTTTATATGCGTTTAGTAATTGCAAAAATTATAAAGAATAGGTGTTAGCTATTGTGAATTAAACAATGATGAATTGATGATACAAGGTACTAAGACGTACAATAAGGGTTTAGAATTAAATTTAAGTGTTTTTGTGATTTGGTACGTACCATATAATTTAAGTGTATCTCAACTTTTGTGGTCTATATTAAACTAGAAAATTGTTAGATAATATATTGTAATGTTAAAAGTTAAATAACAAATTAAAAAAAAGGCAAGGGATTGGTTCTAGTCTCAACCATATAATTGTCCTTGCGTGTACGTCGATCGTTTGTATAGAGAACGTGGGAGATGACATGGATTTCACACTAGCATTTAACTTTCTGAACTAATTATTTTTTTTAAAACAGCTTATGGCCGGTAATTAATTACTATCAAATATATTTTTTTTTACCAGTTTGAAATCAGTTCAACTTTGTCGTTATACAGTATCACTTGTCAGCTAATATGAGTTCATCAAAAAAATTGACAGCAAAGATATATATATATATACTAGGTTTAACACCTGTGTGTTACACACGTGTTGAATAAAAATATTTTTTTTAAAAATTATAACTATTATATTTAAAAATTTATAAATAAATTTGTAAATTATTATTATTCATAAAATTTTGTCTTTATTAACTCTTCTACTTAATTTTCCCTCTCAACCTTCCTTTTATAAAACAAATTATGTTTTCCCTCCAAAATATTGCCCCCTAAAAACTCTAATTTATTAGATAGATATATATTAATGTTACAAATTAACTTTTTCCAATAATTGGTTGCCACAAATTTGCTACTAACATATAATTTACTACAAGATTGTGATGAATTTTCACAAAAAGCTAAAAAGTAGGAATAAAAGTAAAAAATGTTGTAAATTTGTGTTAAAACGAATAAATATTAGATTTTGTGTCAAACTTATCATAAAACACAAACAATAGAATATAATAACTATTAAGTCTTGTGAAATATATATGAAAATATTTGGTGCAAAATTAGTGAAAATGCATTTCGTGTGAAAGTTGTGAGAAGTTTTGTGGTAGACTTGCTGGAAAATATTTTGCAACATGATTTTTTTATTCCCACAAACATGTTTTTGTAGAAAATTTGTCGTTACACGCGCAACTTTGTCACGAACATATATATGTGCGTCGAAAGTAGCATTTTTTGTGTGAAATCTTTTGGTAGCTCTTTTTAGCTTTTGTTTGAAAATCTATCACAATGTTGTGGCAGGTACTCTGATGTGTCAAATATTTGTAGCAAAAATCTAGTAGTGTATTACCACAAAATAGTTTGGCAATTTTTGACACAACAAAATATTTGCTACAAATATTTGACACATGTAATTAAGAAAAAAAGTATTTTTATGAGATCATAAAAACTAAAAAAAAAATTTGCGGTTACATGTTTTATATGATTCAACAAAATCGTATCATTAATTTACAGAAGTTAAAATAATACATAGTTTAGGCTTTTATAAAGAAACAAACTGATTGGACTAAATAAAGTATAAAAAAGCAAATGTGAAGGGACGTTCCGTGGCACGGTGGCAGGCAAAGAATATATATGAGGTGATAAAAAATCATATTTATATATTTATATACACACATGTATGATGTATGATGTATATATATACATCAATAAAAGAAGGTATATTGGTTTCACTGATTCTAATTATCATCTTTTATCTTCTAACGGTCCCAATTTTTAAATTGGTTGTTAACGGTCCCAACTTTTATCACTTTGGTAACTACTGGTCCCGTCGTTAAATTTTTTTAACGCCGTTAAGTTTTTTCCAAACTCAAGACCGATGTTTTAGACCTTTTGTTTGGAAGGATAATACGTGTCGATTGATGTAAAACTTTTTTCGAAAAGGATCTCTGAACGATAAAATTTTTACATCCGATTGAAGCACCGTTAGGTTTAAACACCCGATTGAAGCACTATTTCGTTGTTCGGAGCGCCGTTTTGATGTAACTTTTCCATCAATCGACTTATATTATCGTTCCGATCAAAAGGCTTATAACATCGGGTATTGAATTTGGAAAAAATTTAACGGCGTTAAAAAAATTTAACAACGGGACCAGTGGTTACCAAAGTGATAAAAGTTGGGACCGTTGACAGCCAATTCAATAGTTGGGACCGATAGAATACAAAATGTGATAGTTGGGACCAATGAAACCAATATACCATAAAAGAATGATTTTTCTTCGATGATTATCTAAAAACCTAACGTTTTTAAAATGAACCGGAGCAGACGTTGAATTGGTCTTCTGATTATAATGGTATGTAATCATAATCATAGAATTAGTGATAACTACAAAACCAATTTTACAGTTTGAATTATTAATGTATCTTGATTATGATATAAATTTTTTGAAATAAATGTGTAGCTATGTGATGTTAAGTTAAAGCTAGCATAGTAATGAATGTCATTTTCTGTAAAAAGAAGTGTGACACGACATATTTTGCGGCATTTTGCAAGCACATTAGAAGTTGTGGTGGTGACGTGTGATGATAGGAAATTTTTGTTTGATACGCAAATGTGAAGTTGATCATGGCAAAAGCATTTGGTCCATCTACTTTTTGAATTGGAAACATCGAAAACAAAGTAATTGCAAGATGATCGAGAATGACAAAGAGAGTATGGAAACATGCATTTCGTTATAATTATATGTATATAGGGCAACGTATTATTATTATTATTGTGTAGATACCAAAACAACAACAAAAGACAATGACAAAAGGAAAACATGCCACATTATCATTATCGCTACCTTTTTAATAATTGTTGAATTATGTAGAAAGGGTAAAACTCACATTTGCATGCACTTGAGTAAGAGTTATATTTTGCTTGTTTAGGATTTTTTTTTGTATTGTTTATGATAATAGGTTGATGAAACACAAATAAAAGGCTTCATATTTCTTTTAGAAAAGTAATTTTATTAAAAACGAACTATCAAGATACTAGTACAAACAAACATGAAAAATTACATAAAAAAAATTAAAAACTAGAGGACTTTATATATAACCACTCTATCCATGACATATATATATTTTTCTCCAAACCATAAATATGAATAATTCACACGAAACTACTACAACTACTAATGTGTAAATATGTATAAAAAATTATGTTATTACAACGCTTGATTATACACATAAATTTGCAACATGATGGTGTTTATATTTGTACGTTCCATAATTATAGCACACTAGGTTTATATTTAACAATTTGTAAATATATAACATTTAAGAAATTGACTCCATTAACTTGCATGGTGAAAAATTTAGCTAAATTTTACCTCTCAAACTTCCTATTATAGAAAAAAAAATCTCTTCAAAAATTACCCCCTAAAAGTTTGATTTATTAGATAAATACTTATAGGGCAGTCAAGTGGGAACGAAATCTTGAGATCTTTATTAAAATGTTGTTGTTATAAGTAGTAACGAATTTAGGATTATTTATGGGTATGAGGTGAAAAACGGTTTTTTAAGTTATAATTAGAGTATCTACGTATTTGAGAAAATCAAGGCTATTTTTTTTAAGTTAGACGTGACAACGGTCAAACTCCTTACGTATATGGATGGATCGCCTATAATACATGCTTCGGTTTTAGATAAAAAGTTTAAAAATCAAGAATCGCATAATAAATGTGTAGCTTAATTTTGTTTTATATGCGATTCTTGAAGACGGTTATTAGTCGTCTATGTCTCTCTTTTCCATTGTATGGAAAGAAGACTATAATGGAATTTTACATGTATGTGTTTAAATGCATGCGTTATATTTTTCTTTCCTTATTATAGTTAGTACGTCAAATTATAAATATGTTAATAAAAAAATTGTGGTTAAAAAAAACCTTTCATTAGCTATGTTGAAACTATATATATCATTCAGATAAATATGTTCTAATAACGAAATTAGGAAACCCAAGAATTGGTTCAAAAATTTAGTCGCCGCAAAGTATATGTTTCAACACATAAATTAGTTTACAGTCTGGTAAAATGTACCTCAATCATTTAAAAACGTGACAGAGATAATTTTGAAAGGAATGGACTAATTAGTGTATTCAAGAAAGGATGATTGTGATGCCCACCAACCTAACAATACAAAGATAACCTGCAAAATTTAATAAAACAATTCAAAGAGTCATTATATATATATGTCGCATATATAACAAATTCTTTTATAAAATTTTTATTTTAATTATGCATGTCACAGAGTATAATAAACCTTAATTTGGTTCTATTTATGTTTACATTTGTTTTCAGAGACACCGATTTTATTTAGGCTAATGTACAAAGTATATGATTGTAAAATACCAACATATAATATTAAATTCTGTTATGGTATTAACTTATCTGGTTCACCATGGAGAACTAATAATGGCCGCTATATACCTTAATATATTGAAAAATAGAGGCAGATAATCAAATATTTGTGCATAAGTAATTTTCTTTTTATAAAGTCGCCAAGAGCTACACTCCGGTTTTATTGTAGTTAGCGCTTGGCTTGTGTTCGTGGGCGGGCAACTGATTTTGTGGGAATTCGTGGTACTCAAGGTTGGTTGAACGTAGGTCCTGTAATCATTATGGGGTCGTGCGTCTCTAATCGATCGTCACTACATCTGGCCTGATTGATAGGGAATAGGTTAGGTGTTCCTTATCACTCAAGTCTTAGAAGATTAAAAAAATCAATATTAAATTTCCATTCATTTAACTTTATTGTGAACTGCTTCATTTAAATTTTAAAGGTTGTTTAAAGTGTTCCAGTCTACAAAAGAAAAGTTTTTTACTTTTTTTCGGTTTACATAGAAATAGTCATAAAGAAATATAGAAGTTTGCTACCTCTATGTAGTCATCCACTCATCCCAAACATGGTCTTCTTCATGAAAAGAACGTATCTCAATTGTTATTTAGCACGTACAATTAATGTATTTTATTGTAATTGTAAATGTTAGTTAATATATATATATTTATATGGGGAAAGTGAATACGAGGCTGTTATGCGTGTAAGTTACACGTGAAAGCCATCAAAACGACGTAGTTTTGATTAAAAAATATATTATATTTCCATCCTTGTTCTTTTCCATGGCAAGTCCTGAGATTTTTTGTTAGATGCTCTCCCTCCATTCAGCCCTCATCTTCTTCAATCAAGCAATCAATGTTTGCAGTTGTTCCATAGAAGGCTATGATCAGGTAATCAAAATTGATGTTTAATTGATAAACTCCCTACGCATGTACATAACAAAACTTTGCATGATTACCAAAATATTAATAAAACTGGGTCATTATATTCAATCCAATGTTATCACTATATATATCAACTAATTAACACTTAATTTAAAAACAAATAACAAACTATAAGATGTCAGTTTCTTACGATCGGCTGACCAACATGAGACAAAACAGGTCGGTTTCTTGCGATGGGTTGACGATTTTAAGAAAGAGAATATCGGTTTCCTCTTTTTGTGGGTTATGTAGGAAACTCTTGAAATTGATTTGGAGAATGATTAACGCAGGCTACACTTTGTCACTTTGATAATATTGATATGGGACCTTGATAATATATATTGATATGGCAGGTACTATTTTGATGGAGGGAATGAGATTAAGTGCTAAAATAAATATATTTAGTTTTTTTTAATCAAAACTACGTCGTTTTGATGAGTTTCACGTGTATGTTACACGCGTTACAGCCTCGTATTCACTTTTCCCATATATATATATATATATATATATATATTGGGGATTTTCTAAAAAGGCTCAAAACTCTAAGAAGTGTAGGTAGCAATCAACAACAAGCACGTGGCCATGAGAGAAAAAAAACACGGAGGGGCATCTTCGTCATTATACGCGCGATGCTGACTTCGAAATCCTGGTGTTCAGTTATGGTGTTTTTTTGACGTTTATTAAATATGGCGTTTTTTTGACGTTTTTGCGCGATGCTGACTTCGAAATCCTGGTGTTCAGTTATGGTGTTTTTTTGACGTTTATTAATTATGGCGTTTTTTTGACGTTTTCATATCGACTCCGGTGCTACTTGTTGCAGGTAAGTTATGGCGTTTTTTCATTCTACAGTGATGATAGTGTTAATCATTGTTATGACGTTTTCAATTCGATTTCCGGTGTTACATTGTAGCAGGTTAGCTATGACGTTTTTTATTAATTAATATTTTCATATGTGTGGTGTTATTTTACAGAGTCAGTTTTAAGCGTGGTGTTTTTTATATACATGGTGTTGGAAACGCGCAATGACAAATATACCCCTGGTTCCATCGTGCGCGTCAGCAAAACTTCATAATATTTACAAAAATGCCACAGCTTAAATCTTAGCCGTAAACAACCAGATCCAACGCCCCAGAATCCTTCTTAGCATTTTCAGAGTTTTTTCCCTTTTTAGAAAATCCCTCCCCTATATATATATATATATATATATATATATATATATATATATATATATATATATATATATATATATATATATATATATATATATATATATATATATATATATATATATATATATATATATATATATATATATATATATATATATATATATATATATATATATATATATATATATATAGTGGCTTCTTCATTTGAGAACCAAAAAATGGAAAGAACCAAGAGAACCATTTTGATTGGTTCTTACACATGTTATTAATGCACATGGGAGGTTAGTGCATATATGCAACCGCTTGTAACCGTTTGTAACTGCATCAATGCACATGTGGAAGAACCAATCAAAATGGTTCTTTTGATTGTTTCCATTTTTTTAGTTCTCAAATGAAGATACCCTTATATATATATATATACACTAAATGCAAGAGGAGAGTTATCCTACATAGTATTATAAATCTAAGAAGGCTAAGAAGGATTTATGACCTTTAGATCTCTCTTTTAATGGTTGAGATCAATTTGTAGGAAAAGAAATTGGTGGAAGGGTACATTAGTCATAGCCACTTTTGTTGGCTTTCTCTCTCCACATGCAAGGCACATGCCAATTCCCCCACTTTTTTTAAAACTTTCATAACTTTTGGATACGATATTATTTTTTAAAAAAAATTACACCAAAAAAACAAGCGTTTTGTTATCTTTAAAACGCGTATAATATTGATATATAAAAAATAAAAAAAAATTTCGGCACTTGTCTAGTCCTTGTATAATATCATGTGATTGTGTTATATTATAACTAGTGAAATATCACTTTTATCGGTTCATTCTTAAGTCATTATATAATATCATCTTATTATAAATATTTGTTGTGTCATATTATGTGTTTAGAAATTATCACCGTGTCACAAATTGTTAATATGTGTTTGAGAAATGTTCAAAGACAACGTCATTTTTTGTTACAAAGTGTGAGAAAGACAAAATGGTAAACAAAGACACAATGACACTTTTAAAAAAATTATAACTCACAATATAAATCAAATTTGAAAAAAGTGGTTCGGAGACCTTGTTCCCCATGTATTCTTCTTTCAGAAAATAAATAAACGAAAAATTAAAAAAAATTAAAAAAATTACCGTTTTTTTATTTTTTAAATTAGACACAATGAAAAAAGACACAATGAGAAAATAGTAGTTTTTTAAGTTTTGTTTATCTATTTTTTAAGGAGGATGATGTGAGAGCAAGATCTTTGAAATACTTTTTGTGTTATTGTGTAATTATTATTAGATCATTGTGTAATACTTGTCAAATAAGATTACACAATGACCCGATGAATGACACAACAACCTTACGGATGACACAATCACACAATGACCTGACGAAAGACACAATGACCTGACGGAAGACACAATGACCTGACGTTAGACACAATGAGCTGAAAAATTGTGAAAAAAAAGTTCGTTTTTTATATATCAATATTATACGCGTTTTAAAGAGAAAAAAATTCTCGTTTTTATGGTGTAATTTGTTTAAACAAATAATGTCGTATGTAAAAGTTATAAACGTTTTAAAAAAGTGGGGGAATTGACATGTGACTTGCATGTGGAGAGAGAATATTTAAAAAAGTGGGCATGACTAAAATATCCCCTCTCCTAATTTTCCTAGATGCCACATGTCAATCTCTTATTGCTTCTTAGCCTTCCTAGATGCCACATCTTTTGTCAATCTCTTAAATTTAGTATATATATATATATATATATATATATATATATATATATATATATATATATATATATATATATACTAAATGCAATATTAGCACTCATAGTTGAAAATGAGAAAATCAACAGAAAAAATACTAAAAGTAACACTGTGTCATAATCATATAGGTTGGTACCCCAAAATTTATGAATTGAAACTTGACTTAATTTATGTTGAAGATACCAACTTATCTCTAACATGACTTGTGTAATTCGTTGACCCGACAAAAGATGTTTATGAGTAATGGGTAATAATCAAGTTATAAACTGGTATCAAAATTCTGTCAGATTAAATGAGCCCTAAAATAGTTAGAAGAGTGAACTTATAAACATGTTAAGTATGTTAATAAGATTGGTGCAAGTTTATTAAATTGATTGAACTTAACCAACCAAACACATTATTATTAACATGACAAGTTCAAATTTCGTGTTACAAGACATTATATCACTCGTAATAAATTTAAGGATATAACGCTGGTTAATATCATTTGGAAAAGAATTTTTAGATCAAAACCTCAAAGCAAATAAAACCAAATTAACTTAAAATTAATCGGAATTAAACGATCATAACCTTTGAATCAAGCACAAAAATTGAAAGAAAATCTTGTATTTTTGAAACAGAAATGATTTTTATGCCAAAAGCTTGTTTTAGTGGAATATACAATGTTCCATTGACACCAAAATGTACAAGAAATTGACCCCACTACATGACGCCATATTCATTTTACTTGAAACAAAAAAAAATTCCACATATTTTCCTACCTATAAATACCACCTCACTTAACACCACCTTAATCCACAAACCACATCTTCAAAAAAACATAATTAACAACTTTTGTTTCATTTTCAGTTATTCACCAACTTCAAAACAAAACCATTCATGACTCTACAAACACCTTCTCTGATTGCTCCATCATCGCCGGTGATCGTTCACCGGTCACCATGGCACTCACCGGTGCCGTATCTTTTCGGTGGTTTAGCCGCCATGCTCAGCCTCATTGCTTTTGCTCTCTTGATCCTCGCATGCTCCTATTCAAAACACTCCGGCGACCGTGACAACGACGGCGACGGAGAAACAGACCTTGAAGCCGGAACCGGAGATTCAAAACCCGATAACCAGAAAAATGAATCTCCGGTTGTTTTTGAAGAAAAGTTTTTAGTTATCATGGCCGGAGAAGCTAAACCCACGTTTCTAGCCACGCCGGTTTCGAGTCGGGCGACGTCGTTTGGTAGCTGCAGTTGCCGGAGTAACTCGTCGGAGAAGTCATCGACGTCGGAGGAAGAAGAAGATGAGAAAGAGAAACAGGGGAGTAATGATCAGGTACAAGTGAGGGTTATTGGTAACGAAGAAACTGCTGATCAGGGCCGTTGATGTTTAATCTGTTGATTGATCGTGTGGTGGTGATTGCGGGTGTAGAGTAGATAAGATGAGGACTTTTGTAGGTGATCATAGGAATTTAGTTCCTTTTGTTGTTAAGTATGCAATAATTTAAAGTTTTGTTTTAATGAAGGGGAATGTACATAAAAGAATTTTGAGTGTGAAAAAAGAAGCGTTTTCTCGTTTCCGTTGACTTTGTAATTGGTCAAACCAAGTTTATATCGGATTATGAGTTTAAAGATCGAGTGCTAATGAAAAGGTTAATACAATTGAGAATAGTGATCAAATTAATAAAACCGATAGTTGCATGTTATTAGGTTTTTTGAGTTTCTTGTTATTATACAAGCTCATTTAGCTTTCTGACTTTGTTGGTTCACGACGAATGCTTTGTTTTGTTTTGGGCTGGTTTTTCTATCTTTTACTAATTTTTTTATTTATTTTTATCTGAAAAAAGTTGATTATAGTGTTATTATTGTGTTTTAATTTATTATGCTTTTTACTAGTTAGTAATTATTTCGTCTAACTTTTAAAGCATCTTAAGATAAGTACGTATTGACATGATGATTAAAACGTGTTTATTATATAATATTATAAACTAGTTACGGAACCAGTATCTCTGTATATTTGACAATTGAAATATGGACACATCTAAGCACATTAGGAACAATTTTTTTAGATAACAAGTAGGTGATACATGATATGTTGAGGAAAATAGAGTATTTAAGGATTGTTTTCTTATAACAACTCCTAATTTACTTCTAAACGACCACCTATATCTCTATACCCTGTATAACTTTAGCTAGAGTGAGCACTTTACGAAAATAAATTTGAAAATTATGTATATAACTTTTTGGATAAGGGTTTATTTAAAGTTTAAATAAATAATTTACTTAAAGCTATAAGCTCATCTTCTATATAATATAGCAAAATCATATTTGCTTACTTGGCATCATTTAAGATCTATTTGCTTAGTTGGCATTATTTGAGAAATTCTCTCAAAAATAATAATATTGTTATATTTAAAAAATATATATCTATCTATAATAATTTATTATAATAATATTAATTTCATTTGATCCCCTAATATTTAGTAAAGTATTTAAATAATTAATGTTATTTACATTTTATACCCTCTCCTACAAAGGGTGTGTATGGGTCATGTTATATTTATTAGGGTATAAAAATAAAACTTAGAGATAAGTTTATTAATAACATACAATTAAATACATAATTATTTTTTAAATATACACAACTTTTTTATACGACATTGTTTATCAAAAAACTACAACATAAAACCGAACGTCTAATTCTCTTTAATTTGATTATAATATTGTTATACCAAACAACAAGATTTTAAATAAATTTTGTGTTTCAGTTTTACCACGGTTTTATCTCAAAACTGATTGGAATCGTTCATATCCATGAATATCTTTAAAATCATCACATGAGTGTTATGTCCCCGAGCGTAACGCGGGCACTAACCTAGTAATATATATACTCCCAAACTTATATGGTTTGGACTTTAAATATTTTATTATATGTTTTTATTAATTTTTTTCCCATATGGATATTTAAATACTGAACAGAGAAGCGCACTACAAACTATATATTCTTGGTTCCTTATTTTTTACCAATGAGAATCCGACTATATATTCCATTAACCATAAGATATGACTTATGACAAAGAATATAATTCTAATCTAATAAAAGTATCCAATATCCAATTAAATAATTAAATATTTAAAATACTATTTTTACTATTCTCATTATTTATTTTATATTTTACAACAAAGACAGACAAAACTTAACATTATCGTCTATAAATGCCATGACATGAAACCACTCATCCACCAAAACAACTCTAATCATCTCCCATTATTCACTATAATCAAACACACCAAAACTAAACCCTAATAAGCTAGCTTGCCATCATGAAAGCAACTTCCGCCGTGGCTCCGTCACCGATCAAACCCCTCCGATTGTCACCGTGGCACACACCGGTCCCGTACTTCTTTGGAGGACTTGCCGTGTTGTTAGGTCTCATTGCTTTTGCTCTTTTAATGTTAGCCTGTTCTTACGAAAATCTTTCGGGTGATATCGAGAACGATGTCGTTGAAGACCGAGACCTTGAGGCTGGAGAATCTAAACCTGATAAAGATCATGATCAAATCCTTGTTTTTGAAGAGAAGTATGTTGTGATAATGGCAGGAAAAGAGACACCGACGTTTTTGGCAACGCCGGTTTCGGGTGGAGCTGGGATAGTGTTGGGAAGGTGTACTTGCAGTTGCGGGAGCAACTTGACGGAGAAAACGTCGGAGGAGAAAGAGCAGTGATAATCATAGCACTAGTTAAATCGGACTATATCGTAAGGGAAACATCAGTGTACACGGTTCAACCAGACCGGTTCAAACCGGTATTTAAAACATGAAACACACGATGGAGTTGTTTAAGTGTTTTTAGTGATTAATCAGTTTTGTTCACCGAGTGGTACGTGGTGATTATAGTGCCCGCTACCCAGTGGCGTACCCAGGAATTTTTTTCATGGGGGTCGGCAATTTGGTAGTAATCTTTTGAGTATCGATATATAATATTTTTTCCAATCCATTTCGATTCGGTTCGGATCGAACCGGGTCGGGTCAAATTAAAAAAATGACAACAACTAAATTTAAGGGGTCAAAATTAAAAAAGTTTCATTTCCCTCCACCTATATTTAAAATTAAAAATTTTCAATTTCCCCCCACTTACCTAACTTATTTATTGTCTAACCCTAATTTTTATTTATAAATACCAAATCAAATCTCTCTAATCACTTTCATCACTCTAAACTTTCTCTCAAACTCTCTCTTTCATTTTTTTCTTTCATTTTTTTCCTTTATTTTTATTCCTAAATACTTGAAACATCATCTATGAATTTTACCATATACTTACCAACAATGTAAATAAAGTTTGGTAAATCACCATTTTGAGTTTCAAGTTATGATTATTTTTTTCAAACTTTATAAAATAAATCTTTTATTTTGTTTCTTAAACTTCATATGCCTCAATTCTACATCTTTCTCAAGCTACTAATTAATCTACAAATAAAAAGTGAATGAAACCAAATCATGTCTCCAAACAAGATTATGTTGGAGTACTTGTGTTATGGTATAAAAATGGTGATGTTGTGAACCTTGGTTCTACAACTAATTTTTCCACCATTCCTCACTTCTCACTTGATTACTTAGCAAAAGTAGTTAGTTTATTTATGTATCTCCTTTCTTGTACTCATGACCATCCAAATCATCAACTATGTTGATGGTTTTGTGAAATGGTGAAAAATACTTGAGGTTATAATACCTTAATGCTTGACTCTACATGACAATATAAATAAATATATATATTACTCTTTTCTAACCATTATTTAACCTAATCCATGGTTAAATATTATGTGTCTCATATAGGCTGTTAACTGTGCATTAAACTGAGTTTTCAAGACTGTATGGGGGTCGAGGGCTAAACTTTACGGGGGTCGATCGAGAATTTAACATATAAACACCAAAAAAAAAAAATTTCGCAGGGGGAGCGGACGCCACCCACCCTCTAAGGGTGGGTACGCCCCTGCCGCTACCTTTTGTTGTTGTTTTTAGTTTTCATTAATTAGTTTAACTCTTGGAAATGCATAGTACCGTAGTCCGTACGTCGTACATAAAAGTTTATACCGTTTGGTATTTAAAAGTTTAAATTTTAATTAAAATGAAACGGAAATTGCATTAGCATAAACGAAAAGTTGAAATAATATAAAGTCAAAAAGATTGGCGATGGTGAATTGATGATCACTTAGTTGATTTAGGTAAACTAATTCCGTAAAAGTTATATATATTAGTAGCGACTCAAGTTGATCACTTGGTTGATTTTGGTTAAAGAATTCCACATTTGGTGAAAATATTATGAACACCTTTTAATTTTACATCACCTACTTTTTTTAAGTTAAACATTCAAATAAATACATGATTTATTTAATATTAATCTTTCATTAATTACCTAAAAATATCTACCTTACAGCATGGTCAGGCATTTTGCAGTATTTTTTTGCCTGATGCATCCAGCATGGTGTCATATGCCATTTGACACCACCACTGAGCGGTATTACAGGCATTAAGGGGTATCACATACGTTTAACGCCTAATCATCGTCATTGACACCACTAGCACTGGAAGTCTGGAACACCCTAACGCCATCACTGTCAACGTAACCTCTGCCATTGCATCGAGTCAACACCACCACCATTGTGTCCCATTACTACTACTATCATCATTGTGATGACACTTCCATATATCGTCTCTATTTTTGGTACTGGCATAGAACAATTGAGTCGTGCGAGATATTTTTATACTTACTTTTACTAATCGAGGTTGAAAATGGTGGAATGTTATTTGTTGATTTATAATAGAGGTTTTATTGATGTTGAAACAATCTTAGGACTAGCGTCTGGTACGTAAAAAGTACTTGTGTACGTAGACATGTTGGTAAAAGTTATAATAAGTGTTTTGAGCAATGTAATTTAAGTTTTAACGGTACACACTTATGAATATGTTTTGATGGTCATGTGAGCTCACCGTTACCAAAAAATAAAAACTATGCAAGCCTTTAATTAACAAATTGTGATGTAGCTACTTATTTTTATACAAAACGTATTGATAGAGAAGTAATGTTTGCTGGTAAGTCATCTTCAATATCCCTTTATGGTGACTTTAGATAACTCAATGAAAATGAAGTAGATTAATTAATTTAAATTTGTTTAGGAACATCTTATATCTTAGTTTGATTGGGATATTCAACCGACTACCAACTATAAAGATGAAAAGATTAAACAAAAAGAATAAAAAAGCCTAAATTAAAGGTTAACATTTTATCATATTGTTCCTCTAAAAATAGTCTTGTCCCCCATATGACTATTACGTAACCAATGAATTATTTTAACAAAACCGTTAAATTGGGCTTACTTCTATGCATAAAAGTTATCTATTGCTCTAGCTACTCGATCTAGAATTAATTTATTAATTCGATCAACGGATAAAATTTTACAAATAAAATAACGAGCTCGTTTATGTATAAACTATAAAAAGTTTAACTTGTCACTTTGTTGTAAAAAGTTTTCATGCTTAGGCAAAGTACACATATTATTATACATTAATATATCATATATCACACTAATTAATTTTACTATCCTATATTACTTTTCCTTCACCCCTAAAAAAATAAATTATTTTATTGGTGAGATTTGCACTCTCCTCTAAAAAGCATATGCCTCAATTGAGATTTAAAGGCTTCAATTCCGTGTAATATACATTCATAAATAAAAAATGGAAAGACAAACGCACTTACGGACACTTATCTCAATTCTATTTTACCCAAGAGTAAACTGCAGTTTTGGTCCCTGTGTTTTGATACCATTAACAGTTTTAGTCCCACCTTAACAGTTTTGGTCCCTGTGTTTTTATTTTCTAACAGAATTGGTCCCGAACACTAACTCCATCCAATTTTTTGTTAGGTCTCTCACACGCGCCCCACATCTAAAGGGTAAAAATGTCATTTCTCCCTCTTTTTTTATCTAAGTCATCATGTAGGTTAACATTTTTATTTAGTCGTTTGTCAAAAAGAGCGAGATAAATGACATTTTTACTCCGCATGTGAGAGAGACTTAACGGAAAATTGGATGGAGTTAGTGTTCGGGACCAAAACTGTTAAAAAATTAAAACACAGGGACCAAAACTGTTAAGATGAGACCAAAACTGTTAATGGTATCAAAACAGAGGGACCAAAACTGCAGTTTACTCTTTACCCAATATAAAAAGCAAACAAAAAATGACGCCATATATATAATATGCCATTTCCAATTAAAAGAAATAAAAAAACCTAGAATTATTATTGTATATAAATGGCATCGCATACAACCACTTCCTAATCCACTCTAAACAACTTTCATCTTTCTCTTTCACTATTAATCCAACTTAACACTACACAATGACTATTCAATCAACTTCTTCAATGGCTCCATCGTCTCCGTTTACGGTACAACGATCACCATGGCACTCACCGGTCCCGTACTTGTTTGGAGGCCTTGCAGCCATGTTGGGTCTCATTGCGTTTGCTCTCTTGATCCTTGCTTGCTCCTATTGGAAGATCTCCGCTGACGGAGATGGAGACATTGAGGCCGGAAATGGTGTCGGTGACGATTCCAAACCCGTTGATAAGAAAGAGACCCTTGTTTTTGAAGAGAAGTATGTTGTAATCATGGCTGGAGAAGCCAAACCTACGTTTCTAGCAACAGCGGTTTCGAGTAGAGCGTCGTCGTTTGGTAGCTGCAGTTGTCGAAGCAACTCTACGGCGTCGACAGACTCGGGATCTTCGTTACCAGAGGAGGAAAAACAAGGGTTTTCTGATGAGTTACATGTTATGAGCGATGAGGCTGCACAACAACTTTCTTAGTGTCTTTGTTGAAATAAGTTTTTTTTTTTGTTTCGTTGAGGGTACGTAGATGATGATAGTTATATATCACTTTTAAACATTTTTTAGAAGGAAATGAAGTTGAAATTTTTCGATTTCTCTGCGTATTTTGATTTTGCCGCAACGTTTCCACTTTAGTTTGAGAAGTAATTAACGTCTTTTTTTATCAAATCAAATTCATATTAAACATCAAAGAATTTACAACAAGATAGCAGATAAACGGATAACAAGTTGTGCCGCCACCCTCTTAAACGGGCAGATATAGTTAACAACTTTTAAGGAAATTTTTATAGTTTTCTAGTAGGTTTTATAGTGTCGTTGAATTAGCATGCCAGTTAGCTAAATGATTAAAATTGGTTTTCAATTTATGATTATGTATGCTTTAGTCACACTTATGTTTGTTTAATACAATACCAGAAACAGAGTATTTAGTATTATTATTTTAAACTATCGTGGTATATATAACAATTGTATCTTTTCTCATATTTTGTTCTTTTCGTAATCTCTTAGAGTCTTAGTTATTTGTTTGTTTATAAGTTTATTATTTCTGGTGGCAAACTTAATATTAAGATAAACACCATTACAAATATTGAAATATTATTGTTAAAATCACGCTATAAAATCATAATCACTTCATTAAACTTTAATGAATTAAATTCATATGCATAACTACACTTATTTCATACTTTTCATTTTTTCCCCTTAGATCTATGATCACTTTTTAATTCCATTGCTACTCTATGTTTACTCCATATATTTGAGGGGTGAAAAGTGAAAATTGTACAATTTTATTTTTTTTCTTATAAATAATTTTTTGGTTACTCAAGCGGACAATCTTTGTGATTTGGAAAAGTAATATGTTTGGTTCCTAACTAATGGTTTAAATTAACACGTTTGGGGTTTATTATTTCAGTTTTGTAACCATATTGATATTATGCCTATCGGTTTGTGATTTCCATCGCATGAGTTTGTTTATTTTGTATTAATTTTTTTATTATGTTAGTTATTATTTATTTTAATTACCCCTCTCAACTACTTAACCGGCTAGACATTCATGGCGCGGTTTATTATAAGTAATAATTTTTTTATTATAAGTAGTTGCCTAGTCCTGTGAACAATAGTCAAGATCTTTCGTTAAAAAAAACACTTGATTTCTTACCAACACTATACTATTCAAATGGTACATACACGTACTTGTGTAGTTTGTAAATTAAAAATCTTTTTTTAAAATTTAATACCCTCTTTATATGAAAAAAAACATGGTACATCTATATACTGTCTCACACACATTAGTCACGGAAACACAAATATACAAGTCTTTAAAGCACCACTAAGGTTTTGCTTCTTTATAATTTATCAGTCTTTCTCTGATAAACTCCAAAATATAACATCTTATAAAAATCCGGGTTTGTAATTGCAATGTGCTTACTTTTATCAATCTTCGACACTACTATTTTAAGCGGCATTTACTTAAAGGTAAAAATTCATCACAGTGGCGAACCAGAATTCTTTCAAATGGGGCCAGAATTTTTTGGTTTGTAGATTTTTAAAAACCTACATAACTAAACTTCATTAGTTTTAGAGTTGTTAAATGTCGGTTCAGATCACGAAATTACATGCATTATCATACAAAAAAACCTCTCAACAATTGGAATTAGAAGACGAGTTGAGTTTTTTAGATAGTAATTAAATGAGAATTGAGGTAAGGGGCCCAAGAGCTAACGGATTAGTGAGTTAAAAACGTAATGAGCTGAACCCTTACCTAGTTTTCTTGATAGCCTAACTTCCAACTAAACAAGTAAAACAAGTTATTCAATTGTTTATTTTTTATAAAATTTTGTAATTGTTTTTTTTACTTTTGTATTTTGTTTAATACTAAATGAGCAATAGTGTGTTTTTTTACGACGATTAGTTCGGTAAAAAAAATATTATGGTCGTTTGATTTTCTTTATACAGTTATTTTACGCATCGTGAAAATACTGAGATCGACGAACCCGGTCGGCTTTATGTGGTTCCAATTAATGATGATAGTCAAAAGCAAGATTTCTCTAATTGGTAAAATGTATATATATTAATTGCAAGTGAAAATCTTTTCTACAAAATCAGACTAACTACATGTAAAAAAGAATATAAATGCTAAACAGAAAGAAAACAACTAACCCAAAATCACACTACATTTCTTTCTTCCATAAAATACAAAACGTAAGAGAGATCGAGATCACCAGCACCTAATCCACTACTCTCCTAAAAACAACTGCTTTAAATCAATTAATTAACCACTAATCCACTACCACTTACTACAACCAAAACATGTCCATGTCTTCTATACAATCAACATCTTCAATGGCTCCTTCTCCGGCAATATCATCACCGTGGCATTCACCGGTTCCGTATCTTTTCGGAGGCCTTGCCGCCATGCTGGGACTCATTGTCTTTGCTCTCTTTATTCTCGCATGCTCGTATTGGAAGCTCTCTGGCTACCTAGACAACCGCTCTGATGCGGAAAGATCAGACGTTGAATCGGGTGACCACGGCACCAATTCGGATATTAACAACCACAAGACACCGGCGGTTTTTGAAGAGAAGTATCTTGTGATTATGGCTGGGGAAGTGAAACCCACGTTTTTGGCAACTCCGGTTTCGAGCCGGACATCCTCGTTTGGTAGTAGCAGTTACCGGAGCAATTTTACGGACAAGTTATCGGTGTCATCTGATGGAGAATGTTAAAGAAGGGATCGAGTAGCTAGTGATTATTTACAAGCTAGTAAGGAGATTGGTCAATATATGTTGTGTGAATTTTTGTTGGTACTCATTTAAGCAATTAAGCGTAATTTTACAGTTTATATAGTTACTAGATTTTTTTACCCGTCAACTAGCATGTGATGTGGTGTGTTATTTACTTTGTGACGATAAGTGTTACGTTGGTAACATTAATGTGATTCGTGTGCGTGACGTTGCACGACATATTATGACATTAACATGATTAGACTTAAGATATTGAAAAATATATTATATATGCATGTCTCGCGGTGTAAATATGACATTACATTAAAATCAAAATTGTTAATGTTAGTAAAAATAAATAAAACAATTTATTAAAAGTAAAAAGTAAAAGAAATAAACTAAGAAAATTCTCCACAAACAAAAGAAATAAAAATGTCAGACCCGGACTCATACTCGGATCCTTAGAGCATTCACAGTGAATCCACCATCTCCATCTCTATAATTACACTAAAAACAACTATTTTTTCTCTTTCATTCCAATTAAATAATAATTTTTTTTTACCTTTATCATTACAGTTTCTCTCTCCTCCACTCACAACCACTTTTTTAAATCATTAAAAAATTATAAGGGATAAACAATAGTTTTTCAAATATAGAGTTTCTCTCTCCTCCACCATCAAATTTTCTCTCTCATTCACTCACAACAACTCATAACAACTCCCTAAAATATAAAAACCTCACTCACAAATATTTGATTACTCAAACGTGAATGCTCTTAAGAAGTTCAAATATCTTAACTGCCCGGGAAATTTGTTGAGGCGTTAAAGAATCAGAGAAAAAACTTAGATGGACCAGACACAACGTTGACACGTGGCATGGACATCGAAAGCCGCACTAACAAATTTTTCAATGTACGTATATCATTTGCTCTACAATAAGACTTTTAACACTTACCACTAGAGAGGAACACTAATTAAGGCATCATCATGCCACAAGGCCGTGGTATCTGTTTCCAAAGACAAAGTATCGATCGGTCACCACTTCCCAATCAAGGAAATAAATGTTGCTATCATATCCCATCTAGTGCTATATAACAGCACCATTGAACCTTTAGCCATCCTAGCTCGTTTTCCATTCTTAATTTAGAGTTACATTATAGCCTTTTTCCTTTCAAAAGTATCCAATGACATAAGACTCATCCTAAGATCAGGAATGTACCTTACATCTTGTAGATTCATCTTAATGCCATTCTCTAACTTGAAAGTAATTGTACCACTTTCAAAATCTTATAGGCTCTATCATTCACAAGAGTGACTGTGTCATGATCTTCACGTCTTAAATATTAAACAACTTTTTTAAAAGAGTCATATGAATGTAATAGTCGGAATCCATGACTAGTGAACCTTTCCTGCCTTTACTAGTGAAAAAAAAGACATTATGAGTCTCGTAACCATCTAAAGATCCTTTAGTCTACATGTAGTAGCTTAAGTTGGTGGACCTTACAATTTCTCTTTTCTTCATTTTCTTCTTAGGTAAATCTATTTTTTTAGTTTTACTCTTAATTACAAATAAAACAATTCATCATAAACTTTGAATTGAATCTAGATCAATTCGTCGATTTTGAATTCATTTGATCTGGCCTTTCGTACAACCATTCCATCTCTACCTTCTTCCTTATGATGATCAGATCTCTTCTTTGATACTTTTGAATTTAGAGCCGCTAATACATCCTTATTAGTAAGAGTTTTTCTGCCATACATAAGAGTACTATTGACAAAGTGTTCATAAGATTATAGAACAAATACTAGAAGGATAACTGCCCGATCCTTTTCATATAATTGCACTTCAATGTTCTCAAGATCCAACACTAGCTTATTGAATTCATCAGTGTGATCTTCAAGAGATTTACTAGGGGTCATCTGAAACATATAAAGACGTTTCTTTGGATCCAGCTGATTCACCAACAAATTGGTCATATCAAGGTTTCCAAATTTGACTAGACCACGGCAACGATACCTCCTTTGACACTTTTCTTAGCACTCTATCACAAAGTGTAGTATTTCTTCTCATCAAATTTCTCCAATTTGAATTTCACTGAAATAATCTTGAACTTCTGTTAATACATTAATCGACACCTTCTTATAATTGATTCATGACCGAATGATTACAATAAGAAATAACGAAATGAAGTTAACCGAACTATCTAACATACCAACTGACTAGTTCAAGTTAATATATTTGACAAGTATGGCCCTACTAGCTAACACAAGGTTCGTTAGGCCATGCAGCTGCAAATTTCTAGCGAACTAATTAGTTCCTGTTGAACGCCCTTAATTATTAGAGTTCTACCGACCATTATCTTAATTGATTTTAACTTTATTTTTATTGTTTCGATCTATCAGTTTGTTCAATTTAGTTTCATTCAAAATTGTTTATTTTCACTATAAGAAAAGGACCATATATATATATGCCGTACTATATATAACTACAAAAAAAACTTGTGTTTTACCTCTAAGATATATTAGGTTTAAAGAAATTAAACCTCTGATTTGAGCTAACATATATATATATATATAGTAATTAGTATCATTTGATTTTGTTTTGGAAGTGGAACACGTACGTACTGTTAATTGTGATCTAGCTAATTAATAAGCTAGCGTCCCTACGTACCATAATTTATTGTAATAAATTAAAGCTTCTCTTTTTCCTGTTAATGGTGGTTTAGGGAATCATACAAAAGGTAATTTAATGGATGATGATGAAATCAAACAACTTAATATCATTTGTATAATAAAATAATTATATATATGATGCAAGCAAAGGAAGAACAAGTTAACATTATCTTAATTTGCTGGAGATGCAATGATTATATATATATATGCTTTAGGCGAGTGGTATACACATGCAGCAGCATTAGTGGGGTGCAATGACTATGAGTCCTGATAGACCACCATTATCCTCACGTACGTACTCTTTACTGTTTTAACTTCCCCATTTATGTACGCATACACACACGTACACGTACGTTATTTATTGTATATATAATTAATTAATTAATATAAATCTTTACTCTATAAAGACGTGCAGTACGTAAATTAAAGATTTATATTAAATAAACATGAAAACATTTTAACGTCTGATAGCAAAAATGTGACAAATCATATATGGAGTCTACAGGGTGAGCGTTATAGTGACAAGATGCGTCTTCAATTCCCGGCCTATAGACACTGTTGCTATATGGGGATTATTTTGTTGAAGTATATATATATATATACTAATTCACTTCGCACACCAGCTTTATAGAAAAAAAAATTAGTTCTTATTTCCTATATATTATGCGGCAACTTAACGGGAGAGCGCTAGTTGTTCTACATGCATTGTTATCACATTATATAAAAAATAAAGAATTTAGCAATTTCTTTTTCTTCTCGCAATATTTGCTCTTCTCAAATGAACCCTCCCCTATATATATATATATAATGAACATACATGATCATATTAAATTATTAATCAAATAGCTACAACTTTTTATTTTTTTATATATAACCGGAATTTAAATCTCTAACATATATACGTACACACACAAAGTTAAAGTGTGCAATATATTGACCATAGCACCATGCAGTTACATATCTTTTGTGAAAGCTGTCTTTTGCAGAGTCATGTAACACTGTATATTAGCCAATTATATATAATTGAGTATCAAATCAATGATTTTGTATGTCGAGCTATCTATCTTTAATCAATAAAAGTGAAAAAGTGCAAGTAAAGCTAGCTAGCTAGCTATAGCTTGATATATATGCAAAGTTTGATAAACAATTTCATTTTGTAATCTTGTGACTAAAGCGGACATCAATATATTTGCCTGTCACTCAACTTACACATGATATGTTTAATTATATATATATATGTATAAGAAGTACAACGTTAATTTGAAAATGAATACTCAACTCAAGGACGTACAACCTGTCAATCCGTTAATTAATATAATTACTTCAATTTAGTATCGTTGAAAGCAATGACGCGATGTAAAGGAGCGACGCATACTTCTACATCATCACCACCCATACGTGACAACGTACCATCAATTAATTAATGATGAAAACATTAATGGAAACCTTCGACAATTCCCACATGTGGTGATCGATCAAGTGTTTGTAGGAAACAAAACTAGTGTATGTTGCAACTTGACAAAGATGGGGACTTGCATTACATATTTGGATTCATGACGTAAGACATAATATTTTCAAAGATATAATGATAATAATAATAATAATATTAAGTGATCGATGCATGATAACAAGTTGAGTTTTGATGTGGGACTGTTATGCTACCCTTATGATTGTTCTTCCAATATAGTTTGAACACGTGTATCCCTCTTTGCAACTATGCTATAACATGATAATACATGCTCGTACAATAGTAGTACAGATCCATCAAGGTAAAACTTGACATGATCAATATAGTAACCGGTTTTTCAATGTCTCCATAATTTTGTGAGGCCTAGGACATATACATATATATATAGGACGGTCTATTGAAACGGAGTTGATTTAAGAACTGAGATACTTGTATTAGTTCCAACATGAGATATGGAAACGGGTAAAAAGGTACATCCAACTAAAATACCATAACTTTGACACCTCTTGTAAACTCTAAACGCGCGGATATATAGTAACTAGCTGGACGTTGTGAGAAACAGCCATAGAATTTTTGAAGATTTGTTGACTTCTATTGATTTCGTTTCAATTAACTAGTGAATCATATCACAGATGTTATTAATTCATGTATAAAAATATTTAGTCATTTAATTTGATTTAGGGTTGTCATTTTTAATTCTTCAAGATTTGACTATAGGTGTTAGGTATGTTATTTTTTTTAATATTCTCTTGATCTTTTTAATTGTGCCCTAAAAAAACCCAACATTAAAAGGAAAGACAAAATCAAATCTAATAAGGGAGAACCAAGTTGAAAGAATTAATACTTTTTTTTTCTGGAATTATGTATTATTATTAGTAAATTAGTGGCAAAATCTTTTGATTTTGTGGCAAATCCAAGAATTAATTAACCTAGATTGGAAAGTAATATATGGATTAAAAGTCAACTAGCTCTTCATATTTGGAAAGGACACTTCCGTAGTCGCTTCAATATTAGATATTATTCACATTCCGAAATATCTGATCAATGTTGTTGCACCCTCAAAATTAATTTATTGCACTCTGAAAGTTTAGCAACTTGTTTGTTAAATTTGTATTTTATTATATTTTGATAATTAATATGTTCCTTAAGTAAATTAAATAAACTGCTTGGTGGATAAGTTTGAAAATAGAGTCAATCCGAGTATAATTAAAGTTCAAAATTTCAAATTGTTAGTTGTTTAAGGTTTCTTTTTGTTTTATAGTTTTTTTTTCTTCAAAAGTTTTGTTAATAAACCATGTCAAGGGTCAATGTAATATTAGTGTTTTGAAGTTTAATAAAATGTTGAAAAAGTTGTTGTGGGATACAAAAATGTGTGTTCTTTGAGCTCGTGATTAATTATTATCACTTGTTTTACAAATTAAAGTGGTATCCTAGTCTTTCAATTCATTAATGTCCGAGTTTAAGAGACTTGTGGGGCAAATAACCAAAAGTGAATCAAAGATGATAGGAACCAACTTTCGATTGGATTCCTTGCGAGGCAGAAGAACGGCGTGGGTTACTTAACCACGGTCATGAAAGGGATCATCAAAGCCAAGATTCAAAGAATTGTGCGAATTAAGGGTGGTTTGTGTTGTGCAACTTGTGAACAACGAAGAGCAGCCATGAGCAATAAGTCTTTGTGAGGCGAACAATCATAAGAACTTAGGCACTTCAAAACAAGAAGTATGAATGGGATTGTTGGTGACGCACCACCACAACAACAAATAATTGTTTAGTAAAAGCAGGTACCTCAACCCTAACATGTCCAATACCATCAAACTCGAACTATAACATATGGCCCCTGATGATGAAGCCAACCTTGATTCTCAATAAGGTCTCTGGAAGTCGGTGGATACAATAACAGGGGATGCGATAGTGGAGTTTGATCAAGTAAAGAAGAAAGGAACAAACTCAGTCGAAGAGTTTGCAGTCAAACTTTTAGATTAATACATCAGCAACTTTAATACCTTAAATGGATCAAATTTGGAATGGTAAAAAAACTTGGGTTATTGGATTTTAATAATCCGAACTTTTGTATATTGGCCGATATTAATTCCAACTTTAAAAATTGTCTGTGTCAATCCCAACTTGTAACTTATTTTCCAACAATGATCCTCCGTTAAGATTAACTTAACACCGTTAATTTTTTTTTGAATTTTTGACCGAGGCTTTAGGGCTATTGATCGGGAGGACGATAGGAGTCTATTCATGTAAAAATTACCTTGAGCCGACCCTCCAAATAACCAAACGACCTTCAATCGGGTCTATAAACCTAACGGTGATTAAATCGCATGTTAAAATTTCTTCGTTTGGAGCATCGACTCAAGTTAAGTTTTACATGATTAGACTCGTATCGTTCTTCCGATCAAAAGCCCTAAAACCTCGGTCAAAAATTCGAAAAAAGTTTAACGGTGTTAAGTTAACTTTAAAGGAGAATCATTGTAGGAAAATAAGTTACAAGTTGGGATTGACACAGACAATTTTTGAAATTGTGATTAATATCGGCCAATATACAAAAGTTCAGATTATTAAAATCCAATAACCCAAAAAACTTCTACATAGCATGCCCGATCACTGAACTAGACACTATGAGTATAAAGGATTGCATAGGTCAGCTTAAAGCCTTTGAAAACATTATCAGAAAACACATATTGCAGAAGAAATTTTCAATTTGAGAGGGTTATATAGTTCCTAAGCGACAATTTTCTGACTAAATTTCCGACAGAAATATTTGTCCTCTAGCCAAGAACAGATTACCGACAGAAATAACTCATAGTGGGAAAACAAGTTCAATAACTTATACGCAAAGCTTGCTATGTGTTTATAACAAATTAAAAAATTATCATGCCATATTAAACCAGTGTAAGGCATCTAGAAAACATAAATAATCCACTGAAAAAAACACACAACTGACCCGTACATGATATTCATTTTTCATGGAGAAAATATTTCAAAAACTAAGAAAAATGGTTATACTTGATACAATTTAGATGTTTCAATAGTATTAATTTGGCTCCAAAACACACGTCAATGAGACTGCTCCCGACTCAAAAACTCCTAGCTTTAACCACCCCCAGACTTGAGTGTGTTGCTCAACCTGCCATTAAAATATAAAATCACTAAATATACCATATATAAAACCAAAAAATTTCTCTTTTTAGTGCGTATCACATGAACTCTAGTGTATCCACAAATTACGTCTGTCTTAGGAAAAAAATTCAGTTACTTGATTATCATTCCACAAATATACCATATATAAAACCAAACTTGTGAGTGAAACTTGTGATAATTCACAACTGAAAATGCCAATTACTTTTACAACAATTGAGAATTATATAATAAGAAATGAGCTTACCAGTCTAAGCCTTCAAAGAGACCTTCTCCTTTGATTGCAGAAGTTTTAAATATCGACCATTGACGATTTTTTATTTTATGCAATTCCAAGGATTCTGTCACAGCAGCATCATCAAGTGCGCCAGGAAGATCCTATTAATAAAAAAATTAACATCAAATACTTGGTAATGATAACTGAGAACATTAAATGATTTATGTTACTTGTGTAGCGAGTAAAAGTCTCAAACCTGTTTGTTAGCAAATATGAGTACCACAGCGCCTTTTAACTCTTCCTCCTGTGTAGATTTCTTTGGTGTTTAAAAAACATGTAATAATAAATAGATTAACAAAGAAGATCATTGTTTTGAAAAGAAAAAAAAAAGGAACACCTCTAAAATTGCATGAAACTCTTCTTTAGCAATTACTAGTCTTTCTGTGTCACTGGAATCGACCACGTATATTATGGCTTGAGTATTTGGAAAATAGCATCTCCAGTATGGCCTAAAATAACTCGGAATATATAGGCTGATTAACTAGACAAACAAAGGTAACAAAAGCCAAACCAACATGATATTCATATATGCTAGTGTGTATCAACCTTATAAGAAAATTGAGATAACTTTTTGAAAATTGGACTGAGGGACTTTCTCATGCACAGATGAGAAAGTGTGTTGGCTTTTAATGAATTAATGTACTAACCTAAAATATTTATTAGCAATGTCGAGAATACGATTAGCAGTTATCTTTTTTTAACAGAAATTCGATAACCCACTACTTTTTGTAGTATTAGCAATTTGGCTTAGATAATGGGATGTGATTTCAGAAGATCAATCAAAGGCTACCTGATGCTTGTTTGCCCACCTGTATCATAAAAACTTTGTATTAGCAAGGAAAACAGACAAGAGAAAAACGAGTATCATTTAACTTAAACAAGCAAAGAAAGGAAAATTTGAAATTATAAAATAATTTAAAATGAACAGAAGGTACCAAACTACCAATGGACCAAGAAACTCAACTAACCATAATTGTTTGTACTAAAGACCATTAAAATTCACTTAAGTGTCCTAAATATATACACACAGAATTACATACACATAATGATTCTAAAATAAGCCTATACAATTCTTCATATCGTCTCCTTTATAGTATGCTAACCAAAACGGTCTTAAGTAACTTGTTTTTAAAACTAATTTATAATTAAACTTATTATTGCCTACCAGATTCTCCCTTATCACTATATCATATGCCAAAGGTATTATGGTCTAACCCCTTTTTAGAAACCATAAAAACTTGAGTTGACCTTATTAGAAATTTATAAAAGTAACTTGACTTTTATATCCTTCTCATGCCACCAGAAAGTATGTACGCATGTATATGTGTGTATGATGATGTGGTATCTTGTTCAACTGTTAGATCTTGTCTTCGAATCTTTGGCATTGCTCTTTCTTTAGTCACATTCATGCTAGTGTGAATAAAATTGACCAAATAAAAGCATATATTAATCAAAACAGTTGGTGATATGAAACCTCATTGTAATTCAGTCCCTGAGATGCTCCAATGACCTTTTGAATTTATCATACTATGAAGTATGTACTACTCATGCAACTTTTAGATGAATATAAAGGCTCCTATTGTCAAGCTTGGATCTCCGAAGTTGAATGAATATCAAATAATATAAAATCATTTATGATCATTTCATGAATTTATTTTGGTCTAAGATCTTAAGATGAGCCTTGCACTTAAAGGTATTATTATTCAAGAAAAATCCATAATCCCATAGGTTATACAGGCCACCAGTAGAACTCTAATGTAAGCTTGAACTTTCAAGCATATAAGTTACCTTAGGTTTAACAGCTACCAAAGTTACATAAACTCCAATCAAGGTGTTCAAGCTTCACCATTGTCTAAATTAGATGACAACGGTAAATACATAATACTCAGTGAAATCTCACTCCACAAGTAGGGTCGAGGGAGGCTGAGATGAGGATTAACCTTACCTCTATCCCGTGGGATATAAAGGCTGCACCCAAAAAATGGTGAATGGAAGGTAAAGTTTAAATATGACCATGATTTAGCACCAACTAGTATTCAGCTTCTTTATGCTTGAATAATATGAGAACTGAGTGCAACATCACAATAATGAAAGCGGTCATTTTGTCCTATGTTTAGAAAACTCTGTTGTCAAAAGCACACACTACGTATGCCTAGGCCCCAGGCACAGCCCAGCATTGTTGCCTTGCTTCTAAACCCCCATTCTCAGGCGCTCAAGCGCATTTTCAGCGCAGCCTAAAACGGCCTAAAGTATCCCAAAAACAGCCTAAAAGGCTAAAACACATATAAAACCCATACAAATGTTGGTTTTGTACTACATGCCATGCTTTTTAACACCTTGTACTTAGGCCCAAGGCCCGCCCTTTCTGCCTTCGACAACGATGGTAGAAAGTCGTGTTTTTTTAAACTTAAGATTTATATACACCTCAAACTAACATGATGCTAACTGATTAAAGGTGAAACAGACAGTTAAAATGCACAAAGCTTGTCTATTTTTTTGGCACAATAATAACCTCAATCAAGGATATGTCAAGCTTATTAAAAGTAGGAACCAACTATGGAAGTAAATGCATATTGCATGCAGTAGCTCTATCAATGCAGCTTCTTCCGAACAAACCCTTTTCATATCTAATGTTCATCACTACAATCCAGTAAACTAGCAAACAATGAAACATACCTAGCATTAGCATATTAACCGATACCAACACCTGCCCGACTGTTTTTCACTCGTAACTATCAAATATAAGACATTTAGCAAACAATCAAACATACCTAGATCCCAGACTTGAAATTTTATATTGTTGTATTGCACTGTCTCTACATTAAATCCGATTGTAGGAATAGTGGAGACAACTTCACCCATCTGAAGCCGATCTAAACAGCACATGAATAACCAATTAACAATCAATCAAAAACTTAACTTGTATAAAAGATCAAAAGCAATAAAAGATGAAGCATACAAAGAATAGTTGTTTTGCCAGCATTGTCAAGACCAAGAACAAGGATTCGAGCTTCTTTGTTTCCAAAAAGCGAAGAGAACAATCTCGTAAACACTATCCCCATCAATTTTCTATAATATACAGATTTCCCCAATTCTAAAACCTAGATCCGATCAACTCTCGTTTGAATGCAAAATTCAAAACCTGAATCATATCACCAAAGAAGCTAGTTAGTTGAATTTACAAGAGATGTATACAATTTTTGATTTGCATAAAACAAGAATTGAATTGATGAATTTGAAAAGGAGAAGCGTACCTCTGACGCCTGTTATGAGGAAATTGCAAACAGAATTGATTGATGCAGAAAATTATGAGATTTTGATACCCTAGATTTCAATTTTTACTATTTTTCAGGTTCAGGATCTGTAATCGGGATGTGGAATGATGAACAAACGCCGGATATTTCAAATTTTACCCTTTACTCTCTCATAATCTCCATTTTTTTTTTACTTTTGTAATTAAAAAAATCAAACACTTTTTACGGCTTCCGGAGTTAAAACCTAAAGATATCAATGGTTAATGAGATAAAAATATGTTGATTCTCTAAGAAAGACTTATCGTATTTGGAATTCTTACACGACTCTACCTTTAACGCAGCCTGACCTACAACAAAATCATTGTTCATAAGTCCAACCAAACGGGATACCCTTGTAAGATCCACACAAGTGTGCTTCCCTCTGTCTACCCAAACAAAAGATATCATATTACAGAAAGTAGAAATCCTTTCAATTGGAATTGTCAAAAAGTTCACAAGACCCTCCTTTTTTACGAAATTTTTGCTTGTTTAAGGACAACACAGAGGTCGTCCTAAACCAAATCATGTGTGTATTTAAAATCAGGAAACTTCTTTAAAATCAAATGCATCTAAACAAGTCTTGCTGCAAACTGGGTAAGGATTATGAGTCAGAAACAAAGGGATCATTAATCAGTATTCAAGGATAGCGGGATATTCCAACGACGAAATATGTAGCCCTAATCCTTCAATTGGGATGACGGTCAAGAAATCCTAGGTTCAAGTGGGCCTTCGCTTTTTGACGGATGGATAAATCAAACTTCACTTCAAGCTTTGGATGTTTCTACTAAATAGAACCCTTACCAAAACATGTTAGGCTTTAGTGGTGGCATTGTTCTTTTTAGAGAACTCGCCAAAATCAAAATCTGAAAGATAGTTGTGTAAGCCGTCTAACACACAATCATAATCATAATCCAAATTGTCCAAACTACATCCCGAAGAATGTGGTCCTACAAACCCAGTGATTGTGCAATTGAAGCCACTCTCAGCTAGGGGTGTTCATTATTCGAATACCATTCGAATTATTCGAAATTCGATTCGAATCGAATTCGATTAAGGCCATTCGAAATCCACTTTTAGTCATTCGAATTCGATTCGCATTCGATTCGAATAATTTTGTCGAATGTGGATCGAATACGAATATGATATTCTGTATTTGCATTCGATTCGCCCAATTCGAATAAGAAATTTATATATTTTTTAATATATATTTTTAATATATCTAATTAATTATCTATATATGAATATGATTTAATGGGCTTGAAGTAAGTTAAAAAAACCTAAATCCAACCCATTACTCAGTCTTAATTGTTGTTTCTGTATATGAACATGATTTGGTACTTTGACAGCTGTTTAATTGTTGTTTCTACAGGTTTTAAACTCGTTTAGAGTCTTTTTTTGTGTGTTGATTATGCACTTTTAGACTTTTGTTAACATGTTTTAGACTTGTCGATGTGCTAGTATTTTGCATATTGTTTGGGTGATGTTTTGCACATTGTTTGGTGATGTTGTAGACTTATGTTATGTTGGTGCTACATTTGTATTGTTACTTGATGTGTTTGTTTATTTATATTTTTTTATAGCGAATACATTCGAATGTATTCGAATTCGATTCGAATTCGAATAACTTAATCGAATCGAATACATAGATTTTTATTCGAATGTGGATCGAATACGAATACAGTTTTTAAAAATCCCAATTCGACCAATTCAATTCGCCCAATTCGCATTCGATTCGAATGAACACCCCTACTCTCAGCTCATAATAAACCAAGCCCTCCAAAACGGGTCGGAAGAGTTGTTAGCCTCCATTAAAGATCCTGAAAAATAGCTCACTATAAACAATTTTAAAAATATTTTTTGAACAAATATCTATACTACTTCTACTTTTAAACTAAATTCTATACATCTAGACTTGCTTAGGTTTAGAGACACAATTTTTATCACTAAACAAACAATGATATCTAATTCTATACATCTAAACAATGATAACCTTTAAAACTGTTGATATCTAATTTTTTATTTGTCTTTAAAATATAAGTGAATTTTATTATTCTTTGATATATCTCTTACAAATTTTATTCTATCTTTTAAAAACCAAAAATAACTATATACGTTCCTTATTGGTCCTAAAAAATATATAAAAAAGTTTTAGCATCAATTGCCTTAGAAGCAAACCAAATATATACACAAAATTATGTCAAAAGGACACCCGTGAGATGCCCATGAATGGTCGTGGAGAAGGCCTAATGTTGGAATAGGGCGTCTATGAAATGGAAATCATTTTGGAAATAAGAAGGGAAATGAGAGGGAGTGTTGTGTTGTCGACCATAGAAAACAGGGGAGGTGGTCGGACAAGCGTGTAGGGTCAACATGTCTTCATTCCTGATGGAGGTTTGTAGAGTCGAAGAAATTTGTGGATTCATCACAAATGATAACAACAATCTACGATTGTGGAATCCATGTAGATTGTTTGAACACAAGAAAACATATAATACTTACTTTGATTGCAGTATAACTCGGTTATAAAAGTGAGAAAACGTCAACCGTATAATGAACAAATGATCTACCATTTATAGTTTATACTAAAATCTAAAAAATCACAACCCATGTGAGTACTCAGTTTTTGCAAAAAACATACGTACACGCATATTCGGTTTTGCTAAAAACCAAGCACGCTTACTCGGTTTTTGCCAAAGGTGAGTACACGTATTTGTTTTTTTGTTAAAACCAAATACATAAAAACAACGTTCTTAAGAAACACCAAATAAGTGAATCACACAAAGTTCGTCTAGGGTTGTAAATGAATCACACGAAGTTCGTCTAGTTAATAACCAAATGAACATAAACAAAACTTTATTAGACTACGAGAAGTGGGGAAGGAACCAAAGAAGGATAAGACGAAAGATGAGAAACCGGGCAATAAATGACTTGATATAAGTAGTAAAACTGCTGAAATTAAATACTAGATAGATATCTTGCAACAATCTTTAGATAAAATATACAGAAGCATCGCACAAAAACCCAACAATGCTATTGCCTTATTTCTCACTGATTTAACCTCCTTACTAATTTCTACTTTAAAACTCTAACCTACATTGCAGATTGAAAGATCATCTCAGCAAGTTCCTGCACAAATGGGAAAGATCAATACAATATCTCATCTCTAAAATGTTCAAAAAAATCTTGAAACAGGACCGTTTCTTTTTATAATTTCAAAACTGGTACATTATTATGCATACTAATTAAAATACAATTTTACCTGTTTGCCAGAAGGAACTAGAGGTTCTCCCCATTCCATAGCTTTCTTTTCTAGCAATTCAAAATCAGCTTTTCCAGCCTGAAAAAAAAAATTGAAACACAAATTATAGACGAAAAAGATGGCGCCAATTTTGGCAAATTACATTGCCGCCGGGGGAATCAGGCATTTGGGTGATTACCTCAATTTGGGCACCGAGCTCTGAATCAAAGCTTTGATATCTCTTGCGTACGAGCTCGTCCAAAGAACCGTCCTTTAATAAAAGAATAGTATTCACATGTGTAACTTGAGTATGATTCATAGTCACAGGATTCGCTCCTCCCCCCCACGAATTTCGTACCAGGTCGCGCGTACCGAATTCGGGTACAATCGCGAATAGTTCGCCTCTGGTTCGCGATCTGGTACGATCAATTTGGCGAATCCAATTTCATATAAAAACCACCTTGGCAACTCCAATTCACGATTTGTATGGCTCCGATTCGTGAATCCGTTCAAATTGGTACGCGATTGTGAACTAAAAAGGCACTTTTGTTGTCTATTTTGTTCCCCGTAACTAATTTGCAGCGCCTACCGTGCCATTTTGGCTTTTTAGGGTTTTTCAGATTCAATGTTTCACTTTTGTCACTTTCAACCCCTAAGAATCATATATTACATTTTAAACTCTTTATCTTAACCATGGTTTATCACATTTTTCTTTTTTACACATTTTAGTCCCTATAATTCTTTATGTAAACCCTTTAGTTCTGAACTTTTTTAGTAGGCTTTATATTGACAACAAAATGTTATAAAGAGGTTTTATAAAGAGGTTTTATAAAGAGGTTTTCTTATGAATTATGAATTTATTGTTCTCTATATCGTATTATGGTACGATGTACCAGACTATATGGTACACCGTACCGCGTACCGAATTAGCGTTCCGAATGAACCTACCCCCCTTTGTACCGAATTTTAGAAATGCACGAACCGCGTACCAGTTTTCGTTCCACGTACCGAAGCGTACCACGATCCATGTGACTATGGTATGATTAAATATAAAAACAAAAACACGAGAATAAAACAGAGCAGAAAGATACTTGAATCAGCTTTGCAGCATTTCGGAGACCACGTGCAAGTGTATCCATTCCAGCTATGTGAGCGATAAATAAGTCCTCAACATCTGTGCTCTCCCTTCGTCTGTATATCACATAATAACATCACTTGTTTTATTTTGTTTTGTTTTTTATGCAGAAGAATATAAATCAATGTGATTTTTTACTAAGGGAACTCACAATTTGGCATCAAAATTGAATCCACCAGGCGAAAGTCCACCCTGTAATAAAAAGGAAAGTTAAAAATCATGAATGAGAACACTAAACTTTTTGTGTTAACGCAGGCAGCTTTTTTCAGTAAACTTTTCATGTTTACATTGTATATATACTCAATATCATCATTACAACTACATTGATACTTACATTTCTGATAACACTAAGCATAACCAAAGTGGCTTCATTGACATCCATCAAAAACTGATCTGTATCCCAACCTACTTGAGGGTCACCTGTGTTTGCGTCAATATTTCCTAGTAACCCATTGATTCTAGCAGTTTCAAGCTCATGGTGACAACTGCAAGAAAAAAATCGTTAAAAGTTTAAACAATAAATTTGTAACTTTACTGTAAAATATTTAAGATTGTGACACATCATGATTAGACCAATCAGAAGAAAGATTAGAATGTCACACACCTGTGCCCAGATAAAGTAGCATGGTTGCATTCGATATTCAATTTAAATTCTCCTGCAGTGATTATAAATTCATTTCAGAAATATCATAACACGTTTCATTGACAGCTATTGCAATTTGATTTATAATAGAATAATCTAGTCACAATCTTTGAAACTTTTAGCATTCGTTGAATATTTTAACATTTCCGTATTTCATTTTATATTGTATTGTTTTGAAATAAATATTGAAAATTACCTGTTAGTCCATATTTCCGTAAGAAATTTGCTGCAGTGGCAGCATCCCAGTCATATCTGACAACATAATTATGTGACAACTCATGAGAAAGGCTATAAATAATGTGCTGGTGATTTTGCTAGCAGTATTGATGATATCTTACTGGTGCTTTGTCGGTTCTTGAGGCTTAGGCTCAATAAGAAGTGTTCCTGGAAAGTAGAAAGAAAAGTTAAAAAACATATAATTGACGAATTTATAGTTTATAGTTAATATTAGTTCTTCTATACTTATAACAGCTTTTTAGTAATTATACTATAACACTTGACATATGATATCTAGAACTGAAAGCATAAATTACCTTTGAATCCAATCTTCTTTTTATATGCTACAGCAGCTTCAAAGAAACGTGCCTGCAAACAAACAGCATTGCGTGATAGATCAGATAAGACATGATATATCCTCAACCAACCAACATATCTTTGAAACAATTTGACGTAAGTTTTATGCACCCTATCAAATTAACATTTCATGTATACGTTCATATCTAAGTTGTTTGTGGTCATAGTCTTACCATATGATCAAGCTCTCTCTCCATATCAGTGTTTAGAAGAGTCTGATAACCCTCACGACCGCCCCAAAATACGTAATTCTCACCCCCAAGATAATGTGTAACCTGCGTTACATGTGATAATTAGCACGGTAAAGTCATATGAATATCACAAGTCTATTTTATTGAATTTATTTAACTGACTAAGTACCAACCTCTATTGCTTTCTTAACCTGAGCTGCAGCATAAGCATAGACTCCAATTTCAGGGCTGCAAAGACGCACCAAATGAATAGAGATTCATGTGAAGCTACAACTTATTAAACATAGTTTAAACATGGAATCTTGAATCGATATTTACCTGGTGGCACCACCATGCATATATCGGGGATGCATGAACAGCTGAGCCGTACCCCATAAAGGACGAATCTTGGTGCCCTGAGAGAATATGAGTTGGTTTATATAAATTTAATGGTTTTAATTTTTAGTAAGCTATTGGTTTAAACCATGTTGAAGTCATATACAGACCGCTATTTCTATTAAACTATGAGAAATTACCTGAAGTTCTTTCGCAAGAGCTACAACTTCATCCAGATTTGCATTGGTTTCCTACAAAATAAAGTACCGATCAATATGATAATATTGCATCCTCTCACTTAATAAATACATTTATTATCCGTGATCGTAAAATGTTAAGTACTAAGACAATATTTAGGATCAAGTTACCTCCAATGTTAAACCATCAGGAGCTATGTCTCTATCATGAAAGCACCATCTGTCCACTCCAAGCTTTTCAAGGAACTCAAAATTAGCCCTCACTGCAACAAAATTATAATCCAATAAGTAAAAAATCCCTTTAGACAAATAAACAAACTGTGTAATCTTCAACGGTTCAAAAACAATCGATCTTACTTCTTCGTTTAGCCATGCCTAATGAATTAGTACCATCTTCCCATGGCCACATCTTAGTAGCTGCACCAAACGGGTCACCGCCAGTTCCACGAAACGTATGCCAAAAGGCAACACTAAATCGCATCCAATCCTATAGTGGACAAATAGAAGTTCGTGTAATAATCATTTATAAATGCAATGATACTATAATCTGTCAAAATCATAAAAAGGTACACTTTTTTCAAAAGCTAACCTTCATACTCTTTCCAAGAATCTCCTCTTTGGCATTGTACCATTTATATGCAAGTGGGTTCTTGCTAGTCGGCCCCTAAACGAAACAATCAGATCAATAACCTATGATTCGTCCAAAATTCCATAAACGGTGATTAAAAAGACGACAATTGATGAATAATTTTCTTACCTCATACTTAATTTTGGGAATGCCAGGGAAAAACTCCCCATCCCATTCACCGGAATCATCCGAGCCACAATCATCAAGATTAGCAGGACAAGTAGGTGGATGATGTTCACAAATCTATAAACAAGAACATCAAAATACCATCCAATTGGGAAACATATGTGTAAAAAAATTCAAACTTTTAAACTATTTACCACTGTTTTAGAGATCACAGTGAAGCAGATAAACAACAGCAACAACAACTTCCCAGCTTTCATATTCATCATCTCACTCAAATACACTAACCTAGGTCAAATTAGGGGGCGAAATCAGACATTATACCAATAATATTATGAACAATGAATGCAACAAATTAACCTAAAACTCCAATTCAAATTCAAATACAATTTCAGTTCAGATCAGATCAGATCAGAAAAAAACACTAAATCCTTAGAACCTAATCATTCTAAAATCGATTCAAAACCTCAAAAACCCAAAGTTAGAATTTAAGGTAAAAACAAGAAAGAAAAGAAATTGATAAACCTGAATTGTATGGGTAGATTTTAGGAGAGAAATTGAAATTTGGATTAGGTTATATGTATATATATAGATATGCAGCAGAAGTAGGGTATTGGTATACGAAAGAAAGAGGTGAATTGATTGAGTTGTTATATAACTATGATGACTATTTATTAGTTGTTGAGATAAGCATGCAGACTCTTATCAACCAACTTGTGGTCTAGTGGTAAGATGACTTGAGTTCTCCATGGAGACTCAAGTTCTATCCCCACTAGTGACACTTTTGGGAGATATTGGCAATGAAGCTCGTCCCGGGTTACCACCCGGCTTCGTGTCTGAGCCTGAGGGTTTTACGTGGCATGGTTAAAGGTTCCTGCCCGGTTTTTCCCTGGAACAGTTGGTTGACGAGTTTCGACTCCGATCAACTTGGCCCGTAAGGAGGGTTGTGGTGAGCCTCCGCTGCGTTTGCAGTAATGGGGGAGCCCCAATGCCGACGAAAAACATCTATTGGTGTTAGAGGCGGGGTTTCGATCTCGGTCCTTGCACCTCTGAGTGCTTCGGTCATAGACCGTTGCACCAACCGCCGTTCTAAAAAAAAAAAAGCATGCAGACTCACAAGTGATGTGTGACGTTTGACGATGAAGACATAAACAAAGATTATCCAAGACTAACCATTCAAGTTTGTTAAGCTTTTCCGAAGCTTAATTTTTTTTATTTTAAGATAATTTCATGATAACATAACATGTTCAATGCAAGACTTAGACCATGTGTAGTGGGGCGTTTTTGCCCTCCTATAGCGCCCGATAGCGCCCGAAAGCGCCCCCCTTCCCATTACATAGGGGCGCTATGGGTCAAAAAATGGGTTGGGGCGTTGCCTACAAAACGCCCGGAAATTTCAAAATTCAATATTTACCCACATTTTCATTGGTCAATTCCTTTAAATATAATAATTGTATAATGATTGAGGGGCTTTTTGGGGGCTTTTTCCATTACACCATTTTTAGATAGAAAAACTCTTGGTGAGGTGGCTTCCAAGTGGCACACAAAGCCCCTTAAGGGGCTTTGTCCACTACACATGGTCTTGTTAAAGTTTGTTAAGACTTGATTATCTTTAATCTTTTCAAAAGAGATAAAAAAATTTTCAGTGAAAAATAATATAAAAAATAAGGTTAACAAGTAGATAAAAACTCCGAGAAATACAAAAAAAAGTAAAAAAAAAAGCATAAAGTAGAAACAAGGAAAGAACAAACAACATTAGCCTGGTTCAAAAGCAAAGTTTGGCAGAGCAATAGTCATCCTTTTTTTATTCTTGTCTTCAACCATAGTGTTACTATTGTCTTTAATATAACTCTGCTTGCTGAAGGGAAGATATGATCAAAGATGATTTCATTCCTGTGATTCCGTATACTCCATGTAGTTGTCAAGAAACTCGCATGAATCGTTTTTTTGTAGTTTTCATCACCTCTTAGTAGATAGAGACTTTCCATTATATCTTTAAAAGAAAACGCATAAACTGATTGTAAATTACACCATAGACATACTTTTTCCCAGACCTTGAGACAGCAACCCACAAGCGGTAAAGACTTGGTCTACCGATTCCACGCTAGAATGACAAGACACATAGTAGAGTCAATATGAGTAAAAAGAGATTAACTCATGAGTATGTTTTTTTCCTGAAACGATTGGTTAACGAGTTTTGATTCCAATCAACTTGGCCTATAAGGAGTGTTCTGGTGAACCTCCATTGCATTTGCAATGAAGCTCCAATGCCGACGAATAATACCTAATGGTTTTAAAGACGAAGTTTCAATCTCAATTCTTGCACCTCTAAGTGCATCGTATGACGATGTTTTAAAGAAAACCTAATGGTAGGATTGTGTTGGTATAGTGTCCACCGATCTTTCATTTTTCCTTGTCTTTCAAACTGTATCTCCTTCGTGTAGGCATTGCAAAAATTATCATCAAGTTTTTAAAATACATATTTGACCCATCCATTATTATTTTTAATTAAAGTAATATAACGAACCAAAATTAATAACCTGGAACTCAGTTGCTCCATCTCGTTTTCTGCAAATCTAAAACCTAGAACGGTTTCATCTTCATCACTAACAGCAAAGTGTTATTGTCAAAAATAAAAGAGAGGTGGTTGAACAACAAGATCAGAATGCAGTTAATGAGATCTAAATGATTGAAAGTCATACAAAGGTTGTAACAGTGTTGAAACTAGAAAATTAAAAACATCGAGACCAAGTTGCTAGAAATTTGATTTTCTGCAAAGCAATCAACAATTTAAGTATAGAACAATATTAAGGAGAGAACCACATACATAGCACTCGAAAACTTAACGGAAGAGATGAAGAAAGCGGATCATGTGCATACATGACTGCGCATCAAAGTCAAAAGCAATTGGTTCAAAAGTTTATATGTTTCTCCCAGTTTTCTATTTACAATTGGTCTGTATTAGAACCCTATATCAACAATGAAATCACCGGTTCATGCAAACGACAGTGAAATAAAGGGTGCATGCAAATGAAGCATCAATCAAGACGGCCAAAGAAGAACATATTCAAGAGCAAGTTGTAAAGCAATATTTAGCATTTAGCAGTAAATATAGAAAGAAAATGTTCTTGGTGGTACCCGGTTTTAGTGAGACCACATATACCCAAATATGCCAACACATAATACAGGTTAATCTCTTGACGAATTTGTAATCAAACTGCAGGTGCACTCTGCTACAAAATGTCTTGCACGCACACTTTGAAAGTGAGGATCCTTCAATGATACAACAAAAGCTTCTTTTAGAAGTAAATGAGAGATAATGAACAGATAAGTTTGACAACAGAACAAATATCCAACTTATAAACATAATGAATCAGTCTGCAAATGTGCAAGATTTAAAAAGTCATAATCATCCTCGACTTAGATGATCATATTATATACACAGCTGATAAATAATTTAAGCATCCCTAACCCTTTGCAGGATGCTAAAGAGAGAAATTGTCTATCATATGCAGAACCACATCAGCACCGTCAGAATTTAACCAATAAATCTTCACCTGATTATACGATTAAAAACATAATCAGTAACCTTTCAATAACTTACAAGGGTTCTAGACATGTTGACTTGTATTAAAAACTTACCTGAATGGTACTATGTGCAACATATCGTTGGGAGCTATTTTGGAAACTAACATCAACACGCTCCCAAGGTTTTTGAGTAAGACCTCTAATCATCATCTCTGCGCATATACAACACAAAAATTATCAAATATAGTGCTCATGATACAAATTAAAATATATATATATATATATATATATAGAGGAGGGATTTTCTAAAAAGGCAAAAAAAACTCTAAAAAGCTTAAGAAGTAATCTGGGACGTCGGATTATGGTGTTTTATGGCCCAGATGGACGCGGTGGCATTTTTGTAATTATTTTGATGTTTTGGTTACGCGCGAGATGGATTTGAGGGTAGATTTGTCATTGTGCGTTTTTAACACCACAATTCAAACGCCATGGTGTTTCTTAGATCAATGTCTTCTGAATCTAGGTGTTTTTTACGCTTGAACTGATCAGTAAAAACAGTTGACATTTTTGGTGTTTTATTTTCACACATCTTTTCATGGCGTTTCTAACTTTTCTCACGATGTTTCTTAGCACTCAAATGGGATCTATGTCTTCTGAATCATGGTGTTTTTAACATTCGAACTGATCACTAAAAACACCACGACTCAGAATGTTAAAAACACAATGATTCAGAAGAACAGAACATTGATTGGAGGTTCGTAATTAGTAAACGAAAACGTCAAAAACAAACAAAAACATCATCGCTTTCAGTATTCGCCATAGATGAATGATTATGGATTCAAAATTAATAAACGTCAAAAAAACACCATAACTGAACATCGAGAGTGATAACCAGGAAGTGCGAAGAAACACCATGAGAACAGATCTCATATCGCAGCTTCAACGCGTAAAATTACGATAACGCCCCTCCGTGTTTTTCCCCCTCATGGACACGTGTTAGTTTGTGAATGCTTCCTACACTTCTTAGAGTTTTGAGTCTTTTTAGAAAATCCCTAATCTATATATATATATATATATATATAACATATATATATATAACACTACCTTCAAAATCATCGGGTGAAACTGAAGCAGGAGTCCCGTTTTGAATTGCTCCACTAGCTTCTTGTTGATCTTGCTCTACATAAACGACATGTGGGTACTTTTCATTCTCTGAAAGAAGATTTGACTAGAAGTCGACACAAAAAAGGAAATTAATAGAGATTTATCAAATTAATTGATAACATTTAAGGACGAAGCAAACTGACCTTTGGAAGTTCATGTTGCCGGCGAATAGAAGATGTCTCCCATCCAACCATATCTTAATAGTTAATGAAGGTCAACATAGATATAAAAACAATGAAACAAAGAAAAAAAAGAAAATAAGAATTATCTAAAAAGGATACGGTCATAGTTCGCGTTAGCATATGCCACACGACGCTTGAATGACCCTAAAGCAGAGCTGCCAATATGCGAAAGATGCAAATTATCAGAAAAACAAAAGGTTGAAATAAAAGAAAGAAAAGAGGAAAAACTAACATGAACTTAATGTCCTTTGAGTCGTTAACCATCCGAATTAAAAGAGGAAGTTCCCCATCATCATTATCAGTAAGAAACAGATGCTTCCCGGATCGCCCAGCTATCCAATGTGCGGTTTGCGATGCACTTTTTTCCAGAAAAGGAACACCACATAGTAATGGGAGCTGTGTGCAGTTTATACAACATGTTAAATCTACATTAATTAAACTGAAAAAACAAAACACAACGCATGGAGTTGGCTAAAGCCCACCTGCCTATGTCCTCTAGAACCAAGATGTGGAGTTGCAACTGTTATAAAATTAACTGGTTTCAGACCAGCAATTCTAGCTTCACAAACTTGCTCATTGCATTGTTCCGAATCGCTTCCAATCTTATCATTAGAATCAGAAGATCCACCAACAGGACGATTTTCATAAAGTTTTCCAATAGCATATCGCGCTACTAATCCACCCAATGAATGTGCTACAAACGAGATCTTCGACACTTGAGGCCAACGTTTAGCAACTTCCATAACCTGCAACAAATCCAACAATAAGTAATCCAAATACAACTTCACGAAAAAGTTATCAAAAACGAAACAAGCATACCTCTTCTGCCAACCTTTCGCCCATGCGGTCCACCCCATCAAAAGTCAAGGTAGATGAATTGCACTCACTGCCTGCTCAACACATAATAAGAACATATATATCCACATATAAACAGCTAAACAAAGGTACATTGTAACTAATTCGCTAAACAAGAAACACGAAATCGACCAACTTACAGTGAACAATAACTTTATCAGGAAGCATCTTAACAAACTGCTTAGCAGCATATCCCCAATCTGAAGCACTGGTCACAAAATAAAAACTTTCTAAAAACCTTAAACATATATAATCACTATTCAATTCTTTCCCAAACTAAATTCAATAACTTTGGTCACTAGACATAAAGTGACTAAAACCAAAAAGTGAAATATTGATACATACAACACAAATCCTAATTCAGATCATGAGAAGAAAAGTTAATGAAATCACCTGCCAATGATACCATTAACCATGATAACAAGATGATCAGGCTGAAGTTTATTATCAGCAGACACAACATCGAAACCATCTTTACGGGTAGTAAGATTATTGTTATTATTATCATCAGGATCGATGATTTCGAGCGGCTGATTGGTCTTATTTTGGGGGGTAACAAAGAACAATTTCCCCAACTTGGGAATTAAGTCCATTTCAGAAGTGGTTGGAACAGATGATGATGATAATTTGGGTTGAAACCCTAGATTGAAGCAAGTGAAATTGAGGGGGAAAACATGGGGGGGTTTTGTAGTGACGGCAAACATGCGTGTGAAATCAGATCATGGGGTTGATTGAGATTGAAGTAAAGATTGTTCGAGGGTGCAATGCAATGGCGGTTGAGTTGTTGTAGACGATAATTGAACAGTGGTGTGTGGTTGAGGGCCAAGGGTACGATCACACCACACGGTTCAGGGAATGTTTGGTTAAGGTTAACTAATAACAACACAACCAACTCTCGTAGCTTAGCTTATGAGTTTATGTTAATTATAACATATTTTTATGTGTGACATATGTTGTATTGTTGGTTCAAGAACTATTCAACTGTTAAAATAGTCGACTGTGTGATAACCATCTTAAAATCGGACGAGGAGAAAGTGAAAACTTTCTTGTGGGGAAATATAAAGTTCTAGACATTTTAAGGAGAAACAAAAGGAAATAGATAGGGTTTGTGTATATGACAACATTAGTATGTGGAATTTTGTTGTTTTATGTAATTTTACTAGATGTTCTAAAAGGAGAAATAACAAAATAGATAGGGACCTTGTAGTTGATAGCATTTGTATATGGAATTTTTGTTAAGCTTCAGACAATCAACTAATCGGTTTTTAAAAATTGAAAAATCTAGTTAAGGTCCTTTTTTATTTGTTAGTGTGTGTCTACTTGTGTTGTGTTGCAAGTGTGTATTGAAAAATCTGTATATCTAGTGTTGAGAAGATGATTCTCTATTTGTTTTTGTGCTTAGTTATTTTGTTTGTGTCGGTGTTACAGGTAGTGGAGTTTCTAACAACGACAAACACCATGTAGTGGCCATAAAATTTGTGTGCGCCGCCTTTTTGAAGTTACTATCACCATGAAGCAAGAATAGGATCTCCAAAAGGTCTATAAATGAGAACGCATACGCCGGTCTTATTCTATTCTAAGAACTTATCCTTTTCCACACCCTAGCCGAGATCCCACACGACGTGAAGATGTTATCAACCGGCTCATCCGCATCATTACAAAACAAACAAGCAAGACACTACACCGTCACGTTTCTTTTGACCAACGTGTCCCGAGTCGGAAGGCGATTTAGAGTAGCCCTCCACATGAAAAAAAATAACTTTTTAGGTGCCCATATATTCCGTACAAATTGTACACCGATGCCATCATTTGCCTTGCATTGAATTAACTTCTTAATTGCTGAAGCTGAAAAATAGTGATTAGAAATGTATAAGAAAATGATGTGACCTAGGTAATTACTAAGTGTCACATATATAAGATATGTTGTGAAATGGTGACATCGACTAGAAGATTTGTTGCGTTGATAGTGATAATATAGTATGTGTATTATAATTGAGTAAAATATTAAAAAAAAAAACGAAGACACATAAACCCTCTTTTCAACTATGATGTGGTGTGCCTATGACACTACTCCTTATGCGCATGGAGCACACTCATTTATTGCTCCACAATGCATGATCTAAACTTGAGACACGCTAACGTCTATAACAAATTTACAAATATGAGCTTTAAAAAAATTTGTATAGGATCATAGTACGTGAAAATATGATACTCAAATTTATGTATATGATTTCTGCAAGTTATATAATCGAATGTAATTGAGTTGGAATGAGGTTTAATTAAAAAAAACATTAAAGTAGATATATTTTTATAAATTAAATCATACCAATTTTATACAGCAAAAATTATCTTCAAAATAATGTGTATCAGCACATGCACCCCACCATTTGCAAACGTTATATGCTATTAGCTAAGGCTGTTCCTTTTGTTCTTATTAGCAGTGCAACATTAGCCACTAGAATTGCGAAAAATCAGTGTGAACAGGTTAAAGTGAATAATTGTAAATGTACTATAATATATTTTTCTTTCAAGTTGATCAGTTGCAGACCAGACCGGAGTAAAATAATTAGTTTTCTAATTCTTATAATTACGTTGAATTTGTTATTTTTTTTATTTTTTATCCAACTAAATAATACTTTTATATATATTTATCATTATTTTTTTTTCTCAAACTCATATTCACTTTAAAAAAATACTAAAAAGTTAAAAAGTTATAGGATGAACATTGAACATTACATTTTCGAATAGGTATATTGGTTTTCAGTGGTCCCAACTATCATATTTTGTCTTATACCGGTCCTAACTATTGAATTGGCTGTCAACAATCCCATATTTCGAGGTAACTTTTCCATCAATCGACTTGTATTATTATTCCAATCAAAAGGCTTAAACATCGGTATTTAATTTGGAAAAAAACTTAACGGCGTTAAAAAAAGTTAACGACGGACCAGTGGTTACCAAAGTGATAAAAGTTGGGATCGTTGACAACTAATTTAATAGTTGAGACCAGGAGAAGACAAAAAGTAATAGTTAGGACCAATAAAAATCAATATACCTTTCAAATATAAAGATGACCAGTATCATTTTATCTTTTATCCACTCACAAACCTCTACATTGAATGCTTTAAGAGGCTCAAAATGTTCATTGTGTTATGTGGTCGAGATACTAGAAATACCAAAATAATTTTAAAGTCATCGTAAAAGTTGATTGCGATGATCTGAGATAAAAATTGTTAGAAGATGGATCACGTACACATGACACATATATATAGACCAAAACTTCCTTCTCTAGAACTACGACAATAATTTTTCACTACTTTACCATCATTATTTGCTTACGCAAATATATATGATTTAAAAATATATAATTATAATATAATTCTAATAATAGATTATTTCATTCGTACTTAAATAATCTATATATGTAACTACGCAATACTATGATATTTTTTACATACTGTCTATGGTATTATGTAATGTAACGATAATAAACACGATACAATCTTCTCCGACAGGGCCGCGCTAGCTAAGATTGGCAACAATTTATAATGTCATGACGGTCGATTAGTATGGCCGTTCTCCTATAACATTTCCAACGGGATCATAGTTGCAAGTCATAAACACATCACCAGTATCACAAACCACTCTAGCACAACCAACACGCCGAGTTGTTTTCCAAACGATTTGCGTATAATGTCCACATTGTTGGCCCGACGCACACGTATTACTTCCATATCTATAGAACTTCTCTTCTCCGGCCCACATGTTCACAGCGTCCACAGGAGTCCATGATGAGCCGCTGCCCCAATAAATGTTCTCTCCTAACTTAAAATCATCCTCGGGAAACGAGTGCATCAGTTCACAGTCTCCCTTCCTTTGACCTGCCCACCATTGGGCGTATCTTTGGAGTTGGAAATCCCAACTTAATGGGGTTTCCCACTTGGCTGCCCGGACCATGTTCTGGGCAAACAAGAATTGTAAGGACTCATATGCGCAACCAATACAAAGTTGCTTAGAGGTTCTATAGACGGTTTGGTTGTCGGGTTTGTGGTGAGGTGTTGAGGAGATGGAAAGAGTAAGGGAAGTTAGGAGGAGGATGGAGAAGAAGAGTAGAGAAGATGGTGTCATTTTTTGTATCCGGGCAGTGATAGGGGAGAGAGGCAGTTGAGATGGGTATATATCGATCTTGTTGGAAGAGAGAATGTGACATTCAAGAAGATGTGATTGCCAATTTGCCATTGATTGAAGGTAACTAGCCTAACATTCATGCAAAACCAATCATGTGTGGCGTGGGCCACATTATGGCTAGCTAACACATATTGTTAGGATTACGTAGCGGATTATAAATACAACAAAATATGCGCAAGGCCGGATTAATGTAAACTTGTAAAGCGAAAAACAAAGAACATAAGATGAAATAGTTTGTTTGGTGACACTATGACCTACCTTCACGTGCTGCAATTATATGATTTTTGCGACTAAAAAACCATCATCACACGGACCCGGGTTTTCGGAGTTGCATTCGTGTCCGCAGGTCGTCGCATTGAGGTAAGAAATTCGAACCAAATTTGCACCCCCTGCGCGCGGGTAGGTGCTAGAGTAAAATGTAACATAAGAATAACATGTTATGGAAGGCTTACATATATAAAACCAACTATGGTTTTGTCTCCACTCCAATGTGGGACAAAATGGAAAAAAAAAATTAGTTATTTAGAATGCAAGCCTTTGTCCCACATTGGAGTGGAGACAAAATCATAGTTGGTTTTATATATGTAAGTCTTCCATAACATGTTAAGTTCTTATGTTATATTTTACTCTAACATCTACCCGTGCACAAGGCGGGTGCAAATTTGGATCTAATTCCTTGCATCAATGCGACGTCCGTACGACCTGCAGACACGAATGCAACTCCGAAAACCTGGGTCCGTGTGAGGATGGTTTTTGATTTGATTCCTTTTTTTTTTGTAGCAGCACACACAAGTCTTTTTTTCTCGTTTTTTTCAACAGCAGCGCATGACCATTAAAAAAAAGAGCATATATAGTCGCCGTGCCTACGACATCGATGTCAAACGGACGTCCGACTATATATGGTCTTTGTCGGGAAAACAACTATGGTCGTCGACCACTTTGAACAGGTGGAAGGTTGTTATTTGTTGAAAACGTACTGTAGTCGCCTACTAAAACGACTATAGTCGCGGCGCCCACGACTCACGAAGTCAAAGGAAACATTTTGGGAAGTCAACGATCAAATGAGACATTTTCAGAATTTTCTCTATAATTAAACTTCGTGAAGAAAAAATAATATAATACACTTGTAATAAATAATTACGATATGCTCCCAACGCTCCATCTTTCATAACCTGAACAAGCTCGCCCGAAGACTTCACAAAACCAAATATCATATATATAAACATTTTATAGCATGATATTTCAAGTAGAAAACTTACAAGAAGCACAAATTTATATGTAATATATTGCTTTAAACATATATGTAACTACACGATTGCTTTGCTTTACAAATATATTGCACAAATTTATACAAATTTATGTAATAAAATTTTGTTTAATTTGTATTGAAAGTGTATATTAAAATTAACAGATAGTGGAGAGAGTGTGTGTGGTAGTTTTGTTGGTTGAACCCGTGAATTATCTAATCTTGATGCATGTGATCACATTCCATGTTTCTTGCTACAAAATATGACGCGTGGACCTTCTACATTAATTTGTTTGCTTTTGTCACGGGATCTAATTCCAAGCAACAATTTTAATAACTTACATGAAAATGATGAATATATATATATATATATGTGTGTGTATTTAATAATAAGTACGTTATCTAGCTAGGTTTGAACTCTTTTTGATACGATAACTTTTAAGGGAATTGAAAATGATATGAATTTGTATAATAGTATCTGTGTGTGATGTGTTTAAACTTTGTTATATGTGTTTTGACGCTGGTATTATGGTGACACTAATGTGATAAAACATATACATGTGGTTTGATTATGGTTGGTTTTCAAAGTTCGTGAAAGTGCAACCTCAAGACCTTATATTAGGAAAGACGATGTATCATGGAGATTCGCATGGCCGCCTTGTGTGAGATTATTTTACTGGCAAGCCGAAGTTTTAAGATAACATGTTTAGAGATCGGTTTAAGATGAGAAAATAACTATTTTTGTAGTCGTTGGTGATATGGAAAATAGGTATGAATATACTTAAACTAAGTACTAGTAGAGACCCGCGCGATGCGGCGGGAACATTATTGTCTGCGGTACTCGTTTTTAGTATTTTATTGATTTTGTAAATTTTGTTTAACTAAAGTGTATTACGTTTGATTTTTTGAAACTTTTTAGATTAGTATCATCATAGTAGTGGACATATTGGTGAGCATTACACATGTCAAATAACTATCAATTCAATATGAAAATTATCAAGGTTTTCAACATGAAATAAGAAAATATGTAAGTTTCAAACATAAAAGTTGAAAACTCAAATCCTGGTGTGAAGTGCTTGTATCATAATGAGATAAGTTTAGTCGCATTTCTTACACATATCACGCGATGGGTAGCGACAACTTGCTCCAGCTGCTGATGTATCCTTGATTCCTTCGAAACACACGACTATTAACCCGCATTATCAAACTACGATGACAATCTGCTATTCTGCTCAAACTATTTATGTATTGTAGGAAACATACACGCTAGTTAAGAAAGCTTTTTGAAAAGAAATGTTTGATCACATGACCGGATTGAAAAATAAATCATTTTGTTTTGACTTAAGATATTTCTAGTAAGGACCCGCGCGATGCAGCGGGACGATATTATCGGCGATACTTCTTTCTGGGTGTTTTGTTAATTTTGTAATTTTTTACTAAGGTTAATTTGTTTATTTTTCTAGAACATTTTAAATTAGTATCATCTTAGTGGAAGACATACATGATGAGCATTATACATGTCAAGTAACCAATAATTCAATATTAAAATTGGTTTTACATATAGCTACATGTAACCTTGCACAAACCTATACGTTTTTAGGTGTTTTCTTATCCGCGCATTTAAAATGCCCCATTTCAAACATAATATAAGCTAAATTCAAAATATATGAACCAAATAAATCTACAAAACTTTCTTTACATGATTAAAAGAATAAGTTATGAGTTACTCATTCAATATCATGTATAATGACAAGCTGACAACACCTTTCAAAGCATTAATCACACCACCTTTTAAAGCATTAATCTTAATATTCATGTTATTGTCATGAAGAAGCATGAAGCCTTAGGCCTCAAACTAACATCCCATGTAGGGCTGGAAATTTCTGATATAGGCACGATAGCACGACACACATGAATTAACAGGTTTCGTGTTTGGCCTTAACAGGTGCCGTGTCATTAATAGGTAACACGATAAAGACACGTTAATTATCGTGTCTTAACAGGTTAAAGATATGTTAACACGACATGTCACCTGTTAATGTTTATTTAAAGGAAAAGTTAGTCGAGAATGGAGGTGGATATGGATTTTGATGGAGATGAGTAGAATTATCAAATACTTTTAATTTTTTTTGTATGGTTAAATACTCTTTTTATGGACTTTATTGTTTTATGGCTTAAGAATTATCATGTTAAGTCATATTTAACATTTAAGAATTATAAATTTTTTTGGAAATTTTATTTTATTTAAAAAATAGGTTTTTATCGTGTCTTATCGTGTAAACTGCTTTTTATCGTGTTCGTATTTAGAAAAAATGACACGATAACTTATCGTGTCGTGTTCGTGTTTGGCCTTATCGTGTTCGTGTCTTATCGTGTCGAGTCTAACAAGATATGCCACCCCTAATCCCATGTGAGAGGCCCAACATCAAACTTTCCAAAAAAAAATACTTGTACATGAGTGAAGTGATGCATAATACCTTAACACAACCATCCATTAGTATTACTAAACTACACTTAAGTGTTTGAGTATTTAGAAAATGAAGATATAATATAAAAGACACATTTACAACAGAAAATTGGTTAGTTTCAGGTTACATGAAATAATGGTCAAAATACATAAAGATATTGTACTTAAGATGCTAATGCAAATGCTGCAAGAACTATCCTTCCCATATATGAGGTGTCAAAAACACTAATTCACCATTCTCAAGGTAATATGTCGCCTGTAATCACTACCCAAAATATGCCTTTTGTTTTTAGATAGTAACTATACATATAAAAATAGACTTGTGGTTCAAAGTATATATCAAGTCCAATAGTGTGTTAACAGAAGAAAATGAATAATAGTTGCAGGGTCAATATTGTCCGCATAATGTCTTTATGTTTTCTTAATGTGTTTGTGGCTATACTAATCAATATTTTTGTATTCCTATCCGGTGAACGGGCTAGGTATTGTCATTATAACATAATTCTTTTTATTTGAAATCATAACATCTAAAAAACACAAAACATTCAACTTCAAAGTTATAAAAACCATAATACTTACATAGACACAATAAAAAAAATCATAATGTCTTGCATAAATGAAAATACAAATAAAGTGTACATTTGACAAAACTATCAAGGTTACGATTAACAAGGATCTTGTGTCTATATGCTCTTGCTTCTTAGGATAAAGAATAACATACTTTATCACATACTTGATTCAAAATAGTTCAGTTCCCGAGCTCCAGCTTCTTTTCCTACTCCTGAGCTTGAGCTCTTGCTCATCAACTCATGCTCATGTGCTCTTGATTCTGAGCTATTCGTTGGTCCTATCCTGCAAAGTGGAAAGAATATATACATTTGTAACAACATGCATGAGAAAGTGTTTAAATGGATGTCAAATAATTTAAATTATGCAGTTTTACTGTACATTTCAACTGTTTTTTACATTACATAAATCCCAAACCAAGAGGATATTGTGTACATAAATAATTCTCATCACAAACCTGAAACTGTTTATTAGCCTTAAACAGAAAAACTCAAACATGAGCAACTACATACCTAGCTTGAGTGACCATAAAAAGAGACAAATTCAAGCAAGAAGAAGCAAGTGACATTAAAAGTAAAGATGGCAGCGGCAGCAGTGATGGTGAAAGCGATAACGATGCCCATGAGAAACGTATCTAACATGTGAAGAGCTGCTTTAGCTATGAATATATAACTTCATACAAACATAATTCAATAAGTCATATGGTTGTGAATATTTACTGTTTTTCCTCTGTTATTTTCTTATAAAAGATATATGAACTCACTTGTTTCCTAGCTACTGGTCATGAGCTACAAATTAAAGTCAATAACAACTACCAACTATCATACACTATTAATAGTCAAGAGCAAGATAGAAAAGTCTAATATGACACAAGTAACTGGCACGAGTTATACGTTGTAAGTAGTAAGCATCTATAAAAATCAAATAATAATAAATGAAAAGACACTTCTAGAGAATAGAACCTGGTTGGGAACCAAGCTCAGTGTGACGTGTAGCTTTGAGATAACTTATCTAACATTAGAGCTCTTTGTTGCATAAGAGATAAGAATCGAAGGAGTCTCATTGCCTTGCGCCCTTATACTTGTAGTGAAGAAAGCTAGTTACACATGAGAAACAAAAAAAAAATTTACTTGAATAAAACAAGTCAAAGAATGCAGCAAGTTTGACCTCAAGAAGTCAAGGAAGAACTTGAATAAAAGAAGTTTGACAACAGATAAATATCAAAGTTCAATTATTATGAAGATTGAAAGATTAAGTGGTCATTGTTGAATTGTTAGTAATTATACCTTATATTTTTCACAACATATTTCACTATGCCAAGGGTATGAGGCTTGAGGTGGTTATTACATTGGTTTCTATCAAGGAAGCTTTGTTTGTCATAAGCATATGGTGGAACTTGGAAACTTTTGGGTTTATAAATTATAATCATGGATAAGGATGATGTTGAGTCGGGTTGTTTGCAGTTAAGAAGTCAAAGAATGCAGCAAGTTTGACATCTGTATCAAAAGCTGACAGTTGACTTATTCTTTAATCGACATACAACTCAGTCATAATTCATAGCTTTCCTAGGTGCACATGAGAAAACCATCTGATATGCAGCTCAAATATACCTTTCGATTAGACAACTAAATATATTAGAGCATTACCAATTGACTTATCTAAAACGTATATTGCTGAATTAAAAAAGACCAACCTTAACAAATGGAGAATGGTATAACTTGTCAAAAACCAACCACTATTCGACCCTTGGCACAGTAAAATATGTTGCTGAAAAATAGAAGGTATAGTTACTAAGCAAATAGATTAAAACACAAGGTCAAATTGAACACAAGTGTATCCATAGAATATAGTTTTAGAGTTTAATCAACTCTTAAAGATCAAAATTGTTTCTTATAAGGTCAATTGTAGATTGTAGGTATTTGCTATAACTAAAATTAAAATCGTTCATTATGTATTATAAGAATTTTAAGAATGCATAGTTTATGGATTATATAATAGGTATATGTGAAATTTGACCCTTAAAATAATGAACTATGTGGATTCATGTTATGTTCTATCTATAATATAGAACAAATGACAAAAAGCTAAGTTACGTAGTAGGTAGATGGATCAAATGGGGCGAAATTCACATTAAATCATTTTATAAAATATGTTAGATTTATTAAAAGAAACAGTAGTTATCTAATCATATTAGACACACAAATCATTTATAAAATAATAAAAACATTATTTCAGCAAAAGGTGTATCAGGTGAACCCAACCTAACCCAACCCAACCCAAACAAACAAGGTTTTGACCCAAACCTAAAGACCCAACTCAGCCTGCCCGACCCACTCACTTGTCAATCCCTAACTGCAAGGCTTGGTAGAGTTTGAACTGTATATATATTTATAAATCACCTTTGATCACGCAGTGCATCTTTATACGTATTTAGAAATCGCTTTGCTTCAGCTACACCACCAAATTATCAACCTCAACAACCAAATTATCACTGCATTCAAGCTACCATTTCCTTAGGCAATGACCCCCCTTTTAGATCATTCCACGAATCAATCTTCAGACCAAATTCACTCAAATAACAAGATAGATCTCTGACTTCATTCCGGTAACGCCCACCCAAAGGACTTATGGTTCTTAAACTTGAGAGTTCCATCTTGGTAGAAACTTAATAAAGGCTTTCAGTGAATATAACTTACGTACCTACATATGTAAAGTAATAATTTAGCTTTGTGATTCAACAATTCCTCAACATGGGAAATTACATGGTCACTTGTTAATCAATACGTGATCATGCTGGTCAATAAACATTGTAAGACTTGTTTAGAAGCTTCATGGAGATAGATATACACCTCATAATTTATCTTTATATCTTATATATAACATATATAAAAATGCTATTAGCAATGCAGCTTCATGGACATGGTGTGCGTAGAATGAATTATTCATTCATAAATGAAAGTTCAATCATTCCCCAAGCGCCTATTATATCAAAGTGATCATGAAAGGGTTCAAGAGCACATAAACAATGCTCATGAAGTGGTTCAATTCAAGAACACATAAATTAAGCTACAAATATGCCCATGAAGGAACATAGGACATGGATCTCACTGTTTTTTCTATAATTTACCTTCAAGGAAACATCATTTAGTTTCATGTTAATATATACAACATAATTTGAAAAGTAAACCAAAGAAATATACAAACAACAAAAGAATTATGCCAAGTATACCAAGATACATATCACTCACGAGAAAGCTTTAGGGTTGTGTTTAAGTGTATCAGTATGTCTAACAACAAATAAAGAATGATGGCCTTGTTATGAGTAAGCATGTGTATATAGCATGTGTATATGTATATTCATATGTACCTAGTAATCAAGTAATTCGACAAATAAGCGAACACTCTCTAAAAAGGGTAATTTATTATCTAACATATCAGTATATCACTACATCAAATTGACTACAAAAATGTATTATCATTCATTTTAGAAGATCTTGTATACATGGTTTAATAAAGATTGTTGAATCCTAGAAGGTACAAAGAGTAAAAAAACCCAACTATTATTACTCAAATTCGACAGCTTCATTTAAACTATAGAAATTAACAATATATTTTTTAAAACAATGAAGTACTAAGATTAGACGGTTCAACAAATTTTATGTACCAGATTCTTATATTAATGCTTGCCAATTGATCCCGAGACTTTGACACGAATACTTCTATGCATTCCCGAGTCGTTGTCCATAAACTGCAAATTGTTGCCTACGGGCGCGGCAACAATTTTTTACAAGTTACACAAAATACCATTCCGATTTAGAACACCTTTAGTAGTTATAACTGCAGAAACGAAATTCTTTAGATTAAATACAACTATAAAACCTTTTGCATTCATAAAAAACTGCATAAAAATCACCTCTTTGGCCCTTACATACAAGGTACTACATCAGCCACATCTAGCTCCAAGTTGCTGAAATTATATAAATCATACATACATCACATATTCATATCAACCAATCCATATTGCAAATAAGAAGTCAAAGAATGCAGCAAGTTTGACCTCAAGAAGTCAAGGAAGAACTTGAATAGAAGAAGTCTGACAATAAATAGATATCATAATCCATTCTTTTTTTAATAAAGCTTTGAAGGATTTAATGGTTTCTTTCTAGTGATCTTACATCTACACATATGAAATCAATCACAAAAGAATATCTAACAAAAATTAAAATTAACACCTAGAAAGGCTACATCATTAAATCAAACCCTTGCGATAAATGGATTTAATAGGCGTTGATGATTACCTATTGTTGCTCCGAATTAGCCGCCATATTATGTTACATTGTGATTCACTACACCAAATAAGCACCATTGAACCATATCTTTGACTGATCTTAAGAACCAGATTACCCATTTGATAATCTACAATATTAGAACCTAGTTCAAGAATAAAGAAATAAAAAACATGAATGGAATGCAACGATCTTGAGGCAAATAAATATTTCATATCAAATATAGATAATGAACCACAACAACAAACATAAAAGCGGAAACACAAATTATACCTAAGTTAAAACCACATTGTTGGGTACTCCACTCCACTCGGACTCATAATTCCAAAAACCCAGGAAACCTCAACAACACATCCTACTTATTTTTAACCAGTGCACATGAAGTAAATCAAATGTTATATATCAATAAATCATACACACACAAACCACAAACTCAGATTAAACTGTTGGCATACCAAATTCACATTCAGATTCATCGATTATGATTAGGATGCTCATAAAAACTGAGATCAAATATAACTTTACTTTCTGTCATAAAAAAAATTTAAAATCGTACAGAAACTCACCTCATTGTAGACTTCATTAATACCCATGTGTTCCTTTATGTACACGATGAAGATGTCCAAAAATGATCTGGAAAATTGATCATCATTTAGAAAGTGTTTATGCAAAATGTATGTAACATTTTATGATAAAATAAATATTCAATAAAAGGAACACCACTTAAGTCATCTTTCTATCCATATCAGCATCTTTAAACTGTCATCTTTAGATAAACTTGAAGGTCTGAAAACAAAACAAAATGCAATTTTGAGTTCGATCAAGACTAATGTTAAACAAATTAGAGCAAAAAAAAAGGTAAAGCCTTAAAATGATTGAAAATTAAACCCTCAAAAATGACTCATCAAACAAAAAATCAAATATTTTTATAGAAAAAGCATACCTGTGGCCTGTGGGGTTTGAGTTGGAGTTCAGGCTTCATTCCCTGCAAATTTAGACACCAACAAACTAAATGAAGCAAAAACTATGAAGTGTAAAGCATACACAGACATTAAATTGAACCATATACACCCAAATCCAAGTAGTAAACTACCGCCGCTTTTGTGGTTGTGGAAAAAATGAACCCTAGCCACCACTAAGAAGTTGTTTTGATCGGTTTCAACAATCGTGGTTGTCGTCGTTGCAAGGCATAAAAAGCGAGGTTGAATCGTGGAATAGCGAGAGAAACGTGAGGAAGAATGAGGAGTGACATGGGAAGATATTGGTGGGATACTTGGATATATGTTCACAGTTCACCTACAAATATGGGGGCTTACCGGAAAAAAGGGTTTTAAAATTTGAAACTCATTTTTAGAACACATAAATAATGAAAAACGAAAATAAAATGTAAATAATGTTAAATAGACTAAAATACTCCTAAAACTTGTTGTACATCATGCATTAACACATGTAAGTGTACTTATTTTTTGGGTATCTTAAACTACCCCTTGAATCCTCTTTATATATAGTATAGATATGTCATTGTTATTGGTAAGGAATCAGATATGTACATAATTTATTGTTTTAATAGTATGCGCAAAATTGATATGAGCACTCTAGTGTTATACTGGTGAACGATGAATAATAGTAATATTCCCCTTTTAATTGAAAAACCAAATGGTTTTACTAAAATTCAATAGTTAAGTTTTTTATTTTTGATTTTTACCACAATATTTTTATAGTTTATATTTTTACCACAAATGATTTTAGTGAAATTCAATTGTTAAGTTTTTTTTTTATTTTTACCATAATATTTTTATAGTTTACATTTTTACCACCAAATGGTTTTACTAAAATTCAATAGTTAAGTTTTTTATTTTTGATTTTTACCATAATATTTTTATAGTTTATATTTTTACCACAAATGATTTTAGTGAAATTCAATTGTAAAGTTTTGTGTTTTTGATTTTTACCACAATATTTTTATAGTTTACATTTTTACCACAATATGTTTATAGTTAACATGTTTGGTCCCTCTTAAAGAATTGTTATTTGCACAATCAAAAAATATTGTTGGGATTGAACAACGAGAAGAGAAAAAAGAGAGAGATATAAAGAAAAAAAATATCTGATGGGTCGTTTAGCGATGGATAGGGGAGTGGTTCGACGGTGGTAGCGGTTTGGTCGGGCAGATTAGATGGTTGTAGGCGGCGATAGTTGGTGTTGTTATGGTGTCGTGGGTAAACGATGCCAACATATGTGCAACTTGAAGTGTATCTATTGAAAACTCATGTAAACAATCTGTATTTTGTGCATTTTAGATAGTAGTTGATGTGGCTGTCAGAGTGTATGTTTAACAAATGCGAACCAGACATGAAGAGCTAACTAGAAACATAAAAGGCTCACGCAGCGTGCGAGCCGACGACTACATCTAGTTTAATTGAATGGATGAACACAACAATAAACCGAATTTAAAATCATAAGACATAAAGAATCGTTGTACTTGTAAAATTTAACTGAACATGTAAAATTGAAGTAGATGAATTAATTCCTCACTTCTTCGGATGATAAAATTAGAAGTAGTGTTATTTTATCTTTGTTTTCTTTACATTATTATTTCTCCATGATTTACAAGTAGTTTTTATATGGAGCAGTTTTACTTGCTGACCACGGGTTGGATTATACTCCTAGTCTCCCACCTTCTTTAATTCTTAGGTGAACTTTTTCAAAAATAAGATTGGCTTAAAATAATCTTAAATAACATGTATTGATCGAGAATTTTAACTTAGTTTATTTCTTTCAGTGGTCTCAAATCTAACTTTTTTGGCATTCACTGGTCTGCCGTTAAGTATACTTAACGACCGTTAACTTCTTTTTGATTTTTTTCGAATTTCAAACCGATGTTTTATGGATTTTGATCCGGAAGAGGATACGAGTCAATTGATGTAACCTTACTCTAACCGGTGTTCCAAACAACGAAACGGTCTTTAATCGGGAGTTTAAACCTTAAAAATGTGAAGAATAACCATTATTATTACACTAATAATAAATTTATACATGGTTAAAGGAACCATACATTAATCTTGATTCTTCAGAAGTCAACAAATAGACACTAACATTCAATAAGGCTTCTCACCTACGTAATTTCCAGGAGGATCATAGTTACAAATCATGAACACACCCCTACCTCCAAAACAAGTTACTCTAGCACACCCGATTCGTCTACTCGTCTTCCACACAATTTGCGTGTAATGCCCACATTCCCTCCCTCTGTTGCACGAATTCAACTGATGGTTGTACCAACGCCCCTCCGCAACCCATGTGGCGGCGGCTTGTGATGGGCGCCACCTGCTACCACTCCCCCAAAATATGTTCTCACCATATGGCCCATTTGAATGTTTCAACAAGCAATCTTGGCGCCTGTGCCTCGCATACATGCTTGCATAACGCGCTAGATGTGGGTCCCACACTAGTGGCGGCATATGAATGGTGGCACGCGCTCGGTTTTGAAGTGACATGAAGTCTTTGATTAGATGTTGAGAGTGTGTTCCTGGGTGTGGGATGGCATTGGAGCATGACAAGAGGAAGAACATGACCAAGATCATGGAAGTAGGTTTAGGGAACCACATTGGGACCAAACACTTGGACTTCCTAATTAGTATGAAAACTGCTAGATTTGTAGCATGTTTTGTAGCATAAAATATTAGGAGCGGAACGAAAATTAGGTGGCATCCATGTTCTATGATGATTGACACATTTGTTCTATTCTAGAAAATTAACTAACGAAAGGTTAACATATATATTAAATAAGAGTAGGTTTATTAATTTTATTGTAAAATACTAAAATATTTAAAGTATCTGTTCTTCATTATATTAAAATATTTATCTATGTTAATGTTAAATAAAATAAACACCTATATAAACGTTTAATTAATATATTTTTTTGTTGAGCACAAGATCGAAATTGTTTGCGTTATGAAACTCGTAAATATACTTTGTTATGTTACATACACATCAGGTAGTTGATACTTTGATATCAAATAGAACGATCGTAGTAAATTAAATTCAAACCGAGTTAGCTTTTAGATTTCATTCTTATCAATACACTCGCTAGTGATCACTTATCGATCACTCTTGAAGGTTATGTTTAGTATTTATATATAAGTCAATTCTTGAACATATATATATGGTTTAAACAATATTTAATTGGAAACTTCTCTTTATTTTTTATTTATTAAGTCACTCCAAACTATAAAATAAGCTGTTACTAATCCATAATTAATTGAAACATGATTATTTTATTTTTGTCCCTAGCTTTTTCGGTGGCCAGTTGTAAAAGTTGATAGAGGATGCTCTCCTTCTTTGACAAAGGAGCTAGCGTATTTTATTATAAAGTTATAATGATTGATTTGCCTTTAAGCACATTTATATAGATTGATTGTAGATACATTTTAAAATCAGTAAAGTATACATAATAAACTGTACAAACAGCTAAGCTATGAATATTGATATTAACATGGCCGGTATCAACTAGCAAACTCATGAAATAACTCGCTAACCAATACTAAGATAATTGATAACTAAAAAAATAGACCATTGATCTTTAACAAGATTAAGGACTTAAAATTAGTAAGAATTGAATTTGAATCATAAATCTTTACGAATGAAACTTAAGCAGATTACTAAAATCATACCAACCCAGATTAAGTGTTCATGTTTGCACACCTTAAGTCCAATTAAGGTAGTCAGCCGGTAAAAAAACCGGTTCTACAATTGACCATATCAGTAAATTCCCCAATACTATCCTCTACAACATTTACTCCCATCAACCTTTACATTCTTTAATTTCATGGTCGTGTACGGTCTAAACGGCTCAACGGATCCTAAATCTAAATAGAGTAATTGAACAAGGATCTGAGTAATTTTTGGGCCAAGTCGGAACTACTGCATTCTGTTGAAGATTTCATCATATATTAGAATCCGATCTAACTCACTATCATTTAACTCATTGTTAGAGATGTGGGTGAACTTTGTTCCCTCTGCACAATATTATAGCAATTGCGCTTCAAAAATAAAATTATTGAAGGCGTTTGGCCGATAAACATTAAACTCTGAATTAAACCTCTTAGAAGTGTATCTATCCTCGTTGAAGTACGTACCCAAGCATAATCCACATACCCAGATTGGATTCTTTTTAGGATCTCGGGAACTCCCAAAGCTCCTTATTGGTTGTTGGGTCTTGTGGAGCATACACATTTGCAACATTTAGTAAATCCTAAGTATCTTAAGTTTCCCAATTGTGATAATAACATATCTTTTTGTTTTTAATAGTTTTACACTTTTGAGGGATCCCAGCAGCTGAATAACCCACTCGACCTTCCAAAGGACTCAACACATTCGATAGCCACATGACGTCTCTCCCATATTAAGAATATATAGTCTCTAAGAGATTGTGTATGTTGTTTGGTCTAAAGAACACGTCATTGAGATGGCAATGATAACTATTGTAACAATGTATTAGAGACTATGAATCATAAGAACTTGATCAAGAGTTTCACTTTTATTTTAACAATTATAATTTGTTTATGTACGTTTAGATTTACATCAGAAAGACATGTTTTTTCATTTTGACTCAAACACGTAAGTTCTTAATAATTCTTGAGGAATGTCCTTCAAGGAGGTGTTCCTATCCAATGATGCTACCGAAACAAAATTACTACCCAAGAGACCATCACTAAGGGTGGACCATTACCCATTAGCTTCTTTTATTGTTGCATATAATCTATTCTTGCGCTAGAAAATTCAAAAATTTAACAACCCCTAATAGATAACTACACACAAATAGACAGTAAGCATTATGTAAAGTTATAAACTTTTACAAAAATAAACTAACAAGTTATAAAAGAATAATACGGAGTAACTAATATAAACATAAAGAAAATTAGTAAGTAAATTGGACCATTACCCATTAATCCTTATAAACCAATAGCCCACTAATTAAATCATTATCCAACAGTCCAATATCCTTTACTAGAGGTGCACAAAAAAACCGGAATTGGAACCGGAACCGATCAAATAACCGAAAACCGGTTCTTCGAAGAACCGGTTCTACAAGAACCGAACCTGCAGAACCGGAACTGAACCGTAGGTTCTGAATAGGTTCTACTATTTTTTCCAAATTATAGGTTCCAAAAGAACCAAAACCGGTTCCTAAAAAAACCGGTTCCTGGAAGAACCGGTTCTTGAAAAACCGGTATGTTTTAGTGTTGTTATTTATTTAATGTTTTAAAAGCTATATATCTTGTAATATTAAAATTTTTAATGTTACTTCCGGCCAGTGGCGTACCCAGGAAATTTTTTCATGGGGGTCGGAAATTTGGTAGTAATCGTTTAAGTATAGATATATAATATTTTTTTCAATCCGGTTCGATTCGGTTCGGGTCGAACCGGGTCGGGTTAAATTAAAAAAATGACAACAAATAAATTTGATGGGCAAAATTAAAAAAATTTCATTTTACCTCCACTTATATTTAAAAGTAAAAATTTCCATTCCCTCAACTCAACCAACTTATTTAATGTCTAACCCTAATTTTTATCTATAAATACCAAACCAAATCTCTCTAATCACTTTCATCATCTAAACTCTCTCTCAAACTCTTTCAATCTATTTAAGAATTTCTACAAATTTTCATCTTTCAAACTCTCCCAAATTTCATCTTTTTTTCAACAAATTTTCAACAACAACTTGTGAGTTTTTTATTCTTTCTTTCATTTTTATTCCTAAATACTTGAAACATCTTCTATAACTTTACCATATATTTACCAAGGTAAATAGAGTTTGGTGAATCACCATTTTGAGGTTCGAGTTAGGATTGTTTTTCTCAAACTATATAAAATAAATCTTTTATTTTGTTTTTTAAACTTCATATGCCTCCATTATACATATTTTTTAAGTCACTAATCTACAAATAAGAAGTTAATGAAACCAAACCATGTTTCCAAACAATATTATGTTGGAAAACTTGTGTTATGGTATAAAAATGGTGATGTTGTGAACCTTGGTTCTACAACTAATTTTTCCACCATACATCACTTCTCACTTGATTACTTAGCAAAAGTAGTTAATTTATTTATATATTTCCATTTTGTACTCATGACCATCCAAATCATCAAATATATTGATGGTTTTGTGCAATGGTGAAACACTTAAGGTTACAATACCATAATGATTGACTATATATGACAATATAAATAAATATATATTACTATCTTCTAACTATAATATAACCCAATCCATTGTTAAATATTATGTGTCTCATATAGGCTACTAACTGGGCATTAAACTGAGTTTTCAAGTTTGTATGAGGGTCGAGGGTTAAATTTTATGGGGGTCGATCGAGAATTTAACATATAAAAACCAAAAAAAAAAAATTCGCAGGGGGAGCGGGCGCCCCCCACCCCACCAAAGTGGGTACGCCCCTGCTTCCGGCCCATATCATAGAAAAAAAGGTATTTTTTAAGAACCTGAACCGGTTTTTTAGGAACCGGAACCGGTTCTTTGAGAACCGGAACTGGTTCTTTAGGAACCGGAACCGGTTACTAGGTTCTAGTTTTTTCACCAAAAACCGGTTCTAGAACCGAACCGATTCTTGTAAGAACCGGTTCTTTTAACGTAAACAAGAACCGGAACCGGTTCTTTAAAAAAACCAATTTGTGCACCTCTATCCTTTACCAGGGCCAACTTTTAATCCCTAATTCTTTTATACTTTAGCCAGTTAATTACCCATTAATCCTTACTTTAATGGCTAATTAAAAAATCAATCAACAGGAGATAGAAGGACGATACTAAGTTGATCAGAACTAGAAGTAGGGGTAGATGACCGTAAAGCTTTCAGCTTTGAGTAAATTACAATTTTGGCCAAATTATGATGACGGTAAATGGTGACTAAACCAGTTAAATCTTGAAACGTTATGCAAGAGCCAATGCTATAGGAGACACGATTAAGATACTTGTTATAGAAGTCAGAGTGAGGATTAGAGAAAAACGAGTTAAATTTTTAGTTGGTTAGGAAGTAATGCTAGCACAGTTGGTCAAGTTGCTTTAAAAGTTGATTCATGCAAGGTGTTTATACCATTTACCCAGAAAAATGTCTTGACAACCAACACGTACGTGTTTATACCATTTGCATTTGATACGTTTGGTTCCTTTGCAACCGAGAATGTGAGCTACTTAATTAGTCAACTCAACACAGGTCAAGCATAGTAATGTTATCACTACATCATCTATGAATATAGTTTTAAAAGACTTAGTTTTGTTATTAAAAAAGACTAGCGACGTAACATGTTGCTTGTTTGCCTTCTATTTCGATGTATGACATTAGAAAGAAACATGTTGTTTTGTATATTGCATTTAGTTTTATAAATTTAATTCTTTGTTGTTAACCCAATTTGCTACATGCATATTATTTATTTGTATACATAAACATATATGGTTATGTCACAATAATTTAACGTATATATATAACCATGTTTAGAAAAATAGACTTACCGGGGTCACACAGATTTAAATCGATCTATATCGGTAGGTATATACCAATTTACCAGTTTATATTTGCCTCGTAAAATTGGTGAACAAAACAAAGGGTGTACGTAAATAATAATTAAGCAAACCAAGCTGAAACGAAAACGCTGTGAACCAAAAAGTGACAATTGCGCGCTTTCAATAAATAGAGAGGTGAGATACTTGGGGCTGACCGACTTTAAAATGTTGAATTAATAAAGTTTTAAGATGTCATATGAAAAGGTTGGTTTGCCATTTATGATAACTCGATCAGTTAGTTTCAGTCATATTAGTTATAGGCGATATTCAATGATGAATTAAGACATTAACTGAAGGATAATATATTTCCCTTTATCAAGGACCATACTTTTTTTTAAAAATAAACTGCGGTTTTGATTTATGTGTTTTTTAAGATGTTCAATCTCACCTTAACAGTTTAAATACTTGTTATTTTTATTTATAACATAATTGGTCTAAAACACTAACTTTATCCAACTTTTCGTTAAGTCTCTCTCACGTATTTATTAATGTACTACGTACATACCCAAAACTCATTCAACTAACTTTTCTAAGATTAACAACAATTAATGATGATTAAACGCACGTACGTACTAGCTATACTGCTTCCAAAACATGTATGTTAGGCAGCCCGGCCAATTAATTTATAAACAATGGTAAACACAAGTTATAAATTAATCTGGCTACGTACATATAGAAACAAACAAATAACTAAGTTAAGAAGCTAAAAGAACCTTGTTTCATTTCGATCTCCAGTGATTGTGATTTTGATTTCAAGCAGCCGACTTTTATTTTTTAGGAAATTTCCGCTGCGATTATATATGGTAATTTTGAAGGAGCCAACTATATATATTATAAACCTTTTATTTCGATTAAGTTGTTAACTGGGTGCAGCCTTTTAATAGGGACCTTTTAGAAAAGATGTGGAGGTTTGTTAATTACTTAACAATATTTTATATCAATTTGAATCATTCACGTGTCACTCACCAATGCAATCATTTTTATTTTTTTATTAAGAGAAAACTCATCTTATGTAAAAAAATCCTCATGGCCAACCGGAAACCATATTTTTGTCCTACGTAAGACTTTAACGTATCCAATAGGCCGGTCAGACGGTCAAGGTCCTTCCGTTTTGTAAAGTTTTAGATACGTAACATCAACCATTTGAATTGAGGATCACTTGCGTCTCTAATTAACTAAATAGATATATAAAGTAACAATCATAAATTGATTGTTATTTGAGGATTGACAACTTTTCTTGAAACCATGCATTTGAACTTATGTTTCAGCTATAGCCGTTACTAGGATGCATGCATGTTAGTTTTTTTGTTTCGTCTTCGTCTAAAAAAAGTTTTGGAAAAAAGAAATGTTACTTCTTTTTTAATGAAAAACATGTGTACTTTTATGTGCTTTACTTTTTAGTCACGAAATGTTTAGCGGAGTTTTTTACCATACTAGTGTAGTTAGGAAAATTATTTACCAAATAGGTGTAATTACAAAAGGGTTATTAGATTTTAATAATCCGAACTTTAATGAATTGGCTGATATTAATTCCAACTTTAAAAATTCCCTGTGACAGTCCCAACTTGTAAATTATTTTCCTCCATCGAACCTTTTATAAGTGTGACACAAAAATGGTCGGGTAAGGTTTTAATGAGACACAAAAATGGTCTGGTAGGTTTTTTGAGTATCCGTTATAAAAGGCTCGATGGAGGAAAATAAATTACAAGTTGGGACTGTCAGAAGGAATTTTTAAAGTTAGGATTAATATCGGCCAATTCATTAAAGTTCGGATTATTAAAATCTAATAACCCATTACAAAACTATTTACCAAAATAGGTGTTTTATTATGTTTCTTTATTCCAACTAATTTATTATTACATCTCACTCCTAAAATTATTGGGTAACTTTATAGCATTAAATCATTATGACTTTAGTATAATTTTTTAATTTAATTAATTAACACTTATTAATCACTTTTTTTATTTAAAAATCGAATTAATTATATATATGCATATATTTAAGTCTGTTTGAAAAAAGTAAGGTAAATTTAATATCCGTCTTACATTAAATGGAATATACTATTTTATTTTTATTAATTTTACATATATATATATATATTTTAATCATTAAACAACTATTAATATAATACTATTTGTTAAATCATTAAATACTTACTAATCGATGTTAATTATTAAAATATAAAAGTAACAGTCTTAAAAATGTTATTGTTTTTAAATAAAAAAAACTATTGTAATATCACTAGCGTAACACGTGCAACTAAGTTATTAATATGTTATAAGCACTACACGTTAAAGACAACAATGTACATTACAATAAAACACAACCATGCCGACGAAATACGTGTAGCGCAGTAACAGACGCGTCGCGCCTGAGCACTACACGGTATTGTCATAAATGTAACAGCCCAATGAGGCCGCGCCTGAGCACTACACGATAATGTCACAAATGTGTCACATTACATGCCAACGGGAATAACAAGTTCTTATTATTAAACATCTTGTATTTAAGTGGTTCTAAGCTCTTAATGTTTTTTAAATGTTTGTTTTCATTTAAAAATCATATAACATAGATAAGAAAAATGCAAGAACTTTGATTTATGTATGTATGCCTACATGTATTTTGCTTCTATATGTTGTAGTTAAATATATTACAATTATATGCATGATTATATTTTTAATCGATAAAAGTGATTAATAAGTATTTAACTAAACTAAAAAAATAGGGTTATTGGATTTTAATAATTCGAACTTCAATGAATTGGCCGATATTAATCCAACTTTAAAAATTTCCTGTGGCAGTCCCAACTTGTAAATTATTTTCCTCCATCGAACCTTTTATAAGTGTGACACAAAAATGACCGGGTAAGGTTTTAATGAGACACAAAAATGATCTGGTAGGTTTTTTAAGTATCCATTATAAAAGGCTCGATGGAGGAAAATAAATTACAAGTTGGGACTGTCAGAGGGAATTTTTAAAGTTGGGATTAATATCGGCCAATTCATTAAAGTTCGGATTATTAAAATCCAATAACCCAAAAAAATACTATAAGTTAGATATTTAATAATATAATAATTAAAGTTACCCAATAACTTTAGAAGTGAGAAGTAATAATAAATTAGTTGAAATAAAGAAACATAACAAAACACCCATTTTGGTAAATAGTTTTATAAGTACACCTATTTGGTAAATAATTTTTCTAACTACACTAGTTTGGTAAAAAACTCTACTTTGTTGTGAAGTTTTTGTGTATTTTTGTAAACATGTTTGAACGGATTATATAATCGTTGTTATATATATGCTCTTGAGGCCAATCTGAGTAGTCCAACCAGCGAACTGATCATCTAGCGACCGATTGAAGTGAGATAACGGAGGTTAAGTAGTGTAACTAGTAAAGTAGTAAACAAAAGGTTGAGGGTTCAAAAATGCAGTTTATATAATACATTTGGTAAAGAAACTTTTAAGAATTGTATGATGTTCAACGGTAAGTTTTAGCAGGCAGGCAGTACGTTCCAAGATTTTTTTTTTTTATATATAAATGGGCCTTGTTTCAAGAAGTTGTTCACATGGGAGCCTGTTTTTAAATTTGTTTCACTACAGGTGGTAATGGCTATGAGTTGAAAGATTTTCAGACCTCACTAAACATCTAACACCGGCCACCACTTTAAGTGGTAAACACGTTATCGTAAATAGCTGGTTGATGTGGTGATGTATCAGAGGTGTAAATGGGTTCTGAAAATCTCGCAACTCAACTCATCGCAATTACAACTTTAGACCCATTCGGAAAACAAATTTAAAAGCAAACACATGTAAACGATTTCTAGGGCTCTTTAATTTATATATAAAAGTCCGGCCTTGATGTTTCAGATATCAAAATATTACTTCTCAAGGGTTAAAAGAAATGTCAGTAGACCCAAATGCATTATATAATTAAGAGTAAATTACTTTTTGAGTACTTGTGATTTGAGGCGTTTAATTATTCGAGTCTAAATTTTAAACTTTTAACATATTGAACATTGTGGTTTGTATTTTATAACTATTTGAGTCTAAATCAATAACAATGGTTAGTTTTTTAGTTAAGTTAATAATAAAAAGACCAAAATTACTTTACACCAAAATAGTTAATTTTTATAACCTTAGGGACGAAAGTATAAAATATATATATGTAATACAGTTTGTTATTTAAACAATTGGTTTTCAATTTATAAAATATATCGTTTTAAGTTTTTCAAATATCTATATTAAAAAAAGATATTTTCTTTTCAAAAATTAATCGTTTGGTTTTATAAATAGTTAGACTTTTTGCCTTTAAAATACATTTGGCTACATAAATGTCTTTTATAAATCATTCATCTTATTTAAAGTATTTTTTTAACCGTTTAACTATTTTAACTTATTTTTTAAACCGTTTGTTTTACTTAATCATTTTTTTAATTGTTCATTAAATTTAAAAAACACGCTTAAGTAACACAAACGTTTAAGTCTCACACCAATTAACGTCTTTTTAAATCATTCAGATGTTTTGACGTCTTAATTAAATAATATGAATTTTTTTAAAACGATGATTAGATAAAAAACAGATAGTTGAACGGTTAAAAAAGTTATTTAAATAGATGAATTGTTATAAAAAGATATTTAAAATTGTGAATGTTTTAAAAAGGTCTTAAAACCCAAGTGTTTATAAAAACCGAACGATTAAAGTTTTTAAAAAATAAAAATGTGTTTTTTAGTAAAAAAACATTTTAAAAAACTAACAGTTAAAAAAATACGTTTAATATTAGATGTTTAAAAAACATTACAGTTTAAAAGATTTTAAAAAAAGTTTGAAAAATAAGTGTATATACATATATATGGGTTCCCAAGATTATGAAAAATAAAAAATTGAGTCTAGAAACATTTAGGTAATTTTATTATAAACTAACTGAAAAAACTAAACTTGTTAGTCATTTTGACTCAAATAGTTTTAAAATATAAACCACATGGTTTAATATGTTAACGATTTGAAATTTAGACTCAAATCGTTAAAGGCTCTAAATCACGTATACTCAGATACTAACTGAATCTATAATTAATGTGTGAAGACCTATTTTACATTTTTAGTTTTTTCTTTTTTTTTAACAAAACCACTTTATTTAATTAATGTGTGAATACCAAAAGTATTTTCTATTTTACATATTAAGTGACACGTACATGATTCATCTTCACTTAGGGGCTGTTTGGTTCACCTCTTAATGGTTCAGTTCAGTGCTTAATCATTCAGATTCAGCATTCAGAGCGTTTGTTTCATAAAAAAAATGACCTTTGAATGGTTCAGTTAAGTGCTGAATGGTTAAGAGATTGAAAGATGCTGAATGAAACTGAATGAAGCATATACCAAACTTACTATCACCTGAAGTTCTACCTCAATATCCCTCTCATTGATAGAGCCTCTTAACCATTCAGACCTCTTAACCATTCAGCACTTAATCATTCAGCAGTTGCCAAACAGCCCCTTACTTTCTCGTATCACATAATATTGTATAACTTCTGATTTGAAAGTACGTAGGTGGTCGGACCATCAAAATAACTAAAGTGCCCCCAACTCAATTTTATTAATTTAATCTTTTTAATTACTCGAATTTAACTTTAACATATTTATAACTTATATTTATAACTTTAACTTCTTAATTCTTATTTTATAACTTTGACTTAGTCATCATTTTAACATATATCTTTGTTTTTTGATATATGGTGCATTACAACTTTATGACGTGCCACAAAAGTCAAAGTTTAGTGTTACTATTTTAACACGTGTAACAATGTCACAAATATGAAAACCAACCGCGTGCCAGAGCGTACTACCAGGTCTTAAAATCTAATTATAATTATTTGTGGATGTGTTTGTAATTGGTAGGTGTTTGGATTTTTTTCAACACCCGATTGACGTGTTACCGCATTTCATCAATGGTTGTGGCCCTAGCTTACCAAGTACAGTAATTAATAACCAACATGACTAGCTAGCTAATAACCAACTGCTTTCTAATTTCAGGCCCTATAAGTCACGAGCCCAGCCAACCATAAGTTATCGATCATAGTGATATCAACTTGTTTCCAACGACGTACTTCGATCATTGTTATTTTCTCGATCAACCTCAAATGGAAATGATCACCAGCCAAGTCAAGAAGCATGTTGCGGTATTTTCATTCCCTTTTGCCTCACACCCTTCGTTGCTCTTAACCGTTGTTCGCAGGCTAGCTTCCGCCTCTCCCACCGTGGTTTTCTCCTTCTTCGGCACTGAAAGATCAAACCGGCCTTTGTTCCCAGAGCGCAGTTCGGGTAACATAGTGCGGTATGACGTGTCCGATGGTTTGCCAGAGGGATTTGTTCTGCCTGGGAAACTTCATGAGGAGTTAAACTTGTTTCTGCCCGTGGCAGAGGAGGAGTTTAAGAAAGGTGTTGAAGCTGCGGAGAAGGATATTGGCATGAAGATCAGTTGTCTAGTGGTGGATGCTTTTCTTTGGTTCTCCGCGGATTTGGCGGAGGAACGGAACATCCCTTGGGTCGCGTTTTGGACCGCGGGAGCTTGTTCTCTTTCGACACATGTTTATACAGATCTCATCAGGCAAAAATATGCTCAAATCAAAGGTAACATAATCATCATATATAAATTTTAGTTGAAATGAACTATATATGAGTCAATGTCAATTTATAGTAATTAAATGGATTAATGCACATCTAGTAGCTAGTGGGTCATTAATTATTATGTCATAGATTGAATTATTAAAATAAATTAACTGGTTTTATAAAGATACACGTACATATATATAATATACGTTTGTTACGTTTTGATGTGCAGATTATATAGGGCCTGATGATGAGGTTGCTAACTTGATCCCTGGCCTCTCTAAGGTTCGACTAAGTGACATACCAAGTGGGATCATTTTTGGTGACCTTGAATCACCTTTTGCAACCATGCCATGTAAAATGGCTGCAGCCCTAACCAAAGCAACTGCTGTTATTATAAACTCTTTTCAAGAACTAGACCCTGATCTCACAAAAAACCTCTCTTCAACCTTTAATAACTTCCTTACCATCGGCCCGTTCAACCTCGTTTCGAAACAGAAATCACCATCAAAACTCGATGAATTTTCATGCATTTCATGGTTAGAGAATCAAAAACCAGGATCAGTTGTCTACATTTCTTTTGGTACAATGTGCACTCCTCCGCCCCACGAACTAGTCGCATTGGCGGAAGCACTGGAAGAGACCAAGACCCCGTTTCTTTGGTCGATAAACACGAATTCGCAGAAGCATTTACCACCCGGGTTCTTGGATAGAACCAACGGGTCGGGAAAAGTCGTAGCTTGGGCTCCACAGGTTCAAGTATTGGAAAATCCTGCAGTCGCGGTGTTTGTGACTCACGCAGGATGGAACTCGGTGTTGGAGAGTATAGTGGGCGGTGTTCCGATGATTTGCAGGCCGTTTTATGGCGATCAACCGATAAATGCTTGGATGATTGAGCGAATTTGGGAAATCGGGGTGCGAATCGAAGGTGGGAATTTCACGAAACATGGAACTTGTGGTGCTATTGATCACGTTTTATCAGGTGATGGATCGTATAAAGGGCAGAAAGAGCGAATCAAAGCATTGAAAGATTTTGCTCATAAGGCTGTTGAACCAAACAGGAGTTATCATCAAAATTTCAAGACATTGGTTGATGTGGTTATGCAAATTTGATAATTCGTTGTTAACTATATATTTGTACTTTATTGTCATTCTTAATCTTATTTTGTAACAGTTAGTTAGATATCATCTATTATGTTATTTCTTAAAAAAATTAATGATCATATATCACTTATGTTTGATGATTTGTTGGAATAGTTTCATTTAAGCTCTCAACCGTTTAAAAAAATGAGATTATCTTGTGTCTAGCTATCCTTGTTGAGTTGTTGGTAGTATGTTACATAACTGAGTGTACGTGTTTTTAAATTATTATAATTTCGTATTTTGAGTTATTATTAAGCTTAACATGTCAAATTCATTTTTTACTTACAGTATGTATGTAAATTATTTTTGTAATATTCTGTTTAGAGGATGTAGTCAATTTATTTATATAATTCCTTAGATGTAAGTTTGGTGATTGGCGCGTCGACCAACTACCATCCGTCACGTGTCGTGTTGCAATTGGTTGGTACGTTTTACTTTTTATTTTTTTATTTTTATTTTTATTTTATCAAAATCAAGACTTTTTTATTAGATATATATATGAGTTATTTTGACTTTATACAACAAACATATTGGTTGATCAACATGTTTAGTTGGGTGCGTCTCCAGCTAGCAGCTAGCAGCTAGCAGCTAGCAGACTTCCTAAGATGTAAGGTCGGTGGTTAGGCTAGTTATTTAGCTAATGTGGTTGTAGCATTATTTACTAAATAGTTGTAATATTATTTGTATAGCTAAGGAATCTATATTGCTAGAAGAAAATATTTGAGCCATTATTACCGTCTATGAGCCGTTTTTGTCGTATTAAACATTATTCAATAAATTTCAAAGGTACTATAATGTCAAGATGTTGTACGTGAACAACGCAATGAAAAGTGGATTTGACATTAAAATGTACTGAAGCTCATGTAGATGATTGTTATAAATGCTTATTGATGGAGATTAGAAGATGAAAATAAATTTGGTAACGTTAAGAAATTAAAGCATATGAGCAGTCACAATCATTATCTACTAGAGAACTGTTTTAAATTTAAATCTACCTCATCATATAACGGGTTGTCCTAATTACACGTACAAAAGACTATGGAATAAAATGGACATTTAATTTTTAGATGGTGAAAGTTTTTCGAGATAGAAAAGCCACCAACCGAAATCAGCATTCAAAATTTTTCCCCAAACCAAGAAATAGGCCCCCACTTATCATCAATATCAACTAAATCAAACTACAAAGTAAACTTTATAAACTATTCATGAATCTTTCAGTTAAAAGTTCGTTTGTATTTAATCGTTTAATAAACAAACAAACACGAACAAGAAATATGTTTGTGCTAGACTACCCCTTGTCATCTAATAACCAAAGTGAGCAATTAACCAATTAATCTAAAATTATGGTTGTGTTTTGATTTTAGTGTGTGGCATACGCTAGTTACTTGTTAGCTCAGTTAAATAAATCATCACTCTCTTTGCTTGTTGGAATCAAACTACACGCACGATACGAAACATTGCGTGGCAATGCGTTATGGTGGATTGGATTACAATATAAACAAAATTTATCCGGTGGTACGTAGACCCTAAAACCATTATTTATGCATGTAATTAATGTGTGAAGACCCTCGCTCATTTCAATTTTACCTATGGCGCGCGATGCAATCCTATTCATTTGTTTTTATTTCACGTACCTAACACATAATAATTATAATAATAATAATAATAATAATAATAATAATAATAATAATAATAATAATAATATTAATAATAATGTACTTAATATCAAGGTTTTATGAGGTCATCAAAACTTTTTTAAAAAGAAAAATAAGGGCGAAATTAGAGGTAAGAAATAAAATGAAGTTTGGGTGGGAAAATTGAGTGAGATGGTTGATAAAACAAAAAAATTGTAATTAATGATATTTTTATAAAATATTTACACATCCTTAAATCTATATCTTTTAATAAAAGAGGGTTTTGAATGACACTTGTCATTCAATGAAGAGGGTGTTGGAGCATTTTTATCCCGTCAAACTAAAAATCTTTTATTTTAAGCTATGTATAGAAGGAAATCGATAACATTAAATCACTAATATTTTTTCTCTTCCAAAGTTTTAATTTACCTTTATTTACTTTCCTAAAATAACTATTTAAACGGAAAACAAACAACTTAAACAAATAGTTATATCGGAATTTACGACCAGACCCATGCATGCCGACTCATACGCTCGGCCCGGTACATATGAGTGTCATCGTGAATTTTTCCAGATATCTATTATCTTGATTATTTTTTTAAAGGAAAATGTAGGACCACGCTTGGGAATATATATATTATCTTAATCGGACCCACCTATCCATTTCCCGGCCGGGACCGCACCCTAACCCCCATAAGAGGAAACTCATCTTTGGTGAGAAAACCTTCTGACCCAACCTAAAACCTCCATTTTTATTTTTATTTTTTGTTCCAAGCGGGACTTGAACCCAAACTCCTCATTTTATAAATCTTGGGGAACCTCACCTTTACCATTTGAGCTAAGGATCATTGGTATCTGGATTATTTGTATGTCTGTTTTTTCTTAATATATTTTTTAATTAATTGATAGGATTTATAAGGTACACAGTTTAAAAACGTCAATATCTAATTTGCTACTAATAGTGTATTTGTAGTTTAAATATATTTGTTCAAAGCTCATATTTGTTCATGTAATATGTAGTTTATTTTCAAATGTTACTTTTTCATAAAATTTTAGAGTTGTGTTTTTATGTTTACGTTGTTAGCGTTGAGCCCGTGTGACACACGGGAAATAATTAACCTAGTATTAAATATTTAAAAGTTTTTAAATATAATAATTATATTGTTTTATATATTGTTATTTAAGCCGTACGTATGACACGAGAATTAAACCTTAAGTGATATCAACTTGTTTCCAACATCAACCTTAATTGATTATTGTTATTTTCTCATCGTTAAATGGAGATGATCACCTTGCAGTGTCTGCATTTCCTTTTGCCTCATACCCTTCACTCCTCTTAACCATTGTTCGCAGGCTAGCTTCCACGTCTCCCACTGTGGTTTTCTCCTTCTTCGGCACTGAAAGATCGGTCAAACCGACCTTTGTTCCCTGAGCGCGGTTCGGGTAACATAGTGTGGTATGATGTGCGGCATGTGCCCTATGGTTTACCAGAGGGAAACTTCATGAGGAGTTAAACTTGTTTCTGCCCGCGATGGAGGGGGAATTTAAGAACAAGCCGCGGAGAAGGATATTGGCCGGGATGAAGATCAATATTTGTTTAAGATCAAATTACAACTCCTTTAATTTATGAGTTGAAAATTGTCATACTTCTTAAAATGAAACATCCCGAAACATTAGATTATGCCAAATTATGTTAACATTTTGAGCTATGTTTGACCCAGAACATGAAATAATATATAGTGATGGTAGAAGAGATAAGTGATCGATGTGAGAACATGCTACAATTATTTTTTAAGACAAATGTATAACTATTGATGCATAAGGTACAATTAATTGGTTACATACACTTCTCCCCGGCCACATTAACCCACATGCTTGAATAAGTTTTTGCAAACCGGCAAGGGTGGTTTGCATGCTTCTGTTCTTCTGAACATGTTCAAGGCAGATCTGTTTGTCTTGCTCTACTTATGCATTTTTCTGTTCTTGCTTCATAATCATGGCAAGTGTTAATTAAGTTGGCTAAATACAAACCATGAAGAATCAACAAAACACAAGTAAACAACAATGATGGGGGTGCACGTATGTATAAGTATCTCAAAGAGTAAATGTTTATAACAAAGTGTACGTGTGTATGTACTATACCTTAAATGAGGCATATTCTAGACTTTTTGCTAAACCCATCAATTACATATTTCCCCTTCCTAAGCCCATCAATTACATATTTACCTAAGCCTAAAGTTTAATTACATATATCCCCTTTGACATAATAAATTACTCATTTACCCCTTCTTTTACACAAACCATAAGAAAATATAAAAATATATTTATGAAGATCATTAAGGGTAAAATAGTAAATAAAAATGCTATTTTAAAGAAATTGGGTAAATATGTAATATATGTGGTTTAAGAAGGGGGAATATGTAATTGAATTTAAGGATTGAGTAAATACGTAATAAATGATCTTATGAGGGGGATATATGTAAATGCTCCTAAAAATTAAAATGATCGAGTTGAAACTTGAAGGGGTCAAAACTCAAATGGGCCAACTGACAAATGCATATGGCTGCGCTGCATACTCTCACAAATGCATGTTGGTCAACTGTTGCCAAATGCATAAACTATCTCATAAATCCATTGCAATTTAACTCACACATATTGGCTGGGTTTTGTACACAAATGCATATTAAGTGCCTTTTATACTGCATGTTTTGAAATAGATCATTGTGATGGCCGGGTTTCTTTAGATAAAACTGTTTTAAGTTTTGAATAAAATCAATAACTCGTGAGGGTAAATTTGAAATCACCTAACTTCAATGAGTTTGTTTAATCAACTTCCACAATCATATACTATCCAGATTATAAAAACCTAGTTTACGCTACATTTAATCAATATTACAAGCCTATGAACCGGAGCAGGACATAATTCTTGATCGATCTGCTGCTAATTAATAATAATCCCTAGGTAAAACTTGTGGAACAAATGGTTTATTTAGTGCAATCTGAAAAACTCAGCTAATAGCCCAAGGTATCTGAGTAACAGTAATAACAAAGACGGTAAATGAGAAAGCTGTAGTACCATACCATTGACAGAAGACGTGTGGCGGTGATCTACTTGAGCCTTCTCTCATAGCCATTAATTAATTAAATCGGAATGTTGGAGAGAAATAGTCTGCAACCGTCTGTACATGACCGGGACCCTCTCCAATTAAGTGGGAACCGCCGGTTTGTACGGTTAGGATTCTAATTCAGCGATGATCTACGGCCCATATTGAATCTCCCGGTGATTACACTCACCGGGAGCAATAGAATATAGAATTATTATTGTAAAACAAGATTTGTTTAAGAGTTCGTTTTCTTTTACCAAAATGATCATAAGTTCATAACATCATGTACATATGTGAGCATAAATCTTTTGTTATATGCCAGATGGTAAATAATACAATTTTAACACGTATTTTGCATATTTACTGTTATAAAGAGTACAAAATGATGAAGCTTACTTCAAAAAGGTTACATTTAATAACTTTTAAAATAATGAAACTTTATTTTAGTTAGATAATCTTTTATATTAATTTAATTTTACTAAAATAAAAGAATATAAATTAAATTGGTAAGGTGACATGACAATATGATATGTGGTGAATTAAAACAAGAAATAGGATGAAGGTCTCGAATTTAATCCTTAACATGAAGTCAATTTAGACAAATGCTTTAATTTAATACTGATTACATTACATATATGCAAAATATTTGATCTTAAGTATTTATAACATATAAATGTAATATAATATATGACCATAACCAAAGAACACATGTATGTATAATAACTAAAACATAGAACACATATATATGGAAGTTTTAAGTTGCAGTAAAGGTCAGCTGAACATAAAAGTCAAAGAAGAAAGTCAACTTTCTGAAGCTCAACAGGTGCAATTTTATCATCTTTTATAGCCATTAAGTAACTAAACTTCCCTTCAAAATAGCCTTTCAAGAATGCAACCACAACCCCTCCAACAAATCTCCTCATGGGTTCTCTACACTTGCCATTTTTACACAAACAATAAGTAGCCTTCCCGCGAATCCCGTTAGTCTTGTCATCAAGCATATCAAGATGCCCGTAATCTTTCGCGACAAAATAACAAGCCGGTTTACAACACTCGTTGTAAAAGTTCTCGTGGTTCACCCCTTTTGGAGCACAAGCCGGGAACAACGGATTTTTCCTCACTTCACCAAGCCCCGACCCAATAACCATCACAGGCATTTCAATATTAAATGAATGTGGAACATAAGTGAGCACTTTTGGAACAGTTTGTTTACCTTTGTCCATTCCATCAACCGGGTCAATCCCAATCAAAGCCGAAAATTTTAACTTCAGTTCTGTTTTAACTCTGTTTAGAGCAAGGGCGAAAGCGACTTTTCCTCCACGACTATGGCCTGCCAGTCCTAGCTTTGTGAGGTCTGCACTTACTTGAGGCGGGAGGAATTTCGGGAGTCCTTCCGGCAGCCAGTTGGTTAGTTCTGCCACATACTCGACTTCTTTAGTCGCGTCTGGTCCCGTCACCGAATATAACTGTCTCATGGCACAACAAGAAATCTGTAAGTAATATGTTGGTTTATATTATAGTTATTAAGAAGTAACAACTCAAGCACTCTAATTTCAGTAGATGAACAATGCAAGATGGTTTAACTTTAACAGCAACAAACATAAGAACAACTTACTTACAAATCATGTTTGAACTATAGTTCATTTAAACCATAACCGATTAACCGAAAATTATAGTTTTCTTTTGATTATAGTGTGTGGCATAACTATTAACCAAACGTACGTATTATTAAACAAAGAAGGATGTGTGAGTACATGATGTGGCCTTGTTACTTCAATACAATTAACTACATCATCACCCTCTTTACTTGCTGGACTCAAACTATACAATACATTGCTTGCTGAACTTAAACTAAACTAAACTAAACTAAACTAAACTAACAGTTGCTTTGTGCCCTCTATGAAATATTAAAGACGTGTGAAAAAAAAAGATGCAAACTGAGACATATGAGCATAACATAAATATAGCAAATAATAAATGCAATATGGAAAAAATGAAGAAAAAATAATTACCTGGGGGAGGATGATGATGAGGCCATGGGAAGCGATTTGATGGGAGAGTTGAGAGTAAAAAGAGTTTTGGAGAAGATAACCATGGAGTAAAATTAGCAGTGGATAATCACCTGCTTCTACAGGTGTATATATCAACAAAGGTTTTGGAGTTAAAGTTTCTTCTGGTTTTATGACCTGTGTTTTAAGCTCCCCAACGCCAAAGATGGAAGAAACTGAACAAGACATCACTTATCTTGATATTTCAAAGTTTGTTTTGTTGGGATAAAGTTTGGTGTTTGTTAAATTGTGTGGTGTTCATATATAGGCCCACTTTAAAGCTTAGTGTAAAAGCAAAACGTAGGAATTGGACTTTAGTCAAGTTCTTGTTTGGTAAACAAGTCAAGTGTTATTGGGTTTGTACAATTGTACACTATGTAATTGGTGTTGTACTTTTGTTTTTATTTATAAATGAACAAAGAAATACGTGTCGGCATTTATTTAATTATGTTAATTTATCAATAAGTGTTAAAACTAATTTGCGACGCTAGATGATGAGAGTAAATGCTTCGTGAATGATGAGAAGAGTGTGTCGTGTAATTGCAAATGTCTCAAAGGGCATTTCTCGATGCTTAAGTCAATCAAATATTCATGATCAGATCATACCATACCATAACTTAGTGTAATAATTTAGAAAGAGAGACGCTTGTGGCCTTAATCCAAACTGGCTTACAATATTGGGACTTGGTGTGTGTACTTTACCTAAATTTATTCTTGATATAATCTTACCGTGTCCAAAACGATAAACCATCCCATCTCAAACGCATATCAATAAAAAAAAGAACGAGTAAATTACGGTTTTCGTCCCTGTAACTTGGGCTTTGTAACGGTTTTCATCCAAAACTTAAAAAATGCTCAATATAATCATTGTGGTTCCAGATTTGTCCCAATTACATCCAAACCTCTAACACCGTCAAGTTTAACCGTTACTCAACCCTCACTTACACCTCACGTGAGGGGCATTTTTGTCATTTAACCCCACCACTACCACTTGCATATATTAATTCATATCCCTTATCAAAAACCACAAACCTGATCAACATAAGCCTTAACCTCTTTCTCTCTCTCCAAACCCAGAATCTGAGATGATGAACATCCAAAACTCGATCAACTATTCTTGTGATTCCAACATACATTCGTACTTCATGGACCTGTGCAAAACTCGATCGATGTTTCCAACGTTGTGCAAGGAGGGTAAGTACATTCTTATTAGTTTAGACCTAATTTTTGGGTTCTTTTGACTCTAAACCATATTCTAACCTTTGTTCATAATCAGAGGTCATCTTGTGGATTTGTTTAGTACGTGGGCGGATGATGAAATGTGTCACAGAGCAGTTCAAATCATACATGGTATTTTGAGAAAGATGAACCAGGAAGCCATTGTCAACATATGCTGCTTAAAACAAGAAATTGAAATTTGCTTTAGTTAGTTGAAATTGAAATGTATTTTCTTTTGTAATTTCTTATGTTCTAGTAAACTTTGAGTAAATGCATTTTCTTATATACTAGCATTTTGTTAAAAGGTGTTTGCAACTAATCCTTATATAATATAGGAAAACGTAAAAAGCTTATGTGGCACAATTTTAAAGCTTATGGTTTATGTGGCATAATATGAGAGTTTATCTGATAATAATGATTTTTATTTAAAATATGTATATAAAATATATTATAATAAAACTAATTACATTTTTGGTCCCCTAATATTTTGAAGAATTGTGAAAAATTTAAGAGTATTTATATTTTTAACCCTCTACTACAATGGGTGTATATGAGTCGGTTTATATTTGATAAGGTTTAAAAATGAAACGTATGGATAAAGTTAATAAGAATAACATACAATTAAAGACCTCGGTGTTTTATATATATACATAACATTTTTATACGATTTAAAAAAAAATATAAACTACACTATAAAACTGAGCATTTTATGGTTTAGTAAATTTGAGTATAATATTACTATACTAAAAGTCTAAATTTAAAAGTATATCATGTTCCTGTTTACCACGATTTTGTCTCAAAACTGATTGGAACATTCATGAATATCCTTAAAAGCATCACTTGAATGTTGTGTTCCCGAGCGTAGCACGGGCACTAAACTAGTTATTTATATATGTAATTTAGTTTGTAATTTTCAGTGTAGAAGAGGTGGGTTAGTGGGTATGAGATGAAACAATTGTGAAGTATATCGGGAAGTTTAAAAGGTTTTTTGGTTATATATGCAAGTGGTGGGGTTAAATGACAAAAATACCCTCACATGAGATGCAAGTGAGGGCTGAGTAACGGTTAAACTTGACGGTGTTAGAGGTTTGGATGTAATTGGGACAAATCTGGAACCACAATGGTTATACTGAGCATTTTTTAAGTTTTGGATGAAAACCGTTACAAAGCCCAAATCACAGGGACGAAAACCGTAATTTACTCAAAAAAGAACATACATTTGTCACAAAAACTCACTAAGTGTTTTGTAAGGGATCATAGTATGATACATAGATCATCCATAGCGCGCTTGTCTTATAAGGGAACATGCTACTATGATAAGTACACCGTCCACCATTTGTTCTCCAAGAAAAACGACTATTCCTCTATAACTCTATTACTTACTTTGTCACTATGATACGTCATCTCGGACCATAGAGTCATACACTCTTTCATTAGCCTTTTTTGCCTGCAAATTCAAGAAAACAAAATGCATAATCATATAAAATGAACATTAGGTATAGAGTTTGATTTCAAATATGCATACTAAATAGATAAAAAACATAGAATTAAATTTTAATGAGAATAATAACATACTGCCTTTTCCCAATTGGTGGATAAAGTCAAAATAAAAAGAAATAACGCTTGAGCTAACAATGCTGCAATGATACCGAGCCATAATCCCTGTATGGTAAAATAAATTACGTAAGAAAAAAGAATGATTTCATATATCCTCGTATAAAAATCAAAACTTGATATGACTTCGACACAAAAACATAATACCAGATATACCCATTAGGAAAATTTATGGTTTTCCCCTCTATTCAAAATACTTTGAATGGGTATATTTTGGAAGTTTCTAGGACGCGTATGAAATTAGCCCTAACAAACTTCCAAAACAAGAAAGAAACAAATGAAAAGGACAAATGTTACCACCTTCCCTCCCATATGAAGTACAAAAGCGAACAAGATCGCCAACGGAATTCCAATCAAATAATAAGCTCCCAAGTTCACAACTGCACCTATTTTTTGTCGTCCACTCCCTCTAACGGCCCCTACCAAAATGAACTCAAAAATTATGTCATATACATAAATGAGTTGATGTTGGAACTATAAAAGAAAGAGAAAAATACTTGGGTGTCCGTTGATGTTAGAACTGTAAAAACAAGACTAAATTACTCAAGTGTCCATGTTGTTTGTAAAAATTTGGCCTTTCGTCCTTTATGACGAAAATATACGGATTAGCTCCCAACAATTTGAGAAATCATAACACATTTGGCACTAGCATGAATTTTAAATTTTAAAAATAATCATATCACCATTTTCACTAAAATCAAAATCCAAAACAAGAGTTAAAAAAAAGGGAAAAAACTGAAATGGTGACCACAACAAACCCAACAAATCCCCTCTCACAAATAAGATATTTAGAATTTAAGATGTTCAACAAAAAGATATAAAAAAATCTTTCTTGCATTATAGGCAGTGGAGTACTAAGTTTTTTAGTAAAAAACACAATAGACTGAGACAAGTTGTAATGTTTGTTTTATTCGACATTTAAACTATAAAAAAATGAATAATTCAATTGGTTGTAACCTGAAAGCACAGTCTGGATGCCTTCAACAACGTGAGATCCGGCAAGAAGTAGCATCATTTGTGCAATGTAACTCACAATTTCTTCTTCGCTGCTATAACAATACCCCCACATTTTTCGGCCTAAAATCAAGATTAATCCACTCAAAATTCCTTCAGTCACTACACAAAACATTGAAACGCGTATTGCTATGCGTGCTGCTCGTGCCTGTCCAGCTCCTAGTTCATTTGAAACCCTTACACTACAAATAATTTAGAACAAATGTAAACAAAGGAACTTAATTTTTAAGTATTAACAACTTCAAACACTAGAAATCACCTTGTGGCACCACTTAGACCAAGAGGAAGCATGTAAATCATTGAGCATGTATTGAGGCTGAAATATTTGAACCCATTTATAAACCAGATTAAGCAAAAAAATCGTGAAACAAAAAGATCAAATGTTGTGTTGGGTTTGGTTGATTAACCTGATAGAAAGAACTGAGGTTTCAAGTTGTGGATTAGGAAGAAGACCAGATAGCAACACCATCATCTCAAAGGACCATATCTCCAAACTATGAATTGAAAAACAAGTTTTTATAACGCGTAATACAATATCGATTCAATATCTTTATTTAAAGTTGATGAAAAGGAAGATCTTGAATTACCAGACCATAACTGCAGAAGGAACTGCAAGTTTCAAAAAGGTTGGAATGTTATGAAAAGCCTCTTTTGAGAAACCAGTCCAAGTCTTCTTACACGAAGGCGAAACTCTAACATAAACCGCCAACAACAACACATTGATCCAAAGAGAGATTGCATTAGCCAATGCTGCACCTCTACTCCCAAGCCCGGACTTAAACACCATTATCCAACAACTTAAAATATGAAGCAGAGTTGTTATCCCAGTGCTTATCATCATTGGAACCACATTGTTTTGAGACTGTAGAAACCGAACGTGACATTGAAGTAACGCTTGTGCAAACAGGCTAGGGATCATGAATCTTGCATAGAGGCCAGCTTCGGCTGAGATTTCAGGATCTTGACCTAGAAAAACAAGCAACTTTCCTGCATTTGCCCAAATAAAAGCAAGCGGGATGCTGACGGATAAAAGAACAATCATGGCTCTTTGCTTATGAACTCCTAGCATATGATATTGTTTGGCCCCAAAAGATTGTCCACAAAATGTGTCTAAAGCACTCCCCATTCCAACCTATTCACCATCCAAACAAGAATCAAACTTTATGAATTTCAAGAAACAGGGGAGCCACATAATCTGCTTAGTTCATTTTACATGTAAATAATCACCCTAACTTTCATAACTCAATGCAAAACACCCAAGAAAAAAAACTAACCATTAAACTTGTGCCAGTAACCGAAGCAAAAGAAGTAGCCATTGAAGCACCAGATAGAGCCAACTCACCCAAATGACCCACAAACATCAAAGAAATCATAGATAACCCAAAAATGAGTAGATTAATGATAATTAATGGTCCTGCTAAGTACAACTGTTTCTTAAACTCACTAAAAATCTCATCTTTGCTGTAGATCCTGACCCCATTTCCTAATTCTTGACCCACAAGTGGGGTTTCAAGTCCTTCTTCCTCCATTTCCACTTTGTCTCTTAGTCAATATCAAATTTAAAGAAATTAAAAGCACATACAATCACCCTGTCTAATACAACATTTTGCATGCATTCTTGATGGTTTAATCTTTTGTAAAAATCCAAACTTTTTGCATGTCTTAGTTAAGAACAATGAATCTAAGATAGAAACAACACTGCAATAAAGGAAATGATGATCTGAGCAACGATTAACAAGGAAACACTAATCATACAAGAAAAGATTCAGCAACAAGATGGTAGCAAGATTAAACTATAGTCAACTCAATGGAAACCCTAATTGAGATAATGATTTCAGCTGCAGGCTTTATCTTTCAAGTCTTGAAACTTGAAACTTGAAACATATACCGATGTTTGAAGATAATTACAGTCCTGCCCAAGACCAGACGTTCAACTTCAAAAGCTTTACATGGATAGCCACTCTCATCGCGGGTGTCCATGATTCAGCCTAAGGCTGTCTAGGCCTAGCATCGGTCTAGTTTTCTTGTCGATTTTTTTTCACTTAAGTTGGTCGGCTTTAAAGTTTTCAAACTACAACAAAGATTTTAACCTTATTAAACCGGAGAGTATGATTTAAATTTATTTAGTTTTTTATATTTAGATTTTCTCTAATGGGTTTTATATCAGATACTTAGATCACTCGCAATGGATTCAATATTTGCATCTCTATGACTCTATCTTCAAATTTTAAAGAAATAATAAAAAATATTTGGATTCGTCATTCTAAACCTTATCATCAATTTATAAAAAAAATTGCTATGGTAACCCGTAAAATAAGTATTTATAAGTAACATGAAAATAAAACAAAAATTAAGATATGAGATGAGATGAGGACAATTGGCCCCCTTAAATTTTTTTTATTTTAGTTTTATATATAAGTAAAAATCCCAAGCGTCTATCGCAAAATTATAAATTTGCCTCCCTTAAAATTTTGAAATAAAGAAAGGAACAAGATTGTATTAAACACACTATCGCTTATATGATTGTTATTGTTTCAAGCATCCAATATCACCTTGCTTATCAGGATAATTGCTTAATATGGTCCTAGATAAGAGCTTGACAATTGTTTTAACGATGATTTTTATTGCAATGAAACGGACCTAGACCGATTTGAACCGAACCAGGTCGAAAAAATTTATATAAAAGGAGCCAAATGACCTCTAAAAAACTTGTGTGCCCGTGAAAATAATTTCTAAATGTGTCACTAGATGTGAGGGGTTTTAGATAGCCAAAGTAGAGGTGCGCAAATTGGTTTTTTTGAAGAATCGGTTTCGGTTCTTGTTGATGGTAAAAGAACCGGTTCTTTCAAGAACCGGTTTTTGGTGAAAAAACTAGAACCTAGTAACTGGTTCCGGTTCGCAAAGAACCGATTCCGATTCCTAAAAAACCGGTTCTGGTTCTTAAAAAAAACGGTTTTTTTTCTATGGTATGGGCCGGAACGTTAGGCTGCTTCAAATCTTCACCCTCCATTGCGCTTTCATTTAGAGTATATGGTCAAAAATTTGTTATATTATTTTGACTAAATAAGTAGTAACATTAAAAACTTTAAATATTACAATATATATAGCTTTTAAAATATTAAATAAGTAACAACACACATATAGAACCGGTTTCGGTTCTTTTGAAACCTATAATTTGGAAAAAATAGTAGAATCTATTCAGAACCTACGGTTCGGTTCGGTTCCAGTTTGGTTCTTATAAAACATGTTCTTCTAAAAACTGGTTTTTAATTATTTGATCGGTTTCGATTTCAGTTTTTTTTTTCACCTCTAAGCCAAGCCAGAGAATGAGTCAATGAGATATAAAATAGTAGGTGGGCCGTGGGTAGATGGTGATGTGATTTTATATGGATAAATGATAATGAATCCAAGTGCGAGCCGCCTAGTGATTTATAAAGCTGGGCTCTTTTAATCCAACTACTTTTGTATTACAAAGTAGTTGTTCGTGTCACTATAAAGTTGGGCTCTTTTTATTTCTAGGAGCCCACATGAAATACTAGCCCGTAAATCCTTTAATCTATTTGAACATGGAGGACCCATTTGAATAACTCACCTCTCGTATCGGCTAGGAGTGGGCATTAATTGGGTTTAACCCGAAAACCCGGAACCCGACCCGAAAAGACATAAAGCCCGTAATGTCATTTATGTATATGAATGGGCCGCGGGCCTAATTTATCTCACAAATTCGGGTTCGGGCCAGGTTCGGGCTCGAGCCCAATCTATTATAACCCAAACTTAAAAAAAAGCCCGGAAAGGAGACAAGACCAAAATTATAACGCTGCATATTTGTACTGCTAGTTTGCTACTGTATAACATAATCTATATTTTTTTAGATCATGAACTTGATTTAAAGATTCATTATTCTTAATATATTTAAAATTCAAAAAACTAAAAATACTTTTTCAATATTGAATGAGATAATTTACAATGAAGAAACCAAGATTAACGAACAAAGTCTAAACCAAATACCACCTAGATGTTAATCTTAGTTTCTATCTAAAACAATTGTAAGTACCAACACTCAAGAAAATGGTTAAGGGTATCATAATTATTACCTTAAGCCAAAATCAGCAACACTACTTTGCAAAAGAACATGCGTTCAGTTCACTAATAAGCATAAGAAGATTAGATAGATTATGCAAACAGCCTCCATCTTTCAATTTGTTAATTTTTCGTTTTAACTGGAATGAAATTAGGTTTCGGTTCATGAACTGCAATTTGAATTGGAACAATGAATCGGTCTTGGGTTTTTTACAAAAGCCCGTAACCCGTAAATGGCATAAGCCCGAAGCCCGTTTGTAACTATTGGGCCGGTTATCGGGCTGTGTTTTATTGTAAAACCGGGTAACGGGCCGGGGTGGGTTATGCACGGGTCGGGCCGGGTTATAGACCTTACCCACTCCTAGTATCGGCTATCGATCTTCAAATTGCCGCTTCTAATTCTTTTTCCCATCTTTTTTACGAACGGCCACACTTTTTTTCATATTTTTAACTACGAAATAAACACTCTAAATGTACTTCCCAATTCCACTAGCATAAAAGAGTTTATTCAACTCCTGAGAGTAGGGATGAGCTTTTGGTACCGAGTACCGGTACCGGTACCGGTACCGTCCCGGTACCGTCCCGGTACCGTACCGTCCCGCTAAATTCGGTACCGGTACCGGTACCCACTTTTCCTAAAACTCGGTACCGGTACCAGGCGGTACCGGTACCGGTACTTTCCCGGTTAGTACCACGTTGGTACCACGTTGGTACCGGTTAAGAAAAAACTAGTTTTTTTTAGTATATTTTATATAATTTGAGATGTTATGAATGTTGTGTATTACTTGCTTAATGTTATAAAGTGTTTTCTTTACGACTTTGAGTCATTTTATAATATTTTTTAGATTATTAACTTTTAAATTTAATGAAGTTGATATGATTTTTAATTAATTTATACCATATTTCATTTCTTTTTCTTATATTCAAGTATATTATAGTATAGTTATATAAAAAAGTATAAAATTAAACCGAAATAAGCGAATAAATTTTATAAAAAAAAATAAAATATGAAACTGGTACCAACGTGGTACCAGTACCGAAATACCGGTACCGGTACCGGTACCGTCCCGGTACCGTCCCGCTAAATTCGGTACCGGTACCGGTACCCACTTTTCTTAAAACTCGGTACCGGTACTAGGCGGTACCGGTACCGGGCGGTACCGGTACCCGTCCCGATCTCATCCCTACCTGAGAGATTCTATAGTTCCTGAGCTACCCCAATTTGATGAGTACATCACAAATTCACAACTTAAGTTAAAATCTCATACGTGACAAAATAAAGGTTGTAGCTAGTCAAGAGTCCTTTGTATTTTCTTTGCTAGCTTTAGTTCTTTCAATGAGTTTTCATTGTCGTTGTTAAAATAAAGTTGGTCAAGATAAGTTCACCTAAAGTGAGTTTCTCATGGTTAAAACCTTGACCTCTAAGTGAACACATTCCAATGCCTTTACCAATTACCATCGCAACTCTCATAAACTTTTATATATGTTTATAGTTGGCGTATGATCCTTTGCAAATCTCATAGGTTGTTGTTATCTTTTTCGACATTTCATCGTTGTATTATATATAATCCTATCAATAAGAAAATATTGGTGTGGTGAAACTATCCATCTTTGTATAATTCAACTTAATTAAATTTATTAAGTATAAAAGCAACATTTTTTGGGTAAAGACATACACATGGGGTGTTAAAAAAATCTAAAATCTGAGTAAACCATAGATTAAACCGCATCTAAATCCAAAAAAATCAAACTGAATTCCTTAGTCGGATTACAGATGACAAAGTTATTGAATTCGGATTTCTGAATAAGAACCATTATGTTTCTAGGATTTTTAACTCAATACTCATTAGTATATTAGCACAAAGCTTCTAAGATAAGAAATGTATGAAAAGAGTTAGTGACATGTTCGCTATGTTTGTTAAGACTTAATGTTTTAACTTTTATGAATTATTATCCATTATTTTGGACTAGTTTATGAAGGTTATGTGGTCAAGACTAAGTTTGTATTTTAATTATTTTCCGGTTTGTATGTTTTACTATCGTGACTCTAAAGTAGTACATAGCAGGATTAATGATTTGGGGAAACATATTGGAATAAAAAATTTTAAAAAATTGTTGATTGGTTTTATTCAAATTATTTGGATTTATTCAAATCCAATCCGAATCGAATTCGGATGAATTTGGATCGGATTAGATAATCCCTTATTTGGATTGGATCAGATTAAGACGAAGTTATGAAATTCCAAATCCAACTAATTACATATCTGATCCAATGAGCACCATGGGCCTATCTCTAACATAATTATGCTTATGGTCCAAATCCAATGACATGGGGATCATGAATGAAAAAAGGTTGCTAGATTCTAATCCTGATTCGAAGGGGGTATTGAGGTGATTCTAACCAACATAAGAAAAATATCTTTCACACACACATATGGCCTGTCCTCTCTTGGACCACTAACTAGAGGTGTAAAAATAACGGTTTGTGAACTAAAATCAACAAATCGAACTGAAACCTGTATATTAGAAACGATTTGGAGCCGATTATAAACCGTATGTTCAAGACCTGTTCGAAACCGAACTGAAAGAGTAAAAGCGGACGAAAACCAAAAAAAAACCCAAATTTGATTGATTAAAGAAGTTTTCACCTAGTTGACTATGAACCAAATCTGATTGATTAGGTTACACATACACAATGAGAAAGAGTACATCCAATAAGACTTTCATAACACACAATATATATAAATGTAAGCTTGTAGATAAAGTAACATCAATCATAAACCACCATACTTTTAACTAAAATACAAGAAAAAAAAAACTTAAATCAAACAATAACATTTGTTAATACTAAGTTAATGTTATTAACGTCTAAGAGTAGTAATCAGCCGTTCGGAAACAAAAATCAAAGTCGCTTGATCAGACAAAAAAAAATGTATAAATTATTATGACTCGAACCATACTTGTCCAATTAAGTAGAAACCGAAGTCAGTTCACAATTCCCTTGTATTATTAAAGAATTAAATATATATAATTCCATTCCATAATGACTGCTAAAAAGTAAGTTTTGATATATCTTTACAAAAGATAAAGTATAGAAATGGTTTATTGGAGCGAGTGATTGTCGTTATCTAGAAAAGATGCTCTGCATCGCACAACTAAACTAATATCTCCAATGTGATAAATTGATTGTTGCTACTGATACAAACAACAAATAAGTGCGCGCATTTGTCGTCGTAGTATTTTTACGTACGTTTTGTGATAGAAAGAAAAAGGGGAGTTGAAATGGAGGAAGAAAGAGTTGAAAGTCCATTGCTGTTGCTGGGTGAAGAGTCAAGAAATTCATACAGCAAAGATGAGATTTTTAGTGAGTTTAAGAAACAGTTGTACTTAGCAGGACCATTAATGACCATAAATCTACTGATTTGTGGGTTATCAATGATTTCTGTCATGTTTGTGGGTCATTTGGGTGAGCTTGCTCTTTCTGGTGCTTCAATGGCTACTTCTTTTGCTTCTGTTACTGGCACCAGTTTAATGGTTAGATATATTTCCATTTTTTTTAATTCCTTTTCTTAATTGGCTATTTTGTATTGACTTATTAATTAGTAGAATTAATGTTAGTCACATACATAGAATAGTTAACATGTTTGGATCGATTGCAGCTAGTGATAATCATCAAATCTTGATTATTTACATGTAAAGTATTCTTTCATGATATACATTACCATATTAGGATATTTATTTCAAAGCATTAAATTACAGGAAATTCCCAAAAGGGCCATTTTTACCAAAAAGATATATATCGTCCCTTTTGACTTCCTATGTCAAAAATGATCATTTCTACCTAGCCGTCTAAGCCTTCAAGGCAAGCTAGTCAAACGACTTGATAGCAGTCCAACGATTAGAAGGCTAGTTGAATGACTCGATAGACTAGTCATAGTCGTCAAAAAAATGTCCACTATAGCCATCTAGTTGAACGACTAGTCACAAATTGTTATTTTTGACATAGAAAATCAAGAGGGACGATATGTGTTATTTTGGGTAAAAGTAGACATTTTGAAAATTTCGCTTAAATTATTATCGTAACAAAATAATAAACTTGAATAGTTAACTGTTTTAGTCAAGTGTTCAAATTTTTTAAATTTTGTTGCATAAAAACACATCAAAGAATTTCTTCAAGTGTTTAAATATTTAATTTATTATTATCCACAGGTGTATAGGTTGTATACATAAATTTTATGTTTGATCATAATGCTTTTCCTATTTATGAAGAGACGAGTAAACACTATTTTTCTAACATTAAATTAATTTATGGAATGAAAAATGAATACTTATTGATTTATAGTTTCTTATATTCATGTGTGTCAGTTCAAGTTAACATCCGACTTGGTAGTTATATCGGTTATGGTAGTTATTAGTGGCTCCCCTGTTTCTTGAAATTCATAAAGTTTGATTCTTGTTTGGACTGTGAATAGGTTGGAATGGGGAGTGCTTTAGACACATTTTGTGGACAATCTTTTGGGGCCAAACAATATCATATGCTAGGAGTCCATAAGCAAAGAGCCATGATTGTTCTTTTATCCGTCAGCATCCCGCTTGCTTTTATTTGGGCAAATGCAGGAAAGTTGCTTGTTTTTCTAGGTCAAGATCCTGAAATCTCAGCCGAAGCTGGCCTCTATGCAAGATTCATGATCCCTAGCCTGTTTGCACAAGCGTTACTTCAATGTCACGTTCGGTTTCTACAGTCTCAAAACAATGTGGTTCCAATGATGATAAGCACTGGGATAACAACTCTGCTTCATATTTTAAGTTGTTGGATAATGGTGTTTAAGTCCGGGCTTGGGAGTAGAGGTGCAGCATTGGCTAATGCAATCTCTCTTTGGATCAATGTGTTGTTGTTGGCGGTTTATGTTAGAGTTTCGCCTTCGTGTAAGAAGACTTGGACTGGTTTCTCAAAAGAGGCTTTTCATAACATTCCAACCTTTTTGAAACTTGCAGTTCCTTCTGCAGTTATGGTCTGGTAATTCAAGATCTTCCTTTTCATCAACTTTAAATAAAGATTTTGAATATTACGCGTTTCTAAAACTTGTTTTTCTTTTCATAGTTTGGAGATATGGTCATTTGAGATGATGGTGTTGCTATCGGGTCTTCTTCCTAATCCACAACTAGAAACCTCAGTTCTTTCTATCAGGTTAATCAACCAAACCAAACCCAACACGACATTTGATCTTTTTGTTTCACGTTTTGTTTGCTTAATCTGGTTCATATATTTCAGCCTCAATACATGCTCAATGATTTACATGATTCCTCTTGGTCTAAGTGGTGCCACAAGGTACATTTCATAGTTGTTAATACTTAAAAATCAAGCTCCGTTGTTTACATTTGCTCAAAATTGTTTGCAGCGTAAGGGTTTCAAATGAACTAGGAGCTGGACGAGCACAAGCAGCACGTTTAGCAATACACGTTTCAATGTTTTCTGTAACGACTGAAGGCCTTTTGGGTGCATTAATCTTGATTTTAGGGCGAAAACTATGGGGGTATTGTTACAGCAATGAAGAAGAAGTTGTGAGTTACATTGCACAAATGATGCTGCTAATTGCAGCATCTCATGTTGTTGATGGCATCCAATCTGTGCTTTCAGGTTACAACAAACCAATAAACTATTATTTGATCAATTCTTGTCGTGTTAGTAATTTACTTTTCGATTTTATTTTTGTAGGGGCGGTTAGAGGGAGTGGACGGCAGAAAATAGGCGCAATTGTGAACCTGGGAGCGTATTATTTGATCGGAATTCCTTTGGCCATCTTGTTCGCTTTTTTACTTCATATGGGAGGGAAGGTATATATAGCTGGCCTGAAACTTTCATAATATCGATCATATACATAACTTATATGAAATGAAATAATCCTGTTTAATTTCTTATATAATTTTATTTTTATTATGTAGGGATTATGGTTTGGTATCATTGCAGCATTGTTAGCTCAAGCATTATTTCTTTTTATTTTGACTCTGTGCACCAACTGGGAAAAGGAAGTATGTATTAGCGGATATTATTATGTTTACATAATTAGTTTAATATCCGCTAATAGTATGTTACTATTTCCATTATATATTTCTATGTTACGCAAAACATAAAAGACTAGTACTATACTTACCCTTCTATTTTTTTACGCGTTTTGTTTTCTGTAGGCCAAGAAGGCTAATCAGAGAGTGTACGATTCCATGACCCGAGATGAAGTATCATAATAACAAAGGTAGATAACCGAAGAATGGCCGATCTTTTTCTTGGAGAACAAGCAGTGGCGGATGATAGTTTTATAGCACAGTCGTTTACAAAAACACTGCATGAGTCTTAATTTGTGGTTGGGTTATGTGACATGATGTTAATTGTTTCAATATCTGCTTTAAGTTTATGTTCTTATCTTTTTTTTTCTTCTCTGCATTTTTCTTAGATTTTTTTCCTCTTCTATGTTCTTTGGCTTTGTTTTTGACTGTACTCTTGTTTCTAACAATTAAGCTAGCAAACCCAATATGTTTTTCGGTTTCAAAAACAAAACGAAACTAAGAAAATATCGATCGTTGATTGCTTTAATTTTCTGATAAAAGGACGGTGCACAATAAAGTTTTGGTACATTGATTCTAGAAAGAACAAATTTTAAATTCTATAAAAACAGATAGGGGTACGTGGGTGGTGATACGATCGTGGGCTTGTGATAAAGACCCAAAGGCAGCCCACTTCTGTTTCCACGTGCAAGTAGAGTTTGCATTAGTAGTATTTCAATCTAAAACTCCTAAATTTAGAGGTGCACAAATCGGTTTTTTTGAAGAACCGGTTCCGGTTCTAGAACTAGGGGTGTGTGCGGTGCGGTTAGGTTCGGTTTTTACCTTTAACCGCAACCACAACCGCAATATGCGGTTAGTGGTTTTCATAAACCGTTCGGTGATCGGTTTTTTCGGTTTGTGGGTTTCGGATTATTCGAGGTTTCGGTGCGGTTATTTATTTATTTATTTTGTTTTACTAACCGAAGTTTGAAAGAGTAAACAAAAGTATATTGATAGATACGACATAAATTTATTCGTGAGATAAAATGCATTACATCAATAGTAAACCACGATGTGTTACATTCATAAAGAAACAAAGTTTATCAAAGTAAAAAAAAAGACAATCAATAAAGTTCAAAAGATTGTTTTGTAGTCTTCATCAGAAAGATCCACTGCACTTTTGCCTGTAAATATAAACAAAACCACACCACTTTAGTTCAATAAATAAGATCCACAATCTACATGTCATATTTATACTTATATTAAAATGAAGTACTTAGGTAAAGCTATATTATAATTAAAAGAGTTAATTATAGTTCGGTGCGGTTCGGTTATTTTGGTGGTTAGAAAAAGGAATAACCAAACCGCAACCGCAAATGTCGGTTTCAGTTAATTTCGGTTCGGTTAATTGCGGTTACCTTTTCGGTTTGGTTATTTCGGTTCGGTTTAATCGGTTAGTTCGGTTTCGATTCGATTAATTCGGTTTTTTGCACACCCCTATCTAGAACCGGTTCCGGTTCTTGTTGGTGTTAAAAGAACCGGTTCTTACAAGAACCGGTTCGGTTCTAGAACCATTTTTGGTGAAAAAACTAGAACCTAGTAACCGGTTCCGGTTCCGGTTCCTAAAGAACCAGTTCCGGTTCTTTGAGAACCGGTTCCGGTTTCTAAAAAACCGGTTCAGGTTCTTAAAAAATACCTTTTTTTCTACGATATGGGCCGGAAGTAACATTAAAAATTTAAAATATTACAAGATATATAGCTTTTAAAACATTAAATAAATAACAACACTAAAACATACCGGTTTTTCAAGAACCGGTTCTTCCAGGAACCGGTTTTTCCAAGAACCGGTTATTTTAGGAACCGGTTCCGGTTCTTTTGGAACCTATAATTTGGAAAAAATAGTAGAACCTACGGTTCAGTTCCGGTTCGGTTCTTGTAGAACCGGTTCTTCGAAGAACCGGTTTTCGGTTATTTGATCGGTTCCGGTTCCGGTTTTTTTGTGCACCTCTACCTAAATTAATACACGTACATTTTCAAACTCATCAAACATACAACTCTTCTATAGCTTAATTATCACCATTAGAAGCTGAAGTATGGAGATCTCATAATCATTTAAACTCATTGTTATATTAATTAGATTCTAAATGAAAGTTTTAAAAGTTTTGAGGCCTTTTTGAGATTTTAAAAATTTTAAATTACACTTAAAGTTAATTAGTCGTTAAGTTGTTTCTTATTTTATATATGTGCTGTTCTCGTCTCCTCTCATCTGGTTGCGTTAGGAATTCAAAGCACACTTAATTAGTATATAAACACACGACACGAGACCGATCAATGCATCCAACAAAACCGTTTGTCAGTCTTGTTTCTCCTGTCTTAGATTCTTTAACAATTTCACTCTCGAGTAAAATAAATTCTCTTTGTTGCTTTCACTTAGCAACACAATTTCACTATAAATAATTAATGAACTTTAGCTTTTTTTAAGTGAACAATAATAATTTAAAAAACTCATATTTTATGTTTTTTTAACCACATGGGAAGTATTATCTATATTAGTTATTTATTATAATATACTTGGAATAAATTATAGCTAGTAGTATCTCACTCAATGCATAAATAATTCAAGTCAAAGGAAACAGTAATATATATATACTTAAATTAAACAAATTTAATTTGGAAACGTTATATTGTAAATTGTCGTTTACCAGCCACTATATTGTAAATTGTCGTTTCTTCCATTAATATGACTAAAACATTATATAAAAAGATTATAACACAAATTTAACTTGAACAAAAATAATACGAAACTTGCAATATACTAAAAATTACTCATTAAACATAAAAGGTTAAACTTTGGAAACATTACCATTTATCATATATTTTTTTCTCAATAAAACAAATATTTTCGACAATGAAGTTTCAACCATCAATGACTCACTTTTCTTTTCAAACTACATCGTTCTTTCTATCATATCAATGGTGAAGTGTTTTGAGCTCCAAAATTGATATTTCAATGCATGGTGTGTACCGATTATCAAAGATGCATCAAAATATCATGTGACATGACTTTGTGTCATGATTCTGTCAAGTACTTGACTTGAGTTAAACTTACGGCTATTTATATATGTCCATGTACTATTTATATTGAATCAACTTATCTTCAAAAAATTTACTAACACTTAAACAAAGATTTCATATTCAGTCAAAAAATTTACTATTTATGTTAAATCCTTATAAGTAAACATTAAAAAAACACGTCATTTAAACTCATGATCTTCGAGTTAGATACTTAGATGAATAAGTTTTAACTACAACACTTAGAATCATTTTCGTTAATTATGTCAAACACATAATATGCATTCATACATTTGTTGTTTTTATTTATTTATTTTTCTTGTTTTAATTTTATTTATTTTAACATTAAGATTTTTCCTTTAAGGTTTGGTTGATTCAACTTTAAGGGTTAGGTTTTTTGTTAGCTTGTACCCTTTTCGCTTCAAAGATTGGTTTTTCTAATTAGGTTTTTTTATCATATATCATTTATATTTTTAACACATATAATATCGTACATTTCCTAACAGTAGTTATATGTACGTACTGGAGAACACTAAGATAAGGATATATATTCTAATACGGAGTATTAATATTTTTAAATTTACATATTTATTAATTTAAGATTTGAATGTTTAACCAATTAATTAATTAGCTTCTTCTAACATGCACACTATTAGAGCATAAATATATTCTCTTGTGATGCCTTATCCTCCTGGCACTTTGTGTCTCTTCTAATGAAATTTAAGCTAAAAAAAGGAGCATAAATATATATGTGTGAAATAGCGATATTATTAGAATTTAGAAGTGTATATATTCAAAACATAACATGCAAGATATTGACACGCGAGTTTATTACATAAATGTACACATTAACGTACTACTTATTGTTTTCTACTTTTTCACTTACTATCTATCATTTTATACCTAATTTCAAGACAATTAAATTTGAATAAACTTGATGATCAGTTGATGAATCACAATCACATAGTGCCTCTTCTCTCATTGTCCTTATGTCTGGTCACTAAATCTTGGTACTCCATGCCTGTCTGTCTGCTTATGATCTATCAAGAACGCGCGTGTACACCAGTTGAATCCCTAGAGTTCGAAGTGCTCGAATTTGCTTCAAATTCATTAGACCACCAAGTCATGTTGATGTTGTCTTTCCCACCATGCATGTCTTTGAAACAATCAAATTCAGTACTCATATGCTGCTCTTGTAGTGTTGTATCTCCTTTGTTGCTCAAAAGCTCATCAATTTCAGCCTGAAATGCCCAACACTGTTGTACTTCCATGCTTGGTGGTTGTTTTGTCCCGTCTGATTCCGGGACAAAAGATGATGATTCAGGAATGTCGAGTCCCATGGAACTCGACATTCCATTTATCATCATAGTATTAATTGAGGAACAATCTTGTTGGACAGGGTTACCAACGTAGTATTCAACCTTTTGAGGTGTAGGAGGTGAGAAATTTTGTATCATTAGAGGGTTAGAGGATTCATTTACAAGTTGAAGAGTTTGCATCATTTTTTCTTGAATAGGGTTCAACTTGCAAGGCCACATGGGAGGAGGATTATGATCATAGTGATGAGGGAAATTAGGGTTTTCAAGACTTTGGAGTTGCATGTGAAGTTGAAGCCTTTCAATAGCTGAGTTGCTTAGGGTTTCTATTCCATTGTTGTCTTTGGGATCCTGACTCGAACCGGAGAGCCTATTTGTCTGAGATTGTTTGCGCCTTCCAAGTAATTTCTTCTTCAACCTGGTGTTCCAGTAGTTCTTGATGTCATTATCTGTTCGTCCTGGTAGTTGAGCCGCTATTATAGACCACCTATATGATTTTTTTATCATCAAATTATAAGACACAAAATGATATCATATATACATTAGAAAACCAAGAAACAAGAAACCAAATTTCTAGTGCTTATGGGTCAGAAATGAAGAGATAATTTAACAATGAATTTGAATATGATGGGATGTTTATATTCTTACAACAAAAGCTTGATGGACAAATGCAAAAGACAAGTAACTTTGGTTAAAACTTGAAAAACAAACATGGCACATGCATGAATAAGAAGGAGAGAGAGAGAGAGAGAGAGAGAGAGAGTAGAATTAACCTGCTTCCAATACTAATATAGAGGCTGCAGATGATGTTGTCTTCTTCTTCAGTGAATCCCCCATGCTTGATGTTGGGTCGTAGGTAATTCAACCATCTTAATCTGCAACTTTTTCCACACCTCTTCAACCCTGCAAGTTATTGTTTAGGTCAAAGCTACAAAATTAACATCTAACAAGAAACCAAAATCTTGAAAACATGTTGACATGAACACATACGTACCGATCTTTTGGGGAAGCGCAATCCAGTTACCGCCAGTACCGTACTTTTCGATGTAATCTTTGAGCTTAGCATCTTCTTCAGAAGACCAAGGTCCCTTTTTCACATTATTTTTGTCACAACATGGTGCTCTACCCATCTTTCTTGAATTGATGTGTTTTGGTTCTTGGTCTAGCTTAATTCTTGTATATATATATAGATATATATTTCTCCTGCCTTTTGCTCTTTGATCTGATCTCTCAAGACAATCAGATGTATATGTGTGTGCCTCGGGTTAATTGGTGGAAATTGTACGAGGGAAGACCCATGATTTATAGTAGGTATGAAATTTGGGTTTTGATGTGATACTTAATTAATAAACAAACCAAAAAGAAACAAAGAAAAAAATACAGACGCACACTTCTAGGGTTTGGGGCACACATGTGTGCAAGGATCACTTCATTCTTACTTTTAGCAATATTCTAAAAACCTATTGGTCTAGAATTCAGGCGTTCTTCTTACTTCTATCCATTGTTGGGTAACTATATGCATATATATATATATATATATATATATATATATATATATATATATATATATATATATATATGTGTGTGTGTTTTTTTGGATTTGGAAACATATTAAAAAGTCGTTCGGCTAGCTAAAAAAAATCAAAACAAAAAGTTAAATGGGGCGAACTTTAGTTTTGTAGTCGTATGACTAACAACTTTGTAGTCGTATTCATATAAGTTTTTCTTTTAGTCGGAGTTCTTTTTTGTAGTCGGACGATTTTTGTTTCTAAAAAAACTTCAAGTGATTTTATGAACACTTGTTGTCTCTTATGTTTTTGGTTTTTGAAGGCATACGTGACTTTAAATGAATGAACATTATGGGAAGAGAAAGTAAAAAATGACAAATTGTATCACTTTTTTAGTTTTTTTCTGTACTCCTCAATTCATCATAGATATTTTGAGAATTTTTCATTTTGACTAGCAATCTACCACTGAGGTCAAACAACCAAGCCAACCAGAAATTTAGTTCATCTCATATGGAGCAGGTAAGTCTCATAAGAAGCGAGGCATCTCAAACCACCACAGTAGTAGAAAAGTAAGTAATTTCTGACAAAGTTTATGGTTGGAAAGTAGTCACTAAAGAATATTTCAAACAAATTTCACACCAAATTAATTTTCAAGGAACAATAATCGTTGGAAATTATTGCCTACTATACAACTTTCAGACAAATAGTTCTGAAATGATGTCATGTTATATTTTTCGACAATTTTACGACACAAGTGTGACACGGCATTACCTCAGATTTATTTTAGGGTTAACTTTTTGTATGAAAGTTGAATGGAATTAATGTTTGTTGGAAAATTGTTTTCTAGTAGTGCTAACCCAAGAGAAAACCCATTGAAGTGGGACAACCAGCTGGCTCAACCCTAGAGCACCATACAAGGAGAAGCTCAAACCAACAACCTTTTATCTGAAATGGCCCGTCACATAAAACTATAAATTAATCTACATATTCTACTAATTGAGCAACTAATTTAGTTGGTATGAATTTAGATATGTCACACAGGAAATATTCTATGTGACATACTCTCCTTTCATAATTAAGACTATATGACTCATTGATCATATTTAAGACAAATTACCCACATATTTTGCTAATAATTAAATTTATCTTTTTATTTCTATCTATTTTATTTATAACTAATCATATAATCATACAAATGTTAATAATATTTATGTTTTAATGTATGTATCTATTTAGTTATAACTAATTAAATTTATCTGTAATTTAAATTTTAAAATATGGATTATATATTAATTATAATATAAGTGAGATATATTTAAATTCCAATTCCATGTTATATCTATATTATATGTGTTTTTTTTAAGAAAAATAAAATTTAAAGTGTTTTTTAATTACCCAAACTTAACTCGTGTGTTACATGAGCACTAACCTAGTAGGATTATATGTACCCTTGATATATTGTTAAACGAACTAGCACAAAAAATTACTCGTAATTACGTACTCTATATATAAAATTAAACTCTATTTGAACAGGCATGTTTGCTGGAAGTTAACATTGTTATATATGTACTCGATCGATTGCCAATAAGACGAGAACATACAAGTAGTTTATGTTATTATTATAGAAATATAGAAGAACAACACCTTAATTTGTACCATTAAAATATTTTAATCTGAATAGTATATTATATTAAAATTTGACTTCTAGACATTTTTTTATTATAAAAAATAATACCATGGAATTATATATTGGTTTCTTTTACAAATTTGAAAATTTGATTGTGTTTATGATTGTGGCCGGGACAACATAATTGTTACCATGGTTATAGTTACTTAATTTTTCTATTTCGAATTTCTTCTGAAAAACGAGACACATAGCTTTTTAATTTGGTAAGTACTATACATCATAATGATTTTATTTAATTTGGTAAATCCCGGCCCATTCTCTTGTTTTTCAGCGCTTTAATGAAGTTATATAATTGAGCTTTAGAGGCTTATTCGACTAGTTGCAAGACATTTTTAGCCGGATCAGATGCAAGTATGACGTGATTACCAGGGTCGTAAAAATAGCTCACCTAGGTCGATTAATCGGGAATCGATGGAGATATAAATAGTACGTTCATAAATGAGACGAAGTAAGCGGTGATATGCATCGCGCATGTGACATTTGCATTTACGTGTTGTGGGCATGTTTATATCATGTGTTATTTGCATTGTGTACAATGTATTAATTATCTAATTATATTTTAATGTATATTAAATGTTTAATCTGATTAATTAGTAGTTTCTGTAGACTCACACGGGCAATTAGTTGGCCATTTTAGTATGTGTTTCAGGGTAATTCGTTGCCTATGTTTTGAGGACTTTATAGTCTTCCATGTACTTTGTAAGTTCAAAGTTCCAATTTAGTCGCAACATGGGTTTCGAGGTGTGACAGATTGATGCCAACCTATAACAATCACATTTCATTTTACAAGCTTAATTTTAGGTTTAGACACGTGAAATCTATATAATAAATTAAGGTTTTAGGGGGCAACTTTTTGGGGGGAAAACTATTTTGTTTTATAAAATAAAGTTTGAGAGGGGAAATTAAGTAAGAGAGTTGATGAAGATAAAATTTTGTGATTAATGGTAATTTACATAAATATTTACTAATTTTTAAATATAATGGTTATAATTTTTTTTAAATATTTTTATTTAACCCGTGTGTATCACACGAGTGTTAAACCTAGTTAATAATATACGAGACTCTATTATATTAGTCTATTTCACTACCAACAAAAGCGTCCACGGGTAAGAGTTATATGTTTTGTAAGGATGTTATGTAAGAGAGAATATTAATTAGGAGACTGAATCTTCTTATAATTTGCTCTTTTACTCATATGCAAACACAAACATACATAAATATACACACACAAAAAATAAACATAAACAAATTATAATGAACACACAAACAAACACGTCTATAATACTCCATATCATAATTCAACCACAAACACATTTGTAAAATTATTAGTGGTTTAAGTCTACATAGTTCGTCAAAATAATTAATTAATCTACAAAAATTATTCAAAATATTCATCAAGAAGTTAACAAAAGATTAAAAAGAATTAAAAAACAAAATGATTCAAAAAGAATCAAAATCTCAAAAAGAATAATAAGTATGTGAAATATTGTTTAATATGCATATGAAATTTTGATTTAATATTTAAACGAATAAACATAAACAAACAAACATAAATGAACTTAAATAAACGAACACATATGAATAAACATAAATGAATATTCATGAACATAATTAAACGAATACAACATGCAACATAACTTTTTATTCATGTTCATTTAATTATTTATTTAAATAAAAAAACACGAACGAAGTTAATTTCCAAGAAACAATTCACGAATTTTAATGAACGTTTAGTCCATTATCACGCCTTGAAGTATTTAAAAGTGGAATAAGTTGAATAACATATTCATGGTTAGCTGTCCTCTGAAAGAAGATGAAAAGGTAAAAGCTTAAAGATTATTTAATTTGTCGTCGTTAAAGCATTGCAAACATCTTCTGCTTGGCCGCTCCCTCCTTTCATATTATTCTTGCTAATTTATTTTATGGCAGTTGCATTTAGTGTAAATAAAATATTTATACAAACAGGGTTTTGAGTTGTCTACTTAGTTAATTTATTGGTTAGATTAGTTTAATTTAAAATTAATTAATAATATTAGAGTTTAGTTTGGTAAAGAGATAAAAAAAATGTTCATTTTATATATAAATATTATGTACTAGCTTATATTTTATATATTTATTTTATAATAACTTATATGTGTAGTATTATGATATTTTATTTTATACTATATACAACGTGTATTTAGTACTTATGATAACATGACATACTACATATGGATAGTATCATAAAAACTAAAACACCTTTCTTTTAATTGAACACTGTTATAATCTCATTAAGGATACTAAAATTCATTTTTGGTGTGACTTGTTTCTTAAATGAAACATATGAAAAAGTAACTGATGTTTAAAAAAATAGGAAGATGTTTCGATCTCTAGTTCCCTTAAAATTAATTTTCTTATGAACACTACCCCGTGTTAATAATAGATGGCATTATTAAGAAATTAAATGCGTCATATATGTGTTAAAAATAAATTGTGTTATAAGTCATCAATCATGAAATAGTTCATAGACACTAGTTGCAATGACAGTCTGCAAATAATATCGATCAGGTTAGAAATACACTACTAATTAAACGGTTTTTTATATAATACTTTTTGATAAACTTTTGCCAAAAATCCATAAAATTGTAGTTATTTTGTGGCAACCAAAAAGTATATATAACTAACTTATAAAACAATTAGTTTTCTGGCTAAGTTGTTGAAAAAGTTTTGAAACACAGTATTGTCGTAACTGTGTATCTTAAGTTGTCGCAATATTGTTAAAACTAAACTTGCTACGGATTTTTTCCTAAAATAAAATTTTTTAGAAAGTGTGTCGGTGCTTTTGTTTGACAACAATATTAAGACAAGTATGTGTGTCTAAAAATACTAGTTTTTAGTAGTGTTATGAATAGTTTTACAAAAAAATGTTATCACTCGTAACCAACTCGTAATTAACAACGTACCGGTGTTGTGAATTAGAATATGATATTCAGTTTTTAACTTACGAAACACTAGCTAGTGGTCTTTTTTGTATTTATCCTTTAACATAATCTTCTTACTAATTAAGTCCCAACATAGGCCCTCTTGATTGACCTGCTTTAACTAAAGTTATGAAGAATAAGCAAACAAATAAAAGAACAAAGAGATAGTCCCTAGATTTGAAAACATTAATGTATTGAGGGGTACCACCTCATTGACCTAAGTTCTGAGCATATTAGTTATTTTCTTAATTATGATTAAGCATAATTGCATTGAGTTTTAAATGAAGGAAACAACAGGTCCTACAACTTACTCCATCTTGATTTGAAGTATTAAAACCAAAATAACGATATATATTACGAAAAAGGCAATCAATACTATATATGTCATCTTTGGTCACAGAAAAAACTTAATTTTGTTTTCATAAAAATAAAAACATACTATATATATACCAAGGAGAGTCATAGTAAAAAGTTTGAATTTTATATAAAATCTAAAAGTTATGAGATAATGACAATTGACATGTGACAATCTCTTAAAATTAGAAGGAAGTGTAATATATGTAACGTCTTCATATTTCAAGTTTCACTCTCATTTTTTTAAACGTCCATAACTGTTATAGACGACAATATTTTTTTTAAATTGCAACATAAAATAGAGCATTTTCTTATCTTTAAAACACGTATAATATTGATACATAAAAAATAAAAAAAAATATTTTTCAGCTCATTGTGTCAGTTCGTCAGGAAATTAATTGTGTTGTTGCATTAGGTCATTATGTAATCTTCTGAATTGACGAGAATTACACAATGACCTGATGATGATTACACAAATAAAACAAGTTAAAAATAATAGATTTGAGATGTTATGTTACGGCATATAATTATGTCAACAATTAAAACAAGTTATAAGATTTGACATATTCTGTTATTATGTATGTTTTGGTTTGTATCGAAAACTAGTTATACTATAACACAATGACCTGATGAAATAACACAATGACGTGATGAAATAAACAATAACCTGATAAAATAACACAATGACCTGAAGAAGTAACAGAATGATCTTACGAAATAACATAATGATCTTACGAAATAACATAATGACCTGACGAATAACACAATGAGCTGAAACATGAAAAGCAAGTTATAATATATTTGAGATGTTAAACAAATAAAACAAGTAATAGAGATGTTATGTTATGGGCTTATGTCATATAGTTATGTCAACAATGAAAACAATGTATAAGATTTGTCATATCGTGCTATATGTGTGTTTTAGTTTATATTCTAAAAAAGGTTATAAAATAACACAATGACATAATATAACACAATTACCTGATGAAAATTTATTTTTTATACATCAACACTATATGCGTTTTGAGAAAAAAAAAACATTTGTTTTTAGTGTAATTTTTATTAAAAAATAATCTCGTATGTAAAAGTTATGAACGTTTAAAAAAGAAAGTGAAATTTGGCAAAGACTAATATGTCTTTGGCCCACCATTTAAAATTCAAACTATTTACCATTAAATTATGATAGCTTGTGACCTTGTGTTAATAGTCTTTGGTCCACCATTTAAAGTTTCAACTATTACCATTCGCACGTGCAGCGGGGGTGAGTTATATTTGAATGTTGGCACGTGAAGTGGGGTGGGTTTTTAATTTGTAGGTTTTATATTTTTTTGTGATTTTAGATCATCGTGTTTTTTTGCTCGTCATTATATCTTTATGTTTGTTGTTGTGTCTAATTTATACTTATAGTTGTGTTTTATTTTGCTCAAAATAACTCTTTGATGTCTATTTCTGGCCCGTCTGAGTGCATATATTGAACTAAATAATGAAACTCGTCCCATTTTATCACCCGGCTTTGAGCAGCTTTTCAAGACATGGCAATGATGCTCGTCCCGGACTACCACTTGGTTTTGTTTCCTAGCTAGGGTTGTTCACGAGTCGAGCCGAACCGAGCGAGCCTTTGCTCACACTTGGCTTTATTGAAAGCGAGTGGTTCGGTTAAGTTCAAATTTAAGGAAACGATCGAAGAAGTGTTGCTCGAACTCGATTGGTTTACAACCGAGCAACTCGGTTTTCTCAATTTCGAGCATTTTCTGCTCAACATAAACCTTAATACGAAGTTTTCAAATTTAAACGTCACCATTGTCGTTAATTTGTCATCCATTCAATATACGAAATAAGTTCAACAAATACAAAAAAAACAGCAAATTAAGTTCCATAGATGGCAATACAAATTGTTTTATTAAGATATTAGAGCAAAACATCTTAAAAGTTTATTTTTCAATCCTCATACACCTTTAATAAAATGTTACACGTCATTTCATACAATTGTAACAAAATAGAATTATAAATGTTTTTGTTTACCAATTAAGTGTTTAGGTTAGGTAAAAAAGAAGTGTTTTAATCCTTTGACCAAGATTGTATGAGTTTTAAATTTGAGCTAAAAGTTTTAATGACGAGTGATTTTTTTGGGTCAATTAGTATAAATTGGTTGTCCACTAAAATAACACACACGCATATATATAAATTATAAGTATTCAAGCCCAACTGATCCATGCGGACCTTTTCTCGTCATTTGTCTCGTTTACAAATCGGTTTACAAACCAAACCGAGTCAAACGGTTCATTTACAATGGAGAAAAAAAAAATAACGAGCAATTTTGGAGCAATGTCTCCAATTAATTAGTAGATATAAGTACTTCTTTAGGGTACTAAAACAATAGCGGGTAATTTGTCCTATTGACCGGTGTTTCCTTGCTCTCACTTAGCAAATCACGTGGGTTTAATCCATGGTGCGTGATTTTTTTGGGTTTTCTTTAAATTTATTTTAGGTGTTGTTTGTCAAACTCTAAATTATTAGGTGTCGAATCATTAAAATACTATATCGATGTGAGGGAGTTTGTGAGTAGAAATGCAGATACTGGTAAATTAAGTTGGTATACGCTTTATTTAATTTTATTTAGTATCTTTCTGTTCCTTAGCCATTTAACACTGAACCGAACCATTAAAATATTATTTTTTAATGAAACAAATGTTTTTTTCTTAATGCTAAATGTTAAATATTATTTCCATAGACCTTTCTTAACCGCTTTTTTATTGAAAAGTCGCACGTAGAGAATAATGCTAGCTAAATATTAAGCTATAAATATTAAACACAATTATGGGGAAAAGTCTTGGTCGTGGGACAAAGAAGTCAATAATAATGTAGTGATAACCAATGAAAGACTATTATTGTGGATTTGTGGTGGATTATTTGGCTTAATTATAGTCTCAAACTTATCTTAACCTTATTATGAAAAGAGAACCCTTCATCAGCCCTCCCGATGCATTGTCAATTGTCTATATGGCCGGAGCTAAATTAAAGACCAGTTGTGGAAAGTATATATTGCCTTCGTTTTATGGATAAAGTTATTATATAAAATGTTAAAATGGTATAAAATGTAAGAAAGATACAATAATACAAAAATACACATTAGATAGTTAAAAATTCATAACTCACAAATTAAATCGAATTTAAAAAAAAATTGAAACCTTGTTCTCACGTTCTCCTTTTAGAAAAAAACAATGTTTTCACTGTGTTCTTTTACTTTCCTTGTGTCTTTGTAAATTTTTGACAAAACAAAAGACACAACGAAAGTTAAAAATAAAAGACAATGAAAATGTTGATTTTTTTATTTTTCTTTTATTTTTTAAAGGAGGTACGACGTGAGGAACAAAGTCTCCGAAACGCTTATTTGAAATTCTATTTATGTTGTAAGCTATAATTTTTTAATGTGTCATTGTGTATTTTTTTAGCTATATTGATTTTAAACGGTATCAACTATGATCTTTTGGTTTCTAACGGTCATAACTTTTATCACTTTGGCAATCAACAAGCCATCTTTAAACAATTTAAAACCGATGCTTTAAGTTTTTCGAGATAAAGGAGATCAAGGATCTATTGATGTAAAAGTTATCTCGAAACGTCACTCCGAATGACAAAATTTTTACATTCGATTGAAGCGCTATTGGGTTTAAACACCCGAATATCCGATTGAAACATTGTTTCATTCGAAGTGTCATTTCGAGATAAATTTTACATCAGTCGACTCGTATTCTCCTTCCGATCAAAAGTTCTAGAACGGTAGTTTGGAATTCGAAAAATTAAACGCCATTAAAAAATAACTGCAGTATGTTTGTTGTCAAAGTGATAAAAGTTGAGACGTTACCAGCCAATTTAATAGTTGGGACCAATAGAAGCCAAATAATGATAGTTGTGTCTGCCAAAAATTAATATCTCTTTTTTTTACCATCGTGTATTTGTTACATTTTTTACCAAAAATTAAATAACTTTGTTATGAACATTTCTCTTGTTTTATTTGTTAAAGTATATATGTGAAGTCCATTTCTTATTTAACTCGAAACATGTTTCGTAACATCTTAGTTTATTTTCTATTATTATATTATAGGACTAAAATTCTTCCTTTAAGACCCTAAGGCCTAAGCTCATAACTACAACTACGTAAAGTATGTTGCAAAATAATATTCTGGACCAACAAACATAAAGCCACAAATTCATAGATCAATAATTCTTCAAGATTTGTTCATTAATATACTAGCTGATTAGATAAATGAGGAATATTGAAACTTTATTAGTTAATCAAACTGTTATCATCTTCAATGCACTTTATGTAAATTAGTTTAATTGTAGGGACGCACAAACGGACGCAGTTGTTGACCTGTCAACGATTTCTTTTAATTCGCTCAAATATGTTTCTTAAGTTTTTCTAAATTTTAGGTCAAATATTATACACTATTTATATAGGGGACTTAAAATGATCATGACACTTATCCTTCTAAGTTCTAACCAATCCATTTCCATGAAGTAATTAACAAAGAAACTAAACTCTTGCCTCATCTCTAAATTTCACCTTTAAATTTTTTAACAGCTCGATCAAACACATATAGTTCTAACTAAATCACAAAAGTTTACTCATAACATGACTTGAAACCCTCTCAGTTAAAGTAAAAAACCAAGCCACCGCCACCTTGAGTACCATTATTATACAAACCCTTTGGTATTTCTGTTTTAACTAGTTATATATATATGATAGGGACGTACGACTGGGTCTTTTGTACATCACTTCATCACACACGTTGATAAAATAATGTTTCATATCTCGCACATGTATTACGATGTAAAGTCGTGATACATCATATATTAGAGGATGGATATACATTAATTAACACTTTTGGGAGGTACATAGAGTCATTTATATATATGTCAAAGATAAGTATGAGTGCCAAGATTGTATATTGACAAAAGTTAGAGGACTAATAGACAAGATTATCATCAATCTTTCCTATTAAAAGTATATAAATTAGGTATATTAGTTTTAAATAGTCTCAACTTTTACTCTTTTTGTTTTTACCCATCCCAGCTACTGAATTGACTGGTAATAGACCCAACTTTTAACACTTTGGCAACCAACAGGTTGTTGTTAAATTTTTTTTAACGACGCTAAGTTTTTTAAAATTCAAGACCGATGTTTTGGGGGATTTTGATCGGAAAGAGAATAAGCATCGATTGATGTAAAAGTTACCTCGTAGCGGTGCTCCAAACGACGAAACGGTGCTTCAATCGGGTCTTTAAACATAACGGTGTTTCAATCGGAAGTAAAAAAATTTGTTGTTGAGAGCATCGTTTCGTGATAACTTTTACATCAACACTGATCAAAAGCCCTAAAACATCGGTCGTGAATTCGAAAAAAACTTAACGACGTTTAATTTTTTTTAACGTCGGCCTGTTGGTTGCATAGAGATAAAAGTTGAAACCATTACCAACCATTTCGATAGTTGGGACCGATAGAAACTAAAGATGAAAGTTTAGACCGTTTAAAACCAATATACCTATAAATTATGTGAGAGATATATCGTTTATCTTAAAATATGACAATATTCATCTTTAGGAACCAAGCTTTTATATATATATATATATATTAGTAATTGAATAACTAATACACATGATATAATTTTAACATGTTCACATACGATTTTTTCTATGTGTTAAATTCACATATGTTATTTCATGCGGATCTTCAATTGAGTTTGAATTTAACCCGATATTTAACATATACTTTATTAACATATCTTATTATTTTATAAAAACGAATGAAAAATAACTTTTATGATTAATGTCAATCTATGTCTTATAGTTATTTTTTAGTAGGATCTGAATAATTCTTCGATTTGGATCATCCTTGTGAAAATACTGTATTTATTTATTTTGGATTTAAAATATATTCAATTGATATGATCATAGTTTTAATAAGATTATTTATTTTAATTGTAATCATGCATCTTTTAACACAATAATTAAGTTGTACAACTTAATAAAAAATACCGTTTTTATCGTTCAACCCGTGTATTACACGGGAAAAAACTACTGTTATAAACTTATAATAAAGCTAGTCATCTTACGTACTTTCAATATTATGTGTTATAGTCTTGCGTTAAGTTTTTTAAAAAGGAACTTATCTCAATGGAGCATAGATGAACTTTTGAAACTATTTACCGACTTTTTTTTAATTGTAACTTTAAGCAGTAGTTATAAACCTACGACGTAGTTTGTTTTCACCTTATTTTCTATTGTGGAACGTGTAAAGGCTGAAACGACATTTTGACTTGTAAAAATGTCAAACCGCGTGTAGTAGGTATGAAGGTTAGAGCAGTTAGTGACATCAGGGAATTTGACCCTTTTGGATTTGTCTCTCAAGTCAATAACCATCTAAACAAACATATATTCACAATTCTCTCAACTATTTTATCCATATATATTTAAAATAAACGGATATACTTATTAATTTATATCTATTTAATATTAATCATGCATATATATAATATAAATGTTGTGAATCATACAAGTCAACCTCACTTAACCATAAACAAAAATTGGTTGTAAATTAGCTTCGTCATGTCCTGAACTATGCTGCAGACAAAACAAACTATGATGTATCATAATAAAGATGATACTCCAACAAATATATATGCACAACAATAAATTAAAAAAAAGTGTTTTTGATATTCTAATATATACATTAAATATGTCTACAAAGCTATAATATTGTCCTAATAAGAAGCTAGATTTTTAACACGTTTTAGCTAAGCATAACCCATAAGTTCCCAGTAAATCGCTCGAAATCAGTAGCGTTTGGGATAATGGGCATATGATCATTTGACATTGATTGCTGCAGCCATGGTTCTTAACTTGTGAGAAATTTCCAAAAAAGATGGTCTATCATGTGGATCAGCAGACCAACAACTTTCCATTAATGACTTCCATTGAGGATCACACCATGTTGGTATTGTCGGACGCAGTGTGTTGTTCACAATCCCTCCTATCAACAAACAAATAAACCATACATTTATTTATGTGTGAAACGTTCCTCTAAGCATCGATTTGTTGATTATTATCAACATAACCAAATAGTCCTTTAGAAGAGGGGAGAAATTCAAAATTGTACGTACCAATTACGTTAGCACAATGCATGTTTGTATAAGGTTCATCTCCGGTGAGTAACTCCCACATGACTACCCCAAACGAATAAACATCGATCTGATTTTGAAAAGAAAATGTCAACGAATATAAATGAGATTATGAAAAGAGAATGAAATAACATTAAAGGTCACATACCTTTTCTGTCACCATGTCACTTTTTCCACTAAGAAGCTCAGGTGCCATCCAAGGTAAGGTTCCACGAACGCCACCTGATACCATCGTTTGTTGTTTCACCTTCGATAATCCAAGATCTCCTATCTAAAAATACCATAGAACAAAAATTTATATGCAAGAATCATGGATTTGTCAAAATATCAATTCAATACCTTGCAAATCGGTCTGTGTGGATCTCTCATGTTAACCAGCAAATTTTCACATTTTAAGTCAAAATGTACAACATTCTTTCCATGCAAATATACCATTCCAAAAGCAGTATCCATGGCTATTATAAGTCTTTTACGCCTATCTATAGTCCTGTCCAAAAGATAGTTTTTAAATGCTTAAAAGATACCAAATATGTGTAAAAAAGATAAATTTGGTACCTGTCTTTTTTCTTTAAGAACTGTTTTAAAGACCCGTTTATCATGTATTCTGTTACAGTTGCCAAAGACCCATCTGGCCCGTCACGAACTATGCCATAAAAGGATACAACATTTGGGTGGTGCAATGAACTTAACATCAAAGCCTCCTTCCAGAAATCTGTGATCTGTATTCAAAAAGGGATTATAAGACATTCAAGTTTTCATGAGTAACCATAATTTAGGGTCCGGTTACTAAACGAGGGCGCGCAACCATTAGCACTTAACCAAATAACCAACAAAATAGTAATGTAACTGCACATATATTAATTACCATACGTTCCCTTTCAGCCGGCTTCCCAGAAAAGCAACTAGCTTTGATTCTCTTAATTGCAACATCTGAACCCTTCCACTTTCCATGATAAACAGCTCCGTATGTACCAGACCCAAGCTGGCGTATTTCCTCCAAATCATCGTTCTTTATGGTCTAAAGATTCAAGCATAAAGGCCATCAATCATAGATATTAAATCAAAATTACTTTTTGCACCTTTTTTAAAAATGATGCAAGTAACAGTGAACCTGCAATCCCCTAGCAATAGCTTCCTCCTCGGCTTTCGTTTGTTCAATCTTTGGATTGCTTTCGGTTGCAGTATCTGAATCTAAGTCCTCGGGTGCCTCCTACAAGATTTATTGGAAACCAATAGTATTCACATGATCAAAATCTTACGATAATAAATGAGTAACTAACGCACCACAATATCCGGTTCATGGGTTGTTTCTTCCATGATCTCAGTTGCTTTCTCAGTGGCCGAGGCTGAATCAACGTGTTCTTTAGCTTCACTTTTTTCTTCCTTACCACTTTCTAATGCCACTTTCTTAATAGATTTGGCAATTTCAGGTATATAACTCAATCTCTTAGTTCTAATCTCCACATTTTCCTCATTAAAGCTTGCAGTTCTCGCATTCTCAACATTCACTTCAGCATTCAATGTGCTTCCCTCTATCTTGATCAATGATTTACTGCCATGAGCTTTATGATCAACTGAAGTTGGTGACCGGTCAAACCCTCTAGCATTAGACTGAACAGGTTCAAAAGTCATGCGGTGATCCTCTATATTGTAAGTATTCGGGATCCATTTCAATGGACGTACATGATAGCAATCAGGAATATCAACTCCATTATAACCTGCTAATGTAGGAGGAGATTCAGCCAACGGACTCCTAAAATGACCATTTTCTTGTTGAGGTGAAATAGACGTTTCATTAGACGGAGATCCATTTCTTGGACTGTGAATGTCTCTCCATAAAGAATTTGAATTCACATGCATACGTCCATTAGATGACGCCTGGTAAAGATACTCCGGTTCATAAGCATATGGATAATTTCCAAACTCGTGCCTTTGACAGATATAAGGTGAACGGTCATCATGATGGACATATGACAATGGCATGTGATGGCTATCTGGATATGCAGCAGGACCCATTGCAATATTCGAATCTTTAAGGTAGAACGGATGGGGATAGTGGTCATAAACATTGTTTCCATCAAACATGTTGGAACCATGATGCGTATTATTAGCAAACGTGTCTGGTAATTGTGACTGGTGATCAACTGGTGAAAGATGATTAACATATAATCTGTCAGCTGATTCACCATAAGTACCATGGTAAAATGAACATGAAGGTGGAGATGGGGAATAGTTATAAACCGGGCTCGGAGGATCCATTTGATGCTGCAATGAACCCAAATGAGGGATTGTTAAGTTATGCAAGTTAACTGGTGTCTGAAAATTCCTCTGGTAGTTCAAATATCGTTCGGTTAATCTAACATCATTAAGATTGTTTAACGCGTCTACATATCTTATTCCATGATCCCTACCATCAACATCTAGAAAATGCAACGGATCATCCAGATCCGAATTCGAGAACAAAAACACTCGTAATCTAGCAAATCTATCACCCATACCCAATTTCTCATACTCTTCCATCATGTTCATCACATCATCATCATTCACAACTGAAACAAGAGCATCAAGATCCTCATCAGGTTGCTTATATTTCAAAATACTAGCCCCCTCAAACAACTCTTTCATCCTCAACATTAGTTGTTTATATCCTATGTCTATTGGAACACTTAAAATCCGTGATTCACCGCCTACATATCTAAGTTTTCCATCCTGTGGACGTGGCAATATGCTGCCATTAAAGCTACATAAGATCTTCACTTGACGAGGATCATCGTTACAGTTTCGCACCGAACCCGGAGAGGCTGTTGATGGTGTAGTGTTGTCCATTTGAACATATGTTTACTCAATGATTTCGTCAAAACCCCGGCCGGCCAACGATTACATTACACATTACTTTGTACGATTCAATGATCAAATTTGCCTCCAATCTTTATCTAAATTACAACATTCGTGATTTAATAAATGAAGTTGCACACAAATAATCAAATTCGATCGATGTATAATAATAACATGAAGAAGAAAAAGAATAACAAGATTGAATAACCTGAAATGAATGGCGGCCGGTGAATAAGGTATCCGATATGATTTACGTCCGCAGTTACTAAAATTTATTAAATACTCAACAAATTAATACGCATTCAATTCATTCATAAGACCCTAAAGATGCAGATACAAAGGCAAATGCAAATGCAAATGCACCATTTTTTACATCGATCGGCTTATTTTGTTTAGTAATATTTACATGCTAATCGATAATCAAATGGGTTGATATTTCTTATAATATATGTTAGTTTCATTTGTTTTCATAAATGTGGGTTGTGAAGAGATGAGAGAACGATTTACATGGATAAATTAAGAGCAACGTACTAGATGACCCCTTCTTTCAAACACTCATAGGTGCTTATTTAGTTATTTGATTCAAATACGAATTGATCGAATTGGAACTTTTAAAAACTATATTCATATTCGATCTACGTTCAAATAAAAATCTGTGTATGCGATTTGATTAAGTAATTCGATTTTTTAAAAAAATTATAAATAAACAATAGCAAATCACACAATAATACAAGTGCAATATCTCACATAAATATAACACCAACATAAATTACATAAGTATAAAACATAACCAAATAAAGTGTAAAACATCAACCGGTCTAAAACATGACCAAAAACATGCTTAAAAAGATCCAAAATCACAGTATCAAGAACAATATAGAACCAAAATATGTTCAAAACTATAGAAATAAGTAGATATGTTAAAAATATATATTAGATTATAGATATATTAAAAAATATATATTGAAAACATGTTTGGATTCGCCATATCTAACTAAGTACTTATATTAAAAATATATATTATTCTTATTTGAATCGAATACGAATAATGAAAATCATATTCGTATTCGATTCAAATTTAACACAGTTATTTGACTCGAATGACCGAAAGTCGATTTTGAATGACCTTAATTGAGTTCGATTCGAAACAGATTTTGATTAATTTAAATCGTATTCGAATAATGAACACCCACTCTACAAACAACAACTAGAAGTAGCCAAAAACTAACTTATTAAAAATAAAAATTCATCATATTATATATTTAAATGTCAATAAATTTTATCCATGAGTTTGAAATAGCAACCAGATGGTCTATGAATGGGTTTCGGAACAGGCCCGAACCATCTGGTACACATGGGTTCTGGTTCCTTCAAAAAGTGGAACTGGACCTGAAATCGAACCGGAACCGGTTCCACCTTAACCGGTCAAAACCTGAACCCGACCTACCTGAAACTGAAAAACCCCGATTAAACCGGCCAGATACTTGAAACCGGACTCGACTCTACCCGGTTCTTGACTTTATTGACCAAAATCGGACCTGATACCTAGTAGGAACCGATTAATAAAAAACCGGGTTTGTGCACATCTTTGAATGAAGCAAAACTAAAAAAATGAAACCAAACACCTCCATATTTGATTAAAATCAACGCCGTTAACAGGCTAAGGTGCGAATTTAAGCCCAAGTCATATGAGTTGACCCATAGACTCAAGTGGCCCAAAGAGTTAAGAGAATTTAAAATAGCAAAAACACTTTACAATCTTATGCTCTTACAAGTTGGAAAATAACTCGGAATCAAACCCGCTTTGAATAATAAAAAATGGTTCTTTAAATACCCGCTCTACATAATATGATATTTCAACAAAAAACCAGAACCAAAATTGATTTCTTATAATCATAGTTTTCTGGTACCAAAATACTGGAAATGTGCACATTACCTTAAGGAAACACTATAAATTTGAGTATCTCTTATTTAATTTGATACAAATGTTTAAGCAATGATAGTGAAAACCAAATTGGATACATAACAAAATACACCAGATACTACCAAACTATTGTACCCATTACGAAAAGATAACAAAATACATTCTCAGATCAAGTTTTGAACTTTGAAAAGATATAGGAACGAGTTCTTGAGCCAAACGAGTAGACAGTTTATTGATTTATGAATCATGATTTGAAGATATTGGATATTAATCCACTTAAATCTTGAGATTTTTAGATTTGACAAAATAACCTGTTAGACTCTTTAAAAATACTACAAAACACTCTTTATATACAAGTAACTAAATTATTAATATATGTAAATAAACATGTCAAACTTTTTAACATGACATATTCAACCATAATCCAACCTGTGTAGCTAATCATATTTACTGGTTTAACCCAAAATTAACCTGAACTAATTTAAAGTAAACCCAAAACTACAAACTTGAAGTTCAGATCATATGGTGTATAAAATTTACGTCCATGACGATGTTAAGATACAATAAAATCTATCATCAATCAAGATATTTATTAATTTATATTATTTGTTAGCTCTGTTAGACGGCACTCAACCCATTTGTCTGACGTGCCACTGTACCTGACAGATCCAACGGCTGCAAACATCACCCAATAAATACACATAGCAGCTTACGACACTCGTTAGTCGTCAGACAAGACTAATTACTGTGTGTGTTTCTGTTTCTAGAGAGAGAAACCAAACCAAACCAAACCAAAGCACGTCTACTTGTAAGGCCTAATTTATCCACAACTATAAATACTTATCGTTGATTGTTCATCAATTTTAGTTTTGAGTTTTATTAACTGACGCATCTCTTTCATTTTCAATTTCTAGGGTTTTCTTTGCCCTAAAACTGTAGATTGTGATTTGGGGTTGAAAATGCAGACGAGGAACATGGAGAGGAAGAATTCGATTAGGGAAAGGGGGAAACGGGCTTTGGAGGGTGATGATGAACAGCAGCAGCCAGACCGAAAGCGCCCGGCTTTAGCCAGGTAATGAATGATTAAAGTTTCTTTTTTGGTATGTGCTGTTAGATCTAGATCTTTTTGACTGGTGAATTGTTAGTTGCTTGGTTGGTGTGTTTGAGTTAGGTATTGGTTGGATTATGTTTTGTTTTTAGGGTGCTTGTAAAGTTAATTGTTTGTTGCTTGTGTTGGCTTATGTTTGGATGGGGATAAAGGAGATTTATTTGTAACGCGTGGATTTAACGGGCCTACATTCATTATTTTGTTGTTGGCTGTCAGTATGTATGTATGTATGTATGTATGTATGTATGTATGTATGTATGTATGTATGAGGGAATGGATATAAGTATGTGGGAATGTAGGAGTTTAGAGCAGATGCATATACTCTCACTACATAGGCGCTATCTTTTGTTTGTCTTTGTTATGTTTTTGCATTTGGTTCCGGAGTATAGTTTTTCACTTACATCTTTAGTGAAGTTATGGGGCAAATACCGAATAGAATGAAAATGAAATATTAGGGTTGTTATTGATTCTATGATCAACTAGTTGACATGCTCTGTCTACCAAACCCAGGCTCAGGTATTAATTCGTTGATCAATGTTGTTACCAAATGAACTTGGTTGCTAATGTAACATAGGCACACTAAATATTTCCAAAAAGTTACAATACACAGAAAAAGGCCACTCGTATATGAAAACTACAACATTGACCATCCAAATTATGAAGTATGTGTGTTCTTTATGCCAAGTTCTGATAAAAAAATCAAGCAGAAACTTGTAAAGTATTAAAATGCCTTGGACATTTGCTTCTTTTGGAAAATCAAGCTTAAAGTAAAGTTTTCAAAGTTGGAAATTACCTTTGAATTGTGAAAGGAAGTTGTAGAGCTCATCAAGCGTCAAGATGAACCATATTTGCAGATACACTTTTCGAAAAACCATTCAATTAATTACTAGCAGGGTGTGCGCTTGATTTTACTAGGACTGGCATTAATGAAATGAAAATAATATTTGGGTGGCTTGAAGTGTGTTTCAAAATTTTGGTTCTGTAGTGTAACATTTTCAATACTTGGATGGCCTGTGTATACATAATTGATAACCATACGTAGTATTAGTTTGATTTGTTGGGGTTGTAAATACGCAATTGGAAGACCCTGTAATCAAAGTGTTATTCGTTCTTCAGGTAAGAGCATTTTCATGTCAGACCAAATCCCAGTATTTTAAGAAAATTTTGAACCCACAGTCCCACACCAAGAAATGGAGAAAGACATCAACTGTTTTTGTCACTTGTTGGCTTCAAGTGCTTGTACTTACCATGTTTCTATCTTTCAGAAGCTACTTTTTATAGTTTATCTTTTAGTATGACTTCTACGAGGCTTGTATCTCTTTTAATACAGACAACTTATGTGTTGGATGGATTTGTATTTAGGGTTATGTATGGATTTTCTTTCCTCTTATATAATATACACCGTCATCTCCTGAATTGAGGTTGTTTATTGTTTGCTCTTTTTAGGTTGTTTATGTCTAAATAACTAGCCAATCTTATAGTTTTCTTTTTGTTATCAATTTAATATCTCAAGTTTTGGCTTCTACATAATGTGGAGAATTTTAAAAGTTCCGCTTTTGATTATGTAACTATTTATGCAGTGTGATTGTGGAAGCGTTGAAGGTGGATAGTCTTCAGAAGCTTTGCTCATCCTTGGAGCCTATTCTTCGTAGAGTTGTAAGACCCAGCCTTTTACATTTTGTTTTTTACAATATTTAGACTACGTGTTTGCTTTTCCCATCGTTTCGTTTATTACATGCTAATTTTACCATGGGTCTTTGGCCTAGCATTATGGAGATGGCCCATCAACCAAGAGGTCGTGGATTCAAGTCCCATTAAGTACAAATATGCATTAAACGTGTTTGTTGGGTGTGTGGGTCTTTGTCTTTCAAAAGACAGTATGGCTAGTCTTACTTATTTAAAACATTATTACAAACAACCATTTACTATTTTAAAGTAACAGGAGCATTTAGATGTACTTCCCGAGTTTATGAGGCTATTGTCGTCCAATGTTCTAATATTTTTAAAACACTGTTTTTGGAAGCTTTTTTGAAGATAGTTTTGTGCACATCTCTTAACAGTGCTGTAGCTCACAAGTCATATTCTGAACAGGTTAGCGAGGAAGTGGAGCGAGCTTTAGCAAAACTAGGCCCTGCTAAGATAACTAACGGAAGGTTTGTGGAATTTCTTTTTGTATGTATTGCTAGTCAAAGTGTTATTTTTGTTAGCAGTGATTACTTTCCTATACATTTGGATTTGTTCTAATAAATAACCTGTCTCATAGATATATATGGGCCATATGGCATGGAAACTCAGATTAGGATAATAAATCCAGGAACAATAACAGTGATATTATTTTTTATTCATGTTTAGAATATTAAGCCTGATTTTAGTTTAATGCTATTGTAATCAATAATATATTGCTTATGACTGTTTTGAGGTCCTGTGTTTTTTGTATTACGGTGCTGTGTATAACAATAACATTGCTTCAAGTCTCTCTCTCTGCCTTGGTATTTGTTCTTGCTTATATTCTTTGCAGACTTGATCAGAGGTGTTAAGTATTTAGGTGTACTAAATTAACTTATTAACAAACCAAACCAAAACTGAACTTTGAAAGTTGAACCTTGGTTTTGCTTATGAATTTCAGGTCGTCACCTAAGCGTATTGAAGGGCCAGATGGTAGAAATCTGCAACTTCACTTCAGATCCAGGATGTCTTTACCTCTCTTCACCGGAGGAAAAGTTGAAGGGGAACAGGGTGCTGCTATTCATATTGTTCTAGTTGATGCCAACACAGGTCATGTAGTTACATCAGGACCTGAATCATCAATAAAACTAGATATTGTGGTTCTAGAAGGCGATTTCAACAATGAAGATGAAGAAGGGTGGACTCAAGAAGAATTTGAAAGCCATGTTGTTAAAGAACGTGAAGGGAAAAGACCATTATTGACTGGAGACTTGCAGGTCTTGCTCAAGGAAGGTGTTGGGACCTTAGGGGAGTTGACTTTTACTGACAATTCAAGTTGGATTAGAAGCAGGAAGTTTAGGCTTGGTTTAAAGGTTGCATCGGGTTTCTGTGAAGGGATTCGTGTTCGTGAAGCTAAGACTGAAGCTTTCACTGTTAAAGATCATAGAGGAGAATGTATGTTGGATCATTTTTATTCTCTCGAAAGAAAAAAAACATTTCGGCTCAATTTTGACTATTTTATTGTTCTTTCCATCGACAGTGTACAAGAAACACTACCCGCCTACTTTAAATGATGAGGTATGGAGATTGGAGAAAATTGGCAAGGATGGATCATTCCACAAGAGGCTGAACAGTGCAGGGATTTTTACCGTTGAAGATTTTCTCCGTCTTGTAGTGAGGGATTCCCAAAAACTACGTACTGTAAGTATTTAATATATTTTTATTGTCTCATAATGTAAGTATTTAATATATTTTTATTTGAATAGACTCTTGGAAGTGGCATGTCAAATAAGATGTGGGAGGCTTTGTTAGAGCATGCAAAAACATGTGTGTTGAGTGCGAAGCTCTACGTATATTATTCTGAAGATAACAGAAATGTTGGTGTTGTTTTCAATAATATCTATGAGCTAAGAGGCCTTATTGCTGGTGAACAATACCAATCAGCTGATTCTCTTTCTGATGACCAAAAGGTTTTTGCTAATTTCTTTATATTTAAAGTATTTTAATCATTTATATATATATAAATATTAATTTATGTTTTTCTGTAGGTATATGTGGATACTTTGGTTAAGAAAGCATATGATGACTGGAGCCAAGTTGTAGAGTATGATGGCAAGTCACTTGTGAGCTTTAAGCAACCCAAAAGGTCAGGTGCATCTCGGAATGATTATTCAATGGGTTCAATAGATTATCCGAGATCATCTAACCATCAGCTAATGCCACCACGTCATCCTGTTATGGGTCACTCTGAGTCTCCCTCTGTTGATTCAAACCTGCTATTAGGAGGTAACACATGCCTTCTTTTTAGACATGTATTTTTTAAATATGTTATGCTTATAGAAATCTGATTAATTTCTTTTTGTGAATTTGATTTAGGTTATAATGACAATTTGAATAATATGTACCAAACTGGGCCACAACTTGTGAACACCAATCCACAAGGTCATTATGACGTTAATTTTGCTTCAAACGGTCGACATGTTGGCAACTCTCAGCAGATACAAAACAATGGGTACGATAATAGATCTGAGTTAGCCCTCGGTCCTCCACAACCGTCAACATCATTCCAGCCTATGAACACTTCTGTTCAGCAGCAGCCTAACATGAACCCATTTGAGGACTGGTCCCACAACAGTCGGGACAAAGGAGTCGTGGATTTCATGTCAGAGGAGGAGATTCGCATGAGAAGTCACGAGATGCTGGAGAATGAAGATATGCAGCATCTACTTAGGCTTTTTAGCATGGGTGGTGGTCATGGCGGTAACATGGCGGAAGACGGGTTTTCTTTTCCGTCATTTATGCAATCACCAGCTCCAAATTTCGACTTTGATGAGGACCGCCGATCCGGGAAGGCGGTAGTTGGTTGGCTGAAGATAAAGGCGGCAATGCGGTGGGGTTTTTTTGTGAGGAAAAAGGCCGCCGAAAGACGGGCACAGATCGTAGAGTTAGACGATGAAGAATAAAGATCCGTTGGAACAACGACTGCTTTTAATCAACCAATTTGTTTGCAGTAAAATTTAGGTGTTTTCTAAGGGTGGTAATTTGGCTTTGATTGTACAGTCAATTTAACAGACTTAATTTCTTGAAGATATGAACAACTCAAGTACATGTGCTTTTTTTTTTTTTTTTAATTTTTCTTGTATAATTAATTTGGTTTGTGACTGATATATGGTATTTGAAAAACAGGGAAGAATGTAATGATAGTAAAACGATCAGTTTCCCTATGGGTTTGCTTCCTCCTCCTGCTACTTACTTTGACTCACCAGCCACACATATTTTAGTTCCATCATTTACATATATCCCCTTCTTAAGATCATTTATTACGTATTTACCCACTTCTTAAATTCAATTACATATTTCCCCTTCCTAAACCATATATATTACATATTTACCCAATTTCTTTAAAATAGTCTTTTGATTTACTATTTTACCCTTAATGATCTTTATAAATATATTTTATATTTTCTTATGGTTTGTGTAAAAGAATGGGTAAATGAGTAATTTATTATGTCAAAGGGGATATATGTAATTAAACTTTAGGCTTGGGTAAATATGTAATTGATGGACTTAGGAAGGGGAAATATGTAAAAAAACCTTTATTTTAACCTTTCATTATGATGTTTTACAAAATATCATCATAAAATCTCTTTTTATAAAGTGAGCATATGGTATTGTGGTATATATTTTTTCATTTTACACTGTTGGTTATAACTGTGTGTCTTAATTATTCACAAGAATGCATTAAACTAGTTACAGTGGTGCATCTAACGTGTCCAAGTTGCCCAGGTTTGACTAGGGAACGAGAAGGAAATCGGATTATAATAATGCGTCCAGTCAATTTCAACCTTTATTTATTTAGTGAACGCATGCTGTGTGACCTTTACATACACCGGTCATAAGTCATAACCTGGATACTTAGCACCATATATGTTTCACATGAAAAGTGGTTTGCTAAAAGTAATGTATGATGTGGTTGGCTTAAATGATCATATATTACTAACAAAAGTATAGTGTAGGTTATGAACTTTCATAATGACACAAATGGTCCCTACACTAATTTAACTATATAAACTGACTTTATCCTATTCTTTAAGTAATGACGTGATGAGTCCTTATAGTTTATAAATGGAGATGTGAGTGATTAGTTCTTCATAAATATGGTTTAGTTTTGGTGATTAGTTAATTATTCGATAGCCAAGATGAGAATCGAATCAAAGATATAATATGCTGTAATTCATATATGCAACTAGATTACAGAGTTCTTCATTAACTATTTACTAGTTACATACAGTAATTCAGTAAATATTAATAAATAAATGCAATTTTAATCTTAAACACATCCAAACAATATTGCACCAAACATAATTCTCCTTATGCCATTTTACACTCAGGAGGAAAACCTTGAGGAAACCTCTTAGAGTCTGAGCAGTAGTTATAAATCATATAATTTTTCTGCACCCATCTCAGCCTCTCCTGCTTTGTATTATCCAACTCCTCCGATAACCACGAACCGGAAGACGCCGAAGAACCACCGCAAGACGACTTCCCTGAAGCCACGACACAAGCCTCATCCGCCTTAAAGTTTCTGTATGAAGCAGTGAAAGGAGCTTGGCTCCAATCTGTCTTAACAAGCCCACCCCTTGTCGCCCAATCGTCAGCATTCCATAAACTAGAGTGTATCCTCATCGGTTGATCTTTCGGAAACGGTACCCCTATCGATTCCGCATTCTTGAACTCTCTTATCGGTGTCGCATCAACCGAAAATCTGATAGTAATTATTAAAATGATCAGTAAATTACTATATATATATCATCAAAACACATATATAATAGAGTTTAAATAATATAATATTAGGTACGTACATGATGCGTTGAGGGTTCCAAAGGATGGAGTAAGTATGAAAATCAGCAGTTGGATCAAACCATAAATAGAACTGCTGCTCTCTGTTGCCTTTGCCTTGACTAAACACATTTGTATGAAGTATGTAAGGATCACCGCTCAAGTTTCCCAAAAACTCGAAGTCGATTTCGTCCCAGGTTGAACCTTTAGAAGACAACTGCATACGTACATATGCAATCATACATGTCATATATAATTATTGTAACAGGTATTAATTAATTTGCTACTAAGAAATTAATTAAGTAATTAATAAACTTACGTAGTATGCAGTGACAGTGCCAGCAGAATTGCCCGGGACAAGCTTTAGCTGCATGTCGATTTTGCCGAACAAGTACTCGTTTCTTGATTCGAAACCGGACCCGGAGGTTTTGTCTAGTGAGAGTGTTAAGAGGTCGGGATTGAGTATTTTACCCCGACCATCTCCCCAAGTGACATCAAAGTCATTGTAGAAATTGGCGGAAGCGGATGCTAGAGAGATTAGGAGAAGAAAGAAGATTGTAGACGTAGAAGCCATTGGAGTGATGAAGCTGATCGAGTACGTTTTGTTGGTGAAGATGCAAATGGTTGGGTTTGTATTTATAGGGTGGTTCATATCATATATATGTAGGGGATCGAAGTGAGTAGGAAGATGATGTATAATAATAAAATAAAATAAAATATATATATACTTACTTAATTTGTTTTTGTAGTTGAGTTGGTGAACCAAGTGAGAAGGCCGGATATTGGTTGTCTACAGCTGGATACTGGGATGATTTTTATAAGTAAAAGTTTTTTGTTTGTTTTTTCTAAATATCTTATTATCTTGTGTGTATAATATATCAAGGAAAAACATAATAATACAAACGTCCCAAGTAAGCTGCGGACTCAGTATGATAGATCATAGAAGTGTCTGAATAAAGTCATTCATATATATTGTTCTATATATTGAAAGTTTAAAAATTTTAACAAGTAAAATCCTTGTAAATTACTTAAATAGTGATTATATTTGGCATCTCGCAAAGATACATCCGCATCAATGAAGAAATTCTAACTGACATATAATAACGATAATTATTTTATTTGGCGTCTCACAAAGACACCTCCATCACCAAAGAAGAAACTCTAGCTGGCTTATAATAGACGTTGGTTTTTTTGTAATCATTAATTTTGACCGTTTAATGGTCATAAGATGTGTGAAAGGGAGTAGTGATGTACAAAACTCACTTTTCAAGCTCACCGTAGGTGGTGGTGGTGTTATGGAGGGCTCGCCGCGGCATCACACTTACCACTCGTCCACTTTGCGAACCCTAAGGTGTAGGTGCATAACTCTTGAAGGTCAAATTTTTTAAAACTTTTTTTAAAGGTTGATTTTGTGGTGTGAAAGTAAGGATGGTACGTAAGAATCACCAATATCATGTAGAGATCGAATTCTATACTCGACCTAAATTACTTTTTTTTTTTATTTTTTTTACTTTTTTCTTTCTTTCTAAAGTTGAGATTTTTTAATCATGGTAAAACCCCGCAACAATGGGCGTGTTCTAGTCACATTCTTATTATACCTACGTTTTTTTGGTATTGTAGGCTAGAAGGAGTCCCATATGAGAGAACATAGAAAGAGGTTATGGCTAATGATCGGCTCTATGGAGAAAACCAAAGGGTGGGGGGATTTTGGGTCTTGATTTTTTTAATTTGGGGTTCGTTGAGGACGGTGGTGGGTGATTGCAATGTTTAGGCGGCAATCGAGGTGTGTGGTTTGGGCGAGAGTTGTTAAGGTTGTGGTTATAATGGTGGTCTTTATTATTATTATTATTATTATTATTATTATTATTATTATTATTTGTTATGTTAATTAGCGTTAGGTGAAGAAATAGTCCATCGAATATAAAGTAATCGTATTTATATCCGTCAAATGTAAAAAAAAAATACTCTTCAGTTTAATAGAAAATTTAACGGTTGTTAGCGTCAATACCCAAACTCGTTACAAATTAAAATCACAATACCTCAACTGTTATAAAAAATTATTGGTATCCAAACATGTGATTTTGACTAAATCATAAGACCTATTTGCGTAGTTACTCTTTATATTGACAAAAGTTTCTTGAGCAACAATATTAAAATAATAAAAAAATATTAGGTTAAATTTATCTTAACCATATTCCTTAATCAGAAAGATACAAATATTAGCGAATATATATATGTGTGATTTTATTCTTACGGTTGTTTGTGTCGGTCCGGTGGCATATATAGTGAACAAACGCGTCTTAATTTGGTGGGTGTCATCGAAGCCAATAATCGAAACAAAGTTTTCTGTGAGTCGGTTATCACTTTATATGCCGCTCAAGATAATTAAATTAAAGTGTTCAATTTATATTTCTAAAAATAGTAAAATATATTAAATGTATTTATCTATCTAATAAATCAAGGTTTTAGAGGACTAATTTTAGGAGAAAATATTTTCTATAATAAGAAGTTTGAGTGGGAAATTGAATGTAAATTTTTAACATGTATGAGTTGATAAAGTCAAAATTTTTAAATACAAAATACTTACAAATGGTTAAACATAATGTTTATAATTTCTTTATAAATATTACTAGTTTAGTGCCCGCGCTACGCTCGGAAACATAACATTCAAGTTATGCTTTTAAGGATATTCATGAATGTTCCAATCAGTTTGAGAAAAAAACTGTGATAAACCGAAACACATGATATACTTTTAAAAATTAGACTTTTAGTATAGCAATATTATATTATAATTTATTACAACATAAAGTGCTCAGTTTTATGGTGTAGTTTTTTTAAATCGTATAAAAATGTTATGTATATTTATAAAACACTGAGGTCTTTAATTGTATTTTATTATTAACTTTATCCATAAATTTCATTTTTAAACCCTATCAAATATAAACCGACTCATGTACACACCGTGTAGTAGAGGGTTAAAAATATAAAATGTTACGTATATCTATGAAACATTGAGGTCTTTAATTGTATGTTATTATTAACTTTATTAATAAGTTTTATTTTTAATCCCTATCAAATATAAACCGAGTCATGTACACCCCTTGTAGTAGAGAGTTAAAAATTTAAATATTCTTAAATTTTTCAAAATTCCCCAAAATATTAGGGGACAAAAAATGTAATTAGTTTTATTATAATATATTTTATATACATATTTTAAATAAAAAAATCATTATTGTGAGATAAACTCTCAAATAATGCCACATAAGCCAGAAGCTTTAAAAATGTGCCACATAAACTTTTTTGGTTTTGCTATATTATATAAGGATTATTTAACCCGTATGTAACAAACGAGTATTAAACCTAATATTATAATATATGTGAGGTTGCTAGTTTTTAAAAGCTTTATTTATACTAATCCATAGTTATTTTAGAATATTTTGAAAAAGGAACCGGTCATCAAAACGGCAAACTACTGGTTTTCTAGGTGGCCATAATTGAACGAGTAACTGTCGATACTCAATACCTAGGGGTGTAAACGAACCGAGCCCGAGCTTGTCTAGACTCGAGCTTAGCTCGTTTAAGTTTAATCAGGCACGAGCTCGAGCTCGGCTCGATTCAAATTTTAATTTCAAAGCTCGAGCTCGAGCTCGTCACAAACTTCTCAAGCTCGAGCTCGGCTCGTCTGATGATTTATTATTTTAATTTTAATTATTTATATTTAATTTTAATTATTTATATTTAATTTTATATATATATTTTTAATTATTTATATTTAATCTTATATAAACTTGTAATTATATGTATTTTATACATAACAAAATACATTATATATTTTTAATCATAATTTATATATATTTTAACATATAAATGAAAAGCTCGATAAGGCTCGCGAGCCGGCTCGAGCTCGAAGTATAAAGCTCGAGCTTGGGCTCGATAGCTTAATGAGCTTTTTTCTTAGGCTCGGGCTCGAGCTCGAGCTCGAAAAAGCTCGGCTCGTTCGAGCTTATTATCGATCCGATCTCGAGTAGCTCACGAGTAGCTCGGCTCATTTACACCCTATCAATACCTCACAATTCACAGACATAGTTGTCAATAAAATTAAATTAAATTAATTACCAAATTGTGTAGTGTATAGCCCAATTATATTACGTACCAGGATGTTTGAAACATATGCTTACAAATTATTAATTGCTTACTAATTTAATATGATAACCTTTGATAAATAAATAAAAACAATAAGAAAACGCGTCACATATTGGATCTTCTTAGCACGATAATTTATCTAATCTAACTATTGAAAATGACATAATTGATTTTTAAACGCCTATCCAATCGTAAAGTGATCACTAAACTGTTGAACCAGAGAATTACTAAATAAAGACACACTTTTATTTAATTAATTTTACTTACAAACTTTCTCTCTGGATTACATAAATCTAATCAACACCTAAGCTATTTATAACCTTACCAACTTATTCCTATTACAACTAGGAAACATAAATATAATAATAAACAAAAACTAATTAGAGACTAACTCAAATACTAATAATAAATAGATAGATTCCTAATAACAATAAAATTTTATTAGTTAATTCTTCTTCAAGTCACCCCATGAGAATTACCGAATCGCCCTTAATGAAGTCTAATATCGTCAAGTTAATACTCCCTCTAGATATTAGCTTCTCCAAGACTCCCTCTCAATTGTGACTTGTTCATAGCTCGTGCTTCTTTACTTTTAGTAGTCCTTTAGCTCGATAGTTTTACTCCCTCTTGAACTCGACCAATAACGAAACTCGATCAACCGGTAGAAAGGATAACATGTCAACTGCTTTCAACCAAATTGAATCAAAGGGTTCACCAAGATCCAATCGGGATCTTTTTCCTACTGCCTTCGAACGAGTCTTCTATTGTTCAGCCTACTAAACTACTCTGACACACAGAGATTTAATCATCCCGACACACGGTGATGACACAACAACATTGAAACCTTCAACGTTGAACACTAGTTTAGAGCTGTTCAAACTGACCGATATTGATAACGAAAAAAGACTTAACTAAAAGAACTTTAAAACAAGGACAAACTTCAATTTGGTGAACACCAAAACTATGTTGACACACAACCTAGCTAGATGCAATCTTACCGATTGAATATATTAATTCAACAAAGGCCCACTTTTATTAAACCTATGTTTGCTTCAGCTTCGTAATGACCACACGTACATCACACAACCCCTTTTCTTGTAAAACTCACGACCAATATAGACGAACTTTTTTTTAACAACTTCGACTAACAAAACTGATTGGTTCTTCCAGAAAGACTTGCGATGAGAATAAACAAAGAAACAACTGAAGCTTTTAATCAATTAATATATTAACACAAAAGAACTTTGGTTACTTTGACGAACAGAAACCTTGGATTTGATCAACGCTTTATGGATCAAAAACTTATCCACTCGGCCGCCGCCGTGCAGCCCCACGCGGGGCTGCTCCTCTTCTTAGAACGCGACTCTCAAACTCACGATATGAGCCCTAGGCTCTGATACCACTTGTTGAATCAGAGAATTTCTAAATAAATACAAACTTTTATTTAATCAGTTTGACTTACAAACTTTCTCTCTGGATTACATAAATCCGATCAACACCTAAGCTATTTATAACCATACCAACCTATTCCTATTACAACTAGGAAAAATAAACATAATAATAAACAAAAACTAATTAGAGACTAACTCAAATACTAATAAAGTAATAATAAACAGATAGATTCCTAATAACAATAAAATTGTTATTAGTTAATTCTTTTTTAAGTCACCCCATGAAAATTACCGAACCGCCTTTAATGAAATCTAATATCGTCAAGTTTAATATAAACCTCACACTGCTTATTATTTATATCTGATTTAATTTGATACAATATATATCAACAATGGTCTCGATTTTTGTCTATCGTTTTACCAATTTAAAATGATAACCTTTGATGAAAACAATACGAAAACGCGTCCTTTGACTCAGCAGACATCCGTCACAAAATGAATGCTCTAGATTTTGTACTCAATATCACATATGGCACAATAAAGTACCACTTTAATGATTTTATTACTGGCGCACGCTAACACCAGCTGTAACTTCACTACTAAATCTCACCTTCCTTCAACCTTCGATCATAAAACCACACACACGACCTATATATACCAATTGAACCACTTCATGTTTTTCAACAAACTTCAAATTCAAAAACATATACTCAAATCAAATGACTCTCTCTTCTTCATCTCCACTTCCAGTTTTCCTACTAATCGTTTTTATAGGCACCACTTCCGCCAACTTCTACAACGAGTTTGATGTCACTTGGGGAGATGGTCGGGGTAAAATACTCAATCCCGACCTCTTAACACTCTCACTAGACAAAACCTCCGGGTCTGGTTTCGAATCAAGAAACGAATACTTGTTTGGCAAAATTGACATGCAGCTAAAGCTCGTCCCGGGCAATTCTGCTGGCACTGTCACTGCATACTACGTAAGTTTATTAATTACTTAGTTAATTTCTTAGTAGCAAATTAATTAATACCTGTTACAATAATTATATATGACATGTATGATTGCATATGTACGTATGCAGTTGTCTTCTAAAGGTTCAACCTGGGACGAAATTGACTTCGAGTTTTTGGGAAATTTGAGTGGCGATCCTTACATACTTCATACAAATGTGTTTAGTCAAGGCAAAGGCAACAGAGAGCAGCAGTTCTATTTATGGTTTGATCCAACTGCTGATTTTCATACTTACTCCATCCTTTGGAACCCTCAACGCATCATGTACGTAATAATATATATATTATTTAAACTCGATCTATATATTATATGTATATATTTACTGATCATTTGGAATGTACTGTCAGATTTTCGGTTGATGGGACACCGATAAGAGAGTTCAAGAATGCGGAATCGATTGGTGTACCGTTTCCGAAAGATCAGCCGATGAGGATACACTCTAGTTTATGGAATGCTGATGATTGGGCGACAAGGGGTGGGCTTGTGAAGACTGATTGGAGCCAAGCTCCATTCACTGCTTCATACAGAAACTTTAATGCGGATGCTTGTGTCGTGGCTTCTGGGAAGTCGTCTTGCGGTGGTTCTTCGGCGTCTTCGGATTCGTGGTTATCGGAGGAGTTGGATAATACAAAGCAGGAGAGGCTGAGATGGGTGCAGAAGAATTATATGATTTATAACTACTGTTCAGATTCTAAGAGGTTTCCTCAAGGTTTTCCTACCGAGTGTAAAATGGCATGAAAAGTAGCTTAGATATATATATGTTCGTTTTTGTATCTAGTTATTGATATTTATTCATATTTATTGTAGTTACCCTCAATAATAAAGCTTAATATTTTCGTGTATCTTCTCTTGTGTTAGATGATATATTCTTGAATGCGCATATTAATTAAACAAAATATTACAAACCCTTGGTTGATTTTATATTAGAGTACCCGTGACGCTATATAAACTGTCTTTCAAAAATCGTTTTAATTAGAATGTTATATTAATTTTCTACTCACTTTTAATTACTAATCTTTTCAACAACTATCTTTTACCTCAACAATACATCGATCATATCCCTCATTCCACAATCACTCGTCTAAAAAAGCACCATATTTTGGTGCCTATGGTGATCGAAGAACTTCCGAAGGATGGGCGGGCTACGCAACGCAACCCTTCATGTGGGCGGTGAGGGTGAACTATGAATCATGCGTTGCGACTTGCGAGTAGCGCGCCTTAGGGTTATCTAGATTCTAGACTAATATTTAGTTTGAAGATAAGTTAGATGGATTTAAGAGAAGTGGCCGGGCTTGTCATTTAGATCTAGTGTGGGGCTGTGGGCTTTTCCATTGTAGATTATTTCTTTTAAATCTTCATTCTTCATCGTATCATCACAATTTAGGTGACAAAACTTTTTAGCTTGACCTATATATAAAACCTTATTTTTTGACATGGGCAAGACTTAAACAATTAAATGACCACAGTTTATAAAGTTTTAGGCATCTTACTTCAATTACTTGAACCTATGACCGTTCTTTATGACTTATTAGCATCATTATGTGAGGTCACATGTTCAAATCGGGATAAATGTTAAATTTGTGATGCGATTTTGAAGTAGGATATAAATTGCTGTAAAAAACATTTATGCTAGTTTAAAACTTCAGTAAAAAACATATTAGCATTTTTCTTGGAACCTTTGTTCTTAAGTAATTTGATTGCTTAAAAAAAACATCGATCAGATCCATTTTAGATTCGTCCATGATAAACCCTCAATAGTTTTTTAGATCTTGTCTACTACAAACATGTTTTCTGTTTCGGATCCATGTGGTGTGAGTTATGGAATGTGGATATATAACCATGTTTCCTGCTTATTATTCTATCTCAAAGTCAAGGAAACACATAATTAAATATATATAACTGCATCCATTGCTTGGAGAATTATTTGTGGACAAGTTTACAATTGCTTGCCGCACTACTAGCTACGTACGTACGAGTGATTTAAAATTAAATCAAGCATGAATAATAATCTAAAAATAAGATATATGAATACGGAGATAATCTCCACAGTTAATTTTGATTCATAGTTATGTTAAAATAAGTATCAGATAACAAAGATTCATGATAAATATATAATTGAAAATTTTAGGACAGTCAATTTATGTGGTCCTTTTCATCTTTGTTTAGAAAAATGTGCACCATTTTATTTCAATACATACACTTTTTATTAACTGACAACTTAGACACATTATATTGACATTAACCTTACTTATGAATCAATCCTGATTCTAGCCTCTATAACTTAAAGATTTATCCGGTTTGCACACTCTCAAGAGATTAAACCTAACCATGCCCAAACTCAACGTCAAACTTGGTCTCTAAAAAAGTTCCGCTATAGGTCTTCATCTCCCTGCCTCCGAATAATATATGTGAGAAAACAAAAAAAAAAACTATTTCTGCTGAACTTTGTATGCATTATTTCTCCAATTCTTTATTAGGTAAGATAATTTAGTAGTTGAGCAAAATCAGTAATAATTTGATTTGATACACTACTCTAACGAATTAATCATAGTAATAAATTACGGACTTGTTTGGAGAAATATGTTGTGAAACATCATTTATAAATCTCCATAAATAAAAATATAAATAAACTTTTTAGCACTCCAAGATTTATAGCCCATTTTGTAAAGTTACGGTAGAAAATGTGTTTTGGTTAAAATGTGTAGAAAGTAAATATTTTTTAATCGGTTAAAATGTGTAGAAAGTAAATATTTTTTAAATTTATTACACAGGTCAAATGAACCTTAGTTAAACTTATTCCAACAACAATGGAACTGCATCGTCAAATCTAAAACCCTAAATCATAAATCAAGAACGTTAAAAGATAAATTCTAACTTTGATGGAAAATCAAGAAAGACATAATGATAACAAAAAAACACATTTGGACTGGGAACGTGTAGATTTAAAAACATAAAAGCTAAACCCAAAATGTAAACCATAAAGCTATATTTAATGCTAAATTATAAAAGCTAAACTAAAAAAAAAACCTAAAGCAAACCGCACCCTAAAAGGAGACTATATCGACAAAAGGTCGACACAATGAATAGGAAATTAAAATCTAACATCTAAAAGTTAAACTTTAAAGCTAAATTATTATTAAAAAAATGTGAAAATATATATAATAAAACCTACCCTAAAACATAAAATATTAGTATTAACATTTAATTTCATGAGTTTTTAAGGGTTTTTCCAACTTAAGTGGGTATTCTTTACCAAAATAGTGTACTTAAAAAAAGTATTTAACAATAAAGTGTACTTCTAAAATTATTTACTAAAATAGTGTTTCTCTCTCCTAATCTTCTTAAATATCCCATTCCATTAAAGGGTATCTAATTTAAATATTCAATTATTTAAGTTTTGACAAAGCATATTCTCACTAATCTCCTCTTCTAATAAATTGCTAACCCATGATACCACAATCTGCCACTTGTCAGCACCACAATGCTCCTAAGCTTTCTCATTGATCTTTGGGTTGACCCGTTTGTTTTCCTTCGGATCCAATATAAACCCCTAAAACCGTGTTTTTTTTCACTCGTCTCCTCCCACAAACCCTAGATTGCACTATTTCTCTCTGCAAAAACTTTTCCAGTCTCCAAAATCATCCTCACAAACATCTTATAATCGCCTTTAACAGATGAAGAAATCTATCTATCTCTAAATCCAAGTTAGGTTTTCCGTTCTCTAACCTAACCATCGGCGGAAGAACCGTGTTTCATGCTCCCTCACTAAATCGACAATTGAAGAATCAATCAACGTTATGATCATCTCGCACCGTCGTCGATTTGTCATCTAATCTTCTACAGATGGATCTAGATCGTTGGTCAAGAATGAAACACATATCTTCACACCCAACAATGCTGTTCCTTACTAAACCCCTAATCCAAAACACTTTTCCAGATCGAATTCAAAGGTATGTATAATCCAATTGATTTAGTGTTTCAATAAATTATAGACATGAGCAATTGTATTAAGTTTCTTGAGTTAGTTACTGACTCCTATATAAAAGTATATATATTGCAACATGATCATAAAATCTAATAAATAAGTTACATAACTAACAGTTGTCATCTTCAGTCCTTTACACAGACTAGGTTGTTTGATACGTTGTGAGACCAGCCCGTAGTCACATCCCTATGATACCACATGAGACTTCTCTTAGACTAGGTTGTTTCTACTTTTTATGGTTGAAATGAACAACTGGCGCACACCTGTCTCTTACCCCTACTATATGCTAAAACTGTAAGCGTTTTAATTTTTTTTATTAGTGTGAATAACTATAACATGTAGCTGTGAAGCTGTTTTAGATTCACTAATATGAAAGCATTATAAGGCTTTATCTTTTTTTATCATGGTTAATGTGAACAAATGTGATAATTGAATGGTGTAACATGGGTGGAAGCTTGTTGGTTTTGCACTTTTTCTTTTGCTGCAATACTCATAATTTTTTGTGTTGGTTTGTAGATAATAATCAAGTCACTAATCTCATAATAATGTTGCAGGTATCAAAGTCATACAAGGACCACCAAATAAGGTTTGTAGTAACAAATTGAAATGGTCAGAAGGATCAAGGGCATAAAAAGAGACAATCTATAGAGGATTCACACTTGAAGCTATCAAATGGGTCACTGGTTAGCCTTTTTTACAGGACCATGGTGTAGTCGTTATGTTCCCTTGGATGATTTTATGTCTTTGTAAGTATTCAGTATGTTGTATTTCAAGGTTTTTATTATGTAGATTTAACTTTGGCTATGTTTTCATCGTTTTTAATATTATCATGTTAGCATATTGTTTTCCAGCTTTTTCATATTCGTATACTTTACGTTGCATTGTTTAGGTTTATTTTATTTACAATACTGGAACAAATAATTACATTTTATCGTTTCACCCCGTGGGTACCCACGGGTTCTAACCTAGTTACATATATATGACAAAGCTGCTGTTAAAAAAAACATATGATGGAAATAATTTTAAAATCGCAGATATTTAATCGATTCTTTAAGTTCACGTATTTTAAATACTACATATATTATCAAATATTTATCATTTAAACTAATATATATTACTGTAATTATAAGCCATCATCATCACTCGAGAGATGCGATGCGACGCTCGAATCTGAATCTTGGTTTCTTTCAACTTTTATTTCGACATGCGTCGTGCGTTGTGGTGACGTCATGTTTATGACTTCGTTACATGCATTACGTTTATAACATTAACATGATTAGGTCGCACACACAACGTTTCCTATATCAACGTGATTAGGCTTAGATAAAAAATATTATGTCTAAGACGTTATGGTGTAATTGTGTAAACATGACCGAACATTGAAACAAAAGAATTTAGAAAACGTTTACAAACCGGTTTTCAGCCTTGTTCGTTTACACAAGTTATTTTAAGCATTCCTAGATGTCGAAACTTTTAATTACCTATACGTAAAAATAAAAGGACAAATCAAATACAAAACTTTATTTTTAATTCTATTAAAAGAACGATGCAATAGTTATGCAAAGCAAAAAATATGACCAGTTACGCTTTATAAGCAAAACTTTTATATAGTATTAGAAATTTGTTAATTTATTTAAAGAGACAATGGACTAGTTAATCTGGAAAAAAAAAGATTTTGGTCGATCAGAACTTGTTTTCTAAAAAGTAAAAATTGAATACTTCAAAATATTTAAATTAATTATTGTTTAGTGGAATGAGATATATATCCAATAAAATGAGGAGAAAGAAACAATAAAATAAGAATTTCATAACAAGAACATTATTTTGATAAATATTTATAAAACTACACCTTATTGGTAAATACTTTTTTCAAATACACCATTTTGATAAAAAAAAAAAAAAAAAGTCTACTTTCCCATGTATAAGTAGCACTATGTAGTACATATAACATTTAATAAAATCATATATCAATATGATTATATACCTCTAAACAGTGTATTCGATTTTCATAAGGGGGGGGGGGGAGGGTTGTTGTTCTAGTTTCCCACTTTCACTTGTCGCGTGTTAACGCGACGCTAAAATGTTTCACTGGTTAGTTTATTAAAGTGCATTTTTGCGTCAACGTTTTTATGTCAAATAGTTATTGTGTCATCAAAAGTTGACGTTATAGCCTTGAAAGTGTATAAATTGTTTTTCTTGTGGTGTATGCTAACCATTAAATATACACACACACACGATGTATCACATATGTATATCTAAATAAAACGAGTTTTCAGTTGAGTTCTTGAACTTTTAATCGATCAGTTTGATTTTTACTAAGTTAATCAAGAAAAATATGATTAGTAATTCCAGAGCAACTTAATAATTAGTATTCGATCTACCACCATGCATACACGTACGTACATGCTAGATCGACGATATATATGAGTTCGATGAATATGGATATGCTATTTAAAACTCTATATATGTTGAAAGTAAAGTGATCGATCGAGCCTAAACATGTGTGATAGATTGTGTTGGAACTAGTTTAAGTTTTAAATATTATTTTAGTTTGATTGTATTAATACACTTTCCAGTGTATTATTTTGTATTAATTTTTGTTCTGTTGTAAGAGGATCAGAGTCATAAGAAATTAAAAGTATAACAAATGGATTCCATATTGCCAAAAACCAGATGTTGAAGCAAATTGGTCCTTGTAGTGTTTTGTCGCAATAATTATTAGATTATTTTGTAATAAACTCATGTTAAGGATAAATTATGTTGTGTATAATTATTTCATTGTATAAACTACTCATTAGTATTTATATTTATACACACATAATAGTGTTTTGCTGTAGTTAATATAATATATCTAATAATTTAATGTTTTAACGGGCCATTAAGTTTCTTTTCATTATTTTGGTTTTCTATTTTTTAAATTAAAATATTAAATCTTTTTTTTACTTGAAAAATGTAGAAAATAAATGTATTTTTTTTTTAATTTATTACGAAATTAAAAACTATCTTTAATTACTTAAATATTATTTAATTATAAGAATATTTACTATGTTATATCGACTTGTACTACGGAAGGACTAAAGTTAGAGTTTAATAAAGTCACATAACAACAAGATTATATACTTCTTTCTAGATGTGATTAGTTTAGTTATTTAACATTTGTCAAAGTTTATAATATTCATGGAGAAACAAAACAATAGAATTGCAGTTAATTAAGGAAATCTTTAAAAACAAAATTAAAGGTAGTAGAATTTTTAAAAGAAAAAGATTATTGGCGGTTCAAAAGCACCCACAAAAATTCAACAAACCGCGTTATCATCATATTTGTTACAACTATATAAATCTAAAATCGGTGTGGAAGTGACCCACAATATCTCCGTCACTATATATTACTATCGATCTAGCTATCATTTTAATTTCTATTATAACAAAAGTGCACCATCTTCCTACTACGTCTAATTATTATTGCCACACATATACATTATATATATTCCAGCTGTTTTACAACCAAATCTTCTCACCAATTAATTAACTTATGATCGATCACTACGTACGTACATACTTTTAGTCTCACCTAGCTTCCTCACCACCTTCATTCATTTAGGTCCCGAAACACCTATAAATACAACACACTTCATGCATCTATCTTCGATCACTTATAAAATCACCAATACAAAGAAACAAATATATATATACTTTTGAAAATGAGGTTTTCTTTTTTGTGCTTGGTGGTCTTAATTGGTTGTTCACTTGTTTCGGCCAATTTTTATGACGAGTTCGATATCACTTGGGGAGATGGTCGTGGTAAGATAATTAATGGAGATCTGTTAACGCTCTCCCTTGATAACACATCTGGCTCGGGATTTGAATCAAGAAATGAGTACATGTATGGCAAAATCGATATGCAACTCAAGCTTGTACCTAATAACTCTGCTGGCACTGTCACCGCGTACTATGTAAGTTTGTAGTTAATTACCTCGATCTTTTGTTATGTATATGTTTTGGTAAACAAACATATCCAGTAAAATGCTCCTCTATTAAGCAAGGTTAATTTGTGATAACATTTCTTTTATAGTGAAGTTGCACTCATGATTGAAACCCTAGCTTATGATTTGTTAGAAAGAGAGATGCTAAACGTGTGGGTTGTTTAACTAACTGCAGTTGTCTTCAAAAGGATCAAACTGGGACGAGATCGATTTCGAGTTCTTGGGTAACTTAAGTGGAGATCCCTACACTCTACACACAAATGTGTTTAGCCAAGGAAAAGGAAATAGAGAGCAACAATTCTACCTATGGTTCGATCCGACCGCTGACTTCCACACATACTCCATCTTATGGAACCCTAAACACATCGTGTAAGTACTATATATTGTATACAACGTACACATCCAGGTTAAGTTGCCGAGTTTATAATTATTTCATTATGTATATGTGTTTTGATGATCATTTTAATTAATTACTATATATGGAATGTACGTTCAGATTTTCGGTTGATGGGACACCGATAAGAGAGTTCAAGAATGCGGAATCGATTGGTGTACCGTTTCCGAAAGATCAGCCGATGAGGATACACTCTAGTTTATGGAATGCTGACGATTGGGCGACAAGGGGTGGGCTTGTGAAGACTGATTGGAGCCAAGCTCCTTTCACTGCCTCATACAGAAACTTCAAGGCGGATGAGGCTTGTGTTGTGGCTTCTGGGAAGTCGTCTTGCGGTGGTTCTTCGGGGAGCAACCCGGCATGGCTATCAGAGGATTTGGACAATACAAAGCAAGAGAGGTTGAAATGGGTGCAAAAGAATTATATGATCTACAACTATTGCACCGATTCGAAGAGGTTTCCTCAAGGGTTTCCTCCTGAGTGCACTATGGCATAAAGAGTGTTGAATGAGTTATACATCACATAGTAAAGATTCATTTTGTGTAATGAAAGCTTAATTAATAATTAATTTTTTATGTTTGAAAAGTAAAAAAAAAGTTATTTAATTATTTATTGTATGTTAAGAACGAATAAAATATTTATAGAACTATATATAAACAGAAGATCATTTGTATTTGCATGGTATTTAATAAAAGATTGAATTTTATAATATATTAGTTCTCTCTTTTTCAGAAGTTTTTGTATGGAAAAAGGCATAGGATTACTTATATTTATTGAAACCTTTTATTTTCTTCAAGTGGTTGAACGAACTCATATTATTAGTTTATAGCAAATTAAAATTTGCACTTTCACTATATTTTTTTAAATTCTGAGTGATGATACTAGCTTAATTTATAACAAAAAAAAAACGTATAAAGAAATGTTGAATTTGTTCCAGACACTGACCCTGTCATGACCTCTGTTCCACACACTTCCCCTGCCCCTAATACATCTGAACCATCTGTTTATGACCCACCTGGTGCACCATATCCAGACATCCCGATTGCTTTCCGAAGGGAACCTAGACATCACACCCGTTACCCTATTCAGGATTATGTTTCCTACGCTCACCTCTCACCTGAATGTCATGCTTACACCACTGCCATTGATTCCTACCTGATTCCCAAAGATGTGATGACAGCTCTAGCTCACCCAGGATGGAGACAAGCTATGGAAGAAGAGATCGGAGCTCTTCGAGCCAATCATACATGGGATCTTCAAACGCTCCCTCCCGGGAAGCGTGTTGTTGATTGTCGCTGGTTGTTCACTGTTAAACCCAACCCTGATGGACCTGTGCCTCGCTTGAAGGCCCGTTTAGTTGCTAAAGGTTATTCTTAGGCTTATGGCATTGATTATGATGAGACTTTTTCCCCCGTTGCCAAAATGCCATCGGTTCGCATTTCGATTGCTCTTGCTGCTATTAATCATTGGCCGCTTCATCAACTTGATGTCAAGAACGCCTTTCTTCATGGTGTTCTTGAGGAGGAGGAGGTATATATGGAGCAGCCACCTGGGTATATTGTTAAGGAGGAGGCCTCCAAAGTATGCAGATTACGCCGCTCGTTGTATGGCCTGAAGCAGTCTCCCAGAGCTTGGTTTGGTCGGTTTTCTGATGTTATTGGTAAATTTGGGATGACCCGTAGTGCATATGATCATTCTGTGTTCTTCAGACACTGTCAGGGCAGGAGAATCATCCTGGTTGTTTATGTGGACGACATAATAATCACGGGTGATGATGAGATTGGGATCTCCAATCTCAAACAGTTTCTTCAGTCTCAGTTCCAGATTAAAGATCTTGGCCGTCTTCGATACTTCCTTGGCATTGAGGTATCCCGTTCTCCACAAGGAATCCTTCTTTCTCAACGGAAGTATGTCCTTGAAATGCTGACTGAGTGTGGTTTACTAGGTTGCAAGCCGGTAGATTTTAGTCCAATGCTGGCTACCGGAAAACTACTTCCAGAATATGGAAGTCCAATGAAAGATCCTGAACAATACAGACGGTTAGTTGGAAAGCTTAACTATTTGACTGTCACTCGTCCAGATATCTCATTTGTTGTTAGTGTCCTAAGTCAGTTTATGGCAAACCCGTACACGGGACACTGGGATGCAGCTCTGTGTGTGTTACGGTACCTTAAGGGCGCACCAGGATTAGGAATCTTATACTCAGATCAGGGTCATTGTCGGGTGGGTGCATTCACCGAGGAAGGTGATGGCCGAATATCAGGATTCTCAGATGCTGATTGGGCAGGGTGCCCGTTTTCTCGACGATCTACGACTGGATATTGCGTATTTGTTGGAGGAAACCTGGTATCTTGGAAAAGCAAGAAGCAACACACGGTCTCCAGATCAAGTGCTGAATCAGAATATAGAGCTATGGCAGATGTTAATTTAGAAATGATTTGGGTTCGTCGTCTTTTAAAGGAACTTGGGGCTGTTTCTAAAGACTTGATGAGATTGTACTGTGATAATCAATCAGCCATACATATAGCCAAAAATCAAGTATTCCATGAACGAACCAGCCATACATAGAAGTTGATTGTCATCTCATTAGAGATCGTGTGACCGGTACTCAAGTTGATCCATCATCCATTCAACCGATTCATGTGAAGACAGAGTTTCAACTTGCAGACATCCTTATAAAGCCTCTTCGGAAAACTCAAATAGATTTTATATGTAACAAGTTGGGCATGATTAACATCTATGCTCCAACTTGAGAAGGAGTGTTAGTTATGTATATAGTTAGCTCATTAGGTTAGATAATGAAGTTTGACCCATTATGTTAGTTCAGGCCCATGGGCCATGGATTAGGGTTTCACCCCTTATAAATAGGGGTATTGTCTTCTTGTAATATATCACTTCAAGTATCATTTTTCAGTTCTGTTTTCTCTACAGTTACGTACATATATTGGTGATTCATTACCGACTACCGAGAATTTTTTACTCACGCCCTAATATTTCATAAAAATTTACCAACAAACCACCGGTGGTTAGTTTAAATTATTTAATGAATTACATTCCGTTAGTGAAATCGCTCTCTTTGTATTGACACCCTTATTCATTAAAGTTTTATTCTACAAACAAACTAAAAGTTGAGTTAGAAATTAGAATTTATGCAAATTTTGCAATTTTTTATAACAAAATATATTCTATATTTCTTACTCTTAAATAAGTTTAACTAATATACCCGGTAATCTCACGTCTAAGAGATAAGATGCACTACCAAATAAGCTAATTTCAAATCTCTCTTCTAATAATTTGCTAAGGAATGACACCACACCATGCCACTTGTCATCACCTGGTGTCTCCTCACAAATTTCGCGGATCCACCCGGTTTAACCCGTTACACATACGGATCCTATTTAATATTAGATAACCTAATTTGTTAACCAAGACACAAACCCTAATCTCTCTGTGTGATTTCCGCCTCTCTCTGGCGAATTCAAAACCTAGGTCACAAGTATCCAATTTCCATCCACAAACACAAAAACTCTATGGGATTTGCGATGCAACCGTAGCCACCCCTATCTTCTTCTTCACACCTTTGATTCAACATCTTTTAAATCTTTCGTTCATCGTTTTCTATTTCCTTTTCAAGGTTGATTCCTTTAAAGCTTCTTATATAGCTCTTCATATCCCATCACTGTTAAAACACAAGCAATTTCCTAAACTCTAATTTTATTTGAATCAGTTGAATGAATCTTAGGTATTTAAGTGTTTCATTGTGTGTTTTTGATTCATCTATATGCGATTTGTGTTATGTGTATGTTTCAAATTGATTATTCGTCTTTTTCATATGGCATGTTTGGTTACACTTTAGTTTCAATCTGATGTTTTGTTACGCTTGCAGGTAAATCCTCGGATACACGCATCCGACTTTCGAATGTTTCAAAACCATAGAAACCCCTGGAGTAGGAAATGCAGATCTAAGATTTTGGTGTCAATATTGGTAACATCATGTTTCCACTTCTTTTATCCTAGAAAATTTTCTAGGGGAATATTAAACAAATAATGGTTTTGTTTTTCAATTCTACGTTAGTGTGTTTGAACCTTAAAAGTTATTTAAAAGGGAGATTATATTCAAATTGGTGGATTTAGAAATAAGCGGTTCGGTTTGGATTCAAATATACCTAATAAAGTTTAACTCCTACCAATGGCTAAAACAGAACTTTGTTTGCATAGAGTAAATTTAGCATTGCATTTTAAACACACAATACTTTGTTTAGTTAAAGTGGGAAGCAGGAATATCTAATGTTATTTTATGTTGATGTTATTTAGGCACGTATGAAGTTGAAGGTAGAAGTGATAGAAGTTTTGGGAGCGGCTCATGTTATGGTTTGATCATGATGACATATGCGGGCGAGGTATATCTCTATATGGAGCCGGCTTCACATTTGGACAAGAATAGAATCTCAGTTTAACCACAAAAAATGGTTCACTCTCAAGTCTCATCTCAAGGGCTCACAAGCTTGTCATGGAGTTTTTTACTGGTATGTGCAGTACTGCAGTTTAGTGTTATGATTTTCACATCTTGGATTGTCACAGTAGTCAAATCATTGCTATATGAAGTTGGAAAAATCATGTGTTCCGGTTAAAGTATGTGTTCCACTCAACTTTATATTAGGTGTTAGGTTTAAATTGAACATTTACTAAATGATCCGTCATATGTGTTTTTATAAACATGAAGTACACAAATGTCACGGTTTTTTATTATGACCGAAAACATGAATAGCCAATTCTTAATTATAAGAGTTTTTTATATGGGTCTACATGCTAGGTTTTTTTTATATGGATCATCTTTGGTATTTTAATTATCTAACATGTATAATACATGGTTATACATGCTAGAATTTGTAACTTGCCAACATATTTGCATTTGTATTTGCCAACATAATCTTAGGTGTTTTAGAATCTAAAACTATACTTTAGATCAAATTTGCATTTTAACTCATGCTATATAATTTGCAGACCCCCACATTACAGTGACCGAAGCCTGTGAGAACTTTGATGTTTTGCTTCTATAAGTGATGGAATTTGATGAGATTGTTTGAGCTTAACCAGTTATGTCCGCGTTGAATGAGACTCGTAAGGAATTGAACTTGATAAAGAAACCAAGAAAATATCTTGTAAATTCATTGTTAATACCCACATGTTAACAATTTTTTTATGTAAATTATGAATTATCAAATGCTAATGTAGGATCTTAAATATTAAAATAATATTCATTGTTATCGTTCTATCCCGCGTGAACACGCGGGTTCTAACCTAGTTGGCTAATAATGATGATTTTTGCTATGGTGAATCTTTTAATCTTGCATTTAATTACTACTTATTACAAGGGGGCAAAAAGAAATCTACCTATTCTAATAATTGAGTAACAAATACACATGGCATGATTCTAGCATGTCCACCTAGGATTTTTCCTATGTGTCAAACTCACATTTTTCCTATATATTATTTTATGCGGATCTTCAACTGGGTTTCTGGGTTTGAATTTAACCCGATAATTAACATATATCTTATTAATATATTTTATTATTTTTGAAAACAAATGAAAAAAAACTTGTATCATTAATCTCTATCTATATCTTATAACTACTTTTTAGTAGGATTTTGATAATTTTTTAATTTGAATAATCATTATGAAAATACTAAATTTATTTATTTTGGATTTCAAATATATTCATTTGATATAATCATAATTTTAATAATATTACTTATTTTAATAGTAATTATACATCTTTAATAGAATAATTAAGTTATATAAAATTAAAATAATTATTTATATTTATTTGATTTAACTTTTCTAATAACAAATCTTCTATATAAATAAAAAATATCGTATTTATCATTCAACCCGTGTATTACACGGGAAAAAAACCTAGTAAATATGAAAAGAGAAACCGGAAAAATAATAAGGAGAAATATTTAGGAAACAAAAAAAAAGTTGATTAAAAACAAAAGAAAATAAAAGAAAATCTCTAATCTACCTCTACCTATTTTAATAATTGAGTAACACATCCACATGTCATCATTTTAACTACTCTATATAGGATTTTGCTTAGGTGTCATGTTCTAATTAATTTGATGGAGAATTTTTAGACGGGTCATGGTATGCTCCATATTCAAAATAACCCGATATGTTTAAATTAAAAATTCACATATTATCATCAATTATCTCCTAACCCGATATGTTCAAATACAAAATTTACCAATTATCATGATCTATATATTAACCCGATATGTACCAAGTATCATGAATTATCTCCTAACCTGATATGTTCAAATAAAAAACTTATCAATTATTATGATTTATCCTAACCCGATATGTTCAAATTAAAGTTTTACCAATTATCATTAATTATCTCATAACTAGATATGTTCAAATAAAAAATTTTACAATTATCATGAATTATCTCCTAACCCAATATGTTTCAATAAAAATTTACCAACTATTATAAATCATATCCTTTATTGTAACATATGATTTTTTATATGAATATATTTGTAAATATCCAAATCGATTTAATAAGAGATATGTTAAAAATAAATTTGATATGTAAATTGAGTTAAAACCTATAAAACTAAAATCCGTGTAGTACACGGGTACTAATCTAGTTTATACTAAAGGAAACTATGGGTAAGATATAAAAATTAAAAATAATTATATAAATAAATAAAAATTAACATGGAAATAAAAACTATAGTCATGACAATGACAAGTAACTAAGGTACATTACTAACGACTACTAATTGTTTCCGTCTATTAACAAACTAAAGCGTATGACCCTCGGGTAATTATATTAATACCTACTCTCGATCACTTCTTACACGAGAAATTTACACGTGTAATAATACTCGAGATATATATATATATATATATAAACATGTGTAATAAAAAATATTTATAGTCGTTTAAAAAGCATGCAGTACTTATTTATTTTCATAAATGCCGATCAGTGGGTTTCAGTGCCAAATATAGCCTTGGATCTATGTATAGAATTAATTCTAACAAATAATGTACAATTAATTACGAAGTAATATTAATTCAATGTCAACACGATTCAGAAAAATAAGGCTGAAGGTTTCAGTTTTTTTCCATATTAACCAATTACACAACATTTTTTTAGCACTCCACAGTGCTATATAAATGGGTCAATTTTAGAGCAACTACAATTGTACTAACACAAAACGCGTAATTATGTCTTCTCCATTTACTACCAAGTGTATGCTGTACTTGACATCTCTTCTAATCTTAAGTTGTATGAAATTTGTGTTAGCTACCAATTTCTATCGAGATTTCGACATAATGTGGGGCAATGAGCGAGGAAATATTCTTAACAACGGAAAAGTGTTAACATTGTCCCTCGATGAATACTCAGGTTCGGGGATCCAATCAAAGAGCGCGTATCTCTTTTCAAGAATCGACGTGCAAATCAAGCTTATTAAAGGAAACTCTGCTGGCACAGTAACCGCTTTTTATGTACGTCACTGCTAAACTATACCATCCATAAGTTAAAAGATAAGGCTTTTCGAACCATGGGTTTAAGCAGGGAAAGTATATTTTTCATCCCCAGCTCTGCCATGAGTGAGATTATGCTATGTACATTTGTTTGCGTCTTGTTTTTGTATTTGTTTGATTTATCAATTAAAATGGGTAAATTTTTTATACGTTTTTTTGTATAGGTTGGATCAGAAGGTGATAATCGTGACGAGATAGATTTAGAGTTCTTGGGAAACCTAACGGGTGACCCTTACACTCTTCATACTAACATATACACAAAAGGAAAGGGTGATAGAGAGCAACAATTTCACCTTTGGTTTGATCCCACAACAAGTTTCCACACGTATACAATTACATGGAACCCTTTTATCATCGCGTAAGTATAATCCAAACCACATGTCATGCTGCCAGAATTTGCTACCGACACAATCGGTTGTAAATTTTACCACAACGTTGTGACCGAATATAAACGTCGGCAAAATTAACAACCAATGACAGGACAACAATCAATAGCAATACGCTGGGAAATTTTCCAAGTGAAAAATCATGGAGACAAACCGGTTACGAAACTTGTGGTTGTTTTTATTTGATCACAAGTCATGCAGTGGCAAAATTTTATAGTAAAAATTGTTAAGAGGTGTTAAAAAAAATTGCGGTGACAAAACGATCATAAAATTTGCCACCGTTTAGCCTCTATAAATTTCACACTTTCTATAGTCACAAACGAAAATATCTCAATAATTTACCTTGCTTGTTTGTTTAGAATATATGTAGATGGGACGCCAATTAGAGTGTTCAAGAACATGGAATCAAGTGGGGTTCCATACATAAATGAGTTGCCGATGAAGGTGTACGCGAGTGTATGGAATGGGGATCAATGGGCCACGAGAGGCGGTGCGGTTAAAACAAACTGGACTGAAGCTCCATTCGTGACATGGTTGCGGAATTATAAGGCTCGAGGTTGTGTTTGGATGAATGGGCAGTCTGCTTGCAATGCAGGGAGGTCAAAATCAGCGAAACATGACTGGTATAAACAAAGAGATTTGGATTTGAGTAGCATTGAGATGCTGAAATTGGTTAAACGTAATCAGATGGTTTACGATTACTGCAACGACGTTAATCGCTTCCCTAAGGGGATTCCACAAGAATGTCATGTCAATTAACTAACATAACGTTACAACATAGCCAAAACACTTATTTTGGTGAATAAAAAAGATTGTAAATCGAACATGTTGGCATAACGTCGTTACAATATGACTTCACATGTCGGGATTTGCGATACGGCTCACTGGACCATGTTACCACGTTCTGCTTTTGGAGATGATCGATATCACCGTTATTCTAGTTTTGTCGATGGAGCATAAGTTTTGTACGGGTAGTATTTAGGAAGACATGATATAGTTGCATGCAGCTCCTAGTTTGTGACACAAAATCTTCTTTCAATTTTATTAAGTTTACTGGTCTGATCTTATGAGTTTTATCTTTTATATACATTTTGTTGTGATTACCTTTGATTAATTAAGTTTGTATGTCTAAAATACCTGAACCCAAATAACCTGACTCTGTACCCTAATAAGCTAATTAGGGTCTTGTTTAATAACGTCAAAAAGTCTAAATAAGAGTTATCCGAGTTACCCAACTAACCCAAATTCTAATTAGGGTCGAGTTTAGAGCTTGTTTCATAAACAAATAATTTTACTCTTCTAAACTTTTCACCGGGTAAGAATTGAGACTATTGAAGACACGATCATTCTTATGTTAACATTTATGTTAAAGAAAATAATAAGAAATTTACTTGTGGGAAAATCCCTAAATTCAACATGTCCGACTGACACTTTTGTAAATATGTGCATTTGCATGACTTTTAAAGATAAGCATAAAAGTCAAGCATACTCTGTAACGTTAATATTTGATGGCTTATAAGACAGCAAAAGCCTAGCAGTCAAACCCATCCATTGAAAAATACAATGAATGAAACACATAAATGTCCATTTACAATACAATTACACTTGTAACTTAATGGCTACAGTGTAGCAGCTAGGCTAGTGTGTACCGTCATGTACACCTAGTTTTTTAGTGGTTTGTCTTAGTTTAGTAGCCAGCTCTTTAAAATTACACAGCTGGATCATTTTTCATATCTTTAAAATTACACTAAAAAACACTATATTTACACTATATTTCCCTTTTCCTTTCAATTAAATAATACTTTTTACACATTAATCATTACATTTTACCGTTTCTCTCTCTTCCATTCATATATATTTCCTTAAATTTACCGTTTCTCTCTCCTCCATTCATATATTTTCTCTCTCCTCCACTCACAACCACTCTAAACTTAAAACCATTCCATAAAATTTTACCAAACTCACTCACATAATTTTAGCAACTCCACCGTGAATGCTCTAAGAGTACGTCTTAATCTATGAGCCAATTGTCTTATTTTATATAATGTTTTGTAGTTATTTTTTTGAAAAATGTTGTAATTTTTGAAATTAAATGGAAAATGGTATCATAAATATAAATATATATATATATATATATATAGGGGAGGGATTTTCTACAAAGGCTAAAAACTCTAAAAAGGCTAAGAAGAAATCTGGGGCGTCGGATTATGGTGTTTACGGCCCAGATGGACGCGGTGACATTTTTGTAATTATTTTGATGTTTTGCTGACGCGCGAGATGGAACCAGGGGTAGATTTGTCATTGCGTTTTTCCAACACCATGTATATAAAAAAAAAACACCATGCTTAAAACTGACTCTGTAAAAATAACACCACCCATATGAAAATATTAATTAATAAAAAACGCCATAACTTACCTGTTACAAAGTAACACCGGAATCAAATTGAAAACGTCATAACAATGATTAACACTATCATCACTGTAAAATGAAAAAAACGCCATAACTTATTTGCAACAAAGTAACACCAGAGTCGATATGAAAACGTCATAACAAGAATTAACAGATCGAATTGAAAAAAACGCCATAACTTATTTGCAACAAAGTAACACCAGAGTCGATATGAAAACGTCATAACAAGAATTAACAGATCGAATGATTATAGATAACAGATCGACGCCCCGAATTTTTTCTTAGCCGTTTTAGAACGAATCAATAATTAACAGATCGAATCAATGATCGACGCCCCAGTTCGAATGATGAATGATTATGAATAACAAATCGAGAGTGTCGATCAGATATTCGTAAAACATCCAACTTTCAAACGAAAACGTCAAAACCCAACAAAAATATCATCGCTTCCAAATCAACACCATACGTTAAAAGGACGAATATGCCTCCCCGCCTGTTTTTACCCACATGGACGCGTGTATGATGGTGATTGCTTCCTACACTTCTTAGAGTTTTAAGCCTTTTTAGAAAATCCTCAATCTATATATATATATTAGATAATAAGGGCGTTGGTAATAAAATAGGGTTAGTTTGGTTTTTTTGTTATATCAATTAGTTGTATTGTTAAAAATATATTCATTCTATGCTTTCAATTCAATTAGATTTACAGCCAACTCGCGCGATGCGGCGACTGTGTCTCGCGTTTGTAACCTCGTCATACACATTAAATTGGTGACGTTAGGATTTTGACATTTTCCGCGGTTCGTCTCGCATTTGTGACCTCGTCACACACATTAAATTGGTGACGTTAGGATTTTGACATATTTTCCGTGTTTCGTCTTGCGTTTGTGACAAGCACGTTAAATTGGTGACGTTAGGATTTTTGGCATTTTCTGCGTTTCTGAATTTAACATTTGCAGGCCGTTAAGTTGACACACGTCGTGCGTTTCAGCCACATGGTTTCTTTACAACATTTTCAACTTCAACTTGTGCGGTACATTGCGGATGGAGGTTAAAAGTGTATATATTCAAAGTCGAGGTAAAAATATAAATATGTCAAAAAAGACGGTAAATATTATCCGGTAATGAGTGAGCCCAATGAGAAAACGCGTCAACACTTTAAATCGTATACAATTCATGCCAAAAGATTTGTAAACCAATCGAGTTACAACCAATAAAACATAATTTCTCATTTTAGTTTTGGTTATAGGTTTGCACTAACCGCCGTTCTAAACAAAAAAAAAACATATACAATCGACTCGAACCCGCACCGTAACTTAACAACCACAAATCAAAGCCAGCCAAACCAACTAAATCCAAGCAACAACTATTGAAAAAAAATAGTATATATCTAGGAAATAAGTCACAGCCACCAAAAACAATAACACAATCAACAAAGGCCACGTACAAAAATAATAAATTACTGTTCAAATCCTTCATATTTCAATATAAAGGAGAATATCAAACATTTCTTTTAATTTGCTATGTTAATGTTGGTTTAACTTTTGTTTGCATATTGATCGTGGGCTGCAACTAAATGACACTTGTGGGCTGTCAACTCGTAGGCTTCCGCAAATTATCTTCTCGTGGGCTTTATCAACTTAGCAACTTTCGACCGTTGTAAACTGGGAATTTAGGGCATCGCCTCTTCCCCATTGTTTTGATATATATCGTTCTTCACTTCATAATCGTTTATGATGAGTGTTGCTCTTGCTATGTAATTGACTGGCGTCGATCTTCATGATCGGCTACCCGATCTTCATCGTCATCATCCATGAGCGTCATCTTCTTCATCAGTTATGTTTAATTTGTTTAATTTGAACTTTGGTTTAGGATTAAATAAAGGTTTGGAATTGTGTTTTCTTAACATGTATGCGCCAAAAAAATGGTGTTGATCGATACCGACGCTGCGTATGTCATGGCTCCGCCCCTGTTAAGGACCCACACGTCTAAGGCAGCAAGCATGTAGCCATTATGAAACACGTGTGATATTGTAACTGGGTATTTTTGTGGACCAATTGCACTATTCATTGATTAGTTTGGTGCCTACAGCCTTAACGCCTAAGTCTCTACTGATGTACGTGATTTATATGGTTTGGTTACTTTGTATATGTGTGTTTCCTTTCCTATGTATACAAAGTAACCAAACATCATATAATGCATCTATTGACGGTTCATGTATCTTTTTGCAAAAGTCTTGGTCAATATATACATTTAGGTGATTTTCCTTTCCTTTTTCTACTATAACACATACATCATATAATGCATCATGTATATTATATATAGTGCTTTTCAAAACCTGTAGTATATTATTGAAAGGTACAAGAACCAGACTGCATTTGAACATATTACATTTTACATAGAAGATGATATAAATAGTGGGAGAGAAGGTGAAGATGTAATGTTAAGGTCGTGCGTATGTGATTAGTAGCATCCTAAGGTTTTTATAGTTTTCAAATTTCAGCATTCATATATAACCACCAATAGATATTGGACCCAACGTCCCATAGTGGGCCAAAGCCTACTAGGGAGGCAACCAAGCAGACGAGGCGTGGGTTTTGAGGGTGTCGAGCCAATTTGGGTTAGGCATACGTATTCACAACCTGTAATCCTGTATTGTATTTCTATAATAGGTTATTTTTACGGCTAGAATCCGTTACCTTTTCTTTGAATGTCAATCACGACAAAAGCCCAAAGTAAGCCAAAGCCCACAATGAAGGCAACTAGAGTCTAAACAAACAATTCCATACGAGAAAACTCACCATAAATGAGAACATTTTTGTCACAACGTAAAACTTTATTTTATATATTAATTCTACATACAACTTGAACCCAACACCATAAATATCACTAACAACTTGAATTTGTAGGTCACATGACGACAGCCATACCGTTGCTCCAAATGCTCGGAAGAAAAAAAGATTCAAGAACCCAAATTGGAATTTTCATTTGTATACAAAGAATAAATCCACAATACAAAAATATACATGAAAAGTAAGAATTTTGAGCTGACAACCTAAGCAGCCAAATTCTTGATAAAAGAATCAAATTAAATCAAACAAACAAACAACAATTGAAAATCAGATCTTATCCCCAAAATAAAGACCTTCTTCAATGGATCAAACCTGAAGTTTCCATAGATCGATCTCATCCGTTCAATCAATCATCAAAATATATAATTGCACCAGAGAACGACTGCTAACCAATTATTTAATTCATCATCTCAAAATAATTAATGAATCAGATCATGGTGAAATAGTATAATTAGATGATTCAACGCTTGTATATCTCAACTGCAAAGAAACTTGTCTTTCCATCTTCAACTGTCGATAAAAATTGGATATAAACATCTCAGCTCGTTTATCAACATCATCTTCTTCCGGGAAACTCGTCGTTCGTTGCAACGGGAAGCTTCTCGTCTTCTGCAGTACTTCCCCTTGCTCCGGAGACATCTGCATCGAAGGTGTCATGAAAGGAGTTACCCGGTTACTGCTGACGTTGTAATCTTGGTCAGGAGATGAAACAATTGATGTCAACCCAAGTCGTTCGTTGAAGCTACGTCTTCGGCTGCTTAAAGCGCGAGTACCTCGGTTGCCGATGATGGAGGAGGCTAACCGCCACCGGTTTATGTTGTAGTTCATGAGAAATGTGACTTTTTTTACAACGGTTCTTAACCTGCCTAATAAAGAAGGTTTTCCGGTGGTTTTGTGTATAGGAGCCATTAGATGAGATGAGAAAAAGTACGTACGTAGGTGTTGAGAATGAAAATGAAATGAATTAGGTATATATGTTTAGAAAAGTAATGATAAAAGATTAAACAAGTTGTGTGTTAGAGATAAACAATTAGAGGTTGTGAAAGGGACAACCGCGTGATGGTTTAGAGAGAGACGAATGAGGTTAGGAAATTGGGCAGGTGGGGTACGTGAACTTTGTTTGAAATAGTCTAATTATTCTTTGGATTTTAAAACTAGATACGGTATATATATGTTTTTATAGCGTTAAATTGAATTTTAACAATATAAATGATTTATCGGAGTCAATAGTAATCATCATGTTAGAATTTTAATCGGTGCGTCTTAGACTTTTCATAACGTCTGGAACAGTCATTTTTCATAAAAAAAACTCAATCAACATGTCACGTTAGATTTTTATCCACTTTTATAGTTTTAGCATTTTTTCCCATATTTTATTCTAAAATCATCATTTTCACAATCAGTATTAAATTAGTTTTTAAACTAAAAAGAAATCAATTTTAAGTTGAAAATAGAGATGTGGGCCACACCTCTACCCCTTCTTCCTCACCCGTATATTTCCATGTGCAGTTAGCCAACATTTACCCCACCCACCCTATCTTTACCCTTCCCATGTCACTCTACAGGCATCTTTGTGTAGTGTGTTTTTAAGTAAAAGCTAGGGATATATTTAGTTAAAAGTAAATTATAATTTTGGTCCATGTATTTTCATATTTTTAACAAGTTTAATCTCACATTAATAATTTAAGTTTTTGCAATTTCTATTTATAATATAAATGATCTCGAACGCTAACTTCATTCAACTTTCCATTATTTCTCCCTCATACGCCCCACACGTGAGGGGTAAATATGTCATTTCTCATTCTTTTTTAGGTTAACATGCATGTTAATATTTTTATTATCAAAAAAAGTTGAAGGAATGACATTTTACCTCTCACGTGTGGAGATTGTGAGGAGACTTAACGGAAAATTGTATGGAGTTAATGTTTGAGACCATTTCTGTTAGAACAAAGACCTTTTTAGTTAAGATGTGACTAAACATGTTAATGGTATGAAAACAAAAAGATTAAAAATTGTAGTTTACTCTTTTTGTTAAAGATATTAATGAATTTACAGATTATTAATTAATATGTCATTACTTAGTAAACGGTATTTCATTTTTAAATATATATCATGAATAATCTGACGACATTTAGTTGGAAAGATGCATCAAATATTAAAAAAATTCTTATGAACTTGTATGTTTGGTGCATGGTGTGGGCCAGACATGTAACTATATATTGTAAGAGTAAATTACTCTTTTAAGTTCTATTGTTATATTAAAGGAATAATAATAATACGCATGCAAGTATATTTGTATATATGTAAAGTAATCCTGTCTCCGTATAAAACAATTACATGTATTATATATATTGAGTTCGCCCACATTAATAATAATCATCTCGTTAATATAAATGGCATGTATTATATATACTATTTAGATGCTTAAGCTAGAACAAATTAAACCTCTAAGTCCAAAGACTCATTACCCATTCAATTTGTTAAACCCCCTTTAACAAATTAAACTCATTAATTAGTTAAATGACCCATTACAATTTACAAACTAAAACTCATTAGAGTTTATGACCCGTTACAATATACAGACTAAAACTCATTACAGTTTATGATCGAAATTCAACACAAGGTTCTCGAAATTTTTTGATTTGCGACCTTCTCAGAACACTAAGGTTGGTTTTATTTCACTTTGGTTGGTTACCTTTGAGTTTAGGATACGAGGTTTTTAATTGTTAAGTTTTTTTCTCATCCTTTTTTTCAAAATAAAGAACATTGATGAAGAAATTGACAATGCAAATCAAATGAAACGTCAAAAAGCTTCAAGTTAAAGGTCATCAAGCTGATACTCACCATTTCTCTCGCATCATCATATATATTTTCAGTCCTGGTTTTGTTAAAAAGTATCTAGTTTTTATGGGAAAGAACAATCATTTGTTTGAATGAAAAGTTAGATATTTAGTTTTGTTATTGTTTGATCCGACTCAAATCAAATCACCAACTTAAAACATAGTGATAGGAAAAAAAAATATAGATCCTATGATTTTAAGTCTCGTATTATAAAAATTCATGATTCACCACTGATTGAATAGTAAACTATACTTAATACACTTTACTCGTTTAAATTTTGTTATAGTTTGAAAACCGTCGTCTTATTTTTTCTGCTATAGCTGCCTAACTTTTATTTAAACAAAACAACAATATGTAACTTATAATTACGACTATGCGATCATTTTCATTTGGCATTGACATGTCCCGATACCAAATGACATCAATAATTAAGTACAAATATAATGTGTATATATAGTACACGAAATTTGAGAACTTTTATATTCATTTCATGATGTATAGTTTTGAGTTATTTATCGATCAAGAGAAGTTATAAGGTAAAGATTTTGAAATAAATTAGATGTTTACAGTTTAGGGGTTTATTTGTAACTTTAGCCTCTTTTCAAATTTCAAGCCGTCATTTGTGGTTGCTGACTTTGACCCGGATGCAATGTTATCGTTGCCTCAACAAACGTAGCTTCAAGGAAATATACATGAACCTAATTTTCAAAACCAAAACCATGGGTTATTTTTTGTATTTAACAAATTTATGTTGAAATTATTGTGTTATTTTGGTTAATTTAATAGTTGACATGTGTGTATACATATGATATGTGTCATGTGTGAATAAGCGTATTTACGTGTATGATCGCTAGCACCTATATATATCTAGAATTGTTCATTTTAGCATACTATTAGTGATAGATATCATGAGATATGATATATCTTTAGATGATTTGAATTGATTTGTATATATCTATTACTTGTTTAAACTTGTTTAGACTTTCCTATATAATGGGGTCTATGGTCATCAATAATATTCATTCATCTTAATATCATAACCACTGTTATGGTATCAGAGCCAATAATACTAAAACTCAAACCCTAGTTCTTGTCACTCGGTTTCGATCGACCATGACAGATCCTGTCACACCCAATAACGGCGGCAACAACAACTCCAACAACATCACGCCTCTTCATCGCGCATACTCTGTCAACAATATACATCAAAAAGTTCGAACCTTAGACGGGCAAAAGGTTACCTACTCGCAGTGGACCAAACTTTTTCTTTTGCATGTCAAGGCATTCGATGTTTACAATCACATCGATGGCACCAAAGCACCAGACGAAACCGCTGCTGAGTACCAGGATTGGGCCAAACTGGATTCCCTCGTGTTGCAGTGGATCTATAGCACTCTATCTGATGATCTTTTTGCCCGAGTTCTGGAAGAGGTCACCACTGCACGTGATGCATGGTTAAAAGTTGAAGCCGTGTTCCTTAACAACAAAAATTCAAGAGCCACTGCACTTGAATATGAGTTTTCCAATCTTCAACTTGTCGCATGTTCGTCAATGGACGTCTATTGCCAAAAACTTAAAGATCTGGCTAATCAGCTTGGCGATGTCGGGTATCCCGTCAGTGAATCCCGTCTTGTTTTACAGCTTGTGGCCGGACTCCCGAAAGAGTATGATGTGGTGGCTGCTATTATCAATCAAAGCTGCCCGACGTGGGACGAGGCACGGAACAAACTGCATCTCGAAGTTCAGCGACAAAACCGACGGTCTGCCACCTCGTCCACAGTTCTTGCTGCCCAAGCCGAACGGTCAGGTTCCACTCCTCGTCCCAATGGTTATCAAGGTAAGAATTATGACCCCAACTACTATGAAAATCGTGGTCGTAACAATCAAAGTCGTGGTCGGGGGCGTAATCAATCCCAACGTGGTCGCGGTAAAGGTAATCAGCATGGAAATTCGGGTAATAATTACGGGTGGAACACGAACTGGACACCACCACCGAGTCCGTATCCCACCCAGGGTCAGGCCCAGTCGCAACATCAAGGGGCTGCTGCAGGAAATTGGCCTCCACCAGCCCAACAGGCCCATGCGTCTGTCTTTAACCCAGCAGGCCAGCAACATCCACCTGGTTTTGGCCCAACAGGCCAACAGCACTTTTATGGAGGACCCAATAACCAGTTTCAACAGTGGGCTAATCTGAATGTTGGGCCCAATGGTCAGTCTCAACAACCTGAATTTAATCTGATGGACCTTGCTCGCGCCATGCAACAAGTGAATCTCACGTCTACTGATACTCCATGGTATATGGACACCGGGGCCACGTCGCACCTCACTTCCGACCCAGGTAAAATTTCTAAATTGTCATCTAGTCAAATAAACTCTATATTAGTTGGTAATGGTCATTCTATTCCAATCCTCGGGTCAGGCCACACACAACACCCCACACCCAACCGCACATATACCTTTAATGATGTTCTTTTTACACCCGACATAATTAAAGACCTTTTATCTGTCCGCCGATTCACTATTGATAACTTTACCACAGTTGAATTTGATCCGTTTGGTTTTACTGTGAAGGATCTCGAGACGGGAGCTCACCTTTCACGCCACAATAGCTCGGGGGATCTTTATCCACTCACCACACCTACCAGCACCAGCACCGGATCCTCTGCTTTTGTCACATCCACCTCCGATCAATGGCATAACCGTCTCGGTCATCCGGGGGACTCTATCTTACATTTATTACGCACTCGTTTTTCAATTCCTTGTAATAAAACATCTTGTTCATCATTTTGTCACTCTTGTGAAATTGCTAAAAGCAAGCGATTGCCTTTTTATGATTCTAAAACCGTTACTTATAAACCATTTGATATTGTGCATTGTGATTTGTGGACATCCCCTATTCCTAGTAAGTCGGGTTATAAGTATTACATGGTTCTTATTGATAACTTTACGCATTTTGTCTGGGTGTATCCACTAAAATATAAATCGGAAACGTTTCATAATTTTGCAAAATTTCATCGCTTTGTTCGAACTCAATTTAATTGCCATATTAAAGCTTTTCAATGTGACATGGGGGGGGAGTTTGATAACAATGATTTTAAGTCTTACGCCAATCAACATGGATTCGTTTTTCGTTTCTCGTGCCCTCAAACTTCTCAACAAAATGGCCGAGCAGAGCGTATGATTCGTCGGCTAAATGACATCATACGAACCATGTTGGCTCATGCGCACCTCCCACCATCCTTTTGGGTAGAGGCGCTCCACACCGCTACGTACCTTCACAATATTTTACCCACAAAACGCCTCAATTTTTCTACGCCTCACCACGCTCTCTTTCTCCGTCATCCGTTATATGATCACCTGCGTGTTTTTGGATGCGCATGTTACCCCAACACTTCCGCAACTAACTCTCACAAACTTCAACCCCGATCTCGTCGCTGCATTTTTCTCGGCTATCCACCCGACCATCGCGGGTACCGGTGTTATGATCCAACCACCGGCAATGTTCTTGTTTCCCGTCACGTGACCTTTGATGAAACCACATTCCCATTCACCGAGTCCCCCCATCTCGAGTCATATTCTTTTTTGGATGATCCTATCATTCATCAAAACCCGTTCTTTGCAACTCCTATACCCACAACTACCATAAATCCTACCCCATCGGAACCCGTACAACAGCCCACCGTTCAGCCTACTAACCAGCACCCAGCCCAACAGCCCTTTGTTAACCAGCACCCAGCCCAACAGCCCTTTGTTCAGCCTACTAACCAGCACCCAGCCCAACACACTACATCACCAGCCCAACAGCTACCTACTCAGCAAGCCTACACACCTCAACCCACATCTCCAGCCCACACCGCCTCATCCCCTATGCCAGCCCCAAACATCCCTACGGCCCACTCCTCCCCCACCCCAGCAACTTCCTCACATCCAATGAACACTCGAGCCAAATCCGGAATTTTCAAACCCGTAACCCGCCTCAACCTTCACACCACCACCATCTCTCCCGTTCCTACTAATCACAATTCCGCCAGGTCTGACCCAAATTGGTTTAATGCTATGACCAACGAATATAAAGCTTTATTAGATAATGACACTTGGGAATTGGTACCAAGGCCACACAATCAACCAATTATTAGATGCATGTGGTTATTTAAACACAAATTTAAATCCGACGGATCTCTTGAACGTTATAAAGCTAGGTTGGTTGCAAATGGTAAGTCACAAACTGTTGGCATAGATTGTGATGATACGTTCAGTCCTGTGGTTAAACCTGCCACTATTCGCACTGTTTTGAGTCTTGCGGTGTCGAGGTCTTGGCCCATACATCAGTTGGATGTAAAGAATGCATTTTTGCACGGTGATTTACAGGAAACAGTTTTTATGCATCAACCACCCGGGTTCGTGAATCCACATCACCCCACACATGTATGTCGCCTTAAAAAGTCGTTGTATGGACTGAAACAGGCACCTAGGGCGTGGTATACACGGTTCTACAACTATATTGCCTTGCATGGGTTCAAGCGTAGTACATGTGATAGTTCCTTGTTTACATATTGTCGAGGTAAGGAACAGGCATATTTGCTTTTATATGTTGACGACATTGTCCTCACTGCATCGGATCCGAAGCTACTGACGAGTATTATTACCACACTCTCACGGGAGTTTGCCATGACTGATTTGGGTTCGTTGCATCATTTTTTGGGTATCTCGGCGACTCGTAGTTCCAACGGGTTATTTTTGTCTCAAGCTTCGTACATCAGAGATATTCTTCATCGGGCTGGTATGACTGACTGCAAATCCTCGGCCACTCCCGTTGATACATCGGGCAAACTCAGTGCCACAGATGGACCATTATTACCTGACGGAACATTATATCGGACCTTAGCCGGTGCGCTTCAGTATCTCACTTTCACTTGTCCGGATATTACGTACGCGGTTCAGGAGGTTTGTTTGTTTATGCATGCTCCTCGAGAATCTCATTTTACTTTTATGAAGCGTATCATACGCTATCTTAGTGGTACTATCGATCATGGTTTATGGATTACTCCGTCTGCAACTTCATCTCTTACTGCGTACTCAGACGCTGACTGGGGTGGCTGTCCGGACTCGCGGAGGTCTACGTCTGGGTATTGCGTTTTCCTAGGAGACAACTTGATATCCTGGTCTTCGAAACGTCAGGCAACTATTTCTCGATCAAGTGCAGAGGCCGAATACAGGGGCGTGGCCAACGCTGTTGCCGAGGCAACGTGGCTACGTAATTTATTGTTTGAATTACAGGTTTCTTTACCAAAGGCAACTATTGTGTATTGTGATAATGTCTCAGCAGTTTACTTATCACATAATCCGGTTCAACATCAACGAACCAAGCATGTGGAAATTGATATTCATTTCGTTCGTGAAAAAGTCCGATTGGGACATGTTCGGGTGCTTCATGTTCCCTCATCAGCTCAATATGCAGATATTTTCACGAAAGGGCTTTCGCGTCCAATGTTTCAAGAGTTTCGGTCTAGTTTGTGCGTTCGTCAACAAGCCGCTCAAACTAAGGGAGGATATTAGTGATAGATATCATGAGATATGATATATCTTTAGATGATTTGAATTGATTTGTATATATCTATTACTTGTTTAAACTTGTTTAGACTTTCCTATATAATGGGGTCTATGGTCATCAATAATATTCATTCATCTTAATATCATAACCACTGTTACATACTTGTTTTAGAATAAGCATGCTAGCTATATATTACACAATACATATGATCTTGGATAATCTCATTGAAGCATGTGTAATTGTGTATACTAACCCACGGATGGCGCTAACGCTATTGATAGAATATATATAGATCAACCGATGTAGATTGAATTTATTGAAATGGGAATGAGTATGATGAAATAGAAGATTGGAAGGAAGAATTCCCTTGGAAGAAAATTAAGAGTGTTTATTAATATATTATAAGTGATTACAAGTGATAATGTCTTATATTTTATTTATTTATATACTTACTAATGTATAAAGTCGGTTAGTTTGTTTGTTATTATCTGGATCTAACTTTGGTAATATACATTGAGTTACAAACTTTGTAAGCTATGCAGCCTAGCTTGAGTGGTTTTCCACTTTACTTTGTTCCTTCCTGGTGCAGGTTCGATACCCAGAGTGTAGTTTTTCTTTTCTTTTTGTTTTTTTTTCATTTTTTGTTATTTACTTCTATTCTTTTAACTAGATTAGTACCCGTGTACTACACGGATTTTAGTTTTATAGGTTTTAACTCAATTTACATATCAAATTTATTTTTAACACATCTCTTATTAAATCGATTTGGATATTTACAAATATATTTATATAAAAAATCATATGTTACAATAAAGGATATGATTTATAATAGTTGGTAAATGTTTATTGGAACATATCGGGTTAGGAGATAATTCATGATAATTGTTAATTTTTTTATTTGAACATATCGAGTTATGAGATAATTAATGATAATTGATAAAACTTTAATTTGAACATATCAGGTTAGGATAAATCATAATAATTGATAATTTTTTTATTTGAACATATCAAGTTAGGAGATAATTCATGATACTTGGTACATATCGGGTTAAGATATAGATCATGATAATTGGTAAATTTTGTATTTGAACATATCGGGTTAGGAAATAATTGATGATAATTTGTGAACTTTTAATTTAAACATATCGGGTTATTTCGAATATGGAGCATACCATGACCCGTCTAAAAATTCTCCAACAAATTAATTTAGAACATGACACGTAAGCAAAATCCTATGTGGAGTAGCTAAAATGATGACATGTGGATGTGTTACTCAATTATTAGAATAGGTAGATTAAGTGGACGTAACAAGCGTGTTTTATGAGTTTATTCTTTTTTTGTTATTTTCTTTTGTTTTTAATAAACTTTGTATACTACGTTAACGACTTTAAATCGGAACGACAAAATACAATGCCGCAACGTGTGAGGGCATACTATTATTTTTTGCGAAATCATAAACTTTTCACGTTGTTGGGTATGACACAATTATGTCCTATACATAATACTTTTTGTTTATCTAAATTTAATGCTTGTAATGAAGTGGACATTTAATGTTACGAAGTGAAAAAGGCGTCATTACACGTCTTATGAAGTCACCAACATAAGGCGTCACATGCACTAGCTAAGAGCCGTATTGCGCGGCCATGACATACGAGACATAACACTAATTTTGACGTTGTTGCCACGAACATAACGAGTTTAACTAAGTCACATACGTGTCACGTTTGAACGTGTGACGTTGACGCCACTAACACACAACATATATAGTACAAAGTTAAAAGAATGTCAACTAAAACTTGACCGACACATCATGCTGCTTGAGTAAAACGAATCTGTCGTTGCAACACACGTGTCAAAGTTTAATACGTGTAAAGAAGTAAAAAAAAATATGTTGGTGCAACAAACAACACATGTATAAATCGAAAACATGCCAATAATAACTTGGCCGCCGCATCGCGCGGCCTGAGACTTAAACCTAGTATACTACTAAAAGGCAAGGTCGGTGATCAAATCCGACCTTGCCTTATTGTTAAATACATTTTAGTTTCAAATTTGAAACAAATGTTAACTTGGTTGGGATGGTAATTGACTTGTGAAGCCAACATACTCCTACTTAAGGTCTGGAGTTCGATCCGGGCTTGGCAAACATATTTTTGACAGTTTTTTTTCATATTATATTATAACTACTAAGCACCGGCCTCTTCTGTCCCGTCACGTTGCGTTTAAATTTTTTTTACTTTAACGTATTAACGGTTTTAATCCCGACTTTTAACGCATTGACGGTTTTAGTCCCCGACTTTTACTAATTGTCATTTGAGCTCGTGATGAGTTTTTGACGTTGATCGCTTATTTCACTTTGACACATAGTACGACTTTTACTAATTGTCATTTTAGCCCCTGATAAGTTTTCGACTTTGCTCTCTTACTCTACTTTGACATATAGTACGAATTTAATATTGTTAACGTGTTGACCTCTAATTTTTTATATTTCATCGTTCTTTAACATATGACACATTACGTTTTTACGTCGTGACGTACGGGGCATGAGACTTTTTTAACACATATGACGAAGTCCAATACGCAAGATCCGACTGCGTGATCCGGCCGCTGCAACGCGTGACCTGGTGTTAAATCTAGTTTATACTATTTACAAGATATGATAAGATTATTGCATGTGGCCCTCTTCATTTTATATTTATACTATTTACAAAATATGATAAGATTATTGCATGTGGCTCTCTTCATTTTTCTTATGTTGAGATGAACTTTTTGCTCTTAAGATGATCCTCATAAATGACTGATACTCATGACATGGCGAATGCTCATGAACAAATATAATTCTTACAAAAAATAAGGTATTAACCATCATACATCATCACATCTCTTATTTATCTGCAACTCTTGTCTTTTTTGATATAGTTTTCTCACAAGGTTTAAAACTCCCAATAAGAGAAATAACTTTGGTTTATTTTTCCAAGCCGGCCAAAACATTAAACGAAGCAGGTTGTTAAAAAGTTAACACGCTTAAATGGTAACCGGCAGTAGTTAAGATGACGATTTCATTGATGTAAAACTAACCTAATTAAAACTAATGCTCCAAACAATGACACAGTGCTTCAAAAAACATTAAAATGATAAAACTTGCACCAATTGAAGTGCAGGTTTGATGTACGTTTTATATCAACTAACTTGTATTTTTCTTTTGATAAAAAAACATAAAATATCATTTTGGTCGAAAAAAGTTAATGTGGGAACATTAACTTTTTTTAACGTGAGTAACATTTTAAGCAAAATAATAAAAAGTTGGGTATAACATAAAGGAAAACGCATTTAGAATTATTTTCAACCAATGTCAAAATAGAGTATATTTTATGTCAATTTGTTAAAAATTATAGAGAACAGATTTTTTAAATTTTCTAATAAATTTTCTCCTTCGCTTACAACCACTCAAAATTACTCCTCAAAAAATGAAAATCTCAAAATAAAAGAGATTTTTTTAATTTACCAATAAACTCTCTACTTTGCTTAAAGCCACTCTAATGGATCAACAATTTTTGTTGGGTTTGAGAGTGTAGGGTATTTGATTTGTGGGATTTTGTTGTTAAAAATTGAGTGTTATTAAAAGAATGAAATGTATTTTATAGGAGAGTTGAAGTGAGATTAATTTTTTTTAATAAAACTTACCGTTAAAATTGGTTAAGGGCCACTGAAATTGGTCAAATTTGCTGAATATGAGTGTGTACAGCAGTGATGAACACGGGAAATCAATCCCAAAACCCATCCCAAATTGACAGTACCGCCAGGCCAGGGCGGTGCTCCCCGCGAGAGGCCGACAGCACGATACCACACCCCATCCCATTCCGCTTAGTCTAAGTCACTCCCAACAATATGAAAAACTCACGCAGATGGAATCTACTATGAAAGCCCTGAGCGAGTCCACTCATGTTTTATCACTTTAAACTCCAAGGGTGAAATTTCTATACATATACCTAGAGGAGAATTGAAATTTAGCTCAAAATCACCGTCACATAGTCAACATGCACCCTTTTCATTCACCTGGAAATCTACCAAAATGTGCCAAATTAAGCAGGGCAAATCATGAACAAAAAAATCATCCTTTTATCCCTCTATCGCGTCAAGCGTTCTTCATTGGTTTAAGTGAATACAATTTAAAAATCTGTCAAAGTTCAACATACAGGCCATCTCTTCAGTAATCCCTACTCATGAAATTATCAAAAAATGACAAAGGAATCATCCAAACCAAAGACAATTGTTATGCTCGTGCAGAGCAAATTAGTAAGAAAAAACATGATATCATGGATTATTAAACTGGAAAGTATGTTTCATGGGACAACTTATGCCCCCCACCACAATCTAGCATGTATTCCCATTACATGGAACATGAATGGTACCAAAACTGGGTCAATTTTTACCCAAACAAAATTCAACATCAATTATCAATATACCCTTTAAATATCCAAAATGGTTCCATAAAGTCTTACCGACTTTGAACAAAGATATGAGAAATCAAGGCATGAGAGCTAATGCAAGACCCCATTTAGGGGCCACTTCAGTTTTCTTGGTGTCATACTCTGCTGAAAAGGTGATCAATGACTTTGGTCGCCATTCTCGTTGGCACAACATTGCCACTTTTCCATTGTCAGAAAACCTAGTTTTGACCCTGTTGTAGCGGTCAATAGCATGAGCACTTCCGATTGTAAAACTGTTTTCTAGCGTAGATAATCCATGTGTCATCTCAGCAACAACCTGAGTTTTGTTTGAAGCATCCACAGAGTGTACATATGATGCCTTCAATGTTTGACCTTTGTCCATCCTGCCATATGTAAGATAAACATTATGCTCATACCACTTTACATAGATCAATATATCATAAAACTTCAAAATACAATCACATAAACAAAGACCAGTGAAGATATTACTTATACGTACAATATAAGTGCAGCAGAAAGATCAGGCTTGTTAAAACTTATGCCGGCTGTGTATTTGGTGAAAGATGCAGAAGCAGTATCAAAACCAACTTCACAACCAAGAAGTATATCCTTGTTGCCCACAGCTGCAGCAAGATTTAAAATTGGGGATGGATTCAATCCTATACTGGAATCGATTGCAATTCGAGGATGAATGTACTGAATATCAAGCTGAGAACAATAAAAATGCCCTGTGTTAGTATTTTTGTAAGCATAAATTAATAAAACTTAAAACAGAAAATCACTGACCTTTCCAGACTTATGATCAGGAACATCAAAGCTCAATACTGCCTTCATAGACGGCATTACTTCATGAACAGTGACTTTTGTTGAGACCTGCAACATGAAGAAAACTTAGAGAACCCAACAAAACATCTAACTAAGCAAAAATGTGCAACTAGATGACTACAAAATTTCTATCAGAAACCCTCTAAAAAGAATATTGAGGGTAGAGTACATGGTTCTTACATTAGAATATGTATCAACTTTCACATCTACAACAGTCTTCCCACTCTTATACTGAGCACTTATATCCCCAAGAAATATCTGACCTTTAGTCAAGCCAGTAGCTACCAGTCCCTGTAAAAAAATCAGACTTTTCAAAATACATGATTATATCCAAAAGGGATAGAACAAAAGCAGAAAATATTTCAGCACATGTCACATTATAAACAAGGTAAAATTACAAAAAATATATTTTACCATGGGAGTTGATCCTGGAACTGATAACACAAACTTGTAGTCATAGTTGTAGTCTTTGGTCAACAGATCTGCATAAGCAAAACATGAGTCAGCTATGTTTATATATATAAGACCAAAAGGTAACAATTCAACCATTTTTGTGAACTTATAACACAAGCTATGTTTTTAAAGAGACCAAATCTACAAAAATCAGAAAAGGGTAAAAAGAATCAGCTAAATTCACAGCTAGAAGAAATAGATTGGCAACTTTTAGCCTTTATGTAAACAAACAAAACATCCATAGTTCGAAACTAGCTGAATACAATAGCTATACATTAATCGGCATAGGAAACGAAGTTAAGAAAAGCATCACAAAACTGATATCTTGATCATCATAATATATATGCCTTAAAACAAACTTCAACTTGTACTAGTAAAGTAGATCTTAGAATCCTACAATAAGTAAAATGTACAATGTAAATTTTGTGATTAAGGAAAACTTGTGGTAAACTTTTTAAGAGTAACTTCTGTTGAAATGGTGTGTTTTATTCAAAGAACATGGTACAAGATGCAAGTTAAATCTAAAAAAATAGCAACTTTCGAGAAAAATGAGTGCAGTAGTTCTTGTAAGCTGTAACAAAGTTCCTTTTGATTAGACTTACGTAAGTTTGCCCTCGAGAGAGTGCAAAAACTGTTATCCCTATTTCAGTAAATTAGAAGCAAACACAATGCAATAATGATAACAAAAAAAGAAAGGTAAAAATAATGTCTCTTAAAAAAGGGGAACTACCAAATCACATAAACATCCTTACATCTCAAAATTTATGAGGCTTACTAATATGATCCAATCAAATGCTGTATGAGTCAATACAAAGTTGGGTGCAAGTGTGTAAGTACCCGAGGACTCTAAGCACAACAGCAAATTGATCAATGTTCAAGCATATTAAGCAATATGCAAAGGTTGAGGCATTGAGCATATGAATTTCTAAATTAAAAATTGTTGGCACAAAAGAAAAAAATAACTGAAAGTACTAAATGCTGCCGTGTGTATTAAACTCAAAGTTTTATAATTGGAACCCATTCAACAGAACAAAGTGGTTACACAAGAACAAACATGAAGCTAACTGAAAGTGGAGTTTGTGGTTTTGTCAATTTTATCATGTCCTTTCTTTTGGCCATAACAAATACCTTATAGCTAAGTGATAAAGAACATATGTGATATGTCTAAATTGTGTAAACTTGAAACCAAACTCAAAAAAATGCGTGGAAAACCTAGAATAGAAGGGCATCAACATGTAAGGAAATTTTGGACCGCACGTGCACACTACAGAAGATGAGCATCGGAACAAGCAAAAACAACTTACATGTTGATGTTTGTAAATAACAATATACTAGAAACAAGTAAAGAACAGAAACAAGAACTATTGGGGCAGAGCAAATTAGCAAAAAGCGTTCATGGCTAAAACTAAAGTCACAAAAAGAAGAGACAGATGTTGAAGTGTTTGGGTAAGTTATATCAAAGTTAAAACAGACACTTGACAACTGGATAGGTTAATTTCATGCGTGGAAAACAACTTTAATGTCGATAAGCTAGAATGGAGCATCAGCAATAACCAATAAATATATATAATAATCCTATGCAGTTAATCTCGGTGATATCTCGGTGGGATCTCGGTGAGATCTCGGTAATCGGTGCTCCAACAAAATATCGGTCCAAATATCGGTAACAATCTCGGTACCGAGAATATCGGCCGATATTACCGATATATCGGTGATATTTTAGTTCAAAATATCGGTAATATCGGTGAGATCTCGGTTTTGCCTTGTTGGACTATTTTTTTTTTGTTTTTTAAAACGATGGGTTATTGGTCAAGTGGCCCAGTTTCTTCTCACAAGACAACATATGCCTGTTTTGTAACATATTTCTCTAAAAAACCTAACTACAAGTCTACAACAAGATGTCTTGGTTGATGTAGACACTTTTGTTTTGAGTTGTGGCTTAGATCATGTTTTTTTTATTATTAACTATTATTAAATATAAGTTTATGCATGATATTTTAGCTACCGATATCTCACCGATATCCCACCGAGATAACTGATATCTCAAATATCGGTCCTTGACCGATAACCGATATTTTTCTGCATTAACTGCTTAGAATATAGAGGCTTACCTTTTGCTCGTTTGCCAATATCTGAAAAGGGTGCTGGACCGTTGGCCATCGTGTATTAGATTTCAACTACCGCTCCCAGCTTCCAATCACAGCCTGCAAGTCAATGCTTAAGTCAACAGAACATCAAAAAAGCATGACAGAAATACAACTATAGAGGTGGCAACTAACTATCAATGATACTAAACCTAACATGCATGATTAAATAATAACACTAGAAAATGAGAAATGCAAGTAATCAAATCACTACAGAAAGTCAGAAATACAGCAGAACCAATGCTAACTACAATACTCCTAGCTTCTACAAATTAACTTAGCAATAGGCATCATTTAGTGTTGTCACTTAAACATTCTTACTATTATTTCAATATCAAGCTGTAAACCCCTCTAATAAAAAGACCTTTACCATCTGATTCTAGCAACTTTAAAGTACACAACACCAGATTAAAATAACCTTGATAATACTGGATTGCATAGAATGTTCCAAATAACTCTAGATATCTTCATATAGTCTCCCTATTCACAACCTACGTCTTCACCACTCACTTTAATGAATTCATATGAATTTTCTGTTCATATTCTACTATATATCCAACCTTGCACATTTTCACCATATAGCTTACAAAATTTGACCTTAGCCATACACAACAAACAACAACTGATTTGTTTTAGTTCCAGAACTGGAGACTTCTCATGTGACCTTCGGTCACACACCGGCAACAAAATTCTATCATAAACAAACTACATTGATGGAGTTGCAGGCCTGCAACCTGCTTTGATTGATTGATGAACTTCACCATAGGTCGAATCGGATCCATGCACATCACAGAGTTTTCAACTTTTTTCAAAAAATATCTGTGCGTCCGATTCCAATTGGCGTGTTGCATACAACAGATAAAGACATTAAGGTCACTTTAAACACATTCTACTTATAATATAATGAATTAGCCTGAATCACGATTACTGGTTATCCGGTCTAACTAATCACCGTGTGATGCTATTATGCTAAACATCTGTTGCTACATCTGTATAGTTTAATCCTTGTGATGTATCTGAAGCAGCCTAAATTTTGTAACTCGCAAATGAAAAATCACAAAACAGAAATTGCAACTCACAAATGACAGATTAGAAAACACCGATTGCAACTAAACAAAGTAATGAAAGTAAGATCATGTACTGATGAACCTAAAACCATATCACGTCTTAATCTAGAATTTACGTAGCAGATTAGATGATTGGGAGTAACAAGAGATAGAAAAAGCTAGAGATGAATAAGAACGAAGCTTACGTGATTTGAGCTTGAGAACTTCGAAGGCGGAGGATGGAAGCCCTAATCGACTGATCGTGGAAGCGCCGGTGGGAGGGAGAAATGGGGAAGCGCTTAACGATGTGAAGATTGCGACTTGTGAGGACTATACTAGGGTTTTAGTTTTTCAAGTTTGAAACAATAAATTAAACAACTAAAAAATGTAAAAACAAAAGTTGAAATAGTTAGGATGTGAAATGGTCAAGGTCTCATGGGTTCAGTTCAATTTTTCATAACGATAAGTTAGTAATTAGATTTATTATATATATGTATTACTAGATTAAACATCTAGATTAAACATCTAGATTAAACATCGTAAGTTACAAGGGTGTGTCGAGAAACATACATTATGATTGTCGAGAGTGGCTATTCAAACATGAGAGTTAGTAAATCATAGTTAGTGATCTTTTAAATCTCAAGACTAGACAATTTATTTCTGGTTTCCATTACATATTTTTTAACTTACCATGGTCCAAAATACCTTTGGGTGAACTATGTTATTATTACGTTGAATCTATCATTAGTGTCTATCCGTTTTCTCCTCTTATAGTACATGGTAAGTGTGTACATGTTGTTCTAGTTTCAACAATTAGCAACCGGTTTTATAATAGGTATATTATTTTTTACTGGTCCCAACTATTACATTTTGTCTTCTACTGGTCCCAACTATTGAATTGGCTGTCAACTGTCCCAACTTTTATCACTTTGGTAACCACTGGTCCCGTCGTTAAATTTTTTTAACGCCGTTAAGTTTTTTCCAAATTCAATACCGATGTTATAAGTCTTTTGATCGGAACGATAATATAAGTCGATTGATGGAAAAGTTATCTCAAAACGGCGCTCCCAACGAAATAGTGCTTCAATCGGGTGTTTAAACCTAACGGTGCTTCAATCGGATGTAAAAATTTTATCGTTCAGAGAGCCTTTTCGAGAAAACTTTAACATTAATCGACACGTATTATCCTTCCGAACAAAAGGTCTAAAACATCGGTCTTGAATTTGGAAAAAACTTAACGGCGTTAAAAAAATTTAACGACGGGATCAGTGGTTACCAAAGTGATAAAAGCTGAGACCGTTGACAATCAATTTAATAATTAGGACCAGTAAAAAACAAAAGATAATAGTTAAGACCAATAAAAACCAATATACCTTTGTAATTTGTAATATAATGTACAACATTTGTGCCTAAAAGTTTGTTGCAGTAAATGTTTTCCCAATTACATGAAATTAATTAAAAAAAGACCGAAAAAACCAAATAGCATAAATTTATACCTTATCAAGATTTGTTAGTTGGTTTTTTTTCATCAAACAAATTGTTCGTCCAAATAAAACGCTATTGGATTGGATTCGTCAATGTAATATTTGGATGAATTGAGTTGTACACATGAAAGTGTAAGAACTCAACGAACTCCCTTATTTGTTTGTCTTAGGTATATTAATTTTTACTGGTCCCAACTATTACATGTTGTCTTCTACCGGTTCTAACTATTGAATTGACTGTCAACGGTCCCAATTTTTATCACTTTGGTAACCACTGGTCCCGTCGTTAAATTTTTTTAACGCCGTTAAGTTTTTTTCCAAATTCAATACCGATGTTATAAGCATTTTGATCGGAACGATAATATAAGTCGATTGATGGAAAAGTTACCTCAAAACGGCGCTCCGAACAACAAAATAGTGCTTCGATCGGGTGTTTAAACCTAACGGTGCATCATTTAAATGTAAAAATTTTATCGTTCAGGGAGCCTTTTCGAGAAAACTTTTACATCAATCGACAAATATTATCCTTCCGATCAAAAGGTCTAAAACATTGGTCTTGAATTTAGAAAAAACTTAACGGCGTTAAAAAAATTTAACGACGGTACCAGTGGTTACCTAAGTGATAAAAGTTGGGACCGTTAACAACCAATTTAATAGTTGGGACCAGTGAAAACCAATATACCTTTGTTTTAGGGATGTCAATTTCCGACACGACTCAAACACAACAAGAAAGTAATCGAGTTTTGTGTTGGCAAATGTAACACGTTTAAAAATACGGGTCATGTTCGGCTTGACCCGTATAAAAACGGATCGTTTTTTAGTTGAACACTTTTATAAACGGGCTGACCGCCAACCCGTTTTGGTTTCAAAGTTAAGTCTTCTATTTTTTTCTAATAATGAGTGCAAAACTATTTTTATCTTTTCAATATTAGTACTCCCAACCAATAAAGAAATTCATTTATCACTTAAATTATTTACCTTTACATTTTTAAAGTTAAGTATTTATTTATTTATTTTTCTGTTTGCTATAAATGAATTTTAGTTGAATAATGTACTTTATAATTTTAATTTCAGTAATTATATATACTTTATAATTTTAATTTCAATATTCTTTCTGTTTGATATTAAACATATCGCCCTTAATCGAATTACACAACAACCCGCTTACAACCCATAAATTTATTTGGTTCATTTTGATAAACGGGTTAAACGGTCCATATTTGGGTTGACCCGGATTTATGTTATCCGAGTTATGGTTAAAAATTTTGACACAAATATGAATATGGGTCGGGTTAGGGTTGCATAATTCAACACGTCAGCCCGCTAACCCGTGGTTCTTCAACCCGCTAACCCGCCAACCTGACATGATTGACACCCCTAGTTTGTCTGATTTTAGAGAAAACATCCCGATGAATTCTTGCCCCATTATGATATGAAAAATTCGCCACCATATTTCACCCTCAGATCTACCTATCATCACCACCAAAAATGTCTCAAGACAAGAGACATTATCCCCTTCCGCCCATTCTTCCCAGTTCGACAACAACAAGATTGAAAACCTAACCACCGCCCATATCCACTTTAGCCTATCACCGTCTAACTTGCCCATCCACCATCCCCTACACATGATTTCATCCATGTATCACATGACACACGTATGAGTTAGACTTAAGGGGTGATCGATGCTAGCTAAATGGACATAAATGAAACAACTGGTGAATCTTTTGGAAGTAAATGATAATTAATCTTTTAAGGAAAAAAATGTAACTTTCATCAAATCTTAAGCAATAAAAAAGAAAGAATATAAGTTTTAACAACATTAGATTATGGTAGAAAGGAATAATAAGACAGAAGAGTGATCGTGAATCTTCCATTTCATAAGTTTCACGTGAAAAAAGGGTTTTGTTAAGAAAAGTTAATTAGTCAAAAAGATTATATTTTGATTCTCACTCTTGTCCCCCTAATTTTTTTTATCTTATTGTCACATTTCTTTCTGAAATCATTATCGACTAATGAAATCTTTCCAACGAACGTTATTTGCAAGTAACTTGTACCTTAAAACACAAATCTATACAAAGTGAGCGAGGTCGTAAACGAGGAGAGATGTAAGCGATCAACGTAAGTTATGTTGTTTTAGGGTTTTTTTAAGCATAATTTATTGTTCGGAGGTTCAAAGTAATATTTTACATCAATTTACTTTATTTTCCTTCATATCAAAAACCATAAATCATCAGTTTGAATTTTGAAAAAAAAATTAACAGTGTTTAACGTTTTTAACATGCAACCATTTTAGGTAAAATAATGAAAAACTAAGACCACTATAGAAAAAAATATATATAGTTGGATTATTTTCGGCTAATGGCTAATAGTTCGTAGCATGAATTATTTTAGGTCAATTTAACAAACTAATTTTTAATACTATAATAGAGATGTTAAATGAGAGGTTAGAAGTTTTAGAACCATGTTGTTGAAGCCTACGGTTATATAATTTAGTGTGTACCTTTGGGGTTTTTAGTTTGTAGGTTTTGATTTTTTTTATTTCAGATCATTGTGTTTTTATTTCTTATTATTGTCTCTTTATACTTATAACTGTGTTTTATTTTGCTTGAAATTGCTCTTTATTGTGCTTTTTGACGCCATTGTATCTTTCTAACTCTTCTTAGATATATATAACTCTTTGTAGTATAACTCACTTTAGTAATTTAAAACACATATTTTACACGTTTAGAAGAATGAAAAACACACAAATCAAAAATTTATTTGGAAATAATTTGTTGTTAAAAAACTATTTATTACATGAACTAAAGAATGTTAAAGTATAAAGACGAATTTCATATAAATCTATAAAATAATTTACAAACCTATAAATATTTTTTTGGAGTAAACTTCGTTTTGCTTCCTCGTGGTTTAGTCAAAGTAACAGTTTGCATCAAAAGTTTTTAAAATTACTTTTTGTCTCCTTAAACTTGTCAACTTGTCTCAATTTTCATTTATTGGACATTATTAATCTCAACTTTCATTTATTGGACGTTATTAATCTCAACTTTCATTTATTGGACGTTATTAATCTCAACTTTACTATCGGCCATTATTACTCTCAACTTTCACTTAATTGGCAACGAAAGGCTCAATAGTGGCCAATTAAATGAAAGTTGGGAGTAATAATGGCCAATAGTAAATTGAGATTAATAATGGTAAATAGGTGAAAGTAGGATTAATAAAATCAATTTTCCTTTTTTTTTAATTCTTCTCAAAGTAAGTTAAACTTAGTAACTTACCATGCCGACTATTGCTGGCGTTCGAGCACAGTTTAAGTCACCAACGAGAAGATTGTGACTAGTTTTCGCTTAACTAGCTAACAATTCGAAGATGCCGGCCTTTGACAAAACAACAGAATTAAAACCTAATCCATGTATTAACTTGTGAAACCGTATTAATATTATTTATTTGTAAACCAATTTTGGCAATCAAAATTATATCTCTGAAGGTAACATGTGTGCATTCAGTCTTTCACTTTTAAATTTCAAATTACGGTAAGAGAAGAAAATGTTGATCATAAATGTGTGATTTTATTACCAAGTTAAAGTTTGCTCCATTTAAATAAATAAAAAGAAACGAAAATTGAATGTCAAAAGTGACTACATTAAATGTTATGTAATGTTTAAATCATGTTTTGTCATTAAAATGTATGGATAGATATAGATAAAGTCAAGGAAATTTGTATATGCATATGGACACAAAAGCTATATGTGGTGTCCTTTGGTGAATGACTAGGGGTGCTTATTTGAATTGTTGGTTGTCACGATAATTAGGTGAAATAATTACTTTTGGGTTCTTTAAATACGGAATCAACTATTTAATTATCCAATAAGCGAGTTATATATATATCTAGGGGTGTAAACGAGCCGAACTGCTCGAGATCGGATTGATAAAAAGCTCGAACGAGCCGAGCTTTTTCGAGCTCGAGCCCGAGCCTAAGAAAAAAGCTCATTAAACTATCGAGCCCGAGCTCGAGCTTTACACATCGAGCTCGAGCCGGCTCGCGAGCCTTATCGAGCCTTTCATTTATATGTTTTTTTATTTATTTTATAAATATATTATTATTATTATTATTATTAGTTAAAATGTATATTAGTTATGATTAAAAATATATAATATGTATTTTGTTATGTATTAAATACATATAATTAAAAGTTTATATAAAATTAAATATAAAAAATTAAAAAAACATATAAAATTAAATATAAATTATTAAAATTAAAATAATAAATCATCAAACGAGCCGAGCCGAGCAGAGCTCGAGCTTGAGAAGTTTGTGACGAGCTCGAGCTCGAGCTTTGAAATTAAAACTTGAATCGAGCCGAGCTCGAGCTCTAGCCTAGTTAAACTTAAACGAGCCGAGCTCGAGCCTAGACGAGCTCGGGCTCGGCTCGGCTCGTTTACACCCCTACATATATCTGCCTTTTAAATTATAAATTCGCTTGATTAGTTTTTTCTTATTTTGTTTTTTTTTTTTGATACTCAAGTATACTAGATGTATTGAACAATGTTTAATACCCGTGTGTTATACACGAGTTAAATAAAATTATTTAAAAAAATTATAATCATTATATATATATATATATATATATTTTCACGAAATATAAATCATATTAATAAAGATAGATTTACATGGAAATAGAAGGTAAACGGGCAACAAGCTGCGCCGCTAACCCTTTTTGGATAGCAAAACCAAGTCTTTTAAACACTACATTCATAGACCTCGGGGTCATAACAAAGCTATGCATAACCCGTTGGACTCGATTAAGTACCTCCACAGCCTTAGGTGCAAGAAAACCAAAGGTGTCAAACGCAAATGGAACAAATACGTGTTGGTTGTCAATGCATGCTTTCTCGTGTTTAGCCACTTTGCAAGAAGCAGCTTTTAAAACAGCTTGACCCACCCTGAAAACACCATTTCCCAGGCCCACTGGTGGGGAAACACATTATATTTGAAGATTTGTAAAAAAATTTGTACAAATACCATTAATCATAAAGTTTTTTTGTTTAATCAACTCTTTTACTCATTTTTTTCCTCTTAGAAACTTCCTTTTATAAAACAAATGATTTTCCTCCCAAAAAATGCTCACTTAAACTTTAAAAGATTTGTAAATACTTTTGTAAAAATATTATTAATAAAAAACTTTTGGCTCTATCAAATCTCCTAGCTTAGTTTTTTCTCTCTTAAACTTTCCTTTATAAAACAAATTGTTTTCCTTCAAAAAATATCCTCTTGTAACCTTGATTTATTAGATAGATAAAAGATGTCTTATTTTGCTTAAGCTATAAAATTTGAATGAAAGTAGAACAAAGGTTATACACACAACTCTAGATTATTTAGACACCTATATTGGTACCTAATAATATATGTATTATGTATACATGATAATCCATGATTGTACATTTTGTATGTATTTAACTACTAACAAGATTTACTAACAATATGTATGTATGTGTGCAGTGTGTATTAGGTATACATGTACATATATATGTTTAACTGACGATCATTTTATTAACTTTAGAGAGGTTGTCGTTTACACGAAGATGACGACCCCATTTGTGAAACATGAAAAAAAAACTACCACTAGCTTGTGATCATTTAATGGCCGGGGTAGATCCGTATATATACTCGTTTATAAATGAAACTATAAATTCTACCGTATATACTCCTTTCAATATCCTGTTAAATTGATCAGTTTTTAAAAACCTTCCGAAAAACATAAAAAAAAATAATAAGAAACAAAAGATGAACTTTTTAAAAAGTCATCCTTGGCTAAATATATACGGAGTAGTTAATTAAACCGCGAATAAAAAAATGTGTAGAAATAAGCATTAAACTTTTAATAAAAGGCAAATTGGCCTAAAATAATCTCAACTAACACCTATTGGTTGAAAATAATCCCAACTCAGTTTATTCCCTCCAGTGATCCCAAATCCAACTTTTTTGGCCTACAGTGGTCCGCCGTTAAGTGCACTTAACGGCCGTTAACTTTTTTTTTTCTATTTTTTGCGAATTTCAAACCGATAATTTAGGGATTTTGATCGGGAGGAGAATACGAGTTAGTTGATGTAAACCTTACCTCCAATTGTTGCTCCAAATGATTTAATTTTGACATCCGGTTGAAGCACCGTTAGGGTTTAAACACCCGATTGAAGACCGTTCTGTCGTTTGAAATACCCGTTCGAGGTAAGGTTTACATCAATTGAATCGTATCCTTCTCCCGATCAATATCCATAAAACATTGTTTTGAAATTCGAAAAAAATCAAAAAAAGTTAACGGCCGTTAAGTGCACTTAACGGTGGACCACTGTAGGCCAAAAAAGTTGGATTTGGGACCAGTGGGAATAAACTGAGTTGGGATTATTCTCGGCCAATAGCTGTTAGTTGGGATTATTTTAGTCCAATTTGCCTTAATAAAATAATAATAACATTCGTTCTCCAATTAGTTAGTGATAGCATCTATATATCATTGTCATGGTCGGTTACTGTGACCAGTAACATCCTCGATGAACGTCTTCGAATGGTTTATCTTATAGGGTTTATACAAAAAGAAATAATAAGTGACGTTAACAGCATTAAAAAACCCAAGTTAAATACAAACTTGATCTCCTGTCGTCGTACAAATCAAATCTTTTGTTATTCCATCTTCGATCAATCGATCATGATTCAGTCCTCATTCTTTTAGAGGTTAACTAAAAATACATGTTAATTGTGTATACTCAATCGGTTCTTTTGTTTTTTTCTTTTATTTACAAAAATACGTTTGATGAATAATTTAGGGGCGTGTTTCTGAGTGTTATTTGCACACTTTTTTAACGGTTCGTTAAACCTTTAACATGTCGTTATATTGTTAGTTGACTGACAAAGGCTGAAGACCGTCAAATTAGTGAACTTGAATCCTTTGTCAGTTACCGAGTTATTAAGACTGATGAGTGGTAAAATTGGTGTTCTAGCCCTTTGTTTTAGTTTTTGTGGGTGTATGTATTGTTTGTTTCCGGGTAATAACGTATTCCTAGTGGCTCGGTCTTTTCTAATAAAATTATCATCATTTTTTTATGCGAATGCTCTAAAGAAAACGTATGAAGAAACAATCGATAAGAAAATGCTAAATAAAAAAGCCCAACTACCTATGGTTACACAAGAATTTAAGTACATAGGGTCCAACAAAATCCAATCAAAACAAACCTCGTGTAAAGACCCGCCTGTTGAAATCTAGTTGGCAGGGGCTATGACGACGTGGTATTTTTTTTTTTGTAGTTTTATGATAAACTTAACTCTAATTTTCAAAATTTTGTGTGTCGGTTGAGATCAAGAGGTCTTAACCGGCCAGACTTATTTGACGTTTTCGGATTAGCTACTATAAAATGTTTATATTTAAGCAAACTAAAGGTGGATGACTACTTTTCCTAAGATGTTCATATGTCTTTTTTTTTACATCCAACCGATTTATTTACTTAAAATAAAAGGGGATATTTCTGTAATCGGATTTCTTGCTCAATTTAACTACTGTCTTATCTTCTAATTGTTGCATATGATCATATACAACTATTTTTATATTGTTTAAAATAGTATGGTGGTGTTGATTGTTATGGTGTCTTGCATCTATTCGATCGGTTAAGGCTTCAAATCAGTTGGGCTAGATCATGGTTATGATGTGTCGGGTAATAATGTGGTCAACGTAATTGAGGAGGTGATGGCTGACATGGAGTGGGGAATTGAAGTGTATACCGAAGGTAAGAGAAGACGTTATAACATAAAATATTAACGATTTATAAAGATATTTAAGAATAGAATCTTTGTTATATGCAATAAAATATTTTGGTAATTTACTCTTGTATGTTTTCAAAAGATGAAAATGGTTTTTTTTTAATAATACTTAATGTGTTTAACGAAGCTCGAGATAGTAGGGGACACAAGTCAAGCTATATATATAAGCGTTATTATTAACCTCTTAATTAAAGAATGTAGAGCTTCAAAGGTGCCAATATTCTTAGTTTCTTACCAACAAATGTGCCTCTTGGTGAATACTAGAGGTTATTAACTTGTAAGCTACTTTTTTTCATCTTACTTTAAGTTTAATAAATAACCATGTATATATTAACTAATAAACAAGTTATATATTTAAATAATAGTATAATATAAAATTAAATTTTTAAATACATTTCAGATGCATATTAAAATAAAATATTTACCGAATCCCGAATGGTATATTCTTATTTCTTATTTGATAACATATTGGAACACTTTCTCTAGATAACTTGAGAAGCCAATTAACTAATTAAATTATTGAAGTGATCATTCGATCTTCGTCTGTTTATAAGTTTCTTTGTATGATAATAACACCATTATGTAATGGTCTATATTAAAAGGCCATAAAGAGCCTTAATATTATCTTCACGTCATTTTTAACTACAATCAAGGATAATGAGACGTTTTGTATAAAGCGTCAAACACAATTTCATTTTTCAACATAAAAAACGTCCAGGGGTGGTTTTGGGGCGTTTTAGTTGGGGTAAAACGTCCCAATATACATGAATCATGATCTGATGTTTTTCTTGCTCCCATTATTTGATATATTGTTTCTGAAACACAAGAAAAATAAATTAACGATCCACGTTTTTCTTCTTAATTAATGCCATTAGAAATTAACATTTACTTACAAATAGTTTATAAAAAACTATTAACAAACAACCAAAACCATCCGACCCGATTTAATTTAAATAGTATAGGATTCAAATGACGTAACTATTCTCATCCAGCCTTTTTAGTTTCTTGCTAGAAGTTACGTGTTGTTTTGCATAATAAAATTGTTCATCTTACAACTTTGTATTTTTTGAACTACAATTTTATTGAAGACCAGAACCTAACAAGACGTTAGATCCGACATCAAAATCCACAACAATTATACATGAAGACTATTACACCAATTTTACCAAATAATAAAAGCACTCCTAACCATATATCTCAACCGTACAAAAATATTTATCACAATTAACACCACTACATACCCTATCTCAACCATATACAACTTGTTTAGGTTACCGCATATAATCCTTCATATCGATCACCTCATTATGACCCACATAACAATTGTTACAAACAGCTTACATTTTGTTTCCCTTTATTAATACATCATCATTTTGCTTTTCAAGATCACTTTCACACTTTATATGGTGCACTTACAACATGAACTAATTAGTTAACACTAATCAGCTATTAGCTTTACCTAAAATACAGCATTACATAATCTACCATGACCCGTATATATATATATATATATATATATATATATATATATATATATATATATATATATATATATATATATATATATATATATATCTTTATCTTCACATTTCTGTGGCCAAGTAATCTTTTGGCATTCAGTTATCACCTCACATATTCCCAGCCTACTTTTTTAAAGTTTTGATAACCAATTTATCAAATATTTTTCAATAAAATAATAATAGTAGACTTATTTACGTTTGTTAACAATGACAATTTGCAATCATCAACATGTCGATCTCTTCACAACCCAATTATGTCGATACCTAAACACAACTTTAACCGATAATCATTAATTTGACGTTTAAAAATGACATTAACCCGTTTTAAAAAAAAACGACTAACATTTAAAATCCTGTTATACACGTATACATGAACGTAAGTTGAGATTAAGTTTTTATTTCCAAAACGGTGGTTACTTATCCTGTTTGAATTTTTATTTTATTGTTACTTATCATTATCCCTTGTCACATGTCTAAAAATACATAAACATAAAATATAAAATAACAGTAGAAAGCAGCAAATAGGGGGGAAAGATGGTCATGATTATCATATGTTGTTTTTGCGTTACAGTTTTCCACTTCTCAGTGTCTATCCCCACCAATCGCAAATCACAAAAATTCAATTTTCATAAATAAAAACAACATTAATTATTGATTATTTATTTTCATTAACTTCAAAATTCTCTTCCACATTACTTCCGCGATACAATTTATCATACTCTTAATCAAAACTCACGTCTTCGTCTTCATATCATCTTTTTTTCTTACAGTAAAACCAATAAAATCATGCTATTCAAGATAACCCAATAATAAAAGATGGCCTTAAACGCTCTGCAAATAAGACATCGATCATATCATCTTCATATCATCTACGTTCTCCAACTCCCTCTTCTCCTCCTCCGCCACCTCTTCTACCTCACTCTGCCTAAACCCAATTCTATTTTTCTCCGCCCTCACACTCAACGTCTCGACTAACTCCCTCAACGCCCTATCTTTATTCCGCCGGTATTTTATCAGCACCTCACTAATATCTGCTGGCGTCATCTCTGCCGCATCCGTAACCTCCTCCAACCGCCGTAACACTTCCGGCTCCACGTCATCCGTCGTACACCCAAGGTAATTTTTCAACAATATTTTCAACGACGCGAAAGAACAATAGCTCATGAACACGTGCATATCCATTCGCCCGCTCCGTAACAATGCCGGATCAAGCTTCTCAATATGATTCGTCGTAAACACGAATATCCGCTCCGACCCGCAACACGACCATAACCCGTCTGTAAAGTTCAATAAACCAGATAACGTAATCGAGTTGTTATGGTTATTGTTATTCCCACCGGTTTCAATCTCCGGCAAACCATCACCGAACCCGAAACGACACCGATCACCTCCCCCGACGTTCATTTCGTTCCGATTCGTTAGATTAATCGAACAATCAATGTCTTCGATAACAATAATCGACTTCGAACTTGTTTTCATAAGCAGCTTTCGAAGCTCTAGATTTGTCTGAACTTCAGTTAACTCCAGATCGTAAATATCATATTGTAAATAATTCGCCATTGCAGCAATCATGCTCGATTTACCAGTACCAGGTGGACCATACAAAAGGTATCCACGTTTCCAAGCACGTCCAGTGCGTGTATAAAACGCTTCACCATCAGCAAAGTGTTTAAGATCCGCCATTATTTCCATTTTCTTCACCGGATCCATGGCCAAGGTATCGAATGTACTAGGATGTTTAAACGGAACTGATTCCCAGGGTTGTCCCCGTGAATCAAGCGATCCGTTACGTGAATTTGTGTGCAGTAACCGATCTTCGTTTCTTCTTCTAATTTCGTTAGCTTTTTGGGTGATGTGGTCGAGGTAGGGTTTGAGTATGAACTGCTTATGACGTTTGTTGATCCGGAGAGTGAAACCACGTTTCTCCTCCGGCAATGGTCGCCACGAGAACGTTTGCGATTGACGTTGAGTGACGATGTGTTCCCAAACAACTGTAACGCCGTTAAATACGTCGGTGAGACGGTCGGTGTGAGAGAGAGTGAAGGTTATGGCGGAGGAGTTGAGGCCGCGGGTGAGTGAGAGGCGGTTGGAGGAGGTGAGGGAGGCGGTGGCGGAGAGGTAGAGTTGAACGGCGTTGTAGAGCTCGTTGGTGTTGACGCCTTCGATCTCGGTGATGTCGTAGTAGGAGTAGGAAGAGAAGCAGGTGAAGAAACGATGGAAGAGTTTGGTGAAGGAGAAGAGAAGCTCCGGTGGGAATATGGTGTGAAGGAGTGTTCGGGAGAAAGCTAAAACGCCGATTAGAGACGCCATGGTTGTCCAAATTTCCTTCATCTCCAGCGTTAACGGCGGTGGCGGTGGTGGTGATGGGTGTATAGAGAGATGAGATTATAGTGGAGACTGAAGTTTAAGTAGCTGCAATTTATAGATTAAAAATGTTTTTCTAAACAAGTCTTTGGAATATACAAACACCCAAATGGATAAAACGACACTTGTGTGTATACAATTTTTTTAAAACGGTAAACTAGCCTGTTATTAAAATAAACTCTAATATTTATAGTTGTTTAGATTTAAATATTAGATCTCTTCCAATGTATTATTTACTAACCTTAATAATATTTTTGTGTATACATGTATAATGTAAATATGAATAGTTATTCATTTATAAGCATATGACAATCTGATTAATGGTCCTTTCATAACATATTTATTTTTGAAGCCAAGATCATGGGTTTAAATTATGATATAAGCAGGTTATGTCTTTTAAAATCAAGGACTTGTTCACAGAAATGGATAATTGTATTATAACGTTATATGAGTTATTATATGACACATATAGCAATTATATATAGTCATTTGCTATCATATATTTGTTCTATAGGACGCGTATAAAGCTAAACAACACTTGGTCTTTTTCATTCAAAATAAATTTCCGCCCACCCTATATATATCAATTGTTTATTTTACCAAAATTTTCATTCTAATTTTTTTCTTTCTAAATTTACTTAAATCTCTTGAAGGTTTTCATCTTCAAACCGAGTATTTGAAAAGCTATTGTTCATCCACAAGAACATTTTAATATGTTTTTTAAAGTGTTTATAAGTGAAAAAGATATAAATCGTAATTATTTAATTAAAAATGAGAGTGAAAAATGGTGTTTTATAATGTAATTGTAGTAATAATAATAAAGAAATTACTGTGAATTCTCTCATTTTCTAAACTAATTTATTTTAGGGTTATTGGATTTAATCACCTTTAACTATTGGTTATTGGCCGTTATCACCCTTAAGTATCATTTTGGCCAATATAACTCCCAACTAAACACTTTGGTGTCCGTATCACCAAAAGTCAACCAATTCAAGTCACTTTTGGTTAACTTTTGATTATTTTTTGGTTAGCTTTTGGTGTTACGGACACCGTATTGGCAAAAGTTAACCAATTCAAGTCACTATTGGTTAATTTTTGGTTAATTTTTGTTAAATTTTGGTGATACAGACACCAAAGTGTTTAGTTGGGAGTTATATTGGCCAAAATGATACTTAAGGGTGACAACGGCTAATAACCAATAGTTGAAGGTGATTAAATCCAATAACCCTTTATTTTAATGTCATGGTTTAAACTTATATCTTTTTATCTCCTTTACATAGTTAAAATCCTCTTAAAAACCTTTTGATAATGCCTGTAAACATATATGAAAACATGACTAGAATTAGAAATTAAAGTTATGAAAAATGTTAAAGAGCTCGAAAAAAAATCATGGCATCACATAGGGAAACAATTAATATATATTTGTTAAATAAAACCAAGAGAACATCAATATAATATTTTAGAGTTTTTTAGGGGGCAAATTTAGGCGGGAAATTTTTTGAGAGTTCAAATTGGGCTTCAAAATTTCATTGTTATTTACGACAACTCCACTCAATGATTTCCAATCAATTGTGTTCTACATTTTTGGTAATACGTTTGTGGTTTCAATCAATCCGGTTGTTAAAGTTTTATTTATTGTTTCGTTTCTTACAAACAGATTCTTATTTCAAATTCAGTATGGTGTATAATCAGTATTCGATTTTGATAGCATGTTCAATTAATCGGTGTTGAAGCTTTATTTACTGTGTGTTTATATTCTTGATTTTTATCCTTTTTATTTATATATATTTTAGATTTATCCGTATGTATACACGGGTTTTAACTTGGTGTACAAGGAAGATAACTTTGGTATTCATCTTAAAAAACAATAAAATGTATTTATAGTAAAGATGCAGTAATCTTTACAAAGATATTGATAATCTAATAATTTTTGTAGTAGCATATTGACACCTGTGTGACCTTACTCTCCATTGGATCTATATTAAAGATTTATTTTTTCATAAAAAGTGGTACAAAACGTACCTTTATAATTTAACTCGATGTATATTATATTATTATTGTCATCTTAGTCATTCTACCATTTCATTATTCATATAAAACAAATTACATTTTTGTCTTTTAAGTTTATTTGTTATTACTACTAACTAAAAAACAAAATCAGTTAACTTAACAAAAGGTTACATTTAATTAGTCAATCTCGTTTTAAAAATGTACTAGATAATTCAGTGAAAATATATATATTTCTTTTAATATGCTCAGTCAACCTTTTAAGCTAAGTGACACAAAGCCAATAAGCCATGACTAAAAAAAAATAAAAACAAGTGCAATGTAATGTGTATTTGTTCCACTCATGATGGCATCATTAAAAGGTGAAGGACCCTTTAAAAAGGAGAAAACGTGACTAGGTTAATGGATAAGATTTGAGTTGAGGGGTAGTAGAGTAAAATAACAACAATGTGAAGTAATTGGGTACGTTCTTCATTATTCTAAGAGCAAAAAGCGATCATCATTTCGATCTTTGTTTGATTTCATGTCCTTGGTTGTAAAGCTTCAGTACTATCCATTTGTTTTTCTTTTTTAAAGTTAGTTATTCTAACATTTAAACATTTTTAGAAAAAAATAACTAGACTGCATAATTTGTTTGTTTTGTGTTTGCATGTTTGGTTTACTTATTCTTTCTATTCTTACGCATTATGGAGTGTGATATACTTGTACTGGAAAAATTTTGAAACAGGGTGCTTGCACTTTGGTGGTGGTTGTCTTCTTGATGAGTTTAAGGCCAGACGAAACCTGATCATGATAAATGAGACGGTTAGGGTGGCTCAAGGGCAACCCTAGTCGCCACATACGAGTATAAGATGATCACGTGACATGAACCTAATAAAATTTGAGCTTTTATATTATATTTAATAGTTATAAGTAATTTAATCTCTTACTAAAACATGGTTTAATTAGAGTTTTTATAATGGAGTGAAAACATAAATGAGGAAACCGTGTGAGAAATAATGAGAGAGAGAATGAAAATGTGATAAATGATTAACTAAGTAATCAAGTGTGTAATTATAGAGTTTCTACGAACCAATCAAGTTTTCAAATAAAAAGTATGTAACCTTTTGCTAATTTATAAAGAGAGTGATTTTAAGAAAAAAAAAGTCTAAAAATGCTAACATTACTTATTTTCTCATAATTATTGACATTTTATGGTTTTTGAAATAAAATTATATATTTTATGACATTTTATGTTTTTTTAATTACAACTATTCTATACCTATCTTTGTAGTGAACCATAGTGCAAGATTTCTTATTTTATATACAACTAGTTACTAATTATATGTGTTTGCGAGAGCATTACGCGAGCGTTGTATTTAACGGTTTTATAAACACATAAAGTAAACAATCATAAAGGGTTTAGAATTAGCGACTATGTCGTGTCACAACTCGATATCACTCTTTATAGGCCATGCAACAACAAAAAACTTAAGCAAACTGAAAAAAACAAAGCAACAATATTTATAACTGACCTATAATCAACGACCATAGCGTGATCATGTTGTCATTGTTGTGGCTACAATAAGATTGCGGATTTAAAAACCACATTCCATATAACTTTTCAGATTTGCTAATAGGAGTTGGAGATGAAAACTAACAAAACTTGTGTCAAATATTAAAAAAAAATAAAAAATTCACAATTCATCAAGTTACTAAATTATACATAGTATAATATAACTTGTTTTAGGACCCTTATGATGTGGTGGGCGTAAAGCTGTTGAAAAAATAACGTTAAAAGGTTGCTACAAATCAGTTCGTTGAGGCGACGTTAATAGCATACATGACTTTATACAAGGCAAACAAATCCTTGATGTCGTTGATAACATTCAAAACTTTATATAAAAAAAATCACTGACTCACATGTTACGACATAGTCGTTGATCATACTCGAAGCCGTATGTAGAAAAGTGATATCGTTTAAAAAGTATCGTTATATAAAGTTGATAAAAATAAACACATCATAACAACAAAAACAAATTTGTTAAAAGATAACGTTTTTATAAAAAGAGGCACATCAAACATTAAATATAAAACGTCATATTTTAAAACTGGTAAGAAGAAAACAAAAAAATTTAATAAATAAAATCGACAACTCTAGTTAGTTTCGACGACTTATAGTTATGTATGTGCTCTAGTTAGTTCTCTTAAAGAAACCAGTTTAAGCGTCTATAATTACTAGAACAGTCAGTTAAATAAATATAATTACAGAACCAGAATAAAAAAATATATGGTAATTATAAAGGATGAATAATAAAAATTGTTGCCAATAAGTGTGCACACTTTAAAAATCAATGGGGGATCAGAATTAGGTAGAGACTGTTCCAAAAAGAGTGAACCACGACTTAAAGCAACAAACGTTGGGACGTCTTGACCTCAAAACAATAATAATGTGGTTTACTAACTTATATCCTAATGGAACGCGAACGCTACAGATTAAACTTTACCTGTTAAACCCATTAACCAACTAATAAGTAAATTCATCTAGTAACCCTAAATCTTGTCAGTTTAATTTAAATTTACTATGGACACTTTAAACTTCACCACTTAACCCTTCAAACTTTTACATCTAAAATAAAATAAAAAAATACACTAGGATATATGCCTAGGAAGAAAAAGAATGTGAGTTCATCATGTAACACTCCATGCTCAAACCATTACCTTATTAAAACTTGTGTGGGCTATGCCGTTGGCGATGTTACCCACCTACTCATTAAACCCGTCGGTGGGGTGGCTTTCCCTCAGAGCCCCCTTCAGCCTATGTCAATTAAAACTTTATGAAAGCTTTTGATAGTTACTAATCAAGTATTTAGAGATCTTCTCAACTGTTAACTTTCATTTGAGGATGATCAAGGTTGGTTGACGAGGGGGCTTAGAGAGTGTGCGGCATGTGCGACCGCACAGAGCACTCGTTTGACGTGGGCACTAAATTTAAAAAAAAGTTGTTATATAATTTTTTTTTATAAAACTTTTATTTAGTCAATAGTCATGTAACAAATAAGCAAAGATTTAAAGCCCACACCTAAAGACTAAAGCCCACTACAACTAATTAACTAAACATTTAAAAGCCCGCACAATCAAATAGATCATGAATTAATGAAGGCTGGAAGCTCACTGCTGCCAAAAACGTAATTCACTAATTTGAATACTTTGATTTTCTTATCTTTATTTATCAAACGTTTGTTTTCTGGTTAAAAGCTTAGTTTATATAATTTACTGTGTTGGTGCTTCGGGTTGAGTGGGCGGGAGCCTTTTTTCTAGTCTCACACAGGGCACCCAAATCCTCAGGACCGGCCATGTTGGTTGTACCATCGGCATTAGTCAAACTTCATATATCATAGGTAATGATTGAGTAGGAGTCGATCAACTTGTATATCATAGGAGAGCGTGGTGGAGTAACATCAAGAAATTTGTCGTTTTAAAAAAAGTAACCTTGAAACTTAAGTCCGCAACATTGAGGAGTGTAAGTGTAAAAACACAAACAAAAGCCGATCAAACTTTGGTTTTGATTAAATGTCTTGCCTTTTGTGAATGATTGTTTTTGAAAAATTATTATGTCATGGTTAACACTTAACATGATGCTACAAACGAATATCAAAGTCTTATGACAGTATCACTTTTTGTGTAAAAATTGGGCTGAAAGCCCATAAACTTTGGGTCCAGGTTACGTTACCTGGAGTGGAGGAAAAAAAGATCCAAATTTTATACGACCAAGTCGAAGTTATTTGATAGACCCAAAAAGGTAAAAAGCCTCACTGACTCCCATAAATCCAACCCTAATTATAAAGAAAAAAAACAACTTAGATAATTCATAATGAAATTAATACATTTATCACATTATTATATTTTGAGGGTAAAAATAAAGGTTTGTGTTATACATCTTATTCCTAAAACCATTTTCTTATTTTTAAAGTTATATATGAAAAGGAATAGTAGATACCTAAGTATTCCAACTTAAAAAACAATTTTAGAAGAAGGAAAAGATAAGAAGGCAAGAGAACTAAATAATTGTTATAAAGATAAGAACACAAAGATAAAAAGAATAAGACAAAGAGCAACAATAATAAAATGCAAATCGACCTAAAATACTCAGTTTATTCCTTCCAATGGTCTCAAATCAAACCTTTTTAGTCTTCACTGGTTCGTCGTTAAGCGTACTTAACGACCGTTAATTTCTTTTCTATTATCAAAACATTTTTTTATGGATATTGATCAGGAGGAGGATACGAGTTAATTTGTCACACCCTCAATTTTCCACAAACGGGGTATCTGTTAGGCGTGTGACATACCAGGATCTCAAGCCATTAGTTACAGTAACACTGACTCAATGTATTAAATAAAAGTATAACTTAAACGTTAACCCAAAACTCAGGGTATAAAAATGTAAGTTTTCAAAGTTTAGCGGAAGCTTTCAAATAAACTCATTATTTATATAAATTTGTGCTCAACAGTCTAGCACGATACCAGTATAAAACCTGTGCTCAATAGTCTAGCACAAAACATGCATTTATTTTTATTAAACCAACAATGTAAATAACTGTTCAAAATAAAATAAAACGACTCATGCATGATATGTCCTACGTGCACAGCTCCTAGCCACCTGAGAAAACATACTAAAACGAGTCAACAAATAATGTTGGTGAGTTCAATGAGTTTAAGTAACAAGAGTATATAAAAAATACTGAAACCGTTTAACCGATAAACATCATTACTATTGCTGGTTAGCTAGACCACCTCGTTTACTACATGAGCACGTCGAGATTAAACTGAACGTTACGATAAGGTTGCCTTGTTACCACCACGACGGGTGACCAAAAGTTAAAGGACAATTTGCACCACCTGGAAACCAATCCAGCATGATGGGGTCTGCCGAACCCGTAGTACTACTCAAATTTCCCCGTTATACCCACTGTATATTAATAATCTCGACAAAAAGGAAAGGACTTTAGGGTTGGGTGGAATCATGCTCAGTAAAATAAACAGTTAGACAATAGAACTTTGTTTTATCAAAACCGTTGCCCGAAGGCCCTGCCCGAAGGCATAAACCATAGCCCGAAGGCATAAACCGTAGCCCGAAGGCAATTAGAATCTTGCCCGAAGGCCCTGTATAATAGTTGCCCGAAGGCGTGTAAAAACATTTGTATGTTTTCTCCCCGAAAAATATTTAAAAGCGGGCAAAGAACTCACCTTTGAAGCGCACAGCAAACGATAAGGTATGTAACACAGAATTTCATAAACTGTCCTACGACCTGCTTAATAATTAATCATTATTTAATAACTACAAACTTGCATTTATATATATATATATATATATACATGTAAATAAAACTAGAATTTATATAATATCCGCTAGGGTTTCGTGTATTCGGTTCGGTTTTGTATGATAATAGTTTCTCAACAACATTGCACGTATATCATGTATCACATATTCACACTTGTATGTACATAATCCTCTAATGCGATGAACCTTATGCATCTTATCAATGAATTGAACCTGACAAACAGCATCATCACTACACATAATAAGTTCACATTTTATGCCACCTATTTGTAAATCTACACCTACCAGATTCTCTTACACATACACATAGACATACATTGTTGTTAACACACATACTATTACGCATACAATCATCTATTATTTTTGTCAGTATTAACTAATTAACACATAGATATGTCTTTTACAAATACATACACCACAAGCATGCTACACGTATACATTTCGCACAATCGTATAATTATGGCTTCATCATCAAATAATGTGTTTAACACATACGGTTACGATCTACTTATACATGTTGTACATTATATATGTAAACATACATTTACAATACACCTACTTATTTAGCATCAAACGTACAATTTCTAATTTGACATAAATGCATTTATATCTATACATCTACTCACATAATATCACATATATGTATGCATTCTCAAGCTAGTGCTTTACACACTCATGCATATACAGCCCACACACGCATAAGCATACACCATCCAAATCCAATATCATGCTGCTACTTGTTCCTTTTGCTGTTCAACGTGGGTAAATGTATATATATATATGTTCTAAATAAGATGACACTCATACATATCCTTTACTAGCATACACACATACTACATATTTGTTACTAACATACACACATACTACATATCCGTTACTAACATACACACATACTATAACACATACAAACCTACATTAATCGTGCATCTTTATACATACAACAGATACATATACACCACACATGGTTATTTGAATCTCGATTTAACTATACACACATGACGACATTTATATATATATACACTACTTCTCATTATGATAACACATACGTCATACACAAGCAGTACACACACATATCATACATACATACATGCTTTGCACATACACAGCGCATACAATCTATACCTACGAGTGAACCGAAATTCGAACCGAAAACGAAACCGTAACGCGATAGTTATCAAAAATACACGATGACACGTACCGATTATCGAGGGAGGTAAGGAGGCTGCTGTTTCGATTGCAAGGGTGGTCGGAGTTGGTAGTTCGTCGGAGTTGCAGCTTTTCCGGTGGCGCGCAACAACGATGCGGCTGCTACTTCTCTGCTTCCCGGAACCGACAAAGAAGAGAGGTGGAAGATGCTGCGTTTCTGTTTCCCGGCACCGGCGAAGGTGATGATGATGTTGCTGTGTGCGGCTGAATTAGGGTTGATATATGTATGTGTATAAAGTTTGCTGTCGACCAAAATGGGGAAGGGGACGGGTGGTTTGGGTTTATAATTTTAATATTTTCACCTTTGGCCCTTGAACTTTAGTAGGTTATTTAGTTTGGTTTTTAAAGTTTATAAACTTGTTTAAATTAATTACAAAACGAACCCTAAACTTATATAAAGCTTAACGGAATAGTTAAACAATAGTTAACGATGTTAACCAGAATTTACGGGTTGTCACATAATTGATGCAAACCTTACCTCGAACCGGTATTCCAAACAATAAAACGTTCTTCAATCAGGTGTTTAAACCCTAACGGTGCTTCATTCAGATGTTAAAATTAAATCATTTGGAGCAACAATTGGAGGTAAAGTTACATCAATTGACTCATCCTCCTCCCGATCAAAATCTATAAAACATCGGTTTAAAATTCGAAAAAAAAGTTAACGTAATAGGTGTTAGTTATGATTTTTTTAAGCCAGTTTACCATAATAAAAAACGAAGAATACGAACGTATGCTAATTAATGTTGCAACTATGGAGCATGTAAATCTTGAACTAGCTAGGGTAATTATTTTGTTATGCATTGTATTTCAAGGAAACATGCAATTTTCATATATAGTTGTATTTTTATTATGCGAGTTTCTTTGTTATTTGTCTTCGATTTAAAAAAACAAGTTATGAATAATAGGTGAAATAAAAAGAATATCAACTACGTACATATATGCCCGAAAGCTTGCATATAATCACTATATATAACTTTTTTTACGACATATAAAAAACATCAAGAGGAACATACAAACCCAGAGTGGACGTTAATCACTATGATGTTGATGACGGATGTTAATTGTTTTAACTATTTAATTTGTTCCATATACCATTTATTTTGTATTGTTGTAATCTCATATAATGTACATGCATATATACCATAACTCTTTACAAGAATGATATATACTCACATAAAGTTAAACAAATATATTTTTTGAACGTACCGTAATATATATCTTACTCCAACTATTTAATAGTTATACTTAATTATGATTCAATTTAAGACCTCCCTTAAATAATGTACGTTTTTAAAAACATTGACTCGATCTGTCACTAGACTATATATTGGCCCGGTGGTTAGCTATAATATATTTGATACCACTAGCTTTTATGTTTATTAATTTAATAATGAATTAATAGCCGGTAAGAGATGCATGGAAATTAAGCATAATTCTTTCGATATGATTAAAACTAGTTTAATGTCCGTGTGTTACACGGGTATGGACATAATAATTAAGTTTTATTTTTGTTTTAGTTAGGACTATAAATTTTGTTTTGTTTCAATTAGATAACTTAACTTTAAAAATATGTTTCAATCTTAGATGATTAACTTGTATAATAGGTAAACACTAACTTCCCGAGAGACAACCTAAAAAAATTATTTCTACTTTCCTAACACCAATTGTCATCGGAACTGACGAATCCTTTTAATATAAAATAAATATTCACAAAACTTTTTAAAAATTGGAAAAAAATGCGAAAATTTTCATAATTTGTAAAAAAATCTAAAAAACGATGGTTTTTTAGAAACCGCATAAAAAACAAAAATTGCAAAAAAAGAAAAAAAATTCCAAAAAGTAAGAAAAAAAACTATGAAACTTTTAAAAGAATTTAATGGCAGAAAAAAAGGTTTCCAAATTCACAAAACAGGTCTCAAAAAATTTGATGAAAAAAAAACAGGTAAAAAACTGTTAAATATAGTTGATGGAGAAAAACACAAATTTGTGTCCCAAATTCACCTAAAAATTAGTGTTTACCTGTTATACATCTTAATTACCTAAAAATATAACACATTTTAAATATAAGTTATCTAATCGAAACAAAACAAAGTTTTAATGACCTAACTGAAACAAAATATCAATTCGTTATGTTTCTATGATATTTTCTCTTTATATAAAGAAACATTAGAATATAAGTTACATATTATTACGTTAAATACAAGTTTGTTAAAACTCAAAAACGAATTACATACAATATTAAAAATAATCTTTTGTAGATGATAGACATGCTTATATTTGACAAGAATCTCAACAAGACTTTGGCTTAAAATGTAGACGCATTGCTAAAAAAATAACATTACATTTTACAATGTTGAATATTTTTGGAACAATTGAATGCAATTTGTTCGATTTAAATAACATTATGCAAAAATAATAAATAATGAAGCAAATGAATTCAAATGGTAATATAAATGTATTTTTCAAAACAAATCAATTTAAACTATAACATATTTTTGAAAGAAAATTTATTTGATTACCTTGTTAACTTTGAATTAATTAAAAAATATTTACTTATGAAATGAAAATTTTTATCTAATAAAAAAGTGTCAAAAAATTTGAGCGGAAAAATTATTTTTTAAAGGCCTTAAATGAATGATAAATGTCATTCAAAACCATTTTTATTAAAAGGTATAGATATAAATTAAGAAAGGAATCTTTAATTATGAAATAATCACACACATATCAACTAATTGGTTATAACATCCACTATTGGAATTAATTTCATGCACTATATATATTAATTAAATAAACATTATCGAATTTGTGTAGTTGTGTGGTATGATGAATGGCCACCATTTCCAGCTCACAAGTCACCAACATAAGTACATAACCAATTATCTATATATATATAGCAATTTATTTATTTATCTACCTATTCTAATAATTGAGTAACACATTTACATGTCACAATTTCAACTACTCCACATAGGATTTTGCTTAGGTGTCATGTTCAAATTAATTTGATGGAGAATTTTTAGACGGGTCATGGTATGCCGTATGCTCCATATTCGAAATAACCCGATATGTTTAAATTAAAAATTCACAAATTATCATCAATTATATCCTAGCCCGATATGTTCAAATACAAAATTTACCATTTATCATGATCTATATATTAACCCGATATGTACCAAGTATCATGAATTATCTCCTAACCTGATATGTTCAAATAAAAAACTTATCAATTATTATGATTTATCCTAACCCGATATGTTCAAATTAACGTTTTACCAATTATCATTAATTATCTCATAACTCGATATGTTCAAATAAAAAAATTTACAATTATCATGAATTATCTCCTAACCCGATATGTTACAATAAAAATTTACCAACTATTATAAATCATATCCTTTATTGTAACATATGATTTTTTATATGAATATATTTGTAAAAATCCAAATCGATTTAATAAGAGATATGTTAAAAATAAATTTGATTTGTAAATTGAGTTAAAACCTATAAAACTAAAATCCGTATAGTGTACGGGTACTAATCTAGTTTACAATAATATTAGATTATACTATTACCCTCCATTAACCATGATCAGCAACCTACGCGAATAACGAATAACAATGTCATACGTATCTGTGATATCTTTTATATCGCATATAACTTTAAATATATTATGTTTTTACTTTTTTTTTATTTTTAAGTTTTATTTTTATAGCATTTTATAACTATTTATATTTACATTTACGTATACGTTAAAATTTCAAACTACTATAGAGCGTGAATTTAACCTGTTAGAGTTTTTAGTTATTTTATATATTGGACACAAGTATCATAAGAAAAATATTTACGAATTTGTTTATTGTTATATTTTATTAAATTCAGGCAGATGATATTTTAGTTGGTATTATATGGGTCCAAAGTGGCTGCTGGCTTGGTGCATTGATATTACCTTACGTGGAGCTGTTGACACCATACCATACATATATATTATACTAGATTAATACCCGTGTACTACACGGATTTTAGTTTTATAGGTTTAACTCAATTTAGATATCAAATTTATTTTTAACATATCTCTTATTAAATCGATTTAGATATTTATAAATATATTCATATCAAAAATCATATGTTACAATAAAGGATATGATTTATAATAGTTGGTAAATTTTCTTTGAACACATCGGGTTAGGAGATAATTAATGATAATTGTTAATTTTTTTATTTGAACATACCGAGTTAAGAGATAACTAATGATAACTGGTAAAACATTATTTGAACATATCGGGTTAGGATAAATCATAATAATTGATAAGTATTTTATTTGACAATATTAGGTTATGAGATAATTCATGATAATTGGTACATATCGGGTTAAGATATAGATCATGATAATTGGTAAATTTTGTATTTGAACATATCGGGTTAGGAGATAACTGATGATAATTTGTGAATTTTTAATTTAAACATATCGGGTTATTTCGAATATGGAGCATACCATGACCCGTCTAAAAATTCTCCATCAAATTAATTTAGAACATGACACCTAAGCAAAATCCTATGTGGAGTAGTTAAAATGATGACATGTGGATAAGTTACTCAATTATTAGAATAGGTAGATATTTAATTTGTTCTTTTTCCAGCCCAATTACAACAGCCGACGCTTAATTCTACTTTATATTTTTGTTGCGTTGAACCAATACATATATACATCGACCAAACCAAGTTGTAGCTCCTTTAATGGTAAAAAGCATAAGTTGTAAAGAGGATAAGTTTCATTAATAGTACGTCTATCATATATCTGGATTAGTATAAATATATGTGGTTTTGTTGTAAAAAAAAGTTACATAATCAATCATGGATTAACTAATTTTTTACTTTATAATTTTTTGAATCGTAACGTGTTTGATTGTTATTATTATTATCATATGTAAAAATTTGTAGAGTAATTGTTTCACTACTAGAAAATTTGGCAATAGCGACGGCCATTTCGGTCGCAAAACAGTCTCAAAAGGCCATCTGAGACCGCTTTGCAACCGGAAAGTTAGTTGGAAAAAGCTCGTCTCTAATGCCCTGTAGCAACCATTTTGCGACCGATTTTATACTTGCGACCGAAACACGAATTCGAATCATTTCAAACACAATCAGTAAATCAGAGATCGAAGGTACCTCAGCAGCAAATTAGAGAATTGTGGTGTCGATAACAACAACAAGGTAAATCGGCGGTGGTGCGTGCAGTGGCGGAGAAGATGAAGTGGCCCGTGACCGGTGGTAGTGGCGATGGTGACAATGTTGAAGAGAATTGGACCGTGACGATGTGGTAGTGGCCCGTGACGATTCAATAGTTCATTACAATTGCAATGTTCATCATAATTGGACCAGTTAAGATTGTTGAAGATGAAGTGGCCGTGACGATGTGGTAGTGGCGGTGGTAAATTGATAGAGAAGAAATGATTTAACCTAATTTCTAAATAACCTAATTTCTAAATGACCTTATTTGCTACCACTAAATCGATGGCAATTTATAATGCTAGCTAGATAAACGGTGGTAAATTTTATGGCTGTTTTTTAACTGTAATTTTTAGTTCCTTATATATATCTTTACCATAGTATTTTGCTACGCGATTATGACTATGAATTGCAACAGCGATTTTACTTTGGATCAACGATTATAACTTTTGATCGGTAACTGATATAAACGAAGAATATGTATTTCTGTGATTTACGGTTTATATTTGAAGAATATGTTTATATGTCATGTCCCATTAAAATTAGGGGTGTCAATTCTCGACACGACACGAAACACGACACGAAAGTAATCAGGTTTTGGGTTGGCAAATATAACCCGTTTAAAAAATACGGGTCATGTTAGGGTTGACCCGTATAAAAACGGGTCATTTTCGGGTTGAAGAATTTAAAAACGGGTTGACCCGCCAACCCGTTTAGGTTTCAAAATTAGTTCATCTATTTTTTTCTTTTCTAAAAATGAGTGTTAAGTTACTTTTATTTTTAGTATTTGTACTCATAATAAAAAAAATTAATTACCACTTAAGTTTTTACCTTCACATTTTCAAAGTTAAGTATTTATTATTGTTTTTGTTTATTATAAATAAATTTGATTTGAATAAGATTTGAAGTAAATATATGGTTACTTATAATATTTTTTTAAATAAAACCCAATATACCTATTTGTTATACGCAAAATCACATATTAAACATGTTTCTATTAACCGACTTACACAACAACTCACTTATAACTCGCAAATTTATTAGGTTCATTTGATAAAATGGGTTAAATGGGTCATATTTGGGTTGACCCGAATTTATATTATCCGGGTTAGGGTTGACATTTTTGACACGAATAAGAATATGGGTCGGGTTAGGGTTGCATAATTCAACCCGTCAACCCGCCAACCCGCGGTCCTTCAACCCGTTAACCCGTCAACCCGACACGATTGACACCCCTAATTAAAATATTTATTAGAATATCTTTGATTGTAAGTTATTAATACAAAGTAAAGCAGAACTATTGAATCACGTTTATATGTATCTAAACTGCAATGGATGAGCGGTCAGAAAAGAAACAAGTTTCTTATTATTTTTATCAAATTTTAACTATCTTTTATAAATCAATCATTTATTCTTTAATAAATATAATTTTGCGACCGTTTTAAGACCGTTTGGCTAAAGTTGCTACCATTAAAATTTCGGTCTGAAATCGGTCTATAATTTTGCGACCGCTTTTTTCGGTTGCAAATTTTGGTAGCAATTGCCCAATTTTCTAGTAGTGTTTTACCCCTTTTATTTAAAGTTATGAATTATATATTTAAATACATATAATTCCCTATTTTTTTCTCAAATCAATAAACATATCATGTAACTTTTTTATAGATAGCTTTACTATTGTTTCAACAAAATACTTTGTAGATCACCCTATTTTTTTTTCTCAAATCAATATACATATCATGGAAATTCTTTTACATAAGATGTATAGAACATTGCATAAGATGTATAGAACATTGCGCGCGCAATCGTATCTACTGAGCTATACATATTTATATGACTTGTCGGGGCTAATGCCGTGCAAAACAAAATTTATCGGGCTAATATTTGAATTACGTACATCCCATCACTATAAAATGTTTAAGATTAAAGTATCTTTAAAGTTATTATTTTAGTATAACCTTGGAAGTGTTAAACAATCATTTGACATTAACCATGACACTTATTTATGAAATATTTTAAGAACGTTGTTTTACCCAAAATAATGACCAAATGTGAAAACAACTTTTTACCCAAAATAAACTAAAACGTTCGGCTTACAAAAAGACATCAATTAATTAGTTGCAACCAAACAATCAGATAAAGCATCAGAACAATGATAATGATTAGTTTTAGGAGGAAGCATGCCACCTTTTTTGTGATTAAAAACTAAAGGAGGTATTATTTTTATTATATTTTTAGTTTTTTGAAACAATTTTTTTTTTCATTTTTATTTATATTGCTTCGAAGAGAGTTTTCTAAAATTAAATTTAATTAGCAACACTTAATAAATTCATTTACATAATAAATATTATTGGCTGTAAAACTAGACCTCCTAACTCAAAAAAGCTCAAGCTCGACTTATTTTAGGTTTTTTTCTTTAAAATTCGAGTTTAAACGGTCAGGCTTCTCAAGATTGAGTTTCGGATGTACTTGGCTTGTTTCTATTTAATATTATTTATTTATAGTATACTCTAAAAGTTAGTTATTTTGCTTATCATATTATAAATTATTCCGTAGATTAAGTTTTTCTAATGACTTTCATGAATTATGATAGACGCGACCTCCTGTCATATAGGGGTCCCTAAACCAAGCCAAACAATCAAATATTTAGTAAGTTACATTAAGGTTATATAGATAACTGGGTTGTTTGGAGAAGATAGGCTTGTTTAAGGTAGATTAGGAATTGGTCTAGTCTAAAAATATAATAGGCTTGTTTAAACTCATCGGCATGCGGAAACTTGAGCTCGAGTTCATTTTATCAAGGAGTAGAAGCTAGCTTAAGTTCGGAATCAAGTTTCTTTATGTTCGACTCGATGTAAGCTTTTAGTAAACCAATATAGTGTATTTTACAAACAAGAATCATGCATGTAAACAAACTGAACGAACATAAGCATTGTTTTTCCGTTAAGAAAACAAATAAGTTTGTATCCCTCTATGTTCGTTATCTAAGATTTCAAACGAACGGTTCACGAAGACAAACAAATATAAATGTACATAAACAAGTGATGTAAACAAACATTAATAAACACCAATTTATGACCTTTCTACTTAAAAATGTTGGTTGTAATACGACAATCCATATGATATCTAGTAAACATTCACGTATTGTCACGTGTCAATTTTTTTCATAATTCAATGTAGATGTGGAATAATATATTAAACACCAAATGAATTTACAATAAGGTAGCAGGTAGACGTGTCAATTAAAAAATTTTCACGGCGGCAATTACATATTACATTGTATGAGGATAGTAGATTCTCTAGTGAGTTATTACTATATATTAATAGGAAAACTTCATGAATAGTGTTGTTTAATGTTTTGTATTTTGTCACCATAATTTTGTAGGTTTTGCATTTTAACCGCAAAAGTAGAATGACTCTTTTGTAGATAAGTTGAGTTTGAAGTAACGTCGTTTTGTGTTTTGCATTTTGACCACTATAGTAATTCTAGGTTTGTATTTTGGCCATCAAAGTAACTCTATTGTAAATAAGTTGAGTTGGAGAGACAGTTAGTTTTTTGTTTACTTTATAGTCCTTGGGTTCTTGGAACAAAGTGTGCTCATTTTTGTTTTCTTTCTCTTGCTTCCTCATCCGACTATCATCGTTCTGTCGCTTCCGTCGTATTTTCCGACCGCCTCCGCCGTCTTCTTCTTTGTTTTTTCAATCGACGATGGATGGTAACGGTGGATAGCGGATGGTGCCGCATGGTATATGGTGGTGTTCTTTTGTTATGGGATTTTACAGTGAGAGATTATGATTTGTTGTTGCCAACACCGGATAGATGTGTTTAATTTTGATGGTGTTGTGTAGAAGCGTTTCATTATGTTTGTTTAAAGTTGAATAACAATTGTTTTTTGTTGATTTTTTAGCCTTTGTATAATTTTAACCGATTTGATAACAAAAATTTAACTGTATATAAATGGCTCGCACAGCGTGCGAGAGCTATATAATCCTAGTTTTAAAGAAAATGAAATGTTATGATATCAAAATCATACAATCATGCCATGCCCTAGCGTGATGTGTACCATATAAACCTGATAAAAATATATACCAATAAGTTTTAACACGACGTTTGGTGAGTTCACATAATAATTTAACTAGGAGAGTACCCTGCGCGATGCAGCGGCGACAATACGGCGCATATCACAATTTACAATATGATTCTTGTTTTCTGTTAGTTAATGAGGTATCTAGTTGACTTTGAAATGGAAGGTGATAATTAAACAATTGTTTATAAATAATCACACACTATATTTACACCTAAAAAACTTCACACCTCATCATTAATTAAACATTCATCAAATAAAAAATAATAATATAATAAAGAAATGAAAAATTCTTTCTTGATAATAATATATTGTTGCATAAATGTAAAGAAAACTAAAAAAGAAACCATTATAATTGTTGTTAATCATCCTCTTTCATATCTCTGTCTTCTCCACCTTTGCTTTCTCTCTTCTCTTCTTTCTTTTCTTCTTCGCTTCTTCAACCAAAAGAAGCGAAGAAGAAACAGAAATCATCAAAAGACATCACATAACATAACCTAACATCATCTCTCAAACCATCAACCAAAATCCATTTCAAGATATACACACACACAAAATTATGTTGGTAGCAAACACCTTTGATCTATGGCAAAAAGACATCTTCTTCTCCGCTGCAGAGGAGGTTCAAGCATCTGCAGATATGTATGTTTTCTTCTATTTCTTTACGCTTTTTCTTCATTTCTTATCTGGGTGTTGTTTAATTCCATTCAATACCTAGTTTTTATCGTTATGGTTCTAATCAATTTAGGGCACGCCAAAAATTTTTGACTTTTTATGGTTTGACCTTTTGTCATCATTATGTTTCAATTTTTTATGCGGGTTTTCGGTTTAATCTTGAAAGTTTTGATTTTTATGAAAAAAAGATTGTTTTTTTTAATTGGAATTTGCAGAATGGAATCAGCTTACAGGACATGGGTTAGACAGAAGAGGGAAGGTGTTAAATCTGTTGATTTGGATGAACTTTGTAGGGAGCTTCAAACTGCTTTAGGAACTGCAAAATGGCAGGTTGGTTTATCATCAAGATTGTGATTAATTAAGATGAATTAGTTTTGGTTTTTAATATAATTGTTGAATTCAGTTGGATGAGTTTCAAAGAGCTGTTAGACTGAGCTACAAAAATAATGTCAATGATGTTAGAACAACTAGACATGAACAGTTTGTTTCAGCCATATCATCACAAATTTCTGGAGTTGAGTCAGCATTGAAAGAATATTTCAATGATGAAATTCAAAAACCTCTTCGATGGGTAAATTTGGATGAGGAAGAACGCGATGATTTAGCCGTGTTTCTATCTGGGAGTGCGGAAAGATCAAAGGGCGTCAAAGATTCCAATTCTGATCCTAAATTCAGTTACATGACAAGTTGTAAAGATGTTGACAGTTATGTTGTGGACTTGGAGCCGGTTGAAGTATTGGGAACTAGTGATGGTTCTTCATGTCAAGCTGATAAAAAAGGTGGTTCACGAAGAACACGGGTTCCATTAGATGTTGAAACCCTAAAGATCACAATTGATCATGATGATGAACAGAAGAAACCGTTGATGTTGAATGATATTGAGTCGACACCGAAGGATAAGGGTTATGTTTGGAGACCAAGATGTGGGAATTATTGGATTAATCAGGTTAGTATGTCGCTGTAGTTGGTATTGTATTGTTGATATTAGTTTGGTGTTCTAAAAGTCAAAGTATTTGCAGATATTTAAAAGGGCTGCTGGGAGTCAAAGGCAACTGCAGACCTCAATACACTTGCATAGAAGTTGTTCATTTCGGCTCACACTTGTTTTAATGCTAACTATCTTTTTGCTTGGTAAGTTTTTCATCCAATTCGCTTTTCCTCATAAGATTGTAAGCCAACATTATAGGCCAATAACATGTCTGTTGTTTTTGGATATTGAAACCATGAGGTTGTTGCTCCAACTGTGAGTTGGTAAGTTTGTTAGACGCGTATCTAGTGCTTAAAAAAATAGATGATCTAACAAGCTTAGTGTGAATTAAAACATAGAAAATACTCTTGAAACAAGCATCATAGAAGCAAGATGTCTGCACATACTGGAGAATGTCTTTTGCTACATTATCTTATATTCTTGTTGGTGAATGTCATTGTTTTGCGGATGGTTTTACACACCTCTTACCAAGTCAATTAGCAAGTGATACAAAAATACTCATGGTAAATTGGCATAAAATATGTTACACACACAATTCGGAGAACATTTTGAATTATATGGTGCTCTGCTCTCTTAGTCATTTTTCATGTGTACATTTTTTAACAAGTCCATGTCACATAAGAGTCGTACTTAGTTTGACCTATCTAAGGTCAACTAGTCAACCCATTTATTAAAACATGCCAACCCACCATCCCGTTTATGTCCATGCCTTTAACACAAATAAATATGTATCACGTTCAGGTTCAATGGTTATACCTGACAAGCCAACATAGTTGAAATCCCTTATGAATAAGTTTTTTTAACGGCCCTTGTGAATAAGTATCTTGTGATGTTTTTGTGTATAGGCTATTACTCATATTGTAGTTAAATGTATCATCTGATTGCACTAACGATGAATCATATAAATCCATCCCATGAAACCACTCAATTCTTGTAATAAAAGTATCAAATTAAATAGATGAAGTTTTTTTCTTACTAGTGCTAAATTTGTTGCATGTTCTAACAGTGCCATTCGTAATGTATTGCAATTGAGCATGCTATACCCAGCTCGCATCAGCAAGATAAAAGGTAAAATCTTAATAAACTCAGAGATTTCAGATCCTTTTCATTTCTCATAACCAGTTTTCATGGCTTCAGACTCTATCACAAGCCTCTAGATTTAAGTTGACTTCGAGATGTTAAAGCATTGTTTGTCACGTTTAAGGGGTGTTTGGATATGCATTTTGGAACTGATTCCCTGGTTTCAATTGTCTTGTTATTTACGGGTCAAATATTCTGTTTTCATATTTACCATTGTACCCCTTCAAACCTTATTGGCTAATTTGAAAACGTCCATTTCCATTCCACAGAACATATCTTCTTGTTTTAAACAAAGATGTCATTATAGGTGATTTCATAGGTTGATTCATAAGGTAACTAGTTCAAGAACATCCAAGCACTATCTTCTACAGACCATTTTATTAAAGCAGATCGTTTGTAATCTAATTATTCACTATAATCATTTTCAACAATATCAAAACATCCCTTTGCTTTAACATGGAGGATATAAGATGAAACTAGCAGAATGAATATATAAAAATGAGCTTGAGAACAAGATGATTAATGAAGCTCAAAGCATAATTCAATTTTTTTGCAGGTAATACTAGAGGTTTAAACGAACAAGGCTGCCAAAGAATCTGAGTTCTGAAGAACATGACTGCAGGATTTCATGGTCTCGCCATCTAATATTCAGATGTAACAATGAAAAATTGAACTCCAGTTTTCAAGATTATATGGTAGCTTCTAGACCATGTATACATTATACATGTAACAGATGACAATGTATGTGTGAACTTAAAGAATGCAGCTTGTTGAACAGTATCCTCAGAATAACACTATTGTACTATACTTGCAGCTGTAAAAATGGTTACCTGTGTGCATTTGGGTCACACGATCCAATCTCTCGTGATACACACAAAGCATCTGCACATCAGTATAAACATCTCTGGTTTCGAACTTGTGACAGAACTAATTGAATTCATGTAGGGTAAACCGTTTAGAATTATGAATTACATCTTATAAACGATTAGAGAGTCATTGTTGGTCCACAGTCATTATATCAACATAAGAATAAACCTTCTATTTTTACTAACAGTTAACTTATTCTTTAAGCTAACCTTTTTTAACTCAAGATACGCTTACCAGATATCGAAACAAATCACTAAATATAATCTTGGAGATATGCTTGGCTAGGTCCTTTACATGTGAACCAAAGCATCATTCAACTTCTTAGTTCAACTAATTTAACAACTTAACAGAAATCTCATAGAACATACAGGGCAGAGAGAATGAACTATTCCAACAAAAAGATTATGTATTTAACATTTCAGAAACATAGGAGCATACAATGTCATCATGGATCAAAAACAAAGATATCAGAGATGACTCCTGCATACCTTAAATGTCCCAAAAAACTCAGAGAAAAGTAACTAATTTAAACACTGTTAACTAAGCAAAACTGGACCAAATAACTCAAGTGATTTGAACAAAAAATGCAACTTACAAAGGGGAGATAATATTACCAATAGTAATCAATTTCTTTGCAAATGAGATTCATCTGTCAACTCCAAAAACACCTTCTTTTCTAATTACATACTCACAAGATGAATAAGGTAAATGTGGAGCAAAAACAACATGAAGTTCCCTCCTTTCTCGTGTATTAACAAAATCACCATCTTCTATAACTTCTTGTCTCGAAAGAAACAGTCTTGAATTGATACAGTTGCTCCAAGACAATCCTAAAGCAGGACAAACTCGTCTTCCAGACGTATACAACCCTTCCAAATTCCCAACGCGAACACCACTTCCCCCCTCATTATCACCAATCACATCAACAACCTGGTTTGTCACCACAACCGCAATCCCAAATCGATTAGCATGCGCCTTCAAAACAGACGAAATCTTGAAAAACAACGACGACCTCCGCTTAAGATCACCAGCATTGTTCTCAAATTCACTCCTGAACAAAGCCGCAATGGAGTCAATAACAATCAACTTAATATCCAACCCAGTTTCCTTAGCGTTCCTAAGGCGCGATTCCAACAGAAGCAATACGTCGAGCAGGTGGTGTGCAGTTTGACAATCACGAGTAAATATGTAATCACGAGGGTCACGATTAGAAGCAAATAAAATGGGATGAGAGGACTTAAATGATTCAACGAGTTGATTAAACCGGCGGTAAGGAAATGGAAACTCGGAGTAAAGATAAAGGGAGGATCCGGCGAGGCCGTTGAGGCGGTGGGGAAGCTGAGCGGTGAAGAGGAGTTGAAGGCAGAGTTGGGTTTTGCCGCAACCGCTTTCGGAGACGAGTTCAGTGATAGAGTTTGAAGGGATGCCGCCGCCGAGTATGGAGTCGAGGATGGGGCATCCGAGAGTGCAGTATTGGCGGTGGGTACGGCGGAGGAGGAGATTTTCCGGTGTCATTAGGAGGATGAAGAAGAAGAGGGAAATTGTGTGTTGGGGTTTTGTTTTTGTAAGTTTGTAGCTTTGAAAGGGACCAATTCGCGGGTTGTTTTTGTCGAATATCTTTGCCATAAATTTGGACCAGAAGGGACCCGCGCGATGCTGTGGGACGACATTTTACGTCACGATACTCGTTTTCAGGTATTTTTCTAACTTCATATGGGTCTCTAATCTCATCTCAATCATATATTATTTTATATAAGTACACGTCATTTAAAATTATAAGTAAAAAATAGCTAACCTCATTAAAAAAACACAAATTAATAAAAATCACATTGCTCGACAAGTTTACTTTAGTAGCAAACTCACACGATTCAACACGGAAATTTACAACTACTATAAAGACTATGTACTAAATTGACATAATAAAGTTGTTTTGTTACATCAAAGTAGAGCTAAATGTAACCGGACACAATTTCTTGTAATATTCACACCTAAAACCAATATATTCTACATAAGTCTAAGTTCTCGATATTTGAAGTTGGTGACTATACCAAAGATTCCTGATTTTGTAATGTTTCTCCACTTCGCCTTTTAGTCTGTACGTAATTCATTATAGCCAAAATTACTATATAAAAGAAGACGGCTCATTTCAGGTAAACGACTACCTTTCTTGTCTCATGAATCAACGTAGCTATCAATCTTGACTTCAAATTCACTAAGGGCTAATGTCAAAAAAAATCTCATATGCTTCAAATAAATCATAACTAACACTATTGGTTAAAAATTGTAATGATCTTAATCGATCATATACATATAGCCACAACCAATAGTTTATTCACAATTCATTTTAGGGATGAGCATTTGGTACCGAAATACCGAACCGATACCCGTACCGTACCGGTACCGTACCGAACCGGTACCGTACCGATAGATTCGGTACCGGTATCGGTACCCACTTTTACATGTTTTCGGTATCGGTATTTTCGGTATCGGTACCGGTTCGGTACCAATACCTTAAATTTACCTAAAAGTACTTGTTCCGTACCTATACCGTACCGGTACCGTACCGAACCGGTACCGTACCGATAGATTCGGTATCGGTACCGGTACCCACTTTTCCATGTTTTCGGTATCGGTATTTTCGGTATCGGTACCGGTTCGGTACCGGTACAGTACCAATCTCATCCCTAATTCATTTATAATTCATCTATCAAACCATAACTTATTTATATTCCATACAATCATTGTACATATTGCATTCCACTGACAGCCATACTTACAATTTTGATGTGTGTGGATCTAAAAGATTAGAGTTTCTTTGACAACTTCAAGTCTACTGCTTCTATGATGTGCATTCAACACCTTTGCGTCTCTTGGTGTTTAACCTAAAATTCACATCTCAATGTATTTAATCATAATATCATTATAGTAGATAAAATCTACCATTTAACATGTTCCTTCATAAGATCTACTCGACATGAAAACATTTAGACGTTCAAGTTGATCAGATTGATGTAAAAAATGAAACTTGGGCCATGGGGTTTATTTACCAAGCTTTACCTAGTGGTGTAGCCATATGACACAAACAAATATTTTTGGTTTATTTATTTGAACTGACAGGGGAACAAAGCCAAAGATGAGACTTTGTTCAGCTGCAAACATATTAGTGTTTATATCCATGATGCGTACATTCTTAATTTATTCATTTTTTCTTACCATACATACATATTTCAAAAAGGTTCTTCACTTAATGTCCTTAATCCACCTAGTACACAATAGAAACTTTTAGTACAAGCAATTATATCGGATTATGTTATGCAAAATTTGTGACAATGTTCATTTTTAGCTCCAAAAGAACAACACAGAAATGTTAAACCCCAAAGGAACATTTGTATAAAAGGTAGCTAAAAGGGTTACAACTTCCTAAAATGTATAGACCTATATCAAACAATATGTAAAAAAACAAATCAATCAAAGTTGTGCTATATCTCAAACATGTCAAAACAAAAATAGCTAAAAGGGGAATAAGTCACATGAGTTAAACAAATTGAAAGTTCTCTAAAGTTTGGCTTTTACGTATGCTACCTCCTGTAACGTCATATTTAATAATAATCTAGTTTAAAATATAATAAGTATTATCAAAACTATGTATTTAAAAAAAAATAGATGAAGAAATGTTTGTGGGTCAATTCAAATGCGCTCTATTTTAAACCTAGAAAATAATTATCTATTTCAGCCCGAACCCATTTTGGGTTAACACACTGCTCACCTACATTTACATGACTCACATTGCTACTAATTCTAGGTATGATAAAGTCTTTTACCTTATTGCATTCAACCTGTGCATAATCCATGTTAGGAAAATGTTAGAAAGTTAGTTTTGAGTTTACCAACAATATATGCTAGAGTTATAAACAAACCTATGGTGTAGAAACAACACCATTTTTAAATGCTACTGCTAAACAAAGTAAAGGAACATCTAAACTATTTGGAGACGGTAAAAGAAACCTTTCTTGATTTAGGTCATGTTCTCACCTATAATTAAGAAGGGAGTAATATAATCATGATAAGTTGCTAAACACTAAATATGAAAAATAATACCTTTGATTTTGGAGTTTGATATAACTTTCATTGCATCTTCTTAACCCTTAAACTCTCATTTCATGTTGTATGCCAAAATGTCATCTTTTTACCTATTCACGTGGCTCATACTTGTTTCCAAAATGCTTTGAAAATCTGACACTATTATCACATATATTCAAGAAATAGAAGAACAAGGGTAACATGAACATACCTGTAAATTCTGGTGAAACATGGGAATCAGCATCTGAGAGAGAGCAAAGAGGACCGTAACAGCAATGCAACACCATGATGTAATGTCACTAATTGAACTCCAAAAAGAAAAGAATTTTTTTATGTATGATGTGCACCATGCCATGATGCGCTGATCTGCACCAAACAAAATTGACAACCTACATAGAGATTTATTTTGTTCAATTGAAGCAACTACAACAATGTAATTTAACTTATTTGTGCAATTCAAGTGAAGCAACTACATATAATGCAATACTTTCGAATGACAAATTTGTGTTTCAGCTGCATGTTATGATCTAGCATCAACAAAGACCGGTAATTTATGTACAAAATATGTAAATACACATAAACTTTGATAAATTGCAGCAATTGATCTTTTACTGTCATCACTTTGATGAGAAAGGTGTATAGTCTTGTCACATACATTATCAGCCTGTTAAGACAATATGATAACAAACCAATCATGAAATAATAACATAAAAGTATAGTGTCAAAACACTCATGTCATGAATTTAAGGATTTAATGGCCATGCTAAAACTTATTTATCTATAATACGCCAAGATCAAGTACAAAAATTCAATCTACAGTAACTAACAAAATCAATAAGTAAACTAAATCAAATCAAAATACATGTATTAAATAAGCTCACCTGTTGAGTCGGATCAGAGACAAATAGTAGTGGATGAAATCGATGGAAGGATGTCCGAGTTGATTAATAACCTTAAAACTCTATGAATAATCATAGCTGAAATATAACATTAGTATATTAGAATGCCTTAAAGCTTGCCAAAAGCAACAACTTAAAGGACAAATTGTGAAATCACAACCTTAAAAAACTACATATTTTAACTTACCCATTATAGTACTCACCTACAGCGAATGAAATATAGGAATTGAAGTAGCTGTAATATAGAACTCTTGGTCATCTTTGGTGTTTGTTTATATGAACATAAACCTAGATTGTTTGTTGTAGAACTCTCAGCTAATAAGAACCATTAGATACACATTTGTATTAACTACACTAAATGTAATGGTGTAAATGTTACAATACCTACCTATGGTGATAATTTCTTGGCTGCAAGATATGGTTTGATCCAATCAGTTCTTCATATTTTTATTTCAAACAACAAAGTGCAAAGGTTAGCAGTAATTCTACACGAATAGCCAAAAAAATTAATAACAGTTATCGCAACCAAAATTAAAATGAGCACTATAGATTAAAAAAAATCATTAGCACCTTATAGATATTAGCAACACCTAGTTGATTATTGAGATTATAATATGAATCATACACAATAGCAAATGATGAAATAAACTAAATAAAACAATAAAAAGATAGAGATCACACAATGCAAACTAATATAAGAGCAGTTGTAAATGTAATTCCACCAACACCATATTGAAATCCAACACCTTTTTTGGTTCTATTTAGATTTGGTCTACACCCTAGTAGCCTCATTTCCACAACAAAATAAATAATCTAATGATCATATACAACCACAAATCTTTTAATAAGAGTTTTTTAACTTGATGTTGAATCAAACCAAGTTCCAACATTGAAGATTTGGAGAGTTAACCTGGATCTATTGATCATATAGAAATAAATAACACCATTGAAAATAAGCATAAAATATAAGTGTTCTTGCAATAATACAAAGGCTAGCGGTATAACTTACATGTTAACCATGATATTAAAAAAAATAAGAACCTGAATCGCGTTCATCATCTGAACAAATAAGCAAAAAAAAAACAAAATATCAAACTTTAAAGAGCAAAACTCAAAGTCAGAACCTTTAAAGAACAAAATCAAGAACCTGATACACCAATCAAAGACATCATAAACCTTAAGCTCGTATGTTCTAGTTTTCATCTGCAATTTAAAAACATAATTAGTTATATTCCATCTAGTAGAGATTTCGTAAAGCCAGTTAACTTCAAAAACTGACAACCAATAGAGAAACAAAGTAATGATCAAACATGGTACATTAATAGAATCTGAAATCTGATGAGGAAAATTCAAAATCGTAATTGTGGAACGAAATCGTCCTGAAAGCAAAATCATACGATGAATCGAACCGTCCTGAAAGCAAAATCGTATGATGAAATCAACATGGTGTGAGCTTCCATCAAAAGTGAAAGCTCTGGTCGATGAATCAAAGCACCGTCGAAGATGATGATGATGATGATGATGGAGTCTGCATCTTTGCTTTTTTCAAGTGAGAAGATTTTCTTGCTTGGTTTGAAATGAGGGAAAATAATTACTTTTGTGAGAAACGATCAGCGAGAAAGTGAAAAAAATAGAGATTTTCAGGTTGAAAGGGTTTGATCCATTGAAAGTGCAACTATTCAAGGAGAAATAATTAAGTTAGGGTTTATAATTAATTATTTATGAGAGTTAATATAAAAATAATGTTTAAAGTACTATATTGCCCTTAAATTTGATTGTACATTGTGCATGAAAATAAGTAAGTGTTCTTATAATTAAGGTATCTTAAAATGTCCTTCTAATATGCTTTATATATAGAATAGATATAGATTATCTATTCAACTTCGGTTTCTTTGATTAATTTCAAATGCTAAACTTTTACGTATCACATTGGCTCGTGTGTTAAACAAATTAGGAGTAACACTTACGGTTTTTGTTAGATTACATGTAATGGTTAAGGTTTTTTTGGGACGTTTTTCATCATATGAACGAGTACTAGACAGAAGCATTATAGTATAACCTAAAAGATGGTGAAATGATTAATGTCTCCTCTAATGCATCATAATAACAAGATATTTTGTAATCAATTAACAAAACCAATTCATGGGTTAGAGGAGACAATGGGGCACCAGTATTATTCTAGAAATCCCAAGGAGACATAACACCACCGTGTAAACAAGGCATTTTTGGGTATTATCAATTGGGCATCACGCATATTACACTGTCTTATCTACTAAGTTATAAAAATAAAAAATTCATAAAATTATTATAACTTTTCATGATTTAATTAGGTATATTGGTTTTACTAGTCGTAAACATCACCTTTTTTGTTTCTACCAGTCCCAACTATTAAATTTGTTGTCAACGGTCCCAACTTTTATCACTTTGGTAACCAATGACTTGTCGTTAAATTTTTTTAACGCCGTTAAGTTTTTTCAAAATCCAAGACCGATGTTTTAAACCCTTTGATCGGAAGAATAATCCAAATCGATTGATGAAAAAGTTACATCGAAACAGTTCTCTGGAAAACGAAATGATGCTTCAATGGAGCGTTTAAACCTTACGATGCTTTAATCATATGTAAAATTTTATTGTTCAGAACGTCCAGCCAATGAGACTGCCATATAAATAAAACATTTTTAAAATAAATAATTAAAAGTCTTGAAAATAAATTAAAAACTTTCCTATTAAAAAAACCCTAAAAACTAAAAGTTGCACCACGATTTCACGTTTCATGTCCTATCGTTTTGTTCGGTTCTTCCAAATAATTTTGGGGCTCATTGAAAATTTTCCGCAAGGTTTCGATGTGTTGATATGATTTAAAGAAAACTGTCCCAAACCAATTTCATATAACATATCAGGAGCTTGTAGTGGGATCAGATACATACTATAACCGAATGGAATGTGTGATTAATGGGGTGGTGCGCAAACCACACAAAAAAAAAAAATTAACCTTGGAAGACACAAGGTTTGACCACAATCCGGCACGCCAAGCAAAAAAAATTTTAACCTTAGAAGGCACAAGTTTTGACCATGAAATCAATGACGAATATCATCAAATATCCCTACTAGATCTCCCTCATCACCTCCTTGAACAACAACACACCATCACCACTCGTCGCTGAAACGGAAGTGAAAATAAAGTTTTCACTGCCTTTTGAATAAACAATTAAGCAATCCAATCAAATTCAATCAACAACCACATTTTTTAGTTTTTAGACTCACCTTGAATCGAGCAAGCAACAACACATCCTTAATCCAAACACAGAATTTGACTCTGAATCAAATCAGCTCAATACAACATTAGTTAATTACGAACAAGGATCTAACACAGTTGCTAAGAAATGAAAACGGAGATCCCACGACTGACCTCTATCAAAACGAGACTTAAATTTCCTAAATCAGGATTGAGTCGCTATGAATTTCAAAATAATAAAACGATAAGACAAAATCAAACACTAAAATCAATTAAAAACTTCTCTTAATTGCAAACCAGATTCAATTACACCAACATATCTCAATTCTCTACAAAAACAAACCACATCATAAATCTAAACAGCGATAACAAACCTAACCCTACACAGCCTCAACCACCAAAACCGTATAGCGTACGCCCCTGTCGTTTCAAGGCGTAAACCACATCCATAGCAGTAACAGTTTTCCGGCGAGCATGCTCCGTATAAGTGACCGCATCACGAATGACGTTCTCCAAAAAGATCTTCAACACACCACGTGTCTCTTCATAAATCAAACCACTGATACGTTTAACACCACCACGTCTTGCAAGACGACGAATCGCGGGCTTCGTGATACCCTGGATGTTATCCCTGAGAACTTTCCGGTGACGTTTTGCTCCTCCTTTTCCCAATCCCTTGCCTCCTTTTCCTCTTCCTGACATTTTTTGGTGGTTTTTGGCAAGAAATTGAATTGAATTTGTAAATGGGATTTTGATGGAGAATTGGATTAGGGATCTTGTGTTTATATAGCGGAGATTGAATATTTGTGCTTTTGGGGATGTGATTGTTAACCGTTGGATTGAAGTTAGTGTGATGAGAGGAAGACCGTAGGATGGCAATCCGGGTGGTGGATATGAACGATTGTTATTGGCTGATTAGTGAAGGTGTGGATTTTACTTCAGTGAAGCATGTGAAGTACACGTGATGAATGGACTACAACATTGATTTGCCGAAAAACAACTCATATTATAAAACGAAATGACACCTTTTAAGAGAAGTTTTTATATGATTTTATTGTTTTAAACGAGAGGCTTATGACAGTGATAAAGTTCAAGGGCTATTAGTTTTCTGCACGGGTCAGATAGGTTATAGGTATATTTGATGGACCGTACGTTGTGTATAGGCTTATGTGATTTGTATAAACTTTTTCTCACCACTTGCGTAATTTTAAATATTTTTTGTATTCTTTTATTTGTTTTTAACTATTTATATTTTTGTCTCCAAAATTAACTTTAAAATGTCACTACTTTTACCACTTTGATATTTTTCCGACTAAATCATACTTTTATTTAAAGGCTCGACTAAATCATACTAATCTTACATTTTGACATTTAGGTTTTGATTCATTTTCGTCTATTAACGTGTCATACATTATGATTTTGCACTGGTTCATGCGAGACATTAAACTTTATTTATCAACGTTTTTGATGATGTCATAAACGTGAGACCCGACTGCCGCAACATGTGACCCAAAACATAAATCTAGTTTAAATTATTTTTTAAGTATTCATGGATGTTAAAAGATGAATTGAAATTTGTTTTAACTTTCGTGTAAGGGAATTCAAATCCTTGAAAAATGTTTGGTTTGGAATTCGTTGAATTGAAGCACATCTTAAAGTTTCTTTGAAGTTAAAATTTATTTGGTTGGTATATTTATTATGGAATTAAAGTGTAACATAGAGTATAAGGTGTCTTTGGTTCACAAACTTTAGTTGAATGCTCCATGTTGTGTTGTGTTTCAGTTCAATGGAGGTTCACTTAGCACCAAAACTGGTGCACTAAATTACCTCCAACAATCAGATAGACAAAATTTTGAACAGATTTAGTTAAAGCATGTCACTGATTTCATAATACCTACAAAGAAAACATATCGAACACAAATTGCAAAATCTAACAACAAAATAAATTAGCAACAAACGATACTTCTATTGCATTTGAAGCTCCAATTACACAACCATATAAACAAAAAACTTAAAACGACAACAGATCCATAAAAAAACGACACAGCCTAACCCTAAAACCCTTTCACCCACCAAAACCGTAGAGCGTACGGCCCTGTCGTTTCAAGGCGTAAACCACATCCATAGCAGTAACAGTTTTCCGGCGAGCATGCTCCGTATAAGTGACCGCATCACGAATGACGTTTTCCAAAAAGATCTTCAACACACCACGTGTCTCTTCATAAATCAACCCACTGATACGCTTAACACCACCACGTCTTGCGAGACGACGAATCGCCGGCTTCGTGATCCCCTGGATGTTGTCCCGGAGAACTTTCCGGTGACGCTTTGCTCCTCCTTTTCCCAATCCCTTGCCTCCTTTTCCTCTTCCTGACATTTTGTTTTATGGGATTTGGATTTGATTTGTTGTGTTTGGATGAAAGGGGTTTGTTGTTTATATAGTGGTGACTGGTTTTTGGTTTGTGAGGGGTGAGATAGCGGCCGTTGGATTGGTGGAATGATTTGTTGGGGGAGTGCGATCCGTGTGAGAGCTAATGAAGTGTTGTGATTGGTTTACTGAATTGAAGGTTTGGTCGTGGTATTTTTAATGATTTAGTTCAAACTTACGGAGTATTAGGGTCTGTTTGGTATGGAATAATGGAATGGACGAGGGAATAGAATGAATGAAGGAAAGGAATGTACAAAGGAATGAAATAGATCATTCCATTCCATTATCTTGTTTGGTTACCATATAGAATTAAAATGAATCAATACTTCTTGTTGTTTGGTAGGCAGGAAAAACACATGAAAGAAATACAAATCTCTATAAACGACAAAAATAACTAGTCATGGTTATGGGCCGGGTCTTGGTTCGGACCATGGATCGGGTCATGGTTCGATACATGGGTTAATACATGAGTCAGGTCATGGATCGACACATGGGTCGGGTCATGGTTCGAGTCACGGTTCGAGGAATGGATTAGGACATTGGTCGGTTCATGGGTCGGGTCATGAGTCGGTTCACGGATCTGGTCATAAGTCGGTTCATAAATCGAGTCATGGATTACTCGGGATATGGGTCGGGTCATGACATGAGACATGGGTCAAGTCATGAGCCGAATCATTGTTTGGGTCATGGTTCAGGGCGTGGATCGACATGAGTCAAGTCATGAGTCGGTAGATGACTCAGGTCGTGAGTCGGTTCATGGGTTGGGTCATGGTTCGAACCATGAGTCAGGACATGATCGGTTCATGGGGTCTTGGGTCGGGTCAAGGTTTAGGGCATGAGTCGGTTCATGGTTCTTATCATGACTTAAAAAAAATATTTCATTCCTTGAAATGAAAAAAAAACATAGGTAATGGATGGAATGAAAATGAAGTATTTTTCATTCCTTAGTAATGGTCAATTCCATTCCATTGATTAACCAAACACATTTTTTTCATTCACCCATAATGATTCATTCCATTCCACCTCTCATTCCCACATACCAAACACTACCTTAGTTTTTAAATGATTTCTTTAATTTTAACGAAACGAAATGGTGGTACCTGTCAAGAGTGTTATCAATACCATGTAGACTTACAATCGGGCGATGGTTCATAGGTAAAGCAAAGTTCGATTAACAAAAAAATTATGGGTTTAAGCTCGATTAACGATTAACAAAAAAAATTGTTTGTTAATAATATATTAAGTAGTAGACGTCATGTGAACAATATTGAAGTACCATTTAAGGGTATTAGTGAAACTCGTCCCAAGTATCTAATTGTATAGGATAAATTGGGTGCCAAACCACAAATAGCATTGTGATACATAAAGATTATTACTATGATTTCATAACAACGTGTATGCATCAATTATATATTATTAAACCCTGGTCGTTTTATAATTTATCCTAGTTGTTATAAATCTCAGGAACTGAAAGATAAATAATAAGAGTTCAATAAACAAGTAACCAATTACAGGTAGTTTTACAAATCAAGCAGCAAAAAACAATGAGTGTTTAGATTGCTAGCCCTAGACAATTAAAAATTTTAAATAGTTCTTATACTTACACAAAGCCTGCCTCTAGAGGAAAACACGAAAAAGTTAACAGCTTATTCTTGCGAATTGGTTGTTAGTTTAATGTTAGAACACATGATTAATGATGGAATGATGACCATAATGACTAGGATTATTCACTTTTGCTTTAGGAATTGCCTAGAATCTGTTCTTGAGTTCATCCAATAGGTTGGAGCCAAAATGTCTCACAAACCTCTGAAGATTAAATGATTAAATCCGCCAGACTTGGCTGCAAGTTACAGTGAAGTTGTACCTTATGACCCTAAAGTTGTTACTGTGTCATTGTTGTAGGCCATCGTTGCCATTTTGACTATAGCCTACAGTTACAACCTAGGTTATGGCTTGGCCATGATGTTTCACTTGCTTTCTTCATTTTTTTGCTATGCAACTTTTCAGGAAATTTCCGTTGACTAGTAATGGATCCCGTGAAATCTCCACATTTTCTTTTTTAGCTATATTTGTCTGTTTGCGTCCGGAAACTCTATATCGTGAATATTCTACATTTTTAGCAACTCCAGTGTAAATTTCCGACTTGACCTTTTAACTTGCAATAACACATCTACCCGTAGTTAACTAGTTCTACACGACGATGATTAAACATATAAAAACGCGTAACATTTATGATTTCGTTACAAAAAACACCATACCAAAACATGTGCATCATCAAGTAATGAATGCATTTTTATTTATACCTTTATAACGTTGACATTTTAGTTATATGTGGTCTACATGACATTTTAGGTGAGTCTGGTTTCTAAAAGGGTGTGTTCGTGGGAACACAAGCGTGAGAGTTAAAAATGTTATTAAAAGCATATATTTCAAGTTTTTGTTATGGATTATTTAAAAGTAAGGTTTTAGTACTTTTAAGCCCTTGAGGAGTATATGACAAAAATATCATAGAATCGTTTGTAGATCTGTAGTATTTTTGTTGTTGTTGAGTGGCATGCTGAATGTTTATTTTGTAAAACTAATTGTTAAAATGTTTATTTTGACGGTTTCTTTGTTAGTTTGACCATTTACACATTACATGGCTTTGCTATCATGATATCCTAACAATATGGTGAATGGTGATTACCATCAAGTATAAGGTAATAATCACCTCCTTGAATATGCATTTATGCAATAACCACAAATGAATACTCAACAACCATAATATTATCTCGTGAATAGAAAACTTTGAATTAAGTCTTGTTCAAGACTTGTCCATTGAAACCTGATTTTGCTATTGTTTCCATTGATTCAAGCCAAACCACTTAAGCTTGGATATCAGGGGAACCCACTCAAAATCTCAAATAATGTTATGCACGATCGACATTATGAGTTCATGATCATCTCTTTACCTTTGGATTGATTTGTTTTAATTTATCCGATGTAACCTTAAGAAAAAAAACTCAACATGAATGCCAAGAACAACTTTTCTATTTGAAAAGTTTTAGGTTTGGATCTTAACAGTTTCATGTAGAGGTTTTCAAATATATGACTTGGATCTTTTGAATATATGTCACTGGTGGTTGTTAGTTCTTCTTCTATACTATATCCTTGTTGGTTTTGGGACTTGTTGGCTTGAAAGTGCGAGTACAATAATTAAGTCTTTAAGGGGACGCTAGACAGTATAGTGTGTTGTTTGTGTCTAAGATACCAAGAGTTTATATATTAAAAAGTACAATTATACGTTATAGGAATAAAAGCATGAGTTACTTTAATAACAAATTAAATAAGTAGTTTTTATATAAAATTTTGTCTCATGTACACCATCCAGACTTCATAACAATAAGGTGATGTTTGGTTAAAGGTTGGGCTAGGCGATTTTCTATCGTTTTCTCTTATGGGGTTTGAGGGTGCGGCCTCAGCTTAGAAACGAAAAATAGGTTCAATTAAGATAACGCTTATCATCCAAAACACGATAACATTTATATTATAATTATTAGAGAAAGAAAAGGAATAATTTTTTGTGGGTTTATAACGTTCTCCACCAGTTTTTGGTTGTTTTCAAGTTTTACCCCTTGACCAATTTGACTTTCACATTCTTTTTGCTTTGAAACCTTTTTTTTACAGAGAAACGTGTCAGTTACCAAACCGTTTCCGGAGGTCATTACCGGTTGTGGCCTATGGGTGGCTAATCATCAGTATCTTTGTTGTGTGCACACTATTTATGTGGACAGATTGGCTATCTTTATCGCCTTAGACGTCTGTTCATACCAATTCGACCCTAAACGATGGGTGGTTGGTTAACGGAAGTGGATGGTAGCATTGGTAATGACGTATCGGTTTCCTTCCACAAGACTCGATGGATGTGTCACCAGATGAGTTATTGCCGATGCATATTATCGATGGTTGCTAGTATGTTTTAAAACAATTAGCATAGCGTAAATAAAGCTCGTGCATACGAGTAAAGTAGAAATCTGGTTCCCCTTATATTGAAAAAGGGTTGCAAAATGAATAGTAATAGTTTTTGTGTATGTGTTGTATTATGGTTGGTTGTTTTTTTTTTTGGTTTTGCCACTTTGTAAGTTGTACTTATATGCATTTTCTTTTCAAACATATCGTTTTGTGTTGACATGGCTTAGTGGTGGTTGTGTTATGTTGTGGGTATGGAAATCTCGCTCGGGTGGTTTTTTTGCCTTTTCTTTTATGCTGACACATGTATTGGTAATAAGAATGTGAGAAATTTTTACTAAATGGAAGGAATAGTTTTATAATTTGTACGGTGGCATATACTAACAACAAGACCAAGATAAAAGAAACTTTAAGGGAACAAAATGATAAATTTAAAGTGACACAAAGAGTGTAGTTTCTAACATCATTAGTTAAGGTAACAAATTATCATTAAATTTACTACTAGACGTGAATACAAAACGTTTTGCAACCTATATCACACACATAACAATTTGATCCTGTTAGACATGAATAAAAAACTAAACGTTAGGATTCGATACGCAACACATGAGACAACAATATACAACAACATTTAAAAAAACAAGCATCCAAAATCCGAGCGGTGTTTGATTTTTTTTTTTGTTTCAAAACGAGAGATGATTTTAAAAGCTAACCCAATATTTGGTTTAATTATTTGCGCCAGTCACACGCCAACATCAACTGTAAGATCTGCTACAAAAACAACAAACCTCCGGTTTCAATCTCGAACCGCAACAGTATCGGCAAAAATGTCGAATCTGGCCGCCGGCGATACACAGAAGAAGTCAATCACTCACGTCATCTTTGACATGGACGGCCTTTTGCTCGGTTAGCACTTAATTTCATTCAACTCAACTGAACTGAACTTAATTTGTTGCTTTATTATCGACAATTAATCACTGTAAGTTGAGTGAATGCTCATGTATTCAGATCTAGTAATGGAAACACCGATGTCGTTGTCGAGTTTACAAATCGCTGTAGTTTTGATAATCTGATTAATGTGGTAGGTTAATTCTTCGTTTGTGAAGAGGCTTTGTCTTAGTGTGTATTGTTCACTTGCATACCAGATCTTAGATCTAACAGTGGGGATTTTGGTGATAGCTTCTAGTTATGTTTCTCTACTTCTAGGTGTGTTTTGCTGTTAGTTGATAGAGTTAGAAAATGCAGACTTTAAATCTGTGTTGCTAGATTAAAAGGTCATTTTTTATTCAATTTATAAGTTATGATAACTTTTTTGCATTTGTTATGAAACACTTTGATATTGAGGTCAAAGGTAGGTCTTCAGATAATCAAATTCATATTGTTTTGATACAAATCCTCACAAACCGTTCGTGTTTTTTCTGTACTCTTTGCCATGAAGTCTAGTAAAGTTCACTTTGCGTCTTCTGAAATGTATAGAAGTCCATAACAACATAACAACGTTTTAAAGATTGGTCAATTTGATCTCAAGTTATGGTCTTTCTATAGAAATGGAGGTGAATTACGGGTTGAGAGTTGAGACAGTCACCTGTTTATTTTATAAAATTATTGTTAGTTTAGATGGATGAGGAGGTATGCATGGAGTTTGTAGCATTTTTGTTTGATAAAGGTTTTAGGAGTCCTATTGTGCTTACAAATCTTTGTAAGAATGATGATCACAATAGAGTAGATGAAGACATAATACTTTTAGGCTTTTAGCAGGATGAACAAAGCACAATAAGTACTCATGTGTTAGATGGAAGTTATAAATGACAAAAAAGTGCCAACTTGTAAGTTTCTTAGAGAGTAGTACATTTTAAAATAATATAAATTCTGTAATACAAAGCAGAAGATGTTTAACTGTTTGACATGTAACTACTAAAATGCAAAATCATAAACTAATATAAATCAAGATCGTAAACTACAACATTATTAACACTGTTGAGATATAAACCTCATCATGTAAGTTGTAACTAATAAAATAACTCTGACGTCTGTTAGTAAAAGTGATTTTTTGTATTATAAATCAACAACTCTATTGATATTATAGTTGAAATCAGTATGATGTTTGATAACGACACATAAATATATCAATGAGTTATTAGGGAAAGCAGCACCCCCATGACTATTTTCAGTCAAGTCATGCTTTCTGGAATCTCGATCAAGTTGGAAACAAACGTGCCATTGGGTTTTGTCAAGTATAGTCAGTTTTATTTCCTCATGCGACTGCATAAATGATTTTTACATAGTAATGCTAGTAAAGTTTAAAGTTTAAACTGAAGATGGTCTGGTTTAGATTATGTGTTATCTTAACTCGGATCTTTTAAGGGCCCCTTTGTGTTTCTTGTTTTCTTGAGTGTCTTGCAGGGCTTATATGAGATCAACATTGAGATACAAAATACTTACTAAATCTGGGGCTTCAAATTCAATAAAGTACCTAGCCACATACCGTTCTTTCATCTTCAACTATTCCATTTCTCCAGTCATGTATTGATATATTTTTGCAAGCTTCTATTTCTGTGTTGGTTGGTCTTATTTTTCTGACTGTTTTTCTTCGTTCATGATAAAATTTAAAGGGGGAGAAGTGGTTCCCAATTTCCACACATGTCCCATCACCTCTCTCTATCTAGGAAGGAATGGTGTTATGGTCTTACCAAACGCTCTTTCTATTTTATGTTGAGATACCTCGTTCAATATCAGTTTGAACCTTTGAAGCCTTGATTCCGTGGGAATGGTGTTACTGTTTGGTAACCCATTTTACCGATGCTTCCCGGAATGGACTCGTTCTGCCCTTAGAGTTAATTGTAAGCAAAAATCAATGTTTCTAACAAACAAACAAACATACTCAGCATAATTCCACTCAATAGCATGGTCATAGAAGTTGTAGTTTACAGTGTTTACTCAATAAAAACCATTCTTTTTTCTCACGTTCATGAAGCAATGTAACAACTCCTTACTGGTCCTCCGTATTTACGAACGTAGCATCTTAGATATTGAAAAGAATAACACAGAATGCTGTGTTGGCAGATACTGAGAAGTTTTACACAGAAGTTCAAGAAATTATACTCTCAAGATTCAACAAAACATTTGATTGGTCTCTAAAGGCAAAGATGATGGGGAAAAAAGCAATAGAGGCTGCACGTGTGTTTGTTGAAGAAAGTGGAATTAGTGATTCACTGACTGCTGAAAACTTTTTGGTAGAACGTGAATCTATGCTTCAGGATATGTTCCCTACAAGTGAACTTATGCCAGGTGTCATATTTTTCTTAATGGATTAATTTTTTTTTTTCCGTTTTTATAGTTTAATATATAATCTTTTTTATTGTTCAATCGTAGGTGCAAGTCGATTAGTCAAACATCTGCACGCCTCAGGAGTTCCAATTTGTGTTGCAACAGGGTAGGACAATCATTTAAGTTTCAGAGAAAAGCAAATCAACTTATAAGCCTAAGGATTTATTAACTGCATGTATATGTGATTTCAGCACTCATAAACGGCACTTTGCACTGAAAACACAAAGACATGGTGAGTTATTTTCTTTGATGCATCATATTGTCATGGGAGATGATCCAGAAGTTAAACAAGGCAAACCATCACCTGATATATTTCTTGCAGCTGCCAGAAGATTTGAGGTATAAATCTATTTCCAGAACCGTTTTTTTTTATTAAAAGAATAATATAGTTGTTAACAAACTTCTTTAAAATTATGTGGGGGAAACAGGGTGAACCAGTACATCCCTCTAAGATTCTTGTTTTTGAAGATGCACCCTCAGGAGTTCTTGCAGCCAAGAATGCTGGGATGTAAGTGCTCTAATTCCTTAAATGGTTTTTAATTGACTAAAGTATATTAACAGATAAGGAAAAGTGACATATCTAAGTATGTTGATCCTGATATATATTAACACATAATGAAGTGTGACATATCTAAGTATGTTGATCCTGAATATATATTTTAATAGGTGGCAGTTTCCGACCCAATTACTTATAAATGAATTGACTGGGGTTATGTTTTATCATTACATGTCAAGTTTATAAAACAAAAATCAGTTATAAAGGGAACATGGGAAAGAGTTAAATAGGTTGAAAGTCTCTGAAAGTGTATTTTTAACCTTGTAAATCACTATTTTGAGGATAAAAATATTTTTATAGTGATATAGTTTTCGTTATCATATTTACCACACTATATGTAGACGGGTTTAATAGAATCTCAAGGAGGTAGCGTTGGGTGTCCCTTAATAGAGAGAGGTCTCAGGAATGTTCCACTATCTCCTGACTCACACAAGTTGCATTTTACCCAGTCCTGTAGGTTAGCAGAATACTGGCAAGGTCCCGGGAGTTTTACCCACACTAGAAGTTACTTCTTTTGACCCGTTATCAAAACCATTCATTTTGCCACCTCTAAATATAAACTAAAAAAAACAATGCAGGTCTGTAGTTATGGTTCCAGATCCAAGACTGGATAGCTCTTTCCATGAAAGTGCAGATAAAGTTGTGAGTTCGTTGTTGGATTTCGACCCGGCTGAATGGGGCCTCCCTCCATTCCCTGATACAGCAACCTAGGTTGTATTATTGCAGCTTAACAATTGTGTGTCATGCTTATTGTTAGCTATAATTGCACTATTGTTTGCTACTATTTCCTAAAGGTAACTTCCATTAATTTTCCATTCATTATCATGAGGTAAATGTTTTAAGGATGCCTCCATGATTGTTTAAAAATGAACTTTATGTTGCTATCATAGTAACAAATGTTATGTTATGCATTGTCTTTATTAGCTGACCGTCATTTGTTAATGGTCTCTTGGTCGAATGATTAAGGGTGAGGTGTGAGGCTTTGTCTTCTTGGAGGTTTTGAGTGTAAATTCAAGCAATGACTTTTGGTGATACTAATTTTAGTGTTACTTGATGAAGTTCAACATCAACAAGGGTGGTTTGAAGGAGATCACAAAGTTCAAGGACTAAAGTGGCAAATCACTTAAAGTTGTTTTTGGTTTACTGTGCCATTAAGTTAACTTATGCAAAGTGGTTTATGGGTTTACATTGATATGAAGTAAACTTAATGTGCAAGAGAAACAGAGTCGGTTTATATATTAGTAATCTATTAGGTGGGTCTAAATAGTTATATTATAAATAGCCTTTTGAGTCTTTGTTTTAAGCATTGTAATCGTTAGTCGATATATCAATCAAAGAGAATAGCTCTGTTTGTTCTTGAGCAAAACAATTAAGTTTTATGATTTGTTGTTTGATCCACTGCTAAAGTTATCAAGTGGTATCAGAGCCGTATTAAAGGTTCTTGGATTTCTTGCGACAAGGAAGATAAGGTCGGAGGTTCCGAAAGACGATCGAGCCATACCGCCGGTTACCCTGGTTGCAATAGAAGAAGACGATTAAAGAATCATAGTACTCTTTGATCCAGTTCACGTAAACAAGAAACCGAAGAAAGAAAACCATGGCAGAGATGCAGTTGATCGGTGGAATCAAAAGGTTAAACCAAACTAACTACAACTCTTGGGCGACTTGCATGAAATCATATTTGCAAGGTCAAGATTTGTGGGAAGTAACCAACGGTGAAAGCACCCGCCAACCGGCAAACGAAGTAGGCAAGTGGCGTACGAAGGCAGGCAAAGCAATGTTTTTGTTAAAAACCACCATTGAAGATGATCTTCTTGAACGCATTCAAGAACTCGAGACTCCTAAAGAAGCTTGGGATACTCTTAAAGCGTTGTTCTCTAAGAAAAACGATACCAAGCTCCAGTTACTCGAAAACGAGCTATTATCGGTTTCTCAAAAGGAAACAAGTATTCCACAATACTTCCACAAGGTGAGAACATTATGTAGGGAAATTGGAGAGTTAGATGAAACCGCAAAGATCGGAGATGCAAGGATGAAAAGAATAATTATTCATGGACTCCGACCCGAGTTCCAAAGTTTTGTGGCTGCAATACAGGGTTGGCCCACACAACCAACCCTAACCGAACTCGAAAACCTACTTGCTGGCCAAGAATCATTAGTAAAACAATTAACCACCGTGACCATCAAAGCAGAAGAGGAGAAAGCATTGTATGCAGAAAAGTCAAAGAAATGGCGACCCGGTTCAAATCGCAACAATACAAGAAATTATGATCACAATAACAAGTTTGATCAGAACCGAAGTAGAAAAGATAACCCAAGAGCTAATGAGTCCTACGAGAAGAAAGGTAAACCAGCAAATAAACGTTTTCCTTTTAAATGTTACAATTGTGGTCGTAGGGGACACATGTCAAAGGATTGTAGACAACCCAGAACCGAAGGTAACGCATCAGTTGTACGAGAAGATGAAACATGGGATGTGGAGGCCATGGTTGCTGAAACTAAAGAAGAGTATGCTTTAACTGCAACAGTTGAAACAAAAGACAACCGGTTTGTAGAATGGATTGTGGACTCCGGTTGCTCTAACCACATGACCGGAGAGAAGGAGCGATTGTCAAACACTGTCAAATATAATGGTAACCGGGTGGTAGTAATCGCGGATGACTCGAAGCATCACATAGCTCATGTTGGCGATGTGAAGTTCTCTAAAGCAATGAACGAGAGGGAGTTCATCATGAAGGATGTGTTCCATGTTCCAGGTATGAAGAAAAATTTATTTTCTGTACCACAGGTTACTGCAGCAGGAAAATACGTGTTGTTCGGTCCACACGATGTAAAAATATTTGATGAATTCGAAACAAAATCAAAGCCGGTCATACAAGGAAAAAAGAATGATAGTGTTTATGTTCTCTCGGCTGAAGCTGCTTACGTAGAACGTACAAACAAGACCCAAAACGCAGATTTATGGCACAACCGTTTGGGTCATGTGGGCTATGACAAACTTGATCTAATGATGAAGAAGAAACTAGCTCTCGGATTACCACAGTTGGAAGTTAATAAAGACATTGTTTGCGCCGGGTGTCAATACGGTAAGGCACATCAATTGTCGTTTGACGACTCAAAGTTTCAAGCAAAGGAGCCTCTAGAATTGGTACATACAGATGTCTTCGGACCTGTTAAACATCCTTCGGTTTCAGGTATGCGATACATGATAACGTTTATTGATGACTATTCACGTTTTGTATGGATTGATTTTATGAAAGAAAAATCACAAGCCTTTGAAAAGTTTAAATCATTTAAAGTTGAGGCTGAAATGGCAACGGGTCGGGTCATTCGGTGTCTGAGATCAGACAATGGAGGAGAATACCTTGCAAATGATTTTACAAAGTTCTTAAAAGATCAAAGGATAAAAAGGCAGCTTACTTGTTCTAATACACCTCAACAAAATGGTGTATCAGAACGAAAAAAATCGACACTTGGCCGAGATATGTAGAAGCATCGTGCATGAAAAGAATGTACCAGGGCGTTTTTGGGCAGAGGCAATGAAGACAGCTGCGTATGTCATTAACAGGTTACCCCAACAAAAACAAGAATATAAGTCTCCCTATGAGATATTATATCAAGCCAAGCCAAACGTGACTCACTTACGGGTGTTCGGATGCGTTTGTTATGTGTTCATACCAAATCAGTCAAGAACAAAGATGGATAAGAAGGCAATAAGATGTATTTTTGTAGGTTATGATCAAGAGAAGAAAGGGTGGCGATGTTGCGATCCAGTTACAAATAAATGTTATGTCTCCAGGCATGTTGTGTTTGACGAGAATTCGTCATGGTGGTCAAGCGAAAAAGAAACATTACCGGACTCTGATCAGATGCAAAGAAACCTGGAAAGAGCAAATTTGATTCTAGGATTCGAAGAGGAAGAAGAGCTTGAAGAAACAAGTGATTCTAGCCCGAGTACAAGTGAAGGCTCGAGTACAAGTGAAAGTCGAAATCATAATACTCGTGACCAAAATCAAAGTCCTTGGAAGACTGGGCTTCATTCGCACCCCACTACAAATCCTAGTCCAGAACTAAGAAGATCAACACGAAATCGACATCCAAACCCAAAATATGCAGCAAACGTAGCAACCATCGAGGATGAAGAAGAAGAACCAGAAACCTTTGTTGAAGCAGCAGCAAAAGATGAGTGGGTTCAGGCTATGAAACTCGAGATTAAAGCTCTATGTGAAAATGAGACTTGGGAGCTTGTGCCAAAGCCACCTGGTGTAAAAACAGTAACAAATAAATGGGTATATAAACTCAAGCGAAAACCGGATGGGACGATCAATCGATATAAAGCACGGTTAGTTGCCCGAGGTTTTACACAGCAGGCGGGCATCGATTATGAAGACACCTTTAGTCCTGTAGCAAAACTAAATACCGTTCGAGTTGTTCTTTCTGTTGCAGCGAGCAAGTCATGGAATTTGTGGCAGATGGATGTAAGCAACGCTTTTCTGTACGGTGATCTGGATCATGTAATTCATATGGAACAGCCAAAGGGATTCGAAAGCCAAGAACATCCAGACTACGTGTGCAAACTCAAGAAGGCTTTGTACGGTTTGAAACAGTCACCAAGAGCTTGGTTTGGGAAAATAAGTGAGTTTTTTCAACATAATGGGTTCGATATGGCAACCTCAGATGCTAGCCTGTTCGTCAAGCAATCTGGAAACAAAGTAGTAATCGTTCTTGTTTACGTGGACGACCTTATAATAACAGGAGATGATGAAGAAGGGATTAGTCAATTAAAAGAGAACCTTGGTGTACGATTTAACATGAAAGATCTGGGCAGACTTAGTCACTTTCTTGGTTTGGAAATTGATTATACAACAAAAGAAATAATACTTCATCAGAAAAGGTACTGTTGCAAACTTTTAGAAAAATTTGGTATGCTTGAATGTAAACCGTCATCAATACCGGTAGATACCGTCGTAAAATTATCTGCTGAAAAGGGAAAAGAGCTGGAGGATGCCACTTTGTACCGGGAACTTATTGGAAGCTTGATTTATCTCACATTAACGAGACCGGATTTGTCATTTGTAGTGGGGGTTTTAAGTCGATATATGCAAAACCCACGAAAGCCACATTTGGAGACTGCAAGACAAGTTTTGAGGTATGTGAAATCAACCTTAAACTATGGCATAAGGTTTAAGAAACATGCCAGATTAGAGTTGATTGGTTATAGTGACGCGGATTATGCCGGAGATTTGGATACAAGAAGGTCCACTACAGGTTATGTGTTTATGTTAGGAGGTAGTGCTGTTACATGGTGTAGTAAAAGGCAACCCACCGTGTCGTTATCCACTACCGAAGCAGAGTATCGAGCGGCTGCCATGGCTACACAAGAGTTAGTTTGGTTAAAAGCATTGTTGAAAGATCTAAAACAAGAAGTTGAGAATGAAGAAGTAACCTTGTTTTGTGATAATCTATCATCTATCAAACTAGCTGAGAATCCAACTTTTCATGCAAGGACTAAACATATTGAAGTTCATTACCATTTTGTAAGGGAGAAAGTGTTGAAGGAAGAAGTGAACTTAGAATATGTGAACACTAAAGATCAAGTAGCCGATATATTTACAAAAAGTTTACCCGCAACGAAGCTAGTGGATCTGTGCAAAAGAATGAACATGAGAGTTGATGTTGAGAGGGAGTGATGAAGTTCAACATCAACAAGGGTGGTTTGAAGGAGATCACAAAGTTCAAGGACTAAAGTGGCAAATCACTTAAAGTTGTTTTTGGTTTACTGTGCCATTAAGTTAACTTATGCAAAGTGGTTTATGGGTTTACATTGATATGAAGTAAACTTAATGTGCAAGAGAAACAGAGTCGGTTTATATATTAGTAATCTATTAGGTGGGTCTAAATAGTTATATTATAAATAGCCTTTTGAGTCTTTGTTTTAAGCATTGTAATCGTTAGTCGATATATCAATCAAAGAGAATAGCTCTGTTTGTTCTTGAGCAAAACAATTAAGTTTTATGATTTGTTGTTTGATCCACTGCTAAAGTTATCATTACTAACTTCCAACAACTAACCCACCGTTCAAAGAAAAGTTATGCTGGGTAGAATTTGTAAATGTAAATAGTTTTTCGAATTTATATTTATAATCACATGCATTAAGCGAGTATAAGAGAATTCCTCAAAAGGGTTCTCCCAGTGCTAAGAGAAGCTACCCTCACAAAAAAATTAAGGGCTCAGGTCGAACCTGAGCGTCATTTATAAAATGTGAACATAAGAGGAATCACTATTTTAGATGATGGTAAGATGTATATGACTTCAGGCACATGACATTTTGTATAATAGATTTGTATGACTAGATCATAAAATAGCCAATTTGTTTGGATATATCTCGATGGAAACATTAGAGTAATCATGCATGCATTTTGATAGTTACAAAAAGTTATGTTCTCGTATCTACTTTGGCTCATGGATCTCACTTTATTCTAGCAAAATCTTGTACGCATATAGTCTCTTGTGTATAACCTTTAATTTTTGTTCAAGTATGATAAACAAAATGTACGTTTCGCCGGTGAAATTCGATACAAAGCACGTATCTAATATCTGTCACTAATTCATAACACAACTAGACACATGCATAGCGTATTAAGAGACTATTCTCATTATGTACATTTTGTATTCTATCTATCACGGAGATTCGTGGTCTTGAACTTAGTGTCGCTACATAATGTCTTCAACTTAACAAAAGTGGATAATACGACTATCATGACACCTGCCACAAAAGGTGGGTTGCATTACCAGTTTAGTGCCCGAACAAGGTGATTAGAATTTACACGTCTTGTTGACAACATCTCCGATTTAAGAATATTATAGAGGGCAAGGTCTTGTTAACAACTTCATTAAAGACACATACATATCATCACATTTATTTCCAAAACCCATCATATGTTGAGAACTGCAAGAAACACGTTACCTTTTGCATTTTCATTCTATAAATTTCCTAGAATGCATAAAATTTCAGAGCATTTAAGGTTTAGGTGTTTCAAACCCCGGTGGCTTTTGCTTTTCTGACCGGCTGTGATGTGGGAACGAGGAACCATGTAGAAACCAAGGGTTTATTTAATTAAGCAACACTTATAGGTGAACGGTTAATGACCGGTTTTAATGAACACGTGGATTTGAGGTATAACCTAGGAGTGTGTTCACCATTCTAAAAAATAACGACAACCATAGATTCTTAATTCTGACAATCATCTTTTTAAATCCTATGGGCTTGTTTCTTCACTTAGTTTTTTCACGAGATTGGCAATCTTTCACATTTTATTTTAATTTTGTATTTCTGTGATTATGTCATATGGTTGTTTTAGTTTCAATCTGGTTACTGTTGGTGGCCGTTGTAGAGTGGCCAATGGTGGTTGTGCATTGGTGGGTTATGAGGCTGGTGATGAACAAAAAACACTTGAATAAACATAAAACAAGATATATATATATATATATGTATATATTGAGCTTACATGTTACAAGAAGAAAAGAATTATGTAGAAAAGAATTCAAAATACAGACTGACTACAAAGGATCAAAATTATAGTTTTGTTTTATAAATTCCCCTCACCATTTATTATTGTTGTTTTAGTCAATAGATTGATTACCAAACATCACGAAGGTATCTTCCTGACATTTGTAAATTCTTCACATACTGCTCCGCTTTAGATGACTCCATGCTTCCCTGAAATCAAATCACATCAAAAGTAAGTCAACAACATCATACACTAATTGCTTTTTTATTTATTTATTAATAATCATTCCAAGTTGCTCATGTTTGACGTTTGGTGTAAGTAACCAAATGTCTTAAATGGTTGCAAAAGTTAGTCTAGACAAAATTTAATATATGATTCATGTAACTTGCACTTATTATTAAATAAATTATATTAAGTGTGTTCATAGACTGTTAGAAGCTCACCAAACCACCCACCCCAAAACATGTCGGTCAGTTTTGCTGGTTTACCGGTCCCACGACAGTTTGGAACCTCAAACCGGTCATTAAATGGAATTGACAGTTTAGCCTTATTTTATTTTCCGAAATTGGAATATGCAATTATATGTTGGTATTATACTCATGAATCATTCCTGTCATACTAGAACTTTTGATACAAACTAACGCTTTCGAAAAAAATATTTAGTTCAAACTGTCAACCTACTAGGCTGGCCAAGCCACCCAACCTGGCCGGTTTAGTTTGTCTTTTTTGAAACCGTAGTTAATGGATTGGCACATAACTCTAATATCCTACTCTCAACTTTAAGAATAATAAATGAATTATACATTCCTTAATCTTCATTCATTTTTTATGCATGTATATCGAAAAATCCCAAAAGGAACACAATAAATTATTCAAATTTGGAGATTCATTGTTTTCCATTTTGTGGGGTATGTGGACTTCAACTATATAGGGCCCCCAACAATCTTATTTCAAATCCTAACTAACAATTGCTACCCATAATTGAAACTAAAAAGTCAACTTTGGACATCTAAAAGCTGAATGGCCACAATTAGCCCACTCTTAATAAATGCCATCATAAATATAAATAAATATTAAAAAGTAGTGGAAATAAAGATATAAACGTGTACCTGCTCCTGCACAATGGTGTGAAGGGTACGGTGTACATCTTTAGCCATGCCTTTAGCATCACCACAGACATATAAATAAGCTCCCTCCGAAAGCATGTTCCATATATCAGAAGCCTGTAAATGCCATAATAATTAATGTTAATAAAAAAATTACATGTTTACATAAATTATTGTTTTTCTTTCTTTTATTTACCTTTTGGGCCATTTTATGTTGCACGTATTCTTTTTTCGGACCATCACGGGAGAAAGCAACATCAAGCTCAGTAAGCGCGCCCTTCTCAACAAAGTTGTTCAGTTCATTCTCATAGATGAAATCCTAAAATTTTCAAGAAAGTCATACAAGTTAGGATCTAGGAAACTTGCTAAAATGAACAATAAGTTTTATAGTATGATTTTTTGAGATTTACCACTTTACGGTTTCTACAACCGAAGAACAAAATAGATGACCCGAGTTCGGTTCCAGATTCCTTGAGTGCTAATCTTTCTTGAAGAAAACCTCTGAATGGAGCCAATCCGGTTCCAGGGCCAATCATGATAACAGGAACTTTAGGGTCAGCTGGAAGTCTGAAGTTAGACGTTCTAACAAAAATCGGTGCCCAGCTGCAATCTTGACTTTCAGTTAAAGGCACAGCATTCTGAGATAATTAAACCATGAAAGTGAGTCAACAAAAATTAACATTTAATAAAACAGTTTCAAATCGACAATGTCACTTGAAATACCTTCATCCAGGTTGAACAGATTCCTTTGTGGATACGACCTGCAGGAGTTTTCTCATAAACTAATGCACAAGTAACATGAATCCTGTTGAGTGCCATCCTGTAATAACAATAATAATAATTCATTAATCTACGTGATTTATTGGAGAATTTTACCATATAATTTGAAATTAGAAGTTTACTCACTTTGGGGAGGACGAAATAGAGTAGTATCTAGGCTGTAAGCGTGGAGCAACAGCTGCAAAGAAAACACCGAGTGGAGGTCTAGCTGAAGGGAAAGATTCCATGACTTCAAGAAGGCTTCTTTGGTTTGCAACAATCCATTCAGAATATTCATCCTGAAAAAAAAATATAAGAAAATAAATAAACAAATAATAAAAAACGCAAGTTAAACGAGAGATCAAGATATTAAAGAAATCCCAAACCTTGCCATCACGAGATGCAAGAAATTTTAGTCGGTCAGCTTCGGTGGAATCAGAAGCATGGGCAGCCAGAGCAAGCAAAGTTGACTGAAATACATGTGCAACTAATAAGCATTTGTTGAGTTTATTAACCCATGATGGGAACTGATCAATTTTATATTAATTAAATGTTAGTTACCTTTTTGGGAGAGCTCAACAGATCTGCATAGTTAGTCAGTGCCTTTCTTAAAGTGCAAGTAGGGAAAGGAGGTTGTAATGATCCACCAAGTGGTGTTCCATCTTCATTATCTGTGTGCAAAGAGAAACAAGTATCTGCTGGTAATCCTAACAATTTCTCGGCTTCCTCCACTACTTCAATTAGGTTTTCACAGTAGACACCAACATGATCCCCAGTTTCATATCTATAAATTTACAAAATTATTAGTAGCCAAATTGGGAATAATAATGTAAAACATCCAAATGGCGTTCATCAGCAATAACTTACGATAGTCCAGTGTGGGAAATGTCAAATTCAAGATGAGTGCATGAGCGATCGGATTCAGGGGTATGGAGCTCTTTTTTAACAGCCACATTGGATCTTTAAAACAGATTAGACTTATTAGTTAGGTAATAAAGATGTGATAAAGTTACAACATGACAATGAGTTGTAGAACATTTGTAATACCTGCATGGATGTAGAGCATCATGAACAGCATGCCCATTTGTTTGGCTATGATCTTTAGAAAATGCATCAGGTTTGTCATGAAACATGACTCTGTATTCGGGAATGGCAGCTGTGTAAGGAGTAGCAGCAGTTTTGTCATCTTCATCACGCAGCAACATATCCAATTCAGGCCACACTAACTCTTTCCTGAAGAAGCAATATTTGACAATATATTATAAATTCACATATTAAACTAAGATATCATCATTTTGTGAGGCATAGAAAGTCTCTTATTAATACCATGCAGAAAAATCATCTTCAATTGATTGATCGTCATCTCCAAGGCCAACTGGAACAATGCGCTTTGCCCCTGAGAATGGTTAAAACCATACACGTTAGATCAAAGAAAATCAACAACCACCAAATGCTTGGCAAAAGTGGAACTCATGTGGATACAATAACAATAAGCAAGCAGTGATGCGGATATGCTCAAAATAAGAGATAATAACAAGCAAGTAATGTATGGAAATATATATACCCTGTTCTGTGAGACCATCATCAACCTCTTTTGCAATCTACATACACGAAAATGACACATGATAAGACTATTATCATAAGGGAAGAATGCACAGCTTAGTTTAGCCAACACATTAATAGGTTTATCAAGAATGCATCATGGCATTCATCTTTTACCTTGTTGAAATGCTCATATTGTTTGTTGCCAAGACCAAATATTCCATATTGAAGTTTTTCAAGCCAAACTCCTTTATCATCTCCCTACACAAGAAACAACACATTCAAAATCAACACCTAGATCATTGCTACATAACTTTAATCTACAATGCATACAATATTTACCTCAGTAAACCATTTATAAAATCTGGCAGCATTATCAGTTGGCTCACCATCTCCATATCTACACAACAAAGTATCATACAAACTAAGTTAACAGGTAATTAACCACGAACATTTCAACAATTTATGTTTTGGATGTCTATGGAAATTGCAAAATTCATTTCTAAATCTTTCAAATTTCAGAGTATAGAACTATCTCAAGTTCTCAACCAAAGCTCTTACAATTGCTCCTTTTCTATCAAAAAGTTCACTTCCGTTTATTCAACAGAGAAAGTAAAACTGATATAAACGAACACGAAAGCTTACGTAGCCAAGAAGAAGAAAGCAAAAGTCTCCTTCTTCAGTTTCTCTGCATACTCTTCATCATCAGCAGCATAATCATCCTATATGTTCAAAAAACAAGTGTTACTACTTTTATAATCAAATTCAACTTTTCTCAAAGTCAATTACCCTAACATCGACATCAAAAAAATCATTTCGTACCATATGTATCAAAATTTGTACAACAAAAGTCAACACTCACCAAATCAATCACTTTAAACACGACCTTTTCATATCTCGCTTTCGCTTCTTCAAACAGTGCCTTCAAAACAACACAAACTCAATATCAAAATCACTAAAACCTACACAAACATACTTTCAAAACTGCTAATCAGTAGCTCAAATTCACCTTAGCGAAACCTTCAGCAGTTCCAGTTTGCGTACCGAAGAATATAGTAACCTTCTTCTTACCGTCATCAACCTCCGGCTCCAATTGCCTCTTCGGCACAACGATCTTCTGAATCTCCAATTCCTTACTTGACTTGCTCACGGAAGATCTCTTCCATACCAAAACAACGAAACAACCTATCAAAACAGCAACTGACGTAGTCAACAACAACAACATATCTCGATCTTCAAAAATCATCGCTGAATCTCCTTTATCAGATGCGTTCACTTTGTCCTTAACAATTGCAGTAACGAAATCAAACGTTTCTGATTGCATTTGCACAGGCCGATTTAACAGGTGATTGATTAATCGAGAGTTGATTTAGAGAGAGAAAATGAAAATGAAGAAATTTGTTGAAGTTTGTGTGTTTGTTTCTCTCTCAACGTTTTGTGATGTGTTGTGTTGGTGTTGTTGAGAGATGCGTCTGGGGTTTGAAGGGGTTTTTATGGGGGTACAAAAGGATGGAGACAGCGCCTGCCAAACCGGACTAGTTAAATTCATAACCATGGTTACTTTTATTTTATTTTATTTTATTTTTTTTAAATTAAAAAATGTAGTTGCCGTTAATGTCGTAATTAGCTGCGAGTATATACGATCCTGTTATATTTTTTTTTGATAAATAATGGCGTGTGAGAGAGGTATAAAATGACGTACAATAATGACATTTTGTCTATTTAAAAACAAAAAAACAATGATCTATCTAATAAATTAGAGTTTTTAGGGGGCAATTTTTTGAGGGGAAAACATAATGTATTTTATAAAAGGAATGTGAATTAGGTTCAAATACAAAGTCTAAATTTCCTAGAAAGTCTAAGAAGGAATCTGGACCATTAGATCTAATATTAAATGAAGATCAATGGCTTATAAACACAAGGTGGCATGATGGTAAATAGTTAGAACTTTAAATGGTAGGCCAAGGGTATATTAGTCTTGTCTTATTTTCAAATTCCACCCTCTTTTTTAAACGTCCATAACTTTTACATACGACAATACTTTTTAATAAAAATTACACCAAAAAAACGAGCGTTTTTTATCTTTAAAACGCATATAATATTGATATATAAAAAACGAAATATTTTTTTTGAAGTTTCAGTTCATTGTGTTATATTCGTTAGGTCATTGTGTTATATTTTTCAGCTCATTGTGTTATATTAGTCAAGACATTGTGTTATATTTTTCAGATTGTGTTATATCCGTCAGGTCATTGTGTTATATTTTCATCAGGTCGTTGTGTTATATTTTCATCAGGTCGTTGTGTTATATTTTCATCAGGTCGTTGTGTTATATTTTCATCAGGTCGTTGTGTTATATTTTCATCAGGTCGTTGTGTTAAATTTTCATCAGGTCGTTGTGTTATATTTTTATCAGGTCGTTGTGTTATATTTTCATCATGTAATTGTGTTATATTTTCATCAGGTCGTTGTGTTATATTTTCATCAGGTCGTTGTGTTATATTTTCGTCAGGTCGTTGTGTTATATTTCATCAGGTCATTGTGTTATATTTTCATCAGGTAATTGTGTTATATTTTCATCAGGTCATTGTGTTATTTCAGATCATTGTGTTATTTCATTAGGTTATTGTGTTATAACACAATGACATGAATAAATAACACAATGACTTGACAAATAACACAACGAGCTAAAAAACGTGATTTTTTTTTGTTTTTTATATATGAATATTATACGCGTTTTAAAGATAAGAAAATGCTCGTTTTTATGGTGCAATTTTTTTAAAAAAATAATATCGTATGTAAAAGTTATGGACGTTTAAAAAAATGGGGTGAAACTTAAAATATAGAGACATTACCATCTTTACCATTCCTTCTAATTTTAAGGGAGTGCCACATGTCATCATCTCATGGCTTCTTAGACTTTCTAGAAAAATTAGACTTTGTAGTATAACTCCACTCAAAGGAATGTTGAGCGGGAAAATTGTGTAGGAGAATTAATAAAAACAAAATTTTGTGATTAATAATAATTTATAAAATTATTTTTAAATTTTTAAATATAATAGTTATATGTTTTTAAAAATATTTGTATTCAACCCGTGTGTAATACACGGGTGTTAAACCTAGTCTACCTATTCTAATAATTGAGTAACACATCCACATGTCACCATTTTAACTACTCCACATAGGATTTTGCTTAGGTGTCATGTTCTTAATTAATTTGATGGAGAATTTTTAGACGGGTCATGGTATGCTCCATATTCGAAATAACCCGATATGTTTGATTTAAAAATCACAAATTATCATCAATTATCTCCTAACCCGATATGTTCAAATACAAAATTTATCAATTATCATGATCTATATCTTAACCCGATATGTACCAAGTATCATGAATTATCTACTAACCTGATATGTTCAAATAAAAAACTTATCAATTATTATGATTTATCCTAACCCGATATGTTCAAATTAAAGTTTTACCAATTATCATTAATTATTTCATAACTCGATATGTTCAAATAAAAAAATTAACAATTATCATGAATTATCTCCTAACCCGATATGTTTCAATAAAAATTTACCAACTATTATAAATCATATCCTTTATTGTAACATATGATTTTTATATGAATATATTTGTAAATATCCAAATCGATTTAATAAGAGATATGTTAAAAATAAATTTAATATGTAAATTGAGTTAAAACCTATAAAACTATTAAAAGATAATCTCATGAACTTAATATTAAAAGATAATCTTATACGCTTATGATATAGATAAATTTGGATAGTAAAAGTTCTTCGTCTTCGGTTGTGAAGAAACCCACCGCTCAAACACGAACTTTGAAAAAACTCAATTTAGATAACTTGAGACTCATTATCTCCAACCTAAAACTTCACTTCCCCGTCTATTTAAGTTAATTATTAATGAATTGCTATTTGTGTTTGTTTACAAAATGATTAATTTAAGTGGCTTGCAAAGACATGCAAACTATAATTTTTTTTATATATCAAAAGTGAAAGGTTATAAATAGCTTTGACACAACTTCTCAAATTCCATATGCTATAAAAAAAATTGCATCAATTAGTTCTCACGTGAAATTAGGGCTGACAAGTTGTGTCTTATCGTATTTAACAGGTTAATGACGACGCGAGTAACACAAGTATTAAACACGAATATGACATGTTTAACAAATGACTTTGATTGTTTGGGCGTGACAGTTATCTATTTTATGTACCAAGAAGGAGATGCGTTAAACCTTAAGCTCCTAAGTTTATTTAAATTAAAAAATAATAAAATTCCATGGTATACTTTTATGTTTAGCAGGTCTTATCGTGTCTAAACAGACAACCCAATTATCAGCCCTACGTGAAACTAGCTCATTTAGCAGATAATTTGTTTATTAAACGTGGTTCAATTTGGATATGGTGTAAATTTTAATTAAAGAATAATAGTATGATAAATTTGTCTTAAAAAAGACAATTACCTTCTTTTCATATAATTAGTTGTATAATAAGTAAATATGCATAGTTACTATATCAATAAAAACTAGATGTATATAGCGCCTCGCGATTTGTTATCAACCAGCTTTTCTTGTCTCAGATTATAAAACCGAGTCACATGTTGCAAATAGAAAAAACCCTACTTAGTATCTACACACACTCAAATTAAAGGCTAGTTTTTTTAAAAGTTCACCATAGTCACATATATAACTTATGAGTTGGTTGTACCAAATCAAAACCCTTTTGAACCAAAACTGTTTGATTTTCTTTTTGAACAGCATAAACTTGTTTTATTTGGGAACTCATCATAGAAGCAACAACCATCAAACCACCGGCGAAAAACGCCGACAAACGATGAACACAACAGAGAGAGAATTTGCTTCATTTTTCTCTATCTAAAAAACGTTCAAAGGCAAATAAATAGAAAAGGAAGGTTGGTGTACAACTATAAAGAGAACCATCATCTTGTCGTCGATGAGCATGTAGAGACGCCATCCGGTGGCACTGCTTTCTCTTACTGGCTTACAAAAATATAGATGCAAAAGAGCAATAAATATAAAAAGAGGTGAAACAATGTGGATTCGTGCTAGCTCATACAAACAAAACAACCACCACCTCACATCAATCACCAACCAAACAATGCCACCTCACATCAATCACCAACCACACAACACCACATCAACTCACTCGGAAAACACTAGTCATACACTTTCTATTTCAATATATTACAATTACAATAAGGCTTGTTTAGATTTACGAGTCTGGTCAAGCTTGATATTTGAATCTTGAGCTCGAACTTATTTATATAATGAGAGCTCGAGATTGTTTTAGTAAGTCAATCAAGCTCGAATAGAACAGTCGAATAGATCATGAATGTCTAATTTGATAACTCTTTTTTTAACGCTAAATGAACTAGCGTACTTCAGAGTATATGTGTCATATCAATCGGGCCACATATCCGTTTCCCAGCATGAATCGCACCCCAACCGTAACAGGAGGAAACTTATCATTGGTGAGAAAACCTTATGGTCCAACCTACAACCTTCTTTTTTTGTCCTAAGTGAGACTTGAACCCAAAACCTCTCAATTTTTATGGGTCTTGAGTCTCTCACCTTAACCATTTGAACTAAGAATCCTTGGTAATTTGATAACTCTTAATGCATATATAAATAACATACTAATATATTGAATTTATAAATATGTTGTATTTGACTAACGATATTTTTTAGGTGTATTGGTTTTTACTGGTCCCAACTATCACATTTTGTCTTTTATCGGTCCTAACTATTGAATTGGCTGCCAACGGTTCCAATTTTTATCACTTTGGCAACCAATGGTCTGCCGTTAATTTTTTTTTAACGTCGCTAATTTTTTTCAAATTCAAGACCGATGTTTTAAGTCTTTTGATCGGAAGAATAATATGAGTCGATTGATGTAAAAGTTTTCTCGAAAATGCTCTCTGAACGATAAAATTTTTATATCCGATTGAAGCACCGTTAGGTTCAAACACCCGATTAAAGCACTATTTCGTTGTTCGGAGCGTCGTTTCAATGTAACTTTTCCATCAATCGACTTGTATTATTCTTCCGATCAAAAGGCTTAAAATATCGGTATTGAATTTGGAAAAAACTTAACGGCGTTAAAAAAAATTAACGACGGACCATTGGTTGCCAAAGTGATAAAAGTTGGGACCGTTGACAATCAATTCAATACTTAGGACCTGTAGAAAACAAATGTAATAGTTGAGATCAGTGAAAACTAATATACCTATTTTTAACTATATGGTTGACAAACTTCGACAAGTTTTATTTTAATTTTAAAATTCAAGCAATTAAAACACAAATAATATTACAACATGAACATGTAAGTATCAAGATGTTTTTGTAAGGTACGTAAATCGAACAATACTAAGCATTCGTATGCTTTATTTTTGTATTAAATAAAATACTCCAAATCAAAGGTTTAAATGCCATCATGTGTCACGACTGTAGCAACCCGACATGTGATGGACTTTATAGTCTTGCAAAGTAATTTTATTCCTGGATCTGGACATATTATAATTTGTATTATATATTTATATGTATTGATTCAAAAAGTTATTCCTCTAATATACTCCATATCTTGTAATTTGCCACTATACTTTCCTTAGTTCCTTTATTCTGCCCATAAAACTTTACTAAGAAAGCAATGTGTAATTAATTAATAATTATTCATTGTCAATTAATTTGAACAATATTTCAAAACTTGTGTATTGTTTTTCATGATTTTATTATGAAATAATGTCTCATATTCATCATGTATTTGTTATTCATCACGTATACATGTTTATGATTTTATTTGATTCAAAGTTATAGTTGAGACTTGAGATGTCCTTACATGAAAATCACTCTTAAAACTATTTAGAAACCGACTTTAAAATCAAATTCTCGGTCACTTCTGACAAATTTTATATTTTTATAAGTAAATGACAAGGATGACGTTTATGCATGATAAGTCAAATTAATTGTATTTTTCATGCTTTTATTTTCATAAATTTCTCGGTACTAATAATAAAGCACTAACTTTTTGACACATGTCATTTTTCTAAATTATGATACAACATTGTCACATCATTTTATCATATATGGCAATGTGTTACACAGGTACTAACCTATTTATAAATATACACGATTGTTTGAATATTTATTTTAATATATTTTTATTCAATCCGTATGTTACACAGGTACTAACCTACTTATAAATATAGTATTAACAATTTGCTCAATTGTTGCACTTTTGGTGTCAATGAAGTTAGTGGCTCCACTGATAGCATTTTTGTGTTAGAGCATCAATGCTAAATTTTAAATCCTCTAGTGACAAATTATGGTGTATTTATTTTAAAAAATACATGTTGACTTTAAAAAAAATTCACACTTTTGGTCCCTATAGTAGACATAAGTTTGTTTTTAGTAAGCTCATTTTATCCACGATTTTAAAAAAACGTGGCGTAAAATATCCTATATCATCTACGTAATTTCTCAAAATAAAGAATCAAGAGTGTGATGGTCGAGTAAGCTTTTGAGATCGCACACAATTTCTCAAAAGAAAGGAGTCAACGACCTAAAGTATGACCCATGAACAAACAATTGATATCATATACACGTTCTTTAAAAGCATCTAAAGTGTATTGGTTGAGCAAGCAATTGGGTGTATACACGTTCTTTAAAAACATCTGAGTGATCTAATATTTAACTCGAAGCGGCTTTCGAGTGATCGGGTTGCGGACACGAGTATTGTTAGTTCTTTGTTATGGATGAAATAATGACATATAAGGCTAGATGTAGTGATGTTACGTGACAAAATTGATGCAGCAATCCTCTATCGTAATTTTTGGTGTTAACGGCCCTAGCCTCTTGCATGTTGCCATAAGTTATATTTTAATAAAGGGTTATTGGATTTTAATACTCCTAACTATGAGGTATTGGCCGCTGCCACTCCCAACTAAAATTATCACTCCCAACTATGGGGTATTGGCCGCTGTCACTCCCGTCGTTAAAAAACACTAACTCCGTTAGTGCTTGGGTCAAAAGTGTCACTTTGCAAACTTGAGGGAAAATTTTATTTTTGTTTTTTTACATATATATTTCACCACTACCACACACCACCCTCACCCTCACCACCACCAACTCCGGTCACCACCACCAACTCCGGTGACTTTCCGGCGACTCCGGTCGCCACCACCATCTCCGGTGAATTTCCGGCGACTTCGGTCACCACCACCAACTCCGATCGGAGTCGCCGGAAATTCACCGGAGATGGTGGTGGTGACCGGAGTCACCGGAAACTCGTTGGAGTTGGTAGTGGTGACCGGAGTTGGTGGTGGTGAGGGTGGTGGGTGGTAGTGGTGAAATACATATGTATTAAACAAAAATAAAATTTTCCCCTTAAGTTTGCAAAGTGACACTTTTGACCCAAACACTAACGGAGTTAGTGTTTTTTAACGACGGGAGTGACAGCGGCCAATACCCCATAGTTGGGAGTGATAATTTTAGTTGGGAGTGGCAGCGGCCAATACCTCATAGTTATGTTATGAGTATTAAAATTCAATAACCATTTAATAAAATCCTACTTAAAAAATTATAAGTTTTCTGTTTTTATCTTATTAGTGAAAGGTTATATTCTCCTACGAACCCTCTAATCTAGACAAATGGCAAAAAGAAATAAGAACACGACGATGATATAAAAAGACAAGGCAAAACTTACACAATTTTAATGTGTACCAAGGTTTCACAACTCTACTAGCTAAACCGGCCTAGCTTTGATTGTTTAGCTAAACCTTAAGCTCGACTCGTGAGAAGGTTTGTAAGGTACGTTCTCTCAAGAGAAAAAAATATATCTTAAGCTTGACTGATTAATTATTTTATTTAGATTTAATTTTAAATAATTTTATATGTCTTTATAGTTATACTCTTTATATGTAGAATAATTAAGTGCAGCTTGATTCAAGGTTTTTAATGAGCTAACTTCAAACAACTTATAAGCCAACTTGACTCATATGTCATTACACCTCTACTCGTCATATCCGTGAGGTCTAAAATGCTCATGTAAGATCATGTATTATCCTATTCACGTACTTTGAGACTCATCAAGATAGTTATCAAAGAATGTGTAATGTTCTCGAATATCACAAAAATCTATCTAATAAATTAGAGATTTAGGGGACAATTTTTTAGGGGGAAAACATAATTTATTTTGTAAAAGGAATGTTGAGAGAGAAAATTGAGTAGGAGAGTTAATAAAAAGACAAATTTTTGTGATTAATAATAATATATAAAACTATTTATAAATTTTTAAATATAATAATTATAATTTTTAAAAAATATTTTTATCAACCCGTGTGTAATACACGGGTATTAAACCTAGTACAAATGAATATAACAATTACACATGTTAATACTTTAATATTATTATTTTAACATGAAAATTTTAATTTTTATACTTTTTGCACATGTTAAAACGTAAATATTATTATTTTATAACAAAAATACAAATGAATATATAACAATTATCTTATATTTATGAAATCTTACGTAAATTTATATTTAGCTTTAAATTTTAAAATAAATCACCCAATTTTAATTATTAAGCCAAAAAAAACTCAAACTAATAACAAATGTATTAAATGGGCCAACCCATGAACCCACTCGGGAACTTGACTGATTGTTTTTTAGGTTGGTGAGCTCGAGCTGAAACTGATTGGACCAAACGAAGAACGTTTTAGGTTCATATCGTGTTTTCGAGTCATGTCAGAAATTCACGCCCTTACTTGAGTCCAATTACCGTAACAAAAGGATACTTTATTAAAATGCCCATCTATTAATGTGTGCATTTTAGACGGATGGTATTTATTATTTACCCCAATTTAAATATAAATGATTTGACAACAAAATATGCAAGACGGGTCATATAGTGTGTTACACACGTGATTGTAATAAGAGAATGATACTTGTTTAATAAAACTCATTACAAAAACGAATCGGTCGTGAAAAGTTGGGAGAAGTGTTGTAATGGATTAGACACGTTGTTGCAATTATCAACGTAAAATTGGTCTTAAAAATAGTTTATTGGTCAGATTTATATTTGTGAAAACACGTACGGTAGATCGAGTAGGAATTAATTTAATACGAAACGTGATTTTTGCAGAAAAGGGAAACACGGTATGCATCTAAAAAGATCCCCATAAAGTCAAAATTAAAGTAGCATCTATCTTCCACCTTGTTTCTCAAGGTCAATTTTGGCACGGAGTCAAACTATGACTCCCAAGTCCCAAATTATTGCACTTTTTTTCCTTTCAAATAAAGCTTACAACTTACCAATTATCAATCAAAATTAGCTAGCTCCGACAATGTTTACTAACAATAACACTAATATTAACAAAAACTTATTAACATCTTAATTAATTGCGTCAACTGCGTTGGCGGTTCATTGATAAACTTGCTTTTGTTTGACGTGTTAAATTTAATTTGAGTTCTGACCTCATAAGTAAGGTGTAATATAATTTATTTTCATGCAATATGTAAAGTGTTAGTGTTAAAAAAATAATTTTAACTAGTTGTTGCAACGACTCGTTCAATTTATTAAAATCTGATACATGAACAAACACGTGAATGAGCTGTGCAAAATGCAAATATGATGATACCTTGAAATGATTACAACAATGCGCGTAAAAACACTTGAAAGTAAACACGTATGCCATTATTTTGCAATAGAGTTATCCGACACACAAAAATTACTTTTCAGTTTTCACTATGTATCAATGTTAGTTCGTAACATCGAAGACCTTGACCGGTCCTGGGTGGGTTAGGCGGACAAGTTAGTTGTTAATATATATACTTCATATAACTATATATATACAATTAGTAATTTTAAACTTATATTATAGCCCAAATAAACATGTTAGTTGTTAATTTAATTAGTGACCCATTTAACCAATTTACTTAGTCAACTAACATAACCAAATTAACAAATTATGACTAAAAATAATCACTTTATGTGAAAATATCAATTAGTTGGGATTGGAGGCCAATTGGGTTTTATGATATAGGGGCCTAGCTTTTTAATTCGCCAAGATCTCATTGATTTTTCGTGATTCTCAAGTCTGGCTCTGTCTAAAAGGATCACATACATTTTCTTTATCAACATATTGATGGTAAGATGTTATGTCGTTCAGTGACTCAAATTCTGCAAGATGCATGTATAAATGATTTAAAAGAACAAATTAAGAGTTATTAAAAAAATACACATATCCTTCATCAACAATCATATCATTCACCACTTAGCTTATAAATTTGACCCTTGACAATGTTCAACTAAGGATACCATAGGATAGAGACTTGAGCAAGTGATCAACCAAAATAGTCACAATAGTAACACAAACGATACCAACCAATAAGTCAATTAGGGGGCAACTTCGTTTATCATTTTATAGTTTTTTTAATCATCATTATTGATTAACACCACTTGCATCATATATGCATGGCAATTACAAATTTGTATTATTATATATACACTACTAAAATGGATGATCGCCTCCACAAAGACATTTACTATGTATGCATCCTTATACAATCCTTAGTAGCAATGTGTACAACGTATGATCAGAACGAGTGTCCAAGTGGGATCGTCCCACATTAGCAGCAAGTCAGCAACACACTCGATCTATTGGTCGTTGTACGGAGGTTTGATCCCGGGAACCACTGCTCATGCACGCCAGTTTTGTTAAAATGATATGTTCGATCAACTTATTGGAAGGTATAGTATGGTCTAAAACTACATTTAATTACCCCTCTAATATATATTTTATGTGATAATATGAACATTTGACTTCAGGTCCTTATCCAGCATGCTTCTCAATGGTTGAATTAGGCTATTATAAATTTAACAGTCTGCTGTCATCGGTCAATTTCATTGTGTTATCAATTCTAAATGACAGGCATCTTTTGTTCCATATATGTCATCTACGTAATAAATATGGTTTTTGCTTAATAAAAAAACATATAAAACAAATGATAGTTTTAGAAAACGTTTTTGCAAGTGTGAGTGAGGAGATCAATCTAATTAAAATAAAGGTAAACTTATTAAAACCAGTGATATAGTAACATAAATGTTATCTAAAGTCAGAATATTGGTGGACTGATCAGTTTCTTTTGCATCACTTACAAAAATTTTATTATGAACGCTCGAGATTTTTACGTATGTGTGATGATATTAATAGTAACTTTTTTACGATGGGTGGCTGCCTCCTTAGATGTGAATGGGCACGCACCTCAGATTAAGGATTGGTTATTGTGGTCCGGTTTGGAACAGGCTAACGCTAACAAACCGCTTGGGTTTTCTAACCCGGTTTTCTTAGCATCTATAAGTCTATAACTGATCAAGTGTACATATATAAGAGCATTCACAGTAGATCTAGAGGCACCATCTCCATCTTTATAATTACATTAAAAACAACTATTTTTCTCTCTTATTCCAATTAAATAATAATTTTTTTACCTTTATCATTACAGTTTCTTCCTCCTTCACTCACAACTACTTTTTTAAATCATTAAAAAATTATAGGGGATAAATAGTAGCTTTTCAAATATAGAGTTTCTCTCTCCTCCACCATCAAATTGTTTCTCTCCTTTACTCACAACAACTCATAACAACCCCTTAAAATATAAAAAACCACTCACAAACATTTAGGGTCGTAATGATTCCATTGAGCAACCAAACACGTTTTTTTCCATTCTCTCGTAATGATTCATTCCATTTCATCTCTTATTCCTGCATACCAAACACTACCTTAGTTATTCAAATGTAAATGCTTTAAAAGCTAAAGAATTGGCTGATTTAACTATTTAAGATTGATAAGTTGTTGGGCCTGAAATGACATGTTCACATCGTTCGATGGGCCTAAACTAATTGGGTTCATATTTGTATACAAATAAGTATAAGAGTAAATTACGGTTTTCATCCCTGTGGTTTGGGCTTTGTAACGGTTTTCATCCAAAACTTAAAAAATGCTCAATATAACCACTGTGGTTCCACATTTGTCCCAATAAGATCCAAACCTCTAACATCGTCAAGTTTAACCGTTACTCAGCCCTCACTTGCCCCTCACGTGAGGGGCATTTTGTCATTTAATCCCACCATTTGCATAGGTTTCTTGGTTGATATATGCAAATGGTGGAGTTAAGTGACAAAAATGCCCCTCACGTGAGATGCAAGTGAGGGCTGAGTAACGGTTAAACTTGACGGTGTTAGAGGTTTGGATCTAATTGGGACAAATCTGAAACCATAATGGTTATATTGAGCATTTTTTAAGTTTTGGATGAAAACCGTTACAAAGCCCAAACCACAGGGATGAAAACCGAAATTTACTCTAAGTATAAACTAACAAACATATGAACTAAAACCAACTAACATATGAACTAAAACAAACAAAGATAAACAAATGAGAACAAACATAAATAGACGAACCAAACATGTATAATGTATTCAAGTTTGTTTGTTAAACTAAAAAATTGTTTGCGTTCATTTACAAACCAATTTGGTATTTTTGGATCAACTCCTCATCACGACTTCTTTACCAAGCAACTACATTTCAACATCAATATTGAAATGATTTATATATGCACTTTTAATGAAGGTACTAACTATGTGTTTTGATTAGGAAGCATAAGCAAAAGCGGCCCAAACTTAGAAGTTACATAAGGAAAAAGATGAAGTTAAAAAAGCTAGGTAATATTTACGCATCATCTTTATTAAACTAGCTATAGCTTTTATTATGTTAGCTAAGCTAAATTGGTAAGAATTTCATGAGAATAATGCAACTGCTACAATAGTGAGGATAATATATATTTCATATAACTTTAAGCTTATAATTTAGTTACTTATAAAAGTCGATTATATAAAATGGGGATGTGGTTGACTCTCAAATTCAACTTGGTAGATATATGAAAGCCCCCATCTGTATATATAATATAACAAAAACCTCCAACAATTAACTAAATAATATTCTAATTAACTTTTTATGCTCAAAATCGTTTGCTTAGTCAAACCTCCATCCTAAAAGTCAACTATATGTGTTCAATGTTTCCTTTGCACCACATTCACGTTTATTACCAATCTTATCATTTTCTAAAGTGAATCCACCAGCAGTAGAATGTAAGAAAACAAATTATACCACTCATTTAAATCTTGTATATAATAAAATTTAAAAGAATTATTGCTTTGAAACAAATAAAAAGATCTTAATTACTACCAACTATTATTTATTTATTTATAAACATATTGTGTTCCCTAACACCTGTCCAGACTTTTTATTAAAATTTTGGGTAGCTCAATTCATGTGTGAAAAGTCGGTTATATGATAACTAATAATTTATTCCTATTAAAAATATAACTAATTATTAACCATTTTTTATTTTAATAAAACTACTTTCTAGGTCATAACGTGGTTGTCACTTCTATATCGTTATAATATACCCTACATGCCTTGCAACATGTTAATAATGCCTATAAGAAGACCATTATGACACATTCCACATGACCATGAAACCATTTCTAGTATAAACCTCTCATAAAAACCCGAAAAAACCTTAATCGATCGGCTATTACAACAAAATGGGAAATCAAGATTTTGATACGCCTGAATCCCCGTCTTCTATCATCAAGGCTCTTTCAAGAGACTCATCAGTCGGTCAATCCTCGTCTACTTATTATCGCAATACCAACAATGAAGGGGTGCCATTTGATTGGGAGATGCAACCGGGAACACCAAAACACCGACCACGAGAAGAGATTATCCCACCACCAACACCTCCACCAGCAATGCAGAGCTTAGTGTTTTCTCGAGCTAATGTTGATCTTTATGGTGAGCCCATAGAGTCCAAAGAGTCAACGTCTTGGCGATTTTGGTTATGGAAGAAAAGATTAAGCAAGATGATTAATAGGGGGGGCCGTTGAAATATAAAAAAACCTTGATAAGGACTCAACCACATGGTTCGTGAGGTGGGTTAGTTGATTCATGGTGCTTGACAATCATCACTTGTTGTCTCTTTTATTGGTTCACATTGTGAGCTTCATATTTCAAAGAGGTGCGTTTTTGTTGTAACGCATGAATAACATGAGAAGAATAATAAGGGGTGTCAATTTATAATATGTATAGCATTACATAATTTGCACAAGGAATTTGTATTTTTGGGCATTTATATGTAACTAAAACATTTAAACATCTGTTTTGAGTCTTTTTTTTATATAACTTTTGTTTTTAGATGTTTGATCAATCATCTCTAAAAAGTATAGAATGATACATATTGACGCAAAAAATTATAGAATGATACATGGAGACGTATCTTATTATACTCGACTATTAGTTTACTCACATGTTAAGCAATATATTTTTTTAGTCTTTTTTACTTTGGCCACCAAGTTATATATATATATTTTTGCATTTTAGCATCAAAGTTTCTTCATTTTTGTTTTTAGTCTTCCACGTTAACTACAAGCTTTTATATTTTGCATTTTGTCTCTAAAAGTTGTACCACTTTTGTCATTTTGCTTTTGGTTTTCATACTTTGGCCACCAATATTTTTTAGCTTTGAAATTTGTAGTATTGTTTTTTAATAGAGCATTTACATGAGGTAACGTGACAAGCCTAATCAATTATGAGTGAATATCGTGGTTTTCGATGTTGATGTTAATGACCCGCTGCATGTGCTTGGACGTGATGTTTGCACTTCTCGGCTACGTGCAAGGATGGATTAACGTTGTTGTAAATATATTCTAAAAATCGATCTATAAACATTACCTAGTTAGTTCAAAACTCTTATTTTTTATATTTTCACAACGTGTGATCATGTCAACTTTCCTTAATTTCCCCAACAACTTTTTCTACATTTTAAGGGTGTCATCCCTCTTTTTCTCCATTTCCTCTTATTTTCTTATCCTACATAATATACGCATTTGCCAATTCACCTAATCAGATTGAATTAGTTATAGTAAATATTTTTAAAAATCACATTACTTTTATACATACATTCTCCACCAACACTCTAAACCCAAACCCATACGTACTCAATACAAGTAATGATTCAGTTACGGTCATATATGATTCAGTTTCACTAATTCACAAGTTTCCGTCTCCTACTCCTACGGCCAATTGAACGTAAAAAATGGGCAACAACATATTGGCGGGATTGAATTAATACATGATTCTATTAATCTGTCACCAGTTTCATCCAAATTAATTTAATTCCTCTCTAATAGTTAACAATCACTATTCCTAATCTTCTACCCACTTTCATCTCATAAAATATGAACACTGGCGACTTCGACGGTGTCGCCGCCTTCTCTGGCGGTCATTTCATGCCTTCTCAAACCACACAAACTGCCAACCCTGTTACCTCTGCGCTTAATAAGGTATCTATAGTTCGGCGCAAGTTGTTATCCGTTTACCTCCTACTTAACTGCTTTATTGTAAAAGCTTAATGCCTTACGAATTTGATTTTTTTATATCGGTATGCTTTAGTAGAAAAAAAGTCAAGTTGGCCTAAAATAATCTTAACTAACACATATTGACTGAGAATAATTCCAACTCAGTTTATTTCCTTCAATATCCCAAATCCAACTTTTTTTAACTTACACTGGTCAACTGTATGCCACATTTTTTATATCAAAATCCCTAAACATCGGTTGACTCGTGTCCCCCTGCTTTACCATATGTCACATTTTTCTTCTGAATTATACCATTCTAAAAAATGTTAAGAATTGAGAAGAAAAATAATTAGGTGTTTTGAACTTTGATGATATGTTGATATGATTTTGTTGTGTGCAGAATCGTGAAACACATACGCTGATTCCATTGACTGTGAAGCAAATCAACACAGCGTTGTCACTGAACGACGATAAAGTTAACTTTCTAATCTATGGTGTTGACGTGAACAATGTAGGTTTCGTTTCTGTTTGGTCATGTTTAAACTCGATGAAACAAGTTAATGTTGTTCTTGTTGAAAGTAGGTTAAGTTGCTAGGGATGGTACTGAATAAGACTGAGAGGGATACTGATATTTCTTTTGTACTTGATGATGGTACCGGTACCATTGATTGCACGCGATGGTATATATGCAACTTATTTTCATGTGTTCATGTTTAATTACTTCATATTAATTTTGTGGTTTTAGTACATAATTTTGGTGGGTTTTTTTATGGTTTAGGATTCATGAACCGGTTGACAAAAAGGAGATGGACTTATATATGTAAATTACTATTTGTTTATTGATTTTTGAATCAAAGTTAAAGTTGGAGCAATGTGGTTTGATTAGAATTTAAACATTGTTTGTGTTTCTTTTCTTAATTTAGGGAAGGAATGTATGTTACAGTTCATGGCCAACTCAAAATTCTGCAGGGAAAAAAGACGTTAACGATCTTTGGTATCAAGTATAATCTTCGACTTCATATGCTTCTTTGTTCAAATGATTTAGAATTTACATTGTTTCATATCAGAGTGTACGTGTTGTCCGTCGTAAAACAATTGTATCTTTACTTCAACTTGCAGGCATGTGACTGATTTTAATGAAATCACACATCACTTTGTGGAATGTATATATGTCCATGCTTATAAAACTAAGTTAAGGGTAACATTTCACAACTTCACTTTGATTTTCCTCGTCTTTTAACCGTATTTGTTTATAACAAAGATGAGTTTTGTTTGTGTTAGAAACAAACTCATACTCCAGGTTCAGCTGTTAAGGCACTAACTTATCAAACCACCCCATCAAATCAAGTAAGTCAATAGCATTTGTTAGTTTTCAGTTAATCTTTTCAGGTTATGAATTTCGTAATAAAAGGCGGGATTGATTAATGGGCTAAATGGATTGAACATGTTGAAAGTCATCCCAACTTGGTTTATTCCATTACTGATTGAATAATGCTAACTGCTTGCTATTTGTTTATCGATTTTAAGCTCACTGTTCACTATGGTGCTGCTGATGAACTCGTTGGAATCAATAAACAGGTGTTTGATTATCTGAATTTGCCGAGTGTTATGTAAGTTCTCCAAATACCCATCGTCCGTTGTCAGTTCAATATTTGTTTTATATTCATGTGGTTCATAAATACATAGTAAAATGTCCATATCGGTTAAATCAAATTCTAACTTAGCGAGAAAATTGAAAATATTAGTGCAAGGGACGACGGGGTGCATCAAGAAGAAATTTCTAAACAACTGGGCATCCGTTTGGACAAGATAATGTAATATTCTCTTGCTTTTATTTTGTGCATACACACACCGACACCCAAAATTACATAGTAATGTTGGTGTTTTTTTAACAGGGCTGCAGTTCAGTTTCTGGTTGATGACGCGCTGGTTTACAATACAATTGATAATCACTTCAAGTCGGCTGTCAATGCTTGATGTCCGTTTAGTTATTTGCTTTGAATTATGGAATTATTTCCAAGAAACGTTATCGTTTAATAACACTTCACTTTGGACATATCACCTTGTAATGTGCATTCAACCCATTAGAACAATTTCCTTTCAAGCTAGATTTTTTTTATTTGATCTGTTGAGGTATAACACAAGTACACAACCCAATTCAACCTGTTAAACTTCATTACAGGTGTTTTAAGACTTAATTCACATTCTTTATTCTAAAAGGATGTTTTAATTTTCCTTTTATTTTCGCGATACACGCTCTCTTTCTCTACTCTGTCTTTCTCTCTCTTTTTTTTCCCGGTTGTCGTCTCTGGTGATGGTTGGCTTATTTTATATAGAGAGTTTGTAAAGGGACAGAATGGAGGTGAGTCTTTGACGTCGTTGTTTTCCCTAACTCAGCGTTGACGGTGGCCATTACATCAATGTACAGCCTTCTGGAGATCAAATCAATGTACAAGGCTTAATGCGATTATCACAGTTGACAACAAAAGTTATCACAACCTTTGAAAAGTATTTGAAAGGTCCAGTTACTGTTAAATGCAAATGCAATGTCCTGTAGTACTAAAACATGAATTAGTTGAATAAAAATTTATGGGCATTATGGTGTATCTAATTTATATTCTTAGCTTTATAATATTTTATACTCTTCAAATGGCAGTTGGTGGAACTAAAATAGGCTGGACAGAAATGTCTTAAAGGATGAAACACTGGAAAAAGAAATTGTTGGAAGTTCAAAAGTTGAGGGTAACAATAGTGTCCTGCTTTTAGTACATGTCCAACATGACCAACATCTTTATGTTACTCACAATACTTACCTTGACGACCTAGCGTTATATAGACAGTTATTCTTTGTCAGTCTATCTAACCAGACATATTGTGGACGGGGGAGGTCGCTTCTTACTACTGTGACAACCAGTCTATCTAACCAGCCCTCATACTATGTGTTTGTCGCATGTGCTAAAAGAGCTTTTAATAAGGAAGCAGGAGTAGCTACAACTGGGTTTGAGGGTTTATGATGGAACAGTCATTGGCGAAGCTATATGGAGACCAAAGGAGTCTACGGCCCTCCCACTTTTTTTCGTCCGAAGTGTTAGTTTGTTAGTCGGTAGTTGATTTTTTATATATATATTGAGTTTGGCCCCCCGAAACAAAATGTTATAAACTTTGACCCCCCTTGGCTAAAAATCCTGGCTTCGCCACTAGAAACAGTTATTAGTGTATCAGGGGTGGGTGTTGAGTTTGGTGGTTCAGATGCAACAATGATGGTGGAGGGAGGCGGTGAACTCACCATTGATAACATTCGAAGCACTGACGGTGTGCAGCTCTAGCTTTGTTCCTGTGTAGATGGCACGCCAATGAAGAGCTCTAAAAATTCGACATAAGGAGATTATCAAGCTATTCATCAATGCTTATCAATGGATCATTCAATACAATGTATTTCTCTCAAGTACAAATAGTAAGGTGTTTCGCTTTTTCCACCGATATCTATTTATTTAGAGTAAATTACATTTTTAGGCCTTTGTAATAGGCCAGTTTGCAGGTTTTGACCTTTTCTTTAAATTTTTGCACTGAACGACCTTTGGTTAAATTAAAGGGTCGGTTTTAGGCCTTTGAGTTAACGATCGTTAAGTTTTTCCGTTAGTTTCCCTCATGTGCCAAGCACATGAGGGTATTTTTGTCATTTTACCTTTTTTTTTTATATTATTATCATCTCACATACATACATACACCACCACCACCACAATTATCCATCTCTCTCTCTTCTCTGCAACTTATAACACCACCATCACCATTGATAATCATTCCCCACCACCATTACCACCCCTCTCCAATTGCTCGAAACACCAACCACCACCATCATCTTCATCAATCGCCAGTACAAACCTTAAATGAATGGTAGACGATGTTGGATCTGTTAGATTGGTGGCCAGATGATGGCGCCAACAGCAGATGATGGCGCCGAAAACCATCGCCACAACCATAACTACAACCATCATCTCCCATTTTAGATCTTGTTTCACTTCCGGTGGTGATAAGCAACGACTAGGTCTCCGATTGGGAGCTGATTTGTGGTGTTTAGGGCTTTCATTGAAGAGGTGGTGGTGGTGGTTCTTGTTTTTTTCCAGTGGAGTTGATTGAAAAAGAAGTGTGGTTGTTGTGGGATCAAAGATCATAAGAAGTGGTGTTGGGTTTTTTTTTTCCCGGTGCGATGGATGATTGTGGTGGTGGTGTATTTATGTATGTATGTGAAGATAAGCCTTCATCAGCATAATCTTCATCAGTAGCATTCAACAGATTCCTCAATCGCCACCATTTGCTTACTTACTTTAGCACGCCGGAGATGGTGGTGGTTGATGTCGCCGGAGATGGTGGTTGTTGTTGAGTCTGGTTGTTGTTGATGATGAAGATGAATAATGCTGCGGTGAGGGTGTGGTGGTGGGTGGGGCTGCGGTGAGGGTGTGGTGGTGGGTGGGGCTGTGGTGGTGGGTGTGGGGGTTTTTTAGTTGCAGGATGGTGATGATAATGAAGGAGGAAGAGGAGGGATGTGGTAGGGTGGGGTTGGGTTAAATAAATGTAGATTACCGAAACTACCCTCATGCCTATATCATTTGACTAGATTTAACGGAGAAAATAGACGGACGTTAAGTTAAAGGCCTAAAACCGACCCTTTAATTTAACCAAAGGTCGTTCAGTGCAAAAATTAAAAAAAAAAGCCAAAACCTGCAAACTGGCCTATTACAAAGGCCCAAAAATGTAATTTACTCATTTATTTATACTAAAAGATGACGTATGGAGTGACACTAATATAAAGGAACGAAAGTGGCATATCTTTTTTTTCATTAGAGGATAACTTTTCTTGCTTTTATGCACATGTTAGAATATGATATCTAATTTTATCTATAAATCCCAATGTGGTTATTCCCTTTCTAGAATACGTATTCCCTAGTTATGGTAAAATGTTGTTACCGTTTACTTTCACGAGTTTTCAAATACATATTTATTTAATACAAATATATAACAAATAGAAGCATGGTTCGTCTCCATCCCATTCTTCTTAAACCCTACTAACAATCATGCTATGAGTGAATCCATCCCATTCTTCTTAAACCCTACTAACAATCATGCTATGAGTGAAATTTTACTTGACAACATGCTATGAGATAACGTTATAATCTATTATATCATAATGAAGGGAGAAAATAACATTGGTGTACGTCCACTAATATTAGTATTAACCCAAATAACCGACCATTATGGTCAACTACCAACGCATAATGTGAACCAATAATTAAACCGATAACATTAAATTATGTAGTTAACCAATGCAATGCAATATAATATAACATATCATACAATCCATGAATGCCATTCAATAAACCAACATACATACACCCTCTTCTTCATCTTTCTCTCTCCTAAACACACACACACATACACTATATATATGTGTGTATATAATTATAATTATAATTTTAATTATATATATCCACTCACACATATGCTTTATTTGTCTGTATTTGTACGTGATTGAGTAGTGCTGCAAAATTGCAGAAAACGATTGGATTTATATCAAAAACCATGTTTGCAATTTGCTCTTAATTGATTCAACATCACCGCCTCTTCATGGATTTAGCCTCTTCCGAAGGTAACCAATTAATTACCTTTATTCATCTTTTTTTTATTCTTTTATCTGGGTTTTTATTCTTCTTCATCATACATCTTAAATCTTGGATTTTTATTGTGTTTATTTAAAGATTTGTTGTTTCGGATCGATCTGTGTGTTGGTGGTATTAATGTATTATTGCATGATTATTGTTATTTGTTGCCAGCTATTTGAGAATTTTAGCCTAGCTAGTATAGGGGCTAGTCTAATTTTAGCCTTTTGTGATGGATTTATGTCATGAAAACATTTCTGTACAAAAGATTCGATCGTTAAAAATTAATATTGGATGAAGATGAATCAATCGTACACAAATTGACTCAACTAGTTTCAAGATGATCATGTTTTTATGATCTAGGGTCGTCACGTTCACGTTCAGTTTGTTTGGTTCGTTTGCAGCCTGTTTGTTATTATGTGGGAGAATTTATTAATTTTATTGGTTTGTTGTCTTCACTAGAGTCTTGATTTTGTGTTAGTAAAACAAAGTGTGAGTAGTTTTGAGTTTGGCATAAACATTATCTTCTTCTAAAATCTTGTAATTGATATGAACTTGGTTACAGATTTATAACTATAAACTTAAAAATTTGAGATTTTGGTGTGAAGTTTGGAATAAGTTAACCTTATTAATGAACCTTGCTCTTAATTCTTGATCATTTATTTGTCTTTTTGGTTTCAGGGCATGCACTAGATCAATCAAACAGTGTTTTCTAATCTCTTTGTTACCTGTTGAAACTTGTTGGTCAAATCTTGATCAAAAGTCTTATCTACTACTTTTCAAATACATAATAATAAATGTGAATTGGTTACTAACTTGATCGCTATCAAATCTTGGATCTTTAAAACTTTATAGTATTAAAGACTTTTCAATAAACAATATTTCAGTCTAAAATGTTTAACCGTGTGTCCGTGTCTACTATTTTTCTTGATTTGTTGGCCAATGTTTTTAACTTTCAGCTCTATATAACTTGACATAAAGAAGAAAAACAGAATGTAGAAACTGATTTTGATTGAAAACTGAAAGTTGCATTTGTTGCATTACATACTAACATATTTACACCAGAAAATATCAAACATGCTATTTATAATATGTTATCCAAGACATTGGTAAGTTCAACCCACTTGTTTACCACTAGTCTCCACTTGTTATCTTATCCTATGCAAGTTGATGTTCCTTTTTCTTCTTTGTTTCTTTTCTGGAATAAGCCAATAAACTAAAGAAGATTAGTGTAACATTATTCAGGGTTTGTGTTAGATCCATCAAAGTATAGCAGGTTAAGTATGGAGCAAAAGAGAGAACTTGTGTATGAAATATCAGATTGGTCACAAGGTGCACCAGAACTATTGCAATCATGGAGCCGTCACGACATTTTGCAAATTTTATGCACTGAAACAGGAAAAGAAAGAAAATTTACAGGATTAACAAAGCTAAAAATTATTGAAATCCTTCTTAAAGTTGTGGCTGATAAGAAATCACATGAAAAGACCACTAAAAGACAGAAAAAAACCGAGATTACAACAGATGATTCTTCAATCAACAATGTTGTTGAGAGTGGTTTAGGTTCTAATGATACTAAATTATGTAAAAATTTGGCTTGTAGAGCTAAACTAAGCCAAGAAGATGGTTTCTGTAAGCGGTGTTCATGTTGCATTTGTCATCAATTTGATGATAACAAAGATCCGAGTTTATGGTTGAATTGCAGCTCAGATTATCCTTATGAAGGAATGTCATGTGGGTTATCATGTCATCTTGAATGTGCTTTACAACATGAAAAATCTGGCATTCCAAAAGACGGGCGTAGTAGAGGGCTAGACGGGTGTTTTTACTGTGTGTCGTGTGGTAAAGTGAATGATTTACTTCAGTAAGTTTTTTTCATATCTTTTTCTTGCTTTTGGTGGATATTTTGACCTGCTTACTTATTAATGAGTCGATGTTACTTATATACAGATGTTGGCGAAAACAAATGGCAACTGCAAGAGACACTAGGAGTGTTAACATATTATGCTTTCGGGTTTCTTTAAGCCATAAGCTCTTGACTGGGACCGTGCGTTATAAAGATCTTCACAAAATCGTGAATGAAATAATTAAAAAACTAGAAGCAGACGTGGGTGAGTTGACTGGTTTGCCAGTCAAACAAGCCCGGGGCATTGTCAACCGGCTCGCGTCTGGTCAAGAGGTTCAGAGACAATGTGCATTAGCCATCAAGTCCCTTGATTCACTTCTGTCCAACACACATAATCTTCTTGCAACAGGTTTTTTTAAAATCTTTTTAACTCTGTCTGGTAAAGTTTGAATTTTTAAGTCACTTGAATATGGGTTCTTTAGTTCTATTCATCTTACAGTCTTTCTTACAAGTCTTGACGTTTGCAGATGTTAAAGAAGTAAAAAAAAGTCAAAGTCAGAGCCTGGCAACAAAATCTAACAGTTTTTCATATCCTCTTGCAGAAGGTTGTTTTTTCGTCACCTTTTTAACAATTTGTTTGCTAAAGTTTATCTTTTGGGGTCAAATAAATATGGAGTTATTACTTGTACTCATTTGGCAGTGCTTGTTACAAATATTGATGGTTTTGTAGATCATGATGTAGTAAAAAAAAGTCAAAGTCAGAGCCTGGCAACAAACTCCAGCAGTCTTTCAAATCCTTCATCTGTTGAAGATGAAAACAACAACATTGTTGGCTACAAAGACACAAAAAATAAAGAATCTGATACATGTAATGAACAAGAAGAGATCGTTCCTGACGATGTAAACAAGGATGATGAAATAGTGAAAGAATTTGACCCATTTGATCACATAACAAAAGACGAATTACCAATTAGTCCTTACAAAGCAGAAAGCTCAAAAGATGAAAATTTAGCAAACCAAACAAGTCTTGAACCTTCAAAAGACATTCTTGATGACGGGTCTGGTAAAGAACAAGATGGCAGTTCTTCAAAAAAGAGAAGTGGTGAACAAGGACAAGATCGGGATTTTGGATATTATGTTAAGGTGATCAGATGGTTAGAGTGTAAACACCATATAGATAAAGATTTTAGACAGAAGTTCCTCACTTGGTACAGCTTGAGAGCGAGCCCGCAAGAGGTTAGAGTTGTGAAGGTGTTTGTCGATACATTGATGGAGGATCCAGCTTTGCTTGCGGGTCAGCTTGTTGATACGTTCTCTGAAGTGATCACGAGCAAAAAATGTTCAAAGGGGTTGTGTTTGAAGCTTTTTCATTGAAAGATTCGTGAACGAAGACAGTTGAGAAGAATGTTAAGATTATTCTTTATATTCTATTTAAATTCTTGGTTTAGATTATCATCATTCATATTATACTTGATTTAGGATTTTATACAGTCTTGTATAAAATATTTATGATTTTTATTTAAGTTAATTTCAATATATTCTCTAAAACTTTGATTTGGGTAAAAATGTTAATCTGTTTGGTCCATAGATTATTAGAATTAAATGGAGTAGTGGCTATTCATGTGGGTATACTGGTATAGGCCCTGCAAGGAAATGTCCCACTCAATATATATTCTTTAAATTTGGAACACACCTGTTTTTTCCTACATTTGGCTATAGGGGGTCATTTGGGAAAGGGATAAGTAGGCAACGGTTACCGGTTGACGAAGAGGATCAAGGTCACGTTTGACCACGAGAATGCTGAAAAGCTTAACTTGGTTAACATTGTTTTGAATGTTCATGAAAAGACCGTCCGACTCTAATACAAATTATTATGCACCCAATCGGTTTGGAGAGAACCTAGAGGAACGTAGGATCATGGTTAAAGCGGGTTATAATTCATATATCAACACGAATATTAGAACTTTCAAGCCCTTAGGTTGCTTGTAGTTAATTAACGCAAGGGACATTATCTGTCATGTGAACGCTGACAAGACAAGGAACATTATACCAAAAAGTGGTTAGTGGTGTAATGGTTAATCTCCTTATAACGTCCTAACAACATTACTCAATTATTACAAACTATGAAGATGATTAATCGGATTAGATGAAAGATGTTGGTGTTTGAGATGTGCGAGGGGCAAGGCGTTATACTAAAATGCCCAACAAAGTTTTTTGCCCATATATTACCCTCAAATGAAACAACTTGCTACTCTCGATCTTTATCTACTTCTAGCTTAGCTTATGAGTTCTTACACAACACCCACCCATAGTAACTAGTAAGACTATTGGTAGGGTTTGAGAGAGCAAAATATAGGCAAACCATTCGAGGTCATTTGAAAAAGTCGATTCCGACTTGAAAATAAACATGACACTAACAAACAATATTAGAATAAAAGATACCGAAACTACCAATAACGAAAGTAACAAAAAAAGTACCGGTCTACATAATGTCACAACTTGCCCTTAACTAGAATTTCTACCTAAATTTTAGTTTGTTATTGATGCGTCGGTCTAACCTTATGAATCCTTACAGATGATAAGTTCAATTTCTATGTAAACAATGTTATTCTTCTTTGTAATTTTTTTTGGTATATTGGTTTTCATTGGTCCCAACTATCACCTTTTGTCTTCTACCGGTCTCAACTATTGAATTGGCTGTCAACGGTCCCAACTTTTAACACTTTGGCAACCAATGGTCCGTTTTTAATTTTTTTTTAACGCTGTTAAATTTTTTTTTCAAATTCAAGACCGATGTTTTAGGCCTTTTGATCGGAAGGATAATACGAGTCGATTGATGTAAAAGTTTTCTCGAAAACGCTCTCTGAACGATAAAAGTTTTACATCCGATTAAAGCACCGTTAGGTTTAAACACCCAACTGAAGCACTATTTCGTTGTTCGGAGCGCCGTTTCGAGGTAATTTTTTCCATCAATGGACTTGTATTATCCTTCCGATCAAAAGACTTAAAACATCGGTATTGAATTTGGAAAAAAAACTTAACGGCGTTAAAAAAAATTTAACGACGGACCGGTGCTTACCAAAGTGATAAAAGTTGGGACTGTTGACAACCAATTCAATAGTTGGGACCGACAGAAGACAAAAGGTGACAGTTGAGACCAGTGAAAACCAATATACCTTTTTTTTCATAACCCTCAAATCGTATGAGTATGAGTGTATGTGTTCAAGGCAATCACTCGTGTGTTCGAGTTTTCAATTTGTAGTTCATTGTTCAGCTGCAACAAAAGGTATCTAAGCCTGATACGGTTCATTTCAGTGATTTGATAGAAATTAGGGAGCATTTTAGTGGTGTCCAAACTTGTCGATGCAGGCCATGTAGGCATGTTACTATTTCACTTTGAATTATTTAAAATCCATTATTTACATTATATTAAATACGAATTACAAACTTGATTTTTTTTAATTGCCACAAAAAGTATATTGTTGGTCTTTAGACAACGCCCACAAACTTTTAACTCTTTTGAATTTTGCTACAAAATGTATAATGGGTTGTTATTTATTATTATTACTTTTATAGACTTTCAATTTATTCCATGTCCGTACTTTAAATCTTCTGAATTTTGCTACAAGTTGTCTAATGGCTTTGTTATTTATTATCATTAATTTTATTTTTAATACTTTTAATTTCATCCCTCATAGTATTTGCAGTTTATGCTTTAGATTTTTATTGTTTTTTGTAACGTTCCGATACCATTTTTTTCAAAATGAATTTTCCTTTTCAAAATCAAGGATTTTTCTTTATCACTATTATCAGCATCGATATTATCAGAATGGTAAACATTAGTGTAACTAATACTTACAACTAATATTTGCAATCATGTGTAAAATAATGCTGTCATCATCGATATTATCAGAATGCAAACAACATTCCTATTGTAAGGGTTATGAAATTTCCATTTGGATTAAACCCACCACAATGCACGGCATAGAACACTTTGGTACCGAATCCATGAAATATTCAGGTAAACATTAGTATAACTAATACTTACAATTAATATTTGCAATCATGTGTCAAATAATGTTGTCATCATCGATATTATCATAAAATGTAAACAGCATTCATATTATAAGGGTTATGAAATTTCCATTTGGATTAAACCCACCATAATGCTCGGCATAGAACACTTTGGTACCGAATCCATGAAATATTCAAATGGCTGATAATCAACGACGATAGTTGACTAAAAATTCCAAAACAATGTTCTTTTCTTTATAATGAATAATCAACAAAACTAATAATAATGGAAAACAAACCTTAGTATTTATACTATGGATTCCATTAGATACCAATCCAAAACAAGTTTATCTCATCTTGTCACCCTCATCACATTTATTTGGATGTTATCTGAAAACTATAAAAATGCAATAATAAAAGACGTTTTACATCATTTCATTTAGGGTTGATTACAGGGATGGTCCTTATGGTATGACCATAGGACAGGTTTTGCACCTAAGTTTTAGAAAACTACACAGTTGGCCTGAATTAATCTGTCAAGTATACTAGGTAAGTTGGTGATTTTTACCCCTGAAGTACAAGACAATTACTAAAAGATGATTTAATAAAACACTTTATTTTAACAATATCTCTCGTGTAGACTGGTTGGTAACAAAATAGTTCGGTAAGCTAACATGATGAGTGCCCACTAAAGATATTCAAGTGCTATGACTTTGGTGTAACACTCTCATCCATTCATTTTGTTATCTTGCCCAGTATAACATAAATTTGTACACAATCTGTAGCCCATGTGGGCACTTACCTTCATTATGCATGTCACATGTAAAATACTTTATCTCATCAAAACCAAAAACAAAAAAATTGAATTGAATAGCAAAAAAAACTTTCCGACTCATCACATTTTTAAAAGTTAATTCCTGAAATTTGAAACTACTACAAAATGTGCACAAATTGCAGAAGAAGAAAATATGTTGCAAAGAGCGTTATCCTACACATACTTAAACACAGCAGCGGAAATGTATCAAGTAACTTACAACAACTGTTGACTTTTGAAATATCAAGAGATGATGCATTGTGTGACTTAGTCATGTATTCGAGCATCAAACTCTCCGGATGGAAAAGTTCCACATCAATACCCCTGTAATGACCAAAAAACGAAATGATTACACATATATCCTAGGTGGTTTAATAGATAACACATAAAACAAGACCATTTAATCCTAAACATTACACGAATATAAAGCCTACAACTATTTAAAAGTTTCCCCCCACTACTCTAACTCCCGGAACTGTTCCCTCCAATTAAACCGTTCCCGCTCGTATTTAAATAGATCTATATACAACCAAATACCCACTGAAACTGCTCCATAATTGTGCAGGTTGACCCGACCAGTCAGGGTCGTATCATAATGCTTATTAGCAACCATCACAATTCTAATTCATAATGTGTAACACCCCATCAAACACTTATATCTTACAAGACCGTGTACTTAGTCCCAAAAGGCCATCCTCTATGGATAACTAAAGTTTTGGTAATATATTTTTGCTTCAGCTTAAAGGTAGGTCAGCAAATGGTGACATACCCGGTGCCTTATTTGATTAGCATTATAATTAGAATTCAGTGCTGATGGATGCTAAGACTTAATATCTGAAATCAAAGTTGTAGGAATGTGCGATGATATACAATTCTGGTATGATATCAGTATCCCATAAAGCCAAAATGCAAAATTATATACTTTTACATATACAAAAATGTCAATTATTTATGAACTCTTGACTTAAATTATATCCTGAAAATTTTTACCCTTTTAAATATTATTTATTTGTTCCATATACCATGTTGGTGATTCTCATGTCTTCATAGAAAACCTTGGTCTTGTATGTCCACCTTGCTGGTCATCTGTTTTTAATATTGCTTTGGTTTATGGTCTTTGATACATTTACCAATTATCTTCCATCCACTTTTGATTTAAGTTGCTAAAACTTATAAACAGTTTAAAGTAGATCTCCTGGTTTACTAAATATGGATGGTTGGTGTTACTTGATATTGTGCAGTTGTGTATAACAATATATAATAAACAAATACAATCTCCTGGTTTACTAAATGTGTGCTGATGAACTATGTTGTTTTAAATATCCATAATATATTATATTTCATTTTTGTATCTGATCATGTTGTGGCCGTATTTTGCGCTTCACGGTCATTAAATATAAAATCAAATGGAAGTCAAAGCAGTTCTATTACTTCAGGGTTATATGATATTTAACGTAAATCTAACATCTTAAAATAAGAGTGGCATTCTTGTTGTTCTCGCAATATGTGAGTGTTTTAAAATGAACCTCATCCTAAAGGAGTAATAGGCATATAGAAAATTTTTCCTAAAACTAAAGCACATAAGAAAAAGAAATGATGAAAAATCAAAAGCCGATCTATCCACTGCAATTAATTTTTTCCTCTAACCAGGCCATAAACTTAAGAAATCATCTATTCCCTACTAACAACAAGATCAAGCAAATTGCAGCTTGTGCTAGGCATGTGCCTACAAGAACTTATGCCAGAAAACAGGTGCTTACCACTACACCGCGCTTGAAGATACTCTTTTAAATTTTGTTGTTTAACTGTTAGCATTTTGTTCTTTTATGACTACTTTGCTTCATGTTCATAGCTAGTTGAGCTTAACTGAGTTGAAAAAACTTTTGTTGTCAAAAGCCCACAAGGGCCAAGGCAAGCACCTAGGCCCTTATTGATGTGGAAAGGCTATCACACTAACGAGGAGAAAACACCTCCCCACCCTCGTAAATAATTAGAAAATGAAAGGCGGATGGTGGGTTTCATCACACAAAATGCGAGGAAAGTGAGAGGCGAGTTGTGAAATGTGTAAAAATATTTTACATTCAGTGTGAATGAGTACGGTGCGCTCTTGAAACATCATCCCACTCTGTTGAACAAGAGTTATCAAGTAATGGAAAAATGCCGTGGCGTCTAGAATCTAGATGGAGTGAATGAGCGTGGTGCACTCATTCACTAACTCCCGAGTGCAGCCCAACACAGCTTTGTCGCCTCACTTCAAAACCCACATTTACAAGTGGTATCAAAACTCAAAAGCCGCCCCACAAAGCATGTGCCTAGGCCCTTTGGCGCAAAGTAGCCGCCTAGCCTCAAAAGCCACATTTTCATGTACTCAAATGCATTTTCAAGCCAAATGTCGACCAAAAACGTCTAGACAGGTCTAGAACAATTACCTAGCCTATAAAAGCCTTCATTCAACCTAATTTTAAAACAACCTAAACTAGCCCAAACAATCCTAAAGCGTGTCTAAAACCACTAAAAATGGTATTTGCATACAATGCGTCTTAATTATGCCTTGCATCTTCGACAACTATGAAAGAAACTAGTCCAGCTCTCATTCTGTTTTATTAACAAATTATAACTCGAAACATTTTTAGATATAGAACACAATATATCTTGCCAAAAGAACAAAACACTATCAAACAGCAGAAGCAACACAGACCAACACAAGATCACATAAATAAATAATCAACAAGTAAACACTGCTATTCAAATTTGCAAGCAAAATCACACTAACAGCTAACCAACAAGCAGAAACTTGTGTTCATATAATACCACATCATGTTCTATTAATGTAGCACAGTAAGCAAAAGAGAAAGAACAAAGCCCTAACCTCAATCAACGATTCACTTCAGCAGGCAGCGGGCGATTAAACCCACCGCGACGATTCATATATTGCCGAGGCTGTCTTTTAGTCACCGCTCTAATCCCACTAACATCATTCCCTTCAACCGGTTTCCCTTTAGTCGAATCGAATCCAACCGGTATCCCCATCATCTTCATCATCTCAATCTCATTCTCATCAATCAAACCATCTGCATCATCTTCTACATTTTCAGCCTCCTTCGACTTCTTCTGCTGTTGTTTCTCCTTGACAATTCCATCCACAAACTCCGAAACTACAGCTGCAGTACGCTGTTTATCATCGTCTCCGTGCTTACGACGCTTTCGTGATTGTTCGGGAGATGGAGAACGGTGATGGCTTCTTCTACGGTGTCTGTCAGTAGATCGAGAACGTGACCGGCGGTTGTGGTGGTCAGGGGAGCGTGTTCGTGACCTGGTGTGGCGAGAACGAGATCGGTCCGGTGTGTATGACCTTTTACTCCGGTCCTTACGGTCCCGGTCCCGTTCCTGGTCGTGGTCGAGGTGTCGGTGCCGGTGACGATCACGGTCGTCTCTGTCTCGTTTCCGGTCACTGTCCCGGTCACGGCCACGATCACGGTCCCTGTCACGTTCCCTCCGATCGCCCATTGTTGCGTTGCGGAGGATACGTTGGGCAACAGATGTTGGTATGGAGTGGGTCTAGGGTTTGTTATTTTGGGGGTTTGGAAATGATCAGTCTCGAGAGAAATAACATGTCGAGCCTTAGGGTCCTTGATGAGCCGCACTACGTCTATAAATTTTTTTTGACGGAGATGTCACGAGTCCGGGTAACGAGACCAAAAAACCTCATATAAAATTGTTTTTTTAATTTAACCTAGCTAAACGATCTTGCTAACAAGTGGGTTGTAAGCTAAGCACATCTTAAGCTTGGGCTTCATGAAAAAGGAATATGTTTCGTAGTCAATTGGGCGACCTTGTAGTTTTATAATGATATTTTCACTTCTATCTCCTCATAAGAGGAGGATGTAAAGAGTTTCTTTCAACATCTAAAAATTACATGACTTGTAAATCTCCTTAAACTTCAGTTTTCTAAGAAAATCAACTATCTTTGTGCACTTTGGAGATTCATTAATAACATATTTGTTTTTGAAGTTCTAATTTGGATGTAATTTAGGTGTCATAGAATTAGGGCTGACAAATCGTGTACCTGTACCTGTTAAGACACGAACACGTAACCTATTACCTGTACACGACACGATAATCTATCGTGTACCTGTTACCATTACATGTACTTGTTTATAACAGGTATACACGATAAGACACGATAAGAGTTGTTTAAAAACAAGTATTCGAGAACTTTTTTAGTGAAGTAAAAATGGTCTATAAGGGTAAATAAGGTAAATATGTTATATTAAATTATATTTTTAATCTTTAAAAAATCATAACAGGTATTATGTGACACCCGACATTTTCAGGTTAACATCGTTAACTCGGCTCTCTTAAATTCTATTAAGTCCGCTACTTAAATAATATTTTATATGTGCTACACTTGATTGAAATTATTAAATATGTAATAATTAATACACGATAATAATTCGAGAACTATTTGAATAATAACGAATAACGCTAAACGAATAATAATTCGGGGAATTACTAGTTTACACAACTCGCCAAAATTACCGAGTGTTAATGTAATGTTTTTCGTAATTTATATTTGTTAGTTAAAGTTAGTATTCAAATTGTACTTTGTTGAAAGTTCCATTGGTAACTTTGAGAGCAAGTTAAATAGTTAAATAAATGGAGGGACCATTGTTGTAACATTCATCATCTTTTGCGATCACCATTATCGTCCCCTGCCACATTCGGCAACCACCGCATCAATCAACGTCATCTACGGTTGCTATTCGGAACCGTGGGCTATCGCGCATCACTGCCACGTACCACCGCGACAACCGCAAGTCGCCGGCGAAGCTTCCTTTGTCCCGCGCGAACCGTTCCCGTTAGTTTTTGTTACATTCCGCTAATTCGTTTAGTGTTTCGGTTCGTATCGGTTTCGTTTGGGATATGGGTTGAGTTAAGACCGATTTCTGATTTCTTATATGTATTCGAGTGTACGTATTGTATGTATATTAGTGTGTATCGGTGGTCGATATGGCAGCAAATGTATTTATATGTCGAACAGTAGTATATATATATATGTGTGTGTGTGTTTGCATGAAATGAATTAAAATGGCCGGTTGTGTGTTTTGAAGTTTAACATGCTGAACAAACTGTGAATGCGTCAGTGAGTTATGTAAGTTTGTATGTATGATATAGTAATATGTATGACATGGTGTGTATGTATGTTTTGTGTTAATACACATGAGTGTGTGTGAGTAATCTATATAGGTGTAATCAGTATTTGTAGGGTGCGTAATACGTCCGTAGATTTATTAATAATGATAATATTGTTAATAGATGGATTGATAATAAGATCATTGTCTAAATGGTAATAAATAAGATGATTGTGCATGTTTAAGTTGTATATAATTGTGTAGGAGCCTATTAGTTGTGATGATGTTGTTTTGATGGGATAATAGGATGGATATATATCATGCGTATTTTATGTCGAGTTTGGTATAATGTGTGTTGATGTGCATTGAGTATGATTATGAAAATATGTTTATATTAGGTTGTATGTGCAAGAGATGATCTCAAATATGCCTCAAGTGATTTAATAAAATTGTATATAAATTTTATTTGTTATGATAATAGTAAAGTGATGTGAATATGATAATAATGAAAGTATGATGATTTGGTAACGATGAAATGATAATGTGTATGTGGATGTGTAGCTGTGTACATGCTAATGTTGATGTGTTCATGGTTAGGTGTTAATATATGTATAATTGTTTGCACCTAATTAAATTTATTATGTGTGAGCATGATGTATGTGTGTGCATGGGTTTGTGAATGGAACTTTTGGGTACGAAACCGAGTCGGAAACGAGAAACTAAACAAGTTTCCTTTAAAATCTAGTTTTAACCAATTAGAAATTATATACAGGTAGTGGGACTACCTAGGCATATTACTTGATTGATTGTTCATAGCCGCGTAAACCTAAGGTGAGTTTTCACGGCCCCTTTTACTATTTTCTTGTTGGGGGAGAAAGCATGCACAAAACTAATTTTGATAGTTGTATTTACATTATATCTCTTGATTATTAAGCGTAAACGTAACAAGTTGTCAAGTCCTCACTAAATCTTCGAGCCGTTAATATACGGGGTATAGCGAGGAAGTTCGGGTAGTACTACTGGGTTTGACAAACCCCACCCTCGGCTGGGAGCCGGGTAGGTGTGAATTGTCCTATGTTGTTGGTCCATTGTTGTAGCAATGGTGTCGAGGCGCAAACATATCTCAGTCAGCTCGGTATCGAAACGCTTAAATAATAAGAAACTGGGTTCGCTACCCAACGATATAATTGTAGTTTACATTATCGGCTGTTGTTGTATTTTTATGATTATCTAAACCTGTGAACTCACCAACCTAGTGTTGACACGATTTAGCATGTCTTTCTCAGGTACTGTGCACGGATTAGGAGCATGCTTTGGTTAAGTCTTAGTTGCATTCAAAACTCTTTTTATTTTTATTTTTATTAGACTTGGTTTTTGGAACGCGCGGTTTGCGCATTGAATTGTTTGGGATTTTTATTTATGCTTCCGCACTGAAACTTACTTTAAAATTTGTTTTTTTATAAATGTTGGTTTTTAAATTCATATAGAGGTCGTTCAATGTAACTAATGACAATGAGATCCTGGCATGTCACGCCCAAACGGTATAATCCCGTTAGTGGAAATTGAGGGTGTGACATATTAACATGTACTAACAGGTAAATACCTGTTAAATACACGAAAATTAACAGGTAGATTCGTGTCTACCTGTTTAGTACCTGTTACATGTTAGCTGATAAGACCATGTAGGTTTGTGTCATGTATTTATGTCCGTATACAAAATTACGAGCCCTAGATAGAATATGAGTACTATAGTCTATTAGTCTCGCAGAAGCCCATTGGCCGCTATAGAAAGCATCCAGGCCCAACACCTTATCATCAAAATAATTTTTGTGTGACTTCAGAAAAGCATCTAGGCCCAACACTTAATTATGAACATAGATTATTCTAATATATCTTAAATAAATTATTGCACTTATTCTTACAAGTCTATTGCTAAACACGAGAAAGTCTGCGATGATTCAGTGGGTTATTCATAGCAATGTTTGACTTCCTAACCACTAGAGCAGTGAACTTCTTAATTAAGGTTCAGCAGGTCATTCATAGCAATGTATCGACCCCTAGGTTTTGTGATTAAAGCTTATGAAGTTTTTTTTAAACATCACTAAATTACATAAAATATATACATTTGTCCAGATTTGAACTCGAGACCCCCCCTAAAGCAATGATCCTAAAGGCAAAACCTCTCTTACTGTCCTACCAACCCCAATAGTAAAAACTTGGGTTAGAGATCAACCGAAGTTGTTAACCTTAAGCGGATGTGTAGTAACACGTAAGCTCAAAAGTAGTTCCTGTCCCTATCAAGGAAGATGCCAACCATCTCTCGTTCTTACGAACACAAAAAAGTTTATGAAGTTATATTTGAAATTCACTCTTGGAAGATTTATTGAAGGGGAATAACAACTTTCACGTGTAACAACAGTAAAGATATGTCTCCTTTAAGGCAGGGTATGTTTTGCTTTATGTGTTGTTTCTCGTGTACACGGGGGGACCAATTTGCCACTCTTTCTCTTTGTATTCGGTTCAAATTACTATATGCTTTATTTTTAATTTCTTTACTACATTACATACAAATTTTTATACTTTTACAATTTACAAGTACGTAGACGTTACTAATATGAAATGAAATCCATGTTCTAATGATCATAAAAATACAAACATGTGATGTAAATGTTAAAAACACTTATTTATAATTACGACTATAAGGAAAGTGCGAGTGATCGATCGATCTAAACCAAAATAATTGAAGTTATATCTAGTGTAGTACCCATTGACGTGCGGCATTTGATCTAAATATCATGCCAATATTGAATCTTACGATACCTTAGTAAGTGATTATACATGTAAAATGATCACAAGGTCTTTCGTTTTCATGTGTGATTTGACAAGCCATGTATTTGAATAATAGCTCTGACATCAGATAATATATAATTATATATATCACATTGGTACGATTAAATTGTTAACACGAATCAACAAAAACACTAATATACTAATTAAAACACAAATACTTATATCAACATCCTAGCTTGTACAAATACTTATTTTGATGACTTGGAAGGGACGCCGTATCGTGTACAACTTTAGTCACAAACTAAAAAGAAAATAAATACTTGTAACTTTTTACAAAACTAGAAATATGATTTTTACAAAAGTAGAAATATGATTACGTACAGATAACATAATCAACTCCACTAAATGATGACTTCATTATTAATTACTAGGTTTCAATGATTCTTAATTAACCGTATATATATATGGTGTGTCTTATACCTTCACGAATTTGCATATATGTATAATGAAAGAGAGACGAGTCTATTAGCTAGCTAGTTAGTAATAATAAAACAAATTAAGCTAACCATTTTTTAGTCTTTGTATCTACGCAGTTGGTTAAACCCTAATTATATTTGTTGAAGCCGGCCTATATATAATGTTTAAGAAGGAATGAGCATCTACTAACACATTATTGATATATACCTAATCATAATAATAATATGGGAGTTAATGATTCTACTCAATCAAGTCATATGCTAAGGTCTCTTAGAACTCACCTGATTCCTCTTTCACTTTTTCTTAATTAAATATAGAAATTGAGCTTTTAACTCAAACCACATAATCTTACTTAATAAAGGGGCAAACAATATATAATAAACAAATACAATTAGGAGCAAATGTACAATGATTTATTCCTAATAACTCTTAATTTACTTCTAACCAACACTTACACCATATGTAGTGGTGAGCTCTCAAAGCGCCTCAAAACACCCCTACGTAGTGGGAAGTGGGCGTTTTTAGGCGTTTTTGAGTTGTAATGGAGAGTTTTTGAGTGATAAAAAGCCCAAAAACGCCATATTACATATGGTCTTATAGCTAGCTTGCATGATTTGAATTATTATGAGTAAAATGCAGAATGATTTATTGGACTTCATGAATATAGACAACATATCTATCTTACTACAAAGTTGTTAATTACCTTAGAGACACAAATGTATATTAATTACACGTGATACGTACGTGATATGTATACTTAGTTCATTAAAAAAATCATGTGACACGTATACTTAGTTGCCATTAAAAAAAACATGTGATACGTATACTTATCAAGTTATAATTTTAAGATTTTAAATTCATACGTAAGATTTGATCGAAGACAAAACATATGCATGTACATGTAAAAACTAGATTTTACATAAATATGAGAAATTTTACCTTATTAAACCTATAATAATGAGATTAAGGTATTTGAGGTTTTGGAGTATTTTTTTTTTTATAATTATTTTAAGGTGGAATTAAAGGGGTTACATGTAGCCAAAAGAGTGGAGATATTAGAAAGAGCAAAAAGAAAAATAATTAGGAAATCGTTAACCTACCCCTCAACCTCAACCTGCCTCAACATCAATCACATGGCTGTCAAGTAGTCTAACCCAACTCACCCTCCCTAATCTTAATTTCATCCAACCTTTCACCAACCTAAACCAAATTTTATAAAACTAACTTACATGCCTTTTTTATTTTACAAATTTGATGAGTTGGCCGGTTTCAATGTAAAATTGGTTCATACTAGATGTTTGATAACTCATGTGTTTTTGTTTAAACAATAGAGAACAAACCTCTTTAATTCATTATATCTTATTCCTAAATTAAGAATTCAAAATTTTGAATTTGAGAGTTTAAAATAAAGACAAAAGCCGACATGCACATCAAATGTTGGGTATGAAAATGTGATTTATTACACATTCATATTAAAGTACGTGGTTTAAGTTCCACTATCATAGATATATATCTTTCAAGCATGTTATATGTAATTAGAAGATCTTGTAATTAAGCACAATGATAATGAAGTGATGGTTGTGGGTTTATGGTTAATATAATCATATGATATTAAGACAAAAATCATATATAATAAGTAACTAAAAATAAAATAACTATTTTTTTCTCTTAACTAGATAAGTAAAAAATCAATCAACCGGTGTGATAAAGATTATATAGTAAAAACGAGAGATAAAATTGAGTTGTTATCCAACATATTAGTCAAATTAATTCCAAGAGTTTAATGGCGTCTACTCAATGATAATATATAAAAGTTTTTAAATGTTATAATTTAATTCGGTTAGGCAAACACCCACATCAAAAGGCATGTCTTGAATGACTCTCTCCAAAACTGCTAATCAAAGTTTACGCAGTTCATGTAATTAGTTTTCTATCATATTCACATGTCACATATAGAGATCATTTACTCATTTAGAAGATCATTATAACAAGACTTATTAAGAAGGGAAATTTTTGACACATATATACATGCAAGGTAGCAAATAAACTTTATTTCATAATTAATGTAGCTTTGCTTGTTTGACTTAATTCATACCGATATGATTTAATCTATTGGTTATACATGATATATCAAATTTCATTTCGTGTGTTATTTTGTATAAATATTTTGCCATTAGGTCTCTTTAAGTCGTTTGACATACAAGTTATATCAATATGATTTTTCTTGCTAACATGTAACAAAAATATATATACTAAAAAAAAGAAACAATTTTTTATTTGTTGTCTAGCACCACCCGTCATCCTTCGTCCCTTCCCAACCATGAAGATGGTTTAGCTCTGGTCACGTATTTATTGTTGTTGCCTACTTCAAGCATGCATGTGTACATACCTCTTCTCCCCCGATCATGAACCCAAACACATTCACCATAGCCAGTCTCAGTTTAAGAATTCGTATAAGTATTAAAAAAACACATGTAATTAATATGTGACACATTAAAAAATAGTGAAAATATTATTTTTTCTTATTAGGCTTTTAAAATAAACATGATCTAGCAAAATCATAAAATATTTGTTTTTTCCCATTAAGAAACTAACACTTGGTGTTGTAATACCATTTCTCAATATAATCTCTCTCTCCAATCAACAAGCATAGCAAATAACAAATTTCAATTCCTCATTTGCATTCAATAAAAACAAAAAATAAAACAAATAAACTATTTATCCTAACATCATTTATTTATCTACATCTTTGAATGAGCTAGATGTCCATAAACCAGCATTCACATGGTGAACCATGATAATGAATTTGAATATCGATCCATAGTCATTATTACATGATCAAAATGGGTTTGTTTTTGCAATCAAATGTACCTGGTACACTCCACATAGTACAAACAAAGCACACCTTAATTTTTTATTCAAAAGAGGAATTACAAGCAAATAATTGATGGGTCCATGACCCGACTTTACAATGATATGGATTTGCCAACACTAGCTCTGAATTCAATCCTTATGGACTCATGGGTCCAAAGATTTGACCCATTGACCCGACATTTGAGTAGCTTCATATTAACACATACCTACTCTTACTACTTACTAGTTACTACTACTACTTCTACCACCCCCCCCCTACCCCACCCCCAATAGCCTCAAACTCACAAAGCATTTAAAACCCTCATCCACCCTTACCTTCTTCTAACTCAACCCTTATTCCCATAAAAATATTTCAAACAATATCTGCACAATGTCCCCTTAATTCTCACCCTAGACAGAGAGATTGAAAGATCTTGAAACAAAATGAGGTATATTAGAACTGGTAGCTTCAAGAGGCTTTTTTCTATGAGGCGTCAAAGCTTAGAAGATTTGCCAAAAGAATGCATTTTTATGAAGCAAGATTCATTCAACAATGGTGAAACAGAGTCTTTCAAGAAACCCACTTGGAAATGTTTCTCTTTTGAAGAGATTTATGTTGCCACTAATGGGTTTTGCTCAGGTAATAATTAATTCCATAAAAATCAAATCTTTTTTAACCAAGTTTTTGAATTTAATCACAAAACAAAGTGGGAAATGGTGAAAAGTTGCAAAGTTTGAATCTTGATATGGATTGAGGCTGTTAACTAATCAGTTTCTTTCATGGTTACCAAGTTCTTGAGTCTGTTTTTAACTTATATTTTAATCCAATTGTAAAACCATGTGGGCAATGGATAAAAGCTTCAAAGTTTGAATCTTTGTGTGGATTAATTATATAAATGGCCATTTTCTTTCATGGGTGTTTATAAAAAGTGGATTTTTTTTGTGGGTTTGATCTTTGTTTGGTGTTTTTAAGTTTGTGGTACATGGGTTTTTCAGAAAACATGGTTGGTAAAGGAGGGTATGCAGAGGTGTATAAAGGGGTGTTGGAAGATGGTCAAGCAATTGCAGTGAAAAGATTAACACAAATGTCATGTGATGAGAGGAAAGAGAAAGAGTTTTTGACAGAAATAGGAACACTTGGTCATGTAAATCATCCAAATGTTTCATCTCTCTTGGGTTGTTGTATTGATAATGGTCTTTATCTCATCTTCCAATTTTCTTCAAAAGGTTCTGTGGCTTCACTTCTTCATGGTACTATTTTTCTTCATTTTCTTGATTTGTTTCTTGAAAATCAACAATGGAAGTTCTAGACATTCATGATTTTTTTAGTCTTCTTTTTCTTTCAAACCTATAATGATATTTGCAAGAATACAAAAAAGAAGTTCCTTAGAAGGTTGTGTTATATCTCTTTCAAAACCTTTGGGAAAGTGGTTTTAAGTTTGAAGTTTTTACCAGGTGGTGTTGTTAGCAGGGTATTGACAAATCGTGTATTTACTAATATGATCGTTAAGAGATTCTTATGAAAAAAACACTTCAAATACACACTCTCAAAGATTTCACTTATTTTTCTTTATAAATGTATTTAAGGGTAAAAGTGTTAAAACATGATTTTCCTTGCCTGTTTTTCTTCATAAAAATATGAGGGATTGTAGCCATGTAGGCAATTTCTCTGGTTATTTTAAAAAAATAACATCCAACAGGCCTTTTGTCTCATAGTATGAGTATTTAAATTGTTTATATCGTGGTTAACATATGTTCTACAAAATAAGTATAAATAGTTAAATACAATGGTTAGTATGATCATTAAGACATGCTACACCATTCTTTTCATTTTATTTTAGCAGTTAATTTATATATTGTTAAAATTACTTGACAGCTTATCAAAATTATTGTTTCTTACTTGATTTTAGTGTACGTACCTTTTTTGGTGGTTTTAAATTAGTTTGCAACTAACTCTCAACTACAATGGTAAGAAGACACACTCACTAAGGGGCTGTTTGTTTACCTCTTAATGGTTCAGTTCAGTGTTTAACCATTCAGCATTCAGCATTCAGAGCGTTTGTTTCAGAAAAAAATAGTCTCTGAATGGTTCAGTTAAGTGCTGAATGGTTAAGAGACTGAGAGATGCTGAATGAAACTGAATGAAGCATATACTAACTTTATACTCATCTGAAGTTGTACCCCAACATCCCTCTTATTGATGTAACATCTTAATGATTCAGGCCTCTTAACCATTCAGCACTTAATGATTCAGATTTTGCCAAACAGCCCCTAAATGAGTGGTAAGCATAGCAAAGGACAAAAAAACTACAATTATTATATTTTGTGACACAATAATTGGTCACTACTTTACTCATCTAGGAAGTTTTTACAGTCACTAATTAAACAACTGTGTACTTACTTTCGCTGGAAACAATATTTATGCTTGCCATACATATTTCTATATTTGGTATAGATATTTTACATAGTGTGATTTTTAATTTTTCATTATTTGTACTTGAAATGATTTTCTTGTCTTATTTGTTTTGGGGTAGATGAGAATTTACCGGTAATGGATTGGAACACAAGGTACAAGATCGCGATTGGGACCGCACGGGGGCTTCATTACCTGCACAAAGTATGTCCAAGGAGAATAATTCACCGAGACATCAAAGCTTCTAATGTCTTGGTCACTAAGGATTTTGAACCACAGGTATGAAATCAAATTGATGGATTCATTTCAAACTTAGATTATGTTGAAATATATATTTTTTTCATTTCACAAGTTTAATTAAAGTTGTAATAAATTGTATTATTACTAGATATCGGATTTTGGACTTGCAAAATGGCTTCCTTCACAATGGACACATCATTCAATTGCTCCAATCGAAGGGACATTTGGGTAATTTTACATGCTGGATTTTTATTTTTGTTTCTATTAAGATTTTTAATAGTTTTTCTTAATTAATACTATTATTTGTGTTGACATATATTTACAGGCATTTGGCTCCAGAGTATTTTATGCACGGTGTCGTTGATGAAAAAACAGATGTCTTCGCTTTTGGTGTTTTTTTACTTGAAATTTTGTCCGGCAAGAAATCAGTCGACGGTTCCCATCAAAGCTTGCATGGCTGGGTAATGCAAATATTTAATTTAAATAAAACTTTAAAAATATCCTGTTAACAATAAGTAAAAAAAAAGCATAATGTAAAATTAAAAAAACCTACGAGACTCCGAGAAGAAAAAATCATTTGTTTTGGAAACCAGTTTGGTTTACGATTTGAAAAATTGAGTTTCGGGATTCTAACGGTTTGAAACCGGACGGGTAAGTCTACAAAGTTGATATACTATAAAACAGTAAAGATAATAAAAAGATATCTTTTAATATGTATAATCTCAAAACAATTTATAGTAAAAAAGTTTCACATATAATTAGTAATTACAGTATATGAGATTTAAATTAACATTATATATTTTGAATGTTTTTATTTATAGGCAAAACCAATACTAAATGAAGGGGAGGTTGAAAAAATAGTGGACCCGAGACTTGAAGGGAAATACGAGTTGTCGCAGCTTAACAGACTTGGCTTTGTGGCATCTCTATGTATCCGACCATCCTCCACGTGGCGCCCCACCATGAGTGAAGTATGTATATATTCTTTTCATCCTTAATTATTTTACAAATTAATTACAAATTAACACATCTTTTAATGTAGCCCACAACTACTTTAATCAAATTTTAATTTAATTTAAATTAAAATACTATATTATCTTTTTCTTTACTACAAAATCTAAATAACTATACAAAGTTAACTGTTTGATTGGTACGTCCACGTAAACCTTATATATAAGTTATTATTATTGTTAATTAATTGTAGATAATTTGAATTTAATAGTTTCAACTTAAATTCATTGAGTTTATTGATTCAATAAGGCAAATCTACTTGCACAAAATAAACATCTTTTCTCGATAGTGAAATCTAAGTATAATCAATGTAAAGTTAACATGATCGAGTTGGTATGAAAATAAAGTCAATTAATGAAAGTTAAAAGTTTTATTGGTTAAAATCTTTTGTTTGTTATTATTATTAATCATAGTTTGTATTAATTATTAAAACTCAGTTTGCCTAAATTACTTATAAACTGGTTTTATTTTCTAAAAATTAACTATTTTGAACTATAAGTAAAAAAACAAGAGAACCAGAATCAATGTTTTATATATATGTCAAGTTGTAATAAGAGTTTAAAATAGTTGTCATTTCAATATGACGCTTGATTAAAGTTAAAACCATAGGGGACCATGCCAGAGTGAATAGAATAAAATGTTTTTAGCATTATTATGAAGTATATGCTTGTCGAATTTTGTGAATTCAAATGATTCTTATTTTTAATTAATCGGAGATGAATTGAATGTAATTAACCTAAAAAAACGTTCGACTAAACAAATGGATAATGTGAACTTAAAATATATATCCTTGTCCCTTCTTGATTCCAATTAACACCCTAGCATAATATATTATTTTTCTGTTCTACAGATTAAAAAACGAACACTATTTAGATGTGGAAGTTTAATAACATATACTAAATCGAGATACGAATTTAGTGTTTTATATAACATTTAACAAGTAAACATGAAATGGTTGAAATTGTTATTTTTCAACCGTTTAAGTATCTTAATTTAAAAATACAATTTTAACCGTTTTTTATATCTACTTGTTGTCAACTTTGCAATCCAACACTCATGCGATTGCGTGAACGCATATATGTATCTTTTTTGACTTTAGCTTTCGTCTTCTAATAATCATGTTAATCAAGATCACAATAATTAACTAGCTAGAGACGTATATATTTAAGATGTTTTTATATTTGTTTTGACATAATCTATGAATGTTATATTTCACCTACCTCGCAATGTTCACTTTGAATTCAACATCATACAACAGTACACATCCATGTGAGCTATACATATGGCAAACTACAAAATAGTTATATCATTAATTATTCTAAACTGACAGCCATTTAACGTTTTATCCCTTTAACGAATTAAATACATTATTGTTGATAATGAAAGACCACCTTAATCTGGTGACATAGTCAATATTGGGATTTTGTTTTTTTCTTCTTCTTTAATAAAATGTTTTTAGAAGTAGGGTTAATATATCACCCCTTTTTGTTTGTTGGTGATAATATACTTATTTATTTTATACATCATGTGGGTTTTTTATAAGCTATTTTGTTTTGTAAGTATTGTGTTGATATCGGTTGTTGTTTTGCAGATTCTTGATGTAATGGTGGAAGAAGAAGAGCCGGATAAAAGCCAATGGAAAATGCCTGATGAAGAAACGGAGGAGCAAGACGACTTCTGGGGTTTTGAGGATCTTGAGTTTGAATTTTATGATAGTAGTACCTCATCGCCTTCTTTTCAAGATTCAGCCTCGATAAAAAGCAGTTAGCCAGATATATAGGAAATTAACTTATTAGATGCATGGTTCATGTGTATATATATACGGTCTATCTCACATGGACAATACAATTCACCGCGTAATATTATTATTTTGTGAGCAGGGTAATATATACGCATTGGAACCACGTACACTAGATTTTATGATATGATGTACGTACATATATAAAAAAAATTTATGATATATATTATATATGCAAAAATTTAGGTAATTAATTAGTTACTTGGAAGTTTTGAGCTAGGGAGTAAAATTAACATGAATAATGCAATAATGAATTTAAATTTGCACTAGCTAGCTTTGTTGTTAAAAATAAATAAGGGGCGGGTCAATAATCTACATCACATGGAGGGTATGCTTATAAGATTGCACAATCATGGTGGCTAACTCAAGTTTTGAAGTCCAGCTCATATTATACAATAATTCCACCTGTCACAACACCAGCGTGTAGGACATGATACACAAATGTATTATCCCGTCATTTTCTGGCTAGAGATCGATCGATTATGGACAAATGAAATGGTCTAGTATGAAACTTAAAAGTTAAAACTATCAAATGGGGCCTTTGAATATTGGGAGTTGATCACAACTTGGTTTAGTTGTCAGGTATTGGCTCATCTTTTGCATCAAAGGTGAAACGTTAAAGAAGACAGCTAGGTTTTTAAAAAAACAATTTTTTACGGTTACGTTATTTTCTTGTAAATTTATAACATTATGGCATTGTATTGTATATAATACTAAAAACCAAGGTCGATGGGTGAGGTCGACCTTATAAGGTGGTGTTATAAAAAAATTATTTCTAAATAAGGTCAAACGGTGCGTTATCACGCCGCCTGTCATGTCACCATTTCACAGCTGCAACACCGTGCCAGGTGGGGCATGAAGGGGAGTTAAAATGTGCTTTATGGTTTGGGTTATGTGTGAAGGGGCTTGCATTGTGATTATTTTATTTTATTTTTTTTTCTTTCTATGCCCATTATAATGTTACTCATACATACATATACACGTACTGCTGCTGCTTCCAGTTGTACATAAATACACATGCATACATATACTCTGCTGCTATTACTCATACATATATACACACATGTGTTGCTTTTATTTACACATATACACACATATGATGTTGTTACACATATATACATAAGCACGCATAAATACATACTGCATATACACTCAAACACATAAACACGGCGAAAACAAAACGGAAATGAAAACAACCATCGTCTTCAACCGCGGCGCAACCGAAACAAAAACATAGAAAGAAGAGGACGACCACAACCAAAGCAAACCATCTGACACAAACCGAAGATGAGGCGGTCAATAATCAGGTTTTTTTTAGTATTTTTAAGTTTTTAATGAAATGGTAATTTAATTTATGTATTGAATTTATTAAAATGCTTAAGTAAATAAATTGGTGATGTAAAGTGAAAGAGGGTGAAACCATTTCCACCCTTGAAGTGAAGTGAAAAGAGAAAATGTAGAGTGATGTGGATGTAACAACCTAGTAAAACCGCACCATGATACTGTCCGCTTTGACAACGACATGCCCTCAGGCGTCCGCCTTTATGGTTTTAAAACACGTCATTGTAGAGAAGGTTTCCACCCTCTTATAAGACATGCTTTGTTCTCATTCCCAACCGTTGTGGGATGTTACATTCCACCACGACACCACCCCCCCTTAAGGAGCCTAGCATCCTCGCTCGAACATCGGTCTGGTCCCTAACTCTAATACTATCTGTAATAGCATAGTGAATCCGCACCATGATATTCTCCGTTTTGGCAACGACATGCCCTCATGTGTAACACTTGTGTTAATGTGGTGAACGAAACACGTGTAATAAAGTCACAAACACGTCGCATTGCGCACGTTCGGGTCTAAAAGCTTGTTCATATAAAAGATCTATTTAAATAGGCCGTACCTAAGTACTAGAAAAGTAACTATTGATTTAAATAGACAGTACCCAGTACTGAAAAATGACTATCATCGAAACTAGAATTGATCAACAATAATACCCAATATATATGTATGGAACTAAAAGAGGGTTCGAATGGAAACTCATATATATATACTCATAAGTCATAATAGCTTTATGGGACACAGACCTAAACTAAGTTTTCCCTAATTTTTTAACATGCTATTATAATAGTACTATGTTTAACACCGGTGGGTTACACACGGGTTAAATAACAATGTTTATATAGAAATTATAATCATTATGTTTAAAGATTTGTAATTTGAAAATATTTAATATTTAAGAATATTGCTCCATCAACTCATTGCATGAAACTTAAATTTTGACTCTCAAACTTTCTATTATGGATTAAAAAAATTTCCCCCTAAAAGTTGCCCCCTAAAACCTTGATTTATTAGATACTAGGTTTAATACCCGTGTGTTACACACGGGTTAAATAATAATATTTATAAAGAAATCATAATTATTATGTTTAAAAATTTGTAAGTATTTAAAATTTAAAGATTTTTGCTCCATCAACTTATGCATGGTGCAAAATTCCATTTAATTTTTACCTTCAAAACTTCCTATTATATAACAAAAAGAATTTCCCCCCAAAAATTTGTCCCCTAAAACCTTGAAATATTATATAGATATATATAAGATTACAACATAAAAATAAAATTTACATGCTAAAAAAACGCATTTGAAAATAATATTTAGGCATGTGTAAATTAGTGTTTACACATGTAATTTACGTATACGTAAAGGGTGATTTACACATGTGTACTTTTTTATTTCTTATACGATCTTTTTATCATGTAAGTTATATTTTTATATTTTAAATTACTAGCAATAGTAGGTTCAAAATTTTATTTTTGAAAATATCGGTTCTTGTTTGAGTTTTCTACTGGTTAAGAGTTTTCATTTCATCTTATACCCTATATATGTACGTGTGTGTGTGTATATGTTTGTGTGTGCGTCATTAATCCTTCGGCACGTAATTACTGATAAATCACTATTAGGAAATAAGAACTCGGAGAAAAAGGACATTCGCCTATAGAAAAATCCGAGGTTAATTACAACAAATTGTATTAGGGAGATCTAACATGTTTGGAGGCGAATCTTTACACCGTTTGTCATTGCACTAGTGTGCTCTTAAGTGGTACAAAGGTTTGCTATTACCGAAGGGGTTAGAGTTGATGCAAATCATGTTTGGTCGATATCAATTCAAATCAACAAGGCTACAAACTAACGGATCCATTAAATATAAAGAGTTTACTTCAGTAATAAGATTTTGATACATTAACTAGTTGTTGTCAAGATGAAGCCAGAGGGGATATATGACCTATAATAATGTGTTAATGAAGTCGCCTACAATGGTAGCTTAGGTGAAGAATATATCATTTAAATCAACGAAAAGTAAGTTAATCAACAAATATATATAATGGTGAGTGAGGACCCAAACGAGGCCATCAAAGTCGGCACTAAATACTTTTGTTTAGTTGTAATATATTTTGTTCTATTTCAATTAAAAAAAACTAAAATGATTCATCACGAGATAGATGTGTTTATTTTGCCACCTCTAATATTGATAATTTGAGGCTCAAACATGACAGGACACGCGATACTTTCGTTTATTTGTAATACATATTGTAATTTTGTTCTTTTACGGTTTTATATATGTCATTTGTAAGAGGTCAATAAGTTTTCTAAATTATATGTATCTTTGGGTCTTCGGGCATGTGACTTTTCCTTGAAACTGAAGATAACTTGGGACGCTTAACGACTCCGTATGATTAGCTAGGTTAGGCTAGCTAATGGATAGAATTTGTTATTGGGTATACAAAATGTCTATATAATTCTTTGTTTGTTGGCCGTTAAAAAAAGATGTATATATGCCGACACCTCAACCAATAAAGTACCAATAGAGACTCCTGGACCCCTTATGGCTTAGTCGTTGTTACATATTTAGTTATTAGAAATTTGGATTAAATTGTATAGCATTTTAAAAGATGAGGTCTGTGGGTTTATTTCCACTTGCCACATGACCTCTTTTAAATAGACCAACAATTTTTTGGTTCTTTCACTTTAATCCTTTAACTCAACTTATCTATTTGGTCTTTTAACTCAACTTTGATATATTTACGATTTTAAATTCCTAACTTTAACTTATTATCATTTTGACTCTAAATGACTTAATTAATTTGTAACTTTAACCCCTTGATTTTATTTGATTATCATTTTGATCGACCACTAAGTTTGAATATATATTTCCGTCTTTTTAGTATGTGTCGCATTACGACTTTACACCGTGACGTGCGAGAAATTAAAATTTTTTAAATCAACGCGTGTGACAAAGTCACATACTCAAGACCAGACTGCCGCATCATTGAGAGTCGGTCTTATATGGTTTAGATTTTGTAACTTTTAAGTATCTTTTATGTTCACTAAATTAACATAATTTTAAAATTATAATTTATAAAAACCAAAACAATACCGGTGGATTTTCGATTTGGGATCCTCAAGTAAAATATAAAGGAAGCCTTCAGTTACGTGGGGGTCGGAGACTCATCATAAAGCACCTATAATATGTCGGCAAAACACTCAGCTTTCACGTTAGGGCAATATATTGTCGGTAATTTATTTGTAATACTGTCCGTTGATGAGCTCTGATCAGTTGATAACTTTTTACCCATTTTTTGACGGTGCATGTGTCTACAACGAACCAACAATGGATTCTACCTTTACCGAGAAATTCATGACAATGATATTTGTCATTGAAAGTGTACTAATGGTGTCCGTCATAACACAAAATCAGGTTCATGTCTCACACACTAATACGCGGTAACCTCACAAGCTGAACTTTGACATCACCAATAATACAGGAGGAATAGAGTTAGACAATATGGGTTTCGTATTTAATAATCTTGTTTAACTTCATTTTCAACTTTATTACAATGCCGATTGTACATGTAATCATATTTGAATTTTTTTAAAACCATTTTAATTTCTTAAGAAAAGAAATTAATTAGCTTTGTACTTTATTAATTATTATATGCTATCACGTTATCAAATACGGAGTAATAAATATCACTAGTATTATGCGTCAACTTCTTTGCTTGTTTTTTCCACAATATTTTGCTCATTTGCTGTCATAAACATTGCACGCTTGTTGCTAACCCAACCAATCATCAATTGTCATCAAACAAAGTTAAATAAAAGTTAGAACTGTTTATATTACAAGTTAATCAACTTTGACAACATATTAAATTGAAAAAAAAAACAATATATACATTTTATAGGAAACGGTTCAAACATAGTGGTTCAGGTTGGATTGACCTTTTTCATCATAACCCCATTTTTTTTCTTCCGGAAATTTTAAAAAAATAAGCCAATATTAAATATAAATGTCGTTAAGTGAGCTTGTAAGATATTTGGATTTGGTAATTGCTTGGACAACTTCCCCAGTTATGTCTACACTTTTAGACAAGGTATATTGTGTTTACGAAAAATCATATTATGTTTCAACTACAAATAAAAAAACTCTTCTATGTGAAAAATAAAGCGTTCACTATTTTATTAAACCAAACCACATGAAACTGTTTACATACAGGATCAAATCATCACAATGATTAAGTGAAACGTTGCAAGTCTTCACATCACTTATAGTCGTAAATCGTGTTTGTATATATTGAAACGTCATGGAGCAGGGGTTTCAGTGACGGATCTAGAGAAAAAGTTCAGGGGTAGCGAAAAATTAGATTTTTTGGACCTAAAGGTATAGCGATACATAAAACGATAAGAAAAATTGAAATTTTACTTTAGTTTTACACTTCGCCGGAAAAGTTGAGGGGTAGCGGCCGCTACCCCCGGCACTACTATATATCCGTCCCTGAGGGGTTTGGACCCGGGTGGAACAGGGGTGGGATGACCAACGTGGTATGACCAACGAATGGCGAATGAGACCCCAAAATGTATTAGTATGTAACGTTGTGTAAACACCAAACTTTTAATAAAAAAAATCCTATCGCCTATTAGACAAAGGTTTTGATGAAACACATAGATAACCATGTCACAAATACGTACGCAGGTAGGACAGTTAGAACTATAATACAAATAGTTAAACCATGATTAATTTCTAAAGTTTAGGGACTTGACCGAACTATTCGTATTCTATTCAAACTTTACCGACTTGTAGATTTGGTTTATGAAATTAACTCTAACAAAGTCAAGGGTAGATTCCAAACTTTTTACAGGTGGATTTAAAAAACTTGTATCGGTGTCACTGTCCGAAAACATTATATATGTTAAATACATATATCATACATAAAAAAGTATGGGATAAGTTTTATGGTATCCAAAGCATGTATAGTATAAGCAGGCTGGCATGCACTTGAAAAGGAACCGGCATGGCCAAGGTGAACAAGGATCATGTATAATCCAACACAATAAATTAATGTAGGGTTTGTAATAAAAGTGACTAAGTAGTTGGTTCCAATGAATATATATACATTCCCAAATCCACAAATTTAATTCATTGTACAAACCTAATTATGCATAATGTACAAGTCATCTTTACCAAACAATTCTAGCTAGTATAGCACCTACCCTAGGACACTAGTCCTCCAACATTCTAAAATTCTTGCAAGGCTAATCATCAATATATGAATGAGTGGCAGTTGAACAACAGTTGGACTAACTCCTCTTACAAAACTAATGTCTGTCTTTTTTATTCTTAGTTGTATAATAAGAACATTAATCAATTAATCATTTAAATTAAAGAGTCACATGGTTGTTAGTTGAACTTTAATCTTGATGATGTGTTGTTAGCAGGTGGGTGTAGATATAAGAAATTAAGATCTGGTTAGCCTTTTTTGGACTTTGAAGTTGTTTTTTTCACAACCAACATGCTGCTTAATTCTCAGTGAAATAAAGTTGGACTTTTTTGAAGTCAACTTTGATGAGATCATTCACCTTTGACAATCAAAAGTCAAATGCCATACATTTGACTTTATAATCTACATGATTAGAAGCAAGCTATGAAAAGATACGGCATGATAAAAAACGAACAAAAAATATGTATATCATACAGAAGACAGAAAATGACATGAAGTTGACATGAAGTTGACATGAAAGATAAGTTGTGGACAAGTTGAAGAGTAGATACATGTTGGGGGTATGCTCAATATACAACCAATTCTAGTAGGAAAACATTAAAAACACATACACAAGATGTATGGATAGATGGAAAAAGAGACGGTTATGGAGTTATACACCCGTCTTATGTATTAGAGTTAAACCAACAGTTACATGTGTTTATATACACACTAATTACATATTAAACAAAACTTTATATGCATATACACACACTGATCGCGCTCAACTTGCTACATGTGAAGTATGTGAAATTGGTACATATGCAACACGAGAACCAAAGTCAAATGGCCAGTATGTCGTTTCGATAATTTATAATGACTAAAGAATCGTTTATAAAGTTGTTGCATTATTATGTGCCGGAGTGATCAAAGTCAAATGGCCAATCTCGCAAATACAAGGTACTCAACATGAGAGAACTTTGGCTCAATATATGGCCGCTCACAAGTTTATTTTTTCGCAGCGATTCCTATTACTAGGGGATTAACCACCAAACTTGTAGATGCATGATCTGAACCTACAATTTGTTGTTTGAGGAGCACACCATTTACCATCACAATTTGGTCCTCTTATTTCTCATGTTCTTCTTACAAAAAACTATGAGTAGCAATTAATTTGATCAACTAGTTATGTGGTTTTGTTCTATAGGGCTATGGGCAAGCTTTTAGAAGATGAGCCTTATACTAACACTTGGGCTTGGAGCCCAAAGTTTATTTGTCCAATGCTTTCTAATTTATACGTTTCCCACTGAGCAAAGATGATCCACTAAGCCCAATCGTGATCATTATGACCAAATGCGGTTTTGACTTTCAAGTGTAAAATGCATTTGAAAACTCCAAATCATTGGCATGAAATTGCCATATACACATTTCACGCTATAAAAAAAAGACATTATCGTGTTCTGTTAATTTAGGATTGTTATTTGTAATAAAAATAAGGGTGAAGCTATCCTACAAAGTGTAAAAATGATACAAAGTGTGAGAAGACATAATGGTACAAAAAAAAGACATAATGGATGATTAAAAAAAATTTATAACTCACAAATTAAATCGAATTTCAAAAATCGTTTCGAAGACCTTGTTCCCACGTCGTCCTCCTTCATGAAAAAATAAACGAAAAATAAAAAAATCAACGTTTTCATTGTGTCTTTTTTTACTTTCATTGTGTGTTTTGTAAATTTTTTACATAACAAAAGACACAATGAAAGTGAAAAAACGACACAACATATTTTTTTATTTTTTTCGATTATTTTTTATGAGAGAGGACAACGTGAGGAACAAGGTCTCCGAAACACTTTTTTGAAATTCGATTTATATTGTGAGTTATAATTTTTTTAACTGTGTCATTGTGTTTTTTTTACTATTTTGTCTTTCTCACACTTTATACCAAAAAATAACTTTGTATATGAACCTCTCTCTGAAAATAAAAGCCGAGATGTCACAAGTGAAGTTTTTAATTTGGATTAATGGTAGACCGATAATTAATTATATTTAGATAGTTACCTGTTTTTGTAAGTTCTGTTCATTAGCCAAGGTTTTAGAAAATATAGTTGGGCTTGGAGCCAATATCATGTGTCAAATGCTTCTTTAAGTTACACTCTAAAGTCCAATTGAGCAATGGTGTTCCAGTAAGCCCAATTATAATCATTCGATAAATGCGATTTTGTAGATTTGTGATAGAAATTTGACCGATCTTTTACGAAAGAGTAAATTACGGTTTTCATCCCTGTGATTTGGGCTTTGTAACGGTTTTCATCCAAAACTTAAAAAATGCTCAATATAACCATTGTGGTTCTAGATTTGTCCCAATTAGATCCAAACCTTTAACACCGTCAAGTTTAACCGTTACTAAGCCCTCATTTGCATCTGCGTGAAATGCATAATTTGATCAAAATGCCGTTTTATTGTAAATTTTTAATTCAATATTAACAAAACATGAAATATTAGTAAACACAAAACATGTCATTGCATATGATCTTTACACAAAGATAACATATTACATATGTATTCAATGAGTAGATGGAGTATTGTAACCTATAAAAAGCAATCATCACACCATATAATTCAAAATATGACTTAGCTATCTTTACAATAATAACTGCAAAAAAAATTGTTGCAAATATTAAACAGATTTTTTGTTTATGAAACTATGCAAGAATATCACGAATAATCAAAATGTATCATATGACACATATATAATCTTTGGTGTTTAACTGCTGAATTATATATGTAGAAAATCTAGAATGGTCCTCCGAAACCAAAAGCAATATTAGTAGAAACAATTAATATATGTTATTGCATCTGATCTTTACACAAAGATAATATGTTACATTTGTATTTACACAAATTAAATAGCTTGAATGACCTTTCACAATACTATGCCATAATTCCTTATGATTACACTGAGGCCATTGTGATCTCGTGTTTGTTCATGATTGGTGTCCCTTTTACAACCGTAGATTTGGTGGCAACGTCAGATGACGACCAATCAGAGCCACCAACATTCCACGCGATTCGAGCCAAAGAGTCACTTGCCTCGTTTCCCCCCAAAAACAAATGCGAAAAAGGGTTTAGAGGCTCTGGAACCTCCAAAGCGCCTTCCAACATTTTCACAACAATGCTCATCACCGGTCTAGTCTCAGGCCGGTATTGAACGCAACAAAGTGCTACCTTAACCATCCTCTCCACCACTTCTTGATCCTTTTCTTCAATCCCACAGACTATCATCAAATCTTTCAATTGCTTTTTTTCATATTTCTTCCATGCCCAAATTGGAAACCAATGTTGGCTATCTCCGAGAGTCAAGTCCACGTTCCTCCTTCTCCCAATGATCTCAAAAAGTAGCATCCCAAAACTATAAACGTCACATTTGTGTGTAACCGGAAGAGGCATCCATAGCTCCGGAGCAGCATAGCCAGGAGTACCTCGTCCACCTGTCATGGTTATATGAGTGTTATCCCTATTGCACAATTTGGCCAAACCAAAATCCGCTACTTTTGCACAAAAATTTGAATCCAAGAGTATGTTTCCTGGTTTGATATCATAGTGAACTATTCTTTGTGGGCATTCTTCGTGCAAGTAAGCGATGCCTCTTCCGGTTCCTAATGCAATCTCATGGAGCTTCTCAAACCCTATTGTATCCCTTTTATCGGCTTTAAACAAGTGATAGTCCAATGAACCATTAACCATAAACTCATAGACCAAAGCTCTTAAACTTGACTCAAAGCAAAACCCATATAACTTAACAAGGTTAAAGTGGTGTGTTCTTCCCATGGTGCTAACTTCAGCCATAAATTGTTCCTCAATTCTCTTGTCTGAGGTCCCATAAAGTAACTTCACGGCCGCAATAGTGCCATTGCTAAATATTCCCTTGTAAACCGTCCCAAACCCACCTGAACCCAACACAATGGTGAAGTTATCTGTGGCTAGCCTCAGTTGTTGAGCAGTGAACCGAATGGGTTTTTCTCTTTCCATATCATCCAGGAATTTGGCCATGGCCAGAGGAATAAAGCGAGCGTCGTCATTAAATGGTTGCGTTTGCACGCTAGATCTTCTTTTGCTGAAATGTTGACATACACATATAACAATGCAAATCTTTACAGCAACAACTGCGCGCAAAAGGAGAACCATATATATATTAAGTTCAAGAAACTATTGCATATTTGCATACTGTATATATATATATAATTGAAGAACTTACCAACTAGAGCAACGACAACAATGACACCGTCGATACTGCTACTGCCACCATCGCTTGACATGATGTTAGAAAAACGGATTGAAACCGAACCCCTTTAAGGATTCAATAGATCGATAGAGGTTTTATTGATCTTGTTCTTTAACATATATATTTCATGCTGAATCTAGAAGTAAGCAAGTGAGTGATGGTTTGAATGTTGCAGTTTGATCAAATTTAGTTGCAAAAACGTTCAAGTCGTTAACAATTGGAGACAATTCCAATGGAATATTATGCCTTTGTAGTTTTGTTTTTATTCATTTATGAAAACGCGTTTGTTTCAATCTTATGGACGGCAAAATTGAGATCTTAATTTCACACAACTATAATTTAGATAAATTACTACCATTATCCACACTTAGAGCCTCAAATTTTGTTGCTTCATAATCCATATGTTACTATACTTAATTGTAATAATCAAAACTAAGATTGCGGATAAATATTAATTGTACCGTCAATTTGACAAGTGTCACTTCCAACTTTTACTTTCAGAACAGGTTTATGGATTGACACGTTTACTCATTTATAATTTGTTTTATTTCTTAAAAATGTTTTCATGTATTGTCATAAATTAATTTTGTTGGATGTTCTATATCAACATTTGAAACTAAAATTAGAAATTGATATAATATATAAAATAACTAAAATATAACTTTTTTACATTCATTAGTATTTTTTTAGTCATAAAGAAGACAAAATAAAGGAGGAGTATTCATAGAGGAAATTTCATGGAAGGTCGTTATTGAAAGGGATCCATGCATGTATATATACCACATGCATATATAGCTAGCCCTACATTATATATATATAGGAACTAGGAAGTTAATATATATATATATATATATATATATATATATATATATATATATATATATATATATATATATAGATTAACGTACACATAAAAGGTGAAAACATTTAATCTTAATTGTTAGTATTGTTTTGATCTTGATTCAATTCTAGAGTGGTTATATATCTAGCTAGCTTATATGTAATAAAATCATAAAAAGTTATAAAACTTTTATATAAACGGTCAAGAGAGTGATGAATGGAGGCTTTTGGTTAAGTGCTAGATTGATCATGTAACTGCTAGCTTTTAACATTCTTGATTTTAACATGTATTTTAGTAATTATAACTATGAACTATTGAACTATATATGTAATTATACATATTTTCATAAAGGGTTGCGATGGTTAATTGCAACTCTTCAACCCTAATATAAACGTCGAATTTGGTCAAATTTTGGTACAAGAAAAACTAAACAAATTTTCATACACATTCTTGATTTCCCTTTAAAATTTATCAGACTGAATATTTTTAATTAAGTAGCAATGAAATAACTCAATTAATCTGGGTTAAGTTAATGTTCACATGACTTTAACACAAATCCAAGTCTTCACGAATCCAAAACCAACATACATGCATTCATTTTGGATGATAAAGGTTGCTGGTTGTAAGTCATTTTGAAGAAAATGGGGTCAATGGCCGGAAGATCGATCAGTATCATGATAGCTAGGACAAACCAAGCTTAATTAATTATGTAGTACGTGCTTAATTTACGGTGTGATGAATGAGTACCCTAGCTAGCTATCACATTCGATCTAACGTGTTTACCACGTCCGATCCAAAGAGTCTCCACATATGACAAAAACACCAGTACCTCTCAAAGGAATTTTCACGGGAAATTGAAGTGACCTTAATTATTGAAGGAGGGGGTTAAGTTTGTGCTTTACGAGAGTTAATTTCTTATACTCCGTATTAGTTAGACTTTACTCCCTTACTAGGCAAGTGCGAAGCTTTTAAGGGACGGAGAGGGTCACGCCCCCCCCCCCCCCCAATTTTTCCTGTATGAAATGTTGGTTTGTTGGTTGGTAGTTGATTTTTTTACATATACCAGGTTTGACCCCCCAAAATGAAACCTTAAAAACTTTGGCCCCCATTGTTGTAAAATCCTGACTTCGCCACTGTTACTAGGTTTGAACAAAGTATAATTTTTAAAGTTTTATCATTTTAGAAATTAATACATCTACATCACTATTTTCATAAATTAAGGCACGGTCTATGGCTAATTTTAGATGAAAACTAGAAACTAAAGTACAAAAATAATAGTATAGTCACCGGACATTATACTAGCTAAGATAACAAAGTTAGCATAAATTAAAGCCACAACTTAATTTAGCGTTTGGCGTCATACGAAATTTACCATGCTCTCGTGTGTTTGTAAAAATCATCGAAACCCATCAATACGTAGACTGATTCAACCCAAACAAATGTGCCAAATAGTCATCGATCGAGACTTAAATGCACTATAGGACAAAGCAAGCTTAATAATGCAGTGCTTATGGGTCCATCCCGTACCCTGTCGTATTCGAGAGTATTAATGTGTTTACCAAGTCCAAAGAGTAGCACATGATATCGAACACAGACACACAGGTAGCTAGCTCTCAAACGAAATTTCATGACGATGTGACGCTAATGGGGTTAGTGACTCATTGGTAACATCTTCGTGTTTGAGCATTATATCTATATATTGGGTTTAAATCCTGCTATGAGCATGTTGTAACATATTTCTCCTTTGAAATAATGAAGTTGTTCAAAGAAACCTTTAATTTTGATTCTTAGTCCAATCCTGAGTGTAAATAATACATATATATATAACACAAGGTTTAAATGGAATACAAGCTTAAAAAATATTACAAGGCAATGAGTTCAAAATTCAAATATGTTTGAAATTTCTTATATCGTCAAAATGAAAATACAATTGAATGTTCATGGTTATGTAGTTTGATATAAAATGCAGGTGTGCACTATATATATATATATATATATACAGATCGATATTAATACAATTAATTTATCATGAGATGCGTTTACTTTCCAAACTTGTTGGTTGTTTCACATGATCATTATACTGATGCCATTGTAATCTCATATCTCCTCATAGATGATGTCCCCGCGACTTCAACAGATCTTGTTGCACCTTCAGAAGAATACCAATCTGAACCGCTAACATTTGAAACCGTATGAGCCGATAACCCGTTAGGTTCATTAGGCTCTGATAGCAAATGCTCAAAAGGATTTAAAGGCTTAGGCACCTCTAACACACCTTCCAACATTTTAAGAACAACGCTCATCACCGGCCTCTTCTCAGGCTTATACTGCACGCAACAAAAAGCAACCTTCAACATCCTTTCTATAACTTCATGATCCTTCTCTTCAATCTCACAGTGTGTCATCAAATCTTTTAATTGATTCTTTTCATATTTTCCCCACGCCCATATAGGGAACCACTGTTGGGTATCAGCAAGAGTAACGTCCATGTTCCTCCTCCTCCCGATGATCTCAAAAAGTAGCATCCCGAAACTATAAACATCACATTTGTGTGTGACTGGAAGAGGAAACCAAAGTTCTGGAGCAGCGTAGCCTGGGGTACCTCGACCATTTGTCATCGTTATATGCGTGTTTTCCCTGTTGCAAAGTTTTGCTAAACCAAAATCAGCTACTTTCGCACAAAAATTTGAATCTAAAAGTATGTTTCCTGGTTTAATATCATAATGAACTATTCTTTGAACACAATCTTCATGCAAGTATGTGATGCCTCTTGCGGTTCCCACTGCAATCTCGTGAAGCTTTTCAAACCCTAGCATAGGCCCTGCTTTGTTCCCTTTAAACAAATGATTATCCAATGAGCCGTTAGCCATAAACTCATATACAAGAGCTATTAAACCTGACTCAAAACAAAACCCATAAAGCCTAACAAGATTGAAATGATGTGTTCTTCCCATAGTGCTTACTTCTGCCATGAATTGTTGCTCTATCTGTTGGTTAGAGGTCCCATTTAGTACTTTCACGGCTACCGGCTTATTGTTGCTAATGATTCCCTTGTAAACCACCCCAAATCCACCCGAACCCAGTTTGATGCTAAAGTTATCCGTGGCTATTATTAGCTGTTTAGAGGTGAATCGTATGGGGTTTTCTTTTTCCATTTCATCGAGGAATTGGACCATGGTCAACCGAGTGTCGCCGTTCTTTGATGATGTCTTCGCCTTACATGCTGCTTTATAATTAATTGAACAGCATACTATAAAAACTGCAAAAGAGAACATTCATATTTAGAATATGTTAGGTAGCTAGAAATTAATTAAATTATAAATGGATACAATTATATATCAGCTTCATTCATATTTCTTTAAATGTTACCGGATTGTACGTGGAATACGACTTACATGTTATAAAAACAATTACGCCAAGCGTAATACCAATAAGGAGACCAGGAGAAGCTGTAGAAGGAGCGCTAGAAGAAAGATAAAATTCGCGGAGGTTGACTGGAGGAGGAGCAGTAGAAGTGAATGAAGAAAAATTAGACCTACTAAAAACGAGGCTAGAAGTATACATAATGTTCGAATATAATGTTAAGATGCTAATTCTAAATAATACAAATGCACAACATATATACCGGATAAATGCCTCCACACAACATATAATGTTAAGATGCTTCTAATACACGCGTCATCTGAATTTATCACACAACCAAATTGTCCTTTGTCACTATCTAATACGAGACCAAATGCTTCCACCAAGAAATTACGTACACACGTACGTATACTATTTTTGGTTCAATTCATTAATTCAGAGGTACGTACGTGGAATGATTCAAACCTTATTTCTATTTTGATTTTGTAATATTAACAAGCCTAAAGCCCCGTAATTTTGTAAGTTTATTAAATTTACTAGGTTTAATACCCGTGTGTTACACACAGGTTAAATAATAATATTTATAAAGAAATTATAACATTATTTGAAGTATTTATAAATATTTAACATTTAGTGATTTGCCTTCATCAACTTATGCATGAGATACTACAAGAAAATAAGCCTATTGCAACTTTTTTTGGTAAAAAAAGGTTGCATTAGGTGAAGTTGCATTAGATCAATTGTAATTTTTTTTATTACATAATGCAACTGTTTTTACATAATGCAACTGTTTTTTTTACATAATGCAGTTTTTATTCAAATGCAACATTTTTTTAATGCAACTCTTTAAATAAGAGTTGCAATAGGTAACAAAAAAATTACATTAGATCTAATGCAACTTCTTCTAATGCAACTGTTTTGAAAAAAAAGGTTGCAAATAGGTTATAAAAATATTACAATAGGTTCATTTTTTAGTAGAAAAAATTTAATACAATTTTTACCTCCCAAACTTCCTATTAGACTATGTGTAATGGTTGATGCCCCTTGGGGGCGTTTTCCGCCATGTGGACGATGACTAGACAAGGGGCATTATATCAAAAAGTGGTGTAATGGTTAATGCCCTATAATACCCCATAATCATTAAATAATTATTAATCAATTAACAAATCAAATCAATCATCGGTCAACAACAAGGGGCACCGACGTTATCTTCAAAACGCCCAACGGGGCATAACGCCCATAACGCCCCCGCGTAGTGGTGTGCGGGGCGTTATGGGGCGCAAAGGGGCATTATCCAAGGGGAATAACGCCCACTACATTAAGTCTTATAGAACAAATATTTCCCCCCAAAAATGACCCTCTAAAACTTTGAATTATTAGATAGATTTCCACCAATAACTTTTTTACCTTGATTAATATAGAAACCAAAGTAAGTTTTGAAATCCAAATCCATCTCTAATTGATGCATTAAAATCTTTAAAAAAATGCACATACGTACGTAAATATGAATTTTATATTATACTAATACACGTGTGTTACACATGGGTTAATATAATATTTTTAAAGAAATTAAAACTATTATATATGTTTATGGATTTATAAATATTAATATTTAAGATAGTTCATCAACTCACGCATGGTTAAAATTTCAGTTAATTTTCCCTCCAAAGCTTTCTATTATAAAAGAAAAAATTTCTTCTAAAAACTGACCCCCTAAAACCCTAATTTATTAGGTAGATTAGGTTTAATACCCGTGTTTTACACACGTATTAAATAATAATATTTTTAAAAATTCATAACCATAATGTTTAAAGATTTATACATATTTAATACTCCATCAACTCATGCATGATGTAAAATTTCAATTGATTTTTACCTTTCAAACTTCCTATTATAGAACAAATAAATTTCTCCATAAAAATTACCCTTTAAAACCTTGAATTATTAAATAGATTTCATTCTTAAAAAATATTTTATAGTTAGCTAAAATAACTTTTGTTAATCTAGTACATTGAATAATCAAATACACAGGGGCGAAGCTTAGTTGAGACGGGGGAGGGTCACGGCCTCCTCACTTTTTTCCCCCGAAACAAAGCGTTTTAAGATTCGGCCTCCCTAGCCTCTAAATCTTGGCTTCGCCACTGCAAATGCAAATACAACCTGGGAAATATAACAGAGCACTAAATCATGATGATGAATAATATTGCACAAAAGTGTTCGATCGGTGTATACAACTGCAAGTTTACCTAACACGTACTTGTGTAGGGGATTCATAATCAAACACGAATAAATCTGAGAGTATTTATTGTGGGACACTTTTAAATCAAAATTATTCGAGTGGTTGTTCTAATTAATTTCAAAGTGGTTTCTAACTCCATGTTAAACACTAAAAAAATTACAATAAGATAACACGTAAACGGGCAACAATTCAAGTTGCACTGTCACCTCCTTTTGAATAACAAAACTTAGCCTACTAAACACAAAACATTTGCCCGGCCTTATGTGTCGAGATCAAGATCAAGAACGTACTAGTATGATTTTGTATGTTAAATACAGAGTATTAGAGAGAGTGACCAATTGTGTGTTAATTTCGTATTAATTTTGCCAGGGAAAAAGCCGGCCAATTGGCAGTTATAATTTGTATCCTAAAATTTGCAACTTTTTCACATCCTAATTTCACATGCGAAATTCCGTAAAAAATGATTTTTAATGAAGCAACTTTTATCAAAAGCTTTTTTTTTTTAACGGCTCAACCAACTTTTAAAGAAGCAATTTTTTTAAAACTAATTTTCGACCACCTAAAAATGGGTGTTTGTGAAGCCACGTTTGGAAGACGTGAATTAGGAGTAGTTACATTCATAGTTGGATTTCTCATTGACGTCACATTGTGTGTCATCGATTAGATGTTTTGATGGTGGTGTCCATGGCGAAGGACGACTACGGACGGGTGACGTGGGGGCTATTTGTTAATTTTCATGTTTTTGGTTCGGTTAGAGTTCAATGAAGCATGCAAAGATGATGACGTTCTTAGTTTCATGGGAAAATTTTTTAAGACTTACGTTACCTTCATTTAATCATTTATATATGGGCTGCTGAATTTTAATAATCAGAATTTAGTTTATCTAAATTATGAAATTCCCTGTGTTTGTCCCAACTTGTAACTATTTTTACTACAATGATACACCGCTAAAGTTAACTTAGTGCAGTTAAGTTTTTTTTGAAGTTCAGACTGATGTTTAGAACTTTTGATTGGAAGAAGAATACGAGTCAATTTATGTAAAATTACCTAAAACATCAGTTTGAAAATTGAAAAAAATTTGAAGACGGTATATTAACTTTAACGGCGGACCATTGTAAAAAAATAGTTATAGTTAAGCCTGACACCGTAAATATTCTTTTTACTTAGAATTAATACACCGTTAAATCTTTTTGTTTTTATAAAATTTTGAGTATCTCAAATTAAGCCGAGTCGGTTTTATTAAGTGATAGATGGATGTTGCTTAACGACCACTAAATACTAATGGTAGTTTGCACTTATCAAATGTCATATGATCAGATAGGCATAGGCTACTGAATTGTAGCCACGGAAATAGTACGTAAATATAAGAGCAATATTATAGTAAAAAAAAGGAATAATATTCATTTCATTGGACTCTCTAACCACACTTAAGTAGTGTATATTTTTATGGTGTTTATCATGCAAATCTTTTGCGTCCACTTTATTAGTTGATCGAACCGTACAAAAAAAGGTGTAAATGTAATGGAAGATTAAAAAGTATTTACGAAGCAAAGACATAAAATTTGATTGAAACTTTTATCATCATAACGAAAAAGTAGTACAAATTAATCTCATATTTCGTCATACATGTGTCTCCGTGACTACAATAGATGTTGTCCCAACTTCAAAAGAAGACCAATCTGAACCGCTAACATTCAAAGTCGTATTTGCCAATGAACCGTTAGGTTCATTAGGCCCTGAAATCAAATGTGAAAAGGGATTTAAAGGCTCAGGCACCTCTAACACACCTTCCAACATTTTAAGAACAATGCTCATCATTGGCCTGGTCTCAGGCTTATACTGAACACAACAAAGAGCCACCTTTAACATTCTCTCCACAATTTCATAATCCTTCTCTTCAATTTCACAATTTGACATCAAATCTTTTAGTTGATGTTTTTCATATTTTTCCCATGTCCATATAGGAAACCAATCTTGACTATCTCCAAGATTAATGTCTATGTTCCTCCTCCTCCCAATTATCTCAAAAAGTAACATCCCGAAACTATAAACATCACACTTGTGTGTTACTCGAAGAGGCATCCAAAGCTCAGGAGCAGCATAACCCGGCGTACCTCGTCCCCCTGTCATGGTTATATGAGTGTTTTCCCTATTGCAAAGTTTGGCCAAACCAAAATCGGCTACTTTTGGGCAAAAGTTTGAATCTAAGAGAATGTTTCCAGGTTTAATATCATAGTGAACTATTCTCTGAGCACAATCCTCATGCAAGTACGCTATGCCTCTTGCAGTTCCTACTGCAATCTCGTGAAGTTTCTCAAACCCTATCATGTCCCCTTTGTTCCCTTTAAATAGGAGATTATCTAATGAGCCGTTAACCATGAACTCGTATACAAGAGCTATCACACTTGATTCAAAGCAAAACCCATAAAGCTTAACAAGATTATGGTGATGTGTTCTTCCCATAATGCTCACTTCTGCCATGAATTGTTCTTCAATTCGTTTGTTAGAGGACCCATTTAGTACTTTCACAGCTACGTGCCTGTTGTTGCTTATGATTCCCTTGTAAACTACCCCGAATCCGCCTGAACCCAATATAACGTTAAAGTTATTTGTGGATGTTCTTAGTTGCTGAGAGGTGAACTTAATAGGAGTTTTCGTGTCCAAATCATTAAGGAATTGTAGCATGGGGAGGGAAATAAGTTGACACTTGTCATTCTCCGATTGCCGAATCTTATTTGCCATATATTTTGCATAGCATAAAAATTTACACGTTCCTGCAAAACCTGCAAATAAAGTATTTATGTAAAGAATTTACTAAATTAGCTAGTTTACTTTATATATACATGGGTATGGTGGCCTCAAGATTTTTTACGTGATGCTCATAATAGAACTTACCCACTAGAAAAATTGTCACGGCAACCACGATACCGATAATGAGCCCAACATGTGGAGAAGAAGAAGAAGAATTAGGAGGAAAAGAAGCACGAAAAGACGGAGGAGTAGCAAAAGGAGACAGCACGGGACGAAGTGAAGGAGAAGCACGAGGAGGAAAAGGCACGGGAGGAGGTGAAGGAGAAGCACGAGGAGGAAAAGGCACGGGACGAGAAGTACGTAGACACTAGTACAAAATAAAACATTTTGAGCGGTTTATTTTTAATATTTCTGGGCGGTCTAGCTAAAACCCGCTCAAAAAGTAATTCTTAGAATTCTAGAAATAAGGAACCGCTCAAAAGCTTCTCAAACCCAATTTAATGGTTCACTTAAACCGCTCAAAATCAAAAACTATATAGTCTATGTTATTTGGAATTTTGGATAAGATATTGCCGTTTAAAAAGCATTATTTTCAATCTTAAAAATTCTATCATTCATCTCATCCATCTATTTAATTCAAACTATCCAATTTTTACTTATCACTATTTGAGTCATAGACGATAAATACTTTGTTTTACGTGACTAACTTTTATGTTATCGGACGTGCGATATGACGGTCGGGTCTTATTTATGTGATTTTATCACGTGTGTTGATAAAAATATTTTATGTCTCGCACGTTATAATGTAATGTCAGATGCAACAGTTGGGTCTTACTTATGTGACCTCGTCACACGCGTTGATAAAAATGTTTTATGTGTTGCACGTTACAATGTAAATTAGAGTACGGTGTCAAAGCGGTAAATACTCTATATGTAAAATAAAAGAAGTGTCAAGGTCTAATTGGGGGGTTCAAAACTGTAGAATTCTCAAAGTATGAGAAATAGAAAAAAAACCAGACTCGAATCTGTGACCACTACCAAGAGAAGCACTTACCAAACACGAACAAACCAACTCTGCTGCATTAAATTTGTTAGCTTTTCACACAATATTGTATTTAACATCATTTAAGTTGCGGAAAAAAGAAAAAACACAAAGTTGGATCAGTGTCCATTTAACATATGGCAAGACGTTAATAAGGTTACTGACCTTATGCTTTAGAAGTATAAGGAATGTCTTATATAGATATTTGTATGCATATTCGATCAATTATAATAACACTTAAAATTATCATAATCGTCCGAAATTTATCAAATAAAGTTAAAGTTTGGATTATCCATAACTATCTGGGACTGTTTTTTGAGTATTTTAGCTCATCATAACGTGTCTACACTTTAACAGTTGACTATTTAAGAATATTATTGTGCATTTCCCCTAAACTCATTCAAGTATGCAGTTTATTCGCATCTACTTATGGAAATAAGAGGAAATGTTGTCAGTTTTTTCTTAACTTAGATTATATAAATTAAGTTTCAACTACTCTTATACGTTTATTTTTAGAGATATACAAGAAATTAATCATATTTTACATGATATATCCAGAAAGTAGCTCAAGAATACGGGTTTAGGATACTTAATGTTAGAATAAGAATCTATCATCCGATTATTTTTATTTCAACTAATCTACATCTACATCTACATGTTCTAATAATTGAGTAACTCATACACATGTCAACATTTTAACTAATCCATATAAGTTTAAATATACAATAAATAATTGTATAATGTTTGTTTTTTTACTGATAAGTGATAAGTAATGAAAACTTGATCCAAAATTTGGTAAAGCACCGCCAAAGTTTTTCAACATAGCTTTTCACCGCCAAAACTTAAAATTCCTCATCAATCAACCCTCTCCTTCGTGCAGTTATTCATTCCTCAAACACTACAACGAGCTTGTAACCTCTGCGCGAAACCATCTTCATCGCTAGCCTTCTGCCGAAAACCATCACCACAACCGGCCGCTACATCCAGAAACCATCACCATCACCATCACCACCACCGATCGCTACATCATCTGTCGGAAATCGTCACCACCGCCATCGCCACAATCGAGCTTGTTTCGGGAGAGCTTTGGATCCAGTATACATTCCCACGACCAAGTCTGGTTTGCAATCCACCTACTGCTCGTGAACTGAGTTTTTTAGGGTTTTGATTTTGATGAAAATAGTTTTTAAGGGTTTTAATTTTAGGCCAAATTGTGTTTGTCAACAAAGGTAAGTTCTATACATAAATGTTTGCATCAATTAATTCCATGTGCGTGTGTTCCATTAGATGTAGAAATTAAGTGGGTAAAGATTTTATGTTTGTTTGTTGCATTATTTATTCTAACACTTTCATAGTTTCATTAGGCTAAGTTTTTGTAGCAAACTGCACTAAAGAACTCTTAGATGTACATAGCAGCTCAAACAAAACTAAATCGACAACTAATTAGTATAAATAGCCACACTTAACATTAAGGATCTTTTTAATAATAGCAACAAGTCAACAACCAATAATATAAATATTCATTTGCAACATAGAACCAAACAAATGCTTATTGATAGGAATCTGATTGGTAACGGATAGTAATTTTAAGAAATTGAAACTAACGGATAGTCAACGGTTGACTACGATACAGATACACCACGTAATCATATCCGTTGGGCAAACTAAACTGAAACTGAGATACAGAAATCACCACTCAATTCAAGTTTAGGTTCCAAGAACACCATTCAAACTAGCCGGGTTTGAACTAGCATGGAAGAATTAATTCACCTCAAAATCTATTGAGAGAAATTAACCAAAACTAATTTTTTTTCACACTAAAACCTTCTCCCTTCATTCTAAAATTGCAATACATAAATATGAAAAAAAGAAATAAACTACCCACTAGCCTAAGTCTAAGGAGTTAAAACCGATTTGCAAAACAAGATATTATAAATAAAACAAAACAACAATTTAAATAAATAAATAAGAAGATCTTCAAGTCTTCAACATGTAAACGTGGGGTGCTTGGGTTGTTACTAACATGGATCAATCACGGGTGACGGGTCGGTCGCGGGTCACAACCATCATTAACGGTTCATTGCTATCATTCTCTCCCGCTTGAGAGAAGTTTGTCCTCAAACTTGAAAAAAAACGATCAGGCGGCGGCTCAGGAGGTATTTCTGGTGGGTATCCGTTAGTGTGTAATTTGAAACGAGATCGTAACCTACACGGAATCCTCAATGGGTGTTGCAAAATATGAATGGATATCTTGGTTGGACGTAAGGTGTTGATGTTCATGATGACTTTTAATGGTCTAATAATTTGCTTGAGTCCTTCATTGTCACATTCAAATATAGTAACTATATTTATTGTTTCTTTGATTTGTAACCTCAGTTCCTCATTCTCTCCCTCTTCAACTTTTGGTTTGTTGGGAATGATAGATTTTGGACTAAAGTTAGATTCGTCTTCATGATTGATAATCCCGTCGAGAACTCGCTCCACAAATCGACACTCCCTTTCATCCGGAACAAGTCCATCATCATCATCATATCGAGGTTTATCATTCGGGTCATCTAACTCCGATTCTGTATCATCAACAGATTCTTTGTTTGAAACTTCCATATTTTCACACAGTAATGTGTCTAGAGCCCCGACTGTCAAGATAGTAACATGGGGATAATCTGCATCAGTACTTTGAATAACATGTTCCCGAACAGAAAAGGATCTCTCTTTATGATTTTCTTCCTTTAACATAGCATGATAAGTGGGGACATGTTTGGGAAGTTTTCCTCTGGTCCTCCTTAAAAACTCTTGCCTTAGATTCTTCATTTGGACTTTCAATTCTTTGATTTGTTGTTCCATAGTTCCCTTCCATAAAACCTGCACTTGATCTTGCAACATCCTGATATGCTCTTCCACAGATTTGTCTTCATAATCCATAATTGAAACTTTTTTTTTTTATTTGTTTTGTTTTGTAAAATGGATAATATAGAAATAAGGAGTTGAGTCGAAACGAATCGCTTCGGCTCTGATACCAAATGATAGGAATCTGATTGGTAACGGATAGTAATTTTAAGAAATTGAAACTAACGGATAGTCAACGGTTGACTACGATACAGATACACCACGTAATCATATCCGTTGGGCAAACTAAACTGAAACTGAGATACAGAAATCACCACTCAATTCAAGTTTAGGTTCCAAGAACACCATTCAAACTAGCCGGGTTTGAACTAGCATGGAAGAATTAATTCACCTCAAAATCTATTGAGAGAAATTAACCAAAACTAATTTTTTTTCACACTAAAACCTTCTCCCTTCATTCTAAAATTGCAATACATAAATATGAAAAAAAGAAATAAACTACCCACTAGCCTAAGTCTAAGGAGTTAAAACCGATTTGCAAAACAAGATATTATAAATAAAACAAAACAACAATTTAAATAAATAAATAAGAAGATCTTCAAGTCTTCAACATGTAAACGTGGGGTGCTTGGGTTGTTACTAACATGGATCAATCACGGGTGACGGGTCGGTCGCGGGTCACAACCATCATTAACGGTTCATTGCTATCACTTATGGATGTTGTCTAGAAGCTTATTACAACTCCAAAAAACATTTAAATTATAAGGTGAAACAGAATTGCAGAGAAATTGTTCCATAAGTTATATGATTTGTGATGCAATTACTTACTATATAATCAACTCAGGTGCTTTTGAATTTACAACTTATTTGACCTTTTATCAAGAGTTTGTTGCATTGTTAGCAGAAACAAACTCTTGAATTTAATATACTATGTGTTGTAACACTGTTTTTGTGAAACAAATAAAGTATAAACATCAGTAGTCTACATTGGGTTTTATTAGATTGAAATAGATACAAATGAAGCACATGTAACTTTTTGTACAGATCCATAAGGTTTGAGTCTTCAAAAGGCAGATACCTAGCCATAAGGTTTGGGCTACATCATATCACTTGTTGATTATATAATAGAGTATACAACCAAACTTTGAGATAAGTGGCTTGATATTGGTAATGCTTGTTGTTCGTTTATTCAGTGGCCGAGGAAAGCAATAAAGGTGTCTCTTCTATTATACTAATCATATTTGCTTTACTTTTTTTCATAATATTTACTTTAATATGGTTGTTTAATTGTAGCTCATGACACAAAGACATCTTGCGAGAAACAAACCTTGCCGTAATCACAAGTCAACTCGTCTTACAAGCCATAGTTTATGGGTGTTTTTTATGAACATCTTATAGGTTAATTGTAAGTTATTTAACTTTTATTTTGCATATCATAACAATTAGTTTGTTTGCTATTTTAGCTTTCCTAAACACCAATTATTGAAGATGTTCAATATCAAAGTCAGCATGAAGTAGACCCACTGGATAATCATCTATTAGGTATGGCTACTTATGAAGCTTTTCAGGATTTGATAATTAACAATTCAAGCTCTTTTTTTATTTTATATATGTATATATAACTGCTAATTTTTTAATACTAGATTAATGCAGCTCCACAATTTTTCACTAAAAAAGTTCAAGTTACACAAGCGTTCATTCCAACGGTAATTACTAACTCAAAGTCTATCTACACACACACGGGTGACACTAGTTATTTTAGTGTAAACCAAAAACAAGCCTCACTGAAACAAGAATTGATATCATGACTAAGATCTTGCATAGTTACGTTAACAATTTTGGGATTACAATCACTGCATTGGGTATTGTTTATAGTTTTCCCTAAAAATGACAAGGATATATTGGACTCTTTAATGGGCAAAACACCTTGATAAGTTATATTCTTTCAAAGCAATTGAAGTCACATTTGGGGGTTTATATAACTAGAAGTCGGTGAAGATATATCTTCTAGTTTTAGTAGTTGATTGGTTCTTCTGTATTTTAAATGATTAAGTGATTATATTGGTGATTAATTCTTTTGCTGTTTTAATATATGTAGGAGGTTATGAAACAACATGGGTAGGACTTAGGAATGTGGATTTGAGGTTATAAGAAACATGTCTTGAGTATTTTGTTTGTAATTTACCTACTTTAAATCAATTTGAGTTTCTGAACAACGTAAGTATTTTGTTTGTAATTTACCTACTTTATCTTATTGTAGATTATTTGGGTTTCGGACTACTCAAGTTTCAATTTGAGTGAGATAGAGATCTTATTAATTGTTTAATCGGGTTGTTATAACATAAGTATATAAATATATCTAGCTAAATATATTTATTTGTTTATTTTTTGTTTTGCAGATCTGAGACACAGCCAAGTTTGCCACACAATCCCGACACGGACAAGTTAATGAGCAAGTCATGACGCGGTTTTTTGGAAACGGTATTTAGGCCGAACTAGATGTAGCGTGTAGGTTTTTGAGTAGATTATTATTGTGGTTTGAACAAATTTGAAAAGGTATTTAGTGAAAACTAAAATTGTGTATCTAGTATACAGTTAATGTAATTGGTTTCGTCTTGATTTATTTTTATTGGCTGCATATGTTTTGATTGTGCTTTGGTAGAATTTTGGTTATAATAAGCTGAAATTGCATGAAAGCTTAAATTTGGAATTGGATGGAAGCTACAGTTTTGGAATTGGCAGCTAGAATTCAATTTGAAACTTCAGACACATTTTGAGCGGTCTAAAATGGGATAGAATGGCCACCATTTTGAAAACTTTTTGAGCGGTGGTTTCTCTCTTTATGAGCGGTTCTAAAACCGCTTAGAATAACGTTGCATTTTTCTGAGCGACCCCTTTCTGAGCGGTCAAAAAACCGCCCAGAAAACCCATATCCACCGCTCAAAAAAATCATTTTTGTACTAGTGAGAGGAGAAAGAGCAGAGTAACTAATTGAAGACATAATAATAATGCTAATAAACTTATAACTCAAAACCTTTAAATATTAAACATTAACTAACACAACATGCAGTCCAAGACTTGTTTATAGATATTTCATAAAGCATATTATATATATTGTTAAAGAACTTTTCCTTCAAAACGGATCACGTAAACTCTGGGGACCATTTGGTTTTGTTTTTATTACCTAGACTTTTCTGCCGCATATTACGCTTGTTTAACATGAATATACACCGTTAATGTAACTGTGATTTGCATGTACGTGTTCAAAGAAAACTGCTTTAAAAAATCTTGACATTCGGAAAAAGATTTTTAAATGCCTAAATCTAAATTCCACTCAAGACATTCGGAAATGCCTAAATCTAAATTTTTAAATGTTAGTAAACAATCTATATCATGTTTAGGGTGAGGGGAGTCCACCCCTCACCACCCCATACTTTTACTTCACCTCACATTTATCTCAAATTCCACCTCACACCACCCCACATCATTTTTTTAATTTTTTATTTTTCATTTATATAAAACTTTTAATATTTCATTAAATAATAAAACACAAATTACAACTAATAAATAACACAAAGTTGGAGACCGAAAGGATATATGTAATGTTTCGTTCATGGGAGTCTTCGGAAGATGATGAAGATGAACCCGTTGTTGAATCTTCAAGTAATAAATGATGCCACATTTTTAAAGTAAAAATATTGAGAGATTTTGGTGTTTGTGGTTGATTTTTTTATAAATGAGAGTGTAATTTATATTTGATTTGGTTTAGTATATATAATATATTGTTTAATAAAAAAATTAATTAAAGAAAAGAGCTGTTGGCACACTTCAAACTCGGGAAGAAACTCGGGGAAAGGACACCAAAATGCACCCCAAACTTCGGCCCCGATAAGGGGTGGGGCGGTGTTCCTGTGCGGGGCCGCATCGGGGCCGCACCCACCCCACACCCACTCCGGCTACACTTACGCAAAAAGGTTAAAAAACTTGAACCGGTTATCATTTATCACCGTACAAATAACCTAATTTAAAGTGGATTATTAAATTTTAATAACTTAAACTTTAGTTGTATTGAAATTTTGTATATACATATAAATTGAAGAATTTTCTATTTTCCACAACTAGATAGAATTTTGTACATATATAACTTGAAGAATTTTTTATTTTCCATATTTAAAGGAGAATATTGTACATATAATGTGAACAAGTTTTATTATATTCCACGGATAAGATAGAATGATTCAACGGAAGGAGTGGTGGGCTCAACATTATAATCAGCTTAAAATTATGACCTTGAAAATTTAACGAGCATAAAACCATTAATGTACGTGTGAGCATATACTACCTCATTTTACTGCGCGTGGTGAATGTTTAAGGAGCATTTATATATATTCTCTTCATAAGTTTTTTTATTACATATTTACTCAACCTTAAAACTCAATTACATATTTTCCCTCCCTTAAACACATATATTACATATTACCCATTTTATTAAAATTAATTAATTAAATTACGATTTTACCCTTAATGAACTAATTAAATGATTGTTTATATATTTTCCCTTAATTTTAATCTAAATTGAATCCATTAGGCCATTAAGTTTACGAATCGTTTATATTATTTTATTTTTTGAATGGCGTTACATATCACTTGTTTATTAAAGCTCGTCATGGATCTAGCTTTTTATTTGATATAATAATATAAATTTTGTCTAAATTTCATTCACACATATATTTGTTTATGAGAATTTATAGAAGGGGTAATTGTGTCAAATTGTAATGGAAGGGGAAATATGTAATAAAAATTAAGGGTTGGGGATATATGTAATTCAGAAGGTTAGGAAGGGGAAATATGTAAAAATCTCAATCTTTAAACACTAAATTCATAACTTTTTGCTTAGGACTTTTAGTTTAGTTCAAACTAGGTTTATGTGTCGGGCCAAACGTTACGACGGCTGAGTCTTAAATATATAACCTCGTCACACGCGTTGATAAAATAGTTTTATGTCTCACATGCTATAGTGTAAAAACCTAGTGTGTAGCGTATTAAAAGACGGAGACATACTTAAACTTAAATGTAAAAATGATAAATAAAAGCCGGAAAGTTGAAACAAAAATAAAGCTCTTTTCTGAGTTGTAAGACTCAAACCGTGTATCTCCTTTGCCACATAAATCAGCGCTTGCAACTTGATCCAGCCCACTAACCTATATTTCAGTTGTAAAATAGTTCTATTTAACCTAATCAATCTTCTTCGTGAAAAACAAAACAAAAATTTAGACCAATACCGTTATGACACGTGGCATGTAGTGGTTGGCCAGTGCCACCACCGACCTTACGTTTACGTATTAGTAAGTAAATAATTTTTTTCTATGCTCGTCAAATCTTGTGAATGTCTAGCCAGACCGATCCGCTCGTGCTTCTCCTTGCGCGTTCAAAAAATAATTTATAAATAAAAATAAAAAATAAAAATAATCTTGTGAATTAAACATGGACTATAAACTTTTTTTAAAACGGCAAACTTCAACCAAGAACACACCTTCTAGCAACTTGGCGAGGCCAAAACAATCAACCATTTTCAATGAGAATAATTTCATCTCATCTAGTCTACTCCCAACCCCTAAAAACGAAAGAATTTTTATTTCTTCAATAATATCACTCATCTTAATTGGAATGTCTTTTGAGAAGATATAATTGTTTCTAGCCTTTCAAATATTCCAGCAAGAGACTAATAACCGCCTGAACTGCCTTTCTCTTCAAATCGTTAACATGGATGTTGTCATGCACCGCCGCCAACTCCCTAAATGACGTTAACATGGATGTTTCCATTGCAATTGCATTATTAATCTTTGCTATATTAGTATACTAGGTTTAATACCCGTGTGTTACACACGAGTTAAATAGTAATATTTATAAAGAAATTATAACCATTATATTTAACAATTTGTAAATATATAACATTTAAGGAGTTGGCTCCATCAACTTACATGGTGAAAAATTTAGCTAAAAGTTTGATTTATTAGATAGATTACTCCATGTTCCTGTTAAACTTTTGTTTACCAGCCATGTCCTCGGCGTGTGATGTAATTATGTAAAGATTTATTTAATAAGGTGCCTCCATAAGCCATTCGACTATAAGTAAATGTCCAAATCAACATAATTTGCATAAGTGACTATAAAGACCGCTTTAAACGCGGATATCTTAATTTTAAAAACATGTGTTTCAGCTAGTTTATTAAACATGACTAAACACATCTTTTAACGATATATATACATACACGTACACGCGCGTACATATGCATACCCATACATACACCTACAACTACATACACAAGAAACAACTCATACTGCCATACACACGCCTACGTATACATATACAAATGTATACCTTCTAATAAAATAGGGTTTTTAATGTCACATGACATGCAATGGAGCCATTGTTAACATTATTTTCCCGCTCATATTATATTACATCTTTAATCCTTATTACTATTACACAACATACAACTATCATATAATATATTTACATATCAGTTACAAAATAATTACCATATTAGTAATATATTTCTCTATTAATTACAAAAATAATTATCATATTCTTACAAAAGTAAAAATATCAATTATCAAAATATGTATCAATAATATTTTAAAGCATTAATTTTTGTATTAAATACTATTTAAACATTGTTTTTGTCTACTACATTAGTTTATCGGTTTCTTATCTCCATACCAAAGCTCGTGTCTTGTATCAGTACAAGTTGTCATCGATTTGTATGATTTTAATCGGATTCTTCTGTTTGTGAATCCGTAATTCGTCTTCTAATTTTTCTTATATGGGTTTTGTTTTTGTTGGTGTTATAGAACGTACCCAAGATGGTAATGATTTATAGTGTAATGTTTACTCGTTATATGATTCTTTGTTTATTATGCTCGATAATAATTAAATATTTTTAGTTATTCAATTTGTGTAACACACGGGGTATAATCTAGTTAATTATAAAACTAGCTAAATTCCAACATATATCTACATAATAAATTAAGGTATTAAGGAAGCCATATTTTGGTTTATATTTTAATTTTTTTCAATTTCATTAGTAATCAATTTTGTTGTTTTAATTTCATATTCAATTTACAAAATTAAAATATTTAAAAATTTTTGTTTACTCAAAAAGTATAGAAGATGAATATATATTTTTTAATTTATTATCAAATAATTATTACTTATTGATGTGTAATTTAGAAAATCAATTATAATTATTTAAATATTATCTCATTATTAAAATATTTATTGGATTATGTCAATCCGTGTGTATACACGAGTATTAAACCTAGTATAGATATATACTGCACTTAAATTAATAACAAATTATAACCTAAATTGAAATTTCAAGACAAATTGTAAAAAAAATATGAATAAAATACATAGAAAATAGGTAGCTTAGAGATCAAGAAAGGGGCCGGAGGGGGGTCCCCGAAGCATGGGAAGGTTTCCCAAGGGAGGAGTCGGTTCGATTTGCTCGATGTGTAGCTTATCCATATCTGAGATCTATTGGCGGCGACAAGTATTCACCGTACGACGCCCTAAAATGTAATTTTTTTTGTTTAACGAATACATCCTTATATAATATAGCAAAATCTATTTTGCTTAGTTGTCAACATTAGATGTTGTTTTGCTTCCTTGGCATCATAAGAGACTTTGTCTCACTATAATATTTTTATATTTGAAATATGTATATATCTATGATAATAATATATTATAATAGCTCTAATTACACTTTGATTTCCTAATATTTAAGAGAATCTTTAGAAATTTAAAAATATTTACATTTTAAACCCTCGCCTATCAGAAGTGTTTATGAGTCATCTTATATTTAGTAGGGTATAATAATAAAACTTATGAATAAAACTGTTAATAACCTACAAATAAATAGCTCAATACTTTGTGTTATATTCCCGAGTATAGTACGAACTCTAAACTAGTTAGACATTAAAAAAAATATTTGAACAACTTGTCCAGCCATAAATGTTTTTTAATAATTTTATTTTCAATTTTAAGAAGGAGAAGAAGAAAAAGAATTAGGAGGCGGAGAATAAAGGGAAGTAACAAAAGGAGGCGAAAGAGAAAGAGAAGGAGAAGGTGAAGATGAAAGAGAAAGAAAGGGAGAAGTAGAAAAAAAAGGGTTAGCAAAATCAGGAGGAAAGGGAGAATGAATAAAAGAATGAGGAGGAAAAGAAGGAGACACAACAATGATAGTACCTGTAGAAACTGTAGACATAATGTTACAAAATTAGTGGTCAAAACCTTTAAACACACAACACACTTGAAGATTAATTTATAGAGATTTCAAAATAACAAGATGGTGCCCTTGAAAGCAAATTTATTCGTTAGGGAGGATTGCTACGAAAGTAAATTTGAGGCATAGAGGAGTTCAAGTTCCGGCGACTTGTGAGGGCTGTAAACAAGACCCGGAAACAATTAATCATGCCCTTCTCCGGTGCCTTCTCCGGTGCCGGGGGGTGGATGAGGTGTGGCAGAAAATTTTGATGTGGTGTAAGGCTCCTATGATGGTGTTTTTATCAGTGGAGGAAATCATAAAAATTCATGATTCTTGGCCATTTAGTCAATCTCGTCGGGATCTTTTGCACGTCATTTTTCTAACAACACTATGGTGTGTGTGGAAGACAAGAAATGATCTTGTTTTTAATGGCATTAGAAAGAAACCGGGTGATATAGTGGAGGAGATTAAGATTATTTCGTATCTTTGGGCTAGTAATAGGAGCAAAGAGCTAAAGGTAAATCGGGATTCTTGGTGTAATTTTTCTTTTTAATTTCTTTGTAATGTTTCTAGCCCCTTGCTAGATTTGTTAATGAATTTGTTTTTGGCTGGTCAAAAAAAAAAAAAAGACTTTGTAATTTGAAAACAAGAACTTGAGAAGCCTAGATCTCAAACCTTACCACCATACCACGGTATCAACCTTCTTTTAATGGTGCTAGGACTATAAACAAATCGAACAAACACAAATAAGATCTTGTTCAAAATCGTTTATTAAGAAAATGAACGTGTTCATAAACTATTCACAAACACTTATTGAACGTAAACAAACATTCATAATCATTTTAAAATTATGCATTTTTCATCACAATTACTAAGAATTCACCAAACACGTAACAAACTTCTTAATTCAATTAAAAATAATTAGGGCAAAGTTTACTGAAACACACTTCAACAATGCTTGGGGATATACACACCAAAATGTGTTATAAAAAACCCATCTATCTATATGACGGTATCTTTCTCTACATAAATAGAGAGAGAGAGAGAGAGAGAGAGAGATGTGTGTTCATACACCATATTGGGTGTGGGTGCATCTATAACAGCCGCTCCTTATCAATTAAAAATTAAAATAGTTAATAAATTACTGATCAAGTGAATGTGGTTTTATGGTTTTCAATTATGAATGCGGGTTTCATTATGTATGTACGTGTCACGTTAAAAATAAACGGAACCCACTTCTTATATTAAAAAAAAACTAGTGTTTGAACCTGCGTGTTGCGGCAAGAAGCTCTAATGTTGGAGGGTGTAAATGATTCACTTACCTAAATGTGTTTAGAAGTTGAACACGGAACTAAAATCTAAAACTTTCATGTTAAGTTGCGTGGTGACCGAAATCCAGACGCAATTCAATGACGGCATTCAATAACTTTTACTTAGGGGTGTTCGTGAGTGGAGCAACCCGGAATCAGAACCTAGTAAGGTAAAATATGAGGACCTAGGACGGACCATATTTGTGTTTCAAGTCGGTCTCTATGAAGGCTTGTTCAATTGTTTTCTCAGTTCAGCACGCGAGATGCTTCCTCTAGTCTTAAGTCAGTCATAGACCGAACCAGCCCAGGAATGAATCTGAATAAAGTGAAAAATCAGGACCAAGGATTGGTCCGATTTAGTGTATCTCGGGTAAGTCTCGGTACGGGAAGGTTCATCGGTTTTCAGGATTTGCCCAACAGATGCTCACCCCTAATTTTTATTCAAGGACTGTTAGTGTCACTCCCTACTTTAATTCCAGGACTGTTAGTGTAACTTAAAGCTGAAGTACATATAGAACATGTAATATATATAGTCATCAGACTTGACACTTGCTATTGTAATAATACATCAGAACAATGTTAAAGGTCACATGGCCCCATACTTGCTATACTAAAAGAATCATGATTATTAGATCATGTATACCCTGATTTTGAAAATTGATCTGATTCAACCAATGAAAGTTCCCATTTTGTGATGTTTCAACACAAAGATGTATTCAACAATGTTCCGGCACAAAACCTATCATGCAAAGATAACCAAAACTTAATAAACAAATAAATCACCAAAAATACAAACATATATTATAGCGGTATAAATTCGGTCACAGTCACCTTGATTATTCGTTAACTAATATCAAATAACTTTTTTGTCAACTTTGCTGACAAAGATCAATTTTGTGCAAAATGAAGAATAGCATGTTGGAGCTTTGTTACAATCATCCAATTGTAAAGCTAACTGAAAGATGAAAATGCAGAGCAACTTACCTACAGAACAAACAAGTTATACACTTTGTGCTTTTTGGGGTGCATCTTTAGCTCCCGAGTCAACCTTCTCCTGAAGTCAACAACATTAAACAACAAGAAATAGCAACGTTGGAACGCCCAGCAAACAAAAAACAAGAAAGCCGAAATAAAAACGAATCTTTAACAAAAACGGCATAAAGAGCATAATGATAATGTTATCAAGAAACTTCAAATCATACTAACTTACCATGCTCTCGTGTTCATAATAATCATCCAAAGCCCACTGGTATTTAGATTGATTCAACCCAAACCAATGTGCCAGATAGTCATCCAGACTTGAATGCACTGTAAACAAAAAAACGAACATAAACACAATCATTTCAGATACCACATCATCAACTGCAAACCAAAATTTAATACATCACGTGTTACCATATCTTTCGTAAATCAGACTCGACTAATACTTCTACTATGTATAAGATTATACTAGGTACGTTTGTTTGTTATATTCAACTTAACGACCCCTTAAACATCATGTGTTTCTATATCTTTCTCATTTCAAACCCTACCAATAGTGATAAATAAGCTTAATTTATTACTTGTTCTTGACATACACTTGATTCAATCTTCAAATGTGTTCAATTCGTAAATGTTAGCCCTAATTGTTCTCAAAAACTGAAATTTAACCTATACTAAGATGCACATCTACAAAATCAAGAAACGAACACAAGATTATTTCATCAAAATATTATAAACCAAAGAGAAACAAAAATAATACCATTTTGAAGTGTAGCAATTGCATCCCAAAAAAACCCTAACTTTGAGCCGAATGAGGATGCATTGTTCTCGTGATGAACCGGCGGCGGCTGAACCGGAGAAACATTATTTTTCTTTTTGTGAGATTCATAATCCGGCACAGAAGATGATGTTTCCGGTTTAGGAGTAACAAAGACGGTGTAATAGCCAATCTTTCCGATCACCGGCGGGGGTTTTGACTGTTGTTTATCAACCGGCATTGTATGACAGGTGAAGTTTTGATTGAGCTTTTGAGATTGAAAGAAAGTGGGAAATGGGATCTTGTTGTGATGAAATCGAGAACGGGTTGATCAAAAAAGAAGATGAGATGAGATGAGATCGTTTGTGTTTGTGTTTGTGTGCGGCAACAGTTTCACATTGATGCTTGCTTTTGAGACAGATTTACTGGAATGAATGTTTGATTGAGCTATTATTGTAATTGTTTTTTTTTATTTTATTATTTGTATGTGACATTGGGGGATGGGCATGTGTGCTTGTTATAAAGAAATAGCAATAAGATCAAGATCATACGTTTGTCTTTTTTCTTCCAAAAAAATGTAATTTAATGTTATAAAATGATGGTTTATTATATACCTGTGTCGATCTATTAAAAAGCAATAGGTGGTGTATAAACACTCAAGTGTTTTTGTTATTTTGTAATATCTTGATATGATTATTTTCTACATTCAATTGTATTTGTTTTTTTTTCCTTTTGTTATTTTATAACAAATGCTAAAAGGTTGATATATAGGTAGGAGAAGAAGACAAAATATGTGATCCAAGTTGGACTATGTTCATTTTTTTTTCAAAATAACTTGAAGTCTAAATTTTAAATCATAAAAGTTAGCATGTGTTATGTTTCATGGTATCGATTTTCTACTCAAATCATATGGTAGAAAGAAGCGAGATCTATATGTTCACTTGACATCTTTCCGTTTTTGTGTTTGTAAATAGGGGGGTCATATGAAGGTCTGAGCGATTCATTGTCCCTTGGATGAGATAAATATCTTTTGGTGTATATCTTTTGGTGTATATCTCTTTATTGTTTTTTTCAAGTGTCAAGTGTGACTATATCAAGTTATGATGGTTAGAGGAAAAAAGTAATAAAAGAAGGCTAAAAAAATAACTCTGAAATTTGTCCGTTCGTCACTTGCGTTCACCAAGTTTACTCGCCAGTTAATATTAATATGATATGCTGGGCTCCTTAAAATTTAAGCTACGACACACTATATAAGGAAAAGGTAAAAAACATACAACTAGATTTTCATGTGAAATAAAATGTCAAAGTAAAAAACTTGAAAAAGTTTTTAGTGTGCATAGTCAACTTTCAAAAAAGATTTAAGAGCGGGTCACAAGATAAATTGGTCGAGTCGTATAGTATGCATAGCAAGTTAGCAACAGTCTCATTGTTTAGATTTTAAGAAGCAGAAGAAAATGAGGTAACCTATAAGTTTTCACGAGCATCACCAACCTGATTGTTGGCTTGTGATCCCCGCTCGTAAGGGCATGATAGGAGACAGGGGCGGAGCCACATAGTTGGCACCGGGGTTAACCATCGCCACTCTTTTTTCGACGGGTAATATAAAACTACATACCGCTCTCATCCGATCGGTACCAATCTTTTTTTATTCACGACCGCAGTTTTATCTAAAAAATATATTGCACAATTGCCAATTTAATTTCTTTGAAAAATACATAACTTTAAAAAAAGGCAAATTGGCTAAAAATAATCCCAACTAACACCTATTGGCCGAGAATAATCCCAACTCAGTTTATTCCCTCCAGTGGTCCCAAATCCAACTTTTTTGGCCTCCAGTGGTCCGCCGTTAAGTGCACTTAACGGCCGTTAACTTTTTTTTGATTTTTTTCGAATTTCAAAACAAGGTTTTATGGAAATTGATCGGGAGGAGTATACGATTCAATTGATGTAAACCTTACTTCGAACTGGTGTTCCAAATGACAAAACGGTCTTCAATCGGGTGTTTAAAACCTAACGGTGCTTTAACCGGATATCAAAATTAAACCATTTGGAGCAACAATTGGAAGTAAGGTTTACATCAATAGACTCGTATTCTCCTCCCGATCAAAATCCCTAAAATATCGGTTTGAAATTCGAAAAAAATAGAAAAAAAGTTAACGGCCGTTAAGTGCACTTAACGGCGGACCACTGTAGGCCAAAAAAGTTGGATTTGAGACCACTGGAGGGAATAAACTGAGTTGGGATTATTTTCGGCCAATGGGTGTTAGTTGGGATTATTTTAGGCCAATTTGACAAAAAAAAATTAGAATATTTTACTTGTTAATTGGGAATTGGACTACATAAGAGTTAATATTATTGGGTTAGTTGGGTCATTGGGTAAAGCCCACTAAACATAATAATTCTCTATACAAGTTGGCATTAAATATAAAATGTAGATACAAGTTAAATAGGTTTTTGATATTATTTTTTTAACATATTATTGTGTGTGTTTTTTAATGACAACATGTCTTTTTATTTCGTGATCCAACCTGAAATTTGACCGAACCAAAAATAATGTCTAGCTATCTTAGTTGTCGAAAAATGAAGAACCTAAAAATTCTGGCACAACAAGAAAAAATTCCTGGCTCCGCCACTTATATAAGAATCACTATCAAAGGTTTCAGTCGAAGAGACATTACCAATCGTGATATCCTCCTAAAAGTACAATACTTAATAGATTTTATTTTTTTGCGAACAATACAAAATTTCTCGTTTATTCACTCTTAGCAATGATCTACGGTCAAAATTCAAAAAGTTGAGGTGATGTATTTAAGATTTCATTACAGTGATGTCTTTGGATCAAGTCCCACTTAGAACATAATTGGGTTCTAGCCTTCTACGTTAGGCCATGCATTTTCTCACAATAATGAGTTTCTGCATTAATGATATTTTTGGGTAAATCAAATCTAGAGTGTTAAAATTAATTTAACGATTGACATTTTGTGTCACGAAAGTCCACTCAAATAATGAAGGTAGTTTCAAACGATGTTCAAAACATTTTATTGCTGACTGCTCTTAACAAACACACTGAAACTGATGATTGATACACTTAACAAGCCCAACAATTAGGTGTATGGATATGCAGTACTGGACCTGGTCCAAAAAGCTAAAGCGAATGGAACTTGTGTGTCGTAGAACATTGATTCAATGAATCGACTTCATGGTTTGATATACAGTAATATCTATTTTCTACCATATTTTTTAGAAACAATTATTTCGACATTATCTATTTCTTTTAGAAAAATTGATTTTATAATAATAATCCAACTATTAACTATTGGTTAATATTATCTCATGTAACAATTTGTTTATTGACAATCTCATATGTTGTTATTAATTAATAACAGTTAGAATCTAACTGTATTCTAACTGATTGTTAACTACATTAATTTTTATGATGTGCCGTCTGAAATATACATATCGAAGGAGTTGACCATCAAGTTTAAAACTCACTAAAATGTGGTGTTTTTGTTTTTGTGTTTTCAGTATATTATAATCTTTTGCAAGCACATAAAGTTTGCAAATTTTAAGGTTTTAAGTGTTTTGACACGTTCCTAGTCACATGTTTGGCACCCTTTCGAACATAATGTTTGGCTGTTTTCTACCCGTTCGATCATATAACAATTGCTACAATAATGAACAAATAATCAAACCACAAACATAAAAGTTGACAAAGCTGCTATGGGGCTTTGATATTTTCACTTTTTTTTCATCTTCCAACTTCTAAAATACGATTTGCATGAATACATGGAGTTATCGGCATTAGCGGACCTAGAAACTTTTTCTCAAGGAAGTTGGAAATTTGATAGAAGTCGTTTGAGTATCACTCTATAACAAGGTTCAGGTCTAATCGTGTCGGGTAAAATTCAAAAAAAGACAAAAAAACTAAATTTCATAATATCATCAAAAACATTTCAAATATCATTAGAATTTATAAATACACATAATGAAAAGTCACCTAAAGTTGTGTACAAGGTTTGATTGTTTGAAATCTAGCTAAATAATCATCTAGTGAGACTTTCCTAAGCAAATCATTTTCAATGAAACGAATACAACTATTGCTTAAGTTTTCATCACCCATCTGCTTACGCAAACCGATTTCAAGTAATTCATTTCCGAGAATCGTCTTTCAACGGTTATCGATATACCAGTGTAAATGAAAGATTTTTCTTTGTTTCAACCATCATTTTTACAAGACTTGATAAACCATTCAACTTGGCAAACCGTGTATCCGTTTTTATGTTATAGATATATGTCGCTAGTTCAACCTGAAGTTTTCTTTTATCATTTTTATCAAAATCATAAATGTGTGGGTTGTGAGCCGGATAAACTAAAGTGAGTTGGGCTTAAATGTTGGTTGGACTACATTAAATATGTATATAATTTTTTTGAAGGCTGGAGATAGGTTAAATTTGACTGGGGTCGATAAAAATTTAATATAAATATACTAATTTTTTTTTTGGGGAACGGGCGCTCCCCCATTCACATAAAGCAGGTATGCCCCTTTTACCGGTGCAACGTGTTAACCTTTAACGAAATCTCAACGTTAACTTTCTTCCAAAACTAAGTTATCAATATTCGATCATCGATGTATACTTTATTCAAACCTGAGAGATAAAAAAAATCGAGGCTTAAAAATTTCAACGTTTCCACCACATCACCGGGATCCACTCTCACTTTATTAAATAAAAAAGGAGTATTGGATATTAACGGACTTAACTATTAGTTTTTTGTCGCTACCGGTCCCAACTTTTGAAATATGTGCTGGCGGACTCAACTTTTATCATTTTGGCCACTAATGGACCCGCCGTTAAAAAGTTAACGACGTTAACTTTTTTTCGAATTTCAGGTCAACGTTTTATGGTTTTTGATCGGAATAAGAATACGAGTCTATTGATATAAAAATTACATCGAAACGATGATCCAAACGACGAAATTTGTGCGTCCGGTTAAAGAACCGTTATGTTTAAACACCCGGATAAAACATCGTTTTGTCATTTGGAGCACCGTTTCGATGTAAATTTTATATCAATCGACTCGTATTCTTTTTCCGATAAAAAACTATAAAACGTCGACCTGAAATTCAAAAAAAAAGTTGACGCCGTTAACTTTTTTAACGGCAGGTCCATTAGTGGCCAAAATGATAAAAGTTGGGACCGTTAGCACATATTTTAAAAGTTGAGATCGATAGCGGCCAAAAACTAATAGTTAGATTCATTAATATCCAATACTCCATTAAAAAATGAAGGCATATTTTGTTTGGTCCTTATTTTGTTGTCACGAAGGAAGATGCGCAATAAATGGGCAGACCCAATTGATAAGATAGTGCTACCAGAAACAGAAAAAAGTGTTAAAAGTGCAACCGAATAAACATTTTGGAAGTGGCCTGCCTGCCTGCCTTCTTTCTGTACCTTCCACAAAAAAAAACCAACCTATAAAACCAATAACGTCTTCTTCAAATAACAAAAATATATATAAATCTATAGGATTTAAATATATATAGATCATTATCATCATCGATCATTTATATTTTTATGCATATTTTTTTATAAACTTAATATGCATATTTTTTTTATAAAAAAATGTTTTAAAGGTTGTTATTTTCATGATAGGGTTTTTTGGGTTTATTGATATGGATGATGGGTTTGGATTTTGATTATAACGTTTGCAATACAGGTATGCACAACAAAAGATTGCATGAATGAAGTGATTTTAACAAATTTGTAATTGATATTGGGAGGTAAGTTTGTATAGTTTAATGTAACATTTTATGTAGTTTAATTCATTTAAAGTTCTATTATGTAATTACAAGGAATCCTTTTGGCGTAAAAGATATTGTAAGTGGCGTAATATTTGGATGCTTCATGTGAATAGGTAAATGGTTTCATTGAAGATACAGATGGTAAAAAAACATGTCACATTGTTCAGCAAATGGGACGACAACATGTACTATATGATTGGAGAGGGAACTAGCAAGACAAAGGGTTAAAGGTAGATATGACACATTTTATGCTTTCCTTTTTATAAATCGGTGTGTGATAAAGTTTATTACCGTGACTGATCGTTCGCTAACTCGCTAAGTTTAACCATTTTTTTTACAATTGTCAGGTTATTAGAGTTCATTTTTCAAGTGAACGACTAACCATAGCTTCATCTCTCCAGAAAGTATGCCCAAAAGCCTGCTAAGTGAGCATTGTTTTATTTAGCTTTATTTTCAATTAAAGTTTGGTAAAAATTATAACCCTCATGTGGGTGGAAGACGATACATTTGATTTGCCATGTTTTATTGTTATTTTGATGCAAAAGAATACATGTAGTTTTGTTTGCTCATTCATGATATTTTTGCTAAATTTTATACAAGATAAAGATGGTCACTCTATAAACTAGACAACAAATGTTTACAAAGAAATTTTTTGAAATTATAGTTTTATATGCGCTTTTATGTTACTTTTGTTAAAAAAAAGCTATTACTATTTTCATTTTCAATATATAAAAATATATAAATATTTTTTATTTTAGACCCCCACGGGTGCTAACCTAGTTTCATAATATATATCACAATCTCTATCACAAGTAATAAATAGTTTTTTGTATGAACCTATACTTGTTGTTTAATAATTGCTTAAAGTGTAGCATCATAATCATAAATCAGATTTTCACTTTAGCTCGTTGTATATGGTTTATGCAATTAACATATTCTTGTTTTGATTATGAGAAGAGCCGATGAAGACCCTAGCGGCTTAGTCGTGCGAGACATGGTCCATTATTGATTCATAATGTCACTCAAACTTTTCACTTAAGTTTTACGAATCACTAATAAATTACTTAAGGGGAATTTGTTTACTAGTGTAAAAACATTCCTCGATTAGTTAACGCAAGTGGACAACATGCATAGCAATTGAATTTGTTATATGTATTTTGCTTCAACCCCTAATTGTTATCGAACCAAACTGCCAGAACTGCAAAATAATCAACCGACCCTTTAAATTCAGTTTGATTCTATGTCCATACAAACTCACCTACACGGTTCTCGATTCCAGTTTGGTTCCGTCCGATTCAAACCGTTTGCCCATTCCTATATATAACCATAGGTAAATGGGTTGCACACATTCGTTATAAATCCTAATTAATGTATAATAAAAAAAATACAATTTGGACTAAAATAATCACAACTCACACCTATTGGTCAAGAATAATCCCAACTCAATTTTATTCCCTCCAGTGGTCCTAACTCTAACTTTTTTAGCCTCCAGTGGTCTGCTGTTAAGTCCACTTAACGGCCGTTAACTTTTTTTTCGATTTTTTTCGAATTTCAAACCGATGTTTTATGGATATTAATTGGGAGGATGATATGAGTGAATGGATATAAACCCTTACCTCGAATCGGTGTTCCAAACGACAAAACAGACTTCGATTGGTTGTTAAAACCCTAACGGTGCTTCAATCAGATGTTAAAATTAAATTATTTAAAGCAACAATTGGAGGTAAGGTATACATCACTTGACTCGTATCCACCTCCCGATCAAAATCCTTAAAACATCGAAAATAAAAAAAAACTACAGGCAAAAAAAGTTGGTTTTAGGACCACTAGAGGGAATAAACTGAGTTGAGATTATTCTTAATCAATAGGTGTTAGTTGAGATTATTTTAGGCCAATTTGCCTTAAAAAAAGTCTTAAACTTAAGTTTCGATGGCTTTAAAGCCACAATTTGAGCCATGCCGTATATGCATGATTTATTTATGATCGTCCGCTATTTTCGTTAAAAGGGGGTTGCGGCGCAACTTGTTACTCGTTTACCTGTCACGCTATTGTAATTCAATAGATTGTTTAAATGATATCAAATAAAGTCCATGTGTAGTAAACACACGAGCAAGTGATGATCGAACCCAAACCAAAAATCAATAATTAGAATGAATAGTTATAATATTTATAGAATCTGAAATTGATTAAAGAGCGATAAAAATTAAGATTGGTTTTCTAGCATGACAGTACCATGGTCATGTCGGGCACTATAGAGAATCATTTGTACGTGGTTATAATACTTTAAGGTTTATGTGAATGTTACACCACCAACAATTGACTAAAACTCTAGGTGTCGTTTGCCTACATAGTTGGAATCTTTTTACGATAGATATAAAGATTGTGAGATCGAATTGAGGTTTATTTTAGTAAACTGCTTCTATATGGTAAGGAATGGGCTAAAGTAGTTTTTTTGGTAATTTTGTTTTTAATATTCGGATAAGGTTTCTGAGTTTTTACTTTTTAGATAAATGAATTTTAGTTTACACCTATTAATTTTCAAGCTAGTTTGATCAACAATTTCAAATTGGTGTGTTAATCATACAGGTAGATTTTAGCTTTAGTACTCCAAAAATAAACTAAAGAGTTCAGAATTTGTGATTCGTGTACAAAAAATCAACCACGTTGCGTTCATGCAAAAAATAAATATTATCTATTTTTCTTTTATTTTCTCATTAATCATCAAGTATATGTAGTTTCTGATTTTAACTGTCTTAGCTATTTGACATTGACCATGTTACGTTCAGTTGATGTAAAAGTTACATCGAAACAATGCTTCAAACGATAAAATTTTTGCATCTTAATATGAAGCAGTACCATTAGGTTAAAACATCCGATTGAAGCACCGTTTCATCGTTTGGAGTACAGTTTCAAGGTATTTTTTATATCAATCGATTCATAATCTTCTTATTTTTCCAATCAAAAGCCCTAATACGACGGTATGGAATTCGAAAAAACTTAAACGCCATTAACTTTTTAGTGGCGGTCCATTACTGACAAAAATTATAAAAGTTATGACCACAAACACATATTTTAATAGTTGAGACCAGTAACACCATAATGGTCAATATCAAATAGCTAGGACTGTTTAAGTCTATTATATATGTATATAACATATAAAAAAGCAAATTTTATAATTCACAAGCTATCATAAATCAAAAAGTGAATTGATTAATCAAACATATATTTATTGTTACTAAGAGAACAAAGAATTGGCTCGTGAACTCAAACGAATAGACAAGGTCGTTTCTCACCTTGCCCTTTGCAATCTTCTTCTTCACGAGGTGGTCAATGCGGTTATCAACTCGTCACCATCATCTCGTCACGGTGCTCCGTGCACCCTATAGAAAAAAATGACGGCGACCATCACGATTAATGATGTGAGTTGCGATTGTTGTGAAGATAGAGAAAGTATATGTAACGACTTAACGGTGTGATGTAAGCAAATTAGAACAAAATATAATTAACAATAAAATAGGAACATATCCTACCAACAAAAAATCACATTCTTAAAAAAACACTTATTCAACATTCACCATCATGGTAGAATGATATTAGTCATGAAAAAAAGCAATGGACAATATTAGAGGGTTGGTACAAGCACTTTCAATATCATTCATTCTAAATAATCCAATAATATTCTATTTTTTTTGAACGACGACTTTCAATTTATGCAACCAGTCGGTCGCATCCCCCGCAATGTGGAACCCACCATCCCACTCCAGTCAATATGTTGTCTTAACCGGGCCCATTTGACATCGGAGTTTGGCTAGGCGTTCAACCGGGAAAACCAATTGGGTTTTTCCTGAAAAATATCACAGGCAAGGTTAGAATCCTGGACCACCATTGTAAAACCGGGTGTCTTCAACCAGCTAAGCTGAAATCATTAGACCAATAATATTCTGATTTAACACATACCCATTTAATATACTTTTAATCAAATTAATACTCAATACGAATCAAATACAAATAATTAATTTCTATAGTTAGAATTGCCATCTCGTTAAAAAATAACCAAAAATGATTTAGTACTAGCGTAATAAAAGTTACATAAAATAATAAAATACAAACACAACTTTATAAAAATAAATTTATGATATTCAATTGATCAATCATCAATGGAAACTCTCCACCACTCTTTACAAAGTTCATCCCACTTTTCGTGCCTTTCGTTATCAAATTATATTAATATGCCATTCTTTAGTTAGGTTACTTTTTTTTAAAAATTCGACGATGATCATGGAAAGATATATATTCTTGCCTGTCATCTCATACTATATATGTATGATTGTACCGATCGATAACTACTTAATCATCGACCACCATCCAATATTATCTCATCTTTTTGAATTGTGAGATTAATTGTTTAGGCTTTTATGTTATCCAGACAATAGTTATTAAACATGACAATGGAATGAAAATGATCCATTTTATTTCTTTATCTGTTCAAGTACCTCATATGTTCATTCGTCCATTTCATTTACACATACCAAACGAACCTTTAGTTTTGATTGTCGATCAATAACTACTTAATAGCCCGAAATCATCAATTCACACCCAATGCAACTATGGACCATAACTCACCATTGTTTAGCCACTAGGTCAAGTATATATTATTCCTAGCCAATGTATGTATGGGTATAATCTTCATATATCTATCTAAATTGGACCGCCACTCAATGTGTCTTTTTCTTTGGTTGCTTTTGAGGAATTGAATTTCTTCAAGAGTTTTTGAAAAAGTTTCGAACCAATCGTCATCGGACCACCATGAACCACCCATCGGAATATATATATGTTTGTCTTGATAGTTAGATCTAAGTATTATCCTTCCAAATAGTACTTACGTAGAGGCAATGCATATTTTGTTGGGACCAAGTAATGTAGTTGTCGAATCATGAATAATAATAATACAACTTTATTTCACATATACGCGATTGGAATTAGAATTGAAATTTAATTAGCCTTAGGAAATGCACAATGGAATATTGCATATGATCATGTCTTTGCCCCCACGCACCTTACACTAACTTGTATCAACCTTCCACTATCTGTGGACAATCAACAATGAATGTTTTAAATGAAAGTTGACAAAGCTAGTAAAGTTTGATTTGATTTGAATTCTAAAAAGGAAGCCTCGATTCAAATTCACAAAGTGGTTATCGAATGGATCTTTGAATCGTTAACGATTGAACCGACTCGACTAGGAACCCAGACTCGGTATTTATTAGTTATACCTATAAAGTTGAATGAGTTAGACCCGGCCATTATATCAAACTGGTTAAGTAAAAGTGTATGAGAGATAGAGATCGATGGAGAAATAACTTGGAGCTTTTAGTTTTTTTTTTCTTTCTCCAAACTGCCATTTTGTACGAAATAAATTGCGTTAAAATAGTACTTGATAAATTCTTTAAAATGAATATATGTTGTACTTTTAAAATTTTAAAATACTTACCATAGCTTGCAACTAGACTAATTTTGTTTCACTTCAACTATAATAAATATATCTTTTTTACAAAATAAAAGCTATACCAAAATATGGTTGTAAAAATCAGAACGCATTATTTAGTTGGAAAATCAATCAACAAATTATTTAGTTGGAACACATAGCAATCTACTCATGAGTTTTAATATTGTTTTGTTATATATAACAAGAGTTTTTTAAAACTTACATAATCTAAACAAATGTAAAACTTGATTACTATATACTGTTCATTTTTTCTTAAGTTTAACATGAGTATATAGTGTAATTAAATAATTATATATGAAGAAAAAAAATCATAAAATAATAACTAAGTAGTATAGTTTCGTTTTATTCAAACAACTATAATTTAAGTTCTTACAGCATGGAACAATATATAAGTGATTTTTTACGTGCTATTAGCTAGGTTATTAGTTGATAACTATTTACTCGATCATTGTGATTTTGAAACGAGTTTTTTCCCAAAATGATGTAGTTGAAAATTTTATTTACCAAAATGGTGTAGTTTGAAAACTAATTACCAAAATAGTGTAGTTTGTAATACTTTTATTTCTCACTCATATTCTTATTGGTTACTTTTAAAAAGATGTTTTAATTGTTTTTCTTTTAAGTTTTTAGGAAAAAGCATATTTAATATCTATTAAATGGTTTACAAATGACAGCAAAACTTTTTTTAATTTTTTTATGAAAAACTAAGTCACCAATAAAAACATATTGTAAATTGAAATATATTTACTCATACATTAATCAAAGTATTTCATTTTGATTTATATGATCTATTTTTTTAATTATTAAACTATTATTAATATAAAACTAATTAGTTACCTCAAAAAATACTTACGGATCACTTTTAGCAATTAAAAGATAAAAAAGTAATAATTCTTTAAAAGCTTATTGTTTTAAAAAAAAATTGACGTAATGTTATAAACGTAACGCGTTTGATTAAGATAAAAAAAAAACGTGTCACGTGAGCACAACTTTTTAATGGCACCAACCAACCAACGTAATACGTGTAATAACACAGTAACAAACATGTCACACGTGGGCATAACCTCTTGTTATAAACACATATTTCTAAACTTTAATTAGTGTTTTATGAAACTATTTTATTAAAAATTGTTTTATATATGTTTGTTTTCTTTTGAAGATCATATGATACATATATACATATATAAAAAATAGAACTTTTGATTTATATGTATGCGTACATATATTTTGCTTTGTGCAGATGTTTTAATTACATAATACGTACACTTTGATTCTATTTTTAATAACTAAAAATGACTAATAAGTATTTAATTATATTAAGAAAAAAGTACTCCGTAGTAGATATTTAATGATTTAAAGTTTTTCATAAAAATTTTAAAAAATTTTTGCCGGCATTTGTAAAGCATTTAATAGAAATTAAATATGTTTTTTCCTAAAAAAATTAAAAGAAAAACAATTAAAACCTCATTTTAAAAGTAGCCAATAAGAATATGAGTGAGAAACAAAAAAAATTACAAACTACACTATTTTGGTAATTAGTTTTCAAACTACACCATTTTGGTAAATAAAATTTTCAATTACACCATTTTGAGAAAAAACTCTTTTGAAACAAGGATGTAATAATATAATACTATTTATTTATATTAAAAAATATGTAGAAAGTGGATGAAGCAAAGCTGCAGTCTTTAAAATGATTGATCACACAAAAACTCGTAAATAATAATGGAATATTAATCTTTTAAGTTCAAAAAGAAAGGCACAAAAATAATGGTCATGCTCATACATGTGTTCTTGGATGCATCCCCTTCTTTCTTTAAAAAGGCAGGCAGAATATTAGTTTTTTTTTTTTTGAGATTTTAAAATTCTCAACGTAATTGTGTAACATTTAATAGACTATACGTACATCATTAATTAACAATTTAACATACCAACCACATAGCATTGACATATTTAGTTTAATAGACTATATTATATCATTCGTATGTGCAATTGGTTTTCCGGTCAAATTACAGGTATTATGGTGATGAATAAATCGAGTTGGCCCGCTTGAGATCTTTGAGGTCCCATGTTCATATTTTGATTCAAGGGGTTTTCTCACAGTGGTTGGGTTTCCTCCTTAATGATAATCATGAATGAGTTAGACCTAAAACGTCAAAATCAGTATTTATGTTGATATCTCGTGACTGATATAATAAATACACGTATCACTGACAGGGATCATATTGGTTACATGACACGCCTGTATGTAATCTATATAACCTTATAGAGATTGAGGGTGATATAAGTATGTATAGTAACATCAAAAGTTATCATTGATGATTATAACATAGTACCTTTTAAAATAATCATTAAAAAGATGTCAAATTTTAAAACGAGTGAAATTCATGATATAGCGTTTTTTAGTTCTTACAAAAAAACCCACACAATCATTTTCTTTTGTCGCTAATAGGATTGAAACGTACCGCAGTCCTCTTTGTTTTATAATCAAACTTAAATGTATTCAACCTTGGTTTGAAAACCGATTTGAGAAAAAAACATAATTTTCTCATTTTTTTTATTAAAGGTATGTATTAGTCGGTTTATATCCTATAAGCATATATGACTTTTTATAGAAAATTTATATTTTAGAAAAAATCATATCATAAAATCAAATATTAGTTTTCTTTAACTTGAGTATAATATTGCTATATTAAAAAATATTTAAAAAAAAAAATCTTGTGTTCTGGTTTTACTATGGTTTTATCTCAACACTAATTAGAACCGTTTATACTCTCTCGTAAATATCTTTAAAATAAAAAATTGGGTGTTTTTTGTCCGAGCATTTTTGTATTTAATGAAAACATATATAAATTCAAGCACTAAAATAAATTCTTATATATACACGTTCGATCAATAAAAAGTACTACATGTGGATTTTAATAAAAAAAAATATAGCCAACAAGTTAGAATTTACTAACCCTTCACTGAAGACCTTGAAGAAGATGCTGCATATATATGCAGATGAGATGTTGAATAATTACAAACCATTTCAAGATGTTGATGAAGATGTTGATCAATATGGAGATATATATGGAAATGCTGGAGGTTGAAGACGACATAGTCGACATAATTAAAAAAAAAGTGAACGTTAAGTTTTTAAAATGTAATTCAGTTATTAACACTTCATTATAAACAAAAGATTCTCACAAAACCGCCCCAAGAAAAACGCCATTTTAAGGCGGATTTTATTTTATTTAAAGCGGTGTTTGTGATTAGGTTTTTTTCGACCCTTGGGGGCTCTAAACTCGAAGATGGAAAACAATTGTTTAATGATGATCGATATGATTCTTATAATGAAATGAGATATTCTGATGGATAGATTATCCTGGTTTTAAAGTTTCGATAACCCAAGGAGTTATTTATAGAAAGTGTGAATTTTGATGTTATCTTTATTTATATTTCGAGTTAAAAAGTTTTTTTTTTAAATGTTAATGTGGATAGCATTATTTATTATACGCATAAGGGGCTAGTCTCATGTACAAAATAAAGACGAAAAGGTAAAACAACAATAGCGAAATCAAAACTGAAACATTCAGAAAAAAAATTAAAGGCACACCATTCATTTAGACCAATCAGTATTATAGCTCTTCGATCGGTTCTTTACCCATAGAGATATGAAATTGACTTTATGCATCCCACTAGTTGTTGCAGCGACCAAAGATTGGGTGCCCTTGAATATCAACGTATTTCTTTGCATCCAAACACACCATATAGTCGAATATACAATTGAATGGATCATCTTCTTCTTAATTTGCTTTGTCTTTTGCAACTATTTCAAGGATGTTCATCAAGTCATCAAAGAAAAAGGCATAAATTGGGGTAATCTTGAACCATGAGCTAATAGTGAAGCATATTAGATTTATGAATCGACATAACGTGAAGATGTGATCACTAGTCTTTGTTTGTTCTCCACAACACGGACATATTGGAACTCCACGGATGGATAGAGCATCTCTGGTGGAAATTATATTCAACTTAGCACTCCATATTAGAGTGTTGACCTTCGTTGGTACCCAAATGTTCCATTGTATTTTTTTAACCAAGAGAGTGGATCGTGTTTATCTAACATTCCAATTCTTCGAGTTTAATAATGTTATGTAGTCAAGCAATTCTCTTGTTTCATAATCTGATTGCAAGGGACAGGACCATCTCCAACTCCAAATCATGACACCATTTCTGGTTCCAAAACAAGCTACCGTAGTCACTTCTTTCGTTGTCTCTTGTTGGAATAAAATAGATACTATGAAGCATAAAGGCATGTCGAGTATCTGGCTATCCATCCAAAAAGATGTGATTGCCTCGCTATCAATGTTGACATGTATAGAAACGAAAGGATTTAGATTATGTGATGATAAATCGTTACTTACCTTGAAAGTGTTCTTCCAAATCCTAGGAATGTCTTTTTTAGATGAATGAGCAGCCCTTGTTGGTTTCTTTTTTGTTTTTCAATGGCAGCAATTATTTTCCGCTAGAGGGTCGTCTTTTCGACTTTGGATCTCCAAGCCCATTTTGCTAGAAGGGTTAAATTTGCGTTTTGTAGAGACCCAACCCGCCATATCACTTCATTAACTTTTTTACTATATCACTTAAGTACTTCACCCTAACTTACTTCACCCACGTTCAACCCATACACTACATCCACACCCATTTCATACTCGATCAAAACCCACTGTCCCACCAGTCGAGTCCACCACCACTTTATCTTCTCCGCGTCAATATAGGCAAAATTCAGAGACAATAGAGTCGTTGGACTGACTCTGGATCTGCGGCCCCTAAGGGTGGGGCGGTGTGCTCGACGGCCCTGACCCGGCACTGAGGCCACCCCGTGTCCACTTCATTTACACTTACGGAGTAAAAAAAGTGTAGCTTTCATAGATTAATAATAGTCGCTAGCCGCACAAAAGAATAATGTTTTTAAGTCAGTTTTGTTTTATAAGAATATATGTATATAATTTTATGTAAAATAGGATTGAAATTTATTTAACACCCGACTGCATGATGCGGCAGCGAGGTTTTGCGTATGTGATTTTGTCACACGTATTAACAAAATAAATTTCATGTCTCGTACGTTACGGTGTAAAGTCGTAACGCGTCACGTAGTAAACGACGAAGATATATCTAAACTCATATATCAAAATCACAATTAAGTAAAAACCGACTTATGAAAGCCGTAAATATCTCAAAGTAAAGTAGAGGTTAAAGTTCTAAAATGGCCAAGTCATCAGATGTCAAAATAACAGTATGTCAACGTCATAGATCGAAGTTGTAATATGTCAAAGTGAGGTGATAAGCTATACTTGTAAATATGAAAGAAGAAAAAGACTAAAAGACTATTATTTGACGAAGACAACCTTGTAATTTACGAGGTTAAAATCACCGGCCATATAAATTATTTATAATAATATATATACTTCTATTTTATTTGATGGCTATGAATAATATTGTATCTTAAATTCTTAATGGTTGGATTGTAATAGTAAAACACTAACAAAATTTTAGTCAAACTGAATCAAAGTTAAAATACCACGTACTAAAATACATAGATGCAATTTTAATTTAACAATACTTACTAGTCATCTAAGCGGCTCTTGGTCTATCAAAGATAAAGAAACAAAATAGGAGTATTAAACTAGATTCTTATTATTATTGGATATTTACGGATTTGTGGTTTGAATATATATTTATCACATTACAAGTCTGGTCCAGTCAGGATGTTTTATACACAAACTAGTTTAGTGCCCGCGCTACACTCGGGAACATAACATTCAAGTGATGCTTTTAAGGATATTCATAAACGTTCCAATAAGTTTTGAAACAAAACCGTGGTAAACCGATACACGAAATATATTTTTAAAAATTAAATTTTTAGTATAACAATATTATACTCAAATTAAAGAGAATAAAATGCTCAGTTTTATGGTGTAGTTTATTTTTTTTTAAATCCATATAAAAAAGTTATGCATATTTATAAAACACTGAGGTCTTTAATTGTATATTATTATTAATTTTATCCATAAGTTTCATTTTCAAACCCTATCAAATATAAACCGACTCAAATAAACCCTTTGTAGTAGAGGGTTAAAAGTATAAATACTTTTAAATTTTTCAGAATTTTCCAAAATATTAGGGGACTAAAAATGTAATTAGTTTTATTATAATATATTTTATATACATATTTTAAATAAAAAAATCATTATTATGAGATAAACTCTCAAATGATGCCACATAAGCCAAAAGCTTTAAAATGGTGCCACATAAGCTTTTTTGGTTTTGCTATATTATATAAAGATTAAATCTCAATTTTTTTCTATATAAGTTTTCTTTAAAAGTGTTTATTGAATCAAATGTTTTCTAAGAGTGTTCATCAAATTGAATAAGTAGAATTTTAAAATCTTTTATATAATATAGGAAAATGATATTGTGTCAATCATTTAGGTTTATTTTGCTTAGTTGACATTATTTGAGAGTTTTTCTCATAATAATAACTTGATAATTAAAATATGTATACATAATCCTTAATAAAATATTATAATAACATTAATTACATTTTGACCCCCTAATATTTAGGACAAACTTGAAAAACTTAAGGGTAGTTACTTTTTCAACCTTTTTTTATTAGGTGTGTATGAGTCGGTTTATATTTGATAAGTTATATAAATGAAACTTAAGAATAAATTAGTAATATGTTATAATTAAATACATTACTATCTTTTAACTGTCCATAACTTTTTATAAGATATTATTGTTATTAATTTTTGATTACAAAATTAAACTGAGCATTTAATTATGTTTAATTTGAGTATAATATTTTTATACTAAAACACAGGTTTTAAATAAATCTTGTGTTCTGGCACCACAAAACTAAATGTTGTATTCTCTTTAATTTGAGTATAATTTACTATACTAAAAACTAATTTTTAAAATAAATCTTTTGTTTCAGTTTATCACGATCTTGTTTCAAAACTGATTGGAACCGTCTTAAATATCCTTAAAATCACCACTTAAATGTTATGTTCCCGAGCATAACGCGCGGGCACCAAACTAGTTTTTTATACAGAAATCGAGTTCGATCAGTTCACATTCAAATGATTTGTCGGGATAAATTGAATCAGATCTGAAATTTTTAAACAAGATTCAAATTAGAAAAGGCATCCGAAATCAAATTTAATTTTATTTTCAAAGTTAATTAGCTTGGTTCTTTTCTAATAAATTAAAGATTTAATTAAACAACCAAATGTCGATCAATACATAACTAATTATTTGTATACAAAAAAAATAACATAACATTAATATACATTTCAAATTCCAGTTTCGAATCGAAAATCACAATTTCAAAATTCAAATATGTCAACCACATTTTAGCTTCATGTAAAAAATTAAATAAATTAAACTAGGTTGTTCTTCCGTGTTGTGAAATTTCTAGTATAACACCGTGTGCTTTGATCTAATTTAATCTAGACTATTTCTTTAGTTTCACGGGAATCAAACATAGCATTTACTCCCAAACAAAAGACTATTCTTGAAATATTTTTTTATTTACTTTTCCGTGTGCACGGTTTCAATTTTTATTCACAAACATTAACCAAACACACTAAAGCTTGATTTTATTTTTTTTATCCAAAAAACAAACAACCTTTTTTACATATCATACTAAAAAATTTGCGACAGGTAAGCAAATAATAAAAACCCATTTTAAATAACAAAATCTAGCATACTACAAACAAAGCTTTGGTCCTTAAGAGTTGAATCATTACTATGGATGACCCGTTGAACCTAAACAAGAAGTTCACCGTCTCAGTAAGATTTGAAACCAAAAGTATCAAGGGTCAGTGAAATAAAAACATGTTGATTCTCTGGGTATACTTTCTCATGTTTAACAACCATGCATGATTTTGCCTTTGATGCAACTTGTCTCGCAATAAATCTATTGTCTCTGAGCGTAACCAAGGGGAATACCCACGTAAGGTCCACACAAGTGTGTTATCATGCTCATCCAAACACAAGAATACCAGTTGGCCTTAAAGCAAACCTCCACTTAAGCGTATTTGTCAAAAAGTTCACAGGGGGCTCTTTTTTAACCGAAAAGGCTCAACAATCGGGAACAAAATCATTAACCAGTACTTAAGGATAGCCCGATATTCCAAAGGCGACAAATGTTGTCGTAGTCCTTTAATGGGAATGATGGTAAAAACATATTAAGCCTGAGGAGTCTAGACAATCTTACTAAATACAACACTCGCCACACACATGTTGAGATTTAAGGGGCGGTGTCCTTTTTAGAGAACCTATTGATATCAAAGTCGGGGAAATGGTGTTTGTAAGTGTTCTAACGCACACCCATAATCTAAATATAAGTCGTCCAAACTACATCCGCGAAGAATATGGTCTTGCAGAGCTCATAATTGAGCCCTAGAGGCCACGAAGCATTTGTAGATACATCCTCAACGGAACATAGACCAAGCCCCCCAAAACGAATTGAAAGATATGCTAACCGCACTGAAGATCCCAAAAAAAGCCCCCCGCAAACTACAACATCCTCAATCACCTCTCGAAGCCCCATGTCAAACACATAAACAGCCTCCCATTCATACACTCGCTAACACGTTCTGAGACCAAACAATAATTTTCTAACTCCCATACATGAGCGGAGCAAAAGAAGTTCATATTAAGGGTCTTGCAAACACAGAGGCACCCAATTAGTTCCACAACCCGCGATGTTGTTTTCATAACCAAATTACTAATAAACCCAACATCATGACTGACAGCGCCCCAAGCAGTTTCACACATAGACCCGCCTTCCAATCTCACTAGGGTTGTATAGAAAAAATTAAAAGGGTATGCTTAAAACGGTAAGCGACCGTATGTACGAACAAAATTAGCGTTACAAAAGGGTAAACAAGAGAAACTATACTACTAAAAAATAGTTTTTATTTGCTATAAATACTTGTCACAAGTTTTCAAAACAATACAATATTTGTCACTAGTTTGCTATAATTTTTCAATAAAAATTAACAAGACTATTAATTCACACAAATTCCTAACATAGTAACTACAAGATTAAATATGTTGCAACATTGTGACAGAATGAATATATAACTATTAGATTTTGTGAGAAATTTCTCAAAAAATTCAAAAAAATAAATATACTAACTATTAAGTTTTTGACAAAATTGGGGCAAGTACAAGGATAACAAGAAAGTATTAGATTATGCATTTTTTTGTTGCATAATTTAGTGAGAAGTGAGCTTTGTTAGAAATTTCTAATAAGTTTTTTTTGCAAAAATGTTAGAACTTATTTAGCAATGTCATTTTTTGGCACAATCATGTTTTTTTTTTACAAAATTGTCGCTACATGCGTTTTCAGACAACTTTATCATAATTATATGTCTATAAAAAATTACTACTTTTGATACACTCTAACATGATTACTTTTTTTTAAAAAAAAAGTTAAAAATAATTACACGTACAAAGTAATTGAATTAACTTACTTTTAGACATTCAAATTAAGCTTATCTGATATTTAAATCAATAAGTACTTTAAGCTAATAATAAGTCTTTTTTAATATAAACTTATCCTTAACCAAAGTTTGAAAAAGAGATCGAAAATAATAATAACAAGTTTAATCCTGATATATATATATCCAAATACCCCTAGTCAGCATAACTATCAAGAATTAGGTTCAAATACAAAGTCTAAATTTCCTAAAAAGTTTAAGAAATTTGGACCATTAGATCTAATATTAAATGAAGATCAATGGCTCATAAACACAAGGTGGCATAATGGTAAATAGTTAGAACTTTAAATGGTATGCCAAGGGTATATTAGTCTTGTCACATTTTCAAATTCCATCATCTTTTTTAAACGTCTATAACTTTTACATACGGCAATATTTTTTAATAAAAATTACACCAAAAAAACGAGCGTTTTTTATCTTCAAAACGCATATAATATTGATATATAAAAACGAAAATTTTTTTTTGAAGTTTCAGCTCATTGTGTTATATTATTCATCTCATTGTGTTATATTAGTCAAGACATTGTGTTATATTTTTCAGATTGTGTTATATCCGTCAGGTCATTGTGTTATATTCGTCAGGTCGTTGTGTTATATTTTCATCAGGTCGTTGTGTTAAATTTTCATCAGGTCGTTGTGTTATATTTTCATCAGGTCGTTGTGTTATATTTTCATCAGGTCGTTGTGTTATATTTTCATCAGGTCGTTGTGTTATATTTTCATCAGGTCGTTGTGTTATATTTTCAGCAGATCGTTGTGTTATATTTTCGTCAGGTCGTTGTGTTATATTTTCATCAGGTCCTTGTGTTATATTTTCATCAGGTCATTGTGTTATATTTTCATCAGGTCGTTGTGTTGTATTTTCATCAGGTCGTTGTGTTAAATTTTCATCAGGTCGTTGTGTTAAATTTTCATCAGGTCGTTGTGTTATATTTTCATCAGGTCGTTGTGTTATATTTTCGTCAGGTCGTTGTGTTATATTTCATCAGGTCATTGTGTTATATTTTCATCAGGTAATTGTGTTATATTTTCATCAGGTCATTGTGTTATTTCATATCATTGTGTTATTTCATTAGGTTATTGTGTTATAACACAATGACATGAATAAATAACACAATGACTTTACAAATAACACAATGAGCTGAAAAACGTGAATTTTTTTTTTGTTTTTTATATATGAATATTATATGTGTTTTAAAGATAAGAAAATGCTCGTTTTTATGGTGCAATTTTTTTAAAAAAATAATATCGTATGTAAAAGTTATGGATGCTTAAAAAAATGGGGTGAAACTTAAAATATAGATGCATTACCATCTTTACCCTTCCTTCTAATTTTAAGGGAGTGCCACATGTCATCATCTCATGGCTTCTTAGACTTTTCTAGAAAAATTGGACTTTGTAGTATAACTCCACTCTAACTATCAAATATTTATCTCATTTACTTATACTAATAATCGTATTCAATAAAACAACTCATCAAACCATAACTATTATTTACTTTATTCCAATGTTTTAAAAAGTGAGCATTAATCAAACCGGGTTAGATTTAGAAATGGTTGAAGGGTTCTACCAGATTAACTAATCTACCTATTCTAATAATTGAGTAACACATACACATGTCACCATTTTAACTACTCCATATAGGATTTTGCTTAGGTGTCATGTTCTAAATTAATTTGATGGAGAATTTTTAGACGGATCATTGTATACTCCATATTTGAAATAACTCGATATGTTTAAATTAAAAATTCACAAATTATCATCAATTATCTCCTAACCTGATATGTTCAAATACAAAATTTACCAATTATCATGATCTATATCTTAACCCGATATGTACCAAGTATCATGAATTATCTCCTAACCTGATAGGTTCAAATAAAAAACTTATCAATTATTATGATTTATCCTAACCTGATATGTTTAAATTAAAGTTTTACCAATTATCATTAATTATCTCATAACTCGATATGTTCAAATAAAAAAATTAACAATTATCATGAATTATTTCCTAACCCGATATGTTCCAATAAAAATTTACCAACTATTATAAATCATATCTTTTAGGCAAATTGGCTAAAAATAATCCCAACTAACACCTATTGGCCGAGAATAATCCCAACTCAGTTTATTTCCTCCAGTGGTCCCAAATCCAACTTTTTTGGCCTCCAGTGGTCCGCCGTTAAGTGCACTTAACGGCCGTTAACTTTTTTTTGATTTTTTTCGAATTTCAAAACAAGGTTTTTTGTATATTGATCGGGAGGAGTGTACGATTCAATTGATGTAAACCTTACTTCGAACTGGTGTTCCAAACGACAAAACGGTCTTCAATCGGGTGTTTAAAACCTAACGGTGTATTAACCGGATATCAAAATTAAACCATTTGGAGAAACAATTGGAAGTAAGGTTTACATCAATTTACTCGTATTCTCCTCCCGATCAAAATCCTTAAAATATCGGTTTGAAATTCGAAAAAAATAGAAAAAAAGTTAACGGCCGTTAAGTGTACTTAACGGCGGACCACTGTAGGCCAAAAAAGTTGGATTTGGGACCACTGGAGGGAATAAACTGAGTTGGGATTATTTTCGGCCAATAGGTGTTAGTTGGGATTATTTTAGGCCAATTTGCCTATCTTTTATTGTAACATATGATTTTTTATATGAATATATTTGTAAATATCCAAATCGATTTAATAAGAGATATGTTAAAAATAAATTTGATATCTAAATTGAGTTAAAATCTATAAAACTAAAATCCGTGTAGTACACGGGTACTAATCTAGTTTATCATATATTTATATAAAATATAATTTAAATCAAAGAAAAATAAAAAAGACATGATTCAACAATAAAAATAATCCAAAAGTACTTGATCATCCAATAAAATTTTTTATAATAAAACCGATTAATTGTTTTATTTCATTTATGATATTTGCAAATACGATATTCGGAGAAACTCTAAAACAAATAATTTCAATGTAGAAACTTTTTATGGATATAAAATCATAAGTTAATCGAGTCAAAACAAAAACCATTAAATACCAAATAAGTGAAGTGATTGGTGACCGATGGACTAGACTATACCTGCAAATACTAGGGTTTATTTTAAAAAATTGTGATAGATAAATACCGGTTTGATGGTTCAATCAGAACATTTCGGTGGCTTGTTATACAAGCTGGTTATCCAAAATAGTGCCCTAAATCATACCGACCAAGTTCAGCATCACCGGTACAACGGATTTAACCGACTGGTTTGAATCGGTTTTTAAAACATTGTTTATTCCATGCTGACTTGAACAAGTGGCACTTTACTATTGGACAACAAAAGATTTTCTTTCTTTATAATTTGTTTAACATATTTAATGTTCTAAAAAATACAATTAGATTGGGTGTATTAGAGGAGACAGAGTGGGTTCGAGGTAAATGTGGCCCCGCGCGAGAACACTGCCCCACACTCCCTCCCCCCTCCAAAGATTAGGGTGCATTTTGGTGACCCTTCCCCGAGTCTCTTCCCAAGTTTTTGAACGTTGAAGTGGGCCAACACCCCCAACAGCTCTTTTTTTATTAATTTTTTTATTACACAATCCTTATATAATATAGCAAGATAAAAAGTCCATGTGGCATCTTTTCAAAGCTTTTAGCTTACGTGACATTATTTGAGAGTTTATCTCACAATAATGATTTTTTTTATTTAAAATATGTATATAAAATATATAATAAAACTAATTACATTTTTTGTCCCCTAATATTTTGAAGAATTCTGAAACATTTAAGAATATTTATATTTTTAACTCTTTACTACAAGGGGTGTACATGAGTCGGTTTATATTTGATAGGGTTTAAAAATGAAACTTGTGGATAAAGTTAAAAATAACATACAACTAAAGACCTCAATGTTTTATAAATATACATAACATTATTATACGATTTTTTTAAAATAAACTACACCATAAAACTGAGCATTTTATTCTTTTTAATTTCAGTATAATATTGATATACTAAAAATCTAATTTTTAAAAAAATATCATATGTTCCGGTTTACCACGGTATTGTCTCAAAACTGAATGGAACATTTATGAACATCCTTAAAAACATCACTTGAATGTTGTGTTCCTAAGCGTAACGCAGACATTAAACTAGTATATTATTATATGTACTAAACCAAATCAAATATAAATTACAATCTTATTTATAAAAAATCTACCTATTCTAATAACTGAGTAACTCATCCACATGTCACCATTTTAACTACTCCACATAGGATTTTGCTTAGGTGTCATGTGCTAAATTAATTTGATGGAGAATTTTTAGACGGGTCATGGTATGCTCCATATTCGAAATAACCCGATATGTTTAAAATAAAAATTCATAAATTATCATCAATTATCTCCTAACCCGATATGTTCAAATACAAAATTTACCAATTATCATCATCTATATCTTAACTCGATATGTACCAATTATCATGAATTATCTCCTAACCTGATATGTTCAAATAAAAAACTTATCAATTATTATGATCTATTCTAACCTGATATGTTCAAATTAAAGTTTTACCAATTATCATTAATTATCTCCTAACTTGATATGTTCAAATAAAAAATTAACAATTATCATGAATTATCTCCTAACCCGATATGTTCAAATAAAAATTTACCAACTATTATAAATCATATCCTTTATTGTAACATATGATTTTTTATATGAATATATTTGTAAATATCTAAATAGATTTAATAAGAGATATGCTAAAAATAAATTTGATATCTAAATTGAGTTAAAACTATAAAACTAAAATCCATGTAGTACACGGGTAGTCGGGTATTAATCAAGTTCAACCACTAAAGTGATAAAACTAAAAAAAGAAAGAATAAAATAAAAAGAATCGTATAGGTGTAAGGTGTTGTTTGAATTCAATTCAACGGGTGTTATCTGATCAAGTATATATAAATAGACTCAATCACCTCACCTGTTGACACCCCTTTCTTTCTTTCATCACACAACAACAATAACACACAATTACAAATACATACACACACAATCTCTCTCTCTCTCTCTCTATATATATATATATCGTTGGAGTTTGATTTGAATACAATTCAAACTCCATTGATTCTCTCTCTCTTCATCAACACATATATTAATCGACCGATCGATGATCTTCTTCTACAATTAATTTTCCCAAACAGTTTACTCTCTGATTTAACTTCGTCACCGCCGCCGCCGCTACTAATTTCCGGCAGACATGGGTGGTGATAAGGCTCTCAGTCTCGAGGAGATTAAAAACGAAACTGTTGATCTGGTATGATTTAAAACCCTAACTTTTTCTTCTTACGGTTTTTCACATTCTCTCAATTGATTTTTGCTATCAGAGTTGATAAAACAGGAGAATAATTGAATAAACTAAACTGACGTTTATGCTCGTTTGTTAAATTCGGTTTCGATTATAGATTTAAATCGCTATAAAAAACATCGATTTCATCGTCGATTAAAGCAGGTTTATAAGTTTTTTTTTTCAATTGAGGCATGTGAACATTCATTCTCAGCTGATAACTATTTATTCCTCTTCAGCTACAAACTGAATAATATAATAATCAGTTCAATGTCTGTACGGATTTTCACGCTAATCGACAAATTAATTACTTGTTTTTTTCTCGGTTTGTTGATTTTCATGGCTTTGTTTTCTTATATGCATCAAAAGGTATTGTATATTATATAACAAAATTAATAAGCTGGATTTGAGATGAGTTTTGATATTTTTAGTATGGTTTTCGATTGTAAAATCATTCTGATTATGACTGGAATGTGTTGTTTTATTCTAAAATAGAGATGGATTAATGGTTTTAGAATGGTAATTAGCACTTTGTTTAGTATATAATTCACTAGTTTTGACTGTATAGTCAAGGTTATGTGAATTCAAATATGGAGTCAAAAAGGACCTATATTTAAGCAAAATTTCTGGTAGGTATTTTGAGTAAATCAGGGAGGAAAAAGAGGATAAATTTCTGTATTTTGATTGTTTTGCTGAGTTTTTCAAATCTTTTTATATTATTAGAAAAATCTGGATAATTGTTACGAAGCAATCAAATCCGGATGTATTCTGTTAGGATACTTGATTTTTTTATATTTTCAAAATTAAAACAAATTTTATTTTCTTCAGAATAGTTTTATTTGTTTTTCTAAAACATGTTTTATTATTTGTAAGCAAAGATAAATTACATGCTATTTTATATTCTTTTGTTACAATAAGTGGGACATATGTTTTAAGTTCTTAAAATATAAAAAACTGAGAGGGATAAAACAGTCTTTTTATTATTTTATCAGAATGTGTCTGTTGAATGCGGGGAACGGGCGGTGTGTACATGTCCGTGGTACCCGAGTCTTATTTTATATTTTTCATATAAATAATCATATTTCAATAAATAAAATAATTTGATGGTTTGTGCTACATGTAGTTCATCCATGTTTTTACTAAACTAATGTACAGAGGCGTATAAAAGCCTTTATACTTTTGTGTACATATCTTTTAAATAGTCACAAATCCGATACTATTATAGGAGATATATATTTAGTAATAGAAGATGTATTTAGATTATGCCTAGCTATTTTAATATGAAATTAATAATAATTTCTATTTTTTTTTTAATGTTTTGTTCATGCAAATATGGTTCTTTTTCTTTTGTCCATCCACTTTTTTGTGCACGGAATTCCCCATATACCCTTTGCTTTCTCGTGTGGATGGGTTAGCTTTTAGGGTCTTTTTAGTAATTGTATGCATAACCTTCACCGGTTTGTTTCTACAAGAAACGGTGCACTCTTTTAGTGGAAGGTAATTATAGGGGGTTATGGGTCCCACCATATTGAGTTAAGTGGAAAGTCAACTTCGTCACTCAACCATCCATATCTTTCTTTGTGATGTTTTTTATTCATCCATTTGATCATTTGATCCCCAAACAAGATTAAAAAGGTAACATTTTTATCAATAACAAACCTCTCATAAAAGACTGGTTTACACATTTTTTCTATTTTTTAGTGTTGCATGTAAATGTATGCATCACCATATTATGCTTTTATCTGGTTTGATGAGATGATGTTACTATTGACAACTTAACATGTGTGTTAAATAGTGTGTATTGTGATGTTGAATTTGGGATATATGCAAAACATCACCAAGAAGGGATGGCCAAGCATGTTAGATGTCTGTCTGGTTAATTTCCATATCCATGTGTGTGCCTTTGGTAGATGGTTTGGTTTTTCAATAGAGTTATCTTTTAATTTGGTAATTGGAATTAAAAAGGAATTGTTTTCATGTAAGTGGACCTCGAATCTTATGTGTTGGGTCGTATCAATAGAACAATAGAACCCGATACCCGTCACATGAAATTGTGGAATATAAATAAAGTGATAAAGCATTAAGATAATCTAAAGCATCTTTGTGAGTATCTTATTTACTTACTTTTTTTTGAGTTATTTTTTGTTTTTTATTGAATTATTTGCACCTGCATTTATTTATTTTTATTTGAAATATAAGTTTTGTATATCTTACTATACAGTCGAATCTGACCTTATTATTAAAGGTATCTTAGTTAAATTTAAACCTTTTCTTTAGTGCCTTGATGACCAAGCCCAGTCCAAGATATCATTTTTAGTGCATGAGTGATGAGTAGACATCTTAAGTGTTAGTTAAGCATGATGACTCATGCAGCTAACAGTGTAATAACTTTGTCCTTTAATGTTGTTCTTATAAGTTTACATCTATTTACAGGAGAAAGTGCCTATTGAGGAGGTGTTTGAACAGTTGAAATGTAACCGAGAAGGTCTCAGCTCAGATGAAGGGGCCACAAGACTTCAAATTTTTGGGCCTAACAAGTTGGAGGAGAAAAAGGTATGCTCAATCACAATCATGATCAAACTTATTTTATTCTTTTTAGCTTTCTAGTGCCTAATGCCTAAATGTTCTATTTTTATTTAAAATTGTTATGAACATAGGAAAGCAAACTACTCAAGTTTCTTGGGTTCATGTGGAATCCTCTGTCATGGGTCATGGAAGCTGCAGCCATCATGGCAATTGCATTGGCTAATGGGGGTGGAAAACCACCTGATTGGCAAGACTTTGTAGGTATTGTTTGCCTTCTTGTTATCAACTCAACCATCAGTTTTATTGAAGAAAACAATGCTGGAAATGCTGCTGCTGCGCTTATGGCTGGTCTTGCTCCTAAAACCAAAGTAATCATTCTACTATTATGAAAATTCAGAATCAATAAGCAAGTTTAAAGATTGACTAATGTACCCTTACTGCAGGTTCTGAGGGATGGTCGTTGGAGTGAGCAAGAAGCTTCAATCTTAGTTCCGGGAGATATCATCAGTATCAAACTTGGTGATATTGTTCCTGCTGATGCCCGTCTTCTAGAAGGTGACCCTTTAAAGATTGACCAATCTGCTCTTACCGGCGAATCACTTCCTGTGAACAAGAATCCTTATGATGAGGTGTTTTCTGGTTCAACATGCAAGCAAGGTGAAATTGAAGCTGTGGTAATTGCAACTGGTGTGCACACTTTCTTTGGGAAAGCTGCGCATTTAGTGGACAGCACTAACCAAGTTGGTCATTTCCAGCAAGTTTTGACAGCAATTGGAAACTTCTGTATTTGCTCAATTGCTGTTGGAATGTTGATTGAGATTATTGTCATGTACCCAATTCAGCACAGGCAGTACAGAAGTGGAATTGACAATCTTTTGGTCTTGCTTATTGGTGGGATTCCAATTGCTATGCCAACTGTTCTTTCTGTCACCATGGCTATTGGATCACATAGGCTTTCACAACAGGGTGCTATTACTAAAAGAATGACCGCAATTGAAGAAATGGCTGGAATGGATGTACTTTGCAGTGATAAAACAGGAACACTGACACTTAACAAGCTTTCTGTTGATAAAAATTTGATAGAGGTTTTTGCTAAAGGTGTGGATAAGGAGACGGTTTTGCTTTATGCTGCTAGGGCTTCTAGGACTGAAAACCAAGATGCTATTGATGCTGCCATAGTTGGAACCCTTGCTGACCCTAAAGAGGTATCTCTCATGACTCATTCTCTCTACCATTTATATCATTTAAAGTTAGATTGTTAAGAAAATAATATAATATTTTTTTATAATTATAATTGACTTTGTAGGCTCGAGCTGGAATTAGAGAGGTTCATTTCTTTCCATTTAATCCTGTTGACAAGAGGACAGCTTTGACTTACATTGATGAACAAGGTAACTGGCATAGAACAAGCAAAGGTGCCCCCGAACAGGTAAATGATTCACTTTTTAATCTATACTCTATGCATTATGAATCAGTTGGTGAATAAATTCATTCATTTTAACAGATTCTGACCCTCTGTGGATGCAAAGAAGATATGAAAAAGAAAGTTCATGCAATGATTGATAAATTTGCTGAACGTGGGTTGCGTTCTTTGGCTGTTGCAAAACAGGTGTGTATATTATATCCTTTTGTTCACATAAGTCTTTTTTTATGTGTTTGATTATGATTACTTACTCTTGTTATTGTGATAAATTTGTAGGAAGTGCCTGAAAAGACAAAAGAAAGCCCTGGTGGTCCATGGCAGTTTGTTGGATTGTTGTCCTTGTTTGACCCACCAAGGCATGACAGTGCTGAGACCATCCGCAGAGCTCTCAATCTTGGTGTAAACGTCAAGATGATTACAGGTATCTACTCATCATGTAACAAATATTTTTCTCTTCTAATGTTTTGTAACTAAATCATGTCCTTTTGTCAATATATAGGTGATCAACTTGCTATTGCTAAGGAGACTGGTAGACGGCTTGGTATGGGAACAAACATGTACCCTTCTTCTTCTTTACTTGGTGGCCACAAGGATGCATCTATAGCAGCTCTCCCTATTGAAGAGTTGATTGAGAAAGCTGATGGATTTGCTGGAGTCTTCCCAGGTGAGTGATCATCTTTATCGTTTTAATATTATTGTAATAATACACTTCTCACATTGAATCGTTTGGTTTGAATATACAGAACACAAGTATGAGATTGTGAAGAAGTTGCAAGAAAGAAAGCACATTTGTGGAATGACTGGTGATGGTGTGAATGATGCACCTGCTTTAAAGAAGGCTGATATTGGTATTGCTGTTGCTGATGCCACCGATGCTGCAAGGAGTGCTTCTGATATTGTGCTTACCGAGCCTGGGCTTAGTGTCATTATCAGTGCAGTGCTTACCAGTCGAGCTATTTTCCAAAGAATGAAGAATTACACCGTTAGCATATATCTTTTTCTCATATTTTCATATTTATTTCCATGAAATCAGCTTGTTTTGTTTTACGATTTTTATCCTTTTGCTAACGCTTTTTATCCTTTGCAGATCTATGCTGTGTCTATCACCATTCGTATTGTGGTAAGTATTACATTTGAATCATAACAACTGTCATAACCGCGCTTGAGTTTATTGACCAACTTACTTTCAACTTTATGCAGTTTGGATTTATGTTCATTGCCTTGATATGGAAGTTTGACTTCTCCCCTTTCATGGTTTTGATTATTGCAATCCTTAACGATGGTGAGTTTTCACTTTCATTACGTCCAATTAACACCAACTTTTCAACCGTATTTTTACTAATTTCAAGTTTTGTTTATTAACTTAAAGGCACAATCATGACAATCTCAAAGGATAGGGTGAAACCATCTCCACTACCTGATAGCTGGAAGCTAAAAGAGATCTTTGCCACTGGCATTGTATTAGGAGGTTACCTAGCGTTGATGACTGTCATATTCTTCTGGATCATGAACTCCACCAACTTCTTCTCAGTAAGTAAATAAATGATCAAATATCAATATTATTATGCCACTACCATACACAACTAACTTTTATTTTCTTATTCCCAAGGACACATTTGGTGTTAGATCTTTGAGACACAGTGAAGTTGAGATGATGTCTGCTTTATATCTTCAAGTCAGTATAATCAGCCAGGCTTTAATTTTCGTGACTCGCTCTCGCAGTTGGTCATTTATAGAACGTCCCGGCCTTTTACTATTGAGTGCTTTCTTTGCAGCACAATTGGTAAAGAAACTAAAATCTTTTGTCTATAACAACGGAATATTGTTATCTAACAAACTAACACTTGCCATAAATATGCAAACTTTCAGGTGGCAACCTTAATAGCAGTGTATGCAGAGTGGGAATTTGCAAGAATCAAGGGAATCGGGTGGGGATGGGCTGGTGTCATCTGGGCCTACAGCATTGTGTTCTATTTCCCGCTTGACTTAATGAAATTCGCCATTGGATATATCCTTAGTGGGAAAGCATGGCTTAACTTGCTTGAAAACAAGGTACATTCCTTTTATATTTTGTTTTTTAAAGTTACTTCTATTAATTTGAACTTTAAAGTCTGAACTAAATATCTGAACCTGCAAATTTGAAACAGACTGCCTTTACAACCAAGAAGGATTATGGAAGAGAAGAGAGAGAGGCCCAATGGGCTCTTGCTCAGAGGACATTGCATGGGCTTCAAGCACCAGAAACCTCAAATATCTTTAATGAAAAGAGCAGCTACAGAGAACTGTCTGAAATCGCAGAACAGGCTAAGAGACGCGCTGAAGTTGCAAGGTATATCATTTAACTGTAATTTTTTATTTTTACAAGATCTGTAAACATTTATAAAATTTGGTGACGTGCAGGCTTCGGGAGGTGCTTACACTGAAAGGACATGTTGAGTCAGTGGTGAAGCTGAAGGGGATTGATCTTGACAATATCCAGCAGCATTACACAGTGTGAGAAGAAGTTTACAAATACAACAAGTCTTGTTTTTTTTTTTAACTTATTATGAGTCTAGTAGAAGTTGATAACTCGTGTGGGGAAAAGGTCTTTTATGCTGCAATGTAACCCCCCGAAACTGTTTACTTGTTCTGTTTTTCTAATGCATTTCTGAGTATTACAGCGTATGGTTGCTATTGCTTTGTGTTCGTTTTAGAAAGAATAAAAGCCATCATCAAAACATAGTTTCGAATGAAAAAAGTTCAATCTATATATAACATAGTTTCAGTAGCACATAAATTTAATCGATGTAAGAACAAACACAACTTTATGAGTGTGGTCACACGAGTCTCCCTTAGGGGAGCCATAGGTCGGAACTCACGGTTACAAAAAAAGTATTTGGATTTGGCAAGTGCATATATCAGTTGGTATCAATGTCGAGTCGAAAGTTGTAGTCTTGCTTTCCATTCTTCACCAGGCTTTAATGTAACTGGCTTTTCAATGGCTGCAGCCTCCACACAAACCATGTATTTGTAATCATCTGCTCCTAAATCCACAATAGTTTTGTTCCCTGGATTCCAAACCACTAACACCACAACAAAACAACACAATTTTGTGGTCAAGAACAAGAACTGTATACTGTTTTTGGTGAACAGTCAAATCTTACCAGCATCTGGAAGCCCATATTTTCGAATGAAAAAAGTTCGCTTCTTTTTATGATCACGAATCACAATCTTTTCTGGTGTGCTAAGAAAGATCCTGTCAAACTGCATAAACAATTGAGACTGCATAAGCCTAACAACATATGTCAAAGTAATCAAAGTGAGGTAACAATAGTACCTCTGATTTAATAGTGATTGCATTTGCGTCTTCTGTATATCTCGTCCTGTTCTTCAAATTGTCAAGATAATCAAGCTTTGCTAATCCATCAACTTCAACTTCACTGAGGGAAAATATCAGAATGTGTTCTTTAAAACCAGTTTACTATCGATCCACTAATCGTTTCATATCATCAGAGACGAGAAACCAATTTACCTGATATCGGAAATAGAAAAATATGTATGATGTGCAAATGTGAAAGTAAACGGCTTTCCATTAGTGTCGGTGTTTTTGATACCGGATGTCAAGATTAAGTCTCCTCCAGGAGTTAAAGTAACCCTCAATCGAAACTCAAATCTGCAAGTAAAAGCTCAAAGTGTTCATCATAAAAGACTTCACAATCATCCATGTATAATGAATATATGAGCAATATAACCAGACTTTAAAACTTGTTAAAGATGTACCTGTGAGGCCATAGCTTCAAATCTTCTTCAGTGGGCTTTAGCAACAAATCAACAAAAACGCCATTGGCTACCTCGGATGTAGAACGAGGCGGGTTAGCATCTATGGTCCATAATCTGTTCCTAGCAAATCCATGTGATTGAAGAGAGCCTAGATTTGAGAACTGCATCAAGAAAGATACAAATCCGTCTCAATAAGACAATAACTAAAAACTACTCCAAAATCAGCGAAAATACGACGATGCATACTTGGGGAAAGATAACAGGAATACCACCGCGTATCGCCTTTGGAGGACTAAAAATTGCCTGCAAAAATACACAAGTTTGTGGATGATAGTAGACGACGGCGACAATGTACAAAAACCAATCATAAAAGATTAAGTTAAAACATATAGGACCAATAGTTGTTACCTTACTACTAACAAAAATCAACTCTTCTCCTTTCTCATTTTTCCAAGATGTCACATGAGCTCCATACAAATATACCTAAAACAACACAAACCTTAAAGAATGTTCATACCCTACATGATGTCATTGCACAAAACAACAAATCTAAATATCTAATCAGGGTTTTTTAATCTAGATCATTTGTGTTATGATTAGTGAAACCAATCACCAATGTGTTAACATATGAAACATAAACAACAAATCTAATTATCTAAATATCTAATCAGGGGTTTGTAAGTTGTAACAAAGATCATTAATTTGTTTTATGAACAAGTCTACTTACCTCAACACTAGAGCCTTGAGTTTGACGAAGTATGACTTTGTCTAAACCATTGATGCCTTTGGTGAGCTCAAAAGATGTTTTTGAAGTATGAACAATCTGAGAACAAGTTATAAGTGCACTAAAGAAGAAGAGGGAATGAAGTAAAGATCTCATCATTTGGCAGGATGAACATAAAACATAATGAATGGACATAATGAGTTTATCTAGTGTGTTGTAGTTGACTTTTGGGAGGTGTGTTTGAAATTTCTGCATTTAATTAGTAAACGGAGACTTTTTGGAGAGAGGAGATGATTTGGTAAACAAAGACTATTTCAATGTCATTTCACGTTTTTTTTTTGTTGTAATAATAAGGATATTTGGATTCATGTACCCATGTTTATCTAGTATATCAACATCTCATAAACTGTTAAAAAAAATATGAATCAAGTGCTAAACTTTGAGAATGAATGACAAGTGGCAATTAATAAGGATCTTAGTGTTTAACGTATTAACAAAAGATATATGGATTTTTTATTCTCGTGCTAGTTTCATTATACAAGTGCCAAATGGCAATTAATAAAGTATCTTAATGGTTTGGTGGTAATTAATAAGTTCTTAGTGTTCAATCGAGTCGAATTGTGCAGAAAGACTAATTTGTTAGATTTTCTAAAGTTTGAGATCACGCTCGTCTCAAGCTAGTTTTAGGATGAGCTTAAAGGAGCTAAAGCTTGCCTCAAGCTCGTTCACATACGTTAAACATTAAATGAAGCTTGGCTCAATTGATCGATATACATAATATAGGAAAGAATATAAAAAACCGTTATGATACAAATTAATAAAAGTAGAGAACAATTAAACGTATATTAGTTCACCGTATATTAATCCACCGAATAAAGAAGCGTACATTAAACAATAACACAGAAAGTTACACCTCTAATGTAAAATAACTTGAATCATTACATAATTACGAGACTAAGTTACTATTAAGAAGTTACTATTGATGAAAGAAAAAAAATACTATCCTTTTTTAATAAACATAATCCTGTCTTCACAAATATACTTTTAATCTATTTACTGAAATCATTTAGATTGTAGTATTTCTGATTTACATATATATTTATGTATTATATATATATCTAGATTAGTGACCGTCGTACCTACGGGTTGAAAAACATATATTTTTTTATATTAAAAATAGGCAAATTGGCCTAAAATAATCCCAACTAACACCTATTGGCCGAAAATAATCCCAACTCAGTTTATTCCCTCCAGTGGTCCGCTGTTAAATGCACTTAACGGCCGTTAACTTTTTTTTCTATTCTTTTTGAATTTCAAACCGATATTTTAGGGATTTTGATCGGGAGGAGAATACGAGTCAGTTGATGTAAACCTTACTTCCAATTGTTGCTCCAACTGGTTTAATTTTGATATCCGGTTAAAGCACCGTTAGGTTTTAAACACCCGATTGAAGATCGTTTGTCGTTTGGAACACCAGTTCGAAGTAAGATTTACATCAATTGAATCGTATACTCCTCCCGATCAATATTCATAAAACCTTGTTTTGAAATTCAAAAAAAAGTTAACAGCCGTTAAGTAACGGCGGATCACTAGAGGCCAAAAAAGTTGGATTTGAGACCACTGGAGGGAATAAACTGAGTTGGAATTATTCTTGGCCAATAGGTGTTAGTTGAGATTATTTTTAGTCAATTTGCCTTAAAAATATGTTATTTAATTGATGTAGCACAAGAATTTGTTAAGTTACAAGAGGCTAACGATCGTATTATGTTAGCTTTCATGACAATTAAAAACAAACTTTGTTCATCTCAACTCTCAACTCTCAAGTCAATCCTTTCACCCTCTCTAGGTTAAAACCCGTGTGTTCACACAAATAAAACAGTATAATTTAAAATTAATATAACTTTATATCCAAAATAATTAAAATAAAACAAAAAGTACGATATATAACAAACAAAAAATATTTGATAATAATGATAAATGAAGAAATAAAACTAAAAATTTCCAAAACAATTTTCCAATAGTATTGTTTGGAATTAGTTACAAGCGCTTTAACAGTATTAAGTGCAAATATTAACCATATATACTTACCTTGCGTCAAAAGAAACCTCATCTTCCGAACTATTTTATTTTAGTTATTTTGGATTTAAAGTTTCGATCAAAGAAAAAGAGTAAAAGACCAATAAAGGTAATGGTGGTGAAGTTTTCTTTAGTAACAACTGGAACATGAAACATAGTTTGAACAATAAGATCCTCCAGAATCATTGTTCTTATAAAAAAGATCATGTGTTTGACCAGTTACTTAAACATTCGTAAGAGCTACGTTTAAAATAAGTTTATTTGGTTACTTTCTCCATACTAAATCGACATTTTCAAACTATTGTGTGTATATTTTTATTTTCTAATATCTGTTCTGCCTATTTCTAAAAGAGCTAACTTACTATTGTGTTTATATATTTATTTTCTAATATGCAATAAGGAACTAAATTAGAGGTTTAAATCAATTACCTTGAACCTGGAATTTGAAATTGATGTTAGTTCATGGCAAAGAGGCAATGCAACATTCTTAATTTGTAAAATACAAATCATCCAATTAAAGAAAATTAACCTGAAATTAGGATTCCAATCATGAACATCATACTCGGTTTGTTGCTCGAATGATAACAAATCACACATCGACTCTCTCTGTGTCACAAATCGATCTACGGATAGGTGGATGATCGATTGAATGATTTTAATGAACGAATCGACAAACTTATAGAAACATAGCGATAGAAACATACCTGGATAAAGATGAAATCATCTTCGGTAGATTGATGGATTGAATCAGAGATGAAACGAAGATATATGGTAAAGAGGCGGAAGAAGAGAGACAGAGAAAAAAATTGCGAATCATGGACGGCTCAACTGTATTCGGGGCCTTAGATGAAACAAAATTTTGAGGCTCTTTCCAAATAACATTGATTATCAATATTTGGTTGTTCATTGATTGTGTGATCATACGTTGCTCCTTAAGATTGTTTTGAATATTAGATTTTGTGGTTGTTAATTAGGTATTTTAAGTGTCTCCTGTCCTTTTTAATTGATCAGGCTTTTAGTTTAATTTTTCTTTCGAATAAGCCATGTGTATGTCTGTATTGTATAGTAGGGTGAACATGAAACTGAAAAAATCGAACGGAAACCAAAGGAACTGAAAAACCAAACCCAGACAAAAACCGTGGGTTTTGGGTTTAATTTATAAAAAACCGATAATGTTTATGAGTATGCTAAATATCATATATGTAAGGGCCATGTCTTATGTTATGCAAAAGTTCATATTGTAATACATTATTATATGATCTATATTGTAATTTATCTATGATTTATTGTTGGCTTTTGTTGAAGGAAGAGAACATTTAAACTTTTGTTTATGGTTATTGTTTTTTGAGCAAATCTTCTCAAGAAATGTGGTTAATTTTTAATGTTTAAACTTATGAAAAAATAAATTGAAACTTTAGTATTATAACATGTTTCTTGGATCATTAAGAGTTGTGTTTTAGCTTGTACTTAGTCTTAAAAAACAATAAATTTAAAGCGAAGTTGAAAAGACCGAACCCAAACCCAAACCCAGTCCGAAAACCCAAAACCCATGGGTTTTAAAAACATAAAAACCGAAGTTTTGGGTTTAGGTTCAGATTGAGTCAAAACCGACCCAAATCAACCCATGAACACCCCTACTTTTGCTTTCTTTTGACATGAAATCACTCGATAAAGGCTTACACTAACCAAGAAAATTATAAGTGAAGATAAAAATAGTGAATTCATATTGAATTGACATAAGAAACTCACAAATCAAAATAACACTTAATGGAATTCTCAAATAAAAACACATTGACCACAAAATTTTTAATCGGTTAAAGTGTTAAACTATGAATTGATAACAAGAATTCAAGGGAAAAAATTTCAAGAATTCTAAGCGAAAAAAATGTTCATTAATTTAGCAAGAGTTAACTCTTTACATCACTTTCAAACAACCCAATATTAACTAGTATATAAATTTCATTTGAAATATGAGGCCCCTCAAGATTTGAGGCCTTAGAATATAATCTAAGTTATAAAGCCTTAAAGCCGGCTCTGACTACGATCTAAGGTTTGAGTTTGAAGGAAAATGTCAAACTTACGGGTAAAAGAAGTATATAAAGGATACGACTGGGTGATTATGGTTGACCCATGGAGCTTCGCGCGTGATAGATGAGAGTGAAGGGGAACGCAACATGTGGCAAATATGATGTGGAGGCAGCGAGAGGAGGACATATGACAGCGAGTTAGTCTGTTATTATTATAGGTAGATAGGTAGATGTAGATGAGAACAATCAAAGCTACATCATGGTCCTCATCCAATGCTTTGCTTAAAACATCAGACTTTCATCTTTATATAAATTTAAAATTTCCCCCATCAATTATCATGTAAACTCCTAACACATCCATTTGTGTATGGTATTATGTAACATTTTTTCTAAGAGTGAACTTTGTAATACTTTAGAACTATCTATTTTTCACGATTTTATCTGTGTAACACACGAGATTTAAACTAGTGTACACACACATATATAAGACTACCCGTTGTAAAGCCACACGGGGAGCTATACCCTAGCCATGTAGGCAAGGGGTGCTATCCCCTGCCATGTAGGCGACGATGCCACCACAAACACAACAACAGTTGAATTGTAAGGGGCGCGAAGCCCATGGGGCGTGGAGAGATTGACTCCTGTTAAGGGCTTTGAATATGGTGATTTGACCGGTCTTTATGACTTTTGCCTACAATCAGTGACGGAGCTAGCGTAAAAGTTGGGGGATATTGATAGCAATGACCGACCCGCGACCCGTACCGGAAACCCATGTCCTTTACACCTTTCTTTTCATTATGTTATTTTCTTTAATATTAGTTTTCAATATGTGTTATTAGTTGTACTCTTTGCATTTTAATTACTACTTTAGTCTCCATGTCTCCTAAAGACTAGGATGAAGTTAGTGGGTAGTTATTTTATTTATATAGTATTCATTGAAGAGAATTGAGGCAGTCTCTCTGTTTATGAATGAAAATTATGTTTGTTAATTTTGCTCAATGGATTATGAGTTGAGTTAATTCTTCCATGCTAGTTCAAACCCGGCTAGTTTGAATGGTGTTCTTGGAACCTAAACTTGAATTGAGTGGTGATTTATGTATCTCAGTTTCAATTTAGTTTGCCCAACAGATCTGATCACGTGGTGTATCTGTATTGTAGTCAACCATTGCCTATCCATTTGTTTCAATTTCTTAAAATTACTATTCATTACTAATCAGATTCCTATCAAATATCCTAAAAAAATTTCCTGTACATTCATGCAATCCGGTAATATGTCTGGGCCTGGTATTCGGTATGGGACGGGTCAAACAATAAAAATTCTAAATATTTAATTTTTCTTATTCATTCAAACAAAGTTTTCTTAAATATAAAAAAGTGGACAATAATTTAATAAACACATGTCTAAAATATGTTAGATAATGTGCTTAAATGAGAGGACAATTCTCAAAGTAGTTGGATGGTAAGGATGAAATTGTTTCTTGTCCCACATAGATATAAAGACAAACTAAACTTTAGCTTATATTTTTAAGCCTTCAAATCATATTAACTTATTGTATTTCTGATTTGAAGAAGAGGACTTCAAGCGGTCTTTTGGGATGAGCAGGAGGCTATTTACTCACCTTGGGTGCTTGGGACACATATTTAACCATGTTAGAGAAGGTTTCACGATTATTTGCCCAGTTGTCAATAAAGACCTTATTTTAAACACTACACACTTCAACTTTCTTTTTCACCATTCAAACATCAAAACTTTCTCTTTCTCTCTCCAAATTTCCTACAAATTTATAGTTTCTTACCAATGTCGACAGTGGCGGATCCTGAACATTTTCAGCACGGGGGCTGAAAATTACAGGACCCGAATTTTTTTTTCTTATCACTATGTTTTAGGTTATATTTTTCGGGTTGAAGATTTGATTCGGGTCGGGTCAAACAATAACAACACTAGATGTCTAAATTTCTTCATTCAAACAAATGATTCAACTAACATATTACACATATAAAAACTAGATTAGTGTTAAATCAACCTAAATTCAACATAAACTCAAGTTTCAATCAAATCTACAAAACCTAAAAAAACTTAAAAATATAAAACACTAGATCCTAAACTCAAATTAAACCAACAAAAGTGATAGAAAACCAACCTTAGGTCGTTCGTTGCTGCTGGAGACCTGGAGTGCTGCTCGTTGCTGCTGGTCGTTCACTCGTTCGTTGCCTGCGTCTTCAATTTTCTTCTGTTGAATGAATGAATGCTGCGTTTTTTTTGTTTCATGTTAAGGGGTGAGTCATGGGATATGGGTAATGTGTAGTTGGGTTTTTGTGGCCACTACCCAATTAAATTAATAGGCTAATGTGTAGTTTAGGCTAAGAATTTGTTATTTGGGTTTAAATTGTAATGGACTAATGACCCGAGTACCCGACTACCCAACTAGTATACGTGTCATTTATTATTGACGGGGGCGAGCCGTGAGCTCAATATATATATATATATGTGACATCTGCCCCAAACCCGAACCCGAATGCCCGACTCGAACCCGAAGTTGTTATCCTTTCAATTGAAATCGTATTTATTTTTCTTCAAAATGTAACGTTTATTATTATTGTTGTGAATAAACGCATTTGATTCTACGTTATTCCCGTCTCAATTAAATAATCGTATTTATGTCGCAAAACATTCACGCGTATCAAATAAATATTCTTTGGAACAATAAATCTCAAAATCTATATATATATATATATATAGTTCGTAAACAAAAACTAGTGAAAATGTTAAACAAAACGCTTCTAAGTCTCGAAATTATCTCTTAATGGCTTAAACGAACTAAAACTATAAAAACGTCACGTATATAATGGTTATGTTTCAATTTAGTTAAGTTAGTTAGTTAAAATATTTATATACTTAACTTTGGGCTAAATCTGTCAAATTACAAACTATTAATTAAAACTTATAATGACTATTTAAAACAAATTGAAAATTGAGGGACCAGAACTGTAAATTCGGATTAAACCAACCCAGCCCCCCTCGAGCCCGTGTTTCCGGCTCCAATGTCGCCGGCGACATTCCGGCCAAGCAACCCATCTCCGGCGAGGGTTAAAAATTAAGCTTTTAACTAATTTTGATCGAATTTAACGATGGTAAATGCTCCCATGATCCTTGCGAACCCATAACGGACCTTTAATCATCTGATAATCGACCAAATACACGTTACAATTGTTTTGAAAACCGGTTCTTAATACCCATTTAAATCAATCGACAAATTAACCCGAAATTAATCCAATTGAATGAGTGAAATCGTTTCTGTAGTGATTTCGAGTGCAACCGCACGTTCAATTCGATCTTAATTACTGTCATTATATCGAATCAATCCAACTTCTATCTAAAGTTAAACGGAACCCGTTCGTATCTCCTTCACTCAAATCGTAGCTTCTATTGTTAGGAAAAACACTACATTGGTCCTATTCTAACTCTCTGATTAAGCAATTGCACTATAATCGCTCAAAGAATTAATTCTCAAATTCTAGGGTTCATCTCGTGTTCATCACCATCTCCGCTCCAATTCGTAACCAATCAGGTAAGTATTATATATAAAAATGATCGTGATGCTAATCAGATTAAAAGCCCTATCTTTAAATCGGGTTTGATTATTTGATTCAAACGAATTTGGGTTCTTCTTGATCTAGGGTTTGTTCTTGATATTGGAAATGGGGATATTTGTATGTTTTACATTAAAAAGAATTACAAACCAATTTTAAACAACAAAGAGGTTCAGCGCGTTTGGTTTGTATTTGTTGCTGTGAACCTGTAGGTCACGGGTTCGAACCCGACTGGCCTCATTTCGTTAATCTCCATATTTTTCACTTTTAAATCATTTAACTATACTTTTCTAATAACCTAATATAATATATTTAAGATGAAACTATTTTTATTAGCTTAAAAACATTAGTTTAATATACACCATTTATTAGAAAAACTAAAAATGGATTCGTAATACAAAAATACAATTACGTTTCGTACCAAAATCCCAATTGGTAACTCAAAACCCTAATTCCTAAATTGTATTTCAAAACCCTAATTCCTAAATTGTATTTCAAAACCCTAATTCCTAAATTGGATTTGAAACCCTAAATTCCCAAATTATATTTTGAAACCCTAATTTTCAATTTATAATTTAAAACCCTAAAACCCCAAATCCAAAACCCTAGAATTTCTAAGTTCTTGATTCTAGTTACTATATTATTTGTCTCGTTTCTAACACAGATAAACCAAAAATATATTTCATTTTATTAGGCGGTTTGCAAGACCGAATGCTTATTGCTTGTCAACACGTCGAGATGAAAGCTAAACGTTACTTTTGCCTTGTCGCCATCTAACCAGGATGACCCATAACCTTTAAGGACAATTTGCACCACATGACGCCCAGTCAAGGGTGGGGTGCCGTCGCAACCCGGTAGTACTACTCAAATTTCCCCGCTATCATATATTAATCAACCTCGAACTTTTATAAGGACTTGAATGTGGTTCCAATTCGTGTAAAGCACTATAAGCCCTAATAAAATCCTGCCCGTAGGCATTTATACTTTTACCAAACCTGCCCGTAGGCATTTGTACTTTTACCGAAACCTGTCCGTAGGCATTTATACCTTTACCAAAACCTGCCCGTAGGCATTTATACTTTTACCGAAACCTGCCCGTAGGCCATACCCGAAGGTATAAAATGCAGCGTTAGTTGGCTCCGCCCGAAGGCATAAAGTTTTGCCCGAAGGCCCTGCCCGAAAGCATAAAAATGCAGTTCGCCCGAGGGCGATGTAAAATAGTTGCCCGAAGGCGCTGTAAAATAGTTTGTAGTTTTCTCCCCGAAAAAGATTTAAAAGCGGGCAAAGAACTCACCTTGAAGTGCACAGCAATAACAACAGCAAAATATGCAACAAAATCCTATATCGCCCTACGACCTGTTTAATAATTATCTCAAGTTATCAACTACATATATGTGGCTGTAGATACAATATGTATGTACATACTTGTAATCACGTATATTTACTCCATTTCAAGTTAACAAGTGTGCACATTTATTTTCAAGCATACATCTTCACACTCCATACAACCTTAACCATTAGTCAACTAATACCAGCATGCATACTTCGCCTACCCATACTTACACAATTTGCCATACATACATGTGACCTTAGTTTAATCATCATCTAATTCAACTCGACTAATTTCTATACATTAGCATACATGCCCTTCATTTAATACACATACCATGATATATCATACCAATTTATGTTGTCACATCCACATACATGCATACGGATCATACACATCACACATACATCAAAAATTTGCCGGCATCTAGTTACCTACATCATGATTTCACATTGAGCAAACTCACACAAACTATATACGATTACATACATAACGCTATTGCACATATACACATATTGCACATGTTTGGCTGCTGTTTCATTGTTTATACACACATGCATATATATATATATAATAATAATCTCATGTTGCTGCTTCTATACAAGTTACATCACGCACACAATCATGATATGCACATATGCAATTATATAACCTATTCATACGCACACACTCACACAATATACATACACGCGCATATGCAAAACAGATTATACACACCAAATGTACATACACAGATATAGATCGATATATATATATTCAGCAAATCATACGCACACACATATACAATACATATCGATCATACACAGGCGCATATAACTGTAATCGACACACACACGGTCGAATAGTCCACGCTAACACGTTTACGGGTCGCGAAAACTCACCGGGATTAACGGAAAAGATCATCGGAAACAACAGAGTTTTAGGCTGCTACTTCGGTTCGTTAATGGCGACGGGAAAAGGAGACGGTGAGGGTCGTTGACTGTTAACGGGAGAGAAAGAGAGATCAGTTTAGAGAGGTTGTTGTATATATATATACACATTGCGTGCTCCTGCATACGTAATATTTACGGATCACAAACTTACCGGAAACAGAACGATGAAGAAGGTGGTTCACGGTGATGATGATGGTGATGATACCGAACGGACAATGCTGTTGCTGTCTGCTCGATCGATCAAGAGAGAAGAAAATATGGTGGCTGTGGTTGTTATTCGATGATGATGATGAATATGAAGGGTGGGGATGGGTCGACTAGGGTTGGGTTAATAGATTTCAAATTTTCATTTTGCACCCTCTAGATGTATGGTTTATTTATTTAGTCTCAAGGTTACAAGTATTATTTATTTAATTACGAAACGAACCCCAAAACTTATATAAGAACTTAACGGAATAGATAAATAGTTAACGGTGTTAATTTAAATTTGCGAGTTGTCACATCATCCCCTTGTTGGAAGAATTTTCGTCCCGAAAATTACGTTGTGTCATTGGTTGACTGCAACGAAATAGAACAAAGAGAACAAAATTTTTCAGAGTGTCATATCATCCCTTTGTTAAAAGAATTTTCGTCCCGAAAATTAAATCGTACCTTTGGTGTTCGACGTTGTTACTTTAATAGCTAAGAATGATTTTATTTGTTTTACATTAGGTAGCCACTTCAATAGATTTAAACCGACTAGAGTAATCATTTGTAGAATTCCAACTGTTCTAATGTATTGTGAGTTTGAAGAATTCATATGTTTCCTTGGGATCCACTCTTAAGATTTTTAAACAACGTTTTGTATGCAGAAAGTTTCAAAAATTTTAGATCACGGAGCTTCTAGTTGTTATTCAGGCTTTCAAGGACTGAGACTTACCTAAAGAGTCTATATTAAAGAGGCGTTGTTATCCGAGTTGTTTAGAGATCATTGTAGTGACACAACCGTGTGTAGGTGCTCGACTTTATTAAAGAAGCGTTGTCAAAATGCGGTCATCAAGGGTGTCATAAACATTCTAAAAACAGATGAAATCTGAGTGTTACGATCAGAAGTTTGCGCGCGCGGGGGGGGGGGGGGTCAATACGTTAAAATATCACTTAGTTTCTGTTATCACTAATCTCAATATCAATGCGTTACTCATATAGATGGAGTTTTGTTTCAGATGAATCTGTGTTGTTTGGTTCTTCCCCTTTTTAGCAGATTTTACCAGGATCATCGTGTACCTGTAAATTCACCATTACGTTGCGCACCCGTAATCGTCAATTTACCTTACACAATCACCCCAATTTATCTCCCATCATGTGCTTTAATCTTATGTCTTACCATGCTTATTGTTTTGTTCTTATCTAGAAGATATAAACTTATTACGAGTACAGGATGTATAAGAGAAGTATGATATACTTAGAACTAACCGTGTCAAATATTTTCGGAAAAGATGCATGTAACTGTCTGGTCCACTGAACGATAATACCATCAGTATTCATCTTCACAAGATGCCTCTTCGAGTCAAAAGTTTTCACAAGAGCAACAAGCACCAACTTGATGAAATAAGGTAAGTGTGACAATATGGAGAAGGTTTAAAAGAATAGAACAGAATACTTAACGAAAGAAAACCACTACGGATAACTTCAACGTCTTAGCCTTTATGATTTGAATGTTGAATACTTAACGCACTTTTGTTGTCAACACGCGTTCAACAGAGTGAGAAAAATCTGAATGAAATTCGGTTTTTCTGGGATCACAAGATTTAATGTATTCTGACAGGAAGGAATAAAGTACTGAATAACTTATGCTCCACTTCACGAACTCTAGGAGGGATAACCTCAAACGGGTCAAAATGGTTGTAATTGCCAGGCTTATATTCTTGGCCTCCTTACGCCTCGAGAGGGATGACACAGCCACATTACGCGAAGAAGAATTAGATTTAGGCGGAAAATTTAAATTCAGGTTTAAGATAAAGACACAATACTTCATGTAAGGGATTCTTAATCTACAAAGATCTATATCAGGTAAGCACGTAAGTTGTAACACGTATAGGCAAACAAGTACTAGTCCTAACTATAGTATTACTGTGCAGTGTGAGTGTAACTAATGCAATGCCTAGTTATAGTCTAGATGCAAATGCTAGTTCCCTATAACTTATGGCTCTGATACCAATCTGTCACACCCTCAATTTTCCACAAACAGGATATCCGTTAGGCGTGTGACATACCAGGATCTCAAGCCATTAGTTACAGTTAACACTGACTCAATGTTTTAACAAAATGTTTAATACTGTAAATAATCCAAAATTCAAGGTTTAAATGTTAAAAATCAACTTTTAGCGGAAGCATAATTAAATTCGGTACGCAAAATCCCGCGCACAAAATAAACTAAATTGATTAAATAAAGTAAGTAATAAATATAGTTTTTGAAACAGTCCAAAAGACGACCCAATGCATGCATGTCCTACTCGTGCTCGTGCTCCTTAATTACCTGAGAAAACATACTAAAACGAGTCAACAAATAATGTTGGTGAGTTCCATGAGATTTGTTTATAAATAAAAGATACCGTTCATAACACAGATAAACCAAAAATATATTTCATTTTATTAGGCGGTTTGCAAGACCGAATGCTTATTGCTTGTCAACACGTCGAGATGAAAGCTAAACGTTACTTTTGCCTTGTCGCCATCTAACCAGGATGACCCATAACCTTTAAGGACAATTTGCACCACATGACGCCCAGTCAAGGGTGGGGTGCCGTCGCAACCCGGTAGTACTACTCAAATTTCCCCGCTATCATATATTAATCAACCTCGAACTTTTATAAGGACTTGAATGTGGTTCCAATTCGTGTAAAGCACTATAAGCCCTAATAAAATCCTGCCCATAGGCATTTATACTTTTACCAAACCTGCCCGTAGGCATTTGTACTTTTACCGAAACCTGTCCGTAGGCATTTATACCTTTACCAAAACCTGCCCGTAGGCATTTATACTTTTACCGAAACCTGCCCGTAGGCCATACCCGAAGGTATAAAATGCAGCGTTAGTTGGCTCCGCCCGAAGGCATAAAGTTTTGCCCGAAGGCCCTGCCCGAAAGCATAAAAATGCAGTTCGCCCGAGGGCGATGTAAAATAGTTGCCCGAAGGCGCTGTAAAATAGTTTGTAGTTTTCTCCCCGAAAAAGATTTAAAAGCGGGCAAAGAACTCACCTTGAAGTGCACAGCAATAACAACAGCAAAATATGCAACAAAATCCTATATCGCCCTACGACCTGTTTAATAATTATCTCAAGTTATCAACTACATATATGTGGCTGTAGATACAATATGTATGTACATACTTGTAATCACGTATATTTACTCCATTTCAAGTTAACAAGTGTGCACATTTATTTTCAAGCATACATCTTCACACTCCATACAACCTTAACCATTAGTCAACTAATACCAGCATGCATACTTCGCCTACCCATACTTACACAATTTGCCATACATACATGTGACCTTAGTTTAATCATCATCTAATTCAACTCGACTAATTTCTATACATTAGCATACATGCCCTTCATTTAATACACATACCATGATATATCATACCAATTTATGTTGTCACATCCACATACATGCATACGGATCATACACATCACACATACATCAAAAATTTGCCGGCATCTAGTTACCTACATCATGATTTCACATTGAGCAAACTCACACAAACTATATACGATTACATACATAACGCTATTGCACATATACACATATTGCACATGTTTGGCTGCTGTTTCATTGTTTATACACACATGCATATATATATATATAATAATAATCTCATGTTGCTGCTTCTATACAAGTTACATCACGCACACAATCATGATATGCACATATGCAATTATATAACCTATTCATACGCACACACTCACACAATATACATACACGCGCATATGCAAAACAGATTATACACACCAAATGTACATACACAGATATAGATCGATATATATATATTCAGCAAATCATACGCACACACATATACAATACATATCGATCATACACAGGCGCATATAACTGTAATCGACACACACACGGTCGAATAGTCCACGCTAACACGTTTACGGGTCGCGAAAACTCACCGGGATTAACGGAAAAGATCATCGGAAACAACAGAGTTTTAGGCTGCTACTTCGGTTCGTTAATGGCGACGGGAAAAGGAGACGGTGAGGGTCGTTGACTGTTAACGGGAGAGAAAGAGAGATCAGTTTAGAGAGGTTGTTGTATATATATATATACACATTGCGTGCTCCTGCATACGTAATATTTACGGATCACAAACTTACCGGAAACAGAACGATGAAGAAGGTGGTTCACGGTGATGATGATGGTGATGATACCGAACGGACAATGCTGCTGCTGTCTGCTCGATCGATCAAGAGAGAAGAAAATATGGTGGCTGTGGTTGTTATTCGATGATGATGATGAATATGAAGGGTGGGGATGGGTCGACTAGGGTTGGGTTAATAGATTTCAAATTTTCATTTTGCACCCTCTAGATGTATGGTTTATTTATTTAGTCTCAAGGTTACAAGTATTATTTATTTAATTACGAAACGAACCCCAAAACTTATATAAGAACTTAACGGAATAGATAAATAGTTAACGGTGTTAATTTAAATTTGCGAGTTGTCACAAATATACACCATTTATTAGAAAAACTAAAAATGGATTCGTAATACAAAAATACAATTACGTTTCGTACCAAAATCCCAATTGGTAACTCAAAACCCTAATTCCTAAATTGTATTTCAAAACCCTAATTCCTAAATTGTATTTCAAAACCCTAATTCCTAAATTGGATTTGAAACCCTAAATTCCCAAATTATATTTTGAAACCCTAATTTTCAATTTATAATTTAAAACCCTAAAACCCCAAATCCAAAACCGTAGAATTTCTAAGTTCTTGATTCTAGTTACTATATTATTTGTCTCGTTTCTAAATTAGGTTTTCCCGGTTAATTAGGTGATTCTAATATCTGGGCGATCCTCGATTCTATTTAGTTACTTTCTTGCGTTTGCTATAATCTATATTGTTCAGGTGAGTAAACTCACTCCCCTTTTTCCATTTTACTATTTTGGGGCTGAAATATGTCTTTTACTATATTGCGTTTTCTATTCGTTTTCTAAAAGAGATCATACAAATATGTTAATCTAGTTCGCGGCTTGATGCAATCTTATGTGTTAGTTAAAAGTAGTTTTATTGCTTTGTAAACCCACCGGTACAATGTTAGCGCTAATGGTTTGACAAACCCACCTGCTTGTACAACATCGATAGGTGATTTAAACCCGGCCTTTCTAATTCCATGTTTACTATGTCGAGATGCTATGTTGCTATACTATGTTGCTATGCTATGATGCTATACTATGCCATGTCCCTAAATTGCTAAATGATGACTTATATATCGAGACGGTAAACGACGGTTATTGAAAGTCATCATTATTTATTACATGAGTGGTTCTCATGACAAATGGCTAAACGAGATACTATGGTTTCTATTGTGATTGGTGTGCTATTCTATACTAGGGGTCCTGGTAGGGTGATATTACGAAATTACTATACATGTGGGATTGCGCAGCATATCTTGTTGATCTCGGATTTCAATACTATTACTATTCAATTTGGGTTTTACTCACTAGCTTGTGTAGCTAACTTTATTTTCACATATTTCAGGTGATGCTTACGATTATTTTGCTGCTTTTGCCAAGACATAGGATTGCCTTGGACCTAGTTTAATTAATAAAGACGATTGCATTTACTGTTTCGGTTTTATTACTTTTGTCGTATCCATTTAAGACTAATGTTCTAAACTTACTATATCATTATTAAACGTAATAAATAAATACCATGTGCTTTGTTTACTATGGATATCCAATTCCAATGACAGCCCGGTGTTTCCGCCGCCGGGCGGGGTGTCACAGTTGGTATCAGAGCCATGGTTATAGGGAACTAGGATAGGGTATTAGAAACACACCGACCTAGACTATAACCTAAGAGTCCTTAGTGCAAATAGATGTACTCAGGAATTCTTTTGAACTTATTTGTTTTCCTTCTACGAACCTTTTCTATGCTTTTCTTAATCTCATTTCTTATCCGATTTCGCGAAGGAGCTACAAGAGACTCGTCTGCAAGATTAGGATCTTTTCTCTTTGTGGAATCTCGTCATCGTCTTAAGTGAGTTTGAAACGTGGGAAACGTGTGCAATCTGGAAGGGGGAACGCCTGTATCACGGACATCCTGTCTAAGGCAAAGCATTTCGTATAAATCTCTTTAAGAGACCTGTATGCTTACCTGGGGATGTACGAGATGAGTGTGAACCTATAGGCTAAAGCACGCTTTCTCGAATACGTTGAAAACGAACTTAACACTTTGATAAGTCATCAGTGTCCAAAACCAAGACACACTCCTAAGCCAATGAAATTTCATTTTCTTAATGATTCTATGATTTTCATCTCTACGATTTATAATTATTTCTATGAATTTCTATAGTGATTCAAATGGTATTCCAACTTCATTTACTAATGTTTCTAAAGTTTCTACGTGATTTTCTATGATATGTTCAAAGGATTCTACGATGTTCTAAGTACTATCACTATTTCATTTAATCGAAATTTCTAAAGTTTCTAAAGTTTCTACGTGATTTTCTATGGTATGTTTCAAAAGATTCTATGATATTCTAAGTGGAACGAGTTGCTATTATTACATCGGATGTTTCTATCGGTCAAATGTGTCGCTATAAAACTGTGTTATTCTACGATTCATCACTTCATCTGTTTCTAAGCTATAATAATACTTATGCGATATACTCGCTAGGTTATCCATATAACACAATTACACCGTTGTAAACCGAACGTTTCAAATCAAAACTAAGACATACCTTAATCGAATTATCCAAAACTGCAGATAATGCATATATCGATTACCGAATCTAGGTCGTACTTCTAATCCTAAATCAATTATCGACTCTCCAATCAAAGGTTCGTTATGATTTCTGAATTATAGTCAAGGCTAAATTCCACAACTAAATAAAAGTTAACGGATTTTGCTATTTCTATAAGCTAATGCATTTGAATCGAACGTCTACCCTCAAAATATTTCAACTTGACTTCTATACTCAAATAGTTTCAAAACTACTCATTTAACTATAAGATTCTAATCCAATTTCTAATTTATCATTACAACTATATCTACTAACAAACTATGAACTAACCATCAAAACAAGTACTTGTTAATCAACTACACGATACTATCCATGAATTCGTTATCCAAATCTAACGAGAACTCCTTACACAACTATTCCCGAACTCATTCAACTAAATGTTTTCACCTATACATATGACCACCCACGAAATTCTACGCAACTAGTCCTCATGAACTAATCCAAACCCAATGTGTCTATTTATAAACTCGTTACCTTAACACAACGTGTAATCAAAGGACTTTGTAAAACTAACGGTAGTTGATTTTATTAAAATAATTTTCTTATTTTTCCAAACCAAAATATATATATCGTTTTTTTTAAAAAGAAATTTTAATAACCTTTTGGCCTTAAAATCTTGTAAAACGAAATAGATATATATATATATACATACATATAAATTTCGTGATAAATGGTTTCTTTAAAAAGTGATTGGTCAATCTAACGTCGGCCAAATATTTACACAAACATTTTCCCGTTTCTCAAAAACGACACAAAGACTTGCAACAAACACCATGACTTCTGTTTTCTTTTCCAATACCAAGTACTTATAACTTAAATTGTGTCGTTTATTTTCAATTCAATTCTCTTATCTATGGTAAAGATTAAAACTTTCAACTTTTTATTTAGCCTTTAAAACTACATTATAGAAAAAACAATACCATCTCTTATAAACTTATTTACCCCCTACATCTGGTTTACCTAAAGCTATCGGTCATATAAATACAAACACCTAAAAAAAAAAATTCCAATTGGAACTAGGTGATCTATTCATTCGAACTATAAATTGGATTATTCGCATTGTCAAATTTCCATGAAACTAATTTTTATAAAGATCCCAATAAACTATATTATTACATGTACACCATCAACTAATGCTTATGAACTGGTCAATATCAGAAAACCTAGATAATTACATCTTACACGAATAGAGCCGATTTTCACAAACTTAAGTGTTACTATCCTAGTACTCAAATTTAACTATCTATATCGTTGAACAAAGTTATCTATATGAGCCATGTCTACCTAATGAACGTTAGTTTCTTCCGAATCATCAATCTACTTGTCATCTTGATATGATTTTTCCCAAGTACTATTTCTATCAAGTATGATATCAATACCTATACGTATCATCATTTTAACCTAAAGTTGTTGTGTACTTCTGACTCGCACGTGATCGAATGAGCTGTGGAGTCCATGCAAAAACTAAAGTAATTACGGGTGCACACGGAATTATGAAAGTTGGTGCATGGGAACCATAGTAAGTTTTGTCTTGTGTAGCTGGACCATATTTAATCATCTTATTTTCACTTCACTTATTTACTCATTTTACTAATGGCATATAAGCCACTTAGTTATGTGTAAGGTTACTTAATTCGCTCAAAACATTCTAGTAATCACGACTATTCTCGATGATCATTTAAATAATTCTAAATCCATATACTTAAAATATTTCATTTGCAAGTTGGTCTCCTATTCTATTCCTATATTGAGTAGCGAATAAAATTTATTCGAATCTACATACAAATAGTTCTACCGAACTCTTAAAAGTGAAAAGAGTTAAACAAACCATTCTCAATGAGACAAAGCAAATTAAAAATAAATAACTTCTTAATCTCGTTATTTAAAATCATGTCTCAGTCAAAATGCTTATCTTCCCATTGATCGAATTCTCAAGAGTTCTTGCGAGATGAAACTCCATACGAAAGTGGGCAGTGTTCATCCCGTGTTTCATGTTTCTAATACGAAGAAGTACTTATTCGATAAAAATCTCATGGTGCATATCGCTAATGAATCGAAGCAATATATTGAACGAACATTGGAAATTATGGACCGTGAAGTCAAACTACTAAAGTGTAATCAGATACCAATTGTTAACGATCGTTGAAACTCAAATGTGAACATGAATTTAAGACCAAATGAAGGTTAAGTATCCGCATCTTTTTGCTTCGTCTTCTTCTACTTCGGTTTGAGCAAATTTCGGGACGAAATTTCTATAAGGAGGGGAGACTGTGACATCTGCCCCAAACCCGAACCCGAATGCCCGACTCGAACCCGAAGTTGTTATCCTTTCAATTGAAATCGTATTTATTTTTCTTCAAAATGTAACGTTTATTATTATTGTTGTGAATAAACGCATTTGATTCTACGTTATTCCCGTCTCAATTAAATAATCGTATTTATGTCGCAAAACATTCACGCGTATCAAATAAATATTCTTTGGAACAATAAATCTCAAAATCTATATATATATATATATATATATATAGTTCGTAAACAAAAACTAGTGAAAATGTTAAACAAAACGCTTCTAAGTCTCGAAATTATCTCTTAATGGCTTAAACGAACTAAAACTATAAAAACGTCACGTATATAATGGTTATGTTTCAATTTAGTTAAGTTAGTTAGTTAAAATATTTATATACTTAACTTTGGGCTAAATCTGTCAAATTACAAACTATTAATTAAAACTTATAATGACTATTTAAAACAAATTGAAAATTGAGGGACCAGAACTGTAAATTCGGATTAAACCAACCCAGCCCCCCTCGAGCCCGTGTTTCCGGCTCCAATGTCGCCGGCGACATTCCGGCCAAGCAACCCATCTCCGGCGAGGGTTAAAAATTAAGCTTTTAACTAATTTTGATCGAATTTAACGATGGTAAATGCTCCCATGATCCTTGCGAACCCATAACGGACCTTTAATCATCTGATAATCGACCAAATACACGTTACAATTGTTTTGAAAACCGGTTCTTAATACCCATTTAAATCAATCGACAAATTAACCCGAAATTAATCCAATTGAATGAGTGAAATCGTTTCTGTAGTGATTTCGAGTGCAACCGCACGTTCAATTCGATCTTAATTACTGTCATTATATCGAATCAATCCAACTTCTATCTAAAGTTAAACGGAACCCGTTCGTATCTCCTTCACTCAAATCGTAGCTTCTATTGTTAGGAAAAACACTACATTGGTCCTATTCTAACTCTCTGATTAAGCAATTGCACTATAATCGCTCAAAGAATTAATTCTCAAATTCTAGGGTTCATCTCGTGTTCATCACCATCTCCGCTCCAATTCGTAACCAATCAGGTAAGTATTATATATAAAAATGATCGTGATGCTAATCAGATTAAAAGCCCTATCTTTAAATCGGGTTTGATTATTTGATTCAAACGAATTTGGGTTCTTCTTGATCTAGGGTTTGTTCTTGATATTGGAAATGGGGATATTTGTATGTTTTACATTAAAAAGAATTACAAACCAATTTTAAACAACAAAGAGGTTCAGCGCGTTTGGTTTGTATTTGTTGCTGTGAACCTGTAGGTCACGGGTTCGAACCCGACTGGCCTCATTTCGTTAATCTCCATATTTTTCACTTTTAAATCATTTAACTATACTTTTCTAATAACCTAATATAATATATTTAAGATGAAACTATTTTTATTAGCTTAAAAACATTAGTTTAATATACACCATTTATTAGAAAAACTAAAAATGGATTCGTAATACAAAAATACAATTACGTTTCGTACCAAAATCCCAATTGGTAACTCAAAACCCTAATTCCTAAATTGTATTTCAAAACCCTAATTCCTAAATTGTATTTCAAAACCCTAATTCCTAAATTGGATTTGAAACCCTAAATTCCCAAATTATATTTTGAAACCCTAATTTTCAATTTATAATTTAAAACCCTAAAACCCCAAATCCAAAACCCTAGAATTTCTAAGTTCTTGATTCTAGTTACTATATTATTTGTCTCGTTTCTAAATTAGGTTTTCCCGGTTAATTAGGTGATTCTAATATCTGGGCGATCCTCGATTCTATTTAGTTACTTTCTTGCGTTTGCTATAATCTATATTGTTCAGGTGAGTAAACTCACTCCCCTTTTTCCATTTTACTATTTTGGGGCTGAAATATGTCTTTTACTATATTGCGTTTTCTATTCGTTTTCTAAAAGAGATCATACAAATATGTTAATCTAGTTCGCGGCTTGATGCAATCTTATGTGTTAGTTAAAAGTAGTTTTATTGCTTTGTAAACCCACCGGTACAATGTTAGCGCTAATGGTTTGACAAACCCACCTGCTTGTACAACATCGATAGGTGATTTAAACCCGGCCTTTCTAATTCCATGTTTACTATGTCGAGATGCTATGTTGCTATACTATGTTGCTATGCTATGATGCTATACTATGCCATGTCCCTAAATTGCTAAATGATGACTTATATATCGAGACGGTAAACGACGGTTATTGAAAGTCATCATTATTTATTACATGAGTGGTTCTCATGACAAATGGCTAAACGAGATACTATGGTTTCTATTGTGATTGGTGTGCTATTCTATACTAGGGGTCCTGGTAGGGTGATATTACGAAATTACTATACATGTGGGATTGCGCAGCATATCTTGTTGATCTCGGATTTCAATACTATTACTATTCAATTTGGGTTTTACTCACTAGCTTGTGTAGCTAACTTTATTTTCACATATTTCAGGTGATGCTTACGATTATTTTGCTGCTTTTGCCAAGACATAGGATTGCCTTGGACCTAGTTTAATTAATAAAGACGATTGCATTTACTGTTTCGGTTTTATTACTTTTGTCGTATCCATTTAAGACTAATGTTCTAAACTTACTATATCATTATTAAACGTAATAAATAAATACCATGTGCTTTGTTTACTATGGATATCCAATTCCAATGACAGCCCGGTGTTTCCGCCGCCGGGCGGGGTGTCACAATATATATATATATATAACACATGTAACTTTTTTTACACGGGAGCGAGATCAATATATATATAAACATTTAAAGTATCGGGGTAAAAATCAGTACTTTGGGATAAAAACACGCAGGGGCCGGAGCCCCCGTTTGTCCCTCTTACGGTGCGCCCCTGAATGTCGAGCTCGTCTTCTTCATCAAGTTTGTCTTCATCGGATGAGGACAAGTTTATAATGGAAGCTGGTAGAGCCATCCACATTTCACGGTTTATTGACAAGACGGGGTGAGAGTTCATGTTCCCTAGCTAGAGGTCCCAAACGTCCTCATGACATTGTGAAGGATAACGACCTACTTCTTACACGCTATTTTAACAAGTGTTTTGTGTATAAAGAAGAGGACTTCAAGCAGCGTTCATATGAGTATGGACTATTTACTTGAATAGGTGCGGATTTAGAGATGTCGAATGAATTCTTTCAACAAAGACACGACGCTAGAGGTAAACCCAACTTCACTGTGTTACAAAAGTATATATTCACCATTCGTCAATCAATACACTACCCTGGATGCTTGGGACGAGTATTTGGCCATGTCAGAGAAGGTGTCACGAGATAACCTTGAACATTTTGTCAATGTATACTATTGTTTATGTAAATTAATTTATTCGTTTATTTATTTTTATTGGTTATGTAATTTTATTTGTTTATTTATTTTTAGTGTGTATCTATTATTATTTGTTAATATAAAAATATTTTGTTGTATAATATGGGAGTAGATATTCGAGGAAACCGACTTTTTCCTATATCCAACAAATATACGAGGTGCATGAATAAGTACACAACTTTTTAGAGATGCTTGATAGCAGTTATTAGAAACACTTGAAGTAAAGAAATTGTCCGATGGCTTGACGAGGCCAATATCAATATGGTGATCATCCACGACCAACTATTATACCTCGGGTTGTTGCATCTAATGATATTTGGTTTTGACGTGTTTCTTTGGCTATAAATTTCATTGAACAATTACATATTTACATATGTTTAATATCATTGTTGCCCGAGTTCATCTCGGGTCCTCGTTATATGCATACACGGAAGAGTTCAAGAACTGAAACTGGTTCCAACCCTACCCATTTCTATGAAACTGGTTCCATAAGAATAGTCGTACCAGAAACCCGTTTTTTCAGTATCTGGTCCTTCTCAACGTACACCCGAAACCGGCCAGTATGAAAATCCGAGACCATTACCTGGTTATACTCGATACCCGCTCGTTCTTCTCTATTATTTTTTTATGACTTTAAGTTTAAAAAAATATTTTTTAACTATTGTCAAGGTTTTAAGGTTGTTATCATTTTAAGGTGGTTATTTATATGTTTAACTAATTTATTTAATGTTAAAATGTCAAATATATATACATAAGAAAAAGTGTATGTCCAAGCCCTCCATACCCGTTTTTGTCATTCCCATATTGAATAGTCAATAACGGAATTTTAAATGCCCATAACCGGTTATAAAGGATATGGCTTTTTTCTCAAGAACCGAAAGCGAAATCAAAACCGATCTTGCTAAGACTTGATTTTTATTTGCGCGGAACCAATTCCATACCCGAAACCGGTTATTATAGAAACAGGAAATATGCACCTCTAGCCATAGCATCATCTATATTTACGGCTACTAATATACAATGGTCCTACATGTAGATTGTGTACCTCAGTTTTTTTTATTTTAAACGGCAAACTGTGTCCCTCCGCTCGTATATATTAGTTTTTCCAATAGAAGGTTAAATTAGTCAATTAGACTTGATAAAAATACACTTTAAAAATTAATATATTCGTCATTTAGGATCGAGATTCGAGAATAGGGAATACACATCATTTTAGGATCGAGACTTGATTTTAGATACGTTTTTGTCTTAAATTATATTGTTACTAGGTTATAACCCGTGTACTACACGGGTTAAACTATAAAAACAAAATATTCATAAATTTATGATCACAAGAAGATGCAATATTAGTCATTGCACCCCTGGTTTGTAGCAAAATAAAGACAAACATTATACAAATATTGCTTCCTGGGTAAGCGCTGAGGCAACAAAATTTATGCTTCTTTATCCATAAATGTACATACTTCTTGGGAAGGAGCTAACAGCTAAGGCAACAAAATTAGTCATGTAGCAACATATTTTGGCCTCACAAAATATTTCTTTATATATCCTCATACATTAGTAAAAGCATTTTGATGCTTGAAATCGGTCTAGAAAACGAAACAAACAAACATCATCGTAAAATAAAGCATCAAACATTCATGGAATAACTGATAATTTTTATGATAGTAAATACTTAAGTTAAGTAACCAAAGTAGTTGGTTTGTTGAGCTCAAACTCTTCATATAAACCACCTATAAAGTAAAACATAACAATTATTTGGACAAAAGAGTGTGGCCACAATCAAGTATCTGAACATTCATAATAGATAGATTTCTAACCCAACTCTCTTGCGAGTTTGACTTAAACCCATCAACAAATTTAAACTCTCTAACCTTGAACTGATTAAGCAGTTTGAATCCCATCATTTTTTGCATTTGGAAATATGTCATGGTTATATTCATTTCAAGAAAGATAAAGCTCACATGTTTACAAATCACAAACATAGTTAAGCGACAAAATCAAAATCGCATACATGATGAATACCTAATTAAAAAAAATGATAGAAATCGTCTGAATCCGTATCTCAAGGAATATACATAATGAATCTATACCGATTACCGATTGAAACATTATCTAATTCTGCCGGTTCCAATCGAGACAGAGAATCATACCGATGAATAGATATGGTTCGAGACATGGAGGAAGGTTGTTTGAATTGAGACATCGGGTTTGCAACAAATTGGAATCTAAAATCCATGACCTGTATATACAATCTGCAAAGCTATTGCCTCCAATCGAGAGAACAAAGAAGGTTATCCACAAGTCGTATGTCCAAGAGGATGAAGGATACGATGGTGAATGATTCATGATTAGGGTTTCAAAAGTGAGGCGTGAAGGGTTCATCAGATAGTTACCGGGTCAATGAAGTGGATATCCATATTTTAAAAGGTCCGCGTGTTTTACATGTTTTTGTGATAGGCGGGAAAATTTTTCTGAAAGCACCTAGAAAAAGGCCACGTGGCCACCTAGATACCGGTTTATTATAATAGTGATTTTGACTTATGTTGTTGGTTTAAATAGCTAGTAAAGTTAACTCTGCTTCACATCAGGGGTGTGCATTATTCGAATACCATTCGAATTATTCGAAATTCGATTCGAATCGAATTCGATTAAGGCCATTCGAAATCGACTTTCAGTCATTCGAATTCGATTCGCATTCGATTCGAATAATTTTGTCGAATGTGGATCGAATACGAATATGATTTTCTGTATTCGCATTCGATTCGCCTAATTCGAATAAGAAATTTATATATTTTTTAATATATATTTTTAATATATCTAATTAATTATCTATATATGAATATGATTTAGTGGGTTTGAAGTAAAGTTAAAAATACTCAAATCCAACCCATTAAACAATCTTAATTGTTGTTTCTGTATATGAACATGATTTGGTGTTATGACAACTGCTTAATTGTTGTTTTTATAGGTTTTAAACTTGTTTATAGTCTTTTTTGTGTTTGATTATGCAGTTTTAGACCTTTTGTTAACATGTTTTAGACTTGTTGATGTGCTAGTATTTTGCATATTGTTTGGGTGATGTTTTGCACATTGTTTGGTTAATGTTGTAGATTTATGTTATGTTGGTGCTACATTTGTATTGTTACTTGATGTGTTTATTTATTTATATTTTTTTTAAAGCGAATACATTCGAATCTATTCGAATTCGATTCGAATTCGAATAACTTAATCGAATCGAATACATAGATTTTTATTCGAATGTGGATCGAATACGAATACAGTTTTTAAAAGTCCCAATTCGACCAATTCGATTCGCCTAATTCGCCCAATTCGCATTCGATTCGAATGAACACCCCTACTTCACATAGGGTTCGTACGATAACATTAATGTTGTTTGACCATACGTTTCGACGTCTCGTGATGGATCCAGAAATTTTTATTAGGTGCTTCAATTTTAATGAAACCAGACATAAAAAGATACGGGTCGGTTCAACGGTTTCAATCGGGTTACCAGGTTAGGTTAATCACATAATAACAATATGATAAAAAAACCAGTATTACACTTTGGAAATTGAAATAATATGAGAAAAGTTTTAGAATTTGAAGTCATAAAATGTTAAAAATACATTAAAAAAAGAGTTCTTTAAAAATGCATGTATGAAGAATTAGACCTAAGACCTTTTATAGAGTGACTATAATTAATTCCAACTAATCTATGAGAACTTTATCACTTTAATTCAATCTTAATTATCGATATAATTATTGTTAAAACCATGGTGCGCGGTGGGTTCCCATGAACCCGTTGTTTACATGTTGGACCTGTCCCTGGGTACGTTTGCGAACTCTGTTACGCGCATTGCACAGTGAAATTCACATGTTTAAGTACACATATGAAGTTGATATATGATTAAACGAAATGTATTAAGTTGTGATGGCTGGATTAGTAACTAACAACGAATTTATACCAGAACATATATAAATATAAGAATGTTGCAACATTATATATGAACAAACTACTAAAAACAAAAGGTATATCGGTTTTAAATGGTTCCAACTATCACCTTTTTAAATTGTTCCCAGTATCACCTTTTGGTCTCTCAAGATCTCAACTAATGAATTAGCTGGTGACAGTCCCAACTTTTATCAGTTTGGTAACCAAAAAACCGTCGTTAAAAAATGATGTTATGTTTTTTTTTCAAATTTTTTACTGACGTTTTAGGACTTTTGATCGAAAGGGAAATACAAGTCGATTGATATAAAAGTTACGGTGCTTAAGTCGGGTGTTTAATCCTAACAAAATTTCAATTAGATGTTAAGTTTTGTCGTTCGGGACATATTCTCAAGGTAACTTTTAAATCAATTGTCTCTTTTTTCTACAGATAAAAAACCCTAAAATGATGGTTTGGACCTCAAAAAATTAAACGCCATTAAAAAAATTAACGTCAGTTAGTTGGTTGCCAAAGTAATAAAAGTTGTGACCGTTTCTAACCAATTCAGTAGTTTGGACCAGAGAAACCAAAAGTGATAGTTAGAACTGTTTGAAACCAATCTTTCATAAGAGGAAACGAAGTGGGCTCGGGGAGGAGTAGTTGTCGGGTCAGCCCTGCTCGGGCACATCGCCCCCCCCCTCGGGGCTGAGTTTTGGGGTCCCATTTGTTGTCTCTCCCCCGAGAATTTTTGAATGTTGTCACTCCAACAACGGTTTTTTTGTTTTTTTTTTCACTATTAAATACAACCCTTTATTCAACCTCAAAACTCATAATTTTATTTCCACATAACCACTTTCAGACCACACTCTGTTCATCAATCTTTCAATGACATATAATCGTCAATCATGGACAAATGTGCATGAGTACACTATTCATTTGATGGTAATAGCAGAAGTCGGTGTGATTTTGGAATCGAGTTCTTGAACACTACATTTGACTAGAGGATGACAACCGAACGATTGACCAAGTTTATTCAAAGTGGATGTATGATTTCAATCTAATCACCGACTTCAATCGCCATTATCTTCATTCACATATCGGAGGAGCCGCCAAAGCCAACATCATAAACAAATCCTTGAATGAATACCAAAATATATATAAATGTCCTTTCACGAAAACTGAATCTTGCAACTTGTTAGGACACGTGAGATACTACTTAGTTTATGGGGTGGACTTAAATAGATTGAAAACTAAATTAGTTAAATAGAACTTAAATAGATTGAAAACTAATTAGTTATATACTGAATTTAAAATATTAAAGCAAAGAAGAAATCTAAGAAAAAGATGAAAGGAAAAAAACAAAAGCGAAGAGGCAAGAAGAAATCAAAGACAAAATTAAAGGCAAAAAGTCAAGAAGGAGACGGGATCGAACACATGATTTTTGTGTAATCATATCATATTAGAACAAATCATTGGCCAACAAGTTATTTACACTATTTATAATGGGCTTTATATGAACGCTATAAAACCTCACAGCATCCTGCATCCTAGTGTAGTGAAAATAGTGTGTTATAAGGGCGTTGTATTCAACAAAACCTTTCTTAGTGTTATACTGCTCGCACATGTTGTTCTGCAAAAACCGATGTGGCTGGAGTTATCCTCACACCACTACACATGGTCTTAGCTTTCAATGTAAGATGCCGAAATGATAATCTTTTTATTTAATATCATGTATATATTTACTTACCATCGACTTAATTAGTAACTGAGAGAAGTATGCAATAACCAACAAAACAATAACCCAAACACGTATGTGTTTTAATAACAACACAATAACCGAAAACATTCGTATGAAGTTTAGCTAGGGATATTAGTATGCACACTTATGAATGATTTTTGGGTTATTGCATTCTCATTAAAAAGTAGTAAAATGAAAGGCATGTGTATAGAGTTTTTGGTTTATTGCATATGTTATTAATTAAACTAATAACATGAACTAGAATAGTAATATAAGTTCAGCCCAAATAAATATACCAAAATGAAACACATATCTACAATATCAAGTAGATAATACTTACAACGACTATAATCGTGACAGAACTTGAACTTTTGTATTGTGTGGGCGGAAAATTACGAGGCAAACTTAATACATATAATACACATAAAAAATTCACCAGGACAAACTTCATATATATAATAGATGAAGTTTTTTTGTCACGGGAAACAAATCAATACCTATAAAAATTTTGACGCACCGGGTTAAAAATTAGCATTACTGTCAAAAACGCATGGGGGCTATGGCTAGCTTATTGGCCCCTTAAGCATGCGTCCCACGACTGTTAGACCAAAGTTAATGCATATAACAATGTACATCCGGCGCCGTTCAAAAATATATATAGCTAGGAAGGGGATCCGCTAAAAGTTAAAAAAACAAAGGATCATCTACACCTATACTAATACATGCATGGTGGTCTTGGCTGTAGATTGAGTACCACAATATCTCTATGAGTTTTCTTAATACAAGGTTAAATTGGTCAATTAACAAATTTTATTTTAAAAAAAAAAAAGACTCGATAAAAAACTGGTTAATTAACTATTAAAAAAAAAGACGAGAGTAGAATATACTTTAAAAGTTAAAAGAATTTTCGTTAAGGATAATTGGGGATATAGTGATATACAGATTTTTATTTTTTTATTTTTACTTGTTACATACTCTTTTTTGTGATTTTTACAAAATAAAACTACAATTTTTTCACAAAAGTATAACTTTCTTTTAAATTAAGATTTCATTACTTATTTGTTTTTTATTCTTTAAATGTTGTATATGCATTTTGTTGATGGCTTCGACTAACGGTGTTCAAACAACCCGTAAATAACTAGAAACAAATAGTACTATTTGTAACCATAAAAACCGAGTTGTAAATTTGGTTTTTGGTTCAATTACTAGCCATATCCGAATCGTGAGTTCTGTGTTTTGGGTATACACAATACGGTTTATTCTATTTGTTTGTCTGGATAAATTGTATAATAATCAGTTTAATTGGATAGCTGAACTGAATAAACATACTAAAGCGTTAGGTTCGGTTAACGGTTAGGCAAAAAACTATCATAACTGAACAAACCGCTAACCGAATCAAATGGTTGAACATCCACGTCAAACACTTTTGATGTACGTATATTATTAATTTCATTACGAAGCATAATTTTTTAACGAAATGAGCAACATAAAATTGTAAGTGAACCTTGACTAGTCTAAAAATAACTATTTAAGGGGGACGTGACAAATATAAAAAGATATGTATAATATACACAAAGGACATTTTAATGAAATATATTGGAATATTATTGATAACTAACTTTAAGTAAAAAGTTAGAAAACTCATACATTTTTTTCTTTAAACGTCTTAACCTTTTCATACATTCTTATTATTTTTTTAATTTGCACAAAAAGTAAAAAAAAATTAATACTATTTATTAGAATATAATATTGTTATATTAAAAACAAGTTAACGCATTATAATTTATGAATTGAATACTACAGTAGTATATATATATATATATAATATATTTATTTATATATATATACATATATTTATGTATATACACAATTACATAATACTACACAAATGTAGTATTGAAAATAAAATAAACTAGTTATTTCGTTTTTATTGAAGTTACGTTATACTCAAGTTATAAAGAAAAATTTGATTTTGAAAATCCAAACTTTGACCTATTGGCAGGGAGAGTTGGCAACTAAAAAAATGTTCAGTAGAGGTCCCAACTTTCTACTTTTTTTAATAGACATATTCCGTTTAAAAACACTTAATGTTGTTAAGTTTTTTCGAATTTCTAACTATTATTTTAAGGCTTTTTATTAGGAGCAGGATAGAATCGATTGATGTAAACCTTAACTCGAACTGATGACCCAAATGATGAAATGGTTTTACGATACGGTAAAACTTACACCAAGTAAAGTATTGTTTTGTCATTTAGAGCACCGATTTGCTACAATTATTACATCAATCGATTCGTATTTTGCTCTCGATCAAAAGGCCTATAACTAATTTAGTTAGAAACTCATAAAAAAACTTAATGATGTTAAATGTTTTTTAACGGGAGGATCTCTATTGAAAATGTAGAAAGTTGGGACCTCTATGTAAAAAAGATTAGCGGGGATCTCTGCCGGTCCATAAGACAAAGTTTGGATCTTTAAAATCCAATTTTCCAATTAAAAATAAAGAAATTTATGATTTAATAGTGTGTATTAATTTTTATAAAAATAATAATATATGCAAAAGATATAAATGTTTTAAGAGTTATTTATATTTGAAGTTTTATTTTTACATTTCATTTCTAAAATTTCACCACTTTCATTTTTAGTAGTTTTAATTTCTACTTATAGTTAATGAGTTTTCTTTATATCCCCGTCCTATAATTTTGTTCAGAATAAATATTTTGGTTTGTATAAGATATTTATATTTGTGTGAATATATTATCCAAGTAAATAAACTGGTCATATGAAAGAATTGTGGTAGTGAAGGGGTAAATATTCAAGTTAAAAAGATATCAAATGTAAAAATAAAAAAAATATGTTTAAGACTTAGTGCTCTAGCCTAAAACTTAAGACTTGAGAAGCTATTTTTGCTATTTTATAAAAATAACCCGGGATAAAAAAAAAAAGGAAATGGAGGTTAGCGTCTTCAGATTCATTCACGGATTGATGATGATGAAGGTGGTGCTTTTGTTATTTATTAGGGTACATGGAGCACGTAGGTAGAAAGGGACAAGCTCATCACGAGGTAGCGAGCACACTATCCTCATGATCGAGGAGCTCAAACGATGTGTAGTCCTCCCTTAACAGTTTGTATTATATATGGGTTAAATTTTAAGCCATGTTAAAAATAATAGGGGGACGATGTGGAGATCGAGGTAAAGAAGTAGAACTTTGTCAAATGACATGATCATATTTATTTTAATTGGTTGTTGCCTTGTTGGTGGTGTACGTAAGGGGTGAGGACCTCACAACTTCACAAGAACCACCATCTCTAACCAAAAATTTACTTATTTTATGTCCTTAATTGTAATATTTATAAATATACCAATGTTTTTTACGGGATGATTGAGCTAGGTAGGTCTTTTTTTTTAAGAACGATTTTATTTAGAAACCAAAATCAAACTACTGTTTTATAGTTTTACACTACCCTTCCCATTTAATTTCAACATATTCAATTCAAGGTATCGACTCGTAAAAAACATTTTTAACGTTGTTAACTTTTTTTAAAAATTCAAGATTAATGTTTTAGGCTTTTGATCGAAATGACAATACGAGTATTAAGTAAAAGTTATCTCAAAATGACGCTCCTAACGACAAAATTTTTACATCCAATTGAACGACAAAATATATATTCCTCACAGGCCCCGCCCGGCCCTTGTACGGGGCGAGGTGGGCAACCGCCCCGGGTCCGGTCTCTCAAGGGGCCCGAAATTATAAAAAATGTGTTTTTTTAATAAAAATTTAATTAACCAACAACCATTTAACAATCTTTATATAATATAGCAAAACCAAAAAAACTTATGTGGCACTATTTTAAAGCTTCCGGCTTATGTGGCATCATTTGAGAGTTTATCTCATAATAATGATTTTTTATTTAAAATATGTATATAAAATATTATATAATAAAACTAATTACATTTTTGGTCCCCTAATATTTTGGAGAATTCTGAAAAATTTAAAAGTATTTATACTTTTAACCCTCTACTACAAGGGGTGTACATGAGTCGGTTTATATTTGATAGGGTGTGAAAATGAAACTTATGGATAAAATTAATAATAATATACAATTAAAGACCTCAGTGTTTTATAAATATACATAACTTTTTTATATGGATTTAAAAAAAAATAAACTACACCATAAAACTGAGCATTTTATTCTCTTTAATTTGAGTTTAATATTGCTATACTAAAAATTTAATTTTTAAAAATATATTTCGTGTTTCGATGTACCACGGTTTTGTTTCAAAACTTATTGAAACGTTCATGAATATCCTTAAAAGCATCACTTTAATGTTTTGTTCCCGAGCGTAGCGCGGGCACTAAACTAGTGATGTTATAACACAAAATAAACATTTATCAAATTACCGATTTTACAATCCGTTAACACACCTCGTTTAAAAAATTTTTTTTAATAAAAGTCAAAAACTAAAGTTACATATAATAAGGAAGCTTATCTCAAGCCCATTATGTGACCCATAAACTAAACTCACCTTTATGGATATTGGATAATGAACTTCAAATAACACAAAAATAAATTGCATCGACGAAAATAATTTTTTTAAAGTTAAAGTTGTTGAAGCTTAGTTAAGGTCTATAATGTTTCAAGAAAGACTTAACAGGTTTGCGATGATTGCAATTGAAAATGATATCTTAGAGGGTATGAATTATCAAGACTTGATCGAGTACTTTGTCTCCAGAAACGCTAAGAGAGTAATCCGGTTCGGTTGGGTAAGTAAAACTAAACATTCGGCTACAATACTTTTGTTTTAATTATTATTATGACAATTATCGTTGTCTAGTATATTTTTACCAATTATCATATTTTGTTAATTACGAGTTATTAGTTTTAGACTATATGGGCCCAAAATTTATTTTCGCCCCGACCCAACGAAAAATCATGAAACGTAGGATCGGCCCTGATTCTTCACCCACATAAAAGCTTAGAGACTTGAATTTGATCTTTCCATACACACCAACAGGATGTAAGAATGTTGGCACGAAAAATTATCTTCGATCTTAACCTTCCCGGCCAGCTGACACGATTTATAAATCACCGCCTATTGAGAACGCAAAAATAGAAGCAATGTTACACCATTGTGATAACGTACATCTGAGAAGTGATCATTTAAGTAAAAAGAGGTGAGTAGGTGCTCTGCCAACTCCTCGATATACTTGAAGCTAGACACAACCATATTAGATACGTTTGAACCATGCAAAAAATATTGACTTTGATCCAAACTGCATGCGCGCTTTGGACCATTGTAAAATAATCGGGACCAATGTAAAATAATCGGGGGCTATTGAAGAGCCGGATTAAGATGATCTAGGTAGCCAAGTAGGTATATATGATACATGCATTAGAACGAAATAATATTGATTTAAGAGTTGGATGATATATATATATAAAGTAACGTGGATTAAAACGACATAAATTTGTACCACCATACAAAGAAGTGAACTCTCCTAATGTGATTTTGAATATATTAATTGGTTATGACTTATGAGTACGTTCTTTAATTTGATGGTAATTAATGTCTTAATTGTGTAACGTTTGTAGACAACTTGAAGCAGGTAATGGTGTGTGTGATACGTCTAGTAGCACTTTAAATTAAGCAACTCAAATTGACATCATGGCGTATTTCACATTAGTACATTATATTGTTTCCTTATCGAGACAAGTACTAAAGTACTATATATATATGGTTATGGACATAAGTTTAACATAAGAGTTTCGTGTTTTTAAGTATTATAGTCATTTATATATGCACGTTTTTGTAAACGTTTGGTTGATATACAGGTTTGTCATTCGTAAGGTGGATTTATTGTTTCTACGAATAACCATATATATATGCTCAAGTTTTGATAAACCTATGCCTTAAATATTTGTCTACATGTACGTGTTGAAATGAAATGTTAATATTTTATTTGATGTTTGAGTTTTTAAGAGGAAAAAAAACTATAATTATGTTTTGGTTTCCTAAAAGTGTTATTTAATTACAAATAGTTAATATCGAGTGTACGTACGTGTTAACTAGAATGAATGGAATTGGAGTTATGAGTTCTAAATACTCTTTAACTAAACTTTGACTTCCATTATGGAAAAGTCAAGAATGTAGGATGCCATCAATTGCAAGCATAATTAAGTCATAATTATGTTTTGGTTTCTCTCAAGTGTCATAATGATATGGTAACGCAATTCAACTTTTAACTCATTCTCCTATTATTAATATTAATTATTGTTATAGTTGTTTTTCACATTCACTTAAAGTACCTAATCAATTAATACATAATTAATTATGATTGTTTTGGTATTCATCTATAAACCATATTCCATCTTCATTACATCCCCCACCAAATATTGCTTCCAATCTTTCCTCACAATTTTGTTTGTCCTTTTCACTAATTGAGGATTAACAAGTAATTATGAACGAAGAAGATAGATGCAATACAACACTTGGTCTTGGGATTGGGATTGGAGTAGGGTTCAAAAGGGTGATCAATCAATCAAAGAATAAGAAGAGGGAGTTGTGGTTGGATCTTTCATTACCTCTTCATCCAAAGATTGAAGCAAGTGATCATGATCATCATAATTATAAGGATGATGAGAAACTAGACGATCAAGATTCTTCTAATTCTAAAACTACGGATGATCAAGAAGAAGAAGAAGAGAGACGTATAAATAATTGTAGTAATAACAATGATGGATCGAGAAAAAAGCTAAAACTAACAACCACGCAAATTACATTGCTTGAAGATAGCTTTAAAGTCCATAGTACTCTTAATACGGTATGGTTTCTTTTTCATGTTAATAAGTTTCGTATTGATAAATAGTTGTAAAGCTCTGAAGATCAGATAACTTTAAGAGGTGGCGTAGTGGTAACTAAGTATCTTATTAACCTCTGACAAAGAATCTCTAGGCTTTTCAGCCACAACCTCTTAACGGTCACATGTCCATTAAAAGCATGTTGTCTTATCCCGTTATTAACAATGTATGGACATGTCATGCGTGTTCACTAATTAATACTTGTCATGGAAAAAATCCATTGAACTTATTTCCCAAATATCTACTTTTATGTGAGATTTTTACCGGACACGTCTGTTTGTCCTCTAAGTTTTGTAATATTTAGAATGATAAAATGGTGAACGTACTCCTAATTTTAACGAAGATATAGATAGTGATTGCATGATTCATAGGAAGTGCTAAATAGTTTATGTATATATAAATGTTACTTGGTTCAATCAATTTATATATATGGGCGTTTTACATTTAACATGTTAAACAATAAAGGAAACTTTGTTTTGGGTAAAATTGCATGATACATGATGAAGTTTGATTAAGTTGTATGGGTGATTATACTGACAGGGCCAGAAACAAGAACTAGCAAAGAAGTTGAATCTTCTTCCTCGGCAAATTGAAGTTTGGTTTCAAAATAGAAGAGCAAGGTTTAATTACTTTTTAATTTTATTGTAAAAAAAGTAACATTAATTTACATTGTTTGTGATTGATGATGATATGGAGATTGATGACAGGACAAAGTTGAAGCAAATTGAAAAGGAATGTGAGTTGTTAAAGAAATGTTGTGAAACCCTAAACGATGAAAATCATAGACTGAAGAAAGAGTTGCATGAGGTACGTTGTTCACTAAAACTGCTTGATCATCATGCGATGCCACTGCAACGATGCATCAATATCCCCGCGATAAGATTTGAAACCCTGGGGAGATCAGAAGCAATTGCAAACCTTCGGAGTCGTGGACCAAATGTGTGATCATACTTAACTTATTAATGTTGTAGGATTGAAATTAATACAACGTACTTAATTAACGGCTTTAATTAAATACATGCATGGTTATTAATAAGTAGGGTTGCTTTAGGCCCGGCCGAATTATGCAATCCCTAGTTATTTAATTAACTACTGATCATGATTTTCTTGTAAGCCATTAATCCGGCCTATTATAAACTAGTGTTAATAATTTGAATAATGAATGATGAAGAAATGATGAGATCGATTCGGTATAATTTTTCTCCTGCATGTGTGATCATCCAATATATATGAGTATTTTATTTTCTTTTAAATTACAAACTCGAGCGTAAATTGATCATAAATTTAGTCTCAAATATCTAGTTTTTTTTTTTAACAGCAACACCTTGATTTTTAAGGAGAAATACAACATTGCCTGTGGTCAGTAGGACTAGAACCCCTGACCTAATGCTCCTAACATAATTATGTTACCAATGGATCACTAACCCCATTGGCCTCAAATATCTAGCTAGGTTGCAAAATTTGATCGAAATTAAAATCAATCGCATTGTGTCAAGTTGTGTAGTAGTGTATTTAAGGTCGAATTGAAGCTGTATATATGTATATATATATATATGCGTGTCCATCATTACATTTAGCTTTAATTAACTAGCTAGATAGAGGCGTTGGTATTATTAGGTATACGTATCATAACTTGTAGTCACACATGTCTTTTATCGGAGATAAAGTTATATTCTTTATTGGAATTGACTTATACACTATTATCCTAGTCCTAGTTCTAGTATTGAAACACAAACAAATTAACAGTAGCATAACAATACTACTTGTAAAGACTAGGGTACAAGTCAATTAAACATGTATTAAAGGTGCAAGTGAATTAAGCATGTTTTGGGTACAACACTACAAGAAAAGTGATGTATAGCTAGCACCTATAGCTAAAGCTTTAGCGTGGACTTTTTTCAATGCTAAAAATAGTATGTATGTAGCGTCGATAAATCGTCGCAAGTTAGTTTGGAGAAATTTTGTTTGCAACGACATGTTGACGTGAAAATTTTTGCTTCTACAAATCGACGCGAAAGGGTCAAAATAGTTGGACGCGATATATGACTTTAAAAGTTTAACTACCGACCGAAAAACCAGTGCTTCTGACAAAAAAAACTAGGAGGGTCGTGGCCTTTGGTAAGAAGATGTTGTGGCCTTCAACTATAGTTACAAAGAAAAAATAACTCGAATCATTGTAGATTAGTTATCCGGTCTTTTTAACTTTCTTGTGATCAGGAGATAATTCAAACAATCGCTACATAGTGGTTTTTAGGTGTGAAATAAAATTTTGATGGTTTCTTTATAATAGTAGCGGATTCTGACTTTCCTAGTTGTAATTGAATTCAATGGCGCGGCAGGTGGAATCTAGACTCCACATATATGGCGATAACATCTGGCAAGTGATTGAGGAGGGTGAAAGTGTAAGATCAGCTAGACAGACCATCGATTAATAAAAGTCTGAAAATCAGAACCCGCAACTTAATTAAGATACCAAGATTACCTATAAATTACTACCCTTCCATCTCACATTATACAACTAACAAATCTATAAACCACAACCGGTGGGTGTATATATCGTAAAGAATGAAAGTTACTTACAACTTTAATTATTATTACAAAATAATTTAAGCTAGGTTTTGTCTAGAACTCTTTGCGAGATGTTAACAGTCAATCATACTTTTGATTATTACTTTGTAATCCCACAAAACTTCTAAAAATTTTGGTTCGTATATATGTTTCTATTGATAAAGAAATCATTAATGTAAGGACTTTTTTTATTAGTAACACTAGTATTAATTCTATGTTAAATGTCTATTACTTTATTGTATTTTTTTCATGTTTAAGTTGGGTCAGATCTGTTCATCTACATAAAAAAACAAAGAAAAAGATTGCCTTAGGCAAATACATAATTAAAACGTATCATTGGTATATAATTCTTCTATACAAGTTTCATTTCTTAAAAATAATCAGTACGTGATCTTTTAAACAAATAAACCATTCAAGTTAATTTCAAGTTATCAATGTATTTGGGGAGTGCGAGTGGTGTAAGCAGCAATTTGGAACGAGAGGACTGTAAATTTGTAATAGTGATTATATTTTCCCACGTCCATGCCACGTGTCCAGCAAATACTTTTTTTATTTTGTATTTTCGATCTCTCACAATTTTGTAACCGGTCGAAGATTAAATACGGTTGAAACTAGGAGTGCCAATCATATCGGGTTGACGGGTTGAAATATACAACCCTAACACGGCTTATATTTATATTCGTGTCAAAAATTTCAATCTTAACTCGGATAACATAAATTTAGGTTAACACGAACATTACCTGTTTAACTTATTTATCAAAATGAACCAAATAAATTTATAGGTTGTAAGTGAGTTGTTGTGTAAGTCGATCGGTTAAGGGTGACATGTTTAATATGTGAGTTTACGTACGACAATTATGTATATATATTAGTTTTAAATTAAAAAAATTTGTATAACTAACAATATAATTACTGGAATTAAAATCATAAAACACATTATTCAAACAATATTCATTTATAGCAAACATAAAATGTTGTCAATACTTTCTTGTAGATCGAGTTATTGAGTCAATTGTCATCAATACTTTCTTGTGGATGAAGTATAGAGCTAGATGTGTTGAGGTGGTGATGCAAAGCTGGTGTAATAGACATATAATGTAACTTGAGGTGTTGGTTTCGTTCCGGCCCTGACATATGTTTGTTCGGTTTCATGCGTATGTTTTAGAACAAATTAAAAATCACCAACCGATCTAAATATAAAAACCTTAGATCGCCCATTAGAAGCGCAAATGCAAATAAAAATTCAATAACACAACGATATCGGGTTTAGTGTTATAGCGTAATGCTTTTGGCGTTAAATCCTTATAGTTTGATGGCTTTGTTTTGTTTGATATTTCTATATCATCTTGATAATGATACCATTGCAAATGAGGTAGATCAAATGAGGTTTATAGTGGGCCTTGACTTTAGGGAGTAAAGCCTAGGTTTATTTTTTGAAGTTACTGAGTCGGCCCAGTTTTGTTTTATAAGCCTTGTAACTCGTAAGGCCCTATTTCCTAAACACCCATGTTACACAATTCGTTGCGGTGGTGGACTGGTGGTGGAGGAGGGGCGTGAAGCTGTTCATCTCTGCGCCGGCGTGATGGAGCGTGACCTTGCGTGGCGTGAAGGTTTTGTGTGCATGTGTGTGTTTTTACGTAAAAATTATCGAATCCTATTATCATTCATCACATGTAATCACATACTTATTTATCATCATTCACCCCACCACAACATCTTCAACAATTTGAAGGGTGTTGTTTATAATTCTTATTGCGTAAACAAATTATGAACATCACCGAGCCGAATCATTTATCTTAACGAGCTAAATGTACAAACTTAAGCTTGGATTGTAAAAACCGAGTTGAATCGAACCCCTTAGTTTATTTTTAAAACTTAAAATTGCTATTTTGCACATATTAATATATGAAAAAATAAAATAAATAACTTGTTTATATTAAGTGGTTGAACCAATTCCGTTGTATGAATAAGAAATTTAGTTCATAGGTCATGATTATCTTTCATATTTTTAATGTGTTTTTTTTTCATTAGCATAGTGTGAAAATAGCCATATGACTATAGTCTAGTTGAATATTAAGGAGACATTAAAGTTTAAAACTTAAGCTTACATAATATATTACGATTTTGTGTTGCAATTTATATAATTTATAATTCAGTCATTAAACTAAAAAGAAAAGTTCAAACGAGCAAGCCATGAGCCAAACAATCGAGGACATATTTTTTTATGGTGGTTGGAATTTTTTTGGAGATATTATCACAAAATATAAGAAAATATAATGGTTGGTTTGAATAGTGATGGCTTAGTAAGTGATAACATGATAAAAAAAAAAATCAAATCAACCATTCTGTAAATATAAAAAAAAAATTAACCCACAATAACCAAAGTTCCAAGCTAACAAACTTATACACAAATTCATATAGTAACATTTACAAATAAACATGACACTAGAAAAAGAAAAAGAGAAGAACCCGCCACCGGAGAAACCAGATGCCCGTTAGTACAACAAGAATGACGATAGTAATTGACAAAGCATCAATAGAAAAATATGTGTTCACGTTTGTTCGTTTAGATAAACAAACAACATTTATTGTTCATACAGTTAAATGAATGAACACAAACAAACTTCTTCCAGGACAGTTCATGAACATTTAGTTTATTTACGATTTAAAAAATTTGTGAATCAATCATAGAGTGAGTGTATGAATCGGTCAAAATTATAAACTTGAATCATGAAAGCCCTCTTAATTTTTCAAGTTTAGTAAATCGAGAAGTAATTTTTACAAGTATAGTGACATAGTTTCATGTACTTTGAAGGTTCAACAGAAAACGAATCTAAAACGAAGAACATGACAGATGTGTTTCAGATCGTATACAGTTTGTTGGTTACTGCCACTTTGTCGCCTCAATCCCCAAATAAATCTTTCATTTTCATCCCTCGAATAATATCCTTCGTTCTGGTCCACTGCCGTCTCCAACAACGACACAACTTTTTTGGCCATTTACATTCCCCACTTCGAAAACTCCGATAATTTGTCATGTCTGTTTCACTCATCTCGGTTTTGTCGTTTCACTCCCCCTTTTGCTCTCGACAAACAACAAATTAAAGTTCTTGGTGTTGTACAAGCCCGTTTTCTCAAATTACACGCCAATTCATCTCTCTCTGCTAATGAGGCCTTGGAGGTTACAGATGCTGTAAACATTGGTACAAGAACAAATGTGTCGTCTACTTCAAGGTATTATTTTTCCTTATTTTAGTTACACGTTCGTACTTGAATGTGTTTTTCGATGGTTGGGGAATTTAAACAAACACCTGGTGTGCATGGTTCTTTAATTAGCGTTTTGATATATGAGGGAATTAATTTAAAGAAAATGGTTGAAATTGAACTTGTTTACATATGTCAAGTGTTTATATCATGTAAACTGTAAAGAAGGAATGCAAATTTGTATATTAAAAAGGTGTTTACTTGATAACAAATTAACAACACCATAATTTGCTTGTGCAGAAGAACATGTGTCACTTGATCAACAAAGCTCGAATACAAAGGCCCACGAAGCGCGCTTATTCGTTTTGGTAGGAGGCTTAGTTTTGTTCCTAATTTTGCTAATTCTTATTATGGCCTTCCGGAAATTTATCAGATCCGCACAGCTAGGAAAGTGTGTCAATCGAAAAGACAGTTGTAAAGGTTATTCGCTTTATCTCGTTGTTGTTTAAATAATCTAATACAACCAAAAGGTTGTAGTTCAAAACTTCAAATCCTGCGGTGTGCACTGTGCAGGCTGTAGTGTATTTATCCTGGAAATTCAAGGAACTGTTGTTAAAAAAAATGTATCGTTTGTATGATGACAAAAGATTATTTTATGATATGCAGCTGCAAAAGATTATTTTAATGGGAAACTTGAGACGATTAGCTACTTTAGCTTTCGAACTATAAAGGAAGCATCTGAGAATTTCCATGAGTGTAATCTGCTCGGGAAAGGTGGATTTGGACCCGTTTATAGAGTATGTGGCCTTTAAATCTTAGTTGAACTATACCTAATTATAGATGATTTAATGAATCATTGTTTGACACATAGGTTGTGATTTTATAGGGTAAACTAAAAGATGGGAGGGTGGTAGCAATAAAGAAGCTATCTTTTGAAAAATCAAAACAAGGTGAGCCTGAGTTTCTTGCAGAGGTGAGGATGATCACGAGCATACAACACAAGAACCTTGTTCGTCTTCTTGGTTGTTGCTGCGAGGGGCCGCAGAGGATACTTGTGTATGAATACATGAAGAACAGGAGTTTAGACCGTATTGTTTATGGTATATACCTCAAACTCCATTTTTAAGATCTCAATATGGATTTGTATTTGTTTTTTGATCTTTGCGTTGACTCTATAAATAGGCAAAAGCAACCAGTATCTGAACTGGAAGACTCGGTTCCAAATCATTTTGGGTATTGCTCGGGGTTTGCAATACTTACATGAAGAATCACACCTCAGGATTGTTCATAGAGATATTAAAGCCAGCAACATTTTACTCGATGGCAATTTTCACCCAAAAATTGGAGATTTCGGTCTGGCTAGGTTCTTCCCTGAGGATCAGGCGTATCTCAGCACCACATTTGCTGGAACATTGTAAGTGTTATCATTTAAAAAAATTGAATGAAAATAATGAGTTTTTGAAGTTTCCGGTTACAAGTTTATGACATTTGTTCATGTTTTTATCTTATGTAGAGGTTATACAGCACCTGAATATGCAATACGGGGCGAATTGTCTGAAAAAGTTGACATTTACAGTTTTGGAGTTGTGGTTCTTGAGATCATTAGTTGCAGGAGAAATACTGATCTTACACTATCATCAGAAATGCAATATCTCCCGGAATATGTAAGCCATTTACATTTATGCTATCTAGCAACATAATACAACCTATAAAACAACTTTGTTTTTAAAAAGCGCCTAACGCTCCATTGTGTTTTGATCCCAAAATTGATGCGTGATCCAAAGCTCATCACATATGCGAGGCGGTGGTTGTTACTAAAAAGTTATATATAGATAATATTCGAAATTATAACATTTAAACACTAAAAGATAAGAGCTTTTCATCATTGCTTGTTACAATTATTCAGTTGATGGTCTGATTTGTTCAAATACTAAAACCCATTGCTCAATCATTGGTAAGATTTTTTCATCTGACGGCCAAACTTGTTTACAAAGATTTGAAAAAATCTATAATTTGTTCACATATCGGTCAACTGTATGCTGTGTCGCACCAGACAGCATCATATCAAAGCGTATTAGGTGCATAACATGTGCATCATGAAATTACGCTTCAACTACAATGATGCATTATGCGCTCTTGATGCGCACATTTAAAAACCAAAAAATCACTTGTCAAAAGTACTTGTTTGTTTGATGTCATGGATATTAGAATTGATGCATCAATTTTTAAAGATTTTATAGTTTGCAAAAACAATCTTGAATGACTAGTTTGCATGTTGCATGATACAAGGCATGGAAGCTATATGATAGATCAAAAATGATTGATCTCATAGATCCAAGAATGCAGAAAGATGGTTTTTCAGTGAAGGATGTTATGAAAACAATTCATGTGGCTTTATTATGCCTTCAACCTCTTCCGAATATGAGGCCAGCCATGTCAGAAATCGTGGCGATGCTGACTTGGAAGGTCGAGATGATAAAATCACCAATAAAACCAACCTTTTTAGATCGTAGAAGACGGAAAAATGATGAAATTGTGTCACGGGAAACCATTTCCAATGATTTTCCTTCTCCTCTAGAAACCGAATCCCCTTCATTGACTCAACCTCCTAATTCACGCGAATTCGATGTCAAAGGAGAAGTTGTTTAAAATTGTTAGTTTAGGCGTCAAAGATTTACCAAGCAATATGCAAGTGTGATAGTTCTATTGGATTATCCTAAAAGAAGTTGATTATTTGATGAACTGTGGGGAGGAAGTTTGTTCATTTTTTTTATTAAACAAGCATACGTTTCGCGAAGAAAAACTCCCTCATAAAATGAGGTCTGAGACGAAAAAACTTTACATTTATCTCAAAAGATAAAGACGCTCTTGCTTGTGACGACGGACTAAAAAAAATAAATAAATAAAAACATGTATTAAATCTTGAGTGCACCATACCCACAGGAGTGAGTATAAAGCTTGTAAAGGAGTAGCACAATGTGGTAGAAAGGGTAGCAGGAGATTGCCATATCTGTGTATAAAACTTATGACAAGCATTGAACAACCAATGTCATGAGTACATGGGAAAGTGTGAACATTGTCTAAACATGACCCTCATGTCTTTCTAACAATCAATTATTATATTGTACTCGTCTTTTTGTATGATTTTCTTTTCTATAAATCTTTTTATATGATATGAGAAACAAGTCAACAACTATAAGAGATGTTATGTCAAGTAAGTAATTCATTGTAGGTTAATCATTTAAAATGTTTGATTGTTAGGATGCTTATTTTAGTATTTTGTGATTGTGAGAATAAATGGATAGAAGGTAATTTTACTTTGCAATTCATCATAAGAGAAAACATTGTCATTTATGCAAAAGATTATGTGACAACAATCAACTTCATAGTTAGTTAAGATTGTCTTGTTTTGTATCTTAAATATTGTCTTGTTTTATCTCGAATACATTTTTAAGATCATACTATTATATTGCATGTATAACAATATAACATAGTGTGATATTATGTTATATAAGACAAAGAAGGAATTTAGAATATAAATTCCTAAGCTTCATATATGCCTACTCTTGACATTAAGTTCAAACATCCTTTTACAAGCCGGTGAATTTGAACGAACTAAGTTAAAAAATGGGTCAACTTAAGTTTAGTTTCCTAATTATTTAGTAATTACTATTGTGGTTGAGTAAGACTATAAAAAGTTGGTTAGATCTTAGAGTTTGATAAATCCTAATTGTATTCAAATAGGTTTACTTAGAGTTATATTAAGTTGGTTAGATCTTAGAATTTGACAATCCTAATTGATGATGGTGTTTAACTCTCTGCAAACTTTAGAAGATATTAGAAGTAGTTGGTCCAAGTCTGCACCAAGAAGAGCTCGCGTAGATTTTTTAATGAAACGTCTTCGAAAAACAAACAGTCTGCAAATGACAATGTCTGCGCGTAGTCTGCACGGTGTAAACATAAGAGCATACACAGAGCTTTTCTGAAAAAACAAACACCACCTAAATTAAGATGAAATTGGGTCAAGATAAACTATTTAAAAAATGGGTTATGATGGGCTTACGTAAATATGAGATTAACTTATTTCAGGCACATGTTATTTGTAAATGGCATTTATCAATAAATTATTTTGTTCCAACTAAAAACGTAACAACTTTTAGATAAAAATAAATGAAAATTATATGTACGAAGCAGCGTTATGTGCGTATCGGTCTGATATCATGTTACATGTGTACGTGCGTTAGGTTACGCACCCAATTTCACGCTACGCGCATACTAGCGATGGGTTATGAGTTTGATTCCATGTTAACCACTTACCGGTGCCCGATTATGAGTACGACTCCGGTGGTGGGAGTAGGTTTCAGAAGAGTTGCGTCTGAAGTCAGTGTCGCGCAGCCGGCACGCCAGACGGTGTCTGGAGTCGACGCCTGCAAACGTCTGGAGTACATGTCGACCCAGTAGCACGCCACACGATGTACAAAGTTAAAAAAAATTATAATATTAATCTTCATGATTAAACAAGATGGTTGAATAACTACCGGTTTAATCAGGTTATGATTATTAGACAACCAAGAATCACTAAAAACATTGTTTGGTGAACAAAACACAATTATTCTTGACCTGATGAGATGGTTTAAAGTATGATTGAGTTTGATTGTGATGTGTGCTTAACGGATGTATTTGAAGGCAATAGTTGTAGTTTTTTTGGGTATTATGATCCAATAATTTCCTTACTTTTTGACCAAAATTTCCTTTATATTTTGTATGGTATAACTAGGATGATATGACATTGACCTAAAAACATTAGGTTTTTTGTGTATCGTACAAAAACAAATGTATATTTGTTTCTATGTTAATTATGTTGAAATGCACGTATTTAAACACAATAGGTTTATTTTACTTCGATGTAAATCAATGGGTTTTTTTCTGTAATTAAAATTGGTTATGCAATCATGTTAACCATTTATAACTAATATGAATTTAACATATATAAATATATATGGTCAAAAAAATATTAAATAATACAGATTATGTTGCATATAACTTATATGCATATAAAATCGTAAAAAAAATAAGTTGAAGTTTTTAATCAAAGATGATAAAATTCCAAAAAACCTCTTTTAAGATTTAAAATACATTAATAGTCGTTTAGAGGTACGTAGAATGTTAAAACATTACTTTCTTGCGTTGTGCTACGACTTTTTATTTTGTTTGAAAAAATCTCTCGCATAGTCACAAAATGCGAGATTTTATACTACCATATATCTACTTTTACACATGTAGACTTTTCCCATCGCTACAATAAATGCGTGTGATTCGTTTTAGCACGTACATCATTCGTGTATTGCTTTAATTTCTCTTGTATATATCATTACAATTATCTTTTTTATGATGAAAATGAAACAACATAATATATGCCAACAACTTGCGCAATAATGACAATGGTATCACTTCAAGTTTATTAAAATGAGGCATTTTAACCTAAGAAGATGTTACATTACGTTAGATTTGATCTCTGAAATTCTAATATTTATAATCCAAGAAGGGGTCTATTATGATTTTATCCTCTTAATACTCTATTGAGGTCATTTGAGAAAATGAACATGATTACTATTTAGAGTGGCAACGACTAGATGGATTGCATTTTCAAGAATGTGACTGAGAAGACACTTCATCTTACGCTTAGTATGATAAGGGAATCTTGTTGTATCAAATCAAGAATAATATCAAGACTCTATAGTAAGCATTATTCCAAAAAAAAAAAAAAAAGAAAAGAAGCACATGACGGCTCATAATGTCCGGTACACCATTACGCAAGACATTATGTGACAAAAAAAATTTGAACGTTTTACTTAAAACGCACACGACTCACATATCAATATATCATCCATTCATCCAGTCAGTTATTTTTACAACTTCCTGAATAACAATAACCAATTGTATAAATAAATTAAAACCCAACCAAAAGGAACTATGAAACTTGGACATGGTATTAACTTGTCTTAAATTATTGTGCATCAACATTCAACTCCAATTCTCCACTCAACAAATTAAATTCATAGCCATATAAACAGTACGGGTTTCTGGCAAAATAAATTCAATCAACAATGTTGTTGTTGTTGTATCTCCTAACAATAAATTCAAGGTAAGGGTAATAAAGTAATCTATACATTCAAAGAACAAGAATTACGTCCGGATCTAGGCTCGGTTATTAACCGAGCCAACAACTTAGACACCTCATTACTACCGAACCTACTCAACCCTGTCATTTCCGACACACTTCTCGAATTTATTACACCTCTGCCACAACCATTATTCCCCCCTTCATGCATAACTGACGGTCTAGATCTTTTCTTCTTCATCATCATCATCATTTCTGATCGCAAATACAACAGATCCGACGGCTGTACGTCGCTCCATCTTTCAACCCCACTTCCTCTTGTCCCCACTACTATCCTATGTTCCAATCTCCGCCACCGTTCCTCCGCCACCTCCACCACCCGTTCCGGTAACAAAATCCCATCTTTCCGGCGACCCACCGACACCGTCGTTTCATCTTTTTTCTTTGTCTTTTTTGCACCCTTTTTGTTCCAACTGTCTAATGATCTCCTGCTTCCGGTCACCGCCATTGACGCCGGTAAACCGGTGCCTTTTTCTCCGGCGGATGAATGTCTACCGGAAACACGTCTTGGAGCTGTTTCTGGTTGCGTATCATGTTCAATAATCTGGATGTGTTGTGAGGATTGATCAATGATTAAAAAAATGTCTTCCGGGTCGACCCGGAAGCGGCAAAGCGGGCAAGTTGAATGAGCTTCAAGCCAAGTATCAACACACTCGACATGAAACGCGTGGTTACATTTAGGTAGCAAACGAAGAACTTGATTGGGGTCGAACTGGGATAAACAAACCGCGCATTCGAGGCCGGTTTTGTCTCCGGTTAATGAGCCGAACCGGAAAACTGGAAGTGATTCGATGATGGTTCTGTCGATGCCGGAGTTAGTTCTGGAACGAAGTGCAGCTGTTAGTTGTGATGATGGTGGGTAGTGGTTGTTTGAGCGGCGACAGTGTTTGGCGTAAAGGAGGAAGAGGAAAGTGATGGAGAAGATGGTGGTTAAAACACCGATGACGATGGTGATGTTGGGTTTGAGAGTGTAGTTGTGTGGTGGTGATCGTGGTGGAGGTGGAAGTGGTTGTAGGAGAGGGGTGGCGGTGGCGGTGGTGGTTGAAATGAAGAAGATGATCGGAGTTGATGGGTGCCATCGGAGTGTTGAAGTGGGGTTGTAGCCCATGCTATTTAGTATATGAGGGAGGATGTGGGTATGTATGTATGTGTATAAACTATAAAGGGGGGTGAAAGTATATGAAGGGGTAGGGAAGGGAATTTGAAAATATATAAAATTTTATTAGGAACAAAACAAAAGATGATGAATAATTAGTTTTTATTTTTTATTTATTTATGGATGTGTTCATTGTTCAGTGTCCATGTTTCTGGTTGTACACGTGTAGTTTATTTGTTGGGATTATTTTGTCTATAAATTTATGAGTTTTTAATTTCTGGTTTCTTTGTATGATTTTTGTTTGTCTAGATGACTAGATCTCATCTAACTTTGATTTGATTGTAAATGAAATTGAAGAACACAGTAACATGTTCTATAGCGTAGGTATTATTGTAGTTAAATCAAAATTGGCAAAACTTAATATATCGAGTAAAGTTTTATCGTCTAATGAAGCACACTTTACATACGTAAATTAATATACGGTAAAGGATATGTTTACGAACTCAAACCTACATAGAAATGTCGCGTATTCATTCAACTCAAAATTCACAAAATTGATGGTTATAATTGTGCATGCACTGATTTTGAGTGTTATGAGACCCATAACACCAAGTGTAGTACGTAGATGTTTAATTCAGAGGCCCATAATGCTTAAAACACTAGTCCTAAGTGTTATGTGTTAATTTTTTTGTCCAAGGTATTTTAAAATAACACCATTGCACGTGTGGAAATAGCCTTTAGGAAGGGCTTTTGTGACCAAAATAACACCTAACATTCATTCTCTAAAATTCATTCTATTTATAGTTTTAAAGCAATCAAGCACATGAATCAACACAAACCTACACTAATTTCTTATATTATGCTTTCAGATTTGTTACAACGTTTAAGCATCTTCCTCAAAGTTATATAATCGCTTGTTATGTAATTATGATGATACGTCTTGCAACAAGCACAACGAAAAGAGGTTATAAATGTGATTCGCTTTCCAGGAGAATTGAAGGAGGTCGTTTCTAATCCTACTTGCATGACAAAAATGCACATAACGCTTTATTGGCAGGTTTGATCGAACGTATTTGGATGGTTCGTACCATTCAGGGAGAAGAAGTGCATGATTTAGCCAATAAGTAGTATTTTCGTTATTATTATTATTATTAATCATGTAATAATTACGTATAAAATAAAATTTAATGACTGTTTAAAGACGTTAATGAGGCTTTTGTCGAGAGCCACCAACTATCTTGTAGAAAAAGAATATGCCCAATCGAGTTTGTAATGAGAGAGGGAGTTTTACACCACGTACCCCTAAACAAGCGACCACACCTTTATCATCAATTTCACAAATAACTTCAAATGTGACAAGTTTAGTACCTTGATAACATTGACAACTTCAATTAGCTAGCCCACATCCTTTAATCTAACATCAATCATCCAAAATGATCTCATTTGCTCAAACCATGTCAGGCATTATTAAAATTATTTACGTACAAGCAGAAGATGGTGACACACTCACATAACAGTTAATTTCCTCCATTTGTTCCTATATATATCATTTATTTCGATTATTCCTTGAGGGATGATAATGATGATGTATCCTCTCAAAAATAGGGTGTGGTCCTCTCATATTGTTGGATTATACTTAATTTCTCGATCTACATGCATGTGTGTGAATAGTTGATACTATTGAACTAGAATTTCACATCATATCTATTGTCAAAATGCATGTACGTCAAAGAAACCCTTCACATAAGTTAACTTCTTTTTGCAGTTTCACAGTGAAATAATCCTTCATCGCTTTAGATCAACACATTACAAATGTTTACACCTCCACCATATGTTAGAACTATCGTAGGCGTGCATGGTCTATTTAATTCTATATACAACACTTCTATGCACGAACTAATTACACGGTTTGTTTGCATATACATATGTTTAACCAATATCAAAATCCAGAAGTCAAAACACGTGCATACATAAGAATTGATCGAACCTCGAAATAGTAATGTAGGGTTTAATTGTTATATAAAAGGACGAGGTCATCCAAACACGGGGCTTTATTTTATTTTTTTATTTAATATTATGTGAAGTTAGAACTTAATTTAATAAATAAATACGATGATATAACCAAAAGTGTAATAATTTAAACTCGTACAATTGTTAGTTCCGTCGAAAGTAACAACAAATGAACGATCGTGAAGTGTAATTTTCATGGTGCAGATAAAAATGCTAAAGGGATAGTGACAATACAAAGGAGTTAGCGATTTTTTGTTTTCACTTTTTATAAACGAAAATTCCAGCAAATGTAAATGTTTTTATTGAGTTAGTTAGTTTATATAAGTGTTTTAGTTGAAGTGATATTGTGATCGAATTGTACAACGTGTGCTAATTAAATAATGATTTGGATCGAAATTATATATTTATAATTAGCTATATTATTGAGTCTGATTTTTTCTAATTTTTTGTTGAACACATTAACAGGATACAATTTTAAAACATAAGATCAGTTACCGCCTCGTGTTTTCTCATAGTTTTTTAACATATACCATTTTAATTGATAATGTGGAAGTTGCCCTGATGGATTTTTGGATGTTTCTAAGTTCTTGCATGCTCAAGTTTGATTCCAACTATTGGAAGATTTTTTTTTGGCTTTTACTTCACAACGTGTGAATCAAACCCAAAGATCCGATTATATCTTCTTTCTTCCCCCACGCATGACCTTTTTAACTTTCAAACTAGGTCACAAGCACGTCGCGTTACTCGGGGGTATTACACGTCAATGTCATAAAGGTAACGAGTGTAACAAAGTCACAAATGTTTTGCATCACGCGTGGGTGCTAAACGTTAATATCACAGACGTAATATGTATCACGAAGTCACAAGCGTGCAAGGACAATTTCACAAATTTATGAGGAAATTGTTTGTGTATCACCAGCCATCTTCTAATTGAAAATGTGGAAGTTGCCCTGATGGATTTTGGCCGTTTCAAGTTCTTGCATGTGTTCGATCCAACTATTGGAAGATTCTTTTTTGGCTTTTCACTCCACAAGAGGTTATTCTTCTTTCTTCCCCACGTATGACCTTTTTATTTTTCAACTAGGTCACAAATGCTTCGCATCACGCATGGATATTACACGTCAATGTTACCAAGTCACAAATGTGTTGTATCACGTGTGGGTGCTAAACGTTAATATCACAGACGTAACATGTATCATGAAGTAAAAAACGTGCAAAGATAATTTCACAAATTTATGAGAAAATTGTTTGTGCGTCACCATCTTCTAGTTACATCAATATACCTTCTCACTATTCATTCACTTCGGTAGTCATTTCCTTTTATGAGCGGTTCTAAGAATCCTCAAGAATTTTTGGGGTTATGGCAAGATTAAAAAAAACTCATAATATAAACTCAAGTAACTCTTATATCAAAATGGACCCAATATAATGAGGTTAAAATTAAGAGGTTTAATGGGTAAACTAATTTATTTGGCGCATTAAACGAATAAAATGGGTCCATGCATAAAATATAAAATGGTGGCTGAACATCAATGATCTTTTAGTTTATTGGTTATTAGAGAGGTCTGATATTTTATCTGTTTTGAAAATTATGGGTTTTAGTCCAAACATTAACATAATTTTAACGTAAGTAAATAATATAAACTCATGTTGTTTAAAAATAAAATGTGGTTGAACATAGCTTCCATGAGGAGGTGAGTCCAGTTGGTCTACCGGTTATATATATATAGTATCATTACTTGGTGTTTCTCAACTGATTGATGTTAGTGGGTCTCACTCACATGGTTACCGATGAACTCTTGGTGGCAAGTATTTAAAGACCCGATAATGCACATGTGAAGTCTCAAGTCTCATTGATGAAATTTGTGGGTTAGATTCAACTCTCAAAAGGGATTTATATATCTCATTTGTTTTTTTTAAACGGCGACTTTTAATTTATGCAACCAGCCGGTCGCATCCCCCGCAATGGGAAACCCACCACCCCACTCCGGTCAATATGTTGTTTTAACAGGGCCCATTTGACATCGGAGTTTGGCTAGGCGTTCAACCGGGAAAACCAATGGGGTTTTTCCTGGAAAATCTCACAGGTAGGATTAGAACCTTAGACCACCACTGTAAAATCGGGTGTCTTCAACCAGCTAGGCTGGAATCATTAAACTATATATCTCATTTGTTTAACTTGATTTTATTTGCCTTATAAATGCTACCACACATGATGTTTTGTTAGCATGTTTTGACTTTTAAACGCTTCAAAATTTTTTGTTGCTTAATTTCTGTTTAAAATACTAAATACGAAGTTGGAAGGTAAAGATACATAAAGTTAGACACTTAGAGCATTTATAAAAGGTTTTCTATCATCATCTCTATCATTATAATAAAAATCACTATATATTTTCTTTCTCTTTTTTTATTTAAAAATATTTTTATACTTGTATCATTATATTTTTTTTCTCTCGTCTACTCAAATCACTTTAAAAAAATATTAACAAATTAATTGGGATGAATAGCGTATCTTAAAATAAGTTGATGAACAATAACATTTTTCTCTCATTCATTTCTTAAAATAAATTAACAGAACCCCGCTCACAAATATTAAAAAATATATGTGAATGCTTTTAATAACTAGTAACTATAACTAAATACCAATAAATTTAGTACCTACGTAACTTCTCCAGTTTTTGTGCTTTCTCAATTTCGTTTTCCTGCCCAACCTGTATTCTATATTATCTCAACCTCCTAATTAAAACGATTTCTCGTTCCTAAAATCAGTTTTTGTTTTCCTTAATTCCATGAAATTTCATTTTCAAATACAATATTTTCTTTATTCCTACTTACAATCAACCAACCTAAAATTTTCGATGTTAATTAATTCATTACGTTTTAATAGTAATATTTGTATTCGACCCGTGTAACACAAGTGTCTAATTTAATACTAAATGGTTAATTGTTGTTAAGACTTATGATTGTGCACGTAAATAAAGTTTAGTAGTAAAAGTGTAAAACTTACTCTACTTTCTATTTTTAATTTTAGTGTCAAATTATCTTACAAAGGATAAAAATGCTATAAAGTGTGAAAATGATACAATAGTATAAAAAAGATACGATGAAGGGTTAACAACTTTATAACTCGCAATATAAATCGAATTTCAAAAAATGTTTCATGGACATTGTTCTTCTCGTCGTCCTCCTTAAAAAAATTAACGAAAAATTAAAAAAAGTAACGTTTCATTGTTTTTTACTTTCATTGTGACTTTTATAAAATTTTGACACAATAAATGCAAATATATATATATATATATAATGAATACGCTAATTTTTTAATTTTTTAAAATATTTCATTTTTAAGGACGACGATGAGGGAACAAGGACTTGAATCACTTTTTTGAAATTCGATTTACATCGGGAGTTATAATATTTTTTATCTGTCATTGTATTTTTTTACCCATCGTGTCATTAGCACCATGGAATCTACATCATAATTTACTAGCTAGTTAAATGAATTTAGTTGTCTATAATGTTTCTGATTTTTTCTTGGTTTAAGATAATTATAATTGTGATGGGTCGGATTGGATTGCGTCCATGGAAGACATGTATAGTAATTCTAACAAAACGACTCATTTAATTATCTGATACGTTTTTAATATACATGGTGTAGTAATGGGTGTTTTTGGTTGATTCTGGTTTAACTAAAAGGTTATTGGATTTTAATACTTCTAATTATGAGGTATTGGCCGCGGCGAATCCAAAATAACATTTTCATTGTCACTACTCCCAACTTAACATTTCACTTGCCGTGTCACTCCGCTTTTGTCCATGTGGCGTTATTATCCTACGTGTCATGCTTATGTGGCATAAAAGCGGAGTGACACGGCAAGTGAAGTGTTAAGTTGGGAGTGGTGACAGTAAAGATGTTAGTTGGAAGTGGTAACGACCAATACCCCATAGTTGGGAGTATTAAGGGAGGAGAGAGTGGTCCTCACAAGGTTCCCACAAAGAACTTTTTTAACCAATCAAAATATATCATGTTACTACATTCATTCTTACCTCCTTACACCTCTTTGGGGTGAGAATGATCCTCCCAAGGTTCCCAACAAGGAACAAAATTTCACAATGTTCAATTCATGTTTCTCGTTCACGAGCTTCCAAACTCGTTTTCAATCTCGTTTGCCAAGCTTGTTAGACAAGGAGCTAGTGGTGCTTGTGAGGAGCTTGTTGTGCTTGTGAGGAGCTCTCCACTCCTCCCCCCCTAAGATCCAATAACCGTTATTTGAATAGAATGACAAATGGCAATTCTGGTTGATACATTTAATTAGTAAAAGTGATATGCATATAGATTGATGTACTTCTAAGTTCTATATAGTGAGTGTTCTCACTTGAATGAGTTACTAATGTGTATTAACAGTTTAAAACAACAAAAATGAAAGGAAATTACCAGTTAGTCATGTGTGCCTCCTATTTCAGTTTACTAATGCCATTTTGATTTGCAATTTTAAAACATGTATTGGTAGTTTAGTATGGCATTTACAGGAACTTACATTCACTTTATTCATAAACTTTCACATCAAAATGAAATACTTGAATAAATTATAAACACGCAATAAGAGTTCTAATGCAACAAAGTTGAAATGAAACTACCACTTCAATATATATAATTATTTATATAAAGGATGTGCTAAAAGGTCAGTTTAGGTTTATGCTAGTTTACTTTAGTTTGATGGCAAATGATTCATTTTGGTTGACACGTAAAATAAGTAAAAGTAGTATACAGGTAAATAACTGCATGTGGTTGCATGATTTAAGTACCTTTAAATTGTGGAATGATCTCACTTAAAGAACAAGAACACATGAAGTTTACCCTCACGTACACAATACATGAATTAGAGTTAGAAATAACTTAGCGTAAATATATCTCACGTAACGCGCAAGCAACAAATATAACTAGTTTTGTATATAAAGTAACCCCGTTAGTTTTGTCATTTTATAAAATTTCGGATATTCCGTTGTAACTTTCTTCTTTTTTCGTAGAAAAAGACTTGAAGAGCATTGACAAAAACCCAAGTATGAAATACAAGATTCATTTAAACCCTAAATTCAATTTGAATCAAAACTTTAGTATCATACTTGTATAGTTGTATACATATGTATCAACTTTGTAGGTACATTACCATTCATATATATTCCTTTTGTGTGAAGGAAAAGTTTAATTTCCTTAAAAAATAAGTATTACAAAATTATATAGCACTCGATGATAAAAAAAAATCAACTCTCACATGTAGATTATCATAAACTAAGGTTAGATCATAAAGTTTTCTCATAATGATAGGTTTTCAGTATTCTTGAGTAAGTCAAACAATGATTGGCATCCTATCTTGAAAGACTCACACGATGAAATGCAGTTCTAAACGTTGTTAAAAACCATTTATAATGATATAACAAATTTTTTGGTTGATGAAGTAATTTAGACCGGTGGCTAATTTGGTCATCTGGCACCTTCTGGTGTAGTGACTAGTGATGTGGTTGAGAGCTATTTGGCCTTAACAACATCGACATATTCTTAAAACCTCTAACAAAAGTTTCCATTGAGCACTTTATGTATATGCAATAAGTTAGTTGGTTTCTTCCTGAAATGAGCTGACATCATTTTCTAGCGTCAAAGTAATGATTAACCGTTAAAATTTTGTTTAAGGTATGAATATATTGCATACCAAAGCTACGAACAAGGATGTCACTAGGCTAGAAATAACATTAAAAAAATTGATAGATGAAGATATTTCGGACAATAGAAGTCAAATATGCACTAGAAACGGCGTAATGTAATTAACCTTGACAGTTGTTTGAGTATCTTTTTGAGCTTCAAAATTCGATTAGCAGCAGAGTTATGTTATGTTAGTGATAAGCACGCCTGTCATTCATCATTCTCCCCATCTTCTCCTTTTTCTTCCTTCTCTCTCTCTTCCGCCTCCATCTCCATATCCTCTTCAATCATCCTTCTCTCTTTTCCTCATACTTATTGGATCTGAAATCAATTCCTCCGCTATCCAATTCGATCGTTTCGTCTACACCAAGGTATAGCCACTAATTTTACTACGATTTGATTGTTTTCTTACTTTCATTGACTACTTGTTGACCTGATTGCTCAATTGATCTGCTTTATTTGACTGATTTCATAATTGATGTGCTCGTGTTTGTTGTTGGATTTTTCATCAACTTCTTAGATGCGCGTTTCCAGAGCTTTGGTGTGGATTTTGGGGAAATGTTGTGTGTGGAATGTATTTTGTTAATTCAATTGATGCTTTGAAGTATGTGTAGGTTACGTGTAGGGTAGATAATTGTGTATTTGTGATTGTGGTTTTTTGCATTTGTTTTCGGGCCTCACATGGAATTAAGTTATCTGGTTGTGAATCAAGAAGAAGATTGAGTCTTATATGGTTTATTTTTAATGGAACTGCAATGGGCAATACCTGACTTCTGCTTCTTAATGTTTGCTGTGATTTGCTTGATTTTGCGTACTGACTTGTAGCCCGCCAGTGCGCCCACATGATTTTTTACGCAGTGACTATGACCTTTATTATAATGGATTTGTGGATTATCAAGTTACAATGTATAGTAGGGGGGCTTTCTTGTGGCGTGTGAGATGTTAAACTGACATTGAACGATTTTTGTGTATTTATATGGATGTAATTATCTTTAAAGAAGGTAACGGTGTACATTTTGATAATCAAATGTAGTATAATTCCCTATTCGTTCATCCTCAAGGGTGACACTCTGGTGGTTAAGTGGTGTATCCCACAACCAAAGGTTGGGGGTTAAAATTGTGTGGAGTGCAGATGTTGGTGTCTTTATCCTTGAAAATTGTAGAATTTGTTGTTTAAAAAAGCTTCTCTAATCATTTACCTGAGAACATTTACAAATGCTAAAAATATTGTAAAATGATTGGACTGTTAGGTAGCCTTACTAGGATTGTTATGACTAACTGTGCCTTTCTAAATCTTGTATTTAAATATTTCTCTTTTCTGAAGATGTTTTCTTCTGATTTTTAAGGTCTATTATATCCCTAATTTTCCCTTTTCGTTTTGACATCATAGTGAGCATGAAACTCATGTTTCTCCCCTTAACCAAATGTCTTTAAACTTACACCTTTTCACTTCTGATTAATAATCTCCTAGACCTCCATTGACCTTTTAATGTACATTTTAGGACTTCTGAACTTCATCCAGTATTCAGGCTGTTGTGGCTCTGAAGGCCACATACTGAATTAAAAAAAACAGTATGTCTGTTTCTATGAGAGATTTGGATCCAGCCTTTCAAGGAGCTGGACAAAAAGCGTATCCTTTGTTCTTTCATGCATTTTGTAGTTAATTCAGTTGTAATGTTGAACATGCAATTTTGTTTTCTCTTATGTAAATGATGGGAGTGACATAACGTAGATTTGATTAAGAAAAGGGATGTGGTACACAGTAATCTTAAATGCTATCAACTATAACTTCTGTCATTCATTGGAGGATTATATGCCCTGTAATGTACGTTTTTTTCCTATCATGGATGTTTGTCCGTTTTTTCTTTCCTTAACAAAGTTATAGAGGAATTGAAGTATGGCGCATTGAGAACTTCAAGCCTGTGCCTGTTCCACAGTCTTCTTATGGCAAATTTTTTACAGGGGATTCCTATGTCATTTTGAAGGTTTGGTTCTTTTTATTTTGTCAATATATATTATATATATATACTAGGTTTAATACCCGTGTATTACACACGGATTGATTAAAAATATTTTTATAAAATTATAACTATTATATTTAAAAATTTATAAATAATTTTACAAATTATTATTAATTACAATTTGTCTTTATTAACTCTATTACTCTATTTTTCCCTCTCAACCTTCCTTTTATAAAATCAATTATGTTTTCCCCCCAAAAAATTGTCCCCTAAAACTCTAATTTATTAGATAGATATGGTGAGGGTTCAATGGAGAACCCCTTTTTTTTTACCGGGGAACTAGTGAACAATTTTGGACCACACATTTTGTCAAAGGAAAACAAAAAACCAAACCACAACACCCCCACCCATCCCTACCCACCTAAAAACCTAAACCCACCCTACATCCCCACCCAAAAACACAACCCCCCCTCCCCCCCCAAAATAAAAAAATAAAAAAATCTAAAACCTAAAACCCCCACCCAAAAACGTTAAACCCCCCACCTCACCCCCACCCGAAAACACTAAACCCCCCCCATCCCACCCGAAAATGCCCCACCCCCACCCCACCCAAAAACGCTAAACCCCCCACCCCACCCCAAAACGCTAAACCCCCCACCCCAAAACGCTAAAACCTCCCATACTTATGCTGTATGCGTCTGTTCTATTGTAAAAGGCCACTAAATATAATTATTAAGTTGTACCTAGTTAGAATGGAGCTCTCTGCAATACACAAAGTGCCTATTCAGCTTGCATTTTTTAGCAAATAAATATTACCTAAACAGTTATATAATTACTTATCTATTATTAAGCTAGAAGCCAAAGACAGGTTATTGTGAATATAACTTTTTGGGTGAGCCAAGTGTTCATACATCAAGAATGAGATAAATAAGCATCGAAAAGAGCATCCCAGTACTCCCTCCCATGACAATTCCAATAAATGAGTAAAATAACATAGACGCATAAAGGTTTTGGACTGTTGGTCGAAAGTCTTGATAGTCAATACTCAAATGATACATTAAGGAGGAATCTTGTGAACCAAACTTACTCATTGACAATTCTTAGTTAAAAGAAATAGGCAAATTGGTTGTTTGGCTTGAAAATTTGACCTAAAGGAATCATAATTCATAGCAACTAGTTGGACATCCTGAAATGGAAATTATTGCAACTTCCACAGGCTAAACCTATAATTTGGTGTGATTTATGCCTCAATATAAGAATGTACAGAAAAGAAGATAACATAAAGAAAACAAATAAAAACCAAGGAAAAAATAAAACATGAACAGTAGTTATTTTCATTTGATAGAATTTCAAACATTTATCTTTTATCTTACTCATAATTGTTTACTAAGTTCTGCATTTTACAATTTTTGCAGACTATTGCTTTGAAAAGCGGCGCATTACGTCATGACATCCATTATTGGCTAGGTAAAGATACAAGTCAGGTGCGTTTTCACTTGGAGTTCTTGTATTTACAATTTTTTTATGAGATACATGTTATATAATCATTAAAATTGCTATCCTAATCTTTGGTTCCACTGAATATCGTTATTGTTTTTTGGGTACAGGATGAAGCTGGAGCGGCTGCACTAAAAACGGTTGAACTTGATGCAGCTCTTGGAGGACGTGCTGTTCAATATCGTGAAGTACAAGGACATGAAACAGAGAGATTCTTATCTTACTTTAAACCATGCATCATACCTCAAGAAGGTGGAACTGCCTCTGGTTTTAAGCATGTTGAAGCTGAGGAACACAAGATTCGTATGTTTACTTGTCAAGGAAAACACGTGGTTCATGTAAAAGAGGTAAATCTGGTTTTCTTGTTTTCTATCATTACATGTCAGTTTGAAATTTTCAGGATTTTTAATTTGACTTGATTGGGGTTAGGTTCCGTTCGCTCGATCATCACTCAACCATGATGACATTTTTATCTTGGATACCGCCAATAAGATATTCCAGTTTAATGGCTCCAATTCGAGCATTCAAGAAAGGGCTAAAGCACTAGAGGTTGTGCAACATATCAAAGATACATATCATGATGGGAAATGTGACATAGCCACTGTTGGTAAGTGGATATTATATTGGTAATTCAACAAATTTGCATGATATTTTTACAATTGAAGTCTTATTTATGCTTAAATTTTTTTTTCTTGGACAGAGGATGGAAAGTTGATGTCTGATGCTGAAACTGGGGAGTTCTGGGGTTTCTTTGGTGGCTTTGCTCCACTTCCAAGGAAAACAGCTACAGATGACATCAAAATTACCGATGCTATTCCTACTCAGTTATTTTGGTAATATGCTCATATTTGATTACATATGCATCTTTTAAGTAAATGTTTCATTTTCTTGTTGGTTAATAAAATATTATATGCGGACTTTGGAGTGGTGGTTGGTGAACATTGAGATTGATGAATGTGGTATTAGAAAGCCACTATCACTTTAGCTTATTGTATAAGTGTTTGGTTAGTAGAATGAATGTTGGCTTATCAACCCCATTGAAGAGGGACAAAGACTGATAAATTGAAATGTGTGTTTTGGAGATTCTTCCTTTAAAACCAGATTTTACATTTTTACACACTTGTGGTTTCATGGGTTATTCATCTAAACTTTTGGTTTGACATATGTGTTAAATATGTAAATATTAAACCCTTAATGTAACAAAGGGTGTCCTTGTGAACTGTAGACCCTATATATAACCATGCATATGCAATTTCGAACACCCGTTACTTTCTATGGTGAGATTCATTGAATCTCATACCATCTGTTTCATATCACTGAATTTACTGGAGAGTGTATAGGACTAATACCAATGTGAGAAGATGCATCTTTTAGTTCAAGCTTTAAAATTTGGATTGATGATAAAAGGATCCTACTGTTGTCTGGATGGTGACATGAAGTTACATGCTATTAAAAAAACCTAGAGAATTACATAAACTACCCCAGTATGATTAGGGTATTACCTAATGGCCTTAAGGTGTAGACCATTAGGTCTGAAGTGTTTCTCACATAGGCTGGGACCACAATCCAACATGTCTCATTGTCTCCCTAGAAGGCTAGATCTACATGATAACACGATGAAAGCCTGGTCGGTTTGAAGAAACCATGGAGACGATGATAAAGAACATTGAATTCATGCTGCAGGTGATGAGAGGAAATCCCTGTACTACAATCACACTTTTTAGTTGGTGAAGGTATCTTAAGGTAAAGAAACTTTGCTGAAATACTATACATTTATATCAAGATATAAAGCCAAATGTGTTGTTGAAAGTTCTAGTAAGAACAAAGGGTTAGTCGTGATAAGGCTAGCTGCAGCCTTGATGTAGAGCTAAGTAGAGGATGTGAAGATTGCATTTGCTCATTGGGTTTTGGATGATGAAATCTATTTCGAATATGTGAAGGGTTTTCAGGTAAAAGGAACAGATAATTATGTGTGCAAAATGAAGAACTTGTATCTTCTGGTGAGGCTATAAAAGGCCACCTCTGATCATTGGGTGTTTGTCTAGGTTTGCACATAGTGATTTATTATCTTGTTGATGCTGATTGTTAGTTTGAGTGCGAACTGAGCAAGGTTTTGCCATGGAAGGGTTGGGATCTGTAAACTAAGGTCTTGGTATGAGAGTTTATTGAGACAGGGATGCAATGAACTTTGGCTATCATAAGGGAAGTATATTAAAAGGGTGCTTCAGATTTCAGAAGGATAATGCAAAAGCCATTGGTACCCTTGAACACATGCAATTGAGCACTGAACAAAGTCCACCTGCAAGGGAAATTATGAAAATATTTCTTATATAGTTGTAAGGTATATATGCAATGATGGGTCTTTTCTATAACTCATCAACACTAAAACAATGTTCATGACTTTATGAGCTTGTGTAGGTCTAGTTCTCCACCAGTAATGAGAGCTACCATAAATTTCACGAACATCTTACCCTGTAATTTGGAAGAACAACTTAACAGACAAAGTGCTTCAGAAACTTGCTGATCTTTGAAATGTCATTACTTGACTTATCCTTGTCATTTACCTACCTTCCGTTTCATTTCTAGTTCTCTGTTACGTTCTATTAATAGCACAATATTTTTAACCTGAAATGATCATATCCTCATACTGTTACAGTTCGTATTTCTTATGTCCTGGTCCAGCACATGATTACTTTTGACATGCCACTCATCATGATCCTTGTATTCTGTATTTTTTTTTTGTCATTTGGGCTCTTCTCATCAAGAATCTTTTTATTCTATCAACTTTGCAACATAAACTTTTAGCATTCGGATCTAATGTGTTGACCAAAAAGAGACTCATGTTATCATTCTGCATGTGAAATATGAATGGTATATAAAATTTTGATTTTAAAATAAAATACATAATTGTATTTACATAAATGTTTGTTGTAATGAAGTGTTGAGAAGGGTCAGGCGGAGCCTGTTGTTGCTGATTCTTTAACAAAAGAGTTGCTAGATACGAATAAAAGCTATATTTTGGATTGCGGGCCAGAAATTTATGTATGGATGGGGAGAAGCACATCTCTTGATGAAAGAAAAGCTGCAAGTGGAGCTGCAGAAGTATAAATAATTGCTCTCACTTTTCTCATACTTCTTACATGTATAATATATATCATGTTCACCTATTATTGTTGACTTCAATTTGTAGGAATATCTGCGTAGCCAGGACCGACAAAAATCTCATATCATTCGAGTTATTGAAAATTTTGAAACGGTAGCTTTCCGTTCGAAATTTGACTCCTGGCCTCAGTCAGCTGAGGTGGCAGTCTCCGAGGATGGTAGAGGCAAGGTGGCCGGTTAGTAATTACATGCTCTATGCTTTTGCTCTGCAAGATATTGAAAGGAAATTAAATTTGGTGTATTTTATACTAGGGTTACTCTTGCTTTTGCTTGACACTTAACTCTTACGTGTGATTATTTTTTCTAGCTCTTTTAAAGCGACAAGGGGTCAACGTGAGGGGTCTACTTAAAGCTGCTCCTACTAATAAGGAAGAACCTCAACCATATATCGATTGCACTGGAAATTTACAGGTAATCTTTTGAATATATAGTCCTAATCATGTTTTCCTCCCAGAAAAGAACAAAACTACAGATAATGAGTATGTAGTTAGTCTTACACTGTTTCTGTTGACCCATTCACAGGTTTGGCGAGTAAATGGCCAAGAGAAGATTCTCCTTCCAGTGTCTGATCAGTCAAAGTTCTACAGTGGAGAATGTTACATCTTCCAGTATAATTATCCTGGTGAAGATCAAGAGGAATGCCTTATAGGGACGTGGTTTGGAAAGCAGAGTGTTGAGGTATTACTTTATAAATCAAGTTATTTGGTTTTTGCCTATATAACGATACCAGATAAGGAGATAAAATAATTCCTAATATTTTCCCAGGGAAACCAAGAGTTGAGTAGATATACTGAAAGAACCTATAATAGTTTTTCACATTGTGTTGCAGGAAGAACAGAATTCAGCTACCTCACAGGCAAACAAGATTCTTGAGTCACTCAAGTATTTAGCTGCTCAGGTTGCTTCTTTAATCATCAATTTAGCAGTGCATATTACATGTCTATTATTAATATCACCATGTGTTTGTACTGATAATTTTGGTTTTGTGGGTATTTAGTTGCAAGTTTATGAAGGAAACGAACCTATCCTTTTCTTTGCAATCTTTCAGAGCTTTCTGGTTCTTAAGGTGTGCTTCAACTCAGATGCTATAATAAAGAAGAAAACATTGGAACTTGAATCTTTGCTCTTTGTTTACTATTTTATTGACATGAAACATAAAATTATGATATTCTCAGGGTGGTCTAAGTGATGGATACAAGAATCTCATATCTGGGAAAGAACTTCCCGATGACACTTATAAAGAAGACGGGATTGCACTATTTCGAGTTCAAGGTTCTGGACCAGAAAACATGCAAGCTATCCAAGTCGAACCCGTAAGTTTAATTTTGATATATTCATTTTTGTTCTTGTTACTGGTAGAGAAGTTCACTTTTCATCACCTGCAAATATTTTAATCATTTTCTACATGGATCAGGTGGCTTCATCATTAAACTCCTCCTACTGTTACATATTGCACAGTGGTTCTTTGGTCTATACATGGATTGGAAATCTTACAACTCCTGAAGTCCAGGAACTTGTTGAGAGGCAGCTTGATGTCATTAAGGTTTGAAATTCCTTCAAATCAACTTCGATCTTTACCTTTTTTTCTCCAGAAAAATACATGTTGAATGATTATTATGCTTGCAGCCGAATATGCAGTCCAAGTTACAAAAAGAGGGTTCGGAGTCTGAACAGTTTTGGGAAATTTTAGGTGGAAAATCTGAATACCCAAGTCAGAAGATAGCAAGAGATGCAGAAAGTGATCCCCATTTGTTCGCATGCACATTCTTAAAAGGTTGAAGCAACTACCTCTTGATAACAACAAATTGATTTCTTTTATTTTTTGTGAGAAATATACTAATTTGTTTTTTTCCTGCTTCCTTGCTTCTTGCTGACACTTCTGCTGGTTTAGGAGATCTGAAGGTTTGTTTTAGCTCTTGTTACTTGGAGAAACAAACTAATACGTTTGATCACATTTTATGTGGTTTTAATGCAGGTCACTGAAATCTACAACTTCAACCAAGACGATTTAATGACTGAAGATATATTTATTCTTGATTGCCACTCAAGCATCTTTGTTTGGGTAGGGCAGCAGGTTGATCAGAAACTGAAAACACAAGCATTAGTTATTGGGGAGGTATGTGGCTGTGCCTTTATATTTGTTATTTCATTTTTCTGCCAAAAGTTGCTTGTTCATATGGCTGTGTAGTAATAAACTTGCAAATTTAACAGAAATTCGTGAAACATGATTTTCTTCTTGAGAAATTATCTCTTCAAACTCCAATATATATCATAACAGAAGGAAGCGAGCCACAGTTCTTCACGCGCTTCTTCACATGGGATTCGACCAAATCTGCAGTAAGTGATCACCTTGAAAGTATAAGTTGAAGTGTGGCCAGCTGAATATATAATTTCTTATCTTAAAATTTCAATTTGTTAAATTGGCTGCAGATGCATGGAAACTCATTCCAAAGGAAACTATCTATACTAAAAAATGGTGGTCGCCCAACCTTGACTAATGTAAGTAACATTTTTTTGGTTCTTCCTCTAGTTTGCAAGTAGAGGTGACAAAATGGATGGGTCAGCCGGGTTAGGTAACGGGTCAAAAGGATCGAGAAGATTTGTATGAATTTGAATAGATCATTCGACTTTGAATGACTTTAACCCCTTTGATTCAACTAACCTATTTGACTTGTTTTCTTTTTAGTTAAATCATTTAGCTTAGCCCATTTGACCAGTTAGAGAATTTTTTTTAATGCAAATTGGCCCATTAATAAGTTTAATGGTTTGAAATTGTCACCTCTACATGCAAATTTATTTGTTGAAGTATCAGATTCCTATTCCCCTTTTCATTTACAAATCAAAATAAGTCATGGATTGGGTCAGCTTGGGAAGACCTGTTGGATATATGTTACATTTTCTGTTCCACTTCTTTTGCAAAGAATAGGTGCACATGTTTATTATATAGAGAAATAAGATAAGAACACAACTACTTTCTCCCTGTGTCAACTGCATACTCGCACTGCCAGTCATTTTGTTAATCACATAATGAACTCTCATAACCATATGACTGGCAATCTTCATTCTTGATTAAGTTATGTCACACAAATCATTAGTTATGATAAGCTATTAAATATTAATGTTCTTATCATCTAGTTGTTTTCTCTTATTCTTTACGTTGCAAACTGTTAATGCATGTTAGTTTTGGAGGAATCATGTAATTGATATGATTGTGAGTGGATTCTTTTATGATATTTTTGTTTTAAGTATGTAGTCAAAAGAGGTGTGGAAGTACTTTTAATCAATTTTGACTACACAAAAATAAATAAATAATCTTATATATTGGATGTAGTAAATATTAGCTTTCAACAGAAATTACAAACTGAATTATTGCAACGTGAATTTAATATGGTAATGGTATGTTAAAAGAATAATTTTGTTGTAGCAAAATAATTGGTTATGATATTAGTCTGTCAAAAGCTTACTCACACATTAATTTGGATCTTAAATTTATTTCATTTCAGTTTTCAATATTAATTCTGGACTAAAGTTTATTGTAAAAACCCCATTGTGTGTTATAATCATGCAACTCAAAATTGAAATAACAAGAAGAACACATAACATTTTATAAATTTATTTTTACTGTCATGCATCCACTGAAGTATTCTTTAAATTATGGTAGGATAGTGTTTTGTGTACATAAGTAATGTAAGGAACGCCTGTATGGACTCTTTTACATGTCCATTAGACCCATGTCACTGTAAATAGGCATGCTTGTAACTTTTCTAATAAAATGATTTTATATTATCAGAAACCAAAAAGGCGGACACCTGCAACACATGTAGGAAGGTCTGTTACAGCCGAAAAACCGCAGCAGCGTTCAAGAAGTGTATCGTTTAGCCCAGACCGAGTTCGTGTAAGAGGTCGATCACCAGCCTTTAATGCTCTTGCTTCCACATTTGAGAATGCAAATGCAAGAAACCTATCAACACCCCCTCCCCAAGTGAGGAAACCTTATCCAAAATCTGATTCCTCAAGTGTTGCTTCAAGGTCAACAGCTATAGCATCACTAACTGCCACTTTTGAACAACCTCCACGAGAACCCCTCATGCCCCGTTCCATCAAACGTAAGATTTGTCACATTAAAAAACTGATTATAATTAGTCCATTTGTTTCAAAACTTGAATCCAAACTTGTTATGTTGCCATGTTTACAGCTCAACCCAAATCACCACCAAAGTCGGATTCAAACGCCAAGGAAAACACGATGAGCAGTAAAATGGAAGCCCTTACTATACAAGAAGATGTTAAAGAAAATGAAGTTGAAGATGAGGAAGGGCTTACTTTATATCCATACGAACGTCTTATAACAGCATCCACCGACCCTGCTCCAGATATTGATGTCACAAAGAGAGAGGTATTGTTTTTGAAAATGTTGTATTTGAGGAAATGTGAAGTTTTACTCTAGTTAAAATTACTAAAACTTTGCGTTTTACAGACATACTTGTCTTCAGCTGAGTTCAGGGAGAAGTTTGGAATGACCAAAGAAGCGTTCTACAAGCTGCCAAAATGGAAGCAAAATAAACTGAAAATGGCACTAAAGTTGTTCTGAGTTGTATGTAACCTGAATAACAAATTTGTAGGGCTTTTCTTTTATAACATTTTAACCGACACTTTCCCTTTCTTTGAACTAACTGTAAGTATTTAAATCATTTTGCAGCAGGGCGCCCAGTTTTTCGTGTTTAATGTGATAGTGAGAGCATCGGTGCATTTTTAGCTGCTTCTGCTCTTAAGAAGCTGGTTTACCGTCGATATGAGAGTTGGAATGCAAATTTCAGTCAACTGTATTCTGATGATATTGTGGTCCTGTGAGTCTGCTGGTAACAGGTTTTCAGGGTCACAAAAAACTCAGTAGCTTTGTTCTGTCAATTTTTATGTGTCAGTCGCACGATCAATTGTTTTTTTTTTTCTTTTTTTGCAGTCAATGGTTTGTTGTGAGCTTGCATTTTTGGTTGTTTTCTTCTTTTAATTATTTCATTATTGATTTCAACTGAGTTATAGGGTTTGGGAAACAGACCCTTTTAGATTGTATTCTACTCCGCGGTGGAGGTGTGTACAGGACCAGTCAAGTTAATAGTAAATGGTGTGTTTTTTGCTCTTTATATTTTTTGCAAATAATTGAGACATGATGGTATATTTTTCTTGGGAACTTTTATCCCCTAGCATTTACTTGTGTAATGTGACACGTAATACTATATCATGTGTACTTGCACGTATGTATTATCATTCGAGCATACAATAACAATATTTAGGTTTCATTAAAAAGATATATAAAAACGAAAGTTACCAAGTTAGTTATCCGGCCTGTGACATCCCTGTTTCAGAAGTTTATATTTGTTATCCGGCCAGCCACATCCTTGTTTACCTAGCGACAAAAGTTGCAGTTGTACGATATCTCTCTTAGTATCAAATAAATGTGTGTGATTAAATGTTCATAGAAAATTTACGGGTGCCAATAAATTTCAACCTATGTCTAGATGGCATTAGGCTGGATCAACCCAAATGACCCAAACATGAACCTTTTGAATCATTTATATATCAAACAGAATAGAACTTTTTAAACAATATATCAAAATGAATCAAATAAATTTACGGATTGTAACTAGTAAAACATGTTAAGGGTGACATACTGACATGTTTAATAGGTGAATTTAAGTGTGACAAATAAGTAAAATGATGTTTTAATTATAAAAAAAGTTTATTATAAATAATTATACAATTATTGAAGTCAAAATCATAAAATACGAATCCATACCAAAATCATTTATAGTAAACTAATAAGTAATTAAATACTTATTTCTCAAAAGTGAAAACTAAACGGTTAGTATAAAATCAAATTATTTATTGTATATACTAAAAAATAGAAGTAACTGAACAATCATTTATACAAAGAAAAAATATATAAAAGAATAATTTTTGAAACTTAAACGGGTTGGTGGGTCAAACTATTTTTTTAAACTAGTCAACTCGAACACGACTCTTTGTTTAAACATGTTATACATGCCAACTCAAAACTTATTTATTTTCGTAACGCATAATGTTTGTGTCAGGCCGTATTTAAATACCTATTATGGCTAGATATGCTAAATTGTTCTTATTTTTTTTATATTACAAAGATATAATACATACATTAAAAAACAATACCTATAACATGTCATATGCAACACATAGGTCACGCAAGTCTTATGATAGCAAGGAAAATGATCATACGGGTCGTATAAATGTTAAATCATATGACCCGTATTATGTGTTGACGAACACAATATCGAATTATTTAACAAATCATTCTATCACACTCTATGATCAATCAATGTTTTATCGTATCATATAACTTATACGCTATGACAAACTTTTACCTACCCGTATAATACGGCTCTATTTTTACGCTTTTGCGGGTAGCTTTCCTCTAGCAGCAGCGTTAGATAAAATGCATCAAAAATGATGTGATTGATGTGTAATGCAACCGATACAAAATACATAAAATTCTTTTTTTGTAACAACATGTATAATTTACGTCATATCAAGGACTATGACTATTAGTTTACTCTTTTTCTTTAAGTTGGAGCAAACAATGCTTTTATATATATTGTTACGCATTTCAGGCTCTCAAGAGACGGCGACAAAGAGAGAGTTAAGAGTTTATACACACACTTACACTACAATAGTTGCTGTTGCTATTCACAGAGAGAGAGAGAGAGAGAGATAGTTTATGATTGTTGTTGATGCGATGTCAACAATCGAAAACAAATCTGTTGAGATCATCAAAGGCATCAATGGCTTAGAAAAACTCGTACTCCGTGAGATTCACGGCAGCACTGTTGAGGTATCTACATCGATTTCAACTTTTTTTCACTTTATATTTGCATTTGTTCATCGATTTTATCTAATCGCATTGTTGATTCACTCGATCTATTGATTTTACTCGTACCGCGAATGATTTGGATTCAGGATTACGAATCTGTATGATTTGCTGCAGGCTAGATTTTTGTTTTTTACTTTAGTGATGTATGAGGATTTAGGTTTGATTCGTTCAGGATTTTGTAGTGTGTGTGTGTGCTCATTGTATGTTTATCCAGGCAAATGTTGAGATGGTTGCAGAGTGACTTATGTTAGAGTGTGCTTTAATTGGTATGGATGTTGAATCTGTGAAATAGATTAGTGATCTGGAACTAGATCCTTCACCTGAGATTAGAGAGTTAGTTTGTGCACTTTAGGGACTTGCTACTCCGTAAAACATATGTGATTAAGATGATATTATGACCTTGAAGTGAACTTCTTTGTTTGCAGAAATGGTATATGCACTTTCTATTTTCTCATTTATATAGATTATGTCTGATCTCTTTTTTTTAGTAGTAGATAGTTGAATACATTTCTCCTTGGCACTTGGCAGTTAGAACGTCTCGTTTTTTTGTATATGTGGACACTGCATTTGATGTTTTCCTTCACATTACTTATAATGGTTTGTTAGCTGGAAATAAGATGTGCTGTTTTAGTGTTGCTTTCGTCAATGAAGTTGATGGGAAAATAGAATATAATTATCAGTTCTTTCAATTATATTTGACAGTCAGGTAGTCAATTTGCCAAGAGTTAGTATTCTGAAAAGCGCTATGCAGAGCTAGGCAATTGAGTTTTCTTCTACCGTTTAGTTTGTAGAAATGCGGATGAAAAACCTTTCTATGATGACGAATACGTGGTTTATCTAACTTTGTAATGCATTTGTATATAATAGACTGGTTTCCCTGTTCAATTGACTGGAGTGGATAGATAACTTTCATGTTATGAAATATGATAACACAAGTTGAATAAGGCTGTTGTTTCTTATTAGGGTAGGTAGGTGTCTTGGACAAGGTCAAATGAGAAAATTGGATTTACATTTGAAAATAAAGTCATTCTAGTATGCCATCAATTATATTGAGATGCATGATAATATTTGATATTACCTGTATAAATGTATAATGATGCACTGCTCTCTAATACTACATTATAATACTAGGATACACACCTGTGTATTACATGGGTTGAATGAAAATATTAAATTAAATATTACATGGGTTGAATGAAAATATTAAATTAAATACTTGATAATTAAGATAGGAAATTTTAAATTGATTTGTAATTATAAGATATGATTGAACTTATAGAAACTAGTTTATGAATCATAAGTCATAACTTTGATTGAATAAAGATATGAACATAGTAGAGCAATCATTCTATTCCCTTACAAGTGTTTTTTTAGTTCCTTTTTATGTAATTTTATGTTTACCTATATTAACATGGTTCTTTTTTATGAATTTCATCTGCTCTATGCATTTTCCTCATTTCATCCTTTTATGCATATTTGTGTTTATTCATGTCTGAACTTTGAGCTTGAGATTTTGCTTGTGTGTATTTGTTTGAATCTTGTTTGGCTGTTCCTTGGCTTGATCTGATTTTAGTAATATTTGTGCATTTCATGCTAATAAGATGGAAATTGACGAGGCTGTCAGTTAGACTTACAAATGAAAACTAGCAGTGGTGTTTTTATCTTCCCTGGGATGTACCTAGTCAGATTCTTTAGGCTTGCAATATATCAAGTTAGCGTTTGTGGTTGTTAGAATGATGGATAGATATAAAAGCTATCTATTGCAGTTTGTGATGCCTCTTGGCCATATTTATTCTGAAACTATGATGGCCAGCCAGCTGCTCAGCTCGAAAAGATAAAATGTAACACAAACAAAAAAATACAGCACAAGTAATTCGGTGTTGTACTTTTCCCATCTAATTGTGATTATATGAATATGTGGAATGTATAATTATGCAGGCTGGGTCATTAATGAATCAGATAGCTTAATGCTTCGATTACCTTCTAGTAAATCAGTAACGTAGAGTAACTTTCATCATAACTGAAGATTATGCATCACTAGTGATCTTTGAGCTTTGTATCCTTACAGGTATATCTGTATGGAGCTCATGTAACATCGTGGAAAAATGAGCAAGGAGAGGAGTTGCTTTTTGTCAGTAGCAAGGTACTACCTATCCATAAATTCTGCTTCGATGAATGCTTTTATTATTTTGACATGGACATGGAGACATACTAATAAGTTTATCAATGTAGAGCGTTTGGTTTTTTTATTCCACTTTTTGTCGATCAGGAGGGGTTTATTTTCTTATTGCTTTTAGTTTTATACTACGTGCCTTGTTTATCTTCTTCAATCATCCAGAAATGTATGTATTTGTGCAGGCAATCTTTAAGCCACCAAAACCTATACGTGGTGGTATTCCTATATGCTTTCCGCAAGTAAGTCTCTTATCTTTCTGCTGTTTAATTCACTGCTTCTGGATTTACTCTCACCCTTTGTTGATGCAGTTCTCAAATCTAGGCACTCTTGAAGCTCATGGTTTTGCTAGAAACAGAGTGTGGGCAATAGACCCTGATCCCCCTGCTTTTCCACCCAATGTTAATGTCACCAACAGAGTTTTTGTTGATTTGTTACTAAAGCCCACTGAAGAGGATTTGAAGATTTGGCCTCACAGGTATCTTGTACAATTTCCCAAGTTATCGTGCCTGCTAGACAAGCATATTTGTATGCTCAGATTCTTTCTAGATACATAATCGTCATTTTTTATTTAATTTTATACACTTCTAGCTTTTACTTTCTCATAAATAATTTATCTATTTTTCAGTAACTTCTTATATTCTCATTTGTAGCTTTGAGTATCGACTCAGGATTACACTGGGCCCTGCAGGAGACTTAATGTTGACATCACGGATCAGAAATACTGATGCAAAGCCATTTTCGTTTACATTTGCATATCACACCTATTTTTCTGTTTCAGACATCAGGTAACTTGTTTCAGCCATGGTGTTTTTAGGGCTAACTATCATATTTATTAACTGTTCATTTTGCGTTGCAATATTGTACTCACCATTAAGATATGAATTTTGTGTTTTCTTATACTATTGCTTTTGCTAAAGTAGTACTTGGTCAGTACTCAGTACCATAACATATAAGATGATATACAGCATGTAAAATTGGTATAGAAGCTCATACTGTTATTATGATAGATCATTATTCTGGACATGTTATTCTTAATGACCTGTTAATGGTAGCTTATTTGTTTGAATCACAGTCTGATTTGTCAAAGACATATTTTAACCCTCACTTGTTTCTGCTCTGCAGAAAGTATAAACCCGACATTGATTAAATAAGTACATAAACTTGCATCATGTTCTCTAAAATTTGGCCCCATTTCTATCTCCAGTGAAGTTCGAGTGGAAGGATTGGAGACGCTTGATTATCTTGACAACTTGAAGAACCGGGAGAGATATACAGAGCAAGGAGATGCTATAACCTTTGAATCTGAGGTGTTACCTCACTTAGAAATACTACCATGCCATATATGGTTAGGCTTATGCAGCGTCAATTGTTAACTCAGGTTGACAAGATTTATCTCAGCACACCGACAAAGATTGCAATCCTGGATCATGAAAAGAAACGAACATTTGTGGTTCGGAAAGATGGACTTCCTGATGCTGGTATATATATTTAATGAACACCACAGTCTTGTTATTTGCTATATTTTTGTTTCTTTTCATTGTGTATTTAACAACAAAACCATGTTCAGAGTTTCTTGGTTTATATGTGTTGGAAGTGCCTCAAACGTAAACAAAGTGTGTTCATGATTTTTCTCGTGTCAGTGGTGTGGAATCCGTGGGATAAGAAGGCAAAAGCTATAGCTGATTTTGGCGATGAAGAGTACAAACACATGCTTTGTGTAGAAGCAGCAGCAATTGAAAAGCCCATTACATTGAAGCCTGGTGAAGAGTGGAAAGGAAGGCAAGAACTCTCAGCTGTTCCTTCCAGCTATTGCAGTGGCCAACTCGACCCTAATAAAGTTCTCCAAAGTAGTTAAGAAACATATGATGATCAATATTATGTACAGGTATGTTTTTCTGAATCTACTTACTTCATATCACCCTGAAACCTTTAGTGTATCACAAAAACTGCCGACTACTAGTGAACCACGAGAACTTTACACTACTATTTCTATACTTATGATGCATAAGGCACTTACGTAACCGCATAACCACCTATCTTTCTTTCTCCCACTACATTTGATTATCTCCCATTAAAATCGGTGTTGTGTTGATCATTTGCCTACATATATAGGGAGGGTTCTATGCAGAGTAAATCTTTTTGAGAGAACATGAAGAACAAAATAAATAGTTCTTTTTTTTTTCAATCTTAAACTTTTTAAAATATAAACAAATGGTTGAAATGCAATATTTATTCATACCACTTGAAATAAATAAATAAAAGCTGAAGTCTTGTTAATAGAACCTACACAGTACACATGGTGCAATTATATTACCTACACAACCTACTGCATGTGTAACTAAATGTTTAAAAGTTAAAGAAAAAACATTTGAACAAACTTGTTTAATGGTGTTTCTTACGTAAAGTAGAAAAACTTGGCTGTAAATAGCATTGATACTAATTATATAGCACGGAATAGCAATTGACAAACTGTTGGCAGTGGTCAATTAAATCTGTATACCCTCTTTGAAATACAAGTCACACCTAAAGTTACACATGTTGACCCGTTACCTAACCACCCACCCCTTGTTTTGCAACCTCTATGTGTTTCTCTACCCATTGTTGTAGTTAATCATTACACTTTTAAGAAACTGCACACCTGTATGGGACAAACTTAATTAGCCTCCTATCTAAATGGTTGTTGCATGAACGATCCACTCATAATTTTCATGATCAAAATATGTAAGCATAATGTGTATTTTGAAGTAACCACCCTCATTTAACTTACTGTAATGCAGGTTTGTGGTGAAACCCAAAGCTGGTGCCAGTTCTTTTGTGAGTCCTATTTTTCTTGTGTAAAATTTTCATTACATTTGTGAAAATGGTTGAACTCTTTCAACATTATACTAGTAAAAAAAAGTACTGTTAGTCACTAGCTTTACTGATTGTAATTTGAATGCCAAACCTAATTAATTGGCGAAAGGTACAAGGAGATGGACTAAAAAGATTACTCGTTTTGTGTTTTGATAAACGAAACAATGTAATTTTGATGAAGTGCTTTAAATACGTTCTCCATTTCATCGCATCCACTACCTATTTGAGAAGTTTTTGCTTCAAAGATTTGTATTGTATGTAGAAAATCTAGCAATTGATGCTGTGAGTTGATTTTATTTTATTTATGATTACTAAAAGTTAAATATGTATATGTATCATGGTAAAAGATGAAAGTGCGAAGATACGCAGTTACTAGTATCACAAATTTTTTTTTTCAAAAAATAGACAGATGTGCAATCTTCATTGTGTTTTCTAAAAGGATCTATATATAAATAATTAAGGCATGATCACTTTCTAGCAGAGAACCATAATTCATTAGCACATAGTGCTAGGTAGATATAATGGATAAAATCAAAAAGAGTGAGGTAAACGATTATAACAAAAAAACAAAATGTTAAAGTGAGACTGCAGAGGATCAAAAGATTGCGTTACAACACAAGCGGCAGCCAACGCGTAGCAGGGCGTGTTAGAAGGTTGCAGAGACATGCATTAAAGATGCGGTTTTAAAGAGATTAGGGGGGATGTAAATTCACTCAACCTTTGATTATTCATCAGTAACAAGTCACTAAAGCATAGTTGGACATAATCATAAAATCAAGTAAACTGAAACTACCATCGTTACATATTACACGACGAATGGTATACTAGGCAGTAGAAAACTACCATCGTTACATATTACACGACGAATGGTATACTAGGCAGTAGAAAACTTGAAGCTCAAAGGTCTGTTTTATGACTTGAATCAATGCCAAGAAGCTTAGCCAATTCTCCACTTTGATAAGCTTCAACAGTATCTGTAATGAGAGACCAATGAGTCCAAAGGTTTATTAAGTTGGCCTATGATTGTAAAAACAAAAATGTGCTTAGGTTTGTTGAAATTACCATCTGAACCTCCAAGGTGTTTGCCATTGATAAACACTTGTGGAACAGTACGTCTCCCGACTATCTCACCTAGCGCATCCTGAATCTTCGAGCCATCCTCTGCAAAACGAAACGAACGTAAATAAAAACAATACATATATGACAACTACACACAACGATAACTACAAGCATAATCATTCAAATCTTATACACATAATAAACACAACCATATTCCACTTGATACAACAAAATACATTTTATCTGGTCATGTTTAAAAATCAAGTAAAGCAACCACTAGTCAAATATCTGAAATAATTCACTAAACACAAACAGTAAAAACAATTAGACACAAAGAAACATTTGCATCTTACTTGCAATGATAGTAACAAAAAGAAAGATATTTTTAAAAGCATAGATGATTCAGTCAAAGTGCCCCAATTTCAATCAAAATTAGGCTAAAAAATAACAAAAATCTAAGGCATTGTTGAACCTTAAAAAAAATTATTTAGTATAGAGTAGAAAACAAACCTCTTTGATCAAGCTCAATAACATAAGGTGCCTTGTTCAGCTCATTGAAAACACCTTTAGCCCTTTTACAGTATCTGTTCAACAAATCAAAATCAACACAAACATTTTATAATAAAACTATCAACAAAAATTGTTTCTTTCGATCTTAATTTATATCCATATGTGTAAAAATAACCTAATTGAATCAATAAAATAAAAAGAGAATTGCTGAGATACATACGGGCAGTAAGATTTGGAGAAGATGACTATGGGATGAGATGAGACTGTCTTCTTGACGAAATCGACGGAGGAGGCTTCGGAGATGGATGTAAAGACGGTGGCGATGGTTAAGAGGACGATGAAGATTGAAGAAATGGTGGCCATTTTTACCTTTGGGTGGTGTTGATGCTCAAAACAAAACCAGATCTGGTGAGAATTTGTGTAGGAAAAATTGTTTGATTTATAGGCTCGGCAAAACCCAAAGTCATAAACAAACCAATTAAACCATTACTCTATGTCTAATCCATAGTTTACATTAACATATGGTGTTTGTTTATGCTCCTAACTAGCTTTTAATAGATCAGATGTCTTAATGGATCACATGTATTTTATTTAAATTGTTTGTTTCGTGAATAAATGTTTGAATCCGCTATATATTTATCTTTAAATGGTTATCATTATACTGAGTCTTAATGTTTTAAACCTCATATTGGTTCAACATTTTAATGGTTCAACACTTACATGTTCAGAAGTTGTCAAACAACCGTTTTAAACAAAATTACTAAATTACTATTTTGGACGTACAACCCTTTTATTTATTTTTTTAATGACATATAGAAGTACTCAATATCCGAGTGAGTCTTCCTTAGACAGAATGTTAACCGTCCCTACAAATTTTGACTATCTAGATGTGATTCACTTAAGAATACCGTCAAAGAGGAAATTTAACGCTTGAAGACCCCACCTAAGTTAGAATTAAAATCTCAGTCTTAAAGATCCAATGCTCTTACTATCACTCATATGCCAGATTTAGATTGAGTTTAATTGAGAAAAATGCTACACTTATCATCACCCACATGTGATAAGGTTAATCTTGTAGAACCCTTTTAATTAAGTTAAAAAAAGCTATTTTAGTCTTCAAGGTTTGTATTTAATAATATTTTTTCTCATATAATGTAGGCTTTTTTCTAGCGGTGATCTCAAGTTCGTTTGAAAAATAGAAATGATCATATGGCCCGTCAATTATCCAAATTGACATCTAAAAAACTTTTTTGGTTCGTGACCCTAAGTGTGCTACATTCCATAGCTAGGATAAGTTGCCAAAGTATTTTCATAACTATTTTGTTAAGAGTGCATTGAAATTAATTTATTTTTTCTTGCTTTTCACATGTAAAATTCGAATTAAAATTGGCTCTAATTTATTTAATGAATTCTAAATTAAAGTATCAATTGCATATATCTCAATCTAAACTTAAAAAATAATGTATTTTTTTAAAATACAACTTTTTAATACATAGTGTATAATACTTTTAAAACATAATTAATGAAATATGCAATTTTATAAGTTTAGAGAGAATATATGCAATTGTCCATAAATTTTAAAAATTACTTGCTCGAAGACACTTTCGAGCCGTCCGACCACACAGTTTCCTAATATTCTAATTCACTCTCATTAATTATTCTCTCTGGGTTTTTAGTTCCTGAAAATTAATCTAAAATTTATAAGTGTTATTGATTATAAACTGAGTTTATTCGACGGATGTATTCATGTTAAACTACCGAATAACTTCAATTCATACTTTTTATTATTCTTGATTATAATTGTGCTAAAACAAATTCAGACATTATCAAATGTTAGTGACGATTTGTGACTTATATGATCTCACTCACTAACTTTATGATTAACATGATTTCATATTCTTTACTTTTGAAAAAAAGTAATTAATACTACCATAAATAGCTAGAAATAAAAATAAGAATAACCGAAAGTAACAATTGTAAATAACACTTCTTATTCAAAACCGGTAATTCTTATAATATCCATTCTCACTTGTGACACAATAACGCAAGGTTACCAATATTCTATTTTGATAACTCCAGCAACTGGGTTGGCGATGGCTGCAAACGCTTCTTTAGAGAGATCTAAAGTTCCGCCACAACCAGGACAATGATCGACAATTTTAACAGTCACCTCTCCATCATAGCACGGATGAGGAACTGGGTTGGTTGGACCAGTGCACTTAACAGTGAATGTTTGTCCACAGATTGCTCCGTTGTCCCATAGATCATCACTTGCTGCAGCTATCATCACTCCCTCGGGTGTGTCACCATAACACGCAGATGATGTTATTCGATCACAAATTACATTAATTAGTATTCATTAAATACAATTCATGTCACACTTTTAATAATAACAATAAGTATATAGGGAGGGTCATGCAGTGAGCAACTTACGAGTATATTGTTGATAGAAAGTGGCTGTGCCTGGTGTTGCCAAACCAAATGAAACAAGGTTACAAATGAGAAGAATGCATACAATAGACTTCATTTTTTTTAGATATGCAATTTGATATATGAAATTCATCCATCTAGGTTCTTTATATAGACGAAATTTGAAAAATAAAAGGATAAGTATACTAAATGATATATAAATACTTTAAATTAAATTCTTTGGACTCATTAGACTAAATGCAAAGCATGCAACCTAAAATAGATTGTTTACAACTAACTAGGGACTAGTTACAGCCTAAGATCATTATACTATATCCTTAAATAAAACAATTACATTAGGGTAGGATTTTATGTAACATGGTTAAAGGTTCATGTCTGATTTTCCTCTTGAACAGTTGGTTATGAGTTTTCGCTGCGTACGCAGTAATGGGGAGCCCAAATGCCGAAGAAAAACACTTATTAGTGTTAGAGGTGGGGTTTCAATCTTGGTCTTTAGACCTCTGATTGCATCGGTCATAGGCCGTTACACCGACCGTTGTTCTAAAAATTCAAATTATAAACTTCAATTTCCCGGCTTTGAGTTAGTTATCATTTTGACATCTATTTTTTTTATATAACTTCTTCTTTTAATGTGTGACGCTTTACAATTTTTCATTGTAAAGTGCAAGATATTAAACATTTTCTATCAACGTGCATAACAAATTCACCTACACGAAACCCGACCAACACATAACGCACCCTCACCACATACCTAGTTTACAATATATTGCTAAAATTACAAAAAAGTATCATTTGATAAACTAAAATAATTATCAAGAGAGTTAAGAGTATATAGGTATCAAGTTTGTTCTTATATAAGCATTTATCATTCTTCTCTCATGGAAATGCTCTTCTCCTACTTCATTATTCGTCCTCAATGTGTCCTCTCAACCCGTCTTTCCCTTTTACATCAATTCAAAAACGTTAACAAACATCTTGATAGAGACGGTTGTAAGTGATTAATATTAAAAAAAACATTAACTAACATTTTGTTAGATATAGCTATAAGTGATCAAAGCACTAGAATGTATCATGAGGTACGTGAAAACTCTTGATTGGTCTTAGGCTTTTTTTTCTTTAACATTCTTACGTGTTGCGTTGTTATGTATAATAATTTGCTGGTAGATTATAAGAACTTGTTTTGACACATTGGTTTAGAGACACGTTTGAAAGTTTTTCTTCAGTTTTTATGTTTTTTTATAATTTTTTAAATAATTTTTTCATCTTTTTAAAACTTAAATAAATAATACTTTAAACATAACTAAGCCGTAATATCATGTTAATTACACGTCAAACGTTAAGTTATGTGTTACACTACAACGTGAAGACACAATGCTTTTATTTATACTTATTAGTAAATCGTAATCACGCATAAACATAAGCCTATGATATCCTGTCAACGTCATAGTGCCATGTCAACTTTAATAAAAACTTAGACCGGCTTAACAATCACCAACACGATATGTTAACATCACCAACATAACACGTTCAAACACGTTCCACCGTAAAAATCTAAAGTTTATCCAAAAAGGAGAAAAGTATGTTTGATTTTAGCAGGCGTCAAATGTAATTAAAGCACACATGATTATCACGCAACCTTACTTTTTCTTCTTCTTCTTCTTCGTCCCCAAAACAAACCAAACCAAACACATCATCGTCTTCATCAAGCTACACTGCCATAGAACCCTAACCCTAATCAAGATCAACCATTTCAATGGCGTACGTAGATCACGCTTTCTCCATCTCCGATGAAGACATCATGATGGACTCTGATTCCACTTACACCCTAAACAATCGTCCTCCAATCAAAGAGATCGCTCTCGCCGTTTCTCTTCTCGTCTTCGGCGTCATCTCTATCGTCTCCGGCATCTTCATGGCCGCTAATCGTGTCGGCGGCGACACCGGCCACGGTATTATTAACAACTATCACTTCTATTTCTCTTTTCTCATCACTTGTATTAAATAAAAATTTCTTCTTTTTTCTGTAGGGTTGTTCTTTGCGATTTTGGGAGCTGTGTTGTTCATACCTGGGTTTTATTATACACGGATCGCTTATTATGCGTATAAGGGTTACAAAGGTTTTTCATTTTCTAACATCCCCCCTGTTTAGGGTTTCAGTTCTTTTGTACCCCTTTTCAATTTCAGTATGTACATCTTGTTTATGGTTTTTTATGTATGGAATAATAACATGAATGTAATGGAAGATATAGAGTTTGTTTTATAGAATGTGAATGTGAATTTTGTTCATGTAATTGGTGTTTGTAAGTAAAGTTTTAGCTTTAACTGGTGTCCAAGATTTTGAGGCTTGATTGTGGTTTATGTATCTATTTGTGTGACATGAGTGTGTATGATGTGTTATTATTTTTTTTAAAATTATTATTATGTTGTTTATAAGCTGTTTGTTTTAGCTGAGTTATTTGGCTGTTTGGAGTTGGAGCACATTGTTTACTTGGATCCTAAGCTGCTGCATTACAGTCATAACCAAGCAAATTGTTTAAGGTGTGCAGTAATCAATTGATATGAAATTATGAATCTTACATAACAAAGTGCGTATCTTTGTTAAGATGTTTCTGCCATTGCTGGTGGAGATTTTGATACTTAGATGATGACATTGTAGCTACCATTCAGGTTTGCATGCTCGTTTTGTTGTTTGAGAGTAAGTAAAGAATGTTCTAATATGTCTTGAATTGCAGCTTTCTAGTGTTGTAGGTTGATAGAGAATGGCTAACTTGCGTCGTTGGTTTCAATCTGAACTACATTAGTTTGATAATGATCTGGGACCAGAGGAGCATAGGAGAAGCTCGGCATAAATTATGGTATGCATGTATCTATTTCTAAGGTTGTTTTATTTTTGGAGTTTGGTTGTTATCTTTCATGTATTTTTTAGAGCAATAAAACTTAGAAAACATGTTCCGGTTGAGGGCGGGTCTAGCATACCTTCATCTATATAAGGCTACAAAGTGGATTTTTGCTCCACCGTATGTTTCTTCTTAAGATTTAGTCTTACACGATACACATCATGCCTAAATCTCACTCTTAGTAAAAGCTATTGGTAGGGTCTTAGGTGAGGTGAGGACAAACTTTTCCTCTGTCTCGAAGGACAAAGAGCCAATCTCATTGCAACCCCAACTCCAAAATATTTATTTTTCTCCCAACCCAAACCTACATCCTGTTAACTCGACCTGGCTTCACGATCCACATCACTATAGCATCTTCTACTAATGAACCTCAACCTACCACATTTGATACACACAAATAGAAGTGGTGTATGGGGTGAGGCTATGATCAGGAGAAAGACACCCATAATCACATGCTGTCATGATAGGATCTGCAGCTATCTTTCGAAAACACTCATTTTATTAACAATATGTCTTGTTCTAAAGATTCATGTATATTATAATTTATTTATAAAACCTATATGCATGTGTGAGAGGGATGTAAGAGAGCGTTGTATTTACCTGTTTGAAGTTGTCTGAAATTACAGATGAAACCAATGAGGCCTCCAGTGTCCTTGCGTTCGTCCTGAAATGCCACCGGAGGTGTTCTTGCTCAAATGATGTGAATGCTGGTTTATAAGTTGAATGAGACACAGTGTGTTAAAGGGTTTTAGAAAGAAAAAAAATATCCGTTATCTCGAGGACAACAAGGCTGTGAGTTGGTTTCACCTTAATCCTTATACGATGGTTTCTTTTACAACTCTATGGCAATAATATCCTCCTACATCGCAAGTTGAATCTCACATGCTTGGTTTCATCTCTAAATTGCTCTTGAAGACCTTTGTGAGTATAACAAAAATAGTCATTATTTTTCTTTATAATCTGTTTTTAAGTTATTAATAGATTAACATTGATTTTCTTACAACTCATGAACTTTTCCAAACTGTATGATTATCAGCTGGATGGATTTAGAATGAGACTGTAACTTTATCTTTTTATCAACGCCAAAATTTAACTCAGCGACATGCCTCTTCTCTTCATAGCCCGTATGAACCCTTGGATCCTAAAGAAAATCTTCTATAACTAAAGAAAATCCCAATTATGTCAATCCATCAGTCCATGCTAACCTCATACGCGAGGAAAAGAACTGGAAGTTAACCATTGATGTGGTAGAAGGCTTAGCCTATGTACTAGAAAATCATAATATTCTCAAACAAACTTGTACTCCACATCTTAGCATGTGTTTATGTATGTTGTTGTGATTGTGAAAAGAGTGATGTTGTTGATAATGATAGGGCATGTATTGTGGCAGTGGCTGCTGGTACATCATCGTTGGGTGATGCATAGCCTTTGGGGCAGCAACCCTTGGGTACTGTTGCATTGCAATCATTGTTGTTGTTGCTGCTGCTGCTATTATACCGTTGTTGAGTTATTGGGAGACGATGATAGTGGTCGTACATCGAAAAGCAAAAGCAATCGAATTTTTAAAAACAGTTGTGGTCAGAGTGAAAACAAAAACAAGTATAAAATATTTACTCTTTAAAAACTTTTAATTTTTTAATATAGGAGAATGTTTATTGTAATTTCACTTTAATTTTAAATGTATTCAGTCGAACTAGAGGAACATTAACGATACTAATATCATCAACAAAATATGTTGTTATTTTTAAATCTTAAATGAAAACATTAGTAATTGGAATGCATAAAGGTCAAATAATAGAAAAAAAAAACTCAAATCGTTTCAAAGACCTTGAAGTGGTCAACATCAAAAGAAATTTTCGATTTGAGTCAGAACCATGAGGTGAGATCATAGATTTATTTTACTGGCTCATTATGTTTGAATTTTTTTTTTCGAACAGTAAATTTCATATTATGTTTGAAGTATTGACACGTTGAATATGTATGTATACTTAATACTTTTAGTGAAAGCTTTAAAGGCTCATAATATTATCTTATAACAAGTTTTCATCTTTTTATCAAAAAAATAAGGACCTTTTAAAATGCATGTGAATTTTGGTGCAAAGTAAATCACAACCCTAAATCTCTAGAAAAGACTAACATCTAAAAATAACAGTGGGATAATTGTGTTTTTTTGGTTTAAACTATAGTACTTAATTACGGTACGTGATACCTAATTATATACGTGGTAAGTAGTTATGTGATTATACTTGATTTTTTTGTGGAACGTAATTACGTATCTGGTATGTTGTACGTAATTATATGATTATACTGATTTTTAGGCGGTACTTAATTATCATATACATCATGGTATGTAATTACGTATAGTGCCGGGAACATAATTACATACAATACCCAGTATATAATTATGTATTCACTTTGATACGACGTGTTTTGTGCGTTTGTACACTTCGAGTGGAAATTTACATATGAACGTTACCCTGTCTCCACACAAATATACATTACCAAAATGAAAACAAGAATGGTTGTAGGTGAATGGCTTCATTTTAGAAATTTTTTCTTATAATTTTAAAGGTAATTCATACTGGTAATTGAGGGGGTCGGTGACTCTCTTCTTCTGTCCTTTTATCTTGTAGTGTATTTATAACTTTAGTCCTCATACTTCGACTTGGTTTTAGTTTTAACATCTAACTTTGATCTAATTGTCATTTTGACTAATTACTTTGGATGTTTATACCTTTAAAAAAGAGTAAATTACTATTTTGGACCCTCTGATTTGGGACATTTAACCCTTTTGGCCCAAAAATAAAATTTTAACATATTAGCACCTAATGTTTTATTTTTTTAACTGTTTTAGCCCGTAACACTAACTTTGTTAACTTTTCTGTTAAATGCATTGATACTTTGGTCTTTAAATATTTTAGAGGTTGTTTATGTTTATTATAAAGTCTTTACATACTTAAGAGACTATTTATGTACATACATAAATTACAAATATAACACCATAAAAATTGAAATCTCAAAAAATTAATAATAATAATAACAGTAGTAGTAGTAATAATAATAATAATAATAATAATAATAATAATAATACTACCAATTGATCTGTACTTTTTGAAGGGTTTTTTTGGCAAACTCTTATGTAACTATTATGTTATCATCACAAAACCATAGTTGTATTGTTGGTTGCTTGAGCCGTGTGAATAGATATATAAATAAAAAATACAATGACTCCGAGAATATGTTTAGATGAGTTTTTAAAGGTTTATAATGGTGATTGGGATGATTCATATGATAAAAATGAAAGATAAAATATATAGTGTTTGTGTGTGAGAGTCCAAAATTAATGAACCGTGTGTGTGAGAGATGAAATATTTTGAGTTATAACATTTGTGCACAACAGCTTAACAACTAAAAAATTTGTTTTCAATTTAAGATGACATTTAATTAATATCTTACATTCACCATTAAACATGGGTGTCGAATCAGTTATCTTTAATTGACTAGATTTTGTTATTATTCTTATCATCATTATTGTTATCGTTATTATTATTACTATTACTATTAGTACTATTAATTGTTGTTATTATTGTTGTTATTATTGTTGTTGTTATTATTTTTATTGATATAAAAAAATTAGGGTGTTATATTGTAAATTAGGTACGTACATAACTACATAAGTAGCCCTTAAGTTTCTAAAAACTTTAAATTTACTTAAACAACCCTTGAAGTTTATAAAAACCAAAATACATTTGCAATTAACAAAAAAATGTTAACAATGTTAGTGCTAGGGGCCGAAATAGTTAAAAAGTAAACGTCGGGGGCTAATCTGTTAAAAGTTTTAATTTTAGGCCAAAAGGGTTAAAATGTCTAAACCAAAGGGGCCAAAACAGTATTTTACTCCTTTAAAAATAAAGTTTTTAGTATCAAAGTGTGTGGCTCACTCGCAAACCTAAGACCTTGCCTCCTTTGTCGTTGCAATGCACGGCATATGTCAAAGTCGAAACATGACAACTAAAACCCGACCGTCGCATCGCGTAACCTAGTTAAAAATCAATCCACTACGGCAATGCCCATGCAATGTGGTGAATATACGATTAGTTTAACTTTTTAAATAAATACAGGTTGTAAATTTTTTTTTGGAAAATTAGCCTACAATAATCACTACCACGTATTAGCCAAGAGTAATCCCAACTCGGTTTTTCCCTCCACTTGTCTTAACTTTAAGTTATTTTGTTTTCACGTCGTTAGATTTTAGCTGACGTTGATAGGTGAGTTGGACAAATGAGTTGAACGACTGAGCTGGATAGTATTGAGTTTTTTTATGGCAAATTGCCATAAAATAATCCTTAGTATGACCTATTGACCGAAAGCAATCGCAGTTGCTTTTTTTTATACTGGTCACAACTTTTCACTACAATTACAATTGAGATTATTTTCAGTAAAATATGGATTATTTTATGCCAATTTGCTGTAAAACAACCCAATATTATCCGGCTCAAATATCCACATCAGCTAAAATCTAATAACTTTAAGCAATTTTAACGTGTGACCATTCTAGGCATAATACCTTAAAGATTGGACCATTGGAGGAAAAACCGAGTTAATATTATTCTCGGCCAATAGGTGTTAGTTGAGATTATTCGAGGTCAAAAAAAATTTTAATGGCAAATTTGTAGTTATTATGTTAATATACTTAAACGTTTTTGCTAAAATCTGGCACACATCTCCAATGTGTAGTGGTAAGAGGATTGAATTCTCCAAAAGAGACTCAAGTTTAATTGCCACCAGCACACTTTGGAATGAACAAATGGAGGTAATGAATGGAGGAATTGTGGCAACACAAGTTCGATATCTGTGCCAAACGAGTTTTACAATTAACTTGTTGTCATTCATACGAGCGGATGGGTTAGTGGGTTTCCCTTAATTGGAGTCGGGTTTTCCTTGAAATATGTGAGTTTGGGCTACCAAGCGCTGTTGGTGTTCACATGGCGTATGAGATCGCCTTTCGCCATTGGATTACCTCAAAGGCCCAAATAGCCGAACTTTATTCGTTTTGATGTAAAAAAGTTTAAAAAAACGAACCTAAGTTATTTGATAATTAATAAAAAAATATATTATTATTTAAGGAAACTTAAAATAATTTAATTTATTAAGAATAATACATGGATGTCATATCAAGTTTTAAAGTTGGACGAGTCATCATTTATATGAACTATTATTACGACTTCGTATTATTAATAATCATGAATGCTTGAAATGTCACTACAACTTACACATAATAAAAAAATATATATAAAATAGTGTAAAAACTTAATTCATACAAAAGTAAAAAAATAATAGAAAAACAAAAAGATAGCATCTGCTTTAATCAGCACCCATTGATCACATCATGAGTTGCCCATAACGATTAATAAAAGCAACAAAAAGAAGTCGTATGAAAAGAAGAGCAGCATAAAGTCTCAAACGAGTCCACTTAAATTTATTGTATCTTTTTTTAAGTAACCAAAGATATTTGTAAAAGTTTTATGTTTAATTAGAAAAGTAAAATCTTCATTCATTAGTATTAAACTACCCCATAATGATTTAAACAAAGGTATATTTGAAAGTGATATTCTATGATATCTTTTGAGTTTAACTTTAAATATTTTAATTTTAGTCACTTCTTAGTTCTCACGTTAATGGTAAATCAATATTAATTACAAGAGTTGATTCTGTAATTTAAAAACTTTTTGTATTTTAGTATCTTGGTTAACAATAAGAAAAATTATGAGGCTTAATTGATCTCATTCAATTTTATGAAACTCTCTTAATCTAATTTCATGACTCAAATAGTAAATACGACTTAAGTGTTATTTTACACACTTTGATTTGCTATTCGGTCATGAAATATAACTTAAGCAAATATAACTTTGGTTTTCCACCCCAAATATGGTAAGTAAATAGCAAACGAATTCATTGTACGTATGCACTTAGTTATGTCAAGGACTAAAGGTGCACATCTGTTGATTATTCTGTAAACACGTGATAGCAGTCACGTATCTCATGACAATATATGTATGTACTTGTTCTGTAACATGAAAGTTTTAGTGTAACAAGTCTAAATTGATTATTTTCAAAAAGTTCAAAATATCAAATACATTCATTTTCATATTTGTGCCTTTTATTGTCCTCTTTTAAGTATCTTCCAGGTTACTAGGTATATATGTGTTTTTAACCAGGTTATGCTTTTAGGATTAAGTGGTGTAATAATACTAACAAGAATAAGATGTTGAATTACACATTATATTAAAGTGTTTTATGATATCAATTTTGGTTGGGCAATATAATATCATAGAGAACTTGTATCCATATGAAATTTGGTCAAAGTAGGAAGTGTGAACCATTAAACCCATTAACGTCTAACACGGATCCATTGACTTCATTATCCCCATGACACTTCTTCCATTTCTTTTTTTTAATAAGAAAGTAGTTTAAATTTTAAATAATCTAATTAAGCATAAACAAATTGTGAACCGAAAAAATTACAAAATAATTTTTTTTTTCTAATAACCAACTATACTCGTACGCAATCGGGATCATTTTAATTAGTAAAATCATTTTTTGCTAAATAAATTGACCAGTGGCCTCTACGGTTGTAGCGGTTGCGCCTCACATATCGAACATATAGATATTACTACAAAGTGTTGGAGTTGGTTCAAGAATGGTGTAAATGTAATGTCACTCGGCAAATGATGTTCTGGTGGTACCGTATATCACTCAAAATGTCATGGGCAACAAGGATTCGAAAATATAATCCTTCTAATAATTCATTCATCATTATAAGATGTTCGGATTTGAAGAAATAATAGATGTTTCAACAATGACAAGTGAAATTCCACATCACCGTTTGATAACATTACGGAGTCTTCTGTTATTTGGGCAAAGTCTAGAACAAAATTCATTACTTTAAATTGTCTCTTGTTGTAATGTTTCGATTTTTGTCATAGCTCCTTGATATGTTCCTAATAAATCACGGTTATTCGGTTAAATAAAAACTATTCTCGTACGATTATTTATACTTTTCGTATATATTTCTATAACTTTTTTTTTGTAATATATTAATATTATCTATATATATCTGGTATATTCAATAAAATTATTATTAATATTATTAAAATAGTGAAATTTGACTTAGGATACTTCAGAATAAATACTTTACCCCAATTTGACACAAAGAAACAATTCCAATTCTGTTTCACATTTGATTTCATTGATAATTTACATAACCACCACGAAAGATACAAAATAAAGTAACAATAAAGTCTGTTTTCATGGCCTGCAACGATTGACTATCAAAAGTTGTGTACAGTACACAGGGACCATGTGGCCCCCAATCTTCACTTTGACTGTACCACTTATCTGGTCAAACCTGTCGGTATCGGCACCGGATCTCGCCGGTGATTATGTTCTCCGGCGTATGTTACGATTAGCATCTTTGAATTGTCTACAGCTAACTCCACACTCTTCCTCGCCGGACATCCTTTTCCGGTACAACATTTGTAATACACTCTGCACATTTCACACAAATTTAAATCAATATACAGATTTTTTAAGACGTTGTTGAGTTAAATCGAAGTATAATGTGCTTAATCGAAGTAATTTACTAGTTTATGATGATACCTAGGGTTTAGTGATCCGGTGATTCTCTTCTCGCCGTATTTCTTCCATGAGTAATCATCTGCTGGTATACTTGTGACTTTAGATCCGGTGATCGGAACTCGTTTTACTTCACGTTTTGTTGCGATTTTCCTGAGGATAAATGAATAAACAAACATTAATCGATGGCTTCAGAAGTTGCAAACTGCAATGGTGACTGTAATATGATATTGATCTGGTTTCAGTGTTTTACATACCTTCGCTTGCAACAGTGACAACGAGAAACGTGGTGATTTTCAGATCTAGATCCATGCATTGAAACAGAAGGACGATCGGTGCGACATCGTTTCCGGTGAGACGATGGAAGCGGCGGCTTCCTTGACGAAAACGACATCGTCGGAGCTACTATACCTAAACCGAAAAAATGTTTACCGTTCGAAACACTTCCTTCTTCTCCACCTCCACCAGCTAACGGAGATAACAAAGAAGACGAGTTCGTTGACCTAGACGAAGACGAAGTCGTATCTGTCGCCGATCTACTAACCGAGCACTCATTTGACCGGAAACACGCCGGAGCCGATTGTGTAGAAGTTGAAGGACCATGAGGATCAGAGAACGACGGTGATGGTGATGGTGACGGTCCACGGCGGAAACGAGCGTGGCCGGTACGGTTGACGGCAGAAAATGATGGTTTGAAGGTTGATGAAACGGCGAAATCGTGATTTGTTAGCTGGAAGATGCGGTTGAGGTGTTGAGTTGTTTGTATGCCGATGAAATCAAGTGCCATATTTGTTTGAAAGGTTGAAGGTTGTTAATGGAAATGAAGATTGAAGAATGAAATGAATGAGAGAGGGAGGGTTAGGTTATTAATTATAAAGGAAATGGAGTCAAAGGGAGATGATGTGGTTTGACCTTTTGTTGATTGATTCGATTAAAATAGGACAAATGAGTATACGAGTGGTGGCCACTCGTGACTCGGTATTCGTGACTAATCAATAATATCACACTTTTGAAAATCGAATCAAACCGATCTGTTTCATGTGCGTCTAACTCTAAAAGATTATATTTTTTAAACCCTGCAACCGTCTAACGTTTTATGTTTAATGTACTCAAAGATGTAAGGATGTATATCAAAACCTCGAAGGCCCATAACAAAACTCTTTACAAGTCAAGTTGATCGGCTCGACTCAGTCATTTGTTCCAGGAAAAAACTGAATAGAAGCCTTTAATCATGCAACGTAAAATATTTAGGCTCAGACACAAAGTTAGTAACAGTCTAGAATGGGTTTGCTATAGATACTTAGAAAACCATCTTTTTGGTAAATAAATCTTAACAACACCCACAAACTTATATATAATATTTTAATTTTCAGTATCATATGGTGCACAGGTGTAGTCATCATATATTGTTGATGATGAGATATGTTAAGTATTGCGATCGAAAAGGTGAGATTGTTAGGTAACATTATCAAAAACACTTTGACAACATTGCTAAAGTACACATAATTCTATAGGGTCACATACAAAAATCAAGTTGTCTCCAATCATAGATTTTGATATGTTTACACATATATATTGGTTTTGTGTGAGTGGGTCTCACCACATTTCATCATATGATGCCTCAAACACCAACAAATGAACACTAAAAGCCTAAAAGAGATAAGGGTCCTTCTGTTAGACGTTCATATTTTCAGACACCACCCACACATTTGCACTCGTAAAGTCTTCATTGAAGACTATCTTAACACTCAAACTTATAGTTGCATGTATGCATTGTTGCTGATGCGGAAGTTGACCAACTGGTAATACTTTTGTGCTTGAAGCACTAACTCATAGGTTTTGAATCTTGTAGTAAGTAGATTGTGATGTATTTAACCTGTAAATCTAGGAGTAGTGCATGTTAAAAAAATCTATGCATTGTAAAAAAACCTTAATACACTAGAGTATGTTGATAACAATAAGGGTGATGGCGTAATGGGTAAGGGGTTCAGGGGGTAACAACACCGCTAACAGAAAAGGTAGTAGGGTAAACACGGATAAAGAATGGTAGAGAACCCAAAATCTTTTTCTTCCTAGGCATGATTAGTTCCCGATGTTTTTTTGTGTGTGCGAAGGTTGAGAAGTTTCAATTCAAGGGTAACTTGTGAATTGCCAGCTATAATATTTGGTTCAAGATGATGAGATTTGGGGTTGGAAGATGAGGTTCGATTATTGGTTGGTTAACTGAGTATGTATATGACTATGTATTTGTCATTCAAGTTGGACCGAAATCTAACTTTTTTTAGAACAATAATTTCTTGATTTTATAAGAGAAATACACCAAAATATGGTTAAAGTAGGATTAAAAACATATGACATAATGCTCCAAATACGAGTACGTTACCAATATATCAGTAACCCCATGTGGTTCACAATGAATTTAACACAACTAGAAAAAATTGGTGGAGATGGACATGTGGATTTGACTATATCTTTGCTTGATGCAAAAAAAAAAACTGATTCACAAATCACATATCATATATTTTTATTTGAACGGTAGATCTGATGATCTAACACAAAAGTATTACTAAAAGACTATGACTCCATCGACAGACTGATAGTTTATGATGATTAATGATGTTGGATCACACTCCAATAACCTATAAAGTTTTCACTAAAAAACATTTTAAATAAATATTTTAAACAGTAATAAGTCGTTTAATTTTTGTAAACAATCCAGTTGTTACCTTAAACTTTTGTGAAAAAATATAATATATTTATGGAGCATGCTTCAATCATCAAGCACGAACTGGTTGCTAGTGATATGTGACATTCCACAAACATATGATATTTAAACAATCTATTTGTATCGGAAATAATGTTTGTTATATGAGTAGATAGGGTTCTCAAGATTTTATTCGATTGCAAATCCCCTTTTTTAATTAATTTTCTACTTCCAAAATGCAAGCTGAGAGTTGACATCACTTTGAGGATGTCTATAAAACTAGAACAAAAGTTCTATTTATAAAAGTTTATAGCCAATGCATTGTTTTTTTCATTTGAATAACATGTAATTGTCCCATTTCTAGCTTTGGGCTAGCATAGTAAGTTCGATTTTGCTGCCGGAAAAAAAAATCGTTCTTGTGGTTTCCTTTGAATTATAAATTCCTTTTTACATTACGAAAGCACACTATTTTAGAATGGTAACATGAATGGTGATTATTAAGAATGTGATATAAAAACATCAATAACTATTATATTATTTATAATAATAACAACTTATATGATTTAAACTTATTTTCTATTATTAACAACTCAATAAAATTTTATTATATTTCGTTAAGTATATTTATGTTTTTATTGCTTTTTTTAATTATGTCAACTTAGTGTTCTTGACTCAACTTTATTCAATTCTCCTAGTATGATCACCAACCAGTATAGTAATTCGGGGGTAATAAAGTTGAACGGTAAAAATTTATAATTTAATGTAAACCAGAATATATTTCTAATTATATAGTTAAAGATTAATGTAATCGATCACGTTTATCTCTTTCATTTTCTATAATGAAGTATAATAATAAAAGTCATCGTATTTCGTATGAGGTAATGGAATGGACAAGGGAATTGAATGAATGAGTGAAAGGAATTGACAAATGAATGAAATAGATCATTTCATTACATTCTCCTGTTTGGTTACCATATAAAAATAAAATGAATCAATACTTCTTGTTGTTTGGTAGGCAGGAAAAAACACATGAAAGAAATACAAATATCTATAAATGACAATAATAACTAGTCATGATTATGGGTCGGGTCTTGGTTCGGATCATAGATCGGCTCATGGTTCGATATATGGGTTAATACATGAGTCATGTCATGGATCGACACATTGGTCGGGTCATGGTTCGAGTCACGGTTCGAGGAATGGGTTAGCACATTGGTCGGTTCATGGGTCGGGTCACGAGTCAGTTCACGGATCTGGTCATAAGTCGGTTCATAAACCGAGTCATTGTTTGGGTCATGGTTCAGAGCGTGGATCGACATGAGTCGAGTCACGAGTCGGTAGATGGCTCGGGTCGTGAGTCGGTTCATGGGTTGGGTCATGGTTCAAACCATGAGTCAGGACAAGATCGGTTCATGAGGTCTTGGGTCGGGTCAAGGTTTAGGGCATGAGTCGGTTCATGGTTCTTGTCATGACTTAATAAATATTCCATTCCTTGAAGGAATGAAAAAAAAAACATGAATAATGGATGGAATGAAAATGAGATATTTTTCATTATTTGGTAATGTCTATTCTATTCCATTGACTAACCAAACACATTTTTTTTCATTCACCTGTAATAGTTAATTCCATTCCATCTCTCATTCCCACATACCAAACACTACCTTAGAGTAAATCAGATATACTAATTATATAGTTAAAGATTATTGTACTCACGTTTATTTCTTTCATTTTCTTTAATGAAGTACAATAATAAAAGTCGACATAATTTTGCTATTTGGTAGCTTGTTTGTGTCACTTGAATCGGTGAATCAACTAAAACGATCACCATGTTTGAGCACTTGGAGATTAATATATATTATATAAAAAGTTAAGCATGTCGTCTATTAATATTATTATCTTGTACAAATGTTTGTGATAATTGTAACGACATTTTTCAAAATAAAAATAAAAGTTCGTATGAATTAGTTGCAATTATATTACGCTTAATCAAATTGCCATTTGACTTAGTTGCTTCTAATAATAATAAAGATATTCGAACGATACTGTGATACATTAATACATTAATTATATTATAGCTAGTGTAGGTCACACCCACCCACCCGATTATAGAATAACATAAGAGGATTAAAATATGTCTTGCGTTGCGTTGAATCATATATATAGATGTTTTTTAAATTAAAATACTTATTATAATTAGTAAATCAGATCGTGTTATCTTTTTTTTGAACGGCGACTTTTAATTTTTGCAACCATTTGGTCGCATCCACTGCAATGAGGAACCCACCACCCCACTCCGGTCAATATGTTGTCTTAACCGGGTCCACTTGACATCGGAATTTGGCTAGGCGTTCAACCGGGAAAACCAATGGGGTTTTTCCTGGAAAATCTCACAGGCAGGGAGGTTAGAATCCTGGACCACCACTGTAAAACCGGGTGTCCTCAACCAGCGTGAGAGCTTTGCAACACATAAAATACAGAGCTAAAATAAATAAAAAGATATTGATATGCAGTTTGAAATGAAAAAAATTATCACTGGCCAGTGGTGAAACCTAAAATTTTATATAAGAGGCCCGAAAGTTACGGGACCCATACAATATTTTCCTAACGCTTGTTTCGGGTTATATGTTCGGGTTGTGGTTTGGTTCATGTAAAAAAAAAAGCTCTACGTATTCAAATTTTCTTTATGCATTCTAAAGATTGTTCTTATAGATCAATATAAATAGATATTTTTCTTAACAATTAAACCTTTTTGTTGTCATTGATTTTAATAGGAGTTTATTTGGTCAATAAGACTATGTCGCTTGCTTGATATTAAAAAAATAATAAGCCGTACGTATATTATATATTGAAATAAGATAAATACTAAAACTAATAAATATTAATATAAATACTTTTGGGAAACATACCTGATGAAATGAAGGCATCTTCATTGTAAGAAAACGTTTTCTTAAATAAGAAGTATATATTACTTGGTGTAAAATGGACCTTCCAAAAAGTCAATGGCTATATTATTTATTAGCTAACAATTACCAATTATCATATGTATATTGCAAGTTAATTATACTAATAGGTTTAAAATCAGTCACAACTGTTAGTCCATTACATATCTTCTTCAATAGAAAAATAATATATGAAAGTTATTGATTGACATCACACAGGCTCAAATTGAATCATATCACAACATTGAACAAAAACCTTCCTCTCGATTCGATGTTGATCAAAACGTACCCCGATTCTATTAATTAGTTAATTGTTTGTTCAACACTACCATATCATATTAATCGATTAATTTTGGCGTTGTTAGTAAAATGACTATTTTCTAGACTTATACGAATAAAAAAGTAATACGTTTTAACTTTTTTTTATAATGTCAGTTTTACTTCTTATTTTAATAGAAAGGTCACGTCACTATTTAAATAAACCATAATTACATATAGGCTTTAGAAACTAAAAAAAATACATTGAGTTGTCATCAAATGGTAATCTGTTAATATGGTAATTGCACAAAATTAATTAGATCGATTGATGAATGTTACTTTACGGAGATAAAAAAACTTAAGTGATTAAATAAAACATATTAAAAACTTAATTACTAGCTACACAATTTTGAATACGGTTTTTGACGTGAATTCTCATGAATGATTTTTGTCATACTTGAATATCCAGATTTAAATTGTTAATAACTTAGACTACATGTAATGGGTATTATCTCCACCCAATAACGCCACATAATGCCCAATAAAGTCCCCTACACCACTACGCAGGGGTGTTATGGACAAAAAAAACATATAGACGTTTTAAGAATAACGCTGGTGCCCCCCCACACTTCCATGACACTTCTCATACTTCTCTCACACTCTCTTTCACTTCTCTCTCTCTCTCTTTGTAATTATTAAGAACATTATGTGGGCATTATCCCATTACATCAAAATTTGTTATAATGCCCATTAGTGATGTGGCATTCACTTGTCACAAAATAACCCAAATGGACTTTAACCATTACATGTAGTCTTACCGAATTAGTTACTTTTAATTTTCCCGGTAAGCATTAGTTACTTTTTAATTTATTATTATTTTTAATTTACATAAAAAGTTCAAAACTTTTTATTTTTATTTTTAATTATTTTTAACTTTAATATCTATAAATAGAGCAGGATATTGCTATGTTAAAAAATAAAATTTTATTCATCGTAATTTATTTTATACTAGTATCATAGTACTGGGTACGTGAAGTAAATGAAATATTATATGAAAATTAATAAGATTTGTTTTTATTATAACGTTATGTATATTTAATATTGATTAGTGATGCAGACTAAAGATAATAATAATAACAAAGGCAAAAGATATAAAATTTTAAAGAGGTATATTTAAATTCAGTGTTACCCTTCATCTTTAAGTTTTCACCCTTTCATTATTTTAGTAATTTTAAAGTTTTCTCAATATAATCAGTTTTTCTAATGAACCTTATCATATAATAAGTGTTTTAAAATCGGGTTTTTATGCTGTAGCGGCTTGGGCTTAGAAACTGTTTAATAGCTTGAATTGGGTTGTACATGAAGATTTAACTGTGGTGACAACTCAACCTTATAAATTATAATTACATAAATTACAACTACAAATCCAAAACTACATAACTTCATAATCAAAATCAATTTTCCAACAATGTTCTTTCTAAAAAAACTACAATAGGTTTATGGCATTTGAGTTTCAAATGCATCAAGTTCACGAGCGTTTAATAGATGAAGTTAACTATCGAATTCATTGTTATCAACATGAACATAACTATTTACATTTCCTACAATATAAAATAAAAAAAAAAATTTTAAAAATTAAAATTAATCGTTATATATTCTAGAAGTCAATTACCTAGGATTAGAATATTTTTTTAAAGTTAAGTTATTAAATTGAATAAACTTTAAATGACTTAATTAAGACAAAACTGAAAGTTGATTATGTTTGTATAACTTTTTTCCTAAATGATTTTTATTTGAACATATCAGGTTATGTTAAATATAAAACATACCATGAACTAACTTAAAATATTGGATCAAATTAAATTAGAACATGACACATAAGGAAAAATCTTACGTGGAGTAGTTAAAATGTTGACATGTGAATACGTTACTCAATTATTAAAAAAAAATTGAACTTTATAATCCAAACTTAGTTGGACATCAAATTTTATTTTCAAAAATAAAAAATCCTAATAACAATAACTTGAAACCCGATTTAAATGTACATGGTATTATAAATGGTTTTGTGCATAGTGATGTGACCACGTACGTTACTCACAGTCATGGAAAAAACCATGCAATAGGGTATGCCATGACACGATTTACACATGATTTGATAACACTACATGGATATGTTTGAATCTGGTAAGTTTTAAATATTTCAACAAATTCATGATATATGTTTGATCCGTGTGTATATATAAAAAGAGCATGTATATTTTATATGCAAGGAAGATGTCACATAAACTTAACAAAATTTCGATTTTGTTCTAATTAAGTCACTTAAATTTTGTTTGTTACATAATTATGTATTATGAAACAATTTTAGATTCATAACAATGTGGGTTTTGACAAGACCTAAAATCATGAAACAATTTTGTAGACTTAATGATTCAATTTCTATGTCACAGCTTCTCACTAGGATATTGGTGTCAAAAACATCAACTCTTATATTTCTCGACTTAAAATCATGTAACCCAAACAGATCCTCCTTAACATGATTCTCTAAATGTGTCAAAAAGATGGGTGGGTTGACATATAATCAATTAAGGTGTATACGTGTAAATCAAGATTTAAAAAAATAGTCAAATGTGTTTATGGGGTCGACTAGTTTAATTAAACATGTTGAGGGATCATGCTGTCTCACTAAACAAGTTTAAAATGTCAACTTGATATGAGTATATGACCGTATCAAAATGGGTTTCATGTCAGTGTCAAAATTGTCACACATAATAATGCATGAAACTAATATGGGCCTCTAGCTCTAAAATCTAAAGGGTCATTTTAACTAATCAGAAATAAATTTATAACAATTCACATGCATGAGTTTGTGAACATTAAAAAAAATAGCATAAAAAAGCAATTGTAAGCTATTTCGTATAAAAGGATTTTTCTATACAGTTATCGGCAATATGACTATATCAGGACATCAAATCTATAGGATACTTGTGGATAAAAAACTGGTCTTTTATTTCTTCTCTTAATTGGCTAGATTGGTGTAGAATATCAGTGTAACTTTCTTGTATGAGCTTCTTGCTCCTTTTTGGTTTTTAATGAAAATCACCGAGTCACAGTTAAGAAAAAGGCAATAATATGACTTTGGACTCGAAACAAAACCATTTATGGGCCCGTTATTACATTGGGTGGATGAAACACGAAAGAGTTGCTGGAGGCCCATTATTATTTAGTCATTAAATAATTTCTCTTGCTATTGTTTTAGTATAAAGGCTTTTATTCCTTGTTTTTTTAAACGTCATTTTAGATCACTAGGGGTCTACTATCATTTGCATGCTTTGAGTATGGAATTTTAAAACTTTAGGCTAACACATTTTTAAAGGGAAGCTTTTCACTACAAAATAAGTGACCATTAAGCACTAAACTATTAGGGACTCGTCTATCAGTCTCAAATACAATTACGTGGCATGGTTAAAGGCTCTTACCCGGTTTTTTCTTAAAACAGTTGGTTGAAGAGTTTTGACTCCGATCAACTTGGCCCGTAAGGAGGGTTGTGGTGAGCATCCGCTGCGTACGTAGTAATGAGGGAGCCTCAATGCCGACAAAAAACACCTATTGGTGTTAGAGGCGGGGTTTCGATCTCGGTCCTTGCACCTCTGAGTGCTTCGGTTATAGGCCGTTGCACCAACTGTTGTTCTAAAAAAGTACTAATGATATTAGGGACTGGTTTTTTAGAGTATTAGATGTTGATTTCCCAATTCCGAAAACCATACTTTTTGTAGTGAATTTGTCCCTATATCATTCCCAAACCAGATTCAACCCTTAGAAGTAAACTCACCTTAAGTAAGAGAATATTTATCATGAATTAATTAATATTTGCAACTTTAGTTAATGGCAATATTTGCAACTTTTAATGTTGTGTAGTGGTAAGGAGCATGGATTCTTTAGAAGAGACCCAAGTTCTAGTCCCACTACCACCACTTTGGAAAGGACAAATGAGGGCAATGAAGGGAGACTTGTGGCAACACAAGTTCGATCTCTGAACCAAACAGGTTTACCACTAGCTTGTTGTCGTGCCTACGGGCGGATGGGTTAGTGGGTTTCCCCCGAATTGGAGTCGGGTTAATAGGTGGGTTTCGGCTACCCAGTGCTGTCTGTGCTCGTAGAGCGTTTGGGGTTGCCTTTCGCCATTGGGTTACCCCGAGGTAGCCGGGCTTTATTCGTTTTGCTGTAAAAAAAAGTTAATGGCAATATTTTTTGATGGTTAGTAATATGACATTTATAACCTTCCTAATAAGGAAGGTCGGTTATGTGGTGTCCAATCACGTGATGACACGTGGTCCAGCCGCGTGTTTCCACGTGCCGTTTTATTCTTTTTTACTTTTACGTATTTACGGTTTTAGTTATCGACAATTGACATTTTAGCCCCTGATGAGTTTTCGACTTTGTTCTCTTTACTTTGACATATAATACTACTTTAACATTTCGAATTTGACTATGTTATCGTTTTGACTTCTAATTTTCAAATTTCTTTGCCTTTTAATGTGTAACATATTACGGCATAGTGTCGTGACATACGTAACCTGATACTTTTTCTAATCAATACAGTGATAAAGTCACATACGTAAGACCCGAACGCCTGACCCGGCCGCTGCAACGTGCGGCCTGGTCTAATATCTAGTTTTGTAGTATAGTTTAACTCTCTGATATGATTGTAGCATGACAATTTAAAAATGAGATAACAATCTTTTTTGGTGTGGGTGCTTGTTGAGCTTGCTTAATAGTTACTTAAATATTTGTACTAATGCGAATTACTAATCTATGTTAATTGATGCCTTTACCGTCATTACATGTAAACTTGGAAATGGTCGTAAATGCTCATTTCTGTAGTAGTGACTCAAACTGTGTTATTTAATTGAAACAAAAGAAAGTTTGAGTAACTTAATTGGAACAAAACCTCAAGATAAATTATTTAATTGGGACAGAACAAAGTTTGAATTACTTAATTAGAATAAAATCAAAACTTTATTATGTTTCTGTGACATCTTTCTTTTTTTGTATCGTAAAAAAGGCAAATACGATCAACTACTAAGAAGCATGCATGATTGTGAAAGTCGTTATGCGTTAGTTTGACGATGAAGTAGCAACTATTAATTAGAATCATTAGATAAGTTTTTCATTTAATTTTTGAAACTTATATGTACACACAAAAAATTACAAAATTTTATATATATTTAGATTTTGAAACTTATAAATGGCACTAGATTAATAAGTATAATTTTCCAAATTTATTAATTAATCGGATTAGTAAGTATAAATTTTCAATTAACCCTGATATATATATACAAACACTAGCTCCTAGACGTTAAGTTTCTTGTACGTGTTTCAGCTGGTTCTGAAGGATCTGTTATTAAACAAGACATGTTATACGATTACAGCTAGCTAGTTCGTATGTATGAATTGTTTATATTACGTGAGTCAGTGCAAGTCTCCCACATGGATTATGAAGGTGTGGCGATGTCTGCTCCACTGCTTACACATTCATTTTTTATTTTATTTTAACTAACATTGGTTATCTCGTCATCCTTTCTTTAATCATCATAACGTTAACTTAATTGTTTAGAGACTATATCATTATTTTCAATTACATTTTAACTTAATTGTTTAGTGAATAAATGGAATAAAGTTGTAATTATAATAAACTAAAATAAAAGGTTAAAGTTTTAAATATGTCATTTGAGTTGTGAGCCAAAAGAGTAAATTTAAATAAAATAAAGGACCCTAAACTATAAAAATAAAATGATGACAAATTAGTAATTTTGAATGTCGGAGATAACCGATCTTTAAAATTAGAGTTATATATAATATAATATTTGAATAATATATACACGTACATTTGTAAGTTGATATTTTCAAATGGTTACTTTAGGTCAGAGATGGAGCTATGAAGAGCCCTCGGGCTACCTCTCAACTTCTATCTAATAAATCAAACTTTTAGGGAGTAATTTTTGGAGTGATTTTTTTTCTATAATAGAAAGTTTGGGAGGTAAAATTTAGCTAAATTTTTCACCATGAAAGTTGATGGAGCCAACTCCTTAAATGTTATATATTTACAAATTGTTAAATATAATGGTTATAATTTCTTTATAAATATTACTATTTAACCCGTGTGTAACACACGGGTATTAAACCTAGTTTGTATGAAATACAATTTTTATCGGTTTAAGTATCAGGATACCATTTTTTCTTATGGTTTTAAGTATAGAGATATCCCTGAAAAAAATTTATGATACCTCTGAGCGAAAATTTTCTTATAGGATACCTCTGATATTTGGTTTTAAATCCGTCACTACTTTAGGTGAAAGAATTAATTTATATTCTATCAGTTTTCTAATTGTTATATAAATATCTTGGTTTTTGGATTATATATGTACGTATTGGCAATGTAGATACAACTTAAGTAGCTAGATCGATCAATTGGTTAACAATAGC